>CM028129.1:1737307500-1739966250 GCA_016271365.2 Neoceratodus forsteri
GAAGTCCTTAGAAATTGAATTGAAATTTGGTACTCAAGGGCATACTCACTCTTTGGATGCTTTTAAGGCTTGTCTTGCCTGACTTCAGTACTAACAAATGGGGTCTCTCCATCCCTCTGCTCATGATGCCCCTTTGGCTGATCCAAGCAACATCCTGAATATTGTGTTTGGAAGGGAAAGATCATAGAGAAACATTAGTTTTGTCAACCCTGAAGCAAAAAAGTAGCTCCCCCCAGCTGCTGGATGTCTGACTCTGAGAAAGGTAGAAAGAGACTACTGAAGAATTCAGGAAGTTGCTGTTCCAGAAAAGGTAGGGTGAGAGTTTTAAGGAGAGGAGAGAGAGTAAGCATACAGAGCAACAGGAGAGGGGACACAAAATAAGACATGATGGGAGTTGTACGATGCAGTGCAATGGCTGTGGGGCTGCAGTGTTCTGGGAGACATTCTGGAGGTTGCAGTGCTGCCCTATTTGTAGGCACTTCTCTGGTTCAAGGTAGGAGGTTGTCTGTATCCAGGCTGACCTGGCTAGGATTCGTGAAACCTCTTTCCCCACCCAGAGACCACCAGGGTCACCGTCGCTACCTCAGAGGTTGCCAAGAAAGAGGAGTGACTGGACCAAGGTGGGCTCAGACAGAGAGAGGGAGAGGGTGGTGTAACAGAGGTGCATCCCTCCAGCTGTACCTCTCCAAAATTCTTATGCTGTTCTGGTGGACAGTGGTTTTTTTATGGAGGTACCTGCAGTGGAGACCAAGGAGAATGCTGGGAACCTCCACAAAGGAGAGCCACAGGAGGGTGGCATGGGACCCCAAAGGGGAAGGAAATAACTCCTGGTGGAGGACTCAATCATTAGGGGGTAGAAGTGGGGGAGAGAGGGGCAAGGGAGGTAAGGTGCTGCCTGGCGCCATGGCTTGGAGGGACAGGAAGCAAATCCTCAGGATCGTGGGAGCAGCTGCATGAGGGAGGGAGCTGGATGTCACTGTCCACATAGGGACAAATGACCTGGCTGGGAATGGGATCAGAGCATTGCAAGAGGAGTTTGTAGAGTTGGGGAGGGGCCTTAGACAAGTAGCGCATATGGTAACCTTCTCAGAGGTGCTGCCTGTCTATGGCAAAGGTGCTACTAGGGTACTCCACACCATGTAATTCAATGAATGGTTGAACAACTGGTGTGGAGCTCAGGGATTAGGTGTCATTGGGGACTGGGGAGCCACCTGGAGGGATGCAGACCTATGCTGGTGCAATGGTCTGCATCTGTCTGGGGGAAACCCAGGATCCTAGGTGATAGGTTTAAATGCTTCATTGGCAAGCATTTAAACTAGCCAAGGGGGGAGACACTGAAAAGGAGCAGGGAAATCCCAGCCTCCCCCCACAAAACACAGTATTTAGTGAGGTAAACACCAAGGTAGAGAAGTCATTAGGGAGCAGGACAGAGGTAAATATAAAAAATGACAAAGGAAGTAAGGACAGGGATGGGGCTAAAAGTGGTAAGGCCATCAAAAAATGGAGGGTGATGAGTACCAGTGCCTGTAGTCTGTGTAACAAGCTCCCTGAACTAGTGGCCTTGATGGAAGAGGGATGCCTGGATACTGTGGCAGTCACAGAAACATGGTACACAGAGAACCATGACTGGGATGTCAACATACCAGGTTACACAATCTACAAGAGGGACAGGGAGGGTAAAAGAGGTGGAGGAGGAGTAGTGCTCTATGTAAGGGAAGGGATCAAAGCAACAGAACTAAAGAGTAAACAGGGAGCAGATGAGGCAGTCTGGGTCACCTTGGAAACAAGAAATGGCACCACAAATTCACATGGGGGTTGTATACAGACCCCCATCTCAGGGGGGAAGGAATGGACAAGGAAATGATAGAAGGTATCCTTAGAATGGCAGAGAAAGGAGACACATTGTTGATGGGGCACCTGAATATGCCAGATGTTAACTGGAGCACCTTTGCTGCAGGCACATCCAAGAGCATGGTCATTCTTGATGCCCTACACGGGGAGTGCCTCAGATAGCTAGTATTGGAACCCACTCAAGAGGGAAAAATTTTAGACCTGATACTCTCAAATGGGGATGGAGAAAGAATCTCGGATTTAGAAGTGGGTAACCATCTGGGAACAAGTGACCACCAAACAGTGTGGTTCACGATAAACACAGCCATAGAGTCAAGTAATACAAAAGCAAGAGCATTGGACTTTAGGAGGGCTGACTTTGGGAAAATAAGAGAGTACCTCAGAAAAGCACTAGCAAACAGGCAAGAAGGGGGATGGAGAAACAATGGGGAGTAATCAAAACAGCCATCACAGAGGCAACAAGCCTTTGTGTGAAGCAAATCAATAAAACACAACAAAGAAAAAAAAACACTATGGTTCTCAAAAGAGGTGGCAGGGAAGGTTAAGGAGAAAAGGATAGTATTAAGGAAATCTAAAGAAACACAGAAGGGGTAGGACAGAGAACTTTATCAATTAAAGCAGAAAGAGTCATGGAAGGCAGTCAGAATAGCAAAGGTCCAAACCAAGGAAAGGATAGCCAACTCTATTAAGAAGGGGGAAAATACCTTTTATAGGCACATTAGGGAGTGAAGAAAGACCAAGGGAGGGATACTGAGGCTTAATAAAGCGGATGGGAATGTGGGCAGAGGGTGACAGTAAAAAAGCAGGGATACTGAACGAATACTTCTTCTCAGTATTCACAAAGGAAGAGGAGGAGGAGGTACCTAAACCAAACAAGATAAACACTCTGGATATGGGGGTCAATACCAGACCATTCACAGAAGAAAGGGTTGTGAAAGAACTAGTAAAACTGAAGGTGGACAAAGGAATGAGGCCTGATGGTACTCACCCAAGAATACTAAAAGAACTAAGGGCAGAACTAGTGACACCGCTGACTACTCTCTTTAACAAATCATGGGAGGATGGGGTGGTACCTGAAGACTGGAGGAGGGTGGATATGATTCCTCTTCACAAAAGTGGGAGCAGGGCAGAGGCAGGAAACTACAGACCAGTTAGTTTGACCTCCGCCATAGGAAAAATTATGAAATCACTTCTGAAGGAAAGAATTGTTGAGGACCTAGAGGGCAGTGGGGCACAGGACCCAAGACAGCATGGATTCACAGCAGGACATTCATGTCAGATGAATTGATTTCTTTGACTGGGTGGCCAAAGTAGTAGACCAGGGAGGGGCGGTGGACATGGCCTACCTAAATTTTAGCAAGGCATTTGATACAGTCCCACACAAAAGATTAATATACAAGTTACCGAGCCTTGGAGTGGGTACCATGGTGGTAGCCTGGATAAAAAATTGTCTGGACAACAGGACGCAAAGGGTAATAGTAAACAGAGTCCACAGTGAAGAAAGGAGGGTTAGTAGCAGGGTACTGCAGGGTTCAGTACTGGGACCTATCCTTTTTAATGTCTTTATAAGTGACATTGCAGAGGAGCTAGAAGGAAAAGTATGTCTCTTTGCAGATGACACAAAGATCTGCAACAGGGTTGATACACAAGATGGAGTGTAAAGGATGAGAAGGGACTTGGCAAGGTTGGAGGAATGGTAAAATATATGGCAGCTTAGATTCAACACAAAGAAGTGCAAGGTAATGCACTTGGGAAACAAAAACCCAGGGCAAGAGTACACAATGCGGGGTAAGATACTGACAAGCAAAATGGAAAGGGACCGGGGGGTAATTATATCAGATGACCTTAAGGTGGGCAAGCAATGTGAGAAGGCAGTAAGGAGGGATGGGGGTATACTAGGATGCATAGGGAGAGGCATCAACAGTAGAAAACAGGAAGTTGTTATCCCTCTGTACATGCAGTTGGTGATACTCCATCTGGAGTACTGTGTGCAGTTCCAGAGACCCCATCTTCGCAAAGACATAGACAGAGTGGAGGCTGTCCAGAGAAGGGCAATCAAAATGGTGCAGGGTCTGCACCAGAAGACATACAAAGAGAGACTAAAGGAGCTTAATATGTATATCCTTGAGGAAAGAAGGGAAAGGGGGGACATGATAGAAACTTTCAAGTACCTTAAGGGAATCAACAAAGTCCAAGAGGGTAGTATCTTTCAGAGAAAGAGATGCTCAAGACCAAGTGGGCACAATTTGAAGATAGAGGGGGGACGGCTCATAGTTAACGTGAGGAAGTATTTTTTCACTGAGAGGGTTGTGGTTGCATGGAACAGCCTTCCTGAGGAGGTTGTGGAGTCAAAAACAGTGGGGGAATTCAAGAAAGCATGGGACAGACATAAGGCAGTTCTAGTGGAAGGTGTAGGAGGAAGTAGGCTGTTGGTTATCTAGAATCTGCACCGTATCCATTAGGTAGGAAAATGTGCAGACTAGGTGGACCAAGCGGTCCTTATCTGCCGTCAGATTCTATGTTTCTATGGGCATGACTACTTTGATTGGGATTGCTGTTCCTTCCAGCTATTCCCACCTTTCTGTTCCTCCCCAGATGTCCTTTCTTTGCCCTTACACATTCGTGAGACCTTAACCCTTTATATTTCTCTGTCTGAGGTTGTAGACTATAAATGGTTTTCCCTTCAATGTAGTTCCAGGTTCTGATGGCTCTTACAGATTGCTTGACTCCAACATTGCAAGTCCTGTACAATCAGATAATGACTATGGGTTCATTATGTCCCTCCCTGACTGATGTGCTCCTCATTTGTCTTTATAAGAAAGGAGACAGGATGCTGGTAGAGAGCTAGAGATCACTGTGTCTGTTAAACACCAAGTATAAAATTCTTACAAGGTTGCTTGCCAATCAGTTCGCTCTGGTGGCTGACACTTTGATATCTAGGTCACAATACTGTGCCATCCCTTCCCATAATATTTCTGAGAACTTGCTTTTCCTGAGAGAATTCTTTGAACGGGGTAAGGTGGACAGTGCCATGGTGTAGTTTTATGCCCAGATCAAGAACAAGATTTTGACAGGGTTACCCTTCCCTACCTTTTTCACATTTTATTGTTAAATGGCCTGCCCCCTTTCTTTGTTCTGGATACGTTTTTTGTATTCCACTGCATGTTTAATCTCCTATGTAAATTCTGCATTGGGATCCCCATTCAGCATAGATGAGGTGTATGGCAGGGCTGTCTATTAAGCCTGCTAATTTTTTGGTTTTTTCTATTGACCCTTTGCTCTGTCTTTTGAATGCCTCCCCTTTGATTCAAAGCATATGCCTCTTTCCACATGCCCAGGAACTCTGAGTGCTGGTATATGCAAATGACCTCTGTGTCTTCCTGTGGGACTCTACCTCTTGGGACAGTACAAAATCACTTTTGCAGGGCTTTTTGCCTTAATCTGGCTCTAGGATTAATTATACCAAGAGTGTGGCCATCCCTTTGGGTGAGTTTGCTTGGTGACGCTTCCTGTCCTTTGCTGGGATTTCACATCATACTACCTTTGCGAAGTTCCTGGGCATTTATTTTAACCACTTTGACATAGCTGTGTTTAATTGGGAATGCTACTTACAGACTGCTGAAGGAACCTTAGCTCTTTGGTAACACAGGAATTTGTCAAATCGAAGCATGTTTATTTGATCAAAATGCTGTTGTTGCCTTGTTTTACTTACCTTAGTTGTGTTTTCCCACCTCCTCCTTCATTGGAAACCAGATTGTTTAGTTTGTCCTTCTGTGGATTGTGGGGTTCTCAGTTAAATCCTATTAAACATGATATTACTTATTTGCCTAGAAACAAGGGTGGTCTTCACATGATGAACCCTGTCTTTTTTTTGTTTTGTTTTTACTATGGCATATTTTTCTCTAGTAATTTTCCACCTACACTTTGCGGCGATAAGGCTGCCAGGGTTCCCTTGGTGGTGGATTGGTTGATTCCTTTCTTGACTATATGGAATACTCATGGTGCTCCACTCGTGGGCTGTTTCTGTACCCATGTAGTTCCTGCATATATAACCCATTCTGTTAAGAAACTTTTTTAATGGCACCTGTCCTTTTATGATTGTAAAGCTTTCCAGAGAAAGGTTTTATTTTGCCATATTACGGGTTGTAATTTTACACCTCATTTGGAACTGAAATTTTCCTGGCTACTGAACTGCATGTGGCTCTTTCTCAGCTGACTAATACTACCATTCCTTATTTTATTTGGGATGTCCTTTGGCTTAGCCTTTATGGTAGGCTGGCTGTTCAAACCACCTTGAAGCATAAATCTGTGACTGATACAACGTGTCTCAGCAACACTTGTGCAAGGATCCCTGAGAAACAATCCCATTTTTTCTTTGAATGTCCTCTTAGGCATGCTTTTTGGCAGTACCTTTGCACCGTGTGGCTCCACCCTGTGTTTTCCACAGTCACATATGATATTATTGTACTTGGTATTTATCGTCCTGCTTAGTCTGGTTTCTCACAATGCACTATACAACTTTCTTTTGCTATGTGTAAATATCATCTCTGGCAGGCCCATTGTGCTTCTACGTTGTAACAGAATGTGATTCTTCCTATTGCAGTTGCACAGATGGTACACTCTGCTCTGCAATGTGTGTACAGGAAAGACAGGCCGTCTTTCCCTGCTTTGGTGTTTCAAGTGAAGTGGTCAGGATTTCACTCGGCTCTAAATTAGGATTTCTTGTGTTTTTGTTGATTGTTTGATTTTTGTTTGGATTGTCTGATGCATTGACTGTATGCCATTTTCTTGTTAATAAAATTCCCCTACTCTTCATCGTTAAGTGCCATGAGATCCTTTACTTCTAAGTGAACAGTAATGGGAAACAGGCAGAATAAACCTCAGTTTAACCTCTTTCATTTCCATTTAATGTCCTTCCGTTGTTGATTGGTATGGAATTCAGGTACTTAGCTTCCCTGTTTGCTATAGCTAGGTGGGAAACATCAAAGCCAAAACCTTCAATTATTATTGAGATAAAGGACTTTAATGAATTAAAGTCCATTTAAATGTACTTGATGGCTGTTCATTAATATTCACGATCCTAATGTTTTGAAAGGTTTTAATTTGATATTGCTCATTGCATTTGTCACCAAGAAAGTGAAGTTGTTGTGTACGGAAATCCATTCTCTTCCAGATACTGTGGCACCATAGTAGGAATGTCAGAATGTTGTTGCACTACAGTAGCTATTTCACTACCATAGCATTTATTTATTTATTTATTAAATTTTGATAACCGGGTAAGCCCACTGGGCTCCGGAGGTCCCTTTTCCAGGGGCGACCCTGGGAATTACATGGAATAATACATGGGGTAGACAGCGAGGAACATAATGCATAGTAGTTTTTCAGCAGTTACATTTAAGAGGTAAGACATAGTAGCTTTTTAGCAGTTAACATTTACTGGGTAAGCTCTACAGATGGGGTGCAGTGATAGTTGCTATTTCCATATGAGGGAGAGGGGTGGGCTTCCACTTAGGAGCCTCTTAGGAGCAGTTGCATATGGAGGTGACCATCATATGAGCCTTCAGCCTTGTGCACATAGCATGTTTCTTAAGATTCCTCTTGCTTACCTACAATGCAGATTCCTCATAGCAAAGATATCAGCAAGACTGAATACCTCAAGTTAACTGTTTGTGAAAATATGAATAACCAGAAATGGTGCCAGCTCATGTAGCTATTACTGTACTTAAAGTCGCAATACATGTTTTTAATCTAATTAGCTCTGTTTTCTGTTTATTTGACCACAGTTCAAAACACAGAACGAAGGTAAATAAATTAAAGGGGAATCCTCGTGGAACCACAGTTAAAACTATTGGTTCCTTATGCACCCATCTGAAGAGTGGCACATAAATATATTTTTATTTGTATATTACTTACTTTAAAATGTTAATTTATGTATGTCAGATATGTCAGCCTGATCATCCTCCATGTTCTGCTGTCTGTGACCCCAAGCTATGTGACCTGCAGAGGAAGTGATGCAAGCAAGGGATACATTTGCTTTACTCCTGGTGCATCTTTAGGCTAATTTGCTTGCTTTGTGCTGCTAACATTTCTTCACTGAAACAGGGAGACTTTCTTTAAAGGTACTTTAAACCATACATTATCGGAGACAGACCTTCTCGTAGTAGCACAATAACATTCAAGTTAGCTGAATTCTTAATTTTTTGGTCTGTACCTGCAAATTGAAGCTGTGTGGGACTGTTGTCCCTTCAGGCATGCAGACACTGAGTAGTGAGAGTGTTATATTCCCCACTGTCTCACTCTCTCTACAGTAGAACTTGAAGAACAATCAGGCTGACATACATAAATTAGCATTAAAAAGTAAGTAAAGTACAAAACAAATATACCTATGAGCTATTCTGCAGATGGGTACATAAAGAACCAATAGTGTTAACTGTGGCTATGCGAGGATTCCCCTTTAAAACAAAAATATATGCTACAAAATAATGTATGGGCAACCAAACACAGCAATGCTGATGCTTGCGTCTTGGGCAGAGATGACATCTTAGAGACCTCTTTAGTTTCACTGTCTGTGTCTATGATGTCATCTTTCCCCTTGATGAAAATACTGCTGTATTTTGTATGGTTGCTCATACATTATTCTGTACTACATTGGTAACTATATGTAGCCCCTCCTTTCCCAATGTCTAGGGGCCTGATGAAAAAAAATGGAAAGTGGGCTACAGATTGTGGGGGCTCATCTGGGATTCCTTTCTCAGCCCCAGCAGGTTTTTGCTCCTTTTCTAGAGCTCAGAGGAGCTGGCGGGACTGACCACTTTAGGCCTAGGCTGGTGTGATGTAGTTTCAGTGGGGTAGTGGTGCAGGGTAGGCCTATTTGGGATGGTTAGGCCTCCATCCTTCCTCCTGTCTCTGGTGCTCGCACACGCCACTGGTAGGTTATGTGCACACCTCAGTCTCTGACTGGCTGTTGGTGAGGTGTAAACAAAGAGAAGGACTGTGAGCTGGGCACCATTTTGTGGAGAAGATTGGAGAGTGTAGCAGCCTGTTTTGAAAACTCCTGAGTGGTGTTTCAGAAGAGGAGAGGCCAACATTCTAAACAATTTGTGTCTCCCTCCCAGTGCTGGAGTAAAAGCACATGGGTTGGAAGGCAATTTGGTGAGCAGAAGGTATGAGATGACTGGAAGAGGGTACAAGGTGGTGGAAGAGTTTATTCCCCCAGAGGAACCACAGGCTACAGTTCCCACCTCCCTCTTAACCAGGTTGTGAAATTTGGGAGGGATGGGTCAGGTGGATGAAAGATGCATCAGATGTGGATTTAGGGGAGAAGGTGTAGTCAGATTGCCCGTGTGTTCAATTTTCTCCAGCTCTGCCCCTGTAGGTATTTTTGATTGTGCTCCACCTATCTTTCATTGGAGTACCCCTCCAGTGTGTAAAGGGGAAAGCCATCTGTATAGTCACAAGGGAGTGCAGAGGCCAGGGCCATGGAGAAACTTACACAGCAAGATAAAGGAGATGTGGGGAAAAAGCCCAGAAGACCATCCTCTGACATTGCGGAGGAATCACTAGAGGAAGAACTGAATGGGGGGGTGGCAGGGAGCACCAACATCTGCCCAGTCCCATTGCCAGCTGCCGTCTATCCCCATGGCAGAGGAAGGAGCAGGGGCCTGTGCCCACCACCAGGTGACCACCCAGGGCCCATGAGGTCCCCAGCAGTGTTTCTGTCTGGCAGCAGCCCACCAGCCCTTTTGCCCAAGGCCAAG
The DNA here is from genome assembly GCA_016271365.2 of Neoceratodus forsteri. Taxonomy (NCBI): domain Eukaryota; kingdom Metazoa; phylum Chordata; order Ceratodontiformes; family Ceratodontidae; genus Neoceratodus; species Neoceratodus forsteri. Next base: position 1,737,317,109 of record CM028129.1, read on the forward strand.
GTGTCTCCTACAGTGTAAACTCATTATGTAATTAAGCTGGGCATTTCTGGAGTATCCATCACGTGAAAGGAAATCCAAGAGGAGACAGAGTTTGATGAAGAGAAACTGCTTTTCGAAAGATTCCAGTTTACTGATTATGAGACCCAGCAGGCTATTTCTCTGCCCTTCTATTGCTTTGTTATCACCCTAGCTGTAAGGATCTGGATGGATGGACTTATATGAAGTAACCCTCTTAATGTAGCCTACTGAAATGGAATATGACTGGAGCTTTGACTGGCCAGGAGAACCAGTGTAAGGGGGTTACCCGAATGGTTCCAGGCAGAAAGGTGGATTAGGAGATGAATCCACATAGAGTACCCCACTACAGACTATCCATATTTATCAGACAGGATGTGGGATGTAACTGAAGAAATGCATGAGGAATGGGTGTACAAAGAGCAAGTCCAAAAGCTGTGGTCCAAGGCTGGAAGTTCTGGTCAACCATCCCAGCAACTTTTCCAAAAGGCTTGTGCTATGTGTTTCAGTGCACCTTGGTCTGACATGACTTTGTTCAAGCATTTTGCCCTAGTTCAGGACTTGTCAGGATGCCAAATGAAATATTATATCACTGTCAAAGATTCTTTTTGGGGACCTTACCACAAAGCGATATTCTAACTTTTACCTTCCACAAGGTGGAGATCCTGCCATTTAAGCCCCAGCCAACTATGAACTGTGCCAGGAAGACTGCAATGGTGGGATATCACGCACTGCACAGGGTCGTGCAACAGGCCACTGAACACAGTAGTGCACATGCCCACTACATGCCCGCGCACTGCACATGCGTTGGTAATGTGCCATACAATTGTTCCGGCGCATTTGGGTTGAACATGGTGTACAATCGTGATATTCAATTGCCTTATGCAAATCACCTCATTAGGCTATGTACAGCACAATCGGGCTCATTAGCAGCTCACTACAGTTGTGCACAGGCTAATTTGCATGCATTGCACTTGAAAAGTGCCACACCACTGCACAGGCCACAGAACGGTATTGCAGCCATTCTGGTAAAGGGATTCTAATGCTGGGAGTGAGAGGCCCGTACCGACAGTGCAATGGAACACCTGCCTGTGCCATGCTGCTGCTGAAATCCATTTCTGTCACTGTCCACAGGAAGCATAATGTCTGAGGCTGAGGGAGCAGAGCAGCATGGGCGTGCATGGAGGTGCAGGCCCAATTTCACAAAGAAGGAGCAACAGGACCTGTGTGAGGCCTACTTCGACAGGGAGACCCTGCTGATGGGCACCATGGGCACATCACAGGACAGGCCAGCCAGGTGGGATGCAGTGGCCACCTACTTAAATGCACATGGCAGGCACCAGAGGAGTACACAGGAGTGTCAGAAGAAGGTGGGGATGGACAAATGCCACATTAAGGAGAGGGTGGCAGCCATCAGGGCATCTTGCAGCAGGATGGGTGGTGGCCCACCCACCGCAATGGTACTGACGGTGATGGAGGAGCTGGTGGTGGCCACCATCGGCCGTGCCGCCATAGATGGCAATCCTGGTGGTGGATTCCAGATGGGTGGCAGCCCCTCACAGCACTGTGAGTCACCACATACCATGCATGGTGGGGATATGGGCAGTCCCATGCAGGCAGGCCTTCCACCGTGCTGCGTGGCCCATGTGGGTGTGGCATGTAGCTTTGCACAGTGCACCTGTGGACGGTGGCCATGGCATCATGCACCCCTGGGCATGGGTCCCGTCTGCATGTGTGCTACACCTATGTTGACTCTGTGTTTCTGTTTTCCAGTGTCATTACGACTCCATTGAGCAGCACAGGAGGAGAATGCTGACATAGGACTGGAGGAGGTGGTGCCATCTATGTCCTCGAGCATCTAGGACAGAGACTGACCATGTAGAGACAGTGAGGGGCTGCTTGATGTACTGGGATGGAGTCAGATGATGCGCTGTCTGAGCTCCTGCTCAGTGAAGGCCTGCCTGTGCTGTGCATGGGCACACTGCTGGGCAGTGAGTCCGACTCTGATGAGCATGATATAACACTGATCTTGGATGGCGCCAGGCATGGGGTGCCAGCCAGGGTCCAGGGACAGTCCCAGGCACTGTTGGGGACCAGTGTATACCAGCAGCCATGCAGCTGCCTCCTGTCCATGGCCACACAGTGGCTTATGGTGCCACCACTGTGCCTGGCGGGGGGGTGCTGTTGCAGGCATGGCTGTGCTGGGAATGGCCCAGCAGATGGCTGGCCAGTATCAGCGGGATACAGTGACCACCAGGCAGCACACCACAGGGGCTGCTTCTGGTGTGCCCGTAGCCACACTACCCCCTGTGTGGTCCCCTGTGCAGTGTCCACAGTAGAGGGGTATTGACCAGCATGTCGCATCACCCCCAGCAGGTCAGCATCTGCCCCTGGATGCACAGGGTGCCAAAAGGCTCACTGAGCACATCTTGTTGCTGTGGGCATCTGTAGACAATCAGGTGCTGCTCAGAATGGAGATCCGTGCACTGGGGGGTGAAGTGTGTCAGCTGGCAGAGCGGCAGGACAGTGGTCGTGTGCAGCTCATTGGTGAGATCCGCCAGCTGGGGAAGACCACGACCGCATTGCTGAACCACATAGCTGGTACCATTGCTGCTGGATTTGCATTGCTGGCATCCACTGGGCATGGCCGTGCATGTCAGACTCCCCACAATGCAACTTCCACACCGTGGTCACAGCCTCTGGCTACCCCTGCTTGACTGATGCCAAGATCCAACGTAGCCATCCCTGACACCCCTGGCTCAACCCTGTTTGCCCGGCTCTACACCCCAGTGAGATCACGGTCATATTCTCAGGCCTCCACCCCCATGAGTGTGTTGGACACTCTACTGGTGGCTGTTGCGCAGCCTGTGGCTGATGAATGGCCTGGGCGTGGCTCGCCCCATGGCTGTGGCAGCCATGGTACTGCGTGGTAGGCCTGAGGGGTGTGCTGCCCTTTCCTGCTGTCCACTGCTGCTGCCAAGTGCACACATGTGTGGTGTCACCCTGTGCGTGTGGTGGTGTGCATGTGTGGTGTGGTGCCTGCCCTCTGTGTATACTGGCTGGGCTGCTGGGCCTTGTGGTGTGGGTGTGATGAGGGCAGCTCTGCGCCAACTATGCCTGTGCACTGGTGTCATGTGTCTGATCCATGCCATGTCCTGCAGCCCATGTGTGTATGTGCCCATGCCTGTGCAATGTGTCTTTGTGGCCCTGCATTCACCATGCATGCTATGTGTGCATGTTTCACTGCATGAATCTCTGAGTGCCTGTCCAACCCTATGAATGGGGTGATGGTCCTTGCAGGCCTGGCACACGGGTTGTTCCACTTACCTGTGATCTCCAAAATGTTCCTGTGTGATGGTGGTCCTGTGCCTCCTGGTCTCCACTGCCAGCCTGAGGTCCCTCCTCCCCATGGCTGGCTGCACACCCCCTTCTGGCCTGTCATCCATGTCATCCTCACTGCTGTTGCCCTCATCCAGATCAGTCAAAAGCAGAATGAGCACTCAGGAATGGAACAAATTAGAAGATATTCGCTTTTATTCCAAAAGACATGGATAAATCCAGGACCCCTTACATTTTGATTTGTTGCCCTCATCTGCCTGGACCGCTATCCCACAGTCAATGGCCATGTTGTGCAGCATGCAGCAGGTCAGGAATAGGCCACAGGCTTTCAACGGACTGTACTGTAGGGCACCAACTGACCTGTCTAGGCAATGGAAATGCATCTTGAGCATGCCAAAGACACGCTCAATGACACTGCATGTGGCAGGGTGTGCCTTGTTGTACCTTTCTTCTGCAGGTGTGGATGGTAGCCAGTAGGGGGTGAGCAGCCAGGGCCTCAGTGGGTATGGACTGTCACCTGTGTGGGGAGAGGATATGGTTGTCACTGTGCATTGGTTGTGCACCCCCTCACCTCTGCTTCCCCCTGCCCCCTCATGTCGTCACCTTCCTCCCCCAGCATTGCTGCACCCGTGTCCATCCCCATGCCCTGATCACCTAACAGGTGCCTCATAGGGATATCCCCATGCTCGAACCTCTGGCACAGGATTGAACTGTGCCAGATGTAGGCATCGTGTGCACTCCTGGGGTGTGTGGTGCAAACATTGGTGGTGTGCTCCATGGCATTGCACACCACCTGCCAGTTGATGGAGGTGTACCCCTTTCTATTCATATATACAACCCCCTCCAGGCCAGGTGGTGTGTGTATTGCCACATGGGTGCAGTCTGTGGCCCCTGTCACACTTGGTATGCATGCAACCCTGTGGAAGTCCTTCATGTTTGCTGTACACTCTGCCTGTGTACTCGGGAATCATATGAACTCCAAAGCATGTGGCAACAGAGAATTGAGGACCTGTGTGAGCAGGTGGGACATTGCCGACTGGGTGATCCCCATGGTGGCACCCATCAGTCTCTGGAAGGTGCCTGTGGTGAGCAGGCACATCACTGCTGTCACCTTGGTCTCCACAGACATGGCATGACTCCGTCTGGTGGGTGCCTGCAGTTCCTCATGGCACAGCTCACGGAGCTGCCTCAGAATTGCCCTGTTCAGCCTGTACTGACCCATGATCTCGACATCACTATAGTCCTCAAAGGTGAGGCAGGCACAGTACCATCTGTGTTGGGCATACCACCAATGGGCCCTTCGTCTGCCATGTTGGTTTTCCTCCCTCCTCCTCCTCACACCCCTCATTACCTCCTCTATGATGAACTGACCTGCATCCATGTTGCTGTGTACAGCTCTGGTTTGTGCATCTGCTGTGTTTGTCTGAGCCTGTTTTTAATGGCTCAAGTCCACCTGGTGCATCCTGTGGTTTGCTCCTGAATTGCGCCATGGTTTTCAGCTGAATACGCCATTGCGACACGTATTCATGAGTACACTCCCTTGCAATTGTGCTGCATACATTACATTTGTGCCTCAGCACACTGTGACTTGTGCCGTGCATACACTGTGGTTGAATATGGCTCTGCAGCACAGTTCTGTGGTTGCGCCAGCACATCTCGACTGTGCATTGCGCAACTGCTCTGAATATCTAGGCCAGTATCTTTACCCTTTCAATAGCATATGGTTTTGAGAATTTTTTGTTATACTTCCCCATTAGTCAGTGTATAAAATAGAAACATAGAAACATAGAATTTGACGGCAGATAAGGACCGCTTGGCCCACCTAGTCTGCCCATTTCCCTACCTACTGGATAAGCTGCAGATCCTAGTTAACCAGCAGCCTACTTCTTCCTACCCCCAACCCCCAGAACTGCCTTATGACTATCCCATGCATGCATGCTTGAATTCCACCACTGATTTTGACTCCATAACCTCCCGGCTAGCCGTTCCATGCATCCACAACCCTCTCGGAAAAATACTTCTTAAATTACCTCTGAGCCGCCCCTCTATCTTCAAATTGTGCCCTCTTGTTCTTGCACACCTCTTTTTTGAAAATGCTACCCTCTTGGACTTTGTTGATTCCTTGAGGTACTTGAAAGTTTCTATCGTGTCCCCCTCCTCCTTTCCTCGAGGCTATACATATAGCTCTTAAGCTCTCTTCATATGTCTTCCAGTGCAGACCCTGCACCATTTTAGTTGCCCTCCTCTGGACAGCTTTCATCCTGTCTATGTCTTTGGAGATTAGGTCTCAGAACTGCACACAGTACTCCAGATGGGGTCTCACCAGCTGTCTGTACAGAGGATAATAACTTCCTGTTTTCTACTGGTGATGCCTCTCCCTGTGCATCCCAGTATCCCCCCAGCCCTCCTTGCTGCCCTCTCACATTGCTTGCCCATCTTTAGGTCATCTGATATGACTACCCCCAGGTCCCTCTCCATTTTTGTTGTTGTTAGTATCTCACCCCCCATTATGTACTCTTCCCCTTGGTTTTTGTTTCCCAAGTGCATTACCTTGCACTTCTTAGCATTGAATCTAAGCTGCCATACATTTGACCATTCCTCTAACCTTGCAAGTCCCTTCTCATCCTTTCCACCCCCTGTGCATCAACTCTGTTGCAGATCTTAGTGTCATCTGCAAAGAGACATCTTTTCCTTCAGTCCTTCTGCAATGTAAACATAAAGACATTGAGAGGACCAGTCCTATCTGAACCTCTGCGGTGCCACTATTAGCCCTCCTTTCTTCTGAGTGGACTCCATTTACTATTACTCTCTGTGTCCTATTCTCCAGCCAATTCTTTACCCAGGCTGTCATCTTGGGACCCACACCCAGGCTGGCTAACTTGTATATTAATCTTTGTGTGGGACTGTGTCAATGCCTTGCTAAAGTCTAGGTAGGCATGTCCACAGCCCCTCCTGATCTACTACTTTGGTCACCCAGTCAAAGAAATCTATCAGATTTGTCTGGCATTACCTTCCCTGTGAATCCATGCTGCCTAGGGTCCTGTGCCCTCTGGCCTCTAGATACTCGACAATTCTTTTCCTTTAGAAGTGATTCCATCATTTTCCTATCACTGAGGTTAAACTAACAGGTCTATAGTTTTCTGCTTCTGCCTTGCTCCCACTTTTGTGAAGAGAATCACATCTGCCCTCCTCCAGTCTCGGGCACCACCCTATCCTCCATGATTTGTTAAAAGGGCAGTCAGTGGTGTCCTAGTTCTACCATTAGTTCTTTTAGAATTCTGGGATGAATCTCATCAGGCCCCATTGCTTTGTCCACCTTCAGTTTTAAGAGTTCTTTCAGAACCCTTTCTTCTGTAAATGGGCGGTATCAACTTCTGTATCCAGCGTGTTACTACTGTTTGTTTATGTACTCCCTCTTCCTTTGTAAATACTGAGCAAAAATATTTGTTTAGTATCTCTGCCTTTTCACAGTCTCCTCTGCCCACCCCTCCCACCCCTTTATTAAGCCTCACTATCCCTCCCTTGGTCTTCCTTCGCTCCCTGATGTACCTATAAAAGGTTTTATCCCCTTCTTAACTGAGTTGGCTATCTTTTCCTCGGTTTGGGCCTTTGCTGTTCTGACTGTCTTCCCAGCTTCCTTTTGCTTTAACTGATACAGTTCTCTGTCCTGCTCCTTCTGCGATTCCTTGTACTTCCTGAATGCTTTCTTTTTCTCTTGAACCTTCACTGCCACTTCCTTTGAGAACCATAGTGGTTTCTTACATAATCTTGTTTTGTTTGCTTCACACAAAGGCTCGTTACCTCTGTGATGGCAGTTTTATTATTCCCCATTGTTCTTCCACCCCTCCTTCCTGCCCATTTGCTAGTGCATTCCTTAGGCACTCACATTTTAACAAAGTCAGCCCTCCTAAAGTCCAGTACTTTTGTCTTTGTATGGTTTGACTCTATTGCTGTGTTTATTGTGAACCATACTGTCTCGATGGTCGCTAGTTCCCAGATGGCTACCCACTTCTACATCTGTAATCCTCTCTCCATCTCCATTTGAGAGAATCAAGTCTAATGTTGCTCCTCTTGAGTGGGCTCAGTACTAGTTGTCCAGGCATGCCCCTGTAGGGCATCTAGAATAACTGCACTCTTCAAGTGGCAGCTGCAACTGCACTCCAGTTAACATCCGCATATTCAGATCACCCATCAGCAATATCTCCCTTTTCTGCCATTCTAAGTATGCTTTCTATCATTTCCTGTCCATTTCCTCCCCTGAGAAGAGTCTGTATATATAACCCCGTCGTATTGTGGTGCCATTGCCTGTCTCCAAATTTACCCACAGTGCTTCTTCTCCTCCCTGTTTACCCTTTTGTTCTGTTGCTTTTATTCCTTCCCTTATGTAAAGAACTACTCCTCCTCCTCTTACCCTCCTGTCCCTCCTGTAGACAGTGTATCCTGGTATGTTTATGTCCCAGTCATGGTTTTGTGTGTACCATGTTTCTGTGACTGCCACGATATCCAGATGTTCCTCCTCCATCAAGGCCACTAATTCAGGAAGCTTGTTACCCAGACTACGGGCATTAGTACTCATTGCTCTCCATTTTTTGATGGCTTTACCTTCTGTTGCAGCATCCCCCACTGACCATTCTACCTCAGTCTTTTGTTCTTTTTTAATGTTCTTTTTTACCAATAAAAATCACAAACCCACTCCACACCCAATTTCTAATAACCAACTCAACCCCAGAAATTGTATTTTTGTTTATAAAATATGTACAGAACTACAGTACATTCCTTTTGAAAAATATCCAGCATTTTAAAGAAACAAAGATCACAGATCAACAGTAAATGTACTCCATAACTGAAATGGAAGTGCATTCTGTGAGGATTTGTTGGCTCAGTAACTGCCTCATTCTGGATTGCTTCTGACAGTAATATAATTCTATACCTATCTTATCAACAAAACTAACATGTTTGGGGTTTGGTGGGTTATTAGCAGCTGGGTGTGAGGTTAGTCTATGTTTCTTTTAATTGTTACAGAAATGGTTAATGGGGAGATTTTGTTGTGCGGCAGGTGTTGAGTGTGTGTGTATGTCTAGTCATGAAAACAGTGCATGAGCAGAAACAAACTGCAGGTGATTTGATCTGGACTAACTTAACAGTTCTTGTACCATAAAAGGGTACAACAACAGTGTATGACCATTGAACATTGGTACAGCAGCTTATTAGATAGATTGGAGACAGAGGTACAACAGACCTTAACCACGTACAGTACTATAGCTTTTTTGATGTTACCTTCTGCCAACACTGTTGCCACCACCACCTCCACCCTACTGAAACAGAAACCTGCTGTTTAGTTCAAATTAACTAAGTAAAACTAACCTTCACCCCATTGCTTACAACACACCCACCCAGTGCCAGATGTAGTATTTTAATTGTATCTGTAATACTGTAATACTTTTGAATACATATAAGATCAGATGATTATCCTCAGTACAAGTGTTTAAATTTCGCTCAGCATTGCATTCAGAGGGGGAAGGGTTGGAGTACAATGCTAGAAAAAAAAATATATATAGATATATTTATACAATAGGGTGAAGGGATAACACTATGAATAAATGGTGTTATTTTCTCAGCCGTTGTACAACCACTGTGATGTCATCACCACTGTGGATTTATTTCCTGATAAACCCACAGCATCTACATCACCAGCAAATATAGAACAATAGGCACTTTTACACACAGGTTTCTGTAACGGAATGACTGTTATGGAAACAGTATACCATTTCATCCCCTGTGTGTAAAATGCATCTGTTCCGTTGCATCGGTGAATGTTCACCTGAACCGCAATCTCTTCCTACCTCGGTTTGTCCCTTTGTGATCCGTTTCATCTGGCTGTGTAAAACAGCCATTCTGGCAGCAGTAAAAACACAGTCATAGAGCACCACACTGCACAGGGGAGCCGAAACACAAATACTGAAAACGGAGATGGGGGGGGGTTGCCGGAATACCCTCTGTGTGTAAAGTGAGCCACAAACGGAACAGAGTACAACGGTGGCACACTGGTACCGGCCATTCTGTTGTACTCGCCTGTGTGTAAAAGCCCTTAATGGTGATGTCACCAGAGTGAGACTATCTACACTGCAGCCTGCATTTAATAGCATCACAGTTTCTCTTTCTCACTGAATCCTGCAACTAACTCAATTAGCATTGTAAAAGACAATCACCTGTATCCCATAGTTATTCTGACAGTCCTAGCCCATTACTGTGCTGCTGCAATCTTCAAACCAGCTTCCTTCATAAGCCAGTTTCTTTTTCTGAGTGCTGACTGCAACAGTTTCTCTGTCTCAGTGAAGCCTGCAACTTACTGAATAAACAGTCTGTTTCTCACTACTAGCTGCAGGTAACACAATTATCATTGCAAATCACATGCACCTGTTTCTCATAGTGTCTGACACGCCCAGCCCATTCAGAAACACTTACACACACTCAGACCACCCACAAACAGTGCTGTCAGTATAGCTAGAGGTTAGAGTAACAAACAATAAACTAACTTCCTACATCCAGCAGACCAGTGTTTGATTCTCACAACTTTCATTTGAATACTGTGTGACTTTGAACAAATCACTTAACTGCTAAGTGCTCCCAGGTCCCCCCTTAAAACTTATCATTACTAAAATGAGTAAATAGGGAGAGAACACAAAAAAAAAATGTCCCTAAAGGATACTAGCCCTATTGTATAAATCACACACATGATGTGCGACTTGTGGAATATGACAAACATTTGCACTCATGCAGATATTTTCCATATTCCACAGTCGCCATCATGTATCCCCTATATAGATATATATACTGTATATATGTATCTCTTGTACATGTGTTCATGTATGTCTTTGTGTAGCTAGACAGACAGATACGGATACAGATACAGATATAGATTATAAGGACACAGTTGTGCCCCCAGAGTAAGGGTTAAGTGGCATGTTTAGTGTTAAACCTCAAAGTATGCACTTTAATAACTGCAACCAATCGATAGATTTGCACAAAATTTAGTATGTGCTGCCCTGTGGAGTAGATCTCTTGATAGGCATGTTGTATTCTGGACGGATGTATGGATTCTGAGATCCAGACAGTGCAATAACATTAAAAGTCAAAATTTTTTCATTTTTTTTCCTCATCATCTTGCCTTTAGACAGTGTAGCATTTTGGAGTGATTTTTCTATGGTAGATACAGTTTGGGTAACAGAACTACTAAGCTTTTTCTGGTGAAAAACACATTAATCTGTTGCAAAGTTATTCAATGTTTAAGCTCCCATTGTTTTCAATGGGAAATGCACTGTCCAGAATAGAGGGATACATTTCGACAAAGGATTGACCTCAATCAAGTCCTTTTTCTTGAGAATAAAATCCTTTTCTGTGAGGGAAAAATCCTTTTTCTTGAGCTGCCATCTTGTTTTTTTTTTCTTCCACTAACTAAAAACCATGGAAATACATAAAAATTTTATTTTAAGAAACAGTCATCAGAACCCAGGTAAAAGGGGCCTGTTTCACTAGATTCTGATGTTTGTTTGTTTACATAATGCCAACAAATAGTTTTCTGGGCATCCAAAATACCAGGTGCCCAGCTTTGCAAGAGGAGCACTCCCCTGCTTTCTTTGTATGAGAAAGGCAGCAATTTATACTCCAACACCAGGATGCCCACCCCCGGTGTCAAATGCCCCACCCCTCAGCCCCTTGTTTTATTCAGTAGCTGACATCAGGGGTCCCAATCCCCATGTAGGCATTTAGACCCTTCTAGTAGCGTGGGACACTAGGGAGCCCACTCCCAGTGTCCTGAACTTACTGTAGTCCTGTAAAAAAGGAAACAGTCCCGAAGCAGCCCCTTGTTTTAGTCAGTAGCGAATATCGGGGGGCCCAGTTCCTGTGCTGGTATTTAGACCCCCCAGCAGTGTTGGAAACTGGGGAAACCATGCCAGTGTCCTTAAATTACTGTAGTCCTTTAAGAAAGAAAACAGTACCCCAACATCTTTTTTTTTTTGTAAATCCGGAAAAAAAGAAAATGGTCCCTCATCATCCCCTCCTGCCCGCTCCCCCATCCTGGCCCTCTCACTGATCACCCACCACCCCACACCCCCCCTTACCCTATACTTACCATGGAAAGTCATAGGCTGTCATAGTCTGCGGCCCAAGACACATTTGCACTCTTCAAAGCCAAACCGCGAACTGAGGAATCAAGGTAAGTGCCATATAATGTTCTGTATTTCTATAGTATTTTAAACTTATGTTCATAACTTTGCCATTTTTGGAGAAATTTTTTCACCAAATTTTCAACATGGCCTTCTCGGGACCCCACGTCATGAACACTTGCACTGTCATTTTGTTAATTGGACCTGGAAGGTGATTTTGCTGTCTCTGCATGAAATCACCTTTTGGGACTGAATAACAAAATTTTACCATCAGTGTTCATGAGGCAGGGTACCAAAAAGGCCATGTTGAAAATCTGATTAAACAATTCCTAAAAATGGCTGAGTTATGAGTGTGTGCTGCAATTTTTCTATGCAAACACATAACTTCGGTAATTTTCAATATTTTGAGTCTAAATTTTCAGTATAGCCATTTTTTCACACCACCTCATGAACAGTACAGCTGTCATTTTTCACCTACTGTCTGTAATGGGTTTCCACACGGTCAAGGGCTTCAGTTAACTCCATTTCTGGAGTATTTGACTTCTAAAAATAAGGCAAAAACTTCCAAAATAAAGGAGAGGAAGTCATTGACGTCCAGATGTAAAATCAACAATTAGGTGGCTTTCAAAATTGCAAGAATGGAAGTCAGAAATGATGGATTTTTCTGAGAGAAATTGTATTTTACCACTAATATATTATATTGACATCCATAAATTGGTCATTCATAGACTACTGACTTCCAGATGTGGGATTCTTTAAGTATTTTGATTTCCAAAAAATCTGAATGACTTCCAGATTTTGATTCATGGAAGTTTTTGACTTCCACTAAAAATAGATTAACTGAACCCCTGTCCACACCTGTGGCATTTTGCCATGGATTTGAACATTTTCACCTCTGTGGTTTATGAGGTAGAGTCATAAGAAGACCACGTTGAAAATTTGGAGTTAGAATATGAAAAAAATGACAAAGTTATGAACATTTGTTGCAATTTTGTTATGCCCACTCCTAACCTTTTAAATTCTAAATATTTTGACCTCAGATTTTCAACATAGCCTTCTTGTTACCCCACCTCATGTATGTCACAGCTGTCATTTTTCAAATCTTGGCCAAAATGTGTTTTCGCACCTGTGGCGTGGAACAGTGTTGCAGTTGTGTAGAATTACGTTTTGGGGGGATTGAAACATTTTCTATGTGGGTACATGGTGGTGTAACAAGAAGTCTATGCTGACAATTTGGTTACTGTTGTCATACACACATATATATATATATATATATATATATATGCATCTATGGAGGAATGGTAGTGCAGCATCCTTTAATAAGGATACTATAATAGCATCTCAAAAAGTAAGGGAATAAGTTGCAAATAGTTCATTAATACTCCAGTTAGGGTCAAAGTGACAAAAGTTGGGAAATAAGGTGTTGGGGGTTTCCCTAACACCCAGAGAGCAGGTGTGGGGTGTGCCTTGGGCTTCTCAAGCCTAACACTCACCCCATTCTCATAAAGTCTACACATTTGACATTATTTACTGATGGAATGGGGTGAGCATTTGGCTTTAGAAGCCCAAGGCACACCCAAGACTTGCTGTCCTGCTTGGTTTGGGAGGGTAGGGTGTTAGGGAAACCCTAACATCTAATTTCCCAACTTTTGTCACTTTGAACCTAACTGGAGCATTAACAAAGTTTTTTGCAACTTATATAGATATATTAATGGGAACTTTTCCCCATAGGAAAGACCATCATTTGTTTCACTGTATACATGTGACAAATCTATCAATCAAAAAAGTATGCCTGTGACTAAAAGTATTTAGAAAATGGGCAAGTGTGAATGTTAGTTCTGATTGGCTAAAAGAGCCAACCAGCCGGTCTGGTATCAGGGAACAGAGGCTGGGAAATAATAAGTCCCAGTGTCTGCTGCCTGATTCTGATCTGAAATTCTTGTGCCAATGGAATTTTCAGTTTTAAATTCCACCATGTTACTTTCCCCTGCTTAACCAGAGACTGCCCCCCTTCCCGTGAAACAATTGGTACAATGAACCTCAGATATAAAATGCAGAGTTAATGACATTACACTAAAAAGCAGCTTTCTGTTTTTCTTTCACAGTCAACAAATGATAAGACCACTGGTAGCACCATCACTCGCACTGGAGCCACTCGCCTAAACACTCACCACCTGTTGTGATGTATTTCAAACCGTGACTGTTCGAATGGAAAACTTTTTTCTTGTTGTTGTGGTTGTTTTTTCTTTGATCATCACGGCTCACCCTAATACCCCTGCACACAATTTAATTCTCACTGCTCCCCCCCCCCCCAACACCACAGCAGTACAGCAGCAATCACAGTTCATCCTAATACTGCTGCACATAGCTTAATGCTCATGGCTCATACCCCTCCAACTTAACAGCAATACAGTAAAAGTAGCAGCTCATCTTAATACTGCTGCACACAGCTTAACGCTCACCACTCGCATCCCCCAGTTTAATGCTCACCTGCTCGCATCACCACCTGTTGCTCCACAGTCCTGATGTAATCACCATCCTCAGAACAGTTTGAAACGGTCAGTTACCTGTAAAGTAAGTTTGAATAACTGACTGTGACTCTAATTCCCCATCCCTATGTCCCACTTCCTTCATTAACAGGTTCACGTAGCAGGTCCACAAGCACTACAGCCTGCTTCCACACTCTGCCACAACCAGGAAGACCAGAACAGAGATAAAAAATAAAAGCTACTGGGATTCAAACTGGTGTCTACATCTGCAGCAACACTGGCTGCAGATAATGTGGACACGGTGGTGGAGGGGCTGTCACTGAGGCAACAAAAAAAAACTGCTCTCACACACTGCAGTGCCCTCTAGTGCCCTGGCAGGTATTGTAGAAGAGGGACTACATTACAGACAGTGAACTAAAATGTATTTCTATTGATTTTTTTTTTTTTTTGATATTTAAAAAGTTACATCCGATCCATTTTCTAAGAGCAATAGTACCCTCCAGGGTGGGTGGTATAGTGCTATATCAGACCTTCCAGGGGCTATAAGACCCTCTGCCTGTGGTGTTGGGCCTCATTACTCCCCTTGGCAGTTTGGTATAGCACAATACCGCCCACCCTGTTGGGTATTAGTGCTTAAATAATTGCATTAATTAAACAATTACAGCTATATACCTACATTAGTTCAAGCTATATACCTACACTAATCAAACAATTAATAGTATATACCTGCACTAATAACACAATTAACAAAGCATTAGAAAGCTAGCCAAACAAATTAACAAGCTTTAAAAGAACCTGGAATAAAAGACACTTACACAAAACCTTCACAAATCCAGAAATCCACAAAACTACTACCTGCACTCACCTCAACTGTCATGCCTTTGACCAGTCACCACATTTCCTAGGATCCCTGCATATTTTCTCCACCTACTCCCAAGTGTGTAGCCTGTCACAGATTGTGGCGTCATCTGAAGAAACACATAACTGCCTCTTCAACAGACACTGAAGAGGACTGGTCCCAGTAAAGAGCCTTGTATTACCCCACTGGTCAACTTCCCATTTGTAGAGTGAGTGCCATTAATCACCACCCTCTGCCTCCTGCCCATTAACCAGTTTCTGTTCCAGTTTATCACTTTGGATCCTACTCCTAGACTGGTCATCTTCCTAATCAGCCTCCGGTTTTGCATTGTGTTCAGGGCCATGCTAAAGTCCATTGCCTTCCTCTGATCTAATTCCCTGGTCACCCAGTCAAATAAATCTATTAGATTAATTTAGCATGACCTTCCCTCACGAATCCATACTGCCTATGGTTGTGCAGTCCATTGGATTCTAGAAGCTCAGTCTTTCTTTTTTCCATTAGGGCTTCCATGAATTTTATCACCATAGAAGTAAGACTGACCAGCCAATAGTTGATAGCCTCCTCCCTATTGCAGCTGTTATGTAGAGGGGTGCAACCTCCAAAACTAGACACAGTACTCCAGGTGGGGCCTCACCAGCAAGTAATACAGTGGTAATACCACCCCCTTCCTCCTGATGAAGATATACCTCCCTATGCAACCCAGCATCCATCTAGCCCTACCCACTGCTTGGTCACACTGCCCTGCCACTTTGAAGTTGTCAGGTATGATGACCCCAAGGCCCCTTTTCTGCTTATTGACTGTCCTGTACTCCACTCCTGGATTCATATGCCCTAGGTGCATGATCGTGCACTTTTTGTCATTGAACCCCAACTGCCATGCTCTTGACTACTCCTCGTGTTTCCCAAGATCCCTGGGTGTTCTGATTACCCCTTCCTGAGTGTTCAACTACTTATAGATTTTGGACCAATAGGCAAAGCAGTATGGTAGTGCCACTATGGTTAGGATTGAGAAGACATTTCTGTGCAAAAACCTTATTGTGGTCCATTCATATCTTGTCCCTCTTTTGACATACTGACACAAAATTTGTATGGTACTCACTCTGGAAGAAGATCTCAGGACTTACCCGTTGTAGTGAAATGTGTCTCAGTGGATATTGTGTTGTGGAGTGGGATACAGCATTTAGATTATGTGAAAAAATACTTTTTCTCTCAATAATTAAATAATAGCTGAGATTTGAAACATGAAACTTACAGGTCACAAATGGTGCTGCTTTTGGGATTTTGCAAATAGAAACATAAAGAAGTCTGCATGTGTGCAGAGTGACAAAATTAGCTCTTGGTAAGATAAGGTCAATTCAAGCCGCACTCCCTAAGTCTGCAGTTGTAGACTAACATACGTTAAAAGCCGTATTCACAATGCACTCAAAAACCAGCAAGTTAAGATGTGTTCATATCCATGACTTTCTGGGTTTGGGACCCATAAAGAAGATGTATACAATGACGTTTTCACTGGAAGCACAGCCCTGGTAGCTGTTTCTGCCCCAACCTCTGATGTCTACAGTATGTCCATGGGAGACCATCCCTGGTGGCTTCTCAATCCAAATGTTGCAGTGACAGAAGGAAAATCTGCTATTGTGTTGGTTCTCAGTAGTTTTTAGATTGTGAACATGGGGAGCCCAATCCCAGGGTTGGAACCATCATTAAACAAACTATGTGGCCATCTGGAGCACAACCATGGTGCCATCTCCTGCCCCACCCCTGACTCTGACACCAAGTACCAAACCCTTCTATCAAAAAGCTTATTTAAAAAAATCATTCTCACATTTTCACCTTCCTCCTCTATGCCACTCATTACTTAGCTGTAAGACTGCAGCAGGGCCAGTCCTCCTCTCATCTCCTCAGCCAGCTGGCATCAAAATGAATAAGAGTATGAATGTGAAGAACAGCTCAAATGTTTGGCATTTATATCATTTATTTCAGTTGGTCAGTACCAGTGGACCCCAGTATTCTTGAACCCACCATACATGTTCGCTTACAAACCTTTTTTTTTAGAGAGATATTTGGTCCCTGTCACCTCCTTCCACCAACTGGCGATGGGGACACATAGGTATTTTACAGGTTTTCTCCCCTGAACCCCCTGAGGCCCCAGTACACAGCCATGCGAGCCTGTGGAGGCATGCTATGCACCCTGTGGCACCAGCTCAGCCCCTTCCCCCTCTTGTAACTGTTTGCCACCCCTTCTCCATCTACACTACCAACTGGACCTCCACCCAGTGGGAGTGGAACTATGGGGGATGCCAACCCACCCCCTCACCACCCTCAGGAGAGGAGAGGAGAGGAGAGCTGCCCATCAGCATGCTTGATCCTGCTCCACCCTTCCCCTCTACACCGGCACCCTGATGACCCAAGGTCGTTCCCATACTCAGGTCACCAGTGTAGCATGCAGTGTGGTGTCCAGCGCCTCAACCCTCAATGCCTCTAGGCTGGCTCTTGCAAACCTTTTTGTATGTAATTGTTTCATAGTCTTTGGCTTACTGCAATATTTTCATCATTCCCTGGTGGTCTTGTGGTTGGGTGGGGGTGAGAGAACACTGTATACATTGGCACACACCCCATGCTTTCGGCACCTTAGTAGACCTGTGGCAGCTTTTAACACAACCAGTGCAGTAAAACAAATACTTTCTTCCCCTTCATGCCCTCTCCCCCCATACAAGCAACCCATGTCGCTTGCTCTGTGGAGTAACCAGTTTAAAACATTCGTTGTTTAAAATGGCATTGCATCATTTATATACTGGATACTGTGGTTTTAGGAATCATCAATTGCCGAGTTGTCTTTAGGTACAAGTTCAAGGTCCCTATACATTGTAGAACTGACTCAAAATCTGGGAAATTAAACCATCATTTATGGATAGCAGTTTAAGTTGTTGAAGGGTTAAGATTTTCAGGGAAAATATTGGTTTTGCACATTGTGTTTACAAAGAGCTTCTTCCACTGCAGTACTGAAAATAATCTTCACTTTTTAGGAGTCTTAGGACTGAGTCTGGGATAGATTAGATATCAATCTTAAAACTTATTGAACAGAATTTCCTTTGACTGGCCAGTGCCCTCAAAAGTTCATGACACAAGATGGTATAATTATCAGCACACAAATGTCAGCCTCTGAGCTCTTGTATCTTTTACTGGAAACTCTTAGATCTTTACGCAATGTATGGCATCAGGATCTTCAGCCCACAGCAATGAAGGATGTGCCTATTTCAGAGTCAAAATAATACTGAAATCAGACTTTCTGGCAGACACTGGAGAAACTGTTATTTCTAGGTTGGCACAGTAACTGGAGCTCTCTGTAATTTTTGCCACTTCTGATGTGGAGTATTTCTGTTTATAACAGGCCCACTGCTGTTGTACTAGTTGTTTCTTTAATCTCAAAATTTGCCAATTCTGTTGTCAATTGGACAGTCTCCTTGCCACTACCTCAATTCATCATTCAAAGGTTCTTAAACCCAAATCCAGCTGTCTTTTGCATAAAGGATGTTAATTGGTGTGTGTTGTGTTGTCATGGTGTGTACTGTTGTGCTGGCTCGTTGTAAATGTCACTTACACTAAGGCCATGTTTTAAATAATACCAGTTTCTTGATTATTCTATTTTCTAGCAGAGCTCACCCGAGAAAGCATTTTAATTCAATATAGGATTTCTCACAGATGAATATACAGTACAACTTCAATCTTTTGTTTACAGTAATTTCCATTCCTTGGTATGAGTTTTTGTGACTCTTTTTGTATCTTTGTACTATATGTTACTAGAGTGAATGAAAGCTTTATACATATTTTTTGTGACTCTTTAAAATAACTTTTCTTCAATCCTCATACATGTAAACTGACATGCACTGTTGTATATAAATGAGTTTCTTTTCAGCTCTGATTCTGTAAATTCTCCAGGTATAAAACTGTTTTTCAGCTGCAGAAAAAGCTTCTCAAACAAGCATGCTGTCTTCTTTGGCAAAGTAGGCTGTACAGGGAAAAATACTGTAGCTTAATCTAAAACATAACTTTCAGTGATATGTTTACTTTCTTTATTAGTTATATTCCTTATAAATGCCATTGTTGAAAATGGATTATGAAATTACCTCTCCCCTCACTCCCTCTTCCCCATCTTTCTACCCTCTTCACTTCAGAGATACCTGCACCTTCTCTCTTCCCCATCCCACATCCTGTTCTGGGCAGGCAGCCTTCTTCTACCACTTGCCCTCTCTCTAGAACTCTCTCCTATACTGTTTAAGACTATCTCCCTCCCTCCCATCACTACCTAAAATGTACCCTCTCCTAATCCACCCCTCCTCCATGTTCCTGTCCTTTCTCTTTACCGTAATCCAGAGTTCTGCTTCTCCTAACCCCCACTTCCACGCTTGATTGCCCTCTGTACATTCCTAACCTCCTTTCTTTGATTGTATCACTATTTTTGCACTCTCATTGCTCCTTATGCTCTTATCTTTGCATCCTATGTCTTTACTACATAGTCTTAAATTTAAATGCCTGTTCAACATAATTATACTGTTATCTGACTGTTGCCTGAATTGTATTTCTGTAATCAAAAACTCTATGTACTGTACCTTATGTCTTCATTACATAATGTTCATATTTAAATTGTTATTCCATTTACAGGGTGGACTTGGACTGCATAGCTGCATGCTACTACTCTGAGGAGAAGCAGAGTAGCAGGAATACTGATAAGCTTACCCTTCTTTTACAACAGATATACCACCGTTGCCTGCACAGTTATCTGGAGAAGTGTACTAGAAGGAGAGTCTGCGGTAGTGACTTTGTAAATTGGTGTTCTTTCAAGTCTTTCTTGTGTTGATGGATCTTCATAGCTGTTTTTACTTAGTGCACCATCTGCTTTGCCCCCGGGGCTAGCAGTCCTGTTCGGTTGGGAAGCCCACTCCTGAGGCGGTACACACAGGGCGGCTCTGCTGAGAGTTGTATGCACTAAGTATACAGCTGGTTTACAATATTGTGCTGCCCAGTACTAAAAGCAGAACTTTTTCTGTCCTTGTCCTCATCCTTGTCACTTTTGGACAGTTTTTTTTTTACTAGATTTTACTTTATGAGTGGTTATAATTTCTGAGCACATCTTTGCAGTAACGCTAATACTGCACTCAATAGGTGGCTGGCTGTGGAGGTGAGAGGTGGGCTGTGCCAGTCGCTGGCTGGGGATGGGTGGGGGGTGCTGGGTGGGCTGGCATGGCTGGGTGGGGGCCACTTGACTACCAGAGAATGGGGTACAGTATATATTTTATGTTGATCGGGGACTGCTAGACTACCAGGGATACAAGGATCATAAATATTATCATACTGTTCGGGGGGAGGGCGCTAGACTACCAGGGATACCGGGATCATAATTATTATTATACAGTTCAGGGGTCTGCTAGATAACCAGAGATACGGGGTCATAAATATTATTATACAGTTTTGGGGACTGCTAGACTACTAGGGACAGGGGGATCCTACATATTATTATAATGATGGGGGGCCACTAGACTACCAGGGAATAGGTATGTATATGTATGTCAGTGATGGGGTGCACTAGACTACCAGGGCTACTTGGGTGTATGGCACATTTGTGGCTGGTGACTAGGGGTCGGGGAATGGGTGGGGGGATGGCAGTGCCACTCTGTGGGGCAACTACCTATGGATGCTTCGAGGGCAGGGGTGGGCAGCCATGTGGGACATCCTTGTGGCAACCTGGGCATGGGGTAGCAGTTATGGACTGTGGAGCGGCTTGTGACATGCTCACCAGGTGCGCCCGCAGTTCAGCATACCTGGCCACATGTTGCAAGTCACAGGACTTAGCTGCAAGGACCCTGCCCCTTCTACAATAGGGCGCAGGGTCATTGTTGCAGTTGTGGATGGCGCAAGTTGCATTCGGCGGCAACTTACGCCACCCTTCTAGAATCAAGCCCCATATTTAAAACTTAGTTGCCTCAATTTATTGTATTGGAAATAGTCAAGAGCTAGTGCAATTAGACACCTTCGTTCTGAATATCTGTCCATACCGAGGGGTTCAGTCATTATCCAAAATAATTGTGGTAACTCTGCAGTTATTTTTTAGTAAATCAAAGTGGCTAGAGGATGGACCTGGCATGATGCTGTGCTGATTTACTGCACCTCCAGATAATATAAATCTCTTACCAAAAGTAAAAAAAAAGAATAGGCAAAAGCTTGAAAGAAATAGATATTGGTGTTTCTATGTGTTTATACTGAAAAATCTTGCCCTTAGCGCTTTTTCTGTTTTTCTTTCATTTGTTTTATTTTACTTTTAGTGGCAGTATCTATTAGTTTGTGCTATGGAGGCATGAATATTACCACTCTTGAACCTGAAGCTGTTCACATATGGTGGACTTTTCTACTGAAAGCAGCTACTGCATTCAGAAAAGCTGGTACAGCCACAACCAGAAAACTTGAAACTGTGCAACTGTGGGACTTTTTTTCCTCTGGTTGTAAACTGCATCATGTGTTCTGCATTTGCAATAGTTACCATTTAGCTGTTTTTGTATCTGAGGAAAAGAAAGGTAGAACACAGGACCCATAGGACTCTTAAGGAACCAGTCATTAATATTTTATATTACTTCTCCGATGAAAGCGATAAGAGTGGTCATCATTGGTGGACTGCTATACTATCAGGCAGCCCTTGCTAATGCTTAATTTTCCAGTTTGGCTGAACCTAAAAGGCCCCTTTCCTAAACCGATCTACCACCTGCATTGCCCTGATTATAAGTGGATTACAGATGGACTAATTTAAAGAAACTGAAGGGATTATAAATGTGCTACTTGCTGTTCCTTTCATCGAATACTTTGAAACTTTGAAATCAATTTGCAGCAAGTTATTTGCTGTCACTTGCCAATCTTACAGCAAGTTTTGGTAGTAGTACAACTATATTATTATTACTGAAGAATGTTGCTGTTTTTTGCTACTATTTACTTCAGACTGTGAATAGCTGATTTATGAATTAACAATTGATTCACTGTAATTAGGGATAGTATAAGCCATTTTTGCACATAATTGCATGTTATTGATCAGAGTTATGTGTTTTGATATGATATGATATGATATGATATGATATGATATGATATGATATATGACCTATTGAAAATAGTGATATTTGATTTCTTGTAAACAGTGTAAATACTCCAATTCTGCTGTTTTTGTCCAGGATTCATACTTCAGGTTTTTAAACTAAAAGGTACTTAAATTTCTTATTATACTTCCAGGGTCCATCAATATTAATATAATCAAACACCTAGTAACTAGGCAGGCAGTGTGGATTGAATTAAGCTAATTGAGTTAATTGATTGATTGATTAATTGTCTACATAGTCTGTGATTTTATAATTAAGAGGGAATATGGTACTCACAAGAAACCAGGTGCTAGCTATGGAATCTGAACCAGCTCCTTCTGATACAGAAGATGTTCCTTTGGAACTGTATAAGCAGTTAGCTCTAGATTTTGAATCTGTAGCTTTGCCAGATCAAGGCTGCTCTGACCCATAATTAAATTCTGATCTACAATTTATCCCTATGCAGTTTCCACAAAAAGTGCACAGTATTGTGCCCAATATAACAGAAAGAAGTATCAATACAAAAAATGCAAAGACAATTATCAAAATTAAACAAGTTAGACAACTTAAACAAACTAAACAAAGCAATAATAAAATCAAAGTTTCAAAAAAAATGTCTAACAAACATTTAACAAGGCAAACAAAAATCATAGATCACTTTGAGTTGGCTGACCCTGCACCATCTTGTGTGCATTGCACTTCTGATATCAAAGCTTTTGTTTCTGTTGAGAGTGCGATCAGCCCCAAATTAACAAACTCAATTCATACTGTATCCACTATTGATACTCCTAAAATAACAGTTAATTCAACAAACAGCTCTCCAAATACCAGCACACCTTCTTGTAAATCAGTAAAATCAAAGCAAGAATCTGGTTTCAAACATGTTATTATGGAGGTAGATCCTATTTTGGACAACTTTATATCCATAGATGCTTCTGCATCATATGAGTCTACTAATGTCAATAATGACTCACTGGATTTTTCACCTGAATACATGTCTGAATCAAATCCTAAACCTACATGGAATAATAACTTAAGAAGTATTGTTAATGACCTTCAGGAGACCATTAGTGGTCTGAAACTATTTAATACTCCTGGTATAGCAGGAGTTAATTCCCTGAAAGATCCTGAAACTGCTAAACAATTTCATTCTGATTTAGTCATAAATTATCCCTCTAGTCTTGGTGAAGGCTTAAAAAAGTTTATTCCAAATCTGTATGCTGCAAACCTTTTGATTATTGAATACCTAATTAATTTTCAGCATGAACTTGACACTCTGAAAGGGAATATTGTTATTAATGGATGCAAGTTAGATGATATCCTGCTTAAGTTAAGTAAATTAGTTATAGAAACTGGTTCTAGCAGAATCTGAACCATTGTTATGGCCAGAGTTCACTACTGTTCTCATTCCAGATTCCCCTACTATCACTAGCAAAACAAAGAAGGGTAAACATAAAAAAGTAGCTGATAAAAGTAAGAAGAAAGCAACTTCTATGACTGATGAAATTCCTTTGTCCTCTGATAATCTACAAGTTGCCCAAGTAATTAGACTCAAAAAATCTGTCCCTGAAGCTGAATGTATTACAATGCCACTTCCAGTGGCTCTTGAGCAAGTGGCTCCTATTACTCTTCCAGCTACTGAAACTATTACCCCTGTGCCATTTTCATTTATTGAATAATTAATTGAGCAGTTAAATAATTTTGAGTCAGAACTGTCGTTGCTTAGGAAAGAGAAGAAGGATTGCTCTACTCATTCTATCGGTGACAAAAAAATCACTGTTACACAGGAGAAACAGTTGCATGAGGTTTCTGATGGAAGGTCTAAAGACACTCATAATAATTTCATTGATATCTCTGAATGTGCTATTTTGTGCCTTTATGGTATAGCACATCACGAAGACATGTGCTTCAATTCTGTAAGAGACTAGATTGTGTACCTTTTTAGGGAAGCTACCAGTGCTGATATTACCCCTGCTGACATTGTTCAAATTTGGAGAACTAAAGACTATGTAGGGAAAGATTGACATTTTATATTTTGTTCTGCTCCTCAAATAGCTAATCAGATATGGCTAACCAATGACTGTTTAACTAATTTAGATTATTCAGTTGATTATGTTAATAGGAAAACTTAAAATTTACCCAGATATACCAAATCTACTTGTTCTAAACAGCTGAGTATTTTGGATTAAAGTCTATACCCAGTGAAAATCCATATAAGCTTAGAAATGTTATTCTGAACCTATTTGCACATGTTCTAAAGGTTTCAACTACACAGTTTAGAATACATAGTGTTATAAAACATAAAGCTTTTAATAAAGCAGGTAGAGTAGATTTCATGATTGAAAATCAGGCCTTGGCATATGAGATACTGAGTAAGGTCACTATACTGGATAATGAGGAAGTGCATATAATAGACAGTGAAATTCTCTCCAAACCCCAGGATCTTGTTTTAACTACTATAAAGACAAAGGACACTGATGATAAAACATCAGTTAACCTATGTCTGTATGGTCTGGGCCGCACAAAATATGAAAACTCTAATAAGTTGCAATGTACAGTTTTAGATCTGGTTGAGCAACTTTTTAATATTTCCATCACTGACCCAAATACCATATTGGCCCAAAGACAGTGTACGGACCCATACTGTGAGCTTGTTTACTTAAAGATAGCATATAAGAGTCGCTATAATAAAATATTGGATAACGCTTTCTTGTTAGATACTCTTGGCCTGCATGTAATTCCATCTGACAAAAATCCAGCGTTAAATGGAAAAGAAAACACAAATGGGGATAAAACAGACTTAACCCAAGAAAAATCTATTGTTTACAATCTTCCGGATGTGAATAGATTTGAAACTCCATCTAATACAGAAGAATGACCAACTACGCATGATATAGCCAATATGGGTTTCATTAAACAAATGTCATGGAATATAACAGGACATAGCACAAAATGTGCTGACGCCAAATTGTTAGATGTAATTAGGAGTTGCAATTGTATTTGTTTACAAGAGACCTGGCATAACATATCTCAAGATCTTGCATTAAATGGTTATGTTACATACCATGTTCCAGGTTCCAGAAATACTAAGATGGGTAGATATGCTGGGGGTCTTGTAACGTGGATTAAGATTGACACAGCCATTAATGCTGATGTCATATTGACTAGCTCTAACTTTTACAGTAACTTTCGGCTGTTAATTTTTTTAAACTTTCTGCTTAATAAATTTCAATATATCCCCTGTTATATCAAAAAATTATGTTCCTGAAATTTTGAAAACTTTAGAGGAAGCCATTCATCTGGCTTGGGCTAGTTCTAAGTGTGAGGAAGTACTTTTGTGTGGAGATTTCAATGCTAGGGTAGGCCCATTTGATGATTATGTGGACTGTAATTTCCATCTCCTCTGCCTTCAGCAGACTTATAATTTTTCTAGACAGTCAAGAGACCTTAAAACTAACAATATGGGCAGTAAGCTCGTCAAACTTCGCATGATACATTATTTATCTCCAATTAATGGCCAGATGAAGGGCAATCTTCAGGGTGATTATACACATTATTCTGTTAGAGGGCCATCTACTATTGATTATTTCTTTTGGAAGGGGGACATGTCCCTGTGGGATTCATGCCAGGTCCTTGTGAGACCTGAAAGTGATCACTTTCCTCTGATTCTGAAATCAAAAACTTTTTCTGAAACAATTACACAACTTGACCCTCTTCCATCAATATAAATTCATAATCAAGTAAGGATTAGATGGCAGAATTCTCAGAGTCTTTTGATTAAACATATTCTTCAAAATATCATTCTCTCCCTGGATAGCTCGGGTATGGATCATCCAATTTTTTATAGCCAACTGGACCCAGCCTTTGAGCAAATAAGATCAATACTGACTAAAGAGACATCTTGGTCAGTCACACATTCCTTAACTCAAAATTGATTTGACTCAGATTGTAAGGCAGCTAAGTATCAGCTAAATTACCTTATTAGAAAATGTAGAACTGATGTACATAAAAATGACTATAGGGCATTAAATAAGGCTAGAGTCAGTTATAAATGCCTCTTGAAAACAAAACAAGCTCAATTTCAACAAAAACAGTGGAATAAGATGCTGGATGTGATTTATAGAAATGGTTCCCAATCTTATTGGCTATTGGTGGCCAAAGATGCAAACGATCTTAAATTCAAGATAGATTCATTTATCACCTTAGACACCTAGGTGAATTATTATAGTGGAAAATGTTATACAGCCAATATGGATTATAGCATGACTTTAGATGTTGACATGGATAGATTCTCACATTTCACTAGATCTGGGGTGGGATATTCAAAGTGGTTGCGCAAGGCGCAAGTGAGATGCACCAGCACAATGGGGGATATGCACCAAAGAGTGATATTCAGTGGGCGACAATGCACTGCGCAAATCACAGTGTGCTAATGCGCAACCCTAATGAATGCAAGCACAAGTGCAGGGGCGTAGCCATGAATAAACAGCACAGTGCGATATTCAACTGCAGACTGATGGCACAAGTGTGGAGCAACTGGGACATGTGCAGAGCAAAGTTGAGCCTATAAAAGGCTGGCACAAGCAGAGGAAGATGGATTGCACCCAGGGGAGCAGGGGTGAGAGAGGGACAGAGAGAGAGAGAGAGAGAGACAGAGTGAGGGTCAGGGACAGTGTGAGACTGTAACAGGGTGAGGGTCATTGGCCAGGCAGGACAGCAGCATGGGTACAGGACAGTCACAGAGGCAGGAGGTGCAACAGGCAGTCGGACAGAGTGTGGGACCCAGACTGAGCCTGTGGGCAGGCCAGACCATGCGTGTGGGTCCCCAACACAGATGTGTGCCTAGTGCAGGGGCCCAAGCAGCAGCATAAAGCCAGGGAAGCCCAGAGAGACAGCTGCGGGGGGGTCAGACAGGCTGGGCCATGGCCAGTGCAATATTCCAGATGGAGGCGGTAATGAGGGGTGTGAGGAGGCAAGCGGCTGAGCGGCACGGCCGTGGAAGGGCCCATCGGCAATATGCCAGGAACAGGTGGTACTGTGCATGCACCACCTTCAAACAGTACAGCGACACTGAGATAGTGGGGTGCACCACCTGAACCAGGTGATTCTGAGGCAGCTCTGTGAGCTGTGCAGTGATGAGATGCAGGCACCCATGAGACGGAGCCACAACCTGTCACTGAAGACCAAGGTCATGGCCGTGATGTGCCTGCTCGCCACGGGCACCTTCCAGAGACCAACAGGGGACACCACAGGCCTAACCCAGTTGGCCACATCACGGCTCCTCATACAATTCTTCAACACACTGCTGCCACATGTTGCAGAATTCATCCACTTCCCCAGCACACAGGTGGAGTGTACAGCAAACATGCAGGAGTTCCACAGGGTTGCACGCATGCCTGGTGTGCTAGGGACTATTGACTGCACCCATGTAGGCAAGGCATTCACATACCACTGGGGCCAGAGGGGGTGGCCTACATCAACAGGAAGGGCTACCCCATTGTCAACTGCCAGGCGGTGAGTGATGCCAAGGGGTGCATAATCAATGTATGTGCCACACATCCTGGGGGAGCACACAATGCCTTCATCTGGCACCAGTCCACACTGTGCCACAGGATTGAGAGTAGGGACATCCCCACTGGCCACCTAGTAGGAGAGTATGCAGTGGGAAAGGGCAGCCCTGCGCAACAGAGTACGGCATGGGGGGTGATGCAATGCATGGGGTGTAGAGGGTTCGGCTGTGTAGGGGGGGCAGTCACACAGGCCAACGTGCTAACCCAACATGTTCCTCCAGCGGTGACAGTGGATACCCACTCAGGCCCTGGCTGCTCACACTGTACCGGTGCCCATCGACCCCAGCACAGGAGAGATACAACGAGGCACATGCCAGCACATGGAACATCATCAAGCGTGTGTTTGGACTGCTGAAGGCACAATTCCGTTGCCTGCACAGGTCCGATGGTGCCCTACAGTACAGCCCCTCAAAGGTCTGTGGCCTATTCCTGTCCTGCTGTGTGCTACAAAACATGGCCACTGACCATGGTATAGATGTCGAGGTCTAAGAGAGGAACAGCAGTGTGGATGACTCAGATGCCGGGGCCAATTGTGGTGGCAACCCCCTGGACAACGGAAGCCCCGGCTGCACAGGATGGCCCAGCAGCACTGGGACACCATTGCAGAGGAGCACTATGGTACATGCAGGTAGGTGAACAGGTCCACACACAGGTCACAGGGACCTGGAAGCACCCCTGATAGAACAGTGGACCCCACCCACACAGCCCCACACACCCACACCAGTACAGGTACAGACACAGTCACATGGGCACACACACATGCCCACCCTGAAGCCGCCAGCGAGCATGTGTCAGACGCTGAACACCGGTGCACTGTGGCGGCTGGTGCTGTGATGGCATCATCATGCACATGCCACAGTGGCCAGTGGCCGGGAGGGTGTGCACAAGGCAGGCATGATGTGCGGCCACAGATGTCATGGCCCAGATACGGACATGCACATGCCACACCTCCATGCATACAGGGCTGCGGCAGGCAGCGGACAGGGAGAGCAGTGGATCATATCCACCACACAGGTGTACAGCTGCCATGGACATGTGGATGGCCCCACCTAGACCACCCAGCAGACACAGGCTGTGCTGTGCAGTGGCCACTGGGGATGTCACAGATGTACCCCAGGAGTGTTGCTGCAAGACCAGACCCTCGCAGGCATCTGCAAACCCCAGAACAGGCCCGCTCCAGATGTGCCCCGGGATGCCCATAGCTGATCCCGGTAATGACAATGCTGGGGTCACATGATGCTGGGACTGAGGGGTGGACAATGCACTCTGCGGTGACTGCCACGGATGGCCCTGCACCAGGGTGGCCAGTGGTGCCAGTGGTGCCAGGCTGGCCGTGACTGAGTGGTGAGCCAATCCAGGCCTGCGATCGTGTTCTCCTGCATGCATGTTGCCTCAGCCAGGAGCTACTGAAAGTCCCGGTCATGCCTCCCTGCGGACTGGCGAAGCTCAGTGTGGAGTGCATGCACCCCTGCCACAACCTGCATCTGTTGCTCCACGGATGCCCTGAGCAGATGGGTGTGCTCATCAAGTGGGTCATTTCCCTGAGGGGCTTGGGCATTGTGCCGACCTCACGGGGTTATGCGGCCTTGATGCAGCCCTGTGCAGGTAGAGCTGCACAGCAGGGCCCGTCTTGGGCCTGTCCTGACTGCGGTGCACTGAAAGTGGACACTGCACCCAGTCCACCCTCAGCACTGTCCTGCTGCCACCGCCGCTGCCTCTCCAGCCACTGTGCACACAACATCTCTGGGGAGGCTGCTTCCCCACCACCAGACGGGTCTGACTGCACCACATGTACTGAGGCCACTGCAACAGGTCTGCCAGTGCCACCTGTGCACCATTGTCACTGCCATGTCCTGTGCGTGGTAAGGGTTCCTGTACAGCATCACCACTCTCCTGGGTATCGGCCATGTCATCATCGGACGCGGACCCTGCCCCGATCACTGTCTCAGCATATTGGACGCCATGGCTGGCATCCCACTGAAACACTGCCTGAGCCTCATCTGTGCCCACGCCACAGGCATCCGTGTGGACAAAGTGATGGATCTGGCAGGGGTCCAGGCCATGGACCCCAGCGGAGGTGGTTGGGCACTCTTCCAGGTCCCCGACATCACCCAGGATTGGCAGTGCCGCCCCTGCATCCACACGCAGGCACCCTGGATCTGTAAGGGAACATATACACATCAGTGCCGCCACCACGCACCCCCTCCCCAATGCACCCCTTACCCACATCCCCTTGCACCGCTGTACCTACCATGCAGGGAAGGGCTACCCCCCATCTGGAATCCACCACCGGAAATGCCCCCAATGGTGCTGTGCTGCATTGTCACTGCCACAAGCTCCTTCTGCAGTGTCAGCTGTGGCACTTCAGGCTGTTCACTGCCCATGGCGGCACATGTGGCCTGAATGGCTGCCACCTTCTCCTTGATCCACCTGCAGTCCGTGCCCACCATTTTCCTGCATTCCTGCACCGACCTATGATGGACACCCTGCAGGTTCACGGCCCTGGCTACACCTGCCCATGCTTCCTCCCTGGCTTGCTGGATGCCTGTGGAGCCACTCAGGAGGGGCTCTTGGTCAAGGTAGGCATCATATAGGGCATCGCGCTCTGCCCTTATGAAATTGGGCCTGTGCTTCCATGCAGACCCCTGCTCCTCAACTTTCTCTTGCTCCGACATGCTGTTCCTGTTGGTGGGGACATGAAGTCAGTGCCGGTTGCCACACACAAGGCCCCCCCCAAGACCCCACACACCCAGTGCCTGGTGTCCTACCTGTGAAAGTTGCAATACCGGTCTGACACCTGTGCAGCCACATGGCGCATTTATAGCGCATCACATGCAAATGAGGGAATGCACAACTATAATAGGATGCAAATGTGTCCGATGCATCACCGATATGCTGATCAGCTCATCTGCATATGCCCACTGAATATCGCAGAATTGCACATTGAGCAGTGATGTTGCTCATGCATATGTCATGGAGCATCTGTGTGATGTGCACAGTCTGCATAGTACAGCACATGCACGCACTGACATCGTGTATGTTGGTGGTGCTTCCCATGCATGATGCGCTACAGGCGGCACAGTGCTCAGCCACTATTGGGCATGTGGTGCACATGCGCCGTACACCCAGTCGTGCACATGCGCCATTGGCACATGGCCCATGTGGCACACTGGACCCTATAGCGCACCATGCCACCCATGCTCTGGAGTCTTTGGTGGCTCTGTGATCACTCATCTCCTGCTCCCAAACAGGAAGTTCCTGTTGTCAGTTAAATCCTGTGCCTATAAAAGTAGAACTGGTTTAGGGTGGAGGGGAGGGAAGGAGGGCAATATAGTCCCAGTAGAGAAGTTTTAGTTATACCAGTAGCTCCTTCCTCCTGGTGGTCTGTCTGTTCTCTGGCAGAAGCTATCTAGGGCAGTGCTTAAATCTGGTTTTAACCTGGCTCCTTCTAGCTAAGCCACTCCCCCTACTTTGCAAATCTTTCTACACTTAGTTAATTTCACAGATAATTCCCTTCTGACACCTGTGACAAACACCTAGATAAATACACAGATACCACAGATAACAGATAACAATTAACTCCAACTACCTCTAACAAACACACTAACTCTTTTTTTTTTTTACACTAAATTGAAGGTCGCAGTACAAGAGTTCTAGTTCTTAGTCACAGTAGAGAAGTTTTAGTTATACCAGTAGTTCCTTCCTCCTGGTGTTCTGTCTGTTCTGTGTCTTGATGAATTATTAAGCCAGTTACATACTTCAAATACTGATTCTCCAAAAACCTTTAATAAGCATATTGCTGTTTTAGCATATGCTGACAATATAGTTTTATTTTCTTTTACCCAGTCTGGCCTTTTACAAAAACTTAACATCTCGGCTAGTTACACTAATAGCTATAATTTGAGGTTAAACAAGGGTAAAAGTCAGGTACTGGTATGTGGTTCAAACCGCATACATAAAATATAGAAAGTTGGATTTCAGCTTCTTAAAACTGTCAGGCATTACACCTATTTGGCTTAGTGTTCTCTTGGAATGGTAAATAGACTAAACATACTAATGATTTAAAGATTAGGCTTAAACAGATTGCTGCTTCACTTAATTCTTTCAATGGGAAATATGGGGGTAACTCAATAGGACCAATAATTAGAGCTACTAAAGCCAAATACAATGCCCAAGCAGGATATAATAGCTAAATCTAGTCTGTGCAAAATGAAAACTCACTAGAAATTCCTTTAATTAAATTGATGAGGTCCAGTTTGGGCCTTGGCAATTCAGTTCTCTCAGCTATTATCAGAGCAGAATTGGGTTTAACAAATTTCCAGGCTTTTTGGGTAACTAGGAAAATATATTTTTGGATTAAACTTCAGCATTATGACCAGAAGCAAATTTTGTGTCTTGCTTTGATGGAAAAATACTCCTGGCTAAAATTAGGGCACTTGTAGTCAAACTGGCTTAAGCATATGTTTGATTTACTTTACGACAATGACTTGGAGTATTTAAAAATGTATCAATCTAGGGAAACAAAAATCTGTCTTAAATATCAGAAATATGTGTCTAATAGAATTGCTATTAAGTACAACAATCAAGATCTCCATATTATTTCAACCCTTCATGTTTCTCCCTGGTTAAGAGCAAATGATAGTCCCCATTACTATCGACCTTATATCTATATGATTACCGATACGTTATGAGCACTGTACACTAAGTAGAGATTAGAATTTTATCCAAGTAATGTACTAACTGCAAGATATCAAAAGAGTATTAATGTTCACGATAGTTATTGTCAATGATCTTCTTCAACTCCTGAGAACTTGTTTCATGTATTTTTTGCTTGTACCTGGTACAATCAGACTAGGGAAAAATGGTTAAAACCTATTTGTGATTCAACAGTAACTGATGACCAGTCCTTGTTGTTGAATATATTTTTCACAACAACCGATGAAATAGTTGTTTATGTGGTTGCTAAGTATATTAATGCAATTTACAGATTACGTATTAAGGTTTAAAAGCCTGGTTGACCTCTTGTAGCTTTTATGGATTTTATTATGACAAAAACAATTTGTGATCGATGTTTTGGTGATAATATTGATGTTTGGTATATTCTTAAAAAGTAATTATATTTCCAAACTATTGAATTTAGATTGTATAAATGCCTTTTGGTTTATATATGTATGCACATGCTGATGCACTTTTCTTTTTCTGTTCTTTTCTTAATCTATTATTATGTTATACATTGAATTGTGCTACATTGTTTTTATGTTTATACTGTTTTAACCTTTATATGTTGTGTATACACTTGTAATGGTCTTTAGACCAATCGATGAAAGACTACTACTACTACTACTACTATTCTATTTACTTCCTACTTCCCCCAATCCCTATCCCCCAGGTTGCACCTGAAAACAAGCCTCAGCTCAGTGTGCCTCTCCTGGTCACCAACGTTTAAATAATAAATAAGTTACATACATAATAGTCAGCCATGATTCAATGCAGTACCTTGCAGTATTACTGCAAAATGCTGCAGTATGCTGAAGGAAAAAGTGCAATTCAATGGCAGTTAAACTGATGTTAATCTCTGCAGCTAAATGAAATTCCTCACAAAGGAGACCCTCCACCCAAAACATGGAATGAGGAAAATAGGGATTTCTGAAAGCCTAGCACCAGCCGTAACACCATTAGGAAGCCTAACCTTGACTGAAGCATAGAAATGTAAGTCCACTTTGGGAGCATACTAGTCAATTTAGTTGTAGCCATAGTGTCTGGAGCTTGGGGCCCTGCCTGCCAGCAGGGGGGCCACAGCACAGAAAGGATAAAAGGGGGAGGCTTTTGGTACATGTGGAGATTGAGAGAGAGAGAGTCCCTGGGAGAGAAGAGTAGAAGAGGTGACCCATGTGTTGTTTTGGCCATGAGGGTGGAGGTTCAGGGCCGGGGTGGGCCAGAGCCCTTGTACTGGGACCACCTGCAGCATGGGGAGCCAGAGCCTGGGAAGAAAGTAAGTGTCCCACCTTGTCATCTCTGGCACCTTGGAGGGGTGATGCAGGTGGGTCCTTGTATCCTTGTCTGCTGGTGAGAGTGAGTAGGGAGCACAGTGGTGACAGCCTATCTGCCTTTCCAGAGGCACTGTGGCCTGGCAAGGAGGTGCTGGGGAGCCTATTCAGTCAGAGTGGAAAGTGCACAGGTCTCCACGATTGCCTGTGTTAAGAGATAAACTGTCCTGGAATGCTTATAACTGCTCTGGCTTTGAATAGAGGGAACTTGGCATTTCTTGTGGACTTTGCTTGCAATTTGTTCAGAAACCCTAGTTGGGAGCTCAAGATTTGAACCACCAGTGCTGGGAGGTACCACTCTTAGTACAGCAACTCTATGTTCTGTAGCTGAAAGTGTAGTGTCTGGCCCATGAGTTCAATGCCAGAGTATGTGAAAATAAAGTATGTTTTGTGCAGGAGAGAAACTGGGAGAAGAATCCTGTTTGTGGCTCTGCTTTCAGCCTGCTCTTGCTGCTGCTGCCAGGATTGTAGCCCATGCTCGGCTCACAGGGAGTGCTGTAGTGTAAAAGCTTTTGGGAAATGAAAGTTTGTTGCAGACTGTATTGGGCTGTCACTCAAAAGGTTACCCACTGATTAATTTGACCCCACACTCCATGGAGTGTCTTAATCAAATTTACAAAATTAAATCAGTTTTTTTCTTCTTTTATTGCAGAGTGGACAATGGACTGTTATTGTGTGGAGTGGCTACGTGGTGCGCATCCCTGGTGCGTAGCCATCCCACACCCATTGCACCCACCTTGTGGAATGCAGAAAATGGGGTGCACAGCCCCTATACACCTGATCCCACACCTTTGCAGAACACAAAGTGCAGGGGCTGGGTGGGGGGCATGCCAGCACTACACGCGATGTACAATGGTGCATAGTGTTGGTCATGGGGGTGAGGAGGAAGCCGCAGGTTATGCCAGAAAGAACCCTGCCGTAAGCCCCATGCATGCCCCATGCATCCATCCCACATCAAGGGGACCACAGCATCTGCATCCTCAGGCTGACTAGGGTCACCAACCTCAGCATCCAGCCATACCACCCACCGTCCACATGTATGCCAACCCTGCAACAGACATGCACACTCACGGGAGCACTGGTCCCTGGACCAAGAAACCCACTTCCTTGACAGCTCCTGCAGCACTTCGTGCTCAGGATGGTGTGGTAGGCTACTTCAAAGCCCTCTCCAACACACACTCCCCCCCTCGAGGCACTGTCTGCTGCCCCATACCACTCTGTCAGACCGGGGGCATGGCACGGCTGGCAGCACATCCCACCTCTCACATCCACAAATGCCAGCCATGTGGACTTCAGTGGGGCAGCACAGCCAATGCATCTCCCACCGCATAAGGGATCCACTGAGGGATCTGGGATGGGCATCCTAGTGGATGCCGGTCCAGCTGCGCAGTGTTGCTCATGGCCGCCCCACACAGACCTGCATGTACCTATGCACTGGGCAGGTGGGGCTGCAGACAGGTGGCCAGTGGTCGTGAATGCTGCTGGTGTGCACCTGTCCACATGTGGTGCTCTGTGGATGGGATATGTGCCTTTGGTGCATAATTCCCACCCATTGTAGCATAGGCCCCTAAGCTTGCCCCACAGCTACAGTTACCCCTGCACTGCTGAAGTAACACCTGCACCCCCAGAAGATATCTCATTTGAACCCAGATAATGGGTTAACTTTCTGGAACTGTGTTTCTGGCTGCAAGTGCCCCCTCCTTCAAAGTAACATCAGGCATACCCTTAGACACTGGGAGGGGCTTACAGAAACATAGTATTTGACAGCAGATAAGGAAAGCTTGGCTCATCCAGTCTGCCCACTCCTCCTGATTAGAGATTGCTGAAGTCCACAAAATTTGCTTCATGAATTATTTTGCCAACGTGGCACAATCCGTGAAGCTCAATTCATGAAATTTGCACAATTCATGGTGCGCAGATCAAACGTGAAGTGTGAAACTTCACAGCAAAAACTTTCCTGGTGTCTACTGGGCACTCCCCCACTCCATTCACTGATCAATATAAAATATTAAATCCCTTGTGTCTAGTTGCCCCCACACCGATTGCCAGCCCCCATAGTACAAATAAATTATTTTTTCAGATAAATCCCTGGTGTCTAATGGTCCACCCCTCATCGATCACAGTCTACCAATTTACAAATAGATTATGTTTTTCAATTAAACCCCTGGTGTCTAGAGGTCCCCCCAGGCCACCGATCACCAGCCCCCAATGTAAATCCCTGGTGTCTAGTGGTTCTCCCCCCACACTGATTGCTGATTGATGTAAAAT
Source organism: Neoceratodus forsteri (assembly GCA_016271365.2). NCBI lineage: Eukaryota > Metazoa > Chordata > Ceratodontiformes > Ceratodontidae > Neoceratodus > Neoceratodus forsteri. Next base: position 1,737,352,976 of record CM028129.1, read on the forward strand.
ATTAATTAAATTCATGGTGTCTAGTGGTGCCCCCCATCAATCTCCGGCCCCAATGTAAATAAATTCTTATTCATCCATTAAATCCCTGTTGTCTGGTGGACCCCCCATATCACTAGGTAGTGTTCCTCCACCCCACACCCTGACTCGGAGTGGGTGACCTGCACAGCCCTCCACTCGCCACCAAGGCAGGCCACCAGACTGAGCTGGAATGAATGATCATGTATTTGCACAAGTACGCGCTCATTCATTCCAGTTCAGTCAGCTGGCCAGCCAAGTTGGAGCATGGAGGGCTGTGCTGGTCATCCGCTCGGGGGTCATGGGGAAGCAGGGTGGTGGGGCACTACCTGAAAGGGGGGTCCACCAGACACACGGGATTTAATGATGAATAAGAATTTATTTTTACATTGGAGCAGGCAATCAATGGTGAGACCACTAAACATGAGGGATTCAATTACTATTTTACATTGATCGGTGATCAGTGAGGGGGGGTGACCACTAGACACCAGGGATTTACATTGGGGGCTGGCGATTGGCAAAGTGGACCATTAGACACCAGAGATTTCATTGAAAAACATAATTTATTTGTAAATTGGGGACTGTCGCTCAGTGGGGGGATCACTTGACACCAGGGATTTCATTAATATTTTACAATGATCGGTGGGGGGGGCACACTAGACATCAGGGATTTCCATTGGGGCCAGCGATCGCTGGGGGGACCACTAGACACCAGGAAATGGGATTGACGCTCACCATTTCTAACTTCTCTCTGCTTTGTTTGTTTTCTGAATTACAATTTGCACTTAAAATAAACATGCAAGACAAAGTTACAAATGTGAATTTTTCAATAAATGGGCCATCTTCGTGAAGTGATCCATGGAGGCAAATTTGGTGACTTCACCGCAAATTCGCCAGTGAAGTAAAACTTCACTGCATCTCTACTCCCAACCTATATTTATTATATCAGACCGTGCCCTATCTACAGCTTTCTCCCTCTCCCTTCCTTTCCACTATGATTCCTTTGTGCTTATCCCTTGCATTCTTGAATCCCATTACTGTTTTTGCCCACGCTACCTCCACTTGAAAAATCCACTACTCTTCCTGTGAAGAAGTATTTCTTCACATTTCTCCTGAATCTGCCCCCATCCAGCTTCAAAGCATGTCCTTACATTTTTGAGCACCTTTTCTTCTGAAAAATGTTTCCTTCCTGTCCCTTGTTTACCCCATGTGGTATTTAAAGGTCTCTGTTATGTCTCCCATCTACATCCTCTTTCCAGGGTGTACATATTGAGGTCCTTTAGTCTCTCCTCATAAGGCTTTTATTGCAGACCCTGCATCATTTTAGTTGCCCTCCTCTGGATTACCTCCTCTCTATGTCCTTCCAGAGATGTGATCTCCAGTACAGGACACAATACTCTAGGTGGTGTCTTACCAGTGATCTATACAGAGACAACATCACCTCCCTCTTTCTGTTGGTGATACCCCTCCCTATACACCCAGCATCTCACTTGCCCTCCCTACTGCCTTGTTGCACTAGCTTGTGACCTTTGGGTCATCTGATATGATTACCCCCAAGTCTCTTTTCTGCTTGGTGGTCATCAATACCACACCACTCATTTTGCACTCCGTCCCTGGGTTTCTGTGTCCTAAGTGCATTATTCTACACTTTTTTGCATTGAAACCTAGCTGCCATACCTTGATCACTCTTCTAGTTATCTCAGGTCACTGCTCATGCTTCCCCCCTTCCCAGAGTGTCCACCCTATTGCAAGTTTTGGTGTCATATGCAAAGAGGCAAACCTTCCCTTCCAGCTCCTCTGCAATGTCACTTATAAAGGCAATAAAGAGGACCGGCCCCAGCAATGATCCCTGAGGCACCCTGCTGGTTACCCTCACTTCCTTAGAGTGAACCCCATTTATGACCACCTTCTGTCACCTATCCCCTAACCAATTTCTTATCCAGTTAACCATCTTTTGATCCACTCTTAAGCTACCCAGCTTGCTTACTAGTCTCCTATGTGGAATGGTGTCAAACGCGTTACTGAAATCTAGGTAGGATGCATCCACAACTCCACCCTGATCTAGCTCCTTGGTCACCAAGTCAAAGAAATCTATCAGAATCATTTTACATGACCTCCCCCACTGTGAAACCATGCTGCCTTGGGTCTTGTAACCTACTGGATTCAAGATATTCCACAATCCTTTCCTTCAGCAGTGATTCCATTAACTGTCCTGCCACTGATGTCATTCATTCATTCACATATCTGGACTGCCTTGTACGGTATAGGCTGCATGCCCATTGGCTCTTGCTCTGCACCAATGGGCGTGCAGCCCTACCGGGCAGTCAGTCAGTGGAGCAGCAGGGTGGCAGGCGGGTGGGATGCTGCCACCCAGCCACTGCGGGGGAGCAGGGTGGTGGGGCTTCATGGGTGGGGGTGGGGGACACTAGATCACCAGGGATAGGATCTCGGGCGGGGTTGCCCCATTATGCAGCCTCCATGATTGGGCTTAGCGTCCACTGGACCACCAGGGATACGGGTTTGGGATTTTATTATACTTCTTCAGCCAGCAATCGGGCTTCCACTGGACCACCAGGGATAGATGTTGGGGGTTTATACTTCTTCAGCCTGCGATCGGGCTTCCACTGGACCACCAGGGATACATTCGGAGGGGTTGCCACGTCTTCAGCCCATGATCAGGCTTAGTGGTCCACTGGACCACCAGGATATGTTCGAGGGACACTTTGCTGCCCACGATCGGGCTGGTGGGGGGTTATTTAGGCTGTTGCCCGCGATCAGGCCAGTCAGGGGGGTGGGGGGGTTTCATACACTTTTGCCCACCATCGGGCTGCAGGGGGCATTGGTCCCCAATGACTGCTGCCTGGCAGGGCGCCAGGTGCAAGTCCTCGGGGATCGGTGCACCTGCATACTAATGGCTTGCAAATGGGGTCATAAACAGATACAAATGGCCCCCCCCACACCTTGCATGAATTATGGCCCCATTTGCATGTCACCTTTTGAATATCGGAAATTTGCACATGGCGCAATGGTACTTGTGCCACTGCAAGTTGAATGCTCCACTCTGACCACTTGCGGTGGCGCAAGTTCCACTGCGCCATGCACAGTGACTGTGGCCAGGGGGTGATATTCAAAGGAGTTGCTCAATAGCGCAACTCCTTTGAATATCGCTCCGGCCACACCCCTGTGCAACTATTTTGTGCAGCACAAGGGCTTGTGCCACAAAATAGCGCAGTTTGAATATCCGGCCCGTACAGTATAGATCTATACACCAAATCTTGTTACTGTTTCTTGAGCACCATGTTCCGAGTGCTCACTTCCTCTAGTTTTAAGCTTTATTGTTTAAGTGGTAATGCACAGGTTATGGCACAGACTGGATTAAGTATATTTTAATCAAGAGTAGTTTTTACTACTAAGAACACCTTTTTATAATTTCCAATAATTTTTCCTGCCACGTAAAAACCTGAGGGCGTATGCAAACGTTCTGGGTGTTATTAATTAAAAACGGACAAGAGAGAGCTCAAAAGAGACTGCAATATACACTTAGAAGATTCACTGAATTTAGTAGTCCCAAGTGCAAGCAGTAGCCAAGCTTCGAACAAGTTGTAATGTGTCGACTGGCTTCTATCTACAGCAGCAACAGCAAATCCATTTTTAATTGTAGATGGGAGCTCTGCTGTGAGTCCACCAGTGGCATAATCATTACTGGATGCTTTTAGAGGCTTGGAAAAAATTGCACACTAATTGAGACGTCTCTATTGTAACAGCACAAACCTCGAAGCATACATTCAAGTTGGTCAAATACCATGAGGATTACACCTTATTAAGAATCCAGCCTGTGGAACTGAGAGCACAGACTTTCTCTGGGAATGGGGAAACCATCCTGTTGGAGGAGAGTAAAAAATAATGCAATTAAACATTAGATACATTGCCGGCCCATCGGCGCAGCGGTTGGATTTCCGCTTGTGACGCCGGTGACCTGGGTTCGAGAACGGACTCGGGTCGCGGGAAGGGCCGGCCGGGGGGAGAGGGATAGAGCATCCTAGGGACTGCTCTCCTTCTCCAGGGGGGAGGGAGAGGTAGTGTCCGGAGCATAAGTGACCCCTGGCGGAGGCCGGGAGTCACAGAGCTACCGGCACAAGCATGCATAGGAGGCGGGGCGGACGTCTGGCGTCATTGCACGACCCCGCCTCCCCCTAAAACCAGGAAAATGGATGGTTGCCAGCCACCCTCAATGAAGCCCACCACGGCTTCAATTAGCTCCCCAGGCCAGCCCTCTGACCTATCCCAGTGTCTGCAGTGGCGCTTCCCCCCGCATGCCGCAGCCCCGCCGTGGGGGGTAAGCCACGGGGTATCAGAGGGCGCCCGAGGCCAATCTGGGGAGTGGAAGCCTGTGGCCCATGACCGGGCCGAAAGTACTGGGTGGCTGGCAGCTAGGTTAGGTGGAATAAAGAGTAAAATATAAAAAAAAAAAAAATTAGATACAGCAAAGAGAAAGAGACTAAGCTTATAGAAGAACTAAAAACACAAGAGTTGGAGGTACTGACATTTAGGACTCATGAGGATTTGATAGACTTAACAAGAGATTACAAGAATCGACTAAGAAATTGGATCTGGAACTGCAGGCTGTCAAGAAGACCAAGTTTACCAGGGATAAGGGAGCTTTTGAAAGGGGTGATATTTTTAACTGGAAAAAGAGTGCACCGAAGGGCATCTTGAAAGCCAATAATAAAAAATTTTTTCAAGTTCAAGTTTATTGCAGGAAAACTCCATTGAGCAAGCTCATTCACAAGGAGGTCCTGTGACATAAACACTAAAAGTACAAACACAGATAGGTAATAACAGTATATACATGAAATGCACGTTACATGATACAGGCTGGATATACATACAAGGGTACCACATAGGGTGACCGCAGGTGGTAAACATTGATATGAGACAGGGAAGCGACTTACAGGTTGCATACTGATAAATGAAACATGATAACTGGTGTGTGCAATACATATATTTTGGCAGCTAGAACAAACAACAGACTACAACTGACATGGAGGGAGGAGTGATTTGATAGAATAGCAGTGGAGTGTAAGCACAGATAAAGCCAGGAGTAGAAGGGAAGGGGAAAGCAGTTAATATGACAAATCAGTTATACCTTACTAGTGGATAAATATGGCACACATGGGGAAGAAAGAGGCTTCATGACAGTTGCAGGTGTCTTTTATTTTGTTCAAGTACAGCATGGATTTTAATGAGTTGGAGAAAGAAGACCCATTTAGAGGCCTTCATTTTCACAGGGACCAAAATACAGCCGATCCTCTGCCAATCATTCACCAGACCACTTCAGAATATAGCCTCTCACCCCCATGGAGGAGTCCACAACTGAAAGAGAACAATTACCAGTTCCAAAGAGATGGGGAAGAAGACAAAGAGGGGAAGACGATGGAGACTATGGACGCTGCTACAACACTTCCTACAATCGGAACCCGGGGAGGTTGAAAAACCGGAGACCATACCATACAGGATTCAGCAGAGGAGGTAAGCACTATTGATGAAAATGCACAGATTATTAATTTATCAAAACATCTTCTTACTAAAGAAGAGTCTGATCTTCTAAAAAAGGGCTGAGCTTTTCTCCAACAGAATTGATTGATGGGGTAGAGACCCTTATAGACTTGAACTTAAATTGTGGAAAATTAAACCTACAGGCATTTTTCTACAAGAAGCATGGTAACAGTGTGACAATAGAAAAGGTAAATACACAGTTCAGAAATTCATCAACCTTCTGCCCACCCCCAGCAGCAGTTGTAATCATAATTAAAGATTTGGTAGAGAGAGAGCTTGAATTAATATTTGACTCCCCAAGAACTGTTTTTTTTTTCCATAATATAAGTAAAGGAGAGAGAGAAATGATAATAATTTCACAAAATGGCAGTGATGTAATAATTAAACAAGCAGACAAGGGTAGGGCTGTGGTACTTATGAATAAAGAAATATGCATAAAATAAGTTTTAAGACAACTGGGAGACACAGCTTTTTATGTGAAATTGACACATGATCCCAAGCCTGAATACAAGCACAGTATTGATGAGATGATTCAAGGAGCCTTTTGAAGAGGGAATATAGATATGAAAACCAGGGATTTTTTTAGCAACAAGGAATCCAATTAAGTCAACATTTTATATCCTACTGAAAGTGCCTAAAGCTTTATTAAACCTTCCAGGTCGACCGATTGTGAGTGGAATTGGCTCACTAACAGGACCACTCTCTCAGTACTGTGATGTGTTTCTCAGGCCTTTGGTAAAACACTTGACAAGTTATTTGAAAGACATTACTGATGTCCTCAACCAGATATGGGGAATTAAGATGGAAGAAAATGTGTTTTTGATAACGATGGACATTGTGGTACTGTATGCCAACGTGTCCCATGAAGTGTCACTGGATGCAGCAGCTTTCTTCTTAAATAAGAATACAGGATCTGATGTTCCATGCACAGACTGTATTTTGAAACTTTTGGAATGTGTCTAAAAGTGTAATATCTTTCTGTTTGATAACCAGCTTTATTCATAGGTTTGTGGTACAGCCATTGGGGTGACATGTGCACCCTCCATTGCTAATTTGTAGGTAAATGGGAGAGAGAAACAGTTTTGAGTTTTAATACCAACCCCTATTTTCATAAAGTTATTTTATGAAAAAAAAAGTTTGATGATGTTTTAGTTAACTGGAAAGGGAGCATGGAAGAGTTTTCATTATTTATAGATTGGTTACATAATACCACCCCTCACCTCAGATTTACCTACAACATTATCAATGTATTCATTTCATATTTAGACCTATAGCTGACAGTTGGCCATGAGGGGTATCTTGAAAGTGACTTCTATAGAAAAAGTGTTGATAACAATACAATTTTACTGGTCAGTAGCTGCCACCCACACCACGTTGCTAAAAATATCCCAAAGGGCCAGTTTTTAAGGACAAGATGCAACTGTTCCACCAAGGAAAACTTTGACAAAGGAGCAGCAGCATAGACATTGAGATTACTGGAAAGGGGCTATAAAAGGGACACTCTATGTGAGGCCAGAGATTTAGCTGCAAATAAGAATAGAGAAGACCTGTTAAGAACTAGACCAGATACTGTGAACACATAATAGATTTAATTTTGTTGCCAACTTTTCCTCACAAGCCAGGGATGTTGAACAAATAATTAGAACACACTGGTATGTTCTGACAGCTAATGCAGAATTGAGGGAGCTAGGTAATGAACCACCTAGAATGTGTTATAAAAGAGGCCCAGCATCAAAAGATGTATTTGTGCATAGTCATTTCAAAAACAACAACACACAGAGAACATGGTTGAACCAGACATAAGGGTGTTTTAAATGTTAAAGATGCACCTATAGTGACTATTTAACACAGTGTAAGGAATTTACCAGTTGTAATGTAACAAGGCACCATACCGTCACACAGTGTGTGACTTGTGGTACTGAGGGGATAATATACTTGCCGACATGTACATGGGCAGCCTTTTATGTGGGCAAGACCACTTGCCATTCAAGGTACAGGTTGGTGAACACATCAGAGCTATTAGCAATAAGGACATGACTTATGCCCCAGCGACACACATAGCTAGCAGTGATCCCAGCACTCCACACAGATTTAGCTTTGTTGCGATTGATAAAGTATGTCATAACCCCAGGGCAGGGGACTTTGACAATCTTGTTCTAATCAGGGAAAATGTTTGGATCTTGACATTAAAGGCCAATGTGGCCCCAGGGCTGAACACACAATTGGATGTGAGACCATACCTCAAAATAAAGAGGAAGAGATAGATCAGTCTACTTATGGCCTCAAAAATTCTGAATAAAGTTACCCATCTAGGAGAAATTGTCATATTGTTCTATTTTAAGCCATCTTTTTCTCCCCCTTTCTTTCTGGCAAATCAAGTTTCTTGATGCATTTACAGTAATACCAAAATGTTTATGATAAAGGTAATATTTGCATTTTAGTCCTAGTTCCTTAAATTTCTGTATAATACCATTTTAATAACTAGAGTAGCATTTAGGCCTCATTTATTCAAGAAGTAAGATTGCCCCTTTTTGTTTCTTCTCCCCATTCCCTCCTTCCCCCTCCTTTTTGTTTTCATTTTAGTTGGTTGTGTGTCTATATCCTTTTTAATAAAAAAAGGTTTTATAATTTTTTCCTCTTCCCACAACCCTTTTTCCCTTCCCCCTCCCCTGTTTGTCTTGTTGAATGTCTCTACATTTAGAATCAATTTTGATTATATGAATGGTTAGACAGTATCTTAGATATTCTTCTCTCTCTCTCTCTCTCTCTCTCTCTATATATATATATATATATATATATATATATATATAGTTATTTATTTATATTTGTTACACAATTCCTATTTGTGATTTGGAGTATACATGTATACATGTGTTTTCTTCTACCAGTAGTCATTGGATACTGTGGTTATTGAAGGGGTTAATTTATTTAGGTTTGTTCCCCCTTCCTGAATTAAATCTAACCAATGACATGTGTACAATCAAGGGACTATTTGACATGTGATTTTGATCTATTGTATAAATGATCCTGCTTGCATTTGCTACCTCAGCCATTGAAAAAGGACTGTTTGGTGGTCCAAAACATGTCAGGTGAGGTCTTGGTTGTTGTCCGATTTTTGATATGGAATAATGGAATAATAAATTTTATGTGATGTACATCATTTTTGTGTCTTTTTCCTTGGGTATCTTTATTCTCTGCTATCTCCCTTACCCCAGTAATGGTCTCCTGTAGTTCTATCAATATTTAATTATTTTCTATTATGTCTTGATTGTTTTTTTTCTCTCACTAATCTCCAGCTGTTCTTGCACTTTACTTTTCTCTAATACAGCTATTGGCAAGCTCTGATAACTATCACATACTAATTCACACTTTGGGTCACTGATAGTTTCTTGTGCATCATGTGGCCCAGATACTTCCTTTTAAACCTCATCTTGGGATACTAAAATATTATTATTTCCTTTGTGCTTCTCAACTATCAGAACTGGAGAACTTTCAAGGGAACCATTATTTAAAAAGCACTGAGATTGTTTATTTGTTTATTTCTTCTCATTTAATACTTCCTGATTTGTATCAATTAGGGGTGATAATTTATTATATTTGATTGGTCTTCTGGAACAATCTATTTTAAGTGCTTAGTAATTAATAATTGTACTCTTTTTGTCCCTTTTGGACTATTGTTATTTTTTCCATTATTGTTCTGCTTTACAGACTTTCTTTGTTTCTTTTTATTTTTCCTCTTGTTTTTTTTTTTTCATTGTTCTTTGCTGGAATGTCCCATATCTGATTCCAATGCTCTGCCTAGTTCAACTCCATTTATGGAATCATTTTCTAATAGTTCTTTATCAACCCCTTTCTTACTCCATGTCCTCATTCTCATTCTGGTAGTTATCCAATTACCCAGTGATACTTTATATTAGCACTATCCAAATCATGTAATTTACAGTTTACTCTGCTGCACATACCTGTACCTTGAATCAGCACTACTATGCTTTAATTTTGCTCTTTCCACTTAACCCACCAAAAATGAAACTGGTTATATCATAAACTGTGCCTAAGCAAAGCAGAGCTTGCGCACTTAATACTTAAATGCTGTCCTTGTTGCCCCAGGTTCTTCAAAGATTTACAAAATCAGTAAACAATTAGACAATACATATATTAATACAAAACTCTTTATACTCAATGAACCAAAAACCATTTATAGAATATACAATAATGTATGGGGGTGAATTCATAATGAGAAATTATGTGCACCCAAGGTGTGGGGACTAAATAAACCCCGAGGGCAAAGCCCAAGGGGTTTATATGAGCATCCCACACTGAGGATGCACATAATTTCTCATTTATTCACTCAACCCCATACTTTGTTTTATGTAATTGCTAGGGAGTATCTTCTCACCTGCATCCATTGTTAAATGTGAGTGACAGTTTGGCCAGTAGATAGGAATGGGGTTTCATGCTCTACAAGTTCTCTTGACTTACTGTTGGTTAGGATATAAAAAAATACATCTTAGACTGTAGTTGAGAGATTAACCCCCCCCCCCGAGATTAGCTTTGAACTAATGTGACAACCTGGGATCAGTGCGATAGTCAGGGAGTCCATGGTGGCAGCTGCAGGATCAATGAATGCTGCTCCATGAACTTCAGTGGGCCCAGTTGGGAAGGTGTGGTAAGAGAAAGATCAGCTGGCGTGGTTAAAGCAGGAGCAGAAAATTGTTTTGTTTGTTGTTTGTCCCATACTCACTGGTAAGAGAGGTTGTGAGGGGGCATTTACACCAATAGTCTGCATGTGGAAGTAGTGTGCGCATGTGCTCAGTAAGAGAACTCGGGTATGTGTTCGCCGTTATAACCCGTGGGTTATAACAGCAAATTATAACCAGGTTTCTCAATGGGAGAAAACACTCCCCAGATATTATATTCAGATTATCTCACCAGGATACTAGTCTTCCAAGTGCACAGCTGTGGCAGTTAATGCTTCTTGGTTTTCAATACTAACAACTAGAGCAGTTAAAACGACTTTTACATCTTTCTTTCTTTGCTTCTAATTTGGGATTAAATCCTTCTTTCTTTGTCTTTTTCTACCATAAGTCAATTAAGATATTAAGTCCTTTAGAGCTATATCAAGAGTCTGCCCAGAAGCACTACATCCAGAGGAAAACATTAGGTAACAAAATTTAAATATAAGGCAAACAGAAAATCTTATGCCCAGTGATACTCAATTTTACAATACCAAAATTGCCTAGAAGTCTAAAACCTTAAAAGTTACTAGCTAAAGACCCTGTGCATAACTTCCTATTTAAAAAGTCTCATCTGTGAATGCACAAATGGGACCTTACATCTAATTAATGATTCATCACAAAAATACGTCGTCACAAAATCTTCATAACAACTATAAACTAAAACTTACTTTTTTAAAACAAATTCTCTGAATTTTTTTTGAAACCAAAATGCTCAGATGCCCACATTTCCACTCCATGCAGCTACAGCTCTGTAGCTCTTCAAGAGAGAATGGCAAATCTGACTTTAAATGCCAGTGCAGTGTGCCTTAAATAAGGGCAGTCATGTGATCAAGTAGTATGAAAATTAAATTTTAATATTTGCAATATTTTAAATAAGAAAATGCTCAAAATAAGTAAAACCTTCCATAAGCTAAAAACAGCTAACATAAGTATAAAAGTCAGCTTTTATAGTCAAAATAGCCCACCCCCCCAAATAAACGCATATGCGGAGAGAGCTGTGAGTGCAGAATTTTGCATTAAATTAAAAAGCAAAGTAACCTCTTCTTTCTAGCCAAAAATGAAGATCTGCCTGGTAGTGTAACAAATATGTAGACATCAAATCATACCAACAGTTGGAAAAAACACAACTAGCCAAAGTAAAAAAAAAAAACTGTTAAGCTTCTAAGTTTCGCAGAGCTTCTAATTCTATTGGCTCTGTTATCAAGCAAATGGGCAGTGTCACTCCTGAGTCAGCAAGCACCTCTCTCTCTCTCTCTCTCTCTCGCTCTCTCTCTCTCTCTCCCGCTGTCTTCTCAAACTGGCTTCTGCACTCTTTCAGTCGTTCCTATAAAACTATGGGCTTCATCATCTTCCAAGCGCTGGCTCTTCCATCTCCCTTGTCTCCTCCCATTCTGAACAGCGCTTACTAGTCAAACAGCAGAGTCCCCCACTTCTCTGCTTCCTTATTCTGATGACTGCCAGTGCCTATGATGCCAGTCACCTGTTCCACTCCTTCACTGACTGGAAACTGAAGGGAGGGAACATGGAATGAAATTAGATGTATCAGGCAGCTGCATGGAGAATAGTTTTTAGAGATGTAACTGACATGGTCTGCGCAGCTAACGGAACCCATGTGGGCTGACAGTTCAACCCACTGGCACCTGAAGTCTTAAATACTACACTGTGAGGTGCCATTGAGGGTCTGCACAGCTGAAGCTTCCCCCAGAGCATTGGACCTTCTCACCAACTGGTGGACTTTTAGGAGGCACTGCAGGAGACAAGTGTCCTAAAAAGGATCCCCCACTAAAGATGAGAGACTCAACATTATGATGTGAACGTCAAAGGGATTGAGTGAGTATGAGTCTGGGAATATAATAATTGCCAGTAGGAATACATTCATCGATTCTGACAGCATAATGCAGAAATAGACTGGCTGAATGATGACTGCTGAATGAATGGATTGGATAGAACTGAAGTAAGTTGCTAAAGAATGATTATGATAGAAAATGAAATGAATAACAAAAACCAAAAATATGAATGCATATTAAGGACCAGTATAATTAATTTTATTTATTTAGTTTTTGTTAACCGGGTAAGTGCACTAGCCATGAAATGACTATTTTCAGGCATGACCCAGAAGCATATAACAATCAAAGACAGGTACATAGCATGAGTACAATGAAATTACAATAGCATAGGTCAAAATATGTATACTCTTGAGGAAAGAAGGGAGACAGGAGACATCATAGAAACTTTCAAGTATCTCAAGGGAATCAACAAAGTCCAAGAGGGTAATATCTTTCAGAAAAAAAGATGTGCAAGAACAAAGGGGCATAATTTGAAGATAGAGGGGGGATGGCTCAGAGGTAATGTGAGGAAGTATTTTTTTATGGAGAGAGTTGTGGATACATGGAACAGCCTTCCTTTGGAGGTTGTGGAGTCAAGAACAGTGGGGGAATTCAAGAATGCATGAGACAGACATAAGGCAGTCCTAGTGAGGGGTAGGAGGAAGTAGGCTGTTGGTTAACTAGGATCTTCAGCTTATCCATCGGGTAGGAAAATGGGTAGACTAGGTGAGCCAAGTAGTCCTTATCTGCCATCAAATTCTATGTTGCTATGTCAGTAGTCAGTAGTAATGAACACATGCAGTCAGGACAAAAACAATCAATGAAATTCACATAAAATTTGTAGGCATAAAAAACCTACACAGTCTAGGAGGAGATATCACAACATAGCAGCAAATAAATATTGTTTGAATTAGTCACAACAATGAAGATTCAAATAGGCAGCGAAACAAGTCAAGGGCAAATTCATGACTGGGAAGGATACATTATCATGGCCTCTGAATCAAGACTCAGGTGTGGGGGGTTGGGGTAGATTAGCTCTCAAGGAGATAGTAAGGGTAAGAAGCACTATGAGGTAGGGAGGTTAAAGTTAGGCCAGGCAGCATCTGGCAGGTGAGTGGATTAAGGAGGATTAAAACAAGTGCAGAGATCAGTAAGGGATAGATGTAGGTGCAGCTTGTTTTTGAAGCTGTCATGGGAACCGGATATTTAAAGTGCTTGGGGGAGAGAGTTCCAAAGCTTAGGAGCAGAGTGATTGAAGACAACAGAGTCTTTTGATGTTTTACAGCTATGTACATTCAGGAGGGATTTATCTACCAATCACAGTCTATAGAAGGAGGTTTGAGGTACCAGCAATCTTGTGAGCTCTGAAGGGGTCTGGTTTCTGAGTATAGAGTCAACCAGGGAGCCAAGAGAGTATTGATGGCAAGCTGAGGGGGTTAACCAGCCCAGGTCCCTGTACAGTTGGCAGTGGTGCTTAATCCGCGGTGAGGAGGAGGTGTATCGACAGGTATTATTATAAGTGACATCCCACTTATGAAGGATGGTTTTGTGTGTGACAGCAAAGGTCGGCATGCCATAGGTGAGGGCAGGGAGTAATATGCCTCTGGCAATAGGAGGTTAAGCAGAGGGAGTCAGCATGAAGCTGGACTTGTAAGTGACCCCCAGTTTAGCATTCACTGACTTGCAGGCAGATTGTATATGCAGGCTGAAGTCCAGGGATTGGTCCAGAAGAATTGCCAGGTACTTAAAAGATGTAACACATTCTATTTGTGTGCCACTGTGGTCTTGCACCAGTAGGGGAGTTTGACATGTCCTAAGTTTAGGGGCAGATCCAAGTAACATTGCTTGGATTTTCTTAGCATTAAGTGTAAGCTTATATGCAGAAAGCCAATTTTGGACATTTGTGAAATCTGAAGAAAGGGATGTATTTATGCTGGCAACCTTATCAGAGCTTGAATAAAGCACAATATCATCTGCTTAGAGAACAGATGAGCATGAAAGAAAAACCTCATCAATGTTATTGATAAAAAGTGAGAAAAGAAGAGGTCCCAGAATAGAGCCTGGGGGAACCCCAATATTGATGGTAGCACCATCAGATAAAGAGGAGTTGAATTTCACAATTTGAGTTCTATTTGCTAGATAGCTTCCATACAGGTGACAACTGGGGGTGAAAAGTTTTGATTGCAAAGAGTGGAGAAGAGCAGGGAGTGATCAACAAGATCAAAGGCCTTTGTAAGGTCTATAAAAATTGCCCTTGTCAGCTGGCCAGTGTCCATACTGATAAGCACATCGGTAGTGAATTTGAGAAGTGCTGCAGAGGTACTGTGACCTTTACGGAAGCCATGTTGGGTGTCAGAGAGAAGGCTGTACTTTGTGAGGTAGTCAATGGTTTGATTTGCAACAAGTTTTTCCAGAATGTTACTTAGGACCGATAGGATGGCTATAGGCCTGTAGTTAGTAATCTCCTTGGGATCACCTTTTTTAAAGACAGGCGTTACACAAGCAATCTTCCAGAGGTCAGGAACTTAGCTATTAGAGAGAGACAAGGTGAAAATTCCAGCCAGAGGGGAGGCTATGTATGGTGCTGCTAGTTTCAGGAGCCGAGGCTCAAGTGTATCTGATCCAGAGCTAGTGTTGTCAGAGATAGTCCGTAATAGTTTTAAGACCTCAGTCCTAGAGATTGCCTTGAAGTAGAATGGGGGAATCGGGGCAAATAATAGTGAACACTCAGCCTTGAGCAAGAAAAGCAGGAAGCTGTATTATAGCCATGACTGCGGTGAAGATACTGAAATAGACTGAGTAATGGTTGAAATGACTGAGAAAGGCTGGATGAAAAGCTTGGAGTTCAAGCTAGTTACAGCTGTTGGCTGGAGCCATGTGAAAGCAATAAAATGCATGCAAAGGACCTGCAGTGAAATGATCACAAGTGGCTTGGTTATGAACTGAAGGTAAAACAGGTTGAGAAAACATAAGCAGAATATGGCAGCATGACACAGATAGGACATATAATCATGTCAGCACACTAAAAATACACTGTAACTAAGCAGTGGAGTTAAATAAGGACATTGGAGCAGCATGAGTGGCAACTCTTCAGAAAAAAGGAAGTACAAATCTACAGCCAGGGAAGGCAGACATACAGATTACTAATGAACTGCATAAGGCTAGACCAAACGGTAGCTGAAGGCAAAAAAACACAAAAAACAAATGTCCTAACAATCAAAAGGAAAGCAACAAACAGATGGGGAAGGAAACAGAACCTCTGACTGCAGCAAACAAACAGAGCTTCTGAATGAGGCTGAAGGAAACAGGTTTATATAGCCCAGGAAGTGGTGTGGCCGATTGTTCCTGCCCGTCAAACCTCAGCCCTAGCCTTTTAATTATCTAACTTCCCAAAAAGTTCCACTTTTTTCTGTATTTGCATTTTCTATCATTGATTATCTGTTCATTTTGATTTTCCTAGTGTGTTCTTGATTTCACCACTTGTTATCTATATAGATCGTGTGCATTTTGTAGATTTTAAACATTTAATATTTAATTCATTTCTGACTTCCCAGCGTTTTTAAAAAGTACAGATAATTTATTTTACTGGCAACTCCGCTTTTTTCCCCAGCAGCATATAGCAAAGTAAAGTAATATTTCTTCTTATACAGGAGCTTGTTCAGAGTGCTTGAGGTGAACGACGGTGCCAAAGTCCATTCTTTGTAATGCATATAAGTTCAAAAGCTGGGATGAGAAGTGAACTGCTTAGCAATAAATCTGTAAAAGGCTGGGGGTAGCATTGGTGAAGTGTTTTAATGAATTGTCTGTCTGTCAACCAATGGTATGTAACACCATGTTACTACTGTGTGTTGCAGTAGGCTACTGAGCATCTATGTCCCCTAATAAAAGAAGCTACTGCCTTCAAGAGCTGGTGCTTGTCTTTGAAGGTTGGCATTTGCCATATATGATGTGCACATAATAAATCACTTTTAATTGATTTGGAGTGCTCAGCTTCTATGTTTTTGAGGTTACTCAACACCTGCCAGGTACTGTTCTTCTCTACCTTGAAAACTTGTTGTGAGTCGAGGCACTCGGGGCAAGCATTGTGCCACTGTTATCTGCTGTAACTATCAAGGAGCAACATTAAACCATTTGGTTTGGATGTATAGATCTGTCACCCTGTTTTCCTGCGAGTTCACACCTCGCTTTTTTGGACTGGTACTGTTCTTCTCTGCAGTACTGCTATTTCCTGCCTGTTTGGTGCCCCCTGCTGTACCACTTGCTGTAAGACACCTTTGGCATATTTAACCACTTTCTCATTCTTCTCTGTTACTTAAATGAAGGAATGATGGCATGGCTGTTATTGCTGTATGTTGAAGGAATGACTCTTGGCTAGCTAGCTACCCCTGTGAGGTGATTAGTTTCTTAATAACCTCTGAGCTGTGAAGACACTAGTTTCTGAGTCACATTGCAGTTGGGACATCGTAATCCCTGGCAGGTGGGTGGTGCAGAGGAGTGATAATCACGCCACACCCTAGAACGAGTCAAAAAAATAAGATTTTAAAAATGTAAGTATCAAACTACAGACTGCTGCCAACTTACTGAAGTACTGTAGCCTTGTTGAAGGAAATATGTAGGGATGCTAGTCTCAGCATCCTAGTTTTGGTATTTAGCAATAATAAGTTTGTCTTGTACATGCAACTGTGTGAACCAGTGTTTTCTTTGTTTTGTAATTTCTGCTTACCGCAACTGCCTACAGCTGTTTTCTTCATACCTTGAGTGTGTTGCCAGCTTCCACTACTGTTGCCTACATCTGTTATTTATCTGATGCTTAATGTAAGGTTATCGACAATTGACTTTCTCATGTCACACCCCAATGTCTATCACTGTGTTAAAGGTGATGATGCTCTGGTGCTGCTGTGCATGTTTGTCATGGGTACCAAACCAATTAATATTCCACATGATGCTGGTAATTTAGATAGTGTGAACCATGATGTGATGTGTGTATGTGTAGTCAGTCTCTCGGATGTATTGTTGTTCGATATCAAAGATGTGTAAGAGCTAGTTCTACAGTGTAGTGCACTGTGAATTATTTTACAGTTTCCATCTTTTGGTGGTTTTTTAGACATAATGGGCTGGATTTTCAAAGCCCTATGTTGGACGCAAGGTGCCTTTGGCAGACAGTTGTGCCACAACTGGCACCTTGCATCAAAAGATGTGGCCGGGAGATATTGAGAAAAGCAGCCTGTGCTTGCTGCAAAGGGGGTTTGCACCAGCCTTGCACCACAAAAAGGATTGCAGCATGGCATTAGGGGGCTTATGGTAGATGCAGGCTGCCATATCTCCTTAAATTGCATTCAGGAACCTCCCAGAGGACAATGTTCTAAGTACCGTTAGACCAGACAAAAGCAGGCATAACGGTAATTAGACACCCTCTGGGAGGGTTGTCAACAGTGCGCCACAGTATCGTTCCCCCACAGTGTAATATATATGAAACCCCACATCCCTGGTGATCTAGTGCCCTCCTCCCTGCCCCGATCTGACCGTACATTGTATTATTAATAATACATTACAGCCCCGGTGATCCAGTGCCCCCCACCCACCCTGATCTGCCACTAAATTGTATTAATACAAGACAGTAAATCCTTGGTGATTTAATGGCCCCCCACTCCTCCGCCCCAGCAGGTAATGCCCATCCCTCACCCCCATTCTGACCCCAGATCCAGTGACTGGAACAGCCCTCCTCACACCATCATGGCCCAGCCACCAACTGAACTGGCCAGAGCGTGTACTGTATGCAGTGCGCTCTTCCAGTCATTTGAGGGCCGGGCTGTGGTGGTGTGAGAATGCTGTCCCAGGCTCGGATCTGGGGTCAGAATGGGGGGCAGGGTGGTGGTAACCTCTTGCTGGAGTAGGGTGGGGGCCACTGGATCACCAGGGATTTGCTGTCCTGTATTAATACAATTTACAAGCAGATCAGGGTGGGGTGACGGGCCGTGGTGATATTGCCATCAACGGTTAGTTGAGCCCGGGGGGGGGTGCTGAGACTTTCCATTGAGAATGCAGTGCACGTGGCACTGCATTATGAACCTTATGAATATGGCCTTATGAACATGCTCCTTGGTTGCTGACACTTGATCTGACAGAATTTACTTCAGTGCCTGTCTGTGCACAGGCAGAGTGGACCTCACGCATTTCAATCAGTAGGTATGAGAATATTTCTCAGTGTGGGCAAGCAGTGGGAGAGGACTCAATGTCATGAGACAGTTGAGGTCGACTGTCAGAGTAGGCTTGAGAAGGTAAGGCACTGAGAGCTACTGACACTGGTAGTTTAAGCACAAAAGAATAATATGGCCTTGTGCACTGCACTGAGATGCACTTGTCTGTAGCATTAGTGACCAGGTAGGGTGCACTAAGAGGTTGAGTGCTGTCAGATAATGTCTGAGGTGGAATGGAGAAATGGAGTTAAACAGCCATCATTACTGGCGTCCGAGCCACACCTCCCATGATCAATTTTACTGGATGGCGGGTGCACATTCCCCTCGCCGGTATTCCCCTCTCACCACTATTTTATTTTGTGTTACTGGAAGGCTTGAGCCCAGTCATTCCACCAGTACGCCTCCCTTCCTTCTGACCCACATTTACAGTGGGGTCAGTCACAATACAATGCAGTAACCTGCAGTAAATAAGATGTCATAAATACTACATGACAAAAGGGCTTAATTGTCATGGAATTAAACTGTTCTCTACAGTATACTGCAACATTTTGTGATATACTGCAGCATTACTATATTGCATCCTGGCTGGCAACACTGTAATTAACTAAAAATGGCTGGTGGTGCCTAATCCCACTAGTGGTTACACATTTATTAAACTGACACTGGTTGCCCTTCCCTGGTTCCAGGTGAGATAATCCCCTCTGAATAAGAAGAGATCAGGATGCCCACCCCCAGTGCCACTGTACATAACAGCCACCCTCCCATTCCCTACAGTTTGGCCTGCCACCCCCCACACACACACACATAGCTGGTGGCCCCAGAGTGCCCAGCCCCCCTGTAGTCAAAGAGTCTGCAGACACAAGGGTGCCCAATCCCTAGTGCCAGTTTTCCTGAGAAAATGAAAACTGTCCCTCAAAGATCTTATTTCTTTTAACCTGAAAAGAAGAAAATCATCCCCTGTAAATGTCCAGCCCTCTGAACCACCCACTCAGTACCAACCGCCCCGCCCCTTCACACCCTCACTCACCTACATAAGTTAATTTGGCCTAGATTCGGTCTCACAAAAAAAAGAGGTAGTCTTCCTTGAAGCATGACCAAAAATAGACGAAACAAGGTAAGTGCCGTCAACGTATTTTCAATGTGGTTTAAACTTTTACTCATAGCTTTGTCATTTAAAACATCCTCCTCCCACCACATTTTCAACATGGCCTTTTGGGCCAGCACCTCATGAAAAGGGTAGGTGAAAATTTTCAAATCTGGCCCAAAAGGTGATTTTGCAGTCAATCCATGAAATCTCCTTGCAGGCAGAATTTGAAAAATTCCACCTAGTAGAATAATGATGTGGGGTCATAAGAAGACTATGTTGAAAATTCAGTGAAAACAATATGTTAAAATGACCAAATTATGAGTGAACATTGACATTTGTCAACATTCACTCATAACATTGTTAAATTTCAATATTTTGACCCCAAGGCCCGGATATTGAGACTGCGCCAGGCTGTGGTGCAAGCCTGGGTGCAGCCCAACTCGGCTGCGCAGGGGTGTTGACAGGGTGATATTCAACAGAGCTGTGCCATGGCACAGCATCGATGAATATCGCACCCTGGCCACCCACAGTGTGCATCGCGCAGTGGCACTGCACCAGTGCAAGTGGCCAGAGTGGAGCAGGGGATACACTAGTGCAAGTTCCATTGTGCTAGGCACAACAACTGTGATATTCAAAAGTGCACATGCAAATGGGGCCATAATGCATGCAAGGCACAAATGGGGCCATTTGCAAGTCATTATGGCCCCAATTGCATGCGGGTGTGCCGATCCCTGGTGACTTGCGCCTGGCGCCCTGCCAGGCTGCAGCCGTTGGGGACCGACGCCCCCTGCACATCGCAGAAATGTGCCCCACTGCCCGATCATGGGCATATGTAGAATATATTAAATGTCTGATATCCCTGGTGTTCCAGTGGACCGCTCGCAGCCCGATCATGGGCATATGTAGAACATAATAATTGTCCAATATCCTTAGTGGTCCAGTGGACCACTTGCAGCCTGATCGTGGGCATATGTAGAAGAAATAAATTGTCCAATATCTCTGGAGGTCCAGTGGATCACTTGCAGCCCGATCGTGGACATACGTAGAAGAAATAAATCATCCAGTATCCCTGGTGGTCCAGTGCACTGCTTGCAGCCTGATCAGGGGCATCAGTAGAAAATAATGCCACTCCAAAACAACCCTGGTGGACTAGCGGTACCCCCTTCCCACCTGCCCACTGAGCCCCACCACCCCACTCCCCCCGGTCAGCAGCAGGTGGCAGCTCCTCCCTGCTTGCTGCCCACCCCCACCGACTGACACCATATGGTGGGCTGTATGCCCATTGGTCCCTAACGTGAGCCAATGGGCGGCAGCTATACATCATTACACAGTACAGATATGTGAATGGATCCTTTCACATATCTGGACTGTGTAGCTGGCATCGGCTGCACACCCATTGGCTCACACTGTGGACCAATGGGCTACAGCCCTACCCATATGGTGTCCATCAGCGGGTGGCAGGGTAGCAAGCAGGTGAGGAGCTGCCACCCGACGCTGACCGGGGAGCGGGGCGGTGGGGCTCATAGTGCGGGTGGGAAGGGGAGTACCGCTAGTCCACCAGGGTTGTTTTGGAGTGGCATTATTTTCTACTGACGCCCGCGATCAGGCTGCGAGCTGTCCACTGGACCACCAGGGATATTGGACAATTTATTTCTTCTATGTATGCCCGTGATCAGGCTGCAAGCAGTCCACTGGACCACCAGGGATATTGGACGATTGATTTCTTCTACATATGCCCGCAATCTGGCTGCAAGCAGTCCACTGGACCACCAGGGATATTGGACGATTATATGTATATGTATGCCTGCAATCGGGCATGGGGGGCGCCACCAGAAGGTGCAGCTGGAGCTCAGGTGGCCACCCACAGGTGGCTGCTGCTGTGTTGCGCCCTGCAATATGGCAGCTCACCTGTGAGTGGCCAGCTGTTGCTCCTTTTTTTTTGGCTCACCTGTGTGCAGCATAAGTAGGGGTTGTGCATGCATGGGCTCAGCACATCCCAGGCTGAATATCAGGATGTGCGGAGTATGCATGGGCACGCCCCCCCACCTGTGCCACATACATTACTGATGCGTTCCTGGGCATCGGGATTTGTGCCAGGCTCAATCACATTTGAATATTGTGCTGGGGTGCATCAGTGGGTTGCACACGGTGCAACAGTGTTGCACCGTGTGCAACCCTTCTGAATATCCAGGCCCAAATGTTCAGCATAGCCATTTTATTTTCACACCACCCCATGAACGTGACAGGTGTTGTTTTTCTAAATCTTCCCAAAACTTTTTTTCACACTTGTGCAAACTGACATTTCAGTCAGTATTTTATAAATGACACCTGCCATGTTCAGAGATACCTGTCATGTTCAGAAAGAGGGAGGATCATAAAAACACTATGTTGAGCATTTGGCGTTAAAATGGCAAAAAAAAATGTTTTGATGAAACATTGTGTGCACCGCCAGTCACTGGCCAAGTGGGTAGAGCATTGTGATCCTGTACTGCTGAGCTGAGTTCAAGGGTGAGCTTGGTGAGCCAGCTGGATAGTCTGAGGTTTGGGGGATGGCACTGCCATGTGGCACCACTCCCACCTTGGGGAGGAATGGTGCAGCGCTGGCTGCCTGGGCAACAAGTAACCATACCCTTCTCCTGGCATACTGCCCAGAGGACTTTGCACCTCTACATTCATACCTGCACAGAAGCACAGGGCCAAGAGGACTCTTCGCTTCTGCAACCAGATGGACTCTTGACCCTGTGCGTCTGCATCTGTAGCAACATGGGGGTGCAGGGCACAGACAGCCCTAGATATTCTTTGCATCTGTGGTCACAAAAAAAGTGCAGGGCCCTCTGGGCCTTGCATTTCCACAGGCAGACAGACTCTTCCTTTGGCACAGAGCCCAGAGGACTATATGTTTCTGCATCTGTTCATGCAGGTTCCAAAAGGACCTTCGTGACTGAGGATACAATTCCACTTTCACAAAAAGAAAGGAAATTCATTGTAAAAATTAAAAGCTCCATTAATGCATAACTGTGCAGATGAATGTAGATTCTTACACTTACGTACACAGTTAAGCATCACACTTACTGTACTACATCATGAACTGTTGCCCCTCCACCCCGGCCAGACAGCCGCCACTTCTTTCACAAATTTGCTTTCACTTCCTGTATGCCTCCTATCATCTTCCTACATACCCTCACAGCACAATCTGTTCATTTTAAAATACAGCTTAATGTAAAACTGGTTGTTTCTTTTTTCACACATATACAATCCAGATATTAAATGCTGTAATGCTGCTTCTCACATTACAATCCAGATGCCATTCAGAAACCATTGCTGCTGCCGTCTTGCTGACACTCTCCTTTCTCCCAAATCATCATTTCTAAATGTCCCCACAAGTACTGGCAGCCAAGCAAACAAAAAAAGTAGTTCCTTTTTTTAAAGACAAATGAAACAGAAGAGAATGACCTGCCACCTTGCCAGAACCACACAGTCACTATCCCTAGTCAGCCACTCTCTCTCAGCTCTGCCACCACATTTTCTAAACAGTTTCAAAAACCCGACTTGCTCAGCCAGTCACCGGACACATCTTCACATTGCTGCAACATCCACATACTGAATCCTTCACAACACAGCCATAGCAACTGGTTGAAAAGGACACACAAAGCCACACTGTAACAACAACAAAATAACTGCAAAAAAAACCCTACAAACTCTGCAAAATTAAGCAAAAAAGAAAAAAAAGGAAAATTACATAGTCACACAAGGTCCTCTCCTATTTGCATAAATGGAATATGCAAGGGGGACCTTGTGTGATGCATGATTTATACACACTCATGCTGTCTGACTTTGGGCATCTCATTCATGGCTTACACTACTCATGAGATTACCCAAGGTCAAACAGCACTAGTGTACATAAATTTTGTATTACACAGGGCCCCCCTGCATATCCCTTGTTTATATAGCTATATCTATCATACATATTTGATCTACTTTAAATGCATTCCTAATGTTTGCCTTGCTGCAATAAAAGTTATTTATCAATAACCTTACTACTACTACCATTAAATTCTACAAGACTTATCCTTCACCTCCACTGACAGAAGTAGGTGTGTATGTGTGTGCGTGAGTGAGTGCATGCGTTCGTGTGTGTGTGTGTGTGTGTGTGTAGAAAACCAAGGAAACTTTCTCATCTTTAATTGGATGCTGCTGCTGCCTAAGTTTCCATCCATGGCCAAAAGCTCACCTAACTTCATCAGATGCAACACTCACATTTTCAGATAGAACATGTGTTCTGTACTAAATGCCAGCTATGCAAAGATGGCAGCATTTGAAATAGTTTAACTTGCTAATATCTTTGGATCCCTTCATTCTGTCACTGTTGCTGACATTGGTAATTCTTGGAGTTGTCTGCAGGGGCTGCTCACCAACCTGATATTAAGCCTTTCCTCAATAAAGCAACTCGGTCTCATCTGCTAGTAGGCAGATGTCAAGTATTCTTCCTGCACCAGTGACTCCCATTTGGCAGCAATGAGCTGCCACTGTTCTACTAGGCCACTGTTTTTGCTGTTTTTTGTCCTGGTATTTTTCAGCCTTTAAGACTGAGTGGTTCTGTGTGGTTCCCTACCTGTCACTGGTGCACCTCAGTAACTACTGGATGAAGAAGAACTGTAGTTTCCCTGCAATAGCCATCATAGTGGCAGCCTCCCAGCCTTGTTAAGAATCCAGAGACTGAGCATTACATCTGTAACACTTGAGCCAATTGCATCAGTACTTTTCATTTATTCATCTCCTTCCCAGGCAAAATTTACTTTCAAAACATATGGCAATTTAATGCATTTACCCTTCCACGATATAGGTGGAAAACATGACGTTCTACAAACAATATTTATCCCACTCCTGAATTATAAATAATACAATGCAATTTAATGCGGTACTATTGTATTTTATACTGTGTCTTTCTCATTTAAAATGTGTCCCAAAATGCTTTACGGGAGCAGAAGTCAATACAAAGCATACAAAATTTTATTATGGAACGTACAATAGGGATATAAAATTCTATATTAAAAAATACAAAATAAGCAGAATTATATTACTCAAAAAAGCAGAGAAGAGATGGAGCCAGCAAGGAGATGAGATGATCACAAGAGGAAAATACACAGAGATTTGTAGGGAAGGGAGGAAGGGTGAAAGTTCCAGATGGTAGGGTCATCAAGGCAGTGTAGCTAAAGGTTCACCACTGGCATGAGAGGGGGTAGAAGATACATGAGTCTGAGAATCACCCTGGTGGATGAAAAAGTAAGGGGTGATAAGGTCAGAAAAATAAGAGGAGCAAGTCTTTGGAATGATCTGAAATGGAAATGAGGGACATTTTGTATTGAATTCTGAGATGGATAGGGTGCCTATGAATATTTCAGAAGATAGATGGGATGTGGACATGTTTCCTAGAGCAGGCAAATAGAAAGTCAGTGGCATTTTAGAAGTGGAAGTGTGGTCTAGTGGTTAGAACACCGTCTTTGGAACCAGGTGTTTGCAGGTTCAAACCCTGCTAGAGCCAAATATTCATGGTGTGACCATGGGCAAGTCACATAACTACTAATACTCCAGTTCACCC
Source organism: Neoceratodus forsteri (assembly GCA_016271365.2). Taxonomy (NCBI): domain Eukaryota; kingdom Metazoa; phylum Chordata; order Ceratodontiformes; family Ceratodontidae; genus Neoceratodus; species Neoceratodus forsteri. The sequence continues at coordinate 1,737,377,992 of CM028129.1, forward strand.
AGCCAAGGAATTATGTACAAGCTGGAACCTTGTGGAAATGAGAGGCTGCATCTCAGCTGAACTATCCTGTGTCAATAAACTGTAAAATAAAAGACATTCAATTTTCAGAGCTAGGAATTGTGATGAGATTTGCAGCAGCCATTATGGCAGGGTGTGTAGTGATGGATAAGGGTTTTGGTGGAGCAGACGTCGAAGTAACAATGGATAAGGGCAATGTCACGGGGAGATGGAAGTCAGATTTCCAGATAAGGCAGATATGACTTGGAAAAGTGCCTGAATTCTAGCAAAAGATTATGCTTTCAGAACCTTGGGGTTGAAACAGGTTGAATGGAAGTAGTTTAAAGGAGTTGGAGTTTCTTGTCTGTCATGTCCTTCTTGCTGAAGACAATGATTTCCAGTTTGATGACATTATGCTGAAGGAAAGGATGAGCAAGAATTGTTTCAGCCAAGACTGCAGGAGTGTGGGAAGGCCAGTTCCCTAAACGAATCAACGGAGAAGTAAAGTTGGATATAATCAGGGAAAACATTGTACCCTAGGTTAAAGCAACAATAACTTGACAGATGACAACTGACACATTTGAAACCAGTATGGTGGACCCTCAGAGTTTCCTGCCTTTCCCTTGCACTTCAGCACTTTGACAACATGACATTGCATTTTCTTGCAGGTATCACACATTGAGTGGCTAGATATAACATGACCTGCAGCAGCCAATCAGCTATACTGAAGATCATGACCTGCTTACACTGCATGTCTTGTCATTTATGGCTCTCTCTTGTCAGTAAAGGAAGTGGTTACTGAGATATTATCAGTTCTTTGTAGAAAGACTGATATCATATCCAAAACTCCTTAAAATTAGAAGCATAGAAACTAGAAATTGTCAGCAGAAAGAGACAGATGGTCCATCAGCTCTGCCCATGTCACACTACCTCACCCCTCACCTGGTGTCATGGTGGGTTGTTGTCCTCTGCCCCCCTCTCTCTGAAACATCCCCCTTGGTACTCCCCTTAGGTTCTATGAGTCCTCTTGCTTTGTCCCAGGCATATTAAAGTCCATTTAAGATACCTGCCCCTACCACTTCCACTGGTAACCTGTTCTACGGGTCTACCACCCTCTCTGTAAGTACAATGTACTCACATCTCACTTGCATTTACCCCACCTCAGGCTCCAATGAAGCTCTCTTGTGACTGTGTCCCTGTTTCTGACAAATATTACTTCACTATTTACCCTGTTTATACCCCCATTAATTTATATGTTTCTAGCATATCTCCCTCTCTCATCAGGCCTACAGAGAGTACACATCCAGGAACACAAGCTGTTCTTCAAAGGATCTGCCTTGCTGGCCGTGGATCATCATGGTGACCCTTCTCTGTACTGACTAACTTGCCTATGTTCTTTCTCCGTTGAGAGTTCCAAAACTGAACACAGTATTCCCGGTGAGGCCTCACCTACCATCTGTATTACTTCACTTTTTCTGCTGTCAAAACCATTCCCAATATAACCTGGCATCAATAAAACATAGAAAATAGAAAATAACAGCAGAAAAAAAAAGTACCATCTTATCTGCCCAGAATTCCCTATATACCTCAGGACCTATTTTCCGTACAGGGTTTTATCCCTTCTGGTCCACTACCCTGCTCCCCTCCCGGCTGATACTGACCTCAGCAACCACCGAGCTCTTCACTCCGCCCCAGCTATGCTTGAAATCATTGATAGACTTGGCACTCATTTCCTCTGCCAAGAGACTGTTCCACAGCTCCACCACCCTTTTCATAAAATATAATTTCCTGACATCTCTCTTAAATCTTCCCCCCATCAGTTTCCATGTGGGTTCTTGACTCTGTACACCTGTTAAATAGTTTCCTGCAGGTCGCCTTGTTTATTCACTTCAGGAACTTGAAGGTCTCTATTATATTCCACTCTCTTGCCTGGTCTCCAGTGAAAAGATGTTTGGTGCCTTGAGATGATTTTAATATGATCTGCCTTGTTGATCCTGAAACATCTTGGTCACCCTGGATTGCACTGTCTCCAGCCTATCTCTGTCCTTCCTTAGGTGAGGACTCCAGAACTAAGCACAGTATTCTATGTACAGTCTCACCAGTGACCTATATAGTGGTAATAGTATCTCCTTTGTCCTGCTGTCAGTACCCCTCCTGATACACACCAGCATCCTATTAGCCTTACTACAGGCTTTATTTTGCTGGCTTGATTGTTAGAGGGAGTCACAAGTGATGACTCTCAGTTCCCTTTCCTCTGCCATAGTGCTCAGTTTAACACTTCCATACAGTACTGTATGCTGTATTCCTTTTCTTCTAGGTGCATAACCCTGCCTTTACTGGCATTACATTTCAACAGCCAAGCCTCAGACAACCTCTCCAGCCAGTGTAGACCCCTCTGCATCTCCTTGATCCCTTCATTGCTATCTACCCTACCACAAAGCTTCGGATCATCTGCAAAGAGACACAACTTGCCCCAGATGTCCTCTCCAATATTGCTGATGAAGATATAGAAGTGGACATAACCCCGGACAGAGCTCTGCATCACCCCATTCAGGACCTCACTCTCTTCTGATTTGACCCTGTTTACCACTACCCTGTACTGTCTCTTCTGTACCCAGTTTTCTACCCATCTAACTATGTCTCTAGCTGTGCCCAGGTCCTCCAGCTTCTTCAGCAGTGTTTTGTTTGGCACCAAGGAGAAAGCCTTGCTGAAATCAGAGTAAATCCACCATGTAGTCCTTATCTACTGCCTCTTTTACCCAGTCAAAGAAAACTATCAGGTTACATAGGTGTCTCCAGATCATAGTAGACTATTGTTCACATAGCTCGCCATTTTCTTAATGTCTGCACCCTTTTATATTTTTAGAAGTGCAGTATTCATCTAACTTCTTTTTAAACTCACTTAGGTATTTGCTACCCACTACATCTACAGGAAGGGAGTTCCAAAGCGACACTGCTCTTCAATCTGCAAGACCTTCCTGCCACAAACCCATGCTGTTTACTGTCTTGCAGCCCTAGCTCTCTAGGTTATCCACATGGTCATCTTTGGTCAGTGACGCCATTAGGTTACTTACTACCAAGGTAAGACTGAAAGATCTGTAATTCTGCAGTTGCTCCTTGCCCCCTCCCTTGTGTAGCTGGACTATGTCCCCTACCCCCAGTCTTTCAGAACTACCCCTTCTGAACCGAGGTATTGTGTAGTCGTACTAGGGATTCCCCTGGTTCCACAGCCAGTTCCTTGAGCACCCTTGAGTGCATCACACCTGACCCTGGGGATTTATCTACTTTTAGGGCATCATGCCCCTTTTGTACCGATTCTCTGGAAAATACTGGCTGCCTCATTTCAGTAATGTTCCTGACAGCTGAACTAATACCACTTTCAGGCAGGAGCTCACTGTTTTTCCTTGTGATGACCGAACAGAAGTAATTGGTAAGAACAACTGCTTTTTGTTCATCTTTCTCTACTACCCTCCTCCACTGCAGTCTAACAATACCACCTCCGTATATCTGAAGAATTGCTTTTCCTAAACCTTTAAGCCCCCTCCGCAATACACAAGTATGTGTCTGCCTTTGCCTACCAGATTGTCATTTTTGATTGCTTAGTTTTTATTTGGTGCTTTCCCCATGCCTCCACCACTTGCTTTTCCTTATACCTGGTGAAAGCCTTTGTCTTGGTCCTCACTGCTTTTCTGACCCTTTCTGAGAAATATATTGATCTCTTGTACCTGTTTCATTTTGTAACACTGCTCATGCTTGCTTCTACTTTCCTGAAGCCATTGACTCTCTGGATCTCTTCGCTCTAGTGTCAGCAGCTTCATTTTCAGGCAGCTAAATGGGCTTAAGAAAAAAAACCTACTGCCTTACTTTTTTACTCAGAGAGTGAGTACCATATTATAAAACTCTGACAGGACATCATTTGTCTCTGTTGACACCACTCAGTCACGTTATTTTACAGGGAGCAAAAGTGTTAGGTGTATAACCAGTTGGAACATAGCAGGATCAACCAGATAAGTTGCATAAATGGCAGGATCAACCACATAACCTTTTTTTTAATGGCACGATCAACCAAATAAGTGTTTCAAATGACAGATCAACCACATATGTTTATTTAAAGGGCTGGATCAACCAGATAAGTTTTTCTAAAGGGCATTCTGCTGGTTAATGGCAGGATCAACCACATAACTTTATTTATTAAATTACAGGATCAACCAGATACGTTTTTCAAATGGCAAGATCAACCAGATAAGTGTTTTAAAGGACATCTTGCTGGTTATCCAAACATATATGTTGTATAAACAGAACATGATATGGCCTGACTGAAGATATCAAATTAATCTTCACTCAAGGCAAATGACGCCAAGATATCTCACTCACGGTTTCCCCACTCATGAGATACCATGGTATCACTGGCCTATTCTAAAGATAAATATGATATCTTCAGTCAGACCATGCCATATCCCATAGATATATGTAATAGATAAACCACGCTGAGGTGTGCGGTCGTGCTCTGATATGCGGCCTCATGCATCAACCACACAAGATGTGCGTATATCAGAGCACGACTGCACACCTCAGAGTGGTTTATCTATCTTATAAAATGTCAAAATTGTTTTGGAGGGGGGTAAAAGTGAAGGTGTGCAGTCAGGCTCTGATATACACATGGTCATGTGATGCTTTTCATCCTACAAGATGTCAACATTTTCCCTACCCATTTAATAAAATATATATATATATATATATATATATATTTTGGGGGGTAAATAAGAAAAGTGATAACAGGGATTTGGGAACATGTGTGAAGGCTGTGGGTTTCATTTTAGTGGTCTGTAGGTAGTGGGAGGGAGGGAGGGATTTACATTTTTAACAGTTTATTAAGTATTGTCAAAATTGAGAGGGACCATGCCAAGTGTAGGGAACCTGGACAGGGCATGTTCAATGACTTTTTAGTCATGTAATTCAGTCATGTGTGTGCATGGACTACAGCCGTGATGTGCTGGGATAACATCAGGGGTCTAGCCCCTTACTGACCAATCAAAGCCCAAGCATTTTTCTTGTTGTTGTATAATATTCATTATTGGTACACCCCTACCATAGATTAGAGTTTAATATTAAAAATGTTAGAAAGCTAGGATACTGTCTAAAATTAACATTAGTATTTAAAAGCCATCAGCTGTTACCTTTTATACATGAGGTGCTTTTTCTTTTCCCTTTGGGTAATTAGAAGATTTCTTACCTGATGTTAGTATATGTAGCCTGTTGAACAGTACTCTGACTGACAGCTGACGTAATCTAGTTCTGTTTCCCCACTACTTCATCAGCATTGTGACCTCACTGACTGTGACATCACAGCTGCTCAGCAAAGAGCTACTCAGTAGCTGCCAGGTCAGTGACTTGTGATCTCACAGTCAGTGTGCTCACATTACTTCTGATGTAGTGGAATGAATAGAAATAGATATGTGAGTTGCCAGGCAGAGTGCTGTTCCACGCATCCAGCATGATACTCTCACACAGAAAACTCTCTAATAAGCAAATGGAAAAAGAAAAATATTTCAGAAATAAAAAGTTACAACTAACTACTTCTTAAAATTTGTAACATTTTCTTGTCTGCTGTTTTTGATTCTACTGGCTCTGTGAAGAACTGTTTGTATTGCTAAGCTTCAAGTTCACCAACCTAAAGACTTACATGGCCAAATTCCCACCAAAGGCCACCTCTGTTATCCCCGACACTAGGGACCCCAAGGAGCCAGACTGCCCGACGTTCAGTTTTAAAGTCACCACCACCTCTGAGGTTTATTTGCCTCATCAGAGCCATCCCTAGCTCCAGCAGTGCAGGGAATGTTGGCCTCTGCCCACGGTTTCTTAAGCTATCTGCCGCCAATATCACAATATCACCACTCCTTGTGCCAAACAATACCCTGGGAGAGATTCACAAAGGTGGCCTCCCCTAAACAGGGCTTGTGCCATCTGTGCACCACCAAATGGGCTGCAGTAAGGTGCTAGAGGCTTGTGGCAGACATAGGCTGCCACCGCACCTGAAACAGTGTTCACAAAACCCACCCAGAAAGCACATTTCTAAGTATCTCTAGACCAGCAATGACTGGTCTAAGGGTATTTAGAAAGCCCCCTCTGTGTGACTTATGCACATTTTGGCAATGTGCCATGGTGCCCCTCCCTGATCTCTGATGTGGCCTTATATTTAGAATATATAAAAACCCTTTATTGGTAGTATAGTGGCCCCCTGCCCCGATCCCAGATGTGCTGCTATATTTAAAGTAGAAGAGCACCCCTTGTTGGTATAGTAGTATAGTGGCCCCCCACCCCAATACCCGATGTGCTGCTATATTTAATATAGAAGAGCACCCCTAGTTAGTACTATAGTTGCCTGCCCACCTCGATCCCTAATATGCCACTATATTTAATATAGAAGAGCACCCATCATTGATACTATAGTGGCCCCCCTGCCCAAATCCCAATCTCCCCCGTGATTAACATATAGGTATATTTCTAGGACCTCCTTGTAAATGAGCTCAACTAATGGAGTCATTCCTGGTGAAATACAATAAATACCAATAAATAAAACAAAATATTCCCTCTTCTGTGGTGGTATAATGGTCCCCCGTCCCAATCCCCAATGTCCCTGTTATTGTAATATAAGAAATATCCCCTCACATTGGTGGTCAGTGATTCCACCCCCATCTGTGGTAGTACCCCACCACCCTGCTTCCCCCATCCCAAGACAGAGCCGGGGTCTGGCATAGTACCTCCTCAAACCTCTGCGGCTGACCCACAACTGAACTGTCACTGAGCATACTGTACAGTGCATATGCTCCTTGGTAATGAGTGCGTACACTGCACAGTACACTCAATGACAGTTCAGTCAGGGACCACCCGTGGAGCTGTAAGGAGGGCTGTGCCAGTCCCTGGCTCTGTCTTGCAATGAGGGGGAGTGCGGTGGTGGGCACTACCTGCTGGAGTGTGGGGTGGGGGACCACTGGACCACCAATAACTCCATTGGGCAGGCTCATTTACAAGAGGGACCTTGAAATATACCTATATGTTAATCATTGGGGACATCAGGGATCAGGGTGGGGGGGCCACTTTAGTACCAATGACAGGTGCTCTTCTATATAAAATATAGTGGCACATCGGGGATTGGGGAAGGGGGGCCACTATAGTACCAATGAGGATTTTTTATATATTTTAAATAAAGGGGGCACATCAGGGATCAGGAAGGGAGCACCGCTTCCTTTTCCACAAGATGCCTGCAGCAAATCCTTCCATGTGCTAGGTGTTTGCCGCATGGGAAGGACTGCCACTAGTGTGGGGACATAGGTGCCAGGACCCCTTCTGTACCTGAATCATGTACAGGGTCTCTGGCACACTGGGCTTGGGCGCAAGCTGCTGTTTGCTTCAGCTTACACTGAGCTATGCCTGTTTTGAGAATTGGGTCCTATGACTATAAGAAGAATGGGATATGGGGATTTAGTTTAGAGATCCATTGTTCTTCCACATCATAGTGCTGGTGCGGAAGCTACTGTAAATCAATTATTCTGCTTGCTCAACTAGTATTAAAATTATTCTTACTGACTCCATTGTGCCATACGATTGGGGATTTCTCTTGCATGCTGGTAACCTATGGTCATGCATTGAACCCTGTATGTCAGAAGTTAAGACTGCAGGCAGGGCTCAGAGTGTCCTTTGGACTCTTTCCCCTAAGGATGGGGTGCTCATTGCCCCACTCTCCAGTGACTTCTTATAGTGGTGTGGTACAGTTGCCTTTGATGTCATGCATGACTATGTGCCATCAGGCACCCCCCAAAGCAGAAACAGAGTGCACGAGTGTGTGGAGGGTGAGCAAGAAAAGGCAAAAATGTCTCACTAGTTCACCCGATGACAACCTCATAATACCGCACAAGCTATTGGACAACCCCCCCAACACACAAGCCAAGGAAGCCCTCAGCCAGTGCTGTATGTGAGTTACCTTCCTTCCAGCCATGGAGAGGCTGATGGACATGGAAGAGAATAAAGACATCAGGCAACGAATTTTATAATATATACAGTCAGACCTGGTTAATCCATAAACATTTGTGTTTGACAGTTTTGTTACATAATACAAATCTGCATAGTAACCAGACAGTGACAATAAAGTGGTTAGTAGCATGACAAACAAATCTGTTTGCAGTGTTTTTCATTCAGATAGTCAGACATATGGGTTAACAAGGCACAGATTACCCTGGTCTGGCTATATGTATGTATATATATATATATATATATATATATATATATATATATACACTTATATGTTCAAGCAGACTGTTTCTGTTATCCCACTCCTTTGCTTGTGGGCATTCTTGAATGGTTATACATACTACTTTTAAGGAATGCAGCAAATTCTCACTTATTTAGTTTCTAGCTGGTTAGTTACATAGCTGCTTTTATTCTCTAGAGCAAAAAAAGTAGCTTTGTGTTTTTTTTTCCAGGCTATAAGACATAAACCATTTCCTACCTAATACTATTTTTGCTTGGATTTTTATCTTTTAATATTAGTACAGAAAAGAATAAGAAGACTTCAAGATTAATATTTTTACCATTTAGAGTCATAAAAATTTGTTTAGCAGAAGTTCATAAAATGTAAACTGAGCCCTCAGGTAGAACATGTCAGCTTGCCGTACTGCTTTGATGATAGAGGAACAAGTAATAAAAACAAGTGAAATTCGAAAGATCACCCACACCTGAGGGCATTGCAATATTGCATCTAGAATCTACCTCCGTAATAGTAAGAGGATGAAATGAGAGATGTCATGAGTGTTTTGAATCAAACTGCACAATTTAGCTTGTGATATCAAACTTATGTGAACCAGGAGAACTTCAACATCATAATGGTGAGGTGTATCGGAGTCTAAATCGACACTAAACTGTATATTAACGTACACTTTGGAACATGGAGCCAAATCATTGCTCCATCCAGTTCACCCCTGCCTTCATGATAGCCACAGCTATGCTATTTCAAAAAAAAAGACTGTGAAGGTAGCTGATCAGCTAGGTTGTCAGAACAAGTTCAAGAAAAATTCAAACTGTGCACAAACTCTGGTGTTTGAGTTTTAAATTAGAACTCGAACATCAGAGTGTTCACAGTACAGTTCAAAACATTTTTTGTTTATTTGCTCACCTCTTGCTTTGCTGCACAGAGTCAAGTCTACTCCCTGAGTTAGTCTGGCCCGTTCCCTGCAGTGATGTCACACACTGTCATGCTCACTGCTCACCCCAACCCACCAGCAGGAGCAGATGACAGAAAAGGGATGAGCAGAATCAGAGAGGATGGAGAGACTGGGGAGGAGTGGCAGAGACACATACGGATGGGTGTGGGGTGGGCAGGTTCCTCACCTGCTGGCAGCAGATCAGAGACACCTGAACTAAGCCAGCCTGGCATGTCAGTACTGTCTGAGGAATGGGAGTGAGGGGTGAGAGAGCACATTTAATGTTAATAAAATAAAAAAGTGATTGCTTATCTTTGCAGCTTTTTTATAGATGGGAAGGTGGATGGGAAGCGGGGAGGGGAACAGAATGTTCAGGGTGAATGGCTTCAGCTGCAAAGGAAGACACAAGTATGTGGAACCAGGGGGAGACCTTGACTTAATGGATGTGTCTGTGCTGTGGGTGTGGGAGGGATTTGTGACCAAGACAGGATCACACATTGGATCAGTGAGTGATGTGTTGGGTGGTGGACGTGCCATTCCTGTAATGCAGTTATGTAATGACTGACTGGACTTTGTTTAGGGGAGAGGACTCAGGGAAAAAAATCCTTCATTCATTTTCAAATATCTGACTCCTATGTGGTATACATTTTGCCATGTGCTGTGCTCCCTTGAACTTCATTGACTATACTTTGTGTGTGTGTGTGTGTGTGTGTGTGTGTGTGTGTGTGTGTACTGCCCAGCATTCAACCTGTTGCATCACAATAAACCTCAGAAATATTTTGAGTGGCAGGGAAGGAGAGAAAATTCCTTTACTCCTTTAAAGATATCTGTAACCCTTACATTGCTTACTGGTCATCTGCCCTGCTGTGCACCCTTTGACTGCACTTTACCCAGTGTGTAACTGTATGCTGCCTGGCACTCAGTGTGTGGTATCTTGTGTAAAGAAATAAATCCCAGGAATATTTTAGGAGACAGGAGAGGAGAGAAAAAAACCCTTTATTCATTTGAAAATGTCAGTGATTCTTACTTTGTGCACTGGCCATCTATCCCTGTGCTCCTTCTGACTGCACTGTACACAGTGAAAGGCTGTGTGCCACCCAGCACTCAGGGTGTGGTATCTTGCAAGTAAATACAAAAATACTAAAATATTATATAAAAGAAATACTAAAATATAATAGAATATAAAAAGACAATTTTAATACTGAAAACATTTTTTTAATTGAAAACTCAAATTCTTGTAACCATTTCACACTGCCCATGCTCATTCCATAAGTCTTGAACCTGGAATCCAACTTAGTCTTTGCTTCTTCAATTACCTTCCTCTGCATTACACCGTCATAAAGCAAAAATCAAATGTGTGAGTTGAGCCAAACTCTTTTGTAATGCAGGAGTTGTGTGTACAGAATCACTGGTACTACTATGGCTGATAACACAGATAAAGCACTTGACTCTGGTGGTTCAAGTGTTGGCGTTAATGATAATCTTGGGGACAGCAAAAATAACCCAGATGTTTCAGGCGATAAAAAATTCAAATACCAAAAGAGTGACAATGAACTGTAGTAAAGGGACTTTGTAGGATTTTTTAAGAACTTGTGCAGCTGTTGGTGTCACACAGAGAGGCACTATAAGGTGTGCTATTCATGCTGTTGAAATCCCTCTGACTAGCAGTAAAAGTAGTGCAATCGACAATGACTCTGACTCAGATTGCAGCTCTCTGCCCAAGTCTGACACGTCAGTGATTGGTAAAATATCAGCCCCTCACCCAAGCTAAATTAGTGAGGCTGCTGACAAGCAATCAGGTAATGCATTTGCAAATGATGGTAATGTGAAGGACAAATCCTCCACTTCTGTATCAGATCAAACTGGGACTGCTCTATGTTTCCAGCCCTGCTCATTCCAGGGATGCAGTGGAGCAGAGTGGAAAACACATTGGCTCAGGTGCCTTTCCCTTTACAAGAGGAGTTGTTTTTTTCCAGCATACTGTGTTCTTCTTTGGGCAGCTTTATGTTTTCCTCCCAGGCCTGACCAATGCTCCCCCAAGATGCTGCTGAGATTATGCTACAGTTTCTGAACTCAGTGGCCATTGTATGTGGCTCATACTACTACCTCTGAAGATGGCGCCACATCTCACAGGACTTGGAGATCATGGTGATCATTTTGTGAATCATGTTGCCTACTTCCCCCGTCTAAGATAGCACCAGAATCTCATGAGAGTTGGAGATTGTGGCAGGAATAATTGTTCTTATTTGTGTCTTTATCAAGATATGATGCTATCCTTCCTGGTGGTCATTTTGTGAGTGGCTCAGTACCAACCCATGGAGGCAGTGGACTGAGCTTCCACTTTTGACTGTTTTCTTCTGTGGTGCTGTTTCCAGCCTTTTTGGCACTGCTATTCTGTTTCTTTATTGCTGCGCATCTTTTTCTGTGGTTCTTGATGGGTGGGAAGTAGGGTGGCCACACAGGTTTTCACTCCGGTGGGACCTTTGCCTTTTACTCCATGTTTGCTGCTCCCCAGGGTCTGAGCAGTGATGTTTGCATAGGAGTTTTCTTAGGGCTAGTATGTGGTGTGTCTCTCCATATTACTTTGCTCCTCAATGTCCACACTGAGCAGTGTGTCCCCCACACTGGTTTCAGGTCCCTGATACCATGGTTACACTGTTGGTAACATTCATCTCTGTCCAGTTGCTTGTGGCATAACTGCCCTCTTCGACCTTCACAAGTCTTCCCTTCAGTTCTCCCTTATTCTATAGATGGTTCCTGTCTCAGATGGTGAAAATTCAACAAGTGTGCTACAAGCACCCCAACTTTCTCCTCCTGAAATCCTCCAGGGATCTGTGCTTACTATGACTTGTATTTGCAAATTCCCAGGTCAACAACTTAGGTTCAGGTCCTCTGCAAAGGACACAGGGGAATATAACGCATCCATGGCATTCCATTGTAGCATGGTGGGCATGTTCCAGAAGCTATTGGACAGGACAGAGCTGCTGGCAGCTTAAAGTGCTTACAAAATTCCATCAGAGACACCTCTAAACCCAAGAAACAGACAAAGGATAGCAACTGAGAACCAGAGGACCCCAATAGGGAAAATTCATCTGACAATGGATATTTTGATGAGGAGGTTTAGGAGCAAAGAGAAGACCTAGTGGCTCAACTTTGCCCTTATGATATAGTCCCAGAGATTGTCAAAGTGGTTTGTGAGACCCTCATGTTCGAGTAACCAGCACCACCACAGGAACAGAAACTGGACAAATTAGTCAGGTAGAGGAAGAAGACCCATAACCTTTGCCCTGTGTGCAAGGCATTTGAGGACATTCTTTTGAAGAAATGGAATAGTCTGGGCCAGCCAGAACCAGAGAAAAGGACTCTTTGACAAGAGATTTCCCATACCAGAAACAAGCAGAAAGCCTGGTCCAGTCCCTTCAAAGCTGACTCACAGATCATATCTCTCATTTATAAATCAGTCCTACTATCAGAGGATTCCTCTGCATTCAAAGACCCTATAGACAAGAAGTTAGAGGACGTGATTAAGAAAGCCTATGAAGAGCTGAGTTTGTTTGAGCTGGTGTTACGGTGGTACTTCAAGCACCTGCAAAGTATCCTTTCAAGGGAAGGATCATTACTTCTAGGATAGTGGATATGTTGTTCATCCACACTTATTGGCATGTCCCTTTCCCCTTTAAGGATCACCAGAAGTCTTCAAGCTGGCTCCTTCCACCCACCCAGGTGGTATATACCTTGACTCTGCCCCATTACGCCAGATCTCCCTTTCCACTGGAAGATTCAGGTTGCCTCCCTCGTGCTCTCACATTTTGTAGGCCCTGGCTTTCAAAACCTCAGTTTTACCTAAATTAAAACCCGTTCGAGTTAGCGATCATAGCTTTGCATCTTCGATTATGGAAGAAAAATCTTCCCCCAGATTTCGCCGGTGTCCTTGCGGCCAGAAGATGTCGCACACCGATCCCCATCTCATGTGCATATACTGCCTAGGTGTCGGCCATGACACCTCATCCTGCAGCTTTTGCTTGGCCTTCCATCCCAACCTTCTGGACGACCACCTGGCACATTTGAAATTGGGGAGACCGGAGAAAAGGAATAATAATAGTAACATTTATTTGTATGACACCTTATCCAAAGCCAAGGCACCTCACAATTTAAAACAACAATAACAATATAAAATATAACAAACTTCAATAAAATCATACAGATATCCATAAAAACAAGAGGCTCAATTATCGAAGGCTTGATGCCACAAATATGTTTTTAATGATTGTTTGAATCCCTCCACAGTTGCACACTCCCAAATCTAATGGGGTAGAGAATTCCAAGGGGTAGGGGCTACAAACTCAAAAGCTCTTGCCCTGGAAGATTTTAAACATACCCTTGGAATCTCTAACAACCTATCGCCGGCTGAGCAGAGTGATCATCTGGGGCAATTGGGAATCAGGAGCTCCTTCAGGTAGTCCGGGCCCAGTCTGTGTAGGACTTTAAAAGTCAGTAGACCAACTTTAAAGGTGATCTGCCACTGTACTGGCAGCCAGTGCAGTTCATGCAGCACTGGCAAAGTATGACAGGATCGCAAAGACCCTGCCAAAAGCTGGGCCGCTACATTCTGCACTAGCTGCAAGTGGCAGATTTCTATCCCAGGAAGCCCTAGGTAAAGCGAGTTGCAATAATCTAAGCACAAGGAAACAAAGGCGTGGATCAATGTAGGCAGGTCATCGGATGGAACAAGATGTCTAATCCCGGCGATATCCCTAAGGTGGTAAAAGGAAGTTTTGACAACAGCTGACACCTGCGAATGCACGGTCAGCCCTTCATCAAAAATTACCCCCAGGTTACGCACCTGTTCAGAGGTCGGGAGTGAGATGTCACCGAGAAAAATTCCAGAGGGCAAATCATCTGATGACCTGGATCCACAACCAACACTTCAGTTTTATCTGAGTTCAACTTTAGCCAACTGGAATCCATCCAATCTTGGATTTCTTTCAGACATTTATTAAAGACGAGACAGCTCCATTCCGGTCAGGTGCAAAAGAAAGGTAGAGCTGGGTATCATTAGCATAACAGTGAAACCTCAGCCCATACCTTCTTAGAATGTCTCAGAGGGGCAGCATGTACACCGCAAACAACACGGGTGAAAGAACAGAGCCCTGAGGTACCCCCACATGACACAGAAGTAGGATCTGAGGAATAAACCCTAGACACCACTCTCTGTGATCTACCCATGAGAAACGATGTAAACCACCTGAGGACTGTTCCTGACAGTCTACAGATGAACCTCAGATGGCCCAACAACACCTCATGGTCCACGGTGTCAAATGCTGAAGAGAGATCTAAAAGAACCAAGATGGAGCGGTTCTTCTGATCTCTAGCCATGAGGAGATCATTGAGCACCCGAACCAGTGCTGTCTCGGTACTGTGTCTCTTAAGAAAACCAGATTGGAGTGGTTCATAGATGTCATGGATGGTAAAATGGTCTTCCAGTTGTGCAGCTACTACTTTCTCAATCACCTTCACTATAAAAGGAAGGTTAGAGATAGGTCTTTAGTTTGCATGGCAGTCTGGGTCCAAGGAAGCTTTCTTCAAGAGAGGTGTCACCACTGCCTCTTTCAGAGAGCTAGGAAACTCTCCAGACTCCAGGGAGCACTAGACAATCTTTGCTAGGACCAGACTGATAACATCAATACATCCCAAAATTAGGGAAGTTGGTCCAGGATCCAAACTACAGCATGTAGGGCGCAACTCTGGATAATCTGCATGACATCTATGAACTCCTGATGGCCAAAGGTACTCCAAGACAATCAAGGTGTAGTGACCTCATACTGATCAATAGCAACGCCCATAGAGTGTGCCGGCTGGAGTCCTGCCCTGATGTTGGCCACCTTATTAGCAAAGAACCAAGCAATTTCATTGCACTCTAATTGCAAAAAAAGCTTTCCTTACCTGTAGACAGGCTGGGCTGCACAGTCTGTCCACAGCACGAAAAAGCTGAACTGGTCGATTCTAAGCAGCTGCAATCTCCCTGGACAGGAATTCTGCCTTCTTACGGGAGATTATAGTTTGATAGACTTGATAATGGTCCATCAATCTAAGGTGATCAGCATCAAGGGTGGACTTCCACCAGCAATGCTCTAACCTTCAACTTAGTCTCCACATGTCCCTCAAAGTCCCATCAAACCAGGGAGATCAATGGCAAAGGGAGAGAGGGAGAACTTGGATGGGGGCAATGGAATCCATGGCTGTCGAGGTGGCCAAGTTATAGGACGTCATGAGAGTCTCAGGATCATTGCTGGTAAACGAGGGGGATGATAGGTGAAGCACCGCCATTAGCATCTGAGAACTCTGGCACTGCTTTTAATCACTCAGTTCTGATGACTTAGAATCTTTTAAGAAAGTGCAAGAGATAACGGTAGTTTACTCACCTGGTAAAGGTGATTATAGGAGTGCCTTTTTACAGTTGTCCACTTCCCACCATACAAAGAGAAACACTGTGCCTTTGGTGATGTTGCAGTAGATTTATTAGTGACATGTGTAGCCTTGCCATATAGACGTTAGCTGTATGCTTATGTATAGAGAGTTAGATTTATCTCCATGTACTGTTTAGTCAATAAAGCCCATTGAATCTTTCCTAGTAGTCTGCCTCCTCTCTAGTATCCTGTGTTGTGCATCTCCTTTTTCAGTGCCTGTGTATGGTAACCAGTATTTATTCTAGGAAATATATTTTGGGATGTTTTGTACTGAGGAACAATCCAGCAGGAAGGGGCAGAGTCAGGACTAAATTCCAAGTTCCAATTTGGGCATCAGCCTATCAAAGGACACCTGTGAGACCCAGCTTTGATGAGTCAGAGTGCAGTAAAAAGGCACTCATCTAATCATCTTTACCAGGTGAGTAAACTACAGTACAATATTGCTTGATCAGCCAAATAGCATGTCCACCACCTCCCAAACTACCAATAAGATGCAATAATGGCTAGTGAATTTTTGTGAATTTGATGCAGACACTGCCAGCCCTGGAACCACAGTTACCACCAACACTGTTAGCACCAGTTGCACATCCAGTGATGACACACTGAATGTATAACTTCACCACTCCCCTGTCCATCTGGTAAAAAAAAAACTGTGTCTAATAAATTACTGGCATGTTTTAAGAAGCTAACATTGTCTTAGATATTTGAGAGAAAGAATGTTTTTAGCAAAAGTCATCCTAAGAGTGTTCATCTTAGTCATAAAATAGAGGAAATGTTAGCTGGAACCCTTCTTCCATATTCTTTAGTAGATCATGAGAATTTTAGGGAAGTCATGAAACTTGAGGAACCCAGTTACAATGTTTTTCATCTAAGGTACTTTGTGTGTTGAAATACCAAACATTTATCAGACACTGAAAGCAACAGTAAAGACTGACCAAAAAAATGCAGAGGGTGGGGATGTTCATGTTATGACAGATACTGTATGTGGACCAGCAGGCTGAATATAGATTACATGTCCCTTACAGCTTATTGGGTCAATTTTTCTTCTGCTGCTTCAAAAAAAAAACACATCTCAAAAGTTGGCATTGCTACATATAAAGAAATTTGGACAAAATCAAACAGCTTCAAATACCTTGCAAGAACTAAATAAGCACCTTAATGACTGGATTTATTCTCATGGTATAAAATATATCTTTATAGTAAGTGACAATGGATCCAACATCTTGAATCACTACAAGATGAAGGGTTCATCTGCTTCTTGCTTTGCACATTGTTTGCATGTAATTGTCAGCATGTTCCTGACCAATGAAACACAAGCTGATGGTATGATTCTGTTTATTGTTTGCCCTCCTCCCCCCAAAAAATGTGATTCATGTTCTTCATTCAACCAAGGCTGTAAGCAATCAGGATATTTCTGAACTGCAAAAGGAAAAACAATCTGACCAAAAGCTGACTCAAAATGTTTCCGCTTGGTGGAATTCAACCCTCTATATGCATATAAGCTTTACATGAATAGTGCTTGAATTACATTATTGGTGGTGGCATTATGCTTTCTATGCTACAGTGGAAGTTAATGGAGACAGTGTGCTCATCCTAGCTCCATTTGAGACTACTACAAGGGACATCTCTGCAGAATATGTGACTCTGCGTCAGAATATCCCACTTATAATGCTGATTACATATCATCAGAGTGTTCTGACTCCACAGATAGAAAGAGACAGGTCTGAAGAAGAAACAAGATGTCGGCAATATAATAGAAATCTTGCAGAGAGAATGATGGAGCACCTCCAAAAAGATAACATATTAGTTGCAATGACCAAATCAAAATACTACATACTGTACTAGCAACTCTCTTAGATCCCAGGTTCAAGGCTATACATCTTCCTAAAAGAGATAATGTGTAAGCAATGATACCAGACAGGGTGGCCATTATTGGGAAATACTGGACCGCCCAGGGGTGTAATTCAGCCCGACATCCCAGGCGGAGGGCCTTTTAGCCCCTGGAACATCTGGTGTTTCCCAATAATGCCCACCCTGGAGAGTATTATTGCACTTTGAAAATGGCTATCTTACTAAGTTTTAGTAAAGTGGTAAAAGAAGAGAGGAAATGAGCAAAAAAAAAAATGAATAGAATTAGACATAAAAAAAACTTATTGAAAAAGTAGTCCAAGTTTTTAATGCTGTTCCAGATCCTGTTGCTCCTCCCCATAAAGCCATTCTGATAGATTGCCACTCCCCCACACAGACACACACACATCCACCTGAACAAGAAAATTGTAGAAAAAAAATCCCCCTAGCAGTCTCTGGGCATCTTTTTTCTGCACCCATTTTGCAAGATCTTTTTTTGTTTACATTTGGTTGTGGTTGGAAGTTGTGTGTAGTAAGTGCGTGACCTTGCATGGCCGCAAAGAAAGTGGATAATGTAGTTGGAATTAAGGACAGCCCCAAGATAAATAATTTCTTCATTTTAAATAAGTAGATTGATTAACTGTAGGGTGATTGCGCTATGACAGAGCTCCTCGGTGATTTCCAAATCATGCTTCCCACTACGAAGCTGTTCGGAACATCGGCTTCAATTTTCTTTCTGTTCAGCAAGAGACTGCGGTCAGGAGAGTGTGGCTATGAGAAAAAGCCTATTTTGTCACTGTTCCTGACCGCAGAAGAAATGGAGTGTTTTTTGTTTACTTTTCTATTAATAGGCATCTGTAGTACCAAGTGCAGAGGTAACGGGTGTTGTGGGAGAGACCACCCTGCCAGAGGAAGTGGTGGGGGCTGAAACAATCACGGGATTTAAGAATGCATGGGATAGACATAAAGGAATTCTAGAGGTCAGGGGTAAGGGGAAATAGACTTCTAGGAAAACAAACTGAACTTACAAGCTCAAATGGGCAGACTAGGTGGGCCATAGGCCCTTATCTGCCGACACTGTCTATGTATCTATGTATCTATGTACCAGTGGCTCTCATTAAGTGAGAGAAAAACATGGCACGGATTTCAAATTTAATGAACTGCTTTCAGCCAATGACAAACCAGGCTGGGCAGCCCTGTGCAAGGGTATGTGGTGAGGTGGCAATTGGGTTTGTACTGATTTTTTGCTGGGCAACTATTGAAAAATAAATGCCCATCTTGGAGCCTGTGTTAGCCAATCAGGACTGATAATTCATTCTTGCCATTTTCTAAAGAACACTACAAATTTTGTAGATAGATGAGATGCAACACTCACAGGATGCAAACGCAGACACACAAAGTAGCATCTCCTCTCCAGAACATGCAGGTCCTTCTTCAAGAACAGCTATAATTTTCAATGCAATGGTGCATGGTTTATGAGTTCTCACACTGTTTGATTATCTATTTATCATTTGCATGGGTTAAATCCATGTACACAGTTTACTGTACATAGTTGCATTCATATTTATTTATTTGCTGTTTACAGTCGTAACACGTTGTTTTCAGTGCTATGTATGTTCAAGTGTACTCCCCTTCCCCTTCCCCACAAGGACGCATCTGGAAACGAGCTCTTGTTAGTTCAGCATGTCTTTCCTGATGAAACTTTTACATAAATAAATAAATAAGAACAGATACAGGACAGCAGAAGTAATAAAATGTGAGCATTAGTTCTTCCACGCCTCTCAGTTCTGTAGCAAGCTGAATCCATAGTAAAACCTTTCCCAAATCACTGCCATGTCACGCTATACTGATTCTTCTTCTGAGAGTTCTCTTTCTGTTAAGGTACAGTTACCTGCAATAACTATTTACTCCTATTGATGCATGTCCTTTTGAATACTGGAGATCGAAAAAGTTAAATTGACCCAATATATACAATGATGCTTTAAATGCAGTATATTGCTTGTCCTTCAACAAGTGTCTCTTCAGAACGCGTGTTTAGTACAGCTGGCAATACCGTGATGGGCACCAGAAATAGATTGCTGCCAGAAAATGTACAGACGTTAACATTTATTAAAGTTAATTAAGGCAAGATTTTCATATCACTACAAAAGTATACCGACTGCCGATTCCAGTCAATGACTGATGCGGATGATGACAACTCAGATGGTGATTGGTAAATGCTGAGTGAATGAACAATCAGCTTTATAGAACAGAATTTGGACTGAGGTGTCTATATTGTGTAGTTCTGCTATGGACCAAATCACAAGACGCTTTAAACCTGTTTTGCAGATAAGGCCCAAAATTAGCAGGTTTACAGGTAAAGTTAACATCAGCAGGAATGGGGCCAATGGTATTACAAAATCACATGCCAACTGCTGCAGCACAATTAAATGTTACTTGAGTTATCATGTGGTGAGGAAACTTCTTTTTCGTTTATGTGAACTACATTTTACTTACTAGCATTGGATGCAGTACCTCATAGACAGCTGTATGTATTACTGCTATTCACCAGTTATTTATTCATATATTATGCACTATGCACTACCTAAAAGGGATTGTCTGGTCCCCACTGGATAGAGTCAAGGACAGAAACCAAACACTGGATTACTTCTGCAGTATTTTTACTAAAGCCTGTGACATCTTTGCTCCTTACAAAACAAAGAAAGCCAGAGGAATCCCCAACCCCTGGCTGTCCAGCCCTCTAACTGAACGCATGCGACTCAGAGATCACCTGTGGCATAGGGCCAAAGCCACTGGGAATCTAGCTGACTCCCAAGTATATAAGGCTGCTAGAAATACCTGCACAAAACTCATACATCTGGTGAAAGCAGCTTACTACAATGACCTCCTAGGAAAGACCTCGGGTACAGGGAGGGAGTTCTGAGACTCTGTAAAATCTCTCATGGGTACAACCTCAAGGGCCCCACTGGACCTTATAGTTACCACCTCTGGTACATTGCAAGACCCAAAGGAAATTGCAGATGCTTTTAATGTTGCATTCACGGACCTCAGCAATGTGTTGCCCCCTGAATATCTGAATCACACCCTTGCAGGCCAGCAGCACAACCTCAACACTCCATCACCATAGGATAATGTTACCCCACCATTCTACTTCAGGCAAATCTCCACAGGTGAGACCATCAAATATATTAAAGGGGTCCTTGGTAAGACCAGGATGGGAAGTGACACGATCGATATGAAGATGGTATCACTCACATTAAATGAACTTGTGGCACCACTCACCAAGGTATTCAATGTCTCTCTAAGATCTGGCATCTTTCCTGACAGGTGGAAAGAGGCTCTAGTCACACCTGTTTTTAAATCAGGAGACAGAGATAAATTAGCAAACTTCCTGTGCATCTCGATTTTACTCCCCCTCTCCAAAGCACTTGAAAGGGTGGTCTCAGAACAACTAATTGAGTACCTAGAAAAGCATAGCCCTCTCTGCTTGCGCTAGTAGAGTACACCACTCAGCTTTATGGGGCCCTGGATAAAGGGATGGCAGTGGGGTCTATCTTCATAGACCTCACCAAGGCCTTTGACACAGTCAATCACCAACTGCTACTGACATGTCTCCTCTCTACAGGATTGTCAATGGAATCTGTGGCCTGGTTCCATAGCTACCTAACTCATAGATCTCAACGGGTCAGGATTGGCAATATAATCTCTGAGCCCAGGGAAGTAAACCTAGGAGTCCCACAAGGTTCTATCCTTGGTCCTCTCTTATTCAGCTTCTTCATTAATGACATGCCTTCTACCTGTCCTGCACACTCTGTACTCTATGCAGACGATGCCGTTATCTCCGTCCCAGAGAAAGACCTGGGATCAATTAGCTCTGAACTTCAGCACAATTTTCGTGCTTTGGAATCCTGGTTTACCTGAAAGAAACTGCTACTCAACTACAAAAAGACAAAGAGCATGCTCTTCAGCACCCCACAGAACATGATTCGAGGGTCCTCACTGCATATACTTAGTAGTGAAGGAGAAGTACTAGACCAAGTCAATACATTCAAGTACTAAGGGATTCACCTTGATGACACCCTCACCTTCACTGCCCATGCTGAGCAACTGGTAAAGTCCATCAACATTTATTTATTTATTTATTTAAAAGTTTTACCAGGAAAGACATACTGAGCAGACTACCGCTCGATTCCAGATGCATCCTGGGGGTAGGGAATGGATAGTACATACAAGTCATACAGAACATTTTTTTTTTTTTAGGACAGCAAAACAATTTACAAAGGTTACATACAATATGTACAAAGTTGTAAAATTACAATGAAAAATAATCATGAAATGACACCGGTTGCCCTGAAACTTGCTACGTGCAGTTCAGTTCTCTCATCTGTGGATTATGGTCTTGTCACATACAGTATGGGGCAGGCACAGACACAGTGCTTAAAAGTGTCAAAACCATCTTCAACAAGGCCTGCCGCCTGGTCCTGGGAGTACACAAAATGACTCACTCTTGTGACCTATACAAGGAAACTGGCTGGCTCCCACTCCACCACAGACTCAAATACCAGGCCTGCCTCCTTGTGAAAAAGTCCCTGATGAGGTCCATGCCTAAGGCTACTTCAGCCCTCTTTGAGCCTGCACAACCATCTAAATGCACAAGGAGTGCCTCCAGGACTGTTCTAACTGTTCCCTTCAAATGGACCACCCTTGGCCAAAGATTCCTCTCCTACTGTGGGCCTAAATGGTTCAATGATCTGCCTGCAGACCTTGCCAACTCCCCCAGACTTGGCTACTTTAAAAATGGGCTTCGATCTCTTCTTGCCAGCAAATCTGACTGCCAGTGTTTCTGTTAACCCATGGCCTCTGAAGGCAGTTCTCACACCTGTCAAATGCTACCCTCTCTCTCACTCCCACCCTCCTGTTCCACAACTGCCCATTCCCCCCCTCCCACCTCCCACCACCTACTACCTCCCCTTGACAAAGCCTCACCTTGGCTGCTAAAACATGCATTTCTGCAGACTGGAAGCACCCCGTCTGAACTCTAACATGATTGTTAAACACTGTACTGCACTTAATTAATGCTGCATTAAAATGTTTCTCTGGAAGTGTGGTCCTGTTTCTCCTTACTTCTTGTACCCTGATTAATGTTGTAACTGCACACTAATACCACTTGTTAGTTGACGTCTTTCTGTTCTGCAATGTTTCATCACCTGTAAATGTCTTGTATACCTTGTTGACTTGGGGTCTTTGTAAACGAGCCCCCGGCTCAAAGGCATTAATCCGAATTTGAAATAAATAAATAAATAAATATTTCGATTTTTGTGTTGGCAACTTCTATTTTACATATGTAAGAAAATACAGTTTACCTGCAGAATAAATATTAACAAGTACAATGCAGTTCCTTTGAAAGTACACAATGTAGTGTTAACATCCACAGCTGGCCAGAAGAGAGGTCGTGAGGGGCTCCATAAGCTGCCCTCCCTCACGGAAGATTCTCCGGTTGCCTGAGGTTGTGAGGGGCTGAATCCAGCAGCCCTCCCTACAGACACCGAAGCCAGGTATGCTCAGGACTCGCTATTCATCACGCTCTCATCCAGGAGTCTCCAATTTCTGTGCTACTGCAAGCTTGCTTTCAGTTAAAGTTGAAGTGCAGTTTGGTCCCCACCGGCGCTGCGCGCTGGCTCTCCACCGCCCCCACCATCACCCTTGGTCGACATCTGGTTTTATAAATAAGACCATGTGTCATTTGGAACCAATCAGCCCACTTTGCCATCTGCAGCTTATACTGCAGCATCACCAGAGGGCGCCCTCTCTTTCCCTACATTACAGACTTATATGTCGACAACATGAACACCATCTCTTGTCTCCTAACACTTACAATTTTAATCTTCTTATTTGTTTCTCACTCCCTCCTAACCCCTTGGGTGCTTAAACCTTCCTGGGACCCCCTTGTTTGCCCTTCTGTCTATCACCCTGGAAACTCACCTGGGCCAAAACCCTTATAACCTCTCTCCTTAGCTTTTCACAGCAGCAACTGCACCCCTAGCCTTAGCTGCACTATTAATGGTATCTGGCTTGTACAAACACCCTCCCCCTCCTGCAGACTCCCACCATCCAACCCATACCTTTCATTATCCCTAGCTATCTTAACCCATCTGGTATCTACCCTCCCCATACCTACAAGTCCCACTAAATCGCCCACTCATCCAGGTCCCCGCCGCAACACAACCAAGTTGATGTGGAAAGTCGCTCTCTGGCAAGCTCTCCTTCTCCTTCTGCTCATATCAGGGAACATCCATCCCAATCCAGGTCCTCCCATGCCTAGTGTCACTAAGAAGGACACACATAGTGGCCTATTTCTGGCCTCCCTCAACATCTGCAGTTTGCCTAAAAACTTACCTTCCTGCAGGGTTGACTTGCCCAACGCTCCACAGACATCCTTACCTTGTCAGAAACCTGGCTCTCAAAAAATATCCCTGATGCCTCGGTCTCCCTCAGGAACTATACCATTTTCAGAGCTGATAGGACAGGCAAGAGGGGTGGGGGATGTGACATATATGCTAGAACATCCCTCCAGCCTCTCTTAGTCTCTGTTTCCATGCCTGAACATGGTGCTCAGGCCATTACCATCAAAGTTGCCCTCGGTACTCCTGGTAAACCTCTCTATATTATGGCAGTTTACATCCCCCCAACTAACCAGAAACTAGCATTTGATTCTATCTTGTCTGGAATCACATATCTTCCCCCTAAGAGTGAACTGATTGTTATGGGTGACTTTAATGTGAACTGGCTATCCTCTATGTCAGCTTCCTACAAAGACGCAGCTCATGCCTATGACCTTACCCAAGTAGTACTATCACCCACTAGGCAGAACCCTTGAACAGGCTCCTCCACACTTATAGACCTTACCTTTACAAGCCTCCCGAACCACCTTTCCAAAGTCAGAGTGCTTCCCGATGTACTTAGTGACCACTCCCCCATCTTCTGCTGGTGGACAAATAAAAATACTCCTAGCAGACCAAAAACTTCCATCCAAAGGCGCCTCAAGAAAGGTGCCCTCTCTCGCCTCAAAGTGAATCTCTCCACTTGTGACTGGAACCAGTCCATACTGCCCAAGCTATAGACACTGCGCTCACTGTATTTATTACTGTCTTCAACGCTGCCTGTGACATACTTGGCCCTTTCACAAAAAAGGTAATAAAAACCTGGGACACCCCTTGGATTACCCAGACCCTCCTACAACTGATGCATCACAGAGATAACATCTGGCATAGGGCCCTAACCTCACAGCTACCCCATGATAGACAGCTCTACAGAGAAGCAAGAAATAAATGCACGTGGGCTATCCGGCAAGCCAAGGCCACTTACTATCACCAAGCCTTCACCACCACTTGGAGCTCTGGGAAATCTTTCTGGAACAATGTCAAGGAACTCTGTGGGAAGGTCACCAACACAGACCCAACCCAGCTCCTAGTTCAGGGTACCCTCTCTCATGACCCCACCTCCATATCCAATACCCTAAACACCACCTTCTCTGACCTTAGTCATGTCCTCCCTATAAACTTCTCTGACCCATTACCTACCCCTCCACTGTTACACCTTCTTCCCCTACCCCCCGTTCTTTCAGGCTGTGTATAGTCTCCTGTAATGAGGCTAAACGCTACCTCTCTAAAGCCCTGCATAACTCACGTTATAGCAGCGACTCCCTTGAACTTAAAATTCTTTGGCTTACCCTTAATGAGACTCTGCCTCATCTCACCAAACTCCTCAACTACTCACTGTGCCTTGGCCAAATCCCTACTATATGGAAGAGGGGAATTATCACACCCATCCTAAAGAAGGGTGATCCAACAACCCCAGGTAACTATAGGCCCATTACTATCCTTCCCCCCCTCAAAAGCACTAGAAAGAATTGTGTCTGACCAACTCACTGAATACCTGGACAAATATAGACTCCTCTGCCATGAGCAACATGGTTTCAGAAAAGGGCACAGTACTACCACGGCCCTACTTGAATTTACATCATACATTTGTGAAACACGTGAACAGGGGTCAGCAGTAGGGGCAATCTATGTTGATTTGACCAAGGCATTTGACACTGTCATTCATGAGCTACTTCTCCGAGCCCTTGCATCCCTCCATATTGCACCTGAAACTATCTCCTGGTTCAAAAACTATCTGACTGACAGAACACAGCAAGTAAAAATTAGCAACACACTCTCCTCCAAGCAACCAGTTCTGGCTGGTGTCTTTTAAGGGTCAATACTTGGCCCTCTGCTGTTCACTCTCTTTCTGAACTCACTCCCCCAAGCCTGCAGTGGAAAGCTATTGCTATATGCAGATGGTGCCGTGCTATATTGGAAACACACCAACCTCACCCATCTCCAAAATACCCTTCAAGGCTGTTTTAGAGAGCTTGAATACTGGTTCACTGACCACCGACTAATACTTAACTACAACAAAACAAAATCCATGATATTTGCCCACCGCCAAAACCCCCTCAGTAACTCCCAGCTTTCAATCTCAAACTTGCAGGGTACCCACATTGAACAGGTCGCACATTTTAAATATCTAGGTATCACTCTAGACACATCCCTCACCTACCACCATCATATTAAAATCCTCTCCTCCTCAGTCAACACCCAACTTGGCATTCTTTACAGACACAAACACTGCCTTACCCCACAGGCTCTACAGTTAGCTGTTACAAGCTCAGTCCTTTCATTGGTCGATTATGGAATAACTATTTACAGCGCCGCTGACCAATCAGCCCTAAGCAGCATCAATATAGCTCTCAACAAAGCCTGCCACATGGTCACTAGCAGCAATAGACAAACCCATACATGTTTGCTCTATAATCGAGCGGCCTGGCTAACCCTCGAAGGGAGGCTTAAATACCAAACCTGACTTCAAGCCAAAAATATCCTTATGAAACTCATACCTAATTGTCTACACTGCCTCATCTGACTAGCCCCCCATAGGGGAACCCCCAGACGGCTGGCCAGGACCTCCTATACGGTCCCCCACTGCAGGACCTCTCTAGGGCAAAGGTCCTTCTGTTATCGTGCTCCCCTCTAGATTAACAATCTACCATCTTCCATCTTACTTGCCCCTAATCTAGGCCAATTCAAAACCGGGATCAAGAGGCTTCTTCTTAACTCTGAGACCTGTAGCTGTTTCCATCATTCCCCTAGGTTGTCGGTCACTGGTGCCACCACACCGTTATGACCATTTCAACCTCAGATGTTATCTGAGCCTTGTCAATACCTTATACTGTGATTGTTGAACACTTGTAATGTCCTGTTTGGAAACTTCTGTACAACCTGTTCTCTATGTAATGTTCTATTGCAACTGATGAGTAGCCTTTGCTTATGCTATGATTTTGAACATTTTGTCAAAATGTAATGTCTCTGTCTTGAAAACTTTGTACAATCTGTCTTGTTGTAATGTTCTGTCATGACTGACATGGAGCCTTTGCAAAGGAGTCCTTGACTCAAAGATTGTAATTCTGAAATTTTTAATAAATAAATAAATTATAACAGCCTCAGAAGAATGGCCTTTTTGTTGTTCAAATGTTTAATGATTGACTGTACTTATGAACATACAGTATGTGCATCAGTTCCTCATGCTGTGGCTGCAGTACCTTGACTTTGTTAACGACAGAAAGTTTGAAACATTGCAAATTAAGAGTTAATTTAAAAGTGACAGCAGCAAGTAGCTATGGTTAGCTAATGTAAATTAATGTTTTCATTCATACTTCATTGGTGGATGTTCAGCATTAAGGAAACTTTAATTTGCTGGAGATAGCTAATGTACATATGAGCTACTCGATAAATGATACAGTGTATAGAAACAGAGATTTGTTTAGCTTTGATTACAGAATTGAACTGAATTATGGTTTCATCATTACTTATTTTTTTGACTTATACAGTCAAGAACCACCGCTTTAGTAAGCACTGCTGAATCTTTACAATTCATTATAGATGCCAAAGGCCTTAACAATATAAACCATGGCTGATAATATACAATATTTTTCCTTTCAATAAATAAATGTAATTTTTTTTTGTTTGTTTGATTTTTTATTTTTTTTTGCAGTCAGGTAATCTAATGTAGTGTCACCCAGAAAACTTTTAATGTATGGGTAGGTGGGTGGTGGGTGGTAAGTACCTGTAAGTAGCTGGCTATATCAAAAAGAAGAAACTCTAGATAAACCTAGCTACAGTCATGTCAAAGGCACACATAATTATCTGCGTCTACCTCCCCTTATAATAAACAGATTTTGTTTTTGTTGACAATTTTATGACACGTATTTCACAATTATTGTCTCTACAATATCTGCAACCAAATTAAAAAAAAATGTTTTTTTTTTAAAGATTAGAACCACAGGTCTTTTGAAAAAGTTCTCAACCAGAAAAGGAAGCCTGAACTTCATCAGGTTTCTTTTTTTATCCTGTTTATTACCTCCCCAGTCTGTCCGACAGCACCCCTCCAGACCAATCAGTGACCTTCTCACAGACACACTGGTTATCCACCACTTATGCTGAACCCTTTGGGTAGGTGGCCAACTATGTCAGTTGCATGAGAGCCTGTGAGGAGGGGGTACTGGCTAAGGGCAGCCCAGCATCCATTCTCCTCTTGATTTTCTTTCCAGAGCTGAAATGTCAGATCGTGTGCACTAGCAGATTATGCTTCAACCCTTCCCCTCACTAGATGTGCACTCCTGCAGTGCTGCTGCCCAGGCCCTACTAAGTGGCAGTCCCTACAGTGGGATTTAGCATCCCTCCTCCCTGGAGAAAGAAATCTATAATTGGGTGCTTGATCCTTCCTCAGCCAGCCAGCCCACCAAGTGACCCATGTCCATTCCTGAACCTGGGTTGCCGGTGTGGAGGGTAGAAGCACAACTGCTCCGACAATGGGCCGGAACTTCAGCAGGTTCTGACAACACTACTAATCACCATAGCTGCAGTGCTGCTACATGCAATGCCACAATAAAATTAAATGCACATCAGTCACAGAAAAGATGGACTGCCATGTAGTAGAAAAGTAAGACAACAGTCAAGGAAAGCTGCTTAATAGTGCCATTTACTCACCAAAGTGAAAAGTGAATAACAATGCATTTAGTGTAACAAAAAGTAATATTAGCCATATTAGTAGAATCATTCCATCATGTACTGTAGCCAAATATCCATATGTACTGCAGTTTATACAGTTTAAATATTCAAGATACAGGGAATCCACGCAACAAAAGTGTCCCGGTGCTTTGCCTAGCTGGATTATTCTCAGGGAGCATTGCTCAAGCAAAGCTTTCCTTGACTGTTGCCATATTTTCCTACTTCATGGCAGCCTGTATTTGATGGGAGTGGAGTGCATTTAACTTTGCTGAATCCAGATACAGGGTTTTCCACCCATTTGAAATGCATTCACTGTACTGCAGCATTTACCCCATGTATGTTTGTTCTTTGTTGTATATTGTTAGCAATTCCAATGTTTGTTCTTTGTTGTATATTGTTAGCAGTTCCAATGTTTGTTCTTTGTTGTATATTGTTAGCAATTCCAATGTTTATTATTTGTTGTATATTGTTAGCAATGCAACAAGTCAGGTTCATAAACAAGCTCAGGACATTGGAAGAATGCAGGAAGTGGTGGATATGAATACAGTGCAGGGCTTCAAACAGGCATGGGATATGCATAAGGGAGCAATACAGATGAGAATAAATAGATAATGCCTTTAACGGAGTAAAGGCCTATGGCACATTCATAAGGTAGAAAAAAATGGGCAGACTGGATGGGCCTTGCGGTCCTTACAGTATCTGCCATCAACTTCTATGTTTCTATGTCTATGTTACTATGAAGTGCCCCAGAGGACTTTTTCATTCTTGGGGAGGGAGGGTTGCAGACTCTACTGCCCTACAATGACATGGATAACGACAAGTGGTGATGCAGCTATTATTTATTATTATCATTTAGTATTTATTATTAGATCGTCGGTTTACAGACCTTTGAATCACAGACTCATTTACAAAGGCACCTCATCAAGAGAGCAATACAACACAGCAAACAAACAGTACAGTACATAATGCTTAGATTAAAAAAGCAACCAGTGTTACAGGCATTCACTGGTGGTACATGCTTGGTAATAGGTAGATCACAGTAGTCATAATATAGGTACACGAGCACCATGTCAGGTACCAACCAGAGATATTTTATTACATTAGTCAGCAGATGTTGCATGAGACCCCAGGTATATACAGCAAAAGTAGACAGGGCAGACCCAGCCTAGGGGTGAAGGTAAGGGGCAGGTCGGGGATTATGTGCAGTTGCAGCAGTGAGTGCTTGTCAGATGGCTTCTGAGGGAGACCTTGAAAGGACCAAGCTTAGTGGAATCAGCTATATTTGCTTGGAAGGAACTGAACCAGGAGAGAGCCCGATAGCAAAAGGATCTCTGGGCCATAGAGGTCCCTACCCTGGGGACAATAAGGGAGGTTTTGACAGTGCTGTGGGTGGAGACTGAGGGGGAGGCATGCTGTAGGGAGGTCGTGACCCCGGGGGGGAGAGACCTAGCAGGGTCTTTTTTACAAAATGGCAGGTTTGGAAGCGGAGTCTTTCTTCAAGGTTGAGCAAGTTGGTGGTGGAGTACAGCAGGCATGTATGGGTGCACCTAGGGGCTCCCAGCATTAGCCTGCAGGCCTTGTTTATAGACAGCTGGATTCTTGCAAGCGCAGTGTTGTCGGCTGCAGCATAGATGGGCAGCCCATAGTTGATTAGTGACAGGACAGAGGAGGTGATTGCCAGTCTAAGGGCCTATTGTGATACGCAGTCCCTATGGTGGTATAACAGTCCAATCCTGACATTGGTAGCAGCAGAAAGGGCATTGATATGGGAATGGAAGGAGAGTGCCGAATCAAAGGTAATGCCCAGATACTTGTAGGAGGAAACCTGCTCAATGGGCTTTAGTGTGCTAGGCACTATCATTGAGGCAGTATAAGGCAGTGGTCTAAGGCTTTGAGCTGCAAATCTGGTAACATCCAGCAGACCAGACCTGGGTTTGAATCCCACAGCTTCCACTTGCATACTGTGTGACCCTGAGTAAGTCACTTAACCTCCTTGTGCTCCCAGGTCGCTCCTGTAAAAAAGCTTTCAGCTTAGTGTGCTATACCTGGTTAAACAACTAAATTAAAAAAAAAAAAATGAGAGGGGCACCACTGGCTTTGATTTGGCGATATGAGAAGAGCATAGCTTTGGTCTTTTTTAGGTTCAGGACTAGCCTTTGTGATATGAACCAATGCTCAGCTCTATCAAAAGCTTGTTGGAGGGTGACCTGGAGTGTGTTGGGGTTGAAGTCAGCAGTGAAGGGCACAGGCATCATCCGTGTAGAGGAGGATCTTACTTGGGCAGGCCAAGGGGAAGGGAGGGAGTTGAGGTAGAGATTGAAGAGGAGAGGAGAGGGCCTAAAATGGAGCCCTGGGGAACCCCATAGCAGACAGGTCGTGTGTCAGATAGGGTGCTGTTGATTTTTACACACTGAGTTCTGGCAGGGAGGTAGCTGGTGAACCATACAAGGGGGCCATGGGAGAAACCAAGGTATCTGAGAGAGTCAAACAGGAGAGGATGGCAAACCATGTCAAAGGCCTTTGAGAGGTCAATGAACACAGCACCGGCAGGACTTCCAGCATCAAGAGCAGAGTGCAGGAAGTTGGAGAATTCAAGTAGCGCTGTTGTGGTGCTGTGACCTGCATGAAAGCCATGCTGTTCAGGGCACAGGATGTTGTGCATGGCCAGGTATTCGGCAACTGGTTGGCAACTACTTCTTCAAGGGCCTTAAAGAGTGGGAGGAGGATGGAGATAGGTAGATAGTTACCCGGGGTCACTTGATCGCTGCTGTTTAGGATGGGAGTGATGGTGGCAGTTTTCCATGTGCTAGAAAACTGCCCCAGGCACAGAGAGTGGATGAGCAACTTGGTAAGTGGGACCAGGATAGCATCCATTGTCAGACGAATTAGCCTAGTGTCCAGTAGGTCGGTGCCGGGGTTGTTACTACTAATGGCTTTTTGCAAAAGGGGTCTAGTCTCCAACGGGAAGATGGTATGTAGGTAGAAAGGAGGTCTCTGGAGAGTGGGTAGGGGTGCTACTGGGATGGGGTCAAGGAAGTTATTGCGCAGGACTGAACTCAGGTCTGAGAAAGTGTGCTTTAGGCAGTCTGCAATGCCAAGGGGATCAGAGCAGACAGTTCCATTAAAGGAGAGTTGAGAGGGGGGTTGGGAGTGGGATTTCTCATTCAGCTCCTTTACATTATCCCAAAAGTTTCTAGCCAACCCCCAGGAGGAGACAAAATCAGATTGGTAGTACTGGGATTTGGCCTGTCAAATGGCCCAAGTACACTTATTGCACTCAACGTTGTACACTTGCCTATCAGCTGGCTTGCCAGATTCCATGGCAATGTGCTATAGGTTGTCTCTCATTTCAAGTTTGTGAAGGAGGGAAGGGGTAACCCAGAGCATATTTTGCTTTTTGGTTCAATTTCTAGTGAAGGGGGCATAGAGGTCACAGGCAGTGTTAAAAGTGCAAGTGAAAAATTCCAATGTCTTGTCTATGGATGGTGCAAGCTTGATTGGGGACCAATCCAGTTGTGAGAGGTACAGTTTAAGGCGATGCAGGCTGCCTGGGAGTAGGCAACGTTGCTGGGTGGTTTGTGGTGCAGGTTTGCTGTTGGCAGCGGACCAAGGGAATACGACTGGTGAGTGGTCACTAAGTGAGTTGGGAAGTACACTAATATTGAGCACTATCTGGGGGCGGTTGGTAATGGTGATATCCAGGAGGGTGCTGGAGCCAGTAGAGGGGTTGAATTTAGTTGGGGTGGTGGCAAGCTGGGACATGTCAAGGGCAGAAAAGACATCTCTGGTTTGGGAGGCCATGGCAGTGAGCCAGTTGATATTCAGGTCACCAACAATTATCTGGGCCATTTTGGGCGGTAGGTCAGAGAGGTAGTCAGCAAGTGCCTGAATGGTGAGGTCTTGCTTTCTGGGGTCAATATAGGCAATGGTGAAAAAAAGTGGGCCCTTACCAGGGTTGGGGGAGATTTTTAATGTGAGAGCTTGTGCCCCATTATCAAGCTTGAGTGGTGGAAGTGCATGTCCAAGGACGAAGTCACGCATATTGACAGCACAGCCACCTCCACACTTACCCACCCGATTTTTCCTGAAAGCGTGTAACCAGGGAGGGAGACGAAGGAATAGGGGTGGATTTGGATAACCAGGTTTTGATGAGTGTGACAATATCCGGTTGGTGCTGAGTAACCCAGCATTGGAATGCAGCAGCCTTCTTAAGGAGGCTGCAAATATTCATACAAGCTATGCAGAGTCCTTGAGCCTGGGCAGGCTAGTTCATAAGGTTTGGCACAGGGCCAGGGTTTGGGTGAATGTTACCTGATAGAAGCAACAAGAGGGTGATTAGGCCCACCAAAGCGTGGTAGTGATTGTGGCAACTCCCCTTGAGACTGGACACAGGGCCGGATGCTGGGGTGCAAGGGGTGGGTAGAGTACAAAGGGTGGGAAAGGCATTGAGGAGAAGAGACCAAGGGTATGAGTGGGAAGTAAGAGGTAGCAGGGGTGGAAGTGTGGGGGGATACCAAGGGTGAGAGGTGATCGAGTATTGGAGGGGACTGGTAGAGGTGTTGCAGATAAGAGGGTGGGTACTATGCACAGAGGGTGATGGTCCTAAATAAGGTGGGGATGGTGTAGGAAGTAGGAGGAGGACCATAGTCAGGGTCAATGCATTTGATCCCAGAAGCATTGAGGATGATAAGTTATTTAAGCACAAGAGAGGATCACCCCTTTAAGAAGTTACAGAAAGGAGAGCCCTTTTACGGAGTTGCTGTAATTGACTAGTGTGAGACCTCAGGGGGTGGGGATCACTGGGGAAATGTACTTAATAAAGGAAGGAGGAGGGGGAGGCGGGGTGGGCGAAAAAAATTGTCCAAAGAGCAGTACAGCAAGGCAGTGGCGGAGCTGTGTTTTGAAATAGGTGCCTTGTATGCTTTCTTTCTCAATGGGGATCTGCAGCATCCAGTCGGGAAGCAGCCACAGTCCCCAGGAGCTAGGAGCTAGAGCTGTTAATCTGGAGGGAGGACAGTGACCAACTCCAGTGCACATCGGCATGCATATGCATGAGCGTACAGTATCTTGTATAACATGTAGGAAAAACCTCACAGGCATGCACAATAATGCCGATACTCTTGGGCCCTAACAAACTGACCATGCACTGCCTGGCAGAACTATACTGTTCGGAGCTGCGCTATGGGTAGCTATGGGTTGTAGCTCCCTGCAGACCCTTCCTCTGAGAGGTAAGTCTTGGGTTAAAGGAGGCAGGCAACTGATGGAGAATGAACTGATTATGTTGTGAGGTTGCCTAACTGAGAAAGAGGAGATGCAGTGGTGAAAAGAAGAGCAGAAACAGAAATCTGAGAATACTCTTCCCTTGCTTGTTTGAATCTTATTTCCAGTGTAATATTGCACTCCTGTATCAAACTTACACAACTGAAGTTTAAAGCATCAACTGTCCCTGCTGCTACAGGCTCATCTGGTTGAGTATTCGACAGGCTCACAATGCATTTAAAAGAAAAGAAAAATGTTTCTTGATTGCTTTCCTGAACAGTATGAATGGGGGAAACTAAAGCTTCACAGTTAATTTGCTGCTTAGAAACTACAGTAGGGACAGTAGAACCAGTTTGAAGAAGTTCTTAACCTACTAGAACCTGTGCCATTTTCTGCAAAAGAACCTTATCTGAACTTTTTTCTAGGTTCTGCTAAGGTTCTAATTTTTAAAAACATTGATTTTGGACCCTAATGTAACCCCCAAGCAGGCCTTTTATAGGTAAATGGGGCTTGTGAGATGCCTTTTGGCTTATCAAGAGTGTCATTTTGTGCCTTCTTGGGGTTCTAGAACTGTGAAGTGAAGCTGAGCAGTTCTGAAACCCTAAGGAGGTTCGAGATGATACTCCTGATGAGCCAAGAGGCATCTCACAAGCCCCATTTAACCTTTATAGATCATGTAAGTGTTGTAAATGTTGCCAATGTGCTTCTCGCAGTTCAAAATTAAATTCAGACTTGCACAGTATAATGCCACCATTAAAAAAAACATACCCTGCACGGATAACAATAGTGTCATTACCCTATCTCCTCCCAAGAGATCATGCACATGCAACAATCCCCATCATATGAAATAAGCAGTATAATTAACAACAACAGTTTTTTGCTACCGCCAATAAAACCAAAAAATTATTTTTCTATGTATCCGTGATCATTTCTGTCAGACAAAAAGAAAAATAATGACCCAGTCTTGCTTGAGAATAATAATGAACTGCGGTTGGCAAAGAAGGTTGGGTTGGCTTTCATTAAGTTGTCTTAGTTCATTATTGCCATCTACAACAACAAAATGCAAAACACTTTCTACCCTGTCAAAATGGGGATCACAGGGTACCAAGCAACTTGGCATGCCAAAGTGCATGCCCCCAAATCCCAGTGGTGCCTCCATGATGCAGACAGGTGGTTCCATGATCACAGGCACCAATGTCCACATGCACAGTAGTGGCAGTGCTGAGCGGTCCATTGGCAGGGTGTGGCACATTACTTTATGCTGAAGGGGCCAATTTTGTTCATTTAACAGTTCATAGGGTTATCGAGCTTTTATGAGAAGGTTTAGTATTGAGTGAAGACTGAGTGGTACATGGTGCTTGTGCAACTGTGTACTTTGGCTTATGCTTTCTCTGCCTCTGCTGCTGGGACTCCTACCTTGTCAGGATGTCATAAGTACATGGATACCCTGCTGAAATGGTTCTAACTCCTCAAGGTGTCCCAGGAATGAGGTCCCAGGACCAAAGGCACCTTAGGGAAGAAGGACCAGCCCCAAGGAGGGAGAGGTGTTGCAGGAGGAGAAGGGGAGGATGGTGGCAACAAAAAATTCTGAGTCTGAGGGATGCTTGGAAATGCTTAGTTTTGTATCCTGCAAAGGGAGGTGGTGGCATGTGTCACCCACTGCCCCTCCAAACCACAGGGGAAGCCTACAAATTCATAGGGTCATTGGGCTCTTATACAAAGGCTTAGAATTATTGAAAACTGAGTAGTATATGGTTCTTGTGCAACTGTGTACTTTGGTTTATGCAACTTTGTCCCTGCTACAGGGACTACTACCCTTCATAGAAACATGGAAACATAGACTTTGATGGCAAATAAGGACCGCTTGGCCCACCTAGTCTGCCCATTTCCCTACCTACAGGATAAGCTGCAGATCTTATTTAACCAACAGCCTATTTCTTCCTATCCCCCACAAAAATTGCCTTATGTCTGTCCCATGCATTCTTGAATTCTCCCACAGTTTTAGACTCCACAACCTCCTCAGGAAGGCTGTTCCCTGCATCTATCTCCCTCTCTGTGAAAAACTACTTCCTCACATTGCCCCTGAGCTGTCCCCCCCTCTATCTTCATATTGTGTCCCCTTGTTCTTGCACATCTCTTTTTCTGAAAGATGCTACCCTCTTGGACTTTGTTGATTCCACTTAGGTACTTAAAAGTTTCTATCATGTCCCCCTCTCTCCCTCCTTTCCACAAGGGTATACATATTAAGCTCCTTTAGTCTCTCCTCGTATGGCTTCTCTTGCAGACCCTGCACCATTTTAGTTGCCCTCCTCTGGACTGCCTCCATCTTGTCTATATCCTTGTGGAGATGGGGTCTCCAGAACTGGATGCAGAACTTCAGATGGGGTCTCACCAACTGTCTGTACAGAGGGATAATAACTTCCTGTTTTCTGCTGGTGGTGCCTCTCCCTATACATCCCAGTATCCCCCCAGCCCTCCCTACTGCCTTCTCACATTGCTTGCTTACCTTACGGTCATCTGATATGATTACCCCTAGGTCCCTTTCCATTTTTGTTGTTGTTACTAACCCCCCATTGTGTAATCTTTCCCTGGGTTTTTGTTTCCCATGTGCATTATTTTGCACTTCTTTGCACTTCAGGGTGTCATAAGGACATGCAAACCCTGATAAAAAAGTTTCAACCCCTTGAGGTGTCCCAGGGACAGGTTTTAGAGCCTAAGGTATCTTAGAGATGAAGGCCCAAAAGCACAACAGAAGACAAACAAACACATTCTTCTCAAGGAGGAGAGATATGGCCAGACAGATGCTTGGACTTCGGGAACTACCAGCCAACTCCAACGCCTGTGGAATCTAGCTACTTTTTATGACCTTTTACAGGGATGAGAAGACCCCCCCCCTTGTAAAAAGAGGAAACCTCTGGGGATCCAAGGGCATGGGGTCAAATGTTGGAAACAATAACCATGCAGCAAACAGTGCCACAAGCAAAATGCCATCCGACGCAATAAGGTTGGGTACAACAGTGACCTCCCCAAACACAGCACACACCATTGAAAATAATGGACCCTTTTTGGTTTTGAGGGGAGCTCTGCCCCCTGCACCCCCAGACATGGGGAACTTAGCCCCCCACATGCACCGGACTTAAAATAACCAACTCCGGGGGATTGTGGACTTCGTGGATGGGAGAAAATCAGGAGGGGGGAAACTCTTTCTATTTTTAAATACAAAAAAGTAGCAACACCCAGAGACTTGGGGGAACCAAACCATGGTCCCAGGTCTGCAACCCTGCCGTGTGCTGGTGCCTTAGCCACACCACCACAGGAGTGGCTCAACCAGGCTCCCAGCACATGGCAACTTCAGCTCTTCCAAGTAACAGCACAAAGCAATAGGGGTAGCGGTAATTCCCTACCACTGTTATATCCCTGTCGCTCTAAATGCTTTCACGCTTTGCACAGTGCAGTTCTTGCAGCACTCTTCTTCAAGTGTTCTATTGACCCAGTACCAGATCAGTCTTGTGTGGCAGATCTCTCGATGTGCCAACTTTTGTTTTATTTCAGTCAGATTTGTAGATTCCAAGCTGCATAGTGCTAAAACATTCATAATAGGTGTTTATTGTGCTTTTTTTGTCATTACACTGTACCCAGATGGGTTAGAATTTTGGTCAGAAATTTTCTGGGTAGAAAGGGCTTTCCTCACAAAAGTGCCTTTTGCTGGTTTGGTGAAAAATATTAATCCATTTCAAAGTTATTTAATTTCAAAGTTTTGGGTTCTGAGCATGCATGCACTAAAATTTGAAAATGTTCTCTGAAATTGTTTAGGGATGATGGGGTGTGTGCAAAGGGTGTGCCTTTCAATGGTGTGGTGAAAAAATATATTACCATTTTTGAATTATAATGATTTTTGTGATAGCCGCCAGACAGGCAGGTAAATGAAAACAGTTTGAACTGTAAATTTACTGTTTGAACTGTATATTTACTTGTCTTGCTCACAGAAAAATACTGTTCATGCTGGAAGCCATCTTGTTTTTCTAACAATTTGCAAAATAGCGTTGTACACAACTACTACATGCTAAGGACAGCACAACACCTGTATTTAGGTCTCAGTGATTTGCTTAGTTCGATGTTTGCTTTAAAATTAGTATATTTTTATGGCAAATATGTGTTTTTTTTTTCACTGAAAATTATGTCCCTGTCACTCACTAAGTAATTACCATTCAATTTGTTATTTACTGCTTGAACTTTCCTGTTAGACTGGTAAATAACCATTTGCATTCATTAATAGTTTGAACTTTACTGTTCAAACAGAAAAATTCCAATTTGCGGTAGTCCCTACATTGAAGAAGAATAATCATCATTTATATAGCACTTTTCATACACACTGTATTCCAAAGTGCTTTACAAGCAAATGCTAGCCAGGTAGTGAAGTCACTAGATGTATAGTGGCACCCATATTGCAGATCATTGGTATTACAGTGGTCCCTTCCCCCCTCCCAGTTGGCCGATCACCATCCCCAGTGTTATATTATTTGCCCATGGTAGTCTAGTGGTCCATTCCCCGTTCTCCAGTCACCATCACCAAGTGTTAAATAATTTTTCCTGGTAGTCCAGTGGTCCATCACCCCTTCCCCATTCTCCGATTGCTGTCCCCAATCTGAAACGTAGCCCTGGTAGTGTAATGGTTCCTCTCCCCATCCCCATTCCCCAGTCACCATCCCCAAGTTCACATACACATACACACTGTCTTGAACTGACACTACACTCTAAAATTGAGCCTGTGCTCTATAGTGCTGAGTTAGGCAGCCATTTTGTGTGCAAGTGCATCCTTCTTGTATCACTGAGAGGTGATGATGCTCAGAGTGCAATGCCCGGCTGCACAACTCACAAGTCATCAACTGTAGCTGCCAGATATGGCATGAATGGCAGGGACCAGGTCCTTCAGCCTATCCAGCCTCAGAACTGATCTACACACTGATCAGTTTTTTGTGGCCCAAGCCATAGATCACTATAGCATTCATATTTGGTGATTTGCATGTTGTCACAGCTAGGATAGTTATGTAGTTGTTTGCACGTATACCTGCAGGGGCTTCAATCACTGTTGCCTTCTACAAAGATATGCACACAGCTACTCAGTTAAAAAGTAGATTAATAAATGAATAAATACTGAAAGTTAAAGAAACAAACCTTATTAGAGTTGTGCTTTTTCTTTGGCATGGCTGTTATTCCGGAGGGGTTATTAATTATTGCCAGTGATGCTGATGTGACTGAAATAGATAATTTGCACACAAAAAATCATTAATCAGCAAGCTGGCATGCAGATTCTGATGGTAAAATTGGGGGACCGACTGACAAAGGTCAGATGAAACTAGCTGGTTGAAATGACTGTCCAAATTCTGCTTTAAAAATGACCAGAATGTTAATGCCACTTTTTAATGGAAAAGGCTTTGTCTTTATATAGACCGATAACTCCACCTCCCCCATCCTTAAAGCAAATGTAAACCTGCAATTTCAAGGGGGCAATGTCAATTGTGTGGAGAAGGATGGACCCTTTTGCATCCATTTGCTCTGAAAAAGATTGTTGAAATGGAAAGAGCTGTGACTATGTCAAATGGATGTATTGACAAACTGTTATTAGTAACTTAACTAATTACTGGGGTTATTGCCATTCATAAGTATTCTTAATCCAGCATGTACCATGCAGACTGCATCAGGTATTGCTTATGATATATTAATTCATCTTCATCATTCATTTTGGTTCCTGGAGGCACACCTTGCTTGAAATAGCAGAAGAGTGAATAGTAAGCTCCTTTTAGATCCTGCATCCCTAAGATTTTGAATCCTTTTTCCCATTGTATCCCCTTTCTTGGTGTCAGAGCTGACCAGCTCAAATCAATAGCCATATTGTATACCTTGAAGCATTTCAATCAATCAATCAAAATCATTATTTACCCAGGCGATCACCGTCGAGCATAACTCATTTTCGAGGTGGACCTGGGGTTTTCAGGATAAAACAGATCAGAAAGATACAATGAACAATGTACAAGGCAGGAATATATACAATAAAAAACATAAACAATAATTAACAACTAGAGGCATGTACAGTAACAAATTACAGTTGGGATATAGGTCAGGTATCTAAACTAGTAACACATCATACAAAGTATATATGAAAGTATGCATGTATAGATATGACAGTCAATGGGTACAACAGATTAAAAAGCGCCAATATACAGTTTATGTAGAGGCCCA
Organism: Neoceratodus forsteri; assembly: GCA_016271365.2. Classification (NCBI taxonomy): domain Eukaryota; kingdom Metazoa; phylum Chordata; order Ceratodontiformes; family Ceratodontidae; genus Neoceratodus; species Neoceratodus forsteri. The sequence goes on from CM028129.1 coordinate 1,737,418,108, forward strand.
GGGTTCCAGGGTGGGAGGGAGGGTTACAGGCTACTCTAGAGGGTATTTCTGAGGAGGTAATAATGACAGATTAAGGGTACAGTCAAGAACAGGAACATAGGGGAACTGAATGAAGAAAAATATACGTTGTTGATGTGTGGGCAGCCACAATAGCAGGGATTCAAGGTTCAGTCAACAATGGGATTCAAGGAGGAGAAGAGAGGCATGGGGGTTAGGAGAATGGTAAGTAAACTAAGTTCGGGGTTATACAAGCTGGAAGTAATAGAAGAGGCGAGAGCTAGAGTAACGGGTAGGGGAGGCAATGGGGAGCCCCAAATTATTAATATCAATCACAGTATATCTATGGTAGCAGGACTCATCTGAGCTAGGGTGATAGGAATATCAGGCATCAGGTAAAACAGGTGCATGGCTCCTTGCTGTGACTTAGGTAAAGAGGTTTGAAGGTAGATAGGGAGATAGGAGGGGTTAGTTTCAAAGTCTTTTGCAAATTGTTCCACATCTGAGGGAGTACATAGCTTATGGCTGCTCTGCCGAAATGCAATTTTGCCTTATATACATATAGAGAAATGTAGGAAGCACTTCTCAGCGCATTCTTGCCGAGAGTACATATTGGGAGGCAGACAGAGATGTACTGTGGCAGTTTTTCTATAATCGCTTTGTAAGTCCAGAATGCAGCATTCCTTTATTTTCCAGTACAGATTATCTTGGTCTTTGGCTATAACAAATTCAGAAATGAATCCATAATCGGAAGCAGGGCTGTTTATCTCAATACCGCAACAAGATTACAATTTCACAATATCATTCATTAGGAGCTATAAAGTGGGACACCACAGATAAGTAATAAAACATTTTAAATGATCAGTGAGAAAAGAAAGACCATTTATATTTCTGGAAATGGATTTTCAGAAGTGTTATGATTGGTGTATACATTCATTAGCCCTTTTGAATTTCACAGTTAAAATGCCAGTAGATCTGCTTCCCTCTACGGGAATATAAGGAGTTAATTTAAACCCCCATGCTTTCTGTGATACACCCACGATAGGTCCTTCTGAGTCTCCCTGGGGTTCCTAGCCACTGCTTGGACATAGCTGACTACAGGTTTCAGTAGCCCCCCCCCCTTCCAACACACACACACACACACACACACACACACACACCACACACTACCCCCCCCCCGGTCATTAATTCAGCCTATTGGGGATGTTTTTTGGTCACTGTTTTGTATACTTTATGTGTGTTCCTTATCGGGAGGTAATATATTGGTGTAGTTAAACTGACCACACACCATGTTTTGTAACATTTATCTGACTGTATTACTGTTTTCACTGTTGATTGGTTTGTGTTATGTACTGTTGTTTTACTTTATGTCTACAATAACAATTATTAACTGAAAAAAAGGCAGCAAACAGTATGCGCTTAACTTTTCGTATTTTTATTGTATCATTATCAGTCAGAGATGCAAGTTCTCTGCTGATTCCACCTTTTGCCTCTACTGACTGATAAGCTGGGCAAACATTTTCACCTCCCTCCAACACACACACACACACACACACACACACACACACTACAAAGCTTGCAAAATCAAGAACAGGGCCAAAATCAGGACATATCTTAGCTAACAGCTCAGTAAGAGACAGCTGTAGAAACTCATATTCTAAAGGCAGAACTACTAGACTATGATATTAATGGCTGACATAACTGACTGGCATTATTTGAAAGCTTCATACTTCTTGGATGAACAACATGAGGCAACATCAAAATCAGAGACAGAGAGAGTTAAAATGCCTGAGAAAGTTAAAACAGTCTCTCTGCAGTTACATTAGTATTCCTACTGCATCACTAGGCCAGAAGTAATAGGATATTTTGGGGGGTAAATATAGCAAATTAGGTGAGAATAGCTTTTTGTATCGATGCCTTCAGCTTGCTGCCAGCTCAAAATGCCCATCCTATATATCCTGCAGTTCTCTTTACAACACACGTCGACATAACACCCGCTCCTTTCTTGCACTTCAGCACCTTCTCCGATTGTCACGTTACATCTTGTTGCTGTCCCCTGACCTAATTCCCAAACTAAGCTCCTGCCCTCCTCTCTGTTTCCCATTATTCTTTTGTTTTCTCATGTACAATTGCCTTTGAAACCTAAGTTTACAAGAATGACGTAATTTGTATAGTGTATTTTTCTTGTGTCTAAATTTTCATAACCTTTGTTGTGTTTTGTACCCCCTGCCCCCCTGTCGCACCTGCAAATGAGCCCTGGCTCAGTGTGCCTTTCCCGGTTACCAAATTTTAAATAAAAAAATCATTAGCACATCCTTCAGTTGGCAGCGAGGGTCAAAAGATTTGAGGTGCTGCTTACGAAAAAAAGGGAGAGAGAGAGAGAGAGAGAGATTCATCACAAGTGCCCAATATACAGAATTGTTTACCCATTATCTGGTGTGGTCTCACCCATTTAAAAGCAGACTGATTCTCCATGGTGACAAGTGCTGATGGTATTTGTTTGACTGATTTAATAGCTCAATTTAAGGTAAATGCATCTGATTAACATGTTTTATTTTGGCCTGAAAAATGCAGTAGCCCAGTATTCTATATAGCGCTTTGGGAGTACAGCATATCTCACGGGTTACGGTGATGGAGTGGTGGTGATCTTCTTTGTCTCGAAAGGTGTCCAAGGGAAGGTAGATACAGTACATAATACTGTCATATTTTAGATATACAATTTTACCGGTGAGATCAAGTAAATCAAGCAAAAAAAGTTAGTTCAGGATCCGAGACTACCCTGTGCTTAAAAGTAAACATATGTAGGACTACAGGTGCTGCCTCCACAAGAATTGTATAGAAACAGAATTTGCCGGTAGAGGAAGGTCAATTGGTCCATCGTGTCTGGCCAGTCCTATGTGGAACTTCATAGCCATAGTGGTTCTTCTCTCGTCTTCCTAATACTGGCCCATTGCCTGGATTTTTACAAGGGGGATTCTTTCTTTGGAGTCTGTGACTTTTAAAAAAAAAAAGCAGGGGGTCTGGCAGGCACCAAGCTCCCAGAAGCTCTGGGGTTCTATATGTTCTGTGGTGCATTTTCTGGCTTATTTTGCAGCTAAATATCTCAGATTTTAGCTCTTCTCCACCCCCCTGCTCTAAAATTATGATGTGTCTGGCTGCAGGGTGAATACATACTTGTATTCTGCACATGAGGTTAGCAAAATGCTGACATTGTAGTGTAAGTGATACATATGTTGGCTGCAGCTGTCACCTGCTGGCTTGACATAGTCCAACCTGATGTCAGCATTTTGCTAACCTCAAGTACAGAATAAAAGCATGAATTCATCCTGCAGGCAGCCAGATATTAGGGGTCTGGGGCTGCTAGGCCCATAAAAGCCCAACGTTACTATAAGCTCAGTGGTTCATTGTGTGTAATCAACATTATACAATGGCAAGAAAGAATCCTGGCTTCTGATTGGTCAGGTGGCTGTCACAGCAGGGATGTTATCCTGGCATAACCCCCTGCTGATTGTTTGTAGGGTATGGAGCATGCTGCTGTTTTTTTTTTCTCTTGAGAAACAAAAATACTTTTACACACTAACAAAAACATTCTTTAAAATTATTTTTTGAACTATAAAACAATAAGCCATTGTATAATAGGAATAATGCCCTCAGGGTGGGTGTTATGCTGGGATAACATCCCTTCGGGTGTTGGATGACCTCGGCCGGTGGCCTCGGGCCCAACCTCCCGAGGTGGGATGTTATCCCAGCATAACACCCACCCTGGAGGGCATTATTCCTTTATTGACCAACTGTGATAGCTAGGCTACAAAGGGCTGGACACATAGTCAAAGGAAAAACTGTAGGAGGATGTTCAGCTGTTATACTGTAATTGGCATCTTAAGTTGCAAAAAAAAACAAACCTGTACACATATTACAGGACAACAGATTACTTGGAGATGCAGAAGTAATCATTACACCTATTTTGACCCAGAAGCTGCAGAATTAAAAAAAAAACTACGTAGAAAAAAATTATCTCTACACAACAAATGCTACAAGTCTCGATGGCTGAGAGGGACCTGGGGGTGGTGGTGGATGTCAAGATGAACAACTTGTAGACTTGTAGGAGGGCAGCAGCCAAGGCCAACAGGATGCTGGGATGCATAGCTAGGGGGATCACCTCCAGAAGGAGGGAAGTGATACTCCCTCTGTATAACTGCTTGGTGAGGTCAACACTCAGTACTGCGTGCAGTTTTGGAGCCACATTTAAAAGAGGGACATTAAACTCCTGGAGAGGGTCCAGAGGAGGGCAACCAAATGATTTGGGGCTTGGGGACAAGACCTATTAGGAGAGGCTCAAGAGCTAAATATGTAACATTGGAAGAGAGAAGGACCGGGGAACATGATAGGTCTTCAGGTACATGAAGGGGTAAAAGGGAGGAACAGTCAGGTGCTTTAAAGGAAGGAGGAGGGGCCACTAGAGGGCATGGGTGGAAGCTGGAGGGGGGAAGATTCAGGGGAGAAAGGAGGAGGTGCTACTTCACTGAGAGGGTGATGGAGCCATGGAATGCACTGCCTAGGGGACTGGTGGAGACAGAGACGGTGGAGGGGTTCAAGAGGGGGTGGGACAGGTACAGGGGAAGGGTTCTGGAAGCAAAATCCAATGCAGAGAGAATATCCAGAACTGGGAAGGGAGAAGCCATAGAAGGCGATGGGAGCAGCAAGGTCAGCTCCCAGGGTGGGGGCTGACCAAACGAGCAGATGCAAAAGACCATTAGGCCTATTCTGCTGGCATTTTAGTATGTTAGTAACAATACTGGCAAGAAAAAAATACAGCAAACATTTTGCTGCAGAGCTTGGACTGGGACTGAACAAAATTCAGGCAGCCACACAGAGGGATGGTGAGGCAATCGAGAACTCACAGATTATGTTACAGGAGGCAGACTGGAGTTGTCTTTTTCTTTTTTTTCATATTTCTGTCAGAACTTTCTCATATCCCTTTTTGCTGCAGAGGTAGGACTGAGACTGAACAAAACTCAGGCAGCCAGAGGGTGATGAGGCTCTTGAGAGTGCAACACGCTCAGATTTACAGGAGGAAAACTGTGGAGGATGTTCAATCTTTCTTTTCTTTCTTTTTATTCTGTCACTCTTGCTGCTAGCCCCTTAATTTGCTGCATAGGTTGTAGTTGGATGAGTAAAATTATTTAGGTAGCCACACAGGAATGATGCACTCGCTGAGAATAAGAGCTCTGAAAACATCATTATTTTATTTTTTATACAGGAGGCAGAGGAGTTGTTCAATATTCTTATTTTTTTAATTTTTTCTTGGCTGCTGCTTAGCCCATACTGGATTGCTCCTGGCTGACCCAGTCTTTGATGTCATGACCAACAATCCCAACCACTTAAATACAAATTGATACAGGTGGCCCCATGCAAATGTATTGTCTGATTGGTGGCTGCTAAAATATTCAGCAATTAGCCCGAATTAGTGCTGTGCCCGCATTGCTTTTCTTTTAGCAGCGGTCAAATCTTGAACCCTCGCCTTGACGCATCCAACCTCCATCTACACTACTGACTGACCAAGATGGTCTCTGGAGGAGGTAGTAAGTGGCATGAAAGACTGAGCAGCTCAGCGATATGAAGGGATGGGAGCTGCTTGGCAGATCGGTTAGGCTCAGGGGAGTCATCACTTGTCACTGGCTTACAACGTACGACCTGAACAGAATGATTGACAGCAGTGTTGATGGGTGGAGGCAGGGAGGAGATGCATGTCATTTACTGAGTCGAGCGCACTCTTAAAGCTGCACCAGTCCACCATCAACTTTTAAAAGAACAGTAACGAAAATGGAATAAAAAAATGGGTGGTTCAAAGGGGGGGCATTTGAACCAGATGAACCCCAGCTGGCAACAGGCCTGTAATAATAATCCTAAAAGAGATAATCCTTGACTCTGGGAAAGTCAGGTGGTGTTTTTCATTAAAAGTATTATTTATAAAAAATACTTATATATGGCAAACATATTTGGAAAATAATACAATATTTTAATCAGGCTATGTGGTAGGTTCACATAGTTTTTCCTTTTTAAGAAGCACTGAACTTGAAAATCTGAACAAGAGATATAAAATAATTTATTTATTATTTTCTTTTAAATTAAAACAGCCTCAAAGATCATTAGCAAAGCAATCCCACAACAAGAAGCGACTGATATCAATAGAATTTCACATTACCTATATTGTCTAGGGGAGAAATGGAATTAAACATCCTCTCTGTCTTTATAGTTGAGGAAAAATCCAATTCACTTGCCATGCCAGTATTCAAGAGAATAAATGTAGATTGGGAATTACTGTACATTTTTGAATTTATTTCAAATTAACCGCATTTTCCTTTTTTTTCCCATATTGTATCAAACCCTTTTCTTAAGTGGGATTGGCCTATAATTTAGGCACTGTTGTGCTTTCTCATTGCTATGAAGCCTTTCATTAACACTCTCACAGCTACCCATGTCTGCATTCTTTGTACTTTGTCTAGTAGCAGTGGCCCGCTCTAGCGTAACACCCAACAGTGAAATCCAAAGACAGACCACTACAGTGACAGTCATTGTGTTGCTAGTTTCAAAACCCCTGCCTTTTCTCATACAAGCTCTTGTCAATCAATCAAAATCTTTATTTATCCAGGCGAACATCATTGAGCAGAGCTCTTTTTCAAGATGGACCCGGTTAGAACAAGGTCAGGGTATGATTCAACATAAAAAAAAACATATATAAATACATGTGTATAAGTATGTAAACATTCATATTGATGCAATATAGGTGATTTCAAAAGATAAAGGAAGGGAGACAAGGAAGAGCCATAACAGAGGAAGGTCCAGTTACAAAGGGGTCCGGTCCACCATTGAAAACTTAATTACATAAATACAACTTCATATAATCCATGTTCACTGTAGAGAAATACCAGATAGACCAATTACTAGGGGCAATTACAGGGACCAGCCATGAAGCTGGCATAAGGGAACCACCAACCAATGGCAGAAGGGGGTACCAGGAGGGGTATGTAATGTATGAATGAAGGATAACATGTTAAGATGTGTAGTCCCATGGATAGGAGAATAAAATAGAGGAAGGGCCTACAGGGAGGGGGGAAGGGGGCGGTAGGAATATTATAGTTTGAGTGCGTGTAAATGGTGGAAATATCCCCTGAAGGTTGTGAGAAAAAAAAAAGGCTGGAAAAAGCGGGAAAGTAGGCCAGTATGAAGAAGGAAGACAGAGTCATCACAATGTTATAGGTAAGCTTGATGACAGACCACGGTCAAGAAGAAAAGAAAACAATTGCACTACTCATTTCCTGGTACAATGGTACAGGTTAGCATGATGATAAACCAGGGTCATGGAAAACAATTGCACTGATCATTTCTGAGATGAGAATATAAGAGCTTGAAGGATGCGATGCTGATGGGTGACCTTAATTTCAGCTTTTTTTGCAGTTTGTTCCACAAGGAGGACAGTGTAAAGCTTATAGCAGCCCTGCCAAAGCAAGAGTTAACTTTGGGAACCTTCAGTAAGACAGATGTGCAACTTCTCAGGGCATAATTGCCTATTGGTTTTAGAGGAAGACAGTCTGTAATGTATTGAGGAAGTTTTTTGGAGATGGCTCTCAGGGTCCATAAAGCTGCATTTCTATCAAGCCTGTATTGAAAAGAACTCCACCCCACTGCTTGATATAAGGAGCAGTGATGAGTGGAGTAAGGCAAGCCTGTAATGAACCTCAAAGCTCTATGATATAGTGTGTCAAGTTTGGTGAGGTAGTAAGTGGGACAATGACTGTACAGGATGTCAGCATAATCTATCAAAGATAGAAAGGTTGATTGGACTAGCTGCAGTTTAGCATCTCTAGTTAAGAAGTTGGCTATCCTAAAGAACAGGCCAAGTCTCTGTCGTAGGTTTTTGAGTAATTCTTCAATGTGTTCTATAAAGGAGAGCCTATGGTCCAGCCATACTCCCAGGTATTTGAATTTAGAGACAATTTCCAATTTTTCACCAAGAATAGTAGTAATCTGTGGCACAGGATCTGATAGGGCTAACTTTACCATTTGGGCAAAGGGAGAAAAGAGCATTGCTTTTGTTTTCTTGGCATTAAGTAATAGCTTTTTTATTTAGAAGTTGATGTTGCAGCAGGTTGAACTCTGGTTGAAGGTCGTTACATGCAGATTGTAATGATGGGTGACTTACGTAAAGAACTGTATCATCTGCAAACAGATGTATGTTGGCCTTAGTTATGCTTTCATCAATGTTGTTAATGTAGGTTGCGAATAAAAGGGGTCCTAAGATAGAACCCTGGGGAACGCCTTTTAGGAGAGGTTTGAGAGTCGAGAGATCTCCTTCCACTTTCACCCGCTGGAATCGATCAGAGAGGTAGTTGTTGAACCACTGTAAAGATAATGGGTCTGCACCTAGTGAGGTCAGGGAAGAGAGTAACAGCGAATGGTCAACAGTGATGAAAGCCTTACTCAGGTCCAAAAACACAGCACAAGTGTAATTCCTGTTGTCAAGCTCTCTTTGCCAGTCATTTGTCACTTTGGCAAGTGCTGTGATGGTGCTGTGTTTCGCTCTGAACCCTGACTGGACAGGATTTAGTAGGCTCTTGGCTTCTAAATACTGCCTCAGCTGGTTACTTACAACTTTTTCCAGTAATTTCAACAAGACTGGGAGAATTGAAATCGGTCTATAATTATTTAGATCACAGGGATTTCCAGACTTGAACAGGGGTATGATGTGTGCTGTTTTCCATATTGAGGGAATGGATCCTTGGGTCAGTGATAGGTTGAATAAATGGGTTATTGGCATGGATAACACATGGATGGCCACCTTCAGAAAGTATGGGTCCAGGGTATCCACACCAGCACTTTTTTTTATGTCTAATTTTAGCAACAGGTCTTCAACTTCTTTCAGAGTAGTAGGACGCAAGGAGAAGACTGAATCGGTGACGCTGGGATCAGCACATTGATTATCCACCTAGGGGCACATCAAATTCGCAGGGGAATTGTTGAAGGCTAAGCCTGCAGTCACAAAATGATTATTGAAGGCATTCAGAATTTCTAATCTATCACTAATGGTGTTATTGTTAAAGGAGATTTCATTGGGTAATGAGCCACCGGACGTGTGACCAGACAAATCCTTGATGGTTTTCCAAAATTTTGTTGGATTTTTGGAGGCAGAGAGAAATTCAGAATGATAGTAAGTGGCTTTTGTGTCTCTAACCATTCTAGTACATGAGTTTCTTGCTCTCTTGAGCTGGCACCAGTCCAAAGAGGACTGAGTTTTGCATGCTTTTTTTCATAGGTTGTCTATCTCGGTCAATGCAGATTTTAATAATGGTGTGAACCACTGACATGCATTTTTTGCTATTCGCACCTTAACTATGGGGGCATATTTATTTAAGGCATCTAGGATAATTTTGCTGAATATATCAAATGCTGATTGCGTGTTTTTTGCCAAGTAGAACTCTTGCCTATGCAATGAGTATTTTAGTTCATTGGTGTAGGCAGAGAAATCAAAGTGCCGCTTAGATCTCTTAGCAGTAAACTTTGGTGTAGCAGTTGGTTTGTTACTTGATCTTATGCAAGCAATAAAGGAATGATCACTAATATCACTGAAGAAGGTGCCAGCATAAGAGAAAAGATGTGGTTTGTTCACTAGGATGACATCTAGCAGGGAGCTATTATCCATGTTCTTTTTATTTATTCGTGTTGGTTCGACGATGAGTTGTGATAATCCATGGGTGTCACAGAAGGATATGAGAGGTGTGGCAGTTTTAGACAGCCAGTCTAAATTAAGATCCCGAGAATAATTATCTCTGAGGATTGTTGTTCGAGGATATTACTTAGATGAGTTAACAACTGTAGACTGGCAGAAGGAGGTCTATAGCACCCTATAACACATAATGATGAAGAATGCGAGATAGTGACTTGAAGTGACAGACATTCATAAGCATTTGCAACTGATGAGCTCAGACAGGATGTCGCATATTTATCCTTGACATAGATGGCAACCCCTCTACCCCTGGAATGTCTATCTGCTCTAAATAGTATATAATTAGGGATATTGACCTCCCTATCAGAGGTGGCTGGTCTAAGCCAGGTTTCCGAAATCACAAGGATATCCAGTAGAGTGCGGAGAACCCAGGCCTGGATCATGGAGAACTTTTTTAACAGACTGCATACATTAATGTGGAGGAAACTCATGCCTTTCAGTGTGGCAAGGTCAGAGGGTAATGTGATTGCAGCTGGTGGCCCCAGATTGAGCTCCACATTTCCTGAACACAAGGGAAGAAGGAGTAATAATTTTCTTAGGGCAGCAATAGTAAGCTTCGTACTTGTATCTCCTTTATGCCATCATGGATCATTGTTCTGGGGGGGCACGCCCCAAAATTTCATGCCTTTCCCACTGAGGGTGGCAGAGATGAGTACTCTGACTGCTATTTGTAGTGGTGAAGCCTCTATGATGTTAGTGGAAGTCATAAGCTGTGATGGTAATTCACTTCATGTACCAGCGTTAATGGTAATTTGAATACAGCGCTGGAGAATTGGAGAATTCAAAAGACATTCATCAACGTAGGGACAGGAACTAGTTACAGAGCAGATCAGATCAGTATCCACAATAATAAGGGCCGAGGTGGCAAGTATTGTCCAGATGATGTAAGATAGAAGAAGGACCAGAATAGAATCCACAGTTTTACACACATAGTGGAATAATGATGGGGGGGGGGGTAGCTAGAGAAATCAAAAGTGAGTGGAAACTGGTACAGGAAAAGTTGTGTGATATAGTTGTGGCATAGGTAAACAGCAGCGTAGTATGTAAGAACAAGGATAAGGCTCGTGAATACTGGCAAATCAACAGTGTGTCGTGAGTCAGATATGCTGTAATCTTAATAGCAAGCGACCTCTGTTTTCAGTGTGTGGGTGTGATAAAAAAAGGAGGGGAGAAGTTGATGAACAGAAGTGTATTGGATGGATTGAAAAGGGAGGGCATGTGTATAGGAGAGGAGCATGGAGAGGGAGTATTTAATAAGGGCTGGAGGTGGGGATGGGTGGGTGGGGCGTATACCTTCTGTCAGGTATTGTGAGATTTAAGTAGTCTTCTTTTTCTCCTTCTCTTACCTAAGTGCTTTATTTAATGTTTGCTGTAATAAGTGTAGTAAAGACTATCAGTTTAATAGCTTTTCATAATCACAATGCCAAGAACACACTCGTCAATATGCCAAGAACACATTCGTCAATTTTGGCTAAAGTAAAAAAAAATCTAAATTAACTACTCTACATTTTATGTTAATAGAATTATTGCCCTGGTAGTCCAGTGATCTGTCCCCTTCTCCCATTCTCCGATCACCATCCCCATGCTCCATTTATGTTCTTGGTGTCTAGTGGCACCCCTCCCCCCATGGCTGTCCATTCCTGAAAAAAACAGAACACCGTTCTTTGACTTTTTTTTTTTTGCCTGTAAAAACAGAAAAAGAAAATGATCTCTCACCAATTAGCCCCCCCACCCCTACCTTCCACTCAGCACTGACCACCCCACACCCCTAGTACACTTCCACACTCAACTGAACAGGTCACAGGTTTGAGATCCACTCTCCCGATCGAAGACATGTCTTGCTGCAGGAACTGGTGACTGCAATATGAGAAACAGGTAAATGTGGTTCAATATATTTCAATGGGGATTTCAACTTTAATGCTTAACTTAGCCATTCTTTGACACATTGACCCCAAATTTTCAACATAGCCTTTTGGTGACCCCACCTCATGAACAATGAGACTGTCATTACACAACTCTTGCCCAAAAGGTGATTTTTGCAGTCAGTTGGCGAAATTACCTTTCGGGTGGGATTGGCTATGCGGAAAATGTGGGGTCAAAATATGTAAGCATGGCAGACTTATAAACATTCATTGCATTTTCACTACGCACACGCGCAACTTCATAAATTTTATGTATTTTGACCCCAAATTTTCAGCATAGACTTCTTATTACCCCACTTCTTGTATGTCACAGTTGTCATTTTTCAAATCCTTGCCAAAATGTCTTTTTGCACCTGTGGTGCGGAATGGCACTGCAGTTGCGCAGAATTACATTTTGGTGAGGATTCAAACATTTTCAGTATCAGGTATATGAATTAGGGTAATAAGATGTTTATGCTGACAATTTGGTCACTGTTGTCCTATAAATGGAAGTGCAAGGCCCTTTCACAGCTACATACATATATGTATTTAAGGAGGGATGGAAGCACAGGGTTCTGTGTTTCCACAGGCAAATAAGGGTACAATTACGCTATCTCAAGAACTATACATGGGTGGGAGCACAACAGTCAGATAAGGCTATAATTATACTATTTTAAAAAAGCAAACTATGTTAATGCATCAGTCAGGGTTGGTATTAAAGTATCAAAAGCTAGAAAATTTGACTTTAGGGTATCCAATTCTAACTTCCCAACCCCACCCCCAAGCAGCAAAAGGACAAGACCACACAAGCAACTACAGACAGCCATCATCAGGTAGGACAAACACATGCAGCGGTTGTCACTGCAGATAGAAATCCATGATACTGGTGAATGCCTGGAACATCCTCCCAATGTAGGTGGTGGGGGCAAGAATGGTAACAGGATTCAAGAATGCATGGGTTAGGCATAAGGGAACCTTAGTGGACAGTAAAGGGGGTGCTGAGATCAAGTGGGGTTTGTGGCATTACTGTAGGTAGGAAAATGGCAGACTAGGTGGGCAAAGGGGTCCTTTAAGCCTTTCTGTAGTCTCATGTAGCCATGGACACCATAAAACATATACACAATTGATGTGCCTACACTTCTGCAGCTACAGGTGTAAGACATACACACCAACCTTTGGTGCAGAAACACAGATACCACAACATCCATGATATGAAAAGTGCAGCAGTACTTCTGTCTACAGGAACAAAGGCCTCTACGAGTCCTGTGTCTCTTCAGAGGTTTTCTATATGCAAGGGACCTGTTCTTCAGAAGCCAGATGTTGGTGTATGTCTTACACCTCTGGCTGAAGAGACACAGGAACCTCTTTGCTACAGAAAGGCTGGTCCCCTAGGGCACGGAGAAAAGACCTGTTCTTTGGATATAATGGGTTTCTATCTGGCTGGAAGTGCCTGAGCTTCTGTGAACAGAAACAGTGTGGTGATTCTGTATAGAAAGACCAAAACATAAATTTAATGGCAGGTAAGGACTGCTTTGTCCATGTAGTCTGCCATTTTCCTACCTACTATAACACAACAGACCCTTCTTGATCTCCGGCCCTCCCCTCTTCCTTACCAGTACTGTTCCCTTATGCCTATCCTATGCTTTCTTGAATCTCATTACCAATTTTGCCCCCACCACCTATGCTGGGAGGCTGTTCCTGGCATCCACCAGTATCGTGGATTCCTATCTGCAGCAATAAGTAAATGTGTATATTTGGCAGTTGGGATGCTGCAGATGCAAATCCACAAAGATAACACATCAGTGCTACTGCATTTTTATCATCTGGAAACAGTTTGTATATTGTTTGCCTCACCTGACTATGACTGTCTGTGGTTGCTTATGTGGTCTTGTCATTTTGCTGCTTGGGGAGTGCGGAGTTAGGGTTGAAAACCCTAATGTCAAATTTCCCAGCTTTTGATGCTTTAATACTAATCCTAACTGATGGATTAATGTCATTTTTTGCAATAAATTATAGGTATATACTGTATACTGTAGATGTAGAAGGGGCTCCAGATAGGTGGATGAGAACATAAAAAAATCAAAGAGGGGTCCAGCTGTCACACAGGCTTTGTCAATTATGAAACATGGTCCTTTTGAAGGATCTTTAGTTTTTGACTTTTTGTTGTATCAGATAGTGGAGTCCAGGTTTTTGGGCATGCTATGACAATGGCATTATTGCCAAAGGATTTGTACTATATGACCTTGGTATGTGCAGTAAATCTCTAGTCTGGGAACATAGGTGATATTTCAGATTTGGTATGAGGAAAAGTCTGCTTAGATAGAATAGACATTCTTCAATACCCTTAAGCATTTTTAATTTTCAACTTTTCTATTTTCAGAAATTCTAAGCTAAAGCTGCATTATACATTTTAACAATCCCTGCACTATAAGAACAGGTACAGTAGGTGTTGCTATTGTACTGCGACATATGTGGAACCTTCAGTTGACCTTACTTAATTTTTTTCCATTCCAGACACCCTCTGGTACTCATATACGTATATCCCAGGACAACAGAACAGAATGCCCTGCTGTGTGGTATTGCTTACCTGTAGCTCTTACAATGTTATTATCCAAGCACATGCTGATAAGTATATTTCTACCTACTAAGCTACATTCTGAATGCAAAAAATGAAACAGAGCATTTTTTATATGAATATATGAAAATTGCCAGCAGAAACAGGCTATAGTGGTCTATCAAGTCTGCTTGAGTGTGCAGCTCAGTCTATTTTACTGGAGCTGCCTCCCCCCTCCCTGCCCCCCATAGTTATCCTCCCATCACCATCTCTTCCTCCATCTCCTTCCTCCCTGCTGTTACCGCTCTTCTTTTTATCCTTTACCACCCTCCTTTAAAATGTCCCAACGTTTTAAATGATACCACCTCCTCCGGCAGTTCATTCCACTTTGACACCACCCTTTCTGTAAAAAAGTACTTCCTTATTTCCTTTTTAAATCCCCCCTCCAAGTTTTGGACTGTGCCTCCTTGTGGTCAGCTCACTTTTTAAATTGAAATTGCCCTCCGCTTCAACCTTGTTTATACCCTTTAGGTACTTGAAGGTTTCCATCACATCCCCCTTTCCCTTCTGTCTTCCAGGGAATACATATTGAGTTCCCTTAACCTGTCATAATATGGTTTGCCCCCCATGCCCTAGATCATCTTGGTCATCCTTTGCTGGACCCCTGACAGTAGTTTGATGTTCTTCTTCAAATAAGGGCACCAGAACTGAACACAGTACTTCAAGTGTGGTCTCACGAATGACCTGTATAAGGGCAGAATGATTTCCTCCGTCCTGGAGGTAATTTCTTTGGTGATGCATCCCAGCATTTTATTTGCTTTGGTTGTTGCTTTACAGCACTGTTCAGAGTGTTTCATGTTGCCCCTGACTAACATCCCTAGATCCTTTTCCTCCTCCAAGCTGGACACCTGTATGCCTCCCAGCAAGTAGCTGGCCCCTGGATTCCTAGCTCCTAGATGCATGACCTTGCATTTCTTGGTGTTGAACCCCAATTGCCAGATGCCAGACCATTTCTATAGCCTGGCCAGATCCTCTCTGAGCTCTTGTCTCGCCTCCTGTATGTTCGCCCCCCCACATAGCTTAGTATTGTCTGTGAAAAGGCAAATTTTACTTCTGACCCCATCAGCTATGTCACCAATAAAGATGTTGAATAGCACTGGACTGAGTACTGATCCCTGTGGGACCCTGCTGGTCACAGGTCTAGGCTTGGATAGTACCTCCCCTACCATCGTTCTCTGGTTCCTTTCTTGCAGCCAGCTCCTGACCCACCCCAGCAGTTTTTCCCTGACTCCCAGGTGACTTAAGTTTGCTAAGCAACCTTCCATGTAGCACAGAGTCGAAGGCTTTACTGAAGTCCAGGTATAGTAAATCTACTGCCTGGCCCTTGTCCAATGACCTTGTGACCAAGACAAAAAATTCTATCATATTCATCTGGCAGGCTCGCCCTATGACAAACCCATGCTGCCTATTATCCTGGAGACTGTTAACCTCCAAAAAGTTTACTAGCCTTTCTTTTAGAATGGTCTTTATTAATTTGCCTTCAATGGAGGTTAGGTTGACTGGTCTGTAGTTACCAGATTAATCTCTGGGACCACTCTTGTGGAGTTGCACCACAGGGGCCATTCTCCAGTCCCGAGGTACACACCCCATCTCTAGAGAGGTGTTAAACAGATCCACCGGGGGGGGGTCACCAGTACCTCTGCCATACCTGTTCTCTCAGGACCTTTGGATGTACACCATCTAGACCAGTTTCCTTATCCACCCAAAGGGCCCTGAGACCCTACAAGACCCTGTCAACCTTGCTCACCCCCATCTGTTTCATCCCCCCTTTCCTACCCCTGTCTTCCTCTGTGGCATGTGTCCATCCTTTTCCCTAGTGAATACAGAGCTGAAGTACTCATTCAGTGTCTCTGCCTGATCCTCACTGTTTTCTACCCCATTCCTTCTTGATCCTAACAATCCCCTTCTTACTGCTTCTTCTCTCCTCTATACACCTGAAGAAGTAGGTTTCCCCTTCCCTGATCCCCTGTGCTAGCCCCAGTTACTTTACAGCTTTAGCTGTCAGATCACTCTCCCTGCCTCTCAGGATTTCCCTGGATAAACCTCCCTGTCCTTCTCTCTCATAGTACACATGTACTTCTGAAAGGCTGCCATCTTCTCCCTCAACTTCCCTGCCACATCCTTGTTGAACCAGCTTGGTCTCTTGGTCCTGAACTGTTTACTCTGAATCTTTGTGCAGGTGTTTGTGGCCTCATTGAGACCCAACTTAATGATGGATTTCTCCTCTGCATCCATCTCTGTCCTGGTTTTCGTAAGGTACCTACAAGAATGTCCTCAATTCCTCTAAAGTCAGCCCTCTTGAAGTCCATCACCCTTGCCTTGGTCTTGGCTGTTTCTTGGCTGTAAAACCACACCATGTAGTGGTTACTGTCTGCAAGGGGGTCCTCCACTGCTATTTCTTCAACATATTCTCTGTCTGACAGCACCAGGTCCAGTATAGCACCATCCCTAGTCAGCTGTATGATCCCCTGCACTAGGAAACAGTCCTGGAAAGCTTGCAAGAGGACATGTTCCCTGGCACAGGAGGTAGCTGGGGTACTCCAGTCTATTTCAGGCAGGTTGACATCACCTGTTATGATTAAGTTTCCTCTACCTCCTAGCTTTCTGATTTGGTTCTCCAGCTCCCTGTCCATCTTCACCTCCTGTGAGGGTGGTTTATACACCACCCCCAATCAAATCCTTCTCCCTTTGTTGTTTTGGAGTAGCATCCATAAGGCTTTTGTCCCAACCTCCTCCTCCTCCCTAGTGCATAGTATTCCTTCCCTTACAAATAAGGCTACACCCCTCCTCCCCTTCTCCCTGTCCTTCTGGTACAATATGTCCCAGGGATCACAAGGTCCCAGACATGGTATTAGGCTGCCCATGTCTCTGAATTGGCCTCCATGTTCACCCGTCCTTCCACCATCAGTGCCTGAAGATCTTCTGTTTTGTTTACCAGACTCCTTGTATTCAAGGACACTACCTTCCACCATGACCCCATGTGTCTCTTTGTTCCCTGTCAACCCTCTATGTCGCCTCCCCTCCTATGGTCTATCCCCTTTCCCCACTTTCATTTCTCCTCCCCTCCATCTGATGATCTACTGGGGGGAGGAGGTCTGGTGACTATGAGTGACGCACACCCTTTCCCCCCAACATTAGTTTAAATTAAGTTTATCTGTTAAATATTCCTCTAATTTATCTTTCAGGGCCTCTTTGCCTGCTTCACTTAAGTGCAGCCTGTCTGGTGTATATACAGTAGGCCCTTATTCTCCCATGTCCTACCCCACTCACCCACCAGTCAGTACCCATTAGTCTCACACCACCCTCTCAACTATGTGTTGAACTCCATTACCCTCTGCTTTCTAACATTAATTTTCCTGGAAGTACCTCAAAGAATGAAACTGATCTTCCTCCCTCCCTACAGATCATCCCTACCTCCTTAAACCTATCCTGCACCATCTCCACCTCACACTCTGCAAGGTCATTAGTACTCAGATGCATCACAATGTGAGGTATCTCCTGATCCTGCCACATACACTTTGGAATAAAAAGTCCTACCTTCCCTGCCACTATGCCTGGCATACACTCTACCCATCTACAGCTATTCCCTGAACCCCTGCCCCCCATCTCATTCCCTTCAGTACTGAGTCTCCCAGGATAATGACCCTCTTACCCTCCCCCTTCTCATTTTGCCTACCCTGCTGTACACCTCCCACACCTCCCAGAAGCCCATTCCAACCATTTCTCCCAGCTTCCCCCTTTCTTCTGCTTATGCCCAGCTTTGCCTACCTTGGTGTTCTCCCTGTTTTTCTCCCACTAGTTTACCTTCTCAGATTAGGCCTCTCCACCTCCCCATGTATCCTCCTTCCCTTTCATCACTGTCTCTGATCCTCTTCTCCTCCTCCTCTCCTCATCCCCTCCTGCCCCACCTTTCCTCTTGGCTCTGTTACTGGCCTCCACACCTTCCTGATCATTGGCCACCTCCTCTTCCTCCTGCTCCTCCAAACCTGTCAATATTGAGAACCTATTTGAGGAAGCCCCCCCCACATAGGATTAACTTCTGATGTCCCTCCTTGTTCCTTTCTCTGCTATCCTTGCCCCAAGTCTTTTCCCCGTCTTGCTCCTATCCTTCACCACCTGCTAGTTCTCCACCCTGTTTCCCTATGGTCTCTGTAGTGAGGATAACCCTGAACCCTGTGTCATCCTCCTTGGTTCTGCTGTAAGAGTAGCTACCATGCTGTTAGAAGGTGACAAACTCTGGCCCTTCCCCCCTGAGTTTTCTCACAGACCCTCCCCCTTCCCATTTCCCATCTCACCCTCCATATCTCATCCTAAGATGCCCAAGCTGTCTACACACTTTACAACCTCCTGGTCTCCACATTGTACCTAGGAAGATGGTGGCCCAACACCCAATACAGCTGACCACTCTCCCTGCCCCCCGTGTTCTGCTACTTCCACCCATGTCCCACCTTTGTGCCTCCCCACTGTCCTGATGCCAGCTTCAGCTCCTTTAGTCCCACATCCTCCCTTGTTAACCTTTTTTTATCGCTCTTGTTATGTCCCAGAATTCTGTTTTTTCAACCTGCACTTACACCTCCCCTAGGTAGGATATGAACTAGTTTATTAACATACATTATGCGGGCACTAGAAAGTATTTTGAATGGTTTTAAGAGCAGCTAAGTAGCTCAGAACTCTAAGATTTAAATAAAGGACAGTATAGTTAACTGTGACAATAATCAGCAGTATTTGTCAGAACACATCTTATTTAGGAAGTCAATGGGTTGATTAGGTGCTTACACTAGCAGTTAGGCAGTCTGGAGCACACACTTCTAAACAATAAGTCTTGATACATTGCAGGAAGATATTGATTTATCTCCCCACTCATGCACCTTCACAACCCTCTTGTACAGTGGACTGGGTTTATTCAATAATAACTGTGTCTGGGTGATACTAAACACTTGACTTGCAGCTTCAGTGTTTAACACCCCAAAACAATTATTGCCTCACAAACCTATACTCTGTTTGTGGGGACAGCCCATGCCATGCCTTTGATTTTGAACTTTGAGCATGTTAAACACTGCAACCCGTGGTACTCTAGCATAATTAATTTTAGACCTGATATTTCAAAATATAATACAGTAAACTGGAGAAAGTAGTTTTTATACAATACTTGCATCCTTTTAAGAATTGGTTGTGTACATCGCTGTCTTACTCTGCAGTTGTGCCCTCCTTTTTTCACAGTTTTCATTAAAGTGAAAAAATCCTTATTTGCAATAGAAACAAAAACTAAAAGTAGAAAGTTGATCAAAAACAAACAAAAAATCTATCTAAATCATGTGACAATGATTTCCTTTTCCTATAGATTCACAGGGCTTTTGTCTAGCACCCCACCCCCGATCTGCCCTCCTCCTACTCCTACTCCTACTACTGCTACTATACATTGCTCTGCAAATGCCTCTCAGAGACTGTGCTTCTCACATCTGTTCCTGCACCTGACCTCTTTCATACTTTCTGTACTCAGGTCACCATGCTGTCTTCCCTTAGACTTGTTTACTGCCCCATATGATTTCTGCTACTCCCATTCCCTGTATTAAATGTTTATTTTTATCCCAGCTCTTCCTCTTATTATTATATTGTATGTACACCTTTCCCTTTGATTCTGTATGGTTTTGTTCATTTGTTATGCCACATCTGTTTTGTCTGTTAATTTATCCATGTGCTAATTGAACTGTTTTACCACGTAGGCATCTTTTGCATAATCTCCTTTGCCTTGGAGATACAACTGTATTCCATTTTTACTGATGTCCAGTGTTGCCCTTGTGTTCCTGATGGTACACCCCTCACACCCATTGTGTATAGTTTTTGTATTTAACTCCAGTTGTTGTTTTATTTTTGCACCTTATTTTGAAGCTTGTTTATAAAATGAGCAAAGGATTTCAAGCAATCTGATTGGTTGTTAGACGTTCATTAGATGTGTCTAATGCACAGCTAAAACTAGAACCCCCATTTAGAATATACAGGCCCATTTTATGTAATAAGTTACTGATGAGCGATAGTTCTAATGCATATTAGGGGCCTGACGCACTCAGCCTGTGGCCTCGTGCCTCACTACATCCCCCTAGCCATGCATTAGAACTGTCTAATGTACACCCCATCATGTCTTATTGCTTACTTATTTATATGACTTCTTTATTGCCTTACCATAGAATGTATCTAAATATGAGCTGCTTGGAGCCCAGTATACATTTGGGGGAAATCATGGACAAATAAATAAATAGGTGTCAATGATTCATGATTAGTTTGACTACTGGCCCTGTGACAGTACAGTAAAGTTAAAATTATTGTTAATATGGAATATATTTCTGATACAGTAACTAGAACGCAACACGAGAGAGAATATTAAAAAACTGACGTACCGCTGTAGCTCTGTTTTATTGATTAGCTGTAATGACTTGCACTACAAGTTGACTGCCATCCATTCACTCAAGCAACATGGTCTTGAATAATAGTATTTCAGCGGTTATGATCCAGACTTATTCAGGCTCCTTATGTTAAAAAGATCTGCATGATTCTCCCCTCTTTGATCTCTGCTCAATTTCAAACACAATGTGCACGCCAAGCAGTGACAACTGGTATTTTACTGATACTAGGGAATGGAGTTCACATTGCTCTGTTCTGAAATAATTAGTGGTGTATACTATAGTCCTATTTGAAAAGACAGCTGGACCGGACTTTCATACACAGTCAAGCTATTGCAAGCTGTCAAACTGCTACAGTTAAAAATTAAGTCACTTTAATGGGTGCAATTTTTCTGACACATGCAGACACTTTTTTAAGGCAGCTGTTTAGGTTGCGACAAAAATGTGGTCCCTACAATTGCCTATTTAACCCAAGATAGCCCCTTTTCAGTCATCTTAAAATGTGCACTTTTTCCCAATTTTGAATCTGCTTTCACATCTTTTTTTACATCTGAAATAATTGAATGAATTCTGTGTTAATGATGACTGCCACCACATTTTAATCAACACATTCAGTTGTATATGAAACAATCTAATTTCAGTAGCCAGGGAGTGTCAGCAAGTGGTCAAAATGACATGGAGGCTTTGCAACACAACATGGGAGTTGCAGCCATTCCTTCCACAGTCACAAAACACTTTGCAGCTCTGCAGAAGAGAAGGGTGTGGGTGTCAATAAAACAGCCTACAAGGCTATGCATAAAGCATGTTGACCCTTTCAACACCAGCTGCAGAATTTCATGCCCCCTCTGCCTGTAGACCTCTTACAGGTAGGTCATGAGAGTGTTGCAACTTTGCAATGGGGATCAGGAAGGCTGAGAGGAGACCTAGAACAATGTGGGACAGGACAGCTGGCAGGCAATAACATGGGAATCAGGCTATAGTGGAGCATTCCACTTTTATATTTTACAGTTTTTGGCCAAGAAAGACACACTGAACCAAAGCTTGTTTCCAGTTGTGCCCTGGGAACACAAGGAAGTTAAGTGACTTGCTCAGGTTCACACAGTATGTAAGTGGTGGTTGTGGGATTCAAACCCAGTTCTCTAGGTTTGCAGCTTTGTGCTCTTAACCTCTATGTTATACTGCCTCCAAGGAGCACTGGAAAATTAGGGAGTGAGTAGGGAGTCACTGGACTGCCAGGATAGGCCCAGTGAGATGCAGAAAATCTATATTTGCCGAGCCTGTGGATTATGCAGCTCACACTACTCTATAAATACAGTATAAGCATGAAAATGCCCTGGACTACTTGAAATCCTTATGTTCTACTGAAAACAGTTACACTGTATGTTCTTCATCATTGCTTAACGTAGAGTGCCATGGGTTTCCGTGTCTCCCAACATACACACATACTGTATACTAGTTACTTTTGCATCCATTATGAGACATTGATACCCCTTATGAAAGCTGATTTTATAGGATTAACTATTTTTAATAGTTAAAAAATCTCAAAAGAGAGAGAAAAGCAGAGGTTTTCAAAGATCAGCTGACCTAATTGGGGTAGCTACTATAAGTCACACCATGACACTAATGCCTCAAAGTCTAAATACACAGTTTAGAAAAGATTTTCAAAAAGTAATCAATAAAATAAGAACCTTTTGTTGGGCTTGCTTATATTCAGTAAGCTTTGCAGTATCAAGACGTACGGTGGTTCCACCCCAAAACACTATATGATGCTACAGTAAAAAAGGGACAGGGCCACTGCACTATATGTGGAACAGGGAGGGGAAACTGTTTATAGCATCATTATGCAAACTGGCAGCTTAACCTTTATCTTTGGGATAGTATATTAATCATGACACTACCCTCAAGTAAATTGATATAGACAGTCCCCTACTGATTCCACTACACTTTAACGGAACACTGTTTATTATAGTGGCACAGTATCGCCACCGAGGTAGGCTTGAGTAGGCCCTTCTATGTTAAACCTTGATTCTGGTGTGCTAATAACTCAGCCATCCTTAGACAACATAACCTAACGTTGGGAATGCGCATTTCGGACCTTGAATCTCTGGATTCTGAAAATTTGTTAATGATCTGTCAGTTGTTTAAAAGTTGTAGAAGTTCAAAAATGTGAAAACTATGCTTTTTAAATAGGAACAGTCAGCCCCAAGGGCTTCACACTCAAGTGTGGGTATGGTCCCAATGTGCACATTGTGTGCAAACAGTTTGGTGTACTTACTGTTTACTGTAGTATGATATATTGTATCAAATTAATTTTGGTTAGTTCTCGGGTGACACCTGCTGTTACTACAAATCCCAGAATCCCCTGCAGCTGACGTCAGAGCAGTAGGCAGCAGTGGAAGATTCAATAGCCTGCAGTACATGTTAGAGTTTTTATAAGCTTTGATCTTTTGTTTGCTGGTCCCACTGTCATCCCTGGGCTCAGTACTGTCAAAGAGGACTGTACTTAGCCCCTACAGAAAAGCAAACCAGGAAAACATCTGATCGGAAACTATAAAAGCTCTAGCATGTACTGCAGGCTACTGAATGTTCCACTGCTGCCTACTGCTCTGATATCAGCTGAAGGGGATTCTGGGATTTGTAGCAAAAGAAGATATCAGCATAGAACTAAGTAAATTAGTTTGATACAATATACTATACTACAGTCAACAGTAAGTAAACCAAAACTTTTTTTTACATTAAGTGCACGATTGTGCCACTTGAGTGTGGGGCCCTTTGTGCTGACTACTCCCTTTCAAGATCTCGGTTCGTCACAAATAACTAAACAAGCATTTATCAATGCCGAATTTTTGCTTGCATTGTAGTAGAGCTTTAAAGGGAACATAAACAATATATAATTTTAATTAACTATTTCTGGTGTTCCTGTTCATTATTGACATGTTCTTAACATGCTTGATCGTAGTCTAATATATTTAAAAGAAATGCAAACAAAAAGGCTCACTCAGCATATCAAGTAGTTCTATCCCTCTTCATTTATTTCATACCATACAATCAGGTGAAAGAGGCTCCGCTCCTTCATCAGACCCTAACTTCTTGTTCACCTTATCATAAACAGCACTATGCTTGTCTCATCGCTGATGTGATATCTCTTAAAGCTGCTGGTCTTACTAGATTTTGTCAGGATATCCTGAGTGTTTATCTAGGGGTATGATCAATTCCCTCATTTTGAACCGAACAGCGAAGCCTGCCACTGACTGCCACAACCAAGGGGAGTAACCCCCCATCACTAACTACAATAACTGTGTGATTCCCTATCCTACTGTCAATTTTCTAACCCCCAGCAAATATATCACCACCACAGGTTAGTAAAAGGTGGGGGTAGCCAGCCTTTAGAGTACTCTCCCTGGGAACACCAGTGTGAGCTGGATGCAGTGTGAAGCAGCAGGCATTTAGATATTTACCCTAAAAACATCACTGCACTTTATTCTGTGAGCTTGCTTTAAACTATGCTTGTCACATAAACATTAAGGGCTGGATTTTCTTTTGGGTGGACGCAGCCCTTGCATCTGTAGACCTGCCTGACCTACAGTCCCTAATGTGGACTATCATGTTTCTATGACACAGCATAAGGGATTTTAGTATTTACTCATGCTTGCTATGATGTACTATTCAGTATGACTATGTTTATGGTCTTAGCGCACCACCTACAGCTATTAGCCATAATGCCATGATCAGCATATTCTATGAATCAGTCTATTGTAACTGAAAAAGTAATTTTATTCAGCATATTGCTTGTCACTGTGTATGTGCAAAACCTAGCAGCCTTGGGTGTGAGCTGCACACCATACCCACCAATAGAAATGCTTTGTTTAGCTTTTCTACAATACAGATAAGCCCGTTACCTGTTAACAGACCTTCTTATCTTTGACTATAAGAGTTTGTGCAATCCTGTTTTTGACTGAGTTGTCCTATGATGACACCAGGTGTTCAGAGGTTCCAGACTTCCAGCTGTGGTAAGCTGTCCTTTTTAGATGTATTTTGGGAATAAACCTTTATTCTTTAGCAGCTGTTTTTGTCATGTTTTGTCATTCACTGGTTTAGATCCTGCCAAACCTGAACACATTTCTATTTTTGACACATGCTGCATCCCCACAGATGCATCCAGATGTCTGTATTCTATGTACAGATACTGTATCTGGATGCATTTGTGACACTTCCATCAGTTTGAGGCAATTTTTTCTACAACTACTGGACTTGTATTCATTTTTCTGATGCAAATGCAGACTTCTGTCCAGGAAAATAGATTAACATTTTTTGGTCTAACTTCCTGGGCAGTTTCTGCACCCACATGTAAAAAACAGATGCAGGGCTTTGAAAATGGAAACATGGACAACGATGGCAGAAAGGACCAGATGTTTCCCAGTCAGCCTATGCTCCCTAAATCCCTGAAACCTTTCATGGAACCTAATGTTCCTCCAGGGTACTATCACTCCGGTTCCTTTCCCCATTCTCTTCCCTGGGCCTGTTGCCCCAGGCAACCCCTATTTCCTTCATTCTGCCCCAGGACTGCTTTAATCCCCTGACTGTGCCACCCAATGAATACATTGGGGGTGCTAGTAGATGATGTCAGCCTTGATAAAGCCATATTAACAGTAATGCATTACAGGGGCAAACATTTTGACCAATCATTTTTAATTTTATTTTATAGTGCCCCTTACCTCCTGATTTGTATGATACCCTTCCCCTATTTTGAGTCTGCTTTGCCACTGTTTGTTTACAGTTGAAATAAATAAAGAAGCACTGTTTTTAATATGGTTCAGACCAGGTTTTTATCAGTGTTCGCTGCTGATTCTGAACATCCAGTTGTTATGGTCCCTTTTCATGTGAATACAATGAAGTAGCATGCAGGAGAAATTGATCCCTTCCCTTATGGGACAAGTGTACAGAAACAGCTGAGAGTACTGAAGAAAACCTAGTTTGAGCCATGTTAAAAGGAGTGCTCTTTTTATTATTTCAAATGTGAGAAATATGCTAATGCAGACTCAAAACGGTGAAAGAACTCCGTCTTTCAGATCAAGAGATAAAGGTAAATTTAAAAAAAAGTATAGGTCAGAATTTTCACTGCTATCATGCACTGCTGCTTTAAATGAAAAATGTTGGCATGTTGGGGATTCTTGCTGCTGTTGTGGTATGTATTAATAAATTGCATTTTTGGTACCCATACCTATTCATGGTGCCTTGGTCCTTGCTAGTTAGCCCTGCATTTTGTTGTTTTTCAATTATTTTAGGCTGTGGGAGGTGTAGGCCTTCAGATACACTCTCTAGGATATAATTGTGCCTGTGTAGCACAGTATGGTCTGCATGACCATTGGCCTACAATGTGGATCAATAGGCATACAGCACATACTGTACGCTGTCATTCAGAGGGTGGCTGGGCGGTATGCGGCAGACTGAAGCCACCCGCCGATGACTGGGGGAGCTGGGTGGCTGGGTCCTCTGTGAATGGGATGGGAGAAGGGTCTACTGAGCCACCAGGTAGCATATGTATGTCACAAGCCTGTGACTGGGTGATATGGGAGGGAGGGGGGGATACCACAGGACCACCAGGTATTCTTATATGTCAGTACTGCCTGCGATCAGGCATGACAGAGGTAGGGGGATGCCACCAGTCCACTAGGTATCGTACTGGGTACAATTGCCGATGGTCGGGCATACTGTGAGGGTGTC
This sequence comes from Neoceratodus forsteri, assembly GCA_016271365.2. Classification (NCBI taxonomy): domain Eukaryota; kingdom Metazoa; phylum Chordata; order Ceratodontiformes; family Ceratodontidae; genus Neoceratodus; species Neoceratodus forsteri. The sequence goes on from CM028129.1 coordinate 1,737,444,526, forward strand.
GAGTGCAGTGACAACCAGAGAGGGGGTGGATGCTTGTGGACTGTGTCCCGGGCTGTGTTGCACCCTGCAATGCAACAGCCCATCTGTGGGTGGCCCGGGTTTGTTCCTATGTTTTACAGGCTCAATCTTGCACCCCCGTATGTGACGCATATCAGGGTTGTGCCAGCATATGCACCGCACATCCCGGGCTGAATATCGGGATGTGCAGCATATGCACGAGCATGCCTGCTGTATTTGCGCTGCATACATTACCATTGCGCTCCAGCACAGTGGGACTTGTGCTGCTCCTGGCAGCCTTTTGAACATCTCATTGGGGCTCTGTTGCACCAGGTGCAACACCTTTGAATATACTGGCCCTTGACAATAATGGAACGGCTGACATCATATTATTAGACTTTTGTAAAGATTTCGACAGTGTCCCATACTAGGCAGTGGTTGAAAAAAAAATGCAAAAACTCAACATAAAGTTATTTGGTGTGGTGTGTTAAACGTTGGATTACAAACTGAATTCAACAAGTGTCATTAATGGTTATTTATCATCTGAGGGTAGTGTGACCAACAGGATGCCTCTGGGGCCTGTCCTGGTGCCCATCATCTTTCAGATTTTCATTGCAGACATAAATACCGATGTGGCAAACTGGATTATAGAATTCACTGACTACACCAAACTTGGCAGACCAAGTGACACAGAAGATAATATAAACAGTATTCAAGCAGTCTTACATGAAATAATTGAATGGGCATTCAAAATAGTATATCGTCACCTCTGTGATGTCTGCATTGCTAAAAAAATTCTTGCCTGACCAAGTTAATGAAATATGCCATGCAGGTACTGTATCACAATAGAAGCTACTACCCTCCATCACGTTAACTTCATTTTGCATATTATTGCTTGCTATGAAGCCACCTTTAAGAGATGCTCTGTGTTGCATCTGTCTTTTTGAAGTCGCCGACTGCCTCGTTCTGCGTTTTCTCTCCTTGCACTTCAGTTGGCAGCTTCTTTTCTAGAAACTAGAGTTACAATTGGAAAAAAAAAACACACTTTACTTTAGATTTCAGCTAAGAGGGACTTACTTTAAACATGTACCTGTATTTTACTTTTCAAGACCGAGCATGCTCGGTTACGGTACAGTTCAATATGATAAAAGTGAAAGTGCTCCGCAGTGGGTCTTCTCCATGTACAGACAGCAGCTTTCTTTTTCTAAGAAAATGAATAAAACAGAAACAAACAACTTCTTTTTCACTTTTTAAACTGAATGACACTTAAACTTCTGGCAGGAACTCACAAACAGTGGCAGCACTCGGTCACGCTACATTGCAGCAGAAAGTGAAAGCCCTTCAACATGGAGCCACAGCAACAATGGCAGGATCAACCAGATCAGACTTTTAAATTGCATTTTATTAAAAATGTATGGCAGATTTAAACATATATTGTCTACACTGGGCTGAGGATTGCTGTACTGATTTGTTATTTCTGTTGGTGTTAACCTGTTTGTGGTAGCCTGCTTGTGCTAGGGTGTGTGTGTGTGTGTGTGTGTGTGTGTGTGTGGCAGCTTTTCTGTGTGTGGTGTGGAGTGATCTTACTAGTGGTGAGAACATTCTGAAGACTGGAAGGGGGCTGGAAAGTAGTTCAGGCATGTGGTCGCGTTGGGAGGTGTGTGGTCATTGGGAAATAATACACAGTCATGTGATACATTCTGTCCAATCATGTTAATGGAATTTCTATAATTTTTACCTACCCATTATATATTTGCACGTTAGTGCCACTATAGTTAGGGTTGCATGGCCACATCTATGTTAAACCAAAAATCTTGCACTTCAATAACTTTGCAACTGTTTGTCTGAGTTGCCTGAAATTGTGCATGTGCTGTTCAGTGCCATAGATCTCTGGATCTGCCAAGTCGAGGAAGTATAGGGCAGTGGTTTAAGGCTCTGAGCTGCAAATCTGGAGACCTGGGTTTGAATCCCACAGCCCCCACTTGCATACTGTGTGACCCTGAGCAAGTCACTTAACTTCTCTGAGCTTCCAGGTTGCACCTGTAAACAAGCTTTCAGCTTAGTGTGCTACTCCTGGTTAAACAATTGGATCTGCCAAGTTTTATTCCAATTGGATGTGTGGTTGTGGAGATGTGGAGTGCCATAAAATGGGAAAAATCCTTACCTTTTGGCAAATGCTTTGCCTGGGGCTATGGCCCAAACTATTTAGAGGTTTGATCTGGGTTACTAAAGTGCCTTTTGAAGATTTGGTGAAAAAATATTAATCTGTTCAAAAGTTATTAAAGTTTAAAGCTTTCTATTATAGTCTATGGAAAAAAAATATACGTCCATCTCAAAAGCACTTTTTGCTTTCACAAAACCACTTTTGACTGCCACAAATGGGTTGTGCACTTTTGTGCTACCACCATCTTGTTTTCGGTTAGTGATGGCAAATAAACGCTGTAATTAAAAACATGCTGCCCCTTGGTAAACACCAACAGTTGTGTTTGCCTAATTGGGGCCTGAGACACAAAATCCTGATATTATTTTTGCAAAATAGTGGCTGGAAATAGGTTTTCTGAGTTTTGGCTATTTGTAGTGTCATAACTTGTGGCACTTCTTTTGCGAAACTGTCACAAATTTCTGCAATTTTTGGGCAACTACCGGTACTGTTGCGCGAAAACTGTCGCAAATTGCTGCACTGTTTTGCAAAAATTGCTGCAATTTCCAGCAATACTTGAATGGGAAAAATCCATTGGCCCCAATAAAAAAAAAAACAGATCCTTTTCTTGCTACTTTTTGGGGCAAATAACATTGGCATCATGTTCCTCAGCCCCCATTTAGGTAAACACATGTTGGTGTTTACCTAATAAACGTAGTTTTTTCTTTTTTTACAGCTTCTAAGGGGGCCGATGCATGTTTTACTGATTAAAAATGTTTCTGCTGACATTGGGGTGCCAAATCCCTGTGTTAGCAGAATTTTTTTAAATGCTTCTGCCAACATCGGGGTGCCCAATCTCCATGTTGGCAGTAGAAATCCACCCCCTCCACCACCCGGCCAGTGTGGTACACTGGTGAGCCCACTCCCAGTGTACCAAAATATTTTTATTTTAAATTCCCATTTTTCCCCCCAACATCGGGGTGCCCAATCCCTGTGTTGGCACTACCTCCCCAACAGTGTGGGACACTGGCTAGGCCACTCCCAGTGTCCCCAGTAATGTGTTTTCACTCCCCAGTACAGTGGGACATTGGGGAACCCAGTAATGAGCCCTGCAGTACCCTACTCATTACAGCCCTTGGAGATGAGAGTTCCCCTCCCACCACTACCTTCTGTCGCCTCCCTTGCAGGCAGCTGCTGATCCAAGTCACTATCTTTGTCCCTGTTCCTTGGTTTCCCAACTTGTTAATCAGCCTCCCATGTGGCACTGAATCGAATGCCTTGCTGAAATCCAGATACAGGACATCCACCACATGACCCTTCTCCAGTTCCCTAGTCATCCAATCGTAACAGTCAACCAGGCTGGTCTGGCAGGATCTGCCAGAGAAGAACTCATGTTGCTCTCCATGCTGGAGACCATTACCTTCCTGAAAGGTTACTAACCTCTCTTTAATGATTGTCTCCATTAACTTTGCCACATTGGATGTGAGGCTTACTGGTCTATAGTTGCCCCATTCATCCTTGGTTCCACTTTTGTGGAGGGGCATCATATGGGCCATCCTCCAGTGCTGGGGTACACACTCTGTTTCCTGACAGGTATTGAACAAGTCTGCCAATGGCTTTGCTGGGACCTCTGCCAATTCCCTCTGTATCTGGGGTCTTTAGGAGGCATACCAGTCCTACCAGTAGGATGAATGTTCTCAATGACCTAGAGCATTCACATTGTATCAGCCCACCTCTGATCCTTTCTTCTTTGCTCCATCTCCTTTTCTTAGTTTCTCTCTCTCTCTCTCTCTGCTTCTCCATCTCCCTCTGCTTCACAGCCACCCACCACAACAGTTTATTTATATTCTCTGAAGGTTCATCAGCCAGTTCCTCAGCTGTCTCAGCCATACTAGCATCAAATTGGGGATCAAGCTGTGTCTTCCTTCTGGTTCCAAGCTCCAGACCAGGCAGTGGCTTTTCTCCAATTTCTTCAGCCATGACCCTTGTAATACCCATGGTATACCATTGCAGCAGTGACTCCCAGATTGTGAAGACCACCACAGTGACATGAATTGGGCAAAGTTCACCTGTCACTGTGGTGGTCTGTTTGGTGATCAGGACTGCCTCGCTGGGTGTTTGTCCCCCCAAGTCCAACTCTGACTCAGAGTTAGAATTCTAGAGACTGGGGGGCATGGAGGTGGAGCCCCCCACATGTGGGGGTTTGGGGTGCACACCCCTGATGGATGCACAGAGGCATCCCGACACTGCAATGCAGACAGTCTGCACTGCGGCTGTCGCTGTCGGGGATGTCTCCATGCCAACTGTCACTGCAGTATGGGTAAACCAATACCCACTGAGTACTTAATGCTCCTTTTAGGTTGTCTACCTGGTGCTGAAACATGTACCTTAGGTCTATTATGATACAAGGGCTGGTATCTGCTGGCTGATGTTCCCCTAACTACCTGACCATCAATCAGTATCCCACTCCTAACCCCTCCATGTTTCAGTGTGTGAGTGTAAAGGATAGACACTGATTCAATTAGTATAAGGTACAACACACTTGCTGCATGATTTTATTTCAACAAGGTTCCAAAAACCAAAAAAAACACAAAGAAATAAAAATAAATGAAAGAAAATAAATCATTTCACAGCATTTGTCAGGATGCAACAGTCAGGATCACATATTGCTGGGATCCTTTTCTCATCTGCGCTTCAGATTGCTTTGAGGACATGAAGTCTGCATGTCCTTTCCTCTCCCAGTCTCCAGGAAGAATAAACAAGCTCTGGCAGAGCCACTGTGACTGTGAATGCATTAACTAGATAAGGGTGTTTCATGGGCTTAAACATAAACATTTATTAATTTATTTTAAAAATATCAGATTTACAAACCTTTGAGTCAGAGACTCATTTACAAAGGCACCTCATCGAAACTAATACAAAGACAGCACAGTTAACAAGTCCAAAAACAATGGCTTGGAGAGCAGACAGTTATAACAGTCATTCACTGGAGATACATGGGTAGCAGTAGATAAACAGATTACATAGTTTAGGCACACAGGCACCACATCAAGAAGACCAAAGCAGTTCAAACAATATACAATAGCTAAAGCAAATGGACATCAGGAGTCAAAGAGAAGCCCAGAATGTTCACATGAAGGCTGCTGCATACACTAACTGAATCAAAGTATAGTACATTGAGAAAGGGCATGTTTAAGTAATAAGGCACAACAGGGTGTGTGTTATCATGTAATACTGTCACTCCTGGGGGGGGTTAGAGCATGAGGTGAAGCAGAGTATTTATTTATTTGCACATATTTATTTGATCCACTGGATCAGCAATATTTGCACAAGCTGTGCCCAGTGCAGATTTTACAGCACTGGTCCTGGTCTGGTGCTCTGGGTTTTACCCATACCACACTGCATATGTCTTAGTGATATACTGTACAGATGGCTGCAGAGTCTAACCCATTGAAGGCTGAAGTTTCAGAAAATCATTATGCTACAAATATCAAGACTCACTCCCTCCCTCACCCCCCCAGTCACAATTAATCCTCTACCAAAGTCATGCTTAAATACTGGTGCCTCTACATCTATGCCACTAAGCTTGTAATGCTAACATGCTTCTTCTGCTGCTGTGAGTTAAACTCTTCATTTGAAAACATTTTGTTGAGAAATGTTTGTTTTAGTATATCCATGGTCAGGAAAAATGAATTTGTAAAAGAAACCAAAATCCCCATTTATCAGTTCATTGAATCACAATACAGCATGTTATGAATTTTTCAGATTCTATGTGTAATCTACAGTAAGTCAAATAGAAATTAGACACAAATGCCTACCTATTTGCAAGTGATGCAAATGTGGTTATTATCACTCAGTTGTAAACACCTATAGTCATAGTCAGGATTCACATTGCTAGACTTTGGGTAAGTATGACAAGTTTCCTAAATACTGGTACCTTATCCAGCTGTGTTCTGCTTGGTGTGAGTGTGTGTGTGTGTGTGTGTTGTGTGTGTTAAACATGTAACTTTCTATAGTATATTGTATAGCACTGTGAATCCTGGCTGCAGTGTTTTTTTCTCTGCTGTGGCTAAGCAAGACACTGTAACAAGACACTGGCCTGCTGTAGGGGCTATTAGACATCAAACCAAAGGGTACACTGTGAAGACTAACTTGGAGAAGATGTAATAAAACAAACTTGAATGACAGCCCACAGACATCATAAAACACCCAGGGAAAATTAGAAAAACTCCTCTAACAGCCTAGGCAGAAACAAAACACTGGATTGAAGTGAGAACTCAAAACTGGTAGTAATACATATATTCCTGATTTTAACATGCAGTTTTCCTTTAAGAAGATTCAGTAGAATATAAATAGTAGCCCAGAACTGCCTGCCTGTGAATGAAGTTGGTATATTATTTGGAAAAAGGGAAGGCTAGGTCTCTTGCTATGCAATGTCCTGCAAAGTAACACACTGACTGCTCTTAGGATGGCAGTGTCAAATGCTCTGAGGCGTCATGGGGAACTTGTTATGCAGAAAGTTCCAGGAAGTGTTTAACCCATTCTACTTCTAATGGGTGTCTGTACTATCCATTTGTGCAAGTCAACTCCACATCTCAAACTTAAAAAGAAAAATACACTTCATCGCAGACTGTGTTTACCAAGCACTGTGCCCTTGATTAAAATAATTTGAACCCCATCCCCCCAAAAAATGTGCACTCACATGAATATGCATGATTTATCTGTAAAGACAATTAAAAATGTATTTCTAAATGCATTAGTAACACCAATGTTTTCAAGATTTTGAAACTTCTAAAAAGACAAACTATATATATAGATAGAATATGGTAAACGAATATTGTTAATCCCAAAAGCTGAACTTTGTTTTTAGTATATAAATGTTTAAGAAATACCTGAAAGCTATTTTCCTTAGTTTTTAGACACTTCTTAGTCTTTCCTTTTGAGACACCAGGTGACTCTGATAATCATTTGTCCCAAGAGTTTTTAAGTCAGTTTGAAGGCATTTTAAGTATCTTCTGTTCTAGTCCTTAACAAAATGCAGGGACTCCACAGACTTCTGTTCCTTGGTCCACATCCCAAACATGTGAGTCTTCTTTCAGGATGATAGATCCACCTCATGCCCCTCCCACATGAATAAAAAAAAAGGTGGGATGGACCTTTTGGAGCTTCTTGGGTGGAGGTAGGGTGTACCTTACTTCCCCCAAAAAAACAATTCTGCCTCCCACTACTCAGGTTCCAGTTCTTGTACCACCCATTTAAGAAACAAAATAGTGCCCTGCAACCATTGACTAACATGAAAGCGTATTTATTTGAGGGCAGAAAACATTTCTTGGAGGAGGGTAAGGTGGAGGAGACTATTTACACCTTCAGTCAGTTCCACGGACAGAAAACATGACATCACTCCTTTTGTACATGCAATACTCCTGTAGGCTCCGACCACAGTCATAAAAACCAAGGCTGCTTGCAACTGTTTTCAAGACTTTGGGCAAACTGAAAAACTATGGCTGTTTGCAGTTGGCTTTATGTAGACTGAAAAACCAAGGATGTTTATATCAGATACCATTAAGAATTTAAAATAAAACAAATAAATTCTCCAGCCTTTTCTCTATCAAGGGAAATCTTTCATTCATATTAAATCAGGCTTTCTCAGACACCAAACCACTACGTAGTATATAACATTTTCAGTATAGACAATCAAACATATGTTATACTATATGTGCTGCATAACAACAATGGAGCAAACAATGGCTCACATTTTAAATGTGCAAATGTTTAACAATGGGTATGTCTTTATATTGTTAAACAAAACTGTGTTAGCTAGCTATTACATTGTCCCATCACTTTGAGCCATGCAGGATGCATTTTAGAGGGACTTGAAAAGGAAACATAGAGTAAAGAAGAAAAAAGGGGGGTTTCTATAGGTGGCCATCCTGACAGAACAGGGAGAGTATAGTATAGTATAGAATAATTAGAATGCAGTTGTAACAGGCTTTAGAAAAATAAATTAGAATAGAGTCTCTTTACTTCCAAGGTAAGATGAGTGGTCCTACCACAGTGACCATACTCTAGAACAGGAAATCACCTATATGACTTGCTGTTGGTGAAGTATGCCATACTTTGTTAGAACACTTTTGCCATCACAAAAATATACAACATTTCAACTCATCTGCTTTGTTGCAAAGGCAATGCACTCAATTTTCAAAGCCCTGGGAATGATGCAAGCTGCCTGCATCAAAACGTATTTACATAATGAGCCTTGTGAACACTGTGCATCATTCCCTATTTTCAAATGCAGCATGTGTTGGATGGGGGGGCACCTGACTGCACCATGGTGGACAGGGTGTTGCAGCACACCACAGCTGCAGCATCCCCTATAGTGGAATTCTCAGTGCTCCCTGAATGCTTCAGACAATTGCTGGGGTTTAGATTAACTGAAGCGGGTCTACTGGCCCCATGCCCTGTCACCAGTTTTAGCTGATGGATGGCCAAAGTGACCCTTCGGCAGGAGATGTGTAGGGTGGCAGTGTGCTCTGCTGGAAGAACCAGGTAAGGCAACACCAGATAGAAGCCACAGACAGGACTGAAATGCAGGATCCAGAGGCATGTACTATGTGTATATTAATGCATACCATCTCTGCCACAAGGTCCACTGCTGACACATTTCAGTGAACATACCATACTCCCTGACAAGGGACCTGATTGCAGGGTGCAGGTTGTCATCTTGGCTACATTACTACATTCCGTACCTGCCCTGATGCATGTTGCAGTGCCTGACATTGGTGTCCTGGTGTACATAGTCACAGTGTACTGGAGTCTGGACAGCATAACCTTCTGTTTGAGGACTTCTCCCCTCTTCTTCAGGTTGTGCCAGGTGACTGTGTTTGAGGGTTGCAAGTGGTACTCTGTGATTGTTATGCTTGGTGGGGCAGAATTTATGATGTAGAACTTGGCAGAAAACTCTGTCAATTCCCTCCCATGCACCAACTTCTTGACACATAGGACTGCCTGTGGCATCATTGGGGACTTTGGGGCAATGCCCCCCTCGGGTTCCATAATCCAGTGCAGTGTCCCTGACACATCCAGCATTGCCACAAGTGAGAGTGTTGCATCTGTATGCCAGTCTAAGTGGCATTTGAATACTGAGTACTATGTTTTTAAAATAATATTTGTTTTTGTTTTTTCCACTCGGTATCACTACATATTGCCAGAATTTGCAATCCCAACATTTGATATCTCGAGTCTGACATCCCGACACAACACTCACCTTACAAACTACCATCCTGACCACCAATAGCCTGACACTACAACTTGCTAGGATTTGGAGTTGGTTATATTATTTTAGGGGGTACAAATAGGGCATAAGGGCAATGTCAAGCTTTGTTTGTCAGGATGGCACTCGGTCACACAATCAGTGAGTTGGGATGCCAGTCTCAGACTTTTGAGTGTCGGGATTATGACTGTCAGGATATCATCATATATCCTTTTACTTCCATAGAAAAAACAATGGGAAACACAGAGGAAAAGCTTCTCCCACCCCTGGTTTGTTACATGTGTGTAAAAGGTACACTTTATGCTTCCAAAGGCACGTTATGGGTACAGGGATGTGTGCCAGGCATGTTGCATGTAAGCAAAAGGAGTATGGATGTTGAATTTATATGTTATATCTGCATGTTGTATTATGTGATTCACAGTAACAGATATCAGGAGGGAGAAGTAGGATCTGGAAAGGGTTCTTTAGTAGGAACCCTGTGCACTGCTATAAGAATTTTGTAAGTGGTGAAATCCTTGCTAGAATTACAAGAATCCTCAGCGGGGTCAAGAGGGGTCAGAGCGATCTAACTATGGCTTCCCTCCAAAATGGCTGCCCCTGCAACACTTGACCGGGACAAGGCTTCCAGCACCACACACTGCCACCAACCAGTCTAGAGCCTGAGAGGGAGGGATTAAGGGCTGCACACCATATTCAGACTCTGCCAGGCCAAAGTTTAAAAAGGAAGGGAATAGCACTTGCTTCACTCCTACTGAAAATGAACTCCAGAACAATTTCCAGGAAACTGTTCTGTACCCAAAGGATAATAAGCAATTAGAATGCTCTACCAAATGATTTAGTTAACAGTAGAAGTATTGATATTTTAAAAGAAAGTCAGATTTCTATATGGATGGGGGATACTGAAAGGACTACTATACTTAAATTTTGAGGCTGTCAAATGGACATTCATGTCTACTACTGTCTCTGAAACTCCAAATATAATCTGCAAGTATAAATATGTAATTTGAGCCAATTGGTGCCATTCTATTTTTGTGCTGTTGACACATTTCATGAAAATAGCCAAAATATTTTTACAGCAAAACTATCCAGCTTTGCAGTATTTTATATAGTATCTGAATTTCTCATCTGATTGTTCTTTACTGCCGAATTAATTGGCATGTCAACAGAAATTATGTCCCCTATAATCCATTGACTGCTGTTGCTTAATCCTTTGCTGAAATTGTAATCCTCTGTTTGTAGCATCCCAGCTTCCATGCTGAAGAAATTGTTGGAATGTCACGAAAAGATGACTGTGACATTGGCAAAGAAAGGAACAGCAGGAAAAGATCAACTGTAGGGCACAAGGATACTGTCTCCATGGAAATGGCCTAGTTAGGAAGAATTAAAGGAATTGAAATACAGAAGATCTATAAAAGCTGAATTATGCATAGATATTATGTTTTTAAAAATATTCTCAAAAATCACAAACTCAGTTTAGTGTAATTTACAAATATAGAAACATAGAAAGGTGATGGCAAAAGAAGTCCAAGGTCATCTTGTTTTCTCATTTGCTACCTATCTACAAACCCCATCTCGTGCTATAGTAAAGTCTGCACTGTTTTGACCTTCAGCACTTCACTTGGGAGGCTGTTCCAGCTGTCCACCACTCTTTCAGGAAAAGAACTACTTCCCATGTCTGTCTTAGAATTGCCCCCTGACAGTTTACATTCATGCCTCCTGAAAGTGGTATGACTGTAGCTCTTGAATAGGTTTCTGTGATCTACCTTGTTCACCTGCTTCATATACTTACAGGTTTCAATCATATCTCTTTCTCTTCTCTAGTGAATACATATTCAGTGTTGCCAACCTCTCCTTGTATGACCTTCCCTGCTGTCCAGTAAATGTTTTTGTGGCCTATTTCTAGACAGCCTCAAGGCAACTTACAGTATGTCCTTTCTGAGGTAAGGGTCCAAAACTGGAAGCAATACTCCAGGGGAAATCATACTAATGATCTGTAGAGGGGGAGTACCACCTCCTTCCTTTTGCTGGCAACCCCCCCCCCATACAACACAGCATCGTTTTGGCCTTTCTATTGCCTTAGTGTACTGTGCTGATGATTTAAGGTTGTCAGCAATGAGTGCCACCAAATCCCTTTCTTCATTGGTCAGACAGATTCCTGCACCCTATAACCAATAGTTTATCTCCAAGTTCCTTTTGCCTAAAGAACAGTACATGCATAACATTATGTTTTTTGCCAGTGAACTTTAGCTGACACAGCTTTTGCCATCTTTCCAGCCTATTCAGATCTTCTTTCAAATCCCTTGCCCCATATTTTGAGTTGACCCTGCCACAAAGTTTAGTATCATCTACAGAGAGAAATTGTGTCCTTTATCCCTACACCAAGAAGAGGCTGGCCATATGACAGTTATGATGAATTAAATATCTTTAATGTTCTTGAATTTCTATTTTATTTATTCATTCATGTTATTTTTAATTTTTGTTCAGGAAAGGCACAATGGGCTATTGCAGTTGATTTCCAAGTGTGTTTTGGGGTAGTGGGTTACAACGACCTGCTTTATTGACAGGGGTAATGTAGGCCAGAACGTCGTAAAAAAATCACCATCTCATGATGTGTCATAGGATTTTTAACTTCCACCTAGACAGCCACCAAAGATGGACAGCATGGGCCTCAGTTTAACAACTTCTCCAAAAGAAAACACTTCATAAGTGCAGAACCCTCTTATTGCTGCATTATGGTGTCAGTATTGGATATTAATATGTACACGTTCCTGGTGTGGAACTCAGATCTATGACCTTCTGAACTTCCAGACCCAGAGGTAAACATGCAACCTGCTGAGTTATTAACACTGCAATAAATTTATCTGATGCTAGACTATTGAATTGTGAGTTATAGGAGTCTGGGCCCAACTGAAAATATCTGCTACAGACTTGATTTCTACAAAAGGAAGACTTGGAGTGAGTATTCTTTTAAAAATGTAGAATGTATAAGTTATGATGTGTTTACATTTTTCCTTTCAGAGGATACAGCAAAATAATTGTGAGAGTCAATACAAAAGTATTAAACTGCTGTTAAAAATGCACACACATATACAAGCTGGTGATAACACACTTGGGTAAAGTTCATTTCCGAAGTGCTACATCTTGATGGAAAAGGATATAATTAGCTGGTTACAAAGTCAATATCAATAAATTCACTGTGTTTGAATAAGTGGAGAAATATTGATTAAGGATTTTGATTTTTTTATTTAATTTCACTCTGGATTTCTTGCAGAGCAAGTCTATACATGTTTGTTTGGCTCATTTCCTTGCATTATTTTTCTCGGATATATAATAACTTTGGTTTGTGTATACATATTTTATGCAATAATTTAAAAATCCTAGAATATATCAGTTTAAGTAAAAATACTGCTGAAGATGACATACATTTGAGGATGATTCTGACAATACAAATACTGTACTTTGCATCAAGTTTGAGCCTTCAGAGCAGGATGTAAACATGAGGATTACTTTTGTGCTGATATAGACTATTTTGCCACTAGAGGATAACACAATTTAAGAACAACTTCTTCTCAAATACATCCTGGTCTCAATTCCTAAATATATGACCCCATCCCCATAACTCAAAGTCTACTATGCTGAGGTTATTAAAATCCACACAAGCCTAAATCTGCACAATGAAAACTATTGACTGTTCCTGGTGTAATGCATTCAGGCCCACAAATGCTATTATAAAAAATAGCAGCTTCACATAAATATTTGAAAATGTCAAATTGATCTGGACTGGTTACAGGGGGGTACCAATAAATTTGCAGCTTTAAGAAAAGCACACAATGAGTTTTTTTCATCATCAAGTCAATACATCAAGCTCTTTTTCCTGTCTATTCACCTGTTCCATGCATCTCATATACTGGTGTTGAGTGAGATGCCAATTTAACAGACAGAGTTGTAGATGCTAAGCACACTTTCCCAAACTCACTGTTGTTCCCATTGTGATTATGCCAAGTCAGCAGTTATGAGATGTACATCCCTCTAGTTTTAATCCTTACGTGACAGAGCAAGTATACCAGAAATGAACTCTCTTGCATGGTTACATGGAATCAGGAAACCTGATGTCACACTGAGGGGCCCTGATGGATTGGTGAGGTAAGGCATGCACTTTAATGAGCACTCCCAGAATCCACCATCATGAAATGTATTTACTCTGCCAAACAGCAATGCCCATCAGAATCTGTGACCTCTCAGATGCTGCACTACTGTCCCTATTGGCTGGATAATGGGCTTCTGTTTTAGCAATCCTGGAAATCATGGCATCATTAGATGGTATCACTGGCAAGATCAATGTACTGTAGCATCACACCCCACCCCCTCCCCACCCCAGGAACCAACTGATGGTGCTGTACAGAGAAATAAATAGCATAAGGTAAGAACAAATGTCTAATTAAAATGTGTTGCTTTACTTTTACTGGTCACCATTATCAACAAAAAGATACTGAATTTAATTTAAACAATGCCTATCTTAACCAGTGCAGAGCAACATGTATTGCCTATACTGTATAACTTGTGGATTCTTTTGCCTGTCACATTCATGGAATTCAGCAACATTAATCTGACAAGTTCATGAAAAAAGTTTGATTTCTAACATTTTCTTGCAAGAATTTTGACAGTTTGCAGAATTGTTTACCACACTCGGGAACATGTTTCAAAAGATTAACTCCCACCACAAAAGAAAACACAAAACAAAAATCATGAATGTCAAAAACTGTGAGAAACAATTCCTCCTTGATGCAGTTTTTTAGGATAGCATCGTGGATTTTTAGTGTAATTTTCTACTTGTGTGTTTGTTAATTATTTCACCATTGAAAATTACTAAATATGCTAGATCAGTGAAACATGTTTTTTTATGAAAAGTTAAACTTTGTTTATATTGCTTTCTGCAATGTGAGTACCTAAGCAGGTTAAAATAAACTCATACAATATTAATCGTAACATGTGATAATGCTCTTGTATGTTGCAGCATTTCCCCATGTATGATCCCTTAGACCCCAGTATTCAAATTATTTTACCAGATAGCGCCAATTTAAATGTCTACTCCTACCCCTATTAAAAAGTAATTTAAAATGTAAGAAAATACAGTAAATAAAACATTTTGAAAAAGAATACAAAGATATTCAATATTTTTAGGAGTGGAACTTTGCTCAAAGTCATACCACAATACTTCCCTCAGAAGATTGCGATAGGGAAATGTGGCATTAGGGTTTCCAACCCTAACACCCCACCCCCACCCTGTAGGCAGCAACAGGCATGGAGTGTGTGCCTTGTGGCTGTTAACCCTAATGCTCACCCCATTCCATGAGTGAATAAGCTGAGATGGGTATAGTATATGAGAATGGTGTGAGCGCTAGGGTTGACAACCCCAAGGCACATCCCCCATGCCTGTTGCTGCCTGCAGGGTGAGGGTAGGGTTTTAGGGTTGGAAACCCTAATGCCACATTTCCCTGCTTCTGTGGCTTTAACCATAATTAGTGCGTTAAAAAGTTTTTTTGCAAAGAATTTCCTTATTTCTTGAGATAGGCTAATTGCATCCTTATGTGTGTGGGGGTGAAGGGTCCTCTGGGCCCTGTGCTCCCATCCATCCATAATTCTTAACATAGTGTAACCATATACTTATGTGCATGTGAGAGCTCTGGGCCTGAAGGGCCCTGTGTTCCCCATCCCTCCATACCAAAATTCCAAACCATCTAGGTGCTACAGGTATCAGAAGAAGAAAAGAGGAACAAGTAGTAAACAAAAATGTTCATATGAAATAAGTTTTCCTTTGATATTGTGCTCCATAACCTTGGAATGGCTAAAGATCCTTGCACCAGACCAGCAAAATGCACATCTGTGGCTGTTTCACTTTTTACTCTGAACATTTCAAACCAAAATTCCAAAGCATCTGGGTGCTACATGTGTCAGAAGAGAACATAGGAAAAATTCCCCTGGTCAACACAGAAAATTATTCATTTTTTGCTGTATTGTAGAGCCAGATTCACAAAAGGCAACTCAGGATACAAGGCAACTTGCGTCTGAAAATATTGTGCAAGTAGCACTTGCGTCCTGAGTTGAGTCATGTTGGGATTTACAAAGGCAGCCTGTGACAGGCTGCAGGCTGCCTGTGCCCAACTGCACCAATGCACCATAAACCCCCTTGTGACATGGCGTAAGGGAGTTTATGGCAGCAGTTGCACCCTATTCAGGAAGGGTGGCATCAAAATCCCCAGACTGGGATTCAGAAAGACCCCTGCTGGACATCCATCAAAGAACACTTACGCCTGCTATGAGGTGGTGTAAGTGGTCTTTGCTGTCCACTGGAGGTTGCCAATGTGCAGCCAGTGCTGCACAACTGTGGGGCCACCAGGACCCCTCCCACAGCCCCATTCCCCTAGCGTCAGCACTGCCCTCCTCATGCCCAAAGACCCCACAATAGACAGCACAGTGCCTAGTGTGGGCTATCACCCACCCCATCCCGATATTGCCAGGTGTGAAGCCCTAAGGGCTAAATGAACACCCCCTTCCCCAGCCCTGATGCCCACTTCCCACACCCTGCACCCTCATCCCATACCCACTGGTACAACACACAATCGTTATATGCCTTGTAAGCCTGGTGATCCAGTGGCCCCCTCCCCCCACCTGACAGTGCAAGCCTGAAATATCTGCCCTCCATGAATGACAGTGCTGTCATTCATGGAGTGCATATAATAACTGTACATGCTCCATAGACTGCTCAGTCAGTGGCTGGCCATGGTGGTGAGAGATGGGCTGTGCCAGTCACCAGCGGGGTACTGGGGGGAGTGGGGGGCTTGCACTGTCAGGTGGTGGTGGTACCACTGGATCACCAGGGTTACAAGGGGCATGACAAGTGTGCGTTGTACCATTGGGGATGGAATGTGGGTGCAGAGTGTGGGAACTGGGCATCAGGGCTGGGGCAGGGGATGTTCAGTTAGCCCATAGGGTTTCACACCTGGCATTATGAGGATGGCAGGTGGGTAATAGCCCTCACTGGGCAGTGTTCTGTCTCTTGTGGGGACTGTGGGCATGGGGGGCTGGATTATGGCAGAGGGGCATGCATGGCAGGGATTCCTGGGCATATCTGCCTCCCACTTGTCCCACGACTTGTGGCATTTGTGGTCACTGTGCCATCTGTTTTACCTATGCCACAAGTCATGGGGTGCAGACCCCTGGACCTGGTCTGATGCTGAATCACGTGCAGAGTCCAGGACACAGGATGGTTAGCACAAGCTTCAATTATCACAGCTTGTGACCTACCTTTGTAAATCCAGCTCTTAGTTCATACATTTTGAAGGGCTGAATATCTGTGCACCAAACTAGCAAAGGGCACATAGGTAGGCTTTCCCCTTTCAACCCTGAAAACTTCAGACCAAAATTCCAAAGGACTTTGGTGCTACTGGAGTCAGAAAAAGAGAGCTGCACAAACAGAAAAAATCAAATTGGATGATAGAAAAAGGAATCTTTATTTGTTTGTATTGTAGTTCGTAGCTTTTGAATGACATAATATTTTTGCACCAAAACTAGCAGAAGGCACATATGTGAGCCTTCCTCTCTCTATCCTGCAAATTTCAGAGCACAATTCCAAAGCACCTGGGTGCTACAGGTGTCAGAAGAAGAGAACAGCACAAACAGAAAAAACCCCTTGGATAATACAAAAAAAATATTATTTTTTTCATTTGTATTGTAGTTCATACCTTTAGAATGGCTGAATATTTTTGCATCAAACCAGCAAAAGACACATATGTGGACATTCTCCTTTCTACCCTGAAAATGTCTGAGCAAAATTCCAAAGCACCTGGGCCTTACAAGTGTCAAAAGAAGAGAACACAGGAACCGCCCCTGGGTCAATGCAAAAAAAAAAAAAAAGATTCATTTTTTGTTTGTATTCTAGTTCAAACTTTTAAATATCTGAATATGTTTGCACCAAATCAGCTACTGGAACATCTGTGGTCCTTTATGTCTCTACCTTGAAAATTACAGGCCAAACTTCCAAAGCACCTGAGAGCTACACATGTCAGAAGAAGAGAACAACACCAAATAGAAAAAATTCCCTTGGACAATACAACATAGAATTATTTTTTCATTTGTATTGTAATTCATAACTTTTGAATTGCTGAATATTGTTGCAGCATACCAGCAAAAGGCACATCTGTGGACCTTCCCCGCTCTACCCTGAAAATGTCAGGCCAAAATTCCAAAGCACCTGGGTGCTACAGATGTCAGAAAAAGAGAATATAGGAAAAATCCCTTAGACAATACAAAAAAAAAAGATTATTTTTTGTTTGTATTGTAGTTCATAACATTTGAATGGCTGAACATTTGTGCACCAAGCCAAAAAATGATATATCTGTGGACCATCCTCTCTCTACCCACTCCGTTCCACCAACTAGGGATTGCTAGAGGTTCCCAGGGTTCGTCTTCAGTCATCTGGGGCTAGAGCCTTTTCCTTTGTGGCCCCAACCCTGTGAAATTCTCTACCTCATCGGATTAGAGAGTGCTTGTCCATTGAGACTTTTAAAGCACCTCTGAAAACGTATTTATTTGAGTTGTCTTTTGGAAACAATATTTAGTTTTATTCTGCTGCCTTTTTAAGTTTGATATATGTATTTTTTTTTTTTTAGTTTTTGTTGACCGGGTAAGTGCACTAGACAAATCCTGCCTATTTTCAGGCACGACCCGGGGAGGGGGATACAGATGAATGCCAACTGACCTTGAACCAGATTAAACAGTTGGTGGTATTTTTTTTACTGAATTATTTGAATGTCTGTTTTTATATTTATTAGGCATCTGCACTTTGGTTTTTTTAAAAAGTACATTGTAAATAAATGTTGATTTGATTTGATTTGATTTATCATGAACATTTCAGACTGAAATGCCATCGTGCCTGGGTGCTAGAAGTGTCAGAAGAAGAAATCAGCAGCAAGTAATTTTGCCTGAAATTTTCATTCATAAATTTTGAAAGAATGACTATTTTTGCACCAAACTAGCAAAAGGCACATCTGTGGGACAGCACCTTTCTACCTGGACAATTTCAGACTGAAATATCAAAGCACGTTGGTGCTGCAGATGTCAGAAGCAGAAGAAAGCAGCACCAAGTAGGAAAACAAAAAGGGATTTTACCCTCACAAAAAAGGATGATGTCATACAAAAAAAGATTCTTTTTTCATATCACAAGTCTTAAAAAGAATTTTAATCTAAAAAAAAAAGTCAGTGTTATTTCTTCAACATTCAAGTGCAGAATTAAGATATAAGGCTCCAGATAAGCAAGATACATGTGCTGGTCACTCTGCAGAATGTCATTTTTGCAGCTTTTGAAATAGTGAAGTTGTAGAGAAAAAGGCAAAACAAGATGGTGGCATATGAAAAATAGATTTTTCTCTCAAGAGAAAGGATGATGTCATATGAAAAATATTCTTTTTTCATCTCGTACCATTATCTTGATGTGCTTACTAAGCATGCTCAGAACCAATTTATTAAAATTTTTAAATTAAATAACTTTTGAACAGATTACTATTATCTCACCAAACTAGCAACAGGAACATCTGTGAGCCAGCCCCTTTTTACCCTACATATTTCAGGCCAAAATGGCAAACTGGATACTACAGGTGTCAGATGAAAACCCACTAGAACCAATGGGAAACAAATGGTGAAAATTCACTTTTTCCACTATCCAAAACATGGAATCTGCACATCCAACTGGAACAAAACTTAACACATTCAGAGAGCTACCCCGCAAGACAGTTCATGCAAAATTAAATGCAAATCAATTGAACAGTTGCAAAGTTAATAAAGTTTAAAAATTGGGGTTTAACATTCAACTACCTACTTAACCCTAACTATAGGGGTGCGACTGTGCCCCTATAATTACAGTGGCATGATAGCACCACTATAGTTAGGGTTGAGTAGCTTGTTTAATGTTAAATATCACATTTTGCACTATAATAACTTTGCAACTGATCAGTGGGTTTGCACAAAATTTGGCATGCGCTGTCCCAAGGCTAGATCTCTTGACATGGCAAGCTTTGTTCTGGTTGGATGTGCAGATTCTGAGATCATGAGAGTGCAAAAACTGTAAAAGTCGCCACTTTTTGCAGTTTTTTCCTAACTGCCTTGCACTCAGATGGTGTGGAATTCTGGCATGAATTTTCTATGGCAGACACAGCTTAGGTCACAGAACTGCCTTGCATTTGTTGGTGAAAAATATTCATCTGCTGCAAAGTTATTCAATTTTTATGTTCCCATTATATCTAATAGGAAGATCACGCTCTATGATCAAGGTATAAAGTTCAACAAAGGATTTGGTCTCTTGAAAAAGATTCTTTTTCATGAGTGACCAATCCTTTTTTGCCAGAAAAAAATTCCTTTTTCATGAGCTGCCATCTTGTTGATTTCTTTCCATGAACTAAAAAGCATGGAAAATACATAAAAATGTTGACACATTAAAAATCAAACACAAGAACTAAGCTAAAGGGGCCTGTTTAGCTAGAGTCTGATGTTTGTATTTCACAGTTAGGACCAGAAATAGTTTTTCCGGGCACCCAAAACCCCAGGTGTTCAGCTTAATGAGAGGAGAGCTTCCTCCACGTTCTCTGTATGAGAACAGTGGGAATTTCTTGACTTTTGCAGCAGCAGCTGAACTCGTGCTGCAGTGTGTCATATCATCCGCTGTTTCCCTAGTGTTTGGTGCCAACCCCCCCCCCACTCTTCATTGCTGTCCCTGGTAGCTAATGGCACCCTCCACCCATGGATCACTGTCCCTGATTAATACATTATTTCTGTTTATAACATGAATTGATGGGAACTGGGATTGACACTGGCTAAGCAGCAGCACCTGACCATGTATTAAATTCCCTTAAATGCACAGTTAGACTGCCTGATGTCATTATTAGCACAGGAATGTGGTGCTCAGTCCTTCCTGTTCAGATCCCTTCCCAAGCCGGCTCAGCCAGAGTGCAGTGGTAGCCATTGTCTGTGCTTGGAAGTGATGAGGAGAAATGGGTAGTGTGGACACAGATGTTTACTTGCACTTCTCAAAGTTCTGACAGAAAAGTGGAATTGGGAAGAGCACAAGGCAACATCTGGTAGGAGGGACTGATGCAGAGAAACAGTGTAGAGCACTTCTCAAAGGCCTGGCAGAAAAGTGAGAATGGAAAGATGCAAGGTGATATCTGATAGGAGAGGGTATGCATGTCAGTATCAGCAGCAGCTGGGCAGAGAGGCAGGCACAGAGGTGAAAGACACTGCAGTGTGTAGCTCACACAACAAGAGAGAGCAGCAGGATCCTAAATGTTGTTACTTTGATTCTGGTGAGGGGCCGCCAGATCATGCAAGTAGCAGAACACACAGTACAAGTTTCCTGCAGCCAGTGACAGAAAAGACAGCATTCCCCAGCAAAGTGGCACAACATCTGTGCAGTGCGTGCATACAGAGGTAGACTGAATGTAACAGTGTGAGTCATAAGGAGAGGAACGGCTTCCACAAAGTAATACTGCACCCAGAGTTCATGAAGGCAGCATTCTCTATCCGTTCAGCAATGATAAATGAAGGTGACGAGTAGGATAGCATTTCAAGAAGCCGAACCATACTGTGGTGAACCATGATCACTACTTCATCACATGGTAAGATCCAGTGACAGACAATGAAATACACATATAGTAGCAGTTACAGCCAGCCAATCACATACCTCTTGACTGCAAAGTGCAAATCATGGTATTTGTATGTGGAGGACGATGGGAAGGAGTCATGCAGATTTGGGCAGCCCAGTAGACAGCAGTGGGATACACAGAAAATGTGACATATTACCTGAGTAGTAACCTAGTGGCCCCCCACCTGCTGTGCGTTGTCCTGTTAGTTTTCTTTTTCTTCTCTGGTGCCTAGTGGCACCCCTCTAAATGCTGATCTCCATCCCTGTTATTTTTCATTACTGCCCTGGTGTGTAGTGGCACCCTTCCACCATCTGATCGCCATCTGGTTTGTTCCCTAGTGTCTAGTACCACCCCCACCCTCCCATTTCAGGCACAATCTGCAAATGAAGAAAACTGCCACTCAATGTTTTTTTTTTACCTGTAAAGAAAGAAAAGAGTCCCTCAACAATCATCTCCCACTAAGCACCCACCACTCCCCAGTACATGCCCAGACACACTCACTCACCTGAACAGGTCCCAGGTTTGAGATCCACTCTCCAATTGAAGACACATCTTGCTATATAAGAAATTAAGGTAAATGCAGTACAGTGTATTTCAATGTAGGGTTTCAACTTTTATTCATAACTCAGCCATTTTTTGACATTTTGGACCAAATTTTCAACATAGCCATCTGGGACCCCATCTCATGAACAATATGACTGCCGTTACGCAACTCCTGCTCTAAAGGTGATTTCACGGTTGCTTGGTGAATTCACTGTTCAGGCAGGATTTACATAATGACAGTCATATTGTTCATGAGGTGGGATCATAAGAAGGTTATGTTGCAAATCTGGGAACAAAATATGTAGAAACGCCAAAGTTATCACCATTTGTTGCAGTTTCGCTACCCAAGCTCATAACTTTGGAAATTGTCAATATTTTGACCCCAGATTTTCAACATAGCCTTCTTATTATTACCCAATCTGATGTATGTCAAAGCTGTCATTTTTCAAATCTTGGCCAAAATGTGTTTTTGTACCTGTGGTGCTGAATGGCATTGCAGTTGTGCAGAATTACGCTTTGGCTAGGATTCAGAAATGTTCTGTATGTGATACCTAAAGTGGGGTAATACTATGGCTATGCTAATAATTTGATCACTGTTGTCCTATAAATGGAAGCGCAGGGCACAGAGGACCTTGGGGTCATTATCCCTAATGCTGATCTCATTCTCCTATACTATATCCACCTCAGCTTATTTACTTATGGAATGGGATGGGCATGACAGCTGATGACCCCAAGGCACCCCCTGATGCCTGTTGATGTGTGCAGGGTCGGGGTGGGGTGTTAAGGTTGGAAACTCTAACTCCACATTTCCCTACATTTGTGGCTGTAACTAGAGCATTAACAGTTTTCTGATATGTGTGTGTGTGTGTGTGTGTGTGTATATATATATATATATATATATATATATACAGTGTGTATATATATATATATATATATATATATATATATATATATATAATTGGTATGAACTATGAGTACCATATAAATAATGTGATTAAACCAGTTCACCAAAGATTAGGAGCTCTTTATAAACTGAACTCACTATTAATACCATCAACCAGAGTATTATTATCATGCAGTTTTCTTCATTCCACTATTGATTATGGTTTGGTCTTTTATCACACTGGTAATGATGGATTAGTTGCTAAAATTAAAACTTTAATAAACCAGGTAGCAAGATTTTCCACATAGCTACCAGTTCACACACATCATTGTGTACTTCTCAACCAAGCAGGAATGCTTTCTCTTGAACAAAGATTTAAATCTCAAATTGGAATTTTGGCCAAGAAGATAACCATGTACAAAGTTCCTGTCATTTTTTTAAACTATTTTTAAAAAATATTCAAATATGAAACTGGCTCGCTGTTTTGTTTCTAGTTACTTCTCAGTTCCAAAAATGAGACCTGCATTAGGTCAGAGATCATTAATTTATAGCCTACCATTAATTTTTAATTCATTTATGATAAAAATTGATTGTTTATTAAATACAATGGGTAAATATAAAAGGGTGCTGAAAGATTATTTGCTATTAGACATGAATGTGCATGTTTTGTGTAAAACTTTGTCTAGAATGTGTTGTATATACTAATTTAAATATTTGTGTTATTATTTATACCCAATGTTTTATATGCTGTATTGTTTTTGTGTATGCATTCTGGTCACCCATGAAAACCAGTTTTTGGCCCATGGATGGGGGTGACTGTGTGATAATTCATTTATCTGGTACAGTTGCCAGTGACCTCAAATAATCTCACAAGTGGCAAAGCCATGAGCGATGGTTACTAGAGGTCACTGGCAACTGTTGCAGATAAATGAGTTTTCACACAGTCACCCCCCCCCCCACCTGCATATTTCATTTATGCAACGGGCTTTTCTTGGTTTAGATCTGTTTTGTTGAAAACTGCAGTGTTGACCAGTAGCATGGAATAGCACACGCTTGAGTAACACATATCGGGCTTATGCGCAAATCACGCTATTCTGCACTAATGGTCAACTTGAGTGACTTGTTACATAGTAATTTGCAGGACTTTGTGCAACTTGTGATGTAGTAACTGTGTGTATAAATGAAATTTATATATATATATATATATATATATTAGTAGCACAATAGTGCCACTATACTTAGGGTTGAGTAGGCAGTTTAATGTTAAACCCAGCATTTTGCATTTTAATAACTTTGCAATTGTTCAACAGATTTGCACAACATTTGGTGTGTGTGTGGTCCTGTGGGGTAGGTCTTATGCCCTGCCATGTTTTGTTTTGATCGGACATGCGGATGTTGCGCAGTGCATAGTGACAAAAAGTGTATTTTTCACTTTTTTTGGTCCATTTTTCCAGAATGTTTATCATCACCCTGCACCCACACCATTTGGGATTTCGGCCTGGAATTTTCAGGATAGCTACAGGTTGTGCAAATGAACAAGCCAGCATTGGTTTACTGAAAAAATATTAATCTGTTGCAAAGTTATTCAGTTTTGACATTTCATGATCTGAACATGATCATTTCAGTCTTTGGGATAGCTGCACAGCTTCAAGCAAGGATTTCAGCTCACGAATGGGGATTTTGACAGCTCACGAATGGGAATCCCTGTTCATAAGAAAAAAAATTCCCATTCGTGAGCCGCCATCTTATTTTTACTATTAGCCCCAAACAAACTGTTGTAACTTGTCTTCATTAAACAAAGGAATGGGTTTTGTTCATGGCAAGGCCCTCTGCAAACCCATGTTTTTGTTTAACTTTAATTAATGTAATCTCAGCCATGTTTTGCTACTGGAAATCCTTGTTCATCACTCACTTCCAATTTCTGCTTCCAATCCCCATTCACGAGATAAGGACCAGATGGCCCTATCTCACGAACAGGGATTGGCTGATGAACAGGAATTTTGACACTTCACAAATGGGGATTGAGGTGTCAAAATCCCCATTCATGAAATGAAGACCAGATGGTCAGATCTGGCCATCTGATCGTGAGATGAGATGAGATGAGATGAGATGAGATGAGATGAGATGAGATGAGATGAGATGAAAAAAATGGCAGGCATGACATGGGGTGCCCAATCCCCATTTCTGCATGCATCTTGGCCCCCCCTCCTAACCACAACCATCAATATGTACACTAGGAGCCTACCCCAGTGTGCCAAATATAGTTATTTATTTAAATTTTTATGGTTCTGACACTGGGATGCCCACTCCAGGTGTCGGATGATTCCTGTCCCCTGCCCCCAAAGCCAACTGCCAATATCGGAATGCCCAATCGCCATGTCAGCTTGTATCCCCCCACCACTGTGACACACACTGGGAGCCTACCCCAGTGTGCCTACAATTTTTTTTTAACCTGTAAAAAAAAGGAAACCATCCCCAGAGTGTTTTTTTTAATTTTACCTGTGAAAAAAAAAACATCCATCATCATCTCCCCAGTCCTCCCTCCCCTATCCCCACCCTACCACTGAGCACCCAACTCCCTGTACCTCCACCCCCCCGCTTACCTCATATGTACCTCTGGAAGTCGGCAGTGTCATCTTCTTCTGGACCGGGATACATCTGCACTCTACAAAGGAGAACTGTGAACTGAGGAATCCAGTAAGCACTGTATAATGGGAATCAATGAGAGTGCTTCAACTTAGGTTGACATCTCAGTCATTTTTTGCAATTTTGGCTCCAAATGTTCCACATGGGGTTCTTGGGACCCCACCTTATAAACACTATCACTGTCATTTCGTTTCTTGGTCATGAAAGGTGATTTTGTGGTTGCTGCACAGAATCACCTTTCAGGACTGAGTAACAAAATGACAGTGCCACTGTTCATGAGGTGGGATCCCAAAAAGCCCATGTTGAAAATTTGGGGCCAAAATTGCAAACAATTGCCACATTATGAGTGTGCATTGCACAGTTTCTACGCATGCTTGTAACTTTCGCCAGTTTTTTATATTTTCATTCCAAATTTTCAACATTGCCATTTTTTTAACACCTCCTCATGAACAGTATAGCTGTCATTTTTCACATCCTGCCCACAATGTAGTTTTGCACCTCAGGTGCAGAATGGTGCAATCACTGTGGGCAATCAACTTTTGGGATGGATTAACAAAATCAGAGTGCCACTGTTCATGAGGGGAGGTCGCAAAAAGCCCATGTTGAAATTTTGGTGAAAAAAATTCCAAAAAATGGCCATGTTATGAGTGTGCACTGTGCAGTTTCTGCACATGCCCATAACTTTGTACTGGGTCATAATGCTGCATGACATAATAGCGTATGGCATTATGGCAAACCCAGACTTGTATGCATCCTGCGTTGGGCCCACCTGGAGTTGAGAATCTTTAGTGGGGGGGGATCGGGGCACAGCCCCCCATAACGGGGGTGTGGGGTGCAGAGCTGCCCACAGAACAAAGACAGATGCCTCATGGCATAAATCACACAGTGCAGCTGTGTCATGCGGCATTATGTTGTTTGACATAATGACCCTGTGACCCATAACTTTGCTACTTTTTATATTTTCACTCCAAATTTTTAACAATGCCATTTTGTCACACCTTCTCATGAACAGTACAACTGTCATTTTTCACATCCTACCCGAAATGTGGTTCCATACCTGAGCTGCAGAATGTTGCGATCTCTGTGGGCAATCCACTTTGGTATGGATTAATGAAATAAAGTGCCACTGTTCATGAGGGGGAGGTTACAAGAAGCCCATGTTGAAAATTTGGTGAACAAATTCCCAAAAATGGCTGCGTTACGAGCATCCATTGTGCAGTTATATGTACGCTAGCAATTCCACAAATTTTTTATATTTTGAGTCCAAATTTTCAACATTGCCATTTTTTACACCTCCTCATTAACAGTACAGCTGTCACTTTTCAAATTCTGCCCGAAAAGTGGTTTCACACCTGAGGCACAGAATGGCATAATCGCTGTGTGTGTAATCAACTTTTGGAATGGATTAATGAGATCAGAGTGCCACTATTCATAAGGGGAGGTCCCAAAAAGACCATGTTGAAAATTTGGTAAAAAAAATCCACAAAATGGTGGTGTTATGAGCATGCGTTACCCAGTTTATACGCACACTTGTAACTTCACCAATTTTTCATGTTTTCACTCCAGATGTTCAACATTACCATTTTTCATACCACCTCATGAAGAGTACAGCTGTAATTTTTCTAATCCTGCCAAAAATGCTTTTCCACACCTGTGGCATAGTTGCACAGAATTACATTTTGACAAAGACTTGAAGATTTTCTTTACTGAGTAGATGCATTGAGGTGATAAGAAGGTTATGTTGAACATTTGAGGTGAAAATGATTTAAGATGGTACAGTTATGGCTATTTGTTGTAATTTTGCTATGCCTGCTTGTAACTTAATGTGTGGAAGTGCAGGGGCCAGAGACCCCTGTTTTCCACAGCTGCATACATATATGCATTTGTGGAGGGATAGGAGTGCAGGGTCCAAAGGATCCTGTGCTCCCATCTGTCACATATGGATGCTGTTGTATATGGACACTGTTGTACTACCTGGATGGAGGGAGAAGAGTGCAGGGTCCTTTGGAATCTGCACTCCCACTGTAACATATGGATACTGTTGTACTATTTTGATGGAGGGAGGGGAGCACAGGGTCCAAAAGACCCTGCACCTCCACTGTGACATGCAGATACTGTTGTACTCTCTGGATAAAGGAACGGGAGTGCAGGTCCAGAGGACCCTGTGCTCCCTCAGTAAAATAAAGATAGTATTATACTGTCTCAAAAAGTAAGGAAATAAACTGCAAAAAACATCATTAATGCATCAGTTATGGTTACAGTGACAAACCTAGGGAAATAACACATTGGGATTGAGACCCTAACCCCTCCACCCTAACACCCCACCCCAACCCCACCCTGTATAGACCAGCAGGTGATGGGGTGTGCCCTGGGGTCATCCGACCTACCTTTCACTCCATTCTACTATACTGTACCATGTCAGCTTTCTTACATATGGAATAAGGTAAGAGGCCCAATGACCACAGAGCACACCCCATCACCTGTTGGTCTGTGGAGGGGGGTGTTTGGGTGGAGGGGTTACGGTCTCAACCCTAACATGTTAGTTCCTTACTTTTGTCACTGTAACCCTAACTGTTGCATTAATTAAGTTTTTTTGACATATATATATATACATCAACAAAGACTTTGTTAATGCTCCAGTCTAACACTCAACTCATTCCTTCTGTAAATACAGTCAGGTGTGTAAACATTATGAGAATGGGGTGAGCATTAGGCTTGAGAAGCCCAAGGCTCACCCCATACCTACTCTCCTGCCTGGTTTTGGAGAGTTGGGTGTAAGGGTTGGAAATCTTAATGCCTCGTTTCCCAGATGTTGTCATTTTATTTATTTATTTATTTATTTATTTCAGTTTAGGATTAATACCTTTGAGTCAAAGACTCATTTTCAAAGGTCCCAAGTCAGTTCAAAGGTTCCAAATCAGGACCTTAACTGGAGCATTAACAAAGTTTTTTGCAACTTACAGTACAAGTCACATTAAACTGTTCCTTCAATGAGTTGTTTTAGCATTTCTGAATGAATTGCATGAGTGTTGTTGGGATTCAGTGTAAAGTCCTGCACAAACTGTTTCATAAGAGTTAAAACTTAGTTTTGCATTGCATTCTGACTGTACTGATAATGCAATCCAAATGAGTTGCAAAAACATTTTATAAACAATGTTCTTATGCTGGTTAAGCATTGAAAAGCAATACATTATGAGCTGCCAGTCCATTGCCAACTGTAAAAAACAATGCTAAGCCAACTCATTGGTGAAACAGTTTAATGTGACTTGTACTGTAGTTCCTTACTTTTTGAAATAGTAAAATAGCATCCTTATTTTACTGTGGGAGCTCAGGCTCCCATCCCTCTGTAGATGCATATAGGTATGTAGCTGTGTAAGCACAGTGCTGCCTGGGCCCTGCACTTCCATTTAGAGGAGAACAGTGACCAAACTGTTGGCATAGCTAATGTATTACCCCACATCATGTACCCAGTACAGAAAATATTCTAATCCTGCCTAAACATAATTCTGTGCAACTGCAATGCCTTTCCATGCCACAGGTACAAAAACACATTTTGGCCAGGATATGAAAAATTACAGCTGTGGCATACATGAGGTTGGGTAATAAGAAGGTGATGTTGAAAATCTGGGTAAATCACTGGTTATAATCTCTTTCCTAACAACAGAAAGGATAAAAGAGGGGAGGTGTATGTATTTACATTAAAAACAGTATTACATGCCAGCAGCTCACTGCAGAAAGCAACACCACAGAGACTGAGAGCATATGGATCCAGATCCAGACAAACAATAATAGTATAATAACCATGGGCAATTGTTACAGACCCCTGAAATCATCTAAGGAATATACTGAACATTTAATAAAAAAAATAACAGCTGCTTCACAAATGGGAGATGTAATCATAGTAGGAGATTTTATTTTGCCAGGAATTTCTTGGGATACATTATCAGGAATAACTGGACAAGAATTCACCTTTATAAACAACATTGTAGCACTTGGCCTTAAACAATTAGTAGAATATCCAACAAGAGGCAACAGTATTTTGGATATAATTCTGACCAATACAGAATCACAAATAACAGAAGTAGAAATATCATGCTCTATTGGTGGGAATGATCACAATGCAGAACTATTTAACATAAAAACAAGTATATTCAAGAAATATCATAAACAGTACATAACTGAGTATAATAAGGTGGATTTTACTAAAATAAGAGACTTAATAAAGGACAGAAATTGGATTAAGGAAATGATTAAGTTACGCTGCACTAAAGACTGTTCCTGTCAGCGATTCCATCTGCCTGATTTGTACCTGATAACCGACACTGTGCCAATGCTCCCCCTCTGTGTTCTACTTGTTATCTCCAAAAGTCAACTAGCTGAACCCCGGTCCACTGGTAAACTGAAAGCTATAACTAGTCTGGTGAAAACAGGTGAAGGAGGAGTTCTATGGAGAGCATTAGCAAAGTAGGAGGGGCAGAACCACATTAAAAGCTCATACCGTGCTGAAGACTCCACACGTACGCTGCACTAAAGACTGTTCCTGTCAGTGATTCCATCTGTCTGATTTGTACCTGATAGCCAATACTGCGCTAATTCTCCCCCCTCTGTGCTCTACTTATTACCTTCTAAAGTCAACTAGCTGAGACCCGGTCTACTGGTAAATTGAAAGCTACCACCAGTCCAGTGAAAACAGTTGAAGGAGTAGTTCTGTGGAGAGCATCAGCAGAGGCGATAGGGCAGAACCACATAAAAAGCTTATGCCACGTACGGCACAAGCTCAGTGGTGCAAGCACCACTCAGTAAGGAAAAAGACAAACTTTACATGGACTTTTCTAAGTACAGCTTAAAACTGTTCTGAACTAGTTTTATTTTTATCTTCAATTGAATATTTGGATTGTTTTACTAGACAAACATACTAAGCATTTTACATAATGTTTTGAATTTAACTGCATGGCATACAGTGATTTAATTGTTATTGATGTTAGGAAGTTTAGTAAACTTTTTCTTCCTCCATATTGTCCACTTTACAGGGGACTCCCTCAATCAGTTATTTGCATTTTTGTGTAACATCAAATGACAACTGGGATAGACCTTACTGCACCTTATCAAAATAAGATCCATAGGTATTGATATCAATCAAAGGCTCATATATGGCATTTCT
Source organism: Neoceratodus forsteri (assembly GCA_016271365.2). Classification (NCBI taxonomy): domain Eukaryota; kingdom Metazoa; phylum Chordata; order Ceratodontiformes; family Ceratodontidae; genus Neoceratodus; species Neoceratodus forsteri. The sequence goes on from CM028129.1 coordinate 1,737,474,859, forward strand.
CACTACCCTATACATTAAGTATATCATTGGTTCCTAATATAACCATCTTGACTGGCCCTTAGCCACTTTGTTCCTGATTTGATTTATAGAGTTTAGCTGACCCAAATTTTGGTGCACCTGATCTCTGTTCCCATTTGTTTTTGTTTTTCTTTCCTTTTTGCAGTAGTGTGGCATTACAAATGAAGCAGCAAAAGGGAATAGCCTGCTTTGGAATAAGTGCTACTTTGTTTTGTTCATTAGACTTAGCAGTGCAAAACATTAATGGGGCTGACAAAATTGGTATTTATGATAACAATCTACAATTGGAGTTGCCACTTGACAAGTATGTAATTGAGGTAGGCCAGGTGGTCCTTGGTATACTAGAAAAATTGGAAATAAGAAGATTGGGTGATTATTTAAATTCTTTGGAAGAGAACCTTTTCCTAGTACATCTTAGCTTCAAAAAACTTCTCAAATCGGGAGATGTTGAGGAGAACCCTGGCCACCAAGATAACAATATAGCTGCCAATTAGTTTGATACTCTGGGACTAAGACTGGCACATTTGAGCATGTGCAGTCTCTTACCAAAGAAACAGGAATTGGAAGCCTGGGTTTTGGCTCATGATCCTGACTTGATGTTTATTTATTTATTATTATTTATTTGGATTTTGGTAACCGGGTAAGCCCACTGAGACCAGAGGTCCCTTTTTCAGGGGCGACCCAGAATTAGTTACATAAAGAGACATTTATAGGCAATATTTACAGTAATTACATATTGTACACAAATATACATTGCGACAGCATACAGGGATAGGACAATCAGGCTCCCAGTTAGACTTCAGTCATGAATTACAGCTATAACATTAGTTTCGTAGATAAACATTAGTAAACAGCATACAGTAGTAGACATCTGGTTCACGTTCAGACACCTGGTTACCCACCAGTTAGCGTGTAGTTAGCCAGCACAGATGAGGCTAGGTAGAAAAGACAGGATATAGGGAGGTTCACAGCAGTTCAGCAGGCATGAGACCAAGGCTTGGGGGCTAACGGTTGCAGCCACACAAACTGAGATTGAGTAGATAAAGTCTGAGTCCAGACTTGAACTGGTTGAGGGTGGGAGAATCAGTCAAACTAGTGGGAAGGGAGTTCCATAGGTGGGAGGCAGAAAATTTGAAAGAGCGCTTGCCTTGGTTCGAGCGCATCCAAGGGATGTCCAGTAGGTGTTTCGCGGATGATCACAAGGTTCTGGTTTGTTCTTTAGGGGAGAGTAGTCCTCTAAGATGGGGAGGGGGACCCAGGGTAGAGAACTTGAAGGTAAGGCAAGCGACAGGGTACGCGAGTTTGTGTCGCAGAGGCCAACTGTTCCTGTCTCGAGTGATGCCTCCTAGGAGAGGAGCTTGTAATAACCATGCCACTCGATTATAGAGTATGGATAGTTTGTTGAATTCTGACTCTCAGAGGAACTGCAGTAGTGGAGCACCATATAGAATGGTGGGGAGAAGATTGCAGCTGGCAATTGCCCGTCGTGCAGCCAGGGATAAGGAGTCCCCCAGCCGGTAGAGGAGACCAAGTTTTTGGTGGATGGCCCGGGTTACAGAGTCAGTGTGGGACTTGTAGGTCATCTCCTGGTCAAGATGTATTCCAAGGTATTTAAAGCTGCTCAGTATCTCAACTCTTTTTGCTTGGTTGGTGCTGATCTGGAGCATCTGACTTCTGTCAAGGCCTAAGTGTCTAGACCCAAACAGCACAGCTTTGGTTTTATCTGCCAGAAGTCTGATCCATGCCTTCTTGGACTCAGCCATGACCGGGTGAGTGTGCTGGAATTTATAGAGGTGTTTGTTAGTAATAAACATTAGGGGATGTTCTGCATCAGTTGAGATTCCAGCTGAGCCCATTGGGTAGGTGAGGAGGAGGAGGAGGGAATGAACCATTTGGTAACTTGGGTGGAGAGATAGGATTAATGGTACCCCTGCAGCCAGGTAAGTCCCATGCACTCCTTAGACCAATGAGCCCGCATCTTACTGAGGCTCCATCTTGGTGTCTTACCTTCCCAGAGGAAAAATGATATCAGTTTGTCTAGAGGGCATAACACTTTGCCTGATAGGTTGATAGGGAGATTGTTGAGGAGGTACGCCACTCTGGGTAGGAGATGCATTCGGACCTGGCAACTTTACCTGGGAGGGAAAGGTTAAGGCGGCGCCAGCGAGTCACTTCCATCGTTAACAAAGTTATTAAAGGGCCCAAATTCCCATACTCTAGGTGCTTCCATTTGAAGGGAATGTTTATGCCTAGGTATGAGAAGCTGTGTGGAGCCCAGGTTAAGTCTAAGCCTTGCAGACAGGTGTTTGTGCAGGCCGTACTAAGGGGGGTAACACTGGCTTTTTTTTTTTTTTGATTAATTTGCAGACCTGACAACTGAGTGAACTCTTTCAAGGTCTCTAAGAAGCTAGGAAGAGATTCCTTTGGGTGGGTTAACATTAGAAGTAAGTCATCCGCATACAAGGCAGTCAGGTATGTGTGCTGACCTACCTGTATGCCCTTGATACCTTCAGTGACTTGCAGCTTCCATGTAAGCAGGTCTTGAGCCACCAGGAAAAGTAGGGGGGACAAGGGGCAACCCTGCCATGTACCCCGCTGCATGGGAAAGGAGGGGAGATGTCCTTATTTGTTAGGATTCTAGCAAGGGGGGCATTATACAGTACTCTAATCCATTGCCTAAAGTATGGGCCAAACCCATAGAACCAGAGTGCTTCATGGAGATAGGGCCATTCTACAGAATCAAAGGCTTTGGAGAAATCTACCGACATCGCTGCCATGGGGTAGTGGAATGCATTGCACGCCACTTAAGATTCAGGACCAATCTAATATTGTCAACTGCCGCCCGTCCTTTAGTAAAACCAGCTTGGGATGGGTGTATGATAGAGGGTATGGCCTCCATCAATCGAGTGGCTAGCATCTTGGCTGCAATTTTGTTATCGACTGAGATGAGGGAAATAGGGTGATAATTGGTGCAGTTTAGGGGGTCATCTGATTTCTTGGGAAGGAAGGTAATCAGGGCTTTGCGCATAGTGGGGAGGAGAATGCCAGTCACATGGGCCTCTTGCAGTACAGAAAGAAGGGGGGGTACTGATTTCCATACTCATGGTTTGATACAGTTCTGAAGTCATACCATCTGGTCCAGGTGACTTACCTTTGGCCAGTTGATTTACGGCATTCAGCAGCTCTGTTTCAGTGAAGGGCTTATCCAAGGCCTTTTTCATATTTTTGGGTAATTGAGGGGTGTTGGAAGCAGAACAGAAGTCTGCCGGTTTGCACTCCAATTGATTGGGATTTAAGGTTGCAAATGACTGCTACAGCCACTGATAGAAGTGTTGCATACATTCATTGATCTGTTTAGGGCCTGTGACCACAAGATCTTTCGAGCTCCTAAGGGAGTGGATACGTGAGGCAGCCTGTTGTTTTCTTAATTGAAAGGTCAGAAGTTTCCCCCTTTTATCTCCTCCCTCCCAGTGAGTGTGATTAGACCTAACCAGCATCCTTTCTGCCTTTTCTTGCAGCATGGTGTATATACGGTATTTTAGCCCACCTATCTCCCGAAGAAGTACTGGGTCAGGTGTGTGGGCAGCGGTGGCCTTAAATCTGGTTTCCAATGTCGAGAGTTCAGATTGTAGATTATTTAGATCTATCCTCCTGGCTTTATTTTGTTGGGCCATATAGGCAATGATATGCCCTCGCAAAACAGCCTTGAAGGGATCCTAGACCGTAGCAGCAGATGTGTCTGTGGTGTGATTAAGAGAGAAGTAATTTCTGGCTGTCTTCTGTATCATGGATTGAAATTGGGGATCTCAAAGGAGTAAAGGATTGCAGTGCCATCTGGTACCAGATCCGCACTGCCCAGAAGAGGTATAGAGGCATGAGACTGGGGCATGGTCTGAGACGTGGATGTTGTTTATCCTAGTAAAAATGATATCTCGGGCCACAGGGGCATTGGCCAGCCAGAAATTGATCCTGCTATATGTGGTGTGAAGAGAGGAAAAGAAGGAGTTGTCTCGCCCTGATGGGTGATCTCTGTGACACACATCGGTCATTCCCCACTCCGTCATAATTCCCTGCAAGGCCAACACCATTTTGCGGTGCATTTGTGGGGTTGGTTTGGATTTATCCAGAAAGATATCTAAGGTGAGATTAAAGTCACCTCCAATCACAATCGGAATCTGCAGATGATCAGCAGCCAAGGACTCTATGGTTTGTTTGAGATCCAGCAGGATTTCCGGATTGTTCATGTTTGGGCCTTATAGCACCACATGTTCCCCCGGGTGTGAAAACCGAACCACTATCCAGTGGCCTTGAGCATCTGAGACCACTTGCTCCTGTGACCAGGAGCATGATTTCCTGATCAGAATGGCCACACCTCTAGATTTAGTTGACGCCGAGCTCGCTATAACACTACCTACCCACGCCCTCTTGAGCCACAATACAGTTCTTGCAGTGAGGTGCATCTCCTGGATAAGTGCAATATCTGCCTGCAAGGAGTGTAAGTGTCTAAGGACCATAGATCACTTGACCAAGTGGTTTAAGCCCTTCACATTCCATGATATAAGTTTTACACCTGCACTGGAATTCTGCACTGTAGTTCCCAAGGTTAAATGAGATACAGGTACTCACCACCCGAGTCCAATAGGGATAGAGAAGCAGGAGTAGGCAGGTTACCTGAGACAAAGGAGGGAGGGAGGGTTGGCTGAGTGAACAGAAAGGGACGTCTGCTCGCTAGGTACAATGGCAATAATAACCTGGTACAAGAGTGAGAACAATTGAGTTAAAGTACTAGGTATGTAGACAAAATGACCGTCTATTAGAATTGAAGCTAAATACAACAGTTTCCCCACTAACGGGTAGAATAATAAAACTATTATCCACTAGAAATTTCAGAACTATAACTGATTAGGTAAGCACAAAGCTAAAGGTGAATTGGTGTATGCACGAGACTGCAATCCTCAACACTGTTGAAGAGGTGCACTCAGCCGCTCTGACCTTTCACCTATGTGTGGAAAAATGGAGAATAACCAACCAATAACACATAGCTCCATCCCCAGCTATCATGTGTACTATACAAAGAAAAGGCAACCGGGGGGGGGTGCAGGTTGGAACCCATGATGAGGGGGGAAAGGGAAGACTGGGGAGGGGAGGTAGGGACTTTGTTGCTTTAAGGCATGGAGGAGGTTCAAGATATACATAGCCAGTGAGGCTAACAAACCTCCTCTCAGTGTGCAGACTGAGGCTAGGCACAGTGTCCTTGGTAGTCCCCCAAGGCCAAGCAGTGATTGCTGCAGGAGACGGGTTTCTAATTGAGCCCATTGGTGCAAGTGAGGCCAAGTTGTCTACTGGAAGGGGGGCAGGGGGGTCCCGTATCACCAGGAGGGCAATCCACTGGGAGAGGTACCCTTATCAGGCCAGGTACAGAAGCAGTTAGTTTAATTACTCCAAAATTTGGGGTTTAGACACCCTCCAGAGTCACCCCTAGGAAATTTGCCAGCACTTACCAGCACGCTGCAGTGGGTGAGGGAGGTCCTTTCCATATCGGGCATCACCAATGATGTCACTAAATGGCATCATTGTATTAGGGGAGGGACTGAGTAAATACCCAAAAGGAAACAATACAGACTTAATGCATTCAGTCATTAGGAGCTTGCTCCCCAGTGGCAGCAGGTCTTGTTATGCAAGGTGTGGTGTCCTGGGATAGTGCCTCTGTGAAGGTTAGCAACCCAGGTTTAACTGGGATGTTGGAGAAATCCTGACAGTCCACCAGATCTGAGGGAAAGTCTGCCCAGGATGAGGTATCAGCCACCTCCATAATGGGTTCATCAGGAATGTCTTGCACGTCTTGTTGGTCTGGAGTAGAGTGTTCATCCTTGGTCTGCTTTGCAGGTGGTGCTGTTCCTGAGCCCTTGGAAGGAGATCCCTGGTCACTCGAGGAGCGTTGGCATACTCGGGTCATTTGATTTGGTCCCCACTGAGGTAGGGAGGGTGAGGATTGACCTGCTGGCCATTTTAGGGCTGCTTTGTTGTTATTATCCATTCCCGATGGCTTCAGATGAGGAGGGGACCTGGGGGAGGCATTTAGTGGTGACGCTGTCTGGGCAGAATTATACTCCTCCCTGCAACCATCACCTGGAAATTGGTTCCTCCTGTCCCGTGTTCGAGGTCCTGGAGCCCATAGCCTTTTGGGAGTTGTAGTACTGAGAGATATCTGAGGCCAGTACTTGAGGGCCCAGGTTTCAATCTCCAGAGGTGTCTCAGGTACTATGTCCCTGCCATCTCAGGACACATAAAGGTAGGCCAAGTTCCTAAAACCATATTTGAACCCCTGTGCTGCCAGCAATTTTTTGATAGGCATAAAAGCTTTCCTACAAGCAGCCACCTCAGTAGAGAAATCTCTGATGAAGGACACTATAGCCCCACGCCACATAAGTTTGCCCCTGTCTCGAGCTGCCCTCAGTACTTTTTCTTTGGTGGGGTATCGCAGTATGTAGGCGATAATGGGCCTAGGAGAGACACTGTGAGATCAAAAGCCACTGGGTATGCGATGTGCCCTTCCCACCTCAATTGGTCCATGCCATCTATCCCCAAGCATTTTGGGGATCTCTTCGTTTACGAAGCCCTCTGTATTCTAGCCTTCAGAACCCTCAGGAATTCTGAGGATTCTAATATTATTGCGTCGCTCACGGTTCTCTTGGTCCTCTGCCCGTCGCCACAGAGTAGCCAGCTTCTCATCTTGCTCCTGTAATCACTGCAGTATTTTGGCTTGATCAGCTTCTAAATCATCTGTGTGTTGCTCCGAGATATTCAGCTTGTCGTTGAGCACCCACACTTCAGCAACCATACCAGACAAGGTCACTGATATAGTTTCTACCCTTGTTAGGAGAGTCTCTAGCATGGCCGTGATATGTTGCAGCGAGGTGCTCACATCCACTGGGGGAATGGATGCATCTTTAGGGGTCATGCCCAGGTCTTGCATAGGGGGTTTAGGAGAAGCCATACCGAGACCATAGCAGTAATGCTTCCCAATGATTAAGGTGAGACAGGAATTTTTAGTACATGTTCCTCCACAGAGATTCAGCTGATTGAGGTCAGATGTGTTGTAGAGACTGCTGTTAGTTAAGCAGTACCAGGAGGTCGCCACACAAAGTTGGTAATTCAGGGCCTGCTTGGATCTTAGGTGGGTCATGCAGTGACCAGCGCCACAGGACAATATGACAGATCACTTGTCACAATATAACCCATGCTGAGCAGTGAGAAAGGGCTACGGCAACATGTTATCGCCTGAGGAGGGTCGGGGGTCCCTGGATGTCCACGGTTTTCAATGGATTGTGGTAGCTGGGGATCGAGCCAATGGTTCAAGTGGCCATTTTCCTCAGCATTCCAGCCACGCACCCTCATCCTTTACCTTTGATAAAGGATGAGTAGCCATCCGAAACATGTCAGGTTGCTCTTTATTATGCCATTACTTTAATAAATTTTTTTGACTAAGAAGACCGGTGCCGTTGTCTACATTTGAGGTGTGAGTGCTCTACTTTTTCTTGTTAAAATTGTTCCCGGGGATATTTGGAAGTCGGAATTGTTTTTGTACCAGTGTTTAACTGACTTTTTTTGGGGGGGGGGGGGGTTGCTGCCTGACACCAATTATTCGTATTTCTGCTGGTTACTTTATAGTCTACTTTGTGCAAGTACACCTTGTTTTATGTGTGGGGAGGGGGTCAGCTTGCTGTGTGATACCTAACTGGTATATTGTGTTCAGAAAACATCAGCATTGACTGGCCACAGCAAGCAGGACCCCCCCTTCCACCAACCCCCCAAAAAAGGTACATGGCCTATTTTTGATGGTGTGGTTTGTTTGCTATGTGATGTTGCGTTGGATTAATTGTGTAACAGATTTGTTTACACTGGTATTTAGGTGCATGGGGGGGCTGCTCGCTGTGTCCAAACAATGTCTAATTTTTTTTTTTAACCCTAGTATTTATGCTCCTGACTACCTCGTCTCTCCCCTCTCTCAGATATCCTCTGAACTGCTCTTCCTGGTCTTGCCGCAGTCTGCCCCTAGAGTACTACGGATCCACACAGTAACCAAGGCACCCGGATAACCCCCTGTCCGGGGTGAGAAGGCACTCTCCCATACTCACCTCCCCAAAGCCAACATGCTGAGATGTGGATCCTGTACAGTGGGGTCTGCCGTTGTGAGCCCGAGACAAGCAGGGAGGTGTCATCGCCTGGGAGAGACCAAGGGTTTTTTCTCTTATTCTCCCTAGATGTCGGCATGCAATGGGGGCCAATGAGCTGGAAGGCTCTGCCCCTGCCAACGTCTGCCCAATGCCCATGCTGCTGCTCCACTACCGCACCTACCCACCAGGCTTCCCTAGGTGGTGGTATAGCAAAGGGAGCTTGCAGCAAACCCCTCCGGAGAAGAAGAGCAGCCATTGGGCACTTCATTCTTCTCCTCCCTGGCCAACCCCCGACACCCTGGGCTTGTTCCCGAACCTGGGTCACCGGCGTGGTGCGAGGTGTGGTGTCTAGCACCTCCACCCTCAGCACCACCGGGCCGGCTCTGATGTTTTTTTTAATATGACTGTAGTGTTACAGTGTGACCCACCAGTCATATTCAGAAAACATTAGCATTGACTAGACACAGCAAGAAGGACCCCCCCTTCAACCAACCCATAAAACAAGGTACATGGCCTATTTCTGATGGTGATGGTGTGGTTGGCAGGCTGGCCCAGTGGCGTGGGGGGGCTGAGGCATTACGCCTTGCCTTCTGCCACACCAGCGAACAAATAAGTATTTGAAGTTGAAAATTATTGTTGCTGTCTTATTGTCTGCCTGAAGGGATTAGTCTCTGAGAGTGGAGGTCAAGTTGAGGTACATTGCCTTCTTTTATTTAGATGGTTGCATTGTATGTTTGCATAGATTGCAGGGGTGACTCAGAATCAAATAATTCCAGTGTGCACAGCCCAGTGAAGAAGCAAAGATGGTACACAACATTCCAGGTCACCTGGAAATCTTTATTTGATTGAGTCGGCGACAGCAGGAAAGGGTGAACATACGCATTCTGCAAGATATGTTCCTGTGATTTCACCATAAGCCATGGAGGACGCCATGATCTTCAGCACCATGCAGCTTTGAAGAAGCACTGCAACAATGTCAAGCATGCCACATCTGGACAGAAGCTCTCCAATTTGTTTGCAGCACAAGCAAGCTCAAAAATTACAGAGGCCGAAGTTGCTTTTGTCTCTATGCTTGCAGAGCACAACTTGTCATTTTCATGTGGTGATCACATTATTAAATATATGAAGAAGTACTGCTCTGATCCTGAAGTACTAAAAAAATCACCTGCAGTCCCACAAAAGCAACCTGCATAGCAAGGGACGTCATGGGGCCTATGTACCAGGTAGATGTTGCAGCGAAGTGCCGAAAAGTGCCATACTGCGTTTACATGGATCAGAGCACAGACATGGGAGATGAAAAACTGTTAGTTATTCTTGTGGGTTATTTTGATGAAGAGCAAGGAAAGCATGCGATAAAGTTCTTGGATATACCTGAGTGTGTCTCAGGAACTGGACAAGGCATGTTTGACTGTCTTATGGAAACCCTAAACAGATTTCACATCCCAACGGACAATCTTGTTGCACTGTCATCTGACAATGCTGCCTCCATGATCGGCAAGAGGAACTCTGTTTTATCCAGGCTCCAAACCCTAAATCCACACATTGTCAACATGGGGCATCTCTGCCACCTGGCAGACATCTGCAGCAAAGCAGCAGTAAAGACTCTGACAAAAATTGAAGAGCTTGTGTCAGATGTTTACTGCCACTTTGCTTCAAGTGTACAAAGACAAGAGAAGTTAAAACAATGTGCATTGTTTGTAGATGTAGAACCACTCAAGGTTATAAAGCGTGCACCAACACGGTGGCTCAGCCTGAATAAGGTTGTCAAGATGATGCTGGATCTGTGGCCTGCACTCCTGTCATATTTCCGGTCAGCAGAACAAAGACCAGCAAAAGTGGAGAGCATCACCAAAAGACTGGAGAGTCATGAAATCCAAATGCAATTTATGTTTCTAAAATATGGACTTGAACTGCCAGTTCAACCAACAGATGCAAAAAGGCGACAGCCAACTATTGACTTTGCACTCTGACATCTCTCGACTCCTCCACATATATGCTGTCAGAGTTCTGTGGCCTGAGATGGCTAGGAAATTGTTAAATGACAATGATGCTACCATTCTGGACAATCCTGACAGTTTTCTGTGCCATAGTGACCTTCGTCTAGGGGCAGAAATACGACAGTACATGATGGAGCAGGAAGACAGCATTGCTGGGACAGTCATAGAAACCAACATTTATCAGAAAGCAGTTGTGTTTTATTATACTGTCATATCCAAAATACTAAAGAAGTTTTCTGTGAACAACAAGTTTGTGCAAAATGTAGGATTGTCCTCAATCCTTCATCAAAGCACAAGGTAACACCCTGCATGATGACAGACTTGGCAGATCATCTAGGAATCTGCAAGACCATAGACGAGAAGGACACATTGCTGGATGGATTTTCTGTGTACCAGTTGTTTGATACAGGAACCCTAGCTGAACCAGTAAATGGATCCCATTCAGCCCTCCCAAAACATTGGGCCGCAGTCCTCAAAACTGTTGGTGAAGATGGTTCACTGCAGTACTTTAAAAGATTGATGATGGTACTACTTTGCTTGCCCCATTCAAATGCAGACACAGAGTGCACTTTTAGAATGGTACATAAAGTTAAAACAGAGCTATGACAGTCCCTGCATCTCAAAACACTGAACTCTTTGATGGCAATCAAGATGAATGGGGAGCGAGACTGTTACAACATTCAGTATTCGAAGGAGACTCTTGCTGTTGCCAGGAAAGCAATGGCCACCTATAATAAAGAACACCCGACCACAGAGGGCTATGATGGGAAGATCGGCAGTCATTTTAGTCCAAACATTACAAGATGATTTTATTTTCCCATAAGAAACATTCCACAATACACATACTGCATACATATATTATAAATCACTCTAGTTTCCTAAATCAGTTTAAACTCCCAAACAAGACACCAATTGAACACAGACTAAGAGATCCTGTTCTGTGTAACTCTGATTGGTCATGACATCACTGGTCTATACAGTTAGAGAGACTTGCAAACATGATGTGGTTAATCTAGAAAACAAATTTAAGTTTTTGCCAGATTTGCCCTAATGACTTTTAGTATCAATTCCCTTTAGACAGTTTGGGGTAATATAGTATTCTGTGGCATTTGGGTATGATGACAAGGACAGTTCAAACTGCAGCTATCCATCTACTGGGCAGGCTGAATGTAGTTCCAAAATTAGGACCAAGAATAGTAGATTACAGTGACAAGACAAAGCCCTGTTTTAAACATGGGATTCTGGAATTCTTGTTTTTCTGCTCTTCTAGTTCCACAACCTTTCTGAATTTCCAAGATCCAAGTCTTTAGAACAATCAAGTCATCACAACTGCATCTGTTTTACTAGCAATAATCATAAACCCATACCTTGATTATTATTGTACTGGAAGTGAAGAAAGTGAATTCAGTCACAAGGCAATCTTTGCTAGCTATTTCTAGTGGTACTGTTTGCAACTAGGGATCGGTGAGCCTTTTCAAGTCCTAATTAAAATTTAGAACCCATAAGGCATTTGCCTTTTGAACTCTTTTTGAATCATTAATCTGCATACTGTAAATGTGTAAGTAAATTGCATACAAATTACATGCTAATCACCAATTTGGATTTTAAGCTGCTGAACTGCTCTTAAGAGTTTTCTTTGTTTTATATTTTAAAAGAAGTAGTTCTAGAGGCTTCTTTTTCAGGACTGTTTCTGGTCATCCCTAATTGTAATAGTCTAGAAAGGGCAGCATACAGTTGTTGTTATTCTCAGAAGTTGTTGGATGCCAATAAGATGCACCCCCTCCACCAGGAGTCTGTCAGAGGAAAAGTCACTGTTTCTTGTCAAAATGGATTACAAAACATGCAAACATATTAATGTATGTTATAATGTGGTGCATAATTTATAGAGGCATAAAAACATGGGGCCCAATTCTAAAAGCTTGGTGCAAGTTACTGCCAAATATGACTTGCACCAAACGCAGCTGTGACAGTGACCCTGCACCCTATTCTAGAAGGGGCAGGGTCCCCACTTCTAAGTCCTGTGACTTGCGACATACAGTCAGGTACGCCAAACAGAGGGCATACCTGGTGAGGATGTCACAAGCCGCAACCACAAGTCCACAAATTGCAAGTGCCCCCTCCCCATTGCCAGTTCACTGCCAGAGCCCCACAGGGCTAGAGGCCCCCTACCCTCTGTCATGCCACCATGGTGTCCCCAACCCCATCTGCTGCACCATGGCCAGTGTACTGTACAGTATGTATAGTAGATGCATACGTCCATCATCCCTCACAGTTATACCTGGTAGTCTAGTGGCTCCCACCCCCTACCCAGCAGTGCCACTCCACCCAGCACCCCCCACCCCTCCCCAGCCAGCGACTGGCACAACCCTCCTCTCACCACCACGGCCAGCCACCGACTGAGCTCCGTCTGAGTGCTTACTGTAGAGACATGCTCAGAAATGAATGTACTCATGAAACTTTCCCTCCCCTGAGCCGATCTACATGGCATTTACAGGATCAAGAGTTCCTGACACAGAGGCTTTGCTTTCTAAATTTCATGTAAATCAGTTAAAAGGGGGCAAAGTTATTAATGTGCAATGCTGGGTGTAAAATTCACAGATAAAAAATATGTGAGCCTCAGTGTACTACCATCTGTAGGTCAGCAAGAGAACTGCAACAACAACTACCAGATCTCATATCTCATCTGCATTTAAATATATGCATTTCCCATAATGCACAGCAGCCAAATCCCAAACATCAAACATAGCAGAAAAACGGAGATGATTCCACAGTTTACAAAACGAAGTCAGTCAAAATGAGCACATATTCTGAAATGTTGATCGCATCTGCATGTACTGTAATCAGTAATCGTTCACTGTTGCAGCCACAATATTAAAAAGTAAAAAATGTAGTTTCTCCAGTCTGGTGCAACCCCCTTTCTCTTCCCCATGGTAGGAACCTTAATAGCCTTCCAGAGCCTTTGTAATTTTGCACTGTATAATGACTTTTACACAACTGTAACATGAGGAAGAGAAACATACAAAAAGAGCACTGAACTCTTGGGGCCGGATATTCAGAAATGTGCCAAAGGCAGGTGCAACCGCGGTGCAGTGCAACTCAACTGTGCAATGGCGCAGTGACTGAGATATTCAACGGTTGCGCACTGCAACGTGTGCCAGCGCAACATGGCTGAATATCGCAGGGATGAGCCATGGCACAGTCAGAGGTGCACCAGGGAGCAACCAGACATGTGCCATAGCACAACCAGGGATGCGCAAGAGGCAGAGGAAGATGCGCCAAGGTACAGCAGGACCAGCCGCAGGCACAGCAGGGAGCTAGGTACCGGGGAAGGGGGGACAGCATGGGGAAGCAGTGGATCTAGGCCCGGAACACTGGCAGGGATGCACAGAGGGCCCACAGGAGACCACTGCCCATGAAGCGCAGGCATGCAGCCAGCCACTCCCCAGCACTGGAGCGGTGGATGCATGGTACAGGCAGCACCGACATCCAAGGGTGAGCTGCCACTGGCCACCCCCCACCAGACTGCATGCCCCCACCTGCCCAGACCACAGCAATCCACACCTTGGCACATGGCACCCAACACACATGCCACGCATCCTGTACGGCCAGCCCATGGTCACCCCAAGGCACAGCAACCGACCAAGGGGCAGGTCACCACCATGCTCGGTCCACACAATGACACTGGTGCCCCACACAGCCACCCACCACACCACTGCAGCGTGGTCCCACTCACCAGCCACAAAGCAGACACAGACACAGATGGGTAAGCAAGGAACAAATGTATTGAACAGAAAACAACAGTATAAAACAAGGGATAGGGTACGTGAGGGAGAGAAGTGGACAGGGGACAGGGTCTGTACAATTGGACGAAGGAAGGTAGGGGAAGGGAGGTCAGGGGGCAAGAAGGGGGCTGGTGTCCACTACAGTGGGCCATGGCCAGCTGCCACCTGGCGCCTCCCCCTGCGCCGGTCCCTCAGCAGGTTTGGTCATCGATCTCGATGGTGTGGGAGGTAATTAGGATGATTTTTCACAGGAGGTGACAGTAAAGAGGCAGGCAGTTTCCCCTCCGGACGCCTATGGCAAAGGATGGGACAGGTGATCAGTGAGCGTCTATAGCACCCTAGCCCCCCACTGTGTGCAGTAAACAGTGGAAACACATGCCCCTGTAGTGGCACCCTGGCCACCCGCAGTGGGTGGGCCTATGCCTGCCACCAATCTGGCATGCCACGACAGTGCACAGCGCTGGACACTGCTGCCCAAGGGCCACCCAGCCACACAGTTGTAGGCAGGTGGAACAGTGCTGCAGTGGAACCGCAGCAGCACTGGTGGCAGCCAGACACACACCCAGCCCACCAACAGCTGCCACACATGTGCAATGGCTGCCCCACGGTGCCACGCACACCACACTGTGTGCTGCACACAGCTGACACGGCACAAGGCACAGGAAGCCATGGCCGTACTCCAACCCCCGCCGACCACCCTGCACAATGATGAGGGAATGCACAGTGCCTACCTGCCCAACGCAGCGCTGCACACACACTGGTCCTGCAGCTGCTCCTCCACCACCACTTGGTCCTGCTCCCCCTGCTGAAGGGCCCGGAGTGGCCTGCTGTGGCCTGCCAGGTTCCCCTGCCGCCTTGGCACACCTATGACCTTCCAGCCCTAGGACAGGAACACAGACAGGCACATATCAGAACACAGCCACAGCATGAGCCCACCTTGAAGCATAGTGTGTGCCCCACTCGGGCAAGGCTGCAGGGTGGTGTCGCAGTGCACCCGGTGACAGGCAATGCCATGCCGCAGGGCACACAATGACAGAGTCCCCCCGACATGCAGCCCTGCCAACACCATGGTACGGTGGTCATGCACAGATGCAGTATGAGCCCACTTACCTAGCGCCATAGGTTCCATGGCCCATTAGGTAACATGGCCCCCTATAGCGCTCCTAGCGCACAGTGCACAATAGGTGATAGCACATGCCGTGGTGTTTGCGTGTTGCCGAAGGCACACTGCACATGGCACAGCATTGTGGTACGTCATGCGCTGGAGCAAGTCCATTGTGCAAGGTACAAGAGCACGATATTCAACCATCATTTGCAGATGAGCTCATCAGCCTATCCACGGTGCAATGGGGATATTTGCATGGCATTACCATTGCGCAACAGTCCATTTGCATGCCAAGCGATATAAAGGCACTGCACAACTGCACAGGCCATGGACTGGTATTGCAACCATCTGAGGTAAGTTGCGCCTGCCAAGGGGACGGCCAGCACAGTGGGATGGATGGCTGGGGTGGGCCACTGCAGCCAGTAACCACATGTCCATGTCCACAGGTAGCAACATGTCTGAGCATGAGGAGGGTGAGGAGCATGAGGAGCATGGGCCTGCTCGAAAGCACAGGCCCAACTTTACAAAGGCAGAGGCCGATGCTCTGTTCAAGGCGTACCTCAACAGGAAACCATTGCTTAGTGGCGCCACTGGCACACCCCAGGCCAGGGCCATGGCCTGGATGGAGGTGGTGGCAGCTGCTAACCAGCAGGGCAGCCACCAGTGGTCTGCACAGGAGTGCAAGAAGAAGGTGGGCACTGACAAACATCAGATCAAGGAGAAAGTGGCGGCCATACGGGCTGCCAGGTCAGCCACTGGTGGGGGCCAGGCTGCCGTGCCACAGCTCACAGCGCAGGAGGAGCTGGTGGTGGCCACCATGCAGCACAGTTGAGGGTGTTCTGGGCAGTGGCTTCCAGACTGGAGGGAGCCCATCACTGCATGGTAGGTATGGGGGGGCAGCAGATGGTATGGCAGCACTAACACATCTTTGTTCCCTTACAGCACTGGCTCACCAACATGCAGTGGCAGGGGTGCCTGCAGCTGCCGTGGGGGCATGCCCAGCCCCGGAGGACCAGCCATCCACTTCCACGGGCATCTGGGGGCCCAATCGGCTGCAGCACACCACCGCCATCCAGCTGGATATCCTGGGTGTGGTGGCAGATGAGGCCCTGGCTGTGTTCCAGCAGGACGCCAGCCATGGCATGCTCTGTGCAGAGACACAGATCGGGGTGGGGTCTGACACCGATGACGATGTGACCATAATCCTGGACAGTGGGGATCTTGTTGTGGGGGAGACACCCATACTTTCCACCATCACTGGCAGCACGGCCAGTGGCCTGTTGGTGGTAGAACAGCTGCCTGCCACTGCCCCTGGTACCGCTGTGTGCACAGGCACAGCAGCACTGGGTGGCAGTGGTGGTGAAACTGCACAGGCACTGGGAAGTGCACAGGGGCCGGAGGGGCAGCAGAAGCAGATGGCTGGGGACATTGGACGGCCGGGCGCAGCATCCGCCGCTGGTGCACCTGACATTGTCTAGTCCCATGAGGACCCCGCTGTGCAGTGCCCACCTGAGTAGGGGGCCATGCAGCACAGTCGTATGCCACCGGTGGGAAGGCGACATGCCCATCCACCCCTGGGCACCGACCCCTTGACTGAGCATACCCGATTGCTGTGGGCCTCCGTGGAGCAACAGGTGCTGCTCATTGCTGGGGTGCATGCACTCCATGCAGAGGTGTGCCAGGCAGCTGAGCAGCATGAGATGGGCACTGCACAGGTCTGGAGGCCATACAGTGCCTGCGGGAGGAAAGAATCACATAGCCAATGCGATCACGGTCGGACTTGCATCACTGGCTAACACAGGGTGTGGCCACCTGCCACAGACACCACAGAGTGCAATGTCCACCCCACGGCCCCAGCATCGGGTGGCCCCCTCAGTGTCAACACCGGGCTCTGCTGTCAGTTTCCCAGGCATGCCTGGGGCGGGCCTGTTTGGGTGACTGCAGACCCCTGCAAGGACCCAGTCGTGTTCCCACAGTTTGACCCCTGGGGGCAGTTTCAGACCACCCTGTGGCTGTTGCACAGCCTGTGGATGCCGAGCGGCTGTGGCGCAGCTGCCCCATGTCCGTGGTGGCCGTGTGTCCATGCGGCGGACCTGATGTTCACACCACCCTGTCTGCTGTCTACTGCCACCGCCCTATGTGCACCTGGGTGTTGTGTGTGTGTGTGTGTGTGTGTGTGTGTGTGTGTGCGCATGACACAGTCATGGCATCTGTGTGTCGCCCCACATGCTGCCCATGTATGCACCTGCCTGGCTGCTGGCCATGTGGCATGTGCGTGATGATGCCAGCAAAGCACTGGTTGCACCTGCGTACCCTGCATCTGATCCATGCCATGTGCTAGCGCCTAGGCGCATACATGCGGGTGCCAGTGTGTGCGTATGTGTGTGTGTGTTTGTTGCTGTACAGTGCTGCATGGTGTCATGTTTGGCTGTGTGTCATGGCCCCCCAACCCTGCCCCACGCCTGTGTGTGCATGCCCATGGCCTTGCCTGCACATGACTGTGTGCCTTGACACTGTGTCTGTTCTGCGCATGTGGGTTTGTCCACCTACCTGCATGCGCTGAAGTGCTTCTTTGCGATTGTGTCGTGATGCTGGCATGCCATCCTCTGGAGCCTGGGATCCCTCCGCCCAGGGGGGGCTGCTCAACACCCCCCGGCCCATCGCCCACGTCATCCCCATTGCTGTTCCCCTCTTCGGCCTCAACAGTTATCCCACGGTCAATGGCCATGTTGTACAGCATGCAGCAGGCCAGGAATAGGCCGCAGGCCTTCAAGGGGCTGTACTGTAGGGCACTGCCAGACCTGTCTAGGCAATGGAAACGTGCCTTCAGCATCCTGAACACATGCTCAATGATGTTCCATGTGCTGGCGTGTGCCTCATTGTACTGCTCCTCTGCTGGGGACGATGGGCACGGATAAGGGGTGAGCAGCCAGCTCCTGAGTGGGTAGTCACTGTTACCTGTGTGGACAGAGATATGGTTAGCCTGGTGTCCTCTGTCACTGTGCCCCTTGCTCTTCCCTGGCACACCTGCCAGTGCATCAGTCCTGCTTGGCCCCCCTCCCATGCCCTGCTATACCTAGCTGCCTGTGGTGTTGCCATACTCACCCACTAGGTGACCTGTGGGGTTGTCCCAACTCTTGAACCTGTGGCACAGTGCTGAGCTGTGCCAGATGAAGGGGTTATGTGCACCCCCAGGGTGTGTGGCACAGACATTGGTTATGCACCCCCTGGCATCGCACACCACCTGGCAGTTGATACTGGGGTAGCCCTTTCTGTTCACGTATGCTACCCCCTCCAGGCCAGGTGGCATGTGGATGCCCACATGGGTGCAGTCGATCATCCCTAGCATGCCAGGCATCTGTGCTACCCTGTGGAACTCCTGCATGGTTACTGTATGCTCTGCCTGTGTGCTGGGGAAGTGGATGTATTCTGCAGCATGTGGCAGCAGGGCATTGAGGAATTGTATGAAGAGTCGTGATGTGACCGGCTGGGTTATGCCTGTGGTGTCCCCTGCTGGTCTCTGGAAGGTGCCCGTGGTGAGCAGCCACATGACAGCTGTTACCTTCATCTCCACTGTCAGGGCATGGCTCTGTCTAGTGGGTGCCTGCATCTCCTCACTGCACAGCTCACAAAGCTGCCTCAGAATCTCCCAGTTCAGGCTATACTGGCCCATGATTTCCGTATCAGCGTGGGTCTCAAAACTGATGTGGGGCTGGTACTGCCTGTTCTGGGCGTACAACCGACAGGCCCTTCCACGGGCATGTCACTCTGCCCCCTGCCTCCTCACACCCCTCATTACGTCCTCCATCTAGAAAAGTGCACTGGTCATGGCCCCTGTTGTCCTGTCACCCCCTGGGCATCTGGCTCCACTGGCCCACCCAACATTTTGGGCAGTGCCTGTCACTCAGTTGTGCTCCCCCTGTGCCACCTGCCCCTGGCAGGCTGTCACCTGCGGGCTCTGGCCCCCACCCCTGTGGGTGCCTGTGTCATTCCCTTCAGGTCTGGTGGTTCCTTCTCACTCTCACTCTCTCTCACTCACTCTGTCATCCTCCCTGTCTGTCACACACTCTCTCTCACTCTCTCTTTCTTTCTCTCTCTCTCTCTCCCTCTCCCTCTCTCTCTCTCTCTCTCACTGTCTCTCTCTCTCTCTCTCTCTCTCTGTCTCCTTCTTTCTCTCTCTGACAGCCTGTCTGTTTCCCTCTATCTTGCTCCCCTCTGGTGCAAGTGCTGTCCCCCTTCTTGCTCCCTGTTTTTATAGGCTCAAGTCTGCTCCACGCATCTGGCAGTTGCTCCTCACTTGTACCATAGGTTGGGGGTTGAATATCGCACTGTGCCACATATTCATGGGTACGCCCCCTGTCCTTGCACATGCATTCAGTACTGTTGCACATTGGCACACTGCTACTTGCACTGCGCAGTGGTTGAATGTCGCTCTATGGCTCATCTCCGCAGTTGTGCATGCACAACCCAGTTGCACCATGCTCAACTACTTTGAATATCCAGGCCTTTGTCTTCCCCATGTTACCAGAGGATTAATCCACTCCAGAGCGTGGGTGTCTCAGGGATTAATGTATAGCTGGGTGGTTGCAACCACTCGGTCATTGACCTCGTGGTCCAACACCCCCCCCCCAGCCACATATTGATCCCTGAGAGACCCACGCTGTATCGTGGATTAATCCTTATGTGTACTAACCAGATTTGATGAAAATGCAGACATTATCATAGGTGCTTGCAGTAGGCAGTAGGTATCTTACAGGATGAAGTAAGTCCAAGAGTCCATCAAGTATGTCCCCCTGCTGCTCTAGCAGTTATATCCTGTGATGTTATTCCTCTTTAGGAATGTGTCCATTGAGGTGGTAGACAGGGTGTAATGCAGGGACACTGAAAGGATCAGAGGTATGGAAGACAAAGACTATAGGAGAGGCTAGTAGCCATTATCTTGTTCACATTGAAGAAAATGATGCTGTGGTAGGACCACCAGGATGGTAACATGGCCCTGTTATTTGTTACACTGGGCTAGTAAAAACACACACAGTTCTGCAGTCTGAGAAGCATGCTATAGATCTGTTAAACTACAGCAGTCTCCTCTATCTTCTCCTGTTCTTTAGTTTTTTGCCCTTTCTAACCCCTGGCAGGAATGGTCCCCTGCCAGTGGGGTCTGTCCTCTACCTCTCCCTACTTCATTCTGTTTTCTCTACTGTATATTTCTCTCTTCCCCTTTAAAGCATGTTGCTTCATGGTACCATATTCACCCCCCTCCCATATTTTTATAGTTCTGCCCTTTGTTTTGCTGCTGTTCTGTGTTTCAGTGGTTGTGAGAGGAGTTAACGCAGTTGCTTCTTTATGTTTTCCATTTATTTGGACATCTGGTGTTATACATGAAGATAGAAAATGCTTGGGGTGAGGTTATGTCCCTGAAACTCCTGCCACTGAAATGAAATGCTGTTATTTTATCTTGCTTGCCTTCTATTTTTCCTTTTTGCACTGTTTGACTCTTTGCTTCCTGCAATGTGAAAACCTCTCACTGAAAGTTTTCTGTCATAACTGCAGAACTGCCTAAGTTCACAGATTGTGCCTTACCCTGTTTTCCCCTGCTTTTTCAATTTCCCTCTGTCACACCTTGCTATATCTTCTCTGCTGCTCTACTCATTCTGTTTCTCCTCTTCCTCCAAACTGCAGTGCATTTTCTGCAGGCTCACTATAGGGAGGTGGCAGCCAAAGGTGGCAGTAATTTATAGTATTATGGGCTCTGAGGCTAAGATGCAGTCGAGGAGGAGGAACTAGCAATCATGCCGTCACACACCCTGTTCGCTCTTTAAAAAATATCTATTTAAAGTGTATGTCATTACAAATGTTTCAGACTCCAAAGAATGCTGTGCAGCGTATCAGAATGACAGACAGCTCGTTAAATTCAAACTACATGCTCTGGCTGTAAATGAGGGAGGAGCTTAGGACCTGCTTGGTGGTGCTTCAGTATATAAAAGCCCAATTCAATCCCCTGTTATAATTGAGTTGAGCTCCTGCTTTTAAGGAGGAAGGTTTGCAGTTTTGCCTTCAGGCTGGTTGTGAGATCAAAAGAGTTTCTAAACCCAATGTGCTGTAATTTGGGTGCTGTGTTGGAATCTCTTGCTGGGAAGAACTGAGGAAGTAATTTCACTGAAAGCTCCATCCTCAAGTTGATGGTCCAGCCTTCTTTGGCTCCTTGTGCAAACAGAGTAAATACTGGAATTTTGCCTTCTGCACTACCACTTGTTGGACTTTGTAAATAAAGTACAGAAGAAACAATGGGGAAGTGTGAGTTACAAGGTGACACTTCAATCGAGGTGTTTATTGAACATAATAAACCCATCGATTGAACTAGTTAGTTATTGAACTAATAAACCATGAAGCTGAAGGTCAAGTGGATTGTGATGTTCCATAAACCCCAAGACTCAATTGTCACCTTGTAACTCACACTTCCCCATCATTTTATTGTTTACGCTGTCCTGCGCATGCGCAAGCAACATTTTGTGGCAGAAGGAAATTAGTAGGAGAAATGCAGAGGTGTGTCAGTTTTGGCAAATGTAAGGCACCCTTTAGAAGGTGCATCCCTCATTCACCAATTAGCGAGCATGCTACCGGTGACACAAGTGTCTTGCAGTGCCACCAACGTGAAATGATTTTGCCTCTGCAATCAGAGCCAAGCTCATCATGCAGCAGCACCAATGACACGCCTGCACTACATGCCTTGCCTGGTATAACATTTAAATAAACATGGTGGTGGCTCCGCCGTCTGCCTCTTGCAATCCCTAGAAAGACAACTTGGGAGGTGCCCAATCCCCCTGTTGGCATGTGTAACCCCCCCAAGATTGTGTGGCATCATGCCACCAAAGTCATGGGGCACACTGGGAGCCCACCCCAGTGTCCCCAACATTGTTTCATACAGTGTAAAGAAAAAAACTGTCAGTGCTGTTCTTTTTTTAATTTTGGAATCTAAAACAAAGAAAACAGTCCCTTGCTGTTGGTGGGCCCCCTTCCCCACCTCCCCACCCCCCCACTCCATACTTACCTCCAAAGGTCCGGCACCGCAATCTTCAGTGGAGCGGGAATACATCTGCTCTCTTCAAAGCTGACTGTAAACTAAAGAAATGTCAGTAAGCTGTATAATTGCATCAATGGGGGAAGTTTCAACTTAGGTAGATATCTCAACCATTTTTTTGACTTTTGATTCCAAATTTTCTACATGGGGTTCTTGGGACCCCACCTCATGAAATCAATCACTATCATTTCATTATTTGGCCCTAAATAGTGATTTTGTGGTCACTGAGAGGAATCACCTTTCGGGACTAATTAATGAAAGGACAGTGCAACTGTTCATGAGGTGGGCTCCCAGAAAGCCTATGTTGCAAATTTGGTGAAAAAATTCCAAAAAACAAATGATTATGTTATGAGCGTGCATTGCCTGAAATCTGTTTTTGAACATCTGGCACACAATGGCGTGGTCGCTGTGGGAAATCAATGTTTGGGACAGAGTAAGCAAATCACAGTGTCACTGTTCATGAGCAGAGGTTCCAAAATGCCTATGTTTGAAAATTTTGTGAAAACATTCCAAAGAATGACTGTGTTACGAGCATGTGTTGCGCAGTTTCCATGCACGCTCATAATTTCAAGATTTTTTTATATTTTTACTCCAGATTTTCAGCATTGCCATTTTTTCATACCTCCTTATAAACAGCACAGCTGTCATTTTTCATATCCTGCCCAAAATGTGTTTTCACACATCTGGCACACAATGGTGCGGTCAATGTTTGGGACAGAGTAAGAAAATTACAGTGACACTGTTCATCAACAGAGATCCCAAAATGCCTATGTTGAAAATTTGTTTAAAAAAATGCCCAAAATAATTGCATTACGGGCGTCTGTTGCCCACTTTCTACACAAGCTCATGACTTCACCAATTTTCTGTATTCTCACTCCAGATTTTCAGCATTACCATTTTCTTACACCTCCTCATGAACAGTACAGCTGTAATTTTTTGCATCCTGCCCAAAATGTGTTTTGCACCTGTGGGGCGAAATGGTGCAGTCACTGTACAAAATCACCTTTCGGCTAACAAACTAATAGTGCCACTGTTCATGAGCTGGTGTCACAAAAAGCCCATATTAAATATTTGGAGTGAAAATAACCAACAAATGCCTGGAGCATTAGGCTTTTCAACTATAACGCCCCACCCTGTAAAGATTGACAGGCATCACACAAGATTAATAAACAAATTAGCCAGCCTTGGAGTGGGTCCCAGGGTGGTAGCCTGGGTAAAACACTGGCTGCACAACAGGACACAGAGAGTAATAGTAAATTGAGTCCACTCTGAAGAAAGAGGGGTTACTAGTGGGGTACCGCAGGGTTCAGTACTGGGGCCGGTCCTTTTTAATGTCTTTATAAGTGACACTGCAGAGGGACTGGAAGGAAAAGTATGTCTCTTTGCAGATGACACAAAGATCTGCAACAGGGTTGATACACAAGGTGGGGTGGAAAGGATGAAAAGGGACTTGGCAAGGTTGGAGAAATGGTCAAATGTATGGCAGCTTAGATTCAATGCAAAGAAGTGCAAAGTAATGCACATGGGAAACAAAAACCCAGGGGATGAGTACACAATGGGGGTGAGATACTGACAACAACAAAAATGGAAAGGGACCTTGGGGTAGTCATATCAGTTGACCTAAAGGTGGGCCAGCAATGTAAGAAGGCAGTAAGGAGGTGGGGGGATACTGGGATGCATAGGGAGAGGCATCACCAGTAGAAAACAGGAAGTTGTTGTCCCTCTGTACAGATAGTTGGTAAGACCACATCTGGAGTACTGTGTACAGTTCTGGAGACCCCATCTCCACAAAGACATAGACAGGGTGGAGGCTGTCCAGAGGAGGGCAACCAAAATGGTTCAGGGTCTGCACCAGAAGACATATGAAGAAAGACTAAAGGAGCTTAAGATGTATAGCCTTGAGGAAAGGAGAGGGAGGGGGGACATGATAGAAACTTTCAGATATGTCAAGTGACTCAATAAAGTCCAAGAGGGTAGCATCTTTCAGAAAAAGAGATGTGCAAGAACAAGGGGGCACAATTTGAAAATAGAAGGGAGGACGACTCAGAGAAATATGAGAAAGTATTTCTTCACAGAGAGGGTTGTAGATACATGGAACAACCTTCCTGAGGAGGTCGTAGAGTCAAAAACCGTGGGGGAATTCAAGAATGCATAGGACAGACATAAAGCAATTCTATTGGGGGGGTAGGAGGAAGTAGGCTGTTGGTTAACTAGGATCTGCAGCTTATCCATTAGGTAGGGAAATGGGCACGCTAGGTGGGCCAAGCAGTCCTTATCTGCCATCAGATTCTATGTTTCTATATAGCCTGCCACCATGGACAGGCATCGAGGTGTGCCTTGGACTCTTTGGACCCAAAGTTCACCCCATTCTCCTATACTGTACACATCTCAGCATATTTCCTTATGGAATGGGGTGAGCGTAAGGCCCGAAGACCCCAAGGCACACGTGACACTTGTCGGTGTCTGCAGGGTATGGTGAGGTGAAATGGCGTGAGCGTTATGGCTGACGACCCAAAGGCACCCCCAGTGCCTATCAGTCTCTGCAGGGTGGGGGTGGGGTTGGCATCAGTTCGGTACTTCACTGCCATTCCTATTATGCATCTGTCTAACTTCCGCATTATTAATGCCAATGCCAGCAAGACAACATTCGGCATTGACAAATGTTTGTTATATTTTATGGCTAATCCCACACAGCCAGGTGTATGCCTAATACTGTGTCAGTAATGTCCTGAATTGCCCTGTTTTCCCCATGTGCTGTAAATATGCTGTGACTAACCTTATGTCACATAGAATTTTTTTGTAGTGTTGATGTTTCTCTGTTGTCCCCCAGATTCCCCCACCAATGAATACACAGAAACCTGTTTGTGTGTGCTCAGATTGGCAATGAATTTAATCAAATGATTTAAGATTCTATTTACATTTTATCTTGGCTTTTATACATCATCACATTCCATTATCCACTTTTCCTCAATATACATATATAATAACAGTTTTCCATATGCCACCATTTTGTTCATTTTCTTCTCCCCCCAGATGTACATTTGGGGGCCATTCTCCTCCTTTTCTTTCTCTTATCCAGGTACTCAGGTAAAGCCAGTACCCGTCTTCCATTCAATGTACTTCTGTGGCCTTCTGAGTCTGCCTGTAACCCCTTCTATCCCCCCATTATTCTTGCATTCTTACCCCCTCAATGTATATTTTTAGCCATCCACCTCTAGTCTGACCTCTTCCTTATTCCCTAAACATGTCATGAACTTATTTTTGTTTCTCTGCCATCCACCTTCGGCATACCAATAGATGCAGATGTTATTCCCTTTACTGCTGTTCTATGTAGGGTGGGTGGAAGGCAAATCTCTAGAGAACAAAAATTGTGGGATCTGTGTGCCAGGCAGCTACTTTTAAACCCCTGGCACTCTCTCTCTCTCTCTCTCTCTCTCTCCCCTGTCCTGTCCAATCAGCTCACAGCCTCTCCCTGCAGGATCCCACCCCTTTGTGAGGTTATCCTGTCTCCATATACTTTATTTCCTCTAATACCTGCCCTTCACCCTTTCCCCCACCCTTCCTCCCCTTCTCCTTCTTCTATCCTTGCCTATCTGCCCCCAAGACACCCCCATTGGCTGGGGCCCCAGGTACAACAGGGTCTGCCCCTTTAATCAGGCAAACCTCATTGTTCATTGAAGGATTCCATTTCATGTGGGTCTGGCTGTCAGAATCAGGATTCCATTCTCCATACTTTTAGAGTGGCGGTGAATGAAGTGCGGTGGTCAGTGAAGCATGGCAGCTGCAGTCTGACAAGAAGTTTTCTTTAATTTCATAGCAATGGATTGAGTGCAGCATTTTGTGATTTTGTAATAATCCACTGTTAGTGATTGACAGGTGGTGATAAACCATGCTTAAAAATAGATTATTGCCAGCTGTCAATCACTTACCATGGATTATCCTGTTTTGAAAAGTCTTTTGCTCTATGAGTTATTGGCATTAGCAATATAATATATTCATATTCCTTGCATGTGTTGCACCTTACCTGAGTGGTCTGAGTTGTCATTAGATACTCACACCCGGTGACGGAGGCTGAGAGGGGGACATGATCTCAGTCTTCCAAATTCTCAAAGGTTTTGATAAGATCAAGTAGACAAATGTTTGATCTGGTGTTCTTTATACAGACATAGGGATACACCATAATGATCCGAGTGGTAAATTCAGCCATGATATTAGAAGGCACTGTATCTCGAAGGAGTTGTTGAACCTGTGGAACAGCCTACCAATAGAGACAGTGCTCTTGAAGACAGTAAATGCCTTTAAGGCAAGCCTAAACAATTTTTGTACCAAGGGAATTTTTGGATACCCTGGGTAACTAAGTGGGAAGGGAACACCTTCAAATTAGTTTATTTTTCCATAGCATGATTCTTCATATCTGCTTATGAAGTAGGTAGTAGACATTATAGACTCAGAGTCCATTCTGAACTTAAATTACTATATAACCATGTTGTCTACTTTGCATTTGTAATGTTGGATGGCAGGAGTCTAGACCTGTTGGCAAAACACGACACAGAAGCCCAGATGTGACAGAGAGAAGTATATTCCAGAAATTACAGAAAAACAGCATACTTGCTGGGAATTCAGAAACCTCTGAACACCTATGGTGTCGTCATGCAAACTCAATGAGAAAAAGTCTTACAGACATTCTTATACTACAGATAACAAAGTATGTTACCAGGTAACAGACTTTCCAAGAAAGGCAAAAGAGCAGAATACAGTAATTATATTGTCTGGCAGTTAGCACCTTGGACAGTCAGATCATTGCTTGTTTTGCACACACACATTGATAAGAGTAAAGCTGATGAAGCCTAGTTTGGGGTAACAATACAGTGATTTATAAGAGGTGCTGACCGTAGCAACAAGACAAAAAGCTGTAGGTGGCGCACAAGCACTATCAAATAATCATGCTGAATGACAGTGTCTAAGCACATAATAACAAGTGTAAAAGAAATACAGATTATACCTTATACTGCAATAATGGGTATTGTAGCATGCATGGGAGTATATGGGTGTATGGGGTGTCCAGGTCTACATATTCCCCCCTTTTAGCCTGATAAAGAGGCAACACCAAAGAAATAGCACTGTAGGCTAAAGCTTGGTGGACTGAGTGCCAAACAAAAGTGCAGCTGTGCACGATGCTGTTGAAGAGTGCAGTGTAAGCAGCATTAGGTAAAAATTAGAAAAATGGCTTGAATAATAACAAAATCTTTAAAAGTATAAAACTGTTTCCAAGCAAGGTCATAAATGCCAGGTATGATAGGAATAGTGATATCCATGCAAGGTACTGTGATTGCAAAAATACTGATGTGGAAGACTTGAAATATGTCATGTTTGACTGTTGCTGGTACACCAATCCAAGATCTATATGGCTTGCACCACTTTTGTACAACATTCAATCAAATGACTATCATTTAATATTAAAAATACTATTCACAGCTGGCTCGGTGGTGCTGAGGGCTGTGGCGCTGGTCGCCGCACCTCACACCATGCCAGCAACCCCCAGGTTTGGGAGTGAGCTCAGGTTGCTGGGGGCTGGCAGGGGAGGGAGAGGATGGATTGTCTAATGGACAGCTCTCCTCTCCCAGGGAGGGTTGGAGCACAGAGACCAGCATAGCCTGACACCTAGCAGAGGCTGGGTGTTGACATGTCCGGCCTGTTAGATTGGGGTGGTAGGCAGGGCAGCCAGTGGGCGTGCTACATGCAGACGTGTGCGTAGTATGCCCCCTGCTGGCATTGCATGCCCTGCCTCCAAGGCAGAACAAGAAAAAAGGGGCACCCCAGTCATTGCAGATCAATGGGCATCCAAGATGTACCCGCGCCAGCTCCGGAGGGGGCCACCAAGTGTGGATCTGTTTTGGTGGGAGAGTTGGTTGACCCACGCCACCCCACCATGGGGGGGTGGTTAAGCCATGGGGTAATTGGGTGTTTGCCCATACTGGAGACTGACGTGGGTTAGAACAGCAGCTGGAAGGAAGGGATGCGGTGACAACAAGGCCAACCGAGGGCCCTAGGGAGAAAGAAATACTAAAAAAAAAAATATTGTTTACTACAAATGATGAACTAATCATCCAAACTATTGCTTCCTATCTAGAAGTTGTCTTTTGGATCTGCATTAAGAAAGGATTTTGATAATGAACCGAGTTGACTATCTTGGTACATTTTAATTATGGTAGTACATGTATAACTAGCAATTCTGCACACGTCCAGTGTATGAATGTATTTGTATAATTTTTGTCTCTGTGATGTTACTTGTGATTTTAATTATTGCTTATTAAGTGTGAAATATTTATGTACATTTTTAAGTTTGTAAATGGTCTTTGACCAAACAATAAACTTACTTACTACTACTACTACTTTAAATGTAAGTTCTAACCAGGTGTTAGATAATGCAGTACTTAAATCACAATCATGAAATAGTTCATTAAGGGGATTAATAGCTTTAGTAATATTATTGCTAATATGAATAAGGTGTGTATCTTTTATATCTATTAAGGATTTGTAATTCAGGGTGAGTGGATCGATATGCACATTGGAATCTCGTAAATACTGTTCTAAAGCATTGACATAGTCAGGGTCACTATCAATGTAATTAAGTTCTGGGGTCGGAACAGGGGTGATAACAGTATGGCCAATGATAGTGCACTCATTTGGAACAAAACAGAAGCTGGGCATACCAACATCACAGGTCGGAGGTCCATAGGAGTAGATCTTGTAGTTGGTCACAACACAGTGTTGACCATTGCTGTTGTAGGTAACTTGAACTTGAGGATGATGCCACTTCATGAGTTGCACAGGGCAGGTAATAAAAGCATTTGTCATCTGGCTGGTGAGGTATTGCATGGCCTTTCTCAGCATGTGTTGTCCAGTAGACATTGGAGAAAGCAATGTAATATTTACTGGAGCAGAAATATTGTTAAACTCGTCATCTTTAAAAATGTATGGCCAATCTATAGAGTTCATGGGGTAACCACACACCAGCATAATTACATTGAAGACATCATATTGGCACAAATAGAGGTAGCCTTGTGTAGCACCACAGTTCATATGCAGGGTTACCCAGGCATCCAGTTAACAATGAAACTCCAGCAGGAGAAAAAGGTTGATCCATTCTCAGTAGATGCTGCCCTCGAGATGTCCCGCAGAGTGGACTTTAGCCATTTTGTCAAAAATCAAAGAATTCTTGTCAAAATCCAAAGAATCCTTGTCGAAGATTGGCATGGACATGGTGAAGGAGACGTACAAGGTGTCCCTGATGTCACAATGGTGTGTTGTGTAGCAAGGTCTTTGATTAGGATGCAGAGTGACATAACTTAAGTTTCTGGCTGTGGCTAAGGAAAAGGAAACTGTCTTGGCCATGCATTTGGTAGTACAGGTCAAGGTTGTGCAGTATAGGCAGTACTATTTAGTTTTATGTTCATCTTGGATAAAATCAGGGATACACCCTGATTCCAGATCCCAGAAGTGATTGATAATAGTGTTTATGGCATAACTACCATAAGCTGAACAAATGATTTCCCTGCCTATGTCTTCAGCTTCTTTATTGTTATAGTAAATCAATTCATTAATTTAGTTTAGAGTCTCATTGAATAAATGTGCTATATCATGCATGTTATACACCGTGAATCTTTCCTCTTGAGATAAACCAGTAATACCAAGTAGCATGGGATGTACCACAGTTTGAGCTTGTTTTCTATTAAAGTATTTTATATGACACTTGATTTTTGCTAAATCAGCTCTGTTCCAGATTGACAGGCCCGAGCCAAATAAGCCTGTTTCAGTACCTACAATTCCTGCTAGGTCTGTTACACCCAAACTTCATTTAACTCATTTGGAGCAGAACACACCCCTGTCCTCAATCATTTATCACCCAGCTACTGGGTCATGTGCACATGCTTGATATGCTGCAACAATGTCTGGTAACATGGTAGCATGGAGTCTGGAGACATTTGTGCTGGAGCATTGGCCAAATTTGGCCATGGTCCCAGGAGTGGAAGTTGCTGCCAGGCAACTAAGTTGACTTGGTTCCATTGTTGGGCATTGTAAGGGTTCATCAGGAGAGGCTGGTAGGACTGTGAGGAAAACAGCAACAGTTGCAATTGATTGTGTTAAATAGTCGTGACACATGGTGGCATTGAAATATTTAGTACAAAAGTCTGGCCCAATGCTTCTGCAGTGTTGCAAGGTCCTGTATGACATTGATTAACTTGGCATATGCACAAAATGCCATTGGGGCAAATGCAGGCATTGGGCCAATCTTGAAAGATTCCTTTGGCAAGGCAGGCCACTTGGAGGCCCTGATCAGTAGAACTACCAGTTCTCCATTCTATTTGTACACTAGAGTTGTCTGGAGAAACCACCATGGCCCTAAGATAGGCATCTTTTCTTTCAGTCACAGTCACATGAGTGGATGGCCACGCCCCATTGGGAGATGAGGTGACATGGGTCTTGGGAGGAGCAGGAGTCAAATGATGAAGGAGTATCTGGAGATTCTTTGAAGCTGGTTCCAGAACACTTATCGAAGCACATAGTACAAGGCAGGTTGTGAGCAGCAACATTCTGAAAAATAAGGCACAACAGGTAAAAATACATATCTCCCTCCTCATCCGGGAAGGAGGATTAAACACCTTTCTACAGCATCAGTTGATTTGCAAGGTACCACTTTTGCTTTTTTTTTTCTTACAGTTTGTCAACTCTACTTGATAGACAGCAGGGCTCAATTTGTTCACAATATAAAGGAACCAGCCCACTTGTTTGACAGCAGATAATCTGGTATACCAAATCGCAGTACCATGACTTGATTACCTACTTGCAATTGACTTCTTTGACATCCTTGTAAAAGTACATTATGGACCTTTCCTGGGCCTTGCCTATGTTTTGAGCGGTAAAGTGGTACGTTTGGATCAAATTGTTTTTTAACTGCTTGACGTAAGTGTCAGCCAACACTCTGTCCATGGTTGGAGTGTTGAGATCTAACCACAAGTGTTCCAGTAGTCTCATCTGCTGACCTGTCATCACTTCAAAGGGTGCACACTGTGTTGCTGCAGCAGGGGTAGCTCTGATTGTCATTAGGAGTAAGGGCAATAGAGTGTCCCAATTTTTGTAATTTTCTTTTGCATATTTACACAGCATCAAGTTAATCTGCCTGTTGGCTTTCTCAACTTGTTCAGAAGACTGGGGTGGTAGGTTAAGTGAAACTTCTGTTTGACCCCTAGCAATTCCATGGATTCCTGAATAAATTGCCTGGTGAAGCTTGCTCCCTTATCAGAGTCTACCTTGAGAGGAAGGCCCTATCTAGAAAATGCCTATTCTACCAGGATCCTAGTAGTAGCTTTTGTGGTGTTTGCTCTGCAAGCAAAGGCTTCTACCCATTTAGAGAAGAGATCTGTGATCACAAGTACATACTTGTTACTTTTACTGGTAATGGGCAAGGGCCCAATGAAATCTATTTGAATGGCATTCCAAGGACTGGATTGCCTCTGTGTGAGTAACCTGGAATTTTTCTTGCCAGGAGTGGGGTTATTCTGGGCACAAGTAATACAGTTGTCTATGTTGTGTTGGACATCTGTTGACTGACAAGGCCACCAACCCATGGTTTTTAGTTTGTATGGTTTTGTCTACACCTTGGTGTCCACCTGTGGGTGTGTCATGTACCTGGTAAATGAACTCTGTTTGGAGCTCCTTGGAGACCACCCAAAGTTTTGTGTCCCCAGAATTGTACAAGACAAACTTCTGGTATGCAGATAGCAAGTGATGTTTAGAGTGTCTTCTAAAAAGATTGTCCACAGACATCTCTTTCTCTGTTTCTTTGTAGAAGTACTCATACAGCTCCTTTATTTCAAGATCTGACATTTGATTTTAGCCAGATCCAGTGGGTGCTCTTGGCCCCTCTTTTCTGCAGCCACCACGTGGGCCTCAGTTTTGGTTTGGGTCTTTTTATGGGATGGCATATCCCATACCACCCCGAGCACCTGCCGTAGCCATGGTATCCGCTCCATCATTATACTGATAGAAAGGGGCAAACTGTGTGTGAGCTTTTACCTTTTGAATGTAAAGCTTAAAAAGGAAATTTTCAGCTAAGCTGTCAACATACCAAAATACGTCAGTGTGTTTAACAGGGTGGCCCCCTTTTTCTTGACACCCCGACAGTGAAATATGGAAAAAGACCACTACAGCGACAGTCACTGTAATGGTCCATGTCCATGTTTCACTTTTTCCCAGTGTTCTGTCCCCTTCCCAGACCAACTCTGACCTTGAGTTGAGAATCCTAAGGTCCGGGGGTGCAGGGGGCACAGTATCCTGCATTGGGGGTGTGGGGGGCACAGACCCCACCGAAAACACTGAGGGATTGGGCAGCACAATACCTTCATCAGTATTGTGCCATCACTGTGCAGGAGATCGACATTTTTACTGTCGACCTCTCTTGGTGCTTCTGTTTACAGGGGTTCCATCTGAGAATGTATAGTCATGGGTCCTCCAAAAGGGAAGAAATTCTGTTAAAGAGTTACACATGCACGCTGAGTCAGAGAAAATGATGCTGTCCTCCTCCTCCTCTTTTCCAAAGATGATTTCCAAGGCACAGGCAATGGCTGCCAGTTCTGCATACTGTGATGATTGAACTTGTTTGGGTACCTCAGTGGTGTCATCATCTGTACAAAGGACGAGAACCACAAACTCTGCCACTTGTTTTCCCTGTAAGTAGAAAGAGGAACCATCAGTAATGATGTAGCATATGGCTGGAGCTGCCATAGCAGTGTCAGTGGTGGGCAGAAAAGGGCTTAGTTCTGGCAAAGTGGGTGGCTCTAGTCCACACTCATGTGGCTCTGCTTGATAAAGGAGTCCATGTACTAGGATGGATTGCATCTTTGTGGATTGTACCGTGATGTCTGTGTCTTGTAGGAGGAGTGACCAATGAGTAAGTCTGGTGTTGGAGACATTACCATACTTGACTCGGTCTAATAACAGAAAAGTAGCAGGGGTGTGGTTGGTGTGCAGCACTACAGGGCAAAGGCCTATAATGTAAGTGAAATGTTTAATATCCTAAGCTGTGGCAAGAAGGTGTCTTTCACAAAGAGAATACTTCTGTTCCACTGGGAATAGTAGCTGAGAGACATAGGCAATAGGCTGTAAGGCCCCATGTACCTTCTGTGCCAAAACTGCAGACATTGCAGTGTCTGAAGTAACAGTTTTCAAATGGAATGGCAACTGTGGGTTAGGGCTGACCAAAGCTGGTGCTGAGGCCAGTGCCAGTTTAGCAGCTGTGTGTTCTGGTCCCTATAACCAAGAAACATCCTTTTTCAGTAACTCATATAGAGGTGCAGCCTTTTGCTCAAAGTCACAGATGAAATCTCGGGAGTACTTGACCATGCCCAGAAAGCGCCTAAACGTGGAGATACTAGAGGTAGGGGCAAATCCTTAATACCTTGGACTTTATCCAAAGTGGGGCTCCTGCCTTTTACAGTAATGTGCAGGCCTAAGAAAGAGACTTCAGAGAGTCAAAACTGTGCCTTTGCCGGGCTGTACTTGAGGCCTGCTTGTTGCAGAAGTGCAAGGAGCTCCTTTAGGAGTTATTGGTGTTTGTACAAGTCTGCCATAGTCAAATGAAGATCATCCACATACTGCAAAAGGCAGTCTGGGGAAGAAAAGCTCTGTAGGGTGTCCTTCATGTGAATGTGGAAAAGGGAGGGGCTATTATGAAATCCCTGTGGGAGGCAGGTCCACATGGACTGATGACATTTAAAGGTGAAAGCCAATTTGTATTGGCTCTCAGGGGCCAATGGCAGTAACCAAAAGCCATTGGAAATGTCCAGGGCACTGAACCATTTGTGTTCCGGTTTCAGAAGTTTGAGTACATCTGGAGCAGATGCCCCTGTGGGTGCACAACTTGAGGTTGCTAGACTAAGCTTTCTGTAGTCACTGATCAACCTCCAACAGTTTTCGGGCTTTTTTACAGGCCAAATCGGAGAATTGACTGTGGAGACACAAGGCCTAATGACCCCTTGTTTTAGAAGAGATTCAGTTGTGGCCCTTAAAAAAGAGATTGCCTCAGCTGGAAAGGGGTATTGCCTTTGCCGTGATGGGTCTGCACCAGTTACCCGTATGAGGGTTTTCATTATGTCGCAGTCATGCTTGTTTTTGGCAAAGGCCTTATGGTGTCTTTCCAAAATAGGCCTCAGTTGATCAAAAAGAGGATGTTGCTGAAACATGAGGATGACATCATAGTCTACTCATTCGTCTTCACTGCTGCCACAACATGTGAGTCAGAAATGAGGAGTAGATGATGAAGGCCAGGTGACTGAAGCAATAGTCTATTGGCTAAATCCAACACGCACCCATATCAAGAAAGAATATCGACACCCAGATGCTCTGAAGATGACAGAGAATCATGAGGTAAAAACAATGCTTCACTTCCAAGGTTCATTAATTCTGGGAGACTTTGCATTTCTTGTTATGCTCTCATTTCACCTCATCAGCACTAGGGAGTTTTATGGACACAAGACAGTAGCACTTTGGTGATGCACATTAATTCTGGTGACTGTGTGGGTGAGGTGCTGCCAGTATTGTTGTCACTCCACCTTACTTCACATTTAAGGTGGAATGACAATGCAAAGTAATAATAACAAGGCGAAGGGAGCCTTTCGTATGGGGCACTCCACGTAGCAAAGTGCCAACGCGATGTGCCCACTTCATGGGCACTTCACCCGGAGCTGCTCTGAACCCAGCAGCTCTTCTGCACTGACCCACCTGCCTCTCAGCCTACAACCAGGCATCCTGCTCACTACGGGTGACTGCCTCCTCCTGCAGCCATAGGAGCTGCTCTGAACCCAGTGGCTGTTCTGTGCTGACCCGCTTGCCTCTCGGCCTACAACCAGGTACACATTTTGAAGAGCAGCCCACAGCTACCAATGGGATTGAACTTGGCACTTTTTGCCTTTCAGGCCATTTGGCTGCACTACTACTGCTCCTGAGCTCTGATTAGGCATAATGCTAATCCCCCTTCTCTTATTGGCTCTTGACTCTACCCTTCCTGAGCTGCCTCTTTTTTAATGCAAGAACTGCTAATGCTGAGTTTACCAGTACCTGTTTAGTGGAACAGGATTGTTAATTTTTCTAGCTTGTTAATGTTTACTGCTTAGAATAGTTAATAACTGCAGTTTGTAGATGTTACCTGCATAGAGTATCTAGATTGGTTGCATTCTTCTTCCACTAACCAATTACAGACACCTGCATTCTTTTTCCCCTAATCTACAAATCCTGTCGGTGTCTAAAGTGGGCTGTAAGACACCATAAGGACTCAACTGCTTGAACTAATTGCTTGATCTTTATTGCTCTAGTCCCTGTGTCCAATACTGTTTTTCTTCTGCACTATCAGACCACAATTCTTGTGTGCATCCTCTGTCTCCTCCATGTCCTGTGTTTTTTTGTTTTTTTTTCCTGGCTTTGCAGCTAGCTACACTAAGCACCCCCCTCCAAGTGTAACAGCTCTTTTGTGAAGGTGTTGTTCAGTTGCATTAATAATCTGTCTTCCCTGCCCTAAAAACCTCCCCCTTGCCGTTACCTCCTTGCCTGCTTGGGGTCGAGGTTTCTAGTGCCCATTGTCTCTGCTGGCCTTAAATTAACAGACCCTTCTCCATTCCACAGGCATCCTGCCCAGTATGGGTGACTGCCTCCTCCTGCCTACTTTTCCATTTGCAAATTATACTGCAAAGCCACTAGAGGGCAACAGCTCTTGGAGGTTGCAATCCTCTTCCCACTGCTCTCCCCTAACACTTCTCATCCTGGGTCTTTCTTCCCTAAAGCAAATTACTACACCTAGCAAACCATAGTCCGTCATCCAACTGCTGTGTCCTAGAGACCACTACAATGATGGGTATTGAAGTGCCCCCCTTATACCGACACTGGGCCACTGCCCTCTTATCACCCCTTGCTGGGTACCCATTGTCACATGGACCACCCAGGCACCTACAGAAAGCTCTTACTACCCTACTTCTTGGACCCCTCAGCCCTTCCCTCAAGGGCCTTCTTCCCACATCTCCCACCCCCACGAACCATCACCGACTGCCACCCACACTGCTACTGCCTGTCATGCATCCCCCCCACATATCTCCCTGCAGTCATGCACCACCATCAACCTTCATGCTGATCACATTCCTATCCTTTCCAACCCTTATCACCCTGGCCATCCCATGTATTACCTGCACTATAACTAGGCGGCAGCTATCTTTGACGATAAGGCAACAATCTTGTGCTCTCCTCAGAGTCTTTGCCATACTCCTACTAATTTCAGGAAATGTTCATCCTAACCTGGGCTGCATCTCACCCAGCCCTAGCCTCTCACACCACAGGCTTAGAATAACTGCAATGAACATTTGCAGCTTACCCAAAAAGAGAGCAGGTCTCCATTACTGGATACTGTAACATCAGCCAGATATGCTAGCCCTCACAGAAACCTGGCTTTCCAAAAAAACACCTGGCCACCCTCCCTGGATTCGCCCTTCACAGAGCCGACAGAGTGGATAAACATGGTGGGGGAGTGTGCTGTGTACGTCCATGACTCCATGATATGTCATGCCCTTCAAACACCTCCACTAGACCATGGTGCCCAAGCCTTGTCATTAAAAACTACTCCAGATCCCTCCAGAGCCTCTGTAACTCTTACTGTTGCATATGTCCCCCCATGAAACCAATCTCCTGCTATACAATCCCTTGCTAACTACATCTCTGGCTTCCCCCCCAGAACGGAACACATCATAGTTAGAGACTTTAATATGGACTGGCTTGCCAGTTCAGCTTCCCATGCCAAGGACACCTTTGCTGCACTGGACCTGATGCAGCTGGTCAGTCAACCTACCAGGGTGAACCCCACTACTGGCTCCAGCACCCTGATCGACCTTCTCCTCACCAACCGTCCCCACAGAATCTCTGACCTGGTGGTCCTTCCAGACTCCCTAAGCGATCACTCACCCATCCTCTTTTCCTGGTCGTGTCTTCAGCAGAAACCCAAACCAAACTATATTGCCCAGCATCATCTCTGATCCAGAGGCTTCACAAAACTAAGAAAATACTTAACTCAGTGGGATTGGTCCCCCATCTCCCGGGCCCCTACTATAGATGAAGCCCTTGATTATTTCACCTGTTCTTTTAATAAAGCTTGTGACATCTATGCCCCACTAGCAAAAGTGCAATCCAAGAAATGTAATGCCCACTGGGTCATGCCTGCACTGCTCCAACAGCTAAAGCACAGAGATAATCTCTGGCATAAAGAATTCGCATCCGGCATGCAGGCAGACAGGCAAACCTATAACGCTGCTCGTAACAGATGCACTTGGGCCATAAAACAGGCCAAATTGGGCTACTACAAAATGACCCTTGCCTCCTCCTGGGGGAATGCTCAGTTGTTCTGGGACAATATCAAGGAACTCAACAGCAAATCCCAGCTCCCCTCCTACAACTATCAACAATGTCCCTACCACCGACCCACTGGCCATCGCCAACTGCCTCAACTCATCGTTCTCTGACCTTAGTGCAGTACTCCCAAATAACTTCTTCAACCCCACTCCTGCAACCCTGCCCCCTAACATCCAGCATCCCCCCTTCCATCTCAGGGTGATCTCTATGAATGAGGCAAGGCCTTATCTCATTAAAGCACTCAGTGGCTCTTGCTATTGCAAAGATTCTTTTGATATGAGAATCCTACATCTAGTACTAGATACAGTCCTCTCCCCACTGACTGACCTCATTAACCACTCCCTAAGTCTGGGGCAGTTCCCAGCAGCCTAGAACACTGCTACAGTCACCCCAATACTGAAGAGTGGTGACAGCACCTCCCCTAATAACTATCGTCCCATATCCATTCTCCCACCACTCTCAAAAGCCCTTAAAAAAATTATAGCCACTCAACTCACTGAGTACCTGCTTGCTCATAACCCACTTTACTAGGAGCAACATGGCTTCAGATCTGGGCACAGTACAACTACAGCTCTCACTGAGTTCTCTAATTTTATTCACTCTGCCCTGGATAGAAAACACCTAGCTAGAGCTGTCTTCATCGACCTGTCAAAAAACCTTTGATACAGTCTCCCACCCCTTACTCTTAAGCACACTCCACCATATAGGTCTGTCCCAAGGACCCATCTCCTGATTTACTAGATCACAATGAGTCAAAATAAACAACACCCTGTCAACCACCCTGCCAGCCTGCTCTGGGGATCCCCAGGGCTCCATCCTCGGGTCTCTATTAATCAGCATCTACCTAAACACCTTGCTCAATTTCTGCTCTGGCAACCTACTACTCTATGGGGATGACACGGTTCTTTTTGCCTCACCCCCAGATCCCACAGTATTGCAGTCCTCCCTCCAGCATGCATTAAACCAAATTGAAAACTGGTTCATAGACCAAAGACTTGTGGTCAATGTAAAAAAAGACAAAGACCATGCTCCTTGACTACCAACAGAATAAGGCCAAGAATGTACAGCTAACAATCCTCTCCCACTCTCTTCTTCCTCTAAACCTGTTACTCCCTCCCTCTATCAACAAACTTATTGTTCTCTTGAAAACTGTAAAATACAGTTCTCGGTAACACATTCAATGCAATGTGTAATTATCTTGATTCTGCAATATTGTATAACTGAAAAAACTGTAACCTTTAGCTGCCATTCTGTGTCTATATGTATCAAGTGTTTGTATTTGTTTTTTTCTGACACAGAGCCTTTGTAAATGAATCCCTGACTCAAAGGTTGTAATCCTAAAGTCTGGTAAATAAATAAATAAAATAAACATAAGAAGGTCTGAGTGATGCAGGTTTTTTCTGAGGGGGATGTGAAGGAGAGTAAACAACACAAAATATCAGCATGGTTGAACAGCAGATGCAGCCACTGGCTTCCCCAGTTCTCTGAAACCTTTCTAACTGATCTGAACCTTAAAGAATCAAACTCTTTGTTCAACAGACTGTGCATTAACCCACCTTGTAACATGGCAAAAATCAGAGCAGTAAAACAAGGAAGCCAATTGGCTGAATCGAGTCAGGTGCCACAAGAGCAACATGGCATTATTCCACGATAGATGCCATGTTGCCATCGGGAGCACGCAGAGGGAATCATTAGAGCACCCTTTTCACTGTGCACGAGCAGCAGAAATGTGGAGCATGCTCCCCGGGACACCTCGGAAACGGATGGGTACGGACAGCGAGAGGCACCTATGTGGCGAAAGAACCTAATGCAATGTCGGTCAATGAAGTAGCAGGCATCCCAAGAGTAACCATGCTACCAGGACTCTGACTGCTAGCAGTGTTCATGGGGCAAAAGTGGAAATAATCAGAGCATTGTGGGAACATAAGTAGTGTTTGCATACCACGCTGTGTGGAATGAAGTCAACTCCGAGATATGTAAATATTCCTTATCTTCCTAAAATGCTGTATTGAACTATAAATGTAAACCAAACAAATGACTGAAAACAGCCGTGTACATCAGAATCAAACCTACCGTGCCACATTAGATGTGGCACCATAGTCCTTTTAAACACAAGTTGTAAACCGGGAAGAAAGACCAGTAACAATATAAATAGATACCTCCTTCTGAATGTGCATGTGCCTGTAAGACATAGACATCTACTAACAGAAGTACAGAGTTGAACACCACAAAATATAGTAGTACACAATATTATGAATTTCTGTTCCTGTATCTGGGATATAAATCTCACCGTTAACACTAGCCAATCAGCGCTTGCCATGTTACAAGCGCATTAATCCACTCCAAAGTCAGGCTCTATTCAGGAATTAATGCCTGGTTGGTGGTTGGACGCACTTGGCCTTCGGCCTCGTGTCCCAACCTCCCCAACCAGGCATCAATTCCCTAGTAGAGCCCTCCTTTGTCGTGGATTAATGCTTATGTAATGTATTGACTAGCCCATACTCTGCTGAGCAGTTCTTTTTTTATTTTGCTGTGCCATTTCAGCAGTTCTTTCAATTGTATGTTACAAGCTGAGTGCAGTGAATCACATCAGAAGTCATTGACATCTTTTGCCTCGTGCTTCAAACCACCAAAAGCATGCCATTATCACAGCACAAAGCCCACCCTGTAATGATTTATTGTTTAAATAATTAGGCAAAGTATAGTTAGCATGGCATGAAGGAGGGATAGTAATGTGAAATAAGTAGTTTGTCAAGAGGTTTCATGCAGCTGTGAATTATGAGAGGTTGATGTGGGACTGATAATACATGTTTGAGCATCTGTGCCAAGAGGACAGTACGGTCATCCTGTGGTCCTTGAAGATACCTACGTAGCACACGCATTTGGCAGCAAGAGTTTGATATTCTAGTCCCACATTCCTCTAAAGTCAACGTTCTGTTTGTGCTTATCTGTATCACAGGTTGTAGTGAGAAAGGAATGACAGAAATAATGTGACCTACTCGGAATTGAACCCAGACCCCCAGAATACCGCCTCAGTGCTTGTACTACTGAGCTACATGCTCACATAGTAGGACCTGGGGTTCCCAGACACACTTCCTTTTTCTGGTATTGCATATCCTGCAACTAGGAATAATCAAGATTACAGTTCAATGTTTTTTTAGTGCACTATTAGTCACTGCTAAGCAATTTAAATCACAAATTGTAGTGAGGAAGAAATAATGTGACCGACTGGGTAATGAACCCAGGCCCCCAGAATATTATCCCTGTGCTCTAACTACTGAGTTCCAGGCTCACATTGATGGCTCTGGGGTTCCCAGACACACTTCCCTTTTTCTGGTATTGCTTATTCCGCCACTAGGAATAATAAAGATTACAATTAGATGCTTTATAGAGCAGTATTAGCCCCCTGCTAAGCAATTTAAATCACAAATTCTAGTGAAAAAGAAATAATATAACCTGCTGGGAATTTAACCCAGATCCACAGCATACTGTCCTAGTGCTCTAACCACTGAACAACAGGCTCACATAGTTGGACCTGAGGTCCCTGGATGCACTTCCATTTTCTGGTATTGTATACCCTGAGACTACATGTAGAAGTAGCCAGGATTACACTTAGATGTATTTTAGTGCAGTATTAGCCACAGCTAAGGAATTTAAATCACAGATTGCTTATGTGTATTAATTTTTTTGAAAATTAGGTTATGTGGACAGCAAAACCAAGGCTATGATGGTACTGCAGGATGTAATATATTACATAATGGTGACAATGTCATTGCTACACCTGTGAACCAGCCTGTCAGAGCAGCAGTAGTACTACTACTGCTCGTGACGCCAGTGACCTGAGTTTGGGAACGAGCTTGAGTCGCCGGGGGCTGGTCGAGAGGAGGAGGATTGAGTGTCCCAGGGAGCACTCTCTGGGGGAGGGGAGAACTCCATGCTCCATTGCAATACTGCCACCTGGGTGACCACAGGTAGCAGTGCAAGATGGAGAAGAAGGGAGGGAGGAACATTGCAGGTGCCAGTGGGTAGCTGCACACACAGTGTGCACAACCATGCCTTGATGTCATGGCATGTGACACCCCTGTGGGAGTGTCCAGGGAAGAAAAACAACTGTGGCCCTCAGCATCTCCGTGATGATGACAAGCCCCTGGTACAATTGGGTTCCCCTGCCCCATGAAGTGCCCAGCAGTACCACCTGAAAAGACCAAAAAAATTCAAGGGTAACAGCCCCTCCCCAACCCTGCCTAGTGGGGTTAAAGTCAAGGCTGTATGGAGGCCGGTGCCTGGGGAGCTGGGGAAGAAGGGGATCAGAAGGTGCCTGGGGGGCCCCGAGAACTGGAAAGGCAGTTGTTGGATTGGGGAGAGACAGAAAATAAAGAAAGAAAAATGACTACATCTGTGCAGCAGACAACTACTGTACAGTGGGGTTAAAAAATCTAAATCTGCGAGTTATTTGTGACTGTACAGTAACAAAAATTACTGGAGTAGAAACTCAATAAAACTATGTGGTAGCATTGTTGCGAAATGAGACAAGTGGCCCCCATTGGCTTCCCAGCTGAGCTGACACAGCAGAAAAAGGCTTTTCAGGTTACATTCATTCAGTTTACATATCTTGCCATAATTCAAACCCACCACATGTCTGTTGTATGAAACAGACATTTATTGCACAGACAATTCTTTGTCCCCCTCTTAAGGGTTTCAAAACTTGATGCATAACTGTGTGCATCCCAATGAACTGTAAATCAATTCAAAGCACTGTATGGGGTCCTCTAGATGAACACAAGGTTACACACTGAATTTACAGAACAATATTCATTCTGTCCCCAACTGAGATGTCACTGCTCTTCAAACAGTCATTTTTCCTTCACGCGTAATGTTAAGGCAGCAGTCACCAATCAGCTAGACTCTTTTCATTGCAAAATTTATTTACATCAGGTTCAGTGTAGCTAAATATATTTCAGCAGATTCAGATGCTTTGTACAATTGGGGAAGGACACTGTTTGTTTTAAAGAAGATATTTTTTATTAAAGAATTTTTGTGTGGTAGCA
Organism: Neoceratodus forsteri; assembly: GCA_016271365.2. Taxonomy (NCBI): domain Eukaryota; kingdom Metazoa; phylum Chordata; order Ceratodontiformes; family Ceratodontidae; genus Neoceratodus; species Neoceratodus forsteri. Next base: position 1,737,517,508 of record CM028129.1, read on the forward strand.
CTTTTCATCATTTCATTGACAGCACACAAAATGTAGGATAATATTTATACATTATGCATATGAATATAATACTTGCAGTTACCTTACTGTACATGAATACTGTACAAAGACATACATTACGTAAAGTGTAGCAAAGGTAAACTAATATAATCCAAACAAGGAAAACTCAAGTTCTAGTTGTATAAACATCTATATTTACTGGTTAGTGGTTATAAACCACTGCCAGTGAGTGCCTAATAGCTGCACATATGTGGTTTATGGAGCTCCGTAAACCGCGGGCAGAACAGTACCGCAGCATCACCAGAAAACTCACCGAACAAGCTATCTTTGTACTGGATGTTCACAAGCACTACACAATCGGTCACTCAGCGTGAGACAAGCTTGTCGGCGAAAACAGCTACCCTCTCAAAGTGACAAAAAAGACTCTTTAAACCAAAACCCAGTAAATATAAAAATAAAACCTGGAGAAGTGTGGTTCTCTGGGGATTTCATGCACCCCTTCAGTGTGTGATGCCCTTATAAACCTTGAGCTACCTTTCGGTGTTTATAGGATCACACCTGTGAGATGCATAAAATCCCATACACCACACTTCTCCATGCATTATTCTATATGTAATTGAAATCTGTATAATGACCTAACAATATCATAGCAATCTGCTAATATAAGAGAACAGAGAAATTCAATACATACTGTAAATGTGGAGAATAGTAGATTAACTTTGGATTAATTCATTTTCAATGGTGGAAACAAAATCTTTATAACTTTAGTGCACATAATTATTTCTCTGTCATATGATTCAGAATAATGAAAATTTATTTTTCGATGTCCAGGACCTCCAGGACCTTTGCCAACCAACAGAGTAGTTGAAAAATGGGTAGGGAGTGCGAGTTCCAGAATTCATGTATTTTCTGTTTTCTGTTCAAAGTAAAAAGAACTAGCACAATATGCAGTTCTATTGTCATATTTAATGTACTAAAGTCATTGAAGAGAAATATTCTGGAGTCCATAGGTAGGATTTTGCCAATCATTTTCTTGATTTCTTTACTTGCTTGTATCCATCATTGTAGTATAATTGGACATAGCCATATCTGATGATACAGTACATAGTCCCTTTTTGGCAGTCATGCCAACATTCTAATGAAGGACACACACTCATTTGATACAGTAGAGAGAGAGAGAGAGAGGCAGGAAGATGGCCACCAAGCTATGCGTTTCTCTAGCTGTGCTCTGACCAGCGCAGGAAAAAAACTCCTTTCAGCTTTTATTTGTGTAATTTTTAGACCATTTTAGGGCGAATCCCAATATAATTAGCATTGCCTCTCTGGATGTTATTTACTGTCCAGTGAGTGATAATTTATCTTTTAGTTTAGTAAGTAATTTTTAGTGTTCAAGTGCAGGGCTTGAAATTTAGTCAGGATCTTTTTCAGTGAGTTAAACCAGGAGTTAGTTTTATTATTTTCATAATCCTTTGTTGTATTGCAGAGGATCTTTCACTGTTTCAAATTTAGCACTATTTTCTAGCAGTGCTTACAGCTGAAGACAGCTGTCTAGATACCAGAACTGGGAGCGGAGTGTGGAAGACAGTTGGCCAGGAACTGACTGTGAGGGAGTGGTTGCCAGTGGAAGGCATTCTGGACTGCAAAGCATGAGCCACTGCATCCTTGTGTGTCTGAGCTGGCCATGAGCTCTGAGTTTACGGTCATTGTGAAACATCAGACTGGGCCTTGGATTTCGCCATGGGGCTGGGTTGGCCCCAGGGATACCGTGTTTGACCGAGGCGGCATGGAGTTATCATCTGTCTGCCTGCAACAGGCTCTGGGGACAGAACATTGCGGGGCTGTTTATCCTGAATTTCTTCTGTGGCATTTTGACCTACAAAACTGGTTTTGCTGTGAGCCTGCTGTGTGGCCTGTGTGGAGCCCATTGTAGGATTGTTGTCTGTGGAACACCTATGGCCTCTGTGACTGTGGCAGTGGCGCTTTTACTGTGGACTCCCTTTCTGACAAACTTTTTACTCCCTGTAAGTACTTCTCCATATATTGATCATTCCACAGATTGGTGGTGAGAGCTTTATTCTTTTACGGGCAATTGGACTTATTGTGCTGCAGTTGGCTGCCTGAACTTTTTAAACTGCCAGAAGAAAGTGATGAGAGCACTCTCAGGTTGTCAAGCACCTCTCATTTCTGGTTTTGAGTTTCATTTGAGCAGTGGTGAGAGCGCTACTGTGCTGTCTTCATTTGAACTCTGGAAATTGTCTTGATTCGAGTCTTTGTTTTTTGACTGTTTTTTGGACATTGCCCTCTGCAATCCATAATGAGCATTTGTCAATGCCAAATGTTTGCTTGCTGGCATTGGCATTGGTAGTGTAGGAGTTAGAGTTATGCATAATAGGAATGGCAGTGAAGTACTGAACTGAAGCCAACCCCACTACCACCCTGCAGAGGCTGACAGGCATTGAGGTGTGCCTTTGGGTTGTCAGGCATAACGGCCATGCCATTTCACCACACCCTACCCTGCAGACTCTGACATATGTCACGGTGTGTCTTGGGGTCTTTGGGCCTTATGCTTACCCCATTCCATAAGGAAATATGGTGAGATGGGTGCATTATAGGAGAATGGGGTGAACTTTGGGGCCAAAGAGTCCAAGGCACACCTCGATGCTTGTCACTGGCTGCAGGGTGTGGGTATGGGTGGAATGGCATGAGCATTACAGGTGGCAATCCCAAGTCACACCCCTGATGCCTGTCAGTCTCTACAGGGTGGGGCGTTATGGTCGGAAACCCTAACGCCCCAGGCGTTTGTTGGTATTTTCACTCCAAATTTTCAACAGGGGTTTTTTGTGACCCCCACTTCATGATCAGTGGCAATATCAGTTTGTTAGCCGAAAGCTGATTTTGCACAGTGACTACAGCATTTGGCACCACAGGTGCAAAAACACATTTTGAACAGGATGTGAAAAATGACAGCTGTACTGTTCATGAGGAGGTGTAAAAAATGGCAATGTTGAAAATCTGGAGTGAAAATATAAAAAAGTGAAGTCACGAGCGTGCAGAGAAACTGTGCAGTGCACACCCATAATGTAATTAGTTTGGGGATATTTTACAGCAGATTGTCAATGCAGGCATTTTGGGATACTTCTGCTCGTGAACAGTGTCACTGTGATTTTCTTAATGTGTCCCGAACACTGATTTCCCACAGCGACCACACATTTCTGCACCGGAAGTGCGAAAACACATTTCAACCAGGGTGTGAAAAATGACAGCTGTATTGTTCATGAGGAGGTGCAGAAAAATGCTAGAGTTGAAACTCTGGAGTGAAAATAGTACAAATTCGTGAACTTACGAGGCTGCGTGTAAACTGCGTAATACATGCTCGTAACACAGTCATTTTAAGGACTTCTGTCACCAAATTTTCAACATAGCCATTTTAAGACCTCTGTTCATGAACGATGTCACTGTGATTTGCTTAATCTGTCTCTTGATTTTGCACACTGACCGCGCCATTGAGCGCTACATGCACGAAAACACATTTTGGGCAAGATATGAAAAATGACATCTATACTGCTCATAAGGAGAGGTGGTAAAATGGCAATGTTGAAAATCTGGAGTGAAAATATAAAAAATTTGTGAAGTTACGAGCGTGCATAGGAACTGCGCAATGCACACTCATAAAACAGTCATTTTTGCTGTCCCAGTGGCACTGAGGGTTGAAGCGCTGGACATCACACCTCGCACCACACTGGTGACCTGGGTTCCAGAATGAGCTCAGGTCATCGGGGGTCAGCAAGGGAGGACTGGGATTGAGCATCGGGAGACAGCTCTCCTGGTCCTGGGGTTGGCTGGGGACTCTACACCACACAGCGGCGACCCCTGGGGATGCCCAGAGGTAGCGCATGCAGTGATGTAATGGTCCCGATAAGGAAAGAACAGGGGAAATGGCAACAGAGGTCCATGGCAGCTTGATAGCCGCAGCTCCGCTGACCAACGATGCCTGGAGGCATGTGCCGGTACTGGTTCCTCGCCTGGCACGGGGAGCTATAGGGGGCCCCCTTTTGCAGGTGTAGTTGCATCTGCCAGCTGAGCATGTGAGCTTCAGGGTCAGTGGCAGAGTGCAGCGGTGACTGGACGTAGAGCAGGACTGTGGCTACAGAGGAGAAAATGTTAAATGATAAAAAAAAGGGGAGCGCAGGGATGAGAGGGGCTACCAGTAGGGCCTGTGGTGCCCATGCTGTTCCTTCTCCCCCTGGACTGTCCCTCACACCCCTTTGTCCCCCTCCATGCTGTTCCCCCTTGCCCCATGCCTGTACCACCCGAGTTGTAGCCTTGTACCCCCTCCCCCACTTTGTATATAGTAAAGTAAATAGTTATTGTTCATTCTGTTACCTTTTGAATTATAGACATGTTTCATACTACAACTATGGTGGTCTCTGATTTGCAGTGGGTGTCTAGTACCCTGCTGCTGTGGAGTGCATGGTGCCTAGGGGTGGTGCCGGCCTGGTCATGGGTGTATCTGGCAGGGCCCCTCCACTGGTGTGGGTAGGGCCATGGTCCCTGTCTGTGGTATGTGTGTTGTGCCCTGGGCACTGGATGCCTGTGTGCAGTGGTCTCAGGTGCATGAGCTGTGTCCCAGTCACCCCTGGCAGTGTGTGCCTGGCCCATGTGGCTGAGTTTCTTGCGTGTCTGTGGTATGCATGGTCATGCTGACCCCTCCACTGCATGCATGTCTGCTGGCATGACATTGGTGGCTGTCCATTCCAGCCACCCTCTGGACATGGTGCCCTGGCAGCTGGCATCCTGTCTCCAGATCTATTGCACGTCTGCCTCAGGTGACACTGTGGGCAGTGCTGTTGTTGTCCCCTCAATGCTGTTGATGGTGTCTGTGGCAGTGCCTGTGGTCTGCTGTCTGTCACATGTGCTCCTGCTGCATGCTGGCGGTGGACAGGTTCATGGTGCATGCACCACATGGCTAGCTCACCAGCACCATGGTGGTGTACAGGCCGTGGGTACACAGCATCACTGGACACATGACAGCAGCATCTGTTGCCCTGCTTTGTGTGGCTCTGTGACGGGGTACTCTTGGGACAGGGTGGGAGATTTGTTTGTGCCCTGTGTTGCATCCTGTGTGGCGCATGCCTCCATGCACCACAGTGGGCAGCTGTGCTGTCTGGTGGGGCCAGTGCTGGGACAGGGTGTGTACATAGGTGGGTGTGTGAGGTGCTGTCCTGCTGGTGGTGGCATCCAGGGCAGGCCTTGTCACATGCGGGGTCCATCAGGTACTGACGCAGGGTCGACCTCTTTGCTGTGCCACAGTGGGGGCCATGCAGGGGGGACACTGTGTATGCTGCAGTGGCATCAGTGGCTGGTGTCACCTGCTGCGGGGGGATCACAGTGAGGCTGTCATGCATGGTGCCATGGGGCACAGGGTTGCATTGTCATGGTGGTGGTGGTGGCATGCCTTCAGTGCCATGCACTTTTTGGTGATCCTTCTGGGCTGGGTGTCTTGGGATCACTGTACAGGGGTGGTCAGCATTGGTGGGGTGCTGTGGCATGGGAGGGTCTGGCCCTCCTTGTGTTGCGGTCACTGTTTGCCGGGGGAGTGTGCTGGGGCACTGTGCCTCTACTGTCGGATCAGTGCTGGGGTTCATGGGCTGGTGGTCGGTCCAGCTCACCTCTGGTTGTGCAGTTCATGGGGGGCCTGGGGAGGTAGGTCTGTCTGGCCTGCTGCATGCTCCTCCGCCCATGGTGCTTCCATGGCTAGTGCACCCCTGCTTCCTGTCCTTGTCCCTGCACATCACTGGATGTGCTACGGCACATCAGCCCTGCTCCACTGTGCATTCCTGGTTGTGTCATGGCACATCGGGCATGATATTCAGCAGTGTTGCGCAGGCGCACCTTGGCCTGTGCTTGGTTTGAATATCGTGCACGTTGTGCAATGGCGCACTGCTCTTGCACCTGCTCCCGCTATTGTGCACCTTTTTGGTGCAGTCTGAATATCCCACCCCATGAATCTAAAGCTATGCTACCAAAATCCAAAGATTTCATATTCAGATTGTTAAAGACATGAGTCAGAGAGGCATGGCATGTATTATAATTTTTTAACATGCCAGGTGGCTGACTTTTGAGCTGCACTGTAGCTTATGCCCCATATTGCCAATTATGAGGGCTGGATTGGGAAACTAGGACTTGATAGCAAAATCAGAGGAAAAAGTACATCTGATCTCAAACAAAAAGATGTATTATATTCTATTGTGCAAAAATCTGTTGTTATTTATTGCATCATAGTCCATTGCAGTTTAATAGTTAATATAGCATTTTGTTAGATTTGAATTTGAATTTTGAACTTTGGAAGTCAGAAATCTTGAGTATAAATGATCTGGTCAGTTTTTTCTAGGTTTTAGAGAGTGTGTGTGTGTGTGTGTGTGTGTGTGTGTGTGTGATTCTCATTGTAAGACTTCTATTCTAAGTCTGTCACACCGGTTCAGGTAAGTTTTGTTTTTTGGAAGTCAAAGTAATGACCAGGTACATCATTTTAGAACTGGGGTAAAGTTAAATAAAAAGTATATATCTAGTTAAATATCCTTTTTTTTTCAGAACAAGCAACTATTACTTACACTTACAGTCTTCCTGTATAATTGGATGTTACCTAATTTTTGTTTCTTCTCTTGTAAGACTCATAAACATCCATCCCCTTTAATTTGAAATATGTTATGTTACATTTGAAAGTGAACTACTTTCTAAAAAAAGTTGGCTAACGCCCTGGACTCTCAAGTACCTACATTCTGGTGGCTTAGTACTCAATCCTATTAATACATCATGCTATTAACCAATGCACAAAATGTTCAGCTTACAGCCTTAGAGGTCAGCAAAGCACATTAAAATGGTACCTTAAGCCAGCAGCAAACCCATCATGAGCCTGTTTCATGATTTGTTCAAACCGTGAGCCAGTAAAAATAACCAGAAAAGCAAAGTAATCCACCAGGGAACAACTCATGGCTGTTCTAATTTTAGCAAGACATAGCTGTCATAAGAACACATTTAAAACCGGTACCCACAAATTCTTTCTTTTAAGAAGGATGATCTCATACCAGGAGAGAAGAATGTATTCTTAGATCAGAGGAAAAAAAAGGAAAGAACTAAGGCTTAGAAAATTATGTTCTTATGAGCATGATTTTATTGTAGCTGCAGAGTTCCTGAGTGGGCTTTGCTGTGGCTCTCCGTATTCTCAAATCAGATATGGCTATTAGCTTCAACTGCCACAGAAACATGGACAGATTCCTGAATACCTGCTATAATACATAAGATTTAATTACTGTAGATGGTGATTTGAACAATGTCCCATGTACTTAACTAGTAACTAATAGACTGCAAATCTAATGCCGTTACCTTTTTATTACCCACATAATTATGCGTGGCCGAATGGCTCAGCCTTTCCACCATGGCTTAAGAAATTGAAAACAAAGTGAAAGGGTCTAGGATAAAGTCATTGGCAAATCTATAGGGAACACGTTCCTGAGATTTGCCAAAATAATCACAGAGTGCTACTCTTCCTCTGGTGTACTGAATGGGGAAGCTAAATGCTTTCTGCATAGTTCAAGGCCTTGTAGAGGGTGGCCCAGTGGCACAGTGTCAGCAGTACTGCCAGCACCAGCAACCTGCCTCTGGGAAAGAACCTGGATCATTGGTGGGCAGTTAGGGGGGCAGGATCAAGTGTTCCAGAGTATGATCTCCTCCTTTGGGGAGTGAGAGGTCCAAACTCTGCTGCTATACTGCAACCTGGGTAACCACAGGTGTCAGAGCAGTTGGACAAATTCCCAATCTAGCACCCTGTACCCTTATTTAATACAAAACACTCAAATAACATTTCTTATGAAAGGTGCTAGTGGTTTTGTGGCATGTAACAAAACAAACAAAAAACAGAGTCCAGTGCAAACCCACCCTCAAAAGAAGCATCGGGGAAGGTAGGCGAGAAAAAGATAGCATTCAGGAAGTATAAGAAAACACAGAAGGAGCAGGACAGAGAACTGTACCAGTTAAAGCAGAAGGAAGCGGGTAAGGCAGTCAGAATAGCAAAGGCCCAAACCGAGGAAAAGATATCCAACTCGGTTAAGAAGGGGGATAAAACCTTTTATAGGTACATTAGAGAGCAAAGAAGGACTAAGGCAGGGATACTGAGGCTGAACAAAGAGGAAGGTGGTTGGGCAGAGAGCGACAGTGAAAAAGCACGGATACTGAATGAATACTTCTGCTCAGTATTCACAATGGAAAAGCAGAGGGAGATATCTAATCCAGTCAATAGAAGCACTCTGGATAGGGTGGTTGATATTAGTCCTTTCACAGAAGAAAGGGTTCTGAAAGAACTCTTAAAACTGAAGGTGGATAAAGCAATGGAGCCTGATGAGATTCACCCCAGAATTTTAAAAGAACTAAGGGTAGAACAAGTGACACCATTGACTACCCTTTTTAATAAATCATGGGAGGATGGTGTGGTACCTGAGGACTGGAGGAGGGTGGATGTAATTCCCCTTCATAAAAGTGGGAGCAAGACAGAGGCAGGAAACTACAGACCTGTCAGTTTGACCTCAGTGGTAGGGAAAATGATGGAATCACTTCTGAAGGAAAGAATTGTTGAGTACCTAGAGGCCAGTGGGGTACAGGACCCAAGGCAGCATGGATTCACAGTGGGAAGGTCATGTCAGACAAATCTGATTTCTTTGACTGGATGACCAAAGCAGTAGACCAGGGAGGGGCTGTGGACATGGCCTACCTAGACTTTAGCAAGGCATTTGACACAGTCCCACACAAAAGATTAATAAACAAATTAGCCAGCCTGGGAGTGGGTCCCAGGGTGGTAGCCTGGATAAAACACTGGTTGGACAACAGGACACAGTGGATAATAGTAAATGGAGTCAACAGTGAAGAAAGGAGGGTTACTAGTGGGGTACCGCAGGGTTCAGTACTGGGGCTGGTCCTTTTTAACGTCTTTATAAGTGACATTGCAGAGGGACTGGAAGGGAAAGTATGTCTCTTTACAGATGACACAAAGATCTGCAACAGGGTTGATACACAAGGTGGGGTGGAAAGGATGAAAGGGACTTGACAAGGTTGGAGGAATGGTCAAATGTATGGCAGCTTAGATTCAATGCAAAGAAGTGCAAATAATGCACCTGGGAAACAAAAACCCAGGGGAAGAGTACACAATGGAGGGTGAGATACTGACAACAACAAAAATGGAAAGGGACCTGGGGGTAGTCATATCAGATGACCTAAAGGTGGGCCAGTAATGTGATAAGGCAGTACGGAGGGCTGGTGGGACACTGGAATGCATAGGGAGAGGCATCAACAGTAGAAAACAGGAAGTTGTTGACTCTCTGTACAGACAGTTGGTAAGACCACATCTGGAGTACTGTGTACAGTTCTGTAGACCCCATCTCTGCAAAGACATAGACAAGGTGAAGGCTGTCAAGAGGAGGGCAACCAAAATGATGAAAGGTCTGCATCAGAAGACATATGAAGAAAGACTAAAGGAACTAAAGATGTATAGCCTCAAGGAAAGGAGGGAGAGGGGGAACATGATAGAAACTTTCAAATACCTCAAGGGAATCAACAAAGTCCAAGAGGGTAGCATCTTTCAGAAAAAGAGATGTGCAAAAACAAGGGGGCACAATTTGAAGATACAGGGGGACAGCTCAGAGGTAATATGAGGAAGTATTTCTTCACAGAGTGGGTTTTGGATACATGGAACAGCCTTCCTGAGGAGGTCATAGAGTCAAAAACAGTGGGGGAATTCAAGAATGCATGGGACAGACATAAGGCAATTCTAGTGGGGGGTAGGAGGAAGTAGGCTGTTGGTTAACTAGGATCTGCAGCTTATCCATTAGGTAGGGAAATGGGTAGACTAGGTGGGCCAAGCAGTCTTTATCTGCTGTCAAATTCTATGTTTCTATGTTTCTCCCAATGGTTACTCTTTGAAAAATTAAAATTTATTTCTGTTGAAGTTAGCTATGTTCTTAATTTGTTTCCATGGAGAAGGCAAGACTAAGATAGCTCCTCTTCCATTGAGATAAGGTAAGAAAATAGCCAATTTAGGAAGAAAGAAATGTTAACTTTTCAAAGATTTACCATGGGTGGGTGTGCACTGGACTCTGTTTGTCTCCCAGTTCAGTTGAAGCAGTGATCAGTAGTGAGGGCGGATGCTGACTGGCATCATACATGGGCAGACCTCAGCCATGCTCATGCACACTAGGTGTCTTCACTACTGGCATCCTGATGGCTGTGAGAAAGGGACGGGATAGCCCCAATTCAAAGCAGCATGAAGAGGCACTCTTGGGCCCTTCACGTCTGACTTCCCAATGAGCCCCCATGTATTAGACAATGTCAATGGAGGTCATGGCTGATAACACTTCCAAGGGCGCCCACCATGAACGAAATGCCATTGACCGAGAAAATGCCTTTGAGCAAGAAAATGCCCTCCAAGTTCCTTCTGGGGACCAGATAAGGCAAAGCTTGGCAAGTGTATTTATAAGGTGCCCTATCCCTGAGGCTCAGGGCACCATACAAGGAAACACAGCAGGATAATACTAATAAGTCAAATAAATAATTAATAAATACTTAAGTAATACAGGTTAAGTAGCAAACTCAACTAAGACAGTAGGCTTGCTGGAACAGATAGAATTTTAACCCTCCTTTCACAGCCTCCACCAAGCAGACAGAACATAGATGAGGTGCAATTAATTCCAAACTTCAGGTGTAGCCACCTCAAATGCCCCATCTCAGGACATCTTTAACCTGGACCAGGGAACTGATAACAAACCTAACGAGTGACTGGACAGAATGGACAGAGGTGTGTGGAGACTGGAGTTCCTTCAGGTAATGAGGAATCATATTGTGTAGGAACTTATACTATGTTTCACACATGACACTACTCAGTCACAAATTGTACACCCTGAATTTTTCCACAAAGCAATTAGTGCCTGATGCATACCTTTCGAAAATGCACAATTTAGTGAAAATTATTTTACAGTTAAAAAAAAACAGTTTTACAGCATGAGGCATGTTTTACAATTTGAGGTAATACACACAAGAGGCAGCATAACAGAGAGGCAGTTTGAAAGAAGCTCAGTGTGTAGGATACATAAACAATATTAGAAGACAGATAATTTCTATTGTGTTTTTTGTTTTCTTTTTGTAAATGTATCCAGGACACAAGCATGCTTTTAAAGCCTATAACCCAGTGCACTGCATCAAGGGTATGTAAATCCTTGGGGATTAGGGTGAATAGGAAATGTCTCCAAAATGTACATACATGCAATACCAGTATTTGATCAAAGTACTGGTGGTACAGAGAGGTGCCACTGCAATTATTTACACTTAGATGCATGTTTTTTTAATCTCATCAGCTGTCTTTCCTTCCACTCCAGCTCCTAGAGTGTAGGATTAATGAGTATAGACCTGTTCTGTCTACAACACCCAACATAGGGCCATAGAGAGCAATCCGTTTTTGTAATCTCAGCCAGCATGGCAGGCAGCCATGGCAATACAGTGCAACTGAACTAGCCAGTCCATTTTGGACCAATGCATGAGGCACACATCACAGTCATACTGTATGTAGCATATATAAGAAGCAGCATAACAAGAGGCAGTTTGGAAGAAGAGTAGTATGTAGGATGCATAAATGTTATTGGAAGATGGACCATTTACGTTCAATTTTTTTTGGAACTCTCTCACAGCCACATACATATATTCTAAAACTGAAAATCCAGATCAAAACAACATGCGTATGCAAATTCTTGGGGTAATCAGAATAGGAAATGTTTCAATAATTACATTTTGATGACAATGTCACAACACAGATCTCATTACAGCTGATTCACATACACTATACATAACAATAATCTTGAAAATCTGCTCAGAAGACTATGCATGATGGCAAAAGATGCTCAAGCTATTGCATGCCACCCAAAATGACTCAGAGCTGTAACCTGAAACTTTCATTATTTGTTGCATTGAAGACCAAAGGTAACACTTTTTTTCTGTTTGGTTCAGTTGAAAAATGTGTAGAATTTGAGTTATTAACAAAATAAGTTTGTGTTTTCACATATGTGCAGTTTCATTTGTCGTGAATTTCTCATAAGACGTTTGTTTCCCCATTTTCATGACTCAGTGTCTGAGATTTGCGAGATGAAAGGTCCATTTTCATGACTGTATGTTGTCAGAAAAGTACAGAAAAACAATTTGTATATGGTACATTTTGCCAAGCTTCTGCCAACTAATGTCTGAGTGCTTAACTGTATAACTTGTGTGATCGGAGTATGAAATAAGGGTGTTGCTCTACTTTTATTATTTTTTAAACTTTTTTAAAATATTAGTGATAAGACATTGTTGAGAGTCATGAAACTGGGGTTTTGTTTGCTTGTTGTTTTTAAACTCATTTTCAAAAGATACAGTGGCCTCAAATTCATATTCGTGAAGGATTGGGGATGAGGGACACTAGACCACTAGAAATATTTAGGCAGCTACAGGACAGGTGATCAGGGAGTGGGGAGCCACTAGACCACTAAAACTGATAACACAATGAACAAAATGTAGGACTATGCAGCTCTAATGTAAAAATTCCCCTGAGCCTTGGTGAATCTGTACAGTGGGACTTCTTGGAGTTGGAATGATCATGCAACACAGACTTGATGCTGCCCAAACTTCATCCCCTGCCCAAGCATATACTGTATGTAAGATTGTCCTGTGCCTGTACAGACAGTGCAGACAGTTCGGGCAACACCAACACCACATAAAAGAAAACAATGAACATATAATTCAAGATTCCTTCTGTGGAACCAAGGAAGGTCACATGACCACATTCTGAAATTCAAAGGCCATACATGTTGTATTGAAGCATGCAAATGTTGTCCTCCACCCCCACACAACACACAAGTAAGGCAACTTGCAGGAAAAAACAGTTTTCATTTGGTCAGTTATTTTCCTCAGAGTACGGCTTTTGTAGTCTTTTTAAAAATCAACTTTGCAACTTTCTAAAAGTATACAAATATTGCAGATTTTTTGGTACATTTCATGAACATCTACAAATTTGCATACCCCAGTTTGTTATATCTGTAACAATATAATCTTCACTATATAAAAACAATATTGAAAAGTACCCCTGCACAATATTGTTACCACAGCACCCTCTGCCATGAGCTTTCAGTGCTGCAACATTCCATAGGAAACAACATGACATCATTTAGATTTAATAGCATGGTTTTCCTCCTGCTACAAGTGGAAAATTAAACCAATTAGTATAAAAACATTCTGTCACTAAAAGTTTCTCCCTACATTTAAAAAAATCAGATTGTATTAAAGGTCTGTAAATCCAGCTAACAGACAACAGATCAAAAGGGTGTCGGCAGGTGACTGGAACTGGTGGGGCAGTCCAGGTAGCAGGTCACTGACCTGCCAATGAAAAGGAGTGGAAAGAAGATTATAAACATTGGTGACTCCATAGTTAGGGCAGTGAGGAAGGTGAGGAGATATTTATTTATTTAGCTTTTGTTTACCAGGTAAGCACACTAGACAGTCAAGTACCTATTTTCAGATGCGACCCAGGAGAATTACAGGTACAGGCAATAACAGTACAGAGTCAAGGCATGGCTGGACCAGAATGGTATCTCAGGAGAACTGGTTCACCTGCCTGGAGCATAGGTCAATAATGTGCTAGTCAGGATAAACCAAAGCAACTGGGGGAGGAGCAGACTGTTGTCCATGTTGGCATGATGCTAGTCAGGATAAACCAAAGCAACTGGGGGAGGAGCAGACTGTTGTCCATGTTGGCATGATGCTAGTCAGGATAAACCAAAGCAACTGGGGGAGGAGCAGACTGTTGTCCATGTTGGCATGATGCTAGTCAGGATAAACCAAAGCAACTGGGGGAGGAGCAGACTGTTGTCCATGTTGGCATGATGCTAGTCAGGATAAACCAAAGCAACTGGGGGAGGAGCAGACTGTTGTCCATGTTGGCATGATGCTAGTCAGGATAAACCAAAGCAACTGGGGGAGGAGCAGACTGTTGTCCATGTTGGCATGAATGGCATGATGCAAAAACCCCAAGGAAATGAGAGGGGTATTAAGGGAATCCGTAGTGTTTCTAAAGAAAAAGGTATCCAGGGTAATCTTTTCAAAGGTTCCCAGTCCTGGAGGGCTAGTAAGAAGAGGTAGTGACCATTATGAAGGCAAGCACTTGACTAAGGGTGTGGTGCAAGTGGAAAGGTTTTTTGTTTTTGGCTAACTGGAGGATCTTCTGGAGTAAGGGATGTTTGTACACCCATGATGGGCTGCAATTGTCCTAGGAGGGAGTGAGGGTACTGGCTAGAATAGTTGACAAGGCAGTTATGGGGGATTTAACTTAGAGAACTGTGGGAAGGGGCTGGAACAATGGCTCACCAAGGGCAGGAGATACACACAGTGTATCACCAAGGGAAGGACAATGGAGCGGGGGAGCAACAATATAGGAGATCCGCTAAGGAAGTAAGGAAGTATAGTTTGGTAAATACTCTCATTGGCATGCAGACTAATAGGAGGAGTGTATCCAGCAAAACAGGCAAGCACACTAAACTAATGCACTTTGGAGGCCACATATTACTCTCTCATTACTTGTGAGGGGATGACTATGATACCATGATAGAGGGCTACTGGCCATTCTGAAGGGATAGGCTATACTGAAAAGTGGATGGGTGGCTCTCTTCAAAAGGGAGTGAGTCACTGTAGAGGAGAAGGAAAACATCATGGAAGGAACAGGGCCAGGGTTCATCTGGATCAAGTTAGAGGTAAGACAACAATAGAGTCAACCTAGGATCTGTGCTACAGGCCACCAAATTGTTCTGCAGAGCATGGTGCCTAACTGGTTGGGGAAATTACAAGACCATCCAAATGAGAGTCAGTGCTGATCCTCGGGGCCTTCAATATTCTGACATAGGCAGTTTTTTAGAAGACTAATTGCAGAACTGAGTCCAGTCCATTTGCAAGGACTGCGGCTTACAACAGCATGTCCAACAAGGAACTAGGTTTGTAGCCAGCCTTGACATTGGTCTGAGCAGTGGTGATGGGATCCTCTGCAGTGTGAACATCAAGGAAGAAGTGGGAGGTAAGGGTCTTTTCATGAGAAAGGGTTACCAAAGTGTGGAATAATGGTCATTTTTTTCAAACCCACAGTAGAGTAATTCTGATAAACTTTCCTGAACACTGTGTCCAAAAGTGAAAAAGCAATCATGTAATGAGATAACTCACCAACAGAAATTTGAGGTACTGCAAAGTACTGTGACGTGTGCATCAGTGGACACCAAACAGTGTGATACGTGCAACAGTGGACACCAAACAGCATATATCTCATCATATAATCATTATAATCCAACAAACATTGGATACTTACAGTGTTTCCATATAGAACCATTTACAAATGTTCCAAGGTGCAATTCCCCCACAAAAGAGCATGTTCAGTTCTAAGGTTTTAAAGTTTTCATATTGTCATTATACAGTAGTGCACAGTTCCTCCCGTTCCACCTGAACAAACTGAGACACACACACACCAAGCACTGTGAGAAATGTCCACAATCATGTATTTATTTGATCAACAAAATCAACATAAACAAACAAAGAAAGCATGGTGTGCAGTATGGCCAACCCTCGGTGAACAAATACACATGGAAATGCATTGTCTGGAATGCAGCATCCTTTTCATAAAAACAAGAAATTAAACAGAATGACAACAGCTAACCTGGTGGATCAAGACTTTTGAAATCCTTCACAACCCATTACCTACAAGAAGACCTTTTGCAGTGCATTTCCTACTTATGCCACAATTCACTGCTTACAGGCATCAAATAGCAGTGGGTGAAGTGGCCCCAATTCACTCCGGAGTGGATCCGTGGATGAAGGCGGATTCGCTGAGTGTTCATAATACCTAAGCGGAGTACTTCACAAGAGCATTGGGTAACGCCAAGTCCATTGAAAAACAATGATCATGATTACTTCCACCTTCCCAAACCACTACTCCTTCAATTCTTAAGGCGAAGTACATTGAAAACAATGTACTCCGCCTCACTTCACCTTGTTTTTAAGCTCCAAAGGAGAATTTTGCAGTGATTCATGGGATTTCATGTCACACAGGCTCTAGATTGTTCTGCACAACCTCAGTTTGGGGTAATGTGTGTATGAAGCTGTAGGAGACAATCTGCTATGAGAGCTCTGTGATTCAAACCTTCTAAAAGCTGTTAAGAAAGCCTTTTGGGGTCATTTGTTTTGCTGAAACTTTAGTTCATCGATTATAGAAAACCCTCCTGTGCTTATATCATCAAGCGTTTATTGTTTGTGTGTGGATTTTGAATGTTAATGTACAATATTCAGTCTGTGTACTGAGAGACAGTGGAAGTGTGCTTTGGGGGAGGGGCGTATCTGTGGTGTAGGTAGATTAACTTGGAGAAAAAGACAGAGCTTTCTTTTTTGGTGATATTTTTCTTGTATAGCTGTGTTCATGTACACACAGTAATATTTTCAATAATTCTTGCCATTTTTTTGCTGATTGTTGTGGTGCAGCAGTGCAAAATTTTAGTTTGTTTAAAATATGTGGTTATATTACTGAAGTTTTCAATTTGCTATGCATTACTTAGTGTGTGTGTGAGTATGTGTGTGATGCATGTCATCAAATCAGACACCTTTTATTGTGCCACATAATTTCAGCAATGTAAACCTGCTATCCACTGCAGCTGTGTAATTTTTGTACTTCTTTGTGGTATCTTTACTAGTACTAGTGACTGTTACTGCAGCAGTGCAGTACACTGCCACCCCCACGCCCTCCCAATTGGCAAAGGAATTCTATTCAGATTTTTGAATTTCTGATGGTGAACACTGGTTAGGTGTTGTGCCTTTGCATCTGCATCTCTTCAGTGCACAGTGCATCTTAATCTGTCTGTGCATTTGCATCTTTAGGGCCCAATCTCCATCTGTAACTTAAGTCACAGTTGTTTCTTTGGCTTCCCTTCAGAGTACTGGACAGGTGTGGTGCATAATTCTGCATGAACATTGTACTCATTAATATGCGTTTTCAAGTCAGGACCATTATCATGAGTCATTCGTGATACAAATCACGTTATTCATCATCACGGAAGGTCACAAATGCAGTCACAAATCACGATTTACGATCACGTCACAAATCACATTAATCTTTTTTAATACTTACTTTGATGTATTGTAAGCCTGTTTTGTAGTATCTCTCCATTCTTCACCATTCCACCACTGTACTCATTAATGAGTGTTTTTAAGTCGAGGAGTTTTGTGCCACACCTCATCGGGGCCCGGGGAAGTACAGCTGTAGGCATTCGTATTTCTTCATCATCACGGTCACAAATGCAGTCACAAATCACGATTTACAATCACGTCATGAATCACAACATTAATTTTTTTTACTAGTTACTTGGATGTATTTTAAGCCTGTTTTGTAGTATCTCTCCAGGCTTCACCACCCCACCATTGTACTCATTAATAAGTGTTTTTAAGTTGGGCAGTTTTGTGTCACACCTCATGGGGGGGGGCCCCCGGGGAAGTACAGCCGTAGGCATTCGTATTTTGTCATCATCATGGTCACAAATGCAGTCACAAATCATGATTTAGGATCACGTCACGAATCACAACATTAATTTTTTTTAATAGTTACTTGGATGTATTTTAAGCCTGTAAGAAAAATAAAATTTACAGAAAGAGCAAATTAAGTAAAAAAGAGTACAGAAAAGACAAAAAAATGTAGCTTTTAAAAAAGCTGTTGGGTCTAAATCAAAGTTTAAATCTCCTCCTCGCTCTGATCTCAAAGTATCATCAGTCACAAAACACACTACTCTCTCTCCGTCTACACAGGACAAAGTAAAGGTGTCTGCTTGTATGACTCTGTTTCTTCCTGCCTAGCTAAAGAGCATGTGACTTACAGTACTGTAAGCCATGTGATGTGTGGCGGGGCAGCCAAATCTGAAACACCAAGTGGGTCACTTAGAATCATAATGAGGAACGCAAAGTCCATTAAAACAATGACTTCTTACTTTGTGTTGCCATTCTGCCTTAATCTTGATGGTAATGACAAAGTAGTGGTAGCTTTCCATTGCCAAGTGCACTTCATGTTCACTTCACCAGCGGAATTTAAATTTGCTGCATCTCTAACATCAAAGCACTCACCCAAAACTCATGGCATTTTTGGTAACCAATATTTAAAATTCCCAGGACAGGAAAACATACAGACTGTATTGGTTGTGCATGGAGCAAAAATCTTTCTTTAGTTTTACTCACTCAAAACGATGCATTTTACTATCCAATTGAACTTAAGAAGATTGTGCTTAGCACTACACATAATTTGGAATGACATGAACTGAATTCATCCACCATTGCTGTGCTAAGTTTTGCCCCATTAACATGAAATCATCGGTGGTTCAGTGATCGCATTTAATTCAGACATTTGCAGTTAGTTATTTCCCCATTACTGTGCCCACATTTGCCCCATTAACATCCAGTCATTGGTGGCTAAGTGAAAAAAGTCAGCATGTTGCTGAAAGTTTACTTCAGACAGTTGCAGTTAGTGGAGTTATTGCACATGCACTTAGTCTTTACCCCATTGTTGTGCTCAGATTTGCACCATTACCAGGAAATCATTGGTAGCTCAGTGACCGTATAATTCAAACACTTGCAGTTTTTGCCCCATTGCTGTGCCCACATTTGCCCCATTAATGTGCAGTCACTGGTGGTTCAGTGAAAAAAGTTATTGTGTTGCTTAAATAGTTTAATTCAAACCTTTGCAGTTAGTTCATCATAAAAAATTCACACCGTGAATTGAATTAGCCTCACTTTTCTAATGCCTACAAGAATACAAGTACTTCTGTAGTTGTAGTGCAAAAACAGTTTTTTTATTTCATTCTTTTAAGTGCACTTAGGTTTGTTAACTTTTATATGGCCTTCTTATTTTTCTCTGCTCTAATCTGGGGCCCCCACGCTCACTGCCCTCTTCTTTAGACAGGACAGCTAAACCATCGCCGCCATGCCCTCCCTCTCCTGCTTCCCCCTCCCCACTACCTTTCCTCACCCCCTCCCTGGCACTTACTGGCATTTATCCCTCCTCTCCCTCCCCTTGAGTGCTCTTACCCTCACCCTTTACCCTCCGACAATGGCCTTCCTTCCTGCATACACCCCCACCCTCTCACCAGCAGCGCTTATATCTAAGGCTGCCCTTGGATGATATGTCATACTACTTAACATTGTCACATTTTGAGGCACTGTAATTACCTAAGCCTCAGTCTCCTGCTTAGTTTTATTGCGTAACTATGTATAATTATGTCGACCTTTGTATGTATGTTTACCCTCCATTTACTTGACGTGGAACCTTTGTAAGTGAACAGTTCCTGCTCAAAGGTATTTGTAATCCTAGATTTCAACAGAAAAAAAAAAACAATCTCTCATTCACATACAAAAGTGTCACTGTACCAGTCTGTTTCTTTTTTCTCTTTTGGGTCTGGTTTTCCCCTTTTCTTTTTTCTTGTTTCCTGGCTCAGTTGCCTAATCCATTTTGGAAGTGTGTCATTCATCAGATCTGATACAAAAAATGGTAAAACTAAGTGCACTTAAAAGAATGAAATAAAACAAACTGGTTTTGCACTACAACTAAAGAAGTGCTTGTACTGTTGTAGGCATTAGAAGAGTGTGGTTAAACTAATTTGTGGTGTGAATTATTTATGATATACTGACCCTGATAAATTCCACCTCAGACCTTTTAGCTCAGTATTTAGAGACTGAGTACAGCCAAAAAGATTTTCTTTTCTGCTTTGTAGTTAGTTATTTCTCCATTAAAATGCAGTCATTGGTGGTGCAATGAAAAAAAGCTAGCATGTTGCTGAAATAGTAAAGAACATTTGTATAAGAAAGCTACCCTGATTGAATCTGACACATTATGGACACCATCGGAGGTACTGTTTTTTGCAGCATGTGGTGCAAGCACTGAGTCCATTTACCTGTGGCACACCGAACAGGAAGAAAGATATTGGACACGAAACAAGCTCATTTTCACTGTCTGCAGGCAAATGGCTCTTTGGTAGTGAAAACAGAGGATTTAAACATAGAACCATAGACAGATAAGGACCACTTGGCCCACCTACTCTGCCCATTTCCCTACCTAATGGATAAGCTGCAGATCCTAGTTAACCAACAGCCTACTTCGTCCTACCCCCACTAGAATTACCTTATGTCTGTCCCATGCATTCTTGAATTCCCCCACTGTTTTTCACTCTACAACCTCCTCAGGAAGGCTGTGCCATGCATCTACAACCCTTTCTGTGAATAAATACTTCCTCGCATTACCTCTGAGCTGTCCCTTCTCTATCTTAAAATTGTGCCCCCTTGTTCTTGCACATCTCTTTTTCTGAAAGATGCCACCCTCTTGGGCTTTGTTGATTCTCTTGAGGTACTTGAAAGTTTCTATCATGTGCCCCCCTCTCCCTCCTTTCCTCAAGGATATACATATTAAGCTCCTTTAGTCTTTCTTCATATGTCTTCATATCAGATAGCAACTGCGAAGCGCACGCTTGTAAAACAGTCATTTTTTTGATTTTCCCCACCAAATTTGCTACATAGGCTTTTTGAGAGCCCACCTCATGAACACTGGCACTGTCATTTTGTTAACTGGCTCCCAAAGATTATTCTACACAGTGACCACTAAATCACGCTTTGGGCCCGATTAATGCCATGACAGTGACAGTATTCATGAGGAGGGGTCCCAAAAACCCCATGTTAAAAATTTGGTGTCAAAATTCCAAAAAATGCCAGAGATATGCAGCAAAGTTGGAAAACCCTATTTATCCCATTATACAGCTTACCATCATTTCCTTAGTTCGCAGTCAGCTTTGAAGAGTGCAGACATGTTCCTGGTCCACCAAAGATCGTCCGCCCAGCTCTGGAGGTAAGTATGGGATGAGTGGGTGTGGGGAGGCAGGAGTGCGCAGTGGGTGGGTGCAGGTTTGGTGGGGGGCGAGAGACTACGAGGACAGTTTCCTTTTCAGGTACAAAAAAAAAACTAAAGACTTGTGGGACTGTTTTCCTTTACAGGAGCCAGTAGCCGCTGGGGTGAGCTCCCAGCATGCCATCAGCGGCTCTTTTGGGAGGGCCAGCTGTAGCCGATGGGGATTGGGCACCCCCATCGGCAAACAACAAAAGTGGGGGATTCCTTTGTGCCCATGGGGATTGGGCACCCCCGTTGGCAAACAACAAAAGGGGGGGATTCCTTTTTGCCGATGGGGATTAGGCACCCCGTTGACAGACAGTTAAACAGGGGGAGGACTACATTATGCCGACGGGGAGTGGGCTCCCCCGTCGGCAGAAAAACATGGTGGAGGGGGGTTAGTATTGTTTGTGAACAAGGCGGCAACCCGCCGCCATGTTCATAAACAATATCAGGGTTTTTACATCCCGCCCTACAATGACGGGTCACTCCCTCATTGCAGTGGATGGCTTACACTGCAATGACGAGGCGGCCCCTGATTGCAGCGGCTAAATTGTCACAAGTTGTTGCAAACATTCCAAACTTGTGTCACCAGCAGCCTGCCATGTCATTGGGGGAAGTGGGACAAGCCTTTTGCAGGCTGTGGGGGCATTGGCCACAGCAGTGGCCTGCCTCCACAGCATGCTGTCCCAATATGTTTCTTGTGCTGCGCACAATCAACATAAAAAGCAGACATAGGGTTACTCTAATGTCCCAGCACCAACACATTGTGGTGCCGTGCAGGGCACCTGAGTTCAGGAGAGAGCTCAGGATGCCATGTCACCAGGCAGGCTAGACTGCAGCAGCTGTCACTTGATAGTGTGTTGTAGCCAGGAGGGATGGTGCTGGGCAGACAGCGCTGCAGTGACCCCTATGATGGGCCAAGGGAGCTTGCTTCCTCTGCAGGAAGTCACTGCATGTAACCAAGGCATTGTGGAGCTCTGCCCCCATGCCACATGGAGGAAGGAGGAAGGGGAGAAACACAGGAGAAAAATGTATGAGTAGAATTGTGATTCATTGTTGCTGGCTTCACTAGCTGCAAAGTTTGAGTGCACAGTGGGGGAAGGGTGCTAATGGTCTGACCAGAGGCCTCAGCTACCTGATTGTTTCTGGAAGACTTGGGCTGGTCCCACCCCCAACCCCTCACTCCACCCACCCCTGGTCCATTATTTCCTTTATACCAGGGGTTCTGACATCACTTCCTCAAACAGGCAAAGGATATGCACCTGTCATAGCAGAAGCAGAAGCAGACATCCAGGAAAGGAACAGCAGCAAGTGAATAGGTGACTGCTATCTCAGTGGAAGGGAAGTAAATGCAAATCTAGGAGCTTTCATTATTACTTCTTCGCACTGATATTGCATTGGGAAAAGGAGGAGTAGGAGTTTGAAGAAGGTTGTGCAATGGCTACTTAAAGTCTCTTTTTGAGTGTGTATAGGAAGGATAGGAATATAAAAAGCAGTTGTTCAATATATCTAAACGTGTGCAACAAAGGAGGTAAGGGAAATAAAGAAAATGTTTTGCATTGAGAGGGGAGGGGGAGACTTGGGGGAGTGTTTGGTATCCTGCATCTGGAAGGGTGGGGGGTCGCTGGTGGGCAACGACAGCAATGGGTAGGGTGGTAGGCTGCAACAACTGTGGTGCACCAATCTTTCTAAACATTGTCTGGAGTGTGGGAGGATGTTTAGTGTGCAACCACATAGAAAAACTTAGAAAGGAGATTGAGGGTCTGCAGGAGGAACTAAGACAGGCAAGGCAGATTGAGGGTGGGTTTGGCCCAATCTGGAGGGAGGAAGAAGGAGATGAGGGAGGCGATTTAAGCCAACAGTGTTGAGAGAGGGTCAGAAGAAGGAAGCAGAGACAAAGGCCCAGGCCAGGAGAGCAGGTGCGGAAACCAGGTCAGGAGGCGAAAGACAAATGGAAGGAGGAGATAGGGACTTGTGAGGGAGGCGAAGAAGTGGCAAAAGTCATGGAGTGGAAAGGAGAACAGGTTACTATGAAGAGAGAGGGAGCGGGCATTTGTGAAGGGCCTTCAGAAAATAGTTGTGCACTGCTAGAGAGGAAGAAGGTGGAGGAGGGAAATGATGAAATTAGAGGAGTAATTGATAAATGCCTGGACCAAACTGGAGTGGGAGGAAGTTCTGCTGGGAGGATTGCAACAGGAGTAAAAGGGGGAAATAATGTGCAGGAGGAAGAGGAGGAGCTGGAAATGAGAGAGGGAGATGAATGGAAGCAAGCAGGGAGTAAGAGGGGTGGAATCTTAGTGCTGGGGGACTCAATACTAAGATGAGTTAGGTGGGGTAGCAAGGGGAGAGGCATAATGCATTTGGGTGGAGGCCATGCCAGAATGACAGCGGAAAGGGTGGGACAGTCTGTTCTGAAATATGCTAGAAGGGGGTAGGGACAAGCATCATTTAATTATACATCTTGGGACAAACGACCTGGCTGACAAGACAGTAGATATAGTCCAGAGGAGGTTTGAGGAACTTGCAACTATGTGAGGGGCAGGAAGATCAGTAACTTTTCTGAGATACTTCCGGTGCCAAAGGCAACACAACAAGAAGCTGAGAATAGAGGATTTAACAGATGGCTAAGAACCTGGTGTTGTGCTAATGGGTATGGGCTGTTGGGGGTGGGAGGACCTGGGAGGACAGTAGTCTCTATGCCAAGGACAGACTACACTTGAGTGAGGAGGGAAAGAAAGTGTTAAAACAGAGGATGGAAGAGTATATAGAGAAGTTGAGAATTTAAACTAGGAGTGGGGGTGGCAGTTGGGGAAGAGATATGCAGAGACCACAGGTTGGGAAATCATATGAGCTTACCCCCATAACAGTGACAAAGGACAAATGGCAAGTACTATTGGTGATGCTAGGAAAGGAGGGCAGGATGGGGGGAGGGTGGAAGGTGGTTACCCTTAATGCTAGGAGCCTTGGGAGAAAACTGCAGAGTTACAGGTTCTCATGGCAGAGGAGAGTGGACATTGCAGCCATCATGGAAACATGGGCCACCCAATATAATGACTGGGACCTGTCTGTACCAGGGGTACAGGTTATTTCATAGGGACAGAGTGGTTAGGGAAAGGAAGGGTGGCACTATATGTGAAGGAAGGACTGAAGTGTGTAAGGGAGGAAGGGGAGGAGGGTAGTACGGAGTCACTTTGGGTGCAAATCCAGGATTCCAAGAATAGGATTCTTAGAATGGGAGTGGTGTACAGACCACCATCTCAGACAGAGGAGTTAGACAGGGAACTAGTGGGACAGAACAGGAGGACCTGCGAGAAAGGAAGTGTGGTGATTATGGGGGACTTCAACATGCTAGGAGTGGACTGGAGCACTCCAACAACCAGGAACAGAAGGGAGCAGGTACTGCTGGATGCCTTCCAGGACAGCTTCCTGCTGCAAATGGTCAGTGAACCAACCAGGTTAGGGAATACCCCTGACCTTGTGCTGGCAAATGGGGACTTTGTGAGAGAACTTACAGTGGAGGAACCGCTGTCAGGGAGTGACCACCACTCAGTATGGCTCACATTGGATATGGGCAAGGAATGAGTGAAATCTGGCACAAGAGTGCTGGACTTCAGGAGGGCTGACTTTGGGAGGATGGGGGAAGTGGTAAAAGGGTACCTGGCCAGAGTTCAATCTAGTATGGATACTAACCAGAGGTGGGAGCTCATAAAGCTAGGCATAGTGGAGGCAACCAAAACCTGCTGCACAGCCCAGAGCAAGAATGCTAAGGCTAAGAAACCGAGCTGGTTGAGCAAGGAGGTCATGGAAAGGTAAGGAGGAAAGAGCTGCCTTTAGGAAGTACAAGAAAACAGGGAGGAGGAAGAGAGGAGTACTTGACAGAATCGAGGAGGTGACAAAGGGCAGTAAGGGCAAAGCATCTACGGAACTCAGGCTGGCACAAGGCATTAAGAAGGGGGAAAGGACTTCTTTAAGTACATCAGGGGAGAAAGGAGCTGTGAGACCACATAGTAGGATTAGGAAGGAGGGGTTGGGTGGAAGCAGATGCGATAGACGTAGGCTCTAGATGAGTACTTCTGCTCAGTATTTACTAAAGAGAAGAGGGGGGTGACACCCAAGGTGGGAGAAATGGCAGAAGCAGGGGGGAAGTGGTGACAGATGGGGAAATCATGGAGGGCAAAGTTCGAGAGGGTTTGAAGGCACTGAGGGTGGACAAGGTGCCAGGCCCAGATGGCATCCACCCCAGGGTACTGAAGGAGCTGGCAGAGGTCCTTGCAGGATCTTTGGCTAACCTGTTTAATGCCTCACTACATTCAGGGTGTGTACCTCAGGACTGGAGGATGGCTCATGTGGTGCCCCTCCACAAGAGTGGTCCTAAGGATGAACCGGGAAACTACAGACCAGTGAGCCTCACATCCATCGTGGGTAAACTAATGGAGACTATCCTGAAGGAGAGGCTGGTGGCCCTCCTAGAGGCCAAAGGACTACAGGACAGCAGACAGCATGGCTTCATACATGGCAGATCCTGCCAAACCAACCTGGTTGAGTTCTATGACTGGGTAACTAGGCAACTGGACAGGGGCCATGCAGTGGATGTCTGTATCTGGACTTCAGTAAGGCATTAGGCCGGTGCCACATGGAAGGCTGGGAAGGAGTTAGTAGGCACAGGGCGGGTGCAAAGCTGGTGAGATGGGTAGGAAACTGGCTGCAGGGAAGGCAACAGAGGGTGGTGGTGGGTGGGGAGCTCTCACACCCAGGGCCAGTGACGAGCGGTGTCCCACAGGGCTCGGTGTTGGGACCAGTGTTGTTTGGGATATTCATTGCAGACATATCATGGGACATCAAGAGCAAGATCAGTCTGTTTGCTGATGATTCCAAGGTTGGTGCAGTGGTGGATGACCTAGGGGGATGGCAGGGGTTGCAGGATGATCTGGCAAAGCTTGAAACCTGGTCAGACACCTGGCAACTGGGGTTTAATGCCAAAAAGTGCAAGGTGCTGCATTTTGGGATGAAGAACCCAATGAGGAGTTACCAGCTAGGGGAGTGCAGCTAGCCCAGACAGAGGAGGAGAAGGATCTGGGTGTGCTCATTACAGGGTCAATGAACAACTCGGCACAATGTAGGAAGGCAGCTGCAAAGGCCAACAAAATGCTGGGTTGTATTGCTAGGGGTATATCCTCGAGGAGGGAGGAGGTGATTCTGCCACTGTATAGGTCATTAGTTAGACCACACCTGGAGTACTGCATGTAGTACTGACGTCCGTATCTGAAGAGGGACATTAAGTTACTAGAGGGGGTGCAGCGCAGGGTGACAAAGATGATCAAGGGGCTGGGGGACTTATCATACGAGAGGAGGTTGAAGGAGTTGAACACGTACTCACAGGAGAAGAGGAGAGACAGGGTTGACATGATTGAAACCTTTAAATACATGAAAGGAATAAACAAGACGGGTACAGAGGGGCTGTTCAAAGTAAGGGAAGGGAGGGCCACCAGGGGCCATGATATGAGACTGGAGCGAGGAAGGTTCAGGAGGGAGATGAGGAGACACTTTTTTACAGAGAGGGTGGTGGCTGGGTGGAATGCGTTACCTGCAGAAGTGGTATGCAGTAGAACAGTGGACTGCTTCAAATGAGGATGGGACAGGAGAAGGGGGAGGGTTAATGAAAGGGAAGGGTGGAAGGGAGGGGCAGCTGCAGAATAAGGGGTGCTAGCTGCACATTCGAGCAGACTTGATAGAGCTCTAGGCCTTTATCTGCTGGCAAATTTCGTATGTTCGTATGTACCATGTATAAGATGGCTTGGGTTCCTGGATAACCCTGGGTCTTAGTGTCTACCCACACTGGATCCTAGTCGACATAGTGGACTGCCTCAGAGGAGGACCCTCCCATGTGCCCTTGCCATAGAGGAGAAACTTTGGGAGATGTTGGTGGAGCATGGGACCAAGGGGAGATGGGGGTCAATGGGCTAGAACAGGGTATATCCCTGGAGACCTGGGCATATTCCTATGAGACAATCAGGACCTGGGTCTTTATCGGCAGCCATCGTCTTCAAATCAGCATAAAGTTCAGAAAGTGTGAGAGGCTGAGCTAGTGGAGTATGGGCACTGTCATCTAACTGGGGAAGCTGCAGCTGGCTAAGGTAGTCATCTGTTTCCCCTTAGGTGATGTCATCATCCCCATGGCCATAAAATTCCTGGTAGTAATTCTTAAAATCCTCAGCTATTTGCCTAGGTTGGCTTGCTAAGTCTTGAGTTCCATGCTGGTTTATATGCTTAATTAAACAAGATGCCACTTGCTGTTTTAGCCACAAGGCAAGCAGTTTGCCCGTTCATGGTACTGTTCCCAGAGTGAATTGAGTTTTAAAACCATATGGTCAGAGTGTCCCTGTACCAGCTGCTGCTCCACTGACTGTAATTGTTACAATGACTCAGTTGCCTTAGCTTGCATCCACTTCTTGATTTTGGTAGCTAGTTTAATAATCTCCCCCCAAATAGCACACTTTCATAGACTCCCCATAAAGTGGCTTTCTGGGAGACAGTATCCTGGTTTTCTTAAAAAAAAATGCAGCGTAAACTCTTTCAAGTGGATAATTGTCTGAGGGTCATTAAGTAAATTATTATTCATTCTCCAGATTTTGTTTAGTTCTGAGGTTTCCTCTATGGATGGGGTAATATGCACAGGTGAGTTATCAGAGATCATACTTGGGAGGATGTCCACATCTCCAGCCAACTCAGCAAGAGAAGGTCATCTGTGCGAAGATGAGTCTCCTACAAAAATACAATGGATGGACCATATCTGTGGAGATGGGTTAGAATACGAGATCTTTTCATAGGAGAGTTCACTCCTTTAACATTCCAAGTTTTGAATGAGTACCGAGACATAAGGGTATATATCTGATAAAATCTCAGTTACCCAGCTGAGCAAAGGCTTCCAGGTGGAGACCCCTCAAGATGGACCCATGCATAATATTTAAAGGAAAAAAAGAGAAAGTATCTGTCCCTGAGGTAGAGAAATGCACATTGCTGTCCATAACATGGTCAGCAGTACAATTTGTACACATTCCAGTACCTGACATTCCAAACCTCTCAATTACCCATCCCTTAAGGCTCTGCAGGTATTGAAATAGAAGACCCCCCTCCCCTGTGAATATCCAGGAGTCTCAATATGCACCCCCCCAAGTTGCAACTGGGGTAGAGCCATCTGAGGGCTTCACAGTCATGTTTCAGCCAGTGTCACACAAAAGGAGGTAGTCAGAAACCCCAAAAGCTCAATCAGACAGAACCTCTCCATCACATATCACCTTATTCCTAATATAGTTAATAACATGAAACAAGTGCTAACAGACAAAAACAAAACTTCCAAAGGAACAAAAATAGTCACCTGTGGAAAAACAGCCATGAACAGAATGAAAGGTATCCTTGCAAGGATCACCCAGCATCTCCGCTATATCAAAACAAAACCATAAATTGGCTTAGTCTCCAGAAAGGAAATATAACAACTGCACTATGCAAGGGCTAGCCAGCTCTCCTGGGAAGTCCAGCTCATAGTTTATTTATTTATTTATTGAATTTTGATGACTGGGTAGGTCCACTGAGCTCCGAAGGTCCCCTTTTTCAGGGGCGACCCAGAATAGTTGCCCAATCCTGTGGGATGAAGAACAGTCATCATTCTACAACTGCATACCCATAAAACAAAATAAAACACAATCTCAAAGTCAGTCCACTAATTGAACAGAAAAGGGCAGCGGGTTGGTGTGGTAGCCTGTGACAATGGTGACCGTGATTGTGCACTTTTAAAAAGGGCGACTTAATCACGGCACCTGTCCACAGGACTACCAGGCACAGAGGGTGACTGGATGGGGGTGTCTATGAATATAGCAACAGGATGTCACTATATGTACATGTGTGGGGGGGGAGCGAGCATGCCGTGTGATGGACAGAAGAGAAGGGAGGGTTTGTGAGGCATAGTGCGATGGTGGGCTGCCGAGCTGGCCCTGTGGCATGATGGGTGGGTGGCAGGCTAGGGTTCCGAGGGTGCCAGGTTTGGTTCTGGGCATGCATTCATTTTGTTGCACCCTGCCATTTTTTATTGTTTTCCACTTTTACACCCCCCCAACATGTACCCCCTTGGAGTTGAGAATCCTTTAGTAGGTGGGTGCAGCGGAGCAAGGCATAAAAAAAAAAAAAGTCCCTGGCACCCTTTTGCTGTGCCCAGGGAGTGTACATCGCCGAAATTTATTTTCAGTGCTCTAAACTCGCCCTAACGAGGATCTCCTTTCCACAATCATCATTATTACATGGAACCATTGGTGTCCCTAATGAGACAATCCACGCCATAGTCCTGGTAACACTCGAGGTTCAATATCATAATAAATTGGCTCCCTGGGGAGAAGCCAAGACAATGTATAAATGCAGGCATTCTGCAGTTGAAGTGGAGAGGTTAACTGTCAGCTGAAAATATAGGATTGTAAAACATAGTACTAAACCAGTCCCTTAGAAACGACTCCAGCCAGTGTGCTCTCAAAAGTAAACAGGGTGGAGTGCAGATATGCAAAGGTGATCTAGCATCCCCACTGTAACAGAAAAAGCTGCCAAGCTTGATTATGCTCCCCAAATAAAATAAAACAAATTTGCTGTTCTGTCTAATTCAAGAGTCACCCACTTTTAGAAAATTCACTTTAAATTGTCTGATCCCATGGATTAAGGAGCAGGCTTTGGTCAGCAATGAAAGACATGTAAAACAAAATAAAAAGCAGGCTCCTTCAAGGTCCATTAATTCCACTTAAGAAAGGGACAAGTAGGCGGCCGTGCTGAGCTGTCCATGATACACGGAGGAGCAACTGGGAGCATTATATTACTTTTTAGAATGAACCCTGAGCATTTCTGAGCAGAGTTCTGTGTTTTACTGTTTTAGACTTACTTGTGATTGTTTGGAAGCTGTCTCCAGAACTTTTGTAACAAACGGGAACAGTATTTTGGTTATCTTTGTGGGAGACGTTTTGCCCATTGAAAAGTACTGTTCGTTGATTTTCTGTACTGTGGAGCTGAGTTCGGGGATCGACCTGTCGGATTGAACTGTCGGGGAACTGTAGTGGCCCATGCAGGGCTAAAATGCTGGTCTGAGGGTTGCCTGTGAGGAGGACCAAAATGGCAGGGCTGGTTTGAGGAGGAGGAGCATTGTTGGAGTAGGACAAGGAGTAAGGAAGAAGGTGGGACAGTTTGTGTTGCTGGAGTCCCCTGGAAGAACGAGGGGTTGAGCTGCTTGTGCAGCAGAAATGTAGGCTGCAGCACTGGAGTTTTGTGGATTGTTTGGCTGGTGAAGACCTGTAACTGAACTTCGGGTTGGCTGTTGGAGGTATCTGGAGGGTCGGACATTGGTGGGTGTCCGACCAGAGGCAGACAGAACTAGTGGGGCAGGCACTGGAGGGTGACTGCTACTGCAGGGGAGTCCCTGAAGTGACCCGAGGTTTGGCTGGGTGGGGAAGATTTAGAGAAATTGCACTGCAGTGAAGGTGTCAAGAAGGCCTACAGAGTTTTTTTTTTTTTTTTTTTTTTATATTTTCTTTTTACGCCTCCTTCTCACCCCGGTACTTCCTCACCTTCAGGAGTCTCCTATGGCCTTGTGCGTCCCTGCTCATCTGTCGGCATCGGGTGCAGTCATCTCCCCACGCTGCTTTGGTTTGAGCCCCAGGCGGGTACGAGGCGGGGTTCCCCCTTCCACCGCCCCAAGCGACTGATTTCGTCGGGGATCCATCACCTGTGCTGGTAGGGGCCCTGGGATCGGGGCCTGGAGCTCCATCTACAGGGAGCACCAGAGGGTATTTTCCCTTTTTTGCCCATCCCTGTAGGATGTCTTCTTGTAGGGAGAGCCTAGGGCGACGCACATCACAACGTCTACGCTCCCGACTCCGCAGGATGTCCTCCTCCCTGCTACATGCGGTTCTCGCTGCACCACCACCTGTGGTCACCAGGTGGCGGCATTAGCGGGACCCGTGATCCCACCCCACCTGGAGGAGGAGAGCAGCCTCTGGGTGCTCGATCCTCCTCCCCTGGCCAGCCTCCAGCTGCCCAGGTCGTTCACAGACTGGGTCGCTGGCGCCGCGAGCGGTAACCCTACTGCTGTGCCGCCAGGCCGGCTAAGAAGGCATCCAGAGTTTGGTGCTTTTCCTCTTCCTATATGCTGAAAATCAGCGATTAGGACTATAGCTACTTCAAGTGCCTGGAATTGTTTTTCAATAGACTGATTAATTGACAGTTAAAGGTTTAGCAAGAGCTAAGATGATGAGAACTTCTTGGTTCCTAAGCTATCTGGACTGTGGAGGTGAGAGCTCCCCAGTAGTTATATATGCTACAATATCTGGACATTTTTTCCTGGACTTCTTTGGAGTACCTTTAAGACTGGGACTCAGATTTAGAAATGTTCTGCTCCTGTCTGTGTAATTTCTGGAGACTTCAGAACTATTATATTTAATTGTGTGGATGTGTAAAGTGTTTGGGTGTAAGGTGTGTGAAAGGTGTGTGGTTGTGTAATATAGAAGGTATATGGTGGTGGGTGGGGGTGTGAGTATTTGGGGAGTGAATTATTGGAGTGGGTTTTGTTTTTAAGAAATGTGCTGGGGATTGGGGTCCATAAGATACAGCTACTCGGGTGACGACCTCTGGGACCTTCATCTCTTCGAGCTTCCAGTACTGCCAGGTAAAACCTACTTTAGATGTAGGGTTTTAGGGATAACTCGTGGGGGGGCCCAGTGGAGTGTCTCCTGAGTGGTTGCCGGAGTGTCCGGGATCCAGGTGGTGAGGTCGAGGAGATGCCCTGGGGCAAAATGTGGGCTTGAACGGGGTTTACCTTGTCTGGTCCCTATACCCAAGGGCTCCACCTTAGAGTATGGGTTGATGGCTGGTCCGGCTGCTCCACCTCATCCTATTCAGGCTGTGTTGTGCAATGCCAGATCGATAAGGAGCAAGATGGCCATAATAGTGGTATCCTCTGTTGAGCGGGCTTGCATCACGGAGACCTGGCTAGATGAAAATGCCGCTCTAGTTTTGGAAGCGGCAGTGCCAGACAGGTACTCCATGATACACGGCCTGAGAAAAGATTGTAGGGGTGGAGGGGTGACCATTTGTTTTAAATCTGGCCTGAACCTCACGGTGCTGTCTATGGTTTCTATGCGGTCTTTTGAGTGTGTGGCTGCCTGAGGGGTTGCGGGTGTGGGTTTCAGTGTCCTCCTGCTCTACCATCCCCCAAGAAATGATGGGGAATTTTTGCAAGAGATCAAGGAGCTCATTATGGTCCTGTTGTTGGAGTCCCCTAGGTGGTTGATCCTGGGGGACTTCAATGCCTGGGTTGATGGGGGGGGCTATCAAAATTTGGGACAGACCTTCTTGGGAGCATGGGGGCACTGAGCCTGACACAAAATGTACTGACAGTGATGCACTCGGGTGGCCACACATTGGATCTGTTTTTTTCTTCTGAGTTGGATATCATTGACCTTAGTGTAGATCCGGTGGTTTGTTTGGATCATAGCACCATGGGGTTCACATTTAGGGCCCCCCTCCCAGATGGTCCTGCCCCTATGGAG
This sequence comes from Neoceratodus forsteri, assembly GCA_016271365.2. Lineage (NCBI taxonomy): Eukaryota > Metazoa > Chordata > Ceratodontiformes > Ceratodontidae > Neoceratodus > Neoceratodus forsteri. The sequence goes on from CM028129.1 coordinate 1,737,550,088, forward strand.
ATGGTCTATTACTGGTCGTTAAGGGGAGTATCCTCAGAGGACTTATTGGTGGTGTTAGACCTATCAGGTGTGGGGGCTGCTTTTCCAGTGGGGTCAGAGGAGGCAGTAGCGGCCTATAATGGGGTGGTTGGTGCAGCCTTTGACTCAACTGCACCCTTGCATGTCTGACCCCTGTCTACTCGTCAGAGATCTCCCTTGTATGATGAGGATCTCTGAGGTTTAAATATGAGGGGCCAGAGGTTAGAGAGGCTTTGGAGGAGATCTGGCCTGGTGGGGGACAAATTGGCCCTGAGGTCACATTATATGGACTATCAGGGGGCAATCTCCCATAAAAAGGCAGAGTTTCTGTGTAGGGAGATTGCAATAGCAAGAAACAGACCAGCTCAACTCTTCTGCACAGTGGACAGGCTTTTACATCCAGCCTGTCTGCATGCTGGAGGGGCGGGTTCTAGCACGAGGTGCGAGGAGCTGGTTCTATTTTTTGCTGACAAGGTGTCCTCCATCAGAACTGAGGTCTCATTGAACTTCTCTCAAAAGGGCTGCAAGGTCTGGCGTAAGCCAAGTCGGAGCACTCCTCTGGTCTGGGATGAGTTTGAGCTGATTGGGGGTAGGGGAAGTGGTAGAGATAATCTCTAAACTATGGCCGACACACTGTGATTTAGATCCAGGCTCAACTCACCTTTGGTTGAATGCTTGGACCTGATTGGTCCTGTGGTTGCTGGGGTAGTCTGGAGTTCTTTAAGGCTTGGGATCTTTCCTTTGGCCTTGAAAGAGGCCTTGGTTAGGTCCCTTCTGAAAAAGCCATCTTTGGACCCGGACTGCCTCAGCAACTACAGACCTGTTTCGAACCTCCCATTTTTAGGGAAGGTTGTAGAAAAGGTGGTGGCCATTCAGTTGGACAGACAGCTTGCTGCTTCCTCTGCTTATGAGCCTTTCCAGTCTGGGTTCCCTGTAGGGTATAGTACTGAGATGGCCCTGGTGAGGGTGCTTAATGACCTCCTGATGGCGAGGGATAGAAGGGGCTGTACCATCTTGGTCCTCCTAGACCGTTCTGTGGCGTTTGACACCGTGGACCATGAGGTGTTACTTGACTGCCTGTGGTTCTGGTGTGGCCTGTCTGGAAATGTCATCAACTGGTTCAGGTCATGCTGACAGACAGAGTGCAGAGGATGACCATAGGAATTTTCTCATCAAATCCAAAGCTTCTGTGCTGTGGTGTCCCGCCGGGGTCGGTCTTGTCACCTCTGTTGTTCACGGTGTATATGTTGCCTCTAGGGGACATTATCAGGCAGTATGGGCTGGGTTTTCACTGCTATGCAGATGACACCCAGCTGTATCGGTCCTGTGCACCCAATAGTCAGGTGTCAGACTCAGTATTTAACAGCTGCCTCAAGGAAATCCAGATGTGGATGACTCACAATTGACTTAGGCTCAGCCCAGACAAGACTGAGGTACTGATGGTGGAGTGGGGTCATCAGTGTGGGGGGGTGTGGTATTACCCCCTGACCTTGTGCTGGAGGGTGTGCCTTTAGCTCCCTCTAGGCAGGTGAAGAATTTGGGAGTAATCCTGAATGACAGTCTTACACTTGATGCACAGGTGTCATCCGTGGTGAGAAGTGGGTTTTATTATCTCAGGAATATTGCCTGAATTCTAGCCCTGATGCCGCCTGATGACCTGCCCACACTGGTACATGCTTTCATCACTTCCAGGTTAGACTACTGCAATGCCCTGTACCTAGGGTTATCTGGAGGCAACCTCTGCAGACTGCAGCTGGTGCAGAACGCGGCGGCAAGATTATTGATGGGGTTGAAAAGATGTGAACATATCACCCCACTGCTCCGCGAACTGCACAGGCTGCCAGTCCAGTGGAGAGTTGTCTTCAAGATAGGGCTGTTTACCTATAAGACACTGCACTAGAGGGGTTCAGTCTATCTGCAAGAGCTCCTTGTGCCTTACTGTCTGGCCTGGGACCTCCGTTCTGCTGGGGTGCCTTCTTAGAGTTCCCAGGATTAGGCTGTGGCATTCAGGAGACAGAGCATTTGTGGCAGCTGTGCCTACCCTGTGGAACTCCCTGCCTGGTTATCTAAGGGAGGCCCCCTCAGTGGAAGCCTTTAAGAAGGGCCTCTAAACATATTTATTTTATCAAGCTTTTAAATGAGGATGTTTTAAAGTTTACTGTATTTTATGATGGATAAATAAGTTTATGATCTCAGTTGCATCCTGCTGATGTTAATTTTGTCATCATTGTAATTTTAAAATGCTTTTTATGATTTGTATGCCTACATTGTACAGCACCCAGAGTCCACGGAGATGGGTGCTATATAAATAAAATATCTATCTATCTATCTATCTATCTATCTATCTGTCTACATCTATCTGTCTGTCTGTCTATATGTATATCTATCTATCTATCTATCTATCTAACTATCTATCTAAGTAAGTAGCCCTGATAATGCAACCCATGTTTCGGTACTGGTAACACTCGAAGTCTGGTATCAGAATTAAGAACCATATCCCCAGTGAGAAGCCAAAAAAGTAAGAAGGCACTGGTGCTCAGCTGGTGCAATGGTGTGAGAAACCATCAAGCAAAAGTGCAGAAATGTAAGAGTGAGTGAGTGACAACCAGGCATGGGAAGACTGGGCAAGCCAGGGGGTGTCAGACTTCCCATAATATCTAGTATGATGGGCCTCCTGGTCAAACCCGTGGCATCGGATAAACATACATCTATTGCCTGAGGGTCATCAAGAGAAAAAGGAAAAGGCAGAGAGGGCTGCGCAGATAAAAAGCATCTGCCCAGTCCAACTAAAGAGACAGTGTTTAATAAAATAGTAAGGCAAAGTCCTTCAAATCTCAGGCAAATGCTAGGGCAATACACATATACCTACCGGTAGTATACATTTGAACTAGCTTACCTGCGCACAGACTGACATGTCCAGGTATCAAAGATGTAAGTAGTAAAGGAGTGCCGCTGATGGCAGCTCACTGCACTTTGTTTTGTTGAATTGTGTTGACCCGGTAAACCCACTGGGCCAAGAATTCCCTTTTACAGGGGCAACCGTGGGGGCGGAGGAGGGATACAGATGGTAAGCAACTAAATTTGAACCAGATTATGCTGTTGGTATTTTTAGCGAATGAGGGAAATTTGGCCAGGACACTGGGGAAATTCCTCTACTCTTTTCGATAAGTGCCATGGGATCTTTAACATCCACCTGAACTACCACCAATCCAGGCAGATGGGACCTCGGTTTAGCGTCTCGTCTGAAAGACGGCAGCTCAGAAGTGCAGCACCCCTCTCATGCTGCACTACAGTGTCAGTATTGGGATATTAACCCAAGTGCCAGATGTGGGAACTGAACCCACAGCCCTCTGATCTCCCAGCCTCAGAGGCAAGTGTGCTACCTACTGAGCCACTGACACTGACAATTAATGGGAAAGCAGGATTCACTGGTCTGCCCTTTCCAACGATGTCTTCACGATGGTTTGCTAAACAATTCAGGCAGGACATTGGGGAGGTGCTGCCTTGCCGTGTCCACAGAGTCACAGCTGAAAGTGGCATGGGGAAGCATTAATATCAACTTTGTGGAAACTGAATGCAAAATGTAATGCCTCCTTGATGAATTAGATGCTTAATGTCCCTGTATGCTTGCTGCTTTTCTTAAACAGGCTAACTTAGATCATTAAACATGAAATAATGGTGCTGCTGCCAGTAGAGATCAGGTTATGCCCGGGCAGCCCGTGAATCTTCCATTTGTCTAGAAAGTTAAGCAAATGACAGATCAGGGCATGAGGTCTTTCTCCCAGTTATGGCTTGGGACAGAGGGTTCGATGGGCCTGTTTTATTGCATAATAGGTTTCTTTCTTTGGAGAGCCCACTACTTGACTAAAAAGATCATTCAAGAAGTTGTCTGGGTTAATGCCCTCTGCACCTTCTGATACTCCTATCAGAAGCAGGTTGTTCCACCTGCTCCTGTTCTCCAGATCATCCACTTTTTCACCCAGTTTAGCAAGTCATCTCCATAGGGTGATCAAGTCCCATAATTCTGCCTGTGCACTGTCCTGTAGTGAACTAACCAGGGCTTCGACATCCCCTACCTGAACTGTAAGAGTTTCCACAGACAAATGGATGGATGGATTTGACATCAGCCGCTAGTCCCAAGAGCACTGATTTAATAGACACAAAATCCTGCATGTAGGAGTCTGATTCTTTTTACTTGGAGTGTTCTGTGATGAGAGGGAGCTGGCTAGCTCTGAAATCAAGTCTATGGCTTTTAGGAGGTTGATGCTGCTCCGGGCTCGGCGGTGGGGAAGTCAACTGTGTCACCTCTCCAGTTTCATGCTCTGCCATCCTGAAAACACCAAAATTGGGAGAACTTCTCTATCAAGCTGTAGCAAAGGATGGTACACCCCTTGGCAATAAAAAAGAATGAGGTTTCAGTATATAACAGCAATAAATAAGTGTGACTTGTAGCTTTGCACACTACATTGCGACTGCCGCCATCAGCTATTTCACCAGAAGTCCCCCAAATCCTAAATCCAATCTTTAGGTCCTTTTAGGATTTGAAATGGAATTAAATTAGGATTCAGAAGTTCCTAAAACCCAAAATCCTAAAAAACACATCAGCATCAGTCAATTCTGAGCATCCCTACTCCTCCCCCAATTCACACCTGGAAATGAGCATCAGCTCAGTGCTCCTTTCCTTGTTACCAATTTTCAAAAAAAACTGTGTCACTGCTGCAGCTCTATGTATCCCAGGTGTGGCTGAAAATGAGTCATCTGATCCAGTCCACCTTGCTGGTAAAATAAATGAAATCTACGTGGAGCTGCAACAAGACTGGATGGTATGTTTGAGGTTTTGAGTTTTGCCAGAAAGTAAGCACTATCTGAACTCTCCAATACCAATGACCTTAAACAGGCCTTTTACTCTACATGAAGATGTGCAAAGTGCCAGGGTCAACCCATGCCCAAACTCCAAAAATGCGGGTGTGCTGCTTCCACAAAAAAGGTCAGCTGTTGTCCAGTGATGGGAGGTACTAAATGGCAGGTTGCCATGCAGTATGTTGAGGACACCTCCCAGACTGGTGCACACAAGAAGTATTCCCAATGTACATGAATCACAGCCTAACTTGTACAGTATGGCTGAAACCAATGTAGTATTTTTGATTTGTATTGGAGTTTCTTTTTTTATTTGTCTCCTGGCATTTGTGTATTATGAGTGATGACCAAGGGCTCAAATAAATTGATAGCACCTGCCACTACCAATACACAGTGCTGTGGAAGAAGACTATTGCATGTGTGACTGGACTGTAATAAGGGTATTCTTAAAGCTCAGTCAATATAGAGTGAAAGGAGAATAAGGATTGGAAGTTAATCAGATTTTGATATAATTACACCTGTAGACAATTTTTTCACTTTCACGAGGAACAAGGAAGCAATTAGAAAACAGCAGCTACACCACCCTAATCTACTGATGGTGGACAGTCATAAAATGTGTTGAATACTTGAAATACTATGAGAGTTAAAGAGTTAAGAGTGCTTTTAAAGTGTGGCTGTTTAGATTCTGATGTATGGAGAAAGTATTTGTCTGCTGTAAAAGAAAGCATACAGGTACGTCTGAAAAACAAACCTTTCTGATTGAATGGAGATGCTGCCTTCAACTCACATCTTTTACATTTTTGTTTACTTACTTACATTATAAACGTACAGTGGAGTCAGCTCGGATGAAACACTCTGTGATAAGCATGTCACACTTCCCTGCATGACAAATTGGAGTAAGTGCCTTTGGAGTACATAGTGCTCCTGTGAAATTCTGCAGCATGTTACCTGTAAATATCCTGTTTTCCTGACTAGCCCAATTCTTCTCATTAACGGTGTGGCCTAACTTGCAAATTAGTTCACCCAGAAGCTGTCCTTCTGATGTCTTAATTATATAATTGCTTTTAATTGCCTTTTTAGCTACAATGTTGTACTGTGATACTACCTGACGCTGGGTCACTGGCCCTATATTGCATGTACATTCTAAGCTTTTGCCACTGTTTATATTCTTGCACTGTTTGTAATCCTTGTATTCCTGATGTGGAGACTTTGCAAAAGAGTCCTTGACTCAAAGGGTTGTAATTCTGATTGCCTAATAAATAAATAAATAAAAACTGTGAAAAGAGCATCGCATCCTGGCTAATGTCACTGTATTTCAGCTCCTTTTGTTATAATTAAAAATGTCACTTTTTAGTGAGGCATACTGTAGGATGGTCATTGTGTGCTTTGAGCAACTACTAGCATGTTACTGCATGGCACAGGGTTGGCCTTTGCCTCCCACCAACTTTCTTCCTTTGTTGTTTTCATTTGGAGAATTTAAATCACTTACGTGATTTCAGCCAATTAGCACACAGAGCCACTGTACCCCTTATCCTGTGTGCAGTGGTCTCTTGTGAAGGGGCACTAAGAGTGGAGCATTCCCCTTCATAGCTAGGGGAAGCTGGCTTCATTTAACATTTGAAATGAAAAAAATACTTAAAATCTATTATAAATCCATCTATCTAACTTGAATAATTGATAATAAGCCTGTCTCTTTTATGGTATAAAAGGCTCTTCTCTTGAGGTTTTGGGCACCCAGAACTGCTAAGCGTCACTCATGTTTGGGATCTCATATATCATAAGAGATACCCAGTGGAAGGCCTTTTAACTTTTAGAACTATACTTTCATTGCTCTCATGTTTGCCGTTATCACTTGAATCTCTGTAACTATGCTTCTTTGTAAACAATGTTGGTCATATCGCCCTTCAACCTTACCATCTGGGTGAACCTGGAAATGAATTGTTGCCAACTCAGTGTGCCCTTCTGGACAAATACTGAAAAATAAAACAAATGAATAAATAAATCAAAAGTACTGGTCCAGCAGAAGAGAAGTTCTGGTTGGAATATCTGATGCACCCAATCAAATGAGGTCCATCCCAATTTTCAAGGGATCCTGTACTATGCACATGAACTGCAGGAGTGGGCGTTTTGAGCTCCACTGGGGGCCTCTGAAAAGCAAAACTGCTCTAACCAGACATTGATGCTTAAGTTGGACTACTTGTGACTTAAAATGTGAATACAGTGAAACCCGCCAGGATGAAGCGCAGTGTCATAGGTTTCCTGCATGACAAAAGGGATTAACTCCCATTGAAATTGCATTGTTTGCTGCAGTAACTCTACTGCAGAATTCTGCAGAGTTGGGCTTCATTACTGTATCAGACCCTAAGAATTTCTACTTAGTTTTGTGCATGAACCTCCCTTCTCCTCAAGCTGAAAACGCTTGCATATTTTTTGAATAATTCCACTGAGAATCAGACTCAGCAAAACATTAAACTCATCAAGATCCAACACACTAGCAGATGGTTCACAACTGGTCTATATTAAAAACACAATCTACACCACATGTAAGTGTCTGTCTTTAAAAAAAAATAACATTTCAACATTGATTATTTTAATGAAAATAATGGCTTAGTATCATTGTTCACAGTGCTGTAATGATCATCACCCTTCAGCAGATAATCTGATTATTCCAGGACTGTGAACAGCAATGATAAGCTCTTCTTTAAATTAAATCAATCAATATTGAAACCCATTTAAAAAAGCAAACAAAGAATTTAATTTAGCTTCCAAAGGGAATTCAAAATCCACAGATACATTTAAAGAGGCCATTGTAAAGGGGTCGTAAGAAGACGTGGATATCATTCTTTGTATAGCACCATTTTTTATTCTCTTCACAGATGCTTTTTTACCACATTAGAGTCATGTTGGATATCCCCTTATTAAAATGTCAAGACCCCGCTTCTCCCCTTTATCATGGACTTTTCTAGTATTCTGTTTTTTGCCACAAGTTTGTCTTTCTGCTGTGTTCCATGGAGCCACCTACAGTGAGGACCACATTTGATGCCCATCAAAGAAACCTCTCTGTCTGGTTGTCCCATTGCCACCTCTTCCTCCAGTTAAGTTTACTCAGCCTCACAACACTGTCACAGTTAGTGCCATACTACTTACCCGATGGTTCCTACAGACACAGCTCCACATGCTAGACCACGAACACTCGCGGAAGGTAGGTGCAAACAAAAGGGCAGCCAGACCTGCACAGTAAACCAAAGTCCAACCAGTGTGCACTCCAGAAGCACAAGAAAAAGCACACTGTCACAAGTAAATAAATGAAGATAAGTTTTATTGCTGATAGTAGGAGTGAGTTCAGAATATGCCACAAGCCACCTTGTCCCTACAGACACTTGTTGCTTTACACTTGAAAGTAGAACTGAAAACAGTAATAAGACTATCCTCCACCTCCTCTGCTTTATTTATTTCCCTCCTAGAGATAAACCACAGGAATCCATGAATCCCTGCTGATTATTCTGCTGCAGCAGTCAACAAATTCTGTCTTTGCTTTGCACATGGCGGTGTACCCCCTGTGTCCTTGACTGTGAGTCTAGCTTACCCCATTTGATTTCTGTCTTGCATGTCTGGCAAATTGCAAAAAAAAAACTTTAATCAGCCTCCTTGACTACAAAAACATCTCAAACAAGGTAACATAGAAACATAGACTTTGACGGCAGATAAGGACCGCTAGGCCCATCTAGTCTGCCCATTTCCCTACCTACAGGATAGGCCGCAGATCCTATTTAACCAACAGCCTATATCTTCCTGCCCCCCACAAGAATTGCCTTATGTCTGTCCCATGCATTCTTGAATTCTCCCCCAGTTTTAGACCCCACAACTTCCTCAGGAAGGCTGTTCCATGCATCCACTACCCTCTCTGTGAAATAATACTTCCTCACATTGCCCCTGAACCGCCCTCCTTCTATCTTTAAATTGTGTCCTCTTGTTCTTTCAAGTCTCTTTTTCTGAAAGATGCTACCCTCTTGGACTTTGTTGATTCCCTTGAGGTACTTGAAAGTTTCTATCATGTCCCCCCTCTCCCTTCTTTCCTCAAGGGTATACATATTAAGCTCCTTTAGTCTCTCCTCATACGGCTTCTCTTGCAGACCCTGCACCATTTTAGTTGCCCTCCTCTGGACTGCCTCTATCCTGTCTATGTCCTTGCAGAGATGGGGTCTCCAGAACTGGACACAGTATTCCAGATGGGGTCTCACCAACTGTCTGTACAGAGGGATAACAACTTCCTGTTTTCTGCTGCTGATGCCTCTCCTTACACATCCCAGTATACCCCCAGCCCTCCCTACTGCCTTCTCACATTGCTTGCTAACCTTAAGGTCATCTGATATGATTACCCCCAGGTCCCTTTCCTTTTTTGTTGTTGTTACTACCTCCCACCCATTGTGTATTCTTCCCTGGGTTCTTGATTCCCAGGTGCATTATTTGCACTTTTGCATTGAATCTAGCTGCCAACGTCTGACCATTCCTCCAACTGCCAAGACCCTTTTCATCCTTTCCACGCCTCTGTATCAACCCTGTTGCAGATCTTGTGTCATCTGCAAAAGGCATACTTTTCCTTCCAGTCCCTCTGCAATGTCACTGATGAAGACATTAAAAGGACTGGACCCAATACTGAACCTTGCGGTACCCACTGGTAACGCCCTTTCTTCAAAGTGGACTCCATTTACAATTACCTTCTGTGTCCTGTTGTCCAGCCAATGTTTTGCAGGCTACCACCCTGGGACCCACTCCCAGGCTGGTTAATTTGACTAATAATCTTTGTGTGGGACTGTGTCAAATGCCTAGCTAAAGTCTAGGTAGGCCATGTCCACAGCCCTCCCCGTCTACAACTTTGGTCACCCAGTCAAAGAAATCTATTAGATCTGTCTGACATGACCTTCCGCTGTGAACCCATGCTGCCTTGGATCCTGTGCTCCACTGACCTCTAGGTACTCAATTATTCTTTCCTTCAGAGTGACTCATCACTTTCCCTACCACAGAGGTCAGACTGACAGGTCTGTAGTTTCCTGCCTCTGTCTTGGTCCCACTTTTGTGAAGGGGAATCACATCCGCCTTCCTCCAGTCCTCGGGTACCACACCATCCTCCCATGATTTATTAAAAAGAGTAGCCAGTGGTTTCACTGGTTCCTTCCTTAATTCTTTTAGAATTCTGGGGTGAATTCCATCAGGACCCATTGCTTTGTCCACCTTCAGTTTTAGGAGTTCTTGCAGAACCCTTTCTTCTGTGAAAGGACTGGGATCGACCCCCTATCAAGAGTGCTTCTGTTAATTGGATTAGGCACTTCCTCCTCTTTGTGAATACTGAGCAGAAATATTCGTTCAGTATTCCTGCTTTTTCACTGTCCCCCTCTGCCCACCCACCGTTCATTCTATTCAGCCTCACTATCCCTCTCTTTGTCTTTCTACGCTCGCTGATGTACCTATAAAAGGTTTTATCCCCCTTCTTAACTGAGTTGGCTATCTTTTCCTCAGTTTGGGCCTTGCTATTCTGACTTCCCTCCCTGCTTCTTTCTGCCTTAACTGGTACAGCTCTCTGTCCTGCTCCTTCTGTGTTCCTTATACTTCCGAATGCTATCTTTTCTTCCTGACTTTCACAGCCACCTCTCTTGAGAACCATAGTGGCTTTTTCTTTCATTTTGATTTGTTTATTTGCTTCACACAAAGGCTTGTTGCCTCTGTGATGGCAGTTTTGATAATTCCCCATTGTTGCTCCACACCTCCTTCTAGCCTGTTTGCTAGTGCTTTTCTGAGGCACTCTCCCATCTTGCCAAAGTCAGCCCTCCCTAAAGTCCAGTACCCTCACTTTTGTATGGCTTGACTCTGTAGCTGAGTTTAACATGAACCACACTGTTTGATGGTCACTTGTCCCAGATGGCAACCACTTCTAGATCTGAGATCCTCTCACTGCCCCGTTTGAGTATGAGGTCTAAGATTGCTCCCTCATGAGTGGGTTCCGAAACTAGCTGTCTAATGCCTGCCACCAGTAGGGCATCAAGAATGGCCCTGCTCCTGGATGTGGCTGCAGCAAATGTGCTCCAGTTAACATCTGGCATATTCAGGTCTCCCATCAACAGTATCTCCCCTTTCTCTGCCATTCTAAGAATGCCTTCCATCATATCCTTGTCCATTTCTTCCCCCTGACATGGGGGTCTGTACACAACCCCTGTGCGGATTGTGGTGCCTTTTCCAGTCTCCAAGGTGACCCACAGTGCCTCCTCTCCTCCCTGTTTACTCTTTTGTTCAGTTGCTTTTATCCCTTCCTTTACATAGAGAGCTACTCCTCCCCCTCTTCTCCCCTGCCTGTCTCTCCTGTAAGTTATGTACCCTGGTATGTTAACATCCCAGTCATGGTTCTCTGTGTACCATGTTTCTGTGACTGCTACAATATCCAGGCATCCCTCTTCCATTAAGGCCACCAGCTCAGGGAGCTTGTTGCCCAGACTATGGGCATTGGTACTCATTACCCTCCATTTCCTGATGGCCTTACCCTCTTTTGCCCCATCCTTGTCCTTCTTGCCTTTGTCACTTTCTCCATTTACCCCTGCCCTTCTCCCTATCGACACCTCCATGTTGGTGTTTGCCACACTTACTACCATGATTGTTTGGGGGGGGCTAGGATTTTCCTGCTCCTTTCCAGTGCCTCCCCCCTTGGCTAGTTTAAAAGCTTGCCAATGAAGCATTTAAACCTATCACCTAGGATCCTGGTTCCCCTCCCGGACAGATGCAGCCCATCATGCCAGTATAGGCTTGCATCACTCCAGGTGGACCCCAGTCCCCAATGAAGCCAAATCCCTGAGCTCCACACCAGTTTTTCAACCACTGATTGAATCCATGGAGGAACACCTAGCCTCTCCTATGCCATAGATGGGTAGCACCTCCGAAAAGGTTACTGTGCGTGCTACTTGACTAAGGCCCCTCCCCAATTCCACAAACTCTTCCTGCACTTCTCTAATCCCTTTCTTAGCCAGGTCATTTGTCCCTAGGTGGACAATGACATCCAGCTCCCTCCCCTGTGCAGCTGCTCCGGCAATCCTGAGGATTCGCTCCCTGTCCATCCAAGCCATGGTGCCAGGCAGGCACCTTACCTCCCTCTCCCCTTCCTTGCCCAGTTCTACCTTCCTGACAATGGAGTCTCCCACCAGGAGTTGTTTCCTTCCCCTGCAGGGTCCCCTGCCACCCTCCTGTGGGTCTCTTTTGTGGAGGTTCCCAGCATCCTCCTTGGTCTCCACTGTAGGTGCCTCCATAGAGGAACCACACTTTGCCAGAATGGCATAGGAATTGTGGAGAGGTACAACTGGAGGGATGTGCCTCTGTTCCACCACTCTCACCCTCCCTGAGCCCACTGTGGTCCAACCGCTCCTCTTTCTTGGCAACCTCTGAGGCAACGGCAGTGGCACTGGTGGTCCCTGGATGGAAGAGGAGGTCCCACAAATCCTGGCCAACTCAGCCTGGAGATGAGCAACCTCCTCCCTCAGCCCAGAGAGGTGCCTGCAGATGGGACAACACCGCATCCTCCAGAACATCTCCCAGAAGACTGCTGCTCCACAGCCACTGCACTGCACCACTCCAATCATGTCTTATTTCTGGCCCCTTAACTGTTTGCAATCCTTACTCTTTCCTCTGTTTTTTTTTCTCTTTCCTTACTTTCTGCCTGTGTGCCCTTTAAGCTCCTGATTGTCCTGTTCTGAGACAAGAATATCCTATATTTCTCAGTAGACCACTTACTTGTTCAGAGGCAGACCTCCAGCAGCTAGAGGGGACTGAAGAGCTACTCTTGCCCTTCTAGGATGGTGGGTCCTTGGTGGTTCTGTGCTCTCTCACTTCCTGCCCCTAAACAGGAAGTTCCTGTTGTCAGTCAAATCCTGTGCCTATAAAAATAGAACTAGCTTTGGGTGGGGGGGTGGAGGGGAGGGAGGGAAGGAGGGCAATATAGTCCCAGTAGAGAAGTTCAGTCACACAGCAGTCCTTTCTCCTGGTGTCTTCTGCCAAGCTATTAGCACAATCTTTCTAAGGCAGTCTTTAAATGTAGCTTCCTTCTAGCTAAGCCACTCTCCCTACTTACCAGATCCTTCTACAAGTAATTTAAACCTCACAGCAGTTAAGTCCTTTCAGTCACTTGAGATTTACACCTAGATGACTTTTCAGTTACCCATTCAGTTCAGTTAACCCAAACACACACTTTTTTTTTGTTTTATATGTTAGTTTTTTTACCCTAAATTAAAGGTCCAAATACAAAAGTTCTTCTACTTTAGTCCCAGTACAGAAGTTCAGTCACACAGCAGTCCTTTCTCCTATTGTCTTCTGCCAAGCTATTAGATGGATTTTCTTGGAAGGGGTAAGAGGAATGAAAGTGGGGTGGCCTGACTCATCATTCTACTGCTGCTGATCTGCTGAGTAACTACCACCAACGTGTCCCCCGTTTATGTGTAGATTTCTCCCCCCTTATGTTCTCTTCCCAGATATACCCGTGTCTCCTCACGGTTATGGCAGTTCATTTTCAAATGACTTTATCGATGGATCGTTCAGGCATTACAATGCTTGTGTCTTTTTTTTTAACCAGTAATTTAAAAGCATTGAATTGCATTCATATAATATAAGTATAAGATGCATTATACTGGCACAGTAGTGTCAGTATAGTTAGGGTTCAACGGTTACTTCTATGTTAAACCCCAAATTTTGCACTTTAATAACTTTGCAGCTATATGACCAATGTGCACGACCTTTTTCATGCACTGTAAGGTATCACAGATCTCCCGATGTGGCAAGTTTCATTCCAGTCGGGTGTGCAGGTTTGGAGATGCGGAATGTCAAAAAATTTGAAATTTACCATTTAGGTGCAAATTCTTTGCCATGCCATATTTCCAAAATGGCTTGGGGGTCTGGTCTGCAATTCTTAGGGTATATGGGGTCTAGGTTGCAGATGTGCCTTTTAATGGTTTGGTGAAAAAATATTAATCCATTCAAAAGTTATTAAAATTTGAAGTTTCCCATTATATACAGTGGGAAAAAAATATACGTGTTATGCGAAAGCAGTTTCTGCTTTTGTGAAACCACTTTTTTAATGCCGCAAATGGGTTCTGTAGTGTTGTACTGCTGCCATCTCATTTTCAATTAGCAATGGGGTGAAAATGCTGTAATTCAAAAAATACTGCCCCTTGGTGAACACCAACAGTTGTGTTCACCTAATCGTGGCCCAAGGAACATGATTCTGGCATTATCTTTTTAACATAGTGACCGGAAATATGTTTTTTGTGTTCGAGCGCTGGTAGTGTTACAAATTTGCAGCACTAGTTTTGTGAAATTGTCACAAATTGTGGCAGTTTTCGCTCAACTAATGGAACTGTTACATGAAAACTGCTCCAAATTTGCAGCACTACTTCAATGACAAATTACCATCGGCCACTGTAAAAAAACAAAAAACGTTTTGGCCATTTTTTGGGCCAAATAAATGCCAAATTGTGTTTCTCGAACCCTGTTTAGGTAAATACCTGTTGGTGTTTACCTAATAAAAGGAGGTTTTCTCCTTCTACTGCCTCCAAAGGGGCCGAGGCATGTTTTAATAATAAAATATGTTTTAATAATAAGAAATGTTTTGCCAACATTGGGGTGACCAATCCCTGTGTCAGCCTCCCCCCCAGTAGAGTGGGACACTGGGGAGCCTACCTCTAGTGTCCCAAAATACTTTATTTTTTTACAGTTATTTTAAACACTGGGATGCCCAGCCCCAGTGTCGGATGCCCCCCAGCCCATTATAAACTTTTTTGTTTGCCAACATTGTGGTACCTAATGCATGTATCAGCATTTACTCCCCCTCCCCATAGTGTGGGATACTGGGGAGCCCACCCCCAGTGTCCAGAAATACTTAATTTTTTACTGTTGTTTTTTTTGACACTGGGATGCCCGCCCCCAGTGTTGGATGCCCCCCCCAAGCCTGCTGTAACCTTTATGTTTTCTGACATTGGGGAGCCAAATCCCCATGTTGGCTTATGAAGACCACCCCAAGCACTGTGGGACACTGGGAAGCCCACTCCCAGTATCCCAAAATAAAGATTTTGTCCCTGTACAAAAAAGAAAACTGCTCTGATGCCTTTTTTTATCCTGTAAAAAAGAAAATTGCCCTTCATCATTCCTTGTCCCCCTGCCCTCATCCCGATCCTCCCACTGAGCAACCCACCATCCCACACACACACCCCTTGCCCTATATTTACCACTGGACATCATCTTCTGTCATCTTCTGTGGACTGGAACACATCTGCACTCTTCAAAGCTGAACCGCGAACTGAAGAATCAAGGTAAGTGCCATATAATTGCTGTCAATGGCATTTTGAACATATGATGATATCTTACCCATTTGTGGTATTTTTTCACCAAATTTTCAATGTGGGCTTTTTGGGACCCCACCTCATGAACACTGTCACTGTCGTTTCATTAATCGGACCCGTAAGGTGATTTTGTGGTCACTGTGCGAAATCACCTTTTGGGGCCATGTAATGAAATAACAGTGCCGGTGTTCATGAGGTTGAGTCCCAAAAAGCACATGTTAAAAATTTGTGTAAAAATACCAGAAATCGCCCAAGTTACACACAGTCATTAAAATGCTTCTACACACACTTGTAACTCTATAGGTTGTTAATGTTTTCACTCCAAATTGTCAGCACTTTTTCACACAACCTCATGAACAGTACAGCTGTCATTTTTCACATCCTGCCCAAAGTGTATTTTTGTACCTGTGGCACAGAATAGCATGGTCACTGTGTGAAACCACCTTTCAGGACTGAGTAATGAAATGACAGAGCCAGTGTTCATGAGGTGGGGACCCAAAAAGCCCATGTTAAAAATTTGATACAAAAATACCAAAAATGCCCAAGTTATGTGCAGTTGTATAATTTATTTTTATGCATGATCGTAACTTTGGCAATTTTTAATATTTTCACTCCAAATTTCCAACATAACCATTTTTACACACACCCTTATGTACAGTACAGCTGTCTTTTCTCACATCTTGCCTGAAATGTGTTTCTGCAACTGTGTCACAGAATGGCGTTTTGCCACAGATTATGATATTTTCACCTATGGGAGTTATGAGGTTGGGTAATAAGAAGACTATGTTGAAAATTTGGGGTCAAAATATGGAAAAATTATGAAGTTATAACCATTCTTTGCAATTTCAGAATTGTCACTCATAACTATGGAAATGTTCAAGATTTTTGCCCAAATTTACAACACAGCCTTCTTATTACCCCACCTCATGTTTGTCACCATTGTAATTTTTCAAATCCTGCCCAAAATGTGTTCTCACACCTGTGACACAGAATGGCATTGCAGTTGAGCAGAATTATGTGTCTGTAGGGATTTGAAAATGTTCTGTACTAGGTACCTGTCTTGGGGTAATCAGATGGCTGATGCATCTACAGAGGGATGTATGCATAGGGTCTGGGGACCTTGTGTTCCTACAATAAAATAAGTAAAATCATGGGATATGGGACTGGCACTCCATCAGGGAGATGAAGATTAATTACAGTGGCTTTACACTGAGGAATAGATGAATAACTACAGCTATGGTGATACTTCCATAAAAAGTAAGGAAAGTCACTGCAAAAAAACTCCATTAATGCATCAGTTAGGGTTCATATTACAGTGACAAAAGTATGGAAATGTGGTGTTAGGGTTCCCAATCCTAACACCCCAACCCACCCCTCAAACAACCCTACCACCCCACCCCTCCCCTACCCTCCACACACCAACAGACATTGGGGTGTGTCTTGGGGTTATATGCTGTACCACCTCAGCTTCCTTACAAATGGAATGGGGTGAGCATTAGGGTCAATGACCCCAAGACACACCCTGACACCTGTTGGTGTGTGGAGGGTGGGGGTGGTGTGGGGTGGGGTGGTAGGGTTATTTGGGAGGATGAGGTGTTAGGGTTGGGAACCCTAACACCATATTTCCATACTTTTGTCACTGTAATATGAACCCTAACTGATGCATTAATGGAGTTTTTTGCAATGGCATAATATACATTTGCAAAATAAAATAGTATCCTATAGCTAATAACTTACACGATATAGTGTGCAATTATCTAAATCCCTGTGTAAGTTTAGATCACAGTGCAGTTTAAAAACTTGATGTTTATGTTTACAGCTATGATATCATTAACTGATAGTTGGATTTTACTTATTTTCATTTTCTGCAGTTTTACTCGTTATTTTTAATTGTTTTATCACAGCCTTAAAGAAAGTATCTAAATTGTATATATACAGGTCATTACTTGGAATTAGACATAGGTCAATAATTTTTTTGTTACAAAATATGTTCAGGAGAGAGAATTGGACCCAGCAGTATTTGGTGTTATGCCAGTGTCTTCTCAACGTTATACCAGTAACTCGGTTATAACATTGCAATATATGGAGATAGGCAAATAATACTATCCTATCCCATACAGAAATATCCTTGTAATACATCACTCAGTCCATTATGGTATACTTCTGGTCCTTGTAATACTATACTTCCGACCAATAATACTGTACTTCCGGTCCTCGTAATACCATCGCTCGGACCTCAGCTAATGTCGAAGCTTGTTTTTTTTTTCTTTTTTCATTTTTGTTCCTTTATATGATAAAGAAATGGGAGCGGATAATCGGAATAAGGCAACCAGAGAATGAAGAGTGACAGGCACACAGCAAGCGCACAGTAGGGAGCGAGGGACACGAACATGGAACCGTCCCTCAACTAATGCAGAAGTAAAAGTCTGTCTGCCTGTTGCATCCATATATTACAAAAAACAACAGATAGGTTCCACTGTATCACTCGGCTGTAATTCCATCTCAAGGTTCTGGGGACATAGGAACCTCTCGAGGTTACCTATGTCCCCAGAACCTCTCGATGGAATTACAGCCTTGTAATTCACTGGAACCTATCTATTATTCTATTTATATTTACTGGTTAGGGTCAATTAACCACCACTGGCACAACCTCACAAACTCCATAATTCACTCTTGTGAATTACAGAGTTCCATAAACCACGGGTCCCAAAGTAGACACTAGTGTCCCTGAGCAGCTGTCTAAGAAACTGTTTTTGTACTAGCGGTCCGCTGGTGCTGATGACGGAAAATTGCCAGCATGAAAGATAGCCTTCTCACAGAACCAACAGAAAAAAAATGGGCACACTGTTTAAACACTTAAATAAAAGTCTAACAGGAATACTAAGGTAAGCAACGGATAACCCAGACGCAAGTCGCCATGCATTGCTTTGAAAAAGGGGAGAAGGAAAAAGTGAACACATTAGCCAGCATTTTTCTTTTGCCTTGCAGGGACTTTGACTTCTTTTCTGCTTGGCGATTGGCAAGTCAAACAGTCTCACAGTTTATGCCTTGCCTTTCCTATTAGTTGTTGTGAGGCAGCTTACAGATCTGGTGTTCAAATGTCAAGTTTCGTTTGTACTTCGCAGAAACTTGCTTTGGGGCAGTTATTGGATTTCATTCAGATTTAGCCTTTCTGTGCTGTTTGTGTCATCTCAGTTCCGTTTTCTGGGAGCCAAGACACAAACGTCAGTCACAAGCCACATGGCAGTTTCTACTTAGTTTAAAAAACAACAAAAGAGAAGGGTACCATGTTCTTTTCTCTTCGGTGATTTCTTGTTTACTGTCTTTTCTGCCTGACTACAGGCAAGTCAGGCAGACGTTGTAAGGACATGGGACCCCCTAGTCTTCACAGTTGCTGTGCATTTGGTTATTTTATTTAATTAATTATGAGTAGCAAGGCTGTCTACAACATCTCATGTCAGGTCTCTCTCTATTTATTCATTAACCAGTAAGTATAAAAAATAAAACATGGGGAACTCTGGAAACTCGGATTTTATGCACACCCTTGGTGTGTGATGCCCACATAAATCCCTCAGGCTTCACCCTTGGGATTAATGGGGTATCACATACCTCAGGTGTGCATAAAATCTTCATTAACCACACTTCCCCATGCATTATTCGATCTTCTTTCAGTTACACCAGTATCTCTCCAATTATGGCAGTGCCTCCTCCCAGTTGAAACAGTGTCTCCTCCCAGTCATGGCAGTGTCTCCCTCCTCTCTCCCCCCAATTACACCAGTGCCTCATACAAGCTGCACTATGTAATATGTCACTGTCTCTTCCCAATTACACCGGTGTCAATAGTTCAGTTACAGCAGTGCCTCCTTCCAGTTACATTAACATCATCTGCCATTCCCAGTTCCTGTTACATCACTCTTCTACTTAGCTAACAGAAAACAGAAGTGAGCAGTCATATGTGTAGAAATGCATTCACCAGTTCAAAAAATAAATTTGCAATATATGCCAAAACCCTGTGATTTAAGGTGGAAATGCAAAAAATATTGCCCTCCATTATTTACAAATTCTACTTAGGTAACAAAAAAACAGAAGAGAGCAGTCACGTTTGTGAAAATACATTTCCCAGTTCTGAAAAGAAATTTGCACTATATGCCAAAAACCTGTGATTTAATGTGGAAATGCAAAAAACTGCCATCCATTCTTTGCAAAATTTCTCTCAAGGAAAATTCTGTCTTTAATGAAAATTTTGTCAGCAGAACTGACATTTTTCACAGAACTATTTAAGTTTTCAATTATTTACTTGAAATGTTACCCTGTAAAAACGGTATGTTGTACTATAATCTGCCTACCCTCAATTGTTTCCATGCCCATTATGTATACTATTATACCTAGGTATGTTGTTTCTAACTGTATCATGTTCCACTGTATGTTGTGTTCAGATTGTATCATGTTTCCACTGTAACCCCAAAACCCCAGGGCGCATCTGGAATCGAGCGATACTCTGCTCAGCATGCCTTCCTGGTAAATCTCTTAAATAAATAAATAAGTAGCCTGTTATATTTGTTTATTAAATGGGCTTCCATAATTATCACTAGATTGGTTAACATGTGTCCCATGCGCCTGCTTTGATTCTTCATATATGGCTGGCTGCATAGACAAACGCGTACCTAAGCAAGGCATAAAATAATAATTGAATAGTTCATAGAACATAGAAACATGGAAAATGTGGGCAGAAAAAAAAATACTGGTCCATCCAGGCTGTGCTGTTTAATCCTGCCCTACCCAGTAGGACCTAATATATAGTCTGAGTTATTGCCCTCACTTCCCCCTTGCCCCCTACCCTACTGCTTACCCCTGTGTAACTATGAAGCCTTTTACTCAGTCCCACATGTATCTAAAACCACTAATAGTTCTTGAACCCACAGCTTCTGCTGGTAGGCTGTCCCATGGCTCAGCCACCCTCTCAAGAAATAAAACTTCCTCACATCCCTCCTTATTCTCCCCCTTGACATCTTCCACTCATGTCCCCATATTCTTGGGTTGACAGTCCTGCTGAATATTACCTCACAATGTACCTTGTTCATTCCTTTTGGGAACATGTCTCCTCCCTTGTGGAGTGCAATTATGTCCAGTACCCTCCAGTCTTTCAGAACCACCCCTGACTGTTGGGAGAAGTTGAATAGCCCTAACAGGGCTCCAACTCTGTGGTAATAATACGTTTACATTTTAAAAAAAGATAAACATCTGCATAATAACAACAGGAATTTGTATCAGTGCACCTGCATTCTAAAGATCCTGTGCATGAAGGAGCCTAGTACATGCCAAAAAGGGCATGTACTGAGCTGCACAACCACATGCAATGGACCCTTCCCCTTTCAGACATGCAGGGCCAGGATTCACAAACCTAGGCTCGCCTGATGCACGGCCACATAGTTTCATGCAAGGGGTGGGGCCAGCCATGTGATGGACCTGTGCCAGACCATGGGCTTCTAATTGGAACAGGGGTTGATGGGATAAGGCAGTCCACTTAGGGACTGTTGTCCCCACTACAATAATTTATTATGTATGGTGATGGACTTCTGTGCCCAGCTGCCATCATCTGCTCCTCAGATTTCATTGGTACAGTGGAAGGCTGAGATCCATGACTGTGGCATGGTGCTGGGACAAGTGGACTTCTGACTGGGGAGGTGTGCATACATTACAGTAGACCTCTACATCTGCCCAGTGTTGGTATGGCCTCTCCCAATTGCCTGCCACAACAGGTAGTGCAATTGCACCTATCTAGGTGAGCTCAGACCCCACAAGGATATACGGTGGGAGCAGACTTTTTTGCACATCTGTGAAAAGACATGTCTATCCCAGCCATATGTGCTGCATTTCCTGGCATGTTGACATGCCAATCAGTAGTGCTAGGGACCTCAAAAGATAAACAAAAGAATCCTGTAATAGCAATGTGAACAAATATCTAGTCATTTTTATGTTTGTTTGCGCACGCAGTGCACAAGGAACATATTGAGACAGTAGAGCATTGCAGAGGTGTGGTAGCGTTGTGGCCAATCCAGCGAATGCTTTAATGGGTGCATCCATCAGCCACCAGTTATTGCTAAAGCTGCCGATGACAGCAGTTTCAGAGTGAGCACCACACTTAAAAGAAATCTGCTGCTACAATCAGGGGCAGTTTTGTCATTGTAGTGGCAGCCCCCCTCCTCCCAACCAGTCACACAGCAGGACAACAAATTAGCTCCCTCCCACTGCTGCTGCCCACCCCACACCCTCCGAGAAATCTGCTGCTGCAATCATAGGCAGTTTCATCATTGCAGCAGCAGTCCACCCTCCCTCCCAACCAGTCACACAGCAGGACAACAAATGAGCTCCCTCCAAAGCTGCTGCCAACCCCACACCCTCCATTTTCCATCCCCTGCTGACATCGGGGTGCTCAGTCCCAATTTCAGCATGTATGCCCCCTTCTCCCATTAATGTGGCACACTGGGAGCCCACCCCAGTGTGCCATAAAATACTTCTTTGATGTTTCCAATACCAGGATGCCCACTCCCAGTGTCGGATGCATGGCCCTTCCCATGCCTTTATGTTCTCAGCCATCCTCGGGGTGCCCAATCCCTGGGTCAGCATTGATCCCCCCACCCAGTACTCTGGCACACTGGGAGCCCACCTCAGTTTGCTGAAATCCATTTTGTAATATTTCACCTGTAAAAAAGAAAACAGTCCCACAACATATTTTTTTTTTAAAACCTGAAAAAAAAGAAAATGGTCCCTCATCATTCCCGCCAGCCCCCCCTCATCCAACCTGCACCCTCCCTCTGTGCACCCCACCTCTCCACACCTCCCTTCACCCATACTTACCTCTGGAGGTCAGGAGCAGCGATCTTCTGTAGACGGGGAGCAGGCCTGCACTCTTCAAAGACCAACCGGAAACTGAAGAAATGACGGTAAGCCCTAAAATGGCAGTCAATGGGGGGTTTTCAATTTAAGTTGATATCTCAGCCAATCTTTGGAGTTTTGGTCCCAGATTTTGAACATGGGGTTCTTGGAAGCCCATCTCATGAACACTGTCACTGTCATTTTGTTTCTTAGCCCCGGAAGGTGATTTTGAGGCCACTGCTTGGACTCACCTTTCGGGATCAATTAACAAAATGACAGTGCCACTGTTCATGAGGTGGGGTCCCAAAAAGCCTTTGTTGCAAATTTGGTGAAAAAAGTGCAAACAATGAATGTATTACAAGTATCCATTGTGGAGTTTCTACCCACACTCATAACTTCATAAATTTTTAATACATTCACTCCAGATTTCCAACACTGCCATTTTTTCACACACCCTTATGAACAGTACAGCTGTCATTTTTTGCATCCTTCCCGAAATGTGTTTTTGCACCTGTGCAAAATCAGCTTTCAGGTTGGATTAATGAAATCTCAGTGCCACTGTTCATGAGGGGAGGTCCCAAAAAGGCCATGTAGAAATTTGGTGAAAACATTCCAAAAAATGACTGTGTTATGATCATGCGTTGCAGTGTTTCTACACATACTCATAACTTTGCCACTTTTTCATATTTTCACTCCAGGTTTTCAACATTGCAATTTCTTCACACCTCCTCATGGATAGTACAACTGTCATTTTTCACATCCTGCCCGAAATGTATTTTCGCACTTCTGGCACTGAATGGCACTCTCGCTATGCAAAATCACCTTTTGGGACTGAGTAACGAAATGATACTGCCACTGTTCATGAGGTGGGGTCCCAAAAAGCCCATGTTGAAAATCTGGAGCAAAAATACCAACAAACATCCAGGGCCTTAGGGTTTCCAACTGTAAAGCCCACCCTGTACAGACTGACAGGCGTCGGGGATGTGACTTGGGGTAATCGGCCATAATGCTTGCCCCAATCCACCCCCCACTCCCCCCCCGCAGCCACTGACAGGCATTAAGGTGTGCCTTGGGGTCTTTGACCCTAACACTCACCCCATTCTCATATACTGCGCCCATCTCATATTATTTCCTTATGGAATGGGGTGAGTGCAAGGGCCGAAGACCTCAAGGGACACTGTGACACCTGTCAGTGTCTGCAGGATAGGGTGAGGTGGAATGACATGAGTGTTATGGCCGACGACCCAAAAGAACACCTCCAACACTTGTCAGTCTCTGCAGGGTGGGGTTGGGGTTGGCGTTACTTCAATACTTCATTGCCATTCCTATTATGTATCTTTATAACTCCTGCACTACCAATGCCAATACCAGCAAGCAAACATTCAGCATTGACAAATGTCTGTTTAAACTAATTTTAAAAAGTTCTTTTTTTTAGTTTCTTAAGGGGAGATGGTAAACAAATTCGATATGGTTTTGTATACAGGCTACTACAGTAAGTCAAAAATGGTGTCTGTGTATTCTTATGTGTTTTATTGTGTGTACATAATCAATTTTCCCATCCAGTTCATGTTTCAGTCGGACAGCCCATTTATACTGCCTGATCTGCACCATTGTGTGCGGTGCATATGACTTGCATCAGTGCAGGTCAAACAGAGTAAACACCATGGGGAGTATTGCAGATGGCACCATTGTAGTGTAGAGCGATTGTTGTTTTGGTTGGGAGCTTTACCGGTGCAGGCATTTTTTGCTGGGGTGCAAACTCACCTCTTTGCCTGCACTGGTGCTGCCCTATGACACAATGTGCCATGCCACACCATCCCCTTACTAAACCTGACAGCTTTATTGCTTTGCCTGCATCCCCCAGGAACTGTTCTATGTTGGTTGATGCAATCAGTCCTTTTAACCTGACCTCCATGGATAAGGCCACTGCTACTTTGTCTTGGCTCTAGAATACAGTGTGACATCACTGGGGAGTGTAATATGTGGGATTTACAGCTGCATTTGCATCACTGGCTGCAGGGATCCCAGACTCGCTGCTCCACCTTCTGGACTCAGCATCATCAGGACAGGGACTTTGAGCAGCATTTTTCAACATCCCAGGATCCAGATTCCATAAGCAGCATCACCAGGATCAGGGGGATGCAGAACTCGGAGCAGCATCACTGAGATGGAGCTCTGTGCTGCTTCACTGGAATTGCCTGGATAAAGAGTTCCTGCTGCACCACTGGGACTGTGGGATCCATGATTCATGATCAGAGTCTAGAGGAGCTGCCCCTCTCCACCCCACCATACCCCAACCCTGCCTCAGCAAACCATGTCTTTTCTGCTGATCCCTGTCCAGCAGTTTCACTCATACACAGAAATCGGGGAGCATAGGATACAAACTAATAAATCATTACAGAGGAAGAGTGCCTGGAGGTGTAATTGGGTATCAGAACTTGCCTACTAGTTATTCAGTGCTGGGACTGTGCCTGCGGTCTCCTCCACACCACCAAAGATGATGCTGGAAATGCAGGAAGTGCTGTATGCAATGCAGCCTGAGACTATACTAGTGTAGAGCCTGTCCTGTGTAAATGGTCATCAGGATGGCAGTGGGCGGAGCAGCAGTGGGCGGAGCAGCAGAGGAGACTGCCGTACCACCCTCCAGGTAGTGTAAATGGGCCCGGAGCAAACAGTGAATACCGCAGCCTATTGGACCTATCAACATGACCTGGTTCACCAGAACGAAGTCAATGCAGGAGTGGGATTTGTGGTAAGCAGGAATAGAAGGTCAATTCCTTCACATTGGGGTAGAGAAGGCGCCAGGGGTCGCATAGTCCCAGCACGTCCATCATCTCATGTAGAGATCTCTTTTTAGGGGTTAAACTATGACCTCTCTGGGTAGATCTATCAAGACTGGTATCATAAGTGAGATTCCAATCTCCCACTAACATTATAGGTAATTGTCTAAATGGAGCTAACATAAGGGTTATTTTTGAGAAAAATTCGGGGAAAGAGTAATTAGGGCCATATACGGTGGCCAGGATTATTTCTCTGTGATTGAGAAGGCCCCTTAAAAAAGGAACCTACCTTGTGGATCCCCTATTTCTTGTAAGATCTGAAACTGGGTCCCACTAGTAATTAAAATCGTAACCCCTCTTTGCACAGAGGAATTGCCGACTGCATAGACACACCCAACTTGCTCTCTATGAAAAAGGGTATTCTCATTAGCCATCAGGTGTGTCTCCTGCAGCTGTGCAACTCCTGTATGCATTAGGGTGAGGTGCTTTAGAATTTGGTGGCGTTTCACCCTGGCACGTGCCCCTTTAATATTCCATGAAATAATTTTCATAGTAAGATTGATAGCGCACGTTAGAAAGTCTAGGTTCACTAGGGCTAAATATGCTCCGTCCACAATCAAACGAGTGAAGTAACCTATGACTGGCTACCACCCACCCCCATCCCCACATCCCAAAATAAACTCTAAATATTTAGTCAAAATCTGAAGTATATTTTCCCCTTAACACTAATCCCTAATCGGGCATATATAAACTTAACCTAGATATGCCCCAATAGTTGAACAAAAATTGTAATACCCCCAGTCCTAACAACTGAACCACACTAATCTCACTTGGTACAATGAGTATCATGCTGCCTCTGAGTTTCCTCCCCCCCCCCTTCCCCATCTCTGCATTAAATTTAGTATAATCTAAACAAACTATTTAGAACCATAGAAACACATTTAACCATAGAATTCTAGATAACTACTATATAATAACAACGCTTTAGGGGTAGGATCCCTGCATAAGTAAGGAGTTTAATACCTCCTTTAATACCTCCTACCAAACCAAATAGGAAGAGATAACTGTATTTATTTATTTATTTATTTGCTTTTGTTAACCAGGTAAGCACACTAGACAGCCATGTGCCTATTTTCAGGTGCGACCCGGGAGGGTTACAGACTTTTCATTTTTTACAGGTACATCGACTTATACAACTTTTACATACAATGAAGTGACTAATTACAGTGTCTATATACAATGGGGCAACTAGTGTAGTTTTTACATACAGTGAGGTACCAGTATACATAGAGGAATGACAGTCAGTAGTAAAACAAAACAACATATGAGCCCAAGGGGAGGTTACAGGTGGCCTGGGGGATATCATTAGGTCTATATAACTGGAGAACCAGAAGAGAAAACTATCAAAGTTAACAGGATCATACAGTTACCCCATAACTGGGTAACCCACATAATAGACCATAATAATTCTAGAATTAAACTGGCTACTGAGACTATGTATATCCATTGGAAAAATAGGAAGAGTCTCGAAAACCAAGTGTAGCATCATAGAGTTCTACAGGACAAGGATGCAGAGCTCTGAATAACAGCAGAATGAGCCTTCTGAAGCATCCCCAATAGTTCAGAATTAGATCCATTCGATTAGTGCTGCATAGGGTTAGACCTCTAGGAGAATCAAATCTCTAAATGGTGGATAAGCATTGGTAACGGTAGCTTGCAATACCAAAAATGACCAATGGGTGTCACTCTTTGCCACAAAATGGAGCTGAAGCGATTTCATTTAATTAAATCTGGATACCACTTCTTACAAGCTTCTCTGGTAGATTCCAGTGAATCAAATGACTGCAACTGCCCATCCCTATTTATCTGTAGGGTTGCAGGGTAGCGGACTCTATATTTAATGCCAGCAGACACTAATTTAGAGACCAGGGAATGAAGAGCCAATCGCTTCTGTCAGACAGAGAATGGTAAGTCCTGCACTACACAGAGTTTCTTGCCTGCCCATTGTATTTCTGCCAACTCCTTCAAACGAGCTAGAACGTGCTGTTTGTCCAAAAAGTTCAGCATTCGGAAAATGAAGGGGCGTGGGGGCGATCCCGAAGGAGGCATGGGTCGAAGAGATCTGTGCCCCCCGTTCAATAATGTAAACGGGGCCATTAGGTGAAGGCCCCACTAGTTTATTGCATAGCTTTTGGGCAAACACAATGGCCTGAAGCCCCTCTTCCCCTTCAGGGAGGCCTGGCAACCGAAATTGTTGCGTGCTTGACGCCTTTCGAGATCCTCAAATGGTCTTAGGGTTTTTCAGCCTATGGCGCAATGCAACCAATTCGGGGTCCAGCCTTCCTCTCAAGTCATCCAGGGAGGATATACAGGTCTCGTTGTCCTTGGTTTGTACACTGTGCTGGTCTAGGGAGGTTTTCATTCCTTTAAATTCTGAGGCGAGTGCTGGTAGGGTTTCCTTCATCGGCGCCAACTCCTCGAGAAACCTGTCCTCCATAAGAGCTACATGCTGTTTGGTTGCTGGGGAGGTTTCAGGTCTACTTGCTTTGGATATTTTTGCAGCCATTTCCTTAGCAGGAGTTTACGGGGGTGTGTGCCTGAGTAGCGGCGTCTTCCTCTCCGCATCCATTTCTATGGACAATTCACGGGTAGGTAGTATAGTAATTCTCTCCAGGCAATCAGGGAGCAGTTATGTTTGATTATACTGACACAAAGGCACAATTAAATGCGGCTATATGGTAGCAATTAGAGGAAGGGCAGGGGAGCAGTCTGAAAGAGCGTCTCAGCAGGCACCCATCACACTGGAAGTCCCATTGTTCACTGTCTTCATCAGTAACACTGGAGATGGCATTAAGTGCCCATTTGTGGATGACATCAAGCTCTATGGTTGAGTAGAAACAGCTGAAGGGATACAGGATTTGCAGGAAGATCTGGAAAAAGCTGAGGAAGTGGTCCAGCATCTGGCAGCTTGACTTAAATGCCAAGAAATGCAAAGTTATGCATATTGGAGCCAAGAATACCAGGACAGAGAACTACATGGGTGGAGTCAGTATCTGCATCAGAGGAGGAGAAGGACCTGGGAGTGATGATCACTAGTGACCTGAAGCACTCCATGCAGTGTAAGAAAGCAACAGCAAAGGCAAACAAGATGCTGGGATGCATAGCTAGGGGGATCAGTACAAGGAAAGATGAGGTTATACTGCCCTTGTACAGGTCACTGATAAGGCTGCATCTAACACAGAAACATAAAAACATAGAAATTGATGGCAGAAAAGGATGGCAAGGCCCATCCAGTCTGCCCATTTTTTCTACCTTATGAATGTGCCATCAGCCTTTGCTCTGTCAATGGCCTATCTAGTCATAATCATCTGTATTGCTCCCTTATGCCTATCCCATGCCTGTTTGAAGCCCTGCACTGTATTCATAGCCACCACTTCCTGCAGTAGGCCGTTCCATGCATCCACCACCCTTTCTGTGAAAAATAACTTCCTCACATTACCCCTTAATTGGCCTTCCTTTAATTTCATGCTGTGTCCTCTTGTCCTGCTATTTTTCTTATATTGAAACATGTTAGACTCTTTCACCTTGTTTATGCCCTTAAGGTGTTTGAATGTTTCGATCATATCACCTCTCTCTCCTTTGCTCTAGGCTATACATATTGAGCTCCGTTAATCTGTCCTGATATGTTTTCTGATGCAGTCCCTGCACCATTTTGGTTGTCCTTCTCTGGACTGCCTCAATTTGATTAATGTCCTTATGAAACTGTGGCCTCCAGTACTGCACGCAGTACTCCAAATGGGGCCTAACCAGTGTCGTGTAAAGGGGGATTATTACCTCCATCTTCCGACTTGTGATACCCCTACTAATACATCTTAACATCCCCCTAGCCTTACCTACTGCTTTAGTGGTCTGCTTGTATGATTTCAGGTCATCGGTGGTGATGATGCCCAAGTCTCTTTCTTCCCTTGTGCCTGCCAGCAACTCCCCTCCCAGCCTATAGGTGGCTTCAAGGTTTCTCTTCCCTACGTGCATGATTTTGCACTTCTTTGCATTAAACCCCAGTTGCCACTCTTCTGACCATTTTGCTAGTTTATCCAGATCTCTTCTCATTCTGCCCACCCCATCTGGATCATCTACTCTTTTGCAGATCTTGGTGTCATCTGCAAATAGACAAACCTTACTCTCCAGTTCATCTGCAATGTCACTGATGAAGATATTGAAGGGGACTGGCCCCAGAACTGATCCCTGAGGTACCCCACTACTAAGGTAAGACTGAGTGGTCTGTAGTTTCCTGCCTCCTCCCTGCTACCACTCTTGTGGAGCGGGATCACATGAGCCCTTCTCCAGTCTTCTGGGACCTCTCTCTTGTGCTCAGAGACTCACTAAACAGTTCTGATAATGGCTCTGCTAGTTCCACCCTTAGCTCCTTTAGTACCCTGGGATGTATGCCATCAGGTCCCATTGCCTTGTCCACCCTGAGTTTATTGAGCTCTTGTAGGACCCTTTATTTTGTGAAGGGACTAGTGCTTACCTCCCTCCCCCTGTGTCCATGGTGCTGGGCTGTGGGCCCTGGCCTACCTTCTCTTCAGTAAATACTGAGCAGAAGTATCTATCTAGGATAGATGCTTTTACATGGTCTTCCTCCTCACATGCCCCCTTATCTCATTTGATCTTACCAATACCCCCTCTTGACTTTCTCCTTTCCCTAATGTATCTATAGAAAGTCTTGTCACCTTCTTTTACTGTCTATGCTAGAGTATGTAGTTCAGTACTGGTGCCCACACCTCAAAAAGGACAGTAACCTGCTGGAGAAGGTCCAGAGGAGGGTGAGCAAGAGAGAGAGAGAGAGAGAGAGAGAGAGAGAGAGATATGGTATGGGGGGGAGAAGAGAAGAGAAGACAAACATGAAAATTGATAATACTGATAATGATTGATTGATAATGACTGATAATATTGTAAATAATAAGGAAACTGATGTGCATGTGTGTATACGTGTGAGAAATAATTGTGCAATATGGAAATGGATTGTGGATGATAAGAAATGAATAAATTATTTGCCAGACTGAGCACCCACATATTCAGTTGTCCAAGCTTTTGTTGGTGGTGATATGGGGACAATGATTCCAGTACAATTTGAAAGTGGACATCGCAACCAAGCATTTTTCTGCATTATAATCTGAGTTCAAATTGTATGTGATTTGTGTCAGCAATTGTAATGCATTTATTTCTTCAGTTTCTTTCCAACAAACAGCCAGTCTGAAACAGCAACACCAGAACAGAACATAAGTTGCCTTGGAACTTTAAGTGAAAATGAACTTGATAACATAAAGCTAGGCAGAAACAAAGAGAATGCTAGAAGGCAAATGACTTGGACAGTCATTTTTACAGATTGGCTAAGAGAAAAAAAAATCACTGTGGACTTTGCAATCATTTCAAAAGAAAGCCTAAATATCATACTAACAGAATTATATGCCACTGTAAAAGAAAGTCAGGGAGAAATGTATGTAGTACCTTCATATGTGTCAGTGATGACGGGCATTAATCTCCTATTGATCAACCCACCTCAGCTGCAGCTTTAACATCAGTAAAGATACTGGGTCCAATTTTTGAAGCCCCCTTTAGATAGGCACACCATGCACCAAACCCCTGCCTGCGGCAAACTCAGGTGTGGCAGGGACTCTGCACCAGACTGTTGAAGAAGCAAGGTCCTGGTGCCAAAGTCCCCAAGTTTGCCACAAGCCATCCTGTGTGCAGAACAAATGGTGCATGGGAGGGAAATGCTGCAAGCTGCATTACATTCAGGCAACAGTGGTGGCTATGGCAGGGACCCACCTGCCGTGCACTGGATAGCTGGTAGAGTTCTAGGAAGGCAGGATGGGGTGGGTTGGGGTGGGAGGTGGTGATGGACCCCCAATGGGGACATGGCAGAGCTGCCTCAGTGACAGGGACTGGGTGTGGAGGGGAAGGGTTGTTTGAGTGGTATCGGGGGAGGCTTTGGAGGGCATCAACAGTGGCTTCCCCAGTGCCAGGACAGGTGGCCAGGTGCAGGATGGCTGCAGAAGTCTGCCAGCATCTGCTGCAACATGGGGCATGCATCACCTCCCACCATGCCACAACACTCTAAATGGTGCATGGCCTATTCAGCCAGCTCCTGGTTGATCTAACTGTGGTGGACCATGCACCGATTGGGGTAGTTTTCAGAATTCCATTTAAGGGGATGCTGCAGCACTGCCATGCCGCACTGATGCATCCATCATAAGGATGACGCAAGCCCGGCTGGGGCAAATGGCCCCCCAGTTGGTGCAGGTGGTGTCTGAAAATTTGGAATGGTGAACAGTGCAGCCCATGTCCCTTGCACCATTCCTTGTCGGAATAAGCACCGTGTACTATTCCCGATCATTTGAAAATCAGGCCCACTGAATTCAACACATCAAATGTTTTTGGTAGTACCTTAACAAAGCGCAGGGAAAGATAAAGCTGTACATCATCCGTCAATAACAAGTGCAGACATGCTAAAAATTATAACGAGTGAAGTTCTGAATCCAGAAACCATTGCCAGGCTAGTGAGAACGCTCTGGTTGGATGTGCAGCTTTTCTTTGCCTGCCACAGCAGAGAAGGACTGTGATCACTGAAACCTCAAGCTTTCAAAATATGCATGAATGAGAATAGCTGGAAATATGTCACAATGGCTTACGATGAAGCCACTAAAAAACAAAGCAATCTGTTGGAACCAGCTAAATAGGAACTCCATGGTTATGTGGCAGAGCTGTGCAGAGATCCACTGTGTCCAGTGCTCCTTTTTCTTGTGTCCTGTGGGGGAGGCATGTAAGAGTGAAATACCCCAGAGCACGCAGGATAATGCTGATGCTGCTAGACTCCACTGCCCCAAGTTGCTGCCTTCCTACATAACATGGATCAGCAGGATATAGCCACTGTCCTCTGTAGCATCCACTGCGGAGCCAGATATGGCCCCATTCACCCAACAGAAGGTATGAGTAAGGTCTTGAGATCTGACTGGATTGTCAGGCAAAATGGAGCAGGGCTGGTAAAGGAGGATTATAAAAAAAAATTTGGAAAGCACCGCAGTTGTTGCATTACGCTGTTTAACTTTACTAAGCCAGTGAGATCTGCTGACTGATGACTAGGCAAAACACTGGCAGATGAGGCAAGGAAGGAAAATAGAGAAAAGGCACCAAACTCTCTGACTTTAAAGTAGTCATCTCACCACCCGATCCCCGATGTGATGAAGCAGTCTGCCTGACTGGTGGAGGGGGGGCTGTCTATGTTGGGAGGAACTTTCTGAGCAGTAGGGAGGGGATGGGGGCTTGGGATATCTAGTTGGGGAGCTTACTTGGCTTGGGTGGACATAATGTCTGGAGCAACATGCTTGGCTATTGGGCATCATAAGATGCTGAACTTTGGGGACACTAGGACATTTGGCTCACAGACCACTTGTTGGTCAATGGATATGGTTTAGATACAACTTTCTGGCCTAAGAATATATGTTGGGTACAATCTGCTGGTCTGTGGGAGTGGGCCCTGTTTCAGCCTGCTTGGATGGGGAAATGGAAGCTCAGTGGCACCTTGCTGTGCTGGAGATGTGGCTCATATGCAAATCACTGGGCTGAGGGAGGGGGCCACATGCTTGACTTTGGAGGACCTACACTCTGGGGAGGGGGGCTAGGCTGCAACTTGCTGGGGTGGAGGAAGGGGGAAACAATGCAACAAATTATGTTATAGATTACCAGTAAAATGTACCAAACAAATCCAAACCCCCAAATACGATGGGGGCCTAAGCAGACCCCAGACCACCAGCCTTAGTTTAACTTTTTTAACCTTGTGTGTACACTATATAAAGACTGGTCATGCCACTAATTTTACTCTGGTGTGACAGACTCAACAGCATAGAGCCATGCATCTTCAAATTACACAGTTCTATTTTTTGGAAAAAAATCAATAAAACTGTAAATAACAGATTTTCTTTTTAAAACGTACTTATCGTAAGGATAGTTTGTCATTCTCAGTATGACATTTTTTTTGCTTTGAACCGTGTTCAAGGCCTGATGCTTTGATGTTGGATTTAGAACATGCCAGTGGCAGACTCACTCTCATTCCCTCTCTCATTCCCTCTCTCATTTCCTCTCTCATTTCCTCTCTCATTCCCTCTCTCATTTCCTCTCTCATTCCCTCTCTCATTTCCTCTCTCATTCCCTCTCTCATTCCTCTCTCATTCCCTCTCTCATTCCCTCTCTCATTCCCTCTCTCATTTCCCTCTCTCATTTCCTCTCTCATTTCCTCTCTCATTCCTCTCCATTCCCTCTCCTTCCTCTATTCCCTCTCCATTCCCTCTCTCATTTCCTCTCTCATTTCCTCTCTCATTCCCTCTCTCATTCCCTCTCTCATTCCTCTCTCATTTCCTCTCTCATTCCCTCTCTCATTCCCTCTCTCATTCCCTCTCTCATTTCCTCTCTCATTCCCTCTCATTCCTCTCTCATTCCCTCTCATTCCTCTCTCATTCCTCTCTCATTCCCTCTCATTCCTCTCTCATTCCCTCTCAGTCCTCTCTCAGTCCTCTCTCATTTCCTCTCTCATTTCCTCTCTCATTCCCTCTCTCATTTCCTCTCTCATTTCCTCTCTCATTCCCTCTCTCATTCCCTCTCTCATTTCCTCTCTCATTCCCTCTCTCATTTCCTCTCTCATTTCCTCTCTCATTCCCTCTCTCATTTCCTCTCTCATTTCCTCTCTCATTCCCTCTCTCATTTCCTCTCTCATTTCCTCTCTCATTCCCTCTCTCATTCCCTCTCTCATTCCCTCTCTCATTCCCTCTCTCATTCCCTCTCTCAGTCCCTCTCTCATTCCCTCTCTCAGTCCCTCTCTCATTCCCTCTCTCAGTCCCTCTCTCATTCCCTCTCTCATTCCCTCTCTCATTCCCTCTCTCAAATTCCTTTTTTCTCAGATTTTCCCTGTTACTCTTCCTCTAAATGGCGACAACTGTTGAAAAGCAATTATGTAATACAAGTACAAGCAGTAATTACATTAATTACATATGATTTTGAGAAAGTATTATGGATTTGTTTATGTCTTGGTACTGATCAACGTGTTACCCATCAGTACAAAAGTATTTTTCTTGTCTTAGAACATATCTCAAATTATGTCTCTTTTTAATAAGGACTTCTAAAATATTAACTCAGACATGCACATTTTCATACAGTGATTCATTTTACTTGCTAATTATTTCTTCACTCAGTGTTATAGATTGACAGCAACTGTTGCAAACTGCAGCCACATGTATCACAAGTCTGTGATGTCACTGGGCTCTGGAACTGCTAGTTAACAAGAAAATGAATACTGGGGAGAAAAAGGCAGCACCAGCAAGGGACCCAATCTAAGGAAAGCATTGATTTTTAATTTATGTATTTGTGATATTTGACCAGTAAAAGCACTCTGAGATATGATAGCTAAGGCAGGATTCACGAAGCAAAATGGAACTAAGTCCCACACCGCAACCGCAGTTGCACGTCAAAATCAGCATAGCTGCAGAGCGGACGATCCTCAGCCAGAGCAGTTGCGGAGGGTGCTATGGCGGGTCCCACTGCCTGTAGCAGCCTTCTGCAGCTGCGGTGCTGTCCCTGGCAACAGCACCCGCAAGCTGACGTATTCCGTGGAGCCGGTCGTACTCCGGCTCCACCTTTGTGAATACCCGCAGCTGTGGGCAACCTGCGGCTTCACAAGTGGAAACCTACTGCTGAGCTTTTCCTACAACTGTGGGACATTCCCCCACATTTGTGAAACCTGCCCCTTGTTTCTAAGTGCTTCCTTGGAGATGGAGAGGATTGCATGGACCTGTTTTATTATGGCTGCATGGTCAGAGCCCTGCAGGCATTTTGCTATCACTGTAGGAGAGAGAGAAGGGACCGTGACTAGATTTGATTCAAGTCCTCTCCTACAATGATGCAGTCATTTGTCCACACTGCACATTTTGTTGGTGGTGTGTGGTGTTTTCCCCTGTGCCTCTCCTCTGTGGCTGCGGTTTCCCCTCTGCACCACGGTGAAACCCCACACCAGGTTTTCACTTAATACGAAATTTCCCTCTTTTACCTGTTTTTTCTTCATGAGTTGGCTCAGGACCCTTACTTCTGTGTTACTGAACTCTCTCCCTTCTGTGTGTGTGTGTATGCATGTGGTGATGGTGTCCACTTCTCAAGAGATCGCTCCAAAGTGCTGCTGGGGTTAAACAGCAAATCCTTCAGCCTCTAGTCATGCAACCTTCGCTCTCCATTTCAAATGATTTCTTCATCCACGTGTGTCCGAGAGCAGCTGAGCAGACCACCTCCCAACACCAGGGATTTCACACATCTCTTGGTCCTCCTGAAGGCAATTGACTTTTGTAGAGCATGCTACTTCATTATCAACTTCGTTGCCCCATCTTCCAAGTATGAGCCCCACAGAGAAAGTTAGCAGCTGTGTGGTGGTAGCAGTAGCAGTGAAACGTTGAGGTGTCATGACAACACTCACCCCTGATTGTCGCTGGTGCTTGCATACATGCAGTAAGGGTCAGGATCGGGGGGGGGATTAAACAGTGGCTCTGGGAGGATCTGAACAGATGAACACAAGTGCAAAGTACATAAGACAAAAATCAGTCATAGGGAAAACTGATACTTACTAATCATAAAAAGATTTAAACTATCAAAATATAGAGAATCACTAATACACTACAGTCACTGTTTTATATGTTTTATGTAGTAAATTAAAAGGTTGCTGTTAAACTGTTTAATTCACTATATACAAATTATGAAATAGTTGCTGTAGTATATTAATGGTTCTCTGTGCTTTGATAGTGTAAACCTTTTTGCATGTTTAGTAAGTAACAGTTTTCCTGGTGACTGATATTTGTCTCATGTACATCACCCTTCTGTTTGCCTGTCCAAATCCTCCCAGAGCCACTGCTTAAATAGTAGTACATCATGTTAGCTATAGAGGGCTATAGCAAAGTTGTTATGACTGGAAAAGTATAAAATGAGGTTGTCACCACTCTGATTCCACCCCCTGCTGAAAATGTTGGTCGAAGCCCTTGGGTGTTAGAGTGGTTTTTACATCACATAATTCTCACTGCACACTTGGATGTCAAAATAAAAAAGTGCTCTTTTTGCCAGTGAAGTCTCCGTACTTTTTTACATTCATGTATGCAGCTGGTGAGTGTTGGGTCTTTTCAGGACTATATGTCTACATAGCAAGAGCTAGCAACTCCTTCCTAGCACCAAGCTTTTACTGCTGTGCACATGACTGAAGGAGCAGTTTGGACCAAATGCTCTGTATGACCTGGTTCCTTTTTTGAAATAATGACTGTGTCTTGTGATGTAGTTGAATTTGTTTTGTTGGTAAGCCCTGTTGATAATCTCTCTTCTCTCTCTCTCTCTCTCTCTCTCTGTTCAGATTCGTAGAGTTCTAAAAATGGCCTCTGTTTTTAACGGAAATGTTCACTATTTTGTACCTGATGTTAAAATAGGTTGGAATCCCGACACTATCATATAAAGCATCCTTGCAACCTTAACAACTTATGATTTTTTTTTCCTGGATTTTCCACTGACTGGAGATGTTGCGGATTTGAACTTGAATGAACTGTTGCTGTATCCAAGAGTTGGCAATAGTGCATGTTTGCTGGTTTGCACTTTCTTTGCTCAACAAATACTGCACACTTAACACTTGCAACTATGAATAAGTGTGTGTATTTCATATCGAATTGTCAAATGCTATAAATGTAAAGCTGTTCATTGTGTCTGTGGAGTGCATTTACCTTATAGTTGTACAGTGCCGATTAATCAATATTGATAAGGGAAAGACAACTTAGTGTTTCTTTTTTGTTTAGTATTTTGGGTTTGTTTTTCTGCTTTTATGTGACTTCTGTATATTTTATATTGTACCTCACTACTGTCTATTGCACTTTAGCACACTGAGGGGCTATATTTCTGGCTAGTTTTATTTATTTAACTACTTCACTCATGTGGGACTCCATAGCACTAAACCACAAAGCGGAAACCCTTGAAAACAATGACAGAAAGTACAATCTGCACTCTGTCAGATTGCTGTTTTTAGAAATGGACACATATAATACCTGGGACTTGGCTAAGACATTCTTGATGGAGCAGTTTAACTATACAGACTCATACATGTTACATATAAGAGCCTTGCGCACTCCTGTTAAAAAATCATGTTCATGAGCTCACCCAGTAACGCTAAACCAACAACAATAATTGTGACCTTTGCATTGTGTTTGGATAGGGAATTTATTATTAAAACTGCAAGAACTGAAGGTGCCATTTCTTCAAGGACCAAAGAGTTATTATTTATTCAGATGTGGCTCCGGTGCCAGTTTTAATAGTCCAAAAAAGTCATAAATATAGCCCCCTCAAAGTGCAAAAGACACCAGTGAGGCACACTATAAATATTCAAAACTTACATAAATCACAAATATGATTAAGTATAATAAAACCCCTCAGCCGAGCTACTAAACACAGTAGAAACTTAACTTGTCATTCCATTATAAATATTGGTTCCTCTGCACCAGATAACTTTAAGGTAAGTGCACTCAAAATGCAGCATTTGGGGCCCAATATTCAAAACTTTGCCCAGGAGTAAAATGTGCCCTTCCCAGTGGGCAAATTAGCCTGCAGCCAGTAGCACACAATATTCAAAAGAATAGTCATGGGGTAAACACTGCTGAATATAGCGGGCTAATGAAGGTGGGCAAACATGGCTGTGAGTGAAGTGCAAAGACAGCCCAGCAAGGAAGACGGCTGTGAATATAACAACCGGGCAGTGCAAACAGCAACAGCAGCCCAGTGCACACAGAGGTGGAGTCAGGCAAAGATGAACTGTGTGGTCACTGTAGGCTCCAACAAAGAACTGATGCAGAACAACTGCAAACAACAGTGCAGGCAAAATACTGTAGAACCTTGCTAAGCTTCCAACAGGTTTGCCCCAGGCAAACACAGTTGTCCAACACAAACACGTTTGCCCAGGGCAAACACATTTGCCTGGGGCAAAAGTTTGCCATATTCAAAATGGATATGCAAATAAGCCTACTTAGACATGCAGACGCAAACAACCACATTACCATGTCATTATTGTCTGATTTGCATGCATTTCCATGTAGATTGCACAGGCTATTTGAGGGTGCACACAGCATCACCTGTATGGCTGACTGGAACTACAAGTCTGAAGCTGCAGACTGGCTTTGTACACAGCAGCACAGACTACTGTGCCCCAGGGGGACAAGCACCACAGGCACGGGTGGTTGTGCTGCATGCCATTGACATATTGTTGTTTCTGCTACAGTGTGTAACGTACACTACAGTACCAAGGGTAGCCGGTATTATGACAGACACATCAATGCATACTGTGTGTCAAGTAACTTTGAATGCTGCTACCTACACATAGACAGGCCCAGCTGGCTGGTGTGTTCCGACAGTGGACAATACTGTCATACTATCCTGTGACCCAGATATGCCTTGCCACTGGCATGGGATTCTCACAGTAACACACACATGGCTGGCCATGTGTGATGGGCTGCATACATAGGTGTGCGGTATGTGCCCCGGGAGGCCAGACACATACCATCTTATAGGCCCAATGATGTTGAGGGCATTCCCATCACTGGAACATGCTCACTGTGTGGATGACTCCAGCCATGTGGCAGCACCTACTATGTGGTGCATCCTGGGCACCTGTACACCCTCCGCTCAACACCCTCCCACCTTCCCTCAGTGCTGCATGTGTGTGCTGGATTGTGTTGGTGTACCCCCTATGGGGAGAGTGGAGGTGTGTGCTGCATGTACTTGCTGGTGGTTCCACCAAGTCTCATTGACAACAAAGTTGTTGACAGACCTTACATCGACACTACTTTGCCAATGGTGATCACAACTCTTGGCAAAGTGTTGACCAACTGCCACAGTGCGGGGCTCATTTATTGTTTGCAGAGGGCTTCGTCTCCGCACCCCCAAGTGGGGGGCTCTGCCCCTGCACCCCCCAGACTTATGGGTTGCCAGCTCCAGGGAGGGGTGGATTGCGAAGGAGATCAGCCAACACTGAGAGCTGCTGTATCTGTACAGCACTCCAACAACCCATTTGACACTGTGGATATCAAACGGGTTGTGTTGCTGTGTTGGTTTTGCTCTGCCGGTGTCATTGTAACAACAGCACACACTCAAGGTGTCGACTGGGTACTAGTCCACCCTCAAATGCCTAGCAGGGTTGGAACTGATGCCAGATGAAGGCATTCTGGGCACTGCCAGGGTATCATGCTAAGAATCATGGCCGGTACCATCGGTTTGCAGCATATCTCTTCCTTGAGAGATGGCTGCAGTCATTAGGTACACGATGATGCTCTTGTTACATACAGCACTGTTGCCTTTTGCTACTGTGTTCGCACCTCCCATCCTTGTTGTGCCCAGAATTATGACTAACTTTTTATGGGCGGTAACTTACACCACACTTTGTGTCACGGAAACTCACTTTGTACAGTGCTAATGTGCTGAATATAGCATAGTGCCTGTATTCATGCACACACACACACACACACATACACACACACACACTCTTTTTCCAGTGCATATATTAGCAGTTTGCACAGCGCTGTTCTGGGGTGTTCTTGCTAATCAGGCTTTTGAATATACCACATGCGTGCAAACTGCATACAATCCCAGTGCAAACAGTCTGCACTCAGTGCAAGGTTTTGAATATCTGGCCCTTGATGTTTTGAAAAAGAAATAGAAACACTTATCATTTGTAGTCCCAAATCCCAACTGTGCAGTATTTGTTGAGTGAAGAAAAGTGCAAACTTACATCATTTCCAACCTGTGGATACAGCAGCAGTCCATATAAGTTCAAAACCACACGGTTAGAGGGGAGTGTGTTTTGGACCCAGAGAAGATGGCAGCATAATCTTTTTCCTCTGCCCCAGCCTGAC
The DNA here is from genome assembly GCA_016271365.2 of Neoceratodus forsteri. Classification (NCBI taxonomy): domain Eukaryota; kingdom Metazoa; phylum Chordata; order Ceratodontiformes; family Ceratodontidae; genus Neoceratodus; species Neoceratodus forsteri. Next base: position 1,737,589,952 of record CM028129.1, read on the forward strand.
GAACAACCGAATGAAATCCGCTGCTATTCTGGATTGAGAAGTCGATTCTATCTATGGGTTAATCCCTAAGACCTCTGTCAACTCTATGCCACAGCTAATTTGAGGGGAAGCCTGTTTTTGCTGCCACCCCAGTACTTCACCGAAGTCGAAGTCTCAGACAACACTGGGCCATGTAGGCCTTGCCGAACTGTGGAAGGAGCTCTCACATTCTTAACAGTCACCCGGTACCACCTGCTCTTGCTTGTTCCATCCCTCGAACAGAGTCGGCCAAGTAAATTCCACAGCAGTAAGCGGTAGCTCGAAGAGCATACGGTGAGTGCTACAATCAGAGATCCTGATTTAATACCTACGGAGTGGGGCAGTCGGCTACACGTGGCTTCCAGTTGCGAGATGGATCCCCAACTGAGTGCGCAGGCAGGGGTGCTGAGTCAGGATAAACCGGTAGCTACTGATCAAGCCCAGGTAGGAGAGGCCCTGGCAAATATAACCAGAATGCTTGAGGTGCTGCTAATTAGAGTGGACACAATAGGCACTTCACTAACGGGGACTGTGGCTGATGTCCGTCTGCTAGAGGACCAGCATAATGTTCTCGAGCAGCGGACAGAGGAACTAGAGCAGCAACACCTCCACATGCTAAAAAATGAGAGACCATGAGGCTAAACTGGGGCAACTGTGGATCTGGGCGTAAGACCAGGAGAATCGCAGTAGGCAAAATAATATCAGGATTCTGGGAGTGCCTGAGGAGGCTGAGGGCCCAAACATGAAGTGCTACCTAAATGAGTGGCTTCCACAACTGTTTGGGGATCAGTGAAAAGAGCCGGTGGGGGTCGAGCATGCCTATAGAGTTCCTGGCACTCCAAACAACACCAGAAGGCCTCAGACAATCATCGCCTATCTACTGCGATTCTCTGTTAAGGAGCGCCTGTTAAGAGCTGCAAGAGACCTTGGGGAGCTAACCTGGAGAAGCAACAGTATCTCCTTTTACAGAGATTTTACACAAGAGGTGGCAGCCAAGCGCCATGCGTACAACCCCTTGAAAAAGATCTTGAATGCCAACTCTGTAATGTATCATTTTAAAGGCCTTACTGCTCTTTATATTTCAAAAAATGAACTATCTTTTACAGCGGAATCACCTAAAGAGGCTGTGGCCTGGATACAGAACCACTGGCCAGGCATGGCGCGGAGAACTACCTCCCCCAGACACCTCTGGGAGCCCTGAAACCACAAAGACCTGGGACCTAATAGGCAGGGATCCAATTATACAGGGAGCCTGAATTACAGATGGAATGGTCCGCCCACTAAGGATTCACCCACTTTTAATCAGCCAGAAAACACTCAGATCTCAGAGAACAGATGACACCAGGCTGATTTAGTTCCACCCCCAACAACTGAACAGTCCTCAGAAAACCCCCTCAATCAACATCGGGATCTTGAACTACAACCGCTAACTGCCAGACAGCGGCAACAATCCAGGAGTCCTCGTGCTTCTGTAATGGATAATGCAAGTGCCTCTCCCCCTGCTAAACTCCTGAGGACAGATTCACTCCCTGTGGCTAGCGAAATGAGTACAATTCAACGCGAAGAGGACCCTGATATGCTGAGCGACCCGATCCCTATAGACTGGGTGACCCTTGTGGAAATGGCCGAAGATTTCGAGGCGGCGAACAATGGAATGCTGAAGCCTGGACTCATGACATTTGCAGAGCTTGCCATGTACCACACCTGATGGAACTGTTGCAAACTGTTGAATAGGAGCTGCCTTGATGAAGCATTTCAGCTACCTATGTAGCTGCTCCAGATTCCCTACATCCCTGCTGCAAGCTGCATCCCCATTAGGCTTAGCAGACACTTTACTATTGTTAGGAAGGTGGGGGTTGGTAAATCTGTGTGACAGCAGATGTTGCTACTCGCTGAAGTTCCATCGACCCACACGATAACCTTAGTGTATACTCTTCCCCCTTATACATTTCCCCTCTATCACCCGAATTTGGTTTTTAAGGGAGTTATACCCCTCCCCCCACCATTCCTCCATAGCTAAGGTTTCTGTTATTCCACTGCAGAGAAACTCACTGTTGGACTCTCCTATGTGCTACAGAAATCAAAGCAGCGAGCTCCAAATGCCGGGAGAGACTAGAGATTAATATATATGAATGGCAGTTGTTTTAGGCTGTACTTTCGTCTATTTCATTCTCCCCTCCTGTTACATCATTCTGTTTTATGGGACGCATGGCATGGGCGGTTGACAGAGCCCCCTCCACCACACATTTCTTAGCTCCCGCCTCCCCTCATAGGTAACTCCTGTCTGGAGCCCTAGGATTGCCTAGGGTGGCACAGAAACCATACTCATGTGCAGCTCGACTTCTCAGATCTGGCTGACACCTGGTCGATTGAAGTCGGGCTGGGCCCAACATGAACTGGTCTGCTCCTTCCTGCGCCTTCGATTTGGTGACTGGAGCAGTGTGGCTTATAGGGAGACATTTCCCTTCTTCACACGTTCACCCCGGCACCAAGACTGAAGAGTTTTACTATTGTTTGATTGATCAATTCTGTGTTAAAAAAAGACGTTATTGTTCTCTCTTTTTTCTTTGTTTAAACCAGTTATTGTCATTGTAAATTATCTTAAACAGTGATATATTTCTCCTTACCTACCTAACTTACTTGGGATCTTCACAAGATACTTTCTACCCTTATCTTTATTTACAGCCTTCTCTAAATATTTCTTCACAGAGGTGCAAAGATACGTCTGACCTAACTTGATGCGGTGGTAAGGCGACTCTTGTCTCCTTTGCTGATTCTATTCTCTATTCCTGCTTGTAGGGTGAGTACCCTTGTTTTCTTCTTTCTGGTGGTGGTGAACATTGATGGCAGCTTGCCTTAACATGCAGGGAGACTGGAAGTGCATCTCCTGGAATGTTAAAGGCCTGAACCATCCGACTAAGTGAACTAAGGTTCTGCAATTTATGCGCACCTTAGGGACAGACATAGCCCTGCTCCAGGAGACGCACCTCACAAGCCACACGGTAAACTGGTTAAAGAAACTGTGGATGGGAATGGTTCTAGCTAGCTGTGCCACTACAAAGACCAAAGGGGTGGCCATCCTACTGAGTAAGAGGGGGACCATGGACAGTCGAGACTCATGGACCGACTCCCAGGGAGGTGGATACGCACAAACTCTCTTACCCGGGTGAAACCACATTAGCCAATGTTTATGGGCACAACTCCATACAGGTGAAATCTATGCAGAGCTTGGTCAAGCCTTTACAGAACTGAGAGAGGATGAGGCGGATCTACCCCATTCTCATAGGAGGATCATAACCTAGTTCGAGATATATTCTTGGACAAATCCCTCCCCACCCATAAACCCATCCCAAGCACTGGCAGCCCTAAATGTTTTGACCACAGAGTGGGCCCTAGGGGATCCCTGGAGGATGAACCACCCAAAAGGGAGAGATTACACATTTTACTCTGCCATCCATGGTACCTATAGTCGTCTAGACTTCTGGCTGGCCAACAACATAGCTATGTCAGGGATAGGAGGTGCAGACATTGGGAATATAATTATTTCGGATCATGCCCTGGTCACGATCACCCTCTCCCTGCCAGGACAAAGCCCCTCCTCCATGCTATGGAGATGCAACCCTACCTTACTCCAGGATGAGACCTTTTCGAGATTATATTAAGAAAGAGGCAAATATTATTTCTCTATTATTACCCTGGGAAAGACCAGCCCGACCACTGTCTGGGAAGCATTTAAGGTGGTTCTTCGGGGAAGAATTATCTCATACTCTGCAGCTAAAAATAGAGAGCGGAAAAAACAGATACAAGACTTGCAGGACACTCTTACTAGGCTGGAGCGCCAGTTTAAAGCTTCCCCTAAGAACCCACTCAATTCTCCGCTTTTGGCCAAGATCACAGGCCTGAAATATCAGCTAAATGTGTTGCTGAATAAAAAAGCAGAGTGGCAATTGATTCGAGCTAAACATAGAGTCTGGGAGGGTGGGAAGCTTCTAGCCTATTGGCTATGGAAGCAACAGGCATCCTCTAGGACCTTGGCCCTTAAGAATAGACAGGGCAAACTACTGTTGACACCAAAGGCCATTAATGAGGAGATACTCAGCTTCTATCAGGAGCTCTACCAGTCCCAGAATATGATGTCAGCAGAGGTGCTTTCACAGTGGCTGAGAGCTTTTTCACAGACCACACCGCTCTCTTAGCTCTCAGCAGACCATTGCAAAGATTTGGATGCCCCGATCACAACTGAAGAATTAAGCACTGCTATATCCCAGATGGCGAAAGGGAAAGCCCCTGGGCCAGACGGGATGCCAGTGGAACTCTACCAAACCCTTAAAGATGAAATCGCTGCTCCACTGTTGGAGGCCCTACAGGAAGCCCAAATAGATGGCATATTACCCCCCACTATGTGCAAGGCCCTCATTACTCTAATTTCAAAAAAAGCTTCAGATGTGCTACTTTGTTACAAACTTCAGACCCATATCTCTGATATCAGTAGACACTAAGATAATTGCAAAAGTCTTGGCGAACAGGCTATCAAGTATCCTGCCTTACCTACTTCTCACCCTTCACAAACTGGATTTCAGAAAGAAAAATCCAGCGCAGACAACATCCAGCTAGTTCTAAATCTTAAATGGTTGGCACTACAGTCTAAAACCCCATCAGCTGCCCTTGCCATAGATTTCGCCAAGGCGTTTGACTCGCTGGAATGGGTGTATCTCCATAATGTTCTCAAACTATATGGGTTTGGGGTCTCCTTCTGCTCTTGGGTTTCCACATTGTATCATTCACCCTCAGCTCACATTATCACCAGTAAGGACACTTCTCACCCATTTATGTTACAATGAGGAACCAGACAGGGTTGACCTCTCTCTCCCCTATTGTTCTTAATCGCTCTGGACCCACTAATTAAGAAACTCACACACACCCCACATATTACCGGTATCCCTGTAAAGAAGTCATCATACTTGGTCAATGCATACGCGGATGATATGCTCCTGACCCTTTCTAACCCCCAAAACTCCCTACCCACTATTCTGACTATCTTGCAGGAGTTTGCCTCTCTGTCAGGTTTAACGATAAACCAAAAGAAAATGACCCTGCACCCCCTGAATGGAGCATGCACCAAGCATTGTCTGTCCGGCACTGACATTAACTGGGCCCCCACTGGGATTTCCGTATTTAGAAATACATATTCCCTCATCCTGGAAAGACATAGAGTCAGCTAATTTCTCTCCTCTCCTCTCTTGGTATCACTAGCAGCCGAGGTCCAGCGATGGAGAAAGCTTAATTTAACTCTGAAAGGTAAGATTGAGGCTATTCAAATGTTTGTTTTTTCCAGAGTTTCCTATCTACTAAATAACCTCTCCATTCCGCTCATGGCAAAGCCATTTAAAGACCTAGATAACTTAGTCTTCCTCTTTTTGTCAGAGGGCAAGGCCCCAAGATGGGGACGTACAAAGCTGCAATCCCATAGGTCCAAGGGTGGGCTCGGCCTTCCCTGGTTTACAGGCTACCACTTGGCCTTTATTATGGCCCAGGCCACCACTTGGTTCCTTCCTTGAACTACCTCCTCACCACAATGGGTTAGCCTGGAGGCAGCCCTATCTACGGCCACTCCACTGTACTCCTTATTAGCCAAAAGAAAGCCTAGGGAACACCATTTTACACTGGTCATGACAGAAACGTATAGGGCATGGTGTAGGGCGATGGCACTTATCAGGACCCCAAGCTCAGACTATCTCCCTCTCATTATATATGCTCCACTATGGGATCATCCTCTCATCACAATAGAACACAGAGTACTTAAATGGCCCTCGTGGGCTGCCAAAGACATTCATATAGTGGAGCACCTTCTTCTCCCACACACTAGGACCCTACTGTCCTTTGAGCAGGTCCGTGAGTAGTACGGGCTACCCCAGACGGACTTTTGGAAGTTCCTACAGATTAGGAGTGCCTTAACTCCATTGTTAAAGGTACTGACAGCCCATTCACCATGGCATGGCTTAACCACTCCCCCTTATTGTAGGAAAGGCCAAGGTCTGGTAAGTTTATTTTACAAGACCCTTAGGGATGCACAACCTGATACTACCTTATTGAGTAGAGCTGCCTGGGAACGTGAATTGCAGCACCCCATATCCCCTCAGTTGTGGTCAATATGCCTTAGGGATGCTCACACAGCATATGTAGATGCCAGGAGTCAATTAATTCAATTGAAAATTTTGCTTAGGTGGTATAGAACCCCTTCAGTTCTCTTTAGCTTAAAAATTACTCCCTCTGATAGTTGTTGGCGATGTCGTACTTCCCCTGCCCATTTATTTCACGTATTATGGACTTGCCCAAGCTTGCACATTTTCTGGATGCAGGTTCTTGCTGATTGCTCTAGGATTATAGGCAAATCCATCTCTCTCGACAACCTATCTCTCATCCTAGGAGATACTACGGCTTTGCACCCACTCTCCCCCCCTACCAGGGCATGGCTCCTGGTAGCCCTAATGGAGGCAAAAAGAGTCATCCTCCTGAGATGGAGGCAGCTGGTACCCCCCTTGTTAGTGCAATGGCAAATGGCCATAGCTCAGCTAGCTGTTTTTGAGAGGCTCACTGCTGTGGCCAAGGGAGGCCTTACTAAGTATTGCAGAAAATGGGATGCATATCTAAATTCCCATATATGCTCTGTGGCACACCCCCCACCACAAAATCTCCCACTTTCTAGTTTTTTATAGGGGATGGTTCCTGGGGCACCAAAGGGGAATGTCTGCATGCTCCCACCACCATCTGATACTGCATTTTACTCTCCTATTTCTTTCTTGGACAAAGTTGAGTATTATATTTAGCTGTTGGGTTGAAGTTAATAGGTGTTTAAAAGTTGTACCTACGAGACCATAACCAAGTAGATATATTAGGGAATAGAACATGCCATACCACCTTATAATGCTTTAGTATATTAATACCAAAATGTATGGTGTCTATGGAGATTGGTCTAAATAACAATACTACTTGCTCCTTGGTAGAAGGCTTAAGTTTTCCAACTGTATATTAGATACATTAATCCTTTGTAAGTTTATGAGCCATGTAAGATGTGGAAGACTTTAATAACTGCTTTGACTGCTAGTTTATAGTAGTATGGCCAAGGCCCCTAGAATTCTGTGGCCGCAGAATTTTGCGTAGAACTTACAATCTACCGCAGAACTTCTGCGGTGCCGCAGAATTCACTCTTCTTGGTGATTTTTTATTAATATTTCTGTTTATACATAGAATTTGGTTCCCTTCCCCCTTTCTATATCCAAAACCCCCCTATATGTTCAGAATGTGATGTTATTATTGCTGTAACATAATACATTAGCTAATGAAATAGCTGCATTCTGCAACAGAAATGAAGTCACTTATCTACCACAGCTCCCACTGCCAGAGACGGTGGCACAGCACATCATGCATGGTGATATTTGCTCAACCTGCACTACAGCCTAATACAATTTTCAGTCTTACATTGTTGCACTAGGGACAACTTAAGCAAAACCTTGTCAATAGCACAGACCTGTTAAGTCCATACCTCACTTTGTACAAACCTATCTGTGCCTTTAAGGTATAGAGACACAATCTGAAAGGAATAACTGGTAAAATGAATTTAACTGTCTACATTTTTAAGAAAAATAAAGTAATTATGCCCAGAAAAGTGAAATAGAATAATGTGTAGACCTGTTGAAAGAATAGACCTGTTAAATAAATAATTGCACTGTATGCATTTTTGCCAGGGTTATTGATTACATATTGTCATTGGTTGATAGAATCACCTAAAAGTTATTGAGAAATGTTGTGTGCAGGGACAGCTGTTGGGCCAGAAGGCAGCATGCTGTGTTTCCTTGCCGGTAACTCAGGTTCAAAGATTAGCTCTGGGAGCTGGCTGGGTAGCACAAGGATTGGTGGAACACATCACTGCTTGGAGCTTGGGAAGGTATGGTGCAGTGTTCTGTCACATGGTGGACACATCATGATGGGCTGAAGAGCTGTATCTCACAACTGGTTCACATGCATGTCATGGCCTGATGGTGTTACGCAGTGTGTCAGGGAAAGCAGGTTGGCATGAAAATGAGTTTGCAATAACTCTATTCCATTTCAATGGGACCTGCATGAATGAGGATGCAAGTTCATGGAAATTGAAAAAAAAAATATATATATATATATATATATATACACACACACACACACACACACACACACACACACACACACACACACTGTATCTCTGTGTCTCACCACACACACACACACACACATATTTGTATGTATGTTACAGATTGCATATAAATATATACAGTAAGTGATATACAGTGGGCACCTCATCAGTGGTGTAGAAAGCACATACAAATATATAAGTGATAGACAGTGGAAACCTCATTAGTGGGATAGATAGCATGCATATAGAAATACCTTATTTATCACATAAGATCCCCTCTGCATATGTCATTTATGCAACAGGCTAGGACCTTAAGGGAGAGGCATTTGTTTTGCTTTTTAGGCATAAAATTATTTTATAAGTCTGTTATTTTTAAACTAGTGTTACTGTGCTTTCCGCCATCCTGATTGCTATAACCACTGCCATGAAAGAGAAGTCAGGATGACAAGCTGACACTGTGATGTGGTAGTTTGTTAGTGCCGCAGAACTTCCGCAGAAATTACAAACCACCGCCGCAGAAGTTCTGTGGCAAATGGTAGTCTTGCCACAGAACTTGGTCCCACTGTGCCACAGAAAAGTAGTTGGCCCTGAGTATGGCCCTTCTGGAACAGGGCATGGATGTGTCTTTTGATGGCTGAGTGTACTTGGAAAAAATTAATAAAATGTTACATGTTAAAAAAAAACACACAGTTAGAAGATCTAGAAAAACATAATCACAAATGTTTAAGTTTGTGTGGATGCTGCAAATGACTATGTTGGGATTTGAACCTATTATAACATCAAATACAAAATGGCAAAAATTCCCAATACAAACAGTAATCACCTTCAGAGTTCTAGGAATGGGAGGAGAGAGGGAGAGAGAGAGATTAGCAAAAGGTTTGACCAACAAAATAAGTACAACTACTACTTTACAAATCACAGTCATTATTTTAAAGAAGGCTCCAGGTCATACGGGACAATTAGACTAAAGTATTTAGTAACATTTAGAATGAAGGTCCAGAATGCCTCTCTTTTCAGTACTTTGTTATTTAAAATCCCCCCCTCCCCCAGGAATTAAGAAACACTCTACGAATGGGTCTGAAAACAAGCTTATGACTGTCTGGTTGCCTTACTTCCCTGACATGCTGTGCAGTCATATAGGCACAATTGTCATTTTCAATGGCCCCGCAGTGCTCTCTCACTATAACTTTCAAACTTTTTACAGTTTCACCTATTTTTTTATTTATTTTATTTATTTATTAAGTTCTTGGATTACAATATCTATGAGTCAGAGACTCTTTTACATAGGTTTCACTTCAACAATTAACAAGAACAATACATACAGAGAGATAATGTGTAGAGATATAGCAAAATAAAATTTTGCCAGAGAAATTGCCATGAAATCATTAATTTCACCATGCAAAACATTTTGTGAAATTCTGCCATTCTGTGAAATTTTTTGCTGGATGCAAAACTGCAAAATTTCACCACGAAATGTGCAATTCTGCCACATTTCCCCTAAATGTCATCAAAATTTGCCCAAATTTCACCATTTTGCGGGTGAAATTTCACATTTCATGGGCAAAATTTCACATTTTGCTATGAATTTGGCAGGTGAAATTTCACATTTCAGCCACAGAAATTAGCATTTTGCACCTGTGATGTATTTTGCAAAATGTGCGAATTTTGCAAAATATTTTGCAGAATGACATTTTCTAATTTTGCACATCTCTAATAATTTGACGCAAAATAACATTGCAGGCAAACATACGTGATACAAAAATAGAAGATTAACAGCAAGTAACTACATGAGGTAAGTATAAATTAAGGCGTGCCAGACGGTATCACTGTGGCAACAAATGAGAGGCAAGCACGGGCAGCCAGAGGATGGCATTGTCAGGTATAGGGATCTGCCAGAGATAGGCAATGTCGGGCAAGGAGTAGTATTTGGAATCATGTGGCAGGTCAGTCGTTGATGAGACAGGGTAGGCAGAAAAAATACCAGTGAGTGGGCAGACAGGAAGTGTTAGGAGAAGAGGGTGCAGATAAAGCAAGGTGGTGGAGTGGAGGCAGGAAATACAGAAGTGGGCAGACAGGTAGTGTTAGGAGGGGAGGATGCAGATATAACAAAGGGTGGGCAGACAGGCTGTAGAAAGGAGAGGAGGAGGAGATAGGGTAGGAAAGAGAAAGGGAAAGTGAGAAAGGACAGATAGGTTGGATGGAGGGCTAGACAGGACAGTCATGATGGCTGCCTGCTACCAGGTGTTGTCTAAGGAGAAACTTGAAAGGACCAAACTTGGTTACTTCTAGGATTTTGATTGGGAGACCATTTGGCCAACTGGGCACTTGGAAGCTGAAGGATTATTGGGTCTGTGTGGAGAGGCAGAAAGGAGCTTGGAAGGCATGCCTAGATGCACTCCTAGTGCTGTGAGAGTAGGGGGCATGCTTGAGAAGGTGCAGGGAGTTTGGGGGAGTTAGGCCCAAGGTGATTTTCTTCACATAATTGCAGGTGTGATGTTTGATCCTGTCTCTGAGGTTTAACCAATTAGTCATAGAGTTCAAATCTCGTGTGTGTGTGTGTGTGTGTGTGTGTGTGTGTGTGTGTGTGTGTGTGTGGGTTGGGCACCTGTAACCAAATGACAGAATCTGTTGAGAGCAGTGCTAACTCTTTTAAGGGTTGTGTCCATGGCCGTGCCATAAATGACTAGACCATAGTCCACCACTGAGAGTATAGAACTGGTGACTGCAGTTTGGAGTGCTTCTTGGATCATGCTTTTACTATGCCTATATAGGATACCTAATCTACAGTTAACCACCTTGGAGACAGCGTTGATGTGTTCAAAGAAGGACAGTGCACAGTCTAGAGCAACTCTGAGATACTTAAAGGTCTGTACTTGTTTGATAGAGACATTATGGCTGTTGAGTATGGTAAGTTGGGTTGACCTGGATTTGTTGTGGGGGCTAGCAAAAACCATGAACTTTATTTTTTTATAATGTAGGATCAGTTTTTGTTGTGCAAACCATTCTTTAGCAGCTGTGAAATTGACTTACAGGCTACTAACAAGAGAAAGTGGGTCAGAATGACTGGTGAATAACACTGCATTATCTGCATATAGGAGTAACTCATCCGGGCAGGCTTGAGGGAGGGAGTTCAGGAACAGGCTGAATAGTAGGAGGCCCAGAATATAGCCTTGTAGAACTCCAGAGCAGACCAGTAGACTGGAGGATAAAGCATTGCTAATTTTTACCCATTGTGATCTATCCTTCAGGTAGTGTTTCAACCAGCACACGGTCTCAGGGGAGGCCCCCAAGTTATGAATGGAGTCCACAGGGAGAGAGTGATTAACCATATCAAAAGTTTTAGTGAGGTCATTATACACTTACCCCACTAAGTGACCACAGTCCAAGGCTTTATGGCTAAAGCTGGTATATTCTAGGACAGCCGAGGTAATGCTGTGGTTTTTTCCTAAAGCCATTTTGCTCAGTGCACTGGAAGTTGTGTTTGGCCAGGTACTCTGAGAGCTGGTCAGCAACTATCCTTTCAAAAGCTTTTGAGAGGGGATGGAGGATGGAGATTGAGTGGTAGTTAGTGTGAAGGGCACTATCGCCACTCTAACAGATGGGGGTCATTTCTGCAGCTTTCCACCATGAGGGGAATTGCCTGAGGCAGAGGGACTGATTCCGTATTTTCGTAATGGGTATTAGAACAGAATCCAATGCCAGGTATAGCAGCTTCAGGTCTAGTGAGTCACTGCTAAAGCAGGATTTGCTGAGGGCCTCGAGTAGATATTTTTTAATTGTGCTAGGGGAAACTCTTTTAAAGTAAAAGGGTGAGTGAGTTGGTGATGGACCTGTGTTCCTTTGGTCAGTTGAGGGGGTGGGGGAGTTGAAGAAGTCAGAGGGGAGTTCACCACTCATGTCTGTGAATGCGGCATTGAAAGTGTTGACTATCTGCAGTGAGTCTTTAATATTTGTGCCATCAACGCTAAGCATGGTGGGAGGGGTTTTGTTGGGTTTGCCACTACATTCTTTAAGGTTGTCCCAGAACTTCCTGTTGTCACCCCAGGAGCTTGAGAGTGCTTCTTTGCAATGAGCCATTTTAGCGTGTCTGATGGCATGAGTGCAGGAGTTTCTGTCCATTCTGTACTGTTGCCAGTTGTATCGATTGCCCGGGAACTGAGCTTTATTCCAGAGGTAGCCCTGTTGGCTATATGGGATAGGAGGGAGGGGGCAATCCAGCGGTTGTTCAGTGCTTTTACCCTTTGCTTTTTTGGGGAGTAAAGATGTCACAAGCTGTATTAAAACAGGTGATGAAGTATTCGAGGGTGAGGTTCACACTGGGTGCAGAGTCCAGACAGGACCAGTCCTGGCGACAGAAATGGGTTTGAAACTGATTTAGTTGTCCCTTCTTGAGAATGCATTGGTGGGTTGTTTTATTTGGTAGTTTGGGGGATTTGATGTGCTAAAGGCAGGTGACAGGGAAGAGGTCACTGATGGAGTCGGGTAGAACCTCAACACCACTAATTCTATCGGGCCTGTTGGTAAAAATGAGATACAGCATGGTACAGTTACCAGACCTGGGGCTGCACCTGGTCAGGAAAGTCACTACTTGGGTCAAATTGATGGCTGTGGTGCCGTCCTTGTAGATGTCGGCTTCGGGAGCCAGCTAGTTTATAATGAAGTCCCCAATAAGCACTAATTTGGAGCAAGGGGGAAGGATAGAGAGATAATCAATTATTGTGGTGAAACCTCAGGGGCCGCCTCTTTTCCCAGTCCTGTCTTCTCTAAATAGTGTATAGCCATCAATGTGAATGGCACTATTTGGCACCTTCTGGGAGAGACATGTTTCGATCACAGTGAGAACATCAGGTCAGTGTTGGGCCACTCAGACCTGTAGTATGTCAGTTTGGGGGGGGGAATTCTAATGTTAATTGGTGCCAGTTTAATGGCTCTACAGTTACAGTTATGCACCTGTGGAGGCTGTAGTGGTCTGGGAATAGGGTGGATGTTTCCAGACAGAAGTAGGGGTAGCAGGGAATTTCATAAAAAGAGAAACTTAAGCACCTTGATTAAGGATACTTTTTTGTGATTGCTAGATTTTCAGTCTATTGAGAGGACAGGGACATGAGAGGTGGGGGAGCATTAGAAGGGAGAGGGGGACTGGTAATTTTGAGGTGTTTATCATGGGACTGGACGGGGAGACAGGAGTGGGTTGCAGGTCACTGTCGGTGGCAGAGGTCCCAGGGATGCCCTATCATGGGGGTAGTTGGCTGGGTAAATCTGGCCAGGAAGTTACCTGGAAATGAAGGGGTAGGCAAGTGATCAGGAGAGCTAGAGTTATAAAGCACCTAAGCAGGCCCATACTTAAAAATAGCTGAAGTCCCAATGGAAAGGATGAAAGGGAGGGAACAACAGATATTTCTAGTGGCAGCTAGCCAAAAACATAACTGAGAGGGAAGAGCCTACTTATAATGAAACTATACTAGTAACCTGGATGTGAGGGCTGCAATGATTTCAGTAGTTCTTGCCCTTTAAAGGTTTCATCAGTCGATGCCCCTTTAAGAGAATAGAGGGTGTCTGAATGGGAATGGGCAGGATATTTTGCTGGAGGAGTATTTAATAGAGGATGAGGGCAGTAGTGAGAGGGAGAAAATTCAAAGTGGAGAGAGCAGGCTAGATTGAAAAAAAGTGGGGGTTGACTGCCCTTAATCGAAACAGCAGGGCTGAATCAAATTAAAATCCTACAGCTGCTTTCCACTTATGCTGAAGGCTGCACTCTTCAGGAGGGAGAGCATCAGCAGGAGCTGCAAGGTGCCAAATTTCAAAGTCGAGCACATCCATACCTGTAATCTGAGGGGAGAGGGTGGGCAGCTTGGCCAGCAGAGGGAGGGGTTCACAACTGTAGTTGTGGATTCGAGTTGGAGGAATCTCTGGCCCCTAAAAGGGCAAGCAGATCACATGGAAGAGAGGGGAAAAGAGAGACAAGCTATAGGGAGGCAGAGAGGGGGAGGGTGGCTAGAACACAAAGGGGGCAAAAGACAGGGGTGGGTTAGTGTAAATCGGAGGTAGCTTAACAAGGGGCAGAGCAACAGGCTGCTACAGGAGTGGGGGGCTCTGAATAGAAAATCATCAGGGTCAGGGATCAAAATTAATCAAATTTACTTTGCCTAAAATAGCACAAATTGAGTTTAAACAGTCTGAACAGCAATTGAGGATAAACAGGCTTAACAGGCTTAGATAGTACTTACAGCATTAGCAGGCAAAACCAAAATTCAGTGCAGTCTGCGTAGTGGAACCCTAGTCTGAGCTGCAAAATTCAAAGTGGAGAGAGCAGGCTGGATTGAAAAAAGGCTGGAATTGGCTTTCCTTAATCAAAACAGCAGGGCTGAATCAAATTAAAATTCTATAGCTGCCTCTCCACTTAAGCTGAAGGCTGCACTCTGCAGGAGGGATGAGCATAATCAGGAGCTTGAAGGTTCCAAATTTAAAAGTCAAGCACCTCCATACCTGTAATCGGGGGCGGGGGTGGCTTGGTCAGCAGAGGGAGGGGTTTGAACCGTGGTTGTGGATTTCAGTTGGAGGAGTCTCTGGTCCCTAAAAGGGCAGGCAGATGCCCTGTAATTGGTGGGGAGTGGGCGGGTGGCTTAGGAAGTACTGCAAGTGCATCAGCGAGACTTGCAATCAAACACCCATAGCTAATTGCTCCGTATGCATGCAGTTCTGAAAAGACCCAGCAATCATCAGCTGTATAATTAAATGTAAGAACTTAGTCTTCTTTGGCAAAAAGCACTTTTTTAATGCTGTATGGGCAGAGCTCCACAGACGTTATGCCATAATCTTTAAACGAGTACTGTGGAAGCACGTGACCGGACCACTATCCAGTGTGCTTCCACAGTGCTCTGGCAACTGTCCACTCATTCTGTTATGTGGCCCTTCCCCTCTGGTAGGTTCCATAAACACAGACCCTTTGCAGGGCACTAATTTTTCTTCTGCAGCTGCAGAAGTCACATCCACTGTGTCCAAGATGGCCACTGACTCAAGCTACACATGCACGAGTATCGTGCATGCACAGTTCTGTCAGTGCTGCCATCTTGGGTATGGCAGACTCTGGCATAGTGAAAGTGCAGCAAGAGCTCAGAGTATTCTTTTACTCACTCTAGCCGCACTGAGTAGCTGTGTCAGCTCTGACCAGAGCTTATTGTCATGGGGATTGTTGGCCAAGACATGGGATCTTAACTTCCACCAGAAGAGTAATGAGAGATAAGCAGACAGGACCTTGGTTTAGTGTTTCATCCATAGGACAGCACCTCAACAGTACAGCATCCCCCGCCCCCATACTGTGCTACAGTGACAATTATGGGTAGGACATTCTTATGGATATTATCCTAAGTACCTAGTGAAAGGATAGAACCCATGTCCTTCCAGTCTTCTGGCCCCAGATGTGAGGGTGTTACTTACTGAACCACTGATACTGATAAAAATAGAACTCTTTCAAAACAGACACATGAAACTATTCCCTTGTGGAGTAGTAAATGAACCTAACACATACCTAAATTTCCAGGTTTATATTCTAGTTAAGAAAGGCACAACTGTGGCACACAGTAGATCCCAAGCTTAAGGGCTTAGAAGGGAAAGTTTTTTCACTGTAGGAGGGATAGGTTACGCACCCACCTCTCACCACCCCCACACCAAATGCTAGATAATGACTTCTTTCTGAAGGAAGGGGATTCAAAATTTAATGTTTTAAGAATGTAGAAAAAGACTGATTATCTAATGGCTATGATAAATATTTAAGCAATAACATATGACAGGATGTGCATTGTGGTTGGATCAGTACACACCTTGGGTGTCTTGTTAGGCAGGAGACATTGCCAAGTGCCTTCAGCCACACCAGAAATGTCATTATTATACACAACAATGCACACCCTGGAGTGTCTTACCGGGATTATAAAATGGGTCCAAAATATTATTTTTGGGGTTGTAAAAATGCACAAAAATAAAATAATGTTAAACATTTTAATTATTTTTTTTAAACATTCATCTCCTTCAACAAAATAGATTTAGCATATCACAGCATTTGCATGCTATCTCAGTTTCAAATACTATGCACAGCAAAATAACATGTTTTAAAATTAGCCCTTAAACCTTCAGTTTTGTCCAACCCAACCATTTAGCTGTTTCCTTACCACTTCTCCTTTTTCCTTAATTATTTTCTCCTTTTTCTCCACCGTGTTTCTTTTCTATCTTTGTTATATTCAATAGATGGAATGTTTACTATGGAAGAAGAATTGAAATCTCTTCTCAGTTCTAATGGCAGATTACTCACCCCAAAATCACACAACAGAAGGGGGTGGGTGGGTGATGAGGTATGAGGGAGGGATGGGGTGAGGGGGGATTTATGGGACAGTTATCTTCTGTACTGTTTATGTATTGGTACTATGCTTCATCCCCTGTAATGTACACTGCATTGCTTGTGAATGTAAAAACTCAATAAAGTATATTTAATTAAAAAAAAAACAGTCACACAACAGAAAACCTCAGATGGAACCAGCACTTCTGTTTTATGTAAGCAACAGGACACGATGGGGTGTGCAATTAGGTTACAGTTTCATCCTAATCTAATTTGAAGGTGTAATTCATTGTTAAACACCAGAACACAATGTGTATCAATTAGGGGACAGAAGTCCACCTGGGGAGAAGTGATGAGCGGAGTACCTCGGGGTTCGGTACTGGGCCCCACTCTTTTCAATATATTATTATCAACAATGCAAACACCATCTAGTACTTGATTATGTAAGTACACCGATGATTGCAAGATGGGGGTTGAGTGTATAATGCAAAATCTTTTTTTTTTTTTTTTGGCAGGACCCTGTCACTTTTTTATCAGCCCTGGTAGTCTCTGCCACCATCTATGGCTGCTGGGGTCCCCCAGTCACCCCCGGCTTGCCCCCCTGGAGGGCGGGGCCATGCTCACGTCCTTCCATGACCACAGAACCAGTATGTAGTAGGGGGACCCGCAGCGATGGCGGCTGCTCAAGGTCTTCCGGGAGGGCTTCATTTAGACAGTGGCCCTCACTCGCCTATATTTTCTTGATTTTTTCCTCATGGAGGCAGGGGCCTGCAATGACGCCAGCATCCACCCCACCTCCCAGAGATTGAGCGTCAGCAGCGTGAGATCTCCCGGCCTCCACCAGGAGTCCTCAGTGCTCCGAGTGCTTCTTCCGCCCTCTGCCTGGAGAAGGAGAGCAGTCCATAGGACGCTCTATCCTTCTCCCCACCGGCCGGCCCACCGATGACCCGGGTCCACGGGTCACCGGCATTGCAAGCGGAAATCCCACCGCTGCGCCAACGGGCCGGCCTGTATAATGCAAAATCTGCTGAATTGTTTGAGACAAACCTAGACCATCTTGCAAACTGGGCAAATAAACATAAACTAATGTTCAACAAAGCCAAATGCAAAGTAATGCATTTCGGGAGAAATAACCAAGGATATCAATATAGATTAAACAATGTAAGACTAAAAGAATGCATAAATGAAAGGGATTTAGGGGTCTGCATATCTAGGAACCTAAAATTTGAAATCCACACCAATGAAGCTACTGGAAAATTCTAGCAAATAATTAGATGTATGTTTAGGACCATAAAGAGCAGGGACCCTAAAGTAATTATTCCATTATATGTGACACTCGTTTGACCACATATGGAATATTGACTTTCTTTTTGTGCCTCATATTCAATCAGTGATAGAAACAAATTGGAAAAAGCCCACAGGAGGGTGACAAGGAAGATTAGACCTTTTAAGAAGTTTCAATAACATGAGAGATTGAGACATCTAAATCTATACTCAATGGAATACAGAAGAGTAAAGGGTGAATTCTGTTTAGCTTTCAGAGCTTTCCAAGATGATGCACTTTTAGAAACAATTGGTTTAGTGAAAAATACAGTCAACACGAAATGTACAAGATCACACAACTACAAACTAAGAGGTGAAGCAAATAAAACACAAAAAATGAGCCAGTGATATAACCAAAGAGTTGTTATCATCTGGAATACTATGCCTAAGAATGTTGTGAAAAGTAACAGTACAGATGTTTTCAAAAAAAGATTAGACTGTTACATGAGAGAAAGAAATTTTTATGTTCCATCAATCAATCTTGAAAGGTGGCAAGTTCGACTACGGACCACGGTCTACTTGAACTTGAAACTTCCTATGAACCTATGAACAATGTACACTCAAGGGATTGTTAGGAATGATGCCACATGCAGAGTGCCTTCCACCCCTGGATGTGTGTTGTGACAGCACAATGCACAAACCCAAGATTGTCTTATTGTGCTTATGAAAAGGACCAAAAAATTACTAAGCTAAGCTTAAAAATATAACTTTGACAGAGATGTGAATTTAAAAAAAAATCAATAAATATTTATTAAAGTCAGTGTGGAAAGTAGTCCCAGGAGTGGGGCAAAACAACAAACCAAGCAGTGTTTTGTTTGGTATTTACTCCAGTGACATTTACTTCAGTAGTGTCAATTTCATCTGATGACAATTTCAGATGTCAACTTACAGGAATAGAAGTTTTTTCATTCTTTTTTTTAGCATTGTTCTGCATCACTTTGTCATCCTGTTCATCCAATTCAGATAGAGCTGAATCATTCAGCAGTTCAAACTGAGAAGCTACTAGTTCTGCCATTGTCTATAGCAGCAGTAAGGAAGTGTGATAAAAAAGTGACTGCTGTTTGAAATGCCAAGATTGTGAAGCTGCTCATTGGTATTCTAGATATACTGTTCCCTGCTGCTGGGACTCATTTTGCCTGTGTGCTGTGCTCACAAGAGACATGACTCTGAGCCAGTCATGATGCAGTGCTCACCCTACCCATTTCATAACTGTTTGTACGTATAGCTGTGGAACACATTCTTGTGACTGAAAATGTGTATGCGTAGTTACTCTCTCTCTTGTTTCTAAGAGCAACTGGAATGTTTAGAAATAAACAATCCTGATTGGCTAAATGTGATGTCATGATTTGTAATATCTGTAGCAGGTTAAACAGCAGAGATTTCTATGGTAAGCAGGTAAGGATGGGGGGGGGACTTATTATGGTCAGAAAAGGAACACAGAAATTAAAACTGTAAGTTCTGTGCTACTTCATTTTTTTAATTTATGTGTTTGTAAGAAGAGGATTATGATGGCAAATATTATTTAATTAGTATTCCTTTTAATTTATGGCAGTTTTAATTTTAAGGCCTAGTTGAATGTTTTAGTGAGTAAAAGTGGCAGCAATATTTGTAATGGGCAATCAGGGATGTGTGGTTAGTACTGATTTTATTGTGAAGAAGCTGCAGGATCTTTATCCAGCACTGTTGTGCTGAAATAACAGCACAGGCACACATGGCCCATAGCCAATTAGATTTCACGATTTTGGAAACCCATTTTACAATCAGACTTGACTGGCTAACAGCCTTGGGGGCATCCCTGCACATACCCACAGTATACAAAAAAATGCCAGCCAACAACCTTTTTGGTTGCCTTTATAGTACTCTCCCCTCCTTTGCACATACATAATATAGCTGCTCTAGTCTACATTCCTCACCACAGTGTTTTCAAAAAGGTCTTGATTTACCAAGTACAGTGACTATTTTCCCAGTCCTAGGCTTCCAGCACACCTTATCTGCTGCTGTTGCTGATGCAGTCTCAGGCCCTAGGCTCCCACTACATACAGTAACAAGAACAGGCTGGCCAGCTACCATCCAAACTCAGGTCTGTCCCTCCTTCTACCATTACCATCACTTCCTGCACTCCTTTTGTTTCATTTATTTATTAATTTGAAAATTGGTGACTGGGAAAGGCACACTGAACTGAGGATCATTTCCAGGTGTGACCTGGGGAAAGGGGAACAGAAAAGAACAGTAATAAAGTAGTTGACATGGAAGCAACATGATACTACAGTCAGTCAAAAGTGATTAATAAAGCTCACTACTAATAGTTGGGCAACAAGCCAGATAGTACAATAAGTTGCAACAAAACATGGTCCCTGTAAAAAGTGGGCAGAAATGAAAATAAAAACAAAGCAAAATTTGCGTACAATAAATATGAAACTGACAAAGTGCACCAAGCAATCTTGGAGAAATACTGGAGGTAAAGAAACTAGAGGAGGGCTGCGCTGGGATGAGGACTGAAGCATGCAGAAGCGGAATGGGACACCAGCAGAAATGGGACCACAGTTCCTGTGGAACCTATTACAGCAGTGCCTATGACTGACTATATAACAAAGTAAGGGAACTATTTTTTCCAAATGGCACCTGAACATACATTTTAAATATACCTTTTTAAAAACATTTATGTGCACAAAAAAAGTTGAATAATACTAATAATACACTCCAGAGTTTGGTATATCATGGGATAGTCACTAGTGCTGTTCAAAAATAACATTTCCCTGGCCGAATTACTGCAAAAGTTGGAATTACGCATCCACAAAATTTAGAATGCACTTCGGCAACTTTTGCAAAATTCTGAGTTAAAATGGCAGCATGGTTGTATGAATTGTGGATTAATATAAGAAACCATGAAAAGAAATTCCCCAGAACTAATTACTGAACTATGGAATGGTTGCATGTGTTGCAGACTGATGTATTAAACTGTGGAATGGAATTCCACAGAACTGTCATTCCACAGTTTATGTGTATTATTCCACAATTCAGACAGAAGATTTTGCAGAATAAGATGAAAATTCACCAAATAACTTTGGGAAATTCAGATTTCATTAAAGTTTGAATTTCAGAAAAGTTTGTGAAATTTCAGGGAATTCCAAATTTGCAGTTTCTGCTCAACACTAACTGCCACTTCTCAACTGCATGACTCACTGGGCCCAGTTACTCCCAATGCATATAAGGCATCTTAATATTTAAGCAATATACCATGACAGGGAGTGGGTATATTGGTGGATTTACCACGCCTGGTGTGGTCCGGTCACGAGGCACAGCCGAGTGACTTAACCACACCATAAGTGGTAAATCCACACATATACCAACTCCCTGTCATGGTATATTGCTATTATACAATGTTCAACTTGGTTTTTTGTTTTTATAGTGGCAGAAAACTTTTACAGTGGGTATACTGGAGGATTTACCACAGTCATGTGATCTGTTTTGACCAATAAGGTTACAGGATTTTCATACCCCATTGTATAATCCATGATATACAACACGCTGTAGTGTATCATTCCTTAGTTATACAATACCTAAAAGAAATCCAACAACCTCTCTGGTTGAGAGCCATGTGGGCATCCTAACATATACCTACAAGAAACAAAAATTCCTAGGGCTGGATATTCAAACTGCGCTATTTTGTGGCGCAAGCCCTTGCGCTGCACAAAATAGTTGCGCAGGGGTGTGTCCAGAGCGATATTCAAAGGAGTTAAGCAGCAAACATCGCTGAATCTTACCACACACCACTGTGCATGGCGCAGTGGAACTTGCACCACCGTAAGTTGTCAGAGTGGAGCATTCAACTTGCGGTGGCACAAGTACCAGTGCGCCATGCACAAAATCTCCATATTCAAAAGGTGACATGCAAATGGGGCCATAATTCATGCAAGGCACGGGGGGGCCATTTGCATCTGATTATGGCCCCATTAGCATGCAGGTGCACCGATCCCCGAGGACTTGCGCCTGGCACCCTGCCAGGCAGCAGCCGTCGGGGACCGACGCCCCCTGCAGCCCAATAGCGTGCGAAACAGTGTACAATCCCCACCACCACCCCCCACTGGCCCGATCGCGGGCATAGTTTAATCCCCCCCACCAGCCCGATCGCGGGCAGCAATGTGGTCCCCGGGCGTATCCCTGGTGGTCCAGTGGACCGAAAAGCCCGATTGCAGGCAGTAGTTGTTCAGTAAACCCCTCCGCATTCATCCCTGGTGGTCCAGTGGACTGAAAAGCCCTATTCGCGGGCAGTAGTTGTTTAATAACCCCCACCTGCTGAATTTATCTCTGGTGGTCCAGTGGCATCATCGAGGATGTAAATGTTGAACAAACCCCCGAACATAGCCCTGGTGGCTGGTGTCCCCACCCACCCACCGCTGAAGCCCCACCACCTCTCTCCCACGGCAGCCGGGCAGGCGTAATATCCACCCACCTGCCACTCTCCGCCATCGACCGACTGCCCGGTAGGACTGCACGCCAATTGGTGCAGAGCAAGAGCCAATGGCATGCAGCCCATACTATACATGACAGTTCAGATTTTGAATGAATACATTCATTCATTCGACAAAACTGGACTGTCTTAGAGTGAGAGCATGCACGCCCATTGGCTCTGTTTCTGCAATAATGGGCGGCAGCCCTACCAAGCAGTCAGTCGATGGGCGGGCGGGCAGCAGGCGGTGGATATCGATGCCGTTGCCGAAGGGAGCGGTGGTGGGCTTTGTGGGTGGGTGGGTGGGGGGACACTAGCCACCAGGGCTATGTTGGGGGCTTGGTCAATATTTACATCCCGCGATCGGGATGTGCCACTGACCACCAGGGATGAATTCAGCAGGAGGGGGTTTATTAAACAATTACTGCCCGAGATCGTGCTTTTGGTCCACTGGACCACCAGGGATACGCCTGGGGAGCCACATTGCTCGCGATCGGGTTGGTGGGGAAATTAAACTATGCCTACGATTGGGCCAGTGGGGGTGGTGGTGGGATTTATGCCCGGCTGCCCACGATCGGGCTGCAGGGGGGCACTAGGGATTGGTTAGGCCAGCCACAGGCAGCTGCTGTGCTGCGCCCTGCAATGCAGCAGCTCACCTCTGGGTGGCCCTCAACTTAAGCCTTTTTATTTGGCTCAAAGTTGTGCAGGCACAGGTTGGGGGTTGTGCCTGCACAACTCTGCACAGCCCTGCTGAATATCGGGCTGTGCAGTTTATGCATGGTTCCTCCCCCTCCAGTTCAGCATGCATTCATTTGCATTGCGCTGTTGCTCAGCCTGTTTTCTGTGGCATAACTGCCTCCTGCTGAATATGGCAGAATGGAGCAAGTTCGGACTTGCGCAGGCGCAACCCTATTGTGCATGGCGCAACCCTTTTGAATATCTGGGCCCTAGCCTACAGGATTTTGCATTAATGTAAATCAGTCTGACCATTTACCCGCACTTTGCCCACAATGAATATTGTTGACATAAGCTCACATTTTTGCTCTCTGTGCTTCCAGTCATTACAGTGTCACCATTTAATTCACATCTGATCTCATAGTCATAACCAGCACATGATCCCGGTCCCCGTTAATACAACTCATCCTGCCTTGATGAAACTTCATTAAAATGGCTGCTCTGGCAGCATGTTTTACAATTTGTTTACCTAGTAAATGTCAGTTGAGATGCAACATCTTATTTCCACTGAGGTCCAGCTACTACCCATTTCTTACTACTGCAGGATGGAGTGGAGCACTGGAAGGTTAACTGACTTGTCCAAGGTCACACAGTGTCTGGCTCTGCAGAATGTTGGAATTTGTTATCTCCAGGTTCCCAAGCCAGTGTTCTAACCCCTAGACCACACCGCCTCTCCAGGTGTAACATAGCCCTCCCTGTCAGCTCATACCACAACTTACAATACCGCAGCCCCTAAATTACTACCACTCACCACACCATTACTCAGTGCTCACATTTAGACCTCAATGATAACTGTAAAATCTTAAAACAGAAATATCAGACATCTCTCTTTGGGCCCACACATCTCTGCAGCATCTCTCCTCACAGCGTTATGTAACCAAGTTTCACTTTTCATCACTAGTCCGTCTTCAGACTCAAACAGCACCGGACAGCTCTCCTTTAGCACACACTTCTTTAGAGAGTATCTTCTGAGATCCACATTTCTGCACAGTGCTACAGTGCCATCTACTGGCAATAATTTTTCTATAAAATATCACCGAATCAATTAAAAACATAAATCTTAACAACATTGTATGTATGATAACAGCAATACACTCCAGGGTGTGGTATATCATGAAATATTACTACTTCTCAGATGCATGAGGCATTCAAGCTATAGCATCATGCCTTACAATGCAATCAAGGCATAGTAATGCCCCATTATATATCACAATATTATTTCTTAATTATAAAATATGCAACAATAGTTAAGGACTGTAATTAGCATTTTCACCTCACTAAAAACTTAGGCCTTAAAAAAACTCCCTAAAATTACATAGCAGAACAAATTAAATGCTGTTTCCCCTTACCATCACCTGATTACACATACACACTTTTAAAAAAAGAAATACTACTCATAGCTATAATTTCTAGTTTTCCTTTGCTGTCCATGAAATATCTCACTCCTAACCTTACCTGCATACCAATAAAATCTCTGCTGCTTATCCTACCACAGATAAAATAGAGGCTCTGACTCAGTATGAGGCCTCCTCTTGTGAGAGTGTGTCTGGAGGTAAACATTATGTCTCCGAATTAAGCAGAATTCTGAAATACTGTATTCCATTTTAACCAGTCCATGTATGTTGGGGGGAGGGTGGGAAGAGAGATAATTCTGTCAGCAAAATAATGCAGTATTTGGAATTCTTATGTTACATGGTAAACAATCATTCCATCAATTGAATGTGTGAAAAGACAGAAAAAAACTGGGTGGGAAAGCGAGGCAGACCATAAGCATGTTAGAAAACTTTACTTTAGTTCTGAAATACTTGTGTATTGGAACCGTGGCAGGGTGAACCAGTTCTGGAAAAATCACGTTCTCTGACAAAAATCTGCAGTTAGCTGCACATGACTGTTGAATTTTGGATGTTTCTGTTGATTGTCAGATCCATCGTAACATTATTTATTTAATTTTTAATGAAAATGATTTCTTGATTTTGTGTTTTTTTACAGATGAATCCAGTTTTTTAATCTCAATGAAAGCCCTCCAGGGTGAGGCTCATAATGGGATTTAGCCACTCATCCAGTGATTTAAAGGTGATAGGAAACCGTTACTTTACACCTCTAGATGCCCTCCTGTTTTCTTTTAAGTGTCTTTCCAATATTCTCATATGTTGTTATCTTTTTTTGTTAAATTAACAATCAATGTTTTGCCTATGCAACTATCCTTACCCCATGTTGTAAAAAACAAAAACAAGGCGCTGCGTCAGCATGTGGTCTAAAAGCAAAACAAAATGGTTATATTAAATGCATGCTAAAAATAGAGTTAAAAATCTACGTTTCAACCTTAGGTCTCCTTCAGGAAATATCTAAAAGAGAAAAAAAAACAAAGTTAGTGTTAGTGTATCCTTACCCCATTCCTCCTCAGCATTTGTTGTTCTATCTTTTTTTATACTGCCTGAACATTCTATGACTTCAGTAACACCATTCCAAGCCTTTCAGATCAACAGCATGGAATGGTATAAGTGAGGTTGTGGAATGTCTTGGAAATATGAAATGAAGTTGGCCCAGTGGTGCAGAGGACTCAGGCACCTTGAGTGCCTTAGCGCTCCCATGTCGGTGACCTGGGTTCCGGAATGAGCTTGTGTCATCAGGGATTGGCCGGGGGCAGGGCTGAGAGAGGATCAAGCAGCTGCTTGGTGGCTCTCCTCTCCCAAATTGGGGAGACAAGCCTTCCCAGCTCTTGGCTGCCAACAAGTGGAAGCTCGGAGGTAGTGTCGGACAAATGGGGGGCTAGCACTGGGCTAGGTAGGAAGAATGGGGTCGCTGATTTGGGTGCACATGTGCACCTCCACACACACATGTGTGATCATGTTGCTTAATCCCCGGGGAGTTGACAGAGGAAAACCAGGGAAAAAATGCCCCCCCCCATTGCTGTATGTGATAGCCCTCGAGACTCCTGGGTCTTGCACCATGTAGATCCTGGCCAGCTCAATGGCTGAGGGAATAGCAAATGGGTATGGGGGTCCTGAGCCATGGTCTTAAGGCAGGAGTAGATTGTGACAGGTTGACAAACAGCTGGATAAAAAAAAGAAATATAAAAAGAAAGAGCAATAGCTGGTGAGAAGAGTGGAGCTTTATGTAGCTCTAAGAAAGATAGATTATTTATTTTTCAAAAATTGGTCAAAGCATGTCAGAATACTTTACTGGCATGGAACAGAAAGTGGGAGGGCAGTTAACTATGCAAAAATAATTTCCTATCATGCTTAAGGCATTTGGTTATGCCATGTGCTACACCACATGAGGCTTGGAAAATCCCACAATGACGCACAGTCAGTCGTGCCTTGTTGTTAAATGTACTTCTTAACAGAAATACTGAGCTTGTCTGATAATTCAGGACACGACCTTAGTTCAAATGTTCTGTTACTTAACCATAGTATATCAAAGATACTTATGTGCTTCCTCAAGGCACTAAATGATCCAGTCCTTTATCTAACAAGAGGATTTTTTTTCTGTGAAAATCCCAGAAGAGTACTACTTAGACTCTATTAATTTATCATCTTTGCTTATTACAATTTATATTATATTTATGTCTGTTTTTATCAGATTCCCCATGTTGGAAACAGACAATGTTTTACTCTGTAAAGCTATGCCTTAACAATTCACATTTTTTTTTTGGTTTTGATCAAGATGTAGCTATACCAAGTAGACACCTGAGAAGTAAATATTACCTACCTTCTGTAGAAATCCTTGAGGAGAGTCTAGAACCCCAACATTTCAGTTTGCTCAGGGGTTTGAGCCATCTTCCAAGTAATAAATTAAGGGTGTAATATATGGAAAAATAAGAGACAAAATAAAAAAATAAATTCCCCTTACATAAGCTGAAATATCTATTGTGATTTCTTGACTATCTTCATAAGGTCTGAATGACATGTACTGTATGCTCAGAGTATCAAGCCCCACATTCTGTCTGAAGATCTGCTGACACTAGTACACACTTTTGTTACCCCTTGACTCGACTACTGTAATTCTCTTTACTTCGGGGTCATGGAAGAGACCCTCTGCAGACTGTAGCTGGTGCAGTACGTGACAGCTTGGTCACTGACAGGCCTTTTCAGGTCCTTTCATGTGCGCCCCATCCTGCGTGCTCTGCACTGGCTTCCTGTCAGGCGGAGGGTCCTTTTCAAGGTGGGCTTGCTCACCTTTAAGATACTATACAGACTGGGCCCTGGCTACCTGACTGAGCTCCTGACATCTGCTACCTCTGTCCACTCCCTCCGCTCCTCATCGAGGGGCCTCCTGGATGTTCCCAGGGTTCAGCTCAAGACATCGGGTGATCATGCCTTTAGTGTCGCCGGGCTGGCCCTGTGAAACTCGTTACCATCTACAGACCAGGAGGCCCCCTCAATTGGGGTGTTCAAACAGAGGCTAAATTCCCACCTCTTCTGCCTGGTCTTTTGGGAATAACTTTCCCCACCTGACTATCTGAGTAATTTCTAATATATATGAGAAAGCTGTGATATGAATTTTAGT
Organism: Neoceratodus forsteri; assembly: GCA_016271365.2. Classification (NCBI taxonomy): domain Eukaryota; kingdom Metazoa; phylum Chordata; order Ceratodontiformes; family Ceratodontidae; genus Neoceratodus; species Neoceratodus forsteri. The sequence goes on from CM028129.1 coordinate 1,737,617,483, forward strand.
TGCTATTTATTTTAATGTGCTGTTTTTATTTCTTGTATTGCTCTTATTGTTAGGCGTCCAGAGCCTCTGGGAATGGGTGCCCTAGAAATAAAATCTGCTTTGCCTTAGCTGCTGAAGAGTTATTAAGTTGATATAATGTTAACTACCTGGTCTAAAGAACTTTACTTATAGACCATTCTATCAAAGATGACATGTTTATTTTTTCTTGCAGCTGATGCCTGCTACTCTCCTAGTACATGCAGTATTGTGTGCAGGAACAACTGCCCTTTTCCATTTCATAATTTGTGACTTGATTGGCAGGTTTGTAATCCCCTTTGGTTTAAAAGAAAAAAAACAGATGGCTGCACAACATAAAGTGAGAATACTGTAGGGGTCGAGAACCATTGCTTTTCAGGTGCTATGCTTTACACTCGCTGGACTACTTTGTCTATTGGGTGAGTCATTAAATCATGGTCCCTTCTGCCAGTCTCTGGTGGTGGTCCACTTGGAAATCAAAGATCCCATGGTGCTTTTCAAAAGAGTATGGGAGTTATCCACAGTTTCTTGATCAACATTGTTTCTGCATATTTTACATTCAATATGGCTGTGTGTTATATCACTTTGCTTAATGGTTGTTGCATAAATACTGCTTACAGTCCCTGTACTACCAGTATCTACCTTCTTTCTTTTTAAAGAGCTTTGGAGTAAAGTGGGAATAAATAATACTGTAAAAAACAAATTCTATTCAATAAATACAAACAAAGAAAAGGAAAGAAGGCCCCTTTCTGCACTACTTAAAACAAGGGATAGAATTTGGACTCACCACAAATTCCTCCACAATATCTGACCAAAATAAATACAAGCAAGAGAAATACCTGTAGGATACAAATTCATGACACCAAGGCTGCTAAACGTAAGAAACAACAAATCCGTCAGCTTGGGTAACCCTGGTAAATATTTGAAAATAATCAATAAGCTACTTAATAACTCCCAAAAGGATACTCATTTCTTGGTTTGTGTTCACAATAACCCCCACTAACCCTCAGCTTATTGGCAACTTATTTAATGAGGTCTTTGCTAACCTCAAGCATTGTCTTTGTGGCTCCCCTCCTGACCTCCCTGTCATCTTAGTTGAGTTTTGTTCTCTTGAGCCACCTTTCTGTTGTCACAACTCATTAAGTGTTTCTGCTCTAGTCTACAATTCATATTGCAGTCTTCGAGGGGAGTGATGGCCTCCCACCAAGGTTGCTCAAGGGTGCAGACCAGTGATATTAAAATCTATTGCTGCACTATTTAATGTCTCTCTTACCACTGGACAAGTACCTGAAATCTAGAAGAAGCAATAGTTATTACCATCCATAAGAGGCATCCTAACAGTGATTTTGACAACTTCGAAATCATCTCCTGCCTCCTGCTTGCAAAACTGTTTAAAAAGCTAATACAAAAAAACATCACTACATAAACTTCCTCATTCTCTTCTCCATTTACTAACACAGCTTCAAGAAACTCCATGGGACCTAAACTGGCCTAACTTTTACCTATGATATATACCAGGTCATGTATAATATCTTGCTGACTGGCACCTTGTTCTTAGACATGTCTAAATCTTTAGATCTCATTAATTATCAGTGCATGCTCTGCGGACTTGAATGTCTGGGTTTTGGTCCCTCTCCCCTTAGCTGGTTCAGGACTACCTCACTTGACCTCTCAAAGGTTTTTAAATACCAAGGTAACCTTTCCTCAACCTTCGCTATCAAACATGTTGTCCCAAGGGCTATATCATGAGTCATATTCTTGTCTCCCTGTACACCAATGCCTTGTCCAGTATTTGCAAACATTATAATGTACTGCTGTATGCTGATAATGTGCTGTTATACACAAGGTACAACAAAACTTCATGTAATCAAATCCGCTCTGGGTTCAGACCTTCGTCTTCTAGATTTCTAGTATCAGACAATCAGGCTCTTGCTTAACAAAAGTAAAACTAAAGCCATGCTGTCTCTGTTAGCTGACTCCCCACCAGTTACTAGTAGACTGGCTGGGGACTGCACCTTATTTACAGTAAGCCAAAAGGCAATGCGAGTACATTGACTGCGACTGCACTTTATTTCAAGTGAGCCAATAAGGCAGTGTACCATATTTTGAAAGGGAGAAAGTCAGGGAGTTGCATTTTAGAGTAGAGCCTCGGCCGATGGGAGGGCCGCCTTGTCAACTGGTGGCTGAGCTTGTTTTCACACCAGAGTTTTGAGTTAAAAAACTAAAGTCTCCCCCCACCCCGGGATGTAATAAGTGAGTAGCAATTTGAGGCAGAAAGTACATTTTAACAGTTCATTGACTTGAACATTTTTGTTTTTGGGGGGGGGGGGTTTCCTGACTCTTTTGTTTTAACTTATGTGTGCCATAACGCAGTGTCAGTGGCTCAATAAGTAGCACACTCACCTCTGAGGCTGGGAGATCAGAGAGCTGTGGGTTCAGTTCCCACATCTGGCACTTGGGTTAATATCCCAGTACTGACACTGTAGTGCAGCATGAGAGGGGTGCTGCACTTCTGAGGTGCCGTCTTTCGGATGAGACTTTAAACCGAGGTCCCATCTGCCTGGATTGGTGGTAGTTCAGGTGAATGTTAAAGATCCCATGGCACTTCTCGAAAAGAGTAGGGGAACTTCCCTGGTGTCCTGGCCAAATTTCCCTCATTCACTAAAAAATACCACCAACAGCTTAATCTGGTTCAAGGTCAGTTGGCATTCATCTGTATCCCCCTCCCCCGGGTCGTGCCTGAAAATAGGCAGGATTTGTCTAGTGCACTTACCCGGTCAACAAAAGCTAAAATAAAAAAATAAATAAATAAATAACCAGTAACACCACAATAAGAAAAGCAATTTAGAGTGTGTGAAAGTGATTGGGTTGAGCTGTTAATTTTGTATTCATTCATGTTCGGGAGATCTGCGTCTGTCTGCAGCAGCTGGCTCCGGTTGTCAGTAGGTTGGCGAGGGGGCTGCACCTTATTTAAAGTAAGCCAGTAAGGTGGCGTAAGTACATTAACTGGGGACTGCACTTTATTCAAAGTGAGCTAATAAGGAGTGCACCATATTTAAAAGGGAACAAGTCTGTTAGTTGTATTTTAGAATAGAACCTCAGTCGATGGGAGGTCCACCTTGCCGACTGGTGGCTGAGCTTAATTTCACACCAGAGGTCTAAGATGAAAAACTAAGAGACTCCCCTCTCCCATTTGGGATGTAATAAGTGAGTAGCCATTTCAGGCAGAAAGCATACTGTAACAATTTATTGACTTCAAACTTTTTTTTTGGGGGGGGTTGCTGTGGGACTTTTATTTTAACTTATGTATGCCATAACCAGTAGCACCCCAATGAGAAAGGCAGTTTAGAGTTTGTGAAAGTGATTGTGTTGAGCTGCTAATTTTGGATTTGCTCTTTGGCTGTAGGCCTAGATGTCTTAAGCTTATAAATAACCTCACACTCACTGCAGCTTGTAAATAACCATATTGAATTTGTAGACAGTTTTAAATACCTTTAAATGTACTTTGATTCCATCCTGTCCATTGCAGATGTTGAATTACATATTGAGCTCCGTTAATCTGTCCTCAATAGAAACACAGATGTTGACAGCAGATAAGGACCGCAAAGCCCATCCAGTCTGCCCATTTCTTTTTCTACCTTATGAATGTGCCATCGGCATTTGCTCTGTCAGTGGCCTATCTATTCATACTCATCTGTATTGCTCCCTTATGCCTATCCCATGCCTGTTTGAAGCCCTGCACTGTATTCATAGCCACCACTTCCTGAGGTAGGCCATTCCATGCATCCACCACCCTTTCTGTGAAAAAGAATTTCCTCACATTCCCTCTTAATCGTCCTCCCTCTAATCTAATGCTGTATCTTCTTGTCCTTCTATTTTTCTGATATTTAAACATGTTAGACTCTTTCACCTTGTTAACGCCCTTAAGGTGTTTGAATGTCTCGATCATATCACTGCTCTCCCTCCTTTGCTCAAAGGTTCAGAAGAAAACTGGTGTACTGTACTATACCAAATTATGTTCTGTCTATCTCCTTAAAGGGAACAGTCAGCACCAAGGACCCTACACTCAAGTGTGAGTCTGGTTCAAATGTGCACTTTGTGAGAAAAATATATTTTAGTTTATTTACTGTTTACTGTAGTATAATAGATTGCATCAGTCTAACTTCACTTAGTTTTAGGCTGACATCTTCTGTTGCTACAAACTCCAGAATTCCTAGCAGCTAACATCAGATCAGTAGGCAGCAGTGGGAGATTCAGCAGTCTGCAGTGCAAAAACATTTTTTTCATTTAATATACTTTGTTAAAATTCAGTAACAGTTACAGAACCATACAATAACAAACATGCCTCAGTAAAGAATACAATATACACAATGAAAAAAAAGGCACATCAAGAACACAAACATAAGTGCAAGAACAATTTGATGAAAACTGAAAACCTAGACAGTCATATCGTGAAACAGTTTCTATTTTTGTAATATTTATTTTTAAAAGCCGGAAATGTTTTGTTTCTGCTAGTAGTAAATAATAACGTTTTAGTTTTTTCCTTATTTAATGTTAGGATTGTTCATCACACAAATTTGAAAACGTATTTGCATTTCTTTGCAAACCTAAGCATGATATTGAGATCAGAACAATATCATCTACAGATGCTAAACATAAAACTGTCCAGCCAGTAATTTTGGAATTACGAAAATCATCATCATGAAGATTTGGAATGCTCTTATTAATAAATAAATCAAGCCATGTGGGAACTAAAATGCACTCTTGGTGGGCACCTGTGTTAATAGACTATAGCTTTTTGGGGACAGATTACCAGATTGATCAATATTGCATTTTAGAGCAACTGTTTTGATACAGGCAAATTGTCTACTATGAACAGATCCATCCCGGTGTCATTCAGAACTGGCCATAGTTTTCTCCTGCATACTTTATCAAATGCATATTTTAAATCATGTACACAAAACAACAAAATAAAGGTGATTTTTTTGATGATGTTGTATTTATTGATTAGGTTTAAATGTGCTTCTATGGGGTTCGTTGAAATGTGCATTAATTCGCCTGGCAACCAAACAGAAAAAACAAAGAACTGCTGCTCTCTCATCTATCTTCAAACAAATTACAGAGGCTGAGTCCTGTCTCTCTCCATCCTCCCCCATAGAGGATTGGTAAAGGGTTAAGTCTCTCCTTGCTCAATATAACCATTTACTATCTGAAAAGACAGAGTTCCTTATGCTTCACTCCAAAGTAACTTACTTTGATCAAGGTGAAAGAGCGAGGAAGCTCTTGGCTCTTTGCTTACACACTCAGATTACTGATATAATTGTAACATCTATACACTTGACCTCTGGAAACCTCCTTACCTCTCCCATTGATATTGTTGAAGCCTTCAAAGAATACTATAGCCACTTATATACACCTTCTACATCTTCTCATTCATCACAGCATCTAGATGCCTTTCTTTGGGACAGTAAATCTCCAAGTGTTATCTAACTCACAAATTGACAGCTTAAAAGCCCCTCCTGTCTTAGCAGAGATACTTGATGCTATTGATTCACTCTCATCTGACAAGTCACCTGGTCCTGATGTTTTTCCTACTAATTTTTACAAAACCTTTAAAGATACCATAGCTCCGATTCTCCTGAATACCTTCCATTACCTTTTTCAAAATGGTATTTCAGATACTTCTCTAACATTGGCTACTATAGTAGTGCTTCCCAAACCTGGTAAAGACCCCTTATTTATTCCCAATTACAGATCCATCTCCCTAATTAATGTAGATCTAAAAATCCTGGCTAAAATTCTGCCTTCCAGACTAAGTCGTGTCTGGGATCTACTGATTAGCAAAGAACAAGTCAAGTTTGTTAAGGGTCAACTTTCATCTGATCACCTTCGGAAGCTTGCTTATCTTTTTTCTGCATCTAAGGATTCCCCCATATCAGCAGCGCTGGACTCCTTAGATGCAGAAAAAGCTTTCGACAGGGTTTCCTGGGACTATTTGTTCTTGTTACTTCCCAAATACGATATCCTACAAGAATTTGTGCAATGAGTTAAAATACTTTATTCATCCCCCTCTACACAACTCCAATGTAATGGTATTCTATCTACACCCTTCACTTTACATCAGGGAATGTGACAAGGCTGTCCCCTTTTGCCTTATCTTTTCAACCTTTTCCTAGAATCCCTTATTAGAAAACTTAAAAATTCTCCATTTATAAGTAGCATTTCGATAGGTGGAACAGACTATAAAAACTCTGCCTATGTGGACGATATACTATTGCATATTTCTTCCCCCACCCAGTCTCTTCCTGTAGCTTTTCAAATAATCTCCCAGTTCGGGGCCATCTCAAACTACAAACTAAATTTAGATAAAACAGAAATGTTTCCCCTTAAGCAACATACCTTGAGAGCTGATGTTGAACATATGAGCCTGCAGTGGCATACTGACAAACTAAAATACCTAGGCATTAACCTTCATCCTTCTCCCAGGATTATGGAAAAGCTCAGTCTTGATACCATCATAAGAACATTAAAAGAAGACTTCAGGTGCTGGTCTCATCTACCCTTATCCCTGTGGGGCCATATGAGTATTATAAAGATGAATGTACTACCCCGCATTTTATACCCTCTACAAATGTATAATTGGCCTTTTCCTTTATCATGGTTCTCTCAATTACACAGAATTATTAGCTCCTTTTTATAGCTGGGGAAAAAAACAGAAGAAGCTATACAAAAGGTACTCACCATAAAGCAGATGGGGGCCTTCAGGCACCTAACCTTTACTTATACTACCTAGCCATTTATCTAACCAAATTCAGATGTTGGTTGCTTCCCACAAGTAATGCCTCAGATTTTCCTTATTGCCCCCTTTGGCTGAAAATCGAACAAGTCTTATGCACCACACCTGAAGTGGATCCTAAAGCTCTCCCCTTTATTATTAAAAAAAACTTTCCCAAAAGTTGACAAAATCACCATTAGGCTCGGCACTTTTAACTCATCACCAACTAAACACCTCCCTCAAGATGGATGGGTACAGAAATATAGCACAACCTCTTTCCACAATTCTATCTTACTAATTTCGGGTAAACAAATCCATGCTTTTCTGGCCTAACATGGGTGTGGATAGAGTGGAAGACTTAGTTAACAACCACAAACTGCTGCCATTTCAAGAAGCCCGGGCTCTTTTCAAGTGGTCATCCACTCCTGTCTTTAAATATTTACAAATCTCTCACATGTTATTAAAACATTTTGGCAATGGATCGTGGTCTAAATCACTCATGTCTGCTCTCTCCCCATATGTCAGCACTGCCCCAACATCCCATTCGATATCATATACGTATAAATGTTTGCTAACTACTATTTCTGGTTAGAGGGTCAGAGATTTTATTGGTGGGATCAAGCTCTACCATCAGCAACCCCCCACAGGCGTTGGTCAGGAATCTAGAAACACCTATATAGATATATTAGATGGGACAGATACAGATACATGCAATTCCAGATTATTCATAATCTATATTACACTCCAGTTAAGCTTCACCAAATGAGATCTCTGTCCACCAGTCAATGCCTAAAATGTCAAAAGGCAACCTGAGATTTACTTCATATGCTATGGTCCTGTGAAAAAATCTCCCCCTTGTGGCAACTTATCTAGTCATGTCTAGACCCTTTATTAGCCTTATCTGATAAATGTACACCAGAAACTTGTATCTTGGGGGACTATACAAACTTGTTGGGGTGCAATCAAAGAGCACACATGGCATTGATCTCAGCTTGTGCTAAGAAAGTTATACTTAGACATTGGTTAGACTTGATCACCCCAGTCATGTTGAGTGGTATAAAGAGATTATGTTTGCCATACAAACCGAGTGCATCATTGCTGGTATGACCAATAGACTGAATAAATACAGTCAAGCTTGGGAATCACTCTTTAATCTTCTATTGAGTCACTCTAACTCTAATAGTGCTAATTAACTTTCTACAGTAACCCTTCCCTTCATATAACTCCCAGTCATGGCAAACCCTGAGGTTGAATGTTCTAACCGTTCTAATTTCATATCCCAGTGGCAGAGGGGTAGACATTGGTGGGGTGGGTGGGGGGAGGGGTACAGACAATCCTATTACACATACTTCTTAAATTTGCCTGTTTTATTACCCTTCATTGTTGTACTTTCAATTACTCATATTGTACTGGCGGAATAACTGTGTTATCATTACCAAGTTGTCTGTACAATGCTGTTGTTTTATTTTCAAATAAAGCATACTTAATAAAAAAAAAGATTGAAATGTGCTAAACAGTTCTGAATTGTTGACCTTGCTGATTTGAAACCATTTTGTGTTTCATGTAATATATCAGCAAATTCACCAACCTTTTCAACTTATTAAGAATTATTTTGAAAATATTGTTTGACTAGTATCCAATAAGTTGACTGGATGTACATGAATGAGTACTTTGTTGAACCTTTTTTTTAATGTATTTGCATATCAGTTTACTTGACTCTGAATCGGAAAGGTGACCGGACTGAATTATTGTATCATAATAACTGGGGAGCGTTTTCTCCCTTAGGGAAACCCAGTTATAATTTGTCATTATAACCTGTGCGTTATAACAGCGAACATGCGCTGGGCTTCCAAAGCTCCATGTATACACCTGACTACACTCTCTCCTCTCCACTTACAGGGTGCCGGACATTTTGCTATTGTTGACTGGACACCACCAGTATCACTCAGCAGTAAGTGAATAAGAAAAAGAAAATTGCCTCTCAGCTGTTGACTTTGCTCGAGTAAACACATAATCTCTGCTCGGCTTACCTAAAACAGAAAGAAAAGGAAAAAAAGTTTTGGGAGGTTTTGGCAGCCACTCGGCAGTGGGCTGTGCTTCATCTACACTGGACTGTGACTGTTTTATTTTATATAATTGCTGTGGTGAGAAAATGCTCCCCAGCAATTATATAAAATAAAACATGGGGTAGGGTGTTTAACTTGAGATTTTACACACATTCCTCAGTGTTGGATGCTTAAATAAACCCCTCGAGCTTCACTCTCAGGGTTTATGTAGCATTCAACACCTCACAGTGTGTGTAAAATCTCATTTAACACACCACCCCATGGATTATTATATATACAATTACTGGTGAGCCAGTTTAATAACTGGACTGGCACCACTTTCAAATACCATATTAATCAGGTTCCATTCTATAACTGGCTGGTTATTACAGTGTTTGGTATCAGCATGATTTGCAACTGTTAAATAAAAAGCAAATTTTTGAAAACTTGCATAATTCAGTACTCACAATGAATCTACAGTGCTAACCATTTGTTCATACATATTGAATCATACAAAATAGTTATACCACAAAAACTGCAGTTTAAACAGTTTAAAGGTTGTTTAAAATCATTCCCAGCTCTATGTCATCACGTCACCACTGTAAGCTGTCATGTCGAAATTCTACCCACAACCACTTGATTCACATAAATCATGTTTTACATCAACAAGTACAGTTTTAGTGATGATAAACTAAATTAAGGACAGAAAGATTTTATTGTAAATAGAAGAATGGGAAAGGTTAAGCTTGAACACACATTCATGCAGCATACTGATGGAAAGCACACATACTAAGAAAAGCTTTGAGCACTGCTCTCTCTATTATGATCCTGTTAGCTAAATGCAAAGAATCAGCTGACATCAAAATAAATCTGGTTCCATTTTTAAAACCATTTGTGCAAAATCACATTTACATTCTCCATGTGCAGTTAACAGTTCCCTTTCTCTTCATACCACTGCCTTCCTTGTTTTCTGCTGGCATTTTTTCCTAACAGTATTTTTTACACCAGGAATTACTGTATATAAAATAGAGGATAGGGTGTTACATTAATAAATTTTTTACACACCCTTGATGTGTAATACCATCACAAACCACTCATGCTTCACACTCATGGTTTAAATGGTATTACAAACCTTGGGTGTGTGAAACAAAAACTCAAAGGCCCGGATATTCAAACTGCTCCCAAAATGTGCGCAACAGCAGGAGCAAGCACAAACCAATTGCGCATATGCGTAACAGGTGCGATATTCAAACATGGAGCAGAACAAATTGCGCAAGCAGCCAACGTCTGAATATCGCACTAACTGCGCCATAGCGCAACCAGGAAGGAGAAGCTGAGCAGAAATGTTGCGCTATAGCACAACCAGGGCAGCCCAGCTGAGCAGTTCAGAGGTGCCATAGCGCAAGCAGAGCCCCCCAGAGCAATGGAACTGCACATCCAGGGAGGCAGGCTGGGGCCCACCGCCAGCCATGCCACACATGGGCACAGGAACACACTGCAGAACCAACACCACACCTGCACACCCCAAGCACAGCATCACTGGGGGTGTGACAGATGATCTACTGGCCCATGGAGACAAGCTAAAAAAGCACAGCAGAGCCATGACGCCCCAGCACAACCACTGGCAGGCTGAGAGTGCCACACACAGGGGATTGACAACCACAGTGCACATCAGCTCCCCGTACGCACAGCACACCCTGCACCGTGACCCCAAGACACCACCCATGTGCAGTGACTGGCACTGCAGGAAACCATGCATCCCCCAGCACATGTCAACCCGTGCAGCACAGAAGCATACAAGCCAGACACACCCTGTGCACCCAGCAGTGGGTGGCAGCAGACGGCAAGACCAACAGAAAGTCACTGCCATGCTGGAGATACCTCCCCATGCACACACAAGCGCACACACGCACACACACACACACACACATACCCAGGACCATACCACCCCAGATGGCATGTACACCCCCGCAACTGAGCACCCATAGCCAGCTGCAAATCAGAGACCAACACAGTATTCATATCAAAATAGAAATGTATATTTAAATATCCAAATAGTAAAGAACCAAAACAATAACAACTATTTACAAGGGTGGGGGACTGGTACAAGGTAGGGGTGTTCAAGGGGTAGGGATGAACAACTTGGAGAGGGAAGGCAGGGTGGTAGGAATGGGAGAAGTGGGAAGGGTATCATCAGCTATGGCCCAGCTGGCTGCTCATCCTCTTCCTGGTTCCGGACCATCCTGTGCCGCCTCCTCCGAAGGCCATGGCGCCTGATGGACTGGAGGATGGCCTGGTTCTCCATCGACACTTGTGTGAGGCCCCAAATATCCCATCCAATCCTCCTGAGAACCTCGAGGCCTAGGAAAATGGGAACACAGTCAATGGCTGTGACTGACCACAACCCTGAACACCACCCAACCTGCAAGCCATATAGCCCAATGTCCCACACCTGTGATGGCATGCACCCACCCACAGTGAACATGCACATGGCCATCACAAACAGGCGGCACCAGCTATGTGCACCACTGCACACACACACTGCCCATGTCCATCACAGCACAAACAAGGTTGTCAAGTGATGTGGCAACGTGGTGCGATGCCAGTTACACAGCAATGTGCCCAGTGCATGCATGGACCACCAGTGACGCATACACAGACGTGCTGTGATACTGGACAGTGATGCATGTCACCTGTGTCATGCATACATACATAGATACATAGACAGTGTCAGCAGATAAGGGCCTATGGCCCACCCAGTCTGTCCATTTGAGTTTGTAAGTTCACTTTGTTTTCCTATAAGTCTGTTGCCCCTTACCCCTGACCTCCAGAATTCCTTTATGTCTATCCCGTGCATTCTGAAATCCCGTGATTGTTTCAGCCCCCACCACCTCCTCTGGCAGGGTGTTCCACTTGTTCACCACCTATTCTGTGAAGAAATTCATTACCATGTTTCCTCTGAATCGTCCTCCCTCCAACTTCATCCCATGCCCTCTAGTCCTGGAACATCTTTTTCACTTAAGAAAAGTGTTTTCCTGCACCCTGTTCCTCCCTGTAAGATACTTGTATGTCTCTATCATATCCCCTCTCTCCCTCCTCTCCTCCAGGGAGTACATGTTCAGTTCCTTCAACCTGTCTTCATAGGACTTGTGATGCAATCCATGCACCATCTTTGTTGCCCTCCTCTGAACCTTCTCTGCCCAGTCTATGTCCTTACGTAGGTATGGTCTCCAGAACTGTACACTGTACTCCAGGTGGGGCCTCACTAGTGTCTTGTATAGTGGAATTATGACTTCCCCTTTCCTGCATGGTTGTATTGTGCAGGGCTAGTGGTCTCCCCAGCATGCAATAGCATCCATGAAGTCATGATACTCACACTGCTCAAGCAGCTGTGTCTGCCGCTGCTGCTGCTGCTGCTGCTGGGGTGCAACACCCGCTGGCACCGGGGCCCTGGCACGGCCCTCCTCAACCCGGGCCTGCATCTTCACATCCCGGCCTGTGGGAGACATATGTTGAGACAAACATCAGTGTGACTCCAAAGCAGACTGCCCCCTGCCCCAGTGAGAGTGCCTGCCCACACAGCCAGACCCATTCATCTCACAGCTGCACACACTGACACAGCCAACCATGGCAGAGCTATCACCTATGCACAGCCACCAAAACACACTCACACCCCTACAGAGAATACAGGTGCATAGATGGTACACCCACCTGGCCTAGGCACCACGCCCCACCTGGCACATGACTGCAGCCTCTCCAAAAGGTCCAGATCCCTCCAGCGGAGGTCACTGTACCGGTGCCGGCACTGCTCATCAGACCGGCACCGTCCAGTGACCCCCACCAGGTCAGTGGCCACTTGATGCCACACCTGTGTGCGGGCAATGGTGAGGGTGCTCACCATAAAGTGCCCCATAGTGGGGCTCTACTAGGGCCACCAAGTTGGCCAGTTCCAATTGGCTCCAGGGAACAGCTCTTCTCCTAGCCATGGTACCAACTTTACAACAGGCAATATGGCGCCCCGCTGCGCCGTAACCCCACGTGGAGCTGTTGCGCAATAGACCACCACACGCTCCAATCGTGCTGTTCAAACAGCACCATCACTTCACATAGCGCTGTCACCAGACAGCGCAATAGAGCCATACACATGGCAGGCAAACAGCGCCAGGTGGCAAAGGTCGGACACAAGGTCATGGGCCATGATGCAAGGCCACGCACAGTGCCATCTGACGTATAGGCATCCTGCATGACCGACCAGCTGCGTACCAGTGCCACAGTGGACTATTGTGCAGCAGTGCCACAGCGCCATATAGTGCCCATTGCTGTAGCGCCACTGGCACAATGGTGGCCATGGCCTGAATTGCCGATTGCGCACAGCACATCAGCAGCGTGACAGATGCCTGCGTAAGCTGTCTGGGCATGTGCAATGCAGTGTACCACACAGTCACAGATCTGCGCCATTGGCTCAGCCGACTCAACCGTATTGCACAAAGCACAGATTCGCGATATTCAGCCGACACATGCAAATCATCTGATCAGCCATTCAGAGGAGCAGTGGTGCGATTTGCATGTCATTATAGTTGCTCCACTCCTAATTTGCATGCATTGCGCTATAAATGTGTGACTTTGGGCTGCGTTGGCCAGATTCGGTTACTGCAGGTGAGAGGTGAGTTGCATGCTGTGTGATGTTCTGGACAATGGTCATGGGAAAATGCTGTAGACTGCACAGTGACAGGTGTCCACTTCCCCCCATACAGATCGCCATGACTGAGCAGAGCCAAGGTGAGGGTGAGGACGGTGGGCGTAGGAGGAGGCCCAACTTTACAGCAGAAGAGACAGAGGCCCTCTTCCAGGCCTACCTGGATGAGGAGCCAGTACTGAGTGGACGGAGGGGCACCCCTCAGTCCCGTGCGGCTGCATGGGAGGGGGTAGCTCAGGCCGTTAACCTGCACGGAAGCCACCAGCGCTCCGTGCAGGAATGCAAGAAGAAGATGGGGACAGACCGCAGGAGGTTGAAGGAGAAGGTGGCAACCTTCAGGGCGGCACGTGCTGGCACTGGCGGGGGCCCACCAGTGGTGTTGGAGCTGACCCCGACTGAGGAGACACTGCTCACATCAATGCAGCGGAGCGCTGTTGAGGGCGTACCAGGAGGTGGATTTCAGACAGGTGGAAGCCCATCACTGCACGGTATGACATGGTGGTGGCGTTGGAGGTGGTTGGGGGGAAGGTTGTTCACATGCACTCACATGTACTCTCTTTCTGTTACAGATCCTGTTCATCTTCAGGAGACGGTGGTGGTGGGTCCAGGCAGGGATGATGACCTGCTGGACATGGAGGAGGGTCCATCCACCTCTATCACCAGCCAGCAGGCACTGCAGCAGCATGCACGTTGGGCCACCAACTCTGGTGTCGGTGATTCGGGTGCGGGGGGTGCACAGCCTGTGTCTCAGCAGTCTGGCATGCAAGCATGCCAGCACACTGTGACTATGGCTGTAGCATGTACCTGCACCATTGATGATGCAAGGACTGCAATGGGCAGTGATAGGTGTGTGTCCCATGACGGACACACAGCAGGCCAGCACGTGCCCCTGGGCCTTTCTGGTTCCAACTTGTGTACCAGCATGCTGGCACAGTCCCAGGCTTTGCCTGTCAGCACCGGTGGGGCAGCACCGGTGGCTGTGCAGGTGTCTGGCACTGTTGCCAGCACAGTGGTGGAACGAGTGGACCCTGGGGCACAGCGGTTGGAGGGGCAGCAGCAGCAGTCACCCACCAGGTCTGGGGGTACAGTGTCAAGCGGTGGCACAAGTCTGCCGCCCTTTGATCTGCCCATTCCTGGTCCTGGCAAACAGCGCCCACCCTCAAGGGGTGTAGTGCATCAGGACCTTCCACACCCTGGGGGACAGGATGCCGTTGGGGCACAGTACCCATTGGATGAGCACACCCGCCTGCTGCAGGAATCAGTACATCAGCAGAGGCGGGTTGCAATGTCCGTGGAGGCACTGTCTGTGTCTGTCTAGCGGCACAGCAGGGAGTGTGCTCTGGACCATGCCGAGCTGGTTCGTATGCGGATGGATGTGACCGCCGCCATTGACAGGCTGACCCAGGCAGTGGTCTCTGTCGTGGATGCATTGGGCACACAGTCAGGTGCCCCTGTACTGCACACCCCACACAGTTCACTCTCCACTCCCCATTCCCGGCGTCGTGCGACACCAGGCCTGTCAATGCCGGGTTCTGCTGTGGCCATCCCGAGCACCCCTGGTGCAGGTTTGTTCAGCATGCTGCAGACCCCTGTGCGGGCAAGGTCGCATTCACGCAGTGGGACCCCTGGTAGTGCAACAGTGCCACCCCATGTGGCCCCTGCTCTGCCCGTCAGTGCTGTTGGGTCACGGTGGGGCCGCCCATGCATCCACGGTGGCCGTGGGACAGTGCTACATGACTGAGCTGTCTCCCAGTGTGGGCCCTGTCTGGTGCTGCCATGTGTGCAATGTGTGTCATGGTGGGCAGTGCACTGCTGGGTGCTCTGCTCACCATGCTGACACATGGACCACCTGCACACCCTCCCAACTGCTGTCCACAGGTGCGTGTGCATGATGATGCCTGCATTGTACTGTACACCAAGGTGCAAGGGTGCCCAGCATCTGACACACGTACTTGGACAGTATAGGTGGTGGGGGTGGTTGGTGGTGCTGTGTGTTAGCAATGTCGGTTCTGCTGTGCTGTGCATCTGTCCATGTACGCTCTGTGCCTGGTGTGTGTGTGTCCATATGAGTGCTCACCCGTCCCTGATGGTGTGTTTGTATGCCAGGACCCTTCCACTCCCCTGACCGTCATGCACCCCTGGTGTGTTCCCCTGTGTGCCTGTGGTTTGCGCATGGACAGTGTTGGTTGCACATGTCCCCTTGACTTACCTGTGTTCTGCATAGTGCTCCTCTGTGATGGTGTCCCGGTGCAGCTGGGCCTGCCGGATCAGTCGGGGGACCCGCCGTCCTGGGGGGGACTGCTCATCACCATCAACACCGCGCCACTGGCGTCCCATCACTGTCCCTCTTCAACCTGTAGCGGCTATCCCATAGTCTTTGGCCATGTTGTGCAGGATGCAACAGGCCAGGAATATCCCACAGGCCTTTTGGGGCTGTACTGTAGGGCACCACGGAGGTGTCTAGGCATCGAAGGCGTGCCTTGAGCATCCCAAACACCCGCCTTGTGATGTTGCGTGGAAACATGTGCCTCATTATAGCGTTGCTGCGATGGGGTCATGGGGCACCGGTACGGTGTGAGCAGCCAGGGACGGAGTGGGTATCCACTGTCACCTGTGTGGAGATAGTGGAGATCAGTCTCATGTTCAGGTCCATATTGGCCATATCCCTGTGTGCCACTACCATGGAACCTGTGGCATTCCCACCCTTGCCCCGAGTTTGCATTCCATACATGTGTACTCACCCACTAGATGGCCTGTGGGGATGTCCCATCTCGAATCGATGGCACAGTGCAGACTGATACCATATGAAGGCATCATGTGCTCCGCCAGGGTGTGTGGCACAGACATTGATTATGCACCCAGTGGCATCACACACCACCTGGCAGTTGACACTAGAGAATCCCTTTCTGTTCCAATATGCGAGTCCATCGGGGCCAGGTGGCGTGCAAATGGCCACATGGGTGCAGTCTATGGCCCCTAGCAAGCCAGGCATACGTGCTACCCTGTGGAACTCCTGCATGTTTGCTGTACGCTCTGCTGCGGTGCTGGGGAAATGGATGTACTCCGCAGCATGTGGCAGCAGTGCGCTGAGGAATTGGGTGAGGATGCGTGACGTGGCCGACTGTGTGATGCCTGTGGTGTCCCCTGTCGGCCTCTGGAAGGTGCCCATGGTGAGCAGGCACATGCAGGTTGTCACCTTGGTCTCCACCAACAGAGCGTGTCTCCGTCATGAGGGTGCCTGCATCACAACACTGCACAGCTCACAGAGCTGTCTCAGTATTGCCCTGTTCAGGTGGTACCGGCCCACGATCTCTACATCTGTGTACAGCTCAAAGCTGATGCGGGCACGGTACTGCCTGTTGGGGGCATACCACCGATGGGCCCTTCCACGGCCACGTCCCTCTGCAGCATGCATTCTCACCCCCCTCATTACAGCTTCCATGGAAGCTGGCACTGTCCATCTCTCTGGCTCGCCCCCGCTGGTGTTGCCGTGTTACCCCGCTGTCCTCACTGTTACTTCCACTGCACTGGCACCCCGCTGGCCTCTACAGCCTATGGCCCATGCTTTCCTTGCCTGCTCTAGCCTGTCTGTCTGTCTGTCTGTCTCTCTCTCTCTCTTTCTCTCCCACTTGGGCCTTGTAGCATGTTGCGCCCGCTTCCTTGAGCCTTTTATTTTGGCTCATTTCCGCTAGTCACGCCAATTTCTGGCTGTACCACTATTGCGCGTCGCGCAGAATCTTTGAATATCGCAGATTGCATTCTTAATGCATGGATCCACCCCCTTCGGTTGCGCATGCCTTCATTTTCATTGCGCTGTTGCTCAGCATGTTTTTGGGGGCGCAACTGCCTCCTTCTGAATATCGCTAAATGGCGCATTTTGGGACTTGCGCATGGCGCAACCCTTTTGAATATCCGGGCCAAATTGTACAACACCCCATCCATAATTTTTTATATATAAAAAACATGAAGGACTAGACACCAATAGTTGGTGAAGAATTTATATAGTTCTGACACAGTTTTATCAGGTCCAGGTGTTTTATTTTTTTTTTTTCTGTATTTTGGACTGCAGCAAAAAATTCTTCCATCAAAATGCAAACTAGAAATGGTTTAAGGAAATTGTTCATAATATCTGCCAAATTTTGACTTATGTAATTTTGAGTTACTATAGTTCATCTTTATCAAAAATAGATCCAAGAAATGTTTGACCCAGATGTCTGGCCTCATCTAAGCCTCCAGTGAGGATCGATAATTATCATAACCTCCTTTTGCAGCAAGATTCCAGAAAAGTTTTGTATCTTTGTTATCTACTGCTTCTTTCATTTCAGCCAATAGTCTATTACAATAGTTTGGGCCCAATATTCACAACTATTCTATAATTACTTCAATAGTAAAAGGGACACAAATAAAGGTGTGGGACCAGTGGCAGTAAATGGAAATATAATATCTATGGAGAAGGATATGGTAAATATTTTTGCAACTATATGGTAAATATTTTTAACAACTATTTCTGTTCCATATTTCATAAAGGGGATGGTCAGATGGAAATGATTGAGAGTTATCCAGAATTAGACAAATTAGACAAAGTCATCATTGATGAGAATAGATTGCTTAGCCTCCTTATGGGACAAAAAAACAAACAAGGCCCAGAGACCAGATGAGATCTACCAAGACTGTTAAAGAGCTTGCTAACAAATTGTTAAGGCCCGTGAAAAATCTGTTTGAAGAATCCTTAAATGCTGGGGAGGTGGTGAGATGCTGGAGGCAGGCTTTAGTAGTGTCCATCTTCAAAAAGGGATCAAAAGCAGACTACCGCAACTACCGACCAGTTAGTTTCACTTCAACTCTCAGGAAGATTCTGGAAGTTTTTGTTAAGGAGGAGTTGAAAAATTATATAATAGTAAACAAACTGTTGGATCAAACACAACATGGATTTCAGGGAGGAAGATCATGCAAAATGAATCTTACTAGGTTTTTTGAATCCATAAATAAGGCATTGGATAGAGGCCTCCCTGTAGTTATCATGTTTCTGTACTATAGTAAGGCTCTTGATACAGTGCCACATCAAGACCTAATATCAGAATTGAACAAAATTAATTTTAACAAAAGTCTGACTATGTGGATCCAATCCTGGCTAACTGAAAGGAAACAGACAGTATGTATAAGGGGATATTTCTCCTGAGAGAGTGAGGTGACAAGTGGAGCCCCTCAGGGCTCAATGTTGGGACCTGTCCTTTTTCATGCATATGCAGCAAGTATGCAGCCACAAGAGGGGTTATGGATGAGCAAATTTGCAGAAATATTAAAATAGGCATGGTGGTGGACACTGATGAGGGAGTAAACACCTTAAGAAAGAACCTCTAAATTTTTGAAGATTGGGCTAGCAGGTCAAAACTGGTGTTTAACACTGATAAATGCACTGTTATGCATTCAAGTACTAGAAATAAAACATATAGTTACAAACTATATGGAGTGAAACACACAGAGACAATATAGGAGAAAAATACATAGGAATAACAGTGACTAGTAACCAAAAGTTTGAAAAAGAGAGCAGATTGACAACCAGTAAGGGATATATTGTAAGATCATTGGGTATGTAGTTAGGAATATACACATCAGAAATAGAGGAGTGATAATGCCTTTGTATATGGCCCTGGTGAGTCCTATCTTGAGTACTGTGGTCAGTTCTGGGACCCTCAGACAAGAAGGGACATTGGCAATATTGGAGGCATCCACAGAACGACAACTAGTATAGTCAGTAGTATGAAGGGAAAAAGCTAGGATAAGAGACTGAGGGAGATGAAGATGTATAGACTGGAGTATGGGAGGTTGAGGGGTAGATGTGCTTTGTTTTGAAAACCTTTCATGATAAGGATCTATGGCAGGGTTTCTTAAATGGTGAGGCTAGCCTCCCTTGGGAGACCCCAACCTGTTCCAAGGGAGGCTCAAGCAAGCCTGAAAAAGTAGTGTATTTAAATTCCATGTACTGTATTAATTTATGAATCAGTGATCAGGAATGGCACACTGAGCCAAGGTTAATTTCAGGTGCACCTGGGGAAGGGTAGGGAATGAGTACAATTCAAAAACAGCTGCAAAACAATCAACCAATACAAAATGAATAATATTGCAAACTTATAGGAACAATTTGAAAATAACAAGAGGTACCAATTGACCAATTAGACTGGTAGCAGAACAACCCAAATGCAACACTTAAGCAGACAGGTACTAGGAGCAAGAGCAGGAGGGAGCAAAAGAACAGCTGAGAAGTTGCCTAAGAGCAGAGTAAGAGGGGGAGAGGCATTGGTGGGTAGGAAGGTTATCACAGATAGATGGAAAACAGACAGAAAATCCAATCTGACCCATGAAGGTATTGCAACAAGGGGAAAGAATGGTTTCAGAGTCAAAATAGAGGAGCACGTATGCTGTCCTAGGGAGGGGGATTACGGGGCGGGGTTACAATAAGCTGAATAAAATGAGAGACAACTACTTAAAAGAGATTCACTTTATTCCTTATGTACTGTGCAAAGTATGCTATTTTTCTATGGGGAGGCCCAAGATTATTTCAGAATTTGGGGGAGGCTCAAGATATATCAATGGCTTGGGGGAGGCTCACTATGACAATGTCTAAGAATAAATTATCTATAGGACTGTATAGGTTTGGAAACAAAAGACAGTAGGTATGGGGCAGAAGGCACACTAAACAACTAAAGGGTGACCACTTTAAAACTACCAGATGGGCAGTCTGATTTACACAGAGAGTTGTCACCATGTGAAAATCACTCCCAGAGGAAATAATACCTTGTCAAACAATGGATAGCTTTAAAGCCCAACTGGGCATTTTCACTATGATTCACTATGAAGGGGGGGGGGGGGACAAAAGGCACAAGCCCATAACTGTTCCAAACAATCACTCATAATAATTTAGTCGATGATTTGATAATAATAATTTATCGAGATTGTTCTTGAAAGCTTCTTTTGATTTGCATATAACTATTTCAGTTGATAGAGAGTTCCAGAGTTGAATTATTCTTTGAGAGAAGAAATAACTACATTTGGTAGTAAAATACCTTTTCCTTTTTAATTGTAAATAATGTTCACTTGTGTTGATGTTCATCTGTTTAAATTCAAGACCCATCTCAGTCATGAGATATTCATCATTATACAATGGCAAAAAATTTCCTGAACTCTAATTGGTCAGACTGGGACTGGACCCGTGATGCTATCCCAGTACAACTTCACGGGTCTAGTCCCAGCACCTAGATGACTGCATTAAAAAGAAATCAATCCATGGTCCTCCTCAGCAGTGCAACCTGCCCATTTGTAATTCGCGCTCTCAACCCGTGTTTAACCCACTGTCAGTGCTTCCGACTAGCGCTCTGAAGCCCTTCCCTGCACGTATCACCTCAAAGTTCAAACCGCCCACCCAACAAATCACCTTTTAGTCCCCCAACACAGAACTCACAGAAAAATTGTACTTCTGCACCATTTCTTCCCCAAGCAGTCGACTTCAGTGCCCGCGGAGACCGTAACTGTTGGTCGTGCGATTCACTGACACCTCTCACTTCCTCACAGTACAGCAACTGTCCCCAAGGGCTAAAATAACTTTTACCTTCAAAAAAACAGCAAGGTAAACCTCTCCTTTCCTTCAAGAGACACGCAATCTTAAAACTGGAAATTCACATCTACATCCTTCTCCCGAGCCCCTATCACGCACATGCAGCAATATATTTTAAAAAAAAATTCTCAGCCGGTACATGCAAGACTGCAGAACTGGCTCAGTTAAACCTGATGGCAAAAAAAAGGAAAAGAAACGAGTCTGTGTGTGTGTGGGGGAGTGTTACAGGGAAACAGCAAATTCAGCACAATCACCTACTGAGCAAACAATAGAACTGCACTATTTTTTAATAATGTATTCCTACTCAATGAAAAAATCAGGAATAAAACACATTTAAACTAATTTCCAATCTATTTTTTATTTAATTTTACAAAGGAGCCATTGTATAATAGCAATAATGCACTCCAGGGTGTGTGTTGTGCTGGGATAACGTCACTTCTTGGGTGATTAGGCACGAGGCCGATTCGTGACTTTATCCCAGCACAACACACACCCTGTCATGCATTATTGCTTAATTAATTACTTCTCTTGCTAACACAAGGTCTCCTCTTAATCTTCTCTTCTCTTCTCCAGGGACATTAAGCCAAATTTAGATAATCTTTGCTTGTAGTTCAAGGTTTATGCACATTTTACATATTTTGTTACTTTATGCTGTATTTTTTTCTAGCCTTGATATGTCTTTACACTTACAGGGGGACAATAATTGGGATGAAACATCTAGTAAAAGTCATACATAGGCCCTCTATAAGGGTACAATAATCTTTTAATCTCTTGAATTTATATTTCTCCTAATGGACCACCAAACTCTATTTGCTTATTATTATTTTCTGTTACTTGCTTCTCGAAATTGAAATGTTTTTGAATAAAAATTCCTAGATCTTTTTCAGTTTCTGATTGTTTTAATCATTGGTTGTTTAAAGTGTAAACTGTTTCAGGATTATTAGGTCCAAAATGCATCACGCTATATTTGTTTGCATTGAAGAACAAGCCTAATTTCTGAGACCATAAAGTCAATTTGTCAAGATCTTTTTGTAATGTAACTGTTTCTTCTGTTGATTTGCATGGTCCTCCGATTTTACATTCATCCACATATTTTATGATCCAACTATCTATATTCACTGATAGTCTGCAATAAAAGTTTGAAATATGAATGGGGAAAACATTGAACCATGGGGTATTCCACTGGTAACTGGTTTCCAGTCTGAAGTATAACCATCAATTAATACTCATTGAAAGCAGTTGGAAAGCCACTTTTTGATCCAGGTTATGTAACCTGATGGAATTTTAAGATTTATGAGTTTGTTAATAAGAGCCCAATGTGTTACTGAATCAAATGCTTTTCTAAAATCCAAGAAAACTATGTCACATGGTGTTTTGTTATCAATCAATCAATTAATCTTTATTTATCCAGGTGAAACAGCGTTGAGACAGCTCATTTAGAAGGTGGACCTGGGTCAGATACAGTTGCAGGACAGACAAGAAATGAAAAGAACATATGATACAAGGCACAATAAGTACAATATTACAAATAGGTCACAGTCTGTACATCATATACAATAGAACGCAAGCAAATCAAATAGTGCAATTGTCACACAGAGGACAAATTATACAGATAGTAGAAATTATGATGAACTGGAACAATAAAGGGGGGAGAAGCTTAAGTTAAGTTAAGTTATCGAGGGCAATTGCAAGATTCTTTAAAGGCCCTAGCAAAGAGGATTTTGATGAAGGGTATTTTCACTGGAAGAACAATTTTTATGGTTCTTTGCATATTATTCCAAAGGACAGGGAGAAAGTGACTTATGGATGCTTTGCCGAAATGTTTATTTATCTTTGGAATTACAAGAGAGGAATACGAGAGGCTTCTCAGAAGGTAACTCCCTGTCTGGCAGAAAGGCAGGCATTCAGAGATGTGTTTAGGGAGCTTATTTGTTAATGCTCTGAGTGTCCATAGGATTGTGTTTTTATGCCGTCTGTAATTAAGAGGGTTCCAGCCAAGCATAGAGTAAAGGGTGCAGTAATGAGTGGAGTATGGTGTGTTTGTAATGAATTTAATTGCCTGATCCTAAAGGGTGTCAAGTTTCCCTACAGCTGTACTTGTCCCCTGCCAATACAAGATATCAGCAAAGTCTAGGAGCGGTAAGAATGCAGTTTGCACTAGGCGGATTTTTGCCTCCTGATTTAGTAGATGCTTTATGCAAAAGAAGATGCCAAGTCTTTGTCTTAGTCTTTTAGTTAGGTTTTCAATGTGAACTGAGAAGGATAGTCAGTCATCAACCCATACCCCCAAGTATTTGAAGTTTGACACAAACTCTAAGGGCTCACCTAGCAGTGACTGAATAACAGGGATTGTGGAGGGACCCTATGTTTTGTTTATACATGAACTTGGAGCAAAAAGCATAGCCTTACTTTTTTTAGCATTTAGAAGCAGCTTCAGATGCAGTAGATTTTCCTGCAGATGGTTCAATTCCAGCTGGAGGTCTTTACAGGCCTGGTCTGGAGAAGGCCTGTCAAAGTATAGCACAGCATCATCTGCAAATAGATGAATCCTAGCATCTGAGATTCCGTCATTTAGGTTGTTGATATAAACAGCAAACCGCAGTGGTCCTAGGATGAACCCTTGAGGCACTCCTCTTTGTACAGCTTTCAGTGGGGAGAGATTACCATCTGCTTTGACTTGTTGGTGGCATCCAGTGAGATAGCTAGTAAACCACTTGATTGACAGTGGGTCTGCTCCGACGATATGCAGAGTGGTAATGAGAAGGTCACGGTCCACTATATCGACTGCTTTGCTCAGATCAAGAAATAAGGAGCATACATAATTTTTGTTATCTAAGGCCAGCTGCCAGTCATTAGTGATTTTAGCAAACGTGGAGATTGTACTGTGATGTGGTCTAAACCCAGATTGGACCACGTTAAGCGGATCATGCTTTTCAAGGTGGTGCCTGAGCTGTGAGTTTACTACTTTCTCCAGTACTTTTGACAAGATAGGGAGTAAAGATAGTTGCGATCAGAGTATGCTGGCCGGAGAGGCATCAAAGGCTAATCCTGCTGTAGCAAAATGATTGTTTAGAAGTTCGAGAATTGAATGTTTGTTGGTGGTGGAATCACTACCTACAGTGATTTTTTTGGGAAGAGGGTGAGCAGGAGAGTGACCTTCGATGTCCTTTAGAGTTTTCCAAAATGTCTTAGTGTCATTAGAAGCATTATCAATTTCTGATTGGAAATACTTTGCTTTTTCAGTTCTAGTAAGCTGAGTGCATCAATTCCTAGCTGCTCTGAAGGCTGATCAATCGGTTGGGAGTTTAGTTTTCCTTGCTTTTTTCCATAAAGAGTCCCTATGCAGTAAAGCAGCTTTCAATCCGCCTGTGAACCACGGGCATGTTTTCCTTTTAGCTCTGATTTCTACTAAAGGAGCATGTTTATCTAGGGCTCTGAGTAATATTTTATGGCATTCCTCATAGGCAGTATCCACTGTTTGGGACCACTAAAGGTCCTGCCAGACAGCATATCGGAGGTCTGAGCAGAAGGATATTGGATCAAAATTCCTCCAGCATCTCTTATAGATATACCTGGAGGATGACACTGCCTTAGGAATAGACCGTACACAGGCTATTGCACAATGATCACTGACGTCATTGAAGAATGCACATGCATGGGTAAATAGGTGAGGTTTGTTGAATAATATTATATCAAGCAGAGTACTTTTCTATGGGTTTTTGTTGTTAGGCAAGGTGGTTTCAGAAATGATTTGTTCAAGACCAAAGGTGTTGCATAACTCTTTTAGAGGTTTAGATGCTGCAGAAAACCAGGCCAGATTGAGGTCACCCATTAGTATCAATTCGGTGGATAAGGCATCTAGGACATCACTTAGATGGTTCAGTAGTTTTAAACCTGCAGCAGGGGGCCTGTAACATCCAATAATGTGCATAGCGATTGCGTTGGTAAGCTGCACTTTTATTGTGAGACATTCGAATTCCTTGGGCAAAGTAGTAGAGTTTACTACTGAGGTAGCATATTTGTCTCGGATGTATATTGCTACACCCCCACCTCTCATGGGTCTGTCCATTCTAAACATATTATATGAAGGAATGTTGATTTCATGATCAGGTGTTGCAGGCTTAAGCCAAGTTTCAGTGACCACCAGCACATCTGAGCAGGTGTGATTTATCCACATTTGGATGGACTCAGATTTCCTGAGCAAACTGCAAGCATTGTTATGAATTAGGCTCGTTCCATTCAGCTGACCAAGTTGGGAGGGGGTTGAGTTTGGGAGAAGGGGTTCAGGGTTGAGCCCAACATTGCCTGAACAAATAAGCAGTAATAAAAGAAGTTTTTTGGTGGCTTCCAAGAATAGCCTTGTTCATCAACTTTTACCTCTTTTGTAGCATCCAGTTTCAGTGGGAGGTATAAGATGAAGTTCTGGCTGATTGTAGGCAGTCATGATGCTACAGGAGAGCCTGTACAGAGAGTGAGAATGGGTATATAAGGGTAAAAGACACCAGCCATTGATTTTTGCTTCTCATGTGTGGTAACGGCCCAGTACTACTTGGGACATTTGATATATCTCCCTGTATAGCGGGGTACTTTCTGGAAATTGGCAGGACCACAGGGCATGGAATTTGAAGCAAGCCTACATTTGTGGCTGCATCAGTGCAATAATACTGAAAATAATCAATGAAGCCTGCTGAGCATAAGGTTAGAGACATTGCCACCTTGACCTGGACACCAGTAGAGCTGACTAGGTGCTGGGCAGGGCAGTAGACAAGGGAGGCTAGAAGGCCCAATAAGATAAAAATTTAGGGCACCATGTTTGGTGATATAAGCTATGAAATCCAAGGTAAATAGAAGCAGATGATGTCCAAGATAAAATAAAAGGAAATGATGTTAACATGTAGCCCTACAGAATGATAGTCAACTAGTGTAGTTTTCAGTGATCTTTAATTTTCAGGCTCCACGTCAAAGATATTAACAGGAGAAATGTGGGCTCTGATTGATATGCGTAGTCAATGAAGAGCACAAACAAGTGAGAAGTCTGCCTGCACTTCTTGTTACTGAATTTAGTGTCTAATTGAGGTTTAACAGAGAGTGCTAAAACCTGTAGCAGATTACCTCTAGAAGAAAGGTGACACCCTTTCTTCATAAGCTGACTGAAGAGCCAATAAGAGAGCAGCTCCAGACAGGTTGGGGGAGGAACCTATTTAATAAATGGCATGGTGGGGGTGAGCAGACGGGAGAAATTTCTTGCTTAAAACCTTCCCTCAGCCCCTGTGTCCCGAGTCCGAGCTAGCTGACTGAAAAGGAACAAGCGCCAGCCAATGAAAATGAAAGCTGCAACCTCATCCTCCAATCATGGCTGGATTTTTTTGGCTTTGATCAATCAGAGCTCTGAGTAGCTTCCCTGGAGCACAACAAGAGGCTCATCTGCGCTTGGAGCTTCGGAGGCGGCAGGCGATGAAGAATTTAGCCGGGGTGGCCTGGAGAGCCACGGCCATTGCAGTCCTTGGGTACCCAAGGTGGGGCTCCTGTGGGGCAGAGAAAAAAGGCCAGTTTAAGGTCTTGAGGAACAAAAGAATCAGAATAGGATTAGCTAGCTAGCAGGAGTACCCGTAATTAACTAAAGAGCAGCTAATCGGAGGGTGGGGGCAATGGCTACAGCACAATGAGGGTTCTAGCTACTGGCACCAGACAAATTACACACCTTGTAGGATGTGCCCTGTGGATAATTTAGTGGGGAATAACAAAATTTAGCTGGGATACTGTGCACAGTAGAACATTACAATGAGAAGCAGATTCAGGAAAAAAACTGCAACTCTTCCCGCCAGATGGGAAGGGCTTTCTGCAGCGTGGTGAACCTATTTAAAAAGTCTACACAAAAGGGCTTTGTACATTTAGAGCAGCACTCAGTAAAGTGGCTAAGATTTCAGCCAAATAAGGAGGGTTAGCAAGGCACAGAGACCTGGTTAGCAATCTACCCTAAAGGAGCTTTGTCACAAATCCCACACAGTTGCAAAATAATATTGCATTTCACTCTTTCCAGAGATATATCAATTTTACACTAGAAACTCAATCTCAAACCCCACTCAGATCCAGTATCACAGTAATTTTACACTCTTTGAAATTTCTTGCTTATAACCTTCCCTCAGCCCCAGTGTCCGAAGTCTGAGCCAGCTGACTGTAAAGGAACAAGCACTAGCCAATGAAAATGAAAGCCTCAGCCTTGTCCTCCAATCACAGCTGGAGTTTTTTGGCTTAGACCAATCGAAGCTCTGAGTAGCTTCCCAGGAAGAGGCTCACCTGTGCTTGGAGCTTCACCGGTGGCAGGCAATGAAAGATTCGGCTGGGGCGGCCTGGAGAGCACCAGCCATTGCAGTCCTTGGGTGCCCAAGGTGGGGCTCCTGCACTTGGAGCTTCGGCAACCAAGTATCTAGGTGTTCGCTGACATGCTCATAAAAGCATAATAAATTTGTGGTACAAGAATGACCTGTACAAAATCCATGCTGATTATCAGCTAATGTTCCTATATAAGTTTTAAGTTTCTCTTTAACTATACCTTCTAATAATTTACATAGTACAGGGGTGAGGCTAATGGGCCTATAGTTCTCTACTTCACCTTTATCTCCTTTTTTATGGAGTGGCATGACATCACCAGCTTCTAGTCATAAGGCACAATACCTGACTGTAAATTGTGATTAAAGATAAGTTGTAAAGGAAGTACAGCTTCCTGAAGGGGGAAATCAGGAAATGGCTTCCCCCTTCTCCTCATATTCAGACATTGCCTCTCCCCCCCTCTTCTCCACCTGCCTCTTTGGGTCACCAGTGTGCACACTCTAACCCCATCCTTTTTACTCCAACACTTGCACACTGCCTCAAGCCTGCTCCTAGTACACTTATGCACTATAAATGGTTCTATCGCATTATTACTGTTTTGTACGTTCATATGTTCTTTTGTATGATTTTGGACTTGTATTGTAATTTACTCAGTGTTCCACTACTGTTTATTGTACAATACCTTGTGTTCCAACTGTTGCTCAGCTTTACAATGTTGTATTGTTTGTACTACCCACATATTATTGTAACTTGATCATCCTTCACAACCCTATATAACCCCTCACCCCAAGTTGCACCATGAGA
Organism: Neoceratodus forsteri; assembly: GCA_016271365.2. Classification (NCBI taxonomy): domain Eukaryota; kingdom Metazoa; phylum Chordata; order Ceratodontiformes; family Ceratodontidae; genus Neoceratodus; species Neoceratodus forsteri. The sequence goes on from CM028129.1 coordinate 1,737,645,760, forward strand.
TGAGCAACTTGTTGTTCAGTGTGCCCTCCTGGTGAAACATTTCAATAAATAAATAAATAAAACTAGATATTGTTGCATGAGTTTAAGCATATCAGTTGTTATGCCATCTGGGCCTGGTAACAATCCATTTTTTTAGACCTTTTAACTTATTACATATTTCTTCGGCTGTAATAGTAATGTCCATTTTGTCACTTAGAACATTAAAATCCTGAGTTCTATTATTAGTATCAAAGGCTTTACAGAAATGGTCATTTAATATGTTTGCCATTTTGGTTGGGTCATTAATTGTTTCAGGTTCCTTTATTATTGGGCCAACTTTACATTTATGCTGTTTTAATTAATTTATATAACTATAAAAAAGTTTATTATTACCATTCGTGGACTGTTCTGCTAAATTATGTTCAATGCTTTTTTACTTTATATATTTCTTGCTTGCATTTTTTTTGTATATTTTTAAAAATAGCTAGACCACTAGTAGTTTTATGTATATATTTTTGTATAGCCTATGTTTTTAAAATAAGTTTATTTTCATATTTAACCATTTTGATTTTCTTTTATAACCATTACTATTTTTTTTTATCTTTGGAATGTGTAAATTTGCTATGTGTAGAATTTTATTTTCTAAAGTTGCCCACATGCATTCTACTGTTTGATTTTCAAATAACTGTGACCAATCAGTACTATTTAGGGCGTTTTCAATCTTATCTGTCTCTGCCCTTTTGTATATGTACATTTCAGTATTACTATTGGAAAAGGTAAAGTCAGAGACAATTTTGAATGATATTGTACTATGATCACTGCTTCCAAGTGGTGCCAATGTAGTACAGTTATTTTTAATTATATTTTTGGTGCTTAATACTATATCTTATATATTAGAACCTCTAGTTGGAGTAACCACATGCAGATGTATCGATAACTCTATACACAAGTTGATGAAGTTCTTTGAAGTATTAATTAGTGCTGTACCAGTTATCCAGTCTATGTCCTAATAGTTTAGATCTCCCATGAACAAAGTTTCACCTTCATCTACTGCTTTTTCGAATTCTGTCGTGATTTCATAAGAAATCGCAGATGGAGTATCTGGTGGGCAATAACTTAGACCTATTAATATATTTTGGTTAGCATCATTGCTAATTTTATTCCAAAGACTTTCAGTTAGTTCTGATGTTTTAATATTATTAATTACATTTACAGCATTTAGTTCTGATTTTAAGGTATACTGCAATTCCTCCTCCTTTCCTGTGTTTCCTGTTACAGAAAAACATATTGTAATTATTGATGTGTCTACCCCATGCACCTGTATTTGTCCACCATGTTTCAGTTATTGCTATGATGTCAGGAGAATGGATGGTACATAATGCTAATAGCTTAGCAAATTTATTATTAAGACATTGCGCATTCAATAGTAGTCCTTTTAGTGTTATTAATTTAACTTGTGACAATGGTACATTTAAGCAATAAGGCATGACAAGGTGTGTGTTATCGTGTAATAACATCACTCCTTGGGAGGGTTGAAGCATGAGGTGGAGCCGAGTTTTTCCACCACCACAGGAGTGATGTTATGCAAGCAATAACACACGATGAGGTGTGGGTTATCTCCAGATAAGAGCACACCCAGGTGCATTGTTGGGCATGAGACACTTGCACCGAGTGCCTTATGCACCTAGGCGTGCTCTTATCAGGAGATAACCCACACCTCGGAGTGTGTTATTGCACTTATAAAATGGGCCCTCCAAGTAATGGGTGTTCAACTAAAGAAAATGAATAAAAAAGTGAAAAAAAGAAGTTTGAATAGGTCAAAATAGTAAAAAAAATAGTCCCAATTGGCAAGTATTTCATCAGCAGTAGACGGCTAGCTATGTATTTATTACTGTATAATTCTGTTGGTTTTACTACCATTAGACTCCCCACACATACACATTATTTATTTTTCTGTAGTGTCTAGTGCAAGTGCTCAGAGCCTCCATTTGCTTCAGAGTGACTGCAGGTTTTAGTGACAGGCATCATCCTGTAACAGAACGCTTACGTTTGCCAGTTTTGTGACAGTGTGACCCGTTCAGTTGGAATTCTTTTAAAAAATTGTATTTTGAGTTACTTTTACTTTGTTTTGTTAAAAATAAGGTGCTGAGAGTCGAAATTGTCCAGGGGGAGAGTCCTCAGTTGAGATGTGGGGGGAAGTCCGAGCGAGCATTGCCCTGGCAAAGCTCGCTGATGTTTGCCAGTAATTTTTTGAAGGTGCGACTCGGTAAGTTTAGAATCTTATTTGTAATGCTGGCAGGCTTTCTTAAAAAACACAGAAGGTCAGAAAAAGACAGAATTCAGCCTGCTCGAGCAAATAAATGCTGCTGTGTGGATGCCGTCTGGGTTTTTAGGGAGCAATCATGTGGTTTAGTGGATTGTGAATGGAGGACTTGGTGGATGATTGCTGAAATTTAAAAGACACTGATTTTGCTATGCTGAGTTTCATTTTATAGAGGAGAAGTAAGCGTTTGAAGAGTTTTATTTTTTCTATCTGTTTTGTTTGAAATTTCTTTTTTACCATGCTTGTTTGTGAGCGAGTATGTCTGTTGGCGGCTGCCGTAATCTGCTTTTTTTTTCTTTTGGTTTATGAAATGGCAGTTGCGTTGGAGGACCGAGTTTCTGTTTTTGTTTAAATGCGATACGTCTTTTGCCGGTGGCTAAAGGAGGATATTTCTTTTTACTTTTCATAGTGGCCTCACAGTTCAGTACATAGTGACGGCTTTCTTGGCACCGTTTAAAATGTTGGAATTAGGAGCTCTACACTGGTGGTGAGGGGGTTCAGTACATAGTGACGGATTTCTTGGCACCGTTTAAAATGTTGGAATTAAAAGCTCTACACTGGTGGCGAGGGGCAGTGAAAAGAAAAAAAAAACAGGTACAAAGCAGGAAGATCATTTTGGTATTTGGAAAGTGGGGGATGTTGTATAGATGGCTATTTCTTTTTAGTTGGTGGCACTGCTGTCCTGGTTGGAGATCTGCTTAGGTTGGCACAGAGCTCTGGAATGAAGCTGTAGGTTTGTTTTTTCAGAGGATGTTGTTGAGCACAGTGATATTTTTGTGTGTTGTGACTGACCTTGGCAGAATTAGTACTGGTTGGCACAATACATGCTGGTAAGGACACAGCTACAACTAGGTTTTAGCCAATCAGGAGTCTGGAATATTTTAGCCCATTTTATAATAAAGGAATAATGCACAACAGGGTATGTGTGCTGGAATAACACCACGCCTGGGGAGGTTGGGCATGAGGTCACAGGCCAAGTGCGTCCAATGCCCCAGGCGTGGCGTTATCCCAAATGACACACACCCAGGAGTGCATTATTCCTATTATACAATGGCTCTTTGTTATACAGAATAAAAAAAATAATTTTAAAGATGTTTTTGTGTGGAAACATATTTTTTGTTTTTAAGAGAAGATGAAACAATCAAGCTCAAGCTCAGTAAAACAATCAATCAAAGGCTCATCTACATGGGTTCACAGTGCTGAGACTAGACCTGTGGCAACATGCTGGGATAATGCCATGGGTCCAGCCCCAAACTAACCATTCACAGTCCAAGATTCTTTCTTGCCATTGTATAATACACAATAACACACACCTTGGAGTGCCTTATTGCAATTATACAATGGCTCAATGTTATACAAAATAAAAAAATATTTAAAAAAGGTTTTAGTAGATTTTTAGTGTAGCAATATATCTTTGTTTCTGAAAGAGGCATCCAAACAACATTCCAAAAAATCAATACAGTGATGTTATTGTGTAATAAAATCACTGTCTCAGGCACACACTGACCAATCACAGCCCTTGGAATTTTCTTGCCATTGTATAATCATATTTAACACGGGCTCTTTTATTTCTGTATTTGGATTTGATATACTGATTCTAGCCTCCCCATCTGCTAGTTTAAATTTAATATTGGTAAAGCTGATTGAAAGTATGAGGTTAGTTGTGCAGTTCCTTTCTTAAATAAAGGCCATCCCTTGCATATAATGATTTGTTATAATAGAAGGTGTCCCGATGATCCAGGAACAAAATTCCTTCATTGATACACCAGTTTTTTTAATCTGGCCTTAATTCTTTTAATTGTATGATTCTTTTCTGGAAGTGCTCTGGGAATTGGCAAAAATACCAGATATGGCAGCTTGACAGTTTCTGGTTTTAATTTTTCTTCCTAAATCTATCAGCTTGTGACATATGTCTTTTTCATGTGTATGATCTACTTTGTTTGTTCCTACATGGATTACAATGTTAGCATATTCTTCTCCTAGCAAACTATCAATTCTTTTGGAAACATCCTCAATTTGAGCTCCAGGAAGACTGGTAACATTATTGTGAAGTTTACTTGTTTGGAGTAATTAGGAATAAATGTATTTAACTATACAGTCACCTATAAGTTTATGATTTAATATAATACTAGGCTGTAAAGTAATAATATCTGCTGTTTCCTTATGTTGATCTTCTAACAAGCTAAAATGATTGTGACTAGTGAAATTTGGTATTTGGTTGGTGCAAATTATATTTTCCTCATTTGTACTAGGGGCTTTATAGATTTTGGCCCTTCTCCCTTTTTAGGGATTTCTTGGTTGGATTGATTCCCACTGTGGCATTCCCGAGGTAGATGTTTCTGGTTCCCTTAGTCTCTAATTTCTTCTTATGTTGTTACTCATATTGGCCAGTGATGAGTTTGTCTGTGTGGAAACATTTTGAGTTGGCTCAACTATTTGCATTTCAGGGCAGTGAGGTGATACTAATTCAGTGGGTGTAGGGATATTTCTGATCATATTATCCATAAAGGATTCAAGCCCTCTTAGTTCTTTCATACTTTTCATCTCTGCTTGAAGAGTTGTTATTTCATTCTTTAAATTAGTAATAGTCACACCATTTGCACAAGTTGCATCCTGGTTTTGGTGTGTTATGGACTTTTTAACATGATTATAATTTAGGCAAATATCCAAGATGTCACCATTTATAAGATGTAATTCCTTATGTTTACCAGAGTCTGCTGCCATTATAATAGTGCTTTATAAAAGATATATTAGTCTTACTTATGAGTAGCTACTGTTTTGCCTCTTGCAGCATGTTTACTCCACCTAGGAATCATGGCCTCACTCCCTCAGCTCCCATGGTGGACACTGTCAAATGCTGTTTGCCTCTGCCTGCTACACCTGTACCCTGCGCTCACCTCCACTTGCTGATGGGAATGAGTATATACTCGCTAGACAGGAAGTGACGTCACAGCCACTGCCCATTCAGCAGCTCTTTCAACTGATGTTAAAAATTAACTTTTAGCCAATTTTAAAAGCTGAAAAATACTCTGCCTTTAAAAAGACAGACTATACCTGCCTGGGTGCTAAAGGTACACACACAAACTGAGCTATACCTCAGCAGCTCAATAAAAACACTTCTGCAATTTGCACTCAGCCCATAACATAGGTAGAGCACATAGGATTAACTCCACAGAAATCTGTCACATACAGTACTATTCCTAGGATACAGCTAACCAAAATGCTTCCCTGAGTTTTACAGAAGCTCCTGGTTACATTGAAAGTGGAATAGTGTTCAATAGGCTCCTTTTGTACTTGCTAGACTGAACATGATGTTATGGCCACTACCCATTCGGTGGCTCTTTAAACTGATGTTAAAAATTAACTTTTAGGCAACTTTAAGAGTTGCAGGGTACTGTGAAAGTCTACTTGGGTGGCATTGGGTGGCAAGGGCTGGTGGGAGCTGTAGTTCATGAAGCTGTGTGGTGAACTACAGTGTAGGGTCACTTAGGGTGGCTTCTAAAGGGGGTTTAAATATCAAGCCATTTTCTCTTCTCTCCTCTCTAGATTTATTGGGATGATCAGGGTCATTTAGGGACTTGGGCATAGCTTTTGTGAAAAGAAATGTATTGTAGATTTTGTGGTAGACAGCTGAATGTAACCATGCAACTGTACTTCTGAGTTACTATCTGTATCCTAGAGGGTCTCTGCCAGTGTCGGTGAGCATGGGCCGAGGTGGACACAGCTGAGGAAAGTGTCTGCCATGTCAGCCATAACAGGTGGAACAGGCACCAGGAATTGTAAGTCTTGCAGGAGAGAACTCTCTCTACTACCTGATCATATTGAAAGATAGTGGTAAGCAAGTCAAAGACTACTTGGGGGGGCGAATAAATCACAAAATTCAAGCCTGATATATTACCTAATTCAGTAATTGGGGAAAGTTGAAACTATTTGTTGTCTTACTGTTTTTTTTGGTTTTTTTTGTGAACTCTTTTTATGCACCTGACTTGTGGAACTCTATCGGGCAACCTCCAATGCCCCCAACTCTACCTCCGTGCCTGAGAGGCCTCCTACTTCCTGGCACAAGCCTGACTATTCCCTCAGCTCTGAGCACCCTGAGGTAGGACCGCCCTATCCACCCAGGGCACTCTATCTGAAATTCGGGTTGGGCTGGGCTCAGCCCAGGGGAGGAGTGCAACCGGTGGTGGAGTGTAGTCGGGTGGATGTAGGTGCCTTCACCTATCCACAACCCAGGGGGGTTTCTATTTTGTTGCTTCCCTCATTCCTCCTCACAGGAGTTTGGTCATGCAATGACGTCACGATGTCTGCCGCAACTCCGCCTCCCTCTACTGTAGTGCCCAGATGTGCGCACATCTTCCGGTCTCCACCAGGTGATGCTGTTGCACTGTGCATTCCCTGGATCCCTCCCCAGAGAGAGGAGAGCAATCTATGGACACTCCATCCTCTCTCTCCCTCGCCGACCCCCGACACCCCGGGCTCATTCCCGAACCCGGGTCACCAGCATGGCGTGAGGTGTGGCGTCCAGTGCCTCAACCCTCACCGCCACCGGGCCAGCTGTTGTCTTACTAGTTTACTGCTAGCAAGTAGCTAGTACACATTGAATGACTGATTGACTGACATTCCTTGCTACAACAAAACAGAATATTGGTTACAATAGAGGCAAATAAGAGTGTAAATATGTTGGGAGAGGTAGTTATTCAGCCCAGTATTATAGCTAAAGTTCATACAGAATGCATTAAGTGCCGGATGTTTATCTGAGGTATGGATAGTGAGGGGAATGGGGAAATTTTTTGCACTAAGTGTAATTATCTAAAAGCACTATAGGAAGAAATCAGGGGATTAAGCGAAATAAATACTGGAACTGAAAGTATTCAGTATTTGGAATAATTTATTGATGACAGGTTTATAGAGGTGACAAGTGGGATGCCCAGTGAAGTTGAGCCCATAGAGGTTATTGGCCAAGACAGAATTAGAGACGGCATGGGTGATCAAAGGAAAATAGTTTTAAGTGATATTGACAGTGAGGATGAACCTGAGGAATTACCATCCTGGACAATGGTGGGGAGGAGGGGATCCAGAAAAAAGGAAAAGGAGAGCAGAGACCCATCGTCCAATTGAGCTGGTTAACAGATTTCATCCCCTAGCAGAGTTCCAGGGGAGAATCCAGTTTTCAGAACAAGTAGTTACTTGGGGAAACTGAAACCAGAAATTGTGCTTATATAGGATTCTATACGAAGATACACAGATGCAATTATCTGCAAAGGGAGAAAAGGCAAGACCACAGTGAGCTGCCTACCCAGATGAAAAAGTTTGAATAAAAAGGATAATGTAGATGACTTACTGAAAGGAGCTGGGGTAAATTCCATGGTGGCATTACACTGGGTATAGGCCTGATGATGACATTAAGCAGGATTTCAAAACCACAGGAGATAGGTTGAAGGTACCACACCATCCTCCTATGATTTGTTAAAAAGGGTAGTTAGTGGTGCCACTAGTTCTCCTCTTAATTCTTTTAGAATTCTGGGGTGAATCCTGTCAGGCCCCATTTCTTTATTCACCTTCAGTTTTAGGAGTTCTTTCAGAACCCTTTCTTCTGTGAAAGAACTGGAATAGACCCCCCTATCCAGAGTGCTTCTGTTAGTTGGATTAGGCACCTCTTCCTCCTCCTCTTTTGTGAATACTGAGCAGAAGTATTCGTTCAGTATCCCTGCTTTTTCACTGTCCCGCTCTGCCCACCCACCGTCCATTCTATTCAGCCTCACTATCCCTCCCTTTGTCTTTCTGTTCCCTGATGTACATATGAAAGGTTTTATCCCCTTTCTTAACTGATTTGGCTATCTTTTCCTCTGTTTGGGCCTTTGCTAGTAAGACTTCCATCCCTGCCTCCTTCTACCTTAACTGGTACAGTTCTCTGTCCTGCTCCTTCTGTGTTTCCTTATACTTCCTAAATGCTATCTTTTTCTCCCTAACCTTCCTCACCACCTCCTTTCATAATCATAGTGGCTTTTTCTTTTGTTTTGATTTGTTTATTTGCTTCACACAAAGGCTTGTTGCCTCTGTGATGGCAGTTTTTATGTTTCCCCATTGTTGCTCCACCCCTCCTTCTAGCCTGTTTGCTAGTGCATTTCTAAGGCACTCTTCCATCTTGCCAAAGTCAGCCCTCCTGAAGTCCAGTACCCTCACTGTTGTATGGCTTGATTCTGTAGCTGAGTTTATCATGAACCACACTGTTTTGTGGTCACTTGTTCCCAGATGGCTACCCACTTCTAGATCTGAGATCCTCTCACTGTCCCCATTTGAGAGTATGAGGTCTAAGATTGCTCCCACATGAGTGGGCCCTAAAACTAGCTGTCTGAGGCATGCCACCTGTAGAGCATTGAGAATGGCCCTGCTCTTGGATGTGGCTGCAGCAAAGGTGCTCCAGTTAACATCTGGTACATTCAGGTCCCCCATCAACAGTATCTCCCATTTCTCTGCCATCCTAGGGATGTCTTCTATCATATCCTTGTCCATTCCCTCCCCCAGACATGGGGGTCTGTATACAATCCCTGTGCATATTGTGGTGCCATTTCCAGTCTCTAAGGTGACCCACAGTGCCTCCTCTCCTCCCTGTTTACTCTTTTGTTCCATTGCTTTTATCCCTTCCCTTACATAGAGAACTACTCCTCCCCCTCTTCTCCACTCCCTGTCTCTCCTGGGGCTGTGTACCCTGGTATGTTAACATCCCAGTCATGGTTCTCTGCGTACCATGTTTCTGTGACTGCTACGATATCCAGGCATCCCTCTTCCATCAAGGCCACCAGTTCAGTGAGCTTGTTGCCCAGACTATGGCATTGGTACTCATTACCTTCCATTTCTTGATGGCCTTACCCCTTTTGCCCCATCCCTGTCCTTATTGCCTTTGTCATTTTCTCCATTTATCCCACCCTTCTCCCAACTGACATCTCTATCTTGGTGTTATCTCACTTACTACCCTGAGTTTTTGGGGGGAGCTAGGATTTCCCCACTCCTTTCCAGTGCTTCCCCTCTTGGCTAGTTTAAATGCTTGCCAATGAAGCATTTAAGCCAATCACCTAGGATCCTGGTTCCCCTTCTGGACAGATGCAGACCATCATGCCAGCATAGGCCTGCATCACTCCAGGTGGGCCCTAGTCCCCAGTGAAGGCAAATCCCTGAGCTCTGCACCAGTTTCTCAACCACTGATTGAATCCCATGGTGTGGAGCACCCTAGCCTTACCCATGCCATAGACAGGTAGCACCTCCGAGAAGGTTACCATGTGTGCTACTTGTCTAGGGCCCCTACTCAACTCCACAAACTCTTCCTGCATTGCTCTGATCCCTTTCTCAGCCAGGTCATTTGTCCCTAGGTGGACAATGATAGCCAGCTCCCTTCCCGTGCAGCTGCTCCAGTGATCCTGAGGATTTTCTTCCTGTCCCTCCAAGCCATGGTGCCAGGCAGGCACCTTACCTCCCTCTCCCCTTCCTCCCCCAGTTCTTCCCCCCGACAATGGAGTCCCCCACTAGGAGTTGTTTCCTTCCACTGTGGGGTCCCATGCCACCCTCCTGTGGGTCTCCTTTGTGGAGGTTCCCAATATCCTCCTTGGTCTCCACTGCGGATACCTCCATAGAGGAACCACACTTTGCCAGAACAATGTATGAATTGTGGAGAGTTACAACTGGAGGGATGCACCTCTGTTCCACCATCCTCACCCTCCCTGAGCCCACTGTGGCCCCACCACTCCTTTTTCTTGGCAACCTCTGAGTCAACGGCAGTGGCCCTCATGGTCCGTGGGTGGGAGAGAGGTCCTCCAAATCCTGGCCAGCTCAGCCTGGAGATGAGCAGCATCCTCCCTCAGCCCAGAGAGGTGCCTGCAGATAGGATAACACTGCATCATCCAGAATGTCTCCTGAAAAATTGATGCTCCACAGCCACTGCACTGCAGCACTCCCATCATGTCTTATTTCTGGCCCCTTAACTGTTGTTTGGAATATTTACTATTTCCTTTGTTTATTTTTTTAATTTTTTCTCCCTACTTACTTACTGCCTCTGTGCCCTTTAAGCTCCTGTTGTTCCTGTTCTGAAACAAGAAGTTCCTATATTTCTCAGTAGTCTCCTTACTTGCTCAGAGTCAGACCTCTAGCAGCTGGGGGGGAAGGAGAGCTACTCTTTTCCTTCTAGGATGGTGAGTCTTTTGTGGCTCTGTGATCACTCACTTCCTGCTCCCAAACAGGAAGTTCCTGTTGTCAGTCAAATCCTGTTCCTATAAAAGTAGAACTGGCCTGGGGGGGTGGAGGGGAAGGAAGGAGGGCAATATAGTCCCAATAGAGAAGTATAGTTATAACAGAAGTTCCTTCATCTTGGTGTTCTCTGCCTGTTCTCTGGCAGAAGCTATCTAGGGCAGTTTTTAAATCTGGCTTTAACCTGGCTTCCTTCTAGCTAAGCCACTCCCCCTACTTTACAGCTCTCTCTACACTTAGTTAATTGTGCAGATAACAATTCCCTTCAGCCACCTGAGACAAACACCTAGATAACTTCACAGATAACAATTCACTTCAGTCAACTCAGACAAACACACTAACTTTTTTTGTGTGCGTTTTGTTTTGTGTTCACCCTAAATTGAAGGTCCCAGTAGTAGAGTTCTAGTTCTTTAATTCCAGTAGAAAAGAATAGTTATAACAGCAGCTCCTTCCTCTTGGTATTCTCTGCCTGTTGTTCTAAAGCTTAGTTATTTTCCCCTTTAACTTCTTCCCTTTTTTCTAATTAGGAGTACTTGTATTTTCTATTCTAGCAACACAATAAGACCCTCACATAGACCATGCTGTCTGTGACCACATATATTTTATTAAACTGCACAGAAGCTGCAGTTTTATTGCTCCTGAGATTCGATTAAATTTGAAAATTAGCTGGAGACATATAAAAAGTAATGCCTAACCACTAGCATTAAATCCCAGCAACAAAGTCTGTCAAAATTAAAACAATTAAAAAGAAGTGGAGCTGAACTGTAACTCAATCCTGAGATTTGATTCAATTTACAGAGATAGCTGGAGGCATAATAAGTACAACCTAACCAATTGTATTAAGTCCCACCAATCAAGTATGAACCAAGTCCGTAAACTTTTAACTACAAGGATAGGAAAACTATCTGAACACTAGATATGAAATTATTTATATGAAAGTTTATTTGAGTTCATAGAACTTAACAGTGAAGCTGGTGGCTAATGCATGGCTGCCAGTTAGCTGTCATAAGGTTATTTATGCAAAATGCAATTTTAACTTATCATGGTAAATCCATGCGATAAGCACCCTTGCAAAATATATATAGTTATATACATATAAGGGGTTTCCCTATTCCAGAGCCTTGAAAAAGTGCATAAAACCCAAGAGCCACCAAAGTGCTGATACTGCAGGGGAACCTTTGGGATTCATGTTTATCAATGCACTTTTCTAGAGTGCACATGCACACACATAAAACCAAATAACCTTACATAAGAGACAAGGAAATGTTTCAGTTTTCTATTTAGTACTGGATGGTTATCAATCTTTATTCTTTTTATGTTTGCTTGCATGCATGTGCAAGGAACGTCTTGCAACAGTACAAGTTTTGGAGGTGTGTTACCCTCCTCCCCAGTGCACTGCTTAGTGTAGCAGGTGCCACCCTAGGGGACTAATACATGCTGAGCTGTGTATGACAGCAATTCAGCTGTGTTGGTCTTGACTTCTAACAAAAGCTCCACTGCAATCAGTGGTAGTAGTGTGTATGCAATTAGCATACCACCTCAGCCGAACTGCTGTCACGCACAGCTCGGCAATCCCTCCTGCCTTCTCCCTCTGATAATGTCCTCCCTCTCCCTCCTTTTGTCCCCAGCCCCCACCTTGTGTGCCACGAGGAGTGCCCAATCCCCCTCAGCTCATGAACCCCCCAGCACACTGTGTGGCAGCTGGTGGGGGTGCCAATCCCATAAACAGCAGCCCCAAAAATACTTTGCGTGCTGGGAGCCTACCCCATCGTGCTCATGCTCCCGCCCCAGCATACACACTGTATGGCTGGTGGGGGTGCAAAATCCCCACAGGCTTCACTCCCCACAACAAACAGGTAGGTAGCATGCTGGGAGCCCACCCCAGCATGCCAAAAGAGTCCTTTTTATCCTTTTTTTTAAAATACTGTGAAAGAAGAAAACAGTCCTTCGATGAATCCCTGCCCCCCCCCACCAACCCGTACCCACCCTTTGCGTACCCACTTCCCCACACCCCTCTCACCCCATACTTACCTCTGGAGCCCAGTGCAATGATCTTCTGTGGACCAGGAACACGTCTGCACTCTTCAAAGCCGACCGCGAACTGAGGAAATGCCAGTAAGCTGTATAATGGCATAAACAGGGTTTTTCCAACTTAGCTGGATATTTCGGCCATTTTTCTGACTTTTGACACCAAATTTTCAATATGGGGTTCTTGATACCCCTTCTTGTGAATTCAGTCACTGTCGTGGTGTTATTTGGTCCCAAAAGGTGATTTTGCAGTCACTGCGTTGAATCACCTTTCAGGACTGGTCAATGAAACAACAGTGTCGGTGTTCATGAGGTAGGCTCTCAAAAAGCCTATGTTGCAAACTTGGTGGAAAAATTCCTAAAAATGACTGTTTTATGAGTGTGCATTGCACAGTTTCCACGCGCACTCGTATGTTCATGAATTTGCAATAATTCCACTTCAGATTTTCAACACAGGCATATTTCCACACCTCCTCATGAACAGTGCAGCTGTTAGTTTTCATATCCTGGCCAAAATGTGTTTTCATGCTTCTGACACAAAATAGCGAGGTCACCGCTGGAAATCAATGTTTGCTACAGAATAAGACAATCACAGTGACACTATTCATGAGAAGAGGTCCTAAAATGCCTATGTTGAAAGTTTGGTGGCAAAAGTCCATAAAATGGCTGTATTATGAGCGTGTGTTGTGCAGTTCTTACGCACACTCAGAAGTTCATGAATTTGTAATATTTCCACTTCAGATTTTCAACATTGCCATTTTCCCACATCTCCTTATGACCAGTATAGCTGTCAATTTTCACATCCTGGCCAAAATGTGTTTTTGCACTTCTGGTGTGCAATAGAGCGGCAGCTGTGGGAAATCATGTTCAGTACAGAGTAAGAAAATCACAGTGATGCTGTTCTTGAGCAGACATCCTAAAATGCCTATGCTGAAAAGTCAGTGCAAAAGTCCAAAAGATGACTGTTTTACAAGCATGCTTTGCACAGTTTCCACACGCACTCTTAGCTTCACAAATTTGTTATATTTTCACTCCAGATTTTCAACATTGGAATTTTTCCACACCTCCTTATGAATAGTACAGCTGTCATTTTTCACATCCTGGCTGAAATGTGTTTTCACACCTCCGACACAGAATAGCATGGTCAGTGTGGGAAATCAGTGTTCGGTGCACAGTAAGAAAATCGTACTGACAGTGTTTATGACCAGAGGTGACAAAATGCCTACATTGAAAATTTGGTGAACTAATTCCACTAAACGACTGTGTTACAAGTGCAGGTTGTACAGTTTCCACACAGGCTCATACCCTTGAGCACGCCCAGGGTGTTAGGGTTCCTACGGCAGACACTTAAGCAGTATGAGAGTGAAATGTTAATCAGATGCAAGAGGAGTTGCAGAGAGGTACTCTGTTGGGATATGGATGCTAAAAGGATATGGATACAACTGGGGGGGCCTGTATAAATGCCAAATGCCAATGCAAACACCTGCAAGCGAACGTTCGGCATTGACAAATGCTGGTTAAGGATCGCCACACTTTTGATATTTATATGCTATAAAAGAAGATATTTAGAACTTTAAAAGAATCACTCCTTATCAGGTACCTCACATCTGACAAAGAGCACCTTCACTGGGATATTTGTTTAAAGGCTTTGACAATTAGAGCCACATTAGATGGTATAGCAATTTAATTAGGAGGAGACTATTCATAAGACAGGTGGGATTTGTGTATACAGGCAAAAGGATGACAAGTAGTTACCCAAGAAAAGGGAGTTACAATTAATGAAGCACGCCATTAAATGGTGACAATGTCCAAAGGTGACTGGCGTTGTCAGAAAGATTGCAACAATCAGTAAAGGAAGGACAATGATATAGATGTTGAGCGGATTTGGGCAACAGCAAGGGACAATTAAAGAGTTCTACTACATGATGTATAAGTTTAAAAAAGCTTCTATACGTCAAACAGGTGGCTCCCTAGTATGTAAAGCCATTCTATCTGCATACAGATCTTCATGGAGTATTCACCATTCTATAGCCATCAAAGTCAAAAACATAACTTTGTTAATGCTGGTAATAAAAACAAAAACACCCCAATATCCACCTGAATTGTGTAAGGCAACTTTTTCCAAAAGCAGTAAACAGTTTTAGCAGTCTGTACAATGCCTAATCATTTTGGCATCCTGGGACCACTTCTTTTCTGTTTGCAGTGTCCATGTATGCACTGTTATTCTTTTGAACTTACTATTACTAGTAGTCTGTTCTGGCATATATGAACAGGAAACAAGCTGGTCAGAAGGTACAGGGCTCAACGGCAATCTCAGCTAATAGCTCTCAGACCAGTTTGTTTCCTGTTCATCTGCCAGAACTGGCTACTGGTAAGATAGAAAGAAAAACAGTGCTTTCTGCCAAAGAAATATGTGAATACTATATGAATGGAGAGTTTGGTCAGCATATGTGGAAATTGTACAAACAGAGAAAAGTAGTCACAGGATACCAGTAGGATTAGACAACTGAGCCACAAAGCAATGAACTACATTACGATATTGTGGTAAAGTGACTGCAGTGTACACACTGCCTAAAACTGTTTATTGTTTTTTGGAAAGTTGCCTCACACTACTCTGGTCGATATTGGGGTGATTTGTTATTGCCAGCATTAACAAAATTATGTTTTTGACCTTAATGGCTACAGAATGGTGAATATTCTGGAAGCTATGCTCAGTGATTTCCAACTCCAGCGGTGGCAGAGCCACACCGATCCGATTACAGGTGGCCAGAAACAGCTCTTTCTTGCAGTGGGGCAGGTATGTTCCACCCCTGAGCAGTGCATTGTAGAGCACCTGTCTGGGTTGTGAGACCACAAGAGGGCACTGAGGAGTGCAGAATACCCATCACCTTTAGGATCTTGAGCTGATCAGCTGTACACCAGGAGCAGAAGACCTGCAGCTTGTTGCACAAGCTGTTGATCTGATGCACAGAGAAATTTAGGATCTGTGGCAGGCAGAGGTGCTTTTCAGTGCCCATGGTGAAGCAGGAGATAGTCCTGCCCTCTAGCACAGTCTCACAGTGCTCCATGGAGTGATCAGAGAGAATGAAGAGGGGGCCCCTGGGGGAAGCAAGGATTGCAGTGGGGCTCTGAGTAATACAGAAGTCTCCACAGCCAGCTCCTTACCCCCCCCCACCTCCTCCTCCTTCTTGTACAACATGCCTTGTGCCCACCCAGGTTGTTCATGGTGCTCAGGTGGAACTGGTTAAGGTTCTGCTGCAGCCCTGGGTGGGAATGGAAGTGGCTCACAGTCTCCATTCATTTTTTGGGGTGGGGAAATCTCACTCTCTCGCTCTCTCTCTCTCTCTCTCTCTCTCTCTCTCTCTTCTCCCTCTCCAAAAAGTATGAAATAAATATCCTTTTTTCCAAAGTCACAAAGCAATCCACAGAATCATTCACTTCCCCAGATAAACCCGATAAAAAATCCAGTCCTCCAAATGTTGTGCTCAGAAAGTCAAGAATCAAGCCCTAAAATTGTAAATATTAAATATGATCCTCAATTGTTTTAAAAGTTCTCCAAATATGTTTCCCCCACCAAGAAGTGGGTGTTCCTTCTTGCCAAGGCTGACTGACTGGTATTGTTACTGATTCAAAACAGAAAAAGGCCCCTCCAGCTGTCTTCTGTCCATAGTCCACAGCCCCTGAGTGGTTGGTGCTAATGAGTGAGGGATCCAATTTACTAGTGCTCCTTTTTGAATATGGGTGAGCCTCCCCAGCTGCTAGTTAGCCTTGGGCACTGTGTGATTTCTCTGTAAGACATCAAGAGAGGTCAGGCTAAAAATCTGATATCAACCAACTGCACAAGTCAATGTTGTAACCTTGTAGAGACCCCGTCTATTTGGAGCTTACTGCTTACATTTTGGTGTGGTGGGACTGTGGAATTGTGCACATAAAAAAAGAGCTTTTTAAGCTGTTGTTCTTTCCTCAGGAGTTCATGCTGCCAAAACTTTTGCCCTACCAAACAGCTCCAGTGGACTCTTTGTTTGGACTGCCCCCAAGTTATAGCTGTAGTCTGCTTTAAATTATAAAATCAAAACCCCTCCTGATTTGCAGTTTCTTAGTTATCCTTCTGATATCTGTCTTCCAGCTGCTTTACTGCAATTTTTAAAAAATTAGTTTTGTTTTAAAACTGATTTTCCAAGGTGTCACAGCTTCATCCGACACAACCCATACTTCACTTCTAACCTCCTCCATTGTCAATCACTAGGGGGTGCAGTCTCCCTGTAGAGACAAGGGTATGGCCAGCAGGGGCCAAGCAATACTGCACTACAGTAACTTAAACTGGACTCAAACAAAGAAAAGACATTTATTTTTGCAAACGCAAATTCAGGGTTCATCACCAGTCAACATTGGAGAAACAATGCCCCGGCACTGCACCAGAAAGGCTTCAAATGTTTTTCTCATCATTACAACTTTGTTCGAGTTCAGTTTGTGCTCCTGTAGTGTGCCACTGCCTGGCCCCTTTGCTGCATCTTGGGGAGTTTAGCCACTTCCCTTCCTGAACAATCTGGGACACAATGGAAAGCAAATATCTCTTCCATAGCTGTTTGTATGTGCCAGAAGACAGGCTCATGGATCCAGAGAGTGGTGGGGAGGAACCAACATGTGACAGTACCCATAAAGTATGCAAGGCAATGATCAGAGGAGGAGCAAGAAGGGAGACTAGGTAGGTGCATAAAAAAGAATGCTAATGGGCAAGCAATGTGAGATGGCAGCAAGGAGGGCTGAGGGGATACTGGGATGCACAGGGAGAGGCATCAGCAGCAGAAAACAGGAAGTTGTTATCCCTCTGTACAGACAGCTGGTGAGATGCCATCTGGAGTACTGTGTGCAGTTCTGGAGACCCAATCTCCGCCAAGACATAGACAGGGTGGAAGCTGTCCAGAGGAGGGCAACCAAAATGTTGCATGGTCTGCATCGGAAGACATATGAAGAGAGATGTAAGGAGCTAAATATGTATAGCCTCAAGGAAAGGAGGGAGAGGGGGGGACATGATAGAAACATTCAAGTACCTCAAGGGAATCAGCAAAGTCCAAGGGGGTAGCATCTTTCAAAAAAAGAGGTGTGCAAGAACAAGGGGGTACAATTTGAAGAGGGGAGTGGCTCAGAGTTAATGTAAGGAAGTATTTTTTCACAGAGAGGGTTGTGGATGCATGGAACGGCCTTCCAGAGGAGGTTGTGGAGTCAAAAACAGTGGTGGAATTCAAGCATGCATGGGACAGTCATAAGGCAATTCTAGGGGGTGGGGGTAGGAAGAAGTAGGCTGCTGGTTAACTAGGATCTGCAGCTTATCCATTAGGTAGGGAAATGGGCAGACTGGGTGGGCCAAGCAGTCCTTATCTGCCATCAAATTCTACATTTCTATGTTTCTAAGTTTCTAATGGTTACATGTAAGGGGTTGGGCAGGTAAAACTCATTCTGTTTTGTTGTGTGGAACCTGGATAACCAAGTGATTTGGAGACCAGAGTGCCTATTGTTATTCCTCTAGCCTTCTTTTATAAAGTTTGTGAAAAAATGACATTATCCCTGAAGGAACACTATTACATATGCTGCATCTACCGCAGTGTGCTACATTAATGATTTGTCATACAGGATCGAATGCTGCCTGCTTTCTACCAGAGTTTAACCTGGGACTCTATATTTACTGTAGAGGATGGTGGGAGGAATTCACTGTAATGTAAAATCTCAGCTGTGAAATAATGCTGAAAAATATCCCAACTATGTTGTTAATGCAGATTTCAGCTGTGATGCCTCACATCAAAGTGGCAAACCTGTGGGAAGCTTGAGGACCAAAGGTGTTGGCCCCCAGGGTAGCTTCAAGCTGGGGGAGTGCTTTCTTTGTAGGGTACAGTGGCCAGTGCTGGCCTCCCCTGAAGTAGCAAGGAAGACAGAAGAAGTAACATGGATGTGAATTGACAGCAACCAGCTGAGAAGAAGAGAGCTGGAGTGAGTAGGTGAGCAGACCAGTGCAGTAGCTTGAAGCAGTAAATTAAAAACAAAACAGAAAACACATCTAACATGTAGTCCTACATTCAAATGTAGGCCTTCTCAGCTCTTGAGTAACACTGCTGTCTAATACTATAACATATTGTAAGTGATGCATGTCTAATGCGCTGTTTTAAAACCCTACTAAACTGCAGCCCTTAACTCCCCCTTCCTGTTTTCAGTGCTAGATCCAAATGCAAGTTAAAACCTATATCCCCAACAAACAGCTCTGGTGGATCCTTTGTTTGGACTACCCCCCCAACACACACACACACACACACACACGCGCACACACACATACACACTCAATGGCCACCCTGCACGAACAGTCGGCGCTTGTAGGACTGTGGAAATGTGCCCAGAAAAAAGAGCTTAAACTTTTTAAAGCTGCTGCTCTATCCTCAAGACTTGATGTTGCCATGCGAATGGTCCATGCAACTTACATGACCCTCCTCTCAATTTTCATGTGATGAGGCTGCTGTGCTGATGAGACAAAGCTGACACAATAAGACAGAGTTGCAGTTTAGCAATTTTTTTTATACTCTCCTTCCAAATTCCTGGCTACCTTGCTTCTCTCCTATTACCTGTGGTCTGCTTTAAACATAGCATTTCTGTGGCTCTGCCACTGGTTTGCCTGATTTCTGTGGCCAGCACCACGTTTATTTATTTTTTGAAGAGTTTTACCAGAAAAACACACAAGTTGTTCTACACTGAGCCCCAGCAACCGGGCAACCAAATGGTCTAGCACACAGAGAAGGACACCTTTTTATGTGGAGTTAAACAAATGAGCATTGTTAAATAAAAACCAAAAAAAATACAAAACATTTGATCATATTAATCTGATTGAACTATGTATTTAATAGTGTGAGGGAGCAATGGCAACCAAGCCCAATTAATAACCCTAAATGGGCAAACAGTGCCCGATGGGTCTGCATGCCATCAATTTGTGATTTCTCTGTAAGACATTTTGTAAAAAGAGATTCTAGCCGTATTGGTCCTTGGAAAACAGGAGACACTGGAAGGTTTGACTCTTTTTATTTCAACAACAAGAGTCTTGTACAAAGATGGAATTCAACACAAGAAAGCCCAGGAAGCTTTTGTATAATTCCATCTTTTACAAGACTCTTTTTGGTCCACACCTTCCAGTGCCTTCTGTAAGACATGGTATTCTTGCACAAGAAGACATACTAGAGCAGTCAGGTTAAAAACTCAGATACAGCATGCTGCCAGCAGCTGACAAGTGATGGTCACTGAGGGGCACAAGTGAAAGTAAAAAGTAAGTTGCACTCTTCTCTTTCACTTTCGCTTGCTCTCCTGCGCATGCGGTACATTAACTCTAGCCAGATTCTCGGAGAGGACTCCTTAACACTAAAAACAGAGTTTTTCAAACGTAAAAATACAAAACTCACAAACACCAAACTCACCTGGGAAATCCTTCCCCACCATCACGCACAACCATGCACAATTTTACATTTGAAAGATTTATAGTTTTTTCTCTAGATGACAGCAAATATTAAGAAAAAAACATTGAAGTCAATAGGGAAAAACACAGCTTTTTCACCTTTAATATCTCTAAGAATACCAAATGGATTTACATGAGACTTTCACAGTTTGTGGATTCTGTCATGTAGATCAAATCCTGAAATTTTTTATGTAAATCTGTAAAACCATCTTGCAGCAAGAAGCACACAGAAAATCAAGTTTAACATAGAAGTCATCAGCCATCCTAACTTGTATGACTAATAAGAGGTAATCATATATTGGATGTAGTGCTGTGTGATCTTGGAGAGAATTTGTATAAATGTAATGTTCATGAACCTTTGGGTGACAGTGACCATTTTACGGTGTCCTTCAACACTAAAAGGGAGAATGAAACATATATGGGATTAGCAAACAGGAAATGTTACAATTGGGCTAACTATAAAGCTATGACAAAGGAATTACAAACTTGGATGGAGAAAAAAGATGGAAGGAAAAAATATGGATGGTATCTGGGAAATCATTGTTAACAAAATAAAATCACTTGAGGAGAGGTTTGTGCCTACTGTAGCAAAATATAATCAGAAGGGAAGGATATCAGTATGGGTAACGAAAAGCCTGTCAGTGCAAATAAATAAAAAGAGGAGAATGTTTAAAAGAGTAAAAATAGCAAATGACCCAGAGCTTTGGGAGCAGCTTATGTGTACAGCTAAAAAGTGTAAAAAATAAATTAGAAATGCCAAAAGGAAGAAAGAAATAGATATGGCACAAAGCTCTAAAACTGATATATTTCTTCAATCATGCCCTCCTGCTTCTGCCTGGCCTTCAGAGGAATACATATTTAGTGCCTCCAGCAGTTTCTCATAGGCTCCGCCCTACTGATCCTATATAATCTTGGTGAGCCTTCACTGTACCAACTCTAGTTTGTTTATGTTCTTCCTCTGGTGATGGATCCAGAACTGGTACAGTACATCAGATGAGGCCTCACTAGGGATCTCTACAGTGGCAGAATCACCTCACTTCTCCTACTTTCAAATCCCTCCCTATATCCCCGATGCCTTGCCATATGCTTTGTTGCATTGACTAGTTTGCTTGAGTAGTTACTGATTATGACCCTCAGATATCTCCCATCTGTTGAAGCGGACAGTCTAACTCCTGCAATACAATATACCATGCGCGGAGTCTATCTACCTACAGTAAGTGCATTACTTTGTATTTCTTATCATTGAACTTCAATTACTAGACCTTAGACCATTTTTCATAGCTTTGCTAGGTCCTTCTGGAGATCCTGCACCCATTCCTCATGATCCAGCCAGCCACGTAGCTTTGTGTCATCAGCAGAAAGACACACATTTCCCTGGATACCCTCCCCAATGTTACTTATGAACATATTAAGGAGCAGCTGACACCTTCAAGAGAACTTCAACAAAACATAATATTTAGATAAAGTTCAGCTTGTATTTCACATTAGTTCTTTATTCTTTCTCCCCATTATTTATTGCTGATTTCAATTGCATGAAAATAGAATTTTTGCTCCTGAAGAGTCCATCTATTTCTGTTGCTGTTTCCTACCTGAGGTCATAATGCAGTGCTCGTGACATCACAGTTACTCTCATGGCAACAGATTATGATGTCACAGCAGAGCATTATGACTTGAAGTAGGGAGTAAGCTATAGAGGCAGATTAACTTTAAAGTAACTGTAAGGAATAAAAGTCATGTATTATACTTAATGGGGAAGAGAAATCTAGAATATATATGGAATACAAGCAGAATTTTACCTAATTATTATGTTTTTCAAAGTTTTGTTTGAGGGGTCAGTAGCTCTTTAAATAGGACAGGTCCCAGGACGAATGCCTGCAGTACTCTGCTCTTGACCTCTCTGTCCCTTGAGTTAACCCCATTAACCACTATTCTCTGTGGCTGCCACCTTAGCCAATTGTCTACCTATCTAACTAAACCTGGCTCCACTCCCAAGTCCTCACACTTCTTTAACAGCCTACTGTATGGTACCAAACTGAAGGCACTGTTGAAGTTAAAGTAGAGCAAATCAGTTACCTGTCCCCAGTCTATTGCCTTGGTGACACAATCAGAAAACAGTATCAGGCTGGTGCAAAAACATCACCCTGACACAAACCCATGCTGCATTGCATTCTGTAGTCCATTGTCTTCTAGGTACGTCACTAAACTCTCCCTTGACTATGGTCTCAATCAGCTTACCTATGATGGAGATAAGTCTGAGAGGTGTGTAGTTTCCCAGATCCTCCCTGTCCCTCTCTTTATAGAGGGGTACTACATCAGTGGATTTCCAATCTGAGGAGAGGCCAGGAGACCAGTCAATCAGAAATAATTTAGCATGGGGAAGGGAGGGGAGGATGGGGGCAGTTCATGTAACATTTTGAACATATGCAGGGTATGTTGTAACTTCCTGTCCCCTGTATTGTGAAAATCTGATAATAAAGTTTGAATTGAAAAAAAAAGAAAGAATTTAGCATATAAGGAGGAGGAGGAGGAGGAGTCAACATGAGGAAATTCCCTCAGGGTGATGATTTTTTTGAGGAGCTTTTGGTGTTTTTTGCAGCTTAGTTTTCCATAATCAGAAGGTGGGAGAGGGATCACTTATGGAGTCAGGTTTTACTCCAGTTACTTGGACCCTGTTGGGTCAGTTGGGGAGCATCCTGTCTAGTAGGGAGTGATGCACACCATTCCTAGAGAGACAGCAGGGGTCAGAGATCATTTGGGTGAGGTCAGTTTTGATAGTTTTGATACATAGGTTTGAGAATTAGGACTAAGCCAGCCCAGATTAAGGTCACACATAATAACTTCATGATGTCCTAACTTGGTAGAATTGTGCTTGAAGTGCAGATAGGTCAATAGTATCACATTTAGGGGGATTGTTGGAATAAACAACGTGTTATTTTTGGTAAGACATACTGTAGGAAGAGGGGTGTCATGTGGTATAGTAGTTCACAGGGTAAGCCCATTCCAACATCATAAGGAATCATGGTGTCTCTGAGATGGGACTTATAGCATAGAGGTAGGCCTTTCCTTTTTTTGTAAAGAAGTGGTCAGCTCAGATGAAACTGTAATTTTGGTTGCTGCAGAAAAAGTCAGACAAGTTAGGTCTGAATCAAGATTTTGAGATGCTAAGAATACCTGGGGAGTGGTGCGACAGCCAGGCCTCAAGTTCTGTCTCATAAGCCAGGAGGCTGCAGATATTTATGAGAGCAAGTTTGAGCTCTTGTGACCTGCCCAGGGTGGGGGGATGTTGGAGGAGGCTGAGGACCTGGGTTGTTTTGCTGTTACCTGCAAGGCAGAGATAAATAGTAGGGACCCAGAGGACTATGAGCTTCATAAAGCTCCTTGTCAAGTGGGGAAAATGACTTGAGCTGATATGTAGGTACTGCATTATGTGTAGCATGATTGTATGACACAGTAAAGCAGCTGTGTTGGGGGTGGCAAATATTTTGATAACAAGGTGTTTTGAGGAGCTATAATCCAGGACAGAGTTGAGGGGGTGGGATCAACAGCTCCCAAGGAAGATAAGACAGAGTCTGCCAGCTAAAGAAGGATATGAGGATCCCTCTCTCCCCTACAAGGGAGATGATGAAACCTAGGTACATGGTAAGGATTCATGGGGAACAGGAGGTTATTATCTGGCTTTTAAAATTAATAGCTCTGTTTGACAATGGAAACACCACCAAGATAGGGTGACCCACCAGTACACAGTTTCCCTCATTGGACCATTTTTGTTGCCCTCCTCTAGACAGATTGCAGATGGACCCTGTCATTTTTTTGGTGTGGATTCCAGATATGTGCACAGTATTACAGGTGTGGTTTCCAGAATGTGCACAGTATTCCAGGTGTGGTTTACCAAAAAATGTCTAAGCAATATTGTGTGTTGTTATCCATATTGACAATGTGTTTACTCTGGATAACCCAGCAGAGATGTGACATCTTGTTTTCAGTGAGGTCCAGCTACATCACATTTTTACAATTTATTGAACCAGGATAGCCATGCAGAGGAAAAACAACTAATTTACAATGGGGACCAGGTTTTAAAAATGTTTTACACTGCATTTACCTGTACTGAGGATAGCCCAGCCTAGCTTCAATGTTATAGCTACAGCAGAAATGTCATTTCAACCGTTTATGACTGTGACAAAATGAAAATTCTAATCTTTTCTATGCTTACTGCTGGCAGCATGCAGTACAGTATATGGTGACAAAAGGGGGAGAAGAGCAAACTACTTTTTTTTGGATCCTGATAAGTGAAAAGTCTACTGAGAGTATGCATATTAGCATAGACTACAAATAACTATTTCCTACAAAGTCAGTTAGTTTAGTTAGTTAGTTAATTAGTTAGTTCAGACAGATACCTTTGAGCTTAAATAGTTCATTTACAAAGGTTCATTTTCATCAACAGAGCACAGCAAATTACATCAGAATATCTGCTAAAGGGCATAACAATGGGTTTACAGCAACAATCAACAATATATACAAGGTTTACTATACAATGTATAAGTTACCCAAATCATTTACAACTGAATCAGCATACAATAGGTTTTGTCAATATGAAGATAAGGAACATGAAGAGATGGTCAGTTAGAGCAGAGGAACAAGCGGTTCACAGGAACATTGTCTGATACGTAGGATGGGAGAATCAGGGGCAGTTACAGACGACATTGGGGCTAAGTGATTGTAGTAAAGGAAAAATAATAGGAGTCCATGACCAATTTATGGGGATAAAGGTTTGAAGGTGGTTTTTATATGAATAAATGATGCTAAAAACATAAGCTTGGGGGACCCTCTCAAACATTTGGACAATTGCTGCCAAGTGGCCAAGTTCAAGATGACCACCAAAAATCTCTAAAATGTCATACCCGGCTCATAGTTGTCATACAAAGCTGTATTTGGTGTCTAAATGGAGGTTTTGAGAGTCAAGGAATTCATTTCTTATAATAAAAATATTCTTTCTTGAAGCCAAAGACACCATGATTTCATGTTCTCAAATTTACACAATAATGACTGCTTAATTCCACGTTCCCCCACTGCCAAAACTTGTGATTTGTGTTTTTAAAATGAAGTATATAATGCATGTCATTGTTCAGTGTCAGAAAAATAGGCAACTTTTATTTTTACAAAATCTGGTTTTATACAGTTAGTAAACTTTTTAATTGAAAAGTTCTAGTTTGGTAGCATTAGTCAGATTGTACAATTATGTAATATCCATAATGTCCAAAGCCTTATTGCTGTCTTCATGTGAGCATGCCCAAAATCTCCTACTCATTTTCTTCTTCCACGTTATTCTCAGAGTCATTATCAGAATCATAGTCTGTATCAGATTCTGATTCATAGTCTGTATCAGATTCTGCATCATCTTTTCCAGGTGTTAAAATGTTCTCTTGTGCTACAGCATCCCTGAGGTTCTTTGGTAGAAGTGTATTTGTGTATCAAAGAGGTTGACATTTCCTTTCAGTCAGACTCCAGCCATGATCCAGTGGTAATGGTGGAGCATCAGGCGTATCATAGTTGAGCAGGATGTACACCTGCTAGTTAATGTGCTTCACCTTCAAATCATGTGAATCACAGTCCAGAGGTATTCTCTGGGTTGACTTTCTCTTCATTTTGTCCCACTTCAATGCCTGATCCTCAGCAAATGTCTTGCTGATACTGTCTCAATAGACAAACCTGATAGTAAACTTCACCAAGTTGTCCAGAATATTTGGTATCCCTTGGAGACTATTTCCAACACCTGACAACAACCTATGTGCTGTTTCAGATTTCATTGCACTTTGAAATACTGACTTCTTTCCATGTCCAAACAACCCTGAGACTGCATCTGCTCCCATGTGTATATGAAGAGGTATGATGACTTGAGCAACTTCTTTTGAACACAGTGCCTTTCAGTCAAATAGGTCCATCTTCCTCTTCAATCTGAGAACATTGTAAACCCATTATGATACATATGCAGCTATTACTACTACATCAGTGTCTTCTGCATCAAGTACAACAACATCCTTTACTCCATTCTTCCTCAGGTGTGAATATATATATATATATATATATATATATATATATATATACAGAAATACTATGTCTGCTTCTATGTGGTAACACTGAACTCTTTAATTTGCACATGTTCATCCTCAGAGGACAGATCCCAACAGTTGCTCCTCAAAGAATATAGAAATTGGATGGCTGGATGTTGATGTGCAAACACCTTGAATTCACCCTTCAGGAAGTGTTGGATACATATTTTGTTGCCTGGGTTTTTGAACATGTGGAACTCATTTGAAGCAGGCAGCTTATCTTCTGTCTTGAGATATACATATATGTGTGTGTGTGTGTGTGAGAGAGAGAGTGTGTGTGTGTGTATATTCCACATCCTTCCTGTGCATGATGTGCATGTTTTCCTACATTCATGCTCACTGTCTTTGATACTCATCTTCAAGTCATATGGATCATTCACAAAGACAATCTCAGAAACTTTGTAGTGTCAAGCATGGGCAAGTGCAAATACCTTATGAGCATAATCTTCCCATGTGAAGTCAGTCTCATCATGCTTTTCTCTATCCTCTGCAGAAGGAGTGGCAAGCCTCCTAATGAGTCCCATGTCTACCAGGGCAATGTAGCCACTGATGAGGTGTAGTGGAGCTAGGTTCAACTTTTCAACTACCTTAGATTTTTGCACTTTGACCATAATTCCATTAGGATTGAATATTGAGAGACATTTCTCTCTCACACAATGGTCCATTACTTGTGACAGGTCAAATTTCTCCTGGCACTTTTGAGCAAAAGAGATTATGTCTGCCATGACATTATTTTCCATTACACTAGTCCTTGTTATAATGGTTTTTGTTCCATCTCTGATAATAGGTTGTCTACTGAAGTTGTACCTTGTGTTTCTGTGAACTGTTTCATCAAATGATTTCTTAGTTGGAAACATCTGCTCCTGAAAGAATTCATTGACTAGTGATTCATCATCCTCATATACTGTTTCAAAGTCCTGGACAAGTTTTTCTGATGTAATTATTCCAGATTGGAGAGTCCTCAGAGTAGGCTTTGTAAGGTCAAAAGGATCACAGTCAAATTCTGTGATGCAACTATCAAGATCCTGTACTGCCTGTTCATCTGCTCTAAGTCGGGTGGTTCAGTTCTCACTGTGGCATTGAGAGGTAGTCTTCATGTTTGTGATGGCATGCAGAGAGACTCTAACTCTATAAAGTTTGCATTTCAAGTGTGAGTTAGCAAAATTTTCTTATTCTTCAAAATTCTCATCCAACCGGCTTTCATCATTGAGCCCTTGTTCATTGTCATTGCTATCTATAGATCCAGTGGCAAGCAAGAGTAGGGGTTCCCTGTCATTGATTTTGCAAATAAACCATCACACATGTATTTGATTTTCTCCTCAGGTAGACAGCTGATATCTAGCCAGAACTCAATGAGCCATCTTCCATACTTGTCATATACTTGCAGCCATGGCAACATCAATCTGAGTGATGCCTTGAATGCCTCCCCAATCCTGAGTTCTTATTGCATGGATATTCATCATCAGTATTTCAGTCATGCACATGAAACTGAGCCAATACTTTGTCATTGAGCAATTAGAATTGTCAGCCATTTTGAATGCTTTCACAACAAATGAGGATAACTCTTGATCAGCCTCTAGTTCATCCCAGATCACCTTGAGCTCTACATGTGTGTTTGTGGAAGGGTTTTCTTGTAGCTCTGGAGACAAATGTAGACCATCATTATGTCCTTTTTGAATTATTCTATGAGTCAGTACCTCAAACATCAGTCAAACACATATGTTGCTTCTCTTATAATGTTTTCTGCACAGTGTATTTTCAACTGAACCCTCTGTAATCACAATAGCTGCCACAAGAATGTCAGATATATCAGGTCCTTTGAATTGCTTGATTGCTGATATGAAAGAACACTGTGCATGGAATTTACCTAGGAATGGAAGGATGAGTTCAAACTGTGTAGAATTCTTATTTTTCAACAGAACAACCAGAGCATAGACTGGCTGGTCTCCAACTAGTTGAATGAAAGGCATCAATTTATTTTTTGCTACAGCAACTATGCAACACATCATCTCATGTACTGCTGACTTGTGGGGTGGCTTGGGCAATGGGAGTAGTAGTATGGTTTGCTCCTTGTAGCCAACTTCTGGATATTGGCTTGAAATCCAGCAAATGCTCCAATCATCTGTCTTTCTGCTGGGACCTCGTTTCCATTACTATCAAGACAAGACAAGACAAAGAATGGATCATTTCTCAAATCTTTTGGTCCCAAGTGCTTTGTGCTGAAATATCAACTTCAGCTAAAGTTGATGGTAGACCCCATTTGACTGTCTTGTAAGGTTGAACTCTGTGTTGTTCTGCACTGATATTTTTTATATCAAAAGGCTTTACCATGGCCAGTTTAGGATGATTCTCAGTAGAAACTTAAGTAGCAACATTCTCTGGTTGAACAAACATCACGTTTGCATGGTGAGATGTATCTTCTCTGGTCAATGTGTTGTACTGAAAGTCATCATCATCTAGAATGGCAGTTCCAGGAAAATAATTTGCAAGCTCTTCAGGACAGCTGTCATTTTTTTCAAGCTCAAACTCAGACCATGTAGCATACAGATTAAGAATATCCTGGTAGCTTATTCTGAGTGATAGTTTCATCATCATGTCTATAATCTCATGACTTCTAATCAGGCCATGAATCGTCATTGATAACTTGACCTTTTAGGAAGTGTGTTTCCCCGTGATGGTTGAAAATAACAGTGATGACAAGGCTGCAAACTCTGGATCCTGGCAGACATCACTGAAGTCACTAGCAGCAGGGTTCTTTAACCAGGTGAGAAACTTTCATAACTCATGATTAGATTCTCCAGTGTTCTCAAGCTCATCAATATGTGGAGGCCAGCTCATACCTGTATCACGTGGTAACTTATCTTTCAAGTGCCTGGCAATGGTAATCAGTAATTGTTCATTGCTCACTCCCCATGAGTAGAATGCTACTTCAACAAAAGTCCATGGGACTTTCGTAAAAGTTCCATAGGTAAACAGCCCTGAAAAAAACTTTTATTGCCACTTCACAGCAAAAAAATGGTTAAGATTTTTGGGCTGAAATTTGCAGGTTGGCAAGCCCTTGCCCCACAGATGTTTCTTTTACTGGTTTGGTAATAAAAAAAATTGATAACAGTTCCATAGTTACAGCACTCTAAAGTTTCACATTTTCCCATAGGATAACATTGCGGTGGTAGCGGCACCTTTTAGCGCCTATATCTCAAAAATGGTTTGAGATACGGATTTTTCACTAAGCACAGCTTAATACATCATTAGGCATACTAAGCATGCGTGGATGTGGAGGTGGCCAGGTCATGAATACAACTGCAGTGAATATTTTTCCAAAGTTCCTATGGTTACTGAGATATTGCGAGTTTTGCCTCACAAGAGTTACCTGGACTGGCTCTAGGCCTGTGCTGTGTCTCTTTACTTATGGGTACTTGGGAATGCAGGGCCCCTAGAGCCTGGAACTCCCGCATATGGATCTCATTATGCAGTAATGGGAGCACAGGGCACTATATTATGTAGTAGTGGGAGCACAGGGCCCTCTGGGCCCTGCAATCCCACACAGAGATGCGATATCAATGTAATATCTGTACAATCATGTATAGATGGGAGCACAGGGCCCAGGGCACCCTGTGCACCCACAAGAAAATCAGAGACAATTACAAAATGTATGCATGATGGGAGCGCAGGGCAGGCCCAGCGCTCCCACAACCACATATGAGTAACATTACACTTTCTGAAAAAGAAAGGAAATTCATTGCTAAAAAGCTATATTAATGCATTAGTTAGGGTTGTCATTACAGTGACAAACATTTAGAAATTCAATGTTAGGGTTATCAACCCTACCCCCCACTCCCCCTCCATATACCAACAGGCAACGGGGTGTGCCTTGGGGTCTTTGTCCCTAACTCTCACCCTATTCTCCCTGCTGTACCATCTCAGCTTCCTTGTAGAGTGGAATAGGTGCGAGTTAGGACCTATGACCCCATGGCACACCCCAATGCCTGTGGGAGGTGGTGGGTGGGGGGTAGGTTGGCAACCCAACATATCGAATTGCAAACTTTTGTCATTCTAATGACAACCCTAACGATGCATTAATGAAGTTTTTGCAATATATATGTGTGTGTGTGTGTGTATGTATATATATATATATATATATATATATGTATATATATATATATTATATATATATATATATAATATACATACAGTATATGCAGTAGATAGATAGATAGATATCAATAGAAATGTGGCTTCAAGAAACAAGATTTTTATTATAAAAAATTAATTCATTGGTCCCTAAAACCCCCATTTAGACACCAAATACAGTTTTATATGAGCTGAGATATGCCATTATAGAGATTGTTGGTGGCCATCTTGAACATGGCCACCTGGTGGTAATTGCCCAAATTTTTGAGATGGTGCCCCAAGCCCATCTTTTTTAGTACCATTTATTCATATAAAAACCACCTTCAAACTTTTGTACCCATAACTTGGTCACAGATTCCTATTATTTTTCTTTTACTAAAGGGGCAAAACATTTTTTACGTATGTAAGAGAAAAGAGGAAGACCAAGGGAGGGACTGTGAGGTTAAGAAGGGAATGGTGACTGTGCAGAAGGGGACCAAGAAAAGGCAGACATCTTGAACAAATACTTCTGCTCAGTGTTCACAGAGGAAGGCGAAGAGGAGGGACAGCAAAAAAGTAACATGAGCTTAGAAGTGGGGGGGAGGTGGATACTAGTCCTTTTTCAGAGGCGAGTATTGAAGGGACAAAGCAATGGGCCAGACAAGGTGCATCCAAGGGTGTTGGTGTAGCTCAGGGAGGTACTGGCTGCACCTTTGACAGTACTATTTAACAGATCACTGGAAACCAGATTGGTTCCAGAGGACTGGAGGACATATTTAGTCTCACTTCATAGAGGCAGCAGCTGGGAGGAGGCTGGTAATTATAGGCCAGTCAGCCTGGGAGAGGGGGACAGATGGATGAAAGGTCAGAGAAGGGGAGATGGGGAGCTAAACATGTGGTTCAAGGGCTGGTACCAGGAAAAATTACACAAATTTGTAGGGAACTGGCAACAGTTTTGGGAGTGAAAGTTCTTTAAATTTGATGGACTGCATCTGACTATGGAGGGAATCAGTGCATTGGGGAAGAAGTTTGATGTCTTTGCAGCATATCTAAACTAGCAAATGGGGAGAGGGGGTACAGCACACGAACCATTGAATGGGAAGAATACCCCACCCCCCCTCAGCTAATGGTCAAACAGGAGTTCAGCATGTTTGTAGTTCATTTGCATCACCAGGTAAAGAAAAAGGTCTGGCTTCCCATATGATGCACAGGGGAAATGCCGGACCTTGCCCAACAACTAACACATCAAAATATGACCAATGGAAAATCATGTACACAAATGCTCACAATCTGGGAAACAAGATCCCAGACCTGCAGGCAATAATGACAGAGGCTAAACTGGTCATAGTAGCCATTAGCGAGACATGGTTTACCAGTAACCACACTTGGGGGACTTCAGTACCTGGCTATGCACTTTTTAGAAGAGACCGAGGTGCAAAAAGGGGAGGTGGAGTGGCCCTTTATGTCATTGAAAATATCAAAGCTACAGAAATTCGTAATACACATAAGGAACCAGAAGGACTGTGGGTCACCCTGGAAACAGGAAATGGGACAGCCATATGAACTGGGGTTGTGTACAGGCCTCCAGACAAGGGGGAGGACATAGACATGTTACTGTTAGAAGATATACAAAACATGACAGCTAAAGGGGGGGTTCTGGTAATGGGAGACTTCAACATGCCAGATACAGATTGGTCAATACCAGCAGGGACATCTGCCAGGACTAGACATATGGCGCATTCCCTGCAGGGGTAGGGCCTCAAACAACTGGTACAACAACCCACTAGAGACAGAGCTATCCTAGATCTAGTACTGACTAACAGGGAAAGGAACACAGATCTCCAGGTAGAAGGTCACCTGGGGGCCAGTGATCATCACATGGTATGGTTCAGTTTGGCCACTAGAACAAAATCACCCCATTCCAAGGCAAAAATATGGGACTTCAGAGGAGCTGACTTTGATAAGATGGCCAACAGAGTTAAGCTAACCCTGGCAAAAAGAAATACAGGTGAGGGGGTACAGGCAAAGTGGGCAAGCATTAAAGATGCAATACTTGAAGCAACATCCCATTGTGTTAGTGAGAAAAGGAAGTGCAAAAGAAGAAGTAAATCACTTTGTTTCTCAAACACAATAGCAGATAGGGTCAGAGCCAAAAGGCTGGCCTTCAGGAAATATAAGGGAACGCAACAGGATGAAGATAGGGAGGCATATCAAACTTCCCTAAGGGAAGCAGGGAAGGCAGTAAGGCAGGCAAAGGCCCAAACTGAGGAAACACTAGCATGAACAGTACAAGAAGGTGACAAGACTTTCTGTAGATACATTAGTGAAAGGAGAAAGTCCAGAGGGGGTATTGCTAAGAGCAAAGGGGATAAGGGTGTGTGTGAGGAGGAGGACCATGTAAAAGCATCTATCCTAACTAGATACTTCTGCTCAGTATTTACTAAAGAGAAGGTAGGGCAGGGCCCACAGCTCTGCATCATGGACCCGGGGGGGGAGGGAGTTGTGCACTAGTCCCTTCACAAAGGAAAGGGTCCTACAAGAGCTCGATAAGCTCAGGGTGGACAAGGCAATGGGACCTGATGGCATACATCCCAGGGTACTAAAGGAGCTAAGGGTGGAACTAGCAGAGCCATTACCAGAACTGTTTAGTGAGTCTCTGAGCACAGGAGAGGTCCCAGAAGACTGGAGAAAGGCTCATGTGATCCTGATCCACAAGAGTGGTAGCAGGAAGGAGGCAGGGAACTACAGACCGGTCAGTCTTACCTCAGTAGTGGGCAAGATTATGGAGACACTCCTTAAGGAAAGGATAGTGCAACACCTGAAATCCATAGGAGCACAGGATCCAAGACAGCATGAGTTTACAAAGGAAGGTCCTGTCAAACTAATCTCATAGATTTCTTTGACTGGGTAACCAGAGTGGTGGACCAGGGGGAGCAGTTGATGTTGCCTACCTTGACTTCAGCAAAGCTTTCGATACTGTTCCACATAGAAGATTGATTAATAAGCTGGGTAGGCTCAGGGTGGGTCAGACATTGGTCAACTAGGTGGTAAACTGGTTGACGGGCAGAGAACAGAGAGTGGTGGTAGATGGTATACAGTCAGAAGATATGCAAGTCACAAGTGGGGCACCTCAAGGATCAGTCCTGGGGCCAGTCATCTTCAATATCTTCATCAGTGACATTGCAGATGGACTGGACAGTAAGGTTTGTCTGTTTGCAGATGACACCAAGATCTGCGACAGAGTAGATGATCCAGATGGTGTGGGCAGAATGAGAAGAAATTTGGATAAACTAGTAAAATTGTCAGCAGAGTGGCAACTGGGGTTTAACGCAAAGAAGTGCAAGATCATGCACATAGGGAAGAGAAACCCTGAAGCCACCTATAGACTGGGAGGGGAGTTGCTGGCAGTCACAAGGGAAGAAAGAGACTTGGGCGTCATCATCACCGATGACCTGAAATCATCTAAGTAGACCTCTAAAGCAGTAGGTAAGGCTAGAGGGATGTTGGGGTGTATTAGTAAGGGTATCACAAGTTGGAAGAGGGAGGTAATAATCCCTCTTTACAAGACACTGGTTATGCTCCATCTGGAGTATTGCGTGCAGTACTGGAGGCTACAGTTTCACAGGACATTACCCAAATTGAGGCAGTCCAGAGAAGGGCAACCAAAATGGTGCAAGGACTGCATCAGAAAACATATGAGGACAGATTAACGGAGCTCAATATGTATACCCTAGAGCAAAGGAGGGAGAGAGGTGATATGATTGAAACATTCAAACACCTTAAGGGCATTAACAAGGTGAAAGAGTCTAACATGTTTCAATATAAGAAAAATAGCAGGACAAGAGGAAACAGCATGAGATTAGAGGGAGGCCGATTAAGGGGTAATGTGAGGAAGTTCTTTTTCACAGAAAGGATGGTGGATGCATGAAACGGCCTACCTCAGGAAGTGGTGGATATGAATACAGTGCAGGGATTCAAACAGGCATGGGATAGGCATAAGGGAGCATTACAGATGAGTATGAATAGACAGGCCATTGACAGAGCAAAGGCCTATGGCACATTCATAAGGTAGAAAAAGAAATGGGCAGACTGGATGGGCCTTGCGGTCCTTATCTGCCGTCTTCTATGTTTCTATGTTTCTATCTTTGCTTCCAAGCCTGACATTGGTGGTGGGAAAGTTAATGGAAACATTGCTGAAGGAAAGGATTGTGGAATATCTTAAATCCAAAGGTTTACAAGACCCATGGCATCATGGATTCACGGGGTGGGGGGAGGTCATGTCAAATTAATCCGAATTTGACTGGGTGATCAAGGAATTAAAACAGGGTGGAGTGGTGGATGTGGCCTACCTAAATTTCAATAAGACTTTTGGTACTGTTCCATATAGGCATCTAGTAAGCAAGCTGGCTAGCTTAACAGTGGGAACAAAGGTGATAAACTGGGTAAAAAATTGATTAGGGGATAGGTGACAGAGGGCGGTGGTAAACAGAGTTCACTTTGAGTAAGGGAAGGTGACCAGCAAGGTACATCAGGTATTGGTGCTGGGACCAGTCCTTTTTAATATATTTATAAGTGACATTACAGAGGAGCTGGTAGGGAAGGTCTGCCTCTTTGTAGATGACACCAAAATCTGCAACAGTTTGACACTATGGGGATGATGGCAAGGACAAGTAGTGACCTGACAAAACTTGAGTGGTCAAGAGTATGGCAGCTGGGTTTCAATGCAAAAAGTGCAAAATAATGCACTTAGGGCAGAGGAACCTGGGGGCAGAGTACAAAATGGGTGGAGTGGCATTGACAACCAAGCAGGAAAGTGACCTGAGGTAATCTTATCAGTTGACTTGAAGGTGGCCAGGCAGTACAACAAGGCAGTTGGGATGGCTAGTGGGATGCTGGAGTGCATAGGGAGAGGTATAACCAGCAGAAGAGGGAAATAGTATTGCCCCTGTATAGATCACTAATAACACCTCACCTTGAATACTGTTGCCAGTTCTGTAAACCAAATATCTGGAAGGACATAAACAGAGTAGAGGTGGTCCAGAGAAGGGTAACTAAAATTGTGCCGGGTCTGCATCAAAAGCCCTATGAGAAGAGATCATGGAACCTCAATATTTACACCCTGGAAGAGTATGGGGGGATATGATAGCACGTTAGAGGCCTTTAAATACCTCACAGGGGGTAAACAAGTTACAGGAGGGAAGTATTTTTCAGGAAAAAAGGTGCTCAAGAATAAGGGTACATACTGTGAAGATGGAAGGGGGTAAACTGAGAAGAGATGAAAGAAGTATGTCTTCACAGAAAGAGTGGTGGATTCCTGGAAAAGCCTTCCAGCGGAAGTTGTGGGGGCAAAGACAGAGGTGGGGGTCAAGAATGGATGGCATAAGCATAAGGGTATCTTCATGGAAAGGAAAGGGGAGGGAGACAGAGAAAGAGCCAGAGATTGACTAGGGTCCATGATAGTACTGTAGGAAGGGAAAAATGGGCAGGCTGGTTGGTCAGATTCTACGTTTCTGTTTGTATGTTCCTTGATGAAGGGTGTTTGTATGTTCCTTGATGAAGGGTGTTTGTATGTTCCTTGATGATGGGTGTTTGTATGTTCCTTGATGAAGGGTGTTTGTATGTTCCTTGATGATGGGTGTTTGTATGTTCCTTGATGAAGGGTGTTTGTATGTTTCTTGATGATGGGTGTCTTTCTTGCCATGCTAAAAAAGGCAGTGGTTAAGATCACTCCCTGGGAGGTATCACTCAGAACATATTACAGAACCAGGCATCCTTGTCTCTTGCCTCCTTCCTGGTGCCCTGTAGAAATACCTACCCCTCAAATCCTCAGACCATGACCTCCTGTTGATTCCTAGGACTAGGACCAAAACTGGGGAAGCAGCCTTCTCTGTCTCCACCCTGAAATCATGGAACAATATACCCACTAATATTAGACACTGTTCTGTGGTCCATGTTTTCTGGAATCCGTACCACTCACTATTAGAACAGTCAGCCGTATGATCCTGTTCCTAGCCCCTGACCTCTGTGACTCTTACCTATGTACCTGAAAGTCCTCACACTTGTCACTTTGAAAACCTGATATGTTGACTGTACTTTTGCTTTATAACATTTGAGCTTCCTGCTTGTGACCTTTCTCTTAAGCTTCTTCAACTGATAGCCATGCACCTTAATGTTTACTGTATTGTTTAACTTACTGTCACACACAGTATGGTTTAATATGATCATCATAAACTGTATTGTTGTAGTAATGTCTTGCACTGTATTGTTTCATTTGATTTGTACTCTCTCAGGCCATGCCTGAAAATAGGCAAATGGTTGTCTAGTGCACCTTACCTGGTAAACAACAATTAGATAGACAGACAGACAGACAGACAGATAGATAGATAGATAGATAGATAGATAGATAGATAGATAGATAGATAGATAGATATTGTAGCTAGACAGACAGATAGTAAAGACAGACAGACAGAAATAGACAGACAGACAGACAGATAGATAGATGCAAAATCAGTGGTTAAAGGGGACAAAACCTTTTACAGGCACATAAGTGAAAAAAGAAGGACAAAGGGAGGGATAGTGAGACTGAAGGGGGAGGATGGGAGCCGCGTGGAGGATGACAACAGTAAAGCTGACATATTGAACAGGTATTTCTGCTCAGTCTTTACTAAGGAAGAGGGGGGTAATGGGTCTGAAGGAGTACAAGGGTGAGAATGGTGCAGAAATGGACACAAGTCCCTTTACACGAGAAAGGGTCCTGAAGGAACTGGAAGTAATAAGAGCTGATAAAGCAATGGGGCCAGATGGGGTGCACCCCAGGGTCCTTAAAGAACTAAGAGAGGTGGTGGTTGAACCTCTGGCTATCCTGTTCAGCCAATCACTGGAAACAGGGGAGGTACCCAAAGACTGGAGGACAGCAGATGTAGTCCCCTTATACAAAAGTGGGAACAAAGAGGAAGCAGGGAACTACAGACCAGTCAGCCTCACCTCGGTAGTGGGAAAGATCATGGAAGCACACTGAAGGAGAGATTGGTGGAACATCTGGTTGTCAATGGACTACAGGACCCAAGGCAGCATGGTTTCACCATGGGGAGGTCATGTCAGACCAACCTCGTTAAATTTTTAACTGGGTGACTAGGGAGGTGGATCAGGGAGGGCAGTGGACATGGCCTATCTGGACTTCAGCAAGGCCTTTGACACTGTGCCACATAGAAGACTATTACACAAACTGGGAATATAGGTGTGGGCAGGACAGTAGTGTGGTGGGTAGGTAACTGGCTGGGTGGCAGGACACAGAGGGTGGTGGTAAATGGCTGTCACTCCACAGAGGGAAGAGTGACCAGTGGGGTACCACAGGGATCAGTGCTGGGACCGGTCCTATTCAACATCTTCATCAGTGACATTGCACAGGATATAGAAGGCAGAATTTCACTGTTCGCTGATGACACAAAGCTCTGTAACAGAGTAGACACACCAGAGGTTGTAGACAGAATGAGAAGGACCTGCAGAAACTTGAAGAATGGTCAAGGGTTTGGCAGTTGAAATTCAATGCAAAGAAGTGCAAGATAATGCATATGGGGCACAAAAACCTGGCACAATATATCAGTTGGGGGTGAGGATATAGCATGCACCAAGCAGGAAAGGGATCTTGGGGTTGTCATCTCTGATGACCCCAAGGTAGGGAAACAGTGTGACAAGGCATCAGGTAAAGCAAATAGGATGCTGGGATGTATAGGCAGGGGCATCACCAGCAGGAAAAGGGAGGTCATAATTCCGCTATACAAGACACTAGTGAGGCCCCACCTGGAGTACAGTGTACAGTTCTGGAGACCATACCTACGTAAGGACATAGACAGGGTAGAGAAGGTTCAGAGGAGGGCAACAAAGATGGTGCATGGGTTGCATCACAAGTCCTATGAAGACAGGTTGAAGGAACTGAACATGTACTCCCTGGAGGAGAGGAGGGAGAGAGGATATGATAGAGACATACAAGTATCTTACAGGGAGGAACAGGGTGCAGGAAAACACTATTTTTAAGCGAAAAAGATGTTTCAGGACTAGAGGGCATGGGATGAAGTTGGAGGGAGGACGATTCAGAGGAAACATGAGAAAGAATTTCTTCACAGAACGGGTGGTGGACAAGTGGAACACCCTGCCAGAGGAAGTGGTGGGGGCTGAAACAATCACGGGATTTAAGAATGCATGGGATAGACATAAAGGAATTCTAGAGGTCAGGGGTAAGGGGAAATAGACTTCTAGGAAAACAAACTGAACTTACAAGCTCAAATGGGCAGACTAGGTGGGCCATAGGCCCTTATCTGCCGACACTGTCTATGTATCTATGTACTGTAGCTAGACAGACATATATTAAAGACAGACAGATAGACATGGACAGACAGACAGATAGATAGATACTGTAGCTAGACAGACAGCTAGTAAAGACAGACAGAGATAGACAGATAGATAGATAGATAGATAGATAGATAGATAGATAGATAGATAGATAGATAGATAGATAGATAAAGCCACTCCTATAAAAACACATTTTGGACCATGACAGTGTGGCCAATTACAAACCAGTTCTGAACTTTCTCTTTTTAGTAAACGTGATTAAGAAGGTGGTGGTGATACAGACTCAGTCATGCCTGTAACTATTTGACGTCTATGAGCCTCTCCAATTGGGTTTTAGGCCGATTCAATGTACTGAGACAGCTCTTGTCAGGGTGTCACATAATCTCCTCATTGCAAGGGATAGAAGGCTATGTTCCATCTTGGTCTTCTTGGATGTCTCATTCACATTCAACTCAGTTGACCACAGGGTGCGGTTGGACCACCTGAGCAGCTAAGTGGGAAACTGGCACTGTTTTGTGCTGGTTTGAGTCTTACAAGGAGAATGCAGCAGGTTACTCAAGGTGTTTCCTTTTTATGGAGCAGCTGTGCTCACCTGGACATTCCTTAAGGCTCAGTCCTTGCTCCATTGTTGTATATATGTTTCCTACAGGAGAGATGTTATGGTGCTGAGTTTTATTGCTATGCTGAGGATACTCAACTCTACCTGCCTTGTACTCCTGATGGGAGAAATGTGGCTTCAGTCTTGGAGTGGTGTCTAAGTGAGATCAACAGTTATAGGGCCTCTTTATAGGAGTTTGTGTTAGTGTTACTATTGGTGATAGCTTGTTCATACATTTGCTCCATACTTATTTATGGTTCTTATTGTTACAGTTTCATATTTCTTCAATAAAGTTGCTATTATTAAAAATAAACTGACGACCTCCAGCTGGATATGCCTCAACCCTGGTAAGACAGAAGTTTTGATTGTCAAACCAGTTCAGCATAGGTCAATGATGATGGGTGGAATAGCTTGCCTACCTTCATTGAGTGGCCAGCCACTCAGAGCTGTGGACACAATTATAAATCTGAGGGTCATTCTGGACAGCAAGCTGACACCAGAACATTAGATGTTAGTGGTTGTACAAAATGGCTTTTACCGTCTCTGTAACAATGCACAGATCAAGCTACAACTGGTGCCTGCCAATCTGGGGATGATAGTCTACACCTTTGTAACCTTCAGACCAAACTACTGCAGTGTTCTGTACCTAAGGTTATCTGGAGATTTGGTGCATCAACTGCAGTAGATTCAGAATGCTGAGACCCAGCTGGTGGCAGGAACTTCTCGAAGTGACTACTTCACACCATTCCTACACAATCTGCACTGGCTGCAAATTTGGAGAGGCATCGTCTTCAAGATCTGCTTGATGATATTCAAGCCCCACG
Source organism: Neoceratodus forsteri (assembly GCA_016271365.2). Classification (NCBI taxonomy): domain Eukaryota; kingdom Metazoa; phylum Chordata; order Ceratodontiformes; family Ceratodontidae; genus Neoceratodus; species Neoceratodus forsteri. Next base: position 1,737,685,802 of record CM028129.1, read on the forward strand.
TAATCTGGGTCTTGGTCACCTCACAAATCGCCTGGTTCTTAACTTTCCTGCCCATCTACTTCACTCCACCGGTACACAGATTGCTTGTCATTCCACATTCCTGTCTTAAGCAGTCAGAGAACAGAACACTCAGATTTCCTGATCCATTTTTGTGGAACTCATTACCTACAAGCATCTGATCTACCCTCTTGGTGGTGGCCTTTAAGACCTCCCTTAAAAGTTATCTTTTTAATCAGGCCCACTCAGTTGAAGCTTAGGTTTAAACTAAGTTTAGTTATCTAATCTTAACATCTGAATACATTTTTACCTGTTACCTGTTTTAATTTTATGTTTGATGGCTTTGTGTATTACTGTTTATTTACTTATGTTGTTTGATTGTACAGCATTCTAAGCCCTACATAAAGGGCACTACATATAACAAAGTTTCCTTGCCTTGACTCTATGCAACACTCAGGATAGTGCTCTACTGGAGGGAGTCCCTTCTTTAAACTTCCTGAGTGTCAAGTTACATACTCATCTTATCTTAAACAGACAGATTGATGCCATCCACTGAAAACTCCTTCCCAAGCTGAGTGGACTGTATAGAAGTCAATCCTGTATCTCTCTCCCTCCCAGCTCATCATGAGATTGTTCTCAAATTGATCCTTTTGACATAGGACTCTTTCTATTTTTTTTTTCTATTTTTGTTTTTTCACATTGCCTTTTTCCCACTGGGGAAGGTGGGTGGCTCAAGCCCTGATCCTGCCCACCGTGACTGATGTCCACCACCCTCGATTTCACTGGGGTCCAAGTCCCCTGTGGATCCCCCCCTCCCCGTGGGGCCAGGAGGGGGAGGTCCATCTTCCCCCCAGTTAAGTATCCAGATTTTCCCTAAGGTGGTTGAGTGACAGCGGGGACCACAAGGCAAAAGACAGGGTTTCATGAACCCTGCCGTTCCACACTTTTCCTGGTTTTCATGCCTACTGACCTTTTTTCTGGCAACACATCAGTAAATACACATGAAGGCATGCACACCCTGCAGAACTGTGGCCCTCCTTTCAAGTCACTTATTAACCTTCACTACCACAGGGCCTGCTCCTGGTGGTAGTCAGAGGCCAAGATGGCTGGCCACCCCTCCCCAGGACAAGACAGCAGTCCCTGGGATGCTCAATCCTCTCCCACCCTGCCGAGCCCCAGTAACTTGTGCTCCTTTCCAAACATGGGTCACCAGCATGGTAGGATGTGAGTTGTTAAATATCTTAGCCCTCCACACCATTGGATCAGCCAGGACTCTTTCTCTTATAGAGTCCACTCTCCCTGGAACAACTTTCCATTGTTACTTCACACTGTCTCCTTTCTTTTCTCAAAAAAAACCCTGCTCTGGGCCTACAAAATCCATGTTTCATCCTGTCCCTAACGTCTCTTGCCTTAGACTTCAGGCAATAGTTATTTAGCCAATCCTGGTGGACCTCAGTGTCAGTCTTGTTTGTCACATGCTGCTCCAACTATTACAAGTAAAGTGAACCTTTTGATGCTCGGTTGCATACTAAATATACTGAACAGCATTTCACACTGTGCCATGCAAAATGGCTTCTTGTGTAATGTCTTGAGAATATAATTGCTGTCTGTTACTATTTTCTCCTTGTTTACCAATATTTTATCCATCACATTATCTCATGATACACAATATCACCTTGAATGTTTCCTGTTATCATAGTTGATCATTGTTTTTGTACTGTAATTCTCCCTGTTCCCTATCTGCCAGAACACATTTGGAAATGAGCTTCATCACAGTGTGTCTTTCCCTGTCACCAAATTTCAAATAAATAAATAAAATATTTTTCTAACCCTACTTGCTTCAGAACCCAGCTTGCCCAGGAAACTTTTCTTGTACCAATAACATTCATGTTATTTATGTAAGGATTGTGATTAAATGGATGTAATAGGGTCAGTCTCAACTTTTACTTATCCAAGAAACCTCACTGGGGCTGCATTCTCTATTTCAAGGTTAAAATGACAAAGAAGAAAAGATCCAACTTAAAATCATCACAGCTGATACTGGGTTATATTGTGTTGTATTTTACGATACTATTGCTACAGTATCTACTAGAAATGTATTTTACTGTGATCAATAATAAATCCACTCAGAGTCATAAATCTACTTTTTAACAGTGTACAAACTAACTAGAAACTATTTCTTGGTCTATTGACTATGTTTCCCGTGCAGATAAATGTGACAGGAAAGCAGAATGTGATGTTACACTGGATCACAGCCGATTTGACAAAGCCTTAACACATACTGCATGCACCCTGCTGCATGTCCCCTGTGATGTCTCTAGGATATATCCAGCAAGTATTCTTTAACTGGCACCATGGCCTGATCAAATGATGTAAAATGAGAAACACCAACATGAAGAAAGAAGAAGTCTATAATTTCCTGCTCTTTGCTTGCCAGTATTTTTTTTTTGTCTCGCAATTTCAGAGAGGAGAACAATTTGAAGATATAATTTCTCAGCACTATATAACTTGCAGTAAATATTTTGGCAATTTCAGGCAGAAAAGAAATAACAGCATGAGAGAAATGAAAAAAAAAATACATTACCTAACACTTTTCAGGTTACTTGTTCTAAGAAAAATAATTATGTTTTTGATTGAAGCATTAAAACCAGAATTTAGCTTTTGTGTCTATTTCAATTCCATTAAAAAAAAACTGTTTCCTAATCAGTACTATGACTGCTTTCTCTGTTGGTTAGGTGGGGATGTTGTCGATTTTGCAATAAGATTCCTGTTTTGTTTTGTATGATTCATTTAGTAACCAGACAAGGCAAAGGGCAGGTAGCACTGAAATGAAGAGCAATGGATTTGCACAGTAGGGAAATGCAAGTGGAAGACCTAGCACAGGTTTGTATAACACAGCGCTCTGGCAGTACAGTGTACCTAACTAGTGACCTGAAGAATACACCCCACCTGAGTCTAAAGGAGTAATTAAGCCTTTATGCTCACTGAATTCAAGGCATTCACTTTTCCTATGGGATTAAAAGTACCAAATCTTATACAGTAGTTAGCGATGCAGCCTAAAACCAGATCCATGTTTCAAACTTGGGTTCAGTCGGTGCATTCTTATTTTCTCCTCACTTCGAAATGCAAGCCATTCTGGAGTAAAAGATGCAGTGGCCTGTATTCTGAAAGCAATTTTCCATGAGAAGGGAGGAAAGGGGAAAACCTGGGAGGAGTTATTGAAGAGAAGCCACAGAGACACCAGATAAGAGGTGGGAGAAGGGATACAGAGGCAAGGATAGAAAGGAGATTCGGAGGCATGGAGAATTAGTTTTTTTTTTAATCTATTTTTCTGCACCCTGGGATGGTGGGGATTTACCCTCTCTCAGTGCCCAGGCCGTCACACTTGGCATCCCCCACCAGGCTGCCCCTGGTGTGGGGAGGTCTGCAGCTTTCCCCCTGTGGCAGGGCTCCCCTTAGGGGGAAAAGGAAGAGACCGAGAGCCACCAGAGGACCCAGCCAAGGGTAACACCCAGGGCATTATTTGGGTGGTTGCCTAGGGGCATCACAATGCAACTAACCAGAGGGATTTTTCCCTTTAATTGTCTCTTGGTGGCATGGATATTCAATGCCATCAGTGCAAATCAGGCATGCTCCCACACCCAACCTGCAGACATCCGTTGTTGCCTCCCCACTGAAGAGTGGGCCCAGCTGTTCCACACCCAGCCTCCACTTTGCCTGGGAAATCACAACCCTCTCCTCTGGAGGAGGACAGCTGTCCATGGGACACTCATCCTACTTCCTTCTGGCTGACCCTCTGATGTCCTGCACTCACTCTCAAACACGGGTCATTAGCACAGCAGGGAGTAGCACTACCACTGCACTGGTGGGCTGGCCCCAAAATGGAGAACGAGTTGGATCCAGAAGGCAGGACTTGGGATCAGGAGGACTCTATGCCTGGACACCAGAAGCCTGGTAAGTAGGATCAGTGATCTGGAGGCTATAGTGACTGAGGCAAATGTGAACCTGGAAGCGATCATGGAAATGCTTTTGTCAGGAGGTCTAAACCTCACTTTTAGGTTCTTGGCAATATTGAGAATGCAAGTAACCACAGACATATTGCATAAGAGTAATAAACTTGTTTATTACTACCAAAAAGGATAGAATCACAGTTGCCCTAAGCAGTTCTTACCAATACAAACCGAGAGCCAGTGCTAAGCATTCCCTATGCCTCGAGGTTTCTTTGTGTCTCTTGGGATCTCTGAGGTACAAGACTAGGGTATCACATTATATACCTATGATAATTACTATGGTTACTGTAAGACAGAAACATTTCTAGTTACAGAGATGAGCCCTATTGGCTAAATTAGAGGAGGCTCCACAGTCCAAGATAACATTATTCAATTTTGTAGTAGTCATCCGTTTGTGAACAAAAGAGTTCTTATACAGAGTCTTACATAACTCAGTGTAGTAGTACATACATACATAGATACATAGACAGTGTCGGCAGATAAGGGCCTATGGCCCACCCAGTCTGCCCATTTGAGCTTGTAAGTTCAGTTTATGTTTTCCAAGAAGTCTGTTGCCCCTTACCCCTGACCTCCAAAATTCCTTTATGTCTATCCCATGCATTCTTAAATCCCGTGACTGTTTCAGCCCCCACCACTTCCTCTGGCAGGATGTTCCACTTGTCCACCACCCGTTCTGTGAAGAAATTCTTCCTCATGTTCCTCTGAATCATCCTCCCTCCAACTTCATCCCATGCCCTCTAGTCCTGGAACATCTTTTTCACTTAAAAATAGTGTATTCCTGCACCCTGTTCCTCCCTGTAAGATACTTGTATATCTCTATCATATCCCCTCTCTTCCTCCTCTCCTCCAGGGAGTACATGTTCAGTTCCTTCAACCTGTCCTCATAGGACCTGTGATGCAATCCATGCACCATCTTTAGTGCCTTCCTCTGAACCTTCTCTACCCTGTCTATGTCCTTACGTAGGTAAGGTCTCCAGAACTGTACAGTGTACTCCAGGTGGGGCCTCACTAGTGTCTTGCATAGTAGGATTATGACCTCCCTTTTCCTGCTGGTGATGCCCCTGACTATGCATCCCAGCATCCTATTTGCTTTACCTGCTGTCTTGTCACACTCTTTCCCTGCCTTGAGGTCATCAGAGATGATAACCCCAAGATCCCATTCCTGCTTGGTGCATGCTATATCCTCACCCCCCAACTGATATATTGTGCCAGGGTTTTTGTGCCCCATATGCATTATCTTGTACTTCCTCACATTGAATTTCAACTGCCAAACCCCTGACCATTCTTCAAGTTTCTGCAGGTCCCTTCTCATTCTGTCTACACCCTCTGGTGTGTCTCCTCTGTTACAGAGCTTTGTGTCATCAGCGAACAGTGAAATTCTGCCTTCTAGGTCCTGCGCAATGTCGCTGAGGAAGATATTGAATAGGACTGGTCCCAGCACTGATTTCCTGTGGTACCCCACTGGTCACTCTTCCCTCTGTGGAGTGACAGCCATTTACCACCACCCTCTGTGTCCTGCCGCCCAGCCAGTTACCTACCCACCACACTACTGTCCTGCCCACACTCATATTCCCCAGTTTGTGCAATAGTCTTCTATGTGGCACAGTGTCAAAGGCCTGCTGAAGTCCAGATAGGCTATGTCCACTGCCTCCCTGATCCACCTCCCTAGTCACCCAGTCAAAAATTCAATGAGGTTGGTGTGACATGACCTCCACCTGGTGAAACCATGCTGCCTTGGGTCCTGTAGTCCAATGACAACCAGATGTTCCACCAATCTCTCCTTCAATAGTGCTTCCATGATCTTCCCCACTAGCAATATGAGGCCGACTGGTCTGTAGTTCCCTGCTTCCTCTTTGTTCTCACTTTTGTATAAGGGGACTACTACTGCTATCCTCCAGTCTTTGGGTACCTCCCCTGTTTCCAGTGATCGGCTAAACAGGATAGCCAGAGGTTCAGCCACCACCTCTCTTAGTTCTTTAAAGACCCTGGGGTGCACCCATATGGCCCCATTGCTTTATCAACTCTTATTACGTCCAGCTCCTTCAGGACCCTTTCTCATGTAAAGGGACTTGTGTCCATTTCTGCACCATTCTCACAAATCACCGAAAGGTGGCAATGCCGACTTACATATCATAATTATTCCAAGGACAGATGCCTTGGCATTTTACAAGTAAGAAATACACAGAAAATACATAGAAGAACATATGTATTAGCAGGCAAAGTGTATTACAACAATATGCATATATATCCTGACATCTACTCTTGTACGGTAGATGCCCTTAGCCCTATATGTTAGTATAACATATGACTAAGCATTAGCTGTCTACTGTGTACCTCTGAGGGTACCAATTAGGGTGCAGGGACCTCGTGTAACACTTTCATCCTTCACACATAAAATTGCCCAAGTGACATGCATGCTGCAACTATGATTTAAATGTTAAATTGGAACTGGTTGCATGCATATGGCATGCATGCAACAAGCAAGTGTGGAAACCATGATTTTTATGTTAAATTGGGAAAGACTGTATGCATGTGGCATGCATGCATAAAAGCAAGTGGTCACTAATAACTGCACACGTAAAAGTTAAGTGACTTGCTCAAGATCACACCATACACAAGTGGGGGTGATGAGATTCAAACCCAGGTCTTCATGCTTCCAAGTCTCCTGGCCCACAGTTCAGTGCCTTTAACCACTGAGCCACACTGTCTGCACACACATATGGCTCACTTGTACTTCAGCACATACTGTATCTGAATACATAAGTACGCATGCAGCATGCTTGAAGCCACTGTTATGCTTTTCAGTTTTCCTCACTCCCTCATCTCATTTTCACAGTTGAACTGTAGCACACATACCAATGGAAACACATGTGGTTTTTCCCACCCCCAATACACAGACTTACCCATAACACCACTTAATTACTTCTGTCTGACCTGTACTCCTACTATTTTCTCTCCATAGTTTTGAATTCTTCCATGCAAACAGATTTTAAGGTGCAATTGCAAAAGTAGCAATTACACCACACACACACACACACACACACACACATATGGTCAGCCCCTCATGTACACACACTGTAGCGGGTATAGCCATGCTGCTACAGACAACCCATCAAGTACAGATATAAGTAAAGAGTCTCTTTCTTGAGTACTAGGAAGCCAGAGGCAGGAGTCTTTAAGAGATGATGTCCATATGTCAGAGTGCTGGTGCGTACCCCCTTGAAATGAATGGAGTTATTTTCTATTACTATCTTATATGTTATGATGGTGAATTGGAGAATAATGAGGGCCACTGTTCTACTGACAAGGCTCTTGTTAGTCGAGTGGTGGCCTTCATTAATCTCCAACTCTCCATCAATAATGTTAAATAATAGCCCACAAAAATGGCCGCTTGGCGCGGCGGTAAGTTTACGCTGCGGCGCTTGGCGACCGGTTTGGGAGCGGACCCATATAGTCAGAGGATAGCTTGGGAGAAGGATTGAGCATCCGATGGGCAGCTCTCCTTCTCCGGGGAGGTGCGGGCAACATTTGGAGCATTGGGACTTCCTGGCGGAGGCCGGGAGAACTTCGGGCGCTGCTGACGCTCAAACTGGGGAGAGGGAGGCGGGTGGATGCTGGCATCATTGCACATCCCCGCCTCCTCGGGGGAGGGAAAATGGGAGGAACAAAAATCCCACACCTTGCGTCTTGGTGACGCTCTGCCCCAGGAAAGCCCTGATTGGCCACCGGAGCCGTTCCCCCAACCAGTCACAGTTCCGCGGTCTGATATAGGGGGTTGGAACCACGGCCCCACTCTCTGGGGGGTAAGCCAGGGATGACCGGGGGAGATGGCAATATCCGGTGGCCGGGGCTCCAGGGGTCCGTGACCAGAGTCAATGGTCGATGAGAGGTGTGGGGAAAAAATAGGAAAAAAAAAAAAAATACAAAAAAATACCCCCATTCATTTCAATGGTACACAGCCCTACAGTCTCCTTTGCCCTTTGTCATAATATGCCTGAGTGTGGGGATATGGCGGTCAGCTTCACTGGAGAGGGGGGGCATAAGCCTGACCATAGAGGGGCTCCAATAGGCTGTGCATCCCATACCGCCCAACTGTCTGTGAATGCAAGGAACAGCTCTAGAATGTCTGTAACATCTCTAAAAGGTACAACTTATTTGTTTTGATTGAAAAGAGGTATGTAAATCAGGAAAAATTCAAATGTATAAGATTCATCCGTATATACCCTGGAGCAGTGCATTAGATTTGGGCTTAAACCCACCCAGTTACTAACCAATATTTTTCCTGACTGAAGTTCTCCCCAACCCCAAAGAACTTTATCCTGATTTTTCTCACGGACTCCATTCCATTCAATATCCATCCCCTATGGGTTATAATGCTGCCAAAAGGTGCAGAAACATGAAAAACATATCAATATTTCAGTCCTTCCTCCTTCCCCAGTCCCCCTGTAAACAAATACTTACTTGTACTTAGACAGCAATATGGCCATAACCTGCAGCCTGGTATCATGTGCCACCAGCCCAGCTTTCAGTCTGCTCCCCCTCTCTCCTTCTACCACAAGCTGGATGCTAGAACTGACCATCACAGGTCCCCAACATGGTCCAGACTGTGACCAAGTCACCTCACCAACTGAACCGATCCAACCTGGATTACTTGCTTCTTGCTTGGTTGCTGCCATGGCTGCTGCCACACTGCACTGATCAAGGCCTATGAAGGTCACCCACACTGCTGTCACCACTGCTGCTAAGCCTAGCTTGCTGCCATGGGGTTCTGTGCTGTTTTTTGTTTTGCAAAGTAAGCCTAGTAGAGTAAGCAGGTAGCCTAGTCTTGAGTTAGCTTCTAGCTCACCCTCTGCCCCTTCAGCCATCAGGGGAGATGGAGACTCACTAGGAGTAGATCAACAAAAATATGCTGCCACAGCACTGCTATTGAGAGTTCAGTGCTTACTCACTCCTTCAAGCAATAGTGTGCAGTCTGTCTATTCTGTGGCTGAAAAGACAGTGTTGCACTTACAAGGCTCATGCACTCTTTCTTGGCTGGAGCCCATCCACATCACATGTGATTATGCTGCTGCTGCTAATAGGTGGAGAGAGTGGACAACACAATACAGACACAGTCGAGTGTGGAGAGTACCTGCAGCGTTAGCACACGCAGGCCAGATGTGCACTTATTGTGCAAAAGATTAAATCCAAATTTAAAGCCATTATTGTCATACCATAAGAACAACCTAGGCACAAATCCAGGAGGGACTGCCCTCCTCTTCCCTATCCAAATGGCACTCCTGCTTAATGGTAGAAATTCGTTCACAGGTGCTAATGCAATGATTTCCACTGTGTTTTGAGGTACTGTATCTCCATATTTCACGATGTGTCCTAATCAACATGTGGGTTAGTGTCCCTCTTTGTCCCTCATGTTGAGTGTCCATATCCCTTATTTCAGTGACAAACTGTGAGGCATGGCGCATGCTTCCAGGACCCTACTCAGTGTCAGTGGCTCAGCAGGTAGCACACTTGCCTCTGAGGCCAGGAGATCAGAGGGTCGTGGGTTCAGTTCCCACATCTGGCATTTGGGTTAATATCCCAGTACAAACACTGTAGTGCAACATGAGTGGGGTGCTGCACTTCTGAGGTACCATCTTTTGGATGAGACATTAAACTGAGGTCCCATCCACCTGGATTGGTGGTAGTTCAGGTGGATGTTAAAGATCCCATGGCACTTATCGAAAAGAGTAGGAGAATTTCCCTGGTGTCCTGGCCAAATTTTCCTCATTCACTAAAAATACCACCAACAGCTTAATCTGGTTCAAGGACAGTTGGCATTCATCTCTATCCCCCTCCCCCGGGTCATGCCTGAAAATAGACAGGATTTGTCTAGTGCACTTACCCGGTCAACAAAAACTAAATAAAATAAAAATACTCTGCACAAGGAGTACTGATCATGGCTATAGTGTATATGCTCAATACAGAATGACAAAGGGAAAGGAAGAGAGATGAAACAGTCATGGAGAAACACATTTGTAGCACTAAATATGAATAAGGGATTTGTATGGTCCAAAACAAAAATGATAGGCTTCACAACACAAAGGCCCCTCTTCGTACATCTGGAATGGGGATGTTGTCTGGCTATATCCTAGGCATTTAATGCAGTAAGCAAACAATACTTTACAAATTACTGGTTATTTAATAACAAAAATCCAAAGGCATTAAACAACTTGCAAAAGGATCAGAATTAATGAGTTTACCTAATTTTTATGGTAATTCATATAAAAATGCATTTAATGGCTTAATTTCTGTCAGTAGTATCAGAAATAGAAACTGATGTGTTTTTTAGATGAGATTTGTACCAGCTTAGCTCCTGCACACATGGCAAGTATGCAACATGTGAACCTGATGTGATGTTTAAAAGATGTTCACACCAGCTTACCTGCTGCACACATGTCAAGATTGCAGCATGCAAACCTGATTTGCTTTTTAGACCTGGTTTGCTTAGGATCACTTTGTGTATGCAAACTGCATGCAAACATTGCACAAGTAAGCATGTGGCATGCATTCTGCATATACACAGCACACCTATATTTCTGTAAGGGATGGATTACCCAGTACCTTGACTGAGACATGACAATGCTGAGGTATACTGTATGCAGGAGGGAGAGAAAAGGAAAGAGAGGTGGAAGAGTGGCATTATACACAGAACAGTACAAAGCCTTCAGAAGTTAAGGATATGGAGCAGGCAGAGCACACAGAAGCAGTGTGGGAGCAGGGAGCAAGAGAAGGGGGAAGAAACATCAGAATAGTAGTGGTATATAGACTATCATCTCAAAAAGATGAAGTAGATATAGAATTAGGGGAGAAGATCAAAAAGGCAGCTAGTCTAGGGAAGGAGCTGCTACCAGGTGACATCAACACACTGGATATGAGCTGGAGGATCCCAGTTACCTCAAGTGCAAGATGCCAGCAACTGGCAGAAATCTTTTATGGTGCATTGCTTGTACAGACAGTAGAGTAGCCTACTAGGGAGGCAGACTTCCTAGACTTAGTATTTACCAATGGGGACAATGTGGAGAAGGTGATAGTGCTGGACCCACTGGGAACCATTAACTATAAAAGTGAGCAGATGATACAGTACTGTACACACTCATCCCCTCGTCCACTGATGTGGGGACCAGACTCCAGCTGGATTTAGACAGAGTTCACTGCTGTTTTGCTCAAATCAGCTATTTCTCAATGCCAAGAAAACTGTCTCCATGAACTTCAGCACAAGGCAGAAACTTTCAAGGCTCCTCTCCTCCCCTCCTTCCACACCTTGGGTGGGACTATTGAGACTTGCACCAACTGCAGATATCTTAGGGTCTGGCTTGACCAGCACCTAGACTTCTCCACACATATTGATGCCATTGATGAAAAACTTCACCTCAAGCTGAGCATGTTATACCACAACCGTGGATGCATCCCACTGCCGGCTCACAGTGCAATTGTGCAAAAGGTGATTCTCTCCATTTTTGACTACGGAGACGAAGTCTACAGTGCTGCCCCTAAGTCCACCCTAACCAGATTGGACCCCCTCTTCCACTCCTTCTGTCACTTTGCCCTTAACTTTCCTCCATCCACTCATCACTGTATCCTATATCAAAACCTAGACCTCCCCACGTTGGAGGACTGGTGTCACTCTCACTGTGCCAGTATCATGGCCAAATTTTGGATGCAGTCCCTCCCTCCCTCCATATCTCACCTCTGCCTTCTCATCCCCTACTTTCCAAGGTTACACACTCAGGAAAAATGACTCACATCTACTGTCCATTCCTTTCATGTCAACCTTGGCAGGACAGTCAGCTTTCACTTATCACATGCTTACACTTTGGAACTCGCTCCCTCCTGATATCCAGAATGTCTTCCCTAGTCTGCACCTTAACTCTCTTCTCAAAAAACATTTCTCCCACATCTCATGGGCACCCATGTTAGTTCTTGACCCTGAAAACAGATTTTACAGCAATCGGTTGCAGCTATACTAAGTAACTCTATATCATTGTCATATGTCTCAGCACTGTAATCTATTACAATATTTTGCTATCATATGACTTGTACAGCTGCCTGCAGTACAGAACTTTCACCTTGTATGACTGTTTTGTAAAGTTGTCTAACATGTCTAAAAATGTTTAAAATATATGTATTTCTCCCCTCACCCTACCCCCAGGGAGCAACTGGAACTGAGCAGTAGTCTGCACACTGTGCCTCCCTGGTAAAAGCTATAAATAAATAAATAAATAAATAAATAAAACTATTAGGCAGTTTGGTTCACTGTAAGATTTGAGGCAAAGAGAAATCAGTCCCAGACTAACGCCCAGGAGCAGGATTTTCAAAGTACGATGCAGAGCTTGTGTCAATCCCTGTGATATGACAGTTAGATTCTGGCAATGTGCTGAGCCCTTTTGCCACACCTATGCTCAAATTTACAATCTCGAGTGCAGTTGCGATAGTTTCCATGTTTTATGGCAGCTTGTGCCAAATATCAGGTGGGAGCTCTGTAAAAAGGCCTCCAGGATTGCCGCAAGCTAGACCACAAACAGTTGCTCTAACTTGCTGCACTTGGCACATGGGATTGAAAATCCTGATTGACAGCCAGGAAAATGGGGCAAGTCCAGTGCATGATATCTTTAGCGCACCTGTGGCTTGCAGCATTCTCACACATTTAAAAATCGAACCCCTGGTCTTTTAGGAGGGCTAATTTTGTAAGAATAAAGGAACTGCTTCAAGGAAAAACTAGAGTGGTAAAAGTGTCAGGCAGGGTGGAAACTGAATGGGAATTGATAAATAATGGATTAACAGAGGCCACACATCTCTGCGTAAGGGTCAGAGATAAGAGGGTTAAATCATGTTATGGTTCGTGAGGGAAGTAGGAAAAGCCATGACACCTAAGAAAAGAGCATTTAAAATATACAGAAAAGCAGCCCAGTGGCACAGCAGGTTGAGGTATTTATGCCCCCCCGCAGCTATGCCAGTGACCCAGGATCAGAAACAGACTCGGGTTGCTCGGGGACCAGAGGGGGAGAAAGGATAAAGCATCTGGAGGACAAACAGCCAATGCCTGACAGGCCCCACAGGGTGATACTAAATAGGTAGTTCTCAGTGGTCAGAGGGTCAGTAGTGGGATGCATCAGGGACCCACCCTCTTCAATATCTTTATCTGCAACACAGAGTAAAGGATTCAAGGCAAAACACTGTGGAACCAGCCAGGATGCAACATAGTAATGCTGCAGTATATAACATAACATTGTAGCATGCTGTAGGGAACAGTGTAATTCAATGGCAACTAAACCTCTTTTTTAATGTAGATTTTCTGACATGTCATTTACTGCACATTACTGCACTACATCATGGCTAGCTCTGCTGTATGGCGGGACCCAAGCTCCACCAATATTTTGCAAATTGAGCCCCGACCCACCAATAATAACCACCATGTTTGGCTTGTTACAAAATGGCAGCAATTGTTTTTTCCCAAAACTTTGTCCAGGGCATCTTGATGGGTTTGTTCCTGTGACCTGCTTTGCCCCCCCGCCCCCAACACTGTATAGGGAGCAAGTGCAGGAGTACTTGAAAACTTGCATCTCTCCCACCACACCTATCAGTGGCCTGTTTTGGTGTAGAGGAGTGACTGAGAAGTCAGTAGCATGCGCACAAAGAGAGTGGGCAAATCTGATTGGGCGGCAGTGAGGACTGGAGTAACAAGAGAGGTGGGTGAGGTGAGAGCAGTCGGTCAGAGACCAGAGAGCTCAACAGAGCAAAATCATTAAAACTGCAGTGCGGCACCATTATTTTGCAGCCAACAGTCCTGCGTGTAAGTGAGAGTTGGGGAAGGGATGGAGAGCAGCTCAGAGTTGGTCGGCGAGGGAGGAAACGTTTGAACAGTGGGCAGGTGCTGCAGTGTGCGACATGGTGAGGGACCCTCTGAGTGTGATGGTTGTGAATCGCACTGATGAGAACCAGGAGGAGGACTGAATTTCTATTGGCTGAGCCAGCAGGAGCCAGATAAAGAAGCAAGGAAGGCTGCTTGATTTTTCACTAAGTCCAACTGTCAGTCTACCCAGGGCATGCACAATCTGAGCCATCAGCTTCAAGCTGCTCACCAATTATTGAGGTTAGGCATCTGTCGATAACCAAGTTTCTGCTCAACTTTTTGTGTTTTAATGGTGAGCCCCTAAGTCAGTGCGAATAGCTGTGAGAAGCTTCTCAGTGCAGCCTCCCCCATCCATTATTTATACTTTGTAGCCAAAGGGCATGGAAGATTCCTGTTTAAGATGTGCCCAGCTTCTCTTGTGTGACCCCCCCCCCTGCATAGATCAATGGCTAAAAGCATCTATTGATCAGTACACACAAGACTCCCTAAGATAAGTGAGACCCCCTAAGATGTCATAGTTTGCCTCACTGGTTCAGCCTCACTTGGAGTACTGTCCGTAGTTTTGGAGTTTGCATCAAAAGAAGGACAGGGACAGAGTGGTGGAATTGCAGAGGAAGATAATCAAGATGATCCAGGAATAGGGAAGGACATAAAAGGAGAGGTTGCCAGAGCTGAACATGTACAGACAAGGCAAGAAGGGAGACAGGGGACATGATTTGAACAAACAAATACCTCCACACTGTAAATAAAGTTAATTGCAGGAACTGTTCAGCCTGATTGGGAACAAAAACAGTATGGACAGCTCTGGGCATTTGGTTGGGGGGGAAGGGGGCCAATTTAAGACAGATGCCATAAAGTACTGTACGTTTTCAGAGAGTGTGTGGGGAATGTGCAATAAGCTCTTTAATGAGGTGGTCTTTGTGAAATCAGTGCAGAAGGGATTCGAACAAGAATGGGACAGAGTTGGTTAGTGCTCGAGGGCTTGGTAAAAACTGCACCAGACAGGGAAGGGGGAAGGGGAGCATAAAGAGACGCAAGGCTGTCACGCAACATTGTCTGCAGACAGTTTAAATGTTTTTAGACTAATGCCCTAATGTTCTAATGGTTAGCAAGGCACTAGCAGGAATAACTCCACACTTACCAGACATAGTGCTTCCAGGAGGATGGGGACAATATTCAAAGCGTAGTGCGCAGTGGGTAGCATGATCATGCTGAATATCCACCTGTACCCATGTAAGTGAGGGTAACCTCTAACATACAGGGCATAGTAACATATTTAGAGTGTTTTGGAAGGGCTAAAGGCTATTTACACTTCCAAACCCTATTCAATCAATATGTACAGTGGTGCACAGACCCCCACCCTCCCAGCAGCCCTGGTGACAGACAATGTAGTGACGCCCGCATCCCTCTGGCCCTGATCTCCATTGAAATCCTTAATTTAGCTCGGGTCGTCTAGTGGGACCCCCTTCCACCCTGATCCCCATTGTAATTCAGACATCTACCCTGGTAGTCAAGGGGTACTTTCTCCCACCCAGTCCACTTTGTAATTCTGGCTTCTACCCTGGTAGTCAAGGGGTACTTTCTCCCACCCAGTCCACTTTGTAATTCTGGCTTCTACCCTGGTAGTCAAGGGGTACTTTCTCCCACCCAGTCCACTTTGTAATTCTGGCTTCTACCCTGGTAGTCAAGGGGTACTTTCTCCCACCCAGTCCACTTTGTAATTCTGGCTTCTACCCTGGTAGTCAAGGGGTACTTTCTCCCACCCAGTCCACTTTGTAATTCTGGCTTCTACCCTGGTAGTCAAGGGGTACTTTCTCCCACCCAGTCCACTTTGTAATTCTGGCTTCTACCCTGGTAGTCAAGGGGTACTTTCTCCCACCCAGTCCACTTTGTAATTCTGGCTTCTACCCTGGTAGTCAAGGGGTACTTTCTCCCACCCAGTCCACTTTGTAATTCTGGCTTCTACCCTGGTAGTCAAGGGGTACTTTCTCCCACCCAGTCCACTTGTAATTCTGGCTTCTACCCTGGTAGTCAAGGGGTACTTCTCCCACCCAGTCCACTTTGTAATTCTGGCTTCTGCCCTGGTAGTCAAGGGGTACTTTCTCCCACCCAGTCCACTTTGTAATTCTGGCTTCTACCCTGGTAGTCAAGGGTACTTTCTCCCACCCAGTCCACTTTGTAATTCTGGCTTCTACCCTGGTAGTCAAGGTACTTTCTCCCACCCAGTCCACTTTGTAATTCTGGCTTCTACCCTGGTAGTCAAGGGGTACTTTCTCCCACCCAGTCCACTTTGTAATTCTGGCTTCTACCCTGGTAGTTTAGTGGCACCTCTCTCTCTCCCCCTTCCGAATTTCCACTGTATTACTGTGGTGCAGCCCCCCTCTTACTGGCCCACACATTCAGCGCCTACCATCCTCTGTCCTGCACCTGACTCAGTGATAGGTACAGACCTTCCTCTCTCCAGCTCAGCCAGCAGTCTGAATGACAGGGAGCAAGCATGTATATACTGTAGAAACAGCTGTTTTTAGCTGCTGAAATAGAGCATTAGCCCTTTCACACTCCTTCTCTTCACCTTCTTATTTCCATTTAATTTCCCGATACAGTATAAGGCACTCTGGAATAAAGATACAAGGTACTGCAGATAACTCCCGAGATCTTTTTTAGTGTCCATCTGTCTATATGTTCTTTCTGTCTCTTCCCTCATTCATCTTACACCATGGAAGTATAGTATATTCACTCAGCATGCAGACCAAAAAAAAACATTTCTAGTTCATTGCAGTTTTCTTGAATATCTCTTACTTACTAACATTATAACACAATTTCTTTTTTATCTCTTAATGTTTGTAGAAAGATCGAAATTGTTCTTGGCATGGCAACGAGTTCCAGTCCAGTTACATCAAAAAAGCTAGCCTAATGCAATTTAGCATCTGAACATGAAAGAAAAAGATACAGCTTTTAATGGGAAAAAAATCCGAAACAGGTAAGCTCATATTGATGTTTAAATTATCTCTGTGTGCACACTGTGCTCTCTCTGTAAACATTTTTTTCTGCATTCAGCCTGTGTAACATCAAACCTTTGCCTGATTTATTTTCAGGCATTTTAAAAGGGATGGAATTCATACCATCTGCAAATGCCTTCTGCGTCACTGTAGAACTGCCATAGCATAATTGTGTGTTGACGGTATTTACTGTATTTATATTATTCAGTTATTTATTAACCATTTATTGGTTGCCTTCCAAAGTGAATCCTCTCAGTGCAGCCTGCTGGGTGGAACATGTAAACAGGAGACAAGACTCAAACAATAATTTCTCAAACTGAAACAGTTTATTAATTTTTGCAGTATGAAAGGAAAAGTCTTTGTTGTCCAGACTGTCAGCAGCGAAAGAACCGCTTGTGATGCAGGTGACCTGGATTCATATACAGAGTCTGGAACTCTATGATAGTCAACAGGAGAAGCATCAGGTGTCCCAGATAATACTCTCCTCCTCCAGGAAGTCTCTACCACTGCCCTGCTGCTACCTGGATGACCCAAGGTGATAGTGCAGCTGAAAGCCCTCGGGGGGGGGGGGGCGAGTGCATGCCCGGGAGTGAGAAAAAGAATAAAGGAAGAAAATGGTCCTGCCTGATACTGAAGCCATACTGGAAGGGAGTGAAGAAGAAGGAGTCATCCAGGAAAGGGGAGAATTGGGAAAGGATAATTTCTTCCTGAAGTTTAGTCAGGGAGGGAAAGCGGAAGATGGGATATTAGTTGCAAAGGAGGGAGGGGTCTAGCCCTTTGGGAAGGGGGGTGACAGTGGCCTGCTGCCACAGATCAAGGACTGAGGCAGTGACAAAGAGTGTTTGAGAAGGCTGGTGATGGAAAGAGAAATCTCCGGGGCAGAGAGAGAGGATTTTGGAGTCAAGGCCATTGCAGCTCCCTCCTTTGTGTGGGTTAAGAGAAGAGCAAGAAAGGTCATGCGGGTAGTTGTAGGGGAGAAGGAAAAGGAATGGGGGAGAAATAGGCTGGAGCAGAAGGAGAGGGGGTGTCGGGGAGCTGGAGGGAAGAAGGAAGAGGGCACAGATGGTGAAAAAAAGAGTTAAAAGATGTGGTGACTGCAGCAGGATTAGAGATGGGGGAGTTGCCCACCTTGAGGATAGGGAAAGGGGTCTGGAAGAGTGGGGGAGAAGAGGCCATAGATGATGTTCCAGAACTTTGGGGGTGGTTAAGTATGTTCTGACAATATGGACTGGCTGATTCCTGCCATGTCACATGCAACCTGCTGGAAGGAACTTGTGGCATCATTGGCCAGGGCACACATCCCCATGTTCTCCATAGACATGGTCCTGAACCTGTTGGTGATGTCTTGTATAATGTCCCTGATCGGGTCACACAGCTCACTGATGATGCTCTGGTCTAGTTGGAACTATCCCAGGCAGTGAGTATTGTGCATGCCCCCAAGTGCCACATGTGGCTTCAATATGCGTGACCTGGGTCCTGTGCAATCCTTCTCCTCTAGTGCAGCATTCCCACCCCACAGCAGGGTGTGCATCAAGAGTGAGCAGCCCATTCTTCCAGTCTGCGGGCACTGTTGAGTCTCCCTTATATGATGTCTGCCTGTCGTCAGACCTGTTCCATCATTGTAGGTAACCCATGATGGTGTCTGTGTTCCCAGAGATCTGTAGCAGGTTTATTGTACCTCCAGGGCAACTGTCCTGTGTTTTTCAGTGGATTACATCATACCTCATGGGAGCTGGATGCTGTGCTTTCCCATTTAGCCAAAGCACGTCTCTGGGAGTAGGTGCTCTGTAGATGACCCTATACCCTGTATGATACAGGACTACCTGTAGACATGTGGGCCTTGTGGTGTGTGTATCCCCTTAAGAACAGCAGCATCCCACAGATAGCATTGGGTGTGACAGGGCATAACCAGCACTCTATGTGTGCACACAACTCTGCTGGATATCTGTGTGTTGTAAGCAGTGAGCCTCAATCTTGGAATGTGTACTTTGTCCCTGTGCACTGTGGCAACATCTGGACTGTGGTGTACCCATCTAGCATATGTATGTATGTATGTGGAATACCACTTTTGTATGATGCATTTGGGGTTGCTTCTTGTTGTCCCTGATGTCTGTCTTGTATGTCATTTTACCTTTTCCAGGGAGAGCCTGCACAGATCACCCTGTGACCAGGACAGTGACAGCTGGCCATGCCATGGAGCTGGTTGTAGGCGGCACTGGCCCATGTGATGTGGCTCCCAGAGGCACTTGAGATGAAGGAGGTGTACTATGGTGAGCATGGTATTGCTTGGTTTATTGTGGCACCTTCCATGATAAGTAATGTTCTATGCTTGTGGACAGGTACAACAACATTGGCAGGGAGTCTGCATGGGGGCAGGGTGGGGGACTGCATGGTGGCAGGGTGGACAAGGTGCAGATCTGCATGGGGTACCTGCATGAGGGTATGGCAGGGCAGGGGGTTGCCTGGAAGCAGGTGGATAGTGAGGATGGGGTCAGAATTAGGAAAGAGGACCTTGGTAGATTAGAAAAGTGGTCAAATGTATGGCAGTTAAATTGTCATCCCAAGAAGTACAAGGTGATTCTTATAGGGGTAAAAATACAAAACAATAAGAACAGAATGGGGGCGGTAGCAGTAGAAATACAACAAAGGAATGGGACCTGGGGACAATACATTGTTTCAGGTCATGCCTGGAAATGGGCAACTGTTTGTCTAGTGCACCTATCTACCTGGTAAATAAAAATACATAAATAAAGAAATACATTTAAGTAATTCATATTTACAAATTATTTGCCAAGACTAACCCTGCCGTGATGCAACATGCCATTTCCAGCCTTTGGCATTTCCACAGCTGGATAGACTGTAACAGATTTGCCCAGGGTAATACAGTGAAAATTTGGCTCTGGCGCAGTTCAAGTCTGTGATCTTTCATTTCCCAAGTGGGTGCTCTAACCACTAGACCACACTGCCTCTTCAGTTTTTCTCTTCCTCGTAGCTCTCCATAATTATAGTCATACAAACTGTCACAAACAAAGGCACTGTGAGGTTAACAGGGGAGAGGCAAATGTTTTCTATACCAACTTTTTAGATGGAGAACCAAGATGTGCTGCAAATATGAAAAATAATTGTATTCTCTAGTAAATTGTCACAGTTTAAATACTTTATTTATGAAAGCGCATGATGAAAGGTGGAGTTGCTCTTTAAAATCCACACTTTGCACTAAAATGTAAGATCTAGTTTGAGCTGGTCCTTGAAAGCAGTAAACCTCAATTGAGAGTTGTAAGCCTCCATTTCAGAAGGGCAGACTTTGACAAGATGAGGGAAATGGTCAGGGACAAGTTGGTCAGAGTAGACAGCATTGGAAGGATGGAGGAGAGATGGGGACAATTCTCAAGGCATCAAAAATATACCTGATGGTGGTAAGCAAAAGTAACAGGTACAAGAGACCAGTGCGGTTCTTAGGAAAGGTGCGGGTATCAGTAAGGGCCAAGAAAAGGGCCATAATCAGTTATGAAGAAAAGAAGGGGGAGGAATAATGAGGAGAATACCAGCTGAGAACTAGGGAAGCTATGAGGGCCATGAGGAAAGCTAAAGCAGACACAGCTGTGTATTGCTGAATGGGTCAAGAGTGGGGAAAACAATTCTCTAGGTATATTGGAGGAAAGGGAGGAAAGGAGAATGAACTTTTAGGATGTCTGAGGGAGTTAGGGTAATAGAGGAAGATGGGCAAAAGGCACCCATATTTAATGACTACTTTTGCTCTGTCTTCACCAGGGAAGACAGCGGGCCCGTGCCAGAAAATGGCATCCAAACAGCCACAAAGAAGGTCCTAATGATAAGGCAGCCAGTATTCAACAATCAAAAGGTCTGAAAAGGGTTAGCAGCCCTTAAAATAGATAAGGCCCTGGGGCAGGAAAGGATGTACCCGAGGGTGCTCAGAGAACTGGCAGTGGAACTAGTTGAACCCTTGGTAGAGCTATTCTATAGCTTTTTTCAGACAGAAGTTGTTCTGAATGACTGGAGGGTGACATACATAGTTCTGTTCCAAAACGGGAGGACAATGAGCAAGTTGTGAACTACTGACCTGTCAGTCTTACCTCAGTTGTGGGAAAGCTGATGAAGTCACTTGTCAAGGAGGATCTTGTAGACGATCTGGAGAGCAATGGCCTCCAGGATAGTAAAGAGCATGAGTTTGTGGGAGGAAGGTCTTGTCAGACTAACCTAATAGTTTTCTTTGAGTGGGTGATGAGGACATTATATAAGGGCTGCGTCGTGATTTACTTTATTTTGATTTCAGCAAGGTCTTCAACTTAGTGCCTCACAGGCAGTTGCTGAAACATAGAAAGAATCTGGGGGCAGCAATCGACATAGTAAGAAACGTAGGAAATTGGCAGAGGGGGAAGCAGCAGAGAGTCATGGTAAGTGGGGTCAAATCCGAAAAGAGGGAGGTCACAAGTGGGGTACCATGGGGATCGATTCTGGGGCCAGTCTTCTTCAATTTGTTCATCAGTGATATTGGAGAAGGAATCCTGGCAGGTTGTGTCTCTTTGCAGATGACACAAAACTCTGTGGGAGGGTGCACGGCAATGAGGGAATTAGGATGATGCAGAGTGGTCTGCATAGACTGCAGAGGTGGTCTATCATATGGCAATTGAAATTTAATGGCAAAAAGGTGATGCACCTAGGGAGTAAGAACCCCAGGACAGAATACTGGATGGGAGGGGTTAAGCTGAGCACTACAACAGAGGACAGTGACCTAGGAGTCATCATTAGTGACACCCTCAAACAATCAACCCAATGCAATAAGGCCTTTATTAAGTCAAGTAGGATGTTAGGATATATCAGTAGGGGTATTAACAGTAGAAGAAAAGTGGTAATACTACCTCAAATCAATGGTAAGGCTGCACCTGGCGTACTACACCTGTTCTGGAGTCCTCATCTCAGGAAAGATGAGGACAGGCTAGAAGCAGTGCAGTGAAAGATGACTAAGATTATGCAGGGCCAGAAGGGAAGATGGAAGGTTCAAGGGGGATATGAGGAAGTATTATTTTACGGGGAAGGTGGGGGAACCTTGGAACAGTCTGCCAGCTGACGTGGTAGGTGCCAAAACCATAAATGGTGTTAAGCATGGAGTGGAGCAGTGTGAAGGGTATAATGGCTACTCAGGGCAGTATAGCCTAGAGGTAGAGTAACAAGCTGTGAATGAGGTCAGTACATCCAGCAGAGAGACCTGGGTTTGATTCCCACAACCTCCAATTGCATACTGTGTGACTCTGAGCAAGTCACTTAACCTCCCCAGTGCTCCCAGGTCACCCCTGAAAACAGGCATCTGTGCCTAGCGGGCCTTACCGGGTTACCAAAAAGAATAAAAATAAAAAATTAACAAAAAAAGTAGCAAGGAGGGGAATAGGGGTGTGGATAGTGAGGGATAATACCTTGGATGACAATAAGGTCCCAGGGATTGTTAGGAAACCATGGGAGACTGGATGGATTAGCAGTCTTTTTCTACCAACATTGTCTATGTTTCTGTGTTTCTATGGATTACAACACAATTGTCTAACATGATGTTTTACTTTAAAAGGCATGCTCTTGTCCCCTAGGCTAATGTGCTGAAATCCAGGTCCAAGTTAACAAATTTGACTGGAAAAAAAAATGTTTCTGGCAATGTTGTTTAATATCTGATGGAGCAATCCCAGCTGTGTCGGTTCACGACTACTCCCAAACCTGTGATGATGCACGTGGCACTGTTTGCAGGGGTCATCGAAGTTCCAGCATATGTATCACACTTTATACTTTTATTAAATATCATAGTGCATTTCAGCACTGACCTGGCCTGTATCTATCTAATTCATGGGAAGTGATTTAAATGCAAAATAAAAAACAGCTTCCATAAAATGTGGAAATGGGTAAGTAATGAAGTACGTGAGCTTGGGGGGATGTCTACATCTATATAAGAGTAAGTTAAGAGTGTGTATGTGCGTTGCAGTGTGTGTGTGTGTGTGTGTGTTTTCACAGGTAATGTTGGTTTAACCCAAATGTGAACCACTGACACTCCAGACATGCACAAACCTAGGCACTTCCTATTTCCCAAGACTAGCACCCCAATAACCCATGATGCCCCAAATTAGATGTCTTCTCCCTTGCCCCACCCCCCCAAAGGTCCCATACAACTTTATGTAGGCCACTGCCCCTGAGCTACAAGTTTGGGGGGAGCATAGGTATTCCCCAGGATATCTCAGTTGTCTCTCTCTCTCCTCTTAACCCAAAGCATGCTTGTTCCTGTCCCATTGATAGACCACACACACACAGATCTGGGGACAATGGTTTTCTGTTTTCGACTGAAAACATCAGTGAAAAATGGAATTTGCCATTTTTTGCAGCTTTTTACCATAAGAAAAGAGAGAGAGTAGGGTGGGTTGCCTTCAAAAGATACTCCAAAGAAAGTATACAGGGGCTGGTATCGCAGAAAGGTCCAAAAATTCAATATTCAGAAATCACCAGCCACATAAGGAAAGATTGAATTCCACTTGTTTTATTTTGCTCAACTAGTTATTTTCACAAATGATCCCATGAGCATGCCCAACGTTTCACCCTATGTAGGCTTCTTCAGGGGCTAGTATCTCAAGGGTAATGAACTTCTGTCATTAAACTTTCTGTTGTTCTTATTTTTTTCAACCTTATAATTAAGACACTGTTATTAGTGCAAATTTTGATTCATAAGAGGTGAAATCAGGAAGTAAAATTCCCTTTCGTTAAATGCATTGCAGTACAAGGGATTCCATATTTGCTGATAAATGCCTTACAAGTGTCACACTATGTCAGCTAACATTGTGTACTGTCACAATGTTAGCTGACATAGTGTGAGCCAAGTACAGCAGTTACCAGCAAACAGCAAGCTCTATGCCGAGTGAGGAAAGGGGTATGGAGGAGCAGAAGGGGAGGGATAAGTCCCCAGATACATGCTAAGTCTTGTATTAGGATAGTCAACCACAGGCACACTAAATAGTCCTTTGGTCTTTATCTGCCAGAATTGTCTATGTTTCTATTTAACCAAATCCCTTCCACTTCCTTGTTCAGGGACACACCCCAGCGCTAGTACTTTTTATGATCTAACTACAGGGAGGGTGCAGGGGTCTACTCCATAGACAACAGTTGGGATGGTTTTTAAAGTGCAGTTTTGTATATTTCACAGTAGCCTTAGAGTTCTGTTTCTGACAAGTCAAGATCACCAGACAATTAACAAAGCCCCAATACAGCACTCTACTTGTGGCCCAGTAAGGGTACTTATGAGTTTTTGGAGTGACCACCAAAACATTTGCTCTTCAATGAAGGCCACTCCTTTTGGCCTGTGGATGGAGGCTGGGGGCAGTATACCTATGGAGATTAATTCAAATCAAAACAATATACGAACATACAAAAGCTTGCCACGCTTTCCTGAAGGCACTTCCTTGAGCTTCTTTCAGCACATGCCATGTCTAGTACCACAGGTAACTCCAAAATTGCACATTTGAGAAGTGTAGAAATTAAAAAAGAAATCACCTGCTAGTTGAAGTGGCTCTACAGTGGATGTCTGTGCTTAGGGGGAGGGCAGGCAGGCACGGACTACTCTTCAAACTAACATGCGTTGAAATATGGAAGTGCAGTCCCAGCCCACTGTGTACCCCCATTAAGCAACCTAGTGTTCTTCATCCAGTGGCCCAAAATGAATAGTGAGGCTAGGCCAAACACAAGGTGTCCAGCAGGCATGTCCAACTGAGGCCAGGAACTGGAGACTGTACCCACTGGATAGAACATCTACCCTCATTTCCCAGGTGAGTGGGTACCAATTTCAAACACTGTCAGTCTATCCATAGGACTGGCTGAAGTGCACTATGGGTTGGGAGGTGTGAGGAACACAGCTCTCTGTGAGTAGCCAAATCATAGTTCATGGTGAGGGTTTGTACTAATGCATGTGGTATTTCTGAGGTAGAATTGCTAGGGAGAAGGATTGAAAATGCTTAAGCTGAGGTACGGGTAGAGAAACAACTAGACATCATGGAGTACTTTAATGGGACTGCATGATTTTATGGGGTACCACTGGAGACCAGGGAATGCTTGAAATAGACATGGTGAGAGCAGGGAGGAACTACTATACACCAGGGACTGCTTGACAGGGACAGGGTGAGGGTGGGGAGATGCTTTTCACTGGATACTGCATGCTTCGAACTGGGTGAGAGAAGAGAGGCACTGGACAAAATAGAAATCATTACACAGAATAGGTGATGGTGGGAGGACCACTGGACATCAGGAATGCTTCACATGGGATGAGGTAACAGTGGAGCAGACACTCGACAGTGAGTAGGAGAAGAGCAATTGACATCAGAGGCAGCATCTCATAGGATATAATGGACAACTGGACACCAGAGTGCTTGTCTGGGATGGGGTGAGGTGACCACTGAACACCAGGAAGTGCTTGACACTGACAGTGTGAGGGTGCAGGTGGGGTCCGCTGCTGTGTACCTGGAGGAGTACTTGACAGTGGCTGGGGTAAGAGCAGGGGGCACCGATGTGGTAAAAGTGGCATATGCCACTGGACACCTGGAATTACTTTTGACTCTGGATGAGGTGAGGGTGGCACTGGAAAACAGAAAATGCTTGAGATGGATCAACTGAAGGCAGGAGGGGTGGTCCCACTGGACATCAAAAAATGTTAGATATGGGACAGGTTGAGGGTGTAAAATGCCATACTTGTTCTGTATGTTTAATCTTCTGTTGTCAGAGCCAGTGCACTTCAATAGTCATGACTAGAACCAGCTGACACCACGGCCACCACAAATCAGCAGATGTCACTTACAGAATCGGTCAAAAGTTCATTTTACAGGGAGGGAAACAGGGCATGTACAAATCATTTTATGAAGATGTTAAGTTTAAGCATGCCCATTTCAAGAAATTGATAACTGAGAGCATTTGGGGTGGGGAGATTTAAGCAATTAGGTGGATCTTGACCTAAATTGAGATGTACATACATGTGTTAGCATATGATTCAGAAAAGTGCAGAACAGCACATGATGTATCTGGTGTCGTTTACAAACTGCAGAAATGTTTCATGTTATTTCCACATTTGATGTATGGGCACAAATTATCCAACTTTTTGTCCCATATTTCCCCCAACTTGCCACAACCTCCCTGGCAGGTCAGATTGTCACAGAGCCACACTCTGTAAAGGGAGCTCAGTTTATCATCCCCAGTAATAGTCCCTTTCTATTTTCACTTTAGCTCCAACTTTAACTTCTCTACTTCATGTTTTTTTTTTTATTTCTTATTTATGCTCCTGCAGCTCAGCCTGCTGTACATCCAGCCACCATCCTCGCATCCGATCAGCCCGCAGGCTCACTCACATCCATCTGGTAAACATCGCACCCATGGAGGGGTCCCCGCTCCCTCTCACAGGGCCAGTAACTACTACCGGAGTGCAATTCCATGACAGGCCCCCTGGATGGAGAGATACAGCCATCAAGTTGCTCAGCTGACTGCCTTTTTCCTCCTGTTTTTGAATGCCCCTGAAGTACGGACATGCAATGACGTCAAGGCACTACGAGCCACCGTCCACCGTACTTCACCCCTTAAATGCACCGCTCCTGCAGTGCCCCCGATTTCCATCGGGGGCTGTCACAGAGTGATGGAAAACCCCAAACCCTCCCCAGGGAAAGGAGAGCAGTCCATCGGAAGCTCAATCCTTTCCCTCCCTAGCCAACCCCCGATGGCCCAAGCGTGTTCCCAAACCCGGGTCATTAACGTGGCGCAAGGTGTGGCATCCAGTGCCTCAACCCTCAGTGCCACCGGGCCAGCACCTATACTTCATATTTTATCCTTGCTATCCTTTTTACAGTATTGGCTTAGTATTCTCTTTTTTTGTTTTTATCTCTACACAACCCTATTTGGAAGCTTGCCCTGTCACCTTTTCAAACAAACCTGTTTTATCCACTGTTTTAAGGCTCTACTGAACTCCATACAATCTATCAGATAAGTATTTATGCTGTATTTGTTTGCACAGTGTCCTGTATTATCTTTTCCAAAGAATCAGGAATCCTTTGCAACCCCTTTCTTTGTTCTTACTTTAGAAGCACCCTGCCTGTGTCCCCTGAGATTGCTACACCCTGCTCATCCAAAACCAGGTAAGTAATACCCTTATTAATATATCACACCATTTACAGCATTATGCCATTAGCACAAATGAGTATTTATTATAGGGATGCTTAGAATCTGCTGATTCCATTCCGTTAGGCATTTGTTGGATGGTCACAACTTCTGATTCAGACTATGATTCCATTCTGATATCAGATAAGGTGTCGAAGCCAGAATCAGTTGGAGTCAGAATTTCCAATTCTAGATTCAATGATTTTTCATTTTTAAAAATGGCCAATTTCATTTGAAAAAATCTTTCAATTTTTTCAATTCTTTTCACCAAATGGAGTGCAAATGAACATGTTTTGTATAAAAATTTGGCTTAAAATGAGGGGGTTTCTCCAAAATGATGGTGAGGTTTTTCATGCAAAAACTGACTCCCTAATGCTATTTCAAAATTGACAGATTCTGTTTTTATTGGTGTTTTCTACTGAAAATGGAAAATCTCTGGCACTCTGATTCTGCATCTGACTCTAAAACCTTCCCCACCCCAGCACAAACTCTTAGGAGTCAGTGGTGGGCCAACAACAAAGCTCTCCTCTCCTCTCCTCTGCTCTTATCTCCTTTCCTATGCTCCGTAACTTAATTTAGTAAGAGTTCTCTCTGCCACTGGTGACTCCAAATACACTGCAATGTAAAGCTGTAAGTTTTTTCATCTTCTTTTCCAATCCCAAAATTATGTTCCCTCCACAGCACAGTACACGTGCTTGCATGTAAGAAGCAACTGCCATCATCACTTGCCCACCGCCAAGCCAAGGTCCCCCCATAACCACAGCCATTAGTCCTAAGCTTAGAAGGTCAAAATGAGCCTCCCTGTCTCCAGTCAAAATCCCCACACTTCCTGTTCACAGCCTGATCCAATGCTGTAGGTCCGCTGAGCCCACTCTAGTGCATATCTTCTCCTTCCATCCATCGATCCATCCAGTTTAATCCTATTTTCCTGTTACCACTCAGACCTGGTAAATAGCCAAGCAGCACCTTGACCACATTGAGTAACTGGGATAAAGGGCAGCTGGCTGAATACACAGTCCCTTCCTCCCTACCTTACATCTGCCCTCTCAGTCCCACCACAACCCACCTACTCCCTCAGAAGTGGTAGCTCCCGGCTCCTATATGTTCCACGAATGGCCACTTCAAGGGGCCAAGCGGCATTCAAATACCTCATGCTTAAACTTTGGAATGCACTCCCAGCAGGCATTCGTGACTTCGCTAACACGTCGCACCTGAATCTCCTCCTCAAGGCACACTTCTCCTCTATATGCGCGTACACATAGGGCCACCTGGGAGCTGAAACCTCAAGGCCCCTACTCGTATTTAGGCCCTCCTGTAGTACTCATAGCACACCATCCCTGTGTTGCTTTCATGTTATGTAGTGCAAATTGTCGGGGTTGCAGATGGCAGTCCTCTATCTAAACTGTGAATAAACTCTCTATTTTTCTTCGTTGCATGATTTTATAGCTAATTCTGCATATTGTTAATAGTCACATGCACTATGTCTCATAATTGTTTGTAATATGTAGCTGCTTTCATGTGCTTCTAATACATGTTTATTACTTGTATACCCCAGTTTCTTCCCTTGTGGTCTCACACAATAACACTCTGTACAGAGTAACTGTAACATGTACAATCTTCCTCTTCTGTATTGCAAATGTAATTGCATTCATGTACACTCTACTTGTGCTTATGTTTTGTATGTTCCACTAGATCCTTTCCCCCAGGATGCATCTCGAATCGAGCAGTAACCCGCTCAGTATGCTCTCCTGGTAAAACTCTTAAATAAATAAATAAAACCCTGGGTAGCCTAAACCAGATGCTGAACACTGAATAAGGCATCTGACATAGGTTACCCTGGGTTTTCTTTTCATCGGCCAACTCCTATCTACCTAGGTCACTCAGGGAGGCCCCGGGGCTGCAATGCTATTTACCAGGTCAGAGTCAGGACCTGAGAATAGGATTTCATTTCTGATGGCTCAATTGCTGGATGGAGGGGGGATATATGTCCTGGAGTGGGCTCAGTGAACCCACAGCATTGGATCAGGCGAGGATGGTAGTGGGGGCATTCAGACCAGAGTCTGGGGGGCTCAGTTCAACCTTTAATGTTTGGGACTAGGGGCTGTTGAAGGCGGGCAAGTGATGACGGCAGTTGCCTGACATCTGCATACACTTGCACTGTGTTGAGATGTCATTTTTTTGATTTAAAAAAATGATAAAAAAAATATATATATATATATATATATATATATATATATATATATGGCAGCTTATAGTCTTACAGTGCTGTGTTCAGAATTGCTGGGGCCAGAGAGGATCCTCACTTAATTAAGGTAGGAAGCATGGGTGCAAGACAAGAGTGGGAAGGGTGCAGGGCTTATTTTTGGCCCACTAATGTGATCCTTTGGTTTTGTACTGGGTAGTGATAGGGTACTAGTATGTATTCAGATGTTGAACTGGATTTCAATTCCACATCTGGTATGGGATTTTCAGAAATCAGATTTCTGGCCTTAATTATTGAAATTATGAATTCAAAAAAAAAACTTGAACTCCAATGAATTGGAATATGTTCAATGGATTCTGAGCAACCCTAGTTCCATCTTGGGCTCTCCGTTCATCTGAAGGTTGCCTCCGTGTGGTTTATCTATCTATCTATCTATCTATCTATCTATCTATCTATCTATCTATCTAACTTTCTGTCCATCCATCTATCTATCTATCTATCTATCTACTGTAGGATTCTTCTGACAGACTGATACAAAAACAACTGGATTTTCTTGTAATTTTTTACTGCCCATACCAGATGAAGATCAACTGCAATGCTGCAGGCATTCACACTCAGCCTCTACTGTAGCTGCTTTTGCTTATCCTAACAACATTACAAAGGACAGTGTCATGTAGGCTTGTCCTCTGAGGTTACACAGTGTACTGCTTTTTTTAACAATTTGAAAATGCAGTATGTTGACATTGTGATGTAACTGGGCATCGGCTGTAGGTCCAGCTATACTGTGAGTGAGGTGACCATATAGTCAGGTGACCAATGTTGCCATTTGTTGTACACGGATTCACTTATTCAAACAAGTTTATCTAGATTTTTTTCCCCCTGTGACTGTATGGCGGTGCCACTGATTTTTTTTTTTCTATAATTGAGCTATGGTGTAAGATCACAGATCCTAAAGTGGGAATAATGCCTTATCAAGGGAGCTATCGACCAACACATTCTAAAACTCCTTTCAACTATATCACCTCAAATATATTTCAGATAGTCAAATATCAAAACAATAATAGCCAAACCAGTCAATACCTAATCAATCAACGCTTTTAACAGAACAAATATAATACCAAATTATCACACTCACACTCCACCCTATAATATCAAATCACACTCACACTTCCACACACTCAATCACTCACACCCCGCAACCCTCTCCAATCCCCAAATTTAAACAAATTAAATTAAAATGAGAAGGGAGTCCAAGTCCAAGTGGGCCCACCCAATTGTTCAAGCAGGGAGCTTCCTGAGTCAGATTGCTGCAGTACAAAACTAAAAGGATACTGGATTTGTCACCAGAGAATGGGCTCTTGACCCCTTGAAATGCAGCAATAATTCAAATCCTCAGTTACTTCACAGCCTTCTCATGGCTGGGAGTTCCAGAAAACCCACCTTTTAGTAGTGCAGATAGTCTGAAAACAGGTTATCTGTGGGCAGTGCAACACTCTAACCAGTTCTGCAAACAACCTGGCCCTCTCACCACCCAGCTTCACTCCTGGTGTATAAAAGGAGTAGTGATGGTGCGTGACCTCACATTGAAAAGACACTAGTCTGTGCAAAAGCTTTCAGTCAGTTTTGTGGTGGTGAGTGCTGCTCTTACATTCGAATAAAACTTTTCTGCTATCATTATCCTATGACGCAGGTGGCACACAACAATACACTGGAATTAACATAGGAGTGGAGGCGGTACATGCAGTCAAGTCAAGCATATACAGGTAGAGACCAAAGCAAAGGCAGAAGTCAAACAAAAATGTTATTTTATTTTTTTTTTATTTTTATTTTATTTTAGTCTTTGGTATCCAGGTAATCTGGTAAGTCAAACAAAAATTGACACTCAACAGATATGTAATAGTGTTGCTCAAAGAAAAATAAACAATGGAGATATTAACTTGGATAGCTTGCCTAGAGACAAGTGCAGCAGGTTGAGTCACAGGGCCCCCATCCCATGTCAGAAAGGGCACTTACAAACCATGGTATCTGAAGGACATTTTTAAAATGGGATTTTAAAAGGTTGGATGTGCCTAAGGAGTAAAGTGTGGCTGGTAAGCCATTCCAGAGCTTAAGGCCAGTGATGGAGAAGGCTGTCTGACCCATCTCAGATGAAGTCAGGGGATGGTCAGGGAGATCTTAAACAAATGGATGAACTGCACTCCAGAGGTGAGAAGTTGGGTAAAAATCCAAAGGTAACAGCAGGCACACAGATGAAATTTTACAAAAGAAATATGGCTAGTTTATTTGAGTTACTCTGAAGCACATCAGAACAACAACACTGGGATCACCATTACCCAGCAGCCATGGCACTTCACTCGAATGAGCTTCATCAGATGTGCTTCGGAGTAACTCAAATATTTATTTTGCAAAATTGCCTCTGTATGGCTGTTGTTATCTGTGGATTTTTACCCAACTTCTCACCTCTGGAGTGCAGGATGTCTGTTTGTTTAAGCTGCTGTTTTCTGAGGTGTGCTGCACCTCGTTCCTGCACCCCATCTTTCTGGCAGTGCACTGCGGAAACTGTAGTTTTGGATGGTCAAGGAGATATCGAGAGGAGGATCTTAGTTCACATGTGCCAGCCTAATACTGAGGAGTCTTGTTAGAGGTGAGTTAACCTCATCATTAAAGGTCTTTTTGATAAGGTTTTGATAAGGGTACCCCAATAAGGTAGTCACAGTGGGCCTGTGGAGACATCCAGCCAAGCATCAAGTAAAGGAAGCCGTGGCGGGTGTTGAACTAGACCAGAACGACAAACCTGCAGATGGTGTTAAAGGCAGTATTGAGTCAGAAGAGGTACCAATTTGAGGTCTGGGTAAAAATAGGGCAGCAGAAATCCAGAAGGGGTAGAAGTGTGCCTTGAGAAATGGCCAGATGCACCTCAGTAGTCATGAGATGCTTTCGGTGGAAGCCGACATCCAGTTTCTGGTTCATATGCTTGACTACTTGTCCAGTGTGATCTTCAAAGATTAGGGATGGATCAAGCATGACACCCAGGTATCTGAAAGTATTTACTTGTTAGAGGGAGACCCATCTGAAGCCAGAATGCTCAGGGTGTTATTTTGCCTTACACTGCATTTGGCGAGTCTATGTTTTCTTGGTACTTGGTATTAACAAGTAGTATGTTCGATGCAAACCACTTTTGGACAGCATCAAAATTCATGGATAGGGCAATGGATAACTTAATTGGGCTCTTATCACTCCTGTAAAGAGTAAGATCATCCACATACATTATAATGCATCAGTTTAAGCCATCTCTAAGGAGATGGTTAACAAAGAAGAACAGGAAGAGTCCTAGGATGGACCCTTGTGGAACTCCATTATACACCCCTAAGGTGCTGGATGCGGCTCCCCAATATAGACCATTTGAGATCTACCAATGAGGTAGTTGCTGAACTATGCCATGGTTGCTGTTGAGAAGCCATAGAAGTGGAATTTATCTAGGAGGCTGTCATGATCAGCTAAGTCAAAGTCCTTAGAGAGATCCATGAAGATGGCACCAGTAAGTTTACCTTCATCAGAGTACTTTAGGACACGATCAGTGAAACAGACCAATGCAGTGGTGGTACTGTGGCCCTTCCTAAAGCCATACTGGTGGGGGGAGAGCAGATTGTACTTAGAGACGTGGTTTGAGATTTCCTGAAAGTCTTTAAAGTGTACATGAGTTTTTGCACTTTGATAATTAGATACTGTCACTGTAATTGAATGGCAGTATAAAAGGAGTAATGATGGTGTGTGACCTCACCTTAAAAAAGACACTAGGTTGTGCAAAAGCTTTCGGTCGGTTTTGTGGTGGTGAGTGCTGCTCTTAGGTTTGAATAAAACCTTTCTGCTCTCATTATCCTATGACCAAACCTTGCTCTATTGTAAACAGCTCCAGTGGCTGTGAGGCAACCTCTTGCTGTGTTTATACTTTTTGTCTGTCGACTCCAACTGTGAGTCCCTTTTAGCTGCCTTTACTTTCTGACTCTTCACCACTCCAGAGGTCCATCTAAATATTTGGGAACCACAGTATTCATTGTAATGTAGAAATAATATTTGGTCCATGCACAACAATAAAATTAAGTACTAATAATTTTAGAAATTAAGGGATTGAGATTAAGGGGTGGAATCCGTAATTTATGCGCTCCAAGTAAGGCATGCTTAATGTAATTTTAAGGTTTAACCCATTCATTTACTTCTGAAAAGATGCACTGATAAATTGAGGATAAATTTAAGGTATTTTTAAGATTCAGAATTAAGTGGAATTCAAGGATTTCATAAAACTAAATTAAGTATAAAACAGTAATAAAATATATTTAATTTTAGTTATTAATGGATTACAATTCAGGGGTTAATCAGGGATTAAGAGTAAATATGAAGATTAGTACAAGAAAGTCTAATTTTTGTATATTAAGGGAGTAGAAAGCCATTAATTTTTTTGCTCTAATTAAGGACACATTAAGCAGAATTTAAGGATGGAAACACCTTAATTAATAACTTAATATATAACTAATTGTCATTGAAGAATTATTGGTAAAATTAAGGCAGTTTTAAGGAGCAAAATTAAGGGATTATTGTTTCACGGTGACATTAGCTGAAGTGTTACCTTATTGTGCTTAGTCAGTACAATAAGGTAGCACTTCAGTTAATGCGTTACCTTGAGGACATTGCTGTATGGGGAAGTGTTGTTGTGCAGTACCTTAATGTGCTAAAGTGTTCCGTGGTAAGGCAAAAGGTTAGCAAGACTGCCACTGCATGTAAGACCTTACAAAAGAGCACACTGGTGAGTCCTGTGTGGGAGGAAACGTGTCTGTGTCTTCTGTTTTCAGTCTTTGCAGAGTGTGTAAGAGACCATTTGGCACCATACACTCTTGCTTGAAGCAGAAACAATCTAGATTATTTCATACAGATTTACATAAACTTCCCACAGTGCTTTGTATTATAGGCTATGTGGAATTTTACATTTCTAAGCCAGATATTTACTTTACTGTGATGCATACTGTGTAGTGAAATGTGTTTACCTACCTTATTGTTCGCTTCAATCAGTCCAGTTTGATACACATTAATAGATGAAGATGGAGATTTGTCACATAGAAATTTTATAGCAGACGATGTAAGTGCACATCTATTTCAGCATTCATTACATGTCTACCATTCATTTTTAAAGCAAAGCAGTGCTCACAAAAGAATGTAATCGGCAAAATATCTTAAAAATTAATGACACATGGAGATTTATCTTGGGCTGCACTACCTTGTTCTGAAGAAGGCAGGGTCACCAGCAAAACATCAGCAGACATATGCATGCTTCAGTCCACGAGCATCACCAGGTGATGTGACTACGAAGTGCACCACAATATAAATCTCCAGGTGGCATTAAATTTGTAAGAAGTTTGGCTTACTGATTTCTTCTGTGATCACAGTGAACTATTTATCTAGTTACTTTTGCAAAGCTGTAAGCATATCAGTAAAACAAACGTCCTCACCCTCCACACATGCGGGAGCGCCATTCAACGGGGAGGTCATGATATTCAGCATTTCTTGTCATTTCTTGTTTTTTGTAGTACAGTTTACCTAAGAAAGACAAGCTGGACTGTGACAGCTGACTTCCAGATGTCTTCAGGGTGGAGGCGGGGTTACTTGGACCTTTTTAATGACAGGTAACGGTGGCCAGGTTACATGGAAACTCTCTTAATCTTACAGTAATTGCCATGGGTTCATTAACTTCTGCCTGGATAGGCACCAGCATTTGAACTTTGGCTAATTGTTTCATTTGAAGGACCGTGCCTCAGCAGTCTAGCTTACTGCTTTATCATGCATATCTACAGTATGTGTGTTATTTTTCTTTTGTGAAGCATTGTACAGTTTTTCTGCTGGTACTCTGGGACCTCTTTGAGAATGGGATGTCACATTTCATAAGGTTTTCCCAGCAGATTCAATTTCAAATGAATAAACTATCAGATGTCAAATTCACACGGGGCCTGCTTTTCAAAGGTTCTGTATGCAATCTGCTAGCAGAGTTGCTTACCAAATGCAGACAAAAAACCATGGTTGCATGCTGTTTGAATGCAAATGCTATTTTTCTGTTACTGATTCAGCTACATTGAAAACATTAGATGAGTAAGGGTTTAAAGGGCTAACTGGGAAAGGAGATATGCACTCGCTACAATAAAAGGACCTTTAAACTCTGGATGCTAGAACATTCCCTTCCAACCAGTTTTGTGCTTGGTTGCATGCATGCACAAGTAAAACAAACTGAGGCTCTTTGGACAGTGTTGGAGCTGGTGAGTTATGTGCTGTAGCAGACAATGTAGCTGAGTTTGCATGAGGTGTGTGGATAAATGTCCAATTCTAAAAAGGCTGCAGCTGAACCTGCTTCACTGGCTGATGGGCAGAAACTTCTCACATATGAAAGATGAAGCAACACCTATCATAGTGTGACTGCATCCTTTTATATTGCCACCAATAGGCACTGAAGCTGCATCACCATTCTCTCCTGACCCAGCTATGTAGCACTAGTTGTGAATGCTCAATCCCACTCCAGGGGTTCACCTCCCACCCTACCCATGTTTCAATCAGTCCAGTGGTCAGATGCCCAAGCCCAGCACCAGAAACTACAACAAACCCTGCCTCACCCAAGGTCCAAAGATTGGGTGCCTAACCCTGCTGACAGAACCTACAATAACCACCTCCACGACCATCACCACTGAGATTTGGCTGTCAGGTGCTAATCCTGCCACCAGAAACCACAACAAAAACAACCTCCCCCACAAAGTAAAGGCATTCAGGTGCCCTGCTCCACCTCTGGAAACAACAACTCCCACCACCACAAACACCACCAAAGTCTGATGGTTGGTGCCCAATCCCACAGCTGAAAACCATGACACCTCCAATGTCCGGTGATCATGTGCCCAATCCTACCACTGGAAA
This sequence comes from Neoceratodus forsteri, assembly GCA_016271365.2. Classification (NCBI taxonomy): domain Eukaryota; kingdom Metazoa; phylum Chordata; order Ceratodontiformes; family Ceratodontidae; genus Neoceratodus; species Neoceratodus forsteri. Next base: position 1,737,722,018 of record CM028129.1, read on the forward strand.
TTACAACAACCCCCACAAAGTCCGGTGATTGAGTGCCCAACCCCAGTGCTTAAAAAATAGTGATCCCCCCCCCCCAACAGCGTGGACTTCTGCTGCTGATAAACAACATGGTTGACACTGGGGTGCCCAATGTCTTGTGCTGGTTCCCACAATAAAGAGAAATGTCCCTCACTGATATCTTCTCTGTTCTTTTTAACCTAACAAAAAGAAAATGGTCCAGCAACATGTCCTGCTTGCCCCAGACTCTCTGACCCTCATTTCTGACCTCCTGTTAGAATCCTTTCATTCACACATGCACCCTTCAATTACCTATCCAGTACACAGATGAACTCCTCTCTCCACCAACAAATGTCCTTCTGCTCATGGGCTTGATCACTCTTACTGAAAGATAAGGTCAGACAATTGCTTTTTCATTTGTTTTGATTTTTTTTTCAAATTGATGCAGTATTACTAGTATTTTGCAAACTCTCAGTCATTCACAGAGTGGCTAGCTGAGAAGGTGAGAGAATGTCCTGTGTGTCAGTCTCATATCCTCCAAAACAGACTTCAGTTATTCTTGGTGGTATGGGGGAAGGTGTAACTTGTGTTGCACTGCGTGGGGCCAAAGGAGGAGGAGGGTGTTATGTGGGACTGCTAGGAGGATGGGAAAGTGTGGTTGAATGAAATTGATTGACATGCTTTTAACAACTGCTATGTCCAGGGCTGGGGGGAGGGTGAGATTGCATACTACAAGGATGGGAAAAGGGGTTGTGTGTTTAACTGACCAGTGCATGGGAGCAAGGGGGGGTTAGGGTGCTGCAAGGGTAGTTGAATGGGATACCTTGTGTTTTTAAAGTTAAAGATACTAAATGTCTTTGGTGGCTAAAGTGCTTGATGATGGTAAGTGCCACGTGGTGGATTCTTCCCATGGTAAAGTGCCTACTTTGCTTCATTAAGGACTGTGTGCAGTTGACCCCTTTGCAAACATCATGTGAGGCAACATTTTAAGCACTAATCCTGTGTTTAGAGCTAACCACTACATCATGACTGCATTATTAGATCATCACTTTAAGGACACATTTAGGACATCCATTCACATGGAAGAAGACATTAAGAATGAGCAAAAATATAAAGACTGTCATATCCCTCTAGTCAAATGGCCCAAGAAAAGGCTACAGCTATGAGCACAGCAGAAAGAAAAAGTTGTCACTTTCATGCCCAGTGACATACTAGGTAGAGGAGGGGGAACAGGGAGCCTTTGGTTATCAAGGTGTTGCTTCCGTTGAACATGAGGTTTGTGCTTCTCCAGTCCTCATTAAACTCAAGTCCCTTATGTACCTTTTTAGTCACTGTCTGGGTGAAAGTAAAAGTTCCAGTGGCACTTTTAAATGATGAGAATGACAGTTTCTTTGATATCATGTCCAACATTCACCCAGCAATAAAATATGGGCACATGTAACCGACCCCCATTCTTTAAGGAGTGTGTCAAGAAATACTTGTGACTTTTCTGAACAGTTTCTCATGTGATTAGTCTTCATTGGGACACTAATACTGCATGCTGAATGATGTAGCAAGACAGCAGTATAAGCATGCTACATTCACATAAGATAGGAAATTGTTTTGGGGGGGATTGTAATTGTATGTGATGGTAGTGTATTTTGATTGTAGTTGTGGATGTGCTACAAAAACTTAACACAGTCAACAGTAACAAAAAAGCAATATAGCATGACAAGTGCAGCAGCAGTGCAATAATCAGGTGACAATGTTTACCTATACTTTTGTATTCTGTTTTTGATTGGTACTTATCTGCTGACTGACTTGTGTATACAATACCCTTCTTTTCACAATTTACAGCTATTGTACTTCTTTTTTTTCACATCTGAAATAATAAACAGAGTGCTCCTTTTAATCTGGCTTGCAGCCAGTTTTCATCAGTATTCCCACCTGGATTTGTACATTTATTATTTAAAATCATTTCTGTTGTGACTAAAATGAACTAGCATGCAATGCAGCAGGCAGTGGTCCAGCACCCTGACCTTATGGAGCAGTAGGTGTTCGAAAACAGCTGGATATACTGATGAAAACCAGCTCTGAACAATATTAAAAGGAGCACTACTTTTATTATTTCATATCTAAAAATAGGGAGTAAGTACGCTATAGCCCACAACAGACCATGGGTGTATTGGGGCATTAAAGCACACCCTGGGTGCATTATGAAGCATGAGGGCTTGCCCAAGTGACTTCAACCAGCCAGGAAATGCATTTATGCCCTGATACACCCATGGGCTGGAGTGGGTTATAGCACTTATAAAACAGGCTAGCTAACTGTGAAAAGCAAAAAATTAAAAGCGTTTTACAATCGGCATGACAACTGTTGGCCTACCGGGGCATTAATGAATAGTCAGGTGACACTTTCTGCCCAATGGCAAGTCATCATTTTACCTTTCATTAGTGCCATTTTATAATGCAGAATCAAATTAATTGTGGAAGACAGGGTATCATACAAGTCAGTGCATAATGGACAACTGAAAACTGAATAAAACAGTATAGGTCAAAATTGTTACTGTATTATTGCACTGCTGCTTTAACTCAATACAACAGGAAGAAAACATTAATGCGATAAAAAATTACATACTTTTTCTGTATGTAAAAAGATTATTAAGTAGGAAAAGAAGGAAAGTGCAGAACAAGATTTTTTTCCTTTTATAATTTTTTTTGGGTGTGTTTTTAATATTTTTTTTTGGGGGGGGGAGAAAGTGAGGAACAATAAAAGCAGAACACACAATACCTGTTAAGAAAGAAAACAAAAAGACTACTGGGCCTGGTTCTGACCAATTACACTTTGGAGCATAGCAATGATTTGCAATTGCTGACCCTCCATTCGTTCCAACTGCTGGCAGATTGTGTCGACGTTAATTAGGTGGTCGACCTCACATCACAGAATGGTAAGATCACCCTGTGCTGTTGGAATTTCAGATGGGTCACGCTCGCATGCAGCTACGGGAGCTGCCACTTGTTCAACACTCTCCCTTCTGCCGTGCTTTGGACACCATGCTGGCTGATGCTGTGCTGACAACTCTTGCTCTGAGCCCTCCACTGCAGGAACAGTTACTGTTAGTTCAGCAACCTTGGCCTCCCACTCTGCACGGTGGTGAACAGTCAGGTGTGTTCTCTGCCCACCTGTTCCCAAGTGGGTACCCTTGTGAGCAGGATGTACCATCATGCTGCAGATCTTGCATCTCACCACAGTCGGATCACCTGGCAGTGTAGTGAAAAAATGCCACACTGACAAGCTACGTGGAGGACCAGGCACAGGCAGTGGGAAAGCTCCAGATGTACTAGGCTGCTCTACAGTTGGGGGTGGGGAACAAGCTACCACTGCTGTTGTTGTTGTTCCTGCTGCTGCTGTTGCTGTTGCTGTTCCTGCTGCTGTTGCTGTTCCTGCTGCTGCTGTTGCTGTTGCTGTTCCTGCTGCTGCTGTTGTTATTGTTCCTGCTGCTGCTGTTGCTGTTGCTGTTCCTTCTGCTGCTGCTGCTGTTCCTGCTGCTGCTGTTGCTGTTGCTGTTCCTGCTGCTGCTGTTGTTATTGTTCCTGCTGCTGCTGTTGCTGTTGCGGTTCCTACTGCTGCTGTTGTTATTGTTCCTGTTGCTGCTGTTGCTGTTACTGTTCCTGCTGCTGCTGTTGCTGTTCCTACTGCTGCTGTTGTTATTGTTCCTGCTGCTGCTGTTGCTGTTCCTGCTGCTGCTGTCGTTATTGTTCCTGCTGTTGCTGTTGCTGTTGCTGTTCCTGCTGCTGCTGTTGCTGTTTCTCCTGCTGCTGTTGTTATTGTTACTGCTGCTGCTGCTGTTGCTGTTGCTGTTCCTGCTGCTGCTGTTGCTGTTGCTGTTCCTGTTGCTGCTGCTGTTGCTGTTGCTGTTCCTGCTGCTACTGTTGCTGTTCCTGCTGCTGTTGCTGTTGCTGTTCCTGTTCCTGCTGCTGCTGTTGCTGTTCCTGCTGCTGCTGTTGTTATTGTTCCTGCTGCTGCTGTTGCTGTTCCTGCTGCTGTTGCTGTTGCTGTTCCTGCTGCTGCTGTTGTTATTGTTCCTGCTGCTGCTGTTGCTGTTGCTGTTCCTGCTGCTGTTGCTGTTGCTGTTCCTGCTGCTGCTGTTGTTGCTGTTCCTACTGCTGCTGTTGCTGTTGCTGTTTCTGCTGCTGCTGTTGTTATTGTTCTGCTGCTGCTGTTGCTGTACCTGCTGCTATTGTTGCTGTTGCTGTTCCTGCTGCTGCTGCTGTTGCTGTTGCTGTTCCTGCGGCTGCTGTTGCTGTTGCTGTTGCTGTTCCTGCTGCTGCTGTTGTTGCTCCTTGGCCTGCTGTAAGGGGTCAGTACTAGCCACCAGTGGTGCTTGGCTGGTACCACTAACATCCAAAGTAGCAGTTGCTGCTGATGATGCTTCTGGAACCTCATTTTCACTGCCAGTGGAAACAACATTTTCAGGGAAGGGAGCACTGGATGGGAACAAGTTCCCATGATTGAGGTGAATAGTTCACCTCACACCACCACGCATACTTGGGCCATGACTCCAGGCAGGAACCCCACCTTTCTCCATTTGTAAACAAAAATTAATAGATGTACTAAGAACTAAACAAAAAAGAAAAACAGAGTAACAGAATAAGATACCAAAATCAAAAAGGGCACTAGGATGAAAGAAGTTTAAAATAAAGTAAGGATGATGAAAAAAAGGATCAAAAGCACTAAACTTCTCACAAAACTACTACTCCTCTACCTACAGACACACTGGACCGTCAGCTCCACACAGCCCCATATCCAGCAAACTGAAGGTTAAAGTTAAGCCTGGTTCACTTCTTTCCTGCATCATGTCACCTGCAGACAGTCAGATATGTGATCTGTGGGCTGTTTCTCATAAACTTCGCCTTCTCAAAATGTAACCTGAAGTTAACACAAAGTCCATAACGTGAAGTCCATTAAAAGTGAATTTTGACCTTTTAATTGAAACTTCCCGTAATTATACGCAGATTCGAAGTTATGCACTTCATGTTAACTTTGAAGGCATAGTAAAACTTTGCTGCATCTCTGGTTGTTTTATGACTGCTTTATCTATTAATTTATATTTGATTTGTTATGCTATGTTTATGTAAAGTGCTTTGGTTTTTAGAAAGATGTTTTTAAATAAATTATCTATCTATCTAATCTATCTATCTATATCCCTCTTTATCTATCTATCTATCTATCTATCTATCTATCTATCTATCTATCTATCTATCAGTCCAAAGGTTTTCTTACACACGCTGAGTAGCTTCCTCTACAAAACAAACTCCACCTCAAATACTAAATATGCCTTCCAAATGCTAGTCAACCCCAGTGATCTCAGGGGTTCATTTAACCTTTTGAGCCATGATACACCCTCCTTATATGCTTGTGCTTCAGCCCAACAATTACAGATGAGTGACCAATCCCAACTATTTAGAATTTTCATAAAAAATATCAGTACTCTAATTTGTGTTGGTATGCCTAAAGGGACACTATTAAATTCAACATGAAGAAGAGCTGTTGGAAAATAATAAGGTAAATGCATTGTTTGCTATAAAAATGGTTCTGAATCACATTCAAGTCTTTGTGCCCATTTATGAATCATCATATTGCCATACCATACAACGTCATGTTCTCAACTTTTGTCTTGAAGGAAGTGTTGAGAGTTTTAAATGAATTGCCATCAAACTAATATGCATATCTTAATAAGCCCCTTGCAATTTGTGTTACCTTATTCTGTGTTTCTGTAACATGGTCCATACATATTCTTTGAACTTATAGTAAAGCCCAAATATTTGTATTCATACACTGGCTCTAACTAAAATTCACCTCATGTTCATTTCTTTTTATCATTTACACGATCTCCAAAGCTCATTACTTTTGATTTTGATTTATTATAGTTCCATTATAGAGATAATTTTTCAAAGTGCCCAGCTGTAACATTTAACACCTTCTTTAGATCTGGTGGGGTCAGTGAACAGAGGATAATGTTGTCCACATAAAAAAAAAGAGCTTGAATGGTCTCATTATTAATTCTAGGAGAAAATGTATCAACATTCTTTAGTTCTTTTGTAAGTTTCCACATAAAAATTTAAAAGGCAAGGGGCTAATATACAACCTTGTTTGACTCTTCTTCCTACAGTATATCTATTTCATTGAATGGGTGCCATCTGTCCCACTCTAATTCTTGCTTTGTTTCCTGTATGTGGGAACTTCAGTACTGATAAAAGATAAGAACCTATACCCTTTTTTGCAATGTTTGCCATAAGATTTGTCTATCCACATTGTCAAAAGCCAAGTGGAGATCTAAAAATGCCAAATATAATTTGTCCCTGGATCCCCTGCCACAATAACTTACACCACACTTTATTTGTTGGGAGCTCAGTTGGCCATGTTTTATTATTAACAATATCATGTATTTACATTCTAGCTTTTTATTTAATTGAAATTGTTAAAATCATTCTATTTCTTTTAGCTCCTTGAATCCTATCTTATACATTCATCTTCTCCCACAGATGTACACCTGGGGTCATCATCTTTTGGTGCCCATTTTTCATGCTGGGTACTGATGTATACCAGTACCCCTTCTCTGTAGACCTCTGGATGTACACCCAGTGGTGCCTGTCCCCCCAGCTTTGATGTACATACAGGCCAGGTTCTTACTCCTACCCCCCTTCCCCTACCTTTTCCCTTATGCTCCATGCATGATATTTTGCCCCTCCACTATCATCCACCTTCGGCAGTCCTAATAGTGGCTTTCCTTCTTCTTGTGTCTGCCCCTAAAGCCGTTGTCCACCTTCAGCAGTCTACCATGAATTCCTTTCCCACTTTTTTGCATCAATTATCCTTTTTCTTTTATTTTCTTGTTTCCCCTCTCTCTGTTAAATGGGTGATTGGGTGAGCAGAAACACAGGCTAGCAAATTGTGAAGGGAACCTGCTCTGTGCGGCCCATTTTAAACACTCTCCCAGCTCTCTCTCTCTCTCTCTCTCTCTCTCTTTCCTGTCCAATCTCTTCTTACTTTGTCTCCCCTTTCTCTTCTCACTTTTGTGTCAGTCACTTCCTAACCCTCCCCCTTCCCCCCACTTCTCTCCCCCCACTATCTGCCTGATTGAGCCCAATGCCCTTAGATCAGGTGACCTGGGACAAATGGCTTGCCTTTTATTCAGGCAAATCTCCTTAGTTTTCCTTTGCAGTACATGTTTATCAATTAATTAATTAATTATTAATTAATTAATAACAGATGCATTCTCTGTAGTGCTTTTTCTCTCCTGAAAAACAGCTTGGTAATTAGAGCTAATATTATGCTCTGTAATCCAGTTCTCCAACCTACTTAGAACAATCCCTGAATAAATATTTAATGCTATGCGTAATGATGAAACTGGTTTAACATTTTCTGGATTATTAAAGTCGCCTTTTTTGTGCAGTAGTACATTTATGGCTGCATCCCAATAATGAGGAATACGCAATGCTTATTATACAATGGCAAGAAAGAATGCTGGCCTCTAATTGGACAGTCTGGGACTGGACCCATGATGTTATCCCAGTACAACATCACGGGTCTAGTTCCAGCATGCAGACGACCTCATTAAATGTGAAAATAAATCACTCCATGAGCACGATCAGCTACCCCACCGTCTTCCTCGCTGGAACCATGATCATCACTTCATGGTCTGCCACTACTTTCAATGTAGCAACAACCGCAAAAGAAAGAAAGATTGTAAAACAACACGTGATCCCTGTCCAGTCAATCTTGTGCTTAGTCACCTGATTTAAAAGGTTTGAAAAAAGGCAGTGAAGCACGATCGGCTTCACTGCACTCCCCCATGTTGGCAGCCAGGTTTACTCTCACCCGCTCAACATCACATCAATGGCGGTACAAGATAACTAACAATTTTTAATTTTATTTGTTTAATTCCATTTTGGAGCTGCTTCACCCGCTAACGGTCTGACCATGTGCTCCTGGTCTCTGCTGTGAAAAGAGCGGCTGCAGCATTTCATTGCCCCGCTTTATCCCATGACTGCAAGGGAGCACTTAACAGAAAGGATCATCCCCCCACGTCCTCTGAGAATGGAAAAAAAAACAAAAAAAAGTAACATTCCCCATTGACGAGTGGCACTGACATCTCCTACTTCTGTGACACACTGTAAATGTCCACTCATGGCCCTGCTCCATCAGAGAAGCAGTATTGCAATTAAACTCACCAAGAAGGCTTTTGCTTAGTTGTTTTAGTCCCATGGTAGGTAGCAGGACTGGATCAATTTCTGTCAGAAAAGCTCGACTAAGCAGACAGCTGGGGGGGAGGAGGCACAGGGGCAGAAGATGACCAACAGTCAAAGAGGGGCTAAAGAAGAAACCTAATGGTAAACAACAGCAGCACCTAGTGGACAAAGAAAGAAACTGGAACTTTTTTTAAACAAGAATGCTTCCACACTCCAAAATATACTGCAACACTCTCAGAATTTTTTTTCTTCTTTTAACTATTTTTAATTATAATGAGCCATTGTATAATAGCAATAATGCACTCTAGGGTGTGTGTGTGTTGTGCTGGGATAACATCACTTTTCGGGTGTTGGATGCACTCGGCCTGTGGTCTCTTGCCCAACCACCCAAGGTGTTACATTATCCCAGCACAACCCACACCTTGCCATGCATTACTGCTTAATCAACTGTTCAGTCTATGCTTTACATTTATCAGCAAAACATCCTTGCCAAACATGAGCAGAAATTAATGCAGCAATGTTATTACTTTTGTTATTAGTTCATTATGCTATCAAATCCCAACATGATCTCCCATCATTTTCCAAAATTTTTGTTGAAATTGATTCCACAAATTCTCTTGATATCTCATTTTTCTTTTCTGTTAATAGTTACCTATATTCCCTATGTACTGAGCAAAAGCACATCTGAATATATAGTCATTTTCCTTATTATTTGATGACTAAACTTACGTACAATTCCTCTAATTTTTTTACATGATTTGTCAGCCACTTATTGTTAGTTGGATCAGGATTTGAATTACTCACCCTATCAGTTCTAGTTAAATTTGTTTTTAGAAATGACTGGCAGTCTTCATACAGAAGAAAGCTGTCTACATTGTAAACTACAGGAGCCAGATATTTAAAAGTTAGCACCAGCACTAATGGGTTTTTGTCCATGCTATATGGGTTTATGCCCATTTTGAGGGCAGTGTCTATATACAGAGGCCCTTGTAGCATGGACTAAACCCATTAGCACCCACCCACTAACATACCACTGCACCCATGCAAATGCAAAACTGGGTGGAGTCCGAGTAGCTGCATCAGAGGAGGAGAAGGACCTGGGAGTGATGATCACTAGTGACCTAAAGCATTCCACACAGTGCAAGAAAGCAGCAGCAAAGGCAAACAAGATGCTGGGATGAATAGCTAGGGGGATCAGTAATAGGAGAGTGGAGGTTATACTGCCCTTGTACAAGTCACTGTTAAGGCTGCATCTAGAGTATGGAGTTCAGTACTGGTGCCCACACCTCAAAAAGGACATTAACCTGCTGGAGAAGATACAGAGGAGAGCTACAAAGATGATAGCCAGTCAACAGGGCAAGGCATACGAGGAGAGGTTGAGGGCACTGAACATGTACTCCCTGGAAGACAGGAGAGAGAGGGGACGTGATTGGGACATTCAAGTATTTGAAAGGGATAAATAAGGCTGATAAGGAGAGTCTCTTTAAGCTGAGTGGCAACCACATCATGAGTGGGCACAGTCTTAAGCTGGAGGCTGGGAAGTTTGGGAGGAAGGTCAGGAAGCACTTCTTCACAGAGAGGGTGGTGGACACTTGGAATGCGCTGCCAGAAGAGATCATCTCATCGAAGACAGTGGGCAGCTTTAAGAGAGGCTGGGATAGGCATAGGGGAAGATAAGAATCATGGGTAGGGAGGAAGGGAGGAGTGGGGAGGGAGGGCAGGGACATTAACTCAAGCTGTGGACCCTGCAATACGAGCAGACTTGATAGATCAAATGGCCTTCTTCTGCTGGCTTCTTCATATGTTCATATGTATGTTCATATGTAAGGAGGTCACTTCCTGCATATAGGTGCAATAGCAATTTCAAAGGTTTGCTATGGTGGTAAATGGCAGTCACAGCAGCACTATGCACCACCTCCAAAAAACTTCAACTTAACAGTGCGCTAAGCCTGTGCCCCCAACCCCTGATCCCCACCCCCATCACCTGTCCTGTAGATTTGACACCAAGCCCTGGTGTCTAGCAGCACCCCCAGCCCTGAACATCTGTCCCAGTTCTACCAAACATTCCATGACATCCAGTGGCACCCCCCCTCTGAGGTCCCAACCTGGTTCATAGCAACTTTTCCCTGGATTCTAGTTTCATCCTCCCACCTTCCTAGCACTCATCCCAGGTAACATTGCCTTATCCTTTGTGTCTAGTGGCATCCCCTGCTCTGAGCACCTGTTCCAGTTGCTGTCAATGTTTCTCTGGTGTCTAGTGACACCCTCCGCCCCTTCAAGCACCTGTCCCAGTTAGTTTCAATGATTTCTTTATGTCTAGTGACACCACCACCATCTGAGTCATATTCATGAATATTTCAATCCATCTTTCATGTCCGGTGACACACCCTGAACCCTTGATCTCCTGTCTCATACAGTTCACCATATCCCTGGTGTCTAGTGGCCCCCCCGGTCCCCGGTCCCCTGTCCCTTATATTACGCACTAATTCTGGTGGCTAGTGGCACCTCCTCCCCCAATCTCCTCTCCCATGTTACCTCTAATATCCCTGGTGTCCAGTGGTACCCCCTGCCCCCAACCCACAAATGTTGGTTGACAAATGAACTGGCGAACATTGGCTGTCCAAAGGCTCCCCTAGCCACCCTGTCCCAACTGCACCTACACTGCTACTCATCAAGCCCCCCCACCAGCAAGCCATGGATATGTTTTGACTCCCAATATGGTGACCAACACAGCCCTCCTCTCATCTCCTCGGCTGACCACTGTGTGGGCTGCCAGTAAGCATGCATATAGTTTGCAGTAGTCAGCCCATACAGTGGCAGGGTGAGGAGGTGGAGAGGTCTGTGCTGACCACTGTACTGGGTGTCAAACGCATCCCTAGCTTGCTGGTAGAGGGGTTGGATGGGAGGTGTGGGCAGGGTGGGTTGGGGACCACTGGACTGCCAATGTTCACCAGTTGGCTTCTCAATCAGCATTCAGGAGTGGGGGTGGGGGTACCACTGGACACCAAGGGTATTGTACGTAACATGAGATGGGAGCATGGGGGGAAGAGGTGCCATGAGCCACCAGAGATAGAATGTAATATACAAGATGGGGATCAGGGGGGTGCCACTGGACACCAGGGATGTGGTGAGCTATATGGGATGGGAGAGCAGAGTGGGGATGATACTAGACACCAGGGATGGGGTAAAATATATAGGACAGGTACTCAGAGGCTGGGGCTGCCACTGGACACCTGAGAACCATTGACAGGGATGGGTGATTTAAGGATGGGGGGATGCCTCTAATACCAGGGAAAATTTGCTACAAACTGGGACAGGTGGTTGTGGGTGGAGGGGTGCCACTGGACACCAACAAATGTTAGGTAGAACTGGGATGGGTGTTCAGGGGTTGGGGTGCCACTAGACACCAGGGATGATGAGGCAAGTGCCCACAGGATGGCTCAAATGGGACACAGCTTTCTATGCAAATAAACCCATGGGAAGCACCAAGATATCTCGTTGGCGAGAATGCCCACCTCCCCCACAGTGATGGCACAATACCGATGTAGGTATTGTGCCACCTCTTGCATTGCTGTTTTCTGTGGATGGCTGTGCCCTCCCACACCCCCCATGCGGGGGTTGTGCCCCCCACACCCCCTGGACTCTAGGATTCCAACTCCAGGTTGGAGTTGGTCTGGGGAAGGGGCAGAACACTGGGGTAAGGTGAAACACAGAAAAAGGACCATTACCGCGAATGTCACCGTAAAGGTCTTTTTCTGTGTTTCGTCTTTGGGGTGTCGACCACAAGGGGTGATACAAAACCCATGAGGGGCATGCTAATGGTCCCTTAGTGCCTTGCATGCCCAATTGGTTCAATTGCATGGTGAAGCTGAATATCACACCATGGCTCCCAATGTTATCCTATCCATGGGAGCACTTCCCTATCAGCTGGATGCAGTTTATGTCCATGTCGGGGCAGTGTGGATAGACTTAGTGTTGCACTGATATAGGCTGATATTCAGGTAGATAGCACCAGTCCACTGTCCAACTGAATATAGCAGCCTCTGGGTTGGGCACTGGCACTGCACAAACCTTTGCATCCAGTTTGTGCCCCTTTTTGAATACCTGGTCCCAGGTGTTCTATCATATGCATGACAAATATGCTTTACAATAGAATTGTTAGCTTCAAAAATTGCTATGAACTGGTTTATTTTCTCTACATTGTATGGAACCCAGACTATTTTCCTCCCATTTCTGATGAACATGTTCTGTTCTGTGCCTATTTCTTTCTCTAAATTCTATTTTCTCTGCCCTAGATTAACACATAACCATAGTTTCATAGGTTTCATAGGTTTTGCAAAGCATAGTAGACCAAAGTCCATAGAGCTTGCCGTCTTATCTAATGATATCCCGGCATATTATTTTGAATTCGGTAGATATCCAGTAGTTGCTTGAATTCTATCATGTTTTTACTCTCCACTACCTCTGTTGGTAGTCTAGTCCAAGTATTTACTACTCTGATACTGAACCAGCATTTCCTTTTGTTTGTTCTAAAGCATTCCCCTGCTAATTGTATGGTGTGAGTTCTAGTATTATAACCTTTTTTCTTGCTATTGATACTGATCTGGTCTCTTAATTCTACCTCTTGTATTGCCCTGTACACCAGACACATATCTCCTTTTAGTCTTCTAAATTCCAAGGAGAACATACCCAACTGTGCAAGTCTATCCCCATATTCCAAGCCATCCATTTCCAGAATTTGCCGAGTTGCTTTATGCCAGATTTTTTCCAACGCCTGAATCTGTGTTTTGTAACCTGGGGGCCAAAGTTGTGCACAGTATTCTAAATGGTCATAAGGGGAAATGATGATGTTCCCAATGTTCAAGTACACAGAATTTTGTTATTAGATTGTATGAAAATACTTCAATGAAACAAATATCTTCCTCCTTTAATAGTTGGATACGTTATGGTCCCCCTCCTATTCCCCACTGGCTCTTGCAATAATTATTCATAGGAAATGTTTACTGCTAATATCTAGTAACTTCTTACCTTGTTATTAATAATGGGGTCCATAGAGCATCTTAAGGGTAAGCCATATGTATCATCTATATTCCAGTCCTGCTCAGCTAGTTCTTGTTCTGTCCCAACTCTTGAACTAAAGTCCCCAATTAACAAAAGGTTTATACCAACATACTCCTGTTGTATTCTACTATGGTGGCATCCAATAAAGGCAAGTGGTTGGACCAGAGCCAGTGAGTTTCAGTGGAATATAGCCATTTACAATTACCAGTTCTGCTGTACATTTAGATTCAGCGACAACACAGAGGAAATAAAGGTCCCGTAGGGAGCCTTGAGACTACCATAAAATTGTGAGTAGTTTGATTCACTCATTTCAGCCATTCAACATCATGTGCTGTAGAGGACATTGAATTTGTGCTCCATTTTATTTGTGCTAACAGCTGTCAAAACATTTTCACTGCACCGAGAATTAATGCATGTTCCTTTGCACAGCATTTGCCTAATTTACATGTAGCCTCCTCTTACAACGTGAATAGAATTAGCCTTCAGCTTGCTAGTACTGTCATTAGTTACTTACATACTCGCTGCATTCTGACTTTAATAGCAATGTCTCTGCTGTCCTGATTAAAGGATAAACCTGGGAAACCAGAAAGTCCAGCGAAGTGGAGGCTGTCCAGAGGAGGGCAACCAAAATGGTTCAGGGTCTGCACCAGAAGACATATGAAGAAAGACTAAAGGAGCTTAATATGTAAACCCTTGAGGAAAGGAGGGAGAGATGGGACATGATAGAAACTTTCAAGTACCTCAAGGGAATCAACAAAGTCCAAGAGGGTGGCATCTTTCAGAAAAAGAGATGTGCAAGAACAAGGGGGCACAATTTGAAGATAGAGGGGGGATGGCTCAGAGCTAATGTGAGGAAGTATTTTTTCACAGAGAGGGTTGTGGATGCATGGAACAGCCTCCCTGAGGAGGTCTTGGAGTCAAGAACAGTGGGGGAATTCAAGAATGCATGGGACAGACATAAGGCAGTCCTAGTGGGGGGTAGGAGGAAGTAAACTGTTGGTTAATTAGGATCTGCAGCTTATCTGTTAGGTAGGAAAATGGGCAGACTAGGTGGGCTAAGCGGTCCTTATCTGCCATCAAATTCTATGTTTCTATGTTTCTAAGTGGAGTTACCCAATTGATGTTTCAGAAATTGACCCTGACAGTTTCATGCAGACATCTGGTCTTGCTACATCAGTTGCTTTAGCAGTAGCCCAGGAACTGTCATGTGCCCCCCCGCCTGCCAAGAAGAGATGTCTGGAGACCTACCAACAGTATACTTCTGAGATACGGTTTGAATATGACAGGTGTGCAGCTGATAACAGTGTGATGGCTGCTGTGCGTCTCTATAAATGCAAAACTAAAAACACCATGAATGAGAGCACAATTAGGAATTTTAAAAAGTACTACCTGGACCACCTAAAAACAACACCAAGCCCAGCACACCTTACTGCAGAGTTGCCCAAAAAGGCCAGAGGTAGACTGATGCTGCCAATGACTGATGTAACTGAACAGTTGCAGAAAATTGTTTGTACTCTGCGCTTAGAGGGTGCAGTTGTAAATGCACCAGCGGTTCTAGCCATTGCTCAGGGAATCATTAAAACAAGTTCTCCCCAACTGTTGAAAGAGAATGGTGGAAGAATTGAATTGACGATGAAATGTGCATGGAACTTTCTAAATTGGATGGGGTACAGTAAGAGAAAATGCACCAAAGCTGCTACAAAAACCTCATCCGATTTCCACAACCTTAAGGCTTCCTTTTTAAGCAGAATTGCTAAATGTGTGGCACAGGAGCTCATCCCCCCTGAATTTGTTATAAACAATGATGAAACTGGTGTCAACATAATACCAGTGTCTGAGTGGACCATGGCAGCCACTGGCTCTCATCAAGTTTTGGTAGCTGGGCTAGGGGACAAGCGGCAGATATCGTTGTTACTGGGGTGCACACTATCATGTCATCCCCGCCCCCCAGTGATATACAAAGTGAAGACGAATGTTTACCACCCTTCCCATAAAATTCCACCTAGTTGTTTCATTACCCACTCTGTCAACCACTGGGTCAATGAGTTTATGACCATACAGTACATAGAAGATGTCATTGTTCCATACTTCTCCTCCATAAAAACCAAACTGGATTTGCCAAGTGAGCAGAAAGCATTGCTGCTCATGGATTTATACAAAGCTCATGCTACCACCTCTGTGTTAAATCGTTGGCATCATACCTGTATTCATACCTACCTCCTGTACTGTTCTATTGCAACCCCTCGATATCAGCATGAACAAATTGCTCAAAGACAGCCTGTGTCATTGCTTTACAAACTGGTATGCTGGGCTTGTGGCAGACTGTTGCCTAAGGGAGTCAGGAGTTTAAACCGACTTCAAACAACAGCACATAAAAGAAAGGCATGCAACCTGGTTAGAGCAGAGTTTTGTTGAATTGTGTGGATGGAGGGAGGACTGCATCAGAGGTTTTGTGGAGGAAGGCATTCCAGTGAAGTAGTCTGAACTCAGACTGATCAGCGCCCGCAGGTCAGTCAGAGCAGAGACTCACCACACTGTTGTATGTCATCCTGATTTCTTCAAATGAAGTTTCTGTACTTTTCAAATTAGTTGAGCTATGTTTGCTGTCTGCCTCTTGATCAGATTCCAGTATCAGACTTAAATTCATCTTAGGGCCTTTGTTTTTCCATCCTCTTATTTTTCTTCTTTCCTTCCATAGGACAAATTCCTTATCCTTTAGCAAGCTGTGCTCAGACTCTATGGGTTTAACGTATTCTGTTATTTTCTTTAGGTTCTTGTGTTCATCTTTCTTCTGAGTCTTCAAAATATGTTTATTACTCTTGTTTTGTTTACACTGCCCTGTTATCTTTCCTTTACTGCCCATTTGCAGGTTTTTTAAAACACTCGCCATAACAGCATAAATCTTCCCTAATTCATTAATATTACTAAAATCATCTCTAGTGGTCAGGATTGTTTTCCATAGTATTGGAGTTCTTAGTGCAATGTAGGCAGTTCCTTTTATTGGCTCTGTTTTGTACCTGTAAGCTGTAATTAAATCCTTCCACCTGATTTTACTGCCCCAAATCCCTTAACTTAAATTATAAACCAAGACCTTTATTAAATCAGAAGTTTTATTTCTTGCCTTATGGACTTCCCTAACGTAGACAGTGAGCAAAATAGTACCCTGCTAGATCCTCCTCTATTTCTTTCTAAATATACTTGGCACTTTCCTGTAGCTTTGACAATTAATTTCTGTTCAACATTTTTATACATATTTTTCTTTTTTGTTCCAATGTTGCACAGGCTTTTGATTTCTTGTTCTACATTTCTTCTCTGTTTGTAATGTGGTTTGGGCTTTTTCCTGTTTTGTATTTTCTCCTGCCCGTCCTGATGCTGGGGCTGTGTTGTAAAATGTTCATCCCTGCTTGTCTGTTTTATGGTCATAACCACCATTTCTATCTTCTTCACCTCACCTTCCACTACAGTAGTAGCCACAGACACGGGCAGATATTTCCTGAAATTTCTGTGATATTTCCAGAAATATCTCTTGCTTTCTGCATTTCCAAAGTAGGGGCAGCAGAGAGAAACTCTTCAGAAATTTCACAAAATATCTGGAAATAGCTGGCAATGTCTTTGGCTACTACTGTATTTCTTGTGTTGTTTCATGATTAGTTGTTTATTTTATGAAAGATTTACTTTATTTGTCTGTTCTCTTTGTACCAACCCCTCACTTCACATCTCTGGCTGTTGTTTATTCTGATCTTCAAATTAAAGGGTAAAGAGAGTGACTATTTGGTTCAGCATATCATTTGCTCTTTTAATTTTTATTTTTATTAGATGTAGTCCTATTAAACATAGGCTGAAATATATGTCTTGAATACCCTGATTATCAGAGCTATCAGCCTCCCGAACAGAGATAGACTGTTCTTATATTAATCCATTGATAGTATTCTGTACCTCAGATTTGTCCCAAAGGTGAAAGATGTCTAGTGGTGTAAAAATGGGTGCTGGTGATTCAAGGCTAAGTATGTGTACATATGGGGATATAGCATTTTCTAAATCAATTAAATATGGTTTCCTGTTGTTTTCCCCAGTTTCCTTTCTAACTTGTGACCACTCTTGTCAACCTGGAGCTACTATCTTCTTCTTCTTCTTCTCCTTCTCCTTCAGCTTCTTCTTCTTCTTCTTCTTCTTCTCTTTTTAGTACTAGATAGTACATCTGTACTACAGGCCATCCCACTAGTAGATTTATTAGAGTCAGTGGATCTTCTTTTTGTTCTTAGAATTAATTTTGCATGGCCTTGCTCCACTGTCCTTTTTTTATTAACTTATGTATCATCAGATTCCTCAAGGTCCTGATTTTGACCATTAATGGGTACTCTTGAAGATTTGGCAGTGAATGGCTCTTCCTTATCGAGGATGAAGAGCACTTGAGCATCACAGCACCCGTTATCCTTAGTATACCATTTTTTCCAGCCAGATCTGGCTAAGAGCCAGGTGCAACATAGAGGACTGTGTATGAGCAATCATACACAACAAGGCTGTTTTTCGATTGAGAAGTTTCTGTGGTAACAAGAGACCTTAAGAGCACAGCTCGAGAGCTCTCATTACTAGAGAAACGTCAAGATCGAAAAACAGACTTGAATGTGTATGGTGGCTCATACATAATCTTTTCTAGTGTATGGGCAACCATTTCTCTGATCCAGTATCCAAAAATGTCCCCCAGTACCTAAAACAGCCTTTCTGTGGCATGGTTCTTTCCATCACCACTCACTTCCTGGCCATCTCTCACCACCACAGCCACTTCATCGTGCATGCACTAAGACATTCTAAGTTGTTGTGCAGCAGTAGTGATGCACCTAGTGCAGCACAGCAGCAATTTGACGTCACTACTACAGCACAACAAGCTGATTCTAGTAATCAAATTTCATACGCAATCACATTCTCCCATACACTACAAAATAGTTGGAGATTTTTTTAGTCCACATCAGCTCTTTAAATGCATTTTTTTTCATAACTTGTTTTAATTTTGAATTTTTCCCATCAGACCGACTCTCCACTTTTCCCCCTGCCAGCCATATTCCTGGTGTGCAAAAATAGCAGCATTTTACTGTATTGTCTACCTCCAATCACACAATAGTAAAACAATGTTGTAAAAGTAGAATTACAATTGCACTCACAAATTGCTCCCCCAATGGCCTATCATAAAAACTGCAAGTCCATGAAAAGTAGGGCCACTGTATAATAGATGCAAAGCTTACATTTCTGTTTAAGAAAAATGTACGTTTGATACTCAGGTCTTTCTCAATACAAGAAACTGATCTTCCAGTCTCTAGAACTCCTATGAACTAACTCATTTGTGAATTCTCCACTTTCCAAAATGGAAACATTGTTATCTGTAGTGGCCTGCCTCAGGTATTCCCATCAGGGCTCAGTTGCCGTATCAGATGCAAAATCCAAATGACCCATAAAATTATAGATATTGCAAATAGTAAGCAGAAAATAAGTTTATTCAACCTTAAAAATCTGCCTGAGTTTCCAAATTATAGTTTTTGGTAGCCATGAGCCACCAACTGGCAAAAACTGTAAAATACAACCCACTATTAAATACCATCTAACTCTGTTACTTAAATACAAGTGTCTTTCAATCAGTAACACTTACTTCCATCACCAAGTATTAAAGTAGCAGCGCAACAAAAAAAGTTATTCCAAAAGTTAATTTTCTGCTATGCTTATGAAAAATATTGGCACAACTGTTGATTTGGGTTTTCTTTATGCTTCCTATGCTGTGTACTGTACATCTGCATTTTTGTCTGAACTCTTACCCTCCTCGGGTCCTCAATATTATTTCAATGCAAAAATTTGGCAGCCATCTTTTTTTCTTGAGAAATAAGTATTTTTAAACTTTCATAACATTCTTAAATGATAAAAACTGAAAATCTTACCACCAAAATAAACAGAAAGACATCTGGAATCAATTAGGATAAAAAAAAGGTGGGGTCAAATTTCAATCAATCTTCATTGCACTGCTGCTTTAAGATGAAGAAATAGCCAGCCCAGTGGTGAAGAAGGCTAAGGTGCATTGGGCACCTTACCTTTTCCCATGCCGGTGACCTGGGTTCGAGAAGGTCATGGGGGTCAGCTGGTGAGAGGAGGACTGAGTGACCAGTGGACTGCTCTCCTCCTCTGGGGAGGGAGGGTTGCTGCTCCCAGTGCTTCTCTGCCCTCTCATGGAGGCTTGAGGGCAGACTGCTTGAGACACCACTTGTGGTGGAGGGACGGTGGCCATCAATGTCTTACACATGGAGCAATGGAGCATGTGTGGGCACATATGGATGGCACTGCACATCTGTTCCTCTTGGGGAGAAAATTGGAAAATGGCCGGTGCAGTGTGTCGTGACAACAACCACTTGCAGGCCACCAGCTACAGGGTCCTCTCCTGACACCAGATCAATTTCTGTCAATGGTAATGTACCTACCATGAACCCCCACCATGGGGGCAAGCTGTGGAGGAAGCACCAGGATGGAGACAAGTTCCTGGGATGTCGAGTGATGGGGCATTGGGGTGGGGCAGACAAAATAATTAACTGCAAAAGACGTCTAAAGAAATGTAGCTGCTGTGCAAGCTCTGTAGCCCTTGGGATCCAGTAATCCCCCAGTCACCATGACAAACTCCACTCCTGAAAAACTCTACTTTTTGTCTGTTAAAATCTTTGTATTTTCTTTTAGAAGCTGGAAGAAAAACTAAAACAAGACCAAAATGCAACCAACAGGATTTGCTTCAGGGTCTGAGCATGGCTCAAGCAGATCACAGAGTGGTGCTGCTGGCGTTCATGGCATTCATGGTATCTCTGGCTTTGTAAAAGCTGTTGCCCAGCTGATTTTATTTATAGTAAAACATGGTGGGAATTAATAAAATCTCCTGTTTAATTGGTCGATTAAATTCAAAGCACCTTAGCTGTAAAAATAAAAAAGGCAATAATGCTCTACTATTTCCACGAAAGTTACCCTGGTAAAATAACACTGTAAAAACATTGTACAATACCGCAACAAGAATCAGATATCAGTGCCAGTCCTACATAGAACAGACTATTTGGAAGCTCAGTATTATTTATGTTTTATTTTTCTGGCCCCTTTGACAACTATTGTAAAAAGAACTACCTAACTCCCTTAAAAACTTGACGCTGACTCAGACGCCATTCTCCATTCCTGATATTTTGTTCTTTTCACTGCTATTGTGTCCTTATTTCTCTGTTTCACTATTTCACCCATTCTCAGCCTCCCAAACACAGTCCCTTCATCTACCAGTTCCTCTCATCCTTCTAGCTCCCCAGAAATCCTTGTTGTGTGGTACAGCACATACCTCTCACTCCACTCCATTTAACTCAGCCAGTTCAAATCCCACTTTATAGCAATAGAACACCAGGGGACACCAAGGTTCCGTATTGTAGGATAAAAGAAAAACACGCTCAAAGCGCAGATGTTTCATATGTTTTTACAATTTTCAGAAACTTTGAAATGCATATAAGCAAGTCATCTGGATAAAACGTGTACCAGATATTAGTTACTGTCGAGCATAAAAAATGTGTGTTGAGAAGCTCCTCCACAGCAGCTTAGCATAGGTCTGCCATCTTCCAATTCAGCAGATTGTCCATATGGATTGAATCACTGGCTAAAACTCAGGTCTGTGGAGGTGAGGTGGACTCCAGGATGGATTGCTCCAAGAGTTGTTTGGATGGTTTCCATCTTGAACCACTTGTGTTGCATGAAGCATTTTAAGAGTTTTACATGTAGCATGGGACATACATCTCCTGTTCTCTTGGGTTCCCAAAAGAATATAGAATATATTCCATATCCCCTCTATTATTGTGGAGCTAGATTGTACTGGTTTGCTATTTTCTCCAATTTCTCCATCCCAGCAGCCATAAATGGTTGTTGTGCTTGAATGAGTGTGGCCGTGGCTTGCTGATTTTGCAGGAGCAGAGATGTTGTGTCAGTTGTCTCCCTCAAGATACTGAATGCGAGTAGTGCCAATAAACAATGTAAATTATATAATATGGGCATAAATAATCTGTTACAGTCACCTTCTGTAATACATACTTAAAAGTGAAGCCAGATAAATTCAGTTGGGAGCACCATTCTCAGGATGACTGCAGGGAGTGACACAGAGAATCACTGTGTGCTGGAATGGCCAGTAGTAATATTTATTTTATTTTATTTATTTATTTATTTTATTTTATTTGTACATCAGTTGACAACCTTTGAGCCAGGGGCTCATTTCCAAAGGTACCTTGTCACATTGAGGACAAATACATTACAGCTTTTTGTAGTGGTGCCTTATCAAGATGACTGCCAGAAGTGATGTGAACTGGGTCGTGTCTGGCAGCAGAAAGACATCTAAGTTAAATTAGCTGTATTACAACATGGCCACCATATGTGAGGTGACATGGGTGACTATAAGCAGCTGCAAGTGTACCATCAAACATGGCCAGCAGATGTAATGCGAATTGGACCAATATCATGGCTGAGAGGCAGAAATGCAATAAAAAGGCTGTTTCCTATATCACAATATTGGTGAGAAGTAGTCACATAGGGTTGCATCTGACTTGCACTGATAGCAGGTGATGAATGCTAGCCACCTCATCCATAAGTTCAGAGGCCTATGAAAAGCAGACACTTGGGTGCCCATGGCACTATAGCACCTAGACACTATATCAGTGCTTTACGCTCTTGCTGTGATATCAGTGAACTCAATGTCATGCCATCAATGCACTGGCATGCTTGCATGAACAAGAGGTACCAATAACCAAGGTGACGAGTATGGCACCAGCACTTGTGCAGTGGCCAACACCCATAGTGAACAGAAGGGAGGGAGAGTGGTGAAGCACATAGACAGAGTAACACCGCAATGATGACGGATGGCTCTCACACTTAAAAGAACTCTAAACAGATGTTTTCTTGTAGTGCCCAGTTTTAGTAAACCCAACTGCAGCACTTGTACAGGAAACATTTACCACACTCTACAGAACAGTTCAGTCACCATTGCATAATTCCTGACTTCAGTTGGGGAAGGAGGGCTGTAATTGCATTTAGAAAATGGCCAGAATACATTCTCTATTCTGAAACTACCTCCAACCTGGGCGTCTATTTTTCAATAGATGCCCAGCAAAAAATAAGTACCAGCCCAAATGCCACCTCATAACACACCCTTCTATCATGCTGCCCAGCCTGTTTTTTCATTGGCTGAAAGCAGACGATAAAATTTAAAAATCCCCACCATTTTTTTTCCCGCTTAGCAAGAGCTACTATCCCCCCCCCCCCAACACTCTTTCACTTAGTACCAGCTTCCACTTAATAAAACTTAAAGAAGAACTCAGATTTCCATCATTTTTGAGTTGGAAGAGTGTAAACAGCTGTCTTGTTTTAAAAGGGCACCACTCTCCCGGCCGTGCTCTCACACTACGCAGTGACCTCAAGCACACTGAAGCTGTCAGTCACATCAGCTTCATTCTGCACTCGCACTATAAAAAACCAAGAAACAAGCAACTGAAAACACGCTCTGTTCATATTAGGTAAACGAAAACATGCACCTCACAAATGTCCCTCACAGAAGATACACTACCACTTCCACTGCGGTCAAAAGTCGTGAGCTAATCACACAGCTTCTGACTTGTGACTGCACACAGCTTCTCACTTCCTACCGCAACAAAACAAAAAAACAAACCACAGTCTTGAAGAAAGAAAGGGAAGTTAAGTTAAAAATGCCACAAAACTGGTACAGGTATTTTTTTTATCCACACTCCTTCTTGAGGTTGCAATCTGCGAGTGTGTGTACTGGGGGATGGGGGACTGTTAGTCCACCAGAAGGGTTCTGTAGGGAGGAGAAACATAACTTGGAACAGCCTATGGACTGCTTTATAAATTAACAATTTTTTCTAATACTTACATTTATTTTTTACCCTTATTTCCTCTCTTATTATACCACTTCATAAAAATTTACTTAGATGGCCATTTTCTAAGTGCAATAATACCCTCCAGGGTGGGCATTATTGGGAAATTCCAGACCTGCCAGGAGCTATAACGCCTCCACCTGCAGTGTTGGGCCTCATTACACCCCTGGGTGGTACGGTATTTCCCAATAATGCCCACCCTGTCAGGTATTTTTGCTTACATAGTTTGCAGTGGCTTTTGCATCCAAGAGAAACATCAGTAACCATCCAAAACACAGGCAAGGCAAATAAGTACAATACTTTTCAAGGCTCACAGTGAAACAGCACAAAACAGCCAAGATAACAAAAGCTGAGTGCCCTCCTTTTATTTATTTTGTGTATATTCTTTTTTCTGCCCTCCTCATGCTCGCAGGCTCCCACTCCTTCAGGCTCTGCAAGTCTCCAGATAGCCCCTCCTGTCCTAACCCGGCCCTCGTCTAACTCCTCGTATCGCAGCCGATCACCGGAATATCCTGGCATATCCCTTCACCAGGTGGGCCTCCCTCCTCCTAGGGGGAAGGCACTGGGGGGAGAGGGATGACCCCAGCACACTCTTCTTAGAGCCCAGTGATGCTGCTGTGGAGAAGGAGGCCCCAGGAAGACACTGGAGGCAACTGGGGACAGAGAGCCGTCATCCAGCAGCCAGTGAGCGGTATTTCCATTTTCTGGTGCTCCCCCTTCATGTGATCCCTCTGTTGTGTCCCTGGTCTCCACTGGGGGCTGCTGCAGAACGATCATGCATTCCTAACCCTCCCCAGGGGAGGAGAGCAGTCCTATGGATGCTCAATCCTACCCCTTCCCCTGCCGACCCCTGGCACCCAAGTCCATTCCTGAACCCGGGTCGCCAGCGTGGTTCAAGGTGTGGCGTCCAGTGCCTCAGCCCTCTGCGCCACCAGGCCAGCTGAGTGCCCTCTTAATCCATGCATATGCTGGTCAAGAGAGGACGTCTCAACCATTTCATTTGACTAGCATGTACGTAGATTGAGAGGGACTATGGGATACAAAAGCCACGTGAAGTTATACATTATTACAGCTCTCTCTCTCTCCAGCCAATGTCAGAATTCTAGCAATAGTGACTGAACTGTTCTGTAGTACCTGTAGTAAGAGATTCCTGTACCAGTATTGCTGCATGGGCCTGCTACTCTGCAGCCTGAAGTTAGTGTGTGTTACACCTGTGGCTGCAGAAGTGCAGGCCTCTCAACCAGAAATGTGTCTATATCTTATAATGTTCTTGAGAACCTGTGGCTATAGAAGTGCAGGCTGCAGACAGAAGTAGTATTTCAGTGTAAGTATCATGGATTTCTAACTGTGACCAGAAGTGACTGTGTATGTCTTGCAGTGTACATGCCTCAGATACAAATGCACAAAGCTAGCAGATCAGTGTTACTGCATTTATGTCATCTGGAAAAAAATGTTGTTTGTCTTACCTGATGACGGCTGTCAATGGTTGTTTGTGTGACCTTGTTCATTTGTGGTTTGTGGGAAGAGGGAGGTGTTAGAGTTGGAACCCTAATGCCACATTTCTCTGCTTTTGTTAGGTTAAGTTGAACTCTAACTGGTGCATTAACAGTTTTTTGCAAGAAATGCACTGAATATAAATCTCTCTCTCTCTTCTCTCTCTATATATATATATATATATATATATATATATATATATATAGACAGAACCTCTGTGCACAAGCACTGAGGCAATGGTTAACCCAAAGGGCATTTGGCCAGGAAGCCAAGTTTCAAAGAAATACAAAATCACATGCCCCACAATGCAAAGCATCATGGGTTACATGTGCAATCACCATAGAATATTATGGTGGTTCAACTTTAAGCAGAAATGCATGGTGAACCAGCATAATATTCTGGTGATTTGCATATGCAGCCCATGATGCTTTGCATTGTGGGGCATGTGTATTTTGTATATATATATATATATATATATATATATATATATATACACACAATGTACAAACATCTAAACAGATGATCATCTCAGAAGGAGAAAGTGAAGGGCGCTGAGATTTGCTTTAAACACTGAATATTTACTTGTAGATTACTACACAGGAATACTGCAGGCAGTTTAGTGTTTTATTGTTTCTATTTTATTTGTGTGTTAAATATGTTACATTTGTATCCAGCCTAGCCCTGAGGCTATAATTTTAGTGGCTAAAACAGATTGAGGTATATAAAAAAGGAACTCTCTGGTATTGAAAAAGAGCCGTTATCACAGGAACAGAATTTTCTCAAGTGCTTTGATATCAAAGTGGAAGGAAATTCATTGAGTTTTATATAGGGCCTTTATTATATACTGTATAAAATGTGCTTTACAATCCATCATCAGTTGCTAGTGGCCATTAGGCTCACATTGGGAGCTGAAGTGAGATTGAGGGACGTTAAAGAAACTCAGGGTGGGAGATGAAATACATGGAAAGAAAGACTAAGAGGCAACTAAGCACGTGGAGCATAACAGCCCTGTCCAAGATCACACAGTAAGTGTGGATAATGGGATTCAAACTTGAGTCTCCAGGTTCAGAGCTGTAACCACCTGGCTATGCTGCCTCCTGTGTTCTTGTAAAGTAACAATACAACTATCTGTTGCTATTTTTATGTGCAAACATTTACTCATTCATTCAGACTCTCCCCCCCCACACACACACACTACTCTCAAGGGTAGCCTGTGATTCTCTTAGTAAGCAAAAAATTGTCCTGGCGTACCTTGAAGGTCTTTACTGCCTTCATATTCACTGCCTCTACTGGTAGATTAAGGAGGGAGTGGTTTTGAAAATATGATGTCAAACAGTATATGAGCTGGTAGGATATCAGATATAGGTACTGTGCTATTGGAGGGGCAGAGAAGGTTTGGATGCAGAGATAACTGAGGGAAGTAGGGGACCATTGGGCTAGTCCTGGCCCCTGGGTAAGGATGATATGCTTTTTTGTATTGTTATTTACATTTTTAGGAGTGCAATCTGAATGTGGATATCCTGGATCGGTCAAATGATCATTATTTGGCATCTGTAAAATGAATGGCCTATTATTCATGCCATTCAGGCATTAATATTCATTAGTCACACAGCCCTATTGTTAATCAGCCTAACAAATGATGCCTTGTTATTTACATAGATCCCTTGACTTGAATAGTACAGGCCAACTTGTTTGAATCTGATCCTGCAAGGGTCCATGGAGGTCTTGAGGGCAAGTGGGGCAAGGGCAACTGGACAAGTCACCCTCCCCACCCCCAAAAACCACCATTTCCACCAGCTTGTTGAATCGGATCCTGCGAGGCTCCACAGAGGTTGCGAGGGCAAGTGGACAAGTCGCCTTCCCCCACCCCATGGAACCACCACTTCCACCAGTTTGTTGAATCAGATTCTGCGAGGGTCCACGGAGGTCGCGAGGGTAAGTGGACAAGTCACCCTCCCCCACCCCCCGAAACCACCACTTCCACCAGGTACGGGAACCAGCAGCTCACCAGAATCATGCCAGGCCAAGGAGCTCCATCTCCTCGCTTGCAGAACTTGCTGAGATTGGCACCATTTTTATTTCCAAACCCTGTCACACTATGTTTGGTGCCATTTTAGTTTGAAATTCTTGCCGGCATACATGTGGAGATAGTTTTTCTTCCTCTCTCTACCTTGAGTTTACTGAAAGCCCTATGTAGCTTTAATTCTATAGGTAGGCTGTATGCATACATGTTTTACCATAGGGTCATTCTGAAGCTTGATTGAATTACTAATAGCAGTCAGCATGTTTCTGATTTAAAGGTACCAGTTACCAACTGCTTTAAAAGGATCTTACAATAGCACTGCTGAATTTTGCACCCTGCTCCTTAAGTGAGCTAAAGAGCATAGCCTTAAGGATTTTTCATGCACAATCAGAATTAATTTACACTGAAATTGCTAAAGTAAATAATAGCAGCTAGTATTCCTCTCTGCAGGACTCAGAATTGTTTTAAAGTTTGCCTTAAGGATTCCTTCGTGTTCAACCCAAATTAACTTTGCTCTGCAGAATTAATTTACACTGAAATTGCTTAAGTAATTAAGAGCAGCTAGTACTCTTACTGCTGGACTCAGAATGTTTAAACTTTTCCTTAATGTTTTCTTCATGTTCACTCCGAATTAACTTTGCTCTGTAACTGCTAAAAGTAATTAAGAGCAGCTAGTATTCCTCACTGCAGGTCCAGAATTTTTAAAGGTGCACTTCACCGCATTACCTTACTGTTGCTGCCTCATACTTTATTTGACTTGTAAATATGAGGGCAGCTTATACAGGATCTCCTGTCTGTTCCGAGTGTTTCTCCTGCCAGCCTGTAATACAGTCCCCTGAAACCGGATGCACATTAAGCTCAGAATCCAATTTCTAACAGGCCCCTAGTCTCAAGCTGTACCCCCGCCCCATTACCTATAAATTCTTACCTGGGTCTCATATTTTCTCCAGAGCTTGTTGAATCGGATTCTGCGAGGGTCCATGGAGGTCACGAGGGCAAGTGGACAAATTGTCCTCCCCCACACCTCGAAACCACCACTTCCACCAGGTACAGGAACCAGCAGCTTGCCAGGATCACACCAGGCCAAGGAGTTCCATCTCCTCACTTGCTCGGCCTGTGACCTTGTGCCTCACAACTCATCCCAGACATGGATTAAATGCCTATAACCCAACACGCTGTTATGGGTTATTGCTTACATGTAAAACAAAATGTGTATGTGTATATGTGTATATATATATATATAGATATATGTGTGTAAGCAATAAGACATGATGGGGTGTGCATGGAACACATTTTACCACACCGCCAGGGGCGTAATAAGGTACGAGGCCAAAGGTTGAGTGACTTTAGCTACTGGACATGTGGTAAAATGTGTTCCACGCACATCCCAGAATGCCTTATTGTGCTTAAAAAAATGGGCTCCTTTTTCTAAACTTTTTACATTTGGGAAAAGCATGTTTATATGTAGAAACAATAGACTTACTTGTGTGTATTTAAGATCAAATAGTCCTTCTGCCCACAATAAATGATGTCACTGTATTGCTGCCTACTTTCTTCTTCCATTTTTTTTCTCTGTTTTCTCCACATTCAAGATATGGAATGTTTCTCATGGAATGTTTACCATGGAATAAATTGATTCAAAATTCTGCTCAGTTGCACTGCTAGAAAGTTACTCTCCTAACATACTATACACATACACAACACAGGCCTCTGTTACAGCCAAAGACTCAATGATCTCACTGTCAGGGCAAGGAGAAGAGATTTCACTGATGAGCAGGTAAAGCTAGAAGGGGGATTTTTCATTGTCAGCAAAGAAACAGTTGTAATGAAAACTATAAACAACACTTAATGTTTCTAATTTGTTTATGTGTGTAAGGAGAATGTGATGATCAGGGAAACAACATTTTATTAATCTGTTTTATTTTGTATTTAGGTTAGTTTTATTTTTAGGGCCAAGTGCAAGTAAATGTGATGCTTAAGTTACAGGGCAAAAACAATGGCTGCCAGTTGAATCCTTAACATTCTGTTAGCGTAATGATTCCAATGGTGATCAGTGCACACTTGGCAGCACTTTTTATTTTCCATGCTAGGAACATAATTGCTTCATGAACAACAGCCAATCAGATTTCAGGATTTTCTCTTACCATTTTATAATATATATATATATATATACACACACATATACACACACACACACACACATGTGTCTATATACATGTTATATATGTATTTTTTATTTTATTGAAGTAAAAAACAGGTAAACATGAACCAGGGTGTATACAAATTACATCAGATGATAACTCCTCATACAATCCTCTGAACCAAAAATGTTTAAAACATTAGTTCAAACCAGTGATTTCATTGGTCAGTTCATCCCTGCAGAGAAACTGCGCCAATGTGAATAATACGCAGTGGAATCCTCAACACATTATGTCATCTGATAAGTGCTTATAAAGACTGTTTAGAGAAAATAAAATGGGACAGCTCAGCTTTTCCCTCTTCACAATTGCAGGTATAAACAAGGCACTTACTCTACATGGACACATTACACAGGATCTGGTAAACAGACAGCGTACAGTACTGCATGCATAACAACTACTATGCACTTTCTGTGTACTGAAATTAATTAACTGAACTTGCTGTTAGTTATCTAATATTTCAGGAAATACTAGCAGACTGTCAGCAGTTTAGAATAATGAGTGATACAAGTGATTATGCAGATATCTACTTTATTCCACACAACTATGGGAACACGTGTAGGAGGTTTACTGAATGAACAAAATGAAGCTAGGTGATCACTATAATAAAGTTGGTGATACTTTTATGATATTAACTGATAAGTTACAATTAGTATTTATTATAAAGAAACATTGTGCAGATAGACCGCTATTACTGATAGAGTAGGCTGACAGATCCAGAGTTTTTTTTTAAGTGTAATAAGAATGACATTTTAAATGGATAAAAAATGGGACTTGGTGTTTGGGCAGACAGGTTTAATGTAAAGTTTGGATGAAATACGAGGAAGCTTATGTAAGCTTTTTAGATGATTATACAAATGTGCATCCAGATACAGAGCAAGAAAGATATATTATCACACCAATTACACTACAGTATGGTATGGAGTCAATTTAGACCTTGTGGAAACTTAAATTGCAAATATTGGCAATACTTTTAGCATCTGAATTATAACTAAGTATGAATTTACTTTTGCAGGGCCACTACTCATGACTACTGTAAGTGGCATGTTGCTGTGACTCACTGATGTTGAGTGAAGTGGAAAATTGATAGATTATACTAATAAACAAACAATAAACTGTGACAGTATACACTGAGTCACCTCCTGATTTTGTGTACTTTGATCCTTTGTCGTTTGAGTCGAAGACTATCCTGCAAGAACTCGTTAGTATTTATGGTCACTATACAAGGCCTCAGGGTTAAACTGGCTTTGTATTGGACTTGTCAACATTAATATCACAAGAGACAGAGGGTTATAGCCTGACAATGGAAATTTGTGAGCAAAGGATCTGCATTTTCTGTAGATCTGAACATACCTTTCCTGTTTCCAGTGGTTTGGCGGAATTCTACAGCATTCAAGTATCCATTTAAAAAGCGGCTGAAGCCATTTGGACAACTTTAACAAAACATAATATTTAGACACAGTTCAGCTTGTATTTCACATTGTAACAAGGCAAAGCTACTGAGTATGAAATAGAGCACAGTAATTGGTCAAACAGTACCACGTGTAGTAATCTGGACACAGCATTATTTCACCAATAATGCCATCCTCGAGGTGTATTACCAAAGTAATCCATAAACACAAAACAGCAGTGTAGGACTGAAGGCCATAGAAAAGAGTTGGCTACAAACTTGTCTATTCCACCGACCCACCCACCCACATGTCAGTGACTATCCTAGAGTAGTAAAAGCAGCAGCAGTAGATTTTTATTCATTTATTTGCTTTTGTTAACCGGGTTAGCACACTAGACAGCCATGTGCCTATTTTCAGGTGTGACCCAGGAGAGTTACAGGTGAAAAACATCATACAGTAATAGTTGAGGAATAGGAAGAAATACATAGGAAAACCAGGCAATTCAGGGGTGGCTCTAAGGCAGGGTGTTGGGAAAATTCGTACAGAGACAGTTGTGGATTCGAGAAAACTACATAGGGAATAAACAGGCATGACAAGGCTAGCTCTAGAGCACGGTTGTCAAAAATTCACACATGGACAGTTGAGGAGACAAGAAAATACCTCAACATAACAAGCATTTCAAGGCTGGCTCTAGGACAAGATTGACACAGTGCATAAACAATAGGCTGGGACATAAAGGATCTAAATTAGGAGGTGAACAGGAGTAGACGAAGCAGAGACAATGGTAAGTGCCTGTGGGGGGGGGCCCATTGACAGGGGGTCAGAACCAGGTTGCTGGGCCGGAACTGGAGAAGAAGTGCAAGTGGGGCTGAGGCTGAGGATGAGGATGAGGCCCCCGGCCAACCGGGCTAGAGGAAGGAAAGGGGCAATGGAGTAGGCTACGAGGAGCAGGGACGGGGGAAGAAGGTTTCAGGAAGTTCCAGAGCGAAACTTTAAAGCTTGGATGGGAGGAGGAGGCCCTGTCTAGCTCAGGGAGCGAGTTCCAGAGTTTGGGGGTGTATATGTGGAAGGACCGATCTCCCGTAAGGGTACGGGTCCTAGGAACCAGACGTTTCTGGATTGTCCCAGATCTTAGGTGGTAGGATGGGGCCCCTGGATTGAGGGGAAGGGCTAGGGCTGGAGGGGAGCCTGAGCGGATAATGTTGTCAATGAAATTACCTAGAACAAAGGAGCGGTGCTTCTCTGGGGGAAGCCACTCTAGGCGGTTGTAAAGATCACAACAGTGGGTGAGGGGAAGGGCAGAAAGCATGAAGTGGCAAACGTTGTTGTAGGCCATGTCCCATTTTGATAGGCTGGTTTTGGGAACTGGGGCAAAAGTTACGAGACCGTAGCAGAGTGAGGGGAGGAGGACCCCCCTAGCGAGGGCCAGGCGGGCGGCGGGGGTGAGGCAGTTATTGGCTCAATAGGCAAGGCCAAGCTTACAATTAGTGGCCTTGCAAATGTTATGGATGTGTAAGGTAAGGTCCAGCTGCGGGTCCAGGGTGATGCCCAGGTACTTGGAGGAGGTTACCATC
Organism: Neoceratodus forsteri; assembly: GCA_016271365.2. Lineage (NCBI taxonomy): Eukaryota > Metazoa > Chordata > Ceratodontiformes > Ceratodontidae > Neoceratodus > Neoceratodus forsteri. The sequence continues at coordinate 1,737,753,917 of CM028129.1, forward strand.
TCAAAGGGTGAGCCGTCGGCCCCGAGGATCAGCAGAGGAGCAGGGCAGGATTTTATTTTGTTCAAGGACCCAAACAGCATGGCTTGGGTTTTTTTGAGATTGAGGGTGAGCCTGTGGTCCCCCAGCCAATTATGGATGCATTCAAAGTTGGTGTTCAGTTGGGAGTTTATTGTGGTGATGTCCCGAGAGCTGGCCAGGAGGACGAGGTCATCCACGTATAGGGTGGAGTGGGCATGGGTCGTGACGGATGGTAGGTCATTGATAAATAGTGAGAATAGGGTCAGACCAAGGACGGACCCTTGAGGTACCCCACAGAGGACTGGTGAAAGTTTGGAGAAGGTCCGATTGAAGTTGGTGTATTGCTGTTGGTTGGAGAGGTAGTTTAGGAACCAAGCATGGGCGGAAGAGGAGAACATGAGGGATTGGAGCGTGGAGCCAAGGAGGGAGTGATCAACCCTGTCAAAAGCTTTTGAAAGGTCCACGAAAATGGCCCCAGTGAGATTGCTTTGGTCAGCACCTGCCCTGATCAGTGAAGTGACAACGGCAAGGGTGGTGGACGTGCTGTGCCCTTTCCTGAAGCCATGCTGAGCAGGAGAGAGGATGTTGTAGTCCTGGAGGTATTGGGAGAGCTGGGAGGCAATGGCTTTCTCGAGCGGTTTACTGGTAGTGGACAGTATGGTGATGGGGCGGTAGTTCCGAGGGTCCTTGGGATTCCCCTGTTTTAAGACAGGAACGACCTTGGCCACTTTCCACAGGTCGGGAATGATCCCAGTGCTAATGGAGGAATTGAATATGTGCAAGATGGGTCTGGCAAGGAGGTGGGCCCAGTCTGAGTAGTTTCGGCTCAAGGCTGTCATGTCCTGCTCCGCTGTGGGGGGAGAGGCCTGAGAGCAGCTTCTGGGTCTCCTTAGATGACACTTGTCTCAGTTGGAATGGGGGCCGGGGGTGGAGACCAGGAGAGGGGGCGCCAGGGGGACAGACGACTGGGGGCTGGGGAGGGAAGGGGAGGAGGGGGCAGTTCGGAAAACATTGAGTTGAAGGTGTTTGCAGTGGTGTGGGGGTTATTGCAGCTGACCCCACCAACAAGCAGGTCAGTGACCTGTGCTTTAGCTGATCCCCCAATAGCATTCTTAATATTTTGCCAGAAACTCCTCTGGTTGCTGCCAGAGGAGAGTAAGGCAGCTTTGCAGAACTCGCTTTTTGCTGAGCGGATGGCTCTTTTGCAGGTGTTTCTGAGGTGCCTATAAGCCATCAGATCATTATTGATATGGGAGGCCTTGTAGGTTGCCCAAGATTTGTCCCTGGCCTTCATTAGGGAGAGTAGGCCCCTATTTAGCCATTTGGTGACGGTGCCCCTCACCCTTCTCCTAGTGAGGGGGGCATGTTTATTCTGAAGGGGGATCAGCTTGGCTAGGAATAGATCCAAAGCTCATGAGGGGTCATTGGAGTTAGTGACCCCTGTCCAGTCAACAGCTAGGAGGTCAGACATGAAGTCATGGGTATTAAATTTGGAATAGTCCCTCAATTCGATCACTTTGCTAGGGAATTTAGGCTGAGAAATGCCCCAGACACAGTAGATATGGGAATGGTCAGAGATGACATCCAGGAGAGTGCCTGAGGATATGATATTGGCAGGCCTGTTTGACAGGATCCAGTCGATAAGGGATCCTGAGTTCCCCCGAGTGGAGAGCATGGTGGGTTCGGTTATGACTTGGCTTAGTGTAAGGCCTGAGAGCAGAGGTTCGTACAAATTGCAGTTGGTCCCCAACCAGTTGGGGTTGAAGTCATCTATGATCATCAGATCAGATGATAGAATGAGCAACATATAAGTGAAAGTCATAGAAGCAGCAGAAAGATGTACAGAAATTTGGCAATGTTCAGTGTAGCAGGAGACATGCTGTTAGGTGAGTGGGTAGATGTGAAGTTTGGAACAGCAAATGTGAGTATGCCTGTGACAGTGGTAGCCAGCATACTGCGCCAAGAAGACAGACATGTAGAGGAGGGCAAAAGAAGACTGGCAAGAAAAAAAACACAGAAAATGAAACATATGGAGACAGACAGTGAGAAAAAGAAAATAGCAGTGATAAAGCAGGATTGTGTAAAAAAGAAAGATTTGCATGCACAGCTATGTGGAGATGAACTGGATCAGCTGGAGAGGAGCGAAGTGAAGAAAAACACGCACAAAAACACGGCATGGGCATGCAATGTTTTCTCAGATTGGCTGACAGCAAAAGGAACGGCAGTAGACATAGCGACAGTACGTAACGGAGTACTGGCAAAGATATTGAGAACATTCTATGGGTCTGTGAGAGCAGAAGGAGGAAAAGAGTACAGTGTCAGCTCGTTCAGTGGAATACGAGCAGGATTAAATCGATACATAACTAGTGTAGAGGTTAGACGCAACATTAATATTATCTCGGGATCCTGAGTTCCAGACAGTGAACAATGTGTTCATAGCTGTCTTAAAGAGATATCATAGAGTGGGGAAAGATGTAGCCAGTCACCACCCCTACATAAGCAAGGAGGATATGAATACAATCCGAACATGCCCAAAGCTGAATCCAGAAGCTGCCTATGGGTTAGTGAGGCATCTCTGGTTCGAAATGTGACTCGGACTAGCTAGGAGAGGCAGGAAGGGTCTCAGGCAGTTGAAGCAGGAGTTATTCATAGTTGCCAGAGATGGCAGTGGCGCCAAGTACATAGCTGTGGCATTCTATGAAGCCACTAAAAATCATGGGGCGATACATGAGACAAATAAGAAGGGTCTGAAAGGGGTTGTATATCAGCAGCCAGATTCACCTAACTGTCCTGTTGCATGCTTTAAAGAGTATATCAGTAGGTGTCTGACCAACACACCAGCATTCTATTTGCACCCACTGGGACTGCCGCAGCGCAAGTTGGATAAGAGAGATATCTGGTATAGTAAGCAGCCAATGGGGCGCAACTACCTATGAGAGATAATGGCTCAGATCTCTGAGGATGCCTCACTGAAAAAATGGTACACCAATCACAGTGTCCGAAAAGTACGGCAGTCCAGGTGCTGTCGGAGGCTGGTCTCACATCTAGAGAAATCATGTCAGTTACTGGGCACTGATTCTAGACCAGCCTCTGCAATTACTGGACACCAACACTTGTGGATAGAAAAAAGTGGTCGACCATGTTATCAAGCAACACAGACAGAATAGCAAATGCAGTGCAATCAGCAGATGAAGTGAGAAGAGCAATAGGAATGAGAAGAAATTACATTCAGAAGCAGGGAAATGACGGAGAAAAGAAAAGTGCTAACCGGAGCACAGCTGGTCTCTCTACAGCACCAGATGAAATGCAGGAACCCACTGTCAGAGGCAGGGCAGAAAGTGACATCCACTCTGGGGCAGGACAACAAACAGCAGCACATCAAGAGCAAGAGGCACGCACCCCGGAAGCACAGCAGTAGTCGTTGTTCAACTTTCAGTCCTTCGTGATGTACAGGACTGTAAATTTCAATTATGGCTGCTGAACCGATGTGCCTGACAGCTGAAGGAATACACACCGAGACAGCTGTGGAAGAAATGGAGAAGAGGACCACGCAGACTCAAAACCGGAGGACATGACTTCAGATCACCATCAGTGAAAGAGAAACAAGGTCAGAAATTATGCAAATGACCCATTGTAGCACAAATGAGAAGGTGAATATCAGAAACTCTGGGACCTCCAATGCAAGCTATGAAAAGAATAGCCACGTAGAAATGCACAGTTGAGGCATACAGTTCTTCAGAGAGACATACTGATTAGTTATGTCACTTGCTGTTTTCACAGCATAGCTATATAAATGAGAGTGTGTCCAAATGTTTGGAAGTGCAGTAAAGAAATGAAACGTCAAACAAATGTGCCTCTGTCCTTTTGTTAATAGTGCACAAATTATTGTCCTAGGAAGTGGTATATTTTGAAAGCCATGTTACAAGAGCATTGTTACTTGAAGGTGAGACGACGAATTAATGCATGGTTGGCCATTGTACACACTCGGCCTGTGGCCTCATGCCACAAGGGTCCCATCCATGCATTAATTCCCCATTAGATGCCACCTTCATTGTGGCTTAATGCTTACTTTGTTTTGTTTTTCTCCTCCCCATTATTTATTACTGAGGCCATATGCATGAACATGGGATCACTGCTCCTAAAGAGTTTATCTATTCCTGTTGCTTTCTCCCTACCTGAGGTCATAATGATGTACTTGTGACATCACAACTACTCCCATGGCAACAGATTGTGATGTCACAACAGAGGACTGTAACATGAAGTAGGGAGCAAGCTAAAGAGGCAGATGAACTCTAAGGGATATAGAGCATGTTTCCATGCACATTTCTCAATAATGAGATGATGCAGAGGAGAAATATAGCAAATACATGTGGAATGCAAGCTAAATTGTACCTACGTATTATCTTTTTCAAAGTTTTCTTTGAGGCATCAGCAGCTCTTTAAAAATAAGTTATAAACCTTTCTGTTGCAATTATTGCCTCCTATACAATTCATACTGAGGACAAATCTAAGGATGTTAGAAATACATTTTTGCTGAACAACCATATGACAAAAATTGTTGCCAACTAACAAATATTGACTCTTTAAGCTACTGCCAGTGAAGGGAATGGAATCTAAAAATTACTTATAGTGTTTCTACACTACCACCAACCTCCATTTGGGTCATTCTATAACCACCACCAGCCTTTCTAGTAGATAAAGACCTGCTGGGGGATAAATTAAGCTCCAAAATCAATGTTTTAGAATTTGCGGAATGTTATCAGAATCTGAAAAAAGGTTCTAATAGGCTTCTTTTCACAACACTGCATAGGGTCTGAATAGTTCTGAATTTCTCTGTACCAATTCACCCATCCCTAAATTACACTGCACCTGTTTACAGCCCATTAAGAAATGATGCATTATATAGCTAGCATGCTGAACATAATTTGAAGTTTAGGAGCCATGACCTGTTTAAACTATATAGTAACAACTCTGAACACAGTTGTTAAGTGCCCTGCCATGCCCATAAAGTTTTCATTTCACTAACTGCTGCTCTAACAACAAACATATACATGCAGATAGATGCAGTAAAGGGATAGTGTATTATTAAAAAACCATGGAGTCAGTCCAAGGTGACTGAATTATGACTGTTACTTAAAAAAAATGATTTCTTTCCCACTGACAGATAAATCATTGGCATTTAAATCATGCTTGACATGCAGTGACCTCTTCTCCCAGCAGCCCCTTCATGTGAATCCCTATTCTCAAAGTTGGAGTGTCACTCACAGCTCAACTCCCGAAGAACTTGGCACAGTTCCTGGATCCAATGACCTCTTTTTTATTGAGCCTCCAGTAAAGGAGACTCATTTATAAAATCATCAAATGGCATGTGTTACTGCAACAATGTTAAAAAGATAGCCAAAATGCCATAAAACTGTGTAGACAGGTATATGATTATAACAGAAATTAACTGATTGCATGCTGTGAGTTTATAACTGTTTTCATCCCATGGAGTTGACTGAACATTCACACAGACTATTAAGATTTAATTTAATACTGTTTACGAGACACACCATCCTTTGGAAAATTGCAATCCAGTAACCATTGAGGCTAATACAGCTCAATCTGCTTGAAAGACTTTCAGTAATGGGTGAAAAAGGTACAGCAACCTGATGACTTCCCATTATACAAAACACCAAAGAAACAGATTGGAGAAAGATGCCACTTTTAGATAAAAAGTGAAAAAAAGAACAAGCAACACATACCCTTGAACAGAATAAGGGTCAAGCTGAGGTGTCAGTACCAACATCTACAGTTATGGATTCAATCCAAGTGCAAATGGCGGCTGGCATCACAAAGCAGTACAGGGCAGAAGCAGTGCAAATGAATTAAAGTTTAGTTGAGCCATGACTCACAGACCTTAAGCATTTAAAAAAAATCTTGGGAAGGTGGGAATCCTGACAAACAACATTTAAATACAATAACAAGTCTAATAGAATACAGCTCTTGAGCTCAACGTTCCTCCAAACTCAATCAATCAAACAGATAAGAGGTGGGGATGCAAATGTGATCCATAGACCAATTTATTTCAGGTGGGGAGGTATTTGTTGTGTTGTGTACAGCAAACATGACTAAGAGGTTTAGTACCACAAGAGATTTATTATCTTAACCTCATCACATACTATATACAGTATATAACCAATGATTTTAGATGTGGTGGGTGCTAAATTATATATATGTGACCCAAATTACTGAGATATGTGTGACTCAACTGAATGGCACCAATTATGCTCAAACAATGAACAGCTACATACAACTGTACTACAGCCTTAAAGGGAGGCAAATAAAATGGTATGGCAAGTTAGGGGTTGGATTCCTGGATGTTTCTCTCTTAATATGAGATATAAAAGATCACATGGTGCAGGAGTCCCCTGTGGTGCATGTGATAGTAAAGCAGATTTAGGATGGGATAAAAAGCATTATTATGGTTGCACTATGTCATGACACAGTGCTGACATATTGCTATTAAAAGAAGGGGTCTGTGACCAGAATTCCTAGCGCAGCACAGCTGTGCTGTTATGAGGGAGTGGAATCAAAGCACAACTTCCTTAAAAGCTGTCCACATCCTCCCATGTACTACAATGTGTTTCCTTCTTCTCCCCCTCCTCTTCCCACTGCTGTACTATTTTCTTGTCTTGCTGAGCCATGTATAATTGCTTTTTCGCTCCCCCTCCCCTTCCCCACAACACTAAACAAACACTATACTGCTGGTCGCATTGCAGCTCTGTGGAGGTCTGGTGAGCTTTGCTTTGCTGGAATTAATTGGAGCTTAGTTTGTCTTTACCTGTGTAACAATGCTCATTATTTCTTCCTTAAGACCACTATGAAAAAGATACTTTCTATTTATTGTGGTAGACAACAAACGTTTGTATCAAGGTAGCTGTTTGAGACACCATCAAAAATGTCCTTTTCTCACACAAGCACAATTCTGCCTTTCATCACAAATGTCCTGACCATACAAATGAAAGGTTACTAATTCATTGATCCATCCGAGTTGCACAGTACGTGGTAGATAAAAATGTGGATTTGACAGAGTTCCTTGCTCTTTATTAGTTGGGTTTGGTGCCCTTTAATCTGTGCCTCAATGTTGATTTTGTATGGTCAGGGAATTTAGGATGAAAGCAGAACTGTGTTCATTTTAGAAAAGGCCATTTATGGAAATGTCTTACACAGCTACCTTGATGTAAACATTTTGTTGTCTACACAGTGAAGTGGTGCTGTCTTTTTTGTAGTGTCTTAAGGAAGAAAGTGCTACTGGTGTACTCCTGACTGACAGAGAGCAGTGAAGTGCAGGGGGATAGTTAATCTACACAGCAGCACTTGGTCTGGGTTTGGGAACCACAATTTGCATTTTAATATTTTCTGTCTACCTGCAGGTTAAGCTATTCAGGGGTGGTGATATAGGAAAGAAAGCTAGCAATTTCCATCATGAGATATAAAATGAATTACCACAAACATCCAGAGTGCTACTCTACCTCTCTCTCTCTCCTCTCCACTTAATAGTCATTTCTTGAATCTCCCCCTGAAGTCTGTGTTTATCTTTTGGTTTGTGAAGGAGAGAGAGAGAGAGAGAGAGAGACTGATCAGTGGGACCATAGGAGAGTGACTGCTCAAGTGCTTTTTTTTGAAAGAACAAGTGCTAAAGAAAATAAAAGGTTCTGTTGAGAGAGACACAGATTGCTCATGAACGTGGAGGTTGAGATTTTAAAGCAGGAATGCAAGACAGTGACAGATGGAGTGCTTGCATACAAAAAAAGGAAGCACTGAGGAAAAGAAAATACTCCAATGGCTCTGCCGTGGCAGAAGAGCACAGAGAGGAAACTGGAGGCTGAATTAGATTGCTAGTATGAAACAGAGTGAGAGAGACCAAGAGACTGCAACATGTACCGTGATTTTATTTTTAAGTTTAAAAAAAACTGAGAGGGAGAAGGGGACCAGTGCAGATAGCGATGACTCAAGTAGGCAGCAGTGCTGTGCGGAATGTGGAATTCCGCTGATGAAATTAGTGCAGAATGACTGGTGGAATTTCTCCCAGAATTTCACTGGTACTTCTGAGGGATTCAACCTATTATGATCTGTGGAATAATATTCCTCGGAACAGAATTTTTCTATGGAAAATTATTCTGCAACAATTTCCACAGAAAATACTGTGATCCGCAGAATAATATTCTGTGGAATACTGTTTTTCCGCTGTAAATTTTTGCACAACTGTTTTCTTCCACTGAATTCCGCCATTCCATTTCTGGTGAAATTCAGCAGAATATCTGTGAAATCTTGTAAATTCCATTAAATTTTGTTCTGCTGATTTGAAAATTCCACACAGCACTAGTAGGCAGTTAGGCATGGTATTGCAAGCAATACTGAGTGTCTCCACCAATATGCAATGTGGCTTGTTATTCTCCTACAGATCATTCTGTCTGGAATTCCTTTACTATTTGGAAAATAAGTTGTAACAACTTTCTGTTGTTTTCACTACTCACTTTTCAAGTACTTTAATTGGCTTGGGAAGTATGACACATCAGAGAAGGCTGCACTGAGAGTTCCAGTTGAACTAACTGCATACCAAAAAATACAGTGAAAAGCAAATACACAGACAGACACAGGTTGTTTGAGTTGTGATTTTTTCATTCATCACAGTACACTATATCACCAGAAGATGATTTACTGTCTTCCTTGAAAAAAATAACACTACCGAGGACAATGACCACCACTGTACCTAGGCACGGACATGGCTTTCCTCCCCTAGCATCACTTCCAGTCTGCAGTTCATGAATGCCACTGCATGTCTCTCGGGGGTCCACAACTTTTCAAACTGTGAAATTAAAAAAAGGGCACTCACTTAGCGCAATCACTTTTAAATATGAAATCTACTGCCCATAATAGACTATATACAGCACGCTTTGCTCAGAGCCACAACGGCTGCTAATAACATTAATCTGACATCAGTTCAATTTGAAATTATTAATTTTTATGGCTAAATTACTTCTGTATCCCTTGTTATGTTAATGCATTAGCAGCTGTTTTGGCTCTGACTAGAGTTTGTTTTTACTTTTAGCATTACAGGAAAGGGCAGGATTGTATTTTGGGTTTCTGAAGCTTGCAGGCCAATCCCTTCCATTCTCTTATAAGGCACTACACACCCCACTTTCATAAACTTTGTGATGACTGAATTTGGAGTAGAAATGAATGGAAGAGGAGCTCTTTTTACCAAAGTGTTGTCAGTTTTTTAAGGAGGTATTTGTTAAAACTCAAAGCTACACCTGAACTAATAACACCTTTGACAGGTGAGCAGTGACTTTGATTTTTAACAAACTTCACTCTAATATATTACAAGGCTCAATAAAAAGATGTCCTCATTAATTCAAACCTCAGACATCATGTCACTAAGTGTATGAATGCAGGAGTGTGGTAACAAATAAGGAAATGGAAGGGGTCTGGTGACCGGCTCTATGGAGTCCAAATAGATCCCTTCTCATTCTCTATTGCTAAAAGCAAAACATGTGTTTTACATGCTGATGACCTGCTCTCCTGTAAGGATCCAGTAAGGTAATTTAATTTAGAACACAATTTGTACTCCTCTTCAAAACTGTAAGATGTCAAATTGACTTGAAATTGCTGTAAAACATGATTAAAAAGGATGAGTTAGAAGAACTATTCAGGAATATTGAACAAAATCATGACACAAATGTTTAAAGCAACATGATGAAAAGTATAAATATGTAGTAGTAGTAAATCATTTTTTATTCAAATATGAATAATTGGATACATTCACTTGAGCATAGCTCATTTTCAAGGAAGTTCCAAGTACCAAGTTTCAGTTAAGAAAACTCAACATAAAACAATACCACAAAATCAAAACAAAAAATTACAACAATACAACAAGCAATACAAATAATCAACAATTCCAAAAAAGTAACAAAACATATAACATATGGACATTCAAGATGTTAGACAATCATTACATAAGATGCTCTTATTTAGTGCAAACATATGCCATTTCCTTAGTTCATTAGTGTTGTGTTTAATTTTATTACATCTGAGAGCTGGAGGGGATCGATTCCATAGGCTAATACCTCTGGCAATAGCCAAGGATCTACTTACCTTTAGATTACAATTGGGCGGGACATACTGAGTTCCAGTTGAGGCCCTTAGACTTCTCTTAATCTTCCTGACCTCAAATAAATCAGTGATATAACTCGGTACTTTCATATGCCAAACTTTAATCATAAATTGGATCAGAAGTAAATCTCTTCTCACTTTGGGATTAATCCAGTCTAATTCTTTTGTTCTATAAGGGGCATCTAGGACAAAGAGAGCCAGTCTACGAAAAACTAAGTCTACACTGCTTATATACTTTTTCAAGGCTCCTGCATAAAGTATGTCACCGTAATCTAACACTGGAAGTGTCAAAGAATTAACTACGGTCAGACGAACATCCCTGGACATAAACTTTTTATATCTATACAATACACCTATTTTCTTATTAATATTCTTTATAAGAGAGTTTATGTAGACATCCCACCCTAAGCTAGTGTCTAACCAGACCCCAAGATATTTATGAGTCCACCTGCATGATGGCAATACCATCCACAGTATGAATATCCAAATGCAAATCTTTTTTATTATTATTGTTTTTAAACAACAATAATTGTGTTTTGTTAGTATTTAGAATAAGATGACTCACTTTGAAATATTCTTGGATTTCATCAAAAGCCAATTGCAACTTCTCATTTATGGATTCTACAGTACTGGGAAAGATTTGCAAAAGTCATAAAATGGATGCAACTCATACTTACTCATACTTACTAAGAGCAGGATTTTCAAAGCTGCATTGGGGACACTGCATTCCCCAGGATTTTCAAAGCTGCATCCTAAAAATAACGGGATTAGGAGGTAAATAATACACATGGGGTAAGTGTGACAGGCACTTGTACCAGGGGGACACTGTAGTACAATAAGTAAACTAATGTAAGGCAAACAAAAGAGGGGCAAACAGTACAGTAGGGGAAGATGCAGGGTGTGGTGCAGGCAGCAGTCTTCAGGAGAACATTCTAGACACTGCCTTGCTGCCCCATCTGCAGGCATCTCTCAGGGCTGAAGGCAGAGGTTGCCAGTCTTCAGGCCTAGTTGGAAAGCTTGCTACAGACCTTTGCCCCCACCCAGAGATCACCGTGTCCACAGCCACTACCTCAGCAGTTGTCCTGGAAGAAGAGTGGATGGACCACAGTGGGCTCAGGGAGGGGGAAGGGCAGAGACACATCCCCCATCTGGTCCAACTTAGAAACTCTTTTGCTGTCCTGGAGGAGTGAAAGAATCCCACAAGGACACCTGAGGTTGTGACCAGGGAGGATGAGAGGGTCCTCCTAGAGGGAGACCCAGAGGTGGGGGGGACAGAGGACCCCAAAAGAAAGAGGAAGCTACTCCTGGTGGGGGCTCAATAGTCCTGGGGATGGATTTTGGGTACAGGGAGTGAGGTAGAGAGGGAGGTAAAGTGTCTTCCAGGAGGCACAGCTCAAAGGGATGGGGAACAGGTCCTGAACATTGCTGGAGCGGTACCAAGGAGGGAGGTGGAGATCATTCTCCATCTGGGAACAAATGGCCTGGCCAGCAACAAAGCAGGGATACTGCAGGTGAAGGAGGACTTCAGGAAGTTAGGAAGGTGCCTTGGAGAGATAGCGAGTTCCATGACATTCTCAGAGGTGCTGCCGGTCCATGGAGGGGGGGGGAGGCTAGAAATCTCAATACCAAAATTTTCAACACTTGGTTGAGGGACTGGTGCAGAGAGAAGGAGCTTGGCTTCACTGGGGGCATACCGGGAGTGAAGTAGCCCTACGCCCATGCTGGGAGGGTAGGGCAGTCCTTGATGAATGATTCGGATGCTTCATTGGCAAACATTTAAACTAGCCAAGGGGGTGGTATATGGGAGCAGGGAGACTCCACCTGCCCACCCCCACAGATTAGACCAGTCAACAGGTAAGATCAGGAAGCTAAGTTATTGCCAGGAATACCTTAACTCATTAAAAGGGGTATGGTAGAGGGAGGTGGCAGCAAAAGGAAGTACACAGAGTTAGGAAGAAGACACAAGTGGGCAAAAGCAGGAACAGCAGAAGGGCAGGCAGTGGTACACAGAAGGCCATGTATACAAATGCATGCAGTCTGGGAAATAAAATCCTATACCTGGTGGCCTTGATGTCAGAGGCTGACCTGGACAAAGTAGCAATAACCAAGACGTGATTCACTGGAAGCCATGACTGGGAGCTAGCTGTACCAGGCTGTACTCTATTCAGGAGGGATAGAGAGGGTAGAGAGGGTAAAAAGGGGGGAAGTGTCACTCTATATCAAGGATGGCATAAAAGCAACTGTAGTACAGGGTGGGCAGGGTGAGGCTGAGGCACTGTGAGTCACCCTCAAGTGTGGCTATGGCACAGCAGTTTGCATGGGTGTGATCTACAGGCCTCCAGTACAGGGGGAAGAGGTGGATAAAATGCTGGTGGAAGTAATCCACAGGATGGCAGCAAAAGGGTGGAAATGCTGCTAGGCTATTTTAACATGCCGGATGTTAATTGCACCATCCCGGTGGCTGCTTCAGCAAGGAGCCGAGACATCCTGGAATCCTTGCAGGGGGAAGGGCTTAGACAGTTAGTGCAAGAACCCACCAAGGACAGTGCAATCCTAGATCTTGTACTGACCAATGGAGATAGAATCACAGAAGTCATGGTGAAGGGCAACTGGGAGCCAGAGACCACCGACCGCACAGCCCTGGGGAAAGTTACAGGATGGGGGGGAGGTACTAACAGTCACCAAGGAGGAAAGGGATTTGGGAATAATCATCTTAGATGACCTAAAGGTGGCCAAACAGTGTACCAAGGTTGTGGGGAGGGCCAGAGATATGCTGGGATGTGCAGTATGGGAAAGGGTATTACTAGAAGAAGAAAGGAGGTGGTAATGCTACTGTACAAAACACTAGTCAGACCTCATCTGGAGTACTGTGTACAGTTCTGGAGGCTGCATCTTCAGAAGGACATGGCCGAGGTATGGTGCTTGCACCAGAAGACATATGAGGAGAGATTAAGGGACCTCAATATGTATACACTGGGAGAGAGGAGAAAATGGGGAGATATGATAGAAACCTACAAGTTTCTTAAGGGCATAAACAAGGTGCAAGTGAGAGACATCGTTCCGTGCACAAGATGTACAAGAATGAGGGTGCATGATGTAAGGTTAGAGGGGAACAGGATAAAGGGGAATGTGAGAAAGGTTTTCTTCACAGACAGGGTGGCGGATGCATGGAATAGCCTACCCCAAGAAGTAGTGGAAGCAAACACTGTTGGGGGATTCAAAAATGTGTGGGATAGGCACAAGGGAAACCTAGTGGTGGGTAAAAGAAATTAAAGCTGTGGACCAAACAGAGTCAGCAGCTTCTGATCCAGGTAGGAAAAACTGACAGACTGGATAAGCCTAGCAGTCCTTATCTGCTCGCAAATTCTATGTTTCCATGTGGCATGATCGGACTGCATCCCTAATGCTTGAAACATAAACCACCCAAAAGGTGGGCTAACTTATGTGTGCAGCTGCCACAATTTGCAGCAAATTTGGAGCATTATAATAATGCAAGAATTAATATATGATGTGTACATCTCACTATTTTTACAGCTGCGTGGGTGGAGCTCCACAGACATATTGCCATCACATCACTTTGTAAAAGCACTGTGGAAGCACGTGACCAGACCACTGTCCAATGTGCTTCCACAGTGCTTAGACACAGTTTCAGTCATTGTGTTTATGCAGCCCTTCACCTCCACAGACTACATAAGCACACCCCCTTCTCGGGGCACTACTTCTTCTTCTGCAATTGCGGAAGTGATGGCCACTGTTCCCAAGATGGACGCTTGAGTCCAACTGTGCATGTGCGAGTATTGCACATGCGCAGATCTGTCATTGCCACCATCTTGGTCATCATGGCAGCCATTCTGCTCAGCCATGCACATATCTGGGTGAAGGTATTACAACACATGTAGTCTGTTGCTTTAGTGCTTAGGATGTGATATTTCTATTTAATAGACTGTCTCCACTGTACCCTTCTCACCGTTGCCACCACCTAGGATTGCTGCTGTTATTGAAGCTCAGGAAGAATGCACTGGGAATGCCATTTACAATGGTGTTGTTGCTTTGTGAAGCCAGTTCCAATGCTGTAACATTAACATTCATTCCAACTCATCCACAGTGCTTTAAAGGCTAGAAAACCTTTGCCGACAGCCATTAAAATATCCCAAGTGAGATCAGGAGTGTATGCATGTGCCCTTTCCTTCTTCCATGTGGGAATCCCTGAGGGACAGAGAGAGAGAGAAGCAGTGTAGCATTACAATCCTCAGTACTGCACTGTCCTCTGTCCTCTGTGTGCCCGTGCCGCAGTGGTTGCCGGTGGTGTGCCCCCCCCAGCGCAACGTGGCACAGCAGTAACCAGGTCTGTGAAGCTGCCACCATGTTGTGCTGTGCCCAGCAGGTGTGTGTGTGATCCATGTTGTATGTCTGCTGGCAGCCCCACCCACCAGTGTTTCTCACCCTCTGTGGTGAGGAGCTGAGTGGTGGTGAAGTGTCTTCTCTCTCTCTGTTTGTTGACAGTTGCCATGGGACTGTCAGTGCCAGGAGAGAGAGAAGAGAAAGCACGTGGCACAGTTGCTGTAGCGGTGAGCAGCATCAGTGAAATGCAGTCAAAGTGGATAAGGTGGAGCAACAAGTGCAACAGTGAGGGAGTGCAAGAGCATCACTGAAGTATGCTAGTGTTAAAGCATTGTGCCCCATCCCACTGTTCACGGTGGTTGCCATCTCCCTCCCACAGTATGACTAGCGGCACATGGTGCTGTGAGATGGAGAGAGGACTGAAACATACAGAGAGAGAGCGGAGTTGGAGCACAGTGATTCCCCTGGTAGATGATCTCCGCTCGCTGTACTTTCAGTGGTTGAAATAGTTGCAGGGACACAGCGAGTGTTCCGATGACTTGGGCGGGCAGTGAAGCAACTGGTAAGGAGGGTCAGCGGTGGGCTGTGGCAGGAGTGTGGCTCTGTTCTTGTCCTATGTGTGGTAAGTGCACAGACTTATTCTGTGGGCATTACTGTATGGTTGTTTCTGTGGATGTCACTGTGTGTGAGGAGAGAGGCAGAAACATCAGGGGAGTGACAGCGAGAAAATTAATACTTCTGGTTGTTGACCTGCTTCAAAGAGTGCGGCAGAGAGACAGATAGAGAGAGAGAGACATGAAATCAGTCCTTGTGGTTGTCCCAAACCATGTTGACCCAAAACATGTTGATGAGAGATAGGAGGAGGAGAGAGAGAGAGAGAGAGAGAGAGAAAAAGAGAGAGAGAGAAAGAAAGCGAGAGACACATTAGACAGCACTCTGAGGGGGAGAGGGAGGACCGGCACAGTAACAATAGTAGGCAGCACTGTTTATGCACAGTTCCTGGTTAGTGAAGACAGAGTTGGGTCAGAGTGCTTGTATTACCTTCCAGTTGTCCTTCCTGTGTAGCTGGAATCACACAGTGGCATTCTTGCTGTTTTGCCCTGTTCCTCAGCATGGTATACAGGTATATGAAATTATATATTCATTTAGACAGTGATAGGAGTAATTAGAGTAGTTTACTGTGGAAACCCATATATGGCTGCAATAATGCACTTCTACCACTAGAATTAGTATTACTTATACTATTATCCACTTGAATATATAATGCCATTTTAAAAAGGGTTAGAGAAAGTGTTTCCTGATTGAATGCAAATGTTATATAGTATCGGCTGGTATGGGCCGGCAGTATAGCCTACAGTTTAGAGTAACAAGCTGAAAATGAACTTGGTATATCCAGCAGACCTGTATGTGATTCCCACAACCTCCACTTGCATACTGTGGAACCCCGAGCAAGTCACTAACCTCCTCAGTGCTCTCAAGTTGCACATGAAAACAGGCCTTCTGCCTAGTACGCCTTAACCAGTTGCCAAAGAATAATAATGCCTTATCTAGCACAACTTTTGAAATAAATAATTAGTTCTATGTTAATATTAAGTAAACTTATATGTACTGTAGAGTCTAATCAAATCCTGAAACAAGTTCAGCTCTATTTTATTACAGCTGCATGGGTGGAACTCCACAGACGTTATGCTGACAACAAGATCTCAGAATAGCACAATAGAAGCATGTGACCAGACCGCTCTCCAGTGTGCTTCTCCAGTGCTGCAGCACTGTTTCCAGTGGTTGTGTTTATGCAGCATTTCCCCTCTGCTGGGCGCGTGAACACACCCACTTCAGGGGCACTTCTTTTTCTTCTGCAATTGCGGAAGTGACGGCTGCCATGTGCAAGATAGGGCTGTCAAATCAGAATGCACATGCACAAATATTGTGCATGCGCAGTTCCATCATCACCGCCATCTTGTGCACGGCATACTGCAGTGGCGCTCGTAAACGCTCAGTGCATCTGTATTGGCTCTGACCAGAGCTTGCTTTGTAATGGCATGGCAAATGCCATTAATACGGAAACATTTTGAAAATATCATCCCATTGTTTTGCCGAATTTCAGATATCACAGGCACAGCTCAAAATCAGGTAACTGTGCCTGTGACATCATTTTTAAAATCCAGCACTATATGTCAATGTCAAGAACTTCAATGGTGTGTGTACACCACATTCTATATTTTATTATGAACTGGGGATCGAAAATCTAGGAAGCTGATTGGCCAACAGCTCTTTGAAGCAGTGATGATATCTAGCTACATTATCATGGCTTCAAAAAGCCTCCGGCCACCAGCCTCCTCACTCTCAGTGCACTGTTCCTTTCAACTGTGCCCATAATAGAATGAAAGCTGCTGACAGAAACAAGTGAGCGCTTCTTCAAAAAAAAAAAAGAATCCACTCTCTTCATTTCCCTGCCAACACCCCTGTAACCTAACCCTGCTGTCGAACTTTGCTGCCACAACTCAATCCGCTGTCTTTTACAACAGACCTTCTATTCAAGTAAGCACTACTCTGCGGGTTTATGATCGCCATCTCTCTGTGGCACACTCCTTTCACAGGCGCATGCTCGGCCACCCATTTACTGAATGCATTAGCCTTTACAAAAACAATTACAGTGCTTACTTCCTCTGCTACCAGAACCAAGCTAAATACTGATAGTGAAACTTAGTCTGTAGTCAGAAGACGGGATGGCAGGAAGCAAGTGTCCCTCCTACTTGGCCTGCTCTCTTTCAGACTGTGACTTTTATCCATTCTACTGGCTCCAGTAACATTATAGCAGTGCCACCTGCAGTCCATAGCACTTCAGGAACTATTTTATCAAAAGGTAGTCCTCCAACACCCCAAAAAGTCACCTTCAAAACGTTTAAATTTTTTTAACTGATAAAATGCTTAACCCAGTTCATAATAGCAATAAGGCACTCCAGGGAGTGGTATATTATGGGATATCATCTCTTCTCGAGTCGTTGGATGCACTTGGCCTGCGGCCTCGTGCCCAACCACCTGAGGCGTGACGATATCCCATGATATACCACACCCTGTTGTGCCTTATTGCTTAAATATCATATTTTAGTTTTATCATCACCATCATGGTTTGCACTAGCACTGTACTTGGTTTATTATAGAAATTTGCACAAACATATACCTCGATATAGTATGCATTGTACTGTACTGTACTGTATTGCATTGTGCTATATTGTATTGTATTGTACTATACTGTACTGTACTGTAATGTATTGTACTATACTGTACTGTGCTATGCTGTATTTTATTGTATTGTACTGTACTATATCGAATTGTATTGTATTGTACTATATTGTATTGTATTGTACTATATTGTATTGTATTGTATTGTACTGTACTGTACTGTAGTGCACTGTATTGTACTGTACTGTGCTGCACTGTACTGTATTGTACTGTACTGTATTGAATTGTATTGTATTGTACTGTACTATATTGTATTGTATTGCATTGTATTGTACTGTACTATATTGTATTGTATTGTGTTGTACTGTACTGTATTGTTTTGTATTGTATTATACTGTACTGTACTATGCTGTACTGTACTGTATTGAATTGTATTGTATTGTACTGCAATATATTGCATTGTATTGTACTGTACTGTACTGCACTGTATTGTATTGTATTCTGTTGTCATGTTCCATGTCCCCTCCTCCAGAACACATCTGGAAATGAACTGCTATAAGCACAGTAAAATAAATGACATACAGTATACAGACAATGAAACCTCTGTAAGCTTCTAAAGAGCACTGTTCGTCCACAGACAAAGGCAATACAATAAGGGGATAAGAGGGTAACTAGAATTTGAGTTGTCCCTAGAAAGAAGACAGCCTTTTTCTCTTACGCTTCCAGCCTGGTGCTGCACAAATAATCGATGTATTTTCACATGAGTGCAGTGTGCAGCACCAGGTTGTGCATTAGAGAAGGAGTAATGTGTGCTGGGACAGCCCAGGTTCCAGTTGCCTTGGTGGCGCAGCTGGTTAACTTGACTGGAGTGGTATTCCAGGTGACCTAGGTTCCAGACCCAGCTGAGGCACATGTGATTGAAAGTGCATTAATTATTTGTGCAGCACCAGCTTGTGCATTAGAGAAGGAGAAATGTACTCCATGACATTCCAGGTTCCAGTTGCCTTGGTGGCACAGCTGGTTAGTGTAACTGGAAGGGTATTCTGGGAAGCCTGGGTTCATGTCCCAGCTGAGGCACTTACTTCTTTCTCTCCTCTGTTTGTATGTGTACCATAAAATATGCACACCACACCCATCTGATTGAAAATGACATATTTCTAGAATTCTTGCATGAGATCGGATGGCTAACCCTGGGTAATAACTCAAAATCAGTCTAAATAATTTGAATCTATATGATCATGCATGATCACATGTTAGATATGGAAAAAATGGAGAATTGGCACAGAAACTCTATACTGATGGGAGAATTAAACAGGGACATAGACTTACCCACTCTTATTTAGCCTGTTCATTAATGAAATTGTATGGAAGCTTGATTATTCTGATTTTCACTCACTAAAAATTGACAAATATTACTGTCCTATTTTGGCCTATGCTGATGGCATTGCCAATTTCTCATTCACACCAATTGGCTTACAGTGCAAATTAAGTACATTGAAGATATTATGCAGGCATATGAAACTAATAATTATTTATTTATGTATTTAAAATTTGGTAACCTAGAAAGGCACTCTGAAAAGAAGCTTGTTTCCAGGTACAACCCGGGGATGGGGGTACAAATACAAACAAAGGGATAACAAAATTTAGACCACAGTTTAATACAGAATGAACATAAACTATACAGTGTAATACAAAACAGATTCTTTATTACTGTATAATACAATGAGCAGATAAATTGTCAATATAGAATTATAGTACAGAGTATTGTACAGATGATTAGATAAGCAAGGTGAGACAACAAGAGCAAAAAAAAAATGTGGTCACTAATAAATACAGGAAATGTAAGAGAGGGAGGAGGACAGTAGCATGACTGTGGATTAGGGCAGTGGACAGCTACAAGATGTAGCATGAGGAGGCACTTAAGTGTAGGAAAGGAGGGGGGGGTAAGGTGGGTTTGAAGGGAGAGGTTATTCCAGAGGGAAGAGAGTCTTTAAGAGAATGCTAGTTTGCTAGACGAGGTGTGTGCTCATGGGAAGGCGATGGAGTGGAGGCAATTTGTGCATGAATTGTAGAGGGAGGGAGTAGTAGGCTTTAGGAGAGAAGAGAGATATTAAGAAAGAGTTCCAAACCAATATTTGGAGATGATAGTGGAGCGGTGGGACATGCGTCTCTGCAATAGGGATTGGAGGGATCAGGAGGAGCAAAGGTCGCAGTGATGTGTCGGGGGAAATTCGAGGCAAAATGACACACAGTTTTGGAGAGGACATCTAGTTCATTAAGAGTGGTGGCTGTAGCCACGCTGAAGTCGTTGACATAGTCGAAAGTGGGGAGTATCCATCTGACCAACAAGTCATGTCTAACTAGGATGGAAAGATTACCCTTATGGCAATAGAGTAGACCCAGTTTGGGAAATAGTTTAGAATGAAGGGACTTAAAGTGGGAGGAAAAGTCTAGTGAGAGATCAAGCCACACTCCTAGGTATTTGTAGGCCAGGACATCATCAAGAGGGGTATTAGCAGGGGTAGAGAAGGCAGGGAGGTCAGGAAGCCTGGCAATTTTCTGTTTAGAGCCAAAAGTCATGGCTACAATCTTATTGGTATTCATTTTTAGGCAGTTAACACTGAACCAGTTAGATACTTTGGTGAAGTCATGTTGGAGTGGAGATTGAACAGATTGGGCAGAAGGACCAGATAGGAATAAGATGGTGCTGTCCGCTTGTATAATGATCTTGGTTTGGGTGCATACAGAAGGGAGGTCATTGACAAACAGAGAACAGGTCCAAGGATCAAGCCCTGGGGGATGCCTGAAAGGATGGGGAGGGAGGGAGACAGGACATTGTTGATTTTAACTGACTGGGACTGGCCAGTTAAGTAGGAGCTAAACCAGGAGACAGATGCTGGGGAAAGGCTGTTGCACTTAGCTTGTTTAGAAGAAGTGGGTGAGAGACAGAGTCAAAGGCCCTTGCAAGGTCAATGAAAATAGCCAAGGTGATCTGCCCTTGATCCATTGCAGAGTGGATGGCATCTGTAAAGCATAGAACAGAGGAGGTGGTTGAGTGGAATTTCCTAAAACCTGATTGAACTGGGGAGAGAGTGTTGGAAGCAGAGAGGAAGCCATTTAGCCAGGAGAGGACAAGTGATTCTTGGACCTTGGCAAGTGAGGGGAGGAGGATATGGCGTAGTTGCTAGGACAGGGATCATCCCTTATGAAGGGGTATGACCATAGCTGACTTCCAGGTTGAAATGACAGTAGAGGAGGAGAGAGATAGATTGAGGAGGTAAGTTAGAGGGGTAAAAATAGAGGGTGCAGAGATTTTGAGGAGTCTAAGGTGTAAGCTGTCAGGGTTGGATTTAGTGGAATTCAGGGAGCCTAGAACTCTAAGGACTTCTGCTGGAGATACCAGAGGCAGCTGAAAGCCAGAGGGGCACACGGGGAAAGGGGAGAGGCAGGAGAGGAGGTCTTGTGGGAGGGCTTAGATCGTAAAGAACTTACAGAGGTAGGGTCCAAAACTAGAGAACCTGTCATGCAATGTGTGGGCGAGGGGGGTTTCAGACGAGGGGTGCAGGAGTGAATGGAAATCATTCTAGAAGGAGGACAGAGAATTGTTGGAGGAGTGCAAGTGTTTTGAAATAGTCAGATTTTGCCTGCCAAATACACTTGGTAAAAATATTATGGAGGGTTTGGTAGTTCTGCAGATCAGTTGGGTCACAAGTGGTTTTGAAGCGTCACCAGGCAAGGTCGGAGGTTTTGCAGGTAGACAGGATTTCTGGAGAGATCAAGGGATTGTGATGATGTTTTACTCTGACTGATTTCAGTGGAGCGTGGACATCCCAGATTTTTCAGAAGACTGTTGTGAAATGGGTGAAAGCAGCACCAACAAAGGGAGTGTAGAGGACCAGTGACTGGTTCACCATGGCCAAGTCAAGGAGTAAATTATTTGAGTAGAGCATTTTGAGGGGTCGATATTGGATATATTTGGGGGGTTAGGAGAAGGTCGTATTTTTCTGATGCGAAAGGTAGGGCAGTGATCACTGAGCACATCGGGGACTACACATGAAGAGTTGATGTGGTGCGGGTTGGTTGATAGTATCCAGTCAAGCAAGGTATGGGACTGGGAGTGATGGCT
The DNA here is from genome assembly GCA_016271365.2 of Neoceratodus forsteri. Classification (NCBI taxonomy): domain Eukaryota; kingdom Metazoa; phylum Chordata; order Ceratodontiformes; family Ceratodontidae; genus Neoceratodus; species Neoceratodus forsteri. The sequence continues at coordinate 1,737,775,743 of CM028129.1, forward strand.
GAGGCAAGTTGGCTCATTGATCAACTGGGTCAGGTTTAGTGCTTCAATCTGGAGGCGTGCATTTTGCAACGATGGGGAGAGCCAGTCCAGATTGAAGTCACCAAGAAGGTTCAATTCTCTTGCAGATGCAAGGTGGTAGTGGAGGTGACTTAGGAGACAAGGGAGGGAGTTTGGGGAGGCATGCAAAACTCTGACAAAAAGTGGTGTTAAGGATGGAACAATGAGCTTTGCCAGGAGAAGTTCATGAGATTGTGGGACAGCTTCACGGTGGGTGACAGTGTAAGAAATGGAGGTGTGGGAGTAGATTGCAACTCCTCCTCCCCTTTTACCACGGTCTTACCAGTGGAGGTTATAGTCAGGGAGGGCAAGCTGATTGTCCAGGATATGTGAGGACAGCCACATTTCTGTGATGCATACCATGTCAGGGGAGTGCTGAGTGACCCAGACTTTTACATTGTCCAGTTTAGGAAGGAGACTACTGGCACTTATATGGAAGAAACTCAAGCTCTTGGGGAGGTCCTGCAGAAAGGTGGGGTTGGATGGGCCAGGGTTTAGCTCAACATCCCCAGGTAGGAGTAGGAGAAATACTAGAAGGTGATAGTGGGGGGAATGTCTTTTTAGCTTCAGCAAGTATCCTCAGAGTGGGAGACATTTGGAGGGGGCTGTAGGCAGGAGACATCAGATGTCTTCAAGCTTAATGAGGGAGGTGTTGAGTAACCCAGGGTGAATTATCAGCATATGGAAGTTGGAAAGGGATGGGGGGAGCTGGGGAGCAAAGAAGGAGTAGGTAGGTTGGCCACACAGGGGGCATGCTGTGGAAAAGATGGAGCTAGAAAGGGATGGACTGAAACAGAGGGGAGGCAGGAAGAAAGAAAAGGAGGGCTAAGAGAGGGTGAAGGAGAATACAGGGAGAGACCATGGAAGTACTGAGGAGAGAAGCAGTGAAGCAACAGTGACCTCTAGTGTCCCGATGATATATGATGTAGGTAAGTAAAAGTGAAGCAACAGTGGCCTCTAGTGGCCAAACAATGTAAGATGCAGGTGAGGATCTAGGGAGATCATGAAAGATGGGGAGGGGGTGCTAATGTGCAAGCAGAACACACTAGATGGAGAAACTAACAGGCTGGGTGGCCTAATGGATAGAGTTGCAGGCTTCCAAGTGGGCAGGACAATACAAGCAAGGATTCGAGTCCCACAGAGGGGAGGAAAACTGAAAGGGGAGGAGACTAAGAGGGCTGGTTGCTTGGGAAGGGAGAAAGAGAGAGAGAGAGAGAGAGACCGGGAATGCTGAGGGACAGAGTACCACAATTTCTATTTAGAACTGAGTGGAGATGCAAGGGAGATTGCAGCATCCCCCAGTGGCACAGCAGTATAGTCTGCCAAGAGAGGTTTCAGGAGATTGAAAAAAGTAGCAGCAGTCATGTGACACGGTGACCTGATCCACCCTACCTATAAAAGAAAAGACCACCCTGGGTGGGAGGGGCAGCCACCACTGTAGCAGGGGCAGGAAACCCCAAGCAGCAAAGCAGAGTCCCCTTGGTAGGTACCTGTTAGTTGAAATGCAGGCAGGCTCTGGCCACCAAACGAGAAGGGGAAGCACTTGAGAGCACTTTGCGGCATCTGAGGGATGCTTTGGGGAGTGCCTGGAAATGAAGGAGACAGGATTAAAAGGTCAGGGTATTACAATGGAGGGGTTAATTTAAGCAAGACAAAATATTTGCCAGTGTGACTCATACCATGAAATAGTCATGGTATGTTAAGTCAGAACAATTAGTGAAAGTCGTAAGTCATCAATATCTAGGGTTCTCATTCTCAATCAATGACAAATGGGCTACACATCTTAAACATACCTTACTGAACTTCTGTTTTCACCTGAGCTACATGCAGCTGTAGGCGATATCGGATCCTGGCCCCCGGGGATTTAATTCACAAAAAAATACATCTTTTCTTCCCCTGCTGGCTTATCACTTACGGTGGTACAAATAGTAATTACACCAGAGGTAAAAACTACAGCTGAAATGGCATCCAGACAACAAAATAAAGATCAAATGGATGGCAGGTTGAAATAGGTACCAAAAGAGATAGGCTGCAGCATCAGCCAGTCCCACTCTGAAAGATTAGAGTCTGTAAGCAGGCATAGTGACGAGGAGACCGGAGAGGGAAAATTTACGATTACCTACCAACTGCAAAAAATAAGTGCCACAACAGAAAGAACAGAGGCGACTTTGGTAGACACAACAAAAAACCTACAGGACATACAACGTAGGACAACAGACCTGGAAGAAGGCCTAACAACAGCAACTAGTACACTGGACAAACACCACGAGGCCATCGCATATCTGCATCGATGGGAGAGGGAGCTTATAGAAAAACTAGATGACCTGGAACTCTGCTCTCAGCGTATCAATATGAGGCTCCATGAATTGCCGGATTGCACAGAATTGGGAGGAATGGAACAATACATGGAATGCTTCCTCCAGGAGTTACTGCAGTGACCGAAGGAAGAGCCCGTGCAAATAGAAAGAGCACACAGGGCACTGGCACCGAAGCCCATGGATCCCAAAGCCAGGACGAGCTCCATCATAATCCATTTCCTGGACTACCAAGTAAAAACCAATATTTTGCTTTCCATCAGGAGATTTCTGGCTGGAAAGAATGTTAAGATGCAGTTATTGGCCCCAACTCAATTTAAAATTCATACTGCTAATGGGCCAAAATGTTACTGTACTTTGGCAGAAGTTAAACCTTTGCTACAACAGCTTGGTGTACCCCCAGAGTTTACCTCACCTCCTGATGCAACATTGTTGGAGCTACCAGACTATGTGCCATGGCAGAAGGTGGGGAGAAAGTCTCTTTCTTACATTGAAGGTGCTAATTGCTTTTCTTCCACAGCTCTTCCAGGGGATTAATAGTGTTACTGGGGGGGTAGCGCTGATAAAGGCTTAGTACCATCCAACCGAAGGAAGAATTAAAAGGTCAGGTTAGTTAGTATGTTGTGGTGAAGACTAGGTTTGCTGGCATAAAGCATTTCGCATCACCTGAGCTCTTTTCTTCTAGGGTTTGCTTGAAAGGACAGGGCAAGGAGCAACATTAACAGAGCAAGGAGAAACTGTTGTGTTACTATTTTGTTTTGGGCTTACAGGTTGTATTACTGTGTTGTGCTTACAGGTTGTACAGTTTACTGCTTTATTTTTCTATGATTAAAATTGTTTTCTGCAGCATATATTTTCTTTTAAATTGTTGCACATGTCTTGCTGAAAGAAAAGGGAACACTCACCAGGGTGGTGGGTCAGATCTGTAGCTGATTTTTTTCTGGAGGGCACAGGCTTGGTCCCACCCACCATGCCCCTCACCCCACCCACCCCAAGTGCATCATTTCCTTTATACCAGAGGTTCTGACATCACTTCCCCAAAAGGGCAAAGGACATACACCTGTCATAACCTTAGCAGCCCAGCATGTTGCATAGGTGGTAGATGCACGCACACACTCACACACACTAACAAAAAAGAAATAAAACTAAACAGGAAGGGAAAGAAGGGAGTGGTGCAACACACTGGCTGTGGGGCGGCAGTCTTTTGGGAGATGTTCTGGAGGCTGCAATGCTGTCCTATTTGCAGGTACCTCTCTGGTCTAAGGGAGGAGGTTGCACATCTCCAGGCTGACCTAGCAAGGATTCAGGAAACCTTCTCCCACACCCTGGGACCACCAGAACCACTGCTGCTGCCTCAGAGGTTGCCAAGAAAAAGGAGTGGTTGGTCCACGGTACACTCAGGGACAATGAGGGTGGTGGATCAGAGGCACATCCCTTCAGTTGTACCACTCCACAATTCATACACTGTTCTGGTGGAGCATGGTTCCTTTACTGTGGTACCCAAAGTGGGGACAAAGGAGGATGCTGGGAACCTCCACAAAGGAGACCCAGAGGAGGGTGGCACAGGACCCCACAAGGGAAGGAAACAACTCCTGGTGGGGGACTCAATCATTAGGAGGGCAGAACTGGGGGGGGAGAGGGAGGTAAGATGCCTGCCCAGCACTATGACTGGGAGGGACAGGAAGCAGATCCTCAGGATCGCAGGAGCAGCAGCATGGGAGAGGAAGCTGGATGTCATTGTCCACCTAGGGACAAATGACCTGACTGGGAATGGGATCAGAGCAGTGCAGGAGGAGTTTGTAGAGTTGGGGAGGGGTCTTAGACAAGTAGCATGCACGGTAACCTTCTCGGAGGTGCTGCCTGTCTATGGCATGGGTGAGGCTAGGGTACTCCACACCATGGGATTCATTGAATAGTTGAAAAACTGGTGCGGAGCTCAGGGTGGTTTAATTGGGGACTGGGGATCCACCTGGAGGGGTGCAGGCCTATACTGGTGTGATGGTCTGCATCTGTCTGGGAGGGGAACCAGGATCCTAGATGTTAGGTTTAAATGCTTCATTGGCAAGCATTTATACTAGCCAAGGAGGGAGGCACTGAAAAGAAGCTTGGAAATCCCAGCCCCCCCCCCACAAAACAGGGGGGTAGTTAGTGAGGTAAACACTAAGGTAGAGAAGTCAATAAGGTGCAGGACAAGGGTCAATGGAGAAAAAGGCAAAGACAGTAAGGACAGGGATGGGGTTAAAAGGGGTAAGGCTATCAAAAAATGAAGGGCAGTAAGTACCAATGCACGTAGTCTGGGTAACAAACTCTCTGAATTAGTGCCCTCAATGGAAGGGAGACACCTGGGTATCATGGCAGTCACAGAAACATGGTACACAAAGAACCATGTCTGGGATATCAACATACCAGAGTACACAATCTACAGGATGGACAGGGAGGGTAAAAGAGGAGGAGGAGGAGTAGCTCTCTATGTAAGGGAAGGGATCAAAGCAATGGAACTAAAGGGTAAATAGGGAGGAGAGGAGGCACTGTGGTTCATCCTGGAGACAGGAAATGGCACCACAATCCATATGAGGGTCATACACAGATCCCATCTCGGGGGAGGAAATGGACAAGGAAATTATAGAAGACATCCTTAGCATGGCAGAAAAGTGGGAGATACTGATGATGGGGGACCTGGATATGCCAGATGTTAACTGGAGCACCTTTGCTGCAGCCACATCCAAGAGCAGGGTCATTCTCAATGCCCCACAGGGGGCATGCCTCAGACAGCTAGTATTGGTACCTACTCAGGAGGGAGCAGTCTTAGACCTGGTACTCTCAAATAGGGACAGAAAGATGATCTCGGATTTAAAAGTGGGTAGTTATCTGGGAACAAGAGCCCTCCAAACAGTGTGGTTCACAATAAACACAGCCATAGAGTCAAGTCATACAAAGGTGATGGTATTGGACTTTAGGAGGGCTGACTTTGGCAAAATGGGGGAGTGCCTCAGAAAAGCACTAACAAATAGGCAAGAAGGTGGGGTGGAGGAACAACAGGGAAAAATCAAAGTTGCCATCACAGAGGCAACAAACCTTTGTGTGAGGCAAATAAACAAAATAAAATGAAGGAAAATGCCACTATGGTTCTCAAAAGAGGTGGCAGGGAAGGTTAGGGAGAAAAAGATAGCATTCAGGAAGTATAAGGAAACACAGAAGGAGCAGGACAGAGAACTGTACCAGTTAAGGCAGAAGGAAGAGGGGAAAGTAGTCAGAATAGCAAAGGTCCAGGCCAAGGAAAATCTAGCCAACTCAGTTAAGAAGGAGGATAAAACCTTTTATATGTACATTAGGGAATGAAGAAAGACCAGGGAGGAATAGTGAGGCTTAATAAAGAGGAGGGAGGGTGGGCAGAGGGTGACAGTGACAAAGCAGAGATACTGAACAAATATTTCTGCTCAGTAGTCACAAAAGAAGAGATGGCGGAGGTACCTAAACACAATAATAGAACCACACTGGATAGAGGGGTTGACATCAGTCCAGTCACAGAAGAAAGTGTCCTGAAAGAATTGCTAAAATTGAAAGTGGACAAAGCAATGGGGCCTGAAAGGATTCCTCCCAGAATTCTAAAAGAACTAAGGGGAGAACTAGTGGCACCACTGACTACCTTTTTTTACAAATCACTGGAGGATGGTGCGGTACCTGAGGACTGGAGAAGGGCGGATGTGGTTCCACTTCACAAAAGTGGGAGCAAGGGGGAGGCAGGAACTACAGACCTGTTAGTTTGCCCTCAGTGGTGGGGAAGGTGATGGAGTCACTTCTGAAGGAAAGAACTGTTGAGTACCTAGAGGCCAGCGGGGCACAGGACCCAAGGCAGCATGGATTCACAGCAGGAAGGTCATGTCAGATGAATTTAATAGATTTCTTTGACTGGGTGACCAAAGTAATAGACCAGGGAGGGGCTGTGGATATGGCCTACCTAGACTTTAGCAAGGCATTTGACACAGTTCCACACAAAAGATTAATAAACAAGTTAGCCAGCCTGGGAGTGGGTCCCAGGGTGGTAACCTGGGTTAAAAATTGGCTGAACAACAGGATGTAGAGGGTAATAGTAAACAGAGTCCACTCCAAAGAAAGGATGGTTACTAGCGGGGTACCTTAGGGTTCAGTACTGGAACCAGTCCTCTTTAATGTCTTTATAGGTGACATTGCAGAGGGACTGAGTGGAAAAGTATGCCTCTTTGCAGATGACACAAAGATCTGCAACAGGGTTGATACACAAGGAGACGTGGAAAGGATGAGAAGGGACTTGGCAAGGTTGGAGGAATAGTCAAAAGTATGGCAGCTTAGATTCAATGCAAAGAATTGCGAAGTAATGCACCTGGGAAACAAAAACCCAAGAAAGAGTACACAGTGTGTGGGGGGGGGTATTAATGACAACAAAAATGGAAAGGGACCCGGTGGTAGTCATATCAGATGACCAAGGCCACTGATTTATGGTGATTAAAAAAATTAAATTCCGTTTTCAAGACTTAAGATTCCGGAATTTCACCGGTGATTGTTACTCTAATTTCCGGATTTTACCGGGATTCTGTTATCATTCTTATAGTAGTACACAAATAATCAGAATTAAACAAGGCTTAATATACAGAGCATTAAATAAAGCAAACTGAAAATAGTACAGGAAGGAATTAAAAGAAAAACATACTTTTTTATAGATTTACTGATCTGATAGAAAATGCCAGATTCCATGAAATCTTCATTTTTAACGGTTTTCAGACAGCCCTAATTCTGGAATTTTACCGGATTTTCCGGTTAAAACCGAAAAACAGTGGCCTTGCAGATGACCTAAAATTAGGCAAGCAATGTGAGAAGGCAGTAAGGAGGGCTGGGGAATACTGGGATGCATAGGGAGAAGCATCATCAGTACAAAACAGGAAGTTGTTATCCCTTTGTACAACCAGTTGCTGAGATGCCATCTGGAGTACTGCATGCAGTTCTGGAGACCCCATCTCTGCAAGGGCATAGACAGGATGGAAACAGTCCAGAGGAGGGCAACAAAAATGGTACAGGGTCTGAACCAGAAGCCATATGTAGAGACACTATAACAGCTTAATATGAATACCTTTGAGGAAAGGAGGGAGGGGAGGCATGAGAGAAACTTTCAAGTTCTTCAAGGGAATCAACAAAGTCCAGGAGGGTAGCATCATTCAGAAAAAGAGATGTGTAAGAACAAGAGGGCACAATTTGAAATTAGAGGGGGGATGACTCCAGGGCAACATGAGGAAGTATTTTTTCATGGAGAGGGTGGCAGACACATGGAACAGCCTTACTGAGAAGGTTGTGGGGTCAAAAACAGAGGGGGAATTTAAGAATGCATGGGACAGATATAATGCAATTCTAGTGGGAGGTAGGAGGAAATAGGCTGTTGGTAAAACTAGGATCTGCAGCTTATCCAATAGGTAGGTAGGGAAATGGGCAGACTGGGTCGGCCAAGCAGTCCTTATCTGCCATCAAAGTCTATTCTTCTATGTTTCTATGCTCCTGAAAATGAAGTATTCAATAAAAGAAAGGGGGATGTGGGGAATTATGGGGAGCAGAGAGCATCATATGGAATGGGGGTGGGGGACAGAGGTAGCAATACTTGAGGTAAGGAAGGGAAAGTGGAGACCCAGAATAGTGCTGAAAGATTACTTAAACACACTAGAAGCATTGCCAATGGTTGTGTAACAACAGATAAGGGGCTAGGAGGTTAGATAATATACAGGATAATGGGAGGATAGGGAGAAGTGAGACTCCTTGGGCTAACTTAGAGCCACAAGCATTGAGCAAAGTGGTTAAGGGCCCCATGAGGTGGGTGGGTGGGAGGATAGATAGAGTAGAATGTGTATGAGGGGTTCTGGTGAAAGGAGGAGAAGTCAACAAAATGAGGTCTAGCATGGTGTGTAACAAATTCTCCTAGTCAGTGAGGGGGAGTAGATCTTGTCTTTAGAGTGTAACCCGGTCTTCTGCAGACACAAGTCATTTTATTCTGAGGTTTGAACCATTTCTGGATATTTTGAACCTGGCTGACTAACTGCTCTCCAATGGAATGGGCCAAACTGAGTCACCTGGAGAATGTTAAGAAGAGGCATTAGGGGGCTATTTGGCTGACACCACGATGCATGCAGGATGTGGCCTGCATCAGTGGGGAAGGGCACCAGTGTGTAATGGATCAGTAGGGTCTCCCTGGTCCACAATGTAAACTGGCCAGGATGGAGGCTGGGGAGTGGCTGGGAAGGCATATGGAAAGAAGACAAGCCACAAAGGTGAGAGTCAGACTGATGAAGAGGGAATCCAAATGGAAGGTGGGGGGGAGAGGAGGATTATTATGCTACAGGGTGTTTACACAATCCAGTCCCAACCTAGACAAGGGACCTCAAGCCCTAAAATAAATAGAAGAAAAAGTGGGAGATTGAAAGGGTCACCCCTGAGATGAGGCTGAGTAGCTGCCACCCTGCCATCCCACCCTCACAATACTTATCACAATACTCACCACAGAGAGTGGAATTTGGGCCACCGCCTATTGAGAAGAGGGGTCTTGGGTAGACATGGGTGGCAAGAGTTGGAGGAGAAATCACTGAAGACCTTGTTAAACCCCACTTGAAGAAACTGAAGTGATAACCAGGCTTAGCATTATGCCCGGGCCCATCAGATCAAAGATAGAGGGGTTGGGGGGCTGGGCCTGACAAGTGGGTCTGGGAGATTTAAAAGAGAAGAGGGGTAAGGCAGGCTGAGGGCGACCATCAAAAAGGGTTGCATGCCAGCAGTGGACATACATAGCTACTGGGTTAAGCCAGGTATAGTCCCTGGGGGCTGGAAAGGGTGGAGTGTTCTAGGTTACAGCCAATTAACAGGGTGGCAACAGAGCCACTGAAGGGTGAAGGAGGAGGAGTGGTTAAGGAACACAATAGTGTTATGTGCTGTGGCAGAACATGCATATCAGTGCAGCCCTAAGGGGAGACAATACTCTGGTACAGAAAGGACATGATTGTCTAGCCATTAAGGTCACATGGCCGGGGAATCGGCCACAGTTTAATATGTTTGTAGTTATACAAGTTACAGTTATGTTTATACTTGCTTCTCTCTTGACAGTATATAGTGAATTGGTGGCTGTCTGTTCCACTTGGATGTGTGGGGGGGGTGCACCCCAGTGGAAGGTAGGATAGTTACTGACAATGTAAAGGGTCTAAACAGCCTGATTAAAAGAACCTGTCTCCTGCAGGAACTTAAATGGAAGGGGGCAATGATAGCATTCCTGCAGGAGACCCACCTAAATGATTCAGAACACGCTAAATGTAAGTGTTCCTGGGTGGGCCAGGTTCATGCAGCATGCTGTGCAGCACACCCACATAAGAGGGGAGTAGCAGTTCTGGTACATAAAAACTGCCCTCTGGAGGTGACAAACATGACAACAGATCCGGAGGGTAGATACGTATGTATCCAGGGAAAGTATGAGTCCACTCCATGCACCCTCCTAAACATATATGCTCCTAATTAGGAGGGAAAGAACATTACATTTTTACAAGAGGACATTTTATACAACACCCCTGGCCCAGGAACACTATTTCTAATAGGGGGACTTTAATGGAGTTATTAAACGGTAGCTGGATAGGTCAGGAAGGGGCACTACAACCCAGACTAAGGTGGGACAATGCATTAGGAGGCTGTCAAGGGAGTTAGGACTGGTAGAAGTATGGAGGGTATTACACCCCCAAAATCCGAGACTACACCTTTTGGTCTCACCTGCACCAGACATATTCATGGATAGATTTCTTCCTGCTTTCAGCAGACTGGGTCCACACAGTGGAACAATGGTTTGGCTGGATGTGTCCCTACTCAGTCTGCCAGAATTCCAACAAATGGTTGAAACTGAAATAAGAAACCACAAACCTTGGAGGGCAGCCGACAGGGGCGGCGTGTTGGGATGGCCTCGAAGCAGTCCTCACATTAGCTTTGCCTCTAAATGAAAAAAAGAAGGGCTTCAGAAAGCAAAGGAAATTGGAAGAACAGTTGTTCAATCTTGAGGCAGAACATAAAATTACATTAAATGCAGAAGATAAGGAGAGACTGGACAAATGCCTTCAGCAGCTCAATCAGCTGCTAGAAGCCCAAATTAAGTGAAATATCTGTTACTCGAGGCAGAGGTTCTACTAATCAGGTCAAAGGGCTGGACGGTTGCTGGCTTGGCAGCTCTGTAGGGAGGCAGCCAGCCAACTGGTCTTTTGCATACAAAGACCGGGTACCAGGACATATGAAATGGACTCATCTGTGGTTTGTGAAATTTTATAGGGAATTGTATAAACAGAAAGAGGTCCCAGATCTCAAAAATAGGCTTGAGGAGTATTTCCAAAGGGTCAGACTACCAAAACTATCTGACTCACAAAAAGAGGCAATTTCAGCACCCATAACATTATCAGAGGTCAAAGGAGCAATAGCATAGTTGCAGATGGGTAAGGCCCCGGGACCAGACGATATGTGAGCAGAGTTCTATAAGAAATTCCAAGACAAAGCCACCATGCTGATGGAGGTTTGCCAAGGGATCCAGGAGGGTGAGACTGCCCCACTCTCATGGCAATATGCCCAGATTATTGTGATCCCAAAGCCAGGCAAGGCTGGGACGCTGTGCAGCTCCTACCGGCTAGTCTCATTACTGAACTCAGACTTGAAAATCTGCACATTCATGCTGGCGGTGAGACTACAAAGTTGTGTGACTTCCCTGGTTCTCCTGGATCAAACAGGCTTTAGAAATGGTATATTGATGCATGATAATATAAGATGCTTGCTTAACATCATAGTGAAGGTGCAGCAGGGTAAGGAGATGGCCCTAGTGATCTTTATGGATGCCGAGAAGGCATTTGACTGGGTGAACTGGGGATTCATGTATAGGACAGTAGAAGAGATGGAGCTGGATGGAAAATTTCTCATCTCGTGGAAGAACTTTATGCTTCCCCCAATCCATGGTTAAGGTCAATGGGGAGACTTCAAATAGATTCTTCCTGACCAGGGGCACTAGGCAGGGCTGCCCATTGTCACTGCTGCTCTTTGCTACGCGCATAGAGCTGTTGGCACAGGCAGTTTGAGATAACCCAAAGATTCACTGAGTAAGGGGTCTAGATAGAGACCATAAGGTATCTCTGTATGCTGCTGGCTCCCTGTTCATCCTCACCCAACCTCAGGACTCAGTCCTAGAGTTGCTGACTGAGCTCCAAAGGTAAGAAGACTTATCAGGATACAAGATAAATTTCCACAAATCAGAAGCAAGTCGGCTAAGTGGGAGTGTCGCCCCTCCGCTAGTTGCAGGAAAACTTTCCCTTTCAATGGGCAGCTAATGGGGTGGTGTGTTACCTGGGCATGAAGGTGTCTGCAAGACTTGGATTCCTGTTCAACCTAAACTACGAAAAGTTGGAAGGGGAGGCGAGGGCAGACATTGCAAGATGGAGCCTCCTCCCAATGGGGTGGCAGGACGGGTAGTCATCATTAAAATGAATGTCCTGCTCAGATATCTCTTCTTATTCCAAACCCTTCCTGTAAAGATACTGGAGACCTTCTGGAAGAAACTGCAGAAGACCATTATGACATTTATTTGGTCCAGTCATAGACATCAAATTTAAAGGCGGGTGTTAAAACTCCCAGGCAAAATGGTGGACTAGTGCTACCAGAAATGAAATTACATTACATAGTGGCACAGCTGTCTCCTGTAGTGACATGGGTAAAATAAAACCAAGAATCCGGATGGCTAGGTTTGGAGGTGATCCCAAGGATACCGGTGCCCTTGTTCACTTTGCCTCATGTCCGGATAACTCCAAACATATTGATAGCTATTAAAAACCCCTTCACAAGGCATACCTTATGCGTGTTGTTTAAGGTGAGGTTAATCTCGAAGACACCCAATGAAACTGGACCACAGACTGCTATATAGGGGATCCAGACTTTAATCCCTCATGAGGAGATGTGGGAGTTCACCATTGGAACCACAAGTCCCTAATAAGATTTAACTGGTTTATACACAATGGGACATGCCTTTCATTTGCGGACGTACAACAAAATAACAGAACACAGTCAAAAAGGTAGCTCTGTACAGCAATGGACCAGTGCCAAAGCAAAAAGAAGGAGAGTACTTACTGGCAGAGGAACTTCAGCACAACGGTCTCCACCCACAAAATTCCACAGAGATAGGAACCACAAGCTCCATTTGTAATATCCAATCATAGGCTGTATTTTTGATAAATTCAAGCACAGAACAGATGATGGAAACTCAAGATAAACTCCAAACAGTGAGACAGAATGGACACCCTCCCCAAATGAGATTAGGCAGCCAAACATTCTCACATGATCATGCACTTTCACTAGGCTGGTGAAGTACAGGTAGTGCATGTATTTTAAAGAGTAAGATTTAACGTGACAGTGTCTCTTTATGTACATATAATAATGCTAAAGTGACCAGGTGCACATGCATAAATAAGTTAAAAAACCTGCACAGTGAAAAACATATATATATAAATGTGTAAAACCCTGGCAGAATAACGCAGAACAAAAACACAAGTGATTTCTTGTGTAACATTTGATATAACAAAAACAAGAGGAAGATATGGGAAGGGGCTAAGAAAAAGAAGAAACAGGAAGGGGACCAATGGGTGGGGGAAGGGAAAGGAGGATAAAACATTCTAGGAGTTAAAAAAGTCATGGTGGCTAATAAATCAGGAAGATGCAAACACGGAAACATATGGTGATGTTTCAAGAATACTAGAGGATGAAATAAGCAAAGTATTTGTTGTTACATAGATAACTGGCAAATGACATTGTGTACCTATGGAATAAAGAAATTCAGGAAATTAATTTCAGAACATAACAGCAAACTTTTTATATATTCACAAATACGGACATTTACACCTGGCCATTCATAAGCTTTGAGGCTATATTGCCACAAAGCTTCCCTTTGTAGATGTTTTGCCACCTCTGACAGTGGGGAATAGTCTTTCCACTGCTTGAAAATGAAAACAGCGGTCCTTCCCCTTGGAGTGGCGATGCTGGCCAAGTGCACTTACCCCATTCAATTTCGGAACACTACGCACATGCTGTCCTATTCTTTCTTGGAAGTTTTGCTTGATTTTTCCGCTGTAAAAGGCACTGCACACATCATAAGCAGCAAAGTAAATTACATTTTGAGTGTTGCAAGTGATGAAATCCCTTATTTGATTGGATGTGTCATTAACTGGATGTTTAAAAGTGGGCCCCATTTTGATAAAATGGCAAAAATCACAATTCTCACACTTGCGTGTCACTGGGGTTAGATGTAAATCGAGCTGATTTGACACACCTTTGTTCCAGCAAGTGCTGTGCACCAAAGTGTCCCTGATGTTTTTGCCTCTTTTATAGATTATACGAGGTGAAGGTAAATCAGAGGCTGTCAGCTTTTCTTCCGTGTTGAGAATGTGCTAGTTCCTGTAGATAATATCTTTAACTAGGGAGCCTTAAGGGCTAACGGTAGTAAGGAAAAGAGGTATGTTGTCACCCCTGGGTGCTGAAGCACTGCTCCTGCTACTTGGAGCCAGTAAGGTTTCTCTGTTTAAAACCTCCACTTTGTTTTTAGCCCTGTCAATAACATCCATGCTTTATCCCATAGCCTGAAAATGATTTTTCAGGGTAACAGCCCAATTCTGATAGTCAGCTTCAGCAAGATTTTTTTTCCACTTTTTACAAGTCCGTCATTACATAGTAACCCAAGAGAAGCTGACCCTGATAAACAGGGTCCTCACCTGGATGGAACAATTCCTCTACTGGACTATGAAATTGGGAGGTCAGAGGGGGAATATCACAATGGCATACCGGGCACTCCAAGGCACAGAGCATCCAGAGTTCCAGGTGGTAACGGAGGCTTGGGAACAGGAAGCACAAATCACAATTTCAAGAGAGGATTGGGACTATACATGGAAGATTCGGTGGCAAACCACTTCTTCATCCACATGGACAGAATTTAGGTGGAAGTGTCTTAATAGATACCACACTCCACACCCAATCTACTACCCCACCCTCTTACCTCCCCACCTTCCCCTCCTGCAAACCTAACTAGCCCTCTCTGCTCTTTTCTTCCAATGTACTCATTCCAATTGCTATTGTATCCCCAGGACTCAGGTATACATTGTACTGTGCCTTAGTAGTATCTATCCTTGTATGATAAGTGTAATGTGTACCTTCACTTTATATGTATATGTACTTCTGTCCTTGTATTTTGTACCAGTTTGTAATTCAACTGATGTGGAACCAATTAACGAGCATTTGCTAAATGGTGTTATCCAAGAATTCAATAAATAAATAGAAAAAAATAAATAAATAAATATACTTTCATACACCCACTGTCACTAAGCATTTTCAACCAGGTGGGTCAGAGTTGTGCTGGTGGGATGGTGGGCAGGTAGGCGCATACTATCATATCTTCTGGGGATGTCCCTGCCTGCAACCATACTGGTCCAGTATACATGAAGCTCTGGAAAATATATGGGGAATGGATGTTCCACGGACCTTTGAACACCTAGTATTGGGGGACAAACACCTGGCATTGGGTGTTTACCTCAAAAGATGGTTTTGAGGACCCTATGTCTTGCAGCAATGAAGGGAATAACATCCCACTGGCTCTCCAAGACACCACAAATGATTGTAGAGTGTAAGGGGAGGTGATGGAGATTCAAATCATAGAATGTATTACTGCAACACTGCACCTGACCCAAGAAAAGGCAGGAATTGTGGAATAAATGGACTGTTATGACACAAGGGGGCAAGGTGATACAAGGGTGAGTGAGGATTAGTGGAGTGTGAGGCTGGGAGAGGGGAATGTGAGAGGGCCCCTGAAGAACCTTACCAGGTCCCTCTTGGAGGAGGGTGGGCAGAAGCTGCTTAGAAACAGATAGAAGCAAAGGGGAGTCAGTGATAGACAGATGGAGACATGGAACCTATCAAGAGGAGGGATCTGTCTGGTCACCAGGGGGGACTGGGTTTCTTTTCTCTCTTGATGTCTGTGACCCCTCACCTTCTCTTTCTTAAGGACATACAATGGAAAGGAGGTTTGTCTGCATTGATCCCGGGGAATGGGCAGACACCTACACTGGCTACCTACACTTGTTGGGTTTATGGTTAAAGTTCTTATATAGTTCATTCAACAGGAAAGGACTTAGAATAGTATACAGTGACTCTATATTATGGTTAATTATAGCAAATTAGTTCAGCATTGAAGAGTACAGGATCAATACAGTATATTATGCCTCAGATTCCAAATAAACCACTGGAAAATAGTAGTTTACACTATTGTTAGATGATAATAGCAATGTCAGGAAACAGGATAAATGTATTTGAAATGGCTGTACAATTGCAGAACTTCATGATGTGACTGAAAGAAACATGGTATATAAATAAAACTGAGTTAAAAAAAAAACTTACTGTACTCGCTCTAAATTGTCCTGAATGTCATTGGGATTATATAGGTTTAACTGCATATGCAGTATGGGGTATTTCAGTAGGTGGTATTAAGGCTAATGTTTTAAAACTTAATAACCAAGCCTTATATGGCTCAGAAATATAGGGCTTATTAAAAATAGAAAAATTAGAAAGGGTTGCAATTAGGGTATATAGTCAAGCATTTGTTCTTCCTCAGTTAACTCCTGCTGTCCAAGTTAGAGCAGAACTAGCTTATAAATATACAGTCCATAGCTCAACTCAGATTTTTAGGGTACTGGCATAAAGTAAATGCTATGGATCCCTGCAGAATTCCTTATGAATGTTTTCTAGAAACGTTGGCTTGGTTAAATATAAATATTGCCTCTCTTTGGACAAAATTTATCAGAACTTTTATTCAGCAAATAGGTTTTCCATATGTATGGGAACTTTCCTGACTATTACTACAAAGTACAAAACAATATTCTAAGGAAGATTACATGATACATCAAAAGAGAGTGATATGGCCTTGGTGCCTCAAATAACAAGCATTTGTCAATGCCGAATGTTGTCATGCTGGCATTGGCATTGGCAGTGGCGGAGCTAGAGGTGCATAATAGAAATGGCAGTGAAGTATTGAAGTGGTGCCAACCCCACCCCCACCCTGTAGAGTGCAACAGGCAATGGGGTGTGCCTTTGGGTCATCAGGTATAATGCTCATGCCATTGTACCTCACCCTACCCTGTAGACACTGATAAGTGTCATGGTGTGCTTTGGGGTCTTTGGGCATTATACTTACCCCATTCCATAAGGAAATACGCTGACATGAGTGCAGTATAGGAGCATGGGGTGAAATTTGTGGCCAAACAGTGCAAGACACACCACGATGCCTGTCACTGGCTGCAGGCTGGGCGTGGGGGTGGTGGAATGGCATCAGCATTACATCCGATGATCCCAAATCACAACCCTGATGCCTGTCATTCCATACCGGGTGGGGTGCTGCAGTTGGAAACCCTAACACTGTAGGTGTGTAGTGGTAGTTTCACTCTACATGTTCAACATGGGCTGCTTGTCAGGCCACCTCATGAAAAGCGGTACAATCAGTTTGTTAGCCAAAAGGTGGTTTTGCACAGTGGCTGTGGCATTTGGTGACAGAGGGACGAAAACACAGTTTTGGGCAGGATGTGGAGAATGACAACTGTATTGTTCATGAGGAGGTGTAAAAAATGGCAACACTGAAAATCTGGAGTGGCAGTATGAGATATTGGTGAAGCAATGAACATGCATACAAACTGCGCAGCAGATGTCTGCTACCCAATTTGTGGAAGTTTTTTAGGCACATTTTCAACATAGGTATTTTGGGATCTCCCCTCATGAACAGTGGTGCTGTGATTTTGTTAATGTGTACCAAAAGGTGATTTCCCACAGTGAGCATGCCATTGTGTGCCACAGTTACGGGAACGCATTTTGGGCAGGCTGTGAAAAATGGCAGCTGTACTGTTGATAAAGAGGTGTGCACAAATGCCAGTGGTGAAAATGTGGCATGAAAATATTGCAAATGTATGAAGTTACAAGGCTGCATAGAAACTGCGCAACGTACGCTGGCAGCACAGTCATTTTCTGGACTTTTGGCACCAAATTTTCAACATAGGCATTTTAGGACCTCTGCTCATGAACAGTGTCATCGTCATTTCCTCAAACTGCCCTGAAATCTGATTTCACACAGCGACCGTGCAATTCTGCACCAGACGTGCGTAAACACATTTCAGGCAGGATATGTAAAATAACAGCTGTACTGTTCATAAGGAGGTGTGGAAAAATGCCAATTTTGAACATGTGGAGTGAAAGTATTACAGATGCACGAAGTCACAAGGCTTGTAAAACACTAATTGTATGGACTGTCAGACCCAAATTTTCAACATAGGCATTTTAGGACCTCTGCTAATGAACAGTGTCACTGTCATTTCCATAATGTGTCTTGAACACAGACGTTCCACAGCGACCGCGCTATTCTGCGCTGGAACTGTGAAAACACATTTTGGTCAGGATGTGAAAAATGACAGCTGTATTGTTCATAAGGGGGAGCAGAACAATGGCAATGTGGAAAATCTGGAGTGAAAATATTATAAATTCATGAACTTACGAGTGTGCGTGCAAACTGTGCTACGCATGCTCGTAACACAGTCATGCTATGGAGTATCATCACCAAATTTCAGCATAGGCATTGTAGGACCTCTGCTCATAAACAGTGTAACTGTCATTTTTGTAATCTGCCCTGAACACTGATTTCCCACAGCGACCGCGGTATTGTGTGCCGGAAGTGCAGAAACACATTTTGGCCAGAATGTGAAAAATGACAACTATACTATTTACAAGAAGGTATAGAAAAATTACAATGTTGAAAATCTGGCACGAAAATATTGTGAATTTGTGAAGTTATGAGTGTGCGTAGCAACTGCACAACACACGCTTGTGAAACAGCCATTTTTTTGGATTTTTTCCACCAAATTTGCAACATAGGCTTTTTGACAGCCCACCTCATGAATACTGCCACTGTTCTTGCATTAATCAGTCCTGAAAGGTGATTCCGCGCAGTGACTGCGAAATCATCTTTTGGGACCGATTAACGTCATAACTGTAACAGAATTCATGAGGAGGGGGTCCCAAAAACCCCATGTTGAAAATTTGGTGAAAAAAATTCCAAAAAATGCCCGAGATATGCCTCAAAGTTGAAAAAAAATCTATTTATTCCATTATACAGCTTACCAGCATTTCCTCAGTTCGTGGTCGGCTTTGAAGAGTACAGACATGTTCTTGGTCCACCAAAGATCATTGCACCGGACTCCAGAGGTATGTAGGGGTGAGGGGGGTGTGGGGAGGCAGGGTGCACAGTAGGTGGGTGCGGGTGGTGGGTAGGGAGACTACGAGGGGCCGTTTTTTGTTACGTGGGAAAAAAACTAACATCGCGGGACAGTTTTTTTTTCAGAGGACTTGACATGCTGGGGTGGGTTCCCAGCATGCCACCTAACTGTTTGGGGGGGTTGCTGCAGTCGATGGGGGATTGGGCACCCTTGTCAGCAGACAACAAAGGGGATTAATTTATGTTGACGGGATTGGGCACCCGTCAGCACACAAGGAAAGTGAGGGCGGCAAGAGATGAGGGGATTGGGCAGCCCCTTGGCATATAAGAAATTGGGGGGACTGTTTTATGCCAACCCCACTCCCCACTGGCAAATTTTGCAGCCAGAGTAAGTCGGGCAGGGGGATTGGGCACCCCGGTCGGCAGCTACTATGCTGACAATGTGGTGAGCATAGGAAGGGTCCACTGCGTCTGACAAGCTTTGCTTAGATTGCAGCGGCCCTTTCCTTAGATGTGTTCACCACATTAGTATGCACGGTGTGGCACCAGCATGCAGACTGATTGTGGAATGAGGGACGCACCTACTGATGCGTGCCCTGCATTCGCCCAACAGCGACCGCACCTCCAAATCCCCACTGCCACAAGATGTTGGCTGCATAAGCTCACCAACATAAAAAGATAGTCATTGGCTTCCTCATATTAAAAGATCATAAATTATAAAATTATCTGGAAATATGGTCCAATTCTGATGAAAGGAAAATATGTACATCCTTCAGATTTCAATCTTTTCAAAGTGATATGTTACTGGCTAGATAAAATGAGAAACAAGCTGATGAAAGGCAGCTTTTTGCAAATGTAGTCAAGTACTCACTAAAGATCTTAAGCATGTGTGTTTTTTAAAAGCCCAGTTGGTATAAATCATAAAGAAAACAATGACTGGTCCTGCTTCATTGCAGTTTATATTTTAGTTGCTGTTGCTGTAATGTTCTTCCAGTTTTTACATAACTGTATAACTTAACTGTCTTTTCTACGTGTACCTATTTATGAATGTTTTAGTTTAGTTTAGTTTAGTTTATTGTTCTAGGAATTATTACCTTTGAGCCAGAGGCTCTTTTACAAAGGTTCCATGTCAATTAGGTACAGTACAAAAGGTTACATGGATAACACAACAATTTGTGTTGAGTCAAGAGCAAGAAAACATCTACAAATACATATCAAATCACTTGTGCAAAAGGACATGAGATATCAATAATCACATTATTATTACAAGAAAGAGGTCATGCCAGATTAGGAGAACCAAATAGGAAAAAGTCCAGAACAGAGGTTAAGTGAAAGGTATGGGGAGCAGACAATAGCAGGAGAAAAGGTTTCCCAAACATGTCTTTGTCAAATAACGGAACAGGGTGGGTAGTGAGAAAATAGGAGGTTTAATCAGGGCAGTCACAGGAGCTGGAGGTGGCAAGGTGAGAGAAAGCCTTGATTTGAAAATACCTAGAGAGGTGGAGGCAGTAATATGAGTGCTGAGGGCATTTAGCCAGCTGGGGCACGATAGGCAAATGATCTTTGTCCTGGGAAGTCCGGCATCAGGGGACTTGGAGAGGCTGGGTTCTGATCTTCTGGTAAAATGGGTGCTAGCGCTCGGGCATAACAGGTCTTGGATACAGGATGGAGTGAGGCCCAGAGTGGATTTTTTCGCCATCAGGCAGGTAAGGTACTTTATCCGGTTTGAGAGTTGCAACCAACCTGAATCAGCATAGAGTTCACATGTGTGGGTACGTCGATGTGCACCAGTGAGTAGCCGACAGGCCTTATTTAGGGATGTTGTAATGCGACTAAGTGCTGTAGTAGTGGCAGATACGTATATAACTAAGCCATAGTCAATGACTGAGATGATAGAAGATTGGATGGCAATCCTCAGTGCAGAATGGGTAAGAAGCTGTCGGTTCCGATACAGAATCCCAATTCACTGATTAATAGTTTTTGCTGTACTATCAATGGAGTTGCAAAGGTTAGGCCTTGATCAAAGTTGATTCCAAGATATTTAAAATTGGCACTTGTTCAAGGGTATTTCCCAGGTATGTATTAATGGTGAGTGGGACTTGTGCTTCTTGTTTTGCGGGTTAGAGAAGAGCATGGATTTAGTTTTTTTGTGGATTAGAACCAGCTTATGTTCAAGGAACCACATCTCAACTTTGGAAAAAGCATGCTGAAGGTTGAGGCGTAAGAGGTTCGGATCTTTATGAGTGGCAAGAATCACGGCATCATCGGCATAGAGGATTAATTGTTCAGGGCAGGATTTGGGGAGGGAGTTTAGGAAAAGGCTGAAAAGGAGGGGTCCTAGGATGGATCCCTGGGGAACTCCTGAGCGAACCGGTTTTGAGTCTGAGAGAACTCCAGCTACTTTTACAGATTGAGAGCACTGAGCAAGGTAATTTTTTACCCAGTCACCAGGACCCTGCGAGAGCCCTAGGGATAGAAGTTGTTTGATAAGTAGGCCATGGTGAACTGTATCAAATGCCTTGGTTAAGTCAATGTAGACTGCTCCAGTTAGGTTTCCTTTGTCCATGGCATTGTGGATTGCTCCTGAGAATTCAAGTAGGGCAGTCGATGTGCTGTGCCCTTTCCTAAATCCATGCTGCTGAGTGCATAGGATGTTGTGCTTTTCCAGGTAGTCTGAAAGTTGGTCCTCCACCAAGCGTTCAAGGGCCTTAGAGAGAGAGGTGGTAGTATTGATATCGGGCGATAGTTACCAGGCAGTGACTTATCACCACTTTTGTGCACCAGAGTGACAACTGCAGCCTTCCATTTCCTAGGGAATTGGCTGTAGCAGAGGGAGAGATTGAAAATTTTTGTGAGGGGGAGCAGTACTTCCTCCAGAGTGAGGGACAGAAGTTTAAGGTCAATAGTGTTGCTGCTTGCTCGGGACTTAGAAATGGCCTTCTTTACATATTTATAGACTTCATGTGCCTTTACTAATTTGAAATGGAAAAGTGGTTTGGTTGGAGAGGCAGTAGTAGAAGTAGAAATTGGAGGGTCAGCATCAGTAAAGAAATCAGATGAGAGGACACCACTAAGGTCCGTGAAGGTATCATTTAGGGTGTTTGCAATGATCTCTGGGTCTAATGTAGTGGTTCCATCCACATTCATTATTGTAGGAGAGGATTTGGACTGCTGACCCATGATATTCTTTATGTTGTTCCAGAAGTATTCTCTCGCCCCAGGAGTTGGAGAGGACATTCTGAAGTAGGAGCTCTTCATCAAGCGGATCTGTTTAGTACAGTGGTTTGCAGCCTGTTTATACTTTTTGAATGTCCGACAGTGTGTCAGTAGCTCTTGCAGTGGCCCAGAGGTGATCCCTACTTTGAGTTGTGCCAATAGCTTTGCTGTGAGCCAGGGATTTGTGAGTGCTTTGATTTTGCGCTTTTTTACTGGTGCATAGGTGTCACAGGCAGTGTTGAAAGTAGTAATAAAGTAATCAAGGGCTAGGTCAGCATCTTGAGTTTTGTAAATCAAGGACCAGTCTAGCTGCCTAAGACAGGTCTTGAGATGAGTAAGGTTGCCATAAGGTAGGACTCGGCTATAGATGGTTTTTGGAGGCGGCTTACGAAACTTATTTGTCCAGGTACATATTATTGGAGAGTGATCACTGAGTGAGTCAGGGAGAACACTTACATTGGTTATACGGGTAGGGTGGCTGGTAAGAATCCAGTCAATGAGGGTGCTGGTCCCTGATTTGTAGTTTTTCCTGGTAGGGGAGTTTACCACTTGTGTTAAATTTGCTGCTAGGATGGCATCTTTGTTTGACCCTGCATCAGGAGCAAGCCAATTTATATTAAAGTCCCCAAGGAGAAGGAGTTCATGTCAGAAGGCTTGTACTTACAAACTCGAGGACAGCCTGTAGGCCAGAATCAGGATCTTTTGGTGGATATAGACAGCAGCAATCGTGAGGACTTTGTTTTGGGCACCAAGTAGTATCTTGATAGGGAGGAGTTGCACTGAGGTTTCTGTGGTGGGATAAGAACCAGGAAGACAGGTGAGGTAGTCCTTTATGTAGATTGCACATCCGCCACCCCTTTTTGAGGTCCTATCCAGCCTGAATATCTTGTAGCCTTGTATAGAGATGGCATGATCCGGAGTATTAGGTGTCAACCAAGTTTCGATGATGGCAAGGATATCTGGGTTGTGTTGGCTGGCAAAGATTTGAAGGGAGGCCAGTTTTGGGAGGAGACTGCAGATGTTTAAGGTAGCAATTTTGAGCCCCCCCTCCATTTTGGCAGGCTTTGTTGTACTGTAGGAGACAGGGCCAGGATTTGAGGGACACTTCCTGATATCAAGAGTAGGAGTTTAAGAGACAGTTGCTGTACTTTGTAGTCAATTGAATTACACTCTGAGGCTTATGCGGCTTGGACCAGTGCAGGCGTCTAGGGACCCAGAGCAAGGAGATTGTTAGTAATAGAGGATGATATGCCCATTTATCCTTGTTGTAGCTTGTCAGTTGCACTCAGTCGCTTGCAGATAGGTACCTGGTGGTTAAGTCAAAAGCCAAAAGAATGATCAACAGCTGAGGTCCACAGTCAATGAAATGTTAAAATTCCTGAAGGTGATTAACTTTGCCTGCACATATGCAGGATGTGAAATCCCTTTGTCTGTATGCTTCTTTGTCATTCAAACAGATTGCTGAAAAGCCCACATACAGATCATGGAGCAGGTCAGATGAAAATGTGGATTCCAGCAGGACCCAGAGTCACCAAGTTTGTCAGATGTAGTTGCTTCACTTGTGTTTTGCTTGGGATAGCTTCCAAAAAGTTGATTTTAAAATGAAAATAAAGATACCTGATGATGATTTTTTTGCAGAAATCCAGTCCAGGAGACTTTCACGGATGTAGTGAGCAAGAATGGTATAGTTACCACAAGCAGAAAAACATGTAAATCCACAAAAACTAAGCTACAGACACAGACAAACACAAGCAGCCACCACACAGACCCAGTGGGCGTGGCCAACAAATGTATATTGTAACTTGTATTTTTTATATGCTTGTAGGTCAGCATTGTAAATAGACTATGCTCAGTGGTATAACCCTAAAAAAAAATAAATGAAAATGATGTTCAGGAGCATTTTAAGCCTATCTGTTTAATCTTCAAGATTAATTCAATCCCCTAAAAGTGATTGTCTTCCAAAACCTGATAATTAAAAATGCCGAAAATTATTTATTGAACTGTGTCAGATGTTAAAAGCTTTCGTTATCCTAATATAAGCTTGTCATAGTTTATGTAAACATAATACAGAAACTAAAAACTGAATTTGCTTGATCCCATCTGTGTGTGTGTGTGTGTGTGTGTGTGTGTGTGTGTGTGTGTGTGTGTGTGTGTGTGTGTGTGTGTGTGTGTGTGTGTGTGTGTGTGTGTGTGTGTGCGTGTGTGCGGTGTGTGTATATGTGTGTGTGTGTGTGTTTAACATGTGTGACCTTATATTATTGCTGTGAACTTCTAAATATTTTTGTGAATAGTTTGTAATGATTGTCATGACCAAATGATCATTCTATAAATGTGTTGCTGCTACAACTACATGAAATACAAGATGCATTGTGGCTGAATATTACTGTATGTTATATGAATTTTCCCCCAAGCCATCTGTCCCTCTTTAACCCTGATCCTATATTGCATCAGTAGCCAGTGAGACTCTTAAAAAACAGATTACTGTAATAAGCTACCAACCTGGATATCTTTGCTGTAAGCTAACTATGACCTTGGCTGTCCACACTTGATTGTTATGAAAACTATTTTTTCTTCACTTAGGAAGACTTTTCTAGGAACAAATGGCAGCAGTATTTTTTCAAAGTGTTTTCTGCTCCTCTAGTGGCCCCTAACTAGAGATGTGCGAAGTTGCAAAAATTTGCTCCGCATAAAATTTTGTGTATTTTTATGGTTCCACAAAGTTTCTCACAGTTTGAAGTTGCACTTCACATACTATTGGCAGTTTTGTGAAATTTCAAAGTCAAAAAACTTCAACGTATGTTAATTTAATAATGGAAATTTCCCAGATCCACAAAGCTGAAACGTCACCGTCGAAGTTTAGCATAATATGAGAAGTTTGCAATGTACCATGGCATAGGAGGTCAAATGTTGCAGAACAGCCAATGAGAAGCTAGTTTGGTTGTTCTCTGAGTGTAGTATGTTGGTGAGAGACTAGAGAGCAGAGCTTGTGCTTGTTGTAGGTAGCCTAGAATCAAAATTTAAATATAACATTATATAAAAGAGCATTTTGTTGGTCACATTTCTTCAAAACTGTGTTTGTTAGTGCCCTGTGCACATACAATAGTTTTATGAGTTGATTTTCTCCAATATTCTTTACTAGAAGTATTTAGTTTTGTTTTAACAGAGAAGTAGTGGTCTGGCAGCTTGTGTGGGGGGTAGGAGCAATTTAAAGGCACACTTGTGTTCAGAAAAACATCACTGGCCAAGTGCCCTGTATTTTCTTAAGAAAAAAATCACTTTTCTGACTGTGCTTTAATCAGAGTGATTGTTGTTTGTGTTCCTGTCGGCACACAAGTTTCAGGAAAAAAAAATCACTGTCCTCCTGACTACAATTTAATTAGAGTGATTGTTATATCCCTGTCAGCACAGCTGCCTTAGAAAAAAAATCATTGTCCTCCTGACTGCAATTTAAGTAGAGTGATTGTTGTGTCCCTGTCAGCACACCTGCCTTAAAAAAATCACTGTCCCACTCCTGACTGCACTTTCATAGGTGTAATTTACTGTTGAGTAACCGTACATAGTAAAGCACAGAAGAATGACTGGAAAGAAAAAGACAACTAAAGGGAAAGGCCGTGGAGCACCAACAAAAAACATTTCTCAGTTTGTTGTCCCTAAAAGTGGTGCATGTACCAAGCAGGAGTCAGTGGGAGCAGAGGGACAATATTCAGATGACTCTGTGGCAGGCAGTAGCAGTAGTAGTAGCACCAACCTATTTTGCAGTAGTGGTGGCTTTTCTACCTCTAAATTTTTCTCTGCAAAATCCGTGGCAGACATGTTGATTGATGTGTCAAGTGACACAGTGACAGGAAGTAGCAGCACCACCAAACAACCAACTGTGGGCATGGAGTTGGTTGGTGTTGATGAAGCGCACTTGGAAAGTGGTGCAGTTGTTGATGATGGCTCGGAGCCTGATAATGTGTGTCCAGTGGGTGCGGTTGAGGTGGGACATGTCGAGCAACATGATGACACTGATCATGAAGAGGAGGTGCGTGTCACAAAGCCTGATGCTACTGAGGAGTACAGACCTGTGGAGGATGATGAGGATGCCAGTTTTGTTTATTGCAGATGATGACGATGATGTGTCAGACTGAAAAGAAAAGTTCAAAGCAGGGTGTTAAGGATGCAGAAGGTGTGTTTCCTGTTGTCTTCACTGCTTCAACCACCAAGGACTGCCCCCCGGACTGTTTCTCCTGTTCATTGATTTTTTCAGTCATCCCAAAACATTACAAAGACCAACCCTTCTCCTTTGCTATACCAGTCATCTTGGCACCAAGTAAAAACAAGGCCAAATAAATCCCTAGTGTGGGATCTTTATATACTGGACCCACCTGACTAGACAGTGGCAATTTGCCAACTGTGTCATACAAGCGTAAGTAGGGGTAAGAAGGATAGTCACCTCGGCACAAGTGGGCAACATACACACCTTAAAACAGGCACCCATTATTGTGGTATCAACACCAGAATGCAGCCAGCACCGGTGGTGCCGGTCCATCAAAATCATCAGGCAATGTAAGCCAAATAAACACTGCAGTACTTAAGGGAGATGGAGGTGCAGGTGAGGAGGAGGACATCATTGTGGTGTTAGAGGATGTGGATGATTCTGGAAGTGAGCCAAGTAGTGATCCTAGCAGCAGAACTACCGGCCCAAGTCCAGGAATGATAAGTACCCCAGTAATGAAAATAAAAAAGGCACTGAGGTCAGTCGTGCAGCACTTCAGAGTAACATTGACAATCCCCAGTCAAGGAGCACCCCAATAATGCCACTATGCTGTGCCATGCTGTTTGGCACACCAGGTCCATTTCCAGTATCAAGAAAAGTTCAGCCTGTGCTGCATTCAACTTTGGAGAGCCAAACTAAATTCCCACCTAATCATGCTACAGCACAGGAGTTGAATGCAGCAGCTGCAGAAATGCTCACTCTGGATTTGATGCCATTCTCCTTTGTAGAGAATGTTGGATTTAGGTGGTTTGTGGCCCGAGCCTTGCTGAAACGGCATGTACCATCATGCATATATTTTTCCAAGTGTGCCATTCCTGAACTGTACAGTAATGTCTCTGACATGGTACATCACGCCTTGTAAATTCCTCAGCACAGTATGTACATCTGAGCATGGACATGTGAACCAGTGGGAATACAGCTGGTAGCTCTTACCTGTCCATTCAGCACACTGGGCACAGGTATCTGGGGTAGCATCTGGTTGGGAGCAAGGCAATAATTGCTCTAAGACAAACTGTAGTGGTAGCAAAGTGACTAGTGTTCGGTAACATGCAACTCTGACCATGAAGAGTATCCCCGGGTCAGACACTGGAGAAAAGATGCTTGAAGTGTTACTCACAGAGATCGATGAGTGGCTTCACCACTATGCACTGTAAGCTGGATTCATCGCCTTTGACAATGGATCCAATGTGCAGAAATGCATCAGTGATGGTGGATTTTTTAAGGTGCCATGCTTGGCACACTGTCTTAACCTTGATGTACAAGCTTTCATCAACCATATGGATATCAAAGAAATGTTGACCGCGGCCCGACGCATCTGTGCCCATATTGAACGTTCAGCAAAAGCACGCGACTGTCTACGTGTTCTGCAGGTACAGAACAATCTGCCTCAGCATCGTCAGATGGAAATCCAACCTTGCACATGATGGAGCATCTATAATAGCAGTACAAGGTAATATTAGAGTATCTGCTACTCCATGCAAGCTGTGACAGCAATGAGGCATCCATGTGTCTCACAACTGAGCAGTGGCGCCAAATGTATGGGTTCATCTCAATTCTAAGGCCCTTCGAGCATGCAACACAGGCAGTGAGTGGAGACACTGCCTGCATCAATGAGTCCATCCCTCTACTACGTGTGCTGAGGCAAACACTGCTGAACGTGCAGCAACAGCTGAAGGCAGGTGATGACAGAGCAAGTTGCTCACTGATGGAACACATGCTGTCCACATTGGACTCCAACACCCACATAAGCTATATTCTGCAGTCTGAGGAATTCGGGATTGCCACAATACTTGACCTATGTTATAAACGTGGGCTTGCAGCCAACATACAAGGTGGGCATCAGGAGGTGGAGAAACTGACAGAAATTCTCATTCAGAGGCTAAGTGATGCACATTTGCAACTATGGGTACTGGGATCAAACCCACATGAGGGTACTGCACATCGAGCCAGTGTTCTTGCCACCTACTCATCCTCATCATCACAGGGGTATAACACTTCAACAAAACCATGCCATTTAAAGGAAACTATGCTGAATCCCATTCGGGCCACCCTGAGTTAGGTGGGAGTCACAGACATGGAGGAAACTGAAAAGGAAGAGGATGATCATGCTGCACGTCTTCATGTAGCAAAATGCATGGTAGATGAGTATTTGGTAGCTATAAAGAACCTCACCATTGCAGATGACCCACTGCTATATTGGGGCACTAAGGTCAATGACTCACCAGCACTGACAGCAGTTGCACAGAGATATCTGAGCTGCCCATCCTCAAGTGTCAACTTTGAGCGGGTGTTCAGTTCAGCGGGTGCCATTGTGTGTGACAGATGCACCAATCTCTCTCTCTCAAAAACATTGGCATGCTGACATTCATTAAAATGAATCAGGCTCACATTCCAAAGAGAAGAGTAATGTCCCTTGTCACACCACCACTTGACAGTGATGATGACGAGGAAAGTGCTGTTGGAAGACTGGGCTGTACCTCATCATTGTCTCACAAAATTGACGTGGATGAAGCAGTGATGGAGAGGGAGTTCTCCTATGGTGACAATTCCAGTCTTGAAGACTGTGAGGGATGCTTCATGGATGACATGGAAGATTAACAAACTTCAGTTTATATTCTCCTTCTCCCTCCCCACCTGTCCCAAATGTAATCCTGAATGTCAAATTAATAACAATTATAG
Organism: Neoceratodus forsteri; assembly: GCA_016271365.2. NCBI lineage: Eukaryota > Metazoa > Chordata > Ceratodontiformes > Ceratodontidae > Neoceratodus > Neoceratodus forsteri. Next base: position 1,737,804,574 of record CM028129.1, read on the forward strand.
TATTCATATTCATTGCTCTGATATAAATTCACAACTATTAATTGGTGCCGCTTTTTAATTGCATCAAGTGGAGCACCTGTAAATAAAGCACTATGCCACTTACAATGAGCACCGGCTATTGCCAGCAAGACACACCTCAGCCTCCTCCTCCTCGTATCATCTCATGGGTGTATTCACCTTGGATCCTATGACAGAGGCAGAAATAGCATGGGACAGCACTTCCACCACCACAGTGGTAGCTACTAGCGTGGCGAGTCATCAGGATAATGAATTTAAAATAAAAGCAAGGCACAGGCCACCTGCTCCCCCAAATGTGATAAACAGAACGGCCTCCTCTACCTCCTCTGTATTCCCTGGACCACTTCAGTTGTGTCCTCCTCCTCAAAGCAAGTATGAAACAACAGTGGCTACCACTTCCACCACCATAGTGATGATGCAACAGGCTGCACACACTACCACCAATGTGATAAACAGAAACATAGAAACATAGACTTTGACGGCAGATAAGGACGGCTAGGCCCATCTAGTCTGCCCATTTCCCTACCTACAGGATAGGCCGCAGATCCTAGTTAACCAACAGCCTATTTCTTCCCAACCCCCACAAGAATTGCCTTATGTCTGTCCCATGCATTCTTGAATTCTCCCACAGTTTTAGACCCCACAGCCTCCTCAGGAAGGCTGTTCCATGCATCCACTACCCTCTCTGTGAAATAATACTTCCTCACATTGCCCCTGAACCGACTTCCTTCTATCTTTAAATTGTGTCCCCTTGTTCTTGCAAGTCTCTTTTTCTGAAAGATGCTACCCTCTTGGACTTTGTTGATTCCACTGAGGTACTTAAAAGTTTCTATCATGTCCCCCCCTCTCCCTTCTTTCCTCAAGGGTATACATATTAAGCTCCTTTAGTCTCTCCTCATACGGCTTCTCTTGAAGACTCTGCACCATTTTAGTTGCCCTACTCTGGACTGCCTCCATCCTGTCTATGTCCTTGCGAAGATGGGGTCTCCAGAACTGGACACAGTACTTCAGAAGGGGTCTCACCAACTGTCTGTACAGAGGGATAACAACTTCCTGTTTTCTGCTGATGATGCCTCTCCCTATACATCCCAGTATACCCCCAGCCCTCCCTACTGCCTTCTCACATTGCTTGCTAACCTCAAGGTCATCTGATATGATTACCCCCAGGTCCCTTTCCTTTTTTGTTGTTGTTACTACCTCCCCACCCATTGTGTATTCTTCCCCTGGGTTCTTGTTTCCAAGGTGCATCATTTTGCACTTCTTTGCATTGAATCCTAGCTGCCATACTTCTGACCATTCCTCCAACCTTGCCAAGTCCCTTTTCATCCTTTCCACACCTCCTTGTGTATCAACCCTGTTGCAGATCTTTGTGTCATCTGCAAAAAGGCATACTTTTCCTTCCAGTCCCTCTGCAATGTCACTGATGAAGACATTAAAAAGGACTGGACCCAATACTGAACCCTGTGGTACCCCACTAGTAACCCCTTTCTTCAGAGTGGACTCCATTTACAATTACCTTCTGTGTCCTGTTGTCCAGCCAATGTTTTACCCAGGCTACCACCCTGGGTCCCACTCCCAGGCTGGTTTTGACTATTAATCTTTTGTGTGGGACTGTGTCAAACGCCTCGCTAAAGTCGAGGTAGGCCATGTCCACAGCCCCTCCCTGGTCTACTACTTTGGTCACCCAGTCAAAGAAATCTATTAGATTCATCTGACATGACCTTCCCGCTCTGAACCCATGCTGCCTTGGGTCCTGTGCTCCACTGGCCTCTAGGTACTCAACTATTCCGCTGTTATTTCCGTCTTTCGGATGAGACGTTAAACCGAGGTCCCATCTGCCTGGATTGGTGGTAGTTCAGGTGGATGTTAAAGATCCCATGGCACTTATCGAAAAGTGTAGGGGAATTTCCCCGGTGTCCTGGCCAAATTTCCCTCATTCGCTAAAAATACCACCAACAGCTTAATTTGGTTCAAGGTCAGTTGGCATTCATCTGTATCCCCCTCCCCCGGGCCGTGCCTAAAAATAGGCAGGATTTGTCTAGTGCACTTACCCGGTCAACAAAAACTAAATAAATAAATAAATAAATTCTTTCCTTCAGAAGTGACTCCATCACTTTTCCTACCACAGAGGTCAGACTGACAGGTCTGTAGTTTCCTGCCTCTGTCTTGGTCCCATTTTTGTGAAGGGGAATCACATCCGCCTTCCTCCAGTCCTCGGGTACCACCATCTCTCCATGATTTATTAAAAGAGTAGCCAGTGGTTTCACTAGTTCCTCCTTAATTCTTCTAGAATTCTGGGGTGAATTCCACCAGGACCCATTGCTTTGTCCACCTTCAGTTTTAGGAGTTCTTGCAGAACCTTTCTTCTGTGAAAGGACTGGGATCGACCCCCTATCAAGAGTGCTTCTGTTAATTGGATTAGGCACTTCCCCTCCTCTTTTGAGAATACTGAGCAGAAATATTTGTTCAGTATTCCTGCTTTTTCACTGTCCCCCTCTGCCCACCCACCATTCATTCTATTCAGCCTCACTATCCCTCCCTTTGTCTTTCTACGCTCACTGATGTACCTATAAAAGGTTTTATCCCCCTTCTTAACTGAGTTGGCTATCTTTTCCTCAGTTTGGGCCTTTGCTATTCTGACTTCCCTCCCTGCTTCCTTCTGTCTTAACTGGTACAGCTCTCTGTCCTGCTCCTTCTGTGTTTCCTTATACTTCCGAATGCTATCTTTCTCTTCCTGACTTTTCACAGCCACCTCTTTTGAGAACCATAGTGACTTTTCTTTTGTTTTGATTTGTTTATTTGCTTCACACAAGGCTTGTTGCCTCTGTGATGGCAGTTTGATAATTCCCATTGTTGCTCCACACCTCCTTCTAGCCTGTTTGCTAGTGCTTTTCTGAGGCACTCTCCCATCTTGCCAAAGTCAGCCCTCCTAAAGTCCAGTACCCTCACTTTTGTATGGCTTGACTCTGTAACTGAGTTTTACGTGAACCACACTGTTTGATGGTCACTTGTCCCCAGATGGCAACCCACTTCTAGATCTGAGATCCTCTCACTGTCCCCGTTTGAGAGTACGAGGTCTAAGATTGCTCCCTCACGAGTGGGTTCTGAAACTAGCTGTCTAATGCCTGCCACCTGTAGGGCATCAAGAATGGCCCTGTTCTTGGATGTGGCTGCAGCAAATGTGCTCCAGTTAACATCTGGCATATTCAGGTCTCCCATCAACAGTATCTCCCCTTTCTCTGCCATTCTAAGAATGCCTTCTATCATATCCTTGTCCATTCCTTCCCCTGACATGGGGGTCTGTACACAACCCCTGTGCAGACTGTGGTGCCCTTTCCAGTCTCCAAGGTGACCCACAGTGCCTCCTCTCCTCCCTGTTTACTCTTTTGTTCAGTTGCTTTTATCCCTTCCTTTACATAGAGAGCTACTCCTCCCCCTCTTCTCCCTGCCTGTCTCTCCTGTAGGTTATGTACCTGGTATGTTAACATCCCAGTCATGGTTCTCTGTGTACCATGTTTCTGTGACTGCTACGATATCCAGGCATCCCTCTTCCATTAAGGCCATCAGCTCAGAAAGCTTGTTGCCCAGACTACGGGCATTGGTACTCATTACCCTCCATTTCCTGATGGCCTTACTCCCTTTTTCCCCATCCCTGTCCTTCTTGCCTTTGTCACTTTCTCCATTTACCCCTGCCCTTCTCCCTATCGACACCTCTATGTTGGTGTTTGCCACACTTACTACCGTGATTATTTGGGGGGGCTAGGATTTTCCTGCTCCTTTCCAGTGCTCTCCCTTGGCTAGTTTAAAAGCTTGCCAATGAAGCATTTAAACCTATCACCTAGGATCCTGTTCCCTCCCGGACAGATGCAGCCCATCATGCCAGTATAGGCTTGCATCACTCCAGGTGGACCCCAGTCCCCAATGAAGCCAAATCCCTGAGCTCCACACCAGTTTTTCAACCACTGATTGAATCCCATGGTGCGGAGCACCCTAGCTCTCCTATGCTATAGATGGGTAGCACCTCGAGAAGGTTACCGTGCGTGCTACTTGACTAAGGCCCCTCCCCAATTCCACAAACTCTTCCTGCACTTCTCTAATCCCTTTCTTAGCCAGGTCATTTGTCCCTAGGTGGACAATGACATCCAGCTCCCTCCCCTGTGCAGCTGCTCCAGCAATCCTGAGGATTCGCTCCCTGTCCCTCCAAGCCATGGCGCCAGGCAGGCACCTTACCTCCCTCTCCCCTTCCTCCCCCAGTTCTACCTTCCTAACAATGGAGTCCCCAACCAGGAGTTGTTTCCTTTCCCTGCAGGGTCCCCTGCCACCCTTCTGTGGGTCTCCTTTGTGGAGGTTCCCAGCATCCTCCTTGGTCTCCACTGTGGGTGCCTCCATAGAGGAACCACACTTTGCCAGAATGGCATAGGAATTGTGGAGAGGTACAACTGGAGGGATGCGCCTTTGTTCCACCACCCTCACCCTTCCTGAGCCCACTGTGGTCCAACCACTCCTCTTTCTTGGCAACCTCTGAGGCAAAGGCAGTGGCACTGGTGGTCCCTGGATGGAAGAGGAGGTCCCACAAATCCTGGCCAACTCAGCCTGGAGATGAGCAACCTCCTCCCTCAGCCCAGAGGTGCCTGCAGATGGGACAACACCGCATCCTCAGAACATCTCCCAGAAGACTGCTGCTCCCAGCCACTGCACTGCACCACTCCAATCATGTCTTATTTCTGGCCCCTTAAATGTTTGCAATCCTTACTCTTTCCTCTCTTTTTTCTCTCTTTCCTTACTTTCTGCCTGTGTGCCCTTTAAGCTCCTGATTGTCCTGTTCTGAGACAAGAATATCCTATATTTCTCAGTAGACCACTTACTTGCTCAGAGGCAGACCTCCAGCAGCTAGAGGGGGCCGGAGAGCTACTCTTGCCCTTCTAGGATGGTGGATCCTTAGTGGTTCTGTGATCACTCACTTCCTGCCCCTAAACAGGAAGTTCCTGTTGTCAGTCAAATCCTGTGCCTATAAAAATAGAACTAGCTTTGGGTGGAGGGGAGGGAAGGAGGGCAATATAGTCCCAGCAGAGAAGTTCAGTCACACAGCAGTCCTTTCTCCTGGTGTCTTCTGCCAAGCTATTAGCCTCTTCTACCTCCTCTGTACTCCTCTTGCCTGATTCATCTTGGTCCTCCTCACCAGAATTATCATCCAGCATGCCACATCATTCAAACTGCTGGCCCAAGGAAGTGATGGTCCTACACTCCATATCAAGCCACTGATTGAAGGTGGCAAGACCTCATCACGGGGAACCACACTGCAGCAAGGACTTTCTTCATTGGCTGTTATGGTAAGACACCTGCACTGTTCTTCAGAAACTGCAGCCTTTCTATCAGCCTACTAGAGGCAGAAAATCAGTCCATGTGACTCATTGTGGCATTAAAATGTTTTCATGTCAACATGCAGGTTTCGCTGGTTCTGGTACATACGGACACCAAAACATACACCATTGCACTGCCAGCAGTAGTACTCTGACGGTAATTATCCTTATGATTCAATGTTTTTTCTTTCCTTTCCTTTTCCTTTTGTTCTCTCTTTTTTCTCTGTTCTCAGATGTTTGAACAGGTGATGGCATATGTTGCTTGTGTATAATTAGTAAGATGTGAACTCCTCCAGACTCAATATTGCATGTACATCGCAGTACGAACATTATCTATCATGATGGTAAAAGATTTCTGTACATCCCTTCACAAAAATATTTGCTTGTCTTCACAGGTGCTAGCTGGACTGTAATTGGAATGAAATGATGTGTGAAGAGATCTTGCAGGCTAGCAAGTCACCTCCATCTTCTGAGTTCAGTCAACTCAAGTATATTGCAGCGCATACACAGTCAGCAAAGTACTATACCTGAACTTATAACGACAGCAACAGGAAATACTGAGTATTGCATCCAGCATAATTTCCAATGAAAATGCCCACACCTCCATAAAAGGAAAACAAAAAAATATTTACCCTGAAAGGTGCATGCAATACCACGGATCAAGCTTGATGGAAGTTGGAACTCAGCATGGCCCCCTGGGTCACTCATTCAACATTATTTGCTTGGTGAAATCATACCTATCATTGGAAAAAATACAGGCACAAGGAATACCGTAAGAAAGAAGAGCAGAGACACTGATTTACAAATACAACTAATGTATCAATTATTGTACAGAAGCAAGTCCCCCCCCTCCCCAAAAAATATTTACCTTCGTTGTTGGCCAATGTTGTGCATAATAACAACATGTATGTTGTAGCTGTCCAGCAGTATGATGTCATCAGCACACATAACTGAAAATAAATGAAAGAGCAGTATGAACATATTAGACTTTGAACAGTAGCAATAACCCCCCCACCACCTTACCATGAAAAGAAAAAAGTACTTACCTGTGCAATATGTCTATGTGTCATCATAAATCCACACCGAGCAAGAGTCCATATCTAAGGAACAACAGCAGCACACAGCAGCAGCAGCAAAACGCCCTCTCCTTAAGCTACAGTGGTAGTCCTAGAAAAGTTTTGCAGTACTGAGGTATACCTAGGTATACTGAGGCAGAATGAGGCAAAATCACGTTACAATCTAAGCAAATCACCTCAGTGGTGCCTCGGTGGTACCTCGAGGTAGGAAACTTTTTGATAACTACCACTTCCTTCATTCTCACTGTAAACACAGCCACTTGATATTCGTGCTGCATTAATGGGATGGGATGATCAAACCTCAGCCTTGCACCACTACGCAGTTATATATAACTTCTCTTGAATTTTTCTAATCTTGTTTTGCCCGACTTCTATGGCCAGTGCAACAGCAGTATTTAACAGAGGGAATGTAGTTTTCTATCGGGGGACACAACTTTCCATTTCTTGAACAGTGGTGGTGGTGGCGGTGGTTGTAGTGGTGGGGTGGCAGGCCCAAAAATGCTTACTACCATATATATATATGTTTAAGTTCTCTTGCAAATTTTGCATGTTGTTTGCATTGCCTTCTCAGTTGTGTGTGGCAACAATATTTGACAGAAGGGACGCATTCTCTCTGTTTGTCTCTGGGGACACAACCTGACATTTCTGGTACAGTGGTGGCTAGTGATGGGGCGGCAGCAGGCCCAAAAATGCTAAGTACCATCATTATGTTTATCTTCTCTTGCAATTTCCTAATCTGACATTCAACGCCATGTCTGGCACGTGCAGGAACAGTATTAGCAGAAGAAAAGCAGTTTCTCCCAGGGGACACATTTTGACATTTCTGGCACAGTGGCAGTGGTGGTGGGATGGCAGCTGGTGGTGGGATGGCAGTGGTGGTGGCTGGTGGTGGGATGGCAGCTGGTGGTGGGATGGCAGTGGTGGTGGCTGGTGGTGGGATGGCAGCTGGTGGTGGGATGGCAGTGGTGGTGGCTGGTGGTGGGATGGCAGCTGGTGGTGGGATGGCAGTGGTGGTGGCTGGTGGTGGGATGGCAGCTGGTGGTGGGATGGCAGTGGTAGTGGCTGATGGTGGGATGGCAGCTGGTGGTGGGATGGCAGTGGTGGTGGCTGGTGGTGGGATAGCAGTGGTGGTGGCTGGTGGTGGGATGGCAGCTGGTGGTGGGATGGCAGTGGTGGTGGCTGGTGGTGGGATGGCAGCTGGTGGTGGGATGGCAGTGGTAGTGGCTGGTGGTGGGATGGCAGCTGGTGGTGGGATGGCAGTGGTGGTGGCTGGTGTTGGGATGGCAGCAGGCCCAAAAATACTTGGTACCATAATTATATTTAAGTTGTCTTGCAAGTTTCAAATGTGTTTTTCACCACTTTCTCAGGTGTGTGTGCGGCAACAGTATCTGACAAAAGGGAAGCATTCTCTCTCTGGGTACACAACTTGACATTTCTGGCAAATGCAGTAAACACTTGGTAAATGCTTAAAAGAGATTTATGTTGAACTTCTCAGGAGGCTGCCTCATGTTTGTGTTATGGCTTTTGCACTTCTTTGGGAAGTTGGCAGCTGCACACAACTATCAGCCACGCACCATCAAATAGCAACAGGAAACAATATATTTAATGTGGCAAATACTTGACATTTGTGGATAGCAGGAGTGCACATGAATCAGTAACAAAACCAAAGTCAGGAAAGTGATGCATGTGTATTGAACATAACAGGACAGAGCAGGCTCATCAGGGCAAAGGGAATGAAGAAGTCTATATGGTGAACAAATTCAGGGAGTAAATAAGGAAAAGGGTGGAATGAAACAGGGGTCATATCAAACAATTACAAAAAAAATTACAAAACAAATATTGTATAGAATGAGAAAAGATGCTAGAGAGGAACCAGACATAAGTTTGCTTTTTTTAATCACATTTTGTAATTGTTTTGGTTTTATTTTTTGGCAGGGGAATTCTGATCACAGCGTATACTGAATAAACAAATTACTAAACATAAACTGAAAATTTACTGTTCCACACCACCACAGCCAGTAGGAGTGCCAGGCCCACCACCACCACGAAGCTCATGCAGGAAGTGCAACACCTTCTCCTGGCTGGACATCATTCTGTCCATGCCATCTCGAGCTTCCTGCTGGAGCTCACTGAAATCTTGATGCAGCACTCGCACCTCATCCCACAGAATAGCCACCTCTGCCTGTGAGACAGGTTCTCTGGGGTTCATTGGTGGTAGGTAGGGTAATTGTGCTGATGTCTACTGACCTTTAGATGCTCGAGAATGAGTAGAGTGGTGAGTTGCCCTGACAGTAGCATGACTGCTGACCTCACTTTGCCCCCCTTTGGACTCCACAGTTTCACCATCACCACCACCACGATGTGCTGCCAACTCACTCTCCTTTGCCTTCCCCTCAGCCAAGTGGTGTATTTTAAGGTGTGTGTGTGCTGGCCACCAGTTCCCAGGTGGCTGCCTTCCTTCCCCTACCTCATACTCCTGCCATAGATCTTGCAGATGACAACAGTGTCACCTGCAGGACTGAGGGAGAAAAACTCCCAGACTAATGATCACTGTGACACAGGAACTGGGGGGCACTGAGTAAAACTACTGTGGGGCGCTTTATGTCCTCATTCCCAGTGCCAGTGGTGGAGCTGGTGGTGGCACTGGTAGACTCAGTGGGTTGGGCGGACACCACAGGCTCCAGCTGGAGGGTGGGGCTACAGGATCCTGCTGCTCCTGCTTCTAGAGAGCAGTGGGATTCCCATTCTTTACTGGGGGTGGGGGGCATCAGTCACTGGTTTAAAAGCATGCTGGCTAAGGCAAATACTTGCCCCACCCAGCTTCCGGCTTGCATCCTTGCTATCCATTATTTTGAACAAAAAGGTCTTTACACCCAAAAAAATTGGTCAATAAAATACAATAAAGAAAAAGAGAGAGACACACACACATACCTACCTAAACTGACAAAAAAAAAAGAGATTAAGCACTAGCGGAGGTTCTCAGAAAACAAAAGTAAAGATAAACTATTAAACTAAATGTTTTTTTGTGTAAAAAAATGCTACAAAATATAGACATCTCCTACTCTATTCTAGCCGTGCCTGTCTCACTCTCCAACAACTCTCTCTTTCAACAACAAGATCTGGTCGGAACCAGCTCTAACTGCTGAAATGAAATTGAAACATTCACTTCCTGCCTGCCAGGAGTCTCCCATGTGACCTACAGTAAGTGAATCATGTGACAAACCATGTTTTTCATTAACTTCAAAGTTACTAACAAAAGTCGAAGTTAGCTTCAAAGTTTTTGAAGTTTACAGGCAAAGTTTCATAACCAAAAACCAATCTTTGCAGTGCAAAGTTGATGACTTCGCAAGGAATGCGCAGGGTGAAGTAAAACTTAGCTACATCTTTAGCCATAACCTGTAGGCAATATTTCCCTGGTGATATTTCAGACCGAAAACCAGGCAGCATGGCTATTGTACCATAGTAGCCTGGAAGTATGAGGCTCAAGAGTATGGTCAGTCATCCTTCACTACACCCTGTTCTCCTTTTTGCATACCTTCCACCAACAAGGGCCTGCTCATGCCCTATCCTCACAGTGAGTCCATAATGTAGAATGTCAGACTACTTCCTCTCACCTGGTGAAGAAGGCATGAATGCAGCTGAACAGGAACTATCTTTCTCCAGACTTCAGGAACACTGCTTCTGCAGTGCCCACCAGCTTACTGCACAGCAGGGCTATGTTGCAGTGCAGGGTTTTCTACATCATTGTGGAGCAGGCTACCACTAGCACTATCAGCTGTGACGTTTTTTCTTTTGGGGGAATTAATGCTATATACTGTATATGTTCAGTCTCAGAAACTTAAATTTTTGGGGAAATGCAGGTAAAAGCATATTTTCACTGTTTAACAATTGCTTCCCAATGACACATGTTGGAAGCAGGAGGCAAAAAACAGATTTTATTGGCAGCCCTTGGGGCCTATATGCCTCATATCCTATGTCATAAATGAAAGTTTAACAGCAGAGTTCTACCACTTTGCCTCCAACAAACTGGTACACCAATTCATACTGCATGCACAATCATTTTTCAAATTCATTAATTGCATTTCTGAATAAATTTTTGATTAATGACAACATAACAGAACAAAATGGTAATTTTCTCACATAGCTAGTTCTCCCATGGTATATCATTACTAGAAAGAGTTATTCATGATAATGTAACTGAGTCTCCTCTCCAGATGATATCACAGTAGGAGAGTTGCAACGTGAGTGAACTGCTGAGCTACATAGCTAATGGTACAGTGGAAGAGAATCATAACATTCATACCCAGTTGAGTTCCCCACATGATACAGTGGAAAGAGTTAATACTGTTATAGCTGAGCCTCTTTCATCAAGACATCAATGGCATACATCTGTGGCCTGACTGCAGGGCTGATCCTCCTTTAGGGATCTTATCACAGGGGGAGTCAATAATGTCATGCAACACATCTATGGCACCCCCTTCCTTGATGGCACTAAAGTGGAAAAGAGAGTATTTGTAGCACACCACACACTGAGTTTAATTGAATTCACTGAGTTCTTGAAAATGATGGATAGTCTGAGGCTGACCAGTAAACAGCTTGTTCCTTTGTATTTTGAAGTGTCTGTGACATCATAATAGCAGGCAGAATAGTATTTCTGTTATGCTCTGATGACATCATACTACAGTGCTCTGTTGTGAACCCACTCATGGGCTTTATATTTAGGAGAGTAAATAAAACACTGACTTGATGAGTTATAATTGTAACATTAGCCACAAACCACACACACACAAACACACACACACACTCAATCAATCTCTCTCTCTCTCTCTCTCTCCCCCCCTCCCTTTTCTCTATTAATTGTTCACAACACAATCCATTCTTAAGGACTCACAGAGACATTCCTTACAGAAATCCAACACACACACACACATGCCCACAGCATGAGTCTTCATTAACGAGCAGTCACTGAAGGAGCACTTTCTCTTCTCCCGTTGAACCAAAGCAAAATTAAGCATGAGAAAACCAAACATTCCATTGTATACCCAGTGGACAAAATTTAAAATAAATTACATACAAGCAGAGAATTTGACAGCAGATACGGACCGCATAGCCTACCCAGTCTGCCCCTTTTTCCCTACCTGTGTTATCACCACAGACCCCCTTGATATGCAGCTCAATCTATCACTCCCATTCCTTTCCACTATGATTTCCTTATGCCTATCCTGTGCATTCTTGAACCCCACCACTACGTTTGACCCCTCCACCTCTGCTTGAAGGCTGATCCAGGAATCCATAATTCTTTCTGTGAAAAATACTTCCTCATATCTCTCCTGAATCTCCCCCCTCCAGCACCATAGCATGTCCCCTTGTTCATGAGTATTTTTTTTAAATACTTCTCTCCTGTACCTTTTTTATCCCTGTGAGGTATTTATCCCCCTTCCTCCTCTCTTCCAAGGTTGTACATATTGAGGTCCTTTAGTTTCTCCCCTAGGGCTTTTGATGCAAACCCTGCACCATTTTAGTTGCCTTCCTCTGAACTGCCTCCACTTTGTCTATGTCCTTCTGGAGATGTGGTCCATCTCCAGAACTGGAAACAGTACTCTAGGTGTAGTGTTACTAGCAATATGTACAGAGGCAACACCATCTCCCTCTTTCTGCTGGTGAAACCCTTCTCTATGCACCCCAACTTCCCACTAGCCCTCCCGACTGCCTTGTTGCACTACCTGGCAACCTAGTACTCTATGGAGAATACATTAGACAGAGAGAGAACAAGGTAAGAAGTGCAATAGAGGGCAAGTGCGGAAGTTGATGGTATATGCCAGCATTCATAGCAGTAGCTAATGCTACTGGTCAGGCCTCATGGGATTGGTGAGGGGTAGGAGGAGGTAACTCAGTGGAAAGGGAGTCGGGGATAGTGGGGGGAAGGGGAATTGGGCAAGGAAAGGTGTAGGGATAAAGGAGTCAGATACACAAGCAATTTACCGCATACCCTTGGTTGCACCCCATTTGGTCCATTGCTTTGTACACCTTCAGATTAACGAGTTACTTCAGGACTCTCTCCTCCGAAAAAGGGTTAGTGTCCACCTCCTCCCTCCCTCCCTCCAAAGCTTCTGTTACTTTTTTATAGCCTCTTCTCCTTCTTCTGAGAACACTGAACAATAGTATTTGTTTAGGATGTCTGCCTTTTCCTGGACCTCCTCTGCACAGTCTCCCCTTCCCTTTTTAACCTTCCAATCCAACTCCTGGTCTTCGTGTTTTACATTACATACCTCAAAACTGTACTGTTCACTTTTGTTACCTCCCAGTCTATTCTCACTTCAGTTTATGCCTTTGTGCTCCTTACTGTTTTCCCTGCTTCATTCTGTTTCCCCGATACACCTTATTGTTTGAATATGTGACTATGCATGGAGGTCCAGGTGCAGTATGCAGGATCCTCTTGGCGTACCTGCCTCCAGGGCTGTAGGGGGAGGGGTTTCTGCAGGAAATCACAGACTTTATCACCAAGATGATGTTGGAGTCATCCAGATAGCTTATTCTGAGTGACTTCAGTGCCTGGGTTGATGATGAACTCTAGCATTTGGAAAAGATTTACTCCAGTTGATGGAGTCACTCTGCCTAGCACAAGTGGTCACTACTGTGGCTCACCAACACAGGCATGCCTTGGGCTTGGGCTTCTCCCAGGTGCTTGATGTAAATAACCTCAAGATTGATCTGGTCAGTTGGTCACATCATTACACTGTGGTCCTTCCCCGGTGGAGATGGTTCGGTACCACCCTTTTAAAGGGCTTGGTCCCAAAAGGACTAATGGTGGTTCTGAACATCTCAGCAATGTTGGCAGCTTTTGAGACAGGGTCAGAGAATGTTGTCTTGACCTATTACATGATGCTGACTGAGGCCTTTGATTCCATAGCACTGATCCATGTACGACAACGGGTCTCACGCTTAAGGTCTTCTGGTCTGATGAGGAGTTTAGGGAGTTGAAGACCATGAGATGGGGATTAGGACACTACTGGAGAAGGTCCTGGGCTGAGGAGGACAACCTGGGTTTGAGAATTTATCAGGATGAATATCAAAGGGCAAGCTCCCACAAGAAGGCAGCATTACTGTCCAGGGGATTACAGATGGGAGAAATTGACTGACTCAGCTTCTTCATGCTACACATAACTGATTACATCATACCTGTCTTCAGTCAGTAAGAGCATTTTCAACAGCCAAGTGCAAAGAGTTTGCTTGATTTTTCTCAGACAGAGTGTCCTCTTTTTAGACCGAGATCTCTCCAGATTGGCTATCAGAGCTCAGCAGAGCTGGGCAGGGATTTCACAGATGCACTCAGCAGTCCTGAGTGGAGTTAAGGCCAAGTTTAATTGATGAGGTCCATGAGTTGATTTTCAAGCTGCAGCCATCTTTTGTAAACCTGACCCAGTCCTCACGCATCTGCTAGGGAGTTGCATTGGGTCTCTGGAGTCAGTGCTCACTGGAATAATTCAGTGTTCCCTCCCAGAGGGTGTCTTTCCAGCAGAATTGAAAGATACACTGGTTAGACCCCTCCTGAAGAAGCCAACATTGGACCTGAATGATGTGGTGAATTATCACCCAGTCTCTAACCTGCCTTTTTTAGAACAACCAATCAACTTCTCTCAGTGCAGTTTATGAGCCACTGAAAGGTAAATTTAGATAATGAATTACAGTGAGAAGGGGAAAATGTGAACCACTAGAAATTGAACATAGGACCCCTAGCATTCCATGGAATAGCACTGAATGCTAGGGGTCCTAGGTTCAATTTCTAGTGGTTCACATTCTGCCTTTCTTAGGTAATGTTATTGAGAAGGCTATGGTGCTGCAGCTTGTGGCACATATCTCAGCCCATGATCTCTATGAGCCTCTCCAATCTGGTTTCAGGTCAGGGCATAGCACTGAGACAGAGTTAGTCAGAGTGCATAATGACCTTCTCAGGGCAAGAGACAAAGATTAACAGTCAGTTCCTGTTCTCCTTGATCTCACTTCAATGTTTGACACTGTAGACCATAGGTTGTTGCTGGATCATCTGAGGGAGCACGTTGGACTCAGCAGCACTATCATCAGCTGGTTTGAATCCTATATCATGGAAACAATGCGGAGAGTGGTGTTAGACCAGCCTGTTCTGCCGTGCCATATGAGGAACTCACTACTACTATGACAGACAAGGGAGAATGTATTATCATGTATTATGCACTAATAATCACTTATGTACCGATATGCTGTTCTATATTAGAGGCCTAGTGAGGAATTTCCTGCTTAGCCAAACATCTAATACAGTACACAGAAATATATTTGTGGTTTCTAATGGCATGTACTGACAAGTACAATACTAGCAACCTAACATACGTGACATAATTAAATAACAATATATTTTGTGGTCTGCAACACCATCTATGTTCCAAAATCAGCATGCTTATTTAGCAAAATCTATGAAAAGAACCCTATTGTTCTTCTAAGTTAGTTAATCAGCAAATAACTATAACTGATACAAAAGGTAGTGGATCTGGGTATAGACACCTATGTTTTGACCAATGGAACACCGAGTACAGAAGCACACTGATGTCTATAAGCTTGTTGCTCCAGCAACAGGAGGTCTCTTATCTGCAGTATATAATCTTAGTACACGGCGAAGCCCCTTTGGGATCCTTGGAAACACCTAGCTTCCACACCAGTGTATGACTGTCTCTGTGTACCAATTGGTAAGATTTATCTTATTGATTCTGTCTTTGTACTAATACGAGAGAGAAATAAAACTGATCTTCTGCATATCTGTTAGTGGTGTTTTGCCTTAAGGCCATTTCCTGCAAATCTTACAGTGGTGAGGGGTACTTTCACATTATCTAAGATGCCCCTGCCCTGTGGTGTGCCCCAAAGCTTGATCTTCTCACCCATGCTGTTTACAGTACCCATGCTGCCTCTAGGAAGGATCATTTGACAGCACAAGCTGGATTTTCACTGCTGTGCAGATGATACCCAGCTGTATTTGCCTTTTGCACTGGGGACATCAGATGCTGTCGAGGTGCTAAATGTATGCCTAACTGAAAGTCAGAAATGGAGGAAACCTATTTGGCTGAGGCATAACCTGAATAGGACTTAGGTGCTGCTGATCAAGCCAGGTTGGAAGAGGAGTGCAGAGGTAGTCAGAGAGGAGTCTAGGCTTTGGCTTGGGTCATCCAGACTGTTGGCCTCTGCCTAGGTGGAAAATCTGGGGGTTATTTTTGACAAATGGCTGACAATGGAGGCTCAGGTGTTGGCCATAGTTACAAGTGGTTTTACCATCTGAGGACTATCAACTGGATTAAGCCCCTTATCCCTCCTGAAGACCTGTCAACCCTGGCACGTGCATTCGTGATGTCCATCCTCAACTATTGAGATGTGCCCTACCTTAGAGTTAGTAGAGGTACCCTACATCACCTGCAGCTAGTGCAGAATGTGGCTGCCAGGTTGGTGAGTAGACTTTCAAGGTTTAGTCATGTAACCTGGGTGCTGCATGATCTGTACTGGCTGCCAGTGAAGTGGCAAGTTAGGGAAAAGGAAAGGGGACATTGTTTAAGCAGGAAAGGCACACCAAGCCAAAGCTTGTTTCCGGGTGTGACCTAGGAGCAGTATTGGGTAAGCTGCTTTTAAAAAGTAATCAGTTACAGTTACTAGTTACTTTCAAACAAAGGTAATCAGTTGCAGTTATGTGTTACTTTTATATAAAAAGGAATTAGTAACTGTAATGCATGTTACTTTTCATATTACTTTATATTACTTTTGATAACATGGTTGTATTTACTCATTGAACATAGCTACAGTATGTGCTCATGAAACCCCAAGAAGTGTATAAAAGAAATAAAACAGATTCTAAAGATAATGAATATGTAGGAGGCAGGCAACTACAGGCCAGTCAGCCTAACCTCAGTGGTGGAGACACTAATGAAATCACAACTAAAAGAAAGGTTTGTGATATATCTTGAATCCAGTGGAGCACAGGATCTGAGGCAGCATGGATTCACAGTGGGAAGATCTTGTCAAACAGATCTGATAGATTTCTTCAACTGGGTGACTAGGGAAGTTGATCAGGGAGGGGCAGTGGGCATGGCTTTCTTGTATTTCAGCAAGGTTTTTGACACTGTCCCACACAGGAGGCTTGTAAACAAGCTGGGTAGCCTGGGAGTGGGTCCTGAGTGACAGGACACAGAGGGGGTGGTGGTAAACAGAGTTCAATCCAAAGAGAAGGTGCTGGGACCAGTCCTCTTTAATGTCTTCATAAGCGACATTTCAGGTGGTCTGGAAGGGAAGGTATGTCTCTTTGCAGATGACACAAAGATCTGCAACAGGGTTGACACTCTGGGATGGGTGGAAAAAATGAGAAGGGACCTAAGCAAGCTAAAGGAGTGGTCAAGGATGTAGTAGCTAAGATTCAATGCAAAGAAGTGCAAGATCATGCACTTGGGGCACAGAAATGTGAGAAGGCAGTGAGTAGATCCAGTGGAATGCTGGGGTGCATAGGGAGAGGTATCACCAGCATAGAAACATAGAAACATAGAATTTGACGGCAGATAAGGACCGCTTGGCCCACCCAGTCTGCCCATTTCCCTACCTAATGGATAAGCTGCAGATCCTAGTTAACCAGCAGCCTACTTCTTCCTGCCCCCAACCCCTAGAATTGCCTTATGACTGTCCCATGCATGCTTGAATTCCACCACTGTTTTTGACTCCACAACCTCCTCCGGAAGGCTGTTCCATGCATCCACAACCCTCTCTGTGAAAAAATACTTCCTTAAATTACCTCTGAGCTGCCCCCCTATCTTCAAATTGTGCCCCCTTGTTCTTGCACACCTCTTTTTTTGAAAGATGCTACCCTCTTGGACTTTGTTGATTCCCTTGAGGTACTTGAAAGTTTCTATCATGTCCCCCCTCTCCCTCCTTTCCTCAAGGCTATACATATTAAGCTCCTTAAGTCTCTCTTCATATGTCTTCCAGTGCAGACCCAGCAGAAACAAATTCTGGCAGAACCACTATGGCTGCAAATACATTACACAGATAAGGGTATTTCATGGGACTAAACATAAACATGAATAAAAGTACATGAGTTACACATAAACAACCAGTAGTGAAAGTTGTTCAGGACAAGAAGACCTTTCAAATGAGCCTATTCATTAAGCTACACTAATTATATTTTTTTAACTATGGCCATCTGATTACCTGAATTTTCATTTTTCTTCACAATTTTCACCTTTCGGATGGCTATATTTAAAAACATTTGTTGATTTCAGAGTAGTGACCACCCTCACCTGAAAGGTTGTTTAGTCCTGAACAACTTTCATGTTGGTTGTGTTTTGGTAACCTGCATACTTTCCAAGATATTTACATTTGTTTGGCATGACTCCTGCTGTGTTCACTCCTAGAGAAAAAAAATGAGGCTGTTTGGAAGGCCACATTTTACAAAACATAAAGAATTCAGATTAGTGACTACCCTCATGCGATAGGTCTTTTTGTCCTGAACAACTTTCACGCTGGTTGTTTTTGTGCACCTTGAATAGTTTTAAAGATATTTAGATTTGTTTGGAATGTGTGTACATTTGCTGTCAGAGAAAAGCAGCTTGAAGTTCTATAATAATAAATCCTGGTTTCCCTGTCCTGCACCATTGATTGCTGTTCATGTTATGTGATCACTAATGGATGGGGGAAGGAAGTAAGATAGGAAGGCAGAGTCCAACATACTTTGTTGAGGAAAGGCTCAAATAACTCCTCAAGTCACAGGAAAAATAGTGCTTGGCTCCTATACACACACAGGCAGCGTAGTAATGCAGTTCCAGTGGAGGACACTATTTTTAACACTCTATCATGTTGTTTGGTAGCAAAAATGACATTAGCCCTTTTCTGAATGCAAAACATCTGTAGGGCTAAGCCCACTGCAGCCATAAAAAAAGAGGTGGTTATGCCACTGTACAGAACACTAGTGAGACCTCATCTTGAGTACTGTGTTGAGTTCTGAAGGCAGCACCTCCGGAAGGACATAGAGTAGAAGCAGTTCAAAGAAGGGCAACAAAAATGGTGCTGGGGCTGCACCAGAAGTCATATGAGGGGGAGACTCGGGGACCTCAATATGTATTCTCTGGAAGAGAGGAGAGAGAGGGGAGACATCATAGAGACTTTCAAATACCTCAAGGCTGTAAATAAGGTACAAGAGGGTAGCATCTTTCAGAAAAGAAGGGGTTCTAGAACAAGTGACCATGATATGAGAATACAGGGGGGTAGACTCAGGGGTAATGTGAGGAAGTATTGTTTCACTGAAAGGGTGGCGGATGCATAGAAGATCCTCCCTGCAGAGGTTTTGGTGGCAAAAATGGTAGGGAAATTCAAGAATGCATGGGATAGACATAAGGGAACCCTAGCAGTAGGGATGAAGAGGTATGTCACAGATCACTTAGTATCTGTGATATATGAAACAGGCAGGGTAAATGGGTAGACTAGATGGGTCAAGTGGTCCTTATCTTCCTTCAGATTCTATGTTTCTAATTTATAGTGCAGTACCCATCTGACTTTGCCAGCCACAACATATAGAATAGTGGATGGATGAACATCCACAACAAGGCTGTGTTTCCATCGAGGGAGATGATGACATCATAGAGACCTTGACAGCGAAGCTCGATAGGTCTCGCTGATGTCATCAACAACCCGAGATGGAAATGCAGCCTTAGTTGTGGATGTTCACCCATTCACTGTTTTATATAGTATATGGGGTTTTTGTTTCATTTTGTTTCTCATTATTTTATTTATGTAGTTACTTGCTGTGGGTGCTGCTCTCATTCCCGCTGGTGCTCCTGCTCACTTCCATTCCCACTGGTACCACTCCTGCTCGGTCCCGCTTCTCACTTTTGGCTCTCCGCATTGCTTATTCTTAAAATCAGAAAAAAGAGAAATCTTTTTCTGAAAGGGAGCCATGTATGACTCTCCGTGTCCTGACTCCCAGCTTCAAAGTCGGTGGCTCCACTGCCCAGCGCTCACTAAATCGCGCCACCATGTTTGTTTTTATTTTCTACATCGAGCCTCATCTGAGCCAATCAAGTGGCAGGTCAAGGTTAAAAAGCTGTTGTAGTATCGATGTGACATCGGAACGATAGTACAACAACTTTTTTGACCTTTGAACTGTCCTACAATAAGATTTCAGCAGTTGCTGAAATCTAGGCACAGTCAATGGCACCCATATACTATAATCCCTTTACATTTCCACAAATAAGAGCTCTGTTAAAAAAAAATCACTCAAACACACACCCTGCACGTACTACTGCCCTACGCAATCTTTCCCTCCACAGCTGAATCCTGACTTTGCCAGTCACTGCTGTCCCTGACCTTTCTAATTTCCATAACACCCACCCTCACTCTCCAACACACACACACCCTGCATCTACTGCCAGTGCCCTTGGTGATCTTTCCCACACAACTATATATCCTGACAAAGCCAGCCACAACTACCCCTTTACATCCCACCCTTACCCCACCACCACACACACACACACCCTGCTGCATCTTCTGCACTTGGTGATCTTTCCCATATCTAGCCTGTATTCTCCTCCTGACTAAGCAAGAGCCACAACTACACCTTTAAATTTCCATAATAAAATCCCACCCTCACATAGCTCTCCCTACACACATGCATCCTACAGATCTACTGCCTTTCCTTGCCTTGATCTTTTCTCATTTCCCCACAGCAGCCTGAATCCTAACTTTGCCATTGCCAACCACAGATCCACCCCACATCACACACAATAAATCCCACCATCACACACCTGCTTACCCCAACACACAATTTAAACACTCTTTCCCACAGCTGAACCTTGACTTGCCACTGCCACTTAGACACAGTTATAATTATAACTAAATCTGCCATGATTATTATGCCACTGCCAGTATGCCACAACTGAAGTCAGACAGTGTCATCTACAATCAAATTATCACACAACACAACAAACCATGCTTATTGCACTTCAGTACATACTCCTTCGATGAGGATTTTCTTAGAGATGGATCGGGTGATGGTGATAGACCTGGCAGGTGGGCAGGAAGGCAGATGATCAAGTGGCCTCCTAAGTCAGTTCAACGCATGTGGTGTTGGTGTAAATGGGCCCTGAGCCCTTCCTGCAGACAGACTATTTGCTTTTTTCCCTACAATGGCTAGACTGGCCCTGATTCCCTCAGGGCTCACAATGGCTACTATAGAGGGCCATGACTGATTACGTGCAGGGATGTAGCAAGCTGTCTATAAATTGTACATAAGTCCCCCTCAATCAAATTTCCTCAACTGATAGTGATTCTTAGCTGTACCATGTAGCAGTGCATAAGTAGTATAATTTGTATATCAATTGTTGCAAAATGGTATATTTAATAATAAACCGACAAATAAAATGGTGTTTTCTGACTGTTATTTGCACAGCACATTACAGATATAGAACAAAATGATAATATTAAAGGTATGCTAAAAATAGAAAATATAGTTAGAATCGATGTTTCAACCATAGGTCTTCTTCAGGGATGATCTAAAAGACAAAAAAGCAGCCAAGAGAAATAAAAGAAATACATGTGAGGAGAGAAAATAAAGGGAGGCTGTAGGAGAAAAAGTGATAATAGGTAAGGTAAGAATAGAATCTGGAAATTGAAAAGGTGATGATAGGTATGAAAGGGCATAGTAGAAGTGAATGAGCTGAGGAGTCCTTGAGTGGGGACTAATTAACAGGACCTAGTAAGAAGGCTGAAAGGTGAAAGCTATGTGTGCACATTCATTTCATTCTCTACAGGTCAAAGAAATATTTAAACTGGAGGGGCCAATGATTTACACCAGATCTGCGACAATTGGCACAAGGACACCCAGTGTAACGATACCTCACCAGAGCCATTCGGCCTAATAACATTTCCTGTCATGAGACAACTGGCAAAAAACAGCTTTGCAACTCAGTGCCCTAAACCACAGCACCATACTGCCTCCTGAAGCCCTGCTGACCCTGGCACATGTGTTTGTGATGTCCAGGCTGAACTATTGTGATGCACTCAACCTCGGAGTTAGTGGAGGTACACCATGTCACCTGCAGCTAGTGCACAACATGGCTGCTACATTACCTTCAAGTTTGGTCTTCTAACCTATAAAGCCCTACATGAGTTGGGTCCTGACTACCTGTCGGAGCTCCTGCACCCTGTTCAGTCCTTACACCCCCCTCTACTCTTCCAAGGAAGGCCTTCATTCCATCCCGAGGGCCTGGCTAAAATTTGACGGAGACCGTTCCTTTCAACTAGCCAGCCCTCTGCTTTGGAATTCGCTGCCTAGGGGACTGAGGGAAGGGCCTCTCGGTGGAGGCCTTTAAATAGAGATTAAAAACTTTTTCTATTTAACCAGACCTTTGGAGAATGAGGATATACCATTATAATCTTTTGCTACTATGTATTTATTTTAGAGGTATAGTTAAGTTATTTATGGTCATTTAATGTATTGTAGCCTGTGTTACTCTGTATGGCACCCTGAGCCTTTTTGGGAAGGGTGCCATGTAAAGAACGCTATTACTACTACCTTCCTATCCTCCTCCTCCTTCTGTATCTCCTTATACCTACTGAATCCTATCCTTTTAACCTTTACCTTTTCAGCCACCTCTTTCCAGAACCATAGCAGTCTCCTTTCCTCTTGCTTTTGCTCACTTGTTTGACGCAGAGGTTTGTTACCTTTACTATGCTCCCTTTCAGCTTTGACCACTGTGTCTCCACCCCACCCAGGCCAACCACCCAGCTAGTTTATCCCTGAGGCATTCACCCATCTTTATAAAATCTGCCCTTCTGAAGTCCAGGACACTCGTCCTTCTGTGGTTCAAGTCTGCAGTCATCCTTATATTGAACAACACTATATGGTGATCACTGGTCTCCAGGTGGCCTCCCATCTTGATGTCTGCAACACTGTCCCTGTTAGTGAGTACCAGGTCCAGTATTGCCCCACCATTAGGGAGTTTGTTGACTAGTTGCCTGAGGAATGTGCCCTGCAGAGTTCAAGATGTCCCTGTCTCTAGATGCCAGGAGGCTCTAATCTACATCTGGCAGGTTGAAGTTCACCATTAGCAGCACCTCCCTCTTTTCTGTCATCTTGCCAGTGGTTTCCAACAGTAGCTTATCTAATTCCTCCTCCTTTGATAGAGGTCCGTAGATAATTCCAGTGTGAATAGTGTCATTACTCCCTTCTCAAGGGTGACCTACAGTACCTCTGCCTCCCCCATATTCTCTGTATCTCTGTATCCACCGACATGGAAAACTGCCCACATTCTACCACTTCAAGTCTGGGGATCTGAGCAATCTGAATAATTACCGGCCCATATCTATTCTACCTGTGCTGTCAAAATTACTTGAAAAAATTGTTAATGCTCAAATTAGGGATTACCTGGATCCACATGATTTACTAAACCCTGCACATTCTGGCTTTAGAGCCAATAATAGCACTGTATCTGCCCTTGCAAAGGTTACCACAGACTGGCAAATTCCACTGGATTCTAAAAAGCATGTGTTTGCCCTCTTTCTCGACCTTAGTAAGGCCTTTGACACTGTGGACCACAACTTTCAGCACTAAGCAATATCGGATTTGATAATCCGTCAGTCAAATGGTTTGCAAATTACCTTACCAACAGGCTACAACTAGTCAAAGCTGCAGGTGATCTGTCTCCATAAAAAACTCTTCTAAGAGGCATCCCTCAAGGGTCCATACTAGGCCCAATCCTATTTGCAATCTACATCAATAACCTGGACACTCACTTGCGCTCAGCCAATACTCATTTATTTGCAGATGACACTGTACTATATAACACAAATTCCTCCTTGGACTTGGCACAAAAAAACTTACAGCAAGACTTCATTACCCTCCAGCATAATCTCATCAAACACAAGCTCCTCCTAAACGCCAAAAAGACAAAAGCCATGATCCTCTCACCAAAAACAGGCCACGGATCAACACATATTCCTCAGATTCTAACGCTCCTTGATGAACCCCTTGAGACAGTTGAAACCTTTAAATATCTAGGATTCTGGCTAGATAATAAATTCAACTTCCTGTGCCACCTGAATGAAGTCTCGAAGAAATTAAGACAATGGTTAGGCCTATTTTATTGGATTAAACATCTGCTTACCATAGAAGCTAGAAAAAGACTAGTACAATCTACATTCCTACCTATACTGGACTATGCTGACTTCCTTTACACTCACTGTCCCTTAACGGCGCTTAACAAACTAGACACTCTATACCACCAAGCCCTAAGATTTGTCCTTGAACTACCCCTGCGTACTCATCATTGCCTGCTATACCAGGAATCGGGGTGGACATCACTCTCAACCAGGAGGAAAAGAAATGCCCTACTCTAGATCTATAAAGCGCTCACCAGTAATCTTCCTACATACATTTAGAGTCTATTCCAATGTGCCAAGGGCTCCTATGGCCTGAGACGTTTCTCCTTAATCTGTTTTAAGATTCCTAGAGTAAAAGCATCATATGGTTCATCTGCAATCAATTTTTTACTCCCTTTGCTCTGGAATACTATGCAAAGCTCACTAAAATTATTCTTGTTGCCAGGCCTTTTCACATTCAAAAACTTGCTGGCCATTTCTCTGAAGGAAACAAGCAACTGTTTTAGACAACACTGAGCTTTTCAGCACCTAGCCTTATTATCAATTGCTACAACTAAAACTTATCACAGATCCGCTGTTTAGGGGACCTCCAGCACTCCTAGTATATCTTACCCTGACCCTCTTTACCATATTCTCTCCCTTCTGTACCCCCCCCCCACCTGCCCTCTCCAGATCCGCTACCATTGCACTGAAGAGATTCCAGGATGATGGGTTTCTCTCTTTTTCTGTAAAACATAATATGTATTGCATATCGCCATACCATGGCAGGCCAGTGCTAGGAGACTTATGATCCTACTTGTTCAAAATTTGCATTACTGTCAAGTATACCTTACCTGTAAATATGTACTGTACTGTATTGTATTGTATTCTAATTTTTTTTTTTTTTTTTTTTTTTTATACAAGTGTCCAGGACCACTTTGAAAATGAGCTTGCTCAATGGTGTTTTCACCTGGTTAAATAAAGTGATTGATTGATTGTATCTCTGTTACTTTTATGCTTTCCTTTACATAAAGTACCATACTCCCTCCTTCCCTTCCCAGCATGTCCTTCTTGAACAGAGTATATCCTGGTATGGCCATGTCTCAGTCATGATTTTCAGTACACTATGACTCGGTAATGGTCAAAATATCCAGGTCAGCCTCTACTATGATGGCATATAGGCCCAGAATCTTATTTCCTAGACTGCTAGCATTTGCACATGTGTCCTTCCAGATTTTGTTTCCATTCTGCATGTTGCCCCTTTTTTCTTTTCCCCCTCTTTTTAATGCTCCCATTACCTTCCACCTTCATTTCTACTATCCTGCTTCCTTTACTAATTTGGACCCTGGGGGATACTTTTCCTCTCAATTCCTTCCTACTCTGTACTTCAAACTTGGGGGGGGTGCAGTTTTGCCTCCCCGATTCCTTATGCCACTCCCCTCAGCTAGTTTAAATGTTCACTGAAGTAACACTTAAGCCATCCACTAAGGACTGCAGTTCCCCTCCTGGATGGATGTAGGCCATCACCCCTGTATAGGCCCTTATCCTTCCTGGTGGTTCTATAGTCCCCAATGTGGCCGAACCCTCCTTTCTGCACCATTCATTCAGCTATGAGTTGCAGCTCCTGGTGTGAAGATCCCTTTCCTCCCCCCCTGTTGTAGAAAGACAGCACCTTAGTGAAATCCACTTAGTGTACTACTGTCTAAGACCCCTCCCCAGCTCCCTAAACTCCCTCTGCACTATCCCAGCCCTGTCCCTATCCAGGTCATTAGTCCCCAAGTGGACAATGGCATCCAGCTCTTCCTCCCATCTGGGTGCCCTATGGGTCCTCTGAATCCGTTTCCCATCCCTCTGGGCCATGGTGCCATGCAGGCACCTAATCTGCCCCCCCTTCCTATTCCCAGATCTATCCCCCTCACAATCAAATCCCCCACCAGATGTTGGGATCCTCAACCACCCTCCTTGTGGTCTCCAATACAGAGGGCCCCCACATCCTCCCTGGTCACTACCATGGGTGGCTCTTCCCAGCAGTCCCTCCCCAGCAGAGTGGCATACGATTTACGTATGGTACCAGTTCAGGAATTACAGTAATTTTGAAGGCACTTGTGCACATGCAGCTTGCCGTAGAACAAGACACTATTTGATTACTACAAAAATTATACTCGATTTGAAAACTGACAGTCATTTCAGCAATTGGTAATGTGGTTTTTGGCTCTTATGCAAAGCAGAAGTCTCTACCATCCTGAGAAGAGATTTCATCATAACAAAACAAATAAGAACAGTAAATAGATAATTGTCCATTGAAGATGAGCTGCAGACATTTAAAACTGTACTATCATTACACAAGGGTCCCTTGGAAACGGCACGGGGTCATAATGTCGCCAACAAATACAGTACGGCAATACTTGCCACAAGCAATACAGTGCACACTGAAACAAGGTCGGGAAAAAAAAAACAGCAACACAAACAGCGTGCCCCATTAAAAACAATGGGACTTACTTTTTTTTTCCCCTCCCCCACACCCATCAAAATATAAATAACAAACTCCAAGGGGCTGTGGACTTCAGGGATGGGGAGAAACTCAGGATGGGGAAATGTTTATTTGATGAAAAAGAAAACAATGTACAAAGTTGCAGCACCGGAGATCTGGGGGGGGAATCAAACCACGGTCACCAGTCTCCATTCCTGCCATGTGCTGGTGACTTATCCACTCTACCATGGGAGCAGCTCAACCATGCACCCCAGCACACGGCAACTTGATCCCTCCTCACTAGAAGCATAGGAAGCAGGAGAATTGACTTAATGGAAAGGGGAATGTCGGCCAGGACACCAGGGAAATCCTCTATTCACTGGGCTCTTTCACTTTCACCTAGACACCCACAGGACAGCACCAGAGATGGGTGGAAGGGACCTTTGAGTAATGCCTCATCTGAAGAATAGCACATCCCAAAGTTACTGCCTCCCCCGGACTGCACTCTGGTGCCTGCATTAATGGTGTCAGCCTAATCCCAGTCTGGTACAAGAATCCACCACCTTCTGGCCCAGAGGTGGATGTGCTACCAACTGAGCTGTGCTGATCCCTGGGTATAAGTCATAACAAACTAGCATGCTTTGTACCCAGTTCTAGTTTTTGTACCTGACATCATGACCTGTATATTGTATAAATGTTTGAAATGGGAACTCTGAATTATTAGATGCAAAATTAAATGGCTACAAATGTGTACAAAATGTTTAAAACTGATGGAAACCACTTTATCAATATTTACATCTTAAACTGAATAAGTCCATGCATTATGATACACGAAATGCAATAACTAATAAACAAAAAAAGTCCCAAAAAAGCATCTAACAGACATGGTGACATGAGCATCTGTTTTTAACACAGCTAGATCTTGGAACAGGCTGAGCATTGCAACTAGAATGAAATCAACATTCTATCTGCTTCAAAGAGAAGTATTTGCTTGTTACTGTTTTTAAAAGACTGTAAAAGTTGTACTTTGTAAATGATAGCTGCTGTTGATGTGTGGGAAACTGTATGATTGTAACAGGAATACACCTGGAAAAAGCTTTGACTTGAGTAGAGGTATGTATTTTCTGTATAAAAATACATTTTATTATTGCTACTTCTGCATTTGGAAATGTCACAATTGTGTTTTTTTTTTCTTACATAATAATTTTGGAGATCATGAGTGGAACCCAGATTAAAATCCTAAACCTGGGATCCCAGTTACAGCCTTCAGGAAGCTGGCTGCATTCTCCATGGGATGCGTGACGCATCCAGTGAGTGTTTGTGGCATCCATTGCTGCTTGGCTTCCCTTGGTGGCTCAGGGGCACAGAAAGAAAGTAATGCAGAACCCCCACTGTTTCCTGAACCTCTCTTTGAAAGCAGTGATGCATGGGATCAATTCCTACTATCAAGCATTTAATTTTAGTAGTTTATTACACATATTTCTACAAGCAGTACGAAACAATTTAAAACAGCAACAAGAACAATAAAACACAGAGTAATAAGTAGAACTGATAGAAAATGCAAACAACAAACACTCACAAGTGCATCTTGAACGTACAATGCAGATTTTAAGCAGCATTTGAGAGCACATATAGCATTGTTTAGCATATGCCTAAGCAGTTTTCCAATATGTGGGAAAACTTTCAAATATCACATTCAGACACAACACAACTCATTTTATTTTCTTAATTTTCAGTATTTCTGTTCCCTCATTTTTATTACAATGGGCATTTGCATGAAAAAAAAGGTTTTTCTGTCCCCAGACTTATTATTTTCCTTCTGCTTCACCCTCTCCCCCACTGAAGCTGTAATGTTGTTTGTGGTATCACTCTGTTACTGTGCAAATGACTGCGATCTAACAAGCTGAGGGTCATGACTTCAGTGGTGGGACAAGGCCTGAGGGCGAAATGAAGTCTGAAAAACAATGCTCCTGTTTTCATATAAATATATTCAGTAATAATGAATGAGGGGACGCCAACATTTTAATAATAATAATAATAATAATAATAATTGTATTCATGAGAAACAGATACACCATTGAGTCAAGAACTCATTTGCAGTGGTTTCCAGTTATATTTCAAGGCAATGCAAGGATCCAATTATAATTAGAAAGGCACAGGTTATACAGTATAGCCTTAATGCATAACATATACAATAAAGGATGGGGACGTGTTCTTAACAAGGATTTAATGATTGCCCAAGGTGTGGGATGCTACATAAGCCCCAAGGGCGAAACCCGAGGGGTTTATTACAGCATCCCACACTGAAGACAATCATTAAATCCAAGTTAAGAACACGTCCCCATCCTTTATTATTTATAATTGCTAGTTAGCAATTTTTTTATTTTGATTTATTTTGTGGTTGCAACTTACCTGCGTTTGCCACTTCCTGTTCTGTGTGACCACCGAATGAGCAAGCGAACTACAGAGCAAGAGTCAGAAATGTTGTGCGCTACAGTTTCCAGAAGAAAGGATCAACCACATACATGCTTTTACTCCTAATATGTGTTTTTTTTTGTTTGTTTGTTTGTTTTTTGAAGCGAGGAGAACTTATTCTGGCAGCTCCTCACTAAGCGACTGAGGAGCTGCCATGTTTGAAAAACTGTTGAGCCCGCCAAGAGGACATGAACAGCCAATGAGGGAGTGGCTGTGTCTGAGTCACTTGGCTCATGTTTGCCGTTATAACCCACGGGTTATAACGGCAAATTATACCTCGGTCAGGCAATGGGAAAAATTGCTGACCAGTTATTATACAGTCATAACAGTTTCATTTCACTTATATAGTACTGTATCTCTATGGAAAGATGAACTACAACAGAGTAGTCATACAATGTAGATCAATACAATATATAGTCATGCATACCATAGCTGCTTAACAGGGCTTGCTCAACCACAGCCTGGCCTAGGCTATGAGTAATGCACATTGTGCCATCTGCATATAGGGCCAAATATGATTGGGAGGCCAAAGACTGGGCACAAGCCAATAGGCAGATTATTCCAAACCAGAGGGCTGGCATGAGAGAAGCAGCCTGAAACTGCTCTAGTTTTAAGTCCTGCAGTAGATCTGAACCCCTCCTGGACTGGTTTAGGGTCTAACAGTCTCTAATGTAAATATGGATATATTAAATGAAGTAAAGGCTGAATGGGGTCTGAATAATATGGCTAGAAACATTTTCTGCATACTGGGAAAATACTTTAAAATAGCAAATACAGAGCAGCTTGTGAAAGAAGTTCCCCCTTCAGCAGAGGTACATGACTTAGGAACAGCAGCGGTTACGAGAGCAAGGTGGTGGATGGAAATGTTGGGTAAAAACAAGAAAAGCACGCGGGGGAACAAATTGATAAAACATATAACTGCAGCATATTTTGCCACTACTCTGCAATAATCCTGAAGGGAGACAATGATTGTCTGTCCAGTTGCTTGTCCATTAAGTCATTGCAAGTTCCATATTCCAGCTCATCATCCTCCTCCAATTTTGACACAATCCAGAGAAAGAAAGTAGGGATATGCACATGGTTGGTTTTTTCGTCTCGGTATTTGAATAAGTATTTGTATTCTGTCTCTGATATTAGTATTTATATTTCTGTCTGCCTGCACATTCAAGTTCACTAAAACTATACTTTCAAATTCACATGTTTCTGTCGATTATGGTGGTGCTAGACCAAGGGGTTGAGAGCTATGATTGAAGTACTGTACATATCAATAAAGAATGCATTCTTGTAATGAGCAAAAGTCATACAGTATGTCTGTCAGTGAGCCTCAGTGCAGGTCGCATGCGGCTTCACATGGTCCAACACTAATGCAAATGTTGAAGAGTGATATTTGGTATTTGTAAAAAGTGCACCACTTATGTGTATTGTATTTGTCTCAGATACTATTTGTGCTGCACAGTCCTAAAAGAAACTAATGCATGAACTCCCTATTTAGGCTTAAGATAAGCGCCCCCTTTCTCTTTCCCCCTTTTGTCCACTCTGTCTGTCTTTCCTGTTAACCCTACAATCCTAGACATGACAGGAATTTTTTGCTATGCTGCTCAGTTTCCAGGGGTTGTTCCAAGCACTTTAAATAAAGTAACACAAGGATGTGTATTTTATTATCACTTGCATTTTACAGCTTTAAACATGTCATTATCTCTAGTAAGCCTTCCAATATGTCTCTACTTTGCCTCTCATTATTCATTTCTGTATGGGTGAACGCTTCATTCATGGATCATCTGTATGATTCCTGGGGTTCTCCTTCAGGCAAATTCATGGTAAATAACACTTGGTAACCAGTCATATTGCTTTTAAAACTATAATTGCATCTGCAAAATGTACCAGGCATTAGCGATAACAGTTAAATGATAGGAAAGCATGCTGAGCTGTTGTGAATCTGGAGGTACTGTACAAAGGTCACAAAGTTTTTAAGCCTTGCTTTGATTTCTATATTCCTCATGGTCCAGATAAACAGTAGCACTGTGAAAGCTGCAGCCACCTCTTTATCCACAGTCCGCTAGCTACTAAGATAGCATTACCCATCACCCCATTTATATTACCACTATTATTTGCAGCAGTTAGAAATGAAATTCACAGTAACGCAATGCTATGCAATGCACATTGGTCATGGGTTGCACTATGCCAAGCATTGTCTTTTAAGAAGTCTTCATATATGCTAATGTATGCAATGCCAGCTCTATTGGTAGAAATAGGGTGCTCAATCCCCCTTGGCAAATTATAACCCAGAAGCCTAAGACACCTGAGGATGACACACCACTGAATAGCCATACCATTACAATATTCAGTTCTGCGTGTTTTATTTCTATTTATTGGATATGTGTATTACCTGGGGAAAGGCACACTATGCTGAGGATCATTTACAGGTACAATCCAGGTGAAGGGTTACATGGGAGTGTAGTGCAGGTGATATGGTGCATGACAGCATAAATATCAAAGCAGAAAATCACTTTCCATACAGCAGTGGTGAGTAAATGCAAATTATACAATGGCAAGAAAGAATCCTGGATTCTGATTGGTCAATGTGTGCTTGAGACAGTGATAACATTACAGTATAACATCACTGTCACTGATTAGAATTAGCTTTGCTGGCTGTAATCATAGAGCCTTTTTTTCCTCTTCTCTAAGAAACTCACTAAAAATCTACTAAAAACATTTTTAATTTTTTTTTTTACTTTGTATAACATTGAGCCATTGTATAATAGCAATAAGGCACTCCAGGGTGTGTGTTATTGTATAATAACGTCACTCCTGGAGTGGTGGAAGCAATCGGCTTCACCTCGTGCTTCAACCCACCCCAGGAGTGACGTTATTACACGATAACACACACCCTGTTTTGCCTTATTGCTTAAACATATATCAAACATTGGATATTCAGAAAAAGTATAAGTAATTTGTACAGCCATGATTAAACCCACCAAACAAGTTGGATTTGACAGGCATCTTGGAACACGTATTATGCAATATATACAGCACTGACTGTAAAATCTCAAGCAGGGAGGGTTATGTGCAGGAGCAGGTATGCACCAATTCTTAATGACATACTATAGGTGTTTCAAGGAAAGGTAAGAGGAAGAATAGAGGTTGACGAGATGAACTTCCAGTGGGAGGGGAAGCAGGTGGAGAAAGCTACTTGACCAGTGGATGACCTACTAACAGGGATACAGAAGGAGTGGGAGTCAGGCGAATGAAGTGAGTAGGAAAATGGGAAGGAGTGGGAGAGGCAGGAAGAGAGGTAGCCAAGGAGAGAACCAAACCAGAATTTGAAGAGAAGGGAGGAACAACAAAAGGCACCTACCAGTAGAGATATGGGAAGTTGGTAAACTTTGTTTTGTGAATTCATACAGCTTGCCAAACTCTTGATGTGCCAACTTTGCTATGTTTGTGGCAGGTGAAGTGGCACTTTTTCAAATGCAGTCATACAAATTCGCCACTTCATGATGACTTCTAAAAAAGTGCAATTTCACCAGGAATTCTCATTACAGAGTGACAAAGTGTTTTGCGAATGCAAATTTCTAGGGCCACTAGGAACAGTGCAGGGTAATTTCATTTTTCATTTCATTTTTATTTTTTAGACTTGTAAATCTGATGAGCAAATTGCCCATTTTCACAGATGACAATTTACAGTAGTACAAAACACATTGACATAACAAATTAAGACAATCATACAAATACAAACCAACAACATAACATTACAATATAACATTAAAAATAATGATCAACAAGTGCATTCAAAGTTATTAAATAACCATTGTTTCAGATGAGTTTTAAAACAGCGGACGGTCTTGCAGTCAACAGAATCAAATAGGACACTGTTGTAAAAAAGTGGTGCTTGATGGAGAACAGACCTTTGTACCAACTGCTTTCTTAACGAATGGAATTTTAAAGGAAAATCTACTCTGGGACCTGGTTCTACAAGAATGGGAAAAATGGAGGAAAAGATCAATGATTGATGAAGGCAATAAACCATTTAAGATTTTAAATAGAAAAATTCCCATTTTATGAGAAATTCTATCAAAGATAGACAACCAGAGGTTTTATACAACTGACAATGGTGCAAACGATAAGGTGCATTGAGCATAAACCGTAGTATTGATAGGTAGTAGGGTAATTAGGTAGGGTGGGCAGACTGGATGGACTGATGGCCCTTTCCTGTTGTCATGCACTATGTATCTATATAAGTATCTATTTCACATTTTCGTCAGAACTTCACAGGTAAAGTAAAACTTCTCAACAACACTACCTACCATCCAGCAACAGAAGGGAGAAGTCTGTATGGATAGTATAGAGGGTCCAATCTGGCCAGGGTTGATTTGTAGGTTACACTGTAGGTCACATCTACAGTATGTAACATGATAGTGGTATTGGACCAGAAACTTACTCTGGTGCTTACAGGCAGTGTAATTTAAAAATACGTAAGCAAGATTCCTTATGCCCTGTTCCTCATTTCCTTTTTCTTGCAAGCACATTTTTTGACTGCACCAGCTACTGTATTCTTTGTGTTCACTACTGCTCATTCATGATGTCTATTAGTTGTAAGCCCTTGTTAACATTGCTCTCAGTTTACGTGCATATTTGCTGTACATTTTTCCTGCTTGCCTGAAAATAAGAATATGTATGCCTAGTGTATCTTACTTGGTAACCAAAAGACAGACAGACAGACAGATAGACAAAGAGTGTTTCACCATCTAGTAAATTCTTGCAACTTTAATCCCCACCCCCCCCCCGAGGAAATAGAAAATGTTTTGATCTGTTAATCTCCACTAGCCCAAAAGGGTTCACTAACACATTGAATGTACATTGCGCTTTACTATGGGCTCAGTAAAGTCATGCCCCTTTAATGTTTTTACATCTCCTATATTTACTTTACAACTTAATTATAGAATGTGATAGTACCACCAGGTTTTCACATGCTTTACACTCCATGTTTCGTTCCTGGCCAGTTAGGAGGGAGTGCATTTAGCATCTGCTATGTCTGACACTTCCTATGCTAGTTAGGATATCAAGAGATCTGAGGTGACATTGCTTTGGGGATGAAATACGTAGTCTTTTAAACAATCTGGCAAACTCATTGTTGGGAGTGTGTTTCTTAAGCTAAGCTTGAGCTTTGGTTTTCACTGGCAGACAGCTTCAGAGGCCAACATTCATTTCTGTCTTGTTGGCTGGCACAGCACCATATACTGTATCTGCTGGAGGTTCATTAGTGCTCTTGTGCAATGCAGCTAAATGCCAAAATTAATACTGCCTGCAGAGTATGATGCAGTGTACAAATGAAGGTACCCAAATATATGACATCCTCTCTTAGATATGGAATTCATTTAAATCATTGTTGAGTTGCTATAGCAAAATCAGTAAAATAGTAGAACTGTATGCCATGAAACAATACATTTTTCTGAACACAAACCAATTT
Source organism: Neoceratodus forsteri (assembly GCA_016271365.2). Lineage (NCBI taxonomy): Eukaryota > Metazoa > Chordata > Ceratodontiformes > Ceratodontidae > Neoceratodus > Neoceratodus forsteri. The sequence goes on from CM028129.1 coordinate 1,737,838,570, forward strand.
GAGTACCAAATCTCAGTCTATTTCAAAAGCACCTTGTATGATAAGTAGTTTTGGATAAGGTGGAGCTGTTTATTCATAAGCTACTATACATTTGGGGGACAATTACTACTGTGAAGGGATTCATTCTGATGGTCAAGAGAGGGGCTTTTCTTAATTTTTTTTTATCTAGAATGCATTCTTAGCTATTTCTAAAGTTTATTTCTACTTTACACATATTAAATGATCCTTGCCCGAGGGCCATCTTCCAGAGGAATAGTTTTACTATTTGGAAAACAGACTATGTTTAGAAGAATTTTTTTTTTTTATACCTTGCAGACCACTACTATCTGGAGAGCAGGAGAGAGCTGGAGAGTTGCCCAGAGAGACGCCGTAGAGAACCAAGTCCGGGATGTGTGGGAAAGCTGATGGAAGGTAGTTGACATAGATACCTTGCTGGTCGGGAGGAGGGGCTGCTGGTGATGGAGTCTGGGAGCCCAGAAAGTGCACAGTGGAAGACACCAAAACCCTGGGCTGCCACTGAGCAAAGGGCAAAAACTGCCCAAGAGGTTACGATGTGCTTTAGGCCAGAAGTCAGCAGCAGGTTTCTATGGTGCGGGACCACAGAAGTATTGTAAAATTAGCTGTTGTGAATGCAACACAGAAAATCTGAGTACTCAGTTACAATTAATGGGTGATGCTCACTTGGTTTTGAACCTTTAATCCCTCATGGAGTACAGCCTTAAAGAACTCCTGATACCATTGGTAGAATAGTAAACTATGTAAGATTTAGACACAGTGCAGTTTATGTTTCATATATTTTCTGTAATTCTTTCCACCTTTTTCTTTACTACTAAGTACACCCTCATGAACACAAGGCTACTGCCCACGCTATTTTATTTGCTTTGTCTGCCTGTCTACACCCAATATCACAATCAACTGTTTATGACATCATAATTATCTCCACAGCAGCAAATTGTTTGAATCCTGCTTTTGTTCAGCACAGGGCATTGCGTACCAGGTTATTGACTGCAATCTTGAAGTGGGAAGGTCAACAGCCCTGTATAGGGGAGCTACTATATGGAATTTATTGCCAGTAGAATTACGAGGTGTCAACTCTAGGATTACTAAAGATAGATTAAAAAGATGGTTTATAGAACAGGGCCAGAGATTATTTTCATGTTGCTCAAGGGGAAGCATTTAGGATTATTACTTATGCTTCTGATTACCTATGAATTATATTATATACTATGTATATGTTATATTTGTTGTTTATCTTGTCAGTATTGTATTTGTGATAATCATGTATGATGCTATTGTATACGTATGGAAACTGTATAAATGCTTCTTGGGACCGCATTGGAAATGAGCTCTGCTCAATTAAGTTTCTCCATTTAATTGATTATGAATAAAAGTATACTACTACTACCAGTACTACTACTGCTACTACTACTACTGCCACTACTACTACTGCTGCTGCTACTACTACTACTACTGCTGCTGCTGCTACTATTACTGCTACTACTAGTACTACTGTACTACTGCCACTACTACTACTACTGCTACTACTACTACTTCCACTACTACTACTGTCACTACTACCACTGCTGCTGCTACTACGACTACTAGTACTACTACTGCTACTACTGTTTCTGCTAGTACTACTACTACTACTACTGCTACAACTACTACTGATACTACTACTAGTACTACTGCTACTACTAGTACTACTACTGCTACTACTGTTGCTCCTAGTACTACTACTACTATTACTGCTGCTGCTACTACTACTACTGCTACTACTATTGCTGCTAGTACTACTACTACTACTGCTAGTACTACTACTACTATTACTGCTACTACTAATCCTGCTACTCCTGCTAGTACTACTACTACTGCTACTACTACTATTACTGCTAGTACTACTACTGCTACTACTATTGCTGCTAGTACTACTACTACTATTACTGCTACTACTAGTACTACTGTACTACTGCCACTACTACTACTACTGCTACTACTACTACTTCCACTACTACTACTGTCACTACTACTACTGCTGCTGCTACTACGACTACTAGTACTACTACTGCTACTACTGTTTCTGCTAGTACTACTACTACTACTGCTACAACTACTACTGATACTACTGCTAGTACTACTGCTACTACTAGTACTACTACTGCTACTACTATTACTGCTAGTACTACTACTGCTACTACTACTATTACTGCTAGTACTACTACTACTGCTACTACTACTATTACTGCTAGTACTACTACTACTACTACTGCTACTACTCCCACTACTACTACTAGTGTTACTACTACTACTACTAGATTGTGATAGTATAAACAGAATTGTGATGTCAGGTGTAGACAAGCAGCTAAGGCAGAAAGGGCAGATATCCTGTTTTTTGCAACTGTCCTGTGTAATAAAGAAACAAGTGTGTGAACTACAGAAAAAATATAAAATGTAAGCTGAATTTTGTCTGAATATTACTTTTTTTCAAAGCTGTCCCAGGAGTGTCAGGGGCTCTTTAAGGAACCACAAAAGTGAATTAATGTTTTATGAATTAGGTTACTAGCCAAAGTCTCTTTATCACCATTTGCTACAGTCTGTGTAAAACTGTTTTTAATCAAGCACTAGAAGAGTTTTTCTTCATATACAGCTTATTGGTGACAGCATAAACAGTGTGTGGGTCACTTTTGCAGTGTTTAAGTATTTAATCCAATTAAAAGAGTTGCTTTAGAGATGACTTTAAAATGCTTTTAAAGAAAGTTTATATTTGTTTCATTTATTTTCTTAAGCAAAACTTCTTTGCACCATCTTTGCTCCATATGACTGAGCTGATGATGCTATAAAATACGTCATAGCTCTTTAGGCCAGTTGAAGCAGAGCAAATGAGACAGTGGGCCAAAACAGACCAAGCTGAATACACAGTAAATCTTGTGCAACTTACTGGTTGATGTATGCTGCTTAGAATTTTCCATTTGCAAGCAAATGGAGAAGCCTGCAGGGCATGACAGCAGACAAGGTCTGTCTGCGGGCACACCCCAGATGACACCTGAGCAAGCATGGGGGTTAGCTGCCACCCACTAGGGGCAGGGGCATGGAGGTAGACAGAGTTCCAAGAGGCAGCAGCTACCTGCTAGAGAGAATAAGCATTGTTCATTTAAGTATGTGTTGTGAGGGCTCTGTGTTCTTTTAGCTTCTCCCCGTCCAGCAGATAGCTCCTTTCTTCCAGCAGAACTGGATAGCAGGACAGCAGCAATCGACTCTCTTGATAATATTGGGTAAAACAGGTTTCAGCATTTCTTTTAGGAAGTGTTTGCTGTATGTTTTTCTTTTCTTTTCACTTAGCTGGAACTAGGGTAATTTAATTTCGGTTCTTTGGGAGCACTAGAGAAATCAGGTGCCATCTTTGCTGAAGTGAGGCCTGGTTCTGCTGGTTGATCTAAGCAATAAGTTTGGTGTGATCCCATCCACATAAAAGTCTTACCTGGTGGTGATTTCAAGGTAACTTCTCCACTTGTGCTGCTTCTAAAGCCTCTAAAGCAGTAGGTAAGGCTAGGGGATGTTAGGGTGTAGTAGATGAGAATTATCAGAAGTCATAGAGGTAGATAATCCCTCTTTACAAGACACTGGTTAGGCTCCCATCTGGAGTACTGCATGCAGTACTGGAGGCCACACCTTCACAAGGACATTAACCACATTGAGGCAGTCCAGAGAAGGGCAACCAAAATGGTGCAGGGACTGCATCAGAAGACATATGAGGACAGATTAACAGAACTCAATATGTATACCCTTGAGCAAAGGAGGGAGAGAGGTGATATGATTGAAACATTCAAACACCTTAAGGACATTAACAAGGTGAAAGAGCCTAACATATTTAAATATAAGAAAAATAGCAGGACAAGAGGACACAGCATGAAATTAGAGGGAGGCTGATTAAGGGGGAATGTGAGGAAATCCTTTTTCACAGAAAGAGTGGTGGATGCATGGAACGGCCTACCTCAGGAAATGGTGGATATGAATACAGTGCAGGGCTTCAAACAGGCATGGGATAGGCATAAGGGAGCAATGCAGATGAGTATGAATAGATAGGCCACTGACACAGCAAAGGCCAATGGCACATTTATAAGGTAGAAAAAGAAATGGGCAGACTGGATGAGCCTTGAGGTCCTTATCTGCCATCAACCTCTATGTTTCTATGTTTCTGGCACTGGTACAATCACAGGGATAGCAGGGTGCAGCTGGTAGTTCCTGATGGCCAACAAGAAGCCAGGCCGTGGGGTTGTGGATCGGAGCATCCATATACCCCTATCGATACCCACAAACCCCCTTCCACCCAACATCATACAGGCAAAGAGCAAAAGGCTCTTACAAAAAAGACACTTTCCCTTTCCAGAAAGAGAACACATGCGTAGCTACTTTGTGATCTGACGGTGGACTCAGGACTCGGGGGGGATGTCATGCCACGTGGCAGTGGGTTGAACCAATCCCCCACTCTCCCATGTCGAGGAGGGTCACTGCAAGTTGCAGATATCACCAATTCGGTGGATCTCAGAGCCATTTTCGGTGGAGCCCGAAGGAGCCCTTACAGCAATCCACCTGGGGCGGGGTTTCTGCCCAAGGATGCCAACCACAACTTCAGATTTTTCTCTTGGGATTATGGCACACCTTGGTGGCCCCTGAGCCAGCACTTTGCTAGCCAGCGCAGTTAGCTATTTGTTTTGCAGCACAATAGTTTAAAAAATGCTCAGAAGTTCCTGCAGAGTGATGCCCACCTACACTCACTATTGTTTGTTTTATTTCTATGCACTCAACTACCACTTATCCCTCTAGTCTGTAGATGCAACATGCATTTTTGATAAAGGAATTCTTTACATAAATTGCTGCTCTAGGTACTGATTTTGAGATCTGTAATTATTGCTGTTTGCTCCAATAAGCTTATTTTTATTTTAGGAGGTATGTGCATTGCTGCTTTTTAGGAATCTATTGGCTGTAGTTTTACATTGGCAGCATTATTTAGCCAGAATAGGGAGAATCTGAGTCACTCTTTTTGCTTGCTCTGGTCACTGCTTACACATGGGTTAGGCGATTTAAAAATGGTGCCATCATCTTAGGATGTCAGGACACAGCACTCCCTCCCCCCAATCATGCAGAATGCTTACAAGATTTCATACCTGCCTGTAACTTTAAAACAAGGTGTAACATTGTGGTAGTTAGTACTTCCTAATGCAGCTCATTAAACTGTATGGAAGTTAACTGGGTACAGACATATTTATATTATACAACCTTTCTACCATGCAGGAACTAAAGATTAGCACATCTAATGTGGGTAACATCTCTGACATCTCTGTCATTACTCAAAGTAAGAATAAGCAACAGTAATATATCATGTTACACACTTTCTGAAGGTACTGTTCAACATTCAGGCCACCGTGCAGTTTTAGCTTAGCACCATCAGCTGTGTGATCCTTGTCCCATACACGGTACCCCATTATACTCAGTCCTGAGATTGAGATCATTTATAGTTACCATGCCAGGGGCATGGTAGATGCTGGCCTTTGCCTACTGGACAACCAACTTCCATTCATGGGAACCCTTCTCATGCTATGTCTTACTTCTGACCATGTTTAGCTGCATTCTCACTGTGCTGCCTCTGACCTGCCTTTCAGCACATGTCCACAGCAACGGTCATATCTCTGCATGTGCATTGATGTCACAGGCATCATCTTGGTCACAGTGGTGACCATGCTAACCACTCCCACACTCAACCCATGTACAGATTGAGCAGATTTGTCTGCGCATGCGCAATGATGTCACAGGCACCACCTTCATCATGGCGACGGTCAGGTTATTGCTCTGGTAGCCATTCTGACCCTGCAGTACTCGATGTCACTTACTTTAGAAAGCAATCACTACCTATGGGCCCTTCTCAGCACAGTACCCTGTGGCAGGAACTGGAATAAAGTGTACACTGCCAGATGGTGCCAACACATAGCGACATAATGATTAATGTTATCATATGCTGAGAAACCACCAGCCATGTCACATTAAAGGTTCCAGTGATGCCCTCCTCTTCAGGTTGCACAATGGAGGTAATAAGGTTGCAGGTAGGTAGATACATAAAAAAATTAATGAAGGGTCATAAATGAAGTGGAACAGAGTTGAGATGGAGAAGAGCAGGGACATGTTGCTAGCATGCTACCATCTGCGGTAGCAATTTTTAAGAACGTGTCAGTGTTCAGTGTGAGTGATGAATGCATGCTATGGCCTTCAGAGTGTGTGCAGGCGGGATCACTTATTTGAGCAAGAGGAGCAAAGGGTGTTATGTTTCGTGCATAATAACTTGCAGAGTGTATGCTTTAGTGAACCACTTTCTTTGTGCTTAACTAAAGTTTTTTCCACAAAGTTTTACTAACTGTGATCAGGCAGGAGGGAGAAGGCGAAGATAACAGCATTTGGGGAGTGGATGGATGAATGACTAATGCCTAATGCATTTTGAATAATAACGTGGTAATGATTAAAAATATTACATTGTTTAAATGAGTTGCAATTACTGTGTGTTGCTAACTGTAGAAATGTTACTTTTTTATGATGTTATTTTGTTATTTTTGGGTATCTGCATTAGTGTGGCTAGATAATTAAAAAAATAACTGCCATTTCTGTAATGAGAATTTTAATGTATGGCACAAGGATTTCTTTATGTTCTGCTTCCTAGTTGGCCAGAAATATATTTTTTACAGTGCATTATACCCTATAATGTACTAGTCCTAGCCAATCAGGATGCAGGATTTTCTCTACCAATTTTACAATACTTTATCCTAAGAAAAAACAGAATGCTTTAAATTCATACGCAATTCAGACAGCTAACAGGAGTGAAAAGTAAGAAACCTACTAGATAGTTTGCTGAAATGCCCTGCAAATTATTCTTTTTTTTCAATTCTGTGTATCTCCCCAGGCACCGGAACTCTCTCGGGCCTCTCCGCTCGCCTATGCCACTCTATCGCCCACTGTGAGCCCTGTCATCTTCAAGAACGTTACTTTCTCCCTGAGCCCTGAGGTGGATGAAGGGTCCGAGGAGTCTGAAAGAGCAGTGACAGGGCTCCAGTGTTGGGCGTGTGGCGGTTCGGCACTGGGATGGCCGTCACCTATCTGGGCTGGTGGGGCTTTTACATAGAGTTTATGTCCCAGACGTGGGACATACAATGCAGTCCAGCCCGTGATGTGGGTGCTCCCACTCACATCCGTAAGGCAGCTGCCCAGCATCTTCTCGTTTTGTGAGCCCCTGTGCGCCGCAGTGCCACCGGTCTCCACCAGGGGCCGCTGCTGCGCTGGGCTACCCCTGGATCCCTCCCCGAGAGAGGAAAGCAGTCCTCTGGATGCTCAATCCTCTCTCTGCCCTGCCGACCCCTGGCGGTCCGGGCTCATTCCCGAACCTGGGTCGCCGGTATGGCATGAAGTGTGGCATCCAGCACCTCAACCTTCAGCGCCACCGGGCCAGCCCTGCAAATGATTCTTAAGAATCCTTAAGCAGCAAGAACCAAGAAAATGACATTGCTGGGACTCCTGTAGGTAAACCAGCTCTCCCAAAATTGGTACTAGACTTACAGCAAACAATAAACAGACTGAAAAACCTAAATATTAAAATAAATTTTACAGCACCGAGTAGGACTAGTAATGACAATCCCAATAAGGAAAATGCTAGGTGGAATAAAGACAATGTGGAATATGTTCTTACACTTAAGTGGGGGCACTATTAAACTGTTACGTGATCTGTACACAGCTCATTTGATAATGGAGTAAATCATCGGTATGAAGAAAGACAAAGACATGAATAGTTCAAGATGACATGTCTGTACAGTGTGCCCAAACAGGTGAATTGATTTTATTGGTCTAGAACATCCTATAAAATAATGACCCGGTTACCCAGCAGACAGTAGAGGTAAAAATTCTGAGTTTGTGAGACCAGATTTCACTACTATTAAAATCCACTCACTACAGAGTCTATGAACAAATAAAAAATTTCTAAGATAGCAAAGAAAAAGAAACACAGAAAGAGAAAGAAGCACAAAAACACAGTAAAGATAAGCATTTGTCAATGCCAAATGTTGGTTTGCTGGCACTGGCATTGGTAGTGCAGAAGTCAGAGAGATGCATAATAGAAATGGCAATGAAGTACTGAACTGACGCCAACGCCACCCCACACCCTGCAGAGACTGACAGGCATTGAAGGTGTGGCTTTGGGTCATTGGCCATAACGCTCACACCATTTCACCTCACCCTACCCTGCAGACACTGGCAGGTGTTGTGGTGCTCCTTGGGGTCTTCGGGCCTTATACTCACCCCATTCCATAAGGAAATACACTGAGATGTGTGTGGTATAGGAGAATGGGGTGAACATTGGGGCTGAAGACCCCAAGGTACACCTCGATGCCTGTCACTGGCTGCAGGGTGGGGGTGGAATAGCATGCACCTTACGGCCGAGGATCCCAAGTCACACCCCAGTACCTGTTAGTCTCTACAGAGTACGGCTTTCATAGGTTCATAGGTGTATACAAGTTCGAAGGCAAGTTCATAATGAACTCACTACCATTTAATCCTAATGGTAGAAAAGGAATTTTTTTTCACCCATATACTGGTCAAGTTTTTATTTAAATTGCTCGATATTGTCACTTAATGTGACAGACTAGGAAAGGGAATTCCATATAGGAGGTAATCCCTGAGTGATAAAGTTGCTTCTTATAACTGTTTTGTTAAGGCTAGCAGAAAGTTTAAATTTGTGTGATCTTGTATTGTTAATTGATACATGCCTCTCAAGGCAGATAGTTTTGAAAAAGGCAGGGGCTCGGAAGGCCCTATAAGCCAAGCATAAATCTCTCCTGAGTGTCCTGTATTCAATGGAGTATAGTCCCAAGAATTTTAGTCTATCTTCGTACCCAGTGTTGGTCAGATTATTTACACTCCCAGTGAATTTCCTCTAGACTTTCTCAGCGATGGCTTTACCACCCAGTGAGGTGGGTGCACAGAAGGGAGCACAACAGTCAATGTGTGATCTGACTAATCTAGTGTATAATGGGATAATAACCTCAGGTTCCCGGCTCTTAAATGTGTTTAAGAATACAAGCAATTATGCCATGGTACTTTTTAATTGTTTTATTAATATGGGTGCTAAATTTTAGATTGTTTGTAGTGGAGACTCCTAACTCTCTTTCTGAATTTACAGCCTGTAGCTGGATACCATTTAGTGTGTACCAGCCAAAATGTTATTTTTACCTAAATGCATTACCTTACATTTGTCAACATTTAATATAATTTTGTTCTCTGTAACCCAGCAGGCAAGGCTATCCAAATGATGTTGTAAAGATCAAATGGATTGACAGTTATTGACTACACAGCACTAGTTTGCTATCATCAGCATACTTATTAGTCCAAACCCCATTTCAGGTTTGCATGCTGACAACAAAAACATTAAACAGTATGGGCCCCAGTACAGAGCCCTGGGGGACGCCACTGGTCACTTTTACCCCATGTTGATTTTTGACCTCTGATAATGACCCTCTGTTGTCTGTTATTGAGCCATGATTCAATCCACTGGATCTTAGAATGAAGCTTGATTTTGATTAGCTGATCTATTAGCGTTTTGTGGGAAACTGAGTCAACGCCTTTTCGTAGTTCAGGAAGATCACATCCACTGGAAGTCCTGTATCTAGGGCCTTGCTTACAGGTTCAAAAAAGTTGATTAGGTTACTTTGGCAAGACTTACCCTGTGTTAACCCTTGTTGAGATATATCAATGAAACCCCTATTCTGCAGATGTGCAATGATTTTATGTTGCAGAAGCCTTTCCATTAATTTTCCAATGCAGGATGTAAGATTTATGGGCCTGTAATTATTAGCATTTTGTTTTGTACCTCCTTTATCTATTGGTGTAATAGTTGCTACCTTCCAATCTGGTATAGCAACTCCCTCAGTTATAGATGTATTAAATAGTAACGTGAGTATCCCGGAGGAGATCACGTGATGAGCTGAACGAGCGAGATGCTCTACAGACTGCTCCGAGGCCCACAGCTAATTAATTAAGTTAAGTCTCCCACAGGCTTACCCGATTAGCGCTAATTCATCCGACCACGAAGTCAGAAGGTCTCGTGGACTCGATCGGAGCTAAAATTAGCAGGCAGCAGAGAATCTTTTCGGTCTGCAGTGCAACAAGCTGCGGCCGCTTTTTTGAGAGGCGCGTTCCGCTCACGAGAGATGGACACTCAGAGTACTGAACTCTGGTAGGGAGGTCCCCAGCTTCTAAAGGCCTAAGCTCCAGTCCCCCACCCCCGAAGAGCAGGAGGAGGTGGCAGGAGAGGAGGAAAAGCCCCAGGCAGGCAACGGAGACCTGCAGGAGATCAAACAGCTGCTCCAGGGGCTAGTAATGGATTTTGCAGCAGTTAAGCCAGCGCTGCAATCGTTAGCCCAGAGAATGGGTGATGCAGAAGCCAGGATTGTGTCTCAGGAGAGAAGAATTTCCACCTCGGAATAGGTGCTGGTTCTGGTCAAGAGGCAGATTAAAAAACTGGAAGAGAGGCTGGAAGATCAAGAGTCGAGGAGTAGGAGGAATAATTTAATTTTAGCAGGGTTGCCAGACAGGGCAGAAGGAGCTGACTGTGTGCTGTTCATTCAGGACCTGTTACTTAAGCAATTTGGCCCGTCACCTTATGGAGAAGCATACAACTTGGAGAGAGCCCATAGGGCTCTGAGGGAGGTACCACCACCGGGGGCTAGGCCCCGAGTTATGCGCTTTCTTAATTACAAAGAAAAAGTGTTTGTGCTTGAGGCAGCAAGGCAAAAGAAATCTCTGCAATGGAATGGCACCACCCTGTGGATGTTCCAGGACCAAACACCCACTGTGAGAGGAAACAGAAAGAATATGTGGACATTAAAAAGAAGTTATATATGGCGGGGATCAAGTTTCGGCTCCAGTACCCAGCGACATTGGTGGTTCAGTTGCAGGCAGGAAAGAAACATTATCTCACGGCTAAGGTAGCACTGGAAGGGCTGCGAATAGAGCTGCCAGAATTATTTAGAGCTCCGACTTGATCTGCTCCAGTCTTCTGGAAGAGAACTGATTGTTTTCCAAGGCTGGGACTGTGAACTGGCTATTTTGTCTTTTTATTTTATTTTCTGTCAATTTCAAAAAGGAATATGTTGAGGCTGAAACCTTATTCAGAACGCAGGAGGAAGGGGTGGAGAACTGGAAGGGGCCAATTCGTTAGCACTATTGTATATTCTGCTGGGTTTAATATGAGATTATTCAGAGGGAGATGCTGAATTAGGTGTCAGGAGTGGACGGGATAGGCTGGTTAAGGAGGGACAGAGGGACCCAGATATCTGATAAATAAAGGCTTTAATTTTGAGCTGTTAGAAGGATCCTCAAAAGGAGTTCCCCAATCATTGACTCCTGGTATCTGTTTTGTTATAGATCTTCTGCCTATTATCAGTTTGAAGCTTAGGTGAGGGGTAAGGGGGTACAATGTGTTGGGTTAGGACGAGGACTTTAAACCTCGATGGTTTCAAAATGGTATCCAGATGGAACCAGTTTAACATTTAGAAAGTTAAGGTGGAAAGAAAAGTAATATTTGGTTATGAAAGGACTATAGTTCGATTTCGGAGAGTTGGAGGTCATAGAGGGGCTGGAGAGTGGTCTGGGTAGGAGCTCATCAATGATCCGAGGAATCATAGGTGTGCGATCCGGGGATCGGGGGCGAGGAATTAGGGGGGAGGGGGGATTTGGGAAAGAGAGAGAATCCAGCTGGGTAGAGACAAAAAGGGCAGGCTCAGGCAAGGTTCTGGGGTTCAGTAATTGTACTGCGTTATTTAGTTATGGGAATGGCGAGTATTAGATTAATCTCATGGAATGTTAAGGGACTCAGGGGTAGACGTAAGCGGCTCATTATTATGAGACACTTGGATCAGTTGGGGGCCCATATTGGTTACCTTACAGAGACCCATCTATTGACAGAGGAATTGGGTACTCCTGCTTAGTATGGGTGAGTCAGGTTTATGGAACGGGTATGGAGAGGGCCTCAGCGGAGTAGCAATCCTAATTAGGAAGTCATGCCCGTATAGTATAGATCAGGTGATGATAAGAAACGATGGTAGAGGGGTCTATATATCCAGTTTACTATACGGTAGGGCTACTCTAGTAGCCTCTATATATGGCCCGATGCCTTCCAACCCAGAATGTTTTGTTTCGATTGAGAGGGATATAGTTGGTTTCTTGGGACATGCGCTTATCATAGCAGGGGACTGGAATGTCTATGGGGATAACTGGATGGATAGAATCCCACCGGTGAGAGGGCCATTAACAAGGGCCCAAGTGGCCTTGAACAAAATGTTGGATTCTATGGCGCTTGAGGATCCAATATGCACCCATGCTTTGAGGGGTAACAATATGACATTTTACTCGGCAGCACACAAGACTCAATCTCGTATTGACTTCTTTTTAGTTGACAGGGAGGTATTGGTGGGAATCAAAGGGGTGGAGATGGAAGCCAGAATCTTCTCGGACCATTCCCCAATTAAGTTGACGTGGGAACCCAAGAGTGGTGCGCCTAGACCACTTCGATGGCGGTTGAGCAATGCGGTACTGGCGGACCCGTTAGCTAAAGATGAACTCGAGGGAGCCCTGATATGTATTATACAGCAACAATTACCTACCCTGTTAAATAGGAAACTGGTGTGGCCAACCTGTAAGATTCTGTATGTGGGAACAGCACAGGAGCTGACAGCCCAGAGAAACAGGCAGAGGAGAGCAAAGGAGGATTTTTTAGTAAGAACTATAAGTTTCTTGACTCCCTTAGAGGGGACTTCAGAGGAAATAGATGGGGAGCTTAGAAGCTTAAGGCGGGAACTGGGAGATATTACCTATGGTAAGATAGATTATTGGTTAGAGAAGATTAAAGCTAAGTATTTACTGAAGGGAGATGTTCCGGGACGCCTGCTGGCGGCCAGAGTCAGGGAGTGGGAGGCAAGTAGAACAGTGACATCTATTCGACATGAGGGGAAGGTGGTAGTTGACCTCCAGGGCCTAGTAGATACCTTTGCATTTTATTTTAAAAAACTATACCAAATTGGACACAGGGTGGGAGAGAAAGATGTTGAGACATTTCTAGATGGAGTCCCCTTACCGGTGCTAGGTCCGGGGCAGGCCAGGGACTTAGCAGTGCCTATAAGTGTAACAAAGATTACAGAGGTAATTAAATCACTGCCTCTGGGTAAGACACTGGACCAGATGGTCTTACAGCGAAGTTCTACCAGACCCACATACACACTATAATGACCCTTCTTCAGGAATTCTTTAATAGTGTAATGCAAGAAGGGGTTCCCCACTCCCCTCTCTATCAGGCTGATATTACCATAATCCCGAAACCGGGTAAACCCAGAGACGATTCATCTAGCTATAGGCCTATTGCATTAATGAATCAGGATGTCAAAATTCTGACAAAAATACTGGCTAATAGAATATGGCGAATAGCACCAGCTATAATTAGTCAGGAACAGGTGGGGTTTATGCCAGGGAGGGGTGCTCTTGATGCGTTGAGGAAGCTCCATCACATTCTGAGTTATGCAGTGGACTCCCAATTACCTCTAGCGTTAATATCTTTGGATGCAGAGAAGGCGTTTGATACAGTCTCGCATCCCTTCTTATTCGCCGTAATGGAGAGGATGGGTTTTCCGGAAGACTTCCTTAAAGGCATTAAAAATCTATATGCTGCCCCATCGGCTAGAGTTCTATGTAACGGCTATGTCTCTTGGGAGATTCAATTGAAAAATGGAACCCAACAAGGTTGCCCACTTTCCCCAATACTATTCAATATTTATTTGGAACCCTTGTTGAGGGCCATAATTATGGATAGACAGATAAAAGGGGTGGTGATTCTGGGGAAAGAACTGAAGCTCTCAGTTTTTGCAGATAATATTCTGCTACATCTCAGGGACCCGTGGAGGGGTTTGAGAAAACTAGAGAGCTAATTGACAGTTTTGCTAAAGTGTCTAATTATGTTTAATGTGACCAAAACACAGATCCTCCCCTGACGCCACATGCGTATCGGGCGGACTTTGCTCAACTAGGAATACAATGGGTGTCGAATAAATTTAAGTATTTAGGTATTTGGATTTCAAGGAATTCCGAGTTGGGGGCAGAAGTCAATATGGAAGGGACGCTGTCAGCTATTAAGGGGGATTTAATAAGATGGAATAAGCTACCCCTAAATTTTATGGCCCAGCTTGGGCTTATTAAAATGAATTTGCTACCGAGGTTACTATACCCAGTATATTTAGCTCCATATAGTATACCCAAAAAATGGTTTATAGCGATCAAGAAAGTACTATCTGACTTTTTATGGAGAGGTAAACCCCCTAGGAAAAAGCACAATGATTTGCGCCTTCCCTCCCACTTAGGTGGGCTTAAAGTCCCAGACCTCCACTTATACTATGTAGCGGGGCAGCTAGGTTTGATGAACCACTGGGGCCGTGGTCTGGAGGGAGAGGATTATGTTCCGGAGTGGCTGTATTTAGAATCTCATACATTGAGAGAGGCTGGGCTTTCCCCAGAAGCCCCATTATATGCTAATATTGCTCAGTGTTTTATGGCTGGAGTGGGAGGCCCAGTTAAGAAGGGAGCAGATGCCTGGTAGTCATATCTAACCCGAGTACAGAAAGACACTCAAATGACGGCTCAAGATCAACCGCTGGTGGGTAATCCCAATCTACTTATAGGGAGCAAGGTACTTAAAGGGAGATGGGTGTGGGCCTGGCCTACACCTAAAGGAAGTCATTCAAGATAACAGAGTAGTCCTCCCAATGCAGTGTGACAGAATGCCCTTTTCCAAAGACTGCAAATTATACATTTGCTGGAGGGTTCTTAAAGAGAAAGGGGGAATGTCAGATGGCTCATTTAACTGGGACAGGCTGAGGAGGTTGACCCCAAATCTAGACCCTTATCACAGATATATAGAGTCCTAATTGAGTTTTTTGTCCGGACTCCCGTTCGTGTCGATTGTTGGAGTAGGTTGGTCTCCAAAACATTGACTGGGCCAGGTGTGGAAAAATAGTAAATATATAACAATACCCAAATATAGAAGTCTGCATTTTTTCATTGCTTCTAATTTATATTTTACCCCTGTGAAACTATTTGAAAGAGGCCTTAGGCAGACAGACCTGTGTTTTAGGTGTGGTCAAGAGAAGGGGGATCTACTACATGTGTTATGGAATTGTAGTAAAATCTCGCCCCTATGGGGAGAAATCAAGAGGCGGATGGACCCGTTGTCTCGACTACTCAGAATATATTATACCGGAGATCTGTATTCTAGGGGATTTGTCGCAAATGAGGGGCACAGTATCAAAATATTATATAACCCTAATTATGTCAGAAGTCAAATCATTTGTGGTTCAACATTGGAAGGACGATCAGTTGTATGAGTATGAGCAATGGGTTGGAGATCTTGTGGGGTCCCTTAACAGAATCAAAAGGTATGTTTACTTAGAGGGGAAGAAAGAGTTGTATATTAAAAGATGGGTGCCACTGGAGGCAATTTACTCCTAATAAAGAGATATTCGAATCACACAGGTCTGTCTGTGGGGCTGTGTTTAGCTAAAAACCTGAAATTAAAGGAAATATGGCATATGGAAAGGTTAGGAAGTTGTTAGGGACAGATTTAGTTAATAAGAAGTCCAATAAAGCTTGAGGACTTGTTTGAGTGATAATAGGAAGGTCTGCCTTAGCACTGGAGGGTTGGGGATTCTCTCTCTTTCCGGGGGGCACGGGGAGGCTCTACCCTCGTACAGGTTATAGCTCAATTCTAACCTGGCCAAGAGTGTTCAGGCCAAACTGCATGGGACCCCAGTGAGATAGATATGGGGAAACTAGATAAAGCGAGCAATAGGTGGCTTGATTATGGGAACACTGTTAAGTTTGGGGGCTGTTATGTCTGGGGGGGTGGATGCCTCCTGGTGTGTGTAAATAGTTTTATTGTAAATAGTTTACACAATCAGTTTTTGGATTGTGTACCCTGGGATGCCAGGGCTGTCTGTCTTGTTTGTCTTGTTTGTAATCACATCGAAAACTTAATAAAAATGGATATTAAAAAAAAGTAATGTGAGTATCCCAGTTAATTCATTGGATACATTCTTTATATAACTAGGTGGAATATTATCGAGTCCAGTGGGTGAGTTAGATTCGGAAATTTTAATAGCTGCCGCAATATCTTCCTGGGTAAATAGTACTGATGCCTCAAAGCTTCCCAACTGGTAGAGACAAATTTTTTCTTTTGGCTTGAATACACTTAAAAAGTAGGTGTTTAATTCTTCTGCCATCATACCCTCATCAGTAATAAGCAGTTAATTTCTGGCTAGTGGACCAACACCAAAAGACTTTCCTTTTATTGATCCAATGTAATTGTAAACCTTTTTTCTATTATCCTTGGTTACGGTTGCTAGATTGTATTCTAGTTTCTCTTTTGCAGACCTTAATCATTTTTTGGTTTTGTTTGCTTTGGCTTTAAATATTTGCCAAATTGATCTCTGGCGAGGTGTTTTTGTATTTGTTAAATGTCCTTTTCTTATTATTAATTTTTTTTAATTTATTATTACTCCAGCAGAGCGTAACTCTTTGTTTTTTATTGTTATATTTTGTATGTTCAGGAATTTAGTTCTTAATGCAGTACTCTATTTTGTTTTGTATAATTAACCACATACTAGTAACATCTAGGTGTTTAAGCTCTTCTTCCGAATTCCAGCTGCAAGAATTTTTTTTATTTTACTATATTCAGCTTTGTCAAAGTTTTTAATTCTGGTAGTACCAGTTATTATGGATTTGAAGTATTTAAGAGTCCATAATACCTTATTATGATCACTATCGCCGAGTGATTCTAGAACTATTAGGGCTGACCCAGAGTCTTTAATGTTAGTAAAAATCAGGTCCAAGATGTTGTCATACCTAGTTGGTGCAGTTACTAGCTGTTCCAGATCATGTTGCAAAATTGTTTCAAGGAATCTATTTTCTAAAGTGCCATAGCGCTCAAATGATAACCAATTTATTTTAGTTAAATTGAAGTCACCCATGAGAATGTATTCCTCATAGTCTTCCATTTCCTCAATGGACTTCATGAAGGCATGATTGCCTGTGGTGTCAAGGTTAGGAGAGTGGTAACCAAGGCCTACTGTCAAGAATCTATGTGCACATTTGATTTTTGCCCATATTATTTTGCTGTCTGCTCCTAGGATATAGTTATTTTTAAGTTCATAACTATTTCATTGTTCATTGATATAGAAGGCAATACCTCCACCCCTTGCCTTGGTACGGTTTTTGACAATCTTGGCATATCCTGATTGTCGGTCCCCCAATCAGAGTCTGAAAACCATGTCTCAGTGACTCCACAGATATCTATATTATCTTTATTTAATAGATATGCTAGTTCGTCAATTTTGCTTTTTCAGAATTCTTGCATTAACAAGTAGAATTTTTAACTCAGAGCAGGAACTCTTTGCCTTCACATTGTTAAGTGTTGTAGTCATATTATTCTTTGTCTTTTTGTTTATTGTGGCAATAATGGCTGCAATGGGACATTTTCTAAAGTAGTAGGGCACGAGCCATTGTGATTAAATGAAAGGTGACTATCATGGCTCTCTCCCCCCCAAATTAGTTTAAATTTTAATTGATATAGGCATTGAGGTGTTGCCCCAAGTAGTGAGGTGCCCCGCCTAATGGGGAAAAGGCCATCCCAACATAACAAATCCCTTCTATCATTAAATTCCTTCCAGTGGGTGATGCACCCTATATTTTGTTTGTGGCACCATAGTCACAACCAGTTGTTTATGTGTTTCATTTTTTCTGTTTGATGTTTAGTTGATTTGGCAGCTGGAGTATTTCAGAGAAAGCAATATCAAATCCTAGTTCTATAAGTGTGTTGGTTATGCCTACAATGTCTTCTTTTATGTTTTGTACATCTTGATGCATGGTATTATTAACTCCTGCATGTATAATAAACAGAGGACTCTCCCCACTGTTTTTGAGTATTTGTCTAGACATTCTAGAAATATCTGAGATCCTGGCACCTCTAAAACAGGTCACATTTCTGTTTGCTTTGTCCTGGTCACAGATTACTCAGTCCAGGTGTTTGACTATGGAGTCCCCAAAACAAAGATTTGTTTAGGCTCAGAAATGGTACTAGTATCCAGTTCCATGAGATTTACAGTGTTAGACTGAGATTGTTGTGTGTAGATTAAATTGACATTTGTCACTGGCGTTAATAAATCAGTGCAGTTAAGAATAGGTGACTGGGAAGTAGAAGGTGGGGGTACATTTTCCTCTACCAATACAGCAAGTGGATCAAATCAATTTTGCAAAGGGATTTGGAAACAATCAGCTTTCATATCCATTTGGCAACTTTAATACTTTGTACATGGTACCAGTTGTTCTCAGCATCATCTAATTCAACCTCTTCCCTTGACCTTTTTTTATTTGCTGTGCTAGGTGTAGTATTTACACATTTGGACAGAATGGGTGCCTTTAACGTGGTGCCAAGGTGTATTTGTGTACTGTCTACAGTACCTGCTTGTATTGTTGGATAAGCAGAAGCAGCAGTATTGTTAATTCTTTCAGCTGTTTCTTTTTGACAGCTTTCTAAGGCAGTGAGTCTGGAGTTAAAGAGAGATATTTCTAACATCATGTCTTTGTTCTGTACATATTTAAAACACTTATATGTTTTATCTGTTAGAATAGTAGTGTTTAAACAGAGCATCAGACAGCTACTACATTTAATTCCAATTAGGCCTTCCTGTGTTGTTATTAGCTCATTCATTGTGAGTGTTGCCCAGAGTATAAACAATTACTTATGTCACACTTAACAGTGAGATTGAATATGAAGTTCAGTTTTAATTTACTTGCCACTTTATGAGCTATAAGGATCAGAACCTCAGGCTATAATAGATCAAATAAACTGTTGATTTCCACCATGTGTAGGTGAGTTATTGCACATTTTGCCAGGCTTCCACTAAAACCACCAAACACACATAACACATGCAGACACACACATCTTTATGCGTGATGACACATGCTTGCCCTGCTTTGGCTCACCCTGCTTGCCACAGGCCAAGAATTTAATACAGCCTATGTCCCAGAAGTGACCCCCAGGGTCACGCAGCAAGGCAAACACAAAAGTTCCCAAATTACTGTTTTAAAATGTAAGCAAAATCACTCATGCATGGCTTACTGCCTAAAAATGCACATACAAGAGTGTTTCAAGTAAAAATATCAGCTAACTGGTAAGTAGTAGTTCCAGAGAAGCACTCCAAAAACTACTGCCCCTCTTCCTGTTTCCTTTCGGCACAGGGCTCCACAAGTTCTCACTACAGAATGCTTAGTTCAAAAGAGCAAGGTACATAAAATAGTTTAGTGCAGCTCAACTAAGCCTCCTGATGCAGAAATACACCTTTTGCAAAAGAGGAAACCCTAACGCCCTGGCTGTTTGTTGGTATTTTCACTCCAAATTTTCAAAATAGGCTTTTTGTGACCCCACCTCTTGAACAGTGGCACTATCATTTCATTACTCAATCCCAAAAGGTGGTTTTGCACAGTGACTGCACCATTTGGAGCCACAGGTGTGAAAACACATTTCTGGCAGGATGCAAAAAATCTAGAAGAGAAAAAGTATCTGGAGACCAGCCACTCAGTTCATAAAAAGAAATGTAGTTTTACTGTAATATTTTCATAGAACACCATGATCCTCTAGGTACGCCCAACGTCTCACCCAACACTGGGCTTCCTCAGGGGCTTAGGATCTATTAGGGTATACAAATATTAGTATTACTGTCATACTAAAATAATTCTGATTACATTTTTTTTTTATGAAAAAGCATTTCTCATAATTGAGACAGTGCCAAAGTTGACCACTATATATTTTTAGTGCCCAAGATGAATACCATTAACAATGTGAAATGGCATACCTTATTATGTGACGAGCACATGTGGACTTCTATTTGTCATTAAGAACTAAACTAAGATTTCAAAATATTATTTACATAAATTTACACTTGTTTATCACAAATATATATGGATTATTTTTCCTTGTGTTCCTAAATAAATTATTTCATTATTGGCATTAGAACAACTAGGATTCAGTTTCCTGTTTGTCTGTAAATACAATTCATCTCAAGTCAATCAGTCCATTTTAAATTAAATCATGTTCAGGTTTTTACTATATCATCTCATCCCAAGTTATAGCTAGGAATGTTATCCTAAATGCAGATTTGTATATTGAAGGTTGCACACTTCTGAATCAGATAACTGTCTAGTAGTCACTTGTTATATCTGATTATTCTTTCTTGGAAGCATGATGTTTTTTCTAGTATTCACTGGGTGTTTTTTAAATCATTGCAACCTTTGACCCCTTACACATGGTTATCATAAATTAGTTGAAACACCTGATGCTATTTCTTCACAAGTTCTGTTTGGATAAGCACTAGCACTAAATCCTTAGTTACAAACAAACAAATCCACATTTAGAATTCACTGGTCTGATAAAAGTCATTCTTTCATTAGTTATGATAGCCATGAGTAAGGAGTCAAATGAAAAAAAAAAACTTGGGATCAGATGATATAGTAATAACATGAACATGACTTAATTTAAAATGGACTGATTGACATCCTGCTTGCCATAAAAAATATTTACAAATAGAAAAAATGACTCTTAATGTTCTCTTATGAAATTTACCCCATATGCCAGAGAAATCACCCAGTATCAATGTCTGGTAAGTAATTCTACTTAAAAAAGGCCATTGCCATTTAAATGCTAAAGTTTTCCAAAATAAGAGAGCATCCCCACATTCAAAAAAAAAGTGTGACATGGTTTCTTCAAGTTGGATACATGAGTGTTTGGGACAATACCTGTCCTGAAAAGATGTATGTTCTAAATTACCATGAACATTCAATCTGCCGTGACAACATAACCAGGTAATATCCCACATATGTTATGGAATTCTTTTATCAATAAGAAGCTATAAAGAAAACTTCATTTGTGAAGGGGTGCATTCCGGAAAAAGAAGCAAAGGCTCTGCAATACCAATAAATGGCTGGTAAAGCTGCTGCCTGGTAAGATGTAGGATAGATAATTTCAGCAATTTCCTTTGTCTCAGTTTCCTAAAACAATCAATTGCATAGGAAGGAATATTTAAATATTGAGAAATTTTGGGAGGTAAAACATCCCATTTATCCATAACTGCCACCATAGAACTACTCACCCATATATCCCAATTATAAGTCATATACCTCCAACAACACAATATATGATAAAGAAAAAAAGAAAGAAAGAAGGCAACAGGATTAATCATCCCAAGACCACCTCTCTTAATAGGTAAATATGTGGTATCCCTTTTAATCGGGTTAAGTCGACTGCCCCATACTATTTGAAAGAAAGCACTAAAAAGCCATGTCTCCAAATGATGAGGGGGAGCATAGATATAACTTAAATATAAAAAAATAGGAAGCAAACATTTCTTAACTATCATGACCCTTTTCTTTTTCCCCAATTTCCATGTTTTCCAAATTTGTACTTTATTTTCACAAATAACCAATCTCTTTTCCCAACTAAATGTTGCTGCATTTGTGACACTAAACCACACCCCCAAAATTTTCTGTGGTTCAGTGCTTGTCCTGACACCCCCCACTTCCGGAACCTGAATGGAGTCAACATCTAAAGGAATACTTTTCTGTAAGTTAAGAGTCCCCCTAGAGATATCTGAAAAGCTCTGAAAGATCTGAACCGCTCTATCACCTGCACTTTTATTCTGTACAAATAAAACTACATCATCTGCATATGCAGATATTTTTTCTGGACACAAAGTAGAACACGGGACCAATCCAATAATCTGAGCAACCCACTTAATCTGTCTAATGATGGGGTCCAAAATGAAGGTATATAATAATGGGCTTAATGGACAACCCTGTCTGATACCAATGTTGTGAGGAATGAATTCACCCAGACAACCATTAATCATTGGTCTAAATCCAGCAATGGAATATAAATGAAAAATCCAGGTTAAAAACACTCTAGGTATACCATATAGTTCCATAACCTGAAATAAGAAAGCATGATGTACTTTATCAAATGTTTTGGCCTGATCCATGGATAAAACAAAGCCTGTAATCTGACATGTCATTTTAGCTTCAAAAATGTCTCTCAATAAAAAGAAATTAGACTGAATAGTCCTACCAGGAATGGCACAGGACTGTGAGACATCTATCACTTCTTGAGCCATCTTCTATAGTCTACTACTGAGAATCTTGGCAAGAATCTTATAATCAGTGTTAAGGAGATTCAGTGGCCTCCAATTATCCAAGGCACATTTATCTCCCTTTCATATATATAAATTTCAAAACCGCTAGACCAAAATCCGGATCCCCGTCATCTTCCCGCAAAACACCATTATAGACCATTGCCAAGACTTCAGTCAAATCTGCAGTGAATGTCTTATAAAATTCATGTATAAGGCCATCTAAACCTGGAATCACCCCCAATTTAAGCTGATCAATAGAAAGAGCAACCTCTTCCTGTGTAATCAGTGTCACAGAGTCTGAGGCACAAAGGACAGACATCTTAGGAGCAGGTGCTGTAAAGACATCTGTCAGGGACTCCTCCAAAACAGGGGCAGTACCAAACTGCACCTGTAAATGTGACGATGTAATAGAATGCATACCTGTAATGGAAGGATCTATGGTACCATCAGAAGTATACAGCCCTGACATTACTGTAGCATGCAACCGATCCTTACAAGCCACGAAAGGGTTCGCAGATGGTGAATGCAAAGTACCAAATCTAATTTCCATGTGTAGAGTGTGTGCCCTGTCATATTGACTAGCAAACATGCATTTCTGTATTTCTGCTATCTGTGTTGTATAATCGATAGAGGAGGAGGTTGAGAATGACAAAAGTTTATACAACTGATCCCTATAGCCAAGATATTTTATATATCTATCTCTAGCCCCTCGTTTCCCCTCCCTCATAAAAAGAGACCTCAGTTCTAGTTTAGTATCCCTCCACCAATGCCAAAGGGAATCATAAAAGCAAAGAACTGATATCCTAGCTTGTAAAAGGGTCTTTACCTGTAATACCATATCATGGTGTAGAAGAAGAGAATTAGTTAGTCTCCACTGTAAGTCCTGTGATAGAAAGATACGGGGAGCAGAACTCAAAGTAAATATCCCAGTCAGTAAATGATGATCAGAAAATTCATTTGGCTGTTCAAAAACCTGAACCAGTGTGCAATACTCAGAAGCAAAAAGATAATCGATTCTAGTATTATAGACATATCTATGATACGTAGCCCCAGTATCAGACCTCAGTGATCTATAAGCATCTGTTAGCCCAGCATCCTTAATTAAGTTTTGCAAAGCTAGAGAATCACAATACACTTTCTTACCAACATCTATCCTACAGGAAATATCCAAACTACAGTTAAAGTCTCCACCCCACACAATATGTTTCTGTGTATAAAGAAAGGGCTTAATTAAATCAAATAAGTGTATTCTATCAGCTTTCTATTGCAGTGCATAAATATTGACTATGCGAAAGAAAAGATCCTGAAATCTACAGTCTATTATTAAAGCCCTACTGGAACAACATCTACAATATGAGAAATGGAAAAGGCCGTGGATTTAAACAATATAGCAACTCCATCCACTACCTCATCCCCAAACATCCAATAGTAGGGTCCCCAGACCCAACTCCTTTGGACCTGCTGAATTTCAAAAATGGTTTTAAGCCTAGTCTCTTGTAACAAGACAATATCAGTGTGTAAAGTAGTGGTATAATGAAAAAAGGCAGTCTACTTTTTGTAGTTCCAAAAACTACAGATATTTAACGAAGAGATCCGTAATTGTGCCAGTGTGTAAAGAAATCAGCCACTCCCATCAGTAGTAGCCAAATTTTTACGTTTTTTTACCTCCTTTTTTCTTTTTATCCTTTTTTTTATGGGCCACGTCCTGAGGTCTGACACTTGGGACATCCAAATTAGAGAGTAATGCAGAGGCCTCAGAATTCCTATCTGTGCCCCCCACGCAATAACTCATATGCATTAGAGGTTGGGATGTCACAAACTTTTTTTGATTTCCTAGCTGTAGCCCTAGTCACCCTTCTAGTCTGACAGAAATCATCCACATCTCCAATGGGAGTACCGAAATCCTGAGAGTCAACTGTAAGAGGATCTGCAGACACAGGATCCACCATGTCCTGCACCTGAACGTCCATATCCTCTGGAGGGGTGGTTCTAACATCCTCCTGGTGCACAACCACTGAGACTGCAGCCTGCTGTGGAGCAGATGAAGGTGATTCTGCAGAAGGGGTAGGGACAGGAACGTCCTGCTTCTGTACTAACTTGTCCTGAGCTTTCTGCACTAAAGTGCCCAGATTCCATCCCTCAGACCTATTTCTACCAGCCCAGGGACACTGTTGATAAGCATGCCCCTTCTCATCACAGAGATTGCATTGGAAAACATTGTCACAATTCATACTAGGATGACCATAACCCCCACAAAGACTGCATTTCTATAAACCACATGTACTACTCAAGTGTGTATGAGTGCCACACTTGTAGCAAGCCCTAGGCTGCCCCCCATAGAAACAGACACCCCTATCCTTTCCTAGAAAGAAACTATTCAAAAGATGTACTGTCTCAGAATTAACCTGGAAAAGTTTAACTCGGAATTTCCAACCCCCTGTCCACAGACCTTCAGAATCAATAATAGCTTCTGGTGGAGATAAAACACTACACCTATTCTGCAGCCAGTGATAAATATCACTAATACTAACCCCCTCATTACAGAACATGATTGTAACAGTCTGCATAGCCGGTTTCATTAGTGGGATAACATAAAAGGGGGTCCATAAGGGAGTCTGTCTTAAAGTACTATACCTATGCCAAAATTTCTCCAATCCCATATTAGTTTTAAAACTAACATCGAAAGTTTCCTCTCCTGAGATGTGAATTAGGGCATATACAGTATATCAGAGGCTTGAAATGCATGGAACCTTTTAATAGAGTTCTAGCAACATAATATCTATCAGGGTACTCACTGAGACCCCCCATAGTGCAGGTGCACAGCATTACGTCTGGGGGCTTGTTCTAATTTATTCTTAAACAAATCTGAAAGAGTAGACCCCCTGCCTGGTGCCCTATTAGTACCTGAAGGTCCTTCACCCGGGTCATCTAAAAGAGGAGTAGGGTGTTGCCCTATATCGCCATCTGAGATAGGTGTAGTTGTTTGTTTCATAAAGCCAGGGCCTGGCTCACTCCCATGAGAAGCTACACTGAAAGGAGCTGTTCCTAACACGGAGGAACCTTCACCAGGCAAGGGAGACACTGCCCCACTGTCTCTACCTCCACCTAGAGTCACTACACAGGGTTTAAACACAGTAGTAGAGGGCAAAACATTAGAGGAAGTTCCTACCAAAACACACCCCATGTCATCCCTCCTCAAGCCCTCACATTCCCCAACTGAAAGAGAAACCCCCACATGTGTAGTACGTGATAAATCATCAGCAGGTAAGTCAGTTTCAACAATAGCCCCCCCAGTCCTTTTTGTTCGAAACAGTCATCACCGGTCCAGTTAACATATGTCCCTTTAAGTTAGGTACCTTGTTAGAGCTCAAAGAAGGTGTTGCAGGCCTGTTCGGGGAATATAAAATTCCATTTTCTTCTGCATTCCATGACAGATCAGGTGTCCAAACACGAGAAGCCGGCCGAGTCCATGTTGTGTGTTCAAGCACCCCTGATGCAGTCTAGTTGTCCTCCGTAGCAGTATCAGGTTGCAAAATTCCAAAACCACTACAGATAACTTGCGATGTAGAGACCACCTGGTCCCTTGGTAAATCCTGCTGCGGTTCTCCCTGAGGCGGCCCAGATGCCACGGTAGCAGTCTCAGCCCCCTGACAGGAAGTAGTAGGGGGAAAATCACTGGAAACACCACCGTGAGCCAGAATCTGTGGTTCCACTCCAGATGACAGTCTGTAACTGCCTATCCATAGGTAAAGCAAACGATGAAGTAGGAGAGAGTCCAGGATTCTCTCCCATACCACTAACTATAGTAGCACTCTCAGAATTCTCCATTATAGAAATAACAGCAACAGTAGACGGCAAACCCAAGTGTTGCTCCATAACTTCTACCGACTCCATCTCAGTACACACTGAGATCTCCATCCACGATGTCAAAGGTCCCCCTACCGAAGAGTAGGGGAATTTTTTATTATAATAACATCAAAAAGAAATAATTACAAACAGTGTTAAATCACACAAAATAAAATACAAATCATAAGGTAAATAAATCAAATAAGTATTGCCTGCACACAGCCGGAGATATTTGTGAAAATAACTAGGCACAACCCCACAATCCCCGTAGACCCCCCCCCAAAAAGCAAGGCACATTTTTTTCCACATTCAAATAAATACAAACCCATTACAAACCCTCATATGTATCCTACTACCCCGGGAACAAAAAAGGAACATGTCGTACATGCTATACTCCCCAACTCCATCCCAGTTCCTGCTATCAACCCTCTATTCATTCATAGAGAACCTAGGACTTCTCATCCTAATACTATATACCACCCTTAACTTATTTATAATTAATAAACCTGGCAAACCCTTTCAACCAATCCGTCACCTGTCTAGTGGTTGCAAATCCTAAATCATGCAAATACACCCGTTCCAGAGCTCCCTGAATCAATAACCTTACTGTATCATAAGGCATCATTTTTTGATACAAAACCCATTGGCATCGAGCCTGCCATAAATTATATATCAAAGCACAACAAAAGATCTGCACAGTCCCTACATGATACCTCTTCTTTAATTGAGAGAATTGACCCAATACCAGTGTGTCATAGTCTAAATGCCATAACCAGTTCATCTTCCCTTTAAAGGCCAGGAATTTCCAAAGAGACTTGGCATAAGTGCAAAAAGAGAAACAAATGCTCCACTGTTTCCTCCTGAGCCACACATTCTAAAAGAGGGCAATTTCTTTAATTCCTGGCCTTGTATTTAGCATTGCCTCACACCCCGATCCTGCCATGTACTGTAAGCCATATAATTTCCCACATATATTCTGGCAGTCTGGGACTATTTAACCTCTGAAGCACTGTCTCTGTGCGACCTGAAGGACAGTTTTTGAAGGCAGGTTCACTCGGGTATAGCAGCTGCTTGACTTTTGTATACAGTTGTGTCCCTGTACTGTCCCTCACCACTTGGGCCAACAACCCCCATTTAAATAACTTCTTAGCAATTGGCAGATAGTAACCAGGGATAAGCAGTGTAGGAATAGGTTTTGGAGGACTTGTAAGCCAAACCGAATAATACCACACTAATACCTGTCTCATCAATATCCCCTCATTTGAGGAAGATGTCCCCCACCCCACCCTAATATTTGATGCGATAAATAATGTGAAGAAAAAAATTACCGGGTCCACCATCCCCAATCCCCCTTTTCCTTTAGCCAAATATGTGTAACAGCGTTTAATTGGGTTGAGTCTATTTCCCCACACCATCTAAAAGAAAAAACTGCACAGCCTTGTCTCAAATTTTATTGGTAACAGAAATATTGTAGCCTTATATAATAAACTCGGAATTATAAATTGTTTAATAACTTGTATTCGCTTCAGTTTAGATCATTTCCAATGTTTCCAAATATGTACTTTCCCCTCTATGATGTGTAATGCCTTTTCCCAAGTCAAGTCGGGCAAATTCTGAGCACCATATAATAAACCTAGAATTTTTATAGGCTCAGATGAAATACACAGTCCCTGCACCCAAAGAGTAGCAGGAAAGTCCACACCAATAAACAATCCTTGGCTTTTGGCTTTATTAAGTTTAGAATTGGAAATCCCTGAATAGGAGTCCATGAACTCCAAAAACTGTGCCACTTGGTTATATTTAGCAAAAAACACACACAAATCATCTGCATATGCCTGGACAAGTAATTCCTCTAATGGGGGGGGGGCACAGGCCCATCCCACAGTGGATATTGTGACAAATATTGAATCAAAGTGTCTATAGTGAAAGCATATAATAAAGGGCTCAAGGGGCATCCTTGACGCACCCCCATCGGGTCATGAAACCCCTCCCCAATTTCTGTTTGAACCATGGGATGAGTAATATTTTATATCTCCTGTCTATGTAATTGCGAACTATATGTGTATGTGCCTCAGGACCTCCTTGTGAATGAGCTTGTTCAGTGGAGTCTTTCTTGCAATAAACTTGAACTTGAACTTGAATAATAGTCTCATAAATGGATTTTATCCAATTTAAAAAACACTTAGGCACTCCATAGTGTGATAACACCAAGAATAGAAATGGGTGATAAACTCGATCGAAGGCCTTCATTTGGTCCACAGAAACGATGCACCCAGACAGTTTATTCAAATTGGCATATTCTATCCAATCTCGAATAATCATATGTGCTTGAAAAAATTTTTTACTGGGCAGCCCACAGAATTGATGGGGGGAAAGAACAGTAACCGCCAACTGTTTAAGCCTTGTATTCAGAATGCTCGCCAATAGCTTATAATCTGAATTCAGAAGCGTAATTGGTCTCCAACTCTCCCGGAGGTGTCTGTCCCCGATTTATATAAAAAAATTAACAGTCCCTCAGAAAACCAAACGGGAAACTCCACTGAGGCTAGAAAAAAGTTAAAAACCTTCTCCAAGCATTCAGAGAATTCCTCCGGTAAACTCTGATATAATTCCGCTGTCAGACCATCAATCCCTGGTGATGTACCTGATTTTTGAACTTTAATAGCACTAACTATTTCTGCCCGGGAAATGGGAGGGATGAGTAACAATGTAGTCACTTGTGAGCCTGGTAATTTTATCTTGTCCAAAAACTGCCTCATAGTGTGTACACTAGGGGGTGTCTCTGGGCTATGAGTGAGAAAAAAAGTTTTTATAACTGTTTGAAGGTTTTTTGAATCCCTTACTAGGTGTCCATCCTGAGTCATAAGGGCATCCAAAGATGTATTATGTTTATATTTTTTGAAGGCCTCATAAGGATCCCCAGAAGGCTGTTTTTTCACGCCATATTGAAAAAGAACCTGAAGTGTACAGGCCCTATTATACTGAACCTCCTGAAGCTGTTGTTTCATCTTTAAGATTTGAGCTGAGAGATCAGTCTTTGATGTATTTGCCGTCGAGATTAAATAATACAAGTGCTGCCATAATTTAAGATACTGGAGAAATTTATCATTTTCCCTCGATCTTGCTTGATTTTGTAATAATCTACAAAAATCATCTTTGGAATCTTTCCCCCATTGCCCCAAATTGTCATATAAAAAGGCCACAGAAAATCTTGCACAAAGTAAGGCATTAATCTTCCCTACCACCTCAGGGCATTTTAACAAAAGTGCATTTAATTTCCATCGTGCCCGCTGCCTAAGTGGTACTGAAAAAGGGGAAAAAGTACATTGAAGGAGCATGTGATCAGAGAAGGAAACTGGGTAAGCATGAAATGTAAAGGGAAATTTCTCCAAAAGAAAAATATAATCTATTGTACGTATATAGAGGTGTCTCTGATAAGTGAATTTTAATCCTCCCTGTTGACGGCTACTTCCATTAACTAAACAGGAAGATTTTATTAAGTGCCATAATGCGTTGGAATCACAATAAATTCCCTCCTTCACAACCGAAGTCTCCACACAAAAAAATCTCAAAAGAGGTCAATAAAAAAGGTTTTATCAGATGAAAAAGTGCCACCCGTTCTGCTTTCACTTGTGAACAATACACATTAATAAAGCGGCATGTCAGGGATCTCCACACCCCGTCCAGAATCATTAACCGCCCTGGAACTAAGTCCATTAGTTTAATTAAAGAAAAATCATAAGAATTAAAAAGAAATCCAATGCCATCAGCAGTTTGTTGTCTAAAGGACCAACAGGCCTGCCCCCAACACCACTCTTTTGGAAAAGCCTGGCCTGGTCTAAGGAATACATCCACGTTTCTTGTAGGAGGCAGATATCTAAAGCATGATTATGCATAAACTCATAAATCACTTGCCTCCTTTTAAAGTTTAATAAATTGTGGACATTCACTGAACCAAGTTTAAATGCAGCCAGTTAGAAAAGTGCAGGTCAACCATCTTTTTTCCCTCTTTTTTTCTTTTTCCCTTTGTACCCTTCCTGCACCTGAAGGGGGGAAGGAGGACTATCCTGCATGGGCTGAGAGTCTGGTTCATGGCAATCCATTTCTGAATCACCCCCTAGAGCTGCCAATACTGAAAAGGGGTTACTAGTTTCCACCTCTGCTGGGGTGGAGACTATAGGGGGTTTAAGGTTCCGAGAGGACCTTCTCACTGGAATTACTGCCAGAGCTCTTGAGATCTCATGAGATCCTTCCTCTTTCTGTGCTATATAACACACAGGAGAAGGAATGGGATCTCTGACCTAGCTCTTCGGAACACTTGCCCTGCACCATAGCTGTGGTAGGATGCACCACTGGGTCAATGCCTTCCTCTCCTGACTCTGGAACTGTCAGGTCCACACCAAGTCCTGGGCTTTCTGTATCAACAAGTCAGGGCTACCACTAGAGGCCTTGTTTTTGGCTACCCATACACACTCTGAAAACACATGACCAGTTTCCTCGTAAAGGTCACATTTGGTAAAATTAGCACATTGAAATGCGATATGACCAACTTCCCCACAGTTATCGCAGTGAGGCTTATCACAGGAACTGGATAAATGTGTTCTAGACCCACATTTATAACAAGCACGGGGCTACCCTGCATAAAAGCAGACCCCTCTGTCCCTCCCCAACAAGAAGGAATTCAGAATATGTTCAATCCCCTTCTCAGTTTGCCGTAACATAACTTTGAATCGCCATCCCCCAGTCCAAAATTGCTCAGAATCCAATATAGCCTCTGGAGAACTCAAGATCTCACATTTTTGAGACAACCAATATGAAATATCGTCCACATGAACACCCTCATTCCTAAACATAATGGTAACATATTTAATTAATGGTTTTGTTAAAGGAATGACTAAGAAGGGTGTCCATATGGGTGAAAATTTCACCTGGTTGTATCTTTCCCAAAAAAGATCCAGGGCATAGGCCGAACGAAAACTCACATCAAAGTTGTCCTCCCCAGATATATTTATAAATGCAAATACCTCCCTGGGTGAAAAATGCAAGGATTCTTTTAACAAACTTTTCCCCACATACAACCTATCAGGTTGAACCTCAAGATCCCCTTTATAGCGTAAACGCACCGCATTTCTGCGAGGTGCAGCTTCTTTTTTAATCTTGGAAAACAAATCAGACATCAGGGGTTTCTCAGAGACTGGAGTACCCTGCCCAGCCTCCACCTGTTGCTCCATTCCTAAACCAGAAGTAACCACTGAAACCTCAGCCTGCAAGGCCACCTCAGAGGGCCTACCCTTCCCCAGCCCCCCTTCAGGAGCCTTAGTCAGTACCGGTGAAACAGGTAACTGTGGTTGCCATGCAGGTTCATTCTGTGAAAAATTAAGTTTAAGATCCCATTCAGGTGTCGGGCGCCAATACCCTTTATCCAGAGTCCATTCTGCCTCACTTAATGCTTTCTGAGGGGACCATGTTTCCTCGGTCAAGGGCTGTCCCAAAGGAACAGTATCCGAAGCCTTCTGATCCCTCTGTGTCTTAGTAGACCCTTCTGCCTTTCTCTACTCAGGTGCCCCCAAGTTCCGTTTAACAAACAGTACTGCCCCTCTCTTCTCTTTCCCCTCCTCTCCTAATTTCTCCTGACCATGTACTGGCCATTTCAAGAAGGAAAAGTCCGAAACACCCTCTTGATGCTGAGGGTCCATCTGAAAAATACAGTTCTCATCTGTAGGTAACGGGGGGACGAGGGATTCCTAAATGCTCCTCAGAACACAAACCCCACAGATTTAGTCAGTGTGGCCACACAGTCAAAGGAACCAGAGCCTCCGTGCTCCAACCAAGCCACATCCAGGACCTGCCAGTGCTCCTTGGCAACCGGAGGAACACTCACAGACGCCGCCGGTGCTTCCAACTCCCCTGAAGGCTTTTGGCACTGAATCCACCTCGATTCCTCCCTGCCAGCCTTTTCTGCAACCCCAACAGTTTTTGCGAGCTGCTCCATGGCAGCCTCCGTGTTGAACTCACCCGACCCCTCTTCTCCTGGACTCAGCAACACAGACTCCACCTCTTTCCCACTGACAGCCACTTTACAGGTAATGACAGTGTGCTCCTTCACACCAAGTGCTGATAACTTCTGCATAATTCGTTCTTGTTCCTGTTGCAGCTCAACCACTTGCTTCTGCAGTTGCACCTCAGCATTAGGGAGTGTTGCCTGGTTACTTGTTAGCTCGGGTCTCGATAAAAGCAATAAATCCTCCATGGAGACAAACAATTCTCCATCCTCCATATCCTTGGCTGGAGCCGACTGCTCCTCGGACTCAGTACCATCCTGTACTCTCAAGGGGGAACCTTCCCACTCGTCCTCTATTGCCACATCCATCCTCCACCAAGTCTGACCACCGAGTGATCTGACTCACCACAGCAAGGCCCCCTACTGCCAGCAATGCAGTAGGGGAATTTCCCCGGTGTCCTGATCAAATTTCCCTCATTCACTAAAAATACCACCAACAGCTTAATCTGGTTTAAGGTCAGTTGGCATTCATCTGTATCCCCCTCCCCCGGGTCGTGCCTGAAAATAGCTAGGATTTGTCTAGTGCACTTACCCGGTCAACAAAAACTAAATAAATAAATAAAATAAATAATGAGTAATTTCAAGGTGTTTCTTCTAGCCCTCCAGTCCATGTTCTCAATTTTTTTCTCTTAATTCTTTCAGCTCTTTGATATTCTGGTCTGTTTTGATCTCAGTTTGGTGGAATAGATCATGTACATCAGAAACGCTACTTTCAGCTTAATTTAATCTTTGATGTATACCTCTGATTTCTTCACTGATACTAGTCACTTCTAATACCACCAAATGAGTTCTGTTTTTAATGCCTTTGCATTTAGATTAGAAGGAGATTCAAATCCAAATTTTCTATTCATAGCAATGCCCTCCCCCCGCTACATGAAATTTTGCTCTTTGTTTTCTTGAGGCTCTTGCCTTTTTTTGTAATCCAGAGGTTGATGGCATATTTCAGTCAATAAGGAGGAAGAGAAGTGTTAGTATCCTGTATTTTTTGAAATGTTTTGGCATTTATTTAATTAGTTGATAATGTGATTGTAGTACCCCGAAATTGGGGGGACAATAAAGAGATGGTGATCTTTTCCTGACACTAGAGTTTTCCCTTCTATTCCCCTCACATACTTCTTCTCTGCCCACAGTTCCACCAACCACTCCCAGTCCCTTTGTTCAATTTCACACTGTTTGGTACTAAAGAGGAGTTTAGGCAGGAGATGTCATGGGCCAGGGACCTAATTTCCTGGCCAGATGTTCTGGCCCTCCCCTGCCCTACAAAAGGGCTGGGGAGTGGCTGTAGAGGTGAGTCGGCAGCGTAGTGAGAAGGATGGAGGGCACGGGATCCCAGACATGAAGAAAGAACCTATAAGGTGTCCATGGCTCCCTTGGCATCAATCCCCTCCAGCTCCAGTCCAGGGTGGCAGCAGCAGCAGCAGAGTCCATCAGGTGGAAGTCCAGCTCACCGACATGCTTTGTTTTCTTCTACAGAGCTCCGAGTGGCATGGGGGGAAGCCTCAGGTAGCCGGACAAAGTGGTGCCACACAAGAATAGTTCAGGGTGGAAAATGCACCTGGACCTGTAGTTCTGCCCCAGCAACCAGGCTGTGCAGAAGGAGAGGCCAGGTGGAAGCATGGCTCCCCGGCGGCTTGCCCAGACCCCCACCAGAAAAGTAAAGAACCAGGCCATGGTGGTGAGTGGGCCGTAAGCCCAATTTTGTATTTTACTTGCCCCGGGTGCTGGGG
Source organism: Neoceratodus forsteri (assembly GCA_016271365.2). Classification (NCBI taxonomy): domain Eukaryota; kingdom Metazoa; phylum Chordata; order Ceratodontiformes; family Ceratodontidae; genus Neoceratodus; species Neoceratodus forsteri. The sequence continues at coordinate 1,737,872,511 of CM028129.1, forward strand.
CCAGAAAGCAGGGAGGAAGGCAAAGGAAATCCAAGGGGCAAAGTGCCCAACAAAAATATTTAAAGGGGCCAGAGCCCTACTAAGGGGAAGGTAGGCATAGTGAGCTCCCGGGGGTGGGGTGGACAGCCAACGGTGGGGCAGAAAAACTCGAACAGTGGGCTGAAAACCCAGAGAGACAAGAGGAAGAAGAAGGCTCTGGGTGTGGCCAGAGTCCATGGGGTTATTTTATGTTAATTTATTTTATTCTGCTTGCTGGGAACAGGGCACTGCTGTTTAGTGAAGCCCTAGGGAGAGAAGGGTGCAAAGAGGTGAGTTGCCAGCCTCTGTTCCAATGTGGGGCAATTCTGCACTTGGAGCAGGGCCAGAGGCAGAGGCCCACAGCCAGCCAGCCCCTAAAAAGGAGCCCAGGCCTATATAGAGGCCAGGAAGGGGCAAAGCTGAACAAGGCCCTACCCAAGTGCAGTGGCACCATTAGCATTAATGAGGGAGGTGGGATCCGGACAGTAAACCCCAAAGACCAGGCCACAGGGGTCAGTTCCACTGGAATAGCCCACATTAGAGGTGCAGCAACCAGGGAGGGAAAGGGAGAAGAGGGCTAATGGCCCTGGGTTACCCACAGTAAAGGTTGTTCGAGCCCCACCCAAACTGAACCATGCTGTTGCCTGCCTAGCGCACCCTGGAGACTGTATTCTCTGCACAAACTTAACTGTTTGCTTGATACTGAACTGTTATCAAATTGTGCCCTGGTGTACTCAACATCCAGCTTTGCCTTTGTCACCCAGACTAGCTTCGCTGGAGCCGGGCGCTGACCCAGGGAGGTCCCCAGCCCATCCACCATCTGCAGCAGAACTGCCTCCAGTAACATCAGCCTGTGCCAAATTCCCACCACAAGTGTTCCAGCATCAGCCCTACAATGGTAAGTGGTAGAGAGCCACTAGTGAGGTATCCAGTAGTGAGTCAGCTTCAGAGCTGCCCTGACTCAAGCTTGAGGGACCACAGTTAACATCGTGCACACCCTTTTATTATTTTGCTGGCCATCCGTAAGTGTGCGCACACCCGTGTCACTCCACAGAGGCAGCCTGAAGATTGTTCCATCTGCAGTCACCTTATCGAGAGATCATCTGGGGCTGGGGACCTGCTAGTGGTCATTGCTGCTGATCATCCATAGAACCATCGGTCAACCAGAAGTCTTCAGTTTTTGCCCCGAGCCACAGAGGACTGCCACCTTTCTCCTTGTCCAGCTAACTGTGTCCCGCTTCGTGTGTTGTTTATCCGGGGGATGCCCCGTTATGGCCTGTTTGTAACAAGCGCTTTGTGAGATCAATGCCCACCTGCTGCTCAGCCAATGCGTAGGAAAGCCCAAGCTGGGTTCATCCATAGTTGCATCATCTCGGTCAAGTGCACGCAGGACTTGGACAAAAAGGGGTTAACCCCCTGTTCTTGGCTCGACCAATTGTTGGTCCCAGTCGCATTGTCTTGTTGTTTATTTATTTATTTTTTTTCTATTTTCCTGTAACATTGTAGAACAGAGTTATTTCGGTATTTATAACTGTTTGCACCTTGGTCACTGAGGAAGCTTCCTTCCACTCCTGCCAGATTTGTCTGGCCTATTTTAAGATTCTTAGGGAATCTTTCAGCCTGCCACATCTTTGTCCCAATATTGAAACAAAATAAAAAGTTGTCAGGGATGCTAAAAGTGGATTTGTTAATATGCTCTAGGCCTCTTTCTTCTGTAGTCAGCCTGGGTTTTTTTAATTTCCCCCCTTTTTCTGAAATTTTTACATCCCAGATTTATGTAACCCAATGGGAGGTGTTGTAACAATGTGGATAGAACATTATCATCTCTACTTTTAGAGCTTTTAAAGTCCTGATATAAATCAGTATTTTAAGACTTTTTAGTCTCCCCTATATTACCGTCGCTTGATCATCTGATATATCAGACACAGGCTCCCCAAAAATGTGAGTACTCTTTGGTACCAAATTAGCATCTACAGCCATGTTTACTTTTAAATTAACTGCTTCACCCATTAAACCTTTCTTTTGCATTTGTAATTGTATTTCAATGTTTTCTGGAATAAAAGGATGTGTCTCCAACATGTATATGATACACTGATTTGTTCAAGCTAAACTTACCAGCCTTTGGTGCCGCTTCTTTGTTACTAGTTTCCACTGGAATACATTGCCTAGTAGCCAGTCTGGGGGAAAAAAAACTCTTGTTTCTTTAGGCTCTTTTGCCACTTTGAGTTTAATGGACGTAGTCTGAGTTGGAAATGATACTGCGGTAACAGCTCATATCTCTACAGATTTCAGGTCCAAAAGATTAGCATTTTCACACAGCATACTGCTATTCGCATGGAACTGGCACCATTAGCAGTCTCTGTGGCAGTGTTCCTGCATCTCCAGCGTGAGAAAAATGTAACTGTTTCAGCTACACTGTGGCTCAGCAAAAACACAGTTTACTTCTCTCTCTCTTTCTTCTCCTTCCCCTTCAAATATGGCAGCCAGGAGAAGTAATGCTTTCTATCAACACAGTAGCACATAATGTCAGCTTCTTTTAAATGAATAGACAACAAAAGGAGAAAAGTGCTAATAAATTTTGTCCTGTTTATGCTGCGCCTGAAAAAACATTGCAGTTAGCAGACCATATTTCATGCAACTTGTTGCTTGTAACTGCACAACACTCCCACAGCATTCCAACATTTCTTCCTTTCAGTCTCCAGCATGAAGGAACTTCAGCTGCTTCATGGCTTATCAGAAGCAAAGGTTCTGTTTCTTCTTTATTTTTCTCTTCAGGTATAGCTGCCAGGAAAAGTAACCTGCTTTTTAGGGCTGTGGGCAGAGCCTACAGCCGTTTTGCATCAGCTCGGTAGCTCTAAAAATGGCTGATCATGGAACCCCTTCCATTGGACTTTTAGAAGTATCCTTCAGAAAGCCCAATGGAGCTTAAACCTCTCTGCCATGATCGGCTGCTACGAAATAATGGCCGCACTATTTCAACTGTTATTGCCACATTCCAGTGTGTGGACTGTGCATGCACATAACTCATGCACATGTGCAGTTCTGCAGGTGCCGGCATGTTGCAAATGGCAAAATGCCATTCACTATTTTCTGTGCCCCCCCTTCCCAAGTCATGCCTGACATGGGGGTGCCCAATCCCCATTTCGTCATCCTGTACAAACCCCCCCATTCATGTGGCACACTGGGAGTCCACCCAGTGTGCTAAAATGCTTTTTTTCTGTAAATTAAAAAATGGTCCCTGGTCGGGTTTCTGTTCATACTCTCTGGAACTGCTTGTCCCACTGATGCCTTTCTTGTTCTTTGCCACATCTTACCTTAAAAAATCCACCTACTCTGTTTCCTGTCAGACTTATACCTTCCAAGTAGCTGGAATTTCTTCTTTCTGCTCTAGTCCTTTTCTTCCCCACCAACTCTCTTTGTCTTGGATATCCAAATGCATTGGATGCTCAGGCTAGTACGCATTACTGTGTGTGATTCTTACGTGATGAACATTCAAGGGGCAGTTGTCCTTTTATGTTCCTTGTTCCAACAAGGGGTCAACTATTCTTATGCTCACTGGGTCTGTTGTCCTTCCCCTGGTGAACCTATGTATCTAATTCTTGATACTGGTGACCCCCTACGCTAACTACCTCCTCCATCCTTTAGTCTGAACACCACTGACTTCCACTTCCATTGACGTGACCAGTATCCCCTTTCTCTTGGCACAAATGCAGCCCATCTTGAATATATAGACATTCCTTGCCATATTATGTCATTTAGCTAGCCAGAAAAAGAAGACCCTTTCTCTTTTAGCAGAGTCGTAGCAAGAGTTAACCTGCCTAATGCCCACAGTCATTCCTCACTTGCCACATGACCATGGTAACATTGGAGATGATCTTTACCCAAAGGAAAATCCCTAATTTAATAAATTACCTCCTCATGTTTTTTTTTCCCATATCCTACTGCAGACAATGGTTAGTTTCTTACTTTAGCTGCAATGTTTGGGTATGCATAACATTCATTGGACTCTACATCAGGCTGGTGACTTGCCTTAGCTGTGCTAGCATCATGATCTTGCAATGTTCCTACAACTCTCCTGCTACTTTTACTATGGAGACCCCTATGAATGCTCACTTATTACCACTGTATCAAGCCTTTTCATTCCTAATCCATGGCAGGTAAGCAGTATGGCTGAGTAAAATGAATGAATATGGCTCACGCAAATGTTTTCAAAAAATTACAGTATTTTTCAAAAACTCTTTAAGCACTGATGTCATTTTGCACAATTTGGCTTCTTGCAACTTGACTTTCCTTTAGAAGATTGACACAAGCAATTTTCTGTTTAGGGTCTATGAATCTGCCAAAATTAGTCACATTGTAGTCTAACAATTTACGTTTAAGACTTGTGAAATTTCATTAAATAAAAAGTACAAATCTTTGGCTGCTTTAAAACTAAAGATTTGAAACTAGATGTACATATTCATACCACACTGGGAATCTGTCAAAAAAATATGGTGAACTCAGGATAAGTTGTTTTAAAGCAAGATGGAAATAACTGCAAATCAAAGTTTGGCAAAAGTTTCATGGAAGTTTAGTTAAATTTCATAGAAGCGGAATTGTAATTTTGCCTGAATTCTTCTGGCAGATGTCTAATTTTGCTCATCTCTATTAGTTAGTGATAACCTGAAGTTTACACCCAATACAGTAAGGCATTTGGGAAGGCAAATAGGATGCTATGGTGTATTAGGTAGCGTTTTACAGTTAAAGAATGGTAGTGATTATGCTGTTGTATGCTGCCCTTACCAGTCATCAGGCTACCAGCCAGCATTATAGCACCTGGTCATTACAGTACCAATTGTCATATTCGCAGCCCACTCCCTGAGGTCTGCCCCACCCAGAGTTAGTATATTTAGAAAGGGGGGATTGGGGGGCACAGCCCCCCCACAAAAAGAGAGGACTTCAACTTTCTGACTTGGCACCCTAATGACCGGACGCACTACCGCCAGTGCTCTGAGGTGGTGGAACTATATATGGCAATGGTGAGGCTGCACCTCGAGTACTGTGCACAATTGTGGAGTTCATACCTGAAAATGGACATGGAGGACAACCCAGATGGTTCAGAGATGGCATGGTATGACTTACAAGAACATTTGAGATAGCGTTAATGCTCATTCAATAGAGTTTGATAACTCATTAAGTACAAGGACCCCTTTTACAGGAGTAACACAAAAGGGATGGCCGAATAGAATTATTATACAAGAAGAAGAAATAACTTAGGGCATCACTGATATGTGAGCATAATACAGGAATATAATCTTCTTTATTGAATACATTGCAGTATTAAAAAACATTGTAATTCACACAATTGAAAGTTGTAAATAGATAATCCTTCATTATTTCCCCATGAAATACTGCAGGGTATGTTTTTTAGGAATCTTGATGGGAATTTGAATCCAGGTTATTACACCCAAATGCAAGCAAAAAGTTTTGACCCAGGTTTCTTTTCATACAAGGGACCTTCATTGTCCATTGTATGACTGTAATTCAAAACTCCAATCCTGCAGTTTTATTAAACCCAAAATAGAGGCAGGGTAGTTCCATGCAACATTTTGTTCATTAACACGCACAATAATGAGATGTGTTTCTTTTTAAAAAAAGCCAATCCAAGCCTGGTTAAATCTCAATGTTATTTATTCTTCTTTATGTTCTATGCAAAACTTCCAGTTGAGTTACACAAAATAACTTTCTGCACTTGCATATTAACAAAGATTAATTGCCTCAGACCAAAGTACCATAATCAATAATAGATTGGTGGTTGCTTTCAGCTATGTTTCCTGTGTCAAGTAATATAATCTAAACAAGACCCAAGTCTAAGATAAATTACTTTTGTTATATGTGCCATATGCTTATCAAATGTCAAGTTTGGGTCACAATGAATTCCTAAATATTTAAAGCCATCGACTGAGGCAAACACATTATAGGGGTACGATAACCACCCCTATAGTTAGGATGGGTGGTGAGTTCTATGTTAAACTCAGTTTTTTGTTTGCTGCTTCCAAAAAGATGGTTTTACAAATTTACATTAAACTTTGATGATTTGTTGTCTATGGAAGAATCTACAGTCCCTGAATGTCTTATATAAATTGTTTCAGTATTTTTCGAGATAGTGAAGTGTGAAAAAAATGTAATCTTCAATTGATTTTAATGGTTTTTTGCCTATGAATTTTTGCTCATGTTTAGACAAACAATATAACTATGAATCTTTAAATTGTGAAACTGTGTGGTTGTCTAGGTTTGCAAGGAAGGATTTCATGGGGGAGTTGGTGCTTGGGAGTTTGGCATTTTTTAAGCTACTTACATTTGAAAAATTAGATTTTTAGCATTTACAAGTCTGCCCTGGCAGTTGGGCTGGAGTTAAGATATTGCATGCACAGAACAGTTTCAATGCTGTTGAATGGGGATCAAGAACGTGAAAGGAGTTGAGCTGTATTTTAAGTGCCACACACTCAGAGAGCTTATGGGGATGGGAAAGTGAAAATCACGGCTAGCAGTTCAGCGGTTCCATACACATTTACATGATCCCTGCTTTCCGATTCAAAATTAGATTTTATTTATGTCTGATCTATAAGTAAATAGGTTGTCACTGATGCCTTTTAGCTCATCAAGAGTGTCATCTCATGACATCTTGGGGTTTGAGAACCCCAAAGTGAAGCTGAGTAGTTCTGGAACCCTATGATGTCAGGAGGTGATACCCTTTGTTAGCCAAGAGATGGCCTTGACAACCCATCACTTTTGTATTAAGCTATTCTTTTTTCATTAGTTAAATCCCTCCCACACACCTGAAGCAAAAGTACAGACTAACCTCCACATGTGATCTATCACAACAGCCATAATTACAACCAGAAACATGTCCATACCCTCTGCCACCCACCACTGCTGATTATTCTTTTTATCAAGCAATTATTTTTTCATAAGGCCAATTAACAACCACATATCTGTTTTAATGGATTGAGGGAAATCTGCATTTATTTTAAAGTGAAATGTGCCTTTGTAGTTCAGACTTCTCAGACACAACTCACAATTTTTAACAGTTCAGGATATTCTTACTGGCTGAAAGTGATGGCTGCAGGATGGTAGTTCATGAGGTTTGTTAGAAAATGTTATCATAAACTGAGCATGGTCCTAATAGTATTACAGTAACAATTCATTGGTCATTAACAGAAAAATGTTGATAGAATCGTTACAGTATTTGTGATTGAATCAAAGATCCGGTGGAAGCACATGCAGAATCAGTGAGTGATGTACTGGTCATGGTTTGTGACCATCTCCCCCTCTTTCTCCAATACAGACTGGAAGAGGGAATAGTGTAGATGTAGGTAGTTAGAGGGAAAAATGTAATATATTTATTTATGTTTCAGTTACAAGTTTATACAAGAAAACAAAAGCACAAACATCCCAATGTGAGCATTACTCTTATTATTCCCTAATTTAGACTGCAACTTATAAAAGCAATCCTATTGCTGTCGAGTTTGTTGACTGTTACAGAAATTACTCAGTGCACCACCTTCCATGCACTGTATGACCACAGTTATGTGAGATGGACATAACTAGTAGGAGTGAGTAGGAGGCAGTATAGCACAGTGGTCTAAGGCTCTGAGCTGCAAATCTGGTGACATCCAGCAGACCAGACCCGGGTTTGAATCCCACAGCTTCCACTTGCATACTGTGTGACCCTGAGCAAGTCACTTAACCTCCTTGTGCTTCCAGGTCGCTCCTGTAAAAAAGCTTTCAGCTTAGTGTGCCATACCTGGTTAAACAACTAAATTAAAAAAAAAAAAAAAAAGATGAGGGTACTTGTTTTGCTTACCGGAGTATTTTGGAAGTAAATTTGGTAAGGATTATGTTTGGGGGGAAAGAAATGTTTTGAAGCATGATGAGTTTTGCTGAGATCCATGATTACTCCAATATCAGATAGGATGGCAGATAGGATAGTAGATACAATTTCAGACATCAGGAACAGTTCTCGGAAACAGTTCTGTGTATATTACAGAGAACTGTTTCCAAGAACTGTTCCTGATGTCTGAAATAATATCTGATATTGCATCTGATAATGTACTATCTCTCCGTCCATCTATCTATCGATCTATCTATCTATCTATCTATCTATCTATCATGGTGTCTCTCTCATTGTCTCTCTCTCTCTCTATATATATGTGTGTGGGTGTATATATATATATATATATATATATATATATTTATATATTTATATATGCCTATCAGGCTAATTTAATTCTTTCTTAAGTGGATCTGGGTGCCCAGCCCTGGTACTGCTTCTTTCTCCTCCTCCCCTCCAGGTTTCCTCCCCACCTTCCCAATGTAACAGTTAGTGAACTAGAGTGCCCACCCACAGTACCACTTCTGTTGATCCCCCTCTCCTCCAGGTCAACCATCCCCAGTTCCCAATATGTACATAGCAACACCAATAGTCCTCCTGATCTGATCCCACCACACACACCCACACACCCCACCCCAACCTCCCACTCAGCACCCCCAACCCACCCCACCCATGCACACACAATATCTCACTCCATCTGAACATGTCCCAGGGTGTAGATCCACTCTGCAATCAATGATACATCTTGCTGCTGGAACCAGTGACTGCCATGTAAGAAAATTAGGTAAATGTGGTTTAATGTAGTTCAATACGTTTTGAACATGTATTCATAATGTTGTCATTTTTAAATACTTTTACACCAGATTTTCAACATGGCCTTTTTGGGACCCCACCTCATGACCAATGGTAATGGAATAATGCCCGATATGCAAGTTTATTGTCACTTTGTGAAATCACCTTTTGGGCAGGATTTGAAAATTGTCACCACCCTTGCTCATGAGTAGGGATCAGAAGAAGACTATGTTGTATATTTGGGGTCAAAAGATGTAAAACTGACATTGTTATGAGCATGCATTGGAATTTTTCTATGCTCACTAATAACTTTAGTAATCTTCAATATTTTGACCCCAAATTTTCAAGATAGCCATTTATTCACACCGCCTCACGAATGTAACAGCTGTTGTTTTTCAAATCCTGGCCAAAATGTGTTTTTGTACCTGTGGCGTGGAATGACGTTTCAGTGAGGATCTGAAAATTTTCACCTACTGAGTTCATGAAGTGGTGTAATAAGTAGGCTATGACGAAACTTTAGTGTGCAAATATTGTAAAATGACAAAGTTATGAGTGAATGTTGCAATATTACAACGTTCACTCACAACTTTGTAATTTTCCATATTTAAACTCCAAACTTTCAACATAGCCATTTTTTCATACTACCTCATAAATGCGACAGGTGTATTTTTTTTTAAATCCTCAGCAAGCTGTGTTTTCAGACTTGTGGTGTAAAATGAAATCTCGGACAATATACTATAAATGTCACATGTCATATTTATAAGGGGAGTCATAAAATGACTATCTTCCAAATCTGGGGTCACAAATCAAAAAAAAAATTCTAATTAATAAAAAACTTTGTGTGTAGTGCCAGTCTTCATCCCAGCAGGTACAGTACAAGTCATATTAAACTGTTACTGCAGTGAGTTGTTTTAGCATTTCTGACTGACTTGCATAAGTGTTGCTGGACCCAACACAAAGCTCTGCATAAACTGTTTCTTAAGAGTTAAAACTCAGTTTTGCATTGCATTGTGACTGGACTACAGATGCATTCCAACTGAGCTGCAAAAACATTTTTCAAACTCTGCTCTTGAGCTGGTTACACACTGAAAAACAATGCAATATGAGTTTGCCAATGCATTGCCAACTGTAAAAAGCAATGCTAAACCAACTCATTGGTGAAACAGTTTAATGCGACTTGTACTGTATGCTTTGTGATCCCGTGGCAGTGAGCAGAGTTCAGGGGCGAGATTATTGACCCAGTTACATAGGGTGAGGGTGCTGGGATGGTGCTGTTATGTGACACCCCCTGCCAATCCAGGAATTAAAGCTGCAAGGTTGGCCGCATAGACCAGAGTACTGCATAATGAAGGCAGCTCTTCTCTTGTCATAGGGCCCTATAACTCTGCACCTGTGGGTGGCAGAGGGCCTGTACATTTGCTTACATATGAACTGTTTGCCCTTTGCCTATTTATCTCTGGCCTCATCAAGTGCAGGGACCAGAGGGCTCTGCACTTTGGCAGCCCACCAGACAGACCCATACATTCTTCCCATCTGTCACTGCACAGAAGTGCAGAACCTGCAGTGGCCCTGCACTTCTATAGGTGGATGGAGTCTTCTATTGGCACAGGGATAAAAGGGCTGTGTGCATTTGCATCTGTTCACACAGGTCCCAAAGGGACCTTATGTGAATAAGGTTATGATTCCACAGATCCACCACTGGTCATAGACAAAATCTTTGTCAAATGACCAGACAGCAAAACCAGCAGGTTAACCACATTTTGTAGTCAGCTGCCAGTTTCATATTAAAACAAGTGTTTTCTTCAGGGGTCTTTGCCCCAAACCCCCCATGCAGGGTGTTGTGCCCCGTACCCCCCAACTTGGGATTTTCAATTCCAAGTCAGAGCTGATTCAGGAGTTCAGGAGGGGGTGCAAGACCCCTGACAGACAGTGCCAGGCTCCAGCGGGTTTCCACAGTGACATGGTGCTGTTGTCACTGTAGAGGACCGCACTGTTGAAATGTCGCTAACAGTGTAGTATACCCAATTCCACTACCTCAAACAGAAAGGGAATTCTTTGCAGAAAACTATGGTAATGCACCAGTTAGGGTTCAAGATAACACCCAACAAGCAGGGAAATGTGGCATTAGGATTTCCAACGCTAACTCCCCACCCCCACCTCCAAGCAGCAAAAGGACAAAAACATTTGGGTTTTGGGTCTCAGGAGTCTTGGTGAACCAGTGATGGGGTCTTCCTTTTGATTGTCAACCCTCATACCCAACCTGTTCTCTGAATGAACAATATCAGACATGATGTCATTTCTTCATGCAGAAGAAAGCTACAATATATTGTGTTGGCAACATGTGTCAGGACGTACTTCTTTACCTTTGAAGAGTGTATAACTGTGAGACACTGACTTAGAGCTGTACCCTCTGCTTCAGACAGGAGGTCACGGTCTGGGGAGCGGTGAGAATTAGAGTTGACAACTCCAAAGAAGACCCCACCACTGATTCACCAAGACTCCAGAGACCCAAATCCCTAATTTTTTTTTTTTTTTTCCTTTTGCCGCTCGGAGGTTTGGGGCAGGGAGTTAGGGTTGGAAACACTAATGCCACATTTCCCTATTTGTTTGGCATTAACTTGAACTATAACTGGTGCATTAATGTAGTTTTTTTGAAACCAATTTCCATCTAGAGTAGAAACCAATAACTTATCTTGCAGCTTTCTTAACCTTAACATTGACTTGGTCCCAAACAGCAACAGATTTTCTTTTGATTTAAGACTAGTTCTTTTTTATAATAACCAGTACTGTAGATTTTTAAACTGTCTAATTTTTCATTTATATCTGACATATTTTTAGCACTTGCATATATAACTGTGCCATCTCCACAGAGTATATCTTTTGAGTTTAGACAACAAGAGGGTAGTGAGTTTATAAAAAGGGAAAACAAAAAGGGGGCCTAGGATTGACTTGCGAGGTACCCCAAATATAACTGGTATGGGAGACGAGCCAACCTGGTATAGCTTCACCATTTAGGAGTGATCCGAAAGAAAATAATTAAGTCAATCCAGAACTTCAGCACTAAAACCAAGTTGTCATAGGCATTTATGAAATGGGTAGGTTAAATACTGCATCCTGACTGGTCAAGATTCGTGTGCTGTGGGAGCACAGTGCACAGGTGAAAGAAGTCCTCTCTGCAGTATAGAGCAATGAGGTCCTCTAGAATATCACTGAGCCACTCCGAATGTTGACATTTCGAACAGCAGTCATTTTTTTGTTGTTGTTGTTATACGCTGACTTTCAGAAGTTAGGCAGAATAGCAAAGATTACATCCTCTCAATCTGAGTTACTGGATTAACAAAGTCTGTTTAATTTGTTCCAACAGGATGACAACCAAACAGATGTGCAAGAACCACCACAAAAGAAAGGAAAAGCAGCTATTTCTGTGAATAGACATCTGAAACTATCAGCAGCAGAAACTGACACTATAGAGGAAAATGTCACTGAACAAAATACAAAATGAAACACTTTCTAGGCTATTTCTCTTTCTGATGACTGGATAACAGTCGAAAATCTCAAGATAGACTACAAAACTGTAAGCCTGAATGATCTTTGTCATCTATTAAGGCAATTTTATGCAGAGGCGAGGACATCTGGAAGAGCACAGTACCCCATATCAAGGTTCACTAGCCTGAGATCTGGTTTAAATAGACAACTGAACTCACCACAGACCAACAGACAAATGATTCTTGTCTCTGACACTATCTTCACGACAGCCAGTACTGTCTACCTGTCAGTGCTAAAATCCTACAGACAACAGCATAAAGATACTACTGAACACCACCCTGCTTTGTCAGAGACTGACTTAAAAAAAAATTAATCTTCAGCAACAATCTCACCCCTCACAGCCCTGGCTTACTTAGAAAACTATGGCTTGATCTGCAGCTTAACATGACCAGAAGAGGGACAGAGAGAGTTTTAGAAACCTGAAGCCAAACTCATTCATCATAAAAACTGATGAGAATGAGGAAGAATATGTAACTATAACATTTAATGAGGCCACAAAAAATCATGATTCATCAGAAATAAACCATGAACAACACAGAGGATTTATCTGTGCAATTCCTAATGATTCTATGGTGCTGATTCCAAGATGTATGTAAGTTGCAACATACGCCACTATGCTGGGGACCCTGCATCAGATTCCAGAACAGGCAGGTCCCTGACACCTATGCCCTGTGACATGCGGCAGCTCCAGGATTGTGCACAGGAAGGGCACATCTGACCTGTGTGCCACAAGCCACAGCAATGCCCACCCACAGGGTGCAAGCCATGCATGGCATGGCCCCCGAAAAGCCCCACACCCAGACGCCGTGGCAATGCCCCACAGGGCTGGGGATTGGGTGGGGAACCATAGACAACCCTGAGGAGAATGGCAGGTGGGGGATGTGTACTGCCCTGTGGGGGACTGCTCAAGGATGGGGGCATGGAGGTGCCAGCTGCCCACAGAGGGTGCCCTGCCACTGGAGGTGGGGTGGGGACTTATGTGGGACCATGGGGGGGTCAGCTATTGGGTGCCAGGAATGGAGGTGTGACCCCAGTGGATGTAGGGTACAGTTAGACCAGCTAATAACTGGTCTAACTGTACTTAGACCATGCCTGCTGGGGTCCCTCCTGGGATAGCAAATTGCCATTCCATCAGCCACACACCTGGAATGGGGCTGTAACTGATGCCAGAAATCCCATTGCACAATATCACAGGGGGTTTCTGGTGTAGCCAGTGGTGTATCCCACCTTTGGTGTAGATAGCTGTGCCATGTTGCAGGCCACCTTTCAGAATAGCAGGCGGTGTAACGCATGTCGCAGGGTGTGACTTGCACCATTGGGTTTGGCGCAAGTCACCTTGTGACATGCGTAACCTGTTCTGGAATCAGGCGTCATGTATCCTGTCAGATCATTTGGAAAAGCACTTGAGGAAACTGCCCAAGAATACTCCAGAACTGTATTTACACCCCAGAAGGTTGCCACAAAACATACTTGGTGGCCTGGATGTTTGGTGTGCCCTTGAATCCCTCAGAGTAAATTTTCTATCAACAATGATGTCTCAACTGTGTGCAGAGGCTACCCTGTCATATTGCTACACCAACCACTCTCTGAGGGCTACAGCAGTTCAGTTACTTACCAGACCGGGGCTGGAGATAAGGCAAGTGATGTCTGTTACTGGACACCAAAGTGAAAGTAGCCTTCATTCTTACTGGGCAGCAAGCACCAATGACCAACAAAACCGGAGGTGTTTCCTATCAAAGGAAAATGCCCCCCAAGAAAATGCAGAGTTATGCAGCACAGTTTCCATTTGTGAACGTCACAACTGTCAAATGGGATTGGCATAATCTCTCAGAGATCAGTGTTTCTGCAGCAACACAGACACCAGCAGCAACCCTTTCAATTTTGTGAACTGCACTATTGAAGGCTCTGTTCAATTTATTAATTTTACAGGAAAATGAAGACTGCCTTCAAATCTGCTGATATCATCCAGTTTTAAACTATGTTTCAACTTAAAAGTGCAACTCGCAATTGCAGTGTTTTGTTATTTTACCCACCCCCTGTTTGAATCCTAAATAAATATTTATTTGTTCAATTTAAATTTGAAATGGGTAAGGAAATGTCTGCCTTTAGATTGGCGAACACTTGGTTCTAGCCGTGGTCTTAATAGACCATTACCAGTGGCTACTAACAAATCTCTGCCAACCAGGGCAATTCACATACAAAATTCATACGCCACTTACTTCCTAATTTCCATCACAAACGTGGCTGCCACTTTACTCATATATAAAAACCTTCAACTATGCCCTTAAAATAAAAGTTCATTAAATTAAACAAAGTAAGTAAATAAGTTAATGTTATTACATTCATGAGCACCTCCTTGCACACATACACACATTTTAAAAATCAAGTACTGTTCAGAGTTTCCGTTGCTGGTGTTTCTTTGATGACCATAAAAATCCCCCTCCTATCCCTACTAGTTCTCCAGAGAACTCCCTGCTTCTTACCCTGTAACAGATAAAATTGAGGTTCTGACACCACTTAAGGTGTGCGTGTGTCTGTGTGTGTGGGTGTGTGTGTGTGTGTGCGTGCAAGTGGAACTCTGAAGAATTTTGAATTTATGTATTCCATGTTACCTTTCCATGGGTATGGGGGAGCATTCTACTACTGGAACAATGCAAAGCTTTGAATTCTATTCCATGGTAAACAATCATAATGTATCGAATGTGTAGAAATGGAGATAACTGACAGGTGAATAACATCTGTGGAGGGACTATGTTATTTAGTAACATTTTATTATGTTTTTTGTGGCTTTTTATAGTTTTAGAGTGTTCATTTTTGAAGTTGCCTATGGGCCCATTTTATATAAGCAATAAGGCACTTGAGGGACATTGGTTGTACTAGGTTTACCCCACAGTCAGGGACTGAAAGCACTCAGCTTTGCCTCGAGCCTTACAAGACCTCTGACCATGGGGTAAACCTAGCACAACTAATGTCCTGTCATGCCTTATTACTTAAATAGCAGTCTGAGGTTATAGGTGAAGTGCAACCTACAAAGATTTATTCTTTAAATGTTAGCAGCTTGAATAATCCAATTAAATGGAAAAAGTGCTGAGAGATATTAAAAAAGCATGGCTGATTTTTATTTTTCTCCAGGAGACCCACCTCTCCCATACTGAACATACTAAATTATAGCAATTGGACTCTGGCACAGTGGGAGCTTCCTCTTTCAAAGAGGGCAAGCGGTTGGGTACTGCTGTGGCTCCTACACAGACCCTCAGGACAGATTGACAATAGTTACAGAGACTTATTTAACCCAGCTAGTTACATTAGTCGGTTTGTATTTCCCCCTCAGTTAGTGTGATTATCTTATTGGGGAAAATCCTTGCCTTGATGCAGGAGATTCTTATTATAGGAGGAGATCACAATATGACTTATGACCACTTAGATACCTCCAATCCTTGCCCAGCCCCAAATTATCCACCTCTGCTAAATGCTGTAAAACTCTACTAAATACTTACACCTGAACCGATACTTGGCATCTTCTAAACCCATACATGCCTCTACACTCATTATTCAGCACCACACCATCTATATACTAGAACAGACATATTCCATATTTCTAAACAGCACCAGCATATGGTACTAAATGGGAAATGTTACCCATTGCACTCTCAGAACATGCTCCCCTAGTATCAACGCTAACATGGGGCAGGCCATGGGTGAATACCCTTTGGTGATTTAACAATTCATTGCTTAACCTGGAAGAGTGCTGCACCTTGGTGCAAGATCAGATTAAATAAATCATAGCAGAGAACCAGTCCCCTGAAGTTTTGCCTAGTATTTTGTGGGATACTCTTAAAGTAGTAATCCACGGAGAATTGATTATATTTGCTTTAAGACTTTAAAAACAACGCTCTGAATGATTAAACAAATTGCAAGCCTTCCTTAAGGAGATGTAAACTAAACATATATAGGGTGATGAATCTGTGACTTGTCTAGTGTCCACTACCAGACAAGAGATTCAGGCACTTTTAAATATTAAGACAGAGGCTGCCCTTTGCTACCTCCTTCAGAGATAATATGAATGTGGCCTTCAATCAATCAATCAATCAATCAGTCAATCAATACTTTATTTATATAGCACCCATCTCCAATTGGACTCTGGGTGCTGTACAAAAGAACAATACAAAACATTTAAAAATGCAAAACACAAGTTTAAAACCGCAATAAAATACAGCTGGACTTTTTAGCATAAACCTATCTACTTTACTGAGCATGCTAACCACTATACCACTCAATCAATTAAAGGCTTGTAAAAATAAATATTAGCCTAAAGTCAGATCATATACTAGCGGCCTTCTGTCATTATTATGAACATTTATATACCCCTGAACAACCCTCAGGCCCCATCCAGATTAATAATTTCTTTCTTCTCTGAATCTCCCTACTATACGGCAAAAGCAGATTGATCTTTTAAATGCCCCTATTTCACAAGCTAAACTTAGCGCTATTATTCAGAACCTTCATAATTCCAAATGTTCAGGCCTAGATGGTTATACATCTGAATTTTATAAACAGTTTAAGGTACAGTTATTACCTTACTTAGCCGCAGTCTGCTCCTCTGTAGCTGATGGTAATTCCTCCCCCATCCTGGAATCTAGTTGCCATCTCTGCAATTCTAAACTTAAATAAGGACAACACATTATGCTCCTCTTACAAACCAATCTTGGTCTTAAATATTGATTATAAAATATTTTCTTCCCTGTTAGCTTCCCATATAGATAAAATTTAACCAACCATAATTCAACCAGATCAAATGGGATTTGTTAAAGCCCAACAGACACAGGACAATATTAAATGTACCCATCAAGTTCTCTACCACGTCACCCAGACCAATATCCCTTTATAAAAATATGAAATTGCCAGCAGATACAGGCCATTCAGTCTATCTAGTCTGCTTGAGTGTGCAGCACTTCAGTCCATTAGACTGCTGCTGCCCCCCCTCCTTCTTATGCCCTACCCCCATCTCTCACCCACCCCTCCCGATTTGTATCCTCCCCTTGAATCTGTCCCAACCACTCTTGAAGCCCCCAACACTCTGCAGTGATACAACTTCCTCTGGCAGAGTGTTCCACCCTGCCACCACCCTTTCTGTGAAATAGTGCCTCCTCAGTTCCCTCTTAAACCTGTCCCCTTCCAACTTCATAGAGTGTCCCCTGGTTTCACTTCTGCCCTTCAGATTGAACATACATCTGATGTCTGCGTTGTTCAAACCCTTCAGGTACTTGAAGGTCTCAATCATATCCCCCCCTCTCCCTTCTTTTCTCCAGGGTATACATATTGAGCTCTCTCAGTCTCTCCTCATAGGGTGTGTCCCCCAACCCCAGGATCATTTTTGTTGCCCTGCGCTGTACCCCCTCCAGTAGTTTGATGTCCCATTTCGAGTAGGGGAGCCACAATTGCACACAGTACTCTAGGTGCAGTCTCACCAGGGACCTGTACATGGGCAAGATGACCTCCCCACTCCTAGAAGTAATTCCCCTTGCTAGGCACCCTAGCATCTTGTTTTCCTTCGCTGCCACCTTCCTGCACTGAGCAGAGTGGTTCATCTCCCTGGTTACCAGCACTCCCAGATCCTTCTCCTCCTTGGATTTTGTTAACGGGACACCCTCCAGCCAGTAATTGTGTCCTGGATTCTTGCCTCCTAAATGCATCACTTTGCACTTCTTGGCATTGAAACCAAGCTGCCAAGTGTGAGACCATTCCTCCAGTTTTGACAAATCCTCCTGAAGTACTTTTGATCCCTCCTCCCCATCTACCTTGGCACAAATCTTTGTGTAATCTGCGAAGAGGCTGATCTTGCTCTTAATCCCTACTGCAATGTCAGCTATGAAAATGTTAAACAGAACCCGTCCCAACACCGAGCCCAGTGGTACACCCATTTGTTACTGCCCTGGGTTCAGATGTCTCCCCCTCCACATTACTACCTTCTGCTGTCTACCCTGCAGACAGTTCTCAACCCATCTAACCAGTTTCCTCCCTGCTCCCAGACTCTTCAACTTGCAGGACAGCCTATCGTGTGGCACCTAGTTAAAGGCTTTGCTGAAATCCAGGTAGTGGACATCTGCCACATGTCCCCTGTACAGTGCCCTCGTAACCAGTCATAAAAATCAACCAAGTTCATCTGGCAGGATCTGCCCGGGACAAACCCATGCTGCCTGCGGTCCTGGAGATTGTTAACCTCAAGAAATTGCACCAGTCTTTCCTTGCAGATTGTCTCCATCAGTTTTCCCACAATTGCAGTAAGGCTCACCGGTCTGTAGTTCCCAGGTTTGTCCTTGGGACCACTCTTATGGAGAGGTACCAGATGTGCTTCCCTCCAGCACCTGGGCACGCACCCTGAGTTCAGAGAGGTATTGAACAGGTCTGCTAATGGCCCTGCCAGGACCTCTGCCAACTCTCAGCACCCTGGTGTGGACTCCGTCTGGGCCAGGTGCCTTGTCCACCTTCAGGGACTTAAGGCCCTCCCTCACCCTTTCCACCGTGATTTCTCCATCCATGGTTGCTTCTCCTCCACCCTCTCCCACGTTGGCTTTCTTCTCAAGTACGTGCCCATCCCTCTCCTTGGTGAAGACTGAACAGAAGTATTCATTAAGTTCTTCTGCCTGCTCATCCCCCTTTTCTACCCACCCACTTCTCCTCCTGATCCTGGCAATTTGATCCTTGCTCTTCCTCTTCTGTCTGATATATCCGAAGAAATCCTTTTCTCCTTCTTTGATCCCCTGCGCTAACCTCCATTCCCTAGCCACCTTTGCTGCCCTTATCACTCTGCTCACTTCTCTGGATTTCTTCACACATTGTTCTCTGTCTTCTGCCCTGTTGGATCTCTTGTAGATCCAAAATGCATTCCTCTTTTCCCTCACTTTCTCCACAACCTCTCTACTCATCCAACTTGGTTTCTTGGTCCTGGCTTTCTTGCTCTGGCTCTTGACACAAGTTTTAGTGGCTTCAGCCAGTCCTGCTTTGATGACTGCCCATTTTTGTTCCTTGTCCATTTCTGGGTGGATGATTGCCATATCACTTTCCAGTATGTGTCCCATCCTGCCAAAGTCCACCCTTTTGAAGTCCAGGACCCTAGTTTTTGTAGTGGCTACTTCCCTGCCCAGATTGATTGAGAACCACACTGTGCAGTGGTCACTTCCTCCACCCTTACATCCCTGACGTGTTCACCATCTTCCAGTACCAGGTCAAGTATATTCCCCTCCCTCATTGGCTCCATTACCCTCTGGGTAAGGAAGCCATCCTGAAATGCTTCCAGGAGGATCTGCTCCCTGGCACAAATCATTGCTGGGATGCTCCAATCCACCCCTGATAGATTAAAATCCCCACCACCACTGTGCTCCCTTTGCTACTATGCCTCCTTATCTGCTCCCTCAGTTCCCTGTCAATGTCCTCCTTCTTGGCCGGAGGTCTATAAATAACCCCCAGACAGATCTTGATCCCTTTCTGGCTGTGTAGTTGCAGCCAGATTACTTCCGACCTGCCCTCCTCCCCTTCCTCCCTATTACATCTGATCCCTTCCCTTACGTAAATGGCAACCCCCCAGCCTTTCCTTTATCTCTATCTCTCTGGAATAGTTTGTACCCTGGAATGGTTAGGTCCCAGTCATGGTGCCTGGTTGCCCACATCTCAGTATTAGCAGCTATGTCCACCCCCCCCCCCGCCATCAGTGCCTGCAGCTCTGACAACTTGTTCTCCAGGCTCCTTGTATTTAGTGAAACCATTTTCCATGCTGCTTCTATCCTTCCTGCTTCCTTACCCTTCATTTCAATCCCTATTTTGCCTAAGGTCATATCTATCCCTGTGGTAGGGGAGGTCCATGGGACCCCCTCTCCTGGTAATTCCCATCTCCAATTCCTACCCCCACCTAGTTTAAATGATACCTCGCACTGATGAAATCCCCCAGCTTCTGCTTCAACACCTGTGACCCTGCTCTGCTGAGGTGTAACCTATCCCCTGCATAAAGATCTTGTTATCCCATGTTCTACCCGAGTCGCCCACCAATCCATACCCCTTGGTCCCACACCATTCCCTCAGCCACTTGTTGAAGTCACTGATTCTTCTCTTCCTGCCTGTACTGGCCCTTGGCACTGGCAGAACTTCTGAGAAGGCTACTGTTGTTCCTTCTTTGCTGCATAGTTTTCCCACTTCCCTGAAGTTGTCTTGTACCTCCTCTGTCCTCCTCCCTTCCAGATCATTTGTTCCCAGGTGCATCACAATGTGCCGCTTTCCCTCCATCTTCCCCACATATCTGCCCATATTCTGCCCCACTCTACTCGCTGTCATGCCTGGCATGCACTCTACCCAGTTGCTACTTTTTCTGGCACCCCTTCCCCCCCCATCTTATACCCTTAAGTAGAGAATCCCCTAGAATTATAACTCTCTGATGCTTATCCTGCTTACCCTCGTGTTGCCCTTTATTCCCCTGCCCTCCAATTTGTGAGGCCCTCTCATCCTCCTGTCCGACCTACCCTTTGCCTCCCCTAACCTTTCCCCTGTCCTCTCCCCCCTCACAAATATGACGTGGGTACTGACCTCCACCTCCAAACTATTTTCCATCTCTGGAACCTCCCCTTTGCACTCATTTGTTGCTCCATCCACCATGCTACCTTCTCCTCTGCTATTACTTCACTGTGTCTTCCCTGAAATGTGGTCGTCCCCCACTCTGACTCCCCTCCTCTCCCTATCCTTAGCCTTCCCCGGCCTGCCTGCCACTTTTCCTGTCCTCCTGTCTCCTTGCTCCTTCCTTCCCTCTGGAGAGACTGATCACCATCATCACACCATCACCTCGTTGACCCCCCCCCCCAGCCACTGTGTCTTCTTGGTGTACTGCCTACTGCCTCCCCACTGTGTAACTTTTCCCCTGTAGCATCCTCTCTCTGCTCCTTCACTGTAACTTCCCTCCTCTCTGCTACCTGGTCTTCCAGAGTAGCCAATGCTAAGAATCTGTTTGCAGTGCTAATCACCTTTTCTTGAATGAGTCCAGTCCCCCTTCCCACAGGCTGATATCTTTGCTCTGACCCAGTCTTAGTCATGCCCCTGTGCCTGACCCTCCTCCAGCCATCACTTCCTTTCCTTGGCTGCACCTGCTTGTGTGGCCCTCCTGCTGTCCCACCTAGCTCTCCCTTATTTTTACTTGTTTTGAGTTCTTTTGGATGCCTCATTAGTTTCCCCTCCTGGCTGTGTTCCCCCATATTCTGTCTCCTCCATGCCTCCAGTTCCCTCCTCAACCACCCTATTTCCTTCCTAAGCTGGCCCATCTGCCAACACACCCTACAACCCCTTAACCTTCAAGCCACTCCCAGGAATATGACTGCTCCACATCCTTGGCAACATACAACCCTTCCCATCTCCTGCCCTATTTGACTGCCCCTGCTCATCCTCTCTTCCCTTAACCTGGTCCTACCCCACTGCATGGAACCCTTCCTCCACCTTGGACTCCCCATGTCTGTACAGGAAATATGCGGCCCTCCCAGTTAGGCTCTTCTCTGTCTACCAGCATGGCCCACTGCCTGCTGACCTCCCTGCTGATGCCCTGCAGACGCTACTCAAGATGCTACACTCCTGCTTCATGGCACTCAAGCTTCGGGGTCACTTGGTCCCCTTTGAAATATAATTGGATCCCAGCCCCACTATTGGTTGGTCTGAGTCATGTGACCACCCCTCCCCCTCCTGTGTATTTCCTAATCTCTCCCTCCCTCCCTCAGTTAAATGTCTCCCTCCTCCCAGCAAGACAACATCATTTGTTTTGAAGTTACACTGTTTAAATCACACAGCATCTCATGAAATGCTACCTCAATCCTAAAAGAAAACAAAGCACTGAGAAAGTACTTATCTTCTAGTTCCAGCTGCCTGCCTCCTTCTGCTGAGTTTCCTCCCTTTTCTATTGCTTAGTCTTGACACAGAGAAGGCTTTTGAGTGGGTGGCATGGCTCTTTTAATTTATGGTTCTACAGCTTATGAGGTTCCTCTCTGAACATACCACAATTCTGCAAAACCTATATGGTGCTCTGCAGACTTATGTTAAAATTAATGGGCAGATTTCACCCCTTCCATCTTTATAGGTGCACAAGACAAGGATGACTAGGTCGGCCAAGCAATCCTGATCTGCTGTCAAATTCTATGTTCCTATGTTTCTATGGATGCCCCTTATCCCTTATCCTTTCTCCTCTTTGCTTTATACCTGGAATTACAGGCACAGGCCCTGAGACAGGCCATTAAAGTCCATGGTATAGATCTCAAAAGTAAGTAGCAGAAATTTGTGTTATACACAGACAATTTATCACTATACATCACAAAACCAGATCATTTGCTGTCAGTGTACAAGATAAATACAGCAAAGACGGAGGTACTTCAGTTTACCTTTCAACCCAGCCCTAAAATTATAGCAGCATTCCCCTTTAAATGACGCATGAGCTCCTTTAAATACTTAGGTATTCACCTTACTAATGACCATGCACAACTATATGCCGCAAATTATGCTCCCCTTACTCAAACCTTCCAAATAGACTTCACCAGGTGGAATACCATAAATCTTCCCTTAATCCACTGACTTGAATGTATCCTTATGAATATTCTACCACGGGTTCTGTACGTTGCTTAAACCATACCCTCCCCTTGCAGCATTTGTACACCCAGGTTTGGAATAAAGGGATTTCTCATTTCATATGGGCATCTCACCATAAAATGAACCCCCCCCCCAACCCCTCAGCTCCCAAAGTCCAAAGCTGGCTTAGCTCTTCCACACCTGGCACACTATCATACTGTTTCCAACTTCTCACAGTCCTGTATTGGCTCTCCCTCAAATTATCAAGCCCTTTGGAAAGATTTAGAAATGACAGAGGAAGAATTATATCCACTCACTAATGGGGTGCTGCAACCCTATACTATGACTCAAATTTCCTCGCTGGAGAATCCTTTTACATCTACATCCCTTCCAGCCTGGCATATCATGGTGGTGCAGCCTGCTGTCTTGCCCTGTTATTTGCTAATACCATTAGCCTAGAATCCTGTTTCCCCCAGCCAGGCTGGATATCTTTTTCCAACGTATGGAGTGACTGGGTTTTTTTCTTCCAACCCATGCCATGCAGTGCCCTGAAGTAGTTGAGTCTCAAACCCTTGTCACCAAATACCACTGGAGGCCCACTGAATATTGATGCTATATGCAGGTCCACAGTTTTATTTAAAAACAATGAGCTGCGCACCCCCCTTGTAGTAACCTCCTAATGTTTATTCCTCTAGTGCTTCGTACCACAGCAGGGGGTCTCATTTTATTCATTGACATCGCACTTATGCATTAATGGAGCTAACAGGCCTGTCTATAGAATATCTTCACATTAAGTGGCAAACAGACCTTGGTTTTGAAATAGATAGCAGACCATGGGACAAATACCTTTCATACTTTAATAGACTTACTTCCTCCTACACATGGAAGGAATATTCCTGAAAATGTTTTGCTAAATTTTTTTATGCCCTGGTACAGGACCCAAAGTTTGCACCTTCAATGGCACTCTCACATTGGACAAAATGTGGGTAATCTAGAGCAACTCATGCACATATATTTTGGTTTTGCCCACAAGTATGGGCATTCTGGGATGCCTCACTATTACAATTACAGTAACTGTTTAGGCCCTCTCTTCAAATTACTGCATCGCTGATTTTCTTTTTAGATATGCCAGAGGGGCACCACCAATCACAAACTCCAGAGCTGTTATCTATCTCTATACTGCTTGGTAAAAAAGCTATTACAAAAATGTGGCTGAAGGAGGAGTCTCCCTCTGTACAACTCTGGCATCAACTAATGATTAATATGTACATGATGGAAAAACTCACAGCAGAACTCCGACACGCTATAGATAAATTTGAACTGCAGTGGTGCAGATGGGTTTTGTATATGTCAGCCATTAATGCAGAATTTGTTCCAAAGCTGTTTCTTATATTTTGTTGCCTCTCACTCTAGGTATCTTTTAGCCCTTTATTTGTATTCCGTCAAGTACTCATTGTATATCTTTTTTTTATCTGATAACCCTGCAGCTTGTATGTTGTCTGTGTGTGTCATATGGAAAATGCAATAAACATATATTGAAAAATAGCAGTCTGAGTGCTTTATTTATTATATTTATGTTATTTATATATGGTAGGCAGTCTTCCAGTGGTATCGCCTGTGTGACAGCAGCACAACCTGCCCCCCCACACACACACACACCATAGGACCATAAGAAGAAGAATGGAAGTTTGAATGGAAGCTCACAATCATTCTGGATTACATTTTCAAAAAGTAAGTATCCTTACATTTCTATTCTTGCCACACGATATCTGGCACATCTGTTGCAAAGCAATGAAATGCTATGGCTCCAGAAGCCTGCTGATAACATGCAGATTAGCGTGACTTTCTTCACTGCCTACATGGCAGATGGATGCATGCTGCCAGCAGACTCTCCTCATTACCCCACTCTCTGAGCTACAGGCCTTGATACAGATATGGCACTGCACATGTGAGTTTCACAGATTAATGGAGCCAAACTGTTGTATCTGCTAAAACTGACATATTTTTAAACTGCTTATGTTTCTGACTCAGGTTTTATTACTTATGCCAGCAGAGCACACAGCAGCGGAATGTTCTTCAGTGACAACACCGCAGATGGACTTGTGCTGTCAGTCATGTCTGCATGCAATACCACTCTCCTCAGTGTGCACATATTAAGGTAATCCTGGCAAAATCAAAAAACTGGGTGACATTACAAAGTGCTGACCTCTTATCTGGCACCAGTGAGAAAAGTGTGGCACCCAAATATTGAATATAAAAAAGCTTTTTTTAAACTGATAAATAGGGACTACTTTATATCAACCAGGCCACTTATTCAAATGTAGCACTAAATCTCAGTCTCTTCTTGTGTGGTGCATGAATTTTTTTTCTTTCTTTTAGTGGAAATTTCATAACAGCAATAACACACTCTGGGGTTTGTGCATTGTGGTGTCACAACACACACCCAGGGGCATACTGTTCTCTGTCCATGGTGTCATGCCTAACAACACACACATGGGTGTGTGTTGCGATACCATAATGCACACCCTATCATGTCCTATTGCTTACTTGACTAACAGCTGATGATCCACCAAGGCAAATACCTTGGTAAAGTCCACAAAGATTGCAAGAGTTATCAATCCAGCATCCATTGTCTGGTGTAAGTCATTTGTGAGCCTGCCTGAGACCATTGCTGTGTTATGGTTTTCCATGTTCCCATGTTGTGATTGTAAAAATGTATTATTGTCTTCAGTGAACATTATTAGCTGGTCACAGACAAATCTTTCCTGTATCTTGGCAAAGGCTGACAGTAGAGATATAGGACTGTAGTTTTGTGTCTTAACCCAAGGCCCTACTTTATGAATTAGGCCTACAAATACTCTTTTCCATAATTGGGGGACTTTGCAGTAATTAAGGACAAATTAGAGATTTTTGACAGTGGTAGCACTATGAATGAAGCAGCTAATTTGAGAAATATTGGCTCTAACAAATGATTCCTTGGCACTTTATCAACTTGGAGCATTTTCAAACAACAAACAACTTATTTTACAGAGAACCGCTTCAGATGAAAAGGGGGTCTATTTAATAGTGAGCTACTTGCTAATACTGGTTCTTTTAATTGACAAAATACAGGTAAAGCTTTATCCATGTTTGTCAGCACTGAGTTAAAATTATCTGCAGTGTCTGGAAAATATGTTACAGTCCTATCCTCTATCTCAGCTGGATTCAATATTTTATTTACATTTATCTAAATTATCCAAACTCTCTTAGTATGTTTGAAAACATTTTGCTGTTGCTACTTCATATGCAGTAATTTGTTCTTGCAGATATACTGTAATTGCCTTTTTCCAAGAGTTTCTAGTTTAATAACATTTCTTCCAAGATTCCTCTGTTTATATTTGTTTATTACTTTCTGGTAGACTATGTCGCTCCTTCATAAGAGACACCAGTAAAGGATCTAACCAGCTATTACTTGCTCCCCTTAGCCCTCTTTTCGTTACATGGTCATGTCTGTTAATGACAACTACAATTTCTACACAACAAAATTCAAGGGTGAGATTTACATCTTGTATGCAATCCGTAAAGGTCTGTTCTTTTAGAACTTCTTGGAGGACAGGAAAGAAAGAGGGGACATGACTGAGATAGACAAATACCTGCAGAGGTACAACCAGGCAGACCAAGCAGAGCTTTTCCAACTTGAAGAGAAGTTCATCCATGAGGGGGGCATAATTTATAGCTAGTGTGGGAGTTCAGAAAATATGTTATTTTTAATGGCAATGGCAGTGGATAATTGGTATAGCAATAGTATACCCAGCACAGTAATTAATGCAATAAACATTGCTGGATTTAAAAATGTCCAGGATGGAAACAAAAGGATTAGGAGCATTAGTGCTAGAGGGAAGATCCATATCAAAGTAGCTTCAGGTAGGGTTGCAAGGAAAATTGGATGGACTCCAAGGGTTCAGTATTCAATAGGGTTCAAAGCACAGTGCAAATGTTTGTGTTGCACTTTGTAATTACTCAGGGGTCCCAGGATGGTATATTCAGTCAGGCGGTAAACAACTAAATATAGGGCAATATCAGGGGAGTGATAAGTCAAGTAGCACCGCCCCAACATGGCTTTTGAAACTGGCCCCAAGAGTTGATAGCACCAGAGCGCTATCTGCAATTTTCAAAGGTACCAATGCAGATGAGTCTATTAGGAATGCAAGGTGCTAAGGGGCCATTTGTATGACCATTCTGGGCCCATTGGGATGGGTAACAGAGACAAGTATTGCAGCATTACTCCCCAGTCCATGATAGCCATAGCTATCCCTGGTGGTAGTGGTCCCCCCCCCTCTCCGATCGCAGTCCTAACATAAAAATAATATTCTAATATTTCCTGGTGCTAGTAGTCCCCTCCCAATTGCAAGCCCCAAAGAACAAATAATATGCCCTGGTGGTAGTGGTTCCCCCCCCCCCCGATCACCAACACCAAAGTAAAAAGACTAATCCCTGGTGGTAGTGTTCCCTCTAGCTGAAAACCACCCTGGAAGTAAAAAAAAACATTCCCTGGCATCCAGTACTCCCCCATGGCACTGGGCACCCCTCCCTTCACCTTAGCATTATCTGCTGTGCCATGGGTGCATACGGCGACTGGCACAGCCTTCCTCACACCTCCTCAGCTGGTTGCCTTATGTCCAGGAAGGGAGCATGCCTCTTATTTATAGGACAGGGTGACATCACCCGGGATTCTTTCATTGTGTTAGGGGCTGGTGATTGGGGAGCGGGGGAATCACTAGCAGCAGGGATTTTTTTTTCACTTAGGGACTGGTGAAGGGGGGTGCCACAGACCACAGGGGTGGGTATGCTCCCCCAGCGGCCAACTGGCTGATTGGCTGCATTGCCTCTGGCAGCCACTAGATTTGCATAGAATAAAAGGAGGTTTTCATCGATGGTATTTGCACAGCACAAAAGAAATGTGCAAAACCCTTCTGCACCTTTCAAATCTAGTGAATATCAGCTTGCTCTGATATTCCTGTCCCCTCACTACCATTTGCATATTCCACCCCTTTCTTGGTTTGTGCAGGTGCTACACCTGTTTGCCAGCTCAACAGCGCCCTTTCAATATTGGGCTCCAGTGCAAAGTCTGGTTTGCACGGGCAAACACTGGTTAGCACCTGCTCAAAGATTTGAGCATTGGGCTCTAAGTCTTTTCTTGTCCTTATCTTTCTATCTTACTCTGTTATTATGTCTCAGTGGTAAATTACATAGGGACATCTAAATCAGGGTTTTTCAACCTGAGGCCTGTGGCCCCCTGGGGGCCCATGAGCCTTCACTGGGGTGACTTTGGCAGGTAAGACACAACAAGTAAGCACAGTCTTCCTATTAAATAGCATTTTATAATGCAAAACAAATTGTCTGTTCATGACATTTTTCATTCTTATTCATTCTTCTTACTGAATAAAGTAAAATTTCAGTCACAAGATTGCGGTGTGTATATTTATGGAATGCATGAAAACAGAGGTCAGAGAAAGAAGTAATTGCCTAAGCTGGGACTTGAACCCAGGTCACCTGGAATACCGTTCCAGTTGCACTGCCAGGTGCACCACCAAGGTAAATGGAAACTGGGCCATCCCCGAGCAAATTTCTCTTTCTCCAATGAACAACCTGGTGCTGCACAAATAATTACAATACATTTTCAATCATAAGAGTGCAGTATGCATATTTATGGAGTGCATACAAACAGAAGAGAGAGAGAGAGAAAGAAGTAAGTGCCTCAGCTGGGACTTGAACCCAGGCCACCAAGAATACTGTTCCAGTTGTTGTGCCACCAAGGCAACTGGAAACTGGGGCCATTCCCAAGCACATTACTCTTTCTCCAATGCACAATCTGGTGGTGCATCTGGTAGTGCAACTGGAACGGTATTCTTGGAGGCCTGGGTTCAAGTCCAACTGAGGCACTTATTTCTTTCTCTCTCCTCTGTTTGTATGTGTTCCATAAATATGTACAGCACACTCTTGTGGTTGAAAGCACCAGGTTTTGCACTGGAGAAAGAGTAATGTGCTCATGGACGGCCCAGCTTCCAGTTGCCTAGGTGGTGCAGCTGATAGTGCAACCAGAACAGTATTCTGGGTGGCCTGAGTGCAAGTCCCAGCTGAGGCACTTACTTCTTTCTTTCTCTCTCCTCTGAATAAAGTGAAACACTGGTAAAAATTAAAATCTGCTTGGGAATAGGGTGTCTTGGAAAAGTATGGTCATTGTCAGGGGGTCCTTGGGCATGCCTGGTCAGGATCAGGGGGTCCTCAATATCAGAAAGGTTGAGAGCCCTATATTCTAAATGAAACAAAATATTGGATTATACATTGAACATTTTGGAGGATATAGAGTAATTCAGAGTCACTGTGGTGTGTTAATGGTATATTTTTCATCTTATTCTATGCTTTTGTTGATCTTCAAGGGTACCCAATACTCAGTAGATGCATATTTACCTCCCTGTGCCTAAATGAGCTTATTAAAGTACTTGGATGTACTAATTAACCAATTAATCATTTATGTATGCAATGTTGTGTGAATCATACTGATGTACAGTATACAGCTATGACCTTTTCTGTACATTACTTAGTAAACCCAATTAAAAAAAGCAAAACAGAAATAATTACTTTCATTCTGATATAGCACATCAAGATAAGACTTAGCAGACAGGGCTATTGTAGAAGCAGATTTTTAATTTTCAACAAAATGTTTGTAAGCTAGATGTCATTGAAAGACTTGGAAGCATGGCTGTTCTAAACCTGCTATGTGAAGTAGCTGCACAGTGAATAGAGAAATGAACCAAACAGTCATTGTACCTGATAGACCTGCTGTTAATATATTCATATAAAAATGTATTTTTACTAATAACTAGGCAAGAAGCAGCTTTTAAACAGCAGTACTGTACGTCTTTAGAACAGCATTAGTCTTTTATTTATTTATTGATCATTTTTTATTGGGAAAAGCACAATGAGCTTCCAGGTGCAACCTAGTGAAGGGGATGACAAGTAGGGGGGGACTACAACAATATGAAAATAGCACATTGTAATTAATCAAATCAGTTAAAATGTATAAAAAGTCTGAAGGCAAGTACAATGTAAAAATGAATTATAGGGAAGGGCAGCCGAGGGCACCAGGGATATGAAAGGACAAAGGGGGCCTCCTGATGGCCCAGTGGACTTGCACAGTGCTTCTGTACCAGTGACCCAGGTCCTGGAGTGGACTCAATGAGCCAGAATTGTGGTGGCCAGGGCTGGGGAGTGCTGCTTCCAGCAGTATAAGCAAGCTCAGGATGGAGACAGCAGATGCTCGACAATGCAGCAGCCGCTTGTGGTGAGCCACGGAGCCTACTCCAATGCAGGGGGAGTGCACACACCAATAGTACGTTGCATTGACCAAGGCCACACAAAGACAGCAGGCACAGAAAAAATAACTGGGCTGGAAATCACAGCTGCCATCCATTTGACAGTATGGCCTGACAGGCAATATCCCTCATGCACAGGTTATATCTTGATGTAGATCACAGTCAGCCAGAGGCATAAAAACTATGTTGAAAAAAAAGCAGAAGGGACCTTGAGGGAGTCAGTGAGTGAGGGGAGAGAGGGGAATGGTAACTGTTGTCAGGTACAACCCAGGGGAGAAGATTACAAGTAAAGTACTTGAATATGGTTCTGGGTGGTCAGGGCGCTGGCATCAGGGTGCCGTCAAATACAGTGCCAGCAGGAGGTCGCTGGCAGACACAACGCTGGACCTCAAAGCCACATGGGACTGGGAGCACCACCCAACACAGTGCAGCCGGGCAGTGCCACATACCGCACACCTACCGACCCACCCACCAACAGCCTACGGGGCCACAAGAGATGCAGCAACACTGAGGAGACTCACTGTGCCCAGTGCACCAGAGACAGCGCTCCCATGAACCCAATGCATATGGGACCAGGGCACCATGTACCAGACCACATAGCATAGCCACCGTCTCACACGCCAAGTGCCACAGTAATGCTTCACCCAACACTGATCGCCATCAACAGTAGAGCTGACCACACTGCAGCCTGGAGCCATACATGGGCGATGGGCCATCTTGTGAGGCAACCCCCCCCCCGGAATGTGCATGCCTGAAGCTGTTGGGAGGTGGAATTTAACGCCTGTGTTATGCGATAGTATAGATTTCCACCACATTATCCCATGTTATGCTTTCACTGTTGTTACAGCCTAGAGGTATATAGTTTGTCATGCTGACATTTGGAAGCATCTCTTTAATATACAGACACCCATGTTACGTGATTATGGTGGTGGTGGGCAGGGGTAACATGACACCGACAGGGAGAAGCATCACCCATGTGACTGGTACCGGCAGGGGGCAGCAGAGCATGTAGCTCTACTCACAGGCACCACACTGTACTCCAGAGCGCCAGGTGCCTGTTACACAGACGTTCTGATTGTGGGGGTGCCCTTGCTGTTTTCGCCCTCTCGCCAACACTCTGAATGATGGCACCCTGATGCCGGCACCCTGACCACCTGGAACCCTTGAACACAATAACAAAATATGGTACAGAAGCAAAGTAGGAGAGAAGATTACATGTTAAATAGTCAAATACAATAATATAATATGGCACAGAAGAATGGGGAAATGGTAAATATTCAAAACAGCGAAGTCAAGTACAAGAAATACAATTTATAAATGGTAACAGTTGAGAAAGATTTGCAGTTGGGATACAACTAAATGCACCAGTGGATATTAAGGGATGGTTGGGGCAGGCCAGGCAGTAAGAGGAAAAGAGAGACTGTGGCACTTTTCTGGGGGAGTAGGGAAGTAAGAGGAGGGAGTTGGGCTGGCCCATTGGCACTGTGGTAGTGGTACTGCTCGTGACACTGGTAGCAAGCCTTGATTTCTGGGGACTGGTTGGGGGGGGGAGACTGAGCAATGCTAGAGGATGCTCTCATCCTCTAGGCAGTGAGTTTTGATGTCTCCTCTACAACACTGCCACCTGGCTGACCCCAGGTAGTAGTACAGGCAGCAAAGGTCCAGAAGGAGAGAGGGATGTCGACTGGTCTCCACTCTAGCATGCACACGTGCATGCATGTGCACACACACACACACACACGCAGCACACACACACACACACACACACACACACACACACACACACACATACAAGTATGGAGCCCCAATCATGCTAATGTCTCAGAACATGAAAATCGCCCTAGTTGAGCAGAATGACACCAGGTACACTCAGGCCCCAACCCCTGCTATAATCTCATGATGCACCCTGAGAACTTCTGCCTCTGCACTCAGGAGGAGGTGGGAATTGTGAATCTGGGACCTCTGCCACAGGGGTGGGGTAAGCCCATATGGAGCTGAAAGACATAGGGGGATGAGCTTTGCTTCACAGTCTTCTCTTCCAAACTGCACAAGATGACATACAGTAAGAGGTAACTCTTTCAGCATATTTTAAAACAGCAATGCAATGAAATTTTTTTTTGTTCAAAAAGTTAGTTTTAGCTACAGTTAATAAAAATATTCATGTATTTCTCATTTCTACTTTTCTAGGTCTCTCCAACACTGTGCAGCATAAGTTTTTTTTTGTTTGTTTTTTTCCTTTTCTCAACCCTAACCCTTGCCAGGTCTACAATGCTACTTCTGTCAAATGTGGTGGCCATCTTTTTGCCTTGAGAAAAAAGTTAAAATAAAATATTTATAAAATGCTCACATTTTTTAGTTTCAGCAGTGTATTTGCTTGACCATAGGTCATTACAAATTTAAATCAAAGAACCAAAGGCACCAAAAGGCAGCAAATTACAGAAGGCGAATTTTAGTGATGTACTGGTGGGCAGCATGAATGGGGGATGGGGACGTATGCCCTTGAGCTTTGAGGCTGAACACAATACTTGCACAAGGATAAGTACCTATATTATCCTATCACACTAACAAGAGAAAATAATACTGAACAAATGCATACATCGCCCTCAAAGGTGCCACCAGTCAAAAACAATCCGAAGCATAGAAGCAAAAGGATTGAGTACTCACCAGACTAGAGGTCGAATAAACTAAAAAACCAAAAGACAAGTGAACACCGCTACATATTGGCTTGGGAAAAATGACTCTTCCTCGGGGGGGCAGAACAAATAAGTCTTCTTCAGGGTGTCCAGAACAAATCAGTTTTCCCCAAGAAGAAGACTCATCTGTTCCAAGTCGATACATAGGGCTGTTAGCTCATGTACTATATTTAATCAAATTTATAACAGTCTATTCTGCCTCCGGTCTGGTGTGTACCCAGCCCTTTTGCTTCTATACTAAAAAGGAACATAGCCTCTTTACTTATAGTGGTCCTCAGGCACTGTCTGTCAACCTCTGGTCGGTGTAGGCTCTCAGACAAATCAAAGTGAATTTTCAGGGTTTTTTTGCAAAACACTGTTAGTTGGCTTCATTTGAACTGAAATCTCAAAACATTTCAAAAATGTTAAATTTCATAACATTGTATTCTTTATGATCAATGACAGTTGCAGGAAATCAGGCTATTTTCCCCAGAGACTTAAATATGTGCCCTGCTGCTTTCCTGCCTTTAAAGAGCAAGTGCTTAGTAAGGATGTATAGCTTAAAGAAGGAAGGCTTGTGTCCTTTTGATGCCTCTGCGATCATTTTGTTTGTTTTTATTATTTTAGTTACCTTTTCATCATTTTATTTATATTTTGTTAACTACTAGTAAAAAAATAACCCAACGGAATACTTGAATTATAATGTCAGAAAAGTTTCACTGGCAAGGCTGGCAGTGTATTTCAATGGGAAGCTGCAAACTTGCTTTCAGGTTTTTATAGAGAAATAACACTTTTTGCCACCAAAATAACATATATTTATTAGCAATAAATGCTTTTGAAAACATGCAATATTTTCTTATAACTTAGCTGGGGCCATTTTTTTTCATAAGCAAATTTTACATGGGAAGAAGAAAAGAGAAGTCAGTTACAGTTTTAAAAATTGTAAAATCCTACAGATGGATCACAATAGTGCAAACATACAAAAGGCAAAGCCTGTTGCTGAAAGAAGTATTCATTTCTTTAGAAAAAAGATAGAAAAATATATCTAGTTTTTCATTGAAATACACTGGGCTCCAAAATCGTTGGCAGTTTCTGACATCACAATACCAGAGTTCTATTGAATTCTTTTTACTAGCACAGTGAAAGGCAAAGGCTAAAAAATCTTGTTTCACTGCACAAGCAAAATATTCTATTATAAAAGCAGGAAGCAAGTACTAACACAACAGCATTCAGTACATAAAATAGTCAGTTGCCTATTTATTAGCAGTAAATACCTGGGGCAGGATTCACAAAGAAAGACGAAATTCCCGCAGCTACTGGAAAAAGGCTTGCTGCAGTGTGGAAAACGCAGCTGCACTGTATTCTCAAAGAAAACCAGCACAGCTGTGGATTTCCATAAAAAGTGCCGCAAGTGTGGCAATATAGCTGCTGCAGGACTTGCACAAGTGCTGCGAATCTGCAGCTGCGGAGGCTGTGGAGGCACAGCAATAGAGAACCACTAGCTGAAGCAGCAGACTGTAACAGTGCTGCTATAATATGAGGCTGACAGCACACACAGAGACCAGCAACCAGTCCCCAACTGGGACCACAGCAGCACCACAGGTACCAGTGATACCTTGGCACCACAGTGGCTGACTGTCCCTGCTGGTCGTCCCTCCCTGGGGTGTTCCTGTAGCCTGCAGGGGTAGCACTCACTGCTGGCTGGTCAGGCTCTACTGCTTGTGGGACTCTGTCATGGGCTGCACTGGGTCTAGTGGTTGTTGCCTGTTGCCATATCATGGCAATGTGTGCTTTCAGTGCTGTAACATCAGCCACTGCTATACTGTCTGAGTTGCTATTACCTGTGGTACACCTCCACCTTAATTGATTCCAATTGCTGGGGCACTACTGCAGTGTGCTGAGGGAGAGTTATACCTCATCCCACTATGTGTAACATTCTTTCCTCAGCTGCAGGAAAAACCTGGCTGTGAATAGCCTTTCAGGGGCTGTGCCTTACTTATCTCACACCTTTTTGTCCTGAGGGAGTTCTGCAGCTGCACTTTTTTCCACGGTCCATAGGGGTTTTTCCCGCAGCTGCGGGGGTTTTTGTGAATAGCACTTGGCGCAAACTCCCCTTTTTTTCCATAGCTGAGGGAGTTTTGGGGACTTAGGGAAGGTTTTGTACCTTCTGAGAGCTTTGAGAATCCTGCCCCTGCTCTTTAAGTCATAATCTTTTGCTGTGACATCACAACCTGTTACTATGGAAATGAGTCTCATGCCACAGAAGACTGTGACATTAAGGCAGAAAAAGCAGCAAGCAGCAGGAACAGAAAGTCTAAGGAGTCACTGTTCATGCAATATGTGCTCAGTAATAAATTCTGGCCAGAGCCGATAGGGCTGCAGCCGAGGATTTTGGGGTAAAAATATTGAAAATGAGTTTTTTAATATTTTGACAACAAATTTTCAACATAGCCTTGTTATGACCCTGTCTCATGAAGAAGGGCAGAGAAAATTTTCAACTCCTGGCCTAAAGGTGATTATATATCAGGACTGTGAAATAAACTTTAAGGATGCAAAAACAAATTTTGGGCAGGAGTTGAAAAATGACAGTTGTCATATTCATGAGGTGCTGTAAAGAAATGGCTATGTTGAAAATTTGGGGTAAAAATGTTGAATATTACCAAAGTTATGAGCATGCGTTTGCAAAATTCAACATAGCCTCATTGCATTGTTTTTTTAATATATATATTTCACACCAAATTTAAATCATAGCCTTCATATGACCCCACCTCATGAATAAGGCCAGAGAAAATTTTCAACTCTTGTCTGAAAGGTGATTTTGTGCATGTACCACAAAATCCCCTTTCTGATGTAAAAAAAAAAAATGTGACCAGGATTTGAAAAATGACAGCTGTCACATTCATGGGGTGCTGTAAAGATATATCTATGTTGTAAATCTGGAGTAAAAATATTGAAATTTACCAAAGTTACAAGCCTGTGTTCACAGTATTCAATGTAGGCTCATAACTTTATTGTTTTTTAATATTTTTACACCACATTTTCAACATAACCTTCTTATGACCCCACCTCATGAGCAAGGGCAGAAAAAAATGTCAAGCTCTTGCCCAAAAGGTGATTTTGTGCTAGGACCACAAAATCACCTTTCAGGATTAAAAAAAAAACATTGTGGACAGCATTTGAAAAATAACAGCTGTCACACTCATGAGGTGCTGTAAAGATATAGCTATATTGTGAATTTGGGAAAAAATATTAAAAAATTACCAATGTTACAAGCCTGCGTTCACAAAATTCAATGTAGGCTCATAACTTTATTGTTTTTTCAATATTTTTACACCAAATTTTCAACATAACCTTCTTATGATGCCAGCTAATGAGCAAGGGCAGAAAAAATTCATCTCTTGCGCAAAAGGTGATTTCGGTCAGGGACCATAAAATCACCTTTCAGGATTAAAAAAAAAACATTTTGGCCAGCATTTGAAAAATAACAGCTCTCACACTCACAAGGTACTGTAAAGACATGGCTATATTGTGAATTTGGGGAAAAAATATAAAAAATGACCAATGTTGTGAGCCTGCATTCACAAAACTCAATGTAGGATCATAACTTTGTTTGTTTTTTTTTAAATATTTTTACAACAAATTTGTAACATACTGTAGCCTTCTTATGACCCCACCTCATGAATAAGGGCAGAGAAAATGTTCAACTCCTGCTCAAAAGGTGATTTCATACAGGGACCGAGAAATCACCTTTTGGGACAGATCTGCAATTTTTCATGAGGAAGGGTCCCAAAGAAGGCATGTTGAAAAATTATGCCAAAAAATATGCAAAAATGCCCAAGTTATGCCACTAAGTTCAAAACCCCATTGAACAGCATACCCGTTTCTTCAGTTCATGGTCCGGCTTTGAAGAGTGAAGACGTTCCTGTGATTCAGAGAGGATTATGGTATT
This sequence comes from Neoceratodus forsteri, assembly GCA_016271365.2. Taxonomy (NCBI): domain Eukaryota; kingdom Metazoa; phylum Chordata; order Ceratodontiformes; family Ceratodontidae; genus Neoceratodus; species Neoceratodus forsteri. The sequence continues at coordinate 1,737,909,300 of CM028129.1, forward strand.
GAACCTCCGATCAGTAACTAAGGGCTTGGGGGTACGGGGTGGTGGGTGCTGAGTGGAGAGTCAGGTGGGGGGATGGTGACAACACAAAAGACATGAGGACTGAGGAATCACCATCACAACACTGGGGGATTGGGCACCCCCAGTGTCACTGTTATGTTTCCAGGGAAGGGGGTGGTGGGTGCTGAGAGGGAGGATCAGGTGGGCTGAGGTTATTACATTACTATATTTTATTTTTGATACTTAAATTACTTGGCAGTGGCTGGCAGCAATTGTGGAATTAGGAAGGATGTAATTGTGTTGTGTGCCATCAGATCTTCAGGTGGCAGTGACAAACTTTTTTATGACTGCACTGCACTTGATTGATGCAATGTGTGACTGGCTGCCTGCCTGGGTGGTGGTGATCACTATGTCTTTCATTTTTTTTCTTTAAAGATTCAGCATGTTGATCAGATTCAGTAGAAGTAGCTGTAGTACTAGAAAACATTACCACCTCTTGGACCAGGTAGTGTGCCATATACCACGGTACACCAGGCATCTGAAGCAGTTGCATCATTCACATGGGTAGGGTGGGTACGCTGTCTTAGTGCTGCTCATTTGATCATTCATATCCATTTCTTTGGCCTGTTCTGCTCTGACTGGAACATTCATCAAAATAATACCCACACAGCACCATTAATAAAAAAAATCTTAGCTGCCTGGCAGTGCCTGCAGTGCTTGGTGATGCTATGATATAGGTATTTGCATCTGTCTGTCTGTCTCTTTCTCTCTCTCTCTCTCTCTCCATCTCTCTCTTTCTCTCCCAATACACTCATGTCATGGAAATGAGCAGGATATGCCACAATTGCGGGCCAGCCATGAAAGGGCTAGTGATGAGTGATTGCTTTTTTATTTAGCAGCTTTACATAAATTTTTATACAAATAATCCATTAAATTATTGTGACCGACTTTGGCCACTTTTATGCATTTTTTCACATTTTTTCAAATATTTGTCAATAAATATAGTATAGTATAGAGCAGTGGTTTAATGCTCTGAGCTGCAAACCTGGAGATCTGGGTTTGAATCCCACAGCCACCACTTGCATTCTGTGTGACCCTGAGCAAGTCACTTAACTTCCTTGTGCTCCCAGGTCGCACCTGTAAACAAGCTTCAGCTTAGTGTGTCTCTCCTGGTTAAAAAAAAAAATCAGAACTAAACAGAACAAATCAGAACTTCACCGTGTTCTGGTTCTTATTTAATAAGGGTCAGAACTTCATTGAGTTCTCCCAGCCCTAATTACAACACATAGATTCTTATACAGTCAGTCACTACATTTGCAAAAGATGAAGGGCTTATTTATTTATTTAGTTTTTGCTAACCGGATAGGTACACTAGACAGCATAGCTGCCTATTTTCAGGTGCGACCCGGGAGATTACAACAAAGGGTACGTAGACAATAGTAGATACAAGAAAACATCATGGGAACAAGTAGAAGTCAGACATAGTACACTTATACAAAATTTTCAGCAATGGCAGTACATTTGCAGGAATCTCTATGTAGTAACAAAATAGAAATATAAGTGCAAATAACCAACAGTCATAAGTCATACAACTAGTGAGTAAGTGCTAGAAGAGAGGAAATAAGATTTCCAGGGAGGTTTGAGAGTAGTAGAGGTTGGAGCCGGTAGGCGACTAGGAGGAACCAGTACAGGACTAGGTGGATAGAGGACAGGAGCAGTGGCTTACAGAAGTAGGCAGGCTTTAGATTGCTTTTGTGGCATGCACTGCCCAGAAAACATGGTTCCATTTTGCACAAGCAGTGGGCACAGCACTGTACCTACTGTGCTCTGAAATAACGCCATCTATTTTGGTGTCACATTGACTGATGGTTCAGATACAGGGTACCCCCATTTTGTCAGTTTCTGATGGCTCTCATTATCCTCAATTGTTAGCTGATCCACAGTTTGAGAACCCTCACCACAAAAGACATTAATACACATTTGTTAATAATGCACCTACATGTTCCAGAAAGTTTCCTATGAATTAAATCAGGGCATTTTAACATTTATTGCTATGTATTTTTTAGTGTGGCCACAGAAGCAGCCCCAGACCATTTCAATGCCTTGTGGTGTACTGTGGCTTGCTCAAGGCCACAGAGGCAAACCCATGGCCATCTCACTGCCTTGTATTATAGTGTGGCTTGCTCAAGGCCAGAGAGGCAACCCCAGAACATCTCCCTATCTTATACTGTAGTGTGGCTTTCTCAAGGCCACAGAGGCAACCCCAGAGAATCTCACTATCTTATACTGTAGTGTGGCTTTCTCAAGGCCACAGAGGCAACCCCAGAGCATCTCACTATCTTATACTGTAGTGTGGCTTTCTCAAGACCACAGAGGCAATCCCAGAACATCTCACTGCCTTGTATTATAGTGTGGCTTGCTCAAGGCCACAGAGGCAGCACCAGAACATCTCACTACCTTGCACTGTAGTGTGGCTTGCTCAAGGCCACAGAGGCAGCCCCAGACCATCTCGCTACCTTGTAGTGTAGTGTGGCTTGCTCAAGGCCACAGAGGTATCACTGGGCAATCTTGCTTATGGTGCTTATGATGTCAAAGATGCCCACCTAGTTCACACTGTGACCTTGTGTGGATATTCTTTGCATTGTCATATGTGTTTGTAGAGGGCCAAAAGAGAAATCATGATTCCAACCGCTGCAAGGTAGTTCTGTATATCCAGCATCGGTGTCCAATTTTTGTGCATTTCACAGACAGCATTGCCATGTCTCTCATCCAGCTACTTGGTCACAGTAGTAGTGTAAAGGTGGTGATTTCTTGATCTGCAGTCTCCTCCAAAAGATATTGCTACATGTCACAAAAATGCACAGTATTTATACAGTAGAGGGACAGGTACAGTAGGTGAGATCGTAAATTGTGACACATCACAAGCTGGGGATTAAGGAGTAGACAAATCACATATTGAGGATCTGGAAGGCATGACGTAACTATGAAATTAGAAACAGTTGTAACCCCTAGATGGCGCTATCCCAGGGGCTACTACCCCTGCCTGATTTGCCACTAACAGGTTGAGGGGCCTGGATCCAAAGGCGGGTGCCTCCACCCAGAGGTCAAGGTTTGCAATAGTTAAACTAACTTGGTCACAGCCCTCTGGGACACTGCAACCCACCTTTCTTCCCACTAGTGGCCCACACAATATATTAGAATTACCTTCACAGTATACACTTACCCCCAGGGCTGGTTCAGGCACTGGGACCTCCTGTAAAATAAGATACAGTGCAACAATCACAGTACAATACTTTAACATAGACAAATACCTCAGGCAGTATAACTTTGCTGAAACAAGCAGCTCTGATTTATTTAGGGGGAATATAACAAGGACAGGGGGAAATCAGGTTAATTAGCTTATCACTTTACTATCTACCTATGGCTCTGTGCACAGGCCTATCCCTACCAGTTACTGTCCCTGGTACCCAAGCCCTAGTGGCTAGTCCAAACCGTGGCAGCTGGTAGGGGCCCTTTCACACAGTGAAAGAAAAATTAGTTTAAACAGTCAGCAGTACAGTGATTCCATTTGGATTTAATGTGGCAATTCAACAGGGAGCGACCCTGAATTAGTACTCACGACCTCCAAACAAGATAGGGTCCTTCAACGTCAGCAGGGCTACTCTTGAGCTCCAAGAGACTCCTCACACATTTATATGGTAAACAGTCACAGGCAAAAGTCCTTTAATGGCAGCAGGATTCACTTGAGGTACACAAGCCTCCTCACACATTTATATGGTAAAAAAGAAAGTACTATACCAGGCAGGCTGCTTCTCTATCCCGATCGCAATTACTGCACAATACCCGGGAGAACACACAGCAGATTCAGTTCCTGACAGATCGAGTGCAATTCAGCAATTTCTCCAGTCTTCTACAGGGTGAGCCTGGTTTCTACTCTTCAGATATCCTTGATTCTCTTCACAGGACGGATTCAGTCCTAACAAGCAGTTACACAAGCTGCAGACCGAACTCTGGACCTTACACATGTTTTTGACTAACACTGTGCACTGAAGGAGCACAGGGTTCCTTTCCCTTCACTGCCAGAGCTAAAACTGAAACTCCAACAGACAAAACCGAGCACTTCTTTGAGTTCCTCCAGTTCTTGACTGGATTGGCTGTCACTCACAATAGACTGCTCCTGTTGGTCAAAAGGCGTCAAGTCTAAACTACATCTCCCAGAGTCACTGCCCATACAATCCTCTTGTGGCTGGCTCAGATTATGAGTCCAAGTTCTGATTCGTCCAAGGCACCATTTTAGAGCTAGTTATCCCACACTGATTGGTCCAGTTCAGCAGTTCAAAACTAGAATGGGGAACTAGGCAAACACCGTTCTGACTGCAAAGAAAGCAGGTTAGACAAACTGTATTTTCATTATTACTCTAAATTATTTCTGGCAAACAGTTACATCTTTCAGATAGGTTCCCTTTGTACTCTAGTGACTGCAAAATGGAGTGAATTGGCAGCAGTTCGAGTGGTACTCAAACAGAGAAACACACAGTCCCCCCATACAAACTAATTATGTCTGCAAGCAGACGGCTCTTAAAGAGACAGTACCAGAGGCTCTAAAAACACTCACTGATAAATGGCTTAAACGCCAAACACCATTCAGGCTTGGAGCATTCAAGCAAGCTCCTGGAAGTCTTTTGGGAACCCCCATTTGCAGGGGGGTTACACAGTATTAGTAAATCATCTCCAAACTGATGGCTGTCTTGAAGGTGGGGAACAGTATATAATGGGACGTTGTCGAGCTTGAAAAATTAGATTATGTACTGCATATCTGACTGAGAAGCAATACCTTTTATCACTGTATATTGGATTGAAGATGACTACTAGATTCAGAACCACAAACCTTTTTTGGACCCCAAATGTAACCAGACCTGACAGGAATAGAAAAGCAGTAACACAACTGAAGAGCAGCACACCTGTGACTAGAGAGAGAGGCGGAAAGAGAAATGCTGCACCATCGCTAAATCATCAGATTTTAAGAAAGGAGCCCAAGAAATACACAGTAAGACAATATTCTTCTGTATTATTGTTTTGAATAATAGGTATTCCAATAGCTCTCAACTGCTATGAATTTTGTATAGCACCATGAATCTGACACACAAATATATCCTTCCTCGCAAAATACCGTATTTACTCTGATGTCTATTTTATTTAATTTAATTTAATTTATTTTATTTCAACTTTGGTAACCAGGAAAGGCACACTGAGTCATGGCTCATTTCCAGGTGTGACCCAGGGGAGTATATGAGTAGGTAGGAAACATATACAGAGGAAATATGACAATGGAGTGAGTAAACAGCAAAACATTACAGCAATTTTTAGAGTACATAGTGCAGATTACACAAACATAATATCATTTATAACATTTGTATGAACATTAAATACAAAATCAGTACACAAATAATCTTAGCAAGAGTAGGGAGTTGCTAAGGGCAGAGGCAAGTTGCATTAGGAGCAAGTTTGAGCAGGCATTTGAATGCTGGGAGCGAAGTGGCTTGCCGGCAGTCAGATGAGAGTTGGTTCCAGAGGGACTGTAGATGGAAGGAGATAACAGACTGATCAGATACTGAGTGGGGGTGGGGAAGAGAGAAGGAGTGGGACACCCTGGTGCGGAGTGGGTAGGACGTACTATTGGCTTGGGAGATGAGTGAGGTGACATAGGAGGGAAGAAGTCCAAACCAGTATTTAACAATAAAGGCTAGGGAATGGGTCTAATGGCAGTGCGAGAGGGGAAGGATGGATAGAGAGAAGTAGAGGGAGCAGTGGTGGGTCCAGAAAGGGATGTTTGTGGTGAAGTGGCAGAAAGCATTTAGGAGGGTGTCTAGTCTGGAGAGGGATGAGGCGGGAGCAGTGCCGTAAACGATGTTCGCATAGTCGAGCACAGAGAGGATCGTTTTAGTGACTAGTTCTCGATGCACATGAGGAAGGAGGCATTCTTTGTTGCGGACTTGCGGTACATGACTCCGAGTTTTGGATGGAGTTTTAAGTGCAGGGAGTCTACATGGATAGATAAATGTAACTTGTTATCTAGTCAGAGCCTGAGGTATTTAGTATTTATAGGCTGAGACAACTTCTAGGGGGGAACCAGCAAGAGTATTGAAAACAGGGGTGGGGGGTTGGGGGTGGGATAGCTGAGAGTTTTTTTCTTGAGCCAAACATTATAGACTGCTTTTTTTTGTACTCACCCTCAGTTGGTTTGCCTGGAACCAATTAAGTACATTGTTAAAGTCTTCCTGAAGAGAGGCCTCCATGTCGATTGTGGTAGACTGGAGGTGTTGATGGCCATATCATCAGCATACATGTGGATATGTGCATGTGAGCAGACTGAGGGGAGGTCGTTGATGAAAAGGCAGAACAGGATGGGGCCCAGGATGAAGCCCTTGGGGACCCCAGTGAGGATGGGGAGGAGAGACGATGCAGCAGAGCCTGACACCTGTTCATGAGGTAGGAGCTTAACTAAGTATCACAAGGCTAACTGAGTACAGCTTGCTTAGCAGGAGGGAGTGGGACACTGAGTGAGTCAAATGCTTTTGCTGGGTCGATGAAGATGGTGGCAGTGATGTGACCCAGGTCCATGTCTGAGGGAATGGTGTCTGTGACACGCAATAGGGAGGATGTAGTAGAATTGTGCTTCCTAAAACCAGCTTGGACAGGGGAAAGAGGGCATAGGGTCATAATGTTGCACGACATTATGCGGCATGGCAAAATCGCATTGCCAATACAGCGTGATTTTGCTATGCGACATACTTCTGTTTCCTATGGGGGCTCCACCCCCCACACCCCGTGTTACGGGGGGGTGCCCCCTGAACTCCCCCAATATAGATTCTCAATTCCAGGGGGTTTCAAGTCAGGGAGCACACAAAGTTAAAACAAAAATAAAAGTTTCTGGGACCGGGAATCAAACCTGGTCCCAGAAGCACTGCCTGGGTTCCCTGCTGCTGTGGCTCAGTCTGTTGAGCCACAGCAGCTGGCCAGTGGAACCCACTCCCAGCAGAGGTCTTATCCTCAGCCTGGGAGAGTGAGAATGGTGCAGTGCTGTACTGGGTTAGCCATAATGTCATACACTATTAAGTGTGCGACATTATGATATGGTACGGGGAAAGAGTATTGGAGACAGTTAGGAAATCAGCAATCCAAGTGTGGATTAAGGACTCCTGGAGGTAAGGGAGGAGAGGAGGGAAATAGGGTGATAATTATTGGGGCTGGAAGGGTCATCACCCTTGTGGAGGGGCAGAACCTTGCCCATTTTCCAGGCCGAAGGGACAGTGCCCGAGGAGAGGGAGAGATTTTGCAGATGCATAGGTGGGAGGATAATGGCCAGGGCAGAGATAAAAAAGAGCTTGAGGTCAATGCCATCTGGACTATTTTTAGCTGGGTTTAAAGATGACAGTGCATGGTAGACCTCTTTCTGGGAGATAAGGGGGAAATAGTAGCCACTGTATGAGTGAGGAGTTTGGGGGTAGGAGTAGGCCATAGAGGGGAGGTCAAGTAGTGTACATGTGGTAAAGAATTTGTTTAGGGTGTCCACCACTGAGGTAGGGTCAGAGACGAGGAAACAATTAATTGAGAGGATGGGGGATGGGAGATTGAAAGGGGGGTGGTCAATGAGACAGTGAATGGTTTTCCAGAAAATTGAGGGAGAGCCCTGACTGAAGTGGAGAAGATCTTTGAAATAGTCTGCCTTGGCTGACCCAACTACCTTCATGCATTTGTTTCTTAGCATCCTGTACTCTTGAAGGTCAGCCAAGGCCAGAGAGGATTTGGAGCTGACCCATGCGCAGTGGAGCATTTTACACTGCGCAATTAGGTAGGCGCTGATCCAGGGGTGGTGGATTCGTTTTACCCTTGCTTTTTTTAGGGGTGCATGAGTGTTCCAGACACTGGTGAAATTGCAGACAAAAGAGTCGAGGGCAGAGTCAATGTTGGTAGAAGAGAAAAGGTGGGGGACCAGTTGGCACTGAAAAGGTCTTGTAGAAGGGCATTGGTATCAAGCACCCTGAGGGAATGATGCCATATATATTTAGGGACTGAGTTGGAAGAAGGCACCTTCCTGACACAATAGGTCAAGCAATAATCACTAAAAATATCTGGGAGAGTGCCCATAGTAATGATGCAATGGGGGTGAGAGGAGAGTACACAGTCCAATAGAGAGGGGTTTGAAGAGTGAGGGTTTAGAAAGCTTGGTTCCTTAATGATTTGCATAAGATTCAGCAGTTCGATGTTGTGTAATGTGGGCTTGGAGGCTGGACACAGCCAGTTTAAGTTGAAATCCCTGAGCAGGATCAGCTCCCCAGAGGATGTGTGCAATATGGTGGAGGAGATGCAGGTAACCAAGGAGTCTGGTGAGAGTCTGGGAGAGGCATATAATGCCCCAGTGTATAAAGGGAGAGTGGCTGGGATGTTCAACTTAGCTATCATTGACTCATAGGAGGAGTGAAGGGATTCATGAAGGGAGATGGTGCAAGAGAGGGATTGGCATAGATAGAGGGCTACCCCACCACCACGTTTGCCCCTGACTTGGCAGAAGAGGTTGTATTCTGGGAGAGCGATGTGAGAGTCAAGGACCTTGGAGGACAACCAGGTTTCGGATATGCATGATATGTCTGGGAAGTGATGGGTTGTCCAGACGTTTTGGGCGTCAAGGTTGGGGAGAAGGCTCCTTGCAATGAAGTGGAAGATTTTAAGGCCTATAGGAAGAGCTGGGAGTGAGGACTGGGAGGGCATACAAGAGGGTTTTTTTCATTCTTTGCAGTGAAGGGTGGTGGTAGAAGAGAAAGGTGGATCAGCACAAGAGACTGAGGGCTTCTAGATTTAGTATAGGGGAGCTCAATACTCCAGGGTGTATGAAGGGTTGTAGAAGGGGATGGTAAGAGGAGGAGGGGATGGTGGGAATGGGGGGTGAGGAGGAGTGAGTCAAGGAGAGGAAGGTGGGTGAGGACAGTTAAGGGAGGGGGGAGAAGGAGGGGTGATAGTATAGGTAAGAGGGAGATCAGACCAAGGCAGAGATGGACTAGGGTCATCATGAGTGAATAAGGAGTGGGAGGGACAGAGAGGAAGAGGTAGCAGGGAGTGATAAGTAAGTGGTGAAAGGGGATGTGTTTAGACAGGGGGAAAAATAATAGTTCACTACCTTCAAGCAACTAAGGTAGGTACCAATGGTAAGGAAGCTTTAACTACTGAAACTGCCTCCTGGTAGATTTCCAGGTCATACTGTAGGTGGGGAAGGTTGTGTGCAATTTAAGGGCAGCTGCAAGAACTGGGCTGCAGACTCAGTAAGTTTGACGGGCTCCAGCTGCTCTAGGTTCAGGAGGTTGAAAGGTACTAATGGAAGGAGCGCTGAAGTATGTGAAGCCAGTAGGGGGCGATTGGGGCAAACCAAATATGCAATTTTGTAGACATGAAAAAGTACACTGATTGCTTTTTCAACTGTGTCCTTTTCCTATATAAGAAAGATTACCTTAGGGTGGGAGCGTGGCTCGGGAGGTAGGGCGGCAAGTGTTTAGCAATGCCGCACGAAGTGTGGCACCATGCCGACCGCTGGTGCTACAATGGTGCTATGATTTTAAGTAACTTGATAGAAACTGTCCTCAACACTAAACATATGTTGGCCACAATTATTAAAATTGTTTTTCTTTTTCCAAATGTGCTCCCAGTTCAATTTTCCAGATCGACACCCTGCACTTCAGTCAGACCCTGCTAAGTGTAGTTCACAAGCAGGCAGGCAATATTCTAAATATTTTGATTCTAATTGCATTTCTTGTTTCCAAACAGTGTGATATCATTACCAGGGACAATGAAACTTCCTTTTATAAAGCGTGCAAAAAAAACCTCATGTCAGCATCCCATGCACAAGAGGAGGCAGCAGCACAGGACAGGGCAGCACCTGAGCAGAAGGCCTGCCCAGATGACACAGAAACACCCAAGCAACTAGGCCATCCAGAAGACATGTAGCACCAAAGCTGCTGACCCATCCAGAGGACATGGAAGCACCTCAGCATCTGGCCCTTCTAGAAGACACAGATGCACCAGAGCAACTGGCCTATCCACAGGACACGGAATCACCTGAGCAGCAGGCTGGCAGTTGGAAGGGTACCTTTGTCAGTTCCACTGAGAGCAGTCCATGGTCACATCATGGGTACAATGAACATTCTGCCAGATACAAGTGACAAAGAAAGGGGTACCAGGTGTTGGAGCTCAAATAAACCCGAATGCTTTGCAGCATTGATTTTTCATGTAATTGTGCCGTAAAACATATATGTGCAATGGGCAAATAACGTAAACTATGATTGCACAAGGGGCAATAAAGGGCTGCCCAGAAACCTGATTAATGTTATCCTGACCCATGTCAGGCAGCACTTCGATTTATCACCCCCAAATCTTGCAAAAATAATGGACAGAATAAATTAATAGCTATGAACTGTGTGGAAAGGTGAAACACACCCACAGACATAGTACTGCACCATCTGACCATGAAATGATTATTTTCACATTACTGCCCTCTAAATATTTTTTTCCAGTTGTAGTTGTGTGTTTCTACAGTGTATTTGTGCTTTTATCCCCCTGAAATATGTGTTAGCATATTACTGCCTTAAAAATATTTATATTCACTGTACTTTGCAAAATCGTCATTGTGAAAAGCACTCATCAAGATCATGTAGAATGACAGCCAGGTGGCGCTGAGGGTTGAGGCACTGGACGCAATGTTGGCAACCCAGGTTCAGGAATGGACTTCAGTGGCCTGGGGTTGCAGGGGAGGGAGAGGATGAAGCTCTCCTCTCCCAGGGGTGGGATCAAGGGTGGTTCAGAGTCCTGGCATCCCCCGATGGAGATCGGAGGCACTGTAGGTACACCGACAGATGTAAGGGGCAGAGTGTGGCAGATGCCAGCAGGGCAGCCATGTGCAGGTGTAATTGCATGCTGCACTCCTAGAGGAGGAAACTAAGGAAATTTCCATCCTCGGGGATAGATGATGGCATCCCGCCCCGCCGAACCACACTCCACTTCCGGGCTTCTCCTCATCAGGGTCAACCACCCCAGCTGGCACATTGGATTCTTAGATAGAGCACCCTGGATGCATAGAGTGGCCCTACCTTGGAGGGTGCAGAGCTGGGGGATCTGTCAGGTTGGTGTGGAGGTGGGGAGAGAGCCTCAGGCAGGAGGTGGAGCTCACGGATAGTGGTGGATGCCCGAGAGAGCTCCCCAATGGAATGGTGCATAAAACAGAATATACAAAAAAAAAAAAAAGGTCATGTAGAATGGTTTTGACCTAAGGCTGGGGAGCTGTTTGTGGCACAAATAAAACTGTAATATACACATAACTGTGTTGTGTACTAGTCTCAGTGGGTGATGGGTGGGGGGGTGGTGGTGACTGGACCAGTCTTGCACAGTGGAGATGAGAATGCACAAATGCCCTGCTAACTACCCAGTAACTGTTGCTATAACCATTGGAAGATATGTTAAGCACCCCATTTACCTGCAAAGAATCGCTATTGTAGTCTGTTGACTGTATTTGCATCCCACTGCAGAAGGCTGCCTCAGACCCTGACTGCCTGTGCTAGACATGTTTAGGACTGAGGCCAGCGGACTTCCAGTCTGACCGTGACAAAGATGGCCACTTAAGGATGTGGCTCTCTACCTCGGGATACAACTACAGATTAATTTAAAATTCTGAATACACAGTTTCACAAGACAATTAGCGGAATTTGTTTGGGCTCATTCTCCTGAAATGAAAAACATCACAGTTGAGACCCTTTTCTTAAAAAATGCTGTCAAAACATCAAGTGGAAATTTGTTCTTACCAACAGCAATGGCGAGCAGGGTGGAGAGTGTGGCAGGACCAATAGACCCTGCATTTTAACTTACGTTTGAAAAAGTCTTACACAAGGTCTCTGAAGCAAAAACATCTATCTCTATATTGGAGGACAAAATGGAAAGTGTGACAGTATGAGTTCTGGATAATGAAACTTCCCTTCATTGCATTGACATTCAGGGTGATCACAGAGAAACAGAAATTCTTGCCCTTAAGAATGAAATCACACTCCTGTGGGGCAAGACAGATGATCTTGAGTGCAGAAAATGATCTAAAAATGATTGTTATACCCAAGGAAGCGGGAGGGTAAGTGAGTTGAAGATTTATGCAAAATTTGTTCTCTAAGGTGCTCCATCTGAAAAATCTACTTCTCCAAGTCCAAAGAGCCCACCGCACATTGACACTGAGACCCCAGGCTTTTGAGAAAGTGAGGCCAATTCTAACCCTTTTTCTCAGATACCCTACCAAAGAAAAGCTGAGACAAATTGCCAGAGAGAATGGTCCTTTCCTGGGCACTGGAAAATATCAATATACCAGGACTATTCAGTGAGACTGAATAAAAAATAGAGCAGCTTTTTTCAGATGTACAGTGATCCCTCCAGCAACTGGGCATTAAATATAGGATGGCCTACCCAGTGACCTTCAAGGTGCAAAGAAATGACGTTTTCCACAAGTTCACTGATCCCACAAAAGCTGCTAGTTTTGTGCAAAGGACTTGGGGCACCAAAGGAGACAAATCACCAACTACACGAGGATGGTATCCCATGATAATAGTGCCCAAATATGGGCGACCATCAAAACAGCAACTCATATTCGGTGCTATTGTCATAGACGACCCCCAATGGTAGCGACTACTGCTACTGCAAGGGTAGGAGAAGGTGACCAGAAAGAGGAAATGGCGAGGGGATGGGGAGGGATAAGGAAGAGGGCTATCTGGAGGAAGTGTGCCTGCTGCTGCTGAACCAGCCATGTAGTGTGGTGGTGAGGGAGGCTGGCTTCAGCACATCAGGTTTGGGGCTGGGGACGGCAGGGTTTGAATTTTGCTGCTGCCTGCGGCTCCCAGATGTAATTTTTTTTTTCAGCCAGATTGTGCTCCCTCCCCACTATGCACCCCCCCTGGAGTTAAGAATCCTAATTCAGGGGGGTGCAGAGGGAGCAAAGCCCCCCACGTGTGGATAGAACCCTCCCTGCAAAAACACTTTAGTTTGTCAGGTGTCAGTTCGCCGGTAAGTGTATATCGCCAATTTGCTTTTCGGTGATATACACTCGCCATAATAGTGATCGCCATTTCACGTTCATTATTATGACATAGAACCCCAGTGGATCACTTCACACAAAAGCAGATGGGGAGGGCAGCCTGGACTCACAGCATATGGACACTTCAAGCTATTCCCTGGCTCCCTAGCCAGGCCCCTCTAGACCAGTGGCAGTGAAAGAGAAGCAAACCTCGTAAGTCAAGCACCAGACAAGCTGATTCAACTCCCCCAGGACAGAAGCACTGAAGCAGAAACAGAGGATCCAGGGCATCAGCCAATGACTCCTCAGCCAAAGATTCCCATGGGCAGAAGTGGCCCAGAGGTGCACTGAACTGGACTCCTCACCTTAAAGGACTGATAAGTAATTGTCACATAAAGCCCACCAAGACAAACTCAGTAATGAACTAGATAGTTTGTTCACTGCTGTCAACAAGCAGTGTGGTAAGAGCCAATTTCTCTGTGTACCATTAGTGATATAAAGTGCTGAATTAATCTACTGTATGCCAAACTAATGTGCAGAGTTAAATGTATTTCCCACCTCATTCCCCTTGCTTACTAAACCCCTTAGCTTAACCTCCACCCCCTTAGAAGCATAGAGGGCCATGAAACAACTCCTTGACTTAGGAGAATTCAAGTCCCCACCCCCTTGAAGCCCTAGTGAACCAGACCCCACAGGTTCAGCCCCTCATCTAAAGGCATAAGGGTCCGTCTGCTCAGTCTTAAATACTTATCACTACCCCTTTTTTCTTTCCTCCCATCCCTTCAATCCCCAAGCCTTCAGCTTACCCGCAGCCTCTGGGTTAATTAGCACATCTTGCTTTCTGGAAAGCAAACCACTGGCTTTTGGCTAGCTGACGAACCCTGCTGGACCGCTATAAATTTTTTAGAATGTAAACATATCCCTCACCCTCCAGATTGAACCTTGGAATAAACACTAGTAATGCTGGGCAAAGCAGGGTCAAATAAGAGCAAAGGGGACTGCCAGTTACTCTTGGACTTTTATGTACCCCCCCACCATCCCGACAGTAACTGCACAGAAGGGTGTCAATTATATAGACCCTAATCCCAACTAGACTCAACACTCTTTCTTGGAATCCTAGAAATTTCCTGCCAGAGAGGCTGCACAATGGCAACCTGTTTTATGGATTTGTTTGCACTTTATGAAATTTAATAAAGTTTCCTGAATAAAAAAAAAAGGATGGGACAGCAGCCTCGGCTCATCTTCTTCTAACTAGGCCAGATGTGCTCCGTGTAGCTCCATTGCCCAGATGCTGAAGGGAAGAAGGTTAACTGGAATTCACAATGGTACACATGTGAAGTGGCTCCTCTGACTGTAGACCCAAACAGCCTGACATCTCTTGACCCCTGTATTTCAGGCCTGACTTGGGGAGCCTGACGTGAACGCTGGCCGATAGTTCACAAAAAGCATATACGTTGGGACTTGATCAGACTGTCCTTATTGATGGATAGGGGGCCATGAAGCAGATGGACCCACTCGCTGTAGCAGAGCAATCTACCAGAAGCTGTGCCATGCTGTAAGACTTGCCACGAACAAACAATTCTTTGTAGCTCTCTCTTGGGGTGTCAGTGTAATGGCACAGACAGACAATGCAATTTGCTGGTGTTATCCTAACAAAATATACTCCCACTCAACATCTTGGCAAAGGGTGGTACACCATGAACAATGAGCAGAAAGTGAGCACTGCCTGCCTTCCTTTGAAACCTTGTAACAGTGCCACATACCTTCCAATATGTTCAAGGGGGAAAGACTTTCTTATAGCTTCTGTCTCGCTGGAGACACTCCCAAAATACAGGAGCACCAGCACAGATGATGTGCCGAAACTGCTTACCCTCAACTCCAATACAGACACATGTTCCTCTGGTGCTTAGGGATATGACCCTCCCTAGGAGATATGATAAACAATCTGCCACAGACTCTGTATCAAGGACCACCACCTTTATAGATAGCTGGGCATTATTCTGATCTACTTATAGCAACGTAGTAACCATGTTACCAACGTAGTAACCACTGCCTCCTGAACCTGCTGCAGTTTCAGGAGGCAGTATAGCGCAGTGGTCTAAGGCTCTGAGCTGCAAATCTGATAACATTCAGCAGACCAGACCTGGGGTTTGAATCCCACAGCTTCTACTTGCATACTGTGTGACCCTAAGCAAGTCACTTAACCTCCTTGTGCTCCCAGGTCGCTCCTGTAAAAGAGCTTTCAGCTTAGTGTGCTATACCTGGTTAAACAACTAAAAAAAAAAAAAAAAAAATGTCACATGATACTGCTGTAGTTCCTTCCACTGCCAGAAAATAGTTCCTCTCCTGGGGCAATGGTGTAATGGCACAGCTGGGCAGTGCAATTTGCTGGTGTCAGCCTAACAAAAAATACTCCCACTCAACATCTTGGTGAGGGGTGGTACACCATTAGCAATGAGCAGGAAGTGAGCACTGCCTGCCTCCCTTTGAAACATTTTAACAGTGCCACATATCCTCCAACAAGTTCAAAGGGGAAAGGCTTTCTTTCAACTTCCCATTCAATGGAAATACTCCTGCAGTACAGGAGTACCAGTACAAATAGCTGTCCCCAGACCTCTTACCCTCAACTCCAATGCAAACACATGTTCCTCTGATTCTCAAGGACGATGACCCTCACTAGGAGATGTGATAAGCAGTCTGCCACAGACTGTGTATCTGGGAGTACCACCTTTATAGATAACTTGGGTATGATTCTGACCTATTATAGCCACGATATAACCACGTCACATGACACTGCTGCAGTTCCTTCCACTGCCAGAAGATAGTTCCTTGGGATGTGGGGGCATGACATCTTGCAGCATACAGACCAGTTGCAGGCCTCAGCTCACAGTCAGATGAGTGACACATAACAAAAGATACAGATGACCCTTCCCTCTGCCCCACTGCACCGCTGACAAATAGGAAGCTTCAACACGCTGGGTAGTGAGTGGCCGGGCACTCACCATCGTTTGGGACGTGGAGCATGTCCCTGCATGTAACTAAAGGTACCCCTTGCTGCAACACCCAATTTCTACCTCCTCAGGACACTGAAAATGAAGGTGAAGTAAACCTGGGGCCTCCCAGTCTCAAATAGGAGACCGGTATGGTCATAAACCTCCATGCGACTGGATCAGTTACCCATTGGAGACCCGATGACAAGACTCCTGTAATCAGAGGTGGTGGTCCTTTGGTTAATCAATGCCTTCACCCTCTATGCATTACACCATCTTGCACTAATTCTCTGCTGACCAAAGATGGGCATGAGACTAATGAGATCTAGGTCCCCCAGACACTCTTTGTGAGAGGAAGGTCTGTATGGTCATCTAGCCCGCCCCTAATAATAATATCACAGTTTGCCACATGCTTCACCCTTTTCTCATCCCATCTGTCATACTGGCAAATAATAATATAACCATGAGGTATTTTAGAATTTTTTCAGACCTCTAACTTACTAGAAGAGAGGTCAGGTTAGCTCGGTGAAAACTTCTATGCTCAGTGAGCAACGGGAACTGATGGTTATCACTGGGAACAGAAAGCTCTTGCTTCCGTTTGGTTGGAGCTCTGTTAGTTCCTCCTTATTAAGTATTGTATATCAATAACTTTGTTTTTAGCAATTCATCATTTTAATAGGTTTCAAACCTTTCCAACATACAGTTATGCAATCTGGTATTAACACATACCTTATTGCAGCGACATAACATTATTTGCCCCGGCCAGGTAAAACCCCATGGATGAACAGACTAATGGAGGAGAAAAGAAAATTCATGTACATTTCTTATACAGCTTATGGACAACAGACTGGCTGAACCACAGTGAAAGACGACATACAGCAATCAATCACTTTATACTTCAATAAATTTGAGCATACAGTAGCTAACATCTTATATTATTTGAGCTTCCCTTAGACAGACCATAGACCTGTAGTGAATCATCAGTTTGGTATTTGATCTAATGAGGGGATATGCCCTTTTAGTCCCTATGCTGATAAAGGGATGCCTGTCCCTGAATGTCCTAAAGTCAGGCAAGTAACTGCCCTGAAGCTTATATGTGTGAAACATGCTTATCTGTGTTCCTGGGCCACTGCGTAGATCTCTCCCTAACCCTCATCTTGTTCAGGGGTGTAGCAGTGGTGGAGTTCTAGCACCCAGTAATTTACATTTGGGAGATGATAGGAATCTGCCCCATGTGGCCAGGTATAAGGGTAACCTATCCTGACCCTTTCATAGCTGGCCAGTTTTCCCAATTCCTGGATCCACTCCTGCGCATCTGGGGCTAGTGTATCCCCAGTGTCTGAGGATTATTCTCTTAGCCATGGTCATGGCCCCAATTAGCCATCTCTTTTCCCCAGCCTGGAGACCAAGCCCTATGGCCGGGAGCAAGTAGTAATTCAGTAACACTACAAGAGGGGACAGTGGCATTTGGGTTGGTAGGATCTTATTCAGGGTATTCTGGATTGAGCTCCAGTATGTTGCAAGTAGTGGTCAAGACCACAGTATGTGCATAATTGTACCACAGCCTGTCGACAACTCCAGCATTTATCCGAGGGAGATAGTCCCAATGCATACAACTGCTGTGGAGTTCTGTGCCACTGGGGTAGCAGCTTAAACTGAACAAACCTACTTTGGATGTCCTTTGTGGAGATCTTAACTGATTGACAACAAGAGTTCCACATTTGGGGGGGTAATGACTATGCCTAGTTCTTCTACCCATTTGTCTCTGACTCTGAGGGTGGTATCTGGGAGGAAATCCAACAGGTGTGTGTAAATAGCACTGCTACACATGGATGTACCTTTATCAGGCCATAAAAGTGTGTCCAGCTCATTGCAGTGCAACTCCCAGGCTTTCAGGCCCAGGGTGCTTGAAATGGAGTGCCTTATTTGTAGGTATTTCCAACTATGTTGTCTGGGCAGGTCAAACTCCACCTGGAGTTGCTAGAAACTTTTCATGGTAGCTAGGTCTGTATGTTTAAGGTCTCTTAGCTATCTAATGCCTCTACTGGCCCAGTCTTTATCCATCAGGGGTGCATTCCCAACTGTTGAGTATGGGTTATCCCAGAGAGGATGGAATTTAGCCCAGTTTGGGTCCCGGTTACTCAATTTGCAGAAATGCTTCCATACTGCAAATTTTCACTCTATAGGTGGGGAGTATGGGCTGTTTGTTCAATGGGCCATAAAACTGCGTTGCCATCAGCAAGGGTCGCTTCAGCACTGAGGCCTTGCATTCTGTCCAGAGCAGTGGTGTTACCTCCTTGGTCCAAGGGGCTGTCCTTGCCATTTGCATTATGGTGTGGACTATGACTCGGAAGTATAAGTCTGGAAGTTTGAGTCCCCCCTGGCTTAGAGGGCTTCTGAGTTTAGGCCAACTAAGATGAGTTGGGCCCTTTCCCCAGAAGAATGTCCTGATCATGTCATGAAGTTGTTTAAAAACCTTGGGCTCAATATGGAGGGGTATGTTATCCAATACATATTGGAGTTTGGGGGCAGCCATCATTTTAAAAGCGTGGGCTCTGCCCCAGAGGGAGAGGTGGAACAGCTCCCATCTCTTGATATCTCTTCCAACAATGGGGCTAGGTTGTCCTTCCCTAGTTGCTGAAGGTTCCAGTGTAAGGAAATCCCTAAGTAGGTGATGATCTGGGGAACATGGTCCAGTCCCCAGGAGTAGTTGGGTAGTGCAGAAATAGATGGATTCAAGGCTAGGAACTGGGATTTTGAAATATTTAGTTTGTATCCTGATAGTGCACTGTAGGTATCTATCAGGTTAATTAGAGCAGGGATGGACTCAGCTGGATCCTAGAGTGCGAGTAAGATGTCGTCAGCATATGCCATTGCCTTGTGTTCTCTACCCATTACCACCCTTTTGATGTTCTTGCACCTTCTCATGGCTTGAAGTAAAGGTTCCAGGGCTAGTATAAACAGTGATGGGGATAATGGGCAGCCTTGCCGAGTGCCCAGGTGTAGCCTAAAGTGTGCAGATGTCTGCCCATTGGTGATGACCTCCGCTGTGACATCCGAGTATAGTAACTTGAACCATGATCTAAAAGTAGGGCCTATGTTGAAGGCCACAACTGTGGTCAGGAGGTAGTTCCACTCTGCTCTGTCAAATGCCTTTTTGATGTCTAGGGAGAGCAGAGCTACCGGAGGGATGCCTTTTTTTTTTTATTCCAAAGGAGGTTCACCAGTCTCCTGGTGTTGTCTGTCCACTACTTTCTGGGATGAAACCTACTAGGTCCCTGTCCACTAATGTTGTAATAAGGTCTTTTAATCTAGTGGACATGACTTTTGACCATAATTTACAGTCAGCATTGATCAGAGAGATCGGACGGTAGCTACTGCACATTGTAGGGTCTTTCCCTGGTTTGGGTATGAGAGAAATTTGTGCCACTCTAATTGGGAGTCAGTATAGCACAGTGGTTTAAGGCTCTGCGCTGCAAACCTGGAGACCTGGGTTTGAATCCCACAGCCCCCACTTGCATACTGTGTGACCCTGAGCAAGTCACTTAACTTCCTTCTGCTCCCAGGTCACACCTGTAAACAATCTTCAGCTTAGTGTCTCTCCTGGTAAAAAAAAAAAAAAAAAAGGCAGGGAGGGTGCCTGGGTTGGCAACTTTCTCCAGTGCCTCCATGGGGGGGGGGTATGAGGATGTCCTGAAAGACTCCTAGGAATTCCTTCAGCAGTCCGTCCCCTCCCAGGGCTTTCCCTGCAGTAGTGGACCTGATGGTCTGCTCCAGCTCTTCTCTCTCCAGGGGTCTGTCTAGTCAATCCAACTTTTCCTGACTGAGCTTCGGGAGCTGTAGTTTGTCTAGGAAGCCCAAGATGGCCGCATTTGAGGGCTGTACCTCGGAGGAGTACAGGGTGCTAAAGAAGGTTAAGAACTCTGCGCTAACCTCATCTTCAGCTCTGGTCAGTATCCCATCTTGCTTTTTAATGGCCAGTATCCTGGAGCGTTCCTGTCTTTTTTTTAGTTGGTAGGCTAGGAGTTTGCCCAGCTTTTTCCCCTGATTCCAAGAATGTCTATTTTAGGTGAAAGAGGGCATATTCAGCCTTTTGGTGTAGATGCGTATTTATGTTATATCTTAGGCCCATAACTTCTGCTCATAGGTACTCTGTCGGGGTTGGGATGCTGTAAATTTGTTCTCCAGGGTTTCCAAGTCCCTCTTGTACTCACCTAGGATCTTTTCCTTTTGCTTACGCATAAAGGAGGCATACCTGATGCACTGCCCCGTATGAAGGTTTTAAGGGCATCCCACCTAGTGGCTGCCGAGGTGTCTCTTGGTCCAGTATTTATCAGGAAGTCTCTGATTTCCTCTCTGAGGCTGGCACAGAATTTGGGGTCTCTGAGCATGGTTGTGTTGAGCCTCCATCTCCCTCTGCTCACTTGGGTTGTAGAGGAGGGTAGCCAAGTAAATGACACTGGAGCATGGTCTGAAATCAAAATGGAGCCTATGCATGCATCAGTTATGTGGGATGTCCATGCCCCTGGCGTGAGCCATACATCTATTCAGGAGTGTGTTTGATGGGGTGGAGAGTAGTATAAGAAGTCTCTCCCTGTGGGATTGACCAGCCTCCAAATGTCCACCAGGTGTAGTTCCTGAGTTAGGGCCCTAAGTGCTTTGGAGGCCTTGGTTGGTGGACCTTTCGGGGAATTACTCCTGTCCAGGAGGTCATGCATTGCTGTGTTCATGCCCCCCCCCCCCCACTGTAAGCTGCCCCTGTTGAGCCTCTTGAAGGGACTGGGTAAGGCTTGAGTAAAAGGTAGCATCCTGGTCATTTGGTCCATATACATTACAGAGGATAACCTCTTGACCCATGAAAGACCCTAAGACTATGATATATCTACCCTCCGGGTCTTTTACTACCTTATGCATCTGAAAGGGTGTGTGTTTGTGTATTAGGATCGCTACTCCTCTGCTCTTAGTGTTAAAAGTTGACCCAAACACTTGGGACACCCATCCCGGTTTAGGTTTTTGGGTTTCTCCTTGCATCACGTGGGTTTCTTGCAAGAAGGCTATCCCTGCTCCCACTTGTTTAAGATGATCTAGGAGCTTCCTTCTCTTTACTGTGGTTTTGATCCCTTTAACATTCCATGACACCCATTTTAACCCTGTGTTAGTCATATTTCAGAAAGTGTTGGTCAGGAGGGTCAACTTTCAGGTCTAGTAGCATTAGGGGTAGTCTCTCAAAGTCCAGCTTCTCTGTTGCTTGAATTTCAGGGGATCAAGTCTGGGGGTATGGCTGGCTTACAAGCCCCTTAAGCCTGTGTGAGTGTGTGGTAAATTGTCCCTTCCTAGGAGTTCGTGCAGTGGTCCCTTCCTAGGAGTTCGTGCAGTGGTCCCTTTCTAGGAGTTTGTGTAGCTGTCCCTGTGTTTTTTTGTACAGTTTATTCTAAGTAGCTGTCTCCTGCAGTCCAAGTCTGCCACTGATTGCCCTGCGACCTGGGGGGTTGGATGCCCCTTTCCCAGGTCACTCAGGTATAGTTTCCCTGTGACTAGCTCAAAATAGTCAGTATTCCAATGCATTGTTCGCATCATCCACAATAACAAAAACCTTCGTTGAACATTATAACTTGAAGGACATTTTCCCTTGTTTTCTAGGTGGTTCCATGTGGGGCAGTAAACCCTGATGCTCCCCAACCATAACATGTGAAACTATACAAATGACAAGATAACAAACTCAAGATTTCACATTTTAACAGTTGGTGGAGTAAATCATGTTAGCTGGTGTACCCCGAAACAGCTCGCAACAACCACTGTCATGCTTGGGTCAGTGTCTTCTGTCTCAAAGAGGTCCCTCCGCTCACTGACTGTGACTTCCCATGGAGCATACGATCTTATTCAATATAGTTAGGGGGGTTATAGGATTAAACCTGTGGGAGTGGGGGTAGGCATCTAGCTGGTGGCATATCCTCAAGCAAGGAGTTCCTCTGCTGCCTTTATGGATAAGCTCTGTGAGCACATAGACCACTGGGTTGGGGGGGCTGGTTGTGGCAGAATTAACATGAAAAGAGAGAGTCCTCTCTTATTCCTATCCCTTCCTTCCCCCTCTTGGTGGGGGGTGAGCAGCGGGCTGACATGGCGAGACATCTCCTTGTGGAGACAGAAAGTGCAGCCCTTTGTTCATCTACAGGCTGATGAGCTCCTGCAGGGGGCACAGAGTACAGGGTCACTGATTCTGGCTTGTCTTTGTCCCCTATTTCTTCTTGTTCCAGTGAATGAATAGTTGGGCATTGTACCGCATGCGATGGGAGTCCTATATCCCCCTTCCCTTGAAGGGTGAGCTCTATTAGGATAGGTCTTATGTGGTGTGGGAGTGTCCTAGTCAGGGCCCCCTCCCAAGACTGCTTAACCCTGCTTTGTGCTTCATCTCCTTGTAAGTGGGGAGAACAGATCATAGTAGAGTGGGGCTATCTGCCTTCTTTGAGGGTGAGTTGTAGTCCCAACTGCAGCTTTCTGTGGGGGGGCTGAGAGTGAAATGGGATGCTGGAGTAGGGAGGGTTTCAAGCCCTGGTACTGGAACTTAAGGGCATTCCCTCTCCTGAGAACCGCATATTGGAGACAGAGAGAGGTTAAAGTGCTTTGCCTACTCAAGGAGCATATCAGAGCATGTTTTTTTAATTCCCTTCCTCCTCGATGTTTCTCAGAACTTGTTGAGGAATGATGGTTAAGTCTCTGGCAGGGCTCTCATTTGCAGTTTGCAATGTGGCAAGGTGGAACACGCCATGCCCAGCTGGCAACTGTTCACCTGGTTGCTTAGCAACCAGCTCCAGGCTGCACGGTCTGCTCCCTCACTACTCCCTTTGAGCAAGTCACTGCTAGGACAGCATGGAATCTGTATTCAGTATAGAACAAATGTCACTAGAGGAACCCTTTTGTGCATTCCCACTCCTCCTTGCCCATGTGCATCCTTTTGTGCTTGCTGCTCGGGATGGACAACAAAATGCTCTAGCGAGTGGGTTTGCACTGCGCAGCAACTAATCTTAGCTTTCACTGTAGGGTGTCCTTGCCCACTAGTAGAGGGATAAAATTTGGATAATCTCAACTTTTCACTTGGGTCCCAATTAATTAGCGGATCTGCATAGAGGTTTCTGTGGAGGACAGAAGTATATGAGGAGGAGAAAGCGGGGAAGTATATGACTTACTGTATTAGCAGCGAGCACACAAGGTAGGCCTGCTGCCCCCACATTTTGCATCTCTTCACCTGTAAAACATATTTCATCAGGAAGAAATGGAAATAGAAAGAAGTACAGGGAGGATATTTTATAGAATAGCTTTGGGGAAAGGTGAGGAAGGAAGGAAGGGTGGTTTGTAATTAATGGCACTGGTCAAGGTGAGGGGGTTGCAGGTGAAGGTCAGGGAAAGAAAAGAGGGAAAGATGGATAATTACCAGTGCCACACTACTTACATTCAGGCTGGGTGATTCTGAGAGACCAGGTCTAAAGCGGCCTGAGAAGAAAACTTAATCTGAAAAGTTCTGCACCACAAAACGCAGGTTGCAGTATGAGAGAGAGTTCCTTGCAAACAAAGCAGGATTCAAGTGCCCTCATAACTTATCACTGATGGGCTGCTACTGGAGGGTGATCTCCTTAGCTCACTGTGCCCTTGTAGCCCTGGTTCAGGATCTGCATCTTCAGGCATAACTTGGCTGACAGTATCAGCCCAGGATTCGAGGATTTCCTTCTGAAGCATTGCCTCGTCTACTGCTGGTTGTGGGCTAGCTGTGGCGTCATCCATTTACTGGTGCTGCTCGTGGGGTTTTGATTCTTTCTTGATCTTGCCGTTTGGGTGCTGGTTTTATTTTTCAAAGTTACTTGGACCCAGCCAAGGATGATTTTCGCCGATTCCTTCGCTTTTGGGGGCCCTGCCTGCTTGTTCTTCCCCCTCTGCATCCTTTTAAAAGTAGCGGTTTGGTATTCCATGTTGTACCTTTCAGTCAAGGCCACAAATCTGTTTGATGGCCCTTGTGGAGGTTGGTCTGTAGGTTTCTGATGGCCTGTTGGCAGCTGCTGTCTGGCTGGCATTCTGTGTGGCGTGGCGTTGCATGGCGTTATTTGGCCAATGTCTATGAACATATTCCATCGCTTTCTTCTGGGGTTTCAGATGTATTATAAACCCCATTCCTCAGGATCTGAAGCTTGGCAGGGTACAGGAGCTGATATTGTACTTGTGCTTCTTGAAAGATTTTCCTAACTTCTGTGTACGATTTCCTGTCTTGTGCCAGTTCTGTGGAATAGTCATTAAAGATGTAAATTTGGTGCCCCTGCCACATCAGTTGACCTCGCTCCCTTGCCAGTGACAAAATTCTCTCTTTTTCAGGGAATCTGAGCAGTTTTACAATTATGGGCCTGGGCCTGCCACCTTCCTTGGGCAGTGGTGCCAGCATGCGGTGTGACCATGCCACTTCCAGGGCCGGTCTCCTGTCATAATGCAGCAGCCTAGGCAGTTCGGCTTGGAGAAACCTTGCAGCATCTCGCCTTTCAGCTCCCTCCAAGAAGCCCATGAAGCAGAGGTTGTTCCTCCAACTTCTATTTTCAACATCCTCAGCTCGGGACCAAAGAAGTTTGTACAATTCTTTCAAGCTCCTGGATGCAGGATTCATGACAGGTGTCTTTTTCATCGATGTAGGCGAGGTAAGTCTCTGCATCCAGGGAGTGGTGGTGAAGTGCTTGGACTCTGTCTTCTAATGTGGCCACAGAAGTTTTAAAAGTTTTAATTTCATTCAGCACTTGTTGCATCAGGATTTTTAATCCTTTATACTCGCCCAATGACAGCATTGTGCCCGGTTGGTTGTTCTTTGGCGCTCTGGCCATTTTCGGGCAAGCACATGGCAATGTGCTCAGTGATTACTTTCCCTTTTTTTCAGGTTTCCTCTAGCACTATCAACTACATCTTTGGTTATTCATTGGATCAGATGCTCCAATAACGAAATATTATGAGGATAGTTGCAAAATATAGCTGGAAACATTTTTTTTTTCACGGATAAATTCAGCAGGTAGGATGGAGCTGTTATCTTAAGCTGCCATCTACCTTCCCAGCTCACACATGAGCCCATATATCAATGACTTTTTAATATATGGATCATCAATTTAATATGCTTCTAAAGCATACAAAAAAATGGTGGTAATACTATCACTCCCAAAGTGATAATACCACACTTCAAGAGTGATAATATTACTGTTCAGGTCCCGTAATAGTATCGTTCGTGACCTGAACGATAGTATTATCAGAGAAGGTCAACAGTGCACGCGCCAGTCTCTCTGCCCACGTCTCCAAGCGTGCCCTCCAATTGGCCCCTTTTCCTGTGTGGGCAGGCAGAAAAAATGTAAAAAACATGGTGGACAGTTTCTCGCTAAGCGAGACCATTTCGACTGAGGATTATTTAAATAGTTTTTTTTACCTTTACGTCACAAAAGGGGACATATGGTCACAATCCTACCTTTCTGAACACAGAACAGGTAGGATCTGTGCTAAAACAACAAAAAAAGCCATCTCCAGCCACAGTCCGTGTAATAATAATAATAATAATAAGCTTTATTTCACAAAAGCGCCTTTCGAGCCATCAAGGTGCTTTACAACAAGATAAAAGAACAATAATAAAATCAGCAATCAACAAATATAATAATCGTGTATGTGTGACGGGGAGAGCGGGGGAGGGTGCACTGAAACTCTGTGGTGCTCGGCCAGCATGTAGAAAGTCCTCACTGCACAAAAAACAGTCGCAGACAAGAAAACAAACTTTGCATCCATATGTTAAAACAAATAAAGGATAGCTCACTGGGTATTACCAGTAAGTCATACCATCTCGAGGTTCTGGACACTGTAACCTCTCGAGCTTCGCTATTCTGTGTCCGGAACCTCTCAATGGTATTACTCACCAGTAATACCCAGTGAGCTATCCATTATTCTCTATGTAATGTATACTTGTGACATTATGTAGTAATATTGTTTCTGACTCTGAATCCCTTGAAAATAGGTATCTTCCTAAAGGATTCTCTGAAATGAATTAATCAATCAGTTTGTTTATATATTCAATTTATAACCCTCATGATGTGTTCACACCACACCTCCTTAGATATAGGAGGATGGTATTTTGCTCTCCACTCAGAATGGTTTTCAGTATTATGTATTTGTAGAACTATCTTTCAACAACCTGTGCTCAATGCCCACAGAAAGAAGTGTGAATTAGACAGGCCAGTGCAACCCTGCACTTTATGCATTCCCATGGAGAGCGCCAAAATATTATACCTTTCCTAGTCTCACTCTAACATGCCACAGTTATTAAGAGATCAGCTTATCATACCAATTTCTGAGATATTATACCCCCCCCAATACCTCTTCTATTATATCAGTGATGGAAGGTTATCTATTTCAGATAATCTCCTGGAATATCCAGAGACTAAATTCCCCAATCAAAAGAAAGCAGGTGCTCCAGCACCTTAAAAAACAAGATTGTGGCATTTTGTGGCAGACAGAGGCATATACAGTACGTAGTGGGATATCTGTGAGACCACTCCTCTGGGTCTCTGTGGCCCTTCCAAGACCTAGCCAATACAGTTTAGGGGAAGAACATATACTGTATAACCCCTTATTTCCATGGTAAATTTATTTCTGCTATATCTGTGGAAAGGGTCTGTACCATAGAAATAAACTTACTGGAGAAGTAAATTGGCAAAAACACAGAAAGCCACGTGCCTTTAAGACACCAAATTGGCTGTTGGACCATGGCAAACTGCGATCAAGCAGTTATGTTACTTCAGTTTTTCTGTTTTGTATGCTGTTTTAGTTTTTTTTACTGCATTTTGTGATTTATGTGTTTTAAATCTGAAGCCCCACTAACAACGCTGGGAGAGGAGATGTGGTTAGCAGCGTCTCCCATTGCACTGGGATTCTGCTGTTCTGTTGCAGCTGAACAGCAGTTCATTAAAGAAGAACCCACATAGCCAGCCAAGAGAGCATGGAACTTGAGGTTAAGAACAGCAAACGCAGTAACGGTGGATATTCTGACAGCCTGCACTTTCAATTCTGACAGTCATCCTTGCTCCGGCTTTAAATCTGAAGCCAGTCAGACAGTCTGTCAGAGCGCTAAAATACATTTGTACTAATACTGCCACCGACTCTGAGTCTGGAGAAATAAGGGTGCACTAAAATAAAGGGTTATACAGTATTTACCTACTTTCCCCACATAGCCCCTCACTGCTGAAGTGCATTGATGCATGAGAAGCTGAGCTCAAAATACTCATCTCCCAGGAAACATAGCAGTCCCTAGTGAAGTGGGCACACTCACACTTCAGAGATATGTGCTACCAGCTCATACAAAGAAAGTCCTGCATAGCTGGTATCGAATCCTGGAGGTTCTCAAAAAAATGGGACTGATGTCAACAGATATTTGTTGGAGATGCACAGTAACAAGGGTTCTCTGGCACACATTCTTTGGTCTTGCCCAGCCCTCACAATTATGGGCACAGATCCTACAGTTTTGCAGCCTAGTCACTAGAGAACACATCACACCAGACCCCTTCTTCTTGGTCCCAGGAGGTCCTATATCCAACTGCACCATGCATCAAGAACACATCACGCCAGACCCCTTCTTCTGGGTCCCAGGAGGTCCTATATCCAACTGCACCATGCATCATACTCAGAAGCTCTAGATGCTTCCAGCTGCACTTGAGGCAAAGAGGAATATACTCCTGAGGTGAAGGACAGATCCCCCCCCACCATTACCTGAATAGCTGTCTTCTCTTTCCAGACTGGCAGAATGTGAGAGACTAATTGATTTGTACAATCATATGATACAGACTTTACAGTGTCTGGGATCCCTTTTTGCAACCTCTCTCAAACCTGAGAAATTTGTCTGATTCACACCCCTATTCACTTGGTGTATCATTGAATTTTTACATATAGAAGATAAACTGTTATTGAGTGTGCTTATATGCACTGCTGAATTGAGACACAAACTTTACTACTGTTAATGCATACTGTTATTAAGCCTATTGAATGTATCCTGTTCACTTTGTTTTTCTATATGTTCTGCTGTTGGTTGTATGTTACTTATGATTTATGCTATGATGACCTGATGTATTGGTGTTACTTGTACTCACTGGATAACTTCCTCAATAAAACTTAACAAAAACAAAAAACAAAGGACTGAGGCCGGTGCCTCATACTTCAAATAATAAAAGCTGAGATCAGTTGTCACTGACTGTGTGTGGGAGGGATAGCCAGTGTATGCTCTAAACAGTGAGTGTGACAATGTGTTTAAGGACTCTCTCATCAACACCTAAGGCAGCACCTGGGCTGTTAAAGCAGCAGTGCAACGAAAATGGGTTAAAATTTGACCCCAGCTTTTTTTCTTCCTAATTGTTGCCAGATGTCTTCCAGTTTATTTTGGTTGTAAAATTGTCAGTTTTCATTATCATTTAAGAATTTTATGAAAGTTTTAAAGTAATTATTTCTCAAGAAAAACAGATGGCTGCCTCATTTTTGCATAGAAATAATATTGAGGACTCGAAGATGGCAAGAGTCCAGACAAAAAGGCAAATGTACAGAACACAGCATAGGAAGCATCCAGAAACCCCAAATCAACAGTTCTGCCAATATTTTTTATAGTCATAGAAGAACATTAGCTTTTTGGAATAACTTTTTTCATTGCACTGCTGCTTTAAGTACCCAAAAAGTCATAGGCTCTGAGTCACCACTTAAGAAGTAGAAACAAAGTGTGATACAGTCAGACAAGGTGGGGGGCATGAAGTAACAGCTGGTGGGGATGCATCTACTGAATATTGATGGAAAGCCTAGGTGGCATCTGGAATTTGATTCTTCTCAACCAATTTGTCTCTTAACAGCTGAGTGCCAATCTCAGGGTCAGAGACATGGACTGACAGCTGGTGACCAGAGCATGTAATCAGGAAGCCAGGGATTTGGGGGTTTTATCTAGATTCTTGACTGTCTGTGTTACAGTTCATCTCAGGGTGGGGAGCACAGACTAAGCTGATGGGCAAAAAGGAATTTGATTAAACTGATTCTTCATGTTGCATCCCTCTCTAACAGCTAATCCCAGCGGTCGTGGTGCCTTCAGTTTGTCACTCACTCCTCAGAGGCATGCCACTCCACAGCTAGCAGTACCAAGGGGCATCTGACACCCCCCCCCATTTAGTTCTGCTTCTGGTTAACATTTCAAAAAGTATCTTTATACACTACCTGAGAACTATATTTCCCCCATTCTGTTATGACTATTAATCCATTGCACATAATTGCACACAGTGATTTCTAACAGTATGCATTACTGTATATTTTCCCTTCAGCAATGGAAACACGCAGCTCAAATGTAGCTGGACTAGGATGGATTGATTGGAAAAACCCTTGTTGCAGAGAAGGCTGTTAGGAGAGCCAAGGCACAGACAGAGGAGGGTTTAGCACAGACTGTGAAAAAAGAGGACAAGACATTCTGTAGGTACATCAGTGATAGAAGAAAAACCGGGGGAGGGGGTTGTGGGGCTCAAAGGGGAGGAGGGAGAGTGGGAGGGGGGATCTAGACAAAGCAGAAATACTGAACAAATACTTCTGCTCAGTATTCATTAAGGAGGGAGAGGGTCAAGGACCACAGTTGGGGAGAAGAGGCAATGGGAGGGGTAGAAGTGGACACCAGTCCATTTACAGTGGAGAGAGTTCTGGAGGAACTCACAAAGCTGAAGGTGGATAAAGCCATGGGGCCAGACCACATACACCCAGGGAAATTAAGGGAGCTGTGAAGGGAACTAGCAGAGCCTGTGGCCGCCCTGTTCATAGAGTCACTCAACACAGGCATAGAGGTGACTATCACCCAAGAGGAAAGGGACCTAGGGGTTATCATATCTGATGACCTTAAGGTATCAAAGCAGTGCGCAAAGGCTGCAGGGAGGGCCAGTGGCATGCAGGAGTGCATAGGAAGAGGCATTCCTCGCAGGAGACAGGAGGTGGTGATGCCACTGTATAAAACATTGGTAAGGCCTCACCTGGAGTACTGCGTGCAGTACTGGAGACCACATATGCATAAGGACATAGACAGGATGGAGGCTTTTCAGAGAAGGGTGACAAAGATGGTGCATGGCTTGCATCACAAAACATATGAGGAGAGACTAAGAATTTTCATTATGTACTCGCTGGAGGAAAGGAGAGAAAGGGGGAATATGATAGAAACTTTCAAGTACCTCGAGGGCATAAACAAGGTGCAGGTGGGGGATCTTTTCCAATGTAGAAAATATATCAGAATGAGGGGACACAATATGAAACCGGAGGGGGGTAGATTAAGAGGTAATGTGAGGAAGTTTTTCTACACAGAGAGGGTGGTGGAAGCTTTGAACAGTCTGCCACAAGAGGTGGTGGGGCAAGCACTGTGGAGGGGTTTAAACATGCCTGGGACAGGCACAAGGGAACATTGGGTGAGGAGGGAGTGATGAAAAGCCATTGATCACTTAGGGTCAGTGACTGCATACAAGTTTAGGGCTTATGGGCAGACTAGATTGGCCCAGCGGTCCTTATCTGCCGACAATTTCTAAGTATCTATGTATCTATGTATCATTTATAAATTTTAAAGCAGGCAACAGATAAAGCAGCTGGTTTAATTTTATTACTACATTTTTTAATGTTGAGAATTGATAGCATTATGTACATTTTACATATGAACATACAGTATGTAGCCCTGAAAATTGCTATTTTAGGGGACTTCTCAAAAGCCTTATATATTGCTATTCTTGGCTATGTCTCTATAACATCCATGCTGTCATTCTTCTGCAAAATGCATTTTGGTAGTTTGCAACAGCAAACAAATTACACATGTGCTGTATTTCCTTGTTTTAAAACTGTAGCTTCTATCAGAATTCTGCAATTTGGGGTGTGGTTTTATGTTGGGCAGCTAGAAAAAGGGTGTTTCTTATTGAGAATGCAGCCTGTATAGATTGCCACTACCATCTTCATAGATTTTCCAGTTCAAAATAAGATCCCTCTTGCATCGTTGCTTTCCCCCTTCCTCTCTTCAGTTTAAGGCAATGTCCTGATACCATTCCCCTCTCACTCTGCTATGCCACGTCCACTGCCAGTTCCACTATACTGCTGCTGTTTTGATCCCATTGTTATGCTGACTTCCATGTCCACTGCTGTTCACTCCAATCCTATTTCCATGCGGCCTCACCACTCACTGCAGATCCTACTAATTACAGTAGGTTAAATCATCAAAACAAGTACATCAAATGGCTCACACAAGAAATGAAGATACTGGAAAAATATCTCTTTACCTCACCATGGATGTGGTAGTTGTCACAGCAAGAGAAAGCATTCTAACCCTGCGCTTGGTGTATAAATAGACACTTTGTTTAGGGTCGTATCATGAAATTATTCATTAAAAGCATGAGCAGACTAAAAACCACACAGAGAAGCTGGTCTGTAATTTCAGCAGCAAAAGTGCCCTGTGTGCTGGGTCAGGCAGGAGGGGCTCACAGAGGGAGGGAAGGTTGTTTCTGTTAAGAGCAGTGTAGTGTGGGAGGGTAGGTATCGGGGCAGGACTGAGCCCCCACCATAGGTAAAGCCCCCTTACAAACAGAACCTGATTTGTAAAATTTATTTTTATACAGGAAATACATTTGTTGGGACATCAGTCCCAACAAACATGGGATCCCACTCTCTGGGCCATACCAAATGGCAGAAAAGTTCCTTGAGGGTTCAGATTCCTGGGATCCCTATCATCTGAGCTGCCCAAGGTGACATGAATGCTCCTTGGGGATCCAGCCGGTTGGGATCCCCCTTCCTGAGCTGCACCAGGCAGCAGAACAGCATCTCTGGGGTCCCAAATGACTGGGATCCCTCTCCCTCAGCTGCACTGGGCACGCCATATCTGAATTACATCATCAGCAGCAAAAAATTAAAATAAAAAAAATAAAGCACTACTCACAAACCTATATCACTACACCAGAGCAAGGCAATGCAAGTCAATGAAGAAAACTTGGTCACACCACATGCCCAATTTTCTGCTGGGATGTCAATGGGGAATACTTCCCCACACACTACAGGTCAGAAAATCTAACACTTACATTATTCACACTGATGATAATAGGCTCCAAACTTCATTTGGTTCCTAAAAAACAGACAAGAAAGAGAGAGCAGTAGCCTAACAGTTAAATGTTAGCACAACAGATTACACAAGTTGCACAATAAATTTAAAATCAGGGTTCTGCAGCAGAGACTATATAGTTTTTGACAGATAGGACCTTATTAAAAGAATCATTTAGGCAGACTTAATTAGCTGGAATTCATAAACGTATGCACCACCTAACCTTTTCCTCTGTCTTAGTACCCTTAGTACAGTATTGATGTAACTACATAACTTTATTGCAATGACTGTATCCAGTGGATTTAATAGTATTGCCATGCAGCCATAAAGTGAGTAATTTCATAAACTGGTGACATCCATAATACAAGGCCCCGCACTTCTTATAAAGAGGACAAATGAACATAACATTTAAGAGATTGTCTTTGTGCCCTTTTAAAACGGAAGCACTCAGTATCATTAGGTACATTATGGTCTCTATTGTACTTGATTTCGAGTCGTTTTGAAGGAATACATTCAAATCTAACGTGCATAATGAAACGCCTTTCCCTTGGATGAAGAGGCATTATTAAATATGATTCACATCCATGCTTGTATGTAATTACTGTATATCATGAGGTTAATTTTGAAGATCTAATCTACAGTAGAGCTTTTTCTGAATAAAATGTGGACATTATTTTTATAATATAAGGTCTGTAAGAGATGTTAATTCCTTCAGTAAAATAATTCCTCCATCTCAGGATACAATACCAGGCCTGCTTTCTACCAAAAAAATCAATGTTGAGGCTCACGCCTGAATCTACCTCTGCCCTCTTTGAAACTGTTCACCCCACTATCAGCACTAGAAGTGCAACTAAGGGAGGGCTTCTAGTACCCTTTAAGTGCACCACTCTTGCCCAGAGATCCCTTTATTACCGTGGACCCAAGTGATTCAATGTCTTGCCTACTGCCCTAGTCGAATGTAACAAGATCAGTTAGTTCAAATCAGGGCTACATTCATACCTAGCTAACAGAAATGCCTGCCATTGCTCTATCTACCTGATGATGCCCCATCTGCCTATGATGCTGCCCCTGTCTAACCCCTTCCATCTTCTCGCCCCACCGCCCCTACATGTTGCCCCTCCCCCTCTTCCCCTACTTCCCTTTCCCTCTCCTCCTCCCTCTTCCTCCCTATTTCCCTCCCTCTCTCTTCCTCCTATCTCTCTCCCGCCCACATCCTCCTCTCACCCTGCTGTAAGGAACCCTCTCCCCTCCCTCCCCTCCCTCTCTCTGCCCCCACCCCTCCTCCCATACCCCCACACCTCCCACTACCCCCCACCTCTCAACAGACAGAGCCATGCCTGGCTGCTTCCAACACTCCACTTCTCAGCAGCCTGGAGACCTCTTGTCCTTGGCTGCTCTCTGCACTCTCCAAAGTATTGGACCACACTCTTGTAGTGTTGTCGCAACTGGTGGTAATTCCGCAAGTGTAACCATGAATCATTACTTACTGATCTTGTACATCTGTATGCACCGTAACTGCACTTGTAAGCTTGATGTGAATTTGTGTTCACCTGTATGTACCCTTTCTGTCTTGTTATGTCATGTATTTTGCCGACTTGGAACCTTTGTAAATGAGTCCTTGGCTCAAAGATACTAATCCTAAACTGCAATAAATAAATAAAAAATAAATAAATAAATTCCATAAATGATGTAGATTATGTTACTGTAACCCCCCTCTTGGGATTCAAACCTAGGGCTGGGTACAGTCCGTGCCTGTTAATTGATGTTCTGGCAACATCATGCCTGTGGGTGACAAGTTGGGTTTCAGCAGTAGTTAAACGATTAATCCTGGGCTGCCTGTGGGTCCTGTTGCTGGCAGGAGGTCACCACTGGGCAGGCAGGATAAAAACATAGGTACATAGGAAAGCAGGGAGTTTCCCTGTGGAGACTGAAGTGGAAGCAGGACTGGAGTGGGGCCGACTGCCCACTCCCATCTGTCACCATAATTTTTCTAGGCTGGGGTGGGAAGAGAAAATCAGTGAAGGGATGTGACGGGGGCCATAGTTCAAGCCCCACATGGGACCCTCCAAGACTAGCCACCCAGTGTGATTAAGCCATAATGTCCTGTTGGAAAAGTGGCTCATATATGAGGCAAGAGGGTGAGCTAAATGGTGAAGCAATGAGATGGGTGTGCCGAGAGTTTGCAGCATGGAAAACTTAGGAGAGAGAGGGAAAGCCAAGTTAGAGGAAAGGGAGCATTATTTATGGCAGTTCTGCGATGTGTTGCCCATAGGTCAAGGGGACAGTTGCTAGTGCAAAACCATTCCAAGCAGAGACATTGAGATGTGGCAGTGAGTAAGTGGAGAGGGATCTGGAGTGAAGCTGTTGGCCCTGAAGTGAAAGGCCAGTGGATCTCTGAGAAAAGCTGCTGTGAGAGATGAATTCAGAGCCCTTTCAGCCCAGTTGTGATGGGGACTTTTGCTGCCTGGGTTTCAAGAATATCTGAATCACACCCTTTGAAAGTAAATCGAACTGTGCAAACTGTTTGTTCATGTGCTTGCTGCCAGTGTGTACCCCAGGACATAGCAGTCAAAGTTAATAGGTGCTGTCAACCTCAACGCCTGTGATTTGTTCCACTCCATAATGTTATTAACTTGTTATTAAATGGGATCCTCCACCGTAGTTCTGTAAAGTTGTGGTTTCCAGTTATTTTTGAACTGCTATTGGGACTAACATTGATTTCTTTACAGCCCAGCACCCGAGGAACATGGCACCCTGGTGCAGCGGTCAAAAACTTCAAAACCTGCAAATGTAAGCCATCTCTGGAATAGTGTCTGCTGTAGTCTCCCCCTCCCCATGGATTGTGACACCATCTTTATGTCCCTAGATATTGGGGAGACAGTGAACTATCATGTGGGTGCTCATATTGGATGCATTTTGGGGTGCTTGGATGGCTTTGTGACCCCTTTTGGGATGCTGGGTGGGGAAGATTTGCCTGTGCAATGGATGAACTGGTATTCAGGACTGTACAATATGGCACAAGAGGACTATGAAAATTCATGCCTTGGAGTGAAGGTGGGCACCTGAAAGTCTGGCAAACAAGGACTCTTATGCTTGATCGATATGCTGTGTATGGAAATGAACTGGCACCAGATCGGTTGATTGAACTGGCTGGGTTGCTGGGGAGAAGAGATGTTTTCCCCTCGGCACATGTTTTCACAGTTTAGGAGAATTGTTGTGGGCTTGGAAGAGGCAACACTAATTGTGGAACTGTGGCATCTACAACATTTTGGAAAGTAATAAAATGGAGGAAGATGGCCCAGGCTCCAGCTGTTTCAGATGTTCCTGTGCCTACCAGCATGTTTAAATGAATGTGTGAGATGGTGGCTAAGACCTCTACAGCTAGAGAGCGTGTTCTATGCCAGCAGAGCACCTCTGAGATTGCACTTCACCCAAAGTGTCACCATGTTACGGTGATCAATCCAGCGGTCATGGCTACCAGTTTGTGTCTTCAACCCACCACTGGGCCAGCACATCTGCTACCTCCTTAGAATCCAAGGGATGGGAGGATGTTCTGCTGTTGGCAAGCCAGAGTGGAAGCCCTGGTTTCCAGTGCCTCACTGGAGAACCTTGAGACGTCCACTCAGTTGAGTGACTCTGTTGACCTGCCATCTGATTCAATGCAGCTTACGACTTCTGCGGACTTTTCCAGGCCATTGAAGCTTGTGGATGAGGAGCAGCCTGGAACAGCTGAAGCAGCTAATGCCTAGTTACTTGACCTGCAAGGGACTGTTGTTCAGCCTAAAGTGGAACCAATGGCAGAGACCCAGCCAGAAAAGTCAGAAGAGAGAGCCCCCAATGAGCAAGAAGATGCAGAGGCAGCCAAGTGAAGTGATCCGGTAGTGGAGGAGGTGTGGGAGGAGGACAGAGATGACTACCTCCCAGGAGACTATACCCCTGTGGTGTTGCCTTTAAAGAAATCACCAAGTTCATGTCCTGCTCGCAGTCTCAGTTGATCCCTATGGAGACTGTCTGCCAAATAAGGGAACACGACAGGCATGATCAAGACTACCATGAAGGGAGATGCCTGCTGGATCAGCAAACACCCCAGACCAACATTCTCAGTTTGCCTGAGTGGTCACAGCTGAAAGCATTGTGAGGTGCCACATCTGAGAAGGGTACCCTCAATGAGCCCTATACACAAATGGTGCAGATGGGTTACACACCATGTAAACCTGGTACATAGCCCACCCGCACCTGTCTGAGCACACTACACCCCCTGTACACCATTCAGAACCCTGCTATGCCCCCCTACACACCCAGCACACTGGTTAAACATGCAGCTCCACATTGGCGTGGCCCGGGGACAGGTGCTCGTATTCTGCACCATGCATGATGGCACAGGTGCCTTGCACAGGGGGGTGATGGCTATGCCTTCTGAAAGCAGCCATAACCATTACATGCCCCACCGGATGCCACTGCTGGTTGTAGTAGGGATGGTGGGGGTCAATGAACCCCTCACTGTGGCCTCCTCTGTCATTGGGGCACATTTGGGAGGGTGGCGGACTGTCAACTGGGGTCCCCCACACCTCATAGCTCTGGATGCTTATGTGACCATTGGCAACATGGTGCCCAACAGGCAGAAGGGATCCACTACTGATCCTGGTCCTGGCAGTCAATTGGCTGCACGGCCAGGTGTGCAGCCCTGCACCAGGCTGCCACCATGAACCTGCACACCCGGGGGGGCACATAATAAGCTGGCTGGGAACCGCTGTTCATGAATGCAGTCCCCCTGTGGATCTCTGGTGGGTATGGAGCTGCATGGGGGGGACACATGCACTTTGCATGTCCCCCTCCGCTTTCTTGAATAGGCCCAAATATGCCTGCCTGAAAAGTTTGTGATGAGATTGAGGGGAAGAGATGAGACTGGGTGTTCTGAGGCATCCTTGACAAGATGTGTCATAAACATGGCCTGTACAGTTTTAACAGCACCCCCATGCTGTCTGAAGCTCAACATGTGATCCACCAGATTTGCTCGAAAAGTGCATAAGAAGGATTAACCCTCACTAAGCATTGTGGTGTGTGTCACAAATGCACTCTGGGGGTCAGGTCCTCTGCTCCCACAGTGCCCAACCTCAAAGTGCAATATGTGAACAGGAGACAACCAAGGAAACCCTCCTGTCTGTTTTGGAACCAAACAACTACCAGTCTCGAGTCCTGGGGTCAAATATTAACCCTTTTCCACTAGCACGCCCAGGTAACAAGTCCAAATATCACACCATCTTTGGGGAAAGCAGTGCAATACTTAACCCAGTGGGCACACAACCTGGTTCACAATCCCCCTTCTGACTCATTTGAGACCTAGGTATTGTCTTACCTTGTTGCATATAGTGACACACTATAAGCACCTTAAAGGGGCACTGTCAGCTTTGTCCCTCATTTTATTGCCAGGCAACATCAGTGTGCATCTGTGTACACAGTGATCACATATGGTGCACAGAATACCCCTATATATGCCATAATCGAGAATTCTTACTAATTTCTGCAGTTTTCGCAATATGCTACTTTCCCTCAGGCCACCTGAAAGTACACTGTGCACCGGAAGCATAAGCAAGAAGAGAGCACGCATGTGACACTGTGCGCCAGCATGAACATCAGTTTTGCACATGGCCATACTGAAAAGCTAAATGCAGTGTGTATTTTCCAGTGCTGTACTAGATTTGCCATGGTTGAAGTAACAGTTAGGCCCAAACAGTGTTTGGAAGCTTCTCGACGTGGAGTCAAGGGACATTGAAAGTGCAGCAACAGAGCACTGAGGTTTTGATTTTTGTGCAGGATTTGGAGGAATTACAGTCGCTTCATTTGTTACAGAGGTACTAGTAGATGTTGAGTCAGACAAATTATTAAAATGCCAGAAATTTGTCTGCTCTTTTTCTCACTTAGCTCCAAGTAATTGTTGATACTTTGCAGACTTTTGTGGCCAGATATCTGCTGTACCTTGATGGGTGAAATGTTGGCATCGATCAGATGTTGAATTGCAGTTTTGTCTTCTGTTGTGATTTGTTATGCGCTTTTCGACTGGTATGCCAGACAGAGGTTTCATACGCCCCATAATTTGCTGGAGTTTATTCATCCTTATCTTCATATTATGGAACCACATGGATTGTCCTGGTTTAAAACTGATATTGACGTAAGATAGAAAGGACTGTATTCTGTTAGTGTACTTTGTGGCCTGTTGTTTTTGTAGATGTCATAGGCTAAAAGAGGGTTTCTGCTTGGATTTGATGCATTTTCATACAGTCGGGGGGACACTGGCCTCACATCGTGGATATCTTCACCAATTCTAGTTCTAGTCTGGTGTTCTTTATACTCCAGG
Source organism: Neoceratodus forsteri (assembly GCA_016271365.2). Classification (NCBI taxonomy): domain Eukaryota; kingdom Metazoa; phylum Chordata; order Ceratodontiformes; family Ceratodontidae; genus Neoceratodus; species Neoceratodus forsteri. The sequence goes on from CM028129.1 coordinate 1,737,947,855, forward strand.
TATCTATGCCCTTCAGAGTCTTTCCCTTCTGTTATGTCCCCCCCCCATCTCAAATCGTACTGTTCCTTAGTACAAAGTGCAAACTGGAGGCCAATGTGAAAGAACAGGAAATTAAGAAGCCCAGTCAGATTGTTAATTGAGATTGTTTCTGTTGTGTACAACAAGTTAATGTCATTTTCATACAGTGGCTGGGCTTTCAATGATCTGTTGCCCTTTCCTGGTTTCTTTGGATACTTCTGTTTGGACCGAAGTGCTTCTTTTGTTTCTCTGAATTCTGAATCAGAGCTCTGAAATATTGAAATTGGGTACTTCAAGGACTGTAAATGTCTATCTGTGCTAGCCAAAATACCTCTAACTGTCCCAGGCTCATACTCAGTGCCATCCGATTTCTTAGCACAGTATGTGAAGTCTGCAAGAAGTATGTCTAACTTAGTGGAGGGTATTTCATTCAGAGGTCTGGCTTCATTTTTTTGCTCTAGGAATATCGTGAGTAGTTTTAAATCACTGACAGTTTTGCATGCTGTATTTTGGTTTTGCTGCTCTGTAATGAATTGGTGCCTTTCTGAACTGGTTGGTAACATAAATAGACTTTCCATTTTATACCAGCTGATTGTTTTTTACAGGGAGAACAAACAGAAGCTGCCACTGAGTCAAGAGACAGTGACACTCGGAGCGATTGTTGAATGCTCCATGGCGCTAACAGCAGTTGTACAAAATGGGGGGGGGAGCCTTGACAAATTCAAAAACAAGTTCTCTGTGATGTAATTTCTTTTTTATTGTGTACAGGGACTGTAGACAATAATAAAAAGAAATTACATCACAGAGAACTTGTTTTTGAATTTGTCAAGGGCCCCCTTCCCATTTTGTACAGTTGTATTCAGAGCCTCTTGGGGGGCTGAAGAAGTCCCAGTAAGAACATTGATCCATTACCCACCATACCCTTGTTTTGCTAATAGCAGTTGCACTGCATCTGTGAGCTTGAGACAGCTGAGTGCTGGTAAGAATTCAGAACTAGCACAGAATGTCAACAGAGCACCATAATAGCCTGGCTGCTCAGTTATTATGGCATTTGGAACAGGAGCTTGAGACCGACATTAAAGGGGGTCACCAGTAATTATACTAAAATACGAAGATATTGATATCTGTGCAATATGTGAACCTTGGTGGGATGAACAACAGACCTGGAATAGAAATATACCTGGGTATGTACTGTTCCAAAAAAGCAGGGCCCATAAAAGAGGAGGCGGAGTGGCATGTTATGTAAAAAACAACATAGTGTGCACAAATGTTTGCTTGGACAATGAAGGATATAACTATGAATCCCTGTGGATTCATATCCAGGAACTTAACAAGAAAAAAAACTATGATGGGGTATACTATAGACCCCCAAACTCATCACCAGATGTTGACTACTCAATAATAAGAGAAAGAGGAAATGACTAATAGGGGCAACGTCATTATTTGGGGCCACTTCAACTACCCAACTATAAACTGGCAAAATATAACTTCTACATCAAGGTCTAGCAATTTTGTTTAATAATATGTTAATAGAAGTAGGGTTACAACAGATGACAGACACACCTACAAGAGGAGAAAATACCTTGGATTTAATTATGACAAATGTACCAGAAAACATAAACAGTAAAAGATAGTCTGGGAGGCTCAGATCACAGTATGATTGAATTTAACATCAGATAGTTTAAAAAACAAAATGAAACAGGAAGAACTGTTGTCAAAAATTACAATCGAGCTAATTTAAAAAAAAATTGAAGAAGAACTTGAACAATGGGATTGGCTAAGTGACTTCAAATATAAAGGAGTAGAACACATGTGGACATGCCTCAAAAATAAACTCTTACAACTAGAGACTGTACATGTTCCAAGCAAGACCCTATATAACAAAAAGGGGAAATTACCAATGTGGTGCACAGAAAAAATTTTGAGGCAGACAAAAAAGAAGGCAGCCTATAATTCAATGACAAGGGAGCAAAATGACTATTCAGTTTCAAAGTATAAATCCAAACTTAGAAAACTCAAAAAGCAAATAAGATTTGAAAGACATACTATAAGTCAGAATTTTGCATGGCTCACACAAAAGATAATAGTAAAACGTTTTGCACATATGTAAATAATATGGGGAATAATGATGCATTATTTGGACCTTCAAAAAGGAATGGGGAAGAATTAAAGTCACCTCAAGAAATGGCAAATGCCTTCAATGAACATTTTGTAACAGTATACAACAAGGGAACACCTATAAATAATAACAGTATACTGTATGCGGAATCAGCAGTACAAAACACATTTCCAAGGATGTGCTTAAAATGTTAATGGAGCTTAGTCTAAACAAGTCATCAGGTCCCGATTTACTCCATCCAAGACTTTTAAGGGAAGTGGGGGCATTTATAGCTGAACCACTAACATATTTATATAACCATTACTATGCTAAGGGTGAAATACCTATAGACTGGAAAATAGGGACAATTGTGCCATTGTTTAACAAGCATTTGTCAATGCCAAATATTGTCTTCCTGGCATTGACATTGGTAGCGCAGGAGTTAGAGAGAGATGCATAATAGGAATGGCAGTAAAGTATTGAACTGACGCCAACCCCCACCCTCACCCTGCAGAGACTGACAGGCATTGGGGTGTGCCTTTGGGTCATTGGCCATAACGCTCATGCCATTTCACCTCACCCTACCCTGCAGACACCTACAAGTGCCACGGTGTGCCTTGGGGTCTTCGGGCCTTATATACTCACCCCATTCCATGAGGAAATACGCTGATATGGGTATGGTATAAGAGAATGGGGTGAACTTTGGGGCTGAAGAGTCCAAAGCACACCTTGATGCCTGTCACTGGCTGCAGGGTGGGGGTGGGGTGGAATGGCATGAGCATTACAGCTGATGATCCCAAGTCACACCTCTGACACCTGTCAGTCTCTACAAGGTGGGCTGTTATGGTAGGAAACCCTAATGCTGTGGGCGTTTGTTGGTATTTCCACTCCAAATTTTCAACATGGGCTTTTTGTGACCCCACCTCATGAACAGTGGCACTATCAGTTAGTTAGATGAAAGTTGATTTTGCACAGCGACTGTGCCATTTGGCACCACAGGTGTGAAAAAACATTTTGGGCAGGACATGAAAAATGAGAGCTGTACTGTTCATGAGGAGGTGTAAAAAATGGCAATGTTGAAAATCTATAGTGAAAATATGACAAATTGGTGAAGTCACAAGCATGCATAGAAACTGGGCAACGCACGCCTGTAATGCAATTATTTGGGGTTCTTTTTTAACCAAATTTTCAACATAGGCATTTTAGGAGCTCTGCTCATGAACAGTGGCACTGTGATTTTGTTAATCTGTCCCAAAAGTTGATTTCCTACAGCGACAGCGCCATTGGTGCCAGATATGCAAAAACATATTTAGAGCAGGATGTGAAAAAATGACAGCTGTACTGTTCATAAGGAGGTATGATAAAATAGCAATGTTGAAAATCTGGAATAAAAATATAAAAAATTGTCAAAGTTACATGCGTGTGTGGAAGCTGCGCAGTGCACACTCGTAACATAGTCATTGTTTGGAATTTTTTCACCAGATTTGCAACATAGGCTTTTTGGAACCCCACTTCATGAACAGTGGCACTGTCATTTTGTTAATCTGTCCCAAAAAGTGATTCCAAACAGTGACCGCAAAACGACATTTCGAGACCAAATAATGACATGACAGTTCCTGTGTTCATGAGGTGGGGTCCCAAGAACCCCATGTTGAAAATTCAGAGTCAAAATTCAAAAAAATGGCTGAGATATCCATAGGAACAGAGAAACATAGAAGTTGATGGCAGATAAGGACCACAAGGCCCATCCAGTCTGCCCATTTCTTTTTTCTACCTTATGAATGTGCCATCGGCCGTTGCTCTGTCAGTGACCTACCTATTCATACTCATCTGTATTGCTCCCTTATGCTTATCCCATGCCTTTTTGAAACCCTGCACTGTATTCATATCCACCACTTCTTGAGGTAGGCCATTCTATGCATCCACCACCTTTTCTGTGATAAAGAACTTCCTCACATTACCCCTTAATCGGCCTTTCTCTAATCTCATGCTGTGTCCTCTTGTAATGCTATTTTTCTTATATTGAAACATGTTAGACTATTTCACCTTGTTAATGCTCTTAAGGTGTTTGAATGTTTCGATCATATCACCTCTCTCCCTCCTTTGCTCTAGGGTATACATATTGAGCTCCATTAATCTGTCCTCATATGTTTTCTAATGCAGTCCCTGCACCATTTTGGTTGCCCTTCTCTGGACTGCCTCAATTTGGTTAATGTCCTTGTGAAGGTGTGGCCTCCAGTACTGCATGCAGTACTCCAGATGGGGCCTAACCAGTGTCTTGTAAAGAAGGATTATTACCTTCCTCTTCCAAATTGTGATACCCCTACTAATACACCCCAACATCACCCTCGCCATACCAATTGCTTTAGTGGTCTGCTTGGATGATTTCAGGTCATCTGTGATGTTGATGCCCAAGTCTCTTTCTTCCCTTGTGACTGCCAGCAACTCCCCTCCCAGCCTATAGGTGGCTTCAGGGTTTCTCTTCCCTACGTGCATGATCTTGCACTTCTTTGCGTTAAACCTCAGTTGCCACTCTTCTGATGATTTGGCCAGTTTATCCAGATCTCTTCTCATTCTGCCCACCCCATCTGGGTCATCTACTCTGTTGCAGATCTTGGTGTCATCTGCAAACAGACAAACCTTACCCTCCAGTCCATCTGCAATGTCACTGATGAAGATATTGAAGAGCACTGGCCCCAGGACTGATCCCTGAGGTACACCTCTTGTGACTTGCATCTCTTCTGACTGTTTACCGTTTTCTGCCTGTTAACCAGTTTGCCACCCAGTTGACCAATGTCTGACCCACCCTGAGCTTACCCAGCTTATTAATCAATCTTCTATGTGGAACAGTATCAAAAGCTTTGCTGAAAACATCAACGGTTCCCCCTTTGTCCACCACTCTGGTTACCCAGTCAAAGAAATTTATGAGATTAGTTTGACAAGACCTTCCTGTTGCAAACCCATGCTGTCTTGAATCCTGTGCTCCTATGGATTCCAGGTGTTGCACTATACTTTTCTTAAGGAGTGCCTCCATAATCTAGCTCACTACTGATGTAAGACTGACTGGTCTGTAGTTCTCTGCCTCCTCCCTGCTGCCACTCTTGTGAAGCAGGATCACATGACCCCTTCTCCGGTCTTCTGTGACCTCTCCTGTACTCAGAGACTCACTAAACAGTTCTGATAACAGCTCTGCTAGTTCCACCCATAGCTCCTTTAGTACCCTGGGATGTATGCCATGAGGTCCCATTGCCTTGTCCACCCTGACCCTATCGAGCTCTTGTAGAACCCTGTTTTTGTGAAGGGACTAGTGCACACCTCCACCGCCCCCCGTGTCCATGGTGCTGAGCTGTGGGCCCTGCCTTCTCTTCAGTAAATACTGAGCAGAAGTATCTATTTAGGATAGATGCTTTTACATGGTCCTCCTCCTCCTCACATACCCCCTTATCCCCTTTGATCTTAGCAATACCCGCTCTGGACTTTCTCCTTTCACTAATGTATCTAAGGAAAGTCTTGTCACCTTCTTTTACTGTTGTGTTAGTGTTTCCTCGGTCTGGGCCTTTGCCTGCCTTACTGCCTTCCCTGCTTCCCTTAGAGACGTTTGATATGCCTCCCTATCTTCATCCCACTGCATTCCCTTATATTTCCTGAAGGCCAGCCTTTTAGCTCTGACCGTTTCTGCTACTGTTTTTGAGAACCAAAGTGGTTTCCTTCTTCTTTTGCACTTAACATACCAGGATACACTATCTACAGGAGGGACAGGGAGGGTAAAAGAGGAGGAAGAGTAGCTCTCTACATAAGGGAAGGAATCAAAGTAACAGAACAAAATGGTAAACAGGGAGGAGAAGAAGCACTGTGGGTCAATCTGGAGACAGGCAATGGCACCACAATCCGCACGGGGGTTGTATACAGACCCCCTCTCAGGGGGAGGAAATGGACAAGGAAACGATAGAAAGTATACTTAGAATGGCAGAAAAAGGGGAGATATTGCTGATGGGTGATCTGAATATGCCAGATGTTAACTGGAGTGCAGCTGCAGCAGCCACTTCTGAGAGTGGGGTTATTCTAGATGCCCTACAGGGGGGCATGCCTTAGACAACTAGTATTGGAACCCACTCGAGAGGCAGCAATCTTAGTCCTGGTTCTCTCAAATGGAGATGGAGAGATGATCACAGATGTAGAAGTGGGTAGCCATCTGGGAACTAGCGACCATCGAACAGTATGGTTCACAATAAATACAGCAGTAGGGTCAAGCCATACAAAGGCAAAAGTACTGGACTTTAGGAGGGCTGACTTTGCCAGAATGGGTGAGTGCCTAAGGAATGCACTAGCAAATGGGCAGGAAGGAGGGGTGGAAGAACAATGGGGAATAATAAAAACTGCCATCACAGAGGTAACAAGCCTTTGTGTGAAGCAAATAAACAAAACAAAACGATGTAAGAAACCACTATGGTTCTCAAAGGAGGCGGAAGTGAAGGTTCAAGAGAAAAAGAAAGCATTCAGGAAGTACAAGGAATCACAGAAGGAGCAGGACAGAGAATTGTATCAGTTAAAGCAAAAGGAAGCTGGGAAGGCAGTCAGAACAGCAAAGGCCCAAACCGAGGAAAAGACAGCCAACTCAGTTAAGAAGGGGGATAAAACCTTTTATAGGTACATCAGGGAGCAAAGGAAGACCAAGGGAGGGATAATGAACTTAATAAAGGGGAAGGGGGATGGGCAGAGGGTGACTGTGAAAAGGCAGAGATACTAAACAAATATTTTTGCTCAGTATTTACAAATGAAGAGGGGGAGGTACCTAAACCAAACAATAGAAACACTCTGGATAGAGACGTTGATACCAGCCCATTTACAGAAGAAAGAATTCTGAAAGAACTCTTAAAACTGAAGGTGGACAAAGCAATGGTGCCTGATGGGATTCATCCCAGAATTCTAAAAGAACTAAGGGTAGAACTAGTGACACCACTGACTACCCTCTTTAACAAATCATGGGAGGATGGGGTGGTACCTGAGGACTGGAGGAGGGCAGATGTGATTCCGCTCACAAAAGGGGAGCAGGGCAGAAGCAGGAAACTACAGACCTGTTAGTTTAACCTCAGTGATAGGAAAATGATGGAATCACTTCTGAAGGAAAGAACTGTCAGTACCTAGAGGCCAGAGAGGCACAGACCCGAGGCAGCATGGATTCACAGCGGGAGGTCATGCCAGATGAATCTAATAGATTTCTTTGGCTGGGTGACCAAAGTAGCAGATCAGGGAGGGGCTGTGGACATGGCCTACCTAGACTTTAGCAAGACATTTGACACAGTCCCACACAAAAGATTAATATACAAGTTAGCCAGCCTGGGAGTGGGTCCCAAGATGATAGCCTGGGTAAAGAATTGGCTGGAGAATAGAACACAGAGGGTAATAGTAAATGGAGCCCGCTCTGAAGAAAGGGGGATTACTAGTGGGGATATCGCAGGGTTCAGTATTAGGAACGGTCCTCTTCAACGTCTTTATAAGTGATATTGCAGAGGGACTGGAAGGAAAAGTATGTCTCTGCAGATGACACAAAGATCTGCAACAGAATTGATGCACAAGGTGGGTGGAAAGGATGACAAGGGACTTGGCAAGGTTAGAGGAATGGTCAAATGTATGGCAGCTTAGATTCAATGCTAAGAAGTGCAGGTAATGCACCTGGGAAACAAAACCCAGGGAAGAGTACACAATGGGGGTGTGATACTAACAACAACAAAATGGAAAGGAACCTGGGGTAGTCATATCAGATGACCTAAAGGTGGGCAAGCAATGTGAGAGGGCAGTAAGGAGGGCTGGGGGGATACTGGGATGCATAGGAGAGGCATCACCAGTAGAAAACAGGAAGTTGTTATCCCTCTGTACAGACAGCTGGTGAGACCCCATCTGGAGTACTGCCTGCAGTTCTGGAGACCCAATCTCCACAAAGACATAGACAGGATGGAAGCTGTCCAGAGGAGGGCAACCAAAATGGTGCAGGGTTTGCACCGGAAGACATATGAAAAGAGACTTAAGGAGCTTAATATGTATAGCCTCGAGGAAAGGAGGAAGAGGTGGGACATGATAGAAACTTTCAAGTACCTCAAGGGAATCAACAAAGTCCAAGAGGGTAACATCTTTCAGAAAAAAAGGGGTGCAAGAACAAGGGGGCACAATTTGAAGATGGGGGGCGGCTCAGAGGTAATGTAAGGAAGTATTTTTCACAGAGAGGGTTGTGGATGCATGGAACAGCCTTCCGAGGAGGTTGTGGAGTCAAAACAGTGGTGGAATTCACATGCATGGGACCGTCATAAGGCAATTCTAGGGGGTTGGGGTAGGAAGAAGTAGGCTGCTGGTTAACTAGGATCTGCAGCTTGTCCATTAGGTAGGGAAATGGGCAGACTGGGTGGGCCAAATGGTCCTTATCTGCCATCAAATTCTATGTTTCTATGTTTCCTTTTCTCTCTAACACAATGGGATGTTGCTTCAAGTATTGCAACCTTACTGCTTGCCCACTTTGCCTGTACCCCCCTCACCTATATTTCTTCTTGCCAGGGCTAGCTTAACTCTGTTGGCCATCTTATCAAAGTCAGCTCCTCTGAAGTCCCATATTTTTGCCTTGGAATGGGATGATTTAGTTCTAGTGGCCAAATTGAACCATACCATATTTCATTAATTTTTGTTTACTGGGTAGGTGCACTAGCCAACAACATGACTATTTTCAGGCACGACCCGGGAGAGTACAGAACATGATGAAAACAGTTTACAGAACAATATCCAACAAGAGAGGAAACAGACATGACATATGTGAGTGGCAAAACAAAGTATATAGATTTCAACATATTTAGATGGTAAGACATTATTCTAACAGGAAGCATAGGTAGCATTATGCGTTCGCGGTTAAAAAGTAATAATAGCCGGCCATTGGTACAACAAGGAGAAAAACTGTAGACAGAACTGTAGAGCAACAGATACATCCAACATAAATAAATAAAATAAGCAGGTAATACATTAATACATGAAACTACAAAGGATGGAGAAAGTAGGTAACAACTTTGGGGCTAAGGTTGGAGTTTATACAAGATAGAGAGGAGTAAGGTAGGCAGGAGATCAGCGAGGAGCTGCAGCACAGCTGAGTGGGGCAGATTAGAGCTGTTTTGGAGACAGTGGGAACAGAATAGGGTAAAGGAAAGGCAAGGAGGGAATAGCATAGGGGAGAGAGTGGTTAAGGGTAACTAATAAATGGTGATATAGGAAAAAGGAAAAAAGGAAGAAAGGGAGAAGCTGACTGGGCAAACTAGGGTCAATGCAACCAATCGGTGTCCATTTAGCAAGGTCAAAATAAGTGCCAGAAACAGAGGAAACAAGGGTTAAGTGAGATAGAGGAGCCTCCAAGGGGGCTAAGTTGGGTCAAAGCAGGCACAAAGCTCAGCCTGCAGGAGATGCCGCCTGAGTTCAGTCTTAAAGTGACGGTGTGACCCGATCTGCCTAAGTTCGTCAGGGAGCGTATTCCAGTACTGAGGTGCCATATATTGAAAGGCACCAGTTCATTTTGAGGTAAGGCATCTGGGGATTTTCAGGAAAGATTTATCAATTGACCTCAAGCCATGCGAGGAGGTGAGAGGATGTAGCAACTCCGCCAGGGATGTAGGAATTTTCAGCCTCATAATAGAGTCCACAAGGAAGCCAAGGTAGTAATGCCTAGTTGCAGAGGGGAAGAGCCAGCCAAGATCTTTGTACAGCTTACAGCGATCTTTAGTCAGGTGGATGAGGACGCATAGCAGCATATGTTATTGTATGCAACATCTCACTTCTGAAGAGAGGTTTTCGGGGCAGCAGCCAGAATGGGTGCACAGTAAGTAAGGGTAGGAAGTATAATTCCCCTTGCAATGGCAAGTTTAGCAGATGGTGTAAGCATGTAACTAGTCCTGTACGTAGCACCCAGTTTAGCATTCACCTCATTGCAAGTCTTTTTAATATGAAGGTTTAGATCCAGGGATTGATCCAGTAGGACACCGAGATAATTAAATTATGTGGCACAGTCCAGTATAGTTCCATCTAAACCAAGTACCGTAAGGGATGTGGGACAGGTTTTAAGCTTAGGAGCTGAACCAAAAAGCATGGCCTTTGTTTTCTTTGCATTTAGAACCAGTTTGTGATTGTAGAGCCAGTTTTGGATGTTTATGAAATCAGCAGAGAGAGCAGACGTAAGGTCAGCAACTTCAGTTCCACTGGTATAGATGACAAGATCATCAGCATATAGGACGGACAAACAGCTTTTCAGAGCACTAGGAACACCATTGATGAAGAGTGAGAAAAGAAGTGGACCCAGGATAGATCCTTGGGGCACGCCAATCTAATTGCTGCACAGGCTGGCATAGCTGAGTCGAATTTAACCAGTTGAGACCTGTTTGATAGGTAGCTACTAAACCATTTGACCACTGGAGTAGAGAAACCCAGGTTAAGCAGGTCAGACAGGAGTAGTGGGTGATCAATCAGGTCGAAGGCCTTTGTAAGGTCAATAAAAACAGCTCCTGAGAGACGCCCTGCATCCATGTTAGAGAGAATGTCTGAGGTGAGTTTTAGTAGGGCAGCAGCCGTGCTATGGCTCTTCTGGAAACCATGCTGAGCATCAGAAAGGACATTGCACTTGGTGAGGAAGTCAAGTGTTTGCTTGGTGACAATTTTCTCAAGTAGTTTAGACAAAACCGAGAGAATACCTATGGGTCTGTAAATATTCATGCCCTTGATGTCACCTTTTTTAAAAACCAGGGTTATGCAAGCTATTTTCTAGATGTCCGGTACAGAGCTGCAGGAGAAGGATAGAGTATTTATTTTCCTGAGGAGGAGCGATGAAAGAGGCAGCAAACTTGAGCAGACGAGGTTCAAGGAGATCCGAACCAACACTGGTGTTTTCAGACACCGATTTGAGAAGCTTAAGGACGTCAGTCGATGTTACTGCCTTGAAGTAGAAAGGCAGAGCTTGGGCAGGCATAGATGAGTACACAGTGGTATTGGGCACATTGTTCAATCCCCAGGGATGGTGTCAACTAGCTGGGGGTTTGAAGGAGGAGGTATATGAGGATAGGTCAGAAAAAATCCCATTGAAAGCATTCTCTATGGTGTTGGGGTCACTGGCCCCCAGGTGACCATCTACCTAGAGATCTGTGATCCTTTCCTTGTTAGTCAGTACTAGATCTATGATAACCCTGTCTCTTGTGGGTTGTTGTACCAGTTGTTTGAGGCCCTTCCCCTGCAAGGAATCCACTATGTGTCTAGTTCTGGCACATGTTCCTGCTGGTATTGACCAATCTATATCTGGCATGTTGAAGTCTCCCATTATCAGAACCTCCTCTTTAGCTGTCATGTTTTGTATATCTTCTAACAGTAATGTGTCTATGTCCTCCCCTCAGTCTGGAGGCCTGTAGACAACCCCAGTTCATATGGCTGTCCCATTTCCTGTTTCCAGGGTCACCCACAGTTCTTCTGGCTCCTTAAGTGTATTCTGAATTTCTGTAGCTTTGATATTTTCATTGACATAAAGGGTCACTCAGCCCCCCCTTTTGCACCTCGGTCTCTTCTGAACAATACATAGCCAGGTACTGAAGGCTCCCAAGTGTGGTTACTGGTAAACCATGTCTCGTTAATGGCTACTATGTCCTGTTTAGCCTCTGCCATTATTGCCTGCAGGTCTGGGATCTTGTTTCCCAGACTGTGAGCATTTGTGTCCATGATTTTCCATTGCCCAGATTTCAGTGTATTAGTTGTTGGGTGAGGTCTGGCATTGCCCCTGTGCATCGTATGGGGAGCCAGACCTTTTTCTTTACCTGGTGATTCAAATGAACTACAAACATGGTGAACTCCCCCATTGATGCCATTATTATGCTTACTGGCATGTCTTCATTTTGCAGTTTGGCTCTGAAGAGTCCAGACATGTTCCCACTCCACTGAAGATCGCAGCGCTGGATCTTTGGAGGTAAGTATGAGGTGGGTGCACAGAGAGTGGGTGTGGGTTGGTGGAGGGGGCACCACGGACAACGAGGGACCATTTTCTGTTTTTCAGGTACAGAAAAAAAACGAACATTGTGGATGGTTTTCTTTCTTTATAGGTGAAATAAAACAAATGTTGGGCACACTGGGGTGGGCTCCCAGGTGCCACACAATGGGCGTGGGGGGAAGGAATATGCCGACACAGTTTTCTTTGTGTGAGCGGCGGCACACTGAAGTGGACTCCCACTGTGCCACACAATGTGGGGGGGTGGGGGACATGCTGACACAGGGACTGCAGCCCCGATGTTGGCTTTTTTGGGGGATTGTGTGGCAGCAGCTTTATAGAAATGTTTAACCAGGAAAGGCACGTACAGGAGGCATGTCGTCTCTGCCAATGCATGACAAGCTTGTCTCCGATTGCAGCTGCACATTTCTTTCAAGTTGGTGGCACTTTACATAATTCTTGCATCAGTGTTAGCATGCTGGCTAATTAGGGAATGAGGGATGCACCTACTAAAGCGTGCCTGTATTCGCCAACGCTGACACACCTCTGCATTTCTGCTACTACCACAAGATGTTGCTTGTGCACTTGCAAGACAACATAAAAAGGGTAGTAAAGTAGTTATGGAGAACTAAAGACCATGCAGCCTAATGGTAGTACTGGGTAAAAGAGGAGAAAGGTTAATTAAAAACAAACTTGAAGAGGATCTTACAAATAAGGGATTACAAGATAGAACACAAAGTAGTTTCAAGAAAAATAGAGCAAGTATCACCAACCTGCTTAGTTTCTATGAAAAGATAAACAAAAACATACATGAGAATATACCTATGGATGTAATTCTTTTGTACTTCCAGAAGGCATTTGATAAGGTTCCGCATGATATACTGTTAGATAAGTTGGCTATCTTCAAGGTCAATCCAAATATCATTAGATGGGTACACAACTGGGGATCCACGACTGGTCGTCGACAAAAATTTTGTCAAATGACCAGACAGCAAAACCAGCAGGTAGACCACATTTTGCAGTCAGCTGCCAGTTTCATAGTAAACCAAGTGTTTTCTTAGGGGGGCTTTGCCCTCAGACCCCCCATGTGGGGGGCTGCATCCCCCCACTTAGGATTCTCAACTCTGAATCAGAGCTGATTTGGGGGGCAGGACCCCCAACAGACAGTGGTAGGTTCCAGCGGGTTCCCTACAGCAACGTGGCACTGTTGTCGCTGTAGGGGCCGCGTTGTTGAAATGTCGCTGACAGTGCACTTACCCACAACTGGCTGGTTGACAAGAAGCAAATGGTCAGGGGTAAGGGAGCATATTCTAGTGAGGAACTAGTTATGACCGAGATCCCTCAGGCATCAGTTGTGGCCCTACACTATTCTCATTGCATGTCAGTGACATCTATATAAACAGTAGTACTCTGTTGGTCAAATTTGCTGATGACATAAAACTGGGAGGACCAGTGAAAACTGAACAGGAAAAATTTCTACTTATGGATGACCTGTCAAAAGTGGAGAAATGGGCAAAAGACAACAAGATGGCCTTTAGTGTAGAGAAATGTTCAGTTATACATTTGGGCAAAAACAATAGTTACATAAAAGAAAGTCAACAATGAAAGGGTTCTAGGAATAATAGCAGGCAGGGAACTCAAATTTAGTAAACATTATACTAAACTAAAATTATTATTATTATTATTATTATTATTAAACTAGTGCAAAACCCCGCACCTAGTCAGCAACATTAAAAATCATTTATTTCCAGAAATAGTCAGTGTATCATGCCGCTGTATGGATCAATCATCAGGCTGCACTTAGAGTACTGCAGTCAGCTGTGGAGCCCTTATATGATGAGAGATGTGGATAGAGTGGAGGGGTGCAGCATAGGGTGACTAAAATGATCTATAGGCTAAGGCAACTAAGTTACAATGATAGATTGAATAAATTGGGATTATACTGGCTGGAGCAAAGGAGAGTGAGAGGCGATCTTTTGATGCTGTTTAAAATCATAAACGATAAGGAGCTGTCAAAGGAACTAGGGATGGAAATGCAGAATAAGCCCATAGGCCTGAGATCAGACAAACAACAAATAAGACTAGAATATACCAGTAAAAATGGAAGACTGTATACATTCACACAAAGGACAGGAAGAATGTGGAATTCCCTTCCAGAGGATATAATACAAAGCACAAGTCTAGAGATATTTAAGCAAAGATCGGATATATTTCTATTTAATTGAGGGTTCAATTGGATCTGTTAACATGGATAGACAGACATGATCGGCACTGAGCCTTCTGTCTAAATACACAGTGTAATACCCAGTGTAATGGCAACTAACAGGGGGGTGCTGCTGATGGGAGACTTCAATCTGCCAGATATGGTTTGGAGCATCCCTGCTGCAGCTTTAGTTAGGAGCAGGGATATCCTGGATTCCCTACCTAGATTTTAGCAATGCCTTCAACACTGTACCACATGGGCGGCTCATCCACTAGATGGGCATCCCCAGAGTGGGTCCTAAGGTGATAAAATTGGTAAGAAATTGGTTGAGGGACAGGCGACAGAGGGTGGTGGTAAATGGAGTTCACTCTAAGGAAAGGAGGGTGACAAGTGGGGTACCACAGAGATCAGTACTGAGGCTGGTCCTCTTTACTATCTTTATTTAATGATGTTGCAGGGGGGGGTTAGAAGGGAACATGTGCCTTTTTGCAGATGACACAAAGATCTACAGCAGGATTGGCACTCCAAGGGTAGAGAAAATGAGGCGGGATCTAAGTAAGCTTGAGGAGTGGTCAAGAATGTGGCAACTAAGATTCAATGTGAAGAAGTGCAAAATCATGCACTGGGGGCACAGAAAACCAGGGGCAGAGTACATGCTAGGGAGTGTGGTACTGATGACCACCAAAGAGGAAAGGGACCTGGGGGTAATCATATCTCATGACCTAAAAGTGACCAAGCAGTGTGACAATGCAGTGAAGAGAGCCAGTGTGATATTGGGTGCATAGGGAGGGGGTATCACCAGTAGAAAGAAGGGGGTGGTGATACCGCTGTACAAATCACTCATGAGACCTCATCTAGAGTACTGAATCCAGTTCTGGAGGCCACATCTCAGGAAGGACATAGACAGAGTAGAGGTGGTCCAGAGAAGGGCAACTAAAATGGTGCAGGGTCTGCACCAAAAGTCCTATGAGGAGAGACTAAAAGACTTCCATATGTACACCCTGGAGGACAGAAGGGAGAGGGGGATATGACAGAGACTTTCAAATACCTCAAGGGTATAAATAAGGTACAGGAGGGAAGCATTTTTCAGAGAAAAAGATGCTCAAGAACAAGGCATCATACTACAAAGATGGAGGGGAGTAGACTTAGGGGGAAATGTGAGAAAGTACTTCTTCACTGAAAGAGTGGTGGATGCATTGAGCAGCCTCCCATCAGAGGTGATGGGGGCAAAAACGGTAATGGCATTTAAAAATGCATGGGATAGGCATAAGGGAACCTTGATGGTTAGGAAAGGGGAATATTTTCTAGAGATCAAGTAGGGTCTGTGGTATTACAGTAGGTAGAGAAAATGGGCAGACTAGGTGGGCTAAGCGGTCCTTATCTGCCATCAGTTTCTATGTTTCTATGTTTCACCATAAATAGAGCTGAATCTAAGAATTGGGAGATAATTCTCCAGTATCTTTTTGATTTGTGAGTTAATGTGCTTAGACCATTTTCCACAGAAAGACAAAACAACCCCCAAATAATTGTATTCCCTAACCACCTCCAATTTGGAGTTATCAAAGCAAAAGTAGTACAATTGTTTTCCACCAAACACACAAAAAAATTAGTTTTATCTAGATTTAAAATAAGTTTGTGTTTAACATATACAATTATAAGGATCTACGATGCCAGTTTGACAACACTTTTGTCGACCAGCATCTCAGTGGCGGGATTTATGTCGACTGCAAGTTGCAGTCGACAGAAATCCTGTATGTCTTCCGATCCTATTTTTCTATTGGGGAACTTTGCCCCCCAAACCACCCATGGGGGGAGCTCTGCTCCCCACACCCCCTGTACTATGGATTATCGACACCAGTCTAAGTTGATTCAGGGAGGGGGTGCAGGATCGGGAGACAGTGTGCCCCTGTCTTGGGCACACCAACACAGTGACCTGTCAGCAAAGTGTTGATTTTGCTAACAGCGAGGTATGTCGCTGTGTTGGTGTCGCCATCGGGTCAGCATACCCAATTATAACAGTGACCTAATTTACATTGTAACCCAATTGGAGAGAGTGCAAAAAATCACTATGTTGGCATATGCTAATGCAGGGCAAGGTTTACCATTTCTATTAAAGGAACAAAAACTAGGTAAATCAATATTAATAGGAATATTTGGTGGAACTAGAAAATTTTGCCACTAATTAAAAATGGAAAATGCCTGGGATATTGTATAGTGAAAAAAGATAGAGTCAAATTTTGTTGCACTGCTGCTTTAAACTTACACATCACATTGCACCTAAAAATTATTATTTGGACAAGTTTGTGAAAACTCCACACAAAGAAAATAGCCATGTTGATTTAGTTCCCATGCAAGTCATAACTTCGTTCTGTATTCTCTCATCTTCAGAAGTGCTTCTAATAGAAACTGTTTCTTCCTCAAGACAGCTGAGTTGGATAACCATTCTCCATATGGGAGATTGCACACCCTCCTTTTTACATCACCCAGTACACATTACCCATGGTTATAACTTCTGACTGCACCAGTTCTCTCATCCTCCTTATCACTTTGATTCTCCTGCAGGCATGTCTGCACTATTACTGCTGCCCTCATGCCTTATGTTCAAGCTAAGAGAAGCAGCTTGTGAAGATAGAACATTATCCACATACTGCATAATCATTCTTTCCTTGCCACTGCAGGCAAAGCTTTCAACTCCTTTTTAAGATAATGATGCATCTTGCAATTCTACAGTGTTTACGGCATGTGTAACTCAAATAAGCATTATGCTGTTGCTAGCCTGTTTCTAATGCTAAAGAGAAGGGTAATGTACTGTGTCAGGAAAAATATGGAATTGCTATTCTGCAATAAAACCTCATGGATGTGCTTCTCCATTTCACAACCTAAAATCTTTAGTCTCGCACTTGGTTGTTCACACCACTCATTGATTTAGTGCTCACAGCATATATTTTACAGATAAATATAAAATGGATAGAAACAAATCCAAACTGATGGGTCAACAGGCAGTCCAGCTTTGATGTTATCAGAGTGCAACATCACAGTCTGAAACTAACCTAAAGAAAAAAAGCTATAGTACATAACAAGCCATCTTTCTGAAATCTACAGGATCAATTTTATTATCACAGTGACCCACTCCATGGTGTGTGTTTTGCTGGTCAACATCACTTCTTGGGTGGTTGAAGGCATCCAGCTGCACCTCATGCCTCACAGCACACCTGAGGCATGACATTATCTCAAGATTGCACATGCCCTGCTGTGCCTTATTGTTCAAATATTTATATGTGTCAATGGGGCATTGTTATTCACATTTCACATCCTTTGTTGTTCTGATGACTGCTCAATATTGTTTCACTGTGCAAATGTTTAATGTCCCATATTTATTCATTTATTCATTCATTCTTGG
This sequence comes from Neoceratodus forsteri, assembly GCA_016271365.2. Lineage (NCBI taxonomy): Eukaryota > Metazoa > Chordata > Ceratodontiformes > Ceratodontidae > Neoceratodus > Neoceratodus forsteri. The sequence continues at coordinate 1,737,965,559 of CM028129.1, forward strand.
ATTACAAGTACCTTTGAGCACAGGACTGCTCATTTACAAGGGTTCCACGTCAATGGAGGGGAGGCGTAACAAAGACAGACAAATACCATAGTACAAAATTGAAGTTGACAGTCTCTGATACATTAGCAATATAGCAGTGGTGGTGGTAAACTAAGTGAAATGGAAGGGGAGGGAAAGTTGAGGCAGGTCAGAGATTATAGGGTGCGAAAGTTGCAGCCAGGGGCCTTGTCATGTGAAGTAGTAAGGTAGGCAGAAATAGGGGAAAAACTGGGAGAGTAGAAAGGGGAAGGGTGTAAAACAGGGGCAAAAGGAAGGGAGAAAAGGGGAGGCAAGAAATGGAAAGGCAAAATGTAAAGGAGTCCGTGTAGCCAGAGGTCTAACATGGCTAGTGGCATGACTGGCTGAGGTAAAAGGGGAGTGAAATGGAGAGGTAGGTGAGAGGGGGGTGAAAAAGGGGGGTGATCAAGACAGAGGAGGTCCTGTCAGAGAACAGACCAGGTGCACCAGAGGGCACATACTGATATTAGGTGGGGCAGTCACAGGCGCTTTCATTCATAATGTGCTGGTGAAGGAGTCATTTAAATTGGGACATATGAGGTAGGCTAGTAGTAGGCAATATTTGGATATGGGTATTTAGATGGAAATATAGCATTGTCCAATATGTTTGTTGATGTTATGTAAAAGGTTTAAAATAAAACTAAACAAGAAACTCAAAAAGTTACCTAGCTCTAAAGCTCAATGCCTAAGTTCCTTCTGTTCCCCAAATCTGTGTTTGGAAATCAAACATATACAGTACCTTCAAGCAGGCAGATAACCTGCTGGTCATGTGTCTTTAAAAGAACTGAGGCCTGCTGCCACTCACTGTCAGATCACCATGGCTTACAGACAGGCAGTAAGACTCCAGGTTCAACATTTAAATAAAATATTTATTTGGATTGTTTAACTAGATCCCTACCTGGTTACCAAAGACTACAAAAAAAAAATACACTGGGGCAAGACAGATCAAGAAATTAGACCCAAACAGGAATCTAGCAAACATTTTTTTTAGTTCACTTTCTTGTGGCTACTGGATGACATCCAGTCCACCCAATCCCAACTAGCTAAGTCTCAATTAAAAAAAGTTATTTTTAACTAGCCCAGCAGCTTTGTGAACAGTGTTTCGCTTTATCATGTGGGAGACTCCTGTTTTTGTACGAAGCTCAGGATTCCTGCCTCGGGTCAACAAAGATAGGAGAGTTATACCGTTTGGGCACAGCCTGTTATCTTGTTTATTTAAAAGGCTAAAGTCAGGCCCCACCTGGAGTTCTATGTGCAGTTTATAAGGGCATTAAGGCAGTTGAGAGGGTACACAATACTGTAGGACTGCCAAAATGATCTGGAGTATAAGGAAAGCTATGAGGAGTGGGTAGGGGCCCTTAACATCTTCATGCTGCAGAAAAGGAGACTGAAAAGGAACAAGATCCAAGTTTTCTGCATGCTCAAGTGCATTTGCCAGATTGAACACGCAGCGATATTTGATCAGGTGTCCTCCAGCAAGACATGGGTAGACAAACCCTGAAGCTCAGAGGCAATAAAGTCGGGGATAATGTTAGGAAGAACTTTTTATCACAGTGAGTGGTGGATCCATTTGAATCAGTGAAGACAGTGAACATAAAGACAATAAATGCCTCAAGGTATACCTGGGCAAATTTCTACTTACTAAGGGAATCTCAATGAGATTTCTCAAGATACCTTGGGTAGTACAGATGGCTGGGAGCACGTTTAGTTTATTACTGTACTTATTTGCACAGCATATTTATTAATACCTGCGTGTGAAACAGAGGTCAGACCTGATGGACCTAGAGACCAGTCTGATCTTAAATTATGTAAGGGATAACACATGACAGGTTGTGCAGTTATAAGAGAATAATGCACACCCTAGGTGAATGTCAGGCATGAGGCGTAGGCTACTGAGTAACACCGTACAGACATCAGGGTCTTCTACACCCACCCTCTACCAAACTACAGTGTTCCAGCTGGTCAGACCAGAGGTACATGGAGACAAATTGGGATGCTCCAGACTCAGGTGATGGAATCAGAACCTGTGACTGGAGCGAATGTACTCATAGCCACTAAAGAATGAAAACAAGTAAAATTAAATGTTTTAAAGCATTTCCTTTTTCACTAAATTATTTAATGCTTTGGCCTTTATCTTTGTCCTTCAGTTTATGAATTTTCTACATTTCATAGCATCCAGCACCTGCCGAGACACCCACCATGCTCCCATTCCAAATTGTGCCAAGATAGCACAGCTTCTGCATTACAGTAATCATTGCAAAATGCAGCAAAAGAGCCTGCTCATTGCATGTCTGACTTTGTCTTGCTCAAGAAATGGGAAACACCATAAAAATCAGTGCTTTAATGCTAATGCCCTAAACAAGTCAGGTATCATGGTATTTCTTGGCTCTGGTTATGTGCCACAACAAGTCATGCTTTACCCAGGTCAAGCCATTCTTTATTGAGCATAGCTTCATAAAAGTGGTACCAGTTTGGGACTGTTTGCTCAAAGTCTTCTGGTTTTCTTAGCACTATCTATAAGTAATAAAACAAGCATTTGCCAATGCCGAATGTTTGCTTGCTGGCATTGGTAGTGTAGGAGTTACACAGCTGCATACTAGGAATGGCAGTGAAGTATTGAACTGAAGCCAAGCCCGTCACCACCCTGCAGACAGTGACAGGTATTGGGGTGTGCCTTTGGGTCATCAGGCATAACAGCCATGCCATTTCACCACACCCTACCCTGCAGACACTGACAAGTGTCACGGTGTGCCTTGGGGTCTTTGGCCCTTATGCACACCCCATTCCATCAGAAAATACAGTGAGATGGGTGCAGTATACCAGAATGGGGTGAACTTTGGGGTCGAAGAGTCCAAGGCAAACCTCGATGCCTCTCACTGGCTGCAGGGTGTGGGTGGGGGTGGAATGGTATGAGCATTGCAGGCAACAATCCTAAGTCACAGCCCTGATGCCTGTCATTCTCTACGGGGTTGGGCGTTATGGTCGGAAACCCTAACGCCTCAGGCATTCGTTGGTATTTTCACTCCAAATTTTCAACATGGTTTTTTTGTGACCCCCACCTCATGAACAGTGGCAATATCAGTTTGTTAGCCAAAAGCTGCTTTTGCACAGCGACTACAGCATTTGGCACCACAGGTGCAAAAACACATTCCGAACAGGATGTGAAAAATGACAGCGGTACTGTTCATGGGGAGGTGTAAAAAATGGCAATGTTGAAAATCTGCTGTGAAAATATTAAAAAAACTGGTGAAGTCACGAGCTTGTAGAAACTGCGCAATGCACACATGCAACGTAACTAGTCTGGGGATTTTTTACAGCAGATTGTTAACACATGCATTTTGGGACCTCCAATCTTGAACAGTGTCACTGTGATTTTCTTTATCTGTCCCGAACAATGATTTCCCACAGTGACCACGTATTTCTGCGCTGAAAGTGTGAAAACACATTTCAGCCATGTTGTGAAAAATGACAGCTGTACTGTTCATAAGGAAGTGTGGAAAAATGCCACTGGTAAAAATCTGGACTGAAAATATTACAAATTCATGAACTTACGAGGGTGCGTGGAAACTGTGCAATGCTCACTAGTAACACAGTCATTTTACGGAGTTTTGTCACCAAATTTTCAACATAGCCATTTTAAGTCCTCTGCTCATGACCAGTGTCACTGTGATTTTCTTAATCTGTCCCAAACATTGTTTTCGCACACTGACTGCACCATTGTCGCTACATCTTGGAAACACATTTGGGCGAGATGTGAAAATGGTAGCTGTACTGCTCATAAGGAAGTGTGGTAAAATGGCAATGTTGAAAATCTGGAATGCAATATTACAAATTCGCAAACTTGCCAGCGCATGTAGGAACTGCGCAACATGCGCTCCTAAAACAGTCATTTTTGGGAATCTTTTCACCAAATTTTCAACATAGCCATTTTAAGACCTCTGCTCATGAACACTGTCACTGTGATTTTCTTAATGTGTCCCATACATTGATTTCACATACCGACTGCGTCATTGTGCGCTACATGCACGGAAACACATTTTGGGTGAGATGTGAAAAATGACAGCTGTACTGCTTATAAGGAGATGTGTTAAAATGGTAATGTTGAAAATCCAGAGTGCGAATATTAAAAATGTGTGAACTTACGAGCGTGCGTAGGAACTGCGCAACGTACGCTGGTAAAACAATCATTTTTAGGAATTTTTCACCACATTTTCAACATAGTTCCAGCATCTTAATGTCCACTGCCATAGGCCACATGGAGACTCCATTACAGTGGATGAGGAAGGTCTGATAGACCTCAAGGTCTTTTTCTAAAGCCTTCAGTCATGCATATCCAGGTGGTGAGGTTTCCAGGCACCAGACCCCAACTTCACCATTCACCATAAGAATGCCCTCCCCATCGGGATGATCCAGCAGGCAGAGTCCAAATGCCCAATCAGCTGTTGAAGCTACTTTAGCATGATTTTCGTGGCCTCCACTGTACACCCCCAAAGAGCCCTAAGTGCCTCAATCTTGTCACAGGGCAGATGACATGCCTGTGCCTCTTCATCCATCTCAGTGTCCAAGAATATTACAGGATTCAGAGTTTCTACTCACTAGGGACCGATGGGATGCTAAAGTTGTGGCACAGCTGTTGGAAGGTTTCCAGTTTTTTCCCACAGACTGTGGAATCAAATGGGCCCACAAATAGGGTAGTTGCTCAGATCATGAACAATCCCCTGCCACTCCCTGGGCTACTTTGGAAGCTGCCCAGTGTAAGAATGTGCTGAATTATTTGAACACTGCACAAGCCACTGAACATCCTATAGACATGCAATTATCACTGTAGTGCTGCCCTTCAGATTTCATCCCCAGTAGGTCTCAGTCAGCAGGGTGTATGGGAAGCAGTCAGAATGCTGACTCAATGTTCATTTTGGCCATGAAACCCCCCGGACACGCTGCATGGACCACATCAACCACCATGCCAAATGATGCATCTTGGACTGCTGTGTACCGTGGGTTTATGGGGTCACTCACCTAGCTGTCTTCCAAATATGACAGGTGATTGATCACATGGTACTCGCCTGGAACTTTTTTATGCACAAGACCAGTAGAGGAAACCTGCAGACTAGGAATTGGCAGGGAGGAATAAGGACCACTGATATTGCCCAAGATCAGTTCTGTACAGAGCTTTATCAATTCCTGACTGACTTCAGGTTCTTGGTTTTCCTAGACCTCTCTGGGGTCCTTATAAGAGATCCTAAAGCCCACCATGAATCCACCCACCAGTAGATTGACTGCCTTGCAGTCCAGATACTGCTTGAGCCAGCGTCAAAGCTGGTCCTCCCTTAAAGGAGTGGGCAGACTTGCCATGATCAGACTTGCCTTGCTTCCACTGAAATTGCTGGTGCCCACCTTGTTGGGACTTGCCAAGTTTGCACTGGCTGAAGGGGTGCCACTGACAACAGTGCAAAGCATTCATGCCAGACCCTGCAAGGGTTCTTATTGCAATTTCCCCTGTTGAATCCAAAACACAATTGGTTCTAGGACTCACTTGGCTGTGGTCTGTGGGACTGGGATACTCTGATCAGTAGCACATTATCTGTATGGAGGACCCCCCCCCCAGTACATGACCTCTACCAGTAGCAGCATGTCCAGGATGTCTCAATCCATGGACATCTCTCATCATACTCCAGCCAACCAGCCTTCCTTTGTGCCTCTGGGCACACGTGATCCTGTTCAAATAATTGAACAGAGCAACACTTTTGGAGGCCATCTGACAAATTGTGCTGGTGAAGACTACAAAGCTTGCCAGCTAGTTACTGAATGTCCTGTTGACCTTAACCCTCTTCTTCACAGGGTCCCCTTTTTATCTTTGTTTTCCTCCAGTTTCTTGGAACTGGTTCAACAATGAAAGCATGCCTACATACTTGTGCCTGCAAATCTGCTGGTGAACCTTATCTGACAGATGTAATCCCAGTGGTTGGGCTACATTGACGTAGTGCCCTGGGATAGGAGTCGATGTTACCTGTGCTGCCCTGCTAGCTCCTGCCCTGGGTGTATGGACACTGCCTGCCCACTGCTGCTGGGCCTGAACTGGCACTGTGAGAACCACCACTGTCTCCAGTAGCTTGTTCAGTGTTTGATCCAGGGAGAAAGGCCCGGCTATGGCTCTGGCAGATTTGGGGGGAAGGTAGCTGTACAGGATCAACCCTTGTGGGCTGGTCACTCACGCTGGGAATCCCTAGTGCAATCACATTAGACTCAGCTTCTTTGTCACTGGAGGTCTTCTTTATTCTTGTGTTAGGTGTGGGTCGAGCTGTGGAGCGAGGCCTTGGAGGCTGCCCTGAACACTCTCATCACCGTGTGCCTGAATGCATCAGACAACTCATTACCCTTCACACTTGCATTACCCTTTTTCTTAGATGACCTATAAACACTGTTAATCTCTATTGAATCACTTACTGTATGGCTACCCCAGTCCCCGACGAGCCATTTTGCAAATAGTGGGTGTACAAAATGGTGAAAATGAAGCATGTATGTATATTTTAAACTCTGTGTTTCCCGGAAGTGCCTAGTATGCATTTGTAAAGCAGAGGACCAGCATTCCTGCCAGCAAGGTAAAGCCTGTGATGTCATCGTAGCAAGAGGTCTTTGGCTCCGCTCAGACTGTAACACTGATTTGAATGGCATATCATCGTATTGCAATAAGGCATGTCAAAAACAAAGGCTCTGTGCTTATTTGTACCATTGCACATGTATTATGACTGAAACACAACCTTGGTGGTGCAGTGCCGTAGCTAAATAGTCAAAAAAGCATGCAATAAATAAGCTGGCAACGGCAAGCACAGTACATTGGAAAAAACATAACTGACAATCACAGAGGGCATCAGTGATAGCACAGGACACTTGAGACCAAGTGAAGCTTCCAAATTAAGGCATAGCATTTATTAAATCATATAATAACAGAGACCAGTACCACCATAGACTGGATTGTCTCTATTCGCCCAGATAGCATCTCAAATGTTACGGTTCACCCAGATTCTATCAGTGACCACTCCCCTATCACCTGCAGCTGGTCTAATAAATGTAATTCCCTCCCATCACATAGATACATAGACAGTGTTGACAGATAAGGGCCTACGGCCCACCCAGTCTGCCCATTTGGTACCACATACCATCTACAACCGTGTACTGAAACGTGGGCATTTGGATCTCCTAAAAAAACAACTTTGCTACCAGGACTGGTCTTTCCTGGATACAGCTGATGATATCAACACCGCATTTCAACACTTCATCAGTGTTTTCAACACAGCCTGTGATATCCACGTCCCACTTAAGAAAATGAAAGTTCGAGTTAGGTAAACTCATGGATCACTCCCGAAATAGTAAACAGAATGAAGCTTCGGGACCATCTATGGCAACTGTCTAAATCATCATTGGAGCAACAATATCTGCAGGCTTAGAAAGCTGCCAGAAATGCCTGCACTAGGGAAATTAGACAAGCAAAAAGTAGGCTCCACAGAGAGCTACTCTCTAACTCCTGGGGTGACAGTAGGAGTTTCTGGGCTAATATAAAACACATCACAGGCAAAGAACATATGACCACACCAGCAATACTAATGCAGGATGGCAATCCCATCACTGATCCACTCCAAATTGCAAATACCTTCGACATAGCTTTCACCAATTTGTCGAGTGTCCTCCCCAAAGATTTCTTCGATGATGCTCCAATGTCATCAACAGGGGTCACTGAAACAAATCGTCTTGAACATCCACCTTTCTACCTCAAAAGGGTTTCCCAATCCTTAGTCCAAAAGCTCCTGACTAAAATCCTGGGCAAATCCAGAAATAGTGGAGACTCGCTTGATCTCAAACTCTTTGCACTTGCTCTAGAAGAAGTGCTCATACTAGTCACCAAGATTCTAAACTTATCACTTTCCCTTTCACAATTTCCAGAAGTGTGGAAATCTGCCCTGGTCACCCCTGTGCATAAATCCGGGGATCTTACACAGTACGCTAACTACAGGCCAATATCAATACTCCCCCCGCTATCAAAAGTCCTTGAACATATAGTTTCCAATCAAATGGTTGAATACCTTGGAAAGTACAACCTGCAATGTCCTCAGCAACATGGCTTCAGGAAAAACACAGCACCACCACAGCTCTGCTGGAATTTACCAACTACATTCATCAGTCCTTTGACAATAACAAGCTTGTTGGTGCTGCATTTATCGAATTCACGAAAGCCTTCGACACCATGAATCACAACCTGCTTCTTACTCAACTAGCCACAGTTGGTGTCTCACAAAACACACAGAAATGGTTTGGAAGCTACTTTGCTGATAGGTCGCAGCGGGTGAAAATATCTAATATCATCTCCGAATTACAATCTGTCCTATCTGGTGTCCCACAAGGGTCCATCCTTGGATCTCTCCTGTTTGATATCTTCCTAAACAACCTGCCCCATTCCTGTCAACTCAGGACACTCCTTTATGCTGACGATGCTCTCATCTATACAAACAACACTGATCCCACTACTCTCGAGGACAATCTTCAAACTGGTTTCCTAGAAGTTGAAAAATGTTCCATATGCACAAACGTGTCCTGAACTACAAAAAAACTAAGCTTCTGCTGTTTTCCTCCCCCCGACATAAGCACAGGTCACATGTTATGTTAGTAAAAAACAACCTTGGAACCCCACCCGAACAAGTTCAACAATTCAAATATCTTGGAGTAACCTTAGACAGCTGTCTCCTATGTATCCCACATTGAGACCACTGCCAAGTCTGCGAATGCGAAATTAGGCCTGCTTTTTAGACATAGAAGGAATGTAACCCTGGAAGCACTTAGACTTGTGGTCATCCATTCAGTAGTATCCACCATTGACTACGGCCTGGCAATATATGGAGCAACCACCCCCACGGCATGAAAAAGGCTTAACATAATGCTTAACAAAGCCTGTAGGCTCATCACAAACTCAGACCGCCTCACTCACACCTGTAATCTTTTTGCAGCAACTGGCTGGCTCAACCTGCAAGGATAGATCAAGTATCACTCATGTATACTAGCAAAGAAAGTGCTCTCTGAAGATTTACCTACTGGAATCTCTCGCCTTCTACCCAGATCCCTGAAGGTCCACCATACCCGGGCCTCGGACTCTGAGCTTCTACTCGTACCTAGGTTCCAAACTACACAGTGCCAACGGTCTTTCCTTTAAAGAGCCCCCACCTGGTTAAATGGCCTTGGCCTTGATCTAACAAGCCTAACTGGGATGTCCATGCTTAAACGCCTTCTGCACCAATGCATCCTGCCACAGAGCACCTGTGACTGCCTAACTTAAGAACAGCTTTGCCCAATTAAGAACCTAGCCGTCTTCACTCTTGCCCTCCTGGCCACCAGCTCTATCTTATCTCCTTTGACTTATGTCTTCTTATCCTTCCAGCTACTGTCTTACTCTTACCACCTCCACTTCCACACACTATCGTTGACAAAGTCTTTGGGCTGCTACCCTCCGCACCCCTCTCCACCCTTCCTAATCTCCTGCCCCTACTTCCATTCCACTCAATTATTTGTTTTTTCACATTTGTGTCATAATCTTATCTGAGACTATATGTACAGTTTTGGTACTATGCTGTTTTTGTTGTTATTTGAAAAGGTACATTATGCCATCCTTTGTGTGTTTGTTCTACCTTCACACTCTTCGACGTGGAACCTTTGTAAATGAGCTGCCCTGTGCTCAAAGGTATTTGTTAATCTGAAAATTAATAAATAAATAAAATAAAATCTTGTATTTAGAAGGAGTGTCTTAATGGTATGTCATCATATATCCATTTACAAAGTCATCATGTTGTAATGGCCAAACAGACTCCAAAACGTCTCCCGGCAAACAGTTAAGCACCTGTCCCAAATGCGTTTCACTCTGGTATATCCAAGAAAGCAAGCTTTTATTTTATTCTGTAAAGGCTACATTATACTTTTGAAGCCTCACTTGGTCTCGACTGTTCAGTGCTGTCACTGATGTCCTCTGTGATTATTGTTTGTGCTTATTTCGAGCAACTGTGCGTGCTGATGACGGCTTCTTTACTACATGCGCTTTTTTGCCTCAGCAATTATACAAAATAAAATATAGTAACAGATTGGTGTTCAGGAAGCTGTGGACCAGTCTAGATTCTGTGCAGTCCATGGTCTAAACTACAGTGCTCCACTTGTTAGGGTCAAAAAAACTGATATTTGAATTTATATTTGTGCGCATTTTTTGAAAAGTTATACTTACTACTGAGCAGAGGTTGTGGCATCCTTTGCAGCTTGAAGAGGTAAAGAGAGTCAGTGGCACGCATTCGGTTGCACAGGCAGCATGCCGATAGGGAAACACAACACATGTTTTAGTTTTATTTTCCTTTTGTTTTCTCGATAGTTCATTTCTTTTTTTTTTAAATAAAAAAGTCAATTAACACTGAATCAATGCGAGGGATGTCAAAACGTGAGGCAATTTGGGATTACTCAAGGGAACGTCGCAGACCGACGACTGACGCATAGATGGTCCGAGAGAAACATGGTGCGTGTTTGCTGTTATAACCAGCTGCTTATAATGGCAAATTATAACCGTGTTTCCCTATGCGAAAAAGTGCTGGCTGGTAATTACAGCACAAATAAGCACAGAGTATTCATTATTGGCATGTTCTCTGAAAATACAAAATTCGATTATCGGTTAGATTTTTGTAAAAGGAATGTGCTAGCAGGTGCCTTGTTTTGGTACTGTTGTTTCCATGATATACAGAAACACAGCTCCTATGTGACCCTTATGTCCTGTGACTGAAGGGACGTATCATTTCCAGTGCTGTGTATATTTACTTATAACTGGGTAGCAGCAGCCAGCCCCAGTGTTCTAATCCCCAATTCACCTATTTTTTGAATGGCACGATATAAGGGCACTTATGGACAGTCTGTACACAGTGTGACAGCACTGATTGAGGCTGTTCTCCACAGATTGGCTTGACACTGCTGAAAAACAGCACTTTTTGAAGGAGAGTTGTTTTGGGTGGGGGCACATGAGGAGAAAAGAGAGTGAGAGACTGGACTGATTTTGAAACTCTCCAGGTACTGTGCTGCCTCAGTTGGAGAAAATAGCTGTTGCAGAGGCCCTGCACTGTGCTGAAAATGAAACTGTGTCTGACTAGGGACCGAGGCACTGGGTGAGAGGTCCAATGTCTGTGGTCTACAATGTACGCTATTATTTGGTATAGATTCCCATGTTGTTTACGACCTTGCATGTAGATGATGAAGTACTCAGATATGTCCGAGGGTAGGTCCGATAAGCTCTGATGTCACCACTTGGTTCAAATTCCCGGTTTAATTGATGCAGGATTTGGTCAGAGCTCAGCACTATCAAAATATATAGGGCAGCAACTACGGGTCCCTGTGCCATGCTTATGATATTCAGTCTACAATATTTAACAAGTAAACATCTCTGGTTTCTGGCAGCGTGCTGCTACAGTGTGATGCAGGTCACTGCGTTATTGCAATACCATATACCGCCCTTAGTATTAATATTTATAATGTGCAGCCAGACCAGTGCCAGGAGCTTAAATGTATCTAGGCAGTTACCAGACAAGTTAAATACTGACTGGAACCCAAGGTGTATTCCTTCCTTTGCTGTTACAATATATATTTGCCTAGAGGTTAACACCAGCAGCAACCAAATGTATTTGCTCAGTGGCTAAGGGGTGAGGTTACTGTCAGGAGGAGCAACCGGAAATGCTACACAGTTGTGAACAATATGGTAACACAGTGAAGAACAATATCAACAGAGCAGTTGCCCAGGCAGTACTCTATACCCCCATCATACGACCAGTACCAAATACAGGAACATTTTCTAAATTGTTTTTGAGCACTACTGGATGAGTTACCTATATGGAAAGGAGTCGTGGTGGTTAGCCATAAGGAACACACTGGGTCTACTTGCACTCTATGTTAGCAGTTTACGACTGTGGTGCTATAGTCCACGCTGGTGCAGTACAACAGTTTCTTCCAGTTCCACAGTCCAGGTTTTTGCTGTGGGCAGTGTGGCTGGAGGGTGTGGGGTGCCACCACACCGCAGGGAAAGACAAATACATTACAGGGATGGTGATCAAAGGGTGGGGGGTGCCACTAGACACCAGAGAAAGACAAATACATTATAGGGATGGCAATCAAAGGGTGGGGGGTGCCACTAGACACCAGAGAAAGACAAATACATTATGGGGACAACAATTAAAGGGTGGGGGGTGCCACTAGACACCAGAGAAAGACAAATACATTATGGGGACAACAATTAAAGGGTGGGAGAGTGCCACTAGACACCAGGGAATGACAAATTATGGGGATGGCAATCAGAGGGTGGCGGGATGCCACCAGACACTAGGGAAATGGTAAATAAATAGACATGCAATGTTTTTAATACACATAATAATAAAATATATTCACATTACACGAGACTCCAAGTTAAAAACTTTGAATACCTTGGGACCAGAATTTACTTTGATAAAAAATTATAAGTTCAGAAGTTCGATCTAGACCCCATAATTTAAGCAATGGCATTCCCAAGGTTTAACTCATCTGGCATTGCGTTACCATAATGGTCTCTTTGAGACATTCTCAAAACTTCCAGCAGAATTTCATATCCCAAATCAACATCTCTTTTGATATTTTCAGTTAAGAGACTGTTTAAAAAAAAGGATCCTTAAATGTACCACCTAATTCTCTGATTCATAACTTACTATTACCAGGCTCACCATCCACTAAATTAATTTTCTGGATTTACTACTCATTACTTTCCCTTGTTGGACAAGATTTGAGTCTGGTTAGATTTAAGTGGGAATTGGATCTAGCTCAAAGTTTTTCAGATACAGAATGGAAACAGATCATCCTTTCCACTCGTAAAGAAATCATCTCATCCATACTTCAATAAGTCAAATATACTCCACTGAACATGTTATACACCAATCAAACTAAATAGAATAAATCATAATTTGCCAGATAAATGTCCACGTTGTGATGACTCACCGGGAAATTTAACCCATATGTTGACAGCCTGCTCAAACCTACACTGATTAGGACTTAACAATACAGCCAATTTAATCTCTGCACAATTGAAATTCATACAACTATCAATAGGAGGCAGTATGGTGCAGTGGTTTAAGGCTCTGAGCTGCAAATCTGGAGACCTGGGTTTGAATCCCACAGCCCCCACTTGCATACTGTGTGACACTGAGCAAGTCGCTTAACTTCCTTGTGCTCCCAGGTTGCACCTGCAAACAAGCTTTCAGCTTAGTGTGTCTCACCTGGTAAAATAATTGATAAAAAAAAAAAAATAGTGAATGCTAATAAATGTATCCTCCTGCTCTGGAGAAAGTGGTAATCTGCCAAGCCACTCACAATGATTTCATCTGATAATAGAGCTTATCAAAACTGAAAGAATACACTACACTTGTTAAAACAAGCATTTGTCAATGCCAAATGTTGGCTTGCTGGCATTGGCATTGGTAGTGCAGGAGTTAGACAGATGCATCATAGGAATGGCAGTGAAGTATTGAACTGATGCCAACCCACCCCCACCCTGCAGAGAGTGACAAGCATTAGGGTGTCCCTTTGGGTGCCATTTTATGGCCGTTCGGCACCAAATTTTCAACATAGGCATTTTAGCACCTCTGCTCATGTACAGTGTTACTGTTATTTCCTCAAAGTGTCCCAAGAAGTGATTTCAGACAGCCACCACGCTATTCCCGTTTTCAGAAGTGCGAAACACATTTGGGCAAGATGCGTCAAATGACAGCTGTACTGTTCATCAAGAGGTATGGAAAACGGCAATGGTGAAAATCCAGACTGAAAATATCACAATGCACGACGGCATGAGCGGCGGCAATCTGCCAACGCATGCTCGTGAACACAGTTATTTTATGGAGTATCATCACCAAATTTTCAACATAGGCATTTTAGGTCCTCTGCTCATGAACTGTGTCACTGTCATTTTCATAATCTGGCCCAAACAATGATTTCCCACAGCGACTGCGCTATTGTGCGCCAGAAGTGCGGAAACACATTTCGGGCAGGATGTGGAAAATGACAGCTGTACTGTTCACAAGGAGGTGTACAAAAATGACAATGCTGAAAATCCAGCAGTAAAACATTGTGAATGCACGAAGTTACGAGCCTGTGTAGCAACTGCGAAATGCACACTTGTAAAACAGGCATTTGTTGGATTTTTCCACCAAATTTGGAACTTAGGCTTTTTAAGAGGGCACCTCATGAACACCGCCACTGTCATTTCGTAAATGGGCCCCGAAAGGTGATTTCGCACAGTGACTGCGAAATCACCTTTCGAGGCTGATAAACACCATGACAGTGACAGAATTCATGAGGAGGGGTCCCAAAAACCCCATGTTGAAAATTTGGTGCAAAAAGTCCAAGAAATGCCTGAGATATGCAACAAAGTTGAAAAAACCCTATTCACTCCATTACACAGCTTACCGGCATTTCCTCAGTTCGCGGTCGGCTTTGAAGAGTGCAAACATGTTCCCAGTCCACTGAAGATCATCGCGCCGGACTCCGGAGGTAAGTATGGGGTGAGGGGCAGGGTGCGCAGTAGGTGGGTGCGGGTGGGGGAGGGCAGACCTAGACTACGAGGGACCGTTTTCATATTCTAGGTACAGAAAACATCGCGGGACAGTTTTGGCATGCTGGGGTGGGGTCCCAGCGTGCCACCTAAGTGAGTTTGGGGGTTAATGCCGCCTGGGGATTGGGCAACCCGCTGGCAAACAAAGGCGCGGACTGTTTTGGCACACTGGGGTGGGCTCCCAGCATGCCACCTAAGTGGGTCACTAGCCGATGGGGATGGGGATTGGGCACCCTTGTCGGCACACAACACAGGGGTAATGCCGCGGGATTGGACACCCCACCGCAAACAAAGTCAGGGGGCCTTGAGCTCGAGGGATTGAGCACCCCTCGGCATTCAACAGTTAGGGGGTGATGCAGGCGGGAGTGGGCTCCCGTCAGCGTGTCACACAAAGGGGTGCGAAGTCACCCACCATGCGGCGGCTTTGGCACCATGCTTATTGAAATGTTTGACTTGGAAAGGCACGTATGGGAGGCGTGTCTTTATGCCGCTGCATGACGAGCTTGTCTCTGATTGCAGCGGCACTTTGTTTACAACTTATGTCCACTTTACATAATGTTGGTGTCAGCGCTAGCATGCTGGCTTATTGGAGAATGAGGGACGCACCTACTGATGCATGCCCTGCATTCACCCAACAGCAGTCACGACTCCAAACCTCCACTCTCCCAATATGTTGACTGCCGCGAAAGCGCGCAAGCCAACATAAAAACAGCTGGAGGTTTGGATGGACATAGTGTAAATAATAATTCAAAGTGAAAGAAATGGTTAACTTCAGACCCTTAAGCAAAACAGTATATTAACGGCAAGCCATGCAGCTGTACAGATGTATTTTTCTTTTGTTCTTTTGTTTTTAGTGCCTTTCCCATGAGATGTTTGCTATCAAAACAAAGCAATAATTTTATTTGCTTGATTTATAATTGTTTGTAATTACAGCCATGCCTGTAAAGAATGATGAACTACAATAAAGGTATTAAAAAAAAAACTTAAAAGCAGTTAAAATGCAGAGATAAATGCAATTTAAAAACATTTAAATCTAAAAGCTACAGTTTATGCACTTTATTAGCCTTCAACCTTCATAAACAGTTTATCAATTCATGTCTGCCTTTTGGCTAAGAGTGCAGTTCTTGTTATAATGTATTCCAGTTCATAATAAACAGAATCATTAGCACAGTCATCAGTGCAGTTTACCTCTAGACAGCAACTCAGCTTTCTCAAGCAGGACTGTATTTCTGTTCGAGATGGAGTTGCTTCGATCTCCTCTTCATCCTTACCTTTACTGAGCTCCAGGTCTACATCCTTGATGCCCGTGTTTCCCCTCAAAGTATTAACTCACTGAAACAGTCAGCATTGTCACCATAGCCACAAATGTATCAAAAGCTGCTAGTTCGGTCTGGCAAGGTGCAGTGACATTCTTGGCCTGTGTGTATGTGTGTGGGGAGGGGGGTCAGGTCAGCAATACAAAACTGATAACACCTTGACAACACTCCAGGTCTGTGTCATTATGGGAATTGCATCAAGCACTGTCAGGTTTTGTTTGTTTTTGCCAGCTCTGATGGGCAAATCAGTGTGCCATTGTCAGTTTCGTTCAGGATATTGTTTGTTATGCATGTGTGCCTTTATATTTGTTATAATGCCTTGGTCAAGCAGCTGAATGAGTGATGTTGTAATGGAGGGGGACAAACACAAATTTTATTTGGCCAAGTTGCAGGTGAGGGTGGGTTCAGCAGTTGTCTAATAGGAGAATGATTTTTCTCCCTTTTCTCCTCATTTCAGCATTAAAATCTGAGGTCATTCTTTAAATAGATAGCAATCATACACACATTTCTGCTGGCGTGGTTCATTACAGGGCACCGTTCTGCATTAATATCACTAAAGCAGTGGGGTTTCTGACTTCTGCCAATGATAAAAAGCTTTCATTTCTCACTGATATCAATGCTCCAGCAAGTTAAAACTGTCAGCCTTTCTTTAGTTTTATTGCTGACAGCAACTGACTCTGCTCAATGTCAAGGTGCCATCTGGGGTGGCCCTACAAAAAAATGTTAGTTTTGCCTGCATTAAAAATGTTTTTTGGGAGCTAGTCAGAAAACATTTGGGAGAATGTTGGTTATGTAATTCTTGGCAGAAGAGTTGTCAGCATCTTTTTTCCCAGGTGCTCCTTTGAACACAATGCTGTTTCTTTGTTTAAAATGGCAAAGCCATCAGTTTGTGAGCTCAAAGTCCTCTTTTCTCAAACTGACAGCCAGATTCTTTGCTTTTCTTAAAATTAGTTGCCCTGGGACAGGCAAGTCTGCAGCCCTGGCATTCTGAAACCATCTCAGTAAAGCTTCTTCGACTGAAGCATCCCTCCCCTCTTGTTAACGCTTTCTGTGTGGGTTAGATTCTTGAGGAACTCATCCAGGATATACTGGTGATTTTTTACTATGTGACATATTTGTGGCTGAGATACATCGAGACACCTCACCATTTCTTCTGAGACAACTGTGGTTCAGCTAACATCTCATGCACCTCAACTTTCTCCAAGATGGACAACTTGAATTTTTTTTTGTCCTGACAAGTGAGATCTCTATTGGTGCAGGCAGGTAGGAGAGTGATTCAGCAAATAAATATGTGGGTGGTGATCGGCAGGTGGGGAGTGCCACTAGACAGCAGGGCAACATTACATACATAATGGGACAGCAATGGGGGGGGACACCACTAGACACCAGGGAAACTGTGGCACACTGCTCTCACTGCAGCCCACAGAACAAATTCTGGCTGCTGCTCAGAAGCCAAGAAAGTCCTGTTGTTCTTACACAGAGAACACGGATGAAGGGCTCCTGTCTCTAAGCTGGGCACCTGGAATTTTAGGTGCTCAGAAAAAGTATTTCTGGCCATTATAAACAAAAATCAGAATCTAGTTAAACTGGTCCTGTTTATGTGCTGGTGTTTGTTTGTTTTTAAATTGCAGCATTTTATGTGGTCTCCGTGCTAGTTAGTTTGTAGAGAAAAGCGACAAGATGATGGTTCTCATGGCACAAAAAAATGTTTGGTGCTGTGCCAAGCAAGTGGTGAGAAAGCAAAATAGGGTCCTGCAACACCAAATTTTTCATTTCACACCAGAACATTAACTCAGAAGCCTACTGCACATCCTCAGAATGGGAAACACAAAACTTTAAAGCCTTATAACTCTGTAACCGTTTAGTATTTCTTCAAAAGTCCTTGCAAAGGCATTACCTTAGGACATCCCACATGTGCCCTGCAATTTTGGGGAACAAATTCCATTCCTTATAGACTGTAGATGAGAGCAAAAAAAAACATGTTAATCATAGGAAAAAAATTTGACATTTTCAGAAAATTATATATGCGGGTCTCAGAAACTGCACAAGCTGCCGTCACAAAACATTCCACAGACCAATACCTTGCCTACTAGACAACACATGCAACATTTCAGCTGATTTAGTCAAACAGTCCCACAGCTATTAATGTGCAAAGTTAGGGGTTTAACATTGAACAGGCTACTCAACCCTAACTATAGGGGTGCAACTGCACCCCTATAATATATAAATGTATATATCTATATCTATAGCTAATCTAGATCTGTATCTGTATCTATATCTGTATCTATATCTATATATCTATATCGATATCGATATTGATATCAATATCTAATCTGTATCTGTATCTGTATCTAATCTATATCTAATCTATATCTACAGCCTGCCTAAAATCACATTGGGCTAGTATCCTGATAAATACATTTTTTGTAATTTCTATATATAGCCCAAGGCCTGCCATGCCTTGGCTGCCCACTGGATGGTGCTCCACCTTTGCTGGCCGTGTTCTCTTTTTCTGATTTTTTAACTATCATGGTTCTATTGTGCATGATGTCCCTGCTGAAAGTTAAATCTGCTAACTAAATAATTAAGGCTCTAAGAATTGAAACAAGAAGAGGCCAATCTATTTCCCCAGATGCATAGTGAGCCAATGGTTGTGGTTAATCTAAATGATTGAAATCACAACCCCTCTAAACACAGGCCAGCATAACCTTCAGACCATTCCTTGTTTTTTTTTTGTTTGTTTGTTTTTTTGGGCTGCCTTCTGCAATCCATTAAATGCTCATTGGAAAACACATCATTGTCTGCTGTATAGGGAAGTAAATTAGCCTGGTTTGGGGGTCTATTGGAAAATGCATACTACAGAAATGATGCATAACACATTTAAGAAAAAGGTGCCAAATTATATTTTAGAAACAATGCAAGTTAAAAAAGGTAGGATTAAATCTAAGGTCATCTGAGGGGGATGCATTTTGTAGCAACTTGAAAAAGTCTACTGTAGAAAGGGCATCTTTTACCTATAGAGGCCCAAATACATGAAATTCTATTCCATTACACTTAAGAAATAATGTAAATCCAATACAAACTGGCAAAATAAAGAACTGACTGCTAAAAGATAGTTATAAGCCCCCGAGATGTTGTCCTGAATTTGAATTGGAATAAACTACAGTATCTGGTGTGTATATAAGTGTATGGTTATATATTACTCCATAATGTCAGTGTCTTGTACAATGTAAGATATGTGTACAGTAAAAAATTCATTATGTGTGTAGCAAAGTTTGGCCAATTGTTAAATGAGCCTCGCTGCTCAATTGGGATTTTTAACCATGTTCATGCTTTTTCATATTGATTAACATGAATAAAATTTTACTCTATTCTGTCCTACTCTGTCCAGATCACCGTGCCACAGCAGATAGTTCAGGGTCATGGCCAGCCATTGTAGCCCTGCACCCATGCGCAATGCACGTGTGCAACCGAATTGCCCTTTACCCCACATTGGTGCCCCAACATTGCATATATCAGCATCACTAACATTGACTTAAGCCAGCCTGAGTCTTTCTTAGCAGTCACAGATGCATACTCTGTTGATTATCTAGCATGAAATCTAGAAAAAGTCCTCTTGTTCATCTTACAACTAATTACTACTCTATGTAGTATAATGATTGCCACTTTGGGCTGCTATATTTAAATAAATGGGAATATTTGTTGCAGAACTTCCTGCTCACCCTAAGCGCAGCCTGGTGAGATCTGCAATGTAGGCTGTGTCTTGATTGCCAGTATAAAGCCCAGTAGGCATGCCATCAGCTTGGTGACATCCGTTACTTGGCTTGATGTATTCCTGAGCCAGCCACTGACTGCCTCCAGGTTAAAGGCATTTTTTATTTGTTAATGCCTAACAGATCATACTGACTGCATCTTTGACAGTATTTACTCATTGTTAAAAAGTCTGATTTTGGCTGGCATAGAGATGCAGCAGTATATCTTAAACATACTAGGTTAAATAAAAAGCCTCTGATAAGGAGCTGCGCCACCACCATGAGCACATGTGATTCTCGGGTGCTGCCTCTCCCATCCCCTCCCAGACACCCAATTCTTCTAACGCAGCCCACTCAGCCGGAGAAGTTATACAGTGCAGGGAACACAGTGACAATCAAACCCTGACTGATCTTGCTATACCAGATCAGTGATCGAATGCAGGGGCTTTACTCACAACTGTCTGGAAGCCTCTTCTTCCTTCCTTTCTTTTTATTTTTTTAATTTTATTGCCTCAGTTTACTTGTATCCCTCACTGTAGAGATGGGGGGGTGGGGCCACTGAGCATCTCAGTGACTGACATGGCCTCATCCACTCTCTTGGTCATATCACCACTGTCTCCAGGCCCTACTGCACCATGGTTCATTCAGTCCCTGCTGAAAAACAGAAAAATAAAAAAAACTTGCAGGAAAAAGACTGCTAATGGTTTGCCCAAGGCTGCTGAGGGTATAATCAAAGGTGCAGACCCTCTGCATGGGACCTGCATGATGTAGCCACACCATAAGCCTTCTCAGCTCAGTGCCCACTCATTGATCTACAGCAAAGTTGCTTGACATGTAATCAACCTCCATGATTTCCATTTGCTACCACCAGCACCGAATCCCTTCTGTCTTGTGTTCATCACCACTGATCCACTCCTAGGAGTGCAGCCCCTTGGAATGGGGAGATGCCTGAGCATGCAGCTATCTGCCTACTCATCAGTGACTATTGACAGACCTGGGATGGACAGGTAAGCAACTGGAGAGCATGTAGGAAGACCAGGAGGTGGGGGGGGATTCCCTCAACAGATTATCATGATCCATGGGAGCTGAGAGTTATCAGCAAATTTGTGGCAGACAAGAGAAACTGCAAGCCAAGAACAAAGTAGCACATACTGACCATTAACCTTTGTAAAGTCAGCAAATCTTAGACAGCCAGAGATCACTAATGAAATGCACATTAGATATTCTTGAAATTATTAGTAAGGAAATGTGCCATGTTAGCTGGAAAAGACTGTCAGATAATAAGGTTCCCCCAGATAACCAGAATCTTACCAAATAGTCACTGTAACAGAATCCCTGGGCGCCTTCTCAAAGTCCTGCTGCAGGTGAACATTAAATATTCAATGTAAAGGGAAAAGTGAGAGGAAGATACAGGCCACTGCTCTTTTTCACCCCTCACTATCCTCCCCCAGCCAGATGACCCTGCCTTGTGGGCAGTCCCAGTGGTTCCTCACTTGGAGGTGGGGTCAAGGCATATCTCCACCACTGTGGGCAGAACCCTATCTGACTACCTACAGACCAGGTTTCAGGGGTGGGGCCAAAAACAATGGGTCATCTGCTGCAAGACTTTGCAGACTGTTTATTTAAAATGCTACTGTACTGCAGAAGTGTACAGCAGCATTCTATGACCTCTGCACTGCAGTACAATAGCTTTTAGTTTGGATGGAAAGCCATGCACAATAATTGGCAACCATATACTACATGTAAAATGTAAGCTGAAATGTGTCTAAGTATTATGTTATTTAAAGTTTTCTCTAAAGTGGTAAACTCTCTTAAACTGAAATTTTCTAGCTTGATTGGTAGTACTTTACACTGGGTCAACTAAACTGTATTTTTTAAAAACTGTAGTAGTAATATTCCACTGCGCAACTGGATTATCCTCCCACAAACACAGTCATCCCCCCAAAAAAACTCCCATGTGTTCTGAGCTACTTTACAAATACATAACATTTATGCATCAGCTAGATTAACATTTCTGCAGTAATATGCACATAATTTAAAGCATAGCCCTCATATCCAGCACTAGATCTGAAAAATCATGCAACTGGATGCAGGTCAATTAGCCTTTTAAACTCTGGGCTAATTTAACTTCTGTTAGCGCACTAATCTCTTTTCTTGTCAAAAAAAGAAAATGTATCTAAATATCTTGAAAGCATGATTTCTGGACAGTGAGCTTTTTATCTCTAAAGAACAGAACACCAAATACTTTAAAGACAGCTTTTTTTTCAGACAGATCTCTTCCTCCGAATTGTAGCTGGCACTGTGGTTTAGCATTCAAGTTCAGGCGCTAGGGATGTGTTGGTCCTGCTGCATTATGAGGCTGTGAAGTTGTACCCTTATTATGACTAAGAGATTTCAGGTAGAACTCCATGTTGGATTTTTAGGAATTACCGTATTATAAATCAGTACCATGATATCAACCAATCAGCACACAGAGCTACTGTAGCTCTTATCTGGTGTACAGTATGCTCTCTTGAGGGAGTGCTAGGAGGGAGCACTCCACTTCAATGCCACGGTGGAGGACAGCACAGCAAAATAAAAAAAAAAGAATACACTTAATAATCACTCAATTTAAACTGAGTGATTTACAAATAGAATAATAGATAAGTGTGTATTACAAGGCAGTAATACCATCGAGAGGTGTTGGGGACATGAAACGCTTGAGAGGTCCTTTAAGTCCCCAAAATCTTGAGATGGTATTATTGCTTTGTAAAACACTTATATTTCTGTTATTTTTTGTAATATATGGAACCAATGATAATACTACAGTTGGAGATGACCTTTGAACTGTAGTATTATCAGCAAAAACAATAGTATTATCACTTTTTAGGATAGTATTATTGAGAGTAGTGATGTATTATTTGGACATTTTTGTATAACTTAGTATAGTATTATTGAGGCCTATCCATACATTACAATATGGTAATAGGCATCTGAGGGATGTATGATGGTATAAGAGACTCTTCTCCTGAGGTCTGGGCAGTCAGAACTATTTAGCATCACTTCACTGTCCTCTCACCAAAAGCCCAGGCTCGGATTCTCTTAAACCATATGAAACATCCCTCGGAGGCCCTATTAACTTATAAACTAATGTTGCTTGTGATAGTTTAATATCAAAGGTTTGGTAAGCTCAAGCCATCAGATTTACAATACATCTTTTATAATTTTTTTAAAGCTTATAGTGATGCACCTGGTGAGCGACCAAACAAAAGCATATGATTATAGTACCAGTGCTTACACACACACACAACTGCTTTAAAGCCTGCAATTAATTCAAATAATTCCAATATTTTTACTTTTTTTTTCATTTTAACATGTTAGAGGGGTTCTTGGTCTCATCATTCAGCTGAATTATGATCAGTCTGACCACCACAACAAGGTGACCCACTCATTGATCAGGGAAAATTATCATATTTTAAATTTTACCATGCCATTCTGAGCTGAGGTTCCCCTGCTTTATTTCTATCTTATGGGGAAATCACTCTCTGTCTACATTTCTTACGTAATATGCTCTGGCCAATAAGAGGTTCACAGATGATCATCGGGGAGCTCACCAGTTAGGAGAAGGCCACAGTTCTCCCACGTGCAATTCTATATCAAAGGATTGGTAAGCTCAACCCATCACATTTACAATACATCTTTATTACATTTTTTAAAGTTTATAAGGGTGCACCTGGTGTGTGACCAAACAAAAGCATATGATTATAGTACCAGTGCCCCCCCCCCACTATGCTGCCTTAAAGCCTGTAATTCACTCAGTGTCAGAGGCTCAGAAGGTAGCACACTTGCCTCTGAGGCCAGGAGATCAGTAGGCTATGGGTTCTATCCCCACACCAGGCACTTGGGTGACTATCCCAATACTGACACTGTAGTGCAGGATGAGGGGGGTGCTGCACTCCTGAGGTGCCGTCTTTTGGATGAGACGTTAAACTGAGTTCCCATCTGTCTGTTCTGGTGGTAGTTCAGGTGGATGTTACAGATTCCATGGCACTTCTCAAAAAGAGTAGGGGAATTTCCCTGGTGCAATGGCCAAATTTCTTCCATTCATGAAAAATATCACCAACAGCTTAATCTGGTTCAAGGTCAGTTGGCATTCATCTGTATTCCCCTTCCCTAGGTCGTGCCTGAAAATAGGCAGGATTTGTTTAGTGCACTTACCCGGTCAACAAAAACTAAATAAAATAAATAAAAATAACTCAAATATTTTTACTTGTTTTTTTTCAGCCTGTTATTCCTGACCAATGAGCGGGTCACCTTGTGGTGGTGAAGTTGATCATATGTCAGCGGAATGGTGAGACCAAGAACTCCTCTAGCATGTTCAAATTAAAAAAAACAAGTACAAATATTGGAGTTATTTGAATGAACTGCAGACTTTAAAGTAGCTTATTGTTGGGAGGAAGCACTGGTAGTATCATTGTATGCTTTGGTTTGGTCACACACCAGGTGCACCCCTATAAACTTTAAACATTTTAATCAAGATGTATTGAAAATGTGATGGGTTGAGCTTGCCAGACCTTTAATATTGAATTGCATGTGGGAGAATTGTGGCCTTTTTCTAATTGGTAAGGTCCCCATGGATCACCTGTGAGCCTCTTATTGGCTAGTGCATATTATAAACATAGAAACATAGAAGTTGACAGCAGATAAGGACCACAAGGCCCATCCAGTCTGCCCATTCTTTTTCTATCTTATGAATGTGCCGTCGGCCTTTGCTCTGTCAATGGCCTATCTATTCATACTCATCTGTATTGCTCCCTTATGTCTATCCCATGCCTGTTTGAAGCCCTGCACTGTATTCATAGCCACCACTTCCTGAGGTAGGCCATTCCATGCATCCATCACCCTTTCTGCGAAAAAGAACTTCCTCACATTAATTCTTAATCGGCCTCCCTTTAATCTCATGCTGTGTCCTCTTGTCCTGCTATTTTTCTTATATTGAAACATGCTAGACTCTTTCACCCTGTTAATGCCTTTCAGGTGTTTGAATTCTTCGATCATATCACCTCTCTCCCTCCTTTGCTCTAGGGTATACATATTGAGTTCCTTTAATATGTCCTCATATGTTTTCTAATGCAGTCCCTGCACCATTTTGGTTGCCCTTCTCTGGACTGCCTCCATTTGGTTAATGTCCTTGTGAAGGTGTGGCCTCCACTACTGCACGCAGTACTCCAGATGGGTCTAACCACTGTCTTGTAAAAAGGGATTATTGCCTCCCTCATATGACTTGTGATACCCCTACTAATATACCCCAACATCCCTCTAGCCTTTCTTACTACTTTAGGGGTCTGCTTGGATGATTTCAGGTCATCGGTGATAAGAAATTAAGCCAGAGAGTGATTTTCCCATAAGACATAGAGAAAGCAGGGGAACCTCAGCTCAGAATGGTATGGTAAAATTTAAAATATGATGCTTTTTCCTGACTGATGAGTGGGTCACCTTGTTGTGGTGGTTAGGCTGATCATAATTCAACTGAATAATGAGACCAAGAGCCATGTTGAAATGAAAAATAAAGTAACAATATTGGAGTTATTTGAATGAACTGCAGGCTTTAAAGCAGTTTAGAGTGTTTATTGGAGGGGGGGTTCACTAGTACTATAATTGTATACTTGTGATAGTTTACCAAAATGTCATCTACTGGTCAAACCTTTCATTTTCATTTCATTTATTTGATTTCTGGGTCACTGGTTTGCTGGACCCACAGTGCCTGTTTTCATGAAAGATCCTTGCCACTGGGCAGTACAACAAGAGTAAAACAGCAAACTGTAACATACATGCAGTTGTAAAACAAGTCTTATCAGTAACTGCAAATACAAAAATTCAAGTTACAAGATACAGGACAGGATTTTTGAAATGGGTATATGCAGCGCTCGTGTTTATATTTGAGACACATGCTGCATCCATGCAGATACTCCAGACATCTGTGTCCCATTCCCAGACATCTGGATGCATTTGAAACACTTCCCACTGTTTATGGCAATTTGGGCTGCAGCTGTAGGGACTTGTGCCCGTTTGACAGACACAACGGTGGAATTCTGGTCCAGAAATTAGAGCAAATCTTTGTGGTCTAACTTCTCAGGTGGGATTCTGCACTCATGTTCAAGAAGCCAAAGCAAATGTATGAAAATCTCAACCACAGGGTTGACAAAAAAGAGTTGTTTCAATGGGTTGTGAGTAAATATATATAATTACATGCTAAACAATTCCCTGACATTACCATAAATAAGCAAATGAGTATGAGATGTTTATGAACATTAATTAAGCAATAATGCCCAACAGGGTGTGTGTCGTGCTGGGATAACGTCACGCCTCAGGTGGTTGGGCACGAGGCCGCAGGCCGAGTGTGTCCAACGACTGAGGCATGACATTATCCCAAACCACACACACCTGGAGGGCATTATTGCTATCATACAATGGCTCATTGTTATACAGAATAAAAAAAATAATTTTAAAGATGTTTTTGTGTGGAAAAATATTTTTGTTGTTTAAGAGCAAATGAAACAATCAAGCAAATGCTCCAGCTCATCTACAGGTTCACAGTGAGGCTGAGACTAGACCCGTGATGTTGTACTGGGATAACATCACGGGTCCAGCCAAAGACTGACCAATCAGAGTCCAGGATTTTTTCTTGCCATTGTATAATTGTTATTTTGACATTTCCATTAGGTAGTTTTTAAATTAGTTAGTAAAAAGTAAATGACAAGATGCCATGTGTAGGTGAAGTGACAGACTACTTTAGAGTACTGGAGCACACAGTATGAGAATGTTCTGTTGCCTGTTGTTGGAAGGACTTGGATCTTCTACAGAAGATTCTGATCCAAGGGTTGAAGAGTCCTGTGGTTGTGCTTAGGTTAGCTGCAGCTCAGAAAGATACAACAGCTCCAGCATCTGCTACCAAGAAGTAACCAAGGTTAAAAACTAGATGTATTTCCAGGAAAAAAACAACATAGTTTAGCAAAGCTGTCACAGTGATGGATTCTACTAGTAGCCCCTAGAGAAAATCAACAGACACTATTATAGAAGATACAGTATTAGATTTTCTTAGATCAGTGATAGCAGCTGCTGAAATTGTTGCCAATTTCAGTTCCACAGGTATCCTGTGTACCTTACTATAAATACTGTTATGTGGAATGTGGTTTAGTCATGATTTAAAGAGGTTCTTTTTATTTATGTCGGGTTATTAAAAAATTATGAAAATGGATGAAATAAACTAAAAAATGTGATTGACCAACTGTGATCACATGTTCACATAACCATATATTATTCCATCAAAACAGCACAGGTCAGAAATGCTTAACTTTCTCAACTTCATTACTCAGTTCTAAAATTAAAAATCTGGAGAGCCATTTTAAATTGCAATAAAGTACTGCAGTGTGTGCACTTGTGGGTTAATGGTGCTTCTTGGGTGAGTAAGGTGCAATGGTTCGCCATATGCTTCACATCTCCAGGTGTCCTGTTGTCCCACAATAACATACACTCTGCCATGCCTTGTTGTGTAATTAAAATGAGAGGAAGGGTATGGCCTTCCTTTACAGAACGCCACCAGCAGAAACAATATGTTCCTAAACCTAACAGTTTCAAAGGTAGCCTTTTCTAAAGATAATTACTTGGATTTTCAAATGTCTGGATGCAGGAGTTGTGGCAGTTGTTCTGCTGCAGCTGCATTACTGTAAATATGCCAAAATGTCCGTGTGCAGTTTTCCATAATTTCGACACATGTGCAGTGCTTTGCTCATGTTAAGGGACAAAAAATGATGCTGGCATCATTTTGACACATGCACTATTTTCGATATACACATTTTGTGGCACTTGTGACCTGAAATTAGACCACCTTTCCACGGTCTAACAGTCGTGTGGCAAGTACTGCAAGTGCAGCCGAATAATGACGCAAATGTCTGAAAATCCCGACCAAGTTATTTGAAGGAAGATACAGTAACTTTGGAACTGGAGTGGCTAGGAACTTAATTTTCTTTTAATGAAAGCTTCTAGGAAGTGCAATATTGATATGTTACCCTGATGCAGCCTACACACTATATATCAATATTGTTGAATGCATTGAGAAATATATAACGTTTTCTTCTTTTTTGTTCTACTACAGCCTATTTAGAAATAAACTATAACATTCTTAAGTATATTCTTTCACACCTAGTTCCTCTAACATCATAGCACACATCTCACTACTTGTCCTCACCAGCTTTAATCCTCCTACACTTTCTTCGCCTGCATAAAAATAGGAAGATTCATGCTTTGGTGAGAATGGAGTGTACAGTAGCCTTTAGGTCAGGCACAACAATCCTGGCAGCCACTGCCACTAGTGTGATAGATTCAAAACTGTAACATTAGGGGAAGGATTTTACATCAGGAGAGCAACCTCCACAGATACAAGTACAGCTGCAAAAACTTGACACTGTCACTGTACCTAACCTTTCCCATGCACCAGAGCCTAATTTATGTACAGCTGCCATTTTGGCACCAGTTAGACATGCTTGCTCTAAGTTTAGACATGCTGTAAGCTGCCCCAAGTTGTACACAACCAGTGTCACCAGTGGCACATGGTATACCACACAGAAATAGTCTAGCAGATGTCCCTGTGATGCAAAATGGAAATGTCCAATTTTATACCCGGGACAGAATTGTGAACATTTTTTTTTTTTACACAAGTCCCTATTGTATCAGACTTTTGATTAGATCTGTTTGACATTAACTCACTAAAAGGTAGGGAAATGGTAACAGGACCTCTGGAAATCGATGGAGTAATCAATGAACGGCCAGCAGAGATGGCAGAAAAATGTAATATTTTCTTTGCTTCAGTATTCAGAAATATTGGTGGCTATGGGGCAAATTAAAACTCAAAACAAATAAAAGCACATATCTTGAATTAAATTAATTCACTGTGGACGAAGTTTATAAGGAGTTGAGTAAAACTAATCCACATAAATCACCGTGGGGGGGATAATATCCATCCAAAAATTCTAAAACATCTAGTCCAAGCCATATTTGAACCAATCAGTAACCTATTTAGAACATTTCTGCATTGCCCCTAAAGTCTGTGAAGAAGCAGTAATTGCCCCTATCTATAAGGAGGGTGAGGAGCAACAGATTTCTAACTATAGACCTATCAGCTTGACTTCCGTTGCAGGTAAAATTATGGAGAAAATCCTGAAGGAACACATCATCAATAGTATCAGTAAGGATGGAGTGATGGATAAGTCACAACATGGTTTTACTGAGGGTGCTCTTGTATAACCAATCTCATTTCATTCTATGAACCCATCTGTGACCTATTAGACCAGAATATACCATGTGCCATAATTTATATGGACCTCAGCAAAGCTTTTGATACAGTACCACATGACAAATTAATACAAAAAAGCGAAATGATTTAAACATTGACCATTGAGCTGTAAATAGAGAATAATGCATATGTATGGAGTTGATACGGAGTTTTTTTACACACCCAAGTTGTGTGATAATATATAAACCTCGAGAGCGAAGCTCGAGATGTTTTACTATTATCACACAACGAGGGTGTGTAAAAAAACTCCATTTCTACTCCATACATAATGTTTTATTTTTATAATAACTGGCACTAAAAACAATTCAATAGAACAATTAACAGTAAGAGGAGAAGCGGTGGCAGCTCTAATTTCCTTACTAGTATTGCATACGCTATTCAGAATGACATCACATAACGTGCTGGCGTGGGCGTGCTTACTAATGAAATGCTAAGCGTTGTTATTATTTTGAATCTATTTACTCTGGAATCGAGTGCTGCAGCCTTCTTGGCGCGAGGCTTTAAAAGTCGTATCAACCCGCGGGTTGATACGATTTTTTTCGTATCAACCTGCGGGTTGATACGACTTTTTACAGTACTCTAAAATGGGTTGATAACAAGGATCGCCAGTTATTATAATAGGTTACAGACTGGCTCGCTGACAGGAAGCAAACAGTAAGAGTGAGGGGAGAGATATTTAATAGCATTAAGGTAAAGAGTGGAGTGCCCCAGGGCTCAGTACTAGGCCCATTACTATTTACTATTTATATCAGTGATTTCCATATAGGAAAAAGGGGATTCATGAAAAAGTGCACTGATGATACCAAAACAGGGGGGCAGAGAACAAACCAGTGAGGACACAAATAAAATTCAGTCAGATCTGGACACCCTAGACAAGAGGGGAAAAGACTTGGGGTATGGGGCCCGATTTTCAAAAGACTTATATTGACGCAAGGGACTTGCATCAAAAGAGTTTGACTTGTGTTACAACTTGCATTAAATGAATTTTATATTGCAGCTTGCATCATATCCAGACACAGCTGCACCAAAGCCCCCTTATGCCAGAGTTGCGCCAAACAACCCAGTGTGCCAGGTTGCAAGGGGGCTTGTACCATGGTGGGGCTACAACATCATCTTTTTGGGGATTTTAAAAGCCTTGTCATGAATGTAGCAAGGGGCACCACTTGGACCAGCCAGGAGGTGGTCTGAGTGACCTGTGCCAGTGGAATGGGGTGGACATTGGGCTGTCAGGGGAACAAGGGACAGGGGGGTGGCAGACAGGGGGAGTCAGTGGGGACAGCTGGGATTGAATCTTAGTGAAGTGGCACCTGGCAAGTGTGTGTTCAGCATTATACATATTATAAATGCCAGCATGTCCTCATACTGTACTACAATGTACAGCGACTAGTAACCATACAGTATGTACAGATCCAACTCTAAAGTAACACAATAAAGGAGGGACCACGGATAAACTGGCAGAATGCGACATCATATAGCACCATAATGCAGCAGACCACACAACTGTACAGTGATACAGACATTACTGTACAGTTATGCAGTCTGCTGTGGTACAGTGCTATATGATGCTGCATTCTGCCAATGTATCACTGGTCCTTCCATTGAGTTTTTTAGGGCTGGATCTGAACATACTGTATGGCTACTAGTCACTTTACATTATAGTACAGTACGAGGACATGCTGACATTTATGATATGTATAATGCTGTATACTCACCCTGCCAGGTGCCACTTTACTAAGAGTCAGTCCCAGCTTTCCCCCGACCCCCCACCACTCCATTGTCACTTATGCCCCTGGCACCCTCCTAGCACATGTTAAGCCCCCACCATCCCCGGAACCTCTAGTGTTGCGCTGGTGGGGCCATATCCTGCAGCAATGTCTGTAAACACGAGGAAGTTTGGCACCAGGATCCTGCTTTTGTAAAATTGGGTGTAGGAACCCTGGCACACCCAGAGTTTGCCACAACCCTTAGAGCAATGCAACTTGTGTTGCTCCAAGGGCTCTTTTAAAAATGGGCCCATGCAGTTTAATCTAGGATATGCAGTTTAATTCAGAAAAATGCATAATACTTCACACAAGAAAATAACAACATTTGTGCCAAATATAATTTAGAAGGTCTGGAACTAAAAGCTGTTTCAGTAGAAAGGGATTTGAGAGTTATAATAAAATCAAATGTGACTTTCAAGTTGAATATCTCCAAAGCAGTGCAGTAGCTAAAGCAAAAAGAATATTGGGCTGTATTAAAAAAACATCAGCAGACATAAAGCCGTAATCATACCTTTGAATAAATCATTGGCTAGGCCTCACCTGGACTATTGCTCCCAGTTTTGGTTGCCTTATCAAAAGAGCGATATTTGACAAGTGGAAAGGGTCCAGATTAGATTTACTAAGATCATACATTGTCTAAAGGTCAAAGAATATAAAACTAGGCTAGACTCTAAAGGGTTACATAATTTTGAAAGGAAAAAGAAACAGGTGATCTCATTTTGACATATAACTTGAGCAGAAACAAACACTGGCCAGAGCCAATAGGGCTGCATTGGTGTACTGTACTAGTCATTCACAACTTAGTGAATGAACTTCATTCACTAAATCATGAATGACTAGTACAGTACACACTGCAAGCCCATTGGTCATCCGTGTGGAACAATGAGCTTGGAGCACATACTGTAAACTGTCATTCAGCAGGCAGCCGTGGAGGTATGTGGGCGGGTCTGCTGCCCTCAAATGACATGGAGGGAGTGGGGCAGGATGGGGTCCTGTGAGGGTGGGGGGCTGGGGACCTCTTGACTACCAAGGATGTGGGGATGCAGCTTGGGGGCGATCAGAGTTTTGGGCGGGGGGGTACCACTGAACTCCCAGGGAAATAAATATTTATTTATTATGGGGATCAAGGTATGGGATGGGGAGGGGGGTACCACTGGACTACCAGGGGAATAAATGTATCTTTATTACGGGGATCGAGGTACAGAATGGGGGGTACCACTGGACTACCAGGGGACTAAATATATCTTTATTACAGGGATCGAGGTACGGATCAGGGAGAGGGTACTACTTCGGTACCTAGGACAGGGACCGCCTGCTGTGCAGGGTGCCAGGCACATTTCTCTGGCCAGTCCTGCACAACTCATGCAAATGGGGCCATAATGACATGCAAATGATTCCATTTGAGCCTTGCTTGCATTATGGCCTATTTGCATATTTGAGTCTGAATATCAGGAATTTGTGCCCGGCATACCTCTGATGTGTTGGTGCATTTCCCATTCCTGGTATTCAGACCTGTCTGGGGGATGCACCGGCGCATTCTATTTGTGCTGCAGGCATTTTTTGATATATTCGGACAAGATGCACATGGCACACCTCTTTTGAATATATCCCTTTGTTGGTCCAGTGCAACTCAGTTACACAGAGCAACCACTTGCGCCACAGCAAGTGCAAGTCTGAATCTTTGACCTTGGGGTAAAAAATTGAAATTTACCAAAGTTATGAGCCTGTGTTCATAAAAGTCAGTGTAGGCTCATAACTTGATTGTTTTTAAATATTTTTACTCCAAATTTTCAATATAGCCTTCTTTCGACCCCACCACATGAACAATGGCAGAGAAAATTTGCAAGTCCTGCCCAAAAGGTGATTTTGTGCAGAGACCATGAAATCACTTTTCTGGACAGATCTGCCTAATGACAGTGCCTTTGTTCATGAGGTGAAGATGCAAAGAAGGCATGTTTTGGGGCTACAATACGCAAAAAATGGCCAAGTTATGGTGCTAAGTTCAAAACCCCATTGAAATGCATTGAGCCACTTACCTGTATCCTCAGTTTGTGATCTGGCTTTGAAGAGTGAAGATGTGTCTGTGGTCCAGAGAGGATTACAGCCTTGGACCCCGATAGGTAAGTAAGGGCTTGGGGGGGTGCTGAGTGGGAGGGTGAGGTGGGGGGTAGTGTAACGGCACAAAAGATATCAATGGACCTTTTTTTTTTTTTACAGGTTAAAAAAATGAGGATTCCTGCAATGGGGGATTGGTCACCCCCAGTGCAGAGAAGGCATGGATGATGAAGCCGCCACTGAAGGAGAGCTGAACTTGGTGACCGGTCATTGAGTGGGTGGGAGCAGCAAACATCCCCGACCCTCACAGACCCTTGTAGCTAGCATGCTGAGTACTTTGAAGGAAAGCACCAGCCATGCTTTTTTACTTTGCATTCTGGCGCTGTTCTTTTGGTCCTGCCCACCAGGATAAGATGCATCCTGACTGGCCATGCAGGGAAGGCCATTAAGATGAAGCTGTCACCAGAGGGAAAAAAACTTATCAATCAGTCTTCAGCAGGAGGCATAAACAGCAAGCAGCCTTGACCCTCATGGCCCCTTGTAGCTAGCATGTGGAGTCGCCAGTGAATTCAACTTTGTAATGGCCTGGCACACCTATTAGCAGGGATACTGTTACATTTCTGGTGGGGGAATGGGGTGGTGGATGTTGAGGGGGTTGGGTGTGGGGAAGAAACCATAAATATAAACTATTTAAAAAGAACCCCCCTCCCACAAATAACCACGCATGCATGGTAGTGGAGTGGGTGGGGTGGGGAACTGCTCCCCATTGTATGGTGACACTGCTGCGGTACACTGTGGCTGTCTCAGTGCAAACAGGGGACAGATGTGGCACAAATGCACTGAGCCATTGCCACTGGGCCTCTCCCCCTTCCCCACATATTGTAATGGCTCCTGTTGTGCTTTTGCTTTCTGACACATGGAACAGCTGCTGACAACACTTCTCCTGAGTCCCTCCACGGAACCATGCATTAAAAAGGGAATTTAATGCATGGCCACGCAGAGGGACTCCACAAGTTGGGTTGCACATTTATTGCAACCCATGTTATAACTGCCTATAGAGACCATGAAGGAGTGCTTCACAGATGCGGACGCGACTTTTGTCACACCAGCATGTTGTTCGCTTGCAAAGAATGCGGGAGTCCTTTTCTCATCGCAAGAGGTCTGCAGGGCTTCACCCACTGCAGCCCTAATAAAGATCTACTTGCAGGGATGGGAAATGAATTTAAGGAAATGGCTCATGATGCAAGAAATCAACAAACAGTTTTGGGCCAAACCATTTAGGAAAAACAGGAGAGGCACATACTTTACGCAGAGAGTGATTAAGTAGTGGAATAGATTGATTCAACATTTTATTGATGCACCAAGTATGGAATGCTTTAAAAAGAGGTTAGATGAACATATAGACACCTGGGAGGATATATGGGTTACCACTGCATAAGTGGGGGGGTAGACAAGAAGTGCCTTTGGTGCACATCTACCCTTAAAATACCTAAGTACATAAGAAACTGGAAAACTTCACCATGAAAATCTTCATGTTTCCTTACTTTGCATAGTGCAAAGTGTGACTTCATGTAATTCTTTTCCCAGTGAAGTCTACACACAGGTCAACACAACTGCGAGGCAGGTGCTGCCAGAGAAACAGAAAAGGTGACAAACTAACAGAAAGGATCAGTGCACACAAACACAATCAAAGAAAAATAAAAAAATCACCCTCCACTCCCTGGTGTCTAGTGGACCTCCCATCCCATCAATTGATATCAGCACCACCCAGCCCGTCCCCAGTACCCAATCAGGCCACAGGCACAGCCCTCCACTCACCTCCATGGTTACAGCCCAACTGAGCACCACTGAGCACTTGAATGAATGAGAATGAATGAGTGCACATACATGCTCATTAATTCTCATTCATTCAAGTGCTCAGTGGCACTCAGTCATGCTGCCGGCCATGGAGGTGAGTGGAGGGCTGTGATGGTGGCCCAATAGGGTTACTGGGGGAGCTGGTGGGTGCTGATATCTATTGATGGGGTGGGGGAGCTCCACTAGACACCAGGCAGTGGAGGGTGATTTTTTTTTTTTTTTTATAAAACAGATGGAGGTGGCAGGGTAACTTGGGGGGGTTACTTATTTAATATTATAACAGCCAGTGACAGCTGGGGGGGACCACTAGACACCAGACAGTGGAGCGTATTTTTTTTAATAAAACAAATCAGGGGGTGCAGGGTAACTTTAGGGGGAAGAGTTCTTATTTAATATTATTATGGCCAGTGATGGCCGGGGGGGACCACTGGACACCAGGGAGAATTTTGGCCAGTGGGCAGTGGCCACAACATTTCACCGCAAGAGGCAAAATTACTCCTGCAGGTGGCAAAATTTCACCGTGGGTGCTGAAATTTCCCCCATGGGTGTGAAATTTTGCCCTCGAGTGAAATTTCACCAGCTTGGGGGTGAAATTTCATGTCCAACTGTGGGTA
The DNA here is from genome assembly GCA_016271365.2 of Neoceratodus forsteri. Lineage (NCBI taxonomy): Eukaryota > Metazoa > Chordata > Ceratodontiformes > Ceratodontidae > Neoceratodus > Neoceratodus forsteri. The sequence continues at coordinate 1,738,000,936 of CM028129.1, forward strand.
AAATTTCACATTTCGCCCAGCAAAATATTTTACGGAATGCGCTAATTACAAGAAATATTTCGCTGGGTGAAATTTTCCAGTTTCGCACATCCCTACCCATAAGGCCAACTTAAGGCTGTTTCATGTCCCCTGATGTGTCATACAGATGATGCACACTGATGAGTCCTGGGGAGGACAAAAACATGTCTGTCTCTTCTGTTTGCACCCTTTGTCTGAAAGCTTAAGTTTTTTGCCTAAGGCAAATCAAGTTAAACCCTAATAGCAGGATTCATAAAAGGGATGCACCCAGCACATCCAAGATGCACCGGAGCATCCCCGACATGCACCAAAAGGTAATTTTGGCAGGGGGCTGATGCACTGGCGCAACCCTGATGTGCCAGCACATCACAGATGCACCGCAGACCACCAGTAATGACATGCAGTGCATCTGGAGGGAGCTGTGATGATGGTGTGCCCATACATACTGGGCACAACCCATTCACAGCCCTATTCTGTGGTGCACCCCCGGGTCAAGTCCAGGGATGCGCCACAGAAACATAAGTCTAGAAAATTGAAACTTAAGTGGGTAGCCACCCACAGGCAGGCTGCCAGTACTGCAGGCAGCAGCATGGCAGCCTGTCACCCTGGCAGTCCAGTGTGTCCCCCCCACCCCAAGACCTCGTAATCAGCCACTCTTGGCAGTGGTATGAATGATGAATGGAATAACCCCCAGGCCCCTGAAACATGTCCCTCCTGCAGCGGTAGTAGTGATGCATAACCCCCAAGCTTCCGTAACATGCTGCTCCTTGTGGTGGTTTTAAGCGATGTCAGAGAACACCCCTCCTGGCTCAAGCCCCTGGCAAATGCCACTCCCTGCAGCGGTATTAGTGAAAGCAAAAACTCCCCACCCCAAGCCCCGTAGAAGCCACCCTCCATGGTGGTAGTAGTGGCTTCTTCCCCCCACCCAGCATCCATTAAAGCCACTTTCACGAGCGGTTGGATGATGCAGGCCACCCGCACCCAGGTACCCCCAACCTACCCTCCCCCCACCCCAGCAGGGTCCCACTGTCAGTGGGCAGCTGAACCCACCCCATACTGCCTGGCTGCCTGCCAACAGAGCTGTCTGAGAATGACAGCTACCGTACTACCAAAGCTCATTGGTCCATGGGTGCCACGTAGTATGGTAGCTGTCATTCTCAGACGCAACTCTGCCAGCGGCGTCATGGCGGTATGTAGGTGGGTTCAGCTGCTCGCCAACAGTGGGGCCCTGCTGGGGTGGGGGGAGAGGGTTGGGTAAGCCTGGTGTGGGGGCACACTGTCTGACCCCGCGAGAGTGGCTTTAATGGGTGCTGGGGGGGTGCAGCATCACTACTACCACCACAAAGGGCAGTTTTCACTGGGACTTGGGGTGGGGGGTTTCTGCTGTCACTAGTACCACCACCACAGGGAGCAGCTTTTACCAGGGGCTTGGGGCCAGGAGGGGGGGTTCTCTGACATCGCTAAAACCACCACAAGGAGCAGCATGTTTCTGGGGTGTGCTTGTGCAGCACTATCGCCATGGGGAGCAGCATGTCTCAGGCTGGGGTCGGACCAGGGAGGGGGGGGGTATCTACAGGTCGGTGCATTCTGCTGGGTAATCCCTGCAGGCGCAATGCAAATGGGGCCATAATGGCATGCTAATGGCCCCATTGTGCCATGCATGCCTAATGGCCTCATTTAGTTGCCCCGGCTGTGAAGTGCATGATTGGGTGCAGGGCATCCTGAGATGCCCTGCCCCAAAGGGCTCACAGACTGATATGGGGGATGTGCTGTCACAGCCTGGGATGCCCCGGCTCATTCTGGGTGGGCCACAACTGTGCTATTCACAGAGGGGGTGCGCCGGGGGGGCATCTCCCTGGACCTCCTCTGTGAATCACCCAATTTGTACTCAGTGCATCTCCCCTGTGCCAGGGCTGCTGAGATGCACTGAACGCATCTTCTTTGTGAATCCTGCCCTAAATGTTACCTAAATATTAATTTATTTATGATTTAGAAGACCTGCTGGCATTGTGGAAACAAATAGTTACACAACACCCACCAAAAGTATTGGGTTACAGTCTTCTCGTTATAGGCTGCAAGCATTTCTAAAGAATATGGCACCCATAGACATAGAGAGAAAGGTACAGTCATTAAGCTGAAAATTCTTCTACTACTAATTAGTAGTACAGGCAGATGCCAAACATTCCAACAGGAGTTGACTGCAGTCAGCAATGGCTGTTTTATCTTGACATTAGCTTAAGAACTTTACATACATGCATACATAGTTGCCAGCAGATTAGGCCAAATGGTCTATCTGGTCTGCCCCAAATGCAAATCACTGATAAAGCAGAGTAGCTGCTCCACCTCCCTTCTTTAACCCATCAGCCCCACTCACCCCACCCTGCCTGCCCCTGCCGTTCTCCTTAACTCCAACCTTCACCAAGCCCTCATGTGTGTCCCATCCTCTCTTGAACCTGGCTACGGTATCCAGTTTTATCAGTTCATCAGGTAGTGCATTCCAGGGTTCCACCACCCACTCCATGAAATAATGCCCCCACACCTCCCCTCTGTACTGTCTTTAGACTGTATCCTCTTGTAGCCCCCTCCCCCTTCAGTTTTAACAGTCCCTCCACTACCAACCTGTTGACTCCCCTTCAGATATTTGATGGTCTCTATCATATCCCATCTGTTCCCCCATGTCCCTCCTGTCTTCCAGGGAGTACAGGTTCAACTCCCTCAGTCTTTCTTCATATACCAAATCCCCCAAGCCACAGATTAGCTTTGTCGCCCTTCTTGTACCTTTTCCAGCAGTGCAATGTCCCTCTTTAGGCGAGGGCACAAGAATTGCACACAATACTCCATGTGCAGCCTAACCAATGAGTTGTATATGGGAAGAATAACCTCCTTGCTTTTGGATGATATAGCCCTAGATATACACCCTAGCATCTTATTTGCCTTAGCTGCTGCCCTCCTGCACTACTCAGAATTGTTCCATTTGGCATCAGTCATCACCCCCAGATCCTTCTTTATTACTACATTATCTAGTAAGGATATGTAGCTTATTGAATGAAGGGTTGGGGGCTTTTGATGCCTTGATAATAATTCAGATGCATTTGTTTGTTTTTTTTCCTTTACTTACAAATGGGATGCAGCATGTCCTCACAGCAAAAACAGCTGATTACTGTGAGTGCACACTGCCTCTTATTCCTTCAAATGGTGACTGGCTAAGGTATTAAAAGGAGGGCCAGTGCTTGTCACAAATCTTTCCTCTTTGGCAAAATCCTTTTCTTGGGGTGGCATGGGATGTTGAGGGTGGGTGGGTCTGCAGTTGGTGGGTGGAAGAGGAGTGTCTAATTTGGTCATGGTGGCTTGAGAGAGGAATACGAGATTTGCTTTTCTGGGCAGGTTTGTGGGAATGTTTTTTTCTTGCTAGGGCTGAGGATAGGAAGGTAGTGATCCGGGCGTTGCCAGTAGAGGGGGAAGGAGGTTATGTTAAATTCAAACTGGGTAGGGCTGGGTGGGGGAGAAGAGCGGTGTGGGGTGTTTCAAGAAGATGAGGAAGGGAATCTTTCTATGAGAACATTAAAAACAGGAACATTGAACTCCTAATAACTGGCAAAGTGCTAACCTCGAGAGAGCTGCACATGAGGCAAAGTTTGGCACTTTGTCGACAATTTACTGGCAATTATCAGTGATCTTATTGTCTTTGTTGCCACTGTTGATGTTGTCTCCATGCCTTCTGTTGCCACCGCTTTCAGTGTTGGCTCCATCTATACCCTCGATTGCCTAACGCTGATCTACATTTAGAGCTGACTGAAGGCAGGAAATCAGCACAAGGGTCATAATGTCATGGACAAAATCACACAAAACAAAATGCTGCAGAAAAAACAGTGTGCACTGAAATACGGTCAGGAAAAAACACTGACCACAACAGAAACAGCGCACACCGTTTAAAGAAATAGCACTATCTGTTTTTCTGCAGGGGGCTTTGCCCCCACACCCTCTGGACTAAGTATAGCTAATTCCAATGAGGTGTGGACTTTGAGAATGGGTGAAACACTAGAGGAGGAAAATTCATTTTTAAAGTAAAAAAAAAAAGCCACACTATGGGGAACCAAACTGCAGTCCCAGGTTCCCTACATTGCCAGGTGCTGATGCCCTAACCACTCCACCACAGGAGCGGCTCAACCAGGCACTGCACCAGCAGCCTCCTTGACACGTCTCCATCAGAGCACACAGTGACATGGTAGTGGCTACTACTGTATGCTGAAAACCCCCTGTTGCTGTACAAAGAGTAGCGCTTTCCGCAGCGCAGTTATTCCCTCACTGTATTGACCCGGTACACAGGAAACCTCACTTCATGAAATTCTTCTTGAAGTTTCCAAACTTATATCACCTATAAGAAATAAAATTTATATCCCACCACAAGCCTCTGACACCCACACCACCTTCCTGCCACCCCACTCACAAACAAAAGGAATCGATACTATGGTGGGTAACCAGCACAGCTGAATGGAACCAGGTACAAGCTTAATAGTCACTTGACTGGCTCATTCGGAAGCCAGTCAGGTAATTAGTATGGGAGAGTGCCCAGTTCCATTTAATATGAATGGAACCATGTGCATACTCCTATAGTAATCACCTGACAGCTTCAACATAAGTCGATCAGGTGATTTTAGCATGCACCTGGTAATAAATCTTTTTCCCCAAAAGACTATGGTGCAAAGTGTTACAGGGCTGCCTTCATTCTACAGTTTTTCATTTCAACCTACTAGTTATAACAACAATTAATATTACATTCAGTGTTGTGTACTATATAGGGCCAGCACACAGGACACCACCAGTGAGTAAGTCCTGGAATTGACAGGCATTCGAGGTGAGTGTACTTCTACACCAAAAAATTCCAAGTAGATGGAAATATATATCCAAAATGTTTTTTTATTCAATTCAATAGAAAAACAGTTGGCATACAAGTAGGTGGGCAATTGCTAGTCACTTCGACTGTAGTCTTCATCAGGGCATGGGGTCTTGATGGCTATAGTCCCTTTTTCATACCTTCGTAATTAAAGTGCCTCCACATGGGTGCACTATTTAGCAATCAATAGTTTATGTTGCCTTTTAAGCTAACAGAGCTCCGTATTAATGATACTAGAGGGCAAAAATCCATCATACATATTGCATTTACAACCAAGTGACAGCACCAAGTGAAATAAAGCGTAGTTACTGTGCACTTTGAAAAAACATTTCAGCAAGGATATCATAGTGTAACCCCTAGGTGGCGCTATCCCAAGGGCTACTACCCCTGCCTGCTTGGCTAGTAGCAGGTTAAGGGGCCTGAGTTCTGAAATGGGTGCCACCACCCGGAGGTCAGGGTTGGTAGTGGTCAAGCTAACCTGGGCACAGCCCTCCAGGACACTGTAACCCCCCTCTTTCCCCTCTAGTGGCCTGAACACTGTACAATAATCACTTTCACAATACCCCTGATACACCACACAAGTACCCACACTGTTTGCACTTACCACCAGGGCTGGTTCCTCTGGCTCGACCCTGGGGACCCCCAGTAAAACAAGGTTATGCACAGCAAATAGCAACAGTACAGTACTTTGAGCACAAACTGGAACCACAGTCAGATTACATGCAGAAAAAGTTCAATCTGATTTATTCAGCGGACTTGAACAAGGGAGGGGCAAAATCAGGTTAATTAGCTTAAAGGTTATATCAATCAAGCAGGTATACATGCACTTTGAGTCCCCCTACACAGTCCACCTCTGGGTGCCCAGGTAGAGAAGAGATGGGCTAGCCAGGACCATTGCTCGGGGTTGCAGCTTGTTGGGGCCCTGTGGTGAAAAACACAACATGCACAGTACACAGTATTTGTAATCTGGAGCCAGAGGGCTCAGTTCATAAAGGAAACGAAACAACAAGACAATCAGATGACACACTTAGATTAAGCTGTTGTTGCAGGGAGCTACCCTGGTATTTACTCACGATACCCAAGACTGGACACAGACTGGACGAAAATCGAGACTGCAGGTGGTTGATCTGGAATGCCATTTACATGTAAGGGAATTCTACTGTACCAGGCAAAGCGCTCACTGGTCACAATCGCAAAGTCTCTGCACACCGGGAGCTTAGGGGTAGCTGGAACTCCTGACAGGCCGATCACATTCAGAAAAATCTTCGGTCTTCTTCAGTTTGAGCCTGGCCCACTTCAGTAGCTTACTTCAATCACACAAACTTGGATTTAGTCCAAAATAATTATCTTCTCTCCCTCTCAGGAGCAGCAGGTAGACATGCAAGCCAAAAACTCAGCCTTTTCACAGTTCTCCTATGTGAATCCACTCAGGATTGCTCTCAAAAAACACTTGAGCTCTTCTCATTTCACTCTCCAGCTCAGAACTAACTGAAAACTGCAAGCAGTGTGGGATTTCCCCAAGATCCAAAAGGTTTGGTTGGCTGATTTGGCTGTCAGTCAAAGCAAGAGCTCCCCCTTCAGTTGCAAAAAAGGCGCAAAAAACCCCAAACTACAGTTCCTACAGATTTTGAATTCAGACAGCTCCTGTAGTCCGGTTACATTTTAGGTCCCACCAGAACTGATTGGTCCAATTTGTAGTCCAGAACCAAGATAGTGGAGACAAACAAAACAGTCTTTGCTACAAAGAAAGCAGGTTAGACAAACTACATTATCATTATCACTCTAAATGATTTTTAGCAAATAGTTACATCTTTCAACAGAGCTCCATCTCAGATTACTTATGCTGCAATCAGGCAGCTCTTAAAGAGACAGCACACAGAGGCCACACAGGCTCTGGCAATCACATTTAAACTGTTAAAACGCAGGACACCAGCCTGGCAGTGAGCATTTAGGCAAGCTCAAGGAAGACTTTTTGGGAACCCCCATTTGTAGGGGGGTTACACCCTTCCCTGCCTGGGCAAACTTGGCTTCTGCGTCAAGTCTGTACCATCATAACATTGAAAATGCAACATATACAAAACATTTATACCATTAGCGTGCTCTACAAGTACTGTCTGATTCATCACTTGGCATAACTTGTCACTTTACATTTCAATGTACTCCACTATTTCATTTCCAATCTGATAATACATTATGTATATTTCACACAGGTAAATTGAACATTACTATACAGAATCATCTAATGACTTCTTGTACTCTAAACAATGCAAGAGGGGGCCTTTCCCTATCAGCTAACTTGGGGCTGGATGCCGCAGGGGCACCATGGTGAGAGGGCAGAACAAGTAACATGGAATGGGCCATCAAGCTCAATTTGGGCAGTGAGCTCTGAGAGACATAAACACCTTTGTGGACTACATTGAGAGGCAAATCCACTGGCCTCCCAGGGGAATCATAACTGAAGCGCACCCCTGGCTTGACAGCTCGGCCACTCTTTCTGGGGTGAACAACCACAGTCTCTGTACTTTCAGCAATGGTCTTGGAGCTTCCATCATTTGTGAGGGGTGCCTCTGCATGAAGGGGAATGTCCAAGCTGGGAGCACTGTCAGCCCCTTGCTCTGTAGTCTCTGTTTCTACAACACTTGGCTCATTTTGAAGACACTCTGGCACTGAAGGGGGGTTGTCAGCACTCTCATAGTGTTCCTCAAGTTCTGGCATGTCACCTGAAAGACTCATACCATCAGCCTCTCCTTCAGGCAAATCATACAGTTCCATGATACACAAAGACTCAGCATCCTCAGACGTGATACTTTGCACTTCACCTTCAGGGAGCATTGGCTCCAAGGATAATGCCGGGGCATTAGGCAGTCCAGAAGGCCCAGTTTCATCCCTATAATTCAACATAGGATTTCCACGAAACAACTGACTCAGTTCATATGAGGGGTAATAGGCATTATCACACTCACTGTCATCCGAGTTAGACTGGCAGTCACTATCATTCTGAGCCTGCTGCGAGGGAAGTCTTAAATCGGCAACCACGGGGGCAGGCTGACTCTGTTTCTTTCTTGCAGCAGCACGAGTCACTGGTCCAGGGGAATCAATCTCGGTGGGTGAGCCTCAATTATAACTTGACCAATAGGTAGCAAATGGTTACGGTGCATGGTCTTGACAGCTTTGGAGTTATTCTCTGGGTGCACTTTGTACACTGGCAAATCATCCAACTTTCCAACTATGACATGTGGAAGATGGTGCCATGATCAGCAGTTTTGTATTTACCATGCAATCCTAAATTTCGCAACAACACATGGTCTCCAGGCCTAAGCTCTTGAGCCTTTACTTTTCTATCATGTCTCTCTTTGTTGGCTAGGTTTCTTTTGGTGGCCATTGTCTGGGCCAGTTGATAGGCATGGTTCAATTGAGCTTTAAATTTTTGTACATATTGCAGGTAATCTTTGGCTCAGACCCCTTCTGGAGAAATCCCAAAACAGATATCAACAGGCAGCAGGGCCTCTCTCCCAAACATGAGGCGGTAGGGAGAGAACCCAGTAGCATCATTCTTCGTGCAATGGTATGCATGTACCAAGGTGTTAATCTGCTGGCTCCATTTATGATTATCTTTTGGGTGGAGGGTGCCTAGCATGTCTAGCAGGGTGTGGTTAAAGCGGTTGAGTTCTTCTCATTTCACTTCCCAGCTCAGAACTAACTGAAAATTGCAAGCAGTGTGGGATTTCCCCAAGATCCAGAAAGCTTGGTTGGCTGATTTGGTTGTCAGTCAAAGCAAGAGCTCCCCCTTCAGTTGCAAAAAAGGCGCAAAAAAACCCAAACTATAGTTCCTACAGATTTTGAATTCAGACAGCTCCTGTAGTCCGGCTACATTTTAGGTCCCACCAGAACTGATTGGTCCAATTTGCAGTCCAGGACCAAGATAGTGGAGACAAACAAAACAGTCCTTGCTACAAAGAAAGCAGGTTAGACAAACCACATTATCATTATCACTCTAAATGATTTTCAGCAAATAGTTACATCTTTCAACAGAGCTCCCTCTCAGATTATTTATGCTGCAATCAGGCAGCTCTTAAAGAAAAAGCACACAGAGGCCACACAGGCTCTGGCAATCACATTTAAACTGCTAAAACGCAAGACACCAGCCTAGCAGTGAACATTTAAGCAAGCTCAATGAAGACTTTTTGGGAACCCCCATTTGTAGGGGGGTTACAATAGAGTCCTGGAATTATACACAATAGATGACATTTTCAAAGAGGTGCACTCAGCTCATTGGAGGTGCACCAGCGCATCTTGGAGATACGAACAGTTGTGATATTCAAAGAACAGAGATGAGCCGGCGCATCTCAGATGTGCTGAGGTCACCCCAGATGCACCTAAGACCATTTATAATGATATTCTGTGTATCTGGAGGGGGGCGTGTACTTGCATACATGGCACATCTGTATTTTCAGAGCAAAATGTGACTGCATCTTGGGCACATCACCCAAGATGCTCCCAAAAGAGATAGGACTAAAATAAGTAATCCTAAGTGCAATTCCCCAACAAGCAGCTACCAGGATAGCAGGCTGTGTGAGCACCAGTGTGGTATCTGAATGCACCTGTTAGCAGTAAAGACAATACACCAAGCAGTGTGTGCTATTGTGCAGTGCATATTGGGCCCTATTCACAAATGGTGAGGATGGGTTATGTGCCATGTAAACCTGGCGCATAGACCACCAGCACCTGGACATGCACACTATGCCCCCTGCACACCATTCAGGATCCTGGTACCCCCACCGCCTGTCACACTACGAACGCACAGCTCCGCATGGGGGGTGGACTGGGGACAGGCGCGGAGGGGCCATTTTAGCAATCTGCACCATGCACTATGGTGCGGGTGCCTTGCGCAGAGGGGGCAATGGTTACACCTTCTGGAGGCAGCTGTAACCATTACGCACCCTCCTGGATGCTGCCACTAAGTGCGACAGGGATTGCAGTGGTCAATGTACCCCTCACTGTGGCCTCCCCTAGCTGTGAGGTACATTTGAGAGGGTGGGGGATTTGCCGATGGCATCCCCCATACCTCGGACCACTGTCCGCCTATGCACCTGTCGGAAACATGGTGACCAATGGGTGCAAGGAATCCTCTAGAGGTCCTGGTCCGGGCAGCCGATTGGTTGCGTGGCCGGGTCCACTGCCCCGCATTGGACTGCCCCCATGTAGCTGCACACTGGAGGTGTGGGGCCATGTAATGGAGCTGGGCGGGGACCGCTGTTCGTGAATGTGGTCCCCACACAGATCTCCAGCATGTGCGGAGCTGCGCATTGGGGGAATACATGCGATTTGCACATATCCCTGTGAGCACAGTCTGATGTGTAGGTGAAAGACACCATCCCACACAGGTTGGCTGAACTGCTGGTTGTGTTATCATATTGAGGGAATGGAAAGGCAGCACTGGGAATAGGGAGGGGGCACCATTACTGAAAGTGGTAATAATGAGGTGTGAGAGGAGAGTGGGAACCTCCCTAACAGCCATCCAGTGGGTGGGTGTGCAGGTCACCATGCCCACACAACGCACTTTGTGGTACAACACACGGCAGCAGGCCATGCCTGGGGGGGGCACAGTGACAGGGAAAGTGCAAGGGCCAACACCCATGTGGAATGTGGCACTGGGTGGCCTGCCGGAGTAGGGCCTACACACACAATGCCAGTGGTGTGCCAGAGTACAGGCTGGGCAGGGTGGGTGCTTGGCATAGCAGGCATAGGTGGTAGAGTGGCAGGCAACAAACACCCCCAGGCACAAGAAATGGTAGGGCATGACAGAGAACCATGGCTGTACAGGACAGTGGCAGGTGGGCCCACTGGAATAGATGGGGACGTGCAGGACGGGACAGTGGAATGCATGCGCACAGGAACAGTAGAACTGGATGCAGGCCAGGACCCACTGGATGTAGTGTAACACAGGCTATACCTTGTGGAATGTAAACAAATGTACCTCCAGGGCTGCAGTACCTGTTGCTCACCTGTGATGTGGTGTGGGGTGGTGCATGGCAGCCCAAGATGTGCTCAGCACATGCAGATAACGTGTGGAGCAACTGTAATGAGATGCTAAGCAGTTGAGTTGAGCCTGAATTGGGCCATGAGCTCATTTGCATGTTACTGGCTGAAAATAGTAAATTTGCTCCCAGCCCATCTCACTCAGCAGGGTGCATCCTGATTAGTTCAGCCCATCTCCTTAGGGTGCATTTTCGTGCATGTGCAGTAGGTAGAGCCCATCTGATGTTCTCAGCACATCTCTGTAAAGTGCATTTCCGCGATGCGTGATATGGCATACTGTAGTTGACATGTGCAGCGTAGCATGTCTGATGATACCAGCCATGTATCGTGCATTTCCCAGCACTGCACAGTAATGCGTGGTTGCCCCAAACATCGTGCATCCATAGAGTGCATCTGTGACATGCATGGAGCAGACCATGAGTACCTATCGAGCATTGTGCATGACCCAGTCACTGTCACTGCAATGTCACATCTGTCCACACCCCCTCCAGGTGGACTTCTGTAACATATGCCATGTGCACAGGCTGCAGGGCCCATGGCCCTTACCTGAAGCACCACAGTGTTGGCCAATCTGTTGGCACTGATGCTACCCCTGGTGGGCAACCTGGTTGGGGCAGAAGCCTTGCTGGAGGGCCAGACTGTTGTGCGAATCAGGGTGGTGGGTGCCATGTGCACCGCAATGGTATGCCATGCATGGCACAACAGTGTTGGCACTGTTATGGTGCTGACAGCCACATGGCCTGTGTGCCATTGTGCCTGTGGTCTACTGTGCCTGTGGTGTGGCTACCGTGTCCACCCTGCCTGATCCCTGTGCACTTGTACTGCAGTGCATGGCCAGGCCTTGCTGTCCATAGCATGACAGGTGCTGTGGGACTGTTTCCCTGGCCCCCTGTGTGCTATGCCCACTGTACCTGTTTGTCCCCTGGTTTTGTGGTGTGTGTGTGTGTGTGTGTGTGTGTGTGTGTGTGTGTGTGTGTGGTGCTTCTTACTGTGACCATGCGGGCTGTGTCTGTTCCCATTTTGCACTTTTGCAGTGCCACTCTCTAGCCCTTTGGCCTTGGGCTGCTTCCCTTCCTGTTTCAGCTGTTCCACAGTTCTCATGTTCCATCAGCAGTCCTGCCCTGTTGCTCCAGTATCCCTGACTGGGATGCTCCTACTTGGTATTTTCAATGCCTTTCAGTATTTTCAGTGCATTTCAAGATGCACCAGCCCATTTCAGGTTGGGCCATAGCGCATCTATGGCATTTTCAGAGGGGAAGCACCAGGAGCATTTTTCAAGGACATCTTCTGAAAATACCAGTTTTTCCATTTGGCACATCTCTTTGCACCGGCGCATCTTCTTTGAAAATGCTACCCAATTTAAACAATTTTGCCAAAGACTGCATTGGTTTACCTTGAGGCAATATCTTAACTAACTGCAGGCATATGTAAACTAGCTGACAACAAAAAACGCAGCTGAATATAAAGCATGACGTTTAAAGGTAGAGAGCTGCAGCACTGTGGATCTGCCATCACTCCAAGTGCACTGTAGGAGAAATTCCTAAGCTGATTATAAAGAGGGATCAGCTGGACCAGGGTCCTGATGTGCCAAAAGGTTTAGAAACAAAGAAACAGAATTTCATAGCAGATAAGGACCGTTTGGCCAATCCAATCCGCCCATTTCTCTTTACTTACACGTTTACATCGGACCTTGCCTGATTTACAGCTTTCTCCCCCTTCCTTTCCACTATGATTCCTTTGTGCTTATCCCATTCATTCTTAAACCCACCACTGTTTTTTCCCCCACCACCTCCACTTTCAGGAATCCACCACTCTTTCCATGAGGAAGTTCTTCCTCACATCTCTCGTGAATCTATACCCGTCCAGCTTCATAGCATGTCTCCTTGTTCTTGAGCACCTTTTCTTCTGAAAAATACTTCCCTCCTGTACCTTATTTCCATGGGGTATTTAAAGGTCTCTATGATATCTCCCCTATCCTTCCTCTGTTCAAGGGTGTACATATTGAGGTCCTTTAGTCTCTCCTCATAGGGTTTTAATGCAGACCCTGCATCATTTTAGTTGCTCTCCTCTGGACTGCCTCCTGTCTGCCTGTGTCCTTCCAGAGATGTGGTCTCCAGAACGGGACACAATACTCTAGGTGGGGTCTTACCAGGGATCTATACAGAGGCAACACCACCTCCCTTTTTTTGCTGGTGATACACCTCCCTATGCACCCCAGAATCCCACTTGTTCTCCCTACTGCCTTGTTGCACTGCTTGGCCACCTTTAGGTCATTCAGTATGATTACCCCCAGGTCTCTTTCCTGCTTGGTGGTCATCAAAGCACTCCACCCATGTTGTACTCTTCCTCTAGGTTTCTGTGCTATAAGTGCATTATTTTGCATTTTTTTGCATTAAAACCTAGCTGCTATACCCTTAACCACTTCTCTAGTTTTCACAGGTCTCGGCTCATCTTTCCATCCTCCCTGGAGTCTCTGCCCTATTGCAGATTCTGGTGTCATCCGCAAAGAGGCAGACCTTCCCTTTCAGCTCCTCTACAATGTCACTTATAAAAATTTTAAAGAAGATCTGTCCCAGCACTGATCCCTGAAGCACCCCACTGGTCACCCTCCCTTCCTTGGAGTGAACTCCATTTACCACCACCCTCTGTCACCTATCCCCTAACCAATTTGTTATACAGTTTACCACCTTTGGAGCCACTTCTAAGCTACTCAGCTTACTTACTAATCTCCTATGTGGAACAGTGTTGAATGCCTTAAAGAAATCTAGGTAGGCCACATCCACCGCTCCACGAGTGGGTTCTCTGACTAGTTGCCTGAGGAATGCCCCTGCAGAGAGTCTAGCATGTCCCTGCTTCTAGCTGAAGCCACTGCTGGGAGGCTCCAATCCACAAATCCGCATGTGGCAGGTTGAAGTACCCCACCAGCAGCATCTCCCCTTTTCTGCTATCTTGCCAAAGGCTTTCACCAGTACCTTATCTAATTCCTCCCTCCGTGCTGGAGGTCTGTAAATCACTTCAGTGCGAATAGTGGCTCTAATCCCCATCTCCATCTCCAGGGAGACCCACAGTACCTCTGCCTCACCCTGTATTCCCTGTATCTCCATGGCTTTTATGCTTTCCCTCACATGTAGCACCTCCTCCTCCTCCTCCTCCTTTCCTTCCCACCCATCCTTCCAGAACAGAGTATAGCCCGGTATGCCCATGTCCCAGTCATGGTTTTCAGTGCACCATGACTCAGTAATAGCTTCAATATCCAAGCTGGCCTCTGTCATGATGCCCTCTAGGTCCAGAATCTTATTTCCTAGACTTCTAGCATTTGCACACATAGCCTTCCAGATTTTGATTCCACTCTACTTGTTAGCCCCCCTTTTTTCCTTTTTGCCCTCCCTCCTCTCTTCTTAATGCTCCTATTCCTTTACCCATTTATCTCTACCACCCTGCTCCCTTGCTCCCTTTATTAATTAGCACCCTGGGGGATTCCTCTCTCCTCAGGTACTCCTTAATCTCTATTTCTGCCTGTGGTGGGAGGCAGTTTCTGACTCCCCGATTCTTTCTTCCACCCCCCTTTGCTGCTCTAAATGTTCATTGAAGTAACATTTAAACTGTTCACTGAGGACTGTGGTTCCCCTTCCAGATGGATGCAGGCCATCATCCTATATAGGCCCTTATCCTCACAGATTGGTCCCCAGTCCCCAGTGTAGCTGAACCCTTCCTATCTGCACCAGTCTTTCAGCCATGAGTTGAAGCTCCAGGTGCAGCATTCACTCTGCTGTCTCCTGTCATAGACAGACCGCACCTCAGCGAAAGCCATTGAGCAATCTACCTGTCTAAGACCCCTCCCCATCTCCCTAAACTCCCCCTGCACTATCCCAGCCCCATCCCTAGCCAGGTCATTAGTCCTCAGGTGGACAATGACTTCCTACTCTCTCTCCTGTCCTGCTGCCCTAGCTATCTGCAGGATTTGCTTCCCATCCCTTCGGGCCATGGTATCAAGTAGGCACCTGGCCTGTCTCTCTGTCTCCCCCTTTTCTATTCCCACCTCTATCCCCCTCACAATTGAGTCCCCAACCAGAAGATGCGTCCTCCTCCTCTAGGGTCCTCTACCACCATCTTTCTCCACTATGGAGGGAACCCACATTCCCCTTAGTCACTACCACAGGGGCTTTCTCCTGGCAGTCCTGCCCCACCAGAGCAGCATAGGAATTTTGTAGTGGTATTGGTTGAGGAATGTGCCTCTGTCTCACCACATCCACCCTTCCAGAGCCTACTATAGGCTAGCTGTTTCTGTTTGCTGGCATCCTCCGAGGTAACAGTGGCAGACTTGGTAGCCTCTGGGTGGGGAAACAGGTCCTTTGAACCCTGATAACTTCAGTCTGGAGTCTAACAATCTCCTCCCTCAACCCAGAGAGGTGTGTGCATATAGGCAGCACATCAGTCTCCAGAAGGTCTCTCTGAAAACTGCCGTTCCATAGCCAATGCACTGCACCACACCCAGCACTGTAAGGCTCTAATGTCTTTGTGTTATTTGGAGATACTTTTGTATCCTTAGCTCTAATTCAGTGTTTCGAGTTTCCCCTTTTATGTTTATTTCTATTTGTGCTCTCTCCGTACCTTATTTAAATCTTTATATACTCCTGCCCTAGATAGGGTGTTGCTCCTATTCCCAGTTTGGGCCTACCCTAGGCCTTCCACCCTTCCCAGAAGTGAGTATTACACAGAAGTAAACAAGCACCTTGTCCTAGTCAACTGGCAGAGTCCCTCACTTCTCTGCTTCCTTCTGCTGATGCCTGCTGACACCTAAGATGCCAGTCACCTGTTTCACTCCTTCACTGTTCCACTCACTCGCTGGGACACATTGACAGTGACTGCTTTTATGCAGAGCCTGCTTCCTTCCTGGTGGCATGCTATTGGCTGTGGGAGGTCAATTGTCAAGTAGCGGAGGCCCCAGGCCAGACAGTTAGCACCCCTCCCCAAAACTACAGGGCTAGACACAGGTCTTATAATATTTATTTTTTGTTTATTTAGTTTTTGTTGACTGGGAAAGTGCACTAGACAAATTCTGCTTATTTTCAGACTCGACCCGGGGGGGGGGGGATACAGATGAATGCCAACTGACTTTCAACCAGATGAAGCTGTTGGTGGTATTTTTAGATAATATGGCCCCTAAATGTGGGCGACTCTGGCTGCTCTCATATTTACCCTTTACCCAATAAGAAATACACTAGTCCAACCAAGTTTCACCACAACTTACCTCACCTATGTTGTCTCCAAATAAACTATCCTTTTTTGTCCCTCCTGTTGCAAATACAGGCAGATTCTGCTGAAGGCCATACAGGCAGATTCTGCTGAAGTTTCTGAAAAGGCAGAGAGAAAAAAACAAAGAAGTTGGTCTTAGTGATTCCAGGCATTAATTTTTGTGACTATAAAAAACAACCTAGCAAGTCCGTCATTGCAGCTTCTCATCAGATACATTTCTCAAGTTTTAGAGGAAAGGTGCCAGTCACTGTTTTGTTATTTGGGATATATGGAACCTAATGAGAACAACCAAAATTCTCTCATTGGAGGAATTTTGTAAGCCTATCACCACTCCTCAGGTTCCTACATACAAGTTCCAGTGCCATAAAATTTGTACCACATGGGTTGCATTTGTGGTTTTCCATGTGATGTCTACCGAGGTGTTTGTCTGCTAATCCTGAATGTGTATCGTGACTATGTTCCTGTACATATTGTTTTAAAGGCCTAACTGTGAGCGCCCTACAGTATATACAGTAGTGAGAAGGCATACCATATTGCATATACTAAATTTGCTTCTACAGTTCAGGAATGTTCCAATTTCAGAATCCCTGCTGCACCCATCCAGATGGAATGTGTTTCCCTGGAAACAGTAAATACACACATTATGATTGGCCACATTTGCGCCTACCTTTAGGTGGAAGTGGCAGCCAATTCCTGAGGGTGGGGGGGGGACTGCAGTGGTGGTAGAGCAGTTGTGTACCAGCCTATCTCATAAATTTTCTGCCCGTGAGAATGTAACTCGCAGCACATCACCATGTTCTGGGGCCAGACTGGGGGTCATTCAGCAAAACTGGCCAGTATTTTTTAAAAATGCCTCCAATTTGCCTACAGATTTTGTTGAACTTAGTCACAAAGCAGAGAGGTTCTTTTTTCTTTTCATTTCTGCGTTTAGGATAAAGGAGTAATTCCCTCACCTGATTTTTGGTTGTCATCAGTGCCTCATCCAATCTGTCACTTTTGTACTCCCATACAAGAATGTCTGATAGAGTTCTTTGGATTGTAGCTTAAAGTCCTCATCTGTGAAGCAGTTCCTGTGAATACGCAAAAACTGTCTATATGGCATAGAATTATCACTCTTCATGGGTGTGAGCTTTCAGCCCTCGGGAGGCTATTGGTAGCTGTGGGCTTGTGGTACTTTTTTAGACTGGATCTTGAAGTTTCTATCCACTTATAGATTAACAACTAGAAAATTAAGATCATGTTTGTTCATATTTCCTGTGAATCTTAAATTCAATGAGTTGTTATTAAACCATACCAGCAGTGATTGACCACAACCACCAACAGAAAAATGTATTTTTATATAACTCGAGATAAAGTTTGTCTAATTTATATAAGGCCTACTAGTTCACAACGCCCTAACATATGCCACAAGCCTAATTTCAGTCAACAAGTATGAGATTGGTAGAGTTATATAAAATGTTTTCTCTCAATTCCATACATGCCTCATAACCTAACGGCAATGAAATGCAGGACACAGACTCACAAAATGTGGGAAACTGTAGAACACTAGCCCTCAGAATATGGGACCCATCATCAAACATGGAGATACAAGCTCTAAACACCATGGGAGCCTAGTGCCTTTACATGTACCTTGATCAGGAACTGACATTTCACTGCCCCATGTTGACTATCTAACAACTGTGCACCAAAAACTTTGTCTGGTGTATAGGTTTAGGCCCTATCTTGTGGGAGAAGTATGCCTTGTAGTATCAAATAGCACCCTTTTGCCAGCTGTACTATATGGTTCTCCCATCCTCTTCATCCTAAGGGAAATTGAACTTAGTCGACGTAGGCTGCTTTTCAACTGTGTCGGCCATTTTGCTGCTGGCACAAACAGATGTGATCACCACTGCTCTGTTTTCTCGATACTGAACTGGACCTCCCTAGAGGGGAGATTGAAGTTCCCTTTGTGTTGCCTCAGCTTCAATATATTTGATACCCCACCTCCTAACCTCAGGGACACTGTTATGGCTAAACAATTGAGAAGAACCATTCACTCCTCTGCAGACCCCCTCCTATTAGTATCCAGAGCAAGGAAATTCTCTGGAGAAAGATCCTTTAAGCATACTGTTCCACAACAGTGGAATGCTTTACCTTCAAACATTCAAAACTGCTCCTCCCTCCCTGCCTTCAAAAGAAAGCTGAGGGCTCTCATCCTAGATGACAGACTTTGTGGCTGCTCTAACTGACCACTGTTAAATCATTGTATTTCCATCCTCTGTCAAAACATTGTGTTTTGTGTACTTTGTTGTCTCATCACTATGTATGTACTCTAATTCTAAATGATATAGCCTGTATAATGTCTACAATACCTATATCTGCCTTCAACTGTCCTTATACTTGCTGTTTCTTGTGATTAATTCCATGGTGCACCTGAAGACAGGACCTTGGTCTCAGTGTGCCCACTTGGTCACCAACATCCAATAAATAAATTAACAGTGCAAGTCTGATTTTGCTTTAGTATCATAGAGCGTTCTGAATGTCTGCTTTAATGTCTGGGTTTACAACACCTTCTCTTTGTGGGAAGCATTTTTTCCATGAGGAATGAATGAGGGACAGAGCAATTTTGATGGGGAAAATGGAGGATGGCCCACATAGTAAGAGTCAGTTCAGAGGTACGACTCCATGAGAAAAACAAAACTTTTCAAAAAACATGTTTTCAAGCTAATCGATAGATTTTAAAGGCTCAGTGACTCTTTGTTGTTATTCTCTTTACAGTTTATTTACCCAGGATACCTCAACCGAGATGCAGCAGTTTGTGTCAAGTGATATCCTTGACTATAACCTTTTATCAGTTGGGTAGACTAAAGCAATAAGACATTATATGACTTGCTCAAGGTCAAATGGTGAGTAGCTGGCTCCTGTGGGATTATCTGTCTTCTGGTTTTAAACCGTGAGCTCTATCCAGTGGAACCTACTGCAGTACCTCTAAAACTGATGGCTCATTTAGTTAGACAGATCTAAACAGAACTGAACCAGGCTCAAACTATAGCCCTAGGCTTTTTGCCATTTGGCGAGAACTGAAACCCCTGCTGTGTCAGTGGCGCAAATCTTTTGTAAACCATTTGTTTCAGCTGTAATTGAAACCCTGGCACATACTACTGTCACACTACAATAATTACTTTATTTTTATAAAGCCAGTCTTCTTTTCAGATTTCCTGTTTCAATCAGTAAACGCACAGTAAATGTTTAAATACCTCCATAGTTTTTACATCTCCCAGTGCCACAACATTCTGTGCACAGTGTAAGATTATCCCAATTCTATTGTGAGAAGATATTATAACATCCAAAAATTGTGAAAGGGAAAGCATTTACTTGGTGATGGATGAACTGCAGCGAGAGAGTGCTTAGGCTGACTAGAGTATGTTGTAAATTCCTTTTCTCTCCAAACTGCGCATTGCCTAGGAAAATAATTCAGATCCTACTTTTAAAGGGAACATGGAGTTCCTATGTAAAAAAAAAAAGTCATTTTGTAAGACTTACCTAAAATAAACAACTGTACTGCATGTTCTGAACATGCAATGCTGTGCTGCAGATGTTGTCTACTTACACTGTTTCATACAAACATACAAAGAAGCCAGCAGTAGAAGGCCATTTGCTCTATCAAGTCTGCTTGTATTGCAGGGTCCACAGCTTGGTTAGTGTCCCTGCCCTCCCTCCCTCCCTACCCATGATCCTCACCTTCCCTATGCCTATCCCAGCCTCTAAAGCTGCCCACTGTCTTCAATGAGATTACCTCTTCCAGCAGCACATTCCAAGTGTCCACCACCCTCTCTGTAAAGAAGTGCTTCCTGACCTCCCTCATAAACCTCCCACCCTCCAGCTTAAGACTGTGCCCCCTTGTGATATGGTTGCCCTCTTTCTCTTTCTCTCCTATCTTCCAGGGAGTACATGTTCAGTGTTTCCAAGGGGACAGGGCATTTCTATTTTACTATTGCAAAACAAATGCCATTCTCATCATTATACAGTATGTGCATCTTGGATTGTTTCAGTCAGGTGAGATCATCATGGCCAGATCATTCTTTTTGCAATGATGCCACTGTACACTTTATGAAAATGAAAGATGGTGGCCCCCGGTGGCACAGTTTAATACACTTAAAACATTGCTCTAGTCTTTGCTATTCTCATTATTTTATTTCTCTGCTGATTGTTCTTATTATCTATCATACCTTCTTACAGCACTCCAAGTCTCAACACGTGGGTTATATGCACTCTTCTCATAGACTGAAGCACAAAAGGAATCCCAATTCAAAACCTGATCCCTCTCCTTCTTTGTGGCTCCCAGAATCCCTAGTTCTTTTGTGCATCATCCCAGGCTGGTCACGTTTGATCTGGCTCTGTGCCAAGCAAAAAAGGTAAGACATAAGAAAACTTCCTATATTATATATTTTACATCCCATCTATTTTGCTGTGCTGGTAAGCAAATGAGACTAATTTATACCAGGGGGTAGTCCCCTTTTGATCCCCAGTTTTGTTTTGTTTTTTATAAAAAATCTTGGGAACAATGAAATGTTTGCTTGCATAGCTGGTGAGAGATTGAATGAACTGTTAGCTGCAGCCTAGTTCTCGTATGGCGTCAGGCATAGACTAGGGCTGTTCAGTGAAAGTGATTGGGTTAAACCTGTCCTGGAGAGCATGAAAATCTGTAAAATGTGGTCAGAATTTAAACCTCCCCCTCAGTTTCACCTCATTCAGCCAAGGAGGGGTGGGTGAGCCAGCATACAAGGCCGAGTGGCCAGTCCTCCCGATTCCCCCCTTCAGCTCATATCTTTCAGCCGCAAGGCAGGTGAGTACTTTTTAGGAGCTTGGGCTCCATTTTTGTATTTCTGACAATCTGGCTGTCCTGGGGTTCACGGTTCACCTTGTTCAGCCATGACCACCACAGGACCATCCCCCCACCCCATGCTATCTGCAGCGAGGAACAGAGAGGTTAAAGCTCACTAGTGCCTTACCAGATCCCTGCGGCGTGAGGTTACGGACATCCTTGTTTGCAACCTAGTCTCCAGCTCCTTTCTTGACCATGCTTCCTCCCCGGGGGGTCTCCCATGTGGATTCTCATTGATATAGCCGCCATGTTGGTTCCTTGCCACAGTAAGAGATCACACAAGAGATCTCACCCAAAATAGCAAGGATCACAGACCACCTCTCCTAAAATGGTGCCCGCACCTGTGCCAGCATCCTTAAAGGAACAAGACTCTTTTAGGCAACTTCAGACCCTTTTTACCCTTTATAGTGCCAGCGTTCCATGTTTGCCACAAGAGACCATTACTTCTATGCACATCGGATCTGAATGTGGTGCAATACTCAGTCATTGGCAATTCTGCATCTATTTATTGGTAAGCTGCGATGAGCAGAGCTTAGGGGCAGGATATGAGTTTTACGGCTTGAGGTAATCCTCAGTGCTCATTTCATGCAGAGCTTATGACTACCTGTTTTCAACCAGTAGTCACAGTTAGTCCATGTACACTGCCTCCTCTCTAAAGCTGATTATTTGTGTCCTTCAGAAAAATGACAGCAATCAGAAGAATATGTAAAAAATGTCCTAATATCCCACTAACCTCAGATCTCAGGGACCTATGCTCCCTCTGCATACTGGATACCAAACCAAGGGACTTCACCCTCACCTCCGGGTCCACAGACGAGGACCCTATTAATGATCGCACCTCCACCTCATCCCAAAGCGTGGTGGTGCAACTATTTCAGAAGCTACTGGAAAGAATGGATACCCTGGCACCGAACAAATGACCCAGGTCCCCCAAAAAGCACCCACATCCAAAACGACCCCAAACCTCCCCAGTCCCAGATGACATCTCAGACGTATCTGGGAATGAGCAATCAAAGGAGGAGGAGGAGGATGAAGAAGAGGATATGGCAGCTCGACTTTGTCTTGATGCTATTCTCAAACTCATCAGTGTGATATGTGAGACACTCAGGATTGATGAACTGGTGGAGCAACTGGACAGCAAACTAGACCACTTGGTCTGAGAGAAAAGACAGTCCTCTACATACTTCCCAGTGTGCAAGGCACTAGAAAGCATACTAGCTAAAGAATGGGATACGCCCAACCCAATTAAGACCAGAGAGAAGGGACCTCAAGAAGGTATCCCTACCATAAGGAGAAGCTTTGGTCATCTGCACTGAAAGTAGACTCAGAGGTCTCCTCACTGAGTAACAGGACAGTACTACCTTTTCTGAATTGGCATTGGCCTTGAGAGACCCCATGGACAGACAGGAAGACAAGATAGTCAGAAAAGTTCATGACATGATGGTCATGAACATGAGGGCCTCCATGGCTGCAACTTACTTAGCAAGGGCCATCCTCAGATGGTTGGAGGCAGTGCAGAAGGACATTCCCAAATCCAGTACCCATGGGTCCACCATGGATTACGCTATCCAGGCCATGAGGTATGTGGCAGATGCCACTATAGACAGTTTTAAGATGGCCTCCAGGTCAGCGGCTTCCATCAATAGAGCCAGGAGACATATATGGCTAAAGCTCTGAAACACAGATCAAGAATAGAAGTCCAGCATGATGAAATTAAAGTTCTCAGACGACAAGGTGTTTGGGTCTGGGATAGAATAATTCACCATTAAGAAAGGGGACAACAAAGACCAGGCTGGACAGGCTGCTCTGCCATCCTTTTGGACCCACAAGTTTCACCCCTACTCCAACAGGGCCAAGAGGGGCCAAGGCCACCAAGGGCAGGACAGGCATTCATTTGGATTCAAGCCAAACTTCTTCAACAGCAAGTAGGGCTACTGAGACAATCAAGGCAGAGGCACACATTACAATGCCAAACAGGGTTTCAAACATAACAAGTCCAATAGGAGATTCCGCCAGTGAGAATCCACAGGTCCAGGGCCATGAGGGCACAGTAGGGGGAAGACTACAACACTTCTCCACAACCTGGACCAAATCAATCAAGGACAGATGGGTCAAAGAGATAATTTCAAATGGATATGCCATAGAGTTCAATACAATCCCAAGACAGCAGAGGTACATAGACTCACATGTCAAAAGAGATAAAACAACTGCTCAACAAGTAAGAGTGATCCTAAATCAGTTGCTACAGAGCAGAACAGTAAAACCGGTCCCAAATCAAGAGAGATATTTTGGCATTTACTCAGTATTCCCAAAAAAGACCAGGGACCTCAGACCCATGCTAGACCTAAAATTTGTAAACCAGTTTGTCCGGTACTAAAAATTAAAAATGTAAACCCTGAGATCTACGATTGCAGCAATCCACAAGGGTGACATTCTTACATCCATAGACCTGAAGGATGCCTACCTACACATTTCTATCAGACCTGCCCACCAGAAGTTCCTTTGCTTCAGCATCCTAGGTTATCACCTCCAGTACCGGTGCTTGCCATTCAGACTAGCATTGGCACTGCACGTGTGCACCAAGGTCATGCACCCTTAGCAGAAAAACTGCAAATGGAGGGGATTCACGTGATCCCATACCTGGATGACTGGTTAATATGGGTGAGATCAATGGAAGAGTCGCAGTCTGCAACCCAAAGGGCAATACAGTTGCTCAGGGATCACGGGTGGATCATCAATGATGCCAAGAGCCACTTGACCCCCACAACAATGATAGAACACTTGGGAGTGACATTCAATACCTTGATGGGCACAGTCAGACCTTCGGAGACCCATATCACCATGCTGGTGACACAGTATAGAACAATGATACAACACAGCTCAACAACACTATGGCATCTGATGTAGCTATTGGACCTCATGGCAGCCTGCATAGACCTGCACGACTGGGCCAGGTTGCATATGAGGCATCTACAATGCCTCCTATTAGACAATTGGGATTACAAGCAACAGAATTACAACCAGAGAGTGCCAATCCCTATAATGGTAAAGAGATCACTGAAATGGTGGGCAAACCCACACAACTTCACACTAGGGGCAAGACTGAAGAAAGATATAACCAAAACCCTAGAGACTGATGCAAGCCTGCTAGGATGGAGTGCTGTACTGGATAAACAGTCAATCCAAGGAAAATGGACAGACCAAGAGTCAACATGCCCAATCAACATCTTAGAGACCAGAGCCATTCACCTAGCCCTCATACACTTCGAAAGCCAGGTCACAAAGGACCACGTAAGGGTGTGCACAGACAGCCAAGTGGCAATGGCATACATCAACAAGCAGGGAGGGACAAAAAGCAGAGCCATGGCTCGAGAGACGGAAACACTATTGTTATGGGCAGAGAAACATTTGCTCAGCCTTACAGCACTCCACCTGGCAGGCAACCTGAATACAAGTGCAGACTGGTTGAGTAGGCAGACCCTGCAACAGGGAGAATTTCAACTAAACCCAAGGATCTTCTAACAGATTCAGAAGAGATGGGGTCCTCTCCAAATCGATCTCATGGCTTCGGCAGACAACACACAATTACCGACCTACTTATCCCAATACAAGGACAAGACAGCAGCAGGGGTGGATGCAATATCCACACCATGAAACTTCGAGAGCGCATATGTCTTTCCCCCAATACCCATGATACCAGTGGTACTGCAGAAAAACAGGGACACGGGCAGCATGGTGGTCATGATAGCCCCAGATTGGCCAAGGAGAACTAGGTACACATTCATCAAGAGAATGTTGATGGACACTCCCATGGCACTCACCCACTACCAGAGCTTACTGAAACAGGAGCCGATTTGGCACGAGGATCCTCGGCCATTAAAACTGATGGCATGGCCACTCAGAGGGCTAGACTGCTAAGTCTAGGGGTATCGGGTAAGGTAGCAGACACCTTGGTGCAAGCCAGAAGGGAGTCCACTAGCAGAACTTACAATAGACACTGGTGGGTATTCGCTTCATCGTGTGAAGTCAAAGAAATGACGGCAGTACAATGGAATTTCTTGAATGTTTTAGAATTCCTACAAAATGAACTAGATAAGGGTGTAAGGGCCTCAACCCTTTGAGTACACACAGCTGCCATAGGGGCAATAAGGGGGGAATAGATGGGCATTTACCCAGAGCACATCCACTAGTACAGTCATTCCTAAGGGCAGCGTCTAATATTACACACACCCCAAGGCCCGTAACAGCTTCATGGCACCACAGTTTAGTGCGACATGCCCTGGCCAGCTCACCATTTGAGCCATTAGATTCAGTGGCTGTGTCCATCCTCACCACGAAAACCATATTCCTGGTAGTCATCTCTTCAGCCAGGAGAATTAGCGAACTGCAATCTCTATCTTGTAGAGAACCATTCCTTACCTCCTTCCCAGACGGGATAGTTCTCCAACCCATCCCGTCCTTCATCCCGAAGGTGGCCAACGCCTTCCACACAGCTCCGGAAATCACTGTTCCTACCCTCTGTCCCGAAGAAGGGGACTCTAGCAAGGAGACCCTCCAATGCCTAGACCCCGCTCACGCAATACACACATACCTGACCAGAACCAAGAGCTTCCGATGGTCAGACAGACGTTTCATTCTGCACCAAGGGCAGAAACAGGGCCTAGCAGCCTCGAGATCCACAATAGCAAGATGGCTACAAGACACCATATCTTGGGCCTACAAGGCAGGTGATAATACCCCTCCATCACATATCTAGGCACATTCCATGAGAGCAGTGGCCACCTCCTGGGCAGACCATCACGCTGTTTCAGTGAGGGAGATCTGGCAGGCAGCAACCTGGGCACCTCCACAAGCTTTCACCAGGTACTACTGGTTGGATACCAGACTGACAGGGAACTCAGAGTTTGGTCACAAGGTGCTTCAGACAACTTTGAGTGATATTCCTCCTCCCGGCCACAAATAAGTCTAATACTGCTGTACAATCACCCATGTGTTGAGACTTGGAATGCTGTAAGAAGGTACGATACATAATTGTAGTTTACGCACCTGGTAAAGATGATTATAAAAGCACCTTCTTACAGCACTCCATATCCCACCCATTGAGGAGGAACATAAGCAAATATTACAAAGCAAAGAGTACAGTGAGACTTAAAGAATGTATCTGTAAGACTGTTCAATGAAGGTATAAGCAGTGGACATACATCCTACACTGACAATATCTATGTAACAAGTAGAAATGTTTAAAAGCGTACACTGGAAAGTAAATAATATTTTTCAACACGGCATCAAGGTGTGTAGTGATCTTTTTTTATTCCTGCCAGCTGCCTTTCGGAGGCAGAGAAGGGTTGTCAGAATGTAGTGTTATCTGTTATAGTTTCAGGAGTACCAGGAGCTCTGGAAGATTTCATACTGGGGATTCTGGGAGCCACAAGGAAGGAGAGGGATCAGATTTCATATTTGGGATTCCTTTTGTGCATCGACCTATGAGAAGAGTGCATATAGCCCATGTGTTGAGACTTGGAGTGCTGTAAGAAGGTACTCTTATAATCACCTTTACCAGGTGAGTGAACTACCATTTTCCACCAAGATGTCTATGTCCCCACACCATGAACTTTGGCCTCTGAGATCTCATCAAGTCCCATACATACCTCAGTCATAGGGAGTGATAAAGCCTTCTCTCCACAAATAGAAAGCCAACAGCCCCATTTCTGTGATGTGCCATACCTTAACCCATCCACTAAGCATGCTATCCAAGTGTTTTCTTTATTATTCCCAGATAAACACTGTGGAAGCTAGCTGTTTTGGTCATTCTACATCAGCCTCAGATTATTGGAAACAATGTGCAGGGCATTTAGATATGCAGTTTTTCTACTACATGCATCTATTTTATAGAAGTAAACATGTTTGAAAGGGTTCTGGCCAGTAGGTAATATTAAAAATAATCTTTTAATCAGGTGCCTTTCCTAAATTTCAAGGTACTATGCAAGATTGAAAAAAAAAACATTTAAAGTACCATCACATACAAGAAAACAGTGGATGGACCCAGGTGGGCTTGATTTTTCCTGAAGAGAAGTATGAAACAAAATTGCAGTGTGGAGTTGGCTCTTGAGTGTCTACAGTAGACAGCAAAGCAAAGATAAAGGACATTCACGGCTGCAAGAAAGACATTTGAAATGTGCTTTAGGATACTGTACAGCTGGGACTTTGAGAAGCACTGATAGAAAAAATAAATGTGTGTTATGAAGTGGATGTCTCTTAAGTTACAGCATAAAAACATGCAATATACAAAGGATCTTTAAGGACAAACAGCATTGGTCAAGTGATTGCATATACTGTACAGTAATAATAATGTCAGCTTGTGCATTTCAATGTGGCGGGCAGATATGGTTCATTACAAATAAATAAAAAGGTTTACACATTGGGTGAATGAACAGCTTCCATCTTTGCTTTAGCATCATAAACCTAGCAAGACAGAAATGTTTTTAGTTTGCTTTTAAAAGTGCCAATCTCTGTACATGAACCAATGTCAAATTGAAATGTAATGTCACAAATGGAGCTGTAAACTCAAACGTCTTGGGCACTTTATGTTTTCAATCCAGCAGCAATCTTAGTAAGGAAGTACAGTACATGGAGGCAATGCATATTTCTGACATATTTCTTCCCCACAACAATAGGTTTTAGACTGAATGTATGGTGGCACAACTTTTAAAAATGTAAGATTATAGTACAGTGGTGTCGTGACTCAGGCAACAAGCAAACCCACAAATGTCTAGTTATGTCCATGTTATACTACAATGCTTTTGGTTCCAGGGTCCTTTGGTTGTGAAGAGGTGACACTGTTTAGAAAATCTGTTCCCATACTATCATAGGTTAAAGGAAGTTCAGACAGACAGACCAACAGAAAGATACTGCAGCATTATTTGCATATTTCAGTATGTTAAATATGAGCATCACACCTACAATAGCAGTTCCTGAAGCCTCATCCAAGTCAAACAGTGGCCAATCTTCTTGCAAAGAAAAACTGGGAAACAACACCATCCGCATAAAATTTGCACTTACCTTGAAAGAGCAAAAATACCATTTTATACATCTGGTTGAAAAGTAGAATAAAGTGAATGAAATATGCCCTCTTTTAAAACCAGAAACAAATTGTTGGTGGCAGCTGAGTTATGAGCTCTTTATATGTGCATAAATTTAATTTCCTGATGATTTGTAAACTGTGCAATCCCCTTAAGGCACAGACCAAGTAAACACAGCTTGGGATTTAGTTAAAACCTTCAAGTGCGGAGCCGTATCTCTATCTAAGGCTGGAGGTTTATTTCAATCCAATTTAAAGGGAGAAGAGCCCCTCACGGCTTATTCCTAACAAAAAAGATCAGTCAACTTCAGTTTAAGGAAGACCCACAAATAACTGTTCAGATAACTGATTAAAGAAAACAAGTAATCTAGTATTGTGTATATGGCCACACAAATAGTTATTTTATAATTTGATTTTCTTTCTTCTGAAATAGTCATTTGTACAGAAAAACATAAAGTATAGAAGTCAAAAAAATTTCCAATATCTAAAATCAAATTTGATATTAAAAGCACATGTTTTTAACATGAATAGTTACAATGTCAAATATTCAGTCAGTCATATTTCATGGTGCAAGTAATCAAGTAATGATACAATGAATGATACAGGGGAAGTAATCATCTTCTGAAGAAACCATTGTTGGAGCCAGAAGTTCTGGTTAATTACAGAGCTGTCTCAAACTACCCCTTTTATCGGAAAGTAGTTGAGAAGGTGGTTATGTCTATGTATAGAGAAATAGGTAGCTAGATAGAAAGAGAGATAGACAGACAGACAGACAGGCAGGCAGGCAGAACATCACTGCTAGTCCTCTTATGGTTATCAGAGTGCATGCTTGAGTTCTGCGGGTGAGAGAACTGTGAAGTGAAGCTGAGGAGTTTGGCACACAAAGGACTTGAGAAGAAACTCTTGCAACCATAAAAACAGAGGACCTGTACGTATAAACAT
The DNA here is from genome assembly GCA_016271365.2 of Neoceratodus forsteri. NCBI lineage: Eukaryota > Metazoa > Chordata > Ceratodontiformes > Ceratodontidae > Neoceratodus > Neoceratodus forsteri. Next base: position 1,738,030,027 of record CM028129.1, read on the forward strand.
GATAACTCATGTAAAAGATCTTTATTAAAAAACGACATTTGAATTTTTAAATCAAAATGTTTTACTTTGTATAATATTACAGTTTCCCCTTTGTTGGAAATGGACTATGCCAACTTAACGTACCGTAGAACTTCCAAATATTAGAACTATTTCCATGAGACATCCTCTTACAGTTATAAGAGTACCTGGAATGTTTTGAAACAAACAACCCTAATTGTTTATAAGTGATGTCATGCTTTGGTATAATAATAAGAGGAGTCAAGCAGGCACTGGCCTAATTGCTAATGCAGGAGGGTGGTTATTTGGTACATTCTTTTTATTACAGTAATTTTGCTATTGTTGCTGTGTATTCAAGTATGAACTTATTCTGCTAAATCAATAATTGACACTCACATATATATCTTTGCATTGGGCATTTCGTACACTTGGAATTAGCATATGGAAATCTTTATATTTTTAGTGATTATTCCTATTTTTGATGCTGTGAAACATCCTGGAATGGCATAGACTTTGGAGGGTATTAAAGGTATCTTTTTATAGTTAAAAAAATATTTTGCAGTAGGAAACTCCTATTGACTGATAAAGAACACGCAAGCCAGTGTCAAATTTAATATACAGTATATGTATAGGTCCTCACATTGAATAGGTAGATGTAGGGCATTGATGTAAATTGGTTGAAACTGACATAGTGATAAACTATGGATTCTTTATTTTTTTTAAGAAACAAAACTATACATTCTTTAATTTTTTTCAAGTAATACTCGTTGTAGATTTAAATGAGGTGAAAACTCACTACTGAGTTCTCAGTTAAGTCTTTTTCTTCTTTCTTATTTAAATCAGTGTTGGTCAAGATTCATGGTTCCCCTTCAGGTCTGCCTTGAATATAAAACTTAGATATTAATATAACTGTCAGTAATTGGCTACTCATACACTGTCAGTGATTAGTGGTTTTTTGAGAACACTGAGTGAGCAGTGAACACCAAAGGAAATAGAAATCTAAAACTATGCAAAACTGTTGCATTGATTTTTATTATTTTTTATTTGATATAATTTCAGGCATTAGCTTACCACTGAAGTTACTTACTGTGGACTCTGTGCAAAATGAAAAATAGCTGTGAGTGACATTTTGTAATGACTTTATGATGAAGACCCATTGAGAATTAATAAAAAAATATGACTGGTGCAGCTTTTTGTGAGCCAAACCAGGCTATGCTGGAGTAGCAAATATAAACATTTTAATAAATTCACTGATGCCATATGACACTTGTGCTCTCCCACTCCAATAACGCTTTCTGAAGTCTGAAGATTCCATCCCTTAACCTTAATGCAAAATGGCAGTCTCTGAGCAGATGATTTTAATGTATTTTTTATACATCTTTGATATGAATAGAGATTTATTTAATGTGATTTTATAAGATAATTGTATAACTTTTGAATTGGATGAGATCATTATATAGTGTTACAGCTGCCTTTTTTCAAAGTGAAGTAATGAATTTAACCTCAGTTGGTGTAATGTTTATTGATGTCTGGCACAAAGGCTGCTATTGAGGCTGGGAGAAAGGGTTATTTTTAAAAAGAGGATTTGATACCTGATATTCTAGTGTCTACTTGGAGTCCTCAGTGACCCCCAGGTTCCACACCCCTATCTGCAGTTCCAAGTGTCATGCCATCCAAGGAAGGAAAGATAGCACCACTGATCATTGCTGCTGAATTGAGCCAACCCAGCCCCACCAGTAGCACATTCATCTTCAGTGGGTTTAATCTGAGCCAGCTGACCACCATCCAGTCCTGAATTTCCCTAAGGCACTCTCTCAATTTTGAAACAACCATACTACCATCGGGGTACAAGACACATACAACTGGGTATCATTGGCATAACAATGAAAACCCAAGCCATAGCATCTAATGATCTCCTCCAATGGTATCATTTACATGGTTAATAGTATGGGACCTAAAATTCACCCTGAGACACACCACTGCAGAGTGCAGCACTGCTCAAGATGAAAGAGCCAAGGGGGACCTGCTGCATGCCACTGGACAAGTAGGACTCAAACCACTGCAACACCATTCCTGTGAGTCTTATACCATGCCTCAGATGAGCCAACAGCACCCCTTGATCCACTGTGTCAATAGCTAAAGAAAGGTCAAGCAGGAGAAGGATGGAAAGACACCCGCTGTCTCTCACTAGAAGGAGATCAAGGTGCTCCCTGACTAGAGCCATCTCTGCACTACAGCTCGGCTGAAAACCAGATTAGAAAGGCATATGGATGTCATATTTCTTCAAGTATTGTTCCAACTGCATCACTACCGCCTTCTTGATCAACTTCTTCAGGAAGGGAAGGTTCGAGATGGGCCTGTAATCTGAGAGAATGTCAGGGTCCAAAGATGTTTTTTAAGAAGGGGCTTCAGTACCACCCTTTTCAGACTGGATGAGAAAGTACCCCCCCCTTAAGGGAACACCCAACAATCTCCACAAAGATTGGACTGAGCAAGCTCCAGCTCTCTAAAAGAAGTCAGGATGAACCAGGACCCAACATACAGTAAGTGGGACACAGTCTGGAAACCACCTGAAGAACATCATCTGCCCATATTGTATCAAACTCCACCCACAAGGACAGAGTGCTTCTATCCATATAAGCCCTGTTTTAGTCATGCAAAAATCACATCAGCGCACAGGGTGAAAGCAACCCCTGATGAAGCCCAAGTAAGTGAATACTTATGGAGCTGTTTTCATCATGTGAACAGATGTCATTTTGCAAGAATAAAACAAGACTTTACAGCTCCAGTGATTGTGTCTGCTTCATTTCTGCAGTTCTTGGTTCTACTACCTGATAGCACCTTCAGAAGGTAATGTTCACTGCACCATATTTTTCTGGCTGTGCCTGTCCATCAAAGATTGGACACTGTTGGCCTACAACAGGCCACATTAGGATATTCCAGCCTGAACAGAGGATACCTTGTCCAGAATGAACGGTTACCTCCAATAGCTCCATATGAAGTCTGAACTATCCATTGTTTACCTGACACAAAATGGCCACCCAGGAGGTAATGAGTTAAACTCCTTACACTTGTCTGTGGAAAAGGCTCTGCAGAACTACAGACAGGCTAAATTTAATAGCCTGTCCATGGTATTGAAGAGCTGAACTGACTAGTTCTTTCCAGCAGTAATCAACCATGACAGGAATACTGACTTTTCCAGAGTAACTATCCACTGATACTCATCACAATGAGCTCCCAGTGCCAATTTTTCCTCCTCCAAGCTGGACCTTCACCAACAACATTCTAACTTCTGCCCCTTTGTCTTCAACCTTCTCAGATCACCATACCATGGTAACCTACAGTAGGAAATCAAGTGGCAGACATGGAGAGGTGCTAGGGAGTCAACTACATCCATAACAGTTACGCATTGTAGCTCTCCATGTCTTTCTTGACTCCCATCGCACAGGCAATCTCCATGCCTGAGATGTCTGTTAATGCCAGAAGACTCTGAGGCCCCAGATTTCTAAAACAGGGGTAACAGACCATCTCCCCTGAGGGATTAAATGAGCAGCCCTGCAGAGAAACAGAGAAACAGAGAAAGTACCTCACTGGGGTGTACACGGTACAGGAGAGGAGTCTCTTTCACATGAGAAGGAGCACTAGGACCAGATGGCATGTGATGAAGCTGGGGAGGGAGTTCAAGCGGGATGTGAGGAAGTACTTCTTCACTCAAAGAGAGGTAGACACCTGGACTAGATTGCCAACAGAAGTGGTGAAGGTGAAGTCAGTGACAGGCTTCAAGCATGCATGAGACAGACATACAGTATGGGAATATTAGCAAATAGGTAGAGAGGAGGGATGTTCACTGGAGACCAGATAGGGTCTGCAGAGACAGACTAGGCAGGGAACTTCTGGGCATATCGGGTGGGCCAAGTGATCCTTATCTGCTGACAGAGTCTATGTTTCTGTTTATTGACCCTGCATGACATGACAAAGAAACACTTGCATACACCTCACATTACAATATTATCCTATGGGAAATTAAGCAAAATGTAAATCCACAGAACTCCAGAACAAAGTAATATATTTTCACCAAACCAGCAAAAGGCACATCTGTGAGGCAAGCCCTCAGGACCCTGAAAATTTTAGAGCAAAATTGCAAACTGTTTCTTGCTGGGGGGGGGGTTGAGAAAATTAGGAGGGACCTAGGAAAGCTAGAAAAGTGGTCCAATGTATTGCAATTAAAATTTAATGCAAAGAAGTGCAAAATCATGCACCTAGGGTGCAGAAACTCTGCAGATAGTTATAGGATGAGGGAGGAGTTGCTGATGGTTACCAGGGAAGAAAGAGATTTAGGGATAATCATCTCAAATGACCTAAAGGTGTCCAAACAGTGTACCAAGGCTGTGGGGAAGGCCAGTAGAATGTTGGGGTGCATAGGAAGGGGGTATCACTGGCAGAAGAAGGGAGGTGGTGATGCCACTGTACAAAACATTGGTGAGGCCTTATCTGGAGTATGGTGTACAGTTCTGGAGGCTGCATCTTTATAAGGACATAAACAGGGTGGAGGCAGTTCAGAGAAAAGCAACAGAGATGGTGCAAGGCTTGCACCAGGAGACATATGAGGAGAGATTAAAAGACCTCAGTACGTATACACTGGAAGAGAGGCAGGAACGGGGAGATATGATAGAAACCTTCAAGTATCTTAAGGGCATAAACAAAGTACAAGTGGGTGACATTTTTCAGTACAGGAGGTGTACAAGGATGAGGGGGCATGATATGATATGAGATTGGAGGGAGGCAGGATAAAGGGGAATGTGAGGAAATTTTTCTCACAGAAAGGGAAGTAGATGCATGGAATAGCCTACCCCAGGAAGTAGTGGGAGTTACCACAGTGAGGGGATTCAAACATGCATGGAATAGGCACAAGGGAACCATAGACGTGGGTAGGAAAGGCTAAAGCCAATGACCAAGTAGGGTCAGCAACCACTTATGCAGGCAGGGAATACAGCCAGACTGAGCAGGCCGAGCGGCCCTTATCTGCCATTAAATACTATGTTACTATGTCACCATAGTGACAAAGAAATGGTTCTGTAAACTTTCCAGTATAATATCATCCTATGGGAACTCAACCAAAATTCAAATCAGCAGAACTCCAAGCCAAAGTAATATATTTTCACAAAACCAGAAAAAGGCATATCTGTGCAGCAAGCCCTTTCTACCCTGAAGATTTATGTCCAAAATTCAAAACTGTTTCTTTACTATGAGGTGACAAAGAAACAGCTATATAAAATTTCTGTTTTTACAAACTATGATCAAGAATCCTGTCTTGTGATCAAGAATCCTGTTTCGCGAAACAAGGATCCTGTTTCGCGAAACAAGAATCCTGTTTTGCGAAACAAGAATCCTGTTTATGACGGCACATCTAACTTGTCCCATAGGAAATAATGGAAAAATATGAAAATTAATACCTTTTGAATTATTAATATTTTTTCACCAAACTTTCAAAAGGCACATCTGTGAACCGAGACCTATATAACCTGAGAATTTGAGATCAAAACCCCAAACCATTTTTGTGCAGTGGCGTGACAACGAATTTGACAAAAAGAGGTAATTGTCAGATTTTTTTGACAATCCATATCTCCACATCTGCATATCCCACCAAAATAAAACTTGACACATAAAAAGACCTTTGGTCTCCGAAAACGCATGTACAATTGCATGCAAATCGGTCAAACAGTTGCAAAGTTATTTAAGTTCAAAATTTTGGGTTTAACATAGAAGTGACCGTGGAACCCTAATATACAGGCATGACCGTGCCATGTATAATCTATATATATATATATACACACACAGAAATATTTTTCTAATACTTTTTCTATGGGAGCAACATTTCCACACCCTGACAGCAGCTATACATTTTTACAACAAATTAATGAAGGACAAGGAGTCCGAACATACGGAACATTCACGTAGTGTGCAGTTCATTTTGATCCCAAGAAGACATTGTTGCATCATTAAATATTTAGTTTATGTTATGATCATCAGGACATTTTCAAGCAAAATATCCATCTTGGCTCATAATGCCAATGCTCTTGTTGTGGTCTTCTAATAAAAAGGATTTTACTGCTTGACAAGGTAAGGAAACAACTAGCACAGCGTTCACTTTTCCTAGGCTATATAAACTAGGTTGATATGCTTATCTTAAAGCATTCCAGTCTTGTTAATTTTTTTACATTTATTTAGTGAAGTGATGATACATCATAATATATGTCTGAGTATTGAACAAAAGATATAGAACTTTTGTGTTGATTACAGTGACCTTAATATTATCAGTGTCAGTGGCTAAGCAAGAAAAGGGGCAAAATTCAGCAGAAGGGCAGACAGCAAGGAGAACCAGGGATAAATGACAACCAAGGAAGGGGCTGGAGTAGAACAGTGAAACAGTCTAGGGAGGTCAAATCATGGAAAGCCATGTGTGCAAATGCTAGGAGCCTTAGCAACAAGATGGAAGATCTGGAGGCTGTCATGGTACAGTCAGATCTGGACATTGTGGCCATCACTGAAGCCTGGTGTAATGATAACCATGACTGGGAGATGACAATACATGGCTACAACATATTCAGAAGAGAGACAGAGCAGGCAGGAAGGAGGAGGAGTGGCACTGTATGTGAAAAATGACATAAGGACCACAGAGATCCAGGAGGAACAAAATGGGAGAGATACTGTGGGTTAAGCTGGAAAGGAAAATGGGGACAGCCATCCGCACAGGTGTGGTCTATAGACCACCAGCCCAGGAGGAAGAAACAGATAGGGAGCTGATGCTAGCCATCCAAAGGATGGCAGACAAGGGTGAGGTAGTACTGGTTGGAGACTTCAATATTCCAGATGTGGACTGGAGCATCCCAGCAGCAGCATCAACTAGGAGCAAATTTATCCTGGACTCCCTTCAGGGTGCCTTCCTCAAGCAACTGGTCATGGAACCAACTCAGCAGAAGGCAATACTGGACCTTGTACTCACAAACAGGGACAGTGTGATGGGGGTAACAGTGGGGGTGCACCTGGGAAAGAGTGACCACCAGTCATTGTGGTTTGAAATCACAGAAAGAGCAGAACCAAACCACACAAAAACACGTATCCTGGATTTTAGGGGGGCAGACTTTGAGAAAATGGGAGATACTTGAAAGAGGCATTAAGGAATAGGACAGGAATCAGGGGTTGAGAACAGTGGGCAGTATTTAAAATGGGATTACAAGAACAACAGAATTATGCATTAAGCAGGTTAGCAAGAGGAAAGGAAGAGAGACCATTATGGTTTTCCAAAGAGAACAAAGAAAGTGAAAGCCAAAAGATTGCATTCAGGCAATACAAAAGACACAGGCAGAAGGGATAGGGAGAAGTACCAGGAGAAGCAAGGGAGGCAGGGAGGTCAGTAAGGGAAGCCAAAGCTCAGACAGAAGAACACATTGCAAAATCAGTGGGTAGAGGGGACAAAACCTTTTACAGGTACATTAGTGAAAAAAGAAAGACAAAGGGAGGGATAGTGAGACTGAAGGGGGAGGATGGGGCCGCGTGGAGGATGACAATAAAGCTGACATATTGAACAGGTATTTCTGCTCAGTCTTTACTGAGGAAGAGGAGGGTAATGGGTCTGAAGGGAGTACAAGGGGTGAGAATGGTGCAGAAATGGACACAAGTCCCTTTACATGAGAAAGGGTCCTGAAGGAACTGGAAGTAATAAGAGTTGATAAAGCAATGGGGCCAGATGGGGTGCACCCAGGGTCCTTAAAGAACTAAGAGAGGTGGTGGCTGAACCTCTAGCTATCCTGTTTAGCCGATCACTGGAAACAGGGAGGTACCCAAAGACTGAGGATAGCAGATGTAGTCCCCTATACAAAAGTGGGAACAAAGAGGAAGCAGGGAACTACAGACCAGTCAGCCTCACCTCGGTAGTGGGGAAGATCATGGAAGCACTACTGAAGGAGAGATTGGTGGAACATCTGGTTGTCAATGGACTACAGGACCCAAGGCAGCATGGTTTCACCAGGGGGAGGTCATGTCAGACCAACCTCGTTGAATTTTTTGACTGAGTGACTAGGGAGGTGGATCAGGGAGGGCAGTGGACATGGCCTATCTGGACTTCAGCAAGGCCTTTGACACTGTGCCACATAGAAGACTATTACACAAACTGAGGAATATGGGTGTGGGCAGGACAGTAGTGTGGTGGGTAGGTAACTGGCTGGGTGGCAGGACACAGAGGGTGGTGGTAAATGGCTGTCACTCCACAGAGGGAAGAGTGACCAGTGGGGTACCACAGGGATCAGTGCTGGGACCGGTTCTATTCAACATCTTCATCAGTGACATTGCTGAGGACCTAGAAGGCAGAATTTCACTGTTCTGATGACACAAAGCTCTGTAACAGAGTAGACATACCAGAGGGTGTAGACAGAATGAGAAGGGACCTGCAGAAACTTGAAGAATGGTCAGGGTTTGGCAGTTGAATTTCAATGCAAAGAAGTGCAAGATAATGCATATGGGGCACAAAACCCTGGCACAATATATCAGTTGGGGTGAGGATATAGCATGCACCAAGCAGGAAAGGGATCTTGGGGTTGTCATCTCTGATAACCTCAAGGTAGGGAAACAGTGTGACAAGGCAGCAGGTAAGCAAATAGGATGCTGGGATGTATAGGCAGGGGCATCACCAACAGGAAAAGGGAGGTCATAATCCGCCATACAAGACACTAGTGAGGCCCCACCTGGAGTACAGTGTACAGTTCTGAGACCATACCACGTAAGGACATAGACAGGGTAGAGAAGGTTCAGAGGAGGGCAACAAAGATGGTGCATGGATTGCATCACAAGTCCTATGAAGACAGGTTGAAGGAACTGAACATGTACCCCTGGAGGAGAGGAGGGAGAGAGGGATATGATAGAGACATACAAGTATCTTACAGGGAGGAACAGGGTGCAGGAAAACACTATTTTTAAGCGAAAAGATGTTCCAGGACTAGAGGGCATGGGATGAAGTTGGAGGAGGACGATTCAGAGGAAACATGAGAAAGAATTTCTTCACAGAACGGGTGGTGGACAAGTGGAACACCCTGCCAGAGGAAGTGGTGGGGGCTGAAACAATCACGGGATTTAAGAATGCATGGGATAGACATAAAGGAATTCTGAAGGTCAGGGGTAAGGGGCAACAGACTTCTAGGAAAACAAACTGAACTTACAAGCTCAAATGGGCAGACTGGGTGGGCCATAGGCCCTTATCTGCCAACACTGTCTATGTATCTATGGATAAGTTGCACTCTTGCCTCTGAGCCCGGAAGATCAGAAGGTTGTGGGTTCTAAACCCACACCAGGAACCTGGGGGAAATCCCAAATACTGACACTGCAGTGCAGAATTCCTGATGTTCTGTCTTTCAGATGAGATAGTAAACTGAGGTCCCTTCTGCCTGTACTTGTGGATGTTACAGATCCAGTGGCACTTAAAACAGTAGAGGAATTTTTCCAGTGTTCTGGATACATTTTCCCCATTCACTAAAATACCACCAATGACTTTACCTGTTTCAGTATATCAGTTTGCAGGGCTCCTCACACTGGCTGACCTTTATGTTGGGAGTGCTTTCCTTCTTTGTGGACTTATGATGCAAATTTCACCAAGAGCCCAATGCATTTTTGCATATTAAAAAGTGGCACTACTTAGTAGCCTCCTTGGGCTCCCACTCAATGCCTCGGAAGTTGTCCCCTCGTAGGCTATTACATTGGGTCAAGCTCCGGGTGCTAGACATGATAACTTTTTACAATCTGCTCATATATAGCCTTCATCCCCATTAGTCTCTATTTACAAGTCCTGGGAAATGAATCTGGATACAGTGGTGATACCAGAGTATTGGAGACCTGTTACAAAACATGCAGTAAATTGTTCTAAAAACAAAAGGCTCTACCAGATTCAGTATAACTTTCTGCATTAAACCCTTTATACCGCAGTCCATTGACATTGCATTAGCAATGATAAAGACCCTCTATGTCCCAAGTGTCAGTGCAAAGAGGAAACGTAACTCCTCCTGGCACTGATGTATCCCTCGGTAGTTCCTATCTAGAAGGAGTTACACACCATCAAAAATATTGTGCTACAGACAAACCTTCTTGACTCTCCTATGGAATTTCTTGTGGGTGCTGATCCAAACATCTCTGGTAAGAGGTGCCATCTGCTTTGTAGTCTTGCTCTGGTCAGCACCAGGAAAACAGTGGCATAACAATAGATGAGCCACACTTCACCTTTTGTGGCACAGTAGTCAAAAAATGTATTGGATTGCTTGAGGCTTGAAATAAATCTGTATGATACATTGGAACTGTCTGCTGAATTTCATGACAACTGGAAGCCATTGATTAAGGCCATTGAGGGTGGCAGCTTCCCATGTTAAGCTATACCGGTACTATTCAGTCTAATGGAGGGGGAGGATTTGTCCTGTGGGGTATATCTCTTGTGCTTTGACCCAGTAGGGACCCTAGGTACCTCCATCTAGCATGGCCTTCATTAACATCCCTTCATTGAATTCCACTCACAAACTTTTCTGCTTATATAGTTAAAATTGTCATATGATCCCAGTCTATGTATCTGCTGCATTACCTTTTTTTGAAGCTTTTCTTTGCACTGTTCACCGGGGAAAATGCATAAATAAAGTATACAAATGCAACTGTCATTTTACATCTTTATCTCCACCCTCCCCCACGCCCACCCCCCACCAGGAACAAAGCTGAAAATATGTAGAATTGCCTAACCCTTTGTTCCCAGTCAACAGAAAATAAATAATAAATATTGGAATACGTTGCCCAGTTTTGTTGGTCTTGTTGTTTTTAACCTTCCAAACTATTTAGGAAAAAGCAGGATAAAAAGAGAGTGACTTACTCATTATATTACTATCTGTTGGCCTTTTGAAATACAGTAAGCCTACATTTTATCAAACTCTATGAAGTCCTTGTATTATCCATAATGTAACCACCATCTCAATGTTATCAGCTTGAAGTTGATCCAGGTGGTAAACAGTGGTGGAGAGGAGTCCTTCAGTTTCATAAAATACACTTCTTTGTGCTTACTAGACCCAGCAGTTGTGTGTGAAGACCTTATAATAGCACTCAGACTACACCTGATGCCTTACAGCACTTACAGCCCCCCCACTCACCTGCCCCCTTTCCCACCTCTGTCCTTCCTTGCCCTTACCCCTAAGCCTACCCCGACCCCCTCTTTTGCTCCCCTCTTGCTCCTTTGATGTTATGAATTTGTGATTTCCTATTCAGATTTTTGTGCAACTGTTATTCTCACCTGTACACGAACTGAACCATGTACCTGTACACCATTATATCTTGCACTGCCTGTATTATTCACCTGTGCCTATGCTTATGTACATATTGTTATAGTATTACCTGTTCACCCTGTCTGCAAATTGTCATAGTATTACCACTGTTCTCCCTCTACCCTCGCCGCCAGTTGTTGGGTGTGCGCGTATTGTATCTTGTATTTACTGTATTACCTGTATGTATTTTTGCCACCTTGTGGCCCAGGTCATAACTGAAAATGGTCCTCTGGATCAGTACACCTATCTGGTCACCAAAGACATACATAAATAAATAAATAAATAAATATTTTGAATATTTGCGAAGCATTGGTATTCGGGGGTCCCAGCTATTCATTATTTGTGCTTCATTATTTGGCCACTGGAACTGACTGTGAGACTGCAAGATCTCCTGAGACTTCTCATTCAGTCTGAGGCCATTTTGAAAGCTCACCGAACACAGATCATGTTACCCAGCCCTGCATCCCCATTTGAAAATCGGGCCCAAAATCTCTGGTAAGACCATATAGAAAAATGGTTCTTTGGCAATGAGGAGTATTTCGCTTTGAGTGTGGGAAATGGCTTAGGATACCTTGATCAAAGAAGTAATGTAATTTTGTTTGCCCAAGTGCTCCAGTGTTGGGAGATCCTATAGCAAATTAATGGCAGAAAGTGGTAGGTTGACATCAGGGTTCAGAATTATTTGATTTTAATATCCCACTTTAGCAACTTGTGTATTTATTCCCATGTAGTACATGTAGTTTTGGTACTAGTGCAGAAACAGTTTGGGGACTTTCTATGCACAGCAATGTAGATTATATGCTTAATCAATTTATATGCCAAAACAGATTCTCAGTCTGAAAAGATTTATTTAACAGTAAATTTGCATAAAACCAGGAGTGAATGTGGGTGATTTGTTCTACTAGGTAGCAAATACTAAAACTTGGCAGTGAAAGACACTAGTAATTTTTGATAATATTTTACAGGTTTTAACCTTGGTTTCTTTCCTTACCCTAGCAACATTTTAATTGTTTTCCTGGTAGGTAAAGAAATTGTCATTAACCATGACAGGCAGGAACAGAAAGACAAAAATCAGTTTTGGTAGTGTTCATCTTGCTCACAGTCACTCTGTCAATCATCTCTAGGGGCAATGATTCCCTCTTTGCCAAACTACTCTTTATTTTACACGTTAAGTGGGATATAACTCAATTCTAAATTTTTTCCAGGGGCTGTAGTAATCATTACCCTAGATAACTGAGTACATGGACTTCCTGAATCTTATTAGCTAGAGTAGTTGAGGATAGGTCCACATTGTTCAGGTTTAACACCTTGAATTTGTTCCAGTTCACTTTATTATCTGAAAGCCCCCAATTCTATGTAGCAGATGAGTAAGGGTTGGTAGAGAATGCTTGATATCAGTAATATATAATAGGGCATTAGCAGCATATAGGCTGATATGATGATCGGTTCCACCCACCCTAATCTTTTTATTAATAGATCAGAAAGAACAGTTACTCACTATGGGCCCCTGCATACAGGATCCCCTGGCCGATCGCAGGCAATTTATAGTATCTTTTTGTTTTACACCACAAGTGTGATAACTTTAAACTTTTTAATTTTACTCTAGAGGTGGTGCTTTGTTGTTATTAGGACACTTGGTTTATTTTACTAGATGAAAACCAAGTGTCGCTGCTGCAGAATGGGTGCCCCCTTCCCTTTTGCTCATTCACCTTGTGGAATGTCATTCCATGATGTCACCGCTGGTACAATCATTTGGATGCCCATTTTCTGACTGCCTCACTTCATAAATGGGCTCTGGGTAGTGTAGCAATGCTCCTACTGACACTGTATATCAGGTTGTTCGCTGGGGTTACTAAGAAGGAAGACTCTGGTAACAAGTGTCTTTTGCAAGTGCCACATCCCCAGTATTTTGAGTATATATTGAATTTTCATAAAAAATACAAAATAATGTGATTTAAAAGAAAACATACATATTTGTGTTTCACTTTTTAGGCAGAAAGCTGTATACAGGAGAGCAATTCAAATACTAAGTAAGAAGTTTTTTACTCCAGGGGTGGGATATTCAAAGAGGTTGCACATGGCACAAGTGTTGCACCATGCACAACCCACTGATGCGCCCCGGAGCGATATTCAAAAGAGGAATTTGTGCTGCGCAAATCCCGATGCGCTGGGGCTCACCAGTAATGTATGCAGCACAAGTATGGGGGGCGTGCCCATGTATACTGAGCACATCCCGATATTCAGCCCGGGATGTGCGGTGCATATGCAGGCACACACCCACCTTGCACCACACGGGGGGGTGCAAAGATCCACCCGTGAAAAGTAGGAGCAAGGTCTGGCCACCCACAGGTGAGCCACCGTATTGTGTGGCACAACACGGCAGTCGCCAGCTGTGGGTGGCCACCCGACCTCCAGAGACAAGATCCAAGCGTCATTGCCCCCCCTCTCCTGATTGCGGCATAATGAAATCAAACATTTCCTGGTGGTCCAGTGGACCGAATCCAGCCTGATCATGGGCTTCAGAACACGTACCATCCCTGGTGGTCTGGCGGTACCCCTCCCCACCACCCGCTCAGACCCCTACCCCACTCCCCGGTCAGCAGCGGGCTGCAGCTCCCCACCTGCAAGCAGCCCAGCTGCCCACCGACCTGACTGTATACAGTACAGCTGTGCGCCCATTGGTCCACTGCATGGGCCAATGGGCATGCTAGGTACCGCATACTACACAGTCCCGAAATGTGAATGGTTTCATTCACATTTTGGGACTGTGTAGTACAGTATGATCTGCATGCCCATTGGCCCACCCAGTGGTCCAATGTACATACAGCCATACTGCACGCAGTCAGTTGGCTGGTGGCCGGGCAGCTTGTGGGTGGGGAGCGGGGTGGCGGGTCTGAGCAGGCGGGTGGGGAGGGGGGTACCACCGGACCACCAGGGACAATATATGTTCTGAAGCCCACAATCAGGCTAGATTTGGTCTACTGGACCACCAGGGATACAGTTATATTTTATAAGCCCATGATCGGGCATGGGAGCGGGTCCACTGTACCACCAGGGAGTATATGTTTGTATTTAAGCCCGTGATTGAGCTGGGTAGCAGGTCCACTGGACCACCAGGGATTCTATTTATTTACCACTGAGGGGCAGGGGGCATCGGTCCCCAATGGCTGCTGCCTGGCAGGGCGCCAGGTGCAAGTCACCGGGGATTGGCGCACCTGCATGCAAATGGGGCCATAATGATATGCAAATGGTCCTACTTGTGCCTTGCATTCATAATGGCCTCATTTGCTTGTTCACATCTGAATATCACTCATGCTGCGCCTAGTGCAGCTGCACATGCACTGGCGCAGCCTCCTCCCCCTCAACTGCCACTTGCGCTGGCTCAGTGCCACTGCGCGTTGCACAATGCGGGTGGCCAGGGTGCCATATTCAACAGTGCTGAGACATGGCTCAGCACCATTGAATATCGCCCAGTCCATGCCCTGGTGCATCCCAGTTGCGCTGTGCCCAGTCATGCGCCCCTGCCTGGCGCATTCTTAATATCCCACCCCAGGTGCAGTTTACTTTCTGTATCGCATGGCATACTAATGAGTTGTAAGATAATGTTCTATCTGTGCAGAGTTTAGAACTGTTCTCTGAGACATGTGTTTGATCTTGTTTATTAGGGTTTCCATTAGAAGTCCACATACTAAGTAATACAATGTGCATATTGGGACGAACAATGCAAGTATGAGACCTTTGCATATAATTATTCTTTTGTTCACCTGTAAACTAGCAAACTTTCTTTGGAATGGGATACAAGTTGAAACATGTAGCTGATGTACCCATGTGTCTTTTTTAAAAATGAGGTGGTCAGAAATAATGTGCTTATGTGACAAGTAAGGGAGTGGTTCAAACTTAAAATACCAGTAAACTCAGGGTTGTTTTGTATCTTCTTGCAGAATAGGGCATAAAATGAGCATTCTAATGTTTAAATGAAAACTCTCTTTGCAATTTGTCACATAAGTGGGTGTATACATATATCTATATATAAATTGCAAAAAACATCATTAATGCTCTAGTCAGCGTTAAAGCCGCAAAAGTAGGGAAATGTGGCGTTAGAGTTTCCAACTCTGTCACCCCACCCCCATCGTGCACACACCAGCAGGTGTTGGGAGGGGGAGTGCCTTGGGGTCATCAGCCCTAACACTCACCCCATTCCATAAGTAAATAAAATGAGATGAGTGCAGTATAGCAGAATGGGGTGAGCGTTAGGGCTGATGACCCTAAGGCACCCCTCCAACGCCAGCTGGTGTGTATGGTGGGGGTGGGGTGTTAGAGTTGGAAACCTTAACACCACATTTCCCTACTTTTGTGGCTTTAACCCTAACTAGAGCATTAACAAAGTTTTTTGCAATTTATTTTCTTATTTTTGGAGATAGTATAATCATATCCTTATTTGCCTGTGGAAGCACAGGGCCCCATCCCTCTGTAGATGTGTTTATGTATGTAACTGTTGAAGCACAGACCATCCAGGCCCTGTGCTTCCATTTATAGGACAGCAGTGAACAAACTGTCAGCACAGGCATCTTATTACCCAACCTCATGTACCCCTTACAGAAAAATTTCTAATCCCCTCCAAAATGTAACTCTGCACAACTGTAACACCATTCCGTACCACAGGTGTGAAAACACATTTTGGCCAGGATTTGAAAAATGGCAGCTGTGGCATACATGAGGTGGGGAAATAAGAAGGCTATGTTGAAAATCTGGGGTCAAAATAATACAAATTTCCAAAGTTATGAGTGTGCATAGCGAAATTGTAACAAATGGTCATAACATTGCCATTTTTAGTAAGTTTCACCCCAAATTTTCAACATAGCCTTCTTATTACCCCACCTCATAAACAAGATCAGGAAAAATTGTCAAATACTGCCCAAAAGGTGATTTTACCCACTGACTGCGAAATCATCTTTCAGACAGGCGTTACATAATGACAGTCATATTGTTCATGAGGAAGGGTCCCCCAAAGGACATGTTGAAAATTTGGGGTGAAAAGGTTAAAAAATGGCAATGTTATGCACCAAAGTTGAAACTGCCATTGAAATACATTGATCTACATTTACAGGTACCTTACTTTCTCATATTGCAGTCATTGGCTCCAGCAGCAAGACGTGTCTTCGATCGGAGAGTGGATCTTGAACCTGGGATCTGTTCAGGTGAGTGAGGGTGTGTGGGGGTGTACTGGGGGTGTGGGGTGGTGGGTGCTGAGTGGGAGGTGGGGGTTGGGGGCTGATCAGTGAGGGAGGGGAAGTTTTCATTTTTAACAGGTTTGTTTAAATAAATAACATCGAGGGACCATTTTCTTCATTTCAGGGTTCACAGCAACAAGATTTTCAACATAGTGATGTAAACTAAAACATTTAATCTGTTGTCTCAGTTAATGTCTTCCTTTCTTATGTTTCCTTCTTTGTACACATCAACACATTTGTGATGGATAACTGTCAGCTGTAGTTTTTTATTCACACTGCAGGGCTAGTGAATTAATTATCTGCCCTGTCTGCTGATCCCTGGATGGGACTGGATCTCATAAACTCCCAAGAAACACATCTATTGGTTTAGCAATGGCAGTATGTCAAATTCTCTGTCTTATTTAGGTAAGGTAAAAAAAAACAAAGAAGTTTACACACTAAATACAGTTTTTTTTTTAATAAGGTTAGTAGAAAAGTCAGTGCTTCACCGAAGTTAGGGGGTGCTAACCAAGAGCAACCAGTTCTGAGCACGCAACAAAGTAGAGATCAGAAGCACACCAACAAATGAATCTGACACAAGGCAGCATTTGCAAATCAAAAATGTTTTATATTTTGTTAGTGACATTGAATTGCCAGATACTGCAGTCTCCGACAGAGAAACCTGGCGCTGATTGTTAGAAGTCTCCCAAGGGGGTCCCCTTAGGAAGACCTAATGGTCGAAGCGCAGTGGTTTTTGTCCGAGTCGGCAGTATCTGGCAATTTTTGTTGCACAATAAAACTAAAACGTTTTTTACTTGCAAATATTGCCTTGTGCCGTATCTCATTTGTTGGAGTGTGCTTAATGACTCTACTTTGTTTTTGTTTTTTTTAAATGTTTAAAAAGTAGGGACAGAGAGCAAAAAGGACAGCTTGTGCTTGAGAGGTTGGTCAGCTTCATCATTAATGTAGAACGTATAAACACTTATGTTGTTTGTGTGGAGTGTTTCTTGGTTTCACCAGTGCCAGCATGAAAAAAGAAAGACAAGGCGTGAGAGATGGGCATAGGGTAGGTACTGTAATTCTTAATGATGCCTGGTTAATCTGCTAATATTCTGTAAAATGCAGAACTACTTCTCCTGTTGTCAACTTTCTCATACTGCTTTAGATGTTTGCTCTGATAAAGAAAAAGGGAAAGTGTTATTATCATCCCTCATAGTTTGTCAGCTCCTGTCAGCTGTTCCCACTTTGAAATTGAAAAGGGTTCTCTTCAAACTTGTTTGAACAGCTGACAGGAGATCAAGAAATATCATTACCACTAACGTTGATGTCAATATCTGTACCATATTCAATGTCTATTCCTCTAACACCAGTGCTTAGATGACAGCTTTACTTAATTATGCTTATTTTGAACTAAACAAAGAAAAGCATTTGGTGGCAGGCTCCCTCTCTCCTTCACAATTTTCAAGTTTCCACACCCTTACACCTTCCCTTTTATGCAATGTGCAAACCCCAAGTGATTTAGTGCTGTGTGTACTAATCTCACACATGTTCTGATCCAAGCACAAAAGTTACTTCAGCCATCATGGATAATTATGCCACCATTCTAGACAATTTTCATGCTCTTCTAATAAAATCTAGGTTCATGTTTGTGCTGTGCAAGAAGTCACACTTTTATTGTTGCAAAGGAAAAGATGAAAGGAAGTTGGATTTCAACATAACAACAAAATAAAAATGAATACCAGTATTTGCTCACAATTTACAGACTGAATAGACATTGAGAACACAGGAATATAAATAAAAAAATTGCAAGTTAAGCTATAAGTGCTATACAGCACATAAACAGTACAGAAAAGTGTAGGTAGCCTTTATAAACAAATGAGTAAGTAAATACATTTGTGTTAACATGATGCTGTGAGATGTATTGCTTTTAATTGTTTTATATAGAAATGAAAGTTTTGAGAAAGGCAAACGTGCTTACTGGAAATAGAGCAAAATATTGTATAGGGGGATCAAGATTTAAGTCCTACTGAGGACGATAACAAAATAGTGGCATTCTATTGAAAATAAATGAACATATGTAAAGTTAACAGTAATATTGCATAAATAATTCACATCATAATGGACGCCAGATATTTCCCTCACAGCAACATGAGACATTCGACTTCCTCATTCCTTTTCCTTTGCAACAATAGGAATATAACTTCATGCATGGTGCAAACATAAAAATAAATGTTATTAGTAGAGCACGAGACTAATAGTAGTAGAATTATTCATGATGGTTGTAGTAACCATTGTGCTTTGATCAGGACATGTGGGATCCGCAGACACAACATTAACTCATTCAGTTGTTGCACTATGCATTGAAGAGAAGGTGTGCAGGTGTGGTAACCTGAACACTGTGAAAGAGATAGGGAGAATCCTTTCTGTTTCCAAAGCAGTAAGTTCAATTCACAGCTAAACAGCTGTTAGGAGTTGACAGGAGCTGACAAACTATGAGGAATGATATAACACTTTCCTTTTTTCTTTATTACAGCAAAAACTAAAGCAGCATGAGAAAGGTGATGAAGGGAGAAGTACTTTTGGTTTTTATGGAATATTAGTGTAGTAACCTGTATCATTAAGAATTACCTACCCTATGCCCACCTCTCACACCTTACCTTTGTTTCATTATGTGATGTAGTGATGTATGCATTTCATCCTTACTCCTTTGTGACCGCTGCTGCTTATGATCTTTGTGGTGTTTCTTGTTGTTTTTCATTTAGTCATGAATGAGCCCTCTGGCTGAAGAAAAACTTAGCACTAAAACAGATTCAGATCCGTATGTGGCTGATTTCAGTTCTACTGTGCCGAATTCTGGTTTTATGTCATGTGTATCTATTTCATGTCATGAATTAGTTAAAAATGCTTTATTAGCTATATCCATTGTTTCATGGTCATATAAATCCATTGTTTTATTGTTGTCATATATAGCAGGCTCGAACGGTATTACATGTGAGGGAGTCTGTGTATGTGAGTGTTTATTTATTTAACATAATAGGGAATGAAGGGCTCATTGTTTTGTTCTGTTAGTTGTTGGAGTTGGAACTTGAATGGCATGAGGCATGAGGCATGAGGCCAAGCTAAATGTTAAGGTAATGAGAATGACAAGACTGCAGTGTGTGGTGATGTACCCCAACTAGGATATGTGCATGATACTGGATGCTGCAAATAGTGTTCCGTCATTGTGATACTTTCTGATTTTTGGGAAAGGATGGCAATGGTTATTTACAACAGCAGAACAATAATTTGCAAAACATCCATCTCTTGTCAACCCTCAAGATGCACCACTGCTTACCTACCACCATCCATCCGCTACCCTCCAGAGGAAATTCCCACATCTCCACCCACTGACTAATGGCAGGGTCCTTCAGTGCACCTCCATCACTTGACTGCCAGCTAAATGACTGAGTGCAATCTTGATCCAACCACTTAAACAGCTGTTATACAGTTGGTCCATAATCATGCACTCGGTTGTCATCCTGAGGGGTGACTGCAAAGGTGAGCAGTGAAGAGGCTGCCAAGACAGTGGACTGGATGGGGGATGTTTTCGTATGAGGGGATGACACTCCTTGTTGTGGGTACATCAACTGTGACAGTTTAGCACATTAAATACAACTCAGGAGTTGCGCATTCCTCCATCACTGCAAGTGCTCCAAGATAACTTACCGATTTTAACATTTGCTGGAACAGTTGTTATAAAAAAATGAATTACCATGGAGACCACATTTCAGTTATCATGGCAAACTATATATTCTCAGAAAAGAAAGATAAATGTGTTTTAATTTGTAAACTGCAGAATCTGCCTTTTGTGAGAGATCCTTGCACCCGAGGATTGAAATAATAAACAGTAAGAAAAGTAGAGACTTGCGGCAGTTGGGAAAGATATTATTAGGGGGAAGTGATCATCGGGTAGGGTGCCACTACACACCAGGGAAAGTTATTATTATGGGGAAACAGTGATGGAGTGGGGGGTGCCACCAAATACCAGAGCAACAGTGACTCAGAGCTGACACTGCAGCCGGCAGCACAAATTCATCTGCAGCTGCAGAAGCCAAGTAATCCTCTTTGTTCTCATATAGAGAATGCTGGGGAAGTGCTCCTCTCACTTAGCTGGGCACCCGGAACTTAGGGTGCCCAGAAAACATATTTGTGACCATCATATTAAAAAACAGACATAGGAATCTAGCTAAATGGATCCTGTTTAGCAAGGTTCTGATGCTTGTTTTTTGAAATCCCAGCCTTTTTATGTATTTTCTACGTTTGCCAGTTCATGGAAAAAATTAACAAGATGTTAGTTGGCTAAGCACGAAAAATGTTTGGTGCCCTGCAAATTTAGTGGTGCAAAAGCAAATATAGGCATTGTGCCATTCTAGTTTTACTTTCACTGCAGAACATTATCTAAAAAACCTTACTGCACATGCGCAGATCGGAAAACACTAAATTCAAAAATCTTATAACTCAGGAACTCTTTATTTTTTCACCAGATCTGTCAAAGGCACTACCTTGGGACATGACACATGTCCCCTGCAAGTTTGGGACAAAATTTCCTTTCCATGTAGGCAGTAGGTGAGAATAAAAAAAAAACAATGTTAAGTATAGGAAAAAAGTTAGTTTTTATCCAAAAATGACACGTGCAGATCTCAGAAACCACACAGGCTGCCGTCACAAAAATGTCCAAACATCAAGACCTTGCCACCTAGACAAAACTTACAAAATGTCAGCTCATTTTGTCAGAGAGCTAAAGATATTGATGTGCAGAATTTGAGGTTTAACATTAAACAGGCTACTCAACAGGCTGTATGGCCAATATCCTCTGGGATAACTCTTGATCCAGTGCATTTGATCTGTGGTTCTTTTGTTGTTCTTTCTCTCTCTCTCTCTCTCTCTCTCTCTCTCTCTGTCTCTTTACTTTGGGCTGCCCACAACCCAAAACAATAAGATCCCCTATAGGGTGGCTGGCTACCTCTTCCTGGGCTGAGGTACAGATATGGCACACTGATGAGTCCAAATGAGGACAAAACACATGTCTGTGTCTGCTGTTCTCAGCCTTTGCTAATTGTATTGTGAGTCCTTCCAGCACTATGCAGTTCTTTTTTTTTTTCAATTTCCATTTATCTCCTCCTTCCTCCTCTCGGTGCCCACCCCTTCTGATCGCTCATCTCCACCTCACCACCTTCTTGGGATCTGCCCCTAGAGTGCCTCCCCCTCCTGCTGCACAGCGGGGTCTGTCCTGTCTCGGTGGTCTTGGATGGGATCTGGAGCGGTCATCATCTAGGGCCACCGAGAGGTGTTTTTTTCCATTTTTCTGTGCGTGTTTTTCCTGTCCCCTCCCTTCCCCTGAGGATGCCGACACTTGGGACTGACATCTCGGGAGGTGACGTGCAGAGGCACATCAGCCCTTCCATGCACCATACAATGTACAGCCCTCCCCAGCTCCAAGTATCGGAGCCACCATCCCCTTCAAGGACCGGTGCTCCCACCTGCTCTCTACAAGGGTGTCGAATACTGCTGGTCCCAGGTATCCCACCCCTGAGAGAGGAGAGCATCCATTGGGATGCTCAATTTTCCCTTCCCCTGCCAGTCCTCGACTACCCATGTCCATTCCTGAACCCGGGTCATCGGCATTGCGCAAGGTGTGTCACCCAGCACCTCAACCCTCAGTGCCACCGGGCCACCTAGCACTATGCAGTTCTGGTTAAAGTTGAGCCAGTACAAATTAATTCATGGGCATTGGCATATGCTTTCCATGATGCTTTGCATTATTGGGGTATGTGCAATTTGTGTTTCTATATAGATATAGATAGATATATATATATATATATATATATATATATATATATATATATCTTCTTTGCAAAAAAACAAACTGCATTGATGCAACATTTAGGGTTCAGGCTAAAGTGACAAAAGTAGGGAAAATGGTTTTAGGGTTTCCAACCCTAAAACTCCACTCCCACCTCTAAAACAAATCAGGGGTGCAGTTTTCCTTGGAGTTGTCAACCGTAAGGCTCACCCCATTCTATACACACCTGTGTCCATCGCATCAGAGCTTTCTTGCTATGCAGTGGGTGAGCTTTAGGGTTGACAGCCCCAAGGAAGACTGTACCCCTGATTTGTTTTAGGGGTTGGGTGGGGTTTTAGGGTTGGAAACTCTAAAGCCATATTTTCCTACTTTTGTTGCTTTAACTTGAACCCTAAAGGTTACATTAACGCAGTTTTTTTGCAAAGAATTTCCTTACGTTTTGAGATAATATAATTGTATCCTTATTTACCCATCCATCCATCCTTTTTGTGTTGCTTGCATGCATGTGCAAGAAACACATTGCTTTAGTAGGGCCAGTTAATGAGCATGCCACTCTGCTCAAAGAAACCTGACGTCACAGTCAGCTGTGTTCTGTAAAAGCATTAGTTTGCAACTGTTAGGGAACTTGGCACATTTTTCTGCTGGCTTGTCTCCCATTGCCGCCCCCACATTCTCTCTCTCTCTCTCTCTCTCTCTCATACACACACACACACGTGTGCGTGCATGGGGGGGGCGACCCTGGCCTTAGCCCCCCCCCGTTAAGCTGCTATCAATAGAAAAGATGCCCTTTGATTTTTTATTCTGTCGTTTATGTCGTCTGACCTCAGAGTCCAGAGCTGCTGCAGTTAAGAAATCTTTTCTCAAACAGTGTTTTTATAACCTTCAAGCTGGAATTTATCACTCTGGTAGTGGAACTCACAGATGTTACATTTCTCACATTGAAACATCCCTTTGGGGGTGGGGGTAACCATTGCCAATAGGTTGCTTCAGGTTTGATTTCAACATAATGCATATGTACAGTACTAGCCTGTCTGTAAGATTATCTGCTCTTGAAAATGTAATTCTGAGGCTTTCTCTTAATTCTGTTGATAAAATAGAATCATTAAGTAGTACTGGCCAGTATTGTCTAATGATGTTCCTAGGGCTCCAGATAAGGGAAGTACCAAACTGTTTTACTCACCTCATTTTAGGAAATACTCTTCAGAACGTTTCTAATGAGTACCAATATTCACCCAACATTTGCCATTTTACTCCACACTCCAAAGAATAGTGCTTCATAACATAACTGGTTATTCAAAATGAGCAGTTTTTCCCAGATTTACAGCACCTGTATGCATCCCAGTTTTGTTTACTCACTTTATTTTAAAACTGGTGAGTTAATTACTCCTACCTGCCAAGATTATCTGGAGCATTGTTGACACTTGGTCAATTCTTATCTAGAAAAAACTGCATTGTTTTTAAAAATGTACTCCTCACTCCACTCTGTCCAGACATTTGTACAAATCTGAATTTGGTTTTACTCACCTCACTTTCAAAATGAGGAGTACAATAATTTGGTGCATATCTTGGCCTTTTTGGGGAATTTTTTCACCAAATTTTCAACATGGCGTTCTTAGGACCCCACTTCATGAACCCAGTCCCTGTCATTTTGTTCAGTCCCCAAAGGTGATTTCGCAGTCACTGCATGGAACCACCTTTCAGGACTGATTAACAAAATGACAGTGTCACATTTCATGAAGTAGGCCCCCAAAAACCCTATGTTGAAAATTTGGTGAAAAAATTCCCAACAATTACTGTTTTATGAGCATGCATTGTGCAGTTCCTATGCACGCCTGTAACTTCGAGAATTTTTAATATTTTCACTCCAGATTTTCAACATTGCCATTTTACCACACCTCCTTATGAACAGTACAGCTGTCATTTTTCACATCTTGCCCAAAATGTGTTTTCATACATGTAGAGCACAATGGCATGGTCAGTGTGTGAAATCAATGTTCAGGACAGATTAAGAAAATCACAGTGACACTGATCATGAGCAGAGCTCTTATACTGGCTATGTTGAAAATTTGGTGACAAAAGTCCATAAAATGACTGTGTTACGAGCGTGCATTGCACAATTTCCACGCACCCTTGTAAGTTCAAGAATTCATAATATTTTCAGTCCAGATTTTCAACATTGGCATTTTTCCACACCTGCTTATGAACAGTACAGCTGTCATTTTTCACACCCTCACTAAATAGCACAGTCACTGTGGGAAATCAGCGATCAGGGAAGATTAAGGAAATCACAGTGACACTGTTCATGAGCGGAGGTCCAAAAATGCATATGTTGAAAATCTGCTGTAAAAAATCACCAAACTAATAACATTACAGGGGTCTGATGCACAGTTTCTATGCACGCTTGTGACTTCACAAGTTCTTTTATATTTTCACTCCAGATTTTCAACATTGCCATTTTTTACACCTCCTCATGAACAGTACAGCTGTCATTTTTCACATCCTGTTCAAAACGTGTTTTTGCACCTATGGCACCAAATGGTGCAGTCACTGTGCAAAATCACCTTTTGGCTAAAGAACTGATAGTGTCACTGTTCGTGCAGTGGAGTCACAAAAAGCCCATGTTGAAAACTTGGAGTAAAAATACCAAGAAACGCCCAGGGCGTTAGGGTTTTCAATCATAACGCCCCACCCTGTAGGGACTGACAGGCATCAGTCATGTGACTTGGGATTGTCAACAGTAATGCTCATGCCATTCTACCCTCAACCCCACCCTGCAGCCAGTGACAGGCATTGAGTTGTGCCTTGGACCCTTTGGCACCAGAGTTCATCCTATTCTCCTATACTGCACCCATTTCAGTGTATTTCCTCATAGAATGAGGTGAGTGTAAAGCCCAGACACCCCCAAAGCACACCGCAACACTTGTAAGTGTCTGCAGGGTAGGGTGAGGTGAAATGTGGTGACTGTTATGGGCAACAACGTAAAGACACACCCCAATGTCTGTCTATCTCTGCAGAGTGCGGATGCAGTTGGCATCAGTTCAGTACTTCACTGCCATTCCTATGCTGCATCTGTCTAACTCCTGCACTTCCACTGCTAATGCCAGCATGCAACATTCAGCATTGACAAATGCTTGTTGAGATAATGTAATCATATGCTTACTTGCCTGTGGAAGCAAAGGGCCCTTCAGGCCCTGTGCTTCCATTTGTAGGACAACAGCAACCAAATTGTCAGCATAGCCTTCTTATTACCTCACCTCTTGTACACGGTACAGTAAATTTTCAAATCCCCACCAAACCGTGATTCCACAGCACCACAATGTCATTCCATGGAACAGGTGAGGAAGAAAGTTTGGGAAGAATTTTAAAAATGACAGCTGTCAGTTTCATGAGGTGGTGTAAAAAATGTCTATGTTGAAAATTTGGGGTCAAAATATTTAAAATGACTAAAATTATGAGTGAGCTTTACAAAATTTTAACAGATGCTCATAACTTCCATTTTTACATATTTTGACC
This sequence comes from Neoceratodus forsteri, assembly GCA_016271365.2. Lineage (NCBI taxonomy): Eukaryota > Metazoa > Chordata > Ceratodontiformes > Ceratodontidae > Neoceratodus > Neoceratodus forsteri. The sequence continues at coordinate 1,738,055,928 of CM028129.1, forward strand.
CCACATTTTAAACATGCCCTTCTTATAACCCCACACCATGAACAAGAGTGGTACAAATTTTAAAATCTCACCCAAAAGATGATTTCACCAAGTGACAACAAAATCACATTTTGGGACAGATTTACATACTTCCACCACCATTGTTCATGAGGTGGAGTCCCAAAAAGGACATGTTGAAGATCTGGGCTCAAAATATGCAAATATGGCAAAGTTATGCCACAAAGTTGAAAACCCCATTGAAATACATTCAACCACAATTACCTTACTTTCTCATATAGCAGTCGGCATTTCAAGGAGCAAGACATGTCTTCAATCAGAGAGTGGCTCTTCATCCTGAGACCTGTTCAGGTGAGTGAGGGTGTGTGGGGAGTGTGGGTGGTGTGGGGTAGTGGGTGCTGAGTGGGAAGTCAGGTTGGGGAGGTCAGATCTGTGACAGACTATTTTCTTTTTTACAGATTTCAAAAAAGACATTGAGGGACCATTTTCTTTATTACAGACAAGACAGCAATTGGAGGCTGGAGGGTACCACTAGACACTAGGGAAAGACACAGTTTCAATGGGGACAGTGATTGGAGGGTGGGGGTGCCACTAGGCACCAAGGAAAAAAACAATAATTATGGGGACAGCCATCGGAGGGTGGCACTGCCACTAGACACCAGAGAAATATTAAACAAATTAGTACTCATAGACCAAGGTGATGCTGCAAGATTTTTTTATTGTTTATACTGTACATCATCCCCACTGTCCATCACCTTCAATACAAAAATGACAAGTACAGACAGGAGCAAATCCACCACCACTTTCAGGCAATACCAGCCTCTTCATCAGGGAAGATTTTTAATTTTTTTTTTAAGATTCTGATTGTGGGCTCTGATGGACCAGGGCATCTCTCAGAGGTGCCCACTCAGCCATCGTCCCTACTCCCTGCCTGAGACCATGCTCCTCTGGGAGTGAGATTGCTGAGCACCCCCTAACCAGGACCTTTCAGCTCCCCTGCGATAACCCCCTGTGGGAGAGCTCACTCCACCTACCAGGTGGCCTTTCTGACATTAGAGAGTCATCCTGGTTGAGGGGCTCGGGAGAGCCGGTATAGTGATGGTCCAGTGCTGGGGATTTAGACTAGGCCCCTGGAGCCCTTGTCACCTCCCTGGTCCTCCAGGGTATTTTTCAATTATGGTTTCCCCTGGAGTGTGGCCATTCAATGATGTCTGGGCACTGATGTGCCGACCTCCACCACCACTCCACCCCTTAGTTACAGCACCGCTTGTTCTCTGCTAAGCCCCTGATCTTCTTCAGTGGCTGCTAGGGAGTGATGTGAGTCCTGGATCCCACCTTGGGAAGGAAGAGCAGTCCTCCAGATGCTCAATCCCTTCCCTCCCCTGCTGACCCCCAGAGGCCCAAGTCCATTCCTGAACCCAGGTCACCGGCATGGTGCAAGGTGTTGCATCCAGTGCTTCAACCCTTAGCACCACTGGGCCAGCCATCAGGGAGGATGTTGGGATGCTATTCTCATCCCCTTCAAATACCCTGGGATAATTAGCTGTGTTTTTTGTTTCATGGCGTTCACTTGTATTTAACCTAGTACATGATTATTTCACTGAGGTGCCAGTGAGTGAAGCATCCTAACTATCCACTTAATTGCACATTCATTAATCCACTTAACAAAGGAAAAATCCCCACATACCTTTGTATCACTATATAACAGTAGTAGCAATAAAGCACTGACCAAAAAAAGGGAGAGCCACACAGAAACAATTTAAACTCTAGCCATTTTATTCATCTTCAAATTCGCAAACTTGAACCCACACCATGCCATGTGGGTTCAAGGTTGTGAACTTGACGATGAATAAAACAGCTAGAGTTTAAACCATTTCTGTGTAGATCTGCCATTTTTTGGAGGGTGTTTTATTGCTACTACTGTTCTATTGATTATTGCAGCACCACCACATTTTTCCTGGTTTTGATTATTTTTCTTGACTGTTTGATTTTTATACAGCACAGGTTTCCCCTTTGTGGGTGTTAAAAAACTGATCCACACAACACTGGCTGCACTACAAATTTTTTGTGACCAAAATCTAAATGAGTTACCCACCCACCGCTTTGTTGGTGGGTTTCTTAAATAAGAAAAAAACATTTTACCATCAGGGGTGTCTGTAATTCCCTCCAGGAGAAGAATTCTGGTATGGAGGGTTTGAGTTCAAACTCCACTGAAACCACAAGCTTTGCTGAGATATTATTTTCATCCGATGAGGGCATCAATCCAATTCTGGCAACAACGGATATGAACACATCTGAACAAGTTCAAGCTATGATGGAATTGATTGCCAGTAGCATTTATCATCAACTAGAAAAAGAAGCCCTGAAAGGACACCGCATGTACAGGCACCGTGTGACACTGGAAGCATACTTGAAGGTAAAAAGAATACCACAAGGCCTTAGAATACTTAGCAAACCAGCATTTGGTACAGAAGATGCAGAGTTTATGAATCATTAGTGGGGAAACATGGAGGAAGCCACTGTGAAAAATACACAATCAATTTTGAATCATGCAGGATCCGTTAGAGAACAATTATCCAAGGACATCACCAAAAGTGAGGGACTGCTGAGACAACACATGATGAATGAAGAGTTTGAAAAATTCAAAGAACAACTAAGGGACACAATTGCCAGGTATGATCCCCAATTACAAAAAGCTAAGAAGAAAAAATCTTTGAGGGATGAGAATGATTATAAATTAAATAGAGTTTATGAGTGGCATGATAAAAAGAAGGGGATTCAACCCAAATCAATGCTCAAACGATCTGCAGCTGTAAATGATCGATCAGCAAGTAGGACCAGTGATAGAACTGTTTTGGACTACACTGCCGGTCCCTCAGCTACCAATAGCTCTGAACTGGATGGATGTTTAGGGGAGGCAGGGGAAGAACAGGATCCAAGACGCAGCCAGCGCTGGACATATTTTCAGGAACTCTATCACTCCCAGTACAGAGGAGGAAAAAACGTGGAGGGAGGGTGTGGGAGAGGCCGAAGAACAAGACAGTAGTAAATGTTCTGTTATCGATGTACGCCCCCATTGCCCCTGTGTAACTTTCTTCAGTGTTCAATTTGTCAGGTTACAAACTTACAGATAGTGAAGTTGCTGCACTAAGTAAAGGATTATTGTTTGCTCTATCTGTGGACATTGGTTTTTTTTTTTAAAAGAACAGTTGATCGTCACTGTTTTGCAAGGAATCTGACTTTCAAAACTATTTACAGTGAAGATGACAATAAAGCACAGACAGATATTAAAACTGAAAGTATTCTGAGACCTTGTTCCATGTACTGTCCCCTATACAACAATGTGGTAGCCATGTTTGCAAAAAAATGTGAACAAGATTTAGAGGAAATAAAATCTGTTCCTTCAGTTTACTGTTACTTTATTTGCACTAAACATGAGAGGGCTGCCTTGAAAAATCTGTCTGATAATAGAAGTATGGAGCCCCATATTCAGAGCTGGCCAGATGCGTGGCACAAATGGATGCACCGCACAAAAAAATGGGCCAACCAGCTCTGATGTGATATTCAGACAGAATGTGCGATAAAAACAGATTGCGCATTCTGTTTGAATATTGGACCCTGAATGGGCCACACATGGCAGGTGGTCACCATGTTTGGTGCAGTGCATCTAGGATTCAGGGCTGAAGACCACCAATGGGGGAATGTGTGGTGCATACCTGGATGCTCCATTTCCCCCAAGGGAGATATTCAGCCAAAATATGTTAATGAGCTCAATGGACATGCGTGGCACAAACAGGCCTCATGTGTGTGTCCATTATCAGCTCATTAGCATGGCTGCACCCAGTGAAATACACAGGGCCAGCACCTTCTCAGCCTCGATCCCCATGAAAAAACAGAAATGTATCTCTCTCTCTCTCCCCCTCCATTTCTTAGTGTAGTGTCCCATCCCTGTCCCCAATGGCCCATCTGTCAATCACTGTCTATGGACCGTACACTATACAGTACTGCGCAGCCATTGGGAGCTCAGTTGGTGGCCAGCCATGGTTGTGAGTGGTGGACTGTGCTGGTTGCTGGCTGTGGGTGGGGCTGGGAGGGAGCGAGATGGTCTGACTGTTACCAAGTGGGGGGCCACTAGACTGCCAGGGTTTTCTTCTGTTGCATGGTTCAGGGATGGAGGAATGGGGTGAAGGGTGGGATACTACACTATGGAACTGGGATAAATGTTTTAATTTATTTCATCAGGGATCTGGACTGGGAAGGGGGTCCACTACACTATGGAAATGCTGGAGAACTTACTTTACTATTCTTACAGCAGGGATCAGGGCTGGGAAGGGGGACTGATTACTGAGCCTGGGACTGCAGACACACACCAGAAGAAATGAGACCTTTCCTAGGCCTGAACCTCACAAGCTTAAACAGGGCTCCTCGCTCCACAGAGTCTCAGGACAAACTGCTCACAGTTTGAAATCAGTTTTCAGATTATTCCATTTTTCTTGCATTCCAATTGGTCAATGAGAGCTGTCAATAACAATCTTGTGCTCCCATTGATTCCCTTAGGCACCAAACCTTAGAGTTCAGTTTCCCCCACAAGGCACCTGAACTAAGGATCCCTTGAGGTCCCCTGTGTCCTAATTGGTCCAAATCCTGGAAGTCCCAGACCTAACATGGTGACTCTCATTTGGATGCATAAGATGCAAGAAGGCAGGTTAAAATGAGCACTCTAATTTAAATACAACAACAAATTAGAAGTAAATATTTGCAATACCAGTTAGGGCTCCCTCTGTTCTAACAGCGACAGCAGAGTGGAGCAAATCAGGGTGATACCCAGCCAGTCGCAATCTCTGAAGCACTCAGACCCCTAAACCAGGCCATTCACAACACACTGGCAATGTCACTTAAAGGGACAGACGTGGAGGCATATCATAGCACTCTCACACAAATCAATAGGGTCACCAAATAACCATGGATTTATTTTTTCCAATGGATGTCTGCCTGGCAGTGGGCATTGCTGGAGCCCTGGGAGAGACTTAAAGTAAGCCCCAAATTGGTGGGTGGGGTTACACTCTCCCCTGCCTACAAAACTTGGCATCTGCATCAAGTCTATACACAAATAACAGTTTTATTCAGTGTAATACTATTTTTCACTATATACAGGTTGCAACCATAAATCTCTATATACATTACTGTGCAGTTTCTTCATCAATAGTTATAATAAAGCAGACTTTACTTGTAAATGGCATTCCTATAAGCAATGGTATTACCCAAACAGTTGCATTTTCCTTTCAACATTTTGTTTTTTTCATTTCCATACTGTCTCATTTAGTTATTCACTACATGCTGCCTGGAAATTTTTTTATAACTAGACCCAAGTGACTGGTAACTTGAACCTGTCAGCTAATTTTGGGAACTCGGTAAAAATGAACCAGGGCATATTGGTTGAAGGGTTTTATCACTACCTTAGAGGCTGCAGTGAATTTTATCTTAGGGAGGGTGTTAGCTGTAATGTACACCCCTTTATGAACCACATTCATAGGAAGGTCTATAGGCTTTCCTGGGGAATCGTATTTAAGGCATATTACATGTTTGACAACTCTCTCTAATCTTCTAGGTGTAGGGGGCACATGCACAGTCCTTTCAACATCAGCATTTTGGTTCACGATTCCCAGTTCATTGTCCACCAACAAAGCAACTTCTGCAGGATGGGGTACCTCTGCACTCTCTGTCTGTTCAGAGTTGGAAGTAGTACTTGTATTGGTAGTAGCACTTGTATTTACTTGTTCTGTAGACTCTATATTATCTGTAAGGGGTATTTCAACAAAATTTGAGTCATCTAGCACACTGCTGGCACTCTCAGGATTAGCTCGACATGAGGTCAGGTTCACTAGGCCCAGATATTCCAGCTTCAAATAAAGATTCACCAGTGGGGTCCTCACTTCTTTGTTCAGGACTAGCTATTTCAATTTCAGACAGTTCCACAAGACATAATGAGTCACCATTTCTGAAGTCACACTTTGTACCTCATTTTCAGGTGGCACGGGGTAGTTGAGAGGGCTAGATTACCAGACAGTTCTGAATCTTCAGCATTATTTCTAACATAACAAGCAGGAATCCCCTGAAACAGCTGAGCCACCTCAAAACTAGTGTAATACATAGGCCTAGATTCACTCTCATCAGACTCGGAATTGACATCATCATTAACGACAGCATTAATTGTTGAAGGCTTGGGTTGCTGCAAGGCAGGAGGTTGGTCTGACTGTTTTTTTTCCGAGAGACAGATCGGGTAACAAGTTCAGCTGGGGAGTCACTTTGTGGTACTGTATTTTGAACAATTTGCCCAGTTAGAATAAGGTGATTCCGATGGATAGTTTTTACAGATCCGAGATCTCCTTCTGGCCATACTTTATAGACCGGAAGATCATCTAACTTGCTTATGACTATATAGGGAGTTTGACTCCAATGGTCAGCTATCTTGTGCTTTCCATGTAAGCCCAAATTTCTCATTAATATATGATCTCCAGGTTGCAGCTCTTGGGCTTTGACTCTTTTATTGAGCATTACTTTATTTGCTAGGTTTTTCTTGGCTGCCATAGTGTGAGCTAATTGGTAGGAGTGATTGAGTTGTGCTTTGAGTTTGTGAACATATTGCAAATGGTTGTCAGCCTGAATTCCATCTGGGGACACTCCAAAATGAATATCTATGGGTAAGCATGCTTCCTGACCAAACATCAGTTTATACAGTGAAAAACCTGTTGCATCATTGTGGGTGCAATTATAAGCCTGTCCCAAGGTACGTATTTGTTGGCTCCATCTTGGCTTGTCCTTTGGATGAAGGGCACCTAGCATGTCCAGTAACGTCTGATTAAACCTTTCAGGTTGCAGATCACCTTACGGGTGATAAGGAGTGGTTCTTGACTTTCTCACACCCCAGAGTGAGAGCATTTTCTTGATTAAATGGCTTTAAAAGTCCCTTCCCTGCTCAAAATAGATTGGCTGTGGGGCACTGTAGTGGACGAAGAATTTTTCAACAAGCACCTTGGCTACTGTGGCTGCTTTCTGGTCCTTTGTTTAATAGGCCTGTACATAACAAGTGAAGTGGTCTGTTACAAGTATATTTCCAATGTTTTTTGGCATCAGGTTCTAGACTTAAAAAGTCAATACATACAAGCTCCATCATGCACTGGTGGCGGTATTAACCAAAGGTGCTGCTCTTTGTGGCTGGGCCTTCCTTTGGAGGCATCTGCTGCAAGTTTTGATATACTGGTCCACATCCACATTAATTTTGGGCCAGTAGATATGTGCTGTAGCTAAGTCGGCTGTCCTCTACCTGCCCAAATGTCCCATCTGGTTGTGGAGTGCTCTTAGGACTTGTAAGACAACACCAGTTGCCTTTTAGTAACTGTGCCTTGTTCATCAGTGACTTCTCTGTAGAGTAGTTTATCTTGCAATTTAAGTCTAGGCCCCTCTCTGAACAGTAAAGCAGTTCTCTGATCATTGGACCGTAGTTTAGAAACATCTTTTCCTTTGTTTATAGTATTCAGTGCAAGTTTGATCATGATACTGTTCCCTTTGAATGTCTGCTGGAGTGAGTTAAGGGAAGAGTACTCAGATCGAAAGCCACAAAGTTTCAGTAAGCTATAGGAACACAAGGCCCCAAACAATCAACTAGGCAGTTCAGAGTGGCAGCAGATGGGTGTTCATCCCTGTCAAACCTTTGGCACAGGACCCTTACAGATTGTTTTGACATTCTCACCCACTTAGGATTTGAAGCAGACCTTCTAGATAGAGCATCAGCATCAATGTGACTGAGACCCAGACGGTACTCCACTGAATAATCATACATTGAGAGAGCTGACAACCACCTGTGCCTGGTGGCATCTAACTTGGCTGAGGCTTGGACATACATGAGGGGCTTATTGTCTGTTTTTACCAGGATTTTGGTGCCATATAAATATTCATGAAACTGGTCTAATATTGCCCATTTCAAAGTGAGAAATTCAGGTTTGTGCACAGGATAGTTTTTCTCAGATGGGACCAAGCTTCTACTGGCAAACACCACTGAGCATAATTCTTCCTCATACTCTTGATAAAGCACAGCTCCAAGTCCACTAAGGCTGGCATCTGTGTGTAGTACATACAGTTTAGTTGGATCTGCATAGGCGAGTATTGGAGCATGTGTAAGCTGGTAAATGATGTTGTAGAATGCTATGTTGCAATCAGGGGTCCATCTGGCTCTGAATGGTTCATTAGGCTTGAAGTAGACTTTGTCACCTTCCGTCATAGCACTCCTTTTGTAGTTTTGATTGGTAGGGGGATACCCTTTGGTCAGATTCAACAGTGAGTGAATTACCTTTGTATAATCTTTAACAAAGCACTGATAATACCCACAGAAACCTAGGAATCTTTGAAGTTCTTTAAGATTGTTATGCCTTGGCAAGGTAGTTAAGGCTTCTACTTTGCTTGGATCTGTCTGGATGCCTTCAGAAGATGCAATGTGGGCCACATACTTTACAGATTGTTGAAAAAACTGGCACTTGTCAATGGATAGTTTTAATTCAAATTCTTCTAATTGGTCCAAGACCTTGAACAGATGAGCCTCATGTTCCTCGAGCATTTTGCCAAATATGACAACATTGTCCAAATAAACTGGACATTCAAGGAGGTTCATGTCTCCAATAGCTCACTCCATTAATCTCTGGAGGGTGACTGGCATACCAGATATGCCTTTGCGCGTGTTCAGGAATTCATAAAAACCCAAGGGACAAATAAAGGCATTTTTTTCTTGATCTGGTGCCATCGGGATTTGGTAGTACCTGCCTCAGAGATCTAAGATGGAGAATCACTGACTTCCATTAAGATGATAAAAGGCATCCTGGATGTGAGGCATCATATCCCGATCTGGTATGGTCCTTCTATTAAGTGTTCTGTAATCTATGCACATTCTTATCAAGCTATGTTTCTTTTGAACCACAATGGGGGATGCATAAGGACTGTGGGGTTCCTGGATGATTCCAGCTGCTAACATCTCTTGGAGGTGGCATCGAACATCATCAATGTCTACAGGTGCCAATCTACATGACCTTTCTCAAAATGGCCTCTCGTCATGGAGCCTGATATGGTGCTCAGTGCCTGTGATGCATCCAACGTCCCATTCCTTTAATAAGAATACTTTACTTTGCTGTGCTAGCTTACAGCAGACTTTATCTTTCCACTCCTTGGGAATGGGGGATTATCCAAAATCAGACATGTCTGGAGTTACTTCACCATCCTTCTCTGTACGACACTTGCTTGGTAACACAGCAGTATCTGTGCAATATATCTTAGCCAGGGTACAGTCCCAAGTGACTTCAATGTCTCTGCCAGTTACATTTCAAAGTTGCACTACTACTCTCTTAGCGTAGGCATGGGCTCTGACAGGTAGCATACTGGGTTTAACTAGGAGTCCATCAGGCAACTTTCCCTCCTCTGGGATGTCTAGCATAAGAATCCTATTTGTTATGTCCTTCTGCATACACACTTCACCATTGACACTGCACTGTGCATTGGGTGGCAAGACAAGAGGCACTGGATGCTTTTTCCAAATGATTCCCACTGGCTCATCCTTGTCAGTCTTGTTGGCCTGCATTTGCATCTCATATACTTTTTGCACCATTGCATGTATGTGTAAAGCTCATCCAGTCTTCTGGGCTTGCCTTGCCTGACACATCTGGGCTAATTGGCCAAACATGTGTACATTAGTGCTGATCAATAAAGGGATCCCATCATATAAGTCATTAAGCGGGCAGACCAAGGCCAGGGTCTCCATAGGCTCATCCACGCCAGCCATGGTGGAAGGAAAAGATAGCCATACTCATAAGAAAACAAGGTAAAGGTAGGATTTATCATTCAAACCCCATACATGCAGTCCATCTAGGGGTTGTAGAGGGCAGTCAGACAAGTGCTGGTCATACCAATCTTTAAATATTATAGTGACCTGAGATCCAGTGTCTAGTATGGCTCAGGCTGGGATACCATCAATGTGCACCATGGTCTCCATAGAAGGGCCTACCATCTCTGACTACTCTGGAGGAGCAGTCTTGGCAGGTCTTTGTACAGTGGCCTTAGATGAAAAAGATTTGTGGAGTGGTCTGTACTGTGGCCTTATATTACTTTGCCAAACCTGGTTAAGCAGTTTGGCAGTTACTCTGCACAGATCCTCATGAGCATAGCAAGATTTTTTAGCGTGCCCATCTTCTCCACACTGATAACAGAATACTTGAGTTTTGGGCTCAGAAGGCTGAGCAGGGTCTTCTCTGGGTTTGTGACTGTCAGAGGGTGCAGGATGGTACTCTTCATTAGGCCTAGACTCAAATTCAGTTCCACCATACGTCCTCCAAGGCACTGATTGATGGGATTAGTGATTGAGATCTCTCGCCATAGTTCGCAACTCTCTCATTTCTTCTGTTACAACACTGTCTGATCTGTTTTCAGTAACTTGGGCACTTACCTCTTTTACAGCAGGTTGAGCCTCGCGGGTGCCTTCAGCATTGGAAGTGCAGGTGACATGGCTTCTCACCATTTCTGCAGTGTTCTGGCACTAGCTCCTTTTGACAAGTCAATAATTTGTTGAGTCTCAAGAGCAGAACTCTTTCATTGGGTTTCTCAGCTGCAGGGGGCAGTTCTGGCAATGTCAGCATATGGATCCCAGCAATCGGCTTCGGTCTCTGCTTCTTGGGTTTCTTTCATTAACCAGCAATATGCATAGGGATTGTCGTTACGATCCTGACATTTCAACTTAAGCATGAGCACGCTAGAGTAGCGAGCAGACATGACAATATATTCTAGCCTCACCTGGTTCAGTTCACTGGCTGGTATTCCAGTCTTGCGGTGTGCTCTTTGAAGGACTCTCTCTAGTCGAGTCACATATATGGACAAGTGTTCATGTTTCCATTGCTTGGTGGATTTGGATTTCCACATTAAATCATCCTCTGACTCAGTACTACCAAACACTCCCTCTAATGCAGACAGGTATTTGTTGGCAGAGGCATCCGGGTTTGTGGACCTCAGAAATCAGATTGCTTCAAGTGCAGAGCCCTTTAAACTCTCCATAAGACTTTTCTGCTTTTCACACTCTGAGCATTGCCACTGTTGCACTTATGGGGACACATCGTCCATCCAGGTCTCTAAGTTGTCTTCCCCCACAGGGGCAGGAACAGTGCCTGAAAATAGCCTAAGTCTGTGGTAAGAGTCCAAGTTCACAGAGGGCATTATCACAGGAAACATTGCCTATGGGAATGGTATAGGCAAAGGCACAGTAGCCAGGGAAGAGTTTGTGGGAGTAGCCCCCAGGACTCTCTAACACCCATTATAAATCTTCAAAGGTCTGCCCCTCAGCTGCTAACAACTTCCCCAGCTTCTCTTTCAAACCCTTCACTTTGAGTGACCCCTCAGGGGAGGATGCTCCACTATGCATGGTAATGACTCTCCAACCCACCTGGGATCTCTCAGGGATAATGAGCTGGGCCACTCTTTCCATGTCAAATTGGGCCTTACACTCTACTAAATACACTATGGTTTGTTCAAATAAATCAGCATTCTGCCCATGTACAGTAACAGGGCCCAAACCCTCAACTTTGTGTACTATCTCCGCTATGTCAGCTTTAGAAGTGCCTAGTGGGATATCCAGTAACATTATAGCATGGTGGGGATCAACACCTTCTGCCTCACACCACCCCATTAAGTGGTGTACAGCTATTTTGTGAGGCAGAATCTCAAACTTGACCCTAGGAAATGGCTCCATTCTTATTTTTGTACCAGTTTAGACAAGACTTGTAATTTGCAATTTCAGCCACTAGGGGTGCTAATCCTAGCAGTGCCTCCACAATGTAACCCCTAGGCAGTGCTATTCCAAGGGCTACTACCTCTGCCTGTCCTTCTAAAACAAGGTTGAGGAGCCTGGATTCCAAATTAACAATTACCGGGGTTCCCCTACCCTCAGTAAACACAATGAGTTGGCGTCTCCACCCAAAGTAAGGTATGCGGGGGTGTCTATTCAACCTGGTATAGCCCTCTGAGAAGCTATAACCACCCACCAACCCACCTAGTGACCAAGTACCTTCACAACAGACACAACCCTTTTCAGCAGGGAACACACAATTAGCAATGAACATTAATAATATGCTCACACCCCTTGCACGTACCACCGAGGTCTGATCTTCTGGCAAACATCCTGGAGCCCCCTATGAAGCAATATCACATGCAAGCATACACTTTCAAATGCTTTTACCCAAGTCTCAGTGAAGTTTAACCAGACAATAATTTGCTCCTGAGTCTGCTTAGCAGTGAAACAACAAATTTGATTTATTCAGGGGATGTGAACAAGGACAGTTAGGTGGATTAGAAATTGGCTTTCAGGTCACACTCAGCGGGTAGTGGTTGGAGGGGAGGTCTTATCTCCTAGGGAGGTCATAAGTGGGGTCCCACAGGGATCAGTCCTGGAGCCACTCCTGTTTAATGCCTACATCTCCGATATCAGGGAAGGTATCGGGTGTGAAATGAGTCTTTTTATGGAAAACTCTAAGTTGGAGGTGGTGGTGGAGGGGGAGGAGGGGATATTGGCCCTGCAAGAGGACCTGGATATTCCGGATAGGTGGTCCTGCTCCTAGAAATTGAAATTTAACTCCTTCAAGTGCAAGGTGCTACACATTGGGTGGGAAAACCTCAACTTTGTGTACACCCTGGGGGGGGGATAAGTTGCAGGCCATGGCAGGGGAAAGAGACCTAGGAGACTTAGTGGATGTTAACATGAATAATTCAGAACAGTGCAGGAGGGCTGCGGTCAGGGCAAATAGGATGCTGGGATGCATCACTAGGGGGATTACCTCATGGAATCAGGAGGTGATTTTGCCATTGTACAACAGCCTGGTTAGACCACATCTTGAGTACTGTGTTCAGTTCTGGAGGCCGAACCTAAGGAGGGACATCCAACTCCTGAAGAGGGTTTAGTGGAGAGCAATCAGAATGATCCAGGGCCTGGGGGATCTGACATGTGAGGAATGACTAGGGGTGCACTATAGGAGAATGGAGTGAACTTTGGTGCCAAAGAGTCCAAGGCACACCTTGATGCCTGTCAGTGGCTGCAGGCTGGGGTGGAGTAGCATGAGCATTACAGCCGAAAATCCCAAGTCACACCCCTGATGCCTGCCAGTGTCTACAAGGTAGGGCATTACAGTTGGAAACCCTAATGCCCCAGGCGTTTTTGGTTATTTTCCCTCCAAATTTTCGACGTGGGTGTTTTGTGACCCCATCTCATGAACAGTGGCACTATCAGTTTGTTAGCTGAAAGGTGATTTTGCACAGCAACTGTGCCATTTAGTGCCACAGGTGTAAAAACACAGTTTGGGCAGGATGTGAAAAATTACAGCTGTACTGTTCATGAGGAGGTGTAAAAAAATTGTAATGTTGAAAATCTGGAGTGAAAATATGGAAAACTGGTGAAGTCATGAGCATGCATAAAAAGTGGGCAACAGATGCCCATAATGCAATTATTTGGGGATTTTTTTAAATAAATTTTCAACATAGGCATTTTGGGACCTCCACTGATGGACAGTGTCACTGTAATTTTCTTAATCTGTCCAGATCGTTGATTTCCTACAGCAACCACACCATTGTGTGCCAGATGTGTGAAAACACATTTTGGGTAGGATGTGAAAAATGATAGTTTTACTGTTCATGAAGAGGTGTGAAAAAATGGCAATGTTGAAAATATGGAATAAAAATATTAAAAATTCTTGAAGTTACAAGCGGCATGAAAACTGCACAATGCACACTCGTAACACAGTCATTTTGAATTTTTCACCAAGTTGCAGCATAACTAACTTTGAGGCCACCTCATGAACAGTGGCACTGTCATTTCATTAATCAGTCCTGAGAGGTGTTTCCATGCGGTGACCACGAAATCACCTTTCAGGGCTGAATAATGAAATGACAGTGACTAATTTCATGAAGTTGGGTCCCAAAAACCCCATGTTGAAAATTTGGAGTCAAAAGTCAAAGAAATGGCCACGATATCCACCTAAGTTGAAACCTCCTTCATTGATGCCATTATACAGCATACCAGCATTTCTTCAGTTCACGGTCGGCTTTGAAGAGTGCAGACATGTTCCTGCTGCACCAAAGATCATGGTGCCAGACCTCTGGAGGTAAGTATGGGGTGAGAGGAGGTGTAGGGAGGTGGGGTGTGCAGAGGGTGGGTGCGGGATGGGGGGAAGGGGGCCTGCCGACAGCAAGGGACCATTTTCTTTGTTTTAGGTTAAAAAAAAAGAACAGCATGGACCATTTTCTTTCTCTACAGGTGTATGAAACAAAGTTAGGGACACTGGAATGGGCTCCCAGTGTGCCCCATGACTTTGGGGGCATGATGTTTGCCACACCGGGGTGGGGTCCCAGTGTGACTCACAATGAGGGTGGGTGGGGGCAGGAAAATGCCGATGTGGTCAGCTTCCGAACACAGGGAGGCACACTGGGGTGGGCTCCCAGTGGCCTTACACAGGTCTTGAGGGGATTTACATGCTGACAGGAGTTGGGCACCCCTGAAGTCAGCTTTCTAGGGATTGCAAGAGGTGGATGGCGGAGCCACCACCATGTTTATTGAACTGTTACACCAGGCAAGGCACGTAGTGAAGGCATGTCATCGGTGCCGCTGCATGATGAGCTTGACTCTGATTGCAGCGGCAAAATCATTTCAAGTTGGTGGCACTGCAAAACACTTGCATCACCACTAGCATGCTCGCTAATTGGTGAATGAGGAATGCACCTTCTAAAGCGTGCCCTGCATTTGTCAAAACTGACACACCTCTGCATTTCTCCTACTAATCTCCTACCACCATAACATGTTGCTTGTGCATGTGCAAGACAACATAAAAATAAACATAATAAAACTAAAAGAAACAAACTGTCACAAAAAAAAACATAAACTCTTACTCTTCATCATTCATCACCCAAGTAGCAGAGTCATGTTGCAAGCATTAGGAAATGGAGTAACAGAGAGGCCAAGGAAGTGGTGGCATGGGATCATCCAGTCACAAAGAAAAACAAATCTGTAATGGTCTTGGTCATAGACCATCTGCATCAGTGGGAACCAGAAGAGTAGAGGAAGATGACAGTAGGTGGTCGAACAGTCCATAAAGTATTTCACACTGTCAGAACCACTCACAGTGGCATTGTGATGACTGCAACATGAGCAATCATTGTAGAAAAAAAGGACTAGAAAAGGAGTGTGTTAGGTAGTGACATGGGCAGAAGAGGAGGAGCAAAGTGATTTGGTGAAGCTTGGAGACAGAGGTATAGATTGCTGTTAAACACTTGATAAAAGTGATTGAAGCAACAGCAATTCTGTGGAGGAGGAGGAGGAACAGATGGGAGTTTGACTTGGGGCAGGTGCACGTAAGAGATCAGAAAAGACCAAAAGTGGTTCTAGACAAAAAAAAAATTCAAAACAATGAGGGGAAACACAAGAAGCATTTGAAATGACAGCAGGTAAAGAAGACACAGGCAAAACTGGTCATCCAGAACGCATGGTACAGGAAAAAGAACCATTCCCTGACCCTGGAGAACTGGTGGAGGAAGAGCAGGAGGGTGATAATGTTGAAGCAGACCACAATGTCCTGCTTGATAGGCAACAGCTGAGAGTGCTACCAGAAAACACCAAACCAATAACACTGGCGGTATGGGATTACTGTAGAGTGGACAAAGAGTCATGGAAACATTTAGTGTGTCTTTTATGTAAAGACAGGCTGAGACAGGGAGGGAGGGAGGAACAAGGCTGGGAACAGTCATTTACGGAAGTCCCACAGATCTCAGCATGAGAAGGCATGCCAATGCATGGTGTCAGCAGCAGCACTACCAGGCAGGAAAGCTGCTGCTGATGATGATAATGATGATGGCCAGAGGAAGAGAACATTAGAAGATGAGGTAGAGAGGCAGAGGAAGAAAGTCTTTCAAGTGGTAGCCAATGAAAAACTCCAACATCTTCCATTCATCAGTTCTTTAGCCCATTGACTCCTACACCTTGGAAGGGTTGCAAATCATTAGCCACTTTCACCATTAGGGGTGGCAAAAATAGTAGCCAACTGTCACGTCCAGGGAAAAAAAAGCTTTCATTTCTCACTGGTCCAGTCCCTGGAAATGGGCCAGAAATATAAACTAAACAGACCCGAGGCAAAACAGTAAATGAGCAATTGCTGAAATGCTAGTCACCAACTTACTGCCATTCTCCTTTGTGAGCAACGCTGGTTTTCTATCACTAATGAAAGATGCTGTGCAAAGTTTTCAAGTGCCCAGCTGTACCTACTTTTCCACAGCGGCTCTTTCTGGTTTGTATCACAGTGTCTACAAAACCGTGTCGTGTGCCCTGAAAGCATAATCTGTTCACACCATTCACATTACCACTGCCGTGTGGATAAGTGGTCAGACTACTGATTGCATGGCAGTAGTGCTCTGCGGAATTTTCAAATTCCAGCAGAAAGAAATTTCATGGACGTTTTGAAATTCCACCAAATTTTGCCAAAGTGGAATCGTGGAATTCTGCAGCAGAAAATGGTTGCAGCATGATTTCCGTGGAAAAATTGCTGTTCTGTGGAACATTATTCCATGGTTTTCAATATTTTCTGTGGAAATGATTGCTGAATGATTTTCCATGGAAAAGTGCTGTTCTGCAGAATATTATTCAGGTTTAATAATATCAGATAATGCTAAAACATTGTAAAGGCAGTTGAGGATGTGGATTATACTCGTGTTCCATGTTTTGCTCGCTGTATAAATCTGGTAGTACAGGGATTCCTACATGAGGAAGACACCACTGTGCAGACATGTGTAGCTCTGGCCAGAAAAAAAGTTTGTGGTCATTTTAGCCATTCTGTAAATGCACGGAAGCTATTATGAAACATTCAGAAGTGGAATCACCTTCCCCTTCACCACCTGAAACAGGATGTGGCAACAAGATGGAATTCCACTTATTTCATGATGGAACGGCTTCTAGAGCAACAGAGGGCTACACACCAGTATGCTGTAGAGCATAGTATTGGCAAGGGAGGTGCAAACATCAGTTCAAATCAGTGGCACTTGATGGAGACTGTTTGCACTGTGCAGAGGCCCTTTGAGGAGGCCATGAAGATAGTAAGTGCTGATGTAGATGGTCGGAGCCAGGTACTTCTCCTCATTGCCCTCATTAACCTGCAATTTCCTTGTATGAAATCTCAATAAGAGGAAAAGAAGGATACCACTGCTCTCAGTCTAGTAGAAAGGATACAATCAAATTTGTGGAATGACACAAACATTTCACAAATGCATGTAGATGATCACCACATCCTTCCCACTCCCTTGGCCCCTCGGTTTAAAGACACATTTGAGACATCCTTTGATGCACAAGAATGAGGTAAGGATCTGCAGTCCTATAGAGCCTTGCTTATACATCTGGTCTCTGTATGTACTGTATGATGCAAAACATCAACAGGAACACAGACAGAGCAGAAGAGCAACACTCATCATCATCCTTTGCTATAATCGCACTGACAGGCCAGGTAGAGGAGAGGGAAGAAGGAAGATCCCAGTGTATTTCCAGGAGTCACTCATTTTTGTCTCCAAGTCAACTGTTACTGGTGCTGCTTCTGCTGCAACCCCCAGAAAGGACAGCAGTTGATGAGAAACCACTATGGGAACAACCATCTGACTATGGCTTTATGAAAAATGTATGCCAAGTCACTTTCTGACATAGTGATACCTGAGATGCCAGCAAACAAATGGTGCCGGATTATCTGGATGAGAATGTGCCACTAGCAGAAGGAGATGAGCTTTTGTTACACTGATACAAAAAAGAGACCGTTTGGCCCTCTTTGACCAGGTAACTGTTGAACACCTCAGTTTCCGACTTGCAAATACCTACTCAGAGAGGATTTTCAGTGCTGCAGGCAATATTGCCACCAACAGGAGAAAATGCCTTTCTACCCAAATTGTAGATGCTAACTTTTAAAAAAATTTACCTGCCCCTTTTTCCAAAGCCTTTTTTACCACAGTTTATGAATGATGAATCTCCAACATTTCTAGCTGGGCAAACAGAGGAAGATGATGATAAGGTGGATGGGGAGGACTTCTGTGTCCATTAGTTTTTTTTTGGAACCAGATGGCTAGACACACATTGTGGGATGCTGTGCTGTTGTCTTCACTCAGTCTTTATCAGATTAATGTTTGGTCAATTTTTGCCTGGCCTGCACAGGCTGAATTAATCATTTTTAGGGCAATGATGCTCATGAAACCAGTGAGTACAACACTTAGCCATGGCATAACCAGAAGCCTTGTCCATGTGTGTGTGGCACTGTCCCAATGGGCACACAATTTTTGGAACAGCTAACTCACAGTTGCTGTACTGATATTTTTAAGGGCATACATAAGGCTTAAAATTGCAACCATTTTATTTTTTGTTTGAGCATTAATGTTACTTAGCCACATACTCTTTATTACTAGCTAAGCATTGTCCACGTTTGGTACTGACTCAAGCAACACAATTCTTGGAACCAGTACCCCTTAATGTGGCCCACTGTATCATCCAGCTGTTTTTGGGTGCTTCATTAGCCCAATGCATTAAGGTATTCATTTCAATGGGCAAAATCAGTGCAGTCAAAAATCAGGAGGTTCGCACAGCCCTAGTTTTGTTATGCACAATGGTATTTAGACTGCAATAAGTGTTTTTTGGTTTTTCACAGCCTTATGGGAGTGCGTGTGCTCTTTTAGTTCTTTCTAGGGCTCTGCGCTGCATCTGGCTGCTAGACAAACATATGTCATCAGCTTCCTCTCTTCTCCATCATTACAGTTGTCACTTACATTTAAAAGTAGAAGAAGTTATAGAAGTTAATTACCGGAATTATTTTCCATTTATGTTCAAGCCTACACAAAATACATATTTAAAGATGGAGCAAGTAAGACTTTGAAATATTTATTTTATAAATGAGATCAATAACCATGGCAGAGTTTTTACACAGTGCTGTGCACTCAACCCTGTGCACATAAAGAAGATTTATGATACTGGTTCCCTATCATTTGCTTCACAACAGTTTTACAATGGAATTTAAATTGCTTTTAGCTGAAAAAACTCTTAACCTGTCTTACGTATCACACTTTCTTTCTCTGGGTTAATTTGAATGTTTTTAACAGGGGAAACTCAATAATATTTTTCTTTTTTTTCTGCAACAGACAATGGTAGTGCCTCTCACTGTTTCTTTGATAATTCTGAATTGTATTCATTTTTAATAGAACACTTCTGTAGTTGAAAAAACTATTTACTGGAGGGGTTTTGTACTGAATCTGTGCTGCTTGTGAAAGTTGCCTGATCATCAACACCGGATACTGAAATCTTTTGTTTGCTTACATGACAAGTATAGCATAGGAAGTCAGTACAAGCTTTTAATAATTGTCCTACTGATGTGCTTCATTCCAGCCCTGGACTTCACCACATCTGGTAAGGAGGAAACTGTTTCAGTCCTCATGGTATTCAATCCCTCTTGTGTGAGACTGCCAGCAAAGATGCCAAATACGTCAAATTTATTCATGAAGCCAACATATGCCCTCATTGGCTGCTGTATGAGGCATTAATCCCTTAGAAATGTTACCCAATACATCTCAAAGCAGCACTGCATACATGTATGTAAACTTTCTTTAAAAACAAATTGTGATTTTTCCATTACTAATGCAATTAGACGTATAGTATCACAATAATGCCATTACAACTGGGCATTTCCATGGGCTTAACATAGGCTTGGCTGCCCCTCTGGCCATCAACACCACCCAGCTAGCTATTAATGCCTAGGAAATGCCTGGTTGTTGGGGCATTAATACTTAACTAGTTCATACTGTAATGGTGGACTCTGTGATATCAGTAACTGTCTCTTAGAAACTGAAAAAAGACCATGGAGAGTATATGGATAAGTTAAGGAGAGCGAAATGGAAATGAAGCATTTTGAACATTTTTTAATCAAGCTTTTTCATGCCAACCCCCCCCCCCGGGGCTTACCTGACAGCAAACCCCCACCCCAGACCCAGTGCCAACCTCTCATGCGCTATACAGTTATCCATCACTTAACCAGGACCTCAGTAATGGTGGGTGGCCTTCAGTGTCAACCATGCACAGGCCTGTAGGAGGGTGGAGCTCAGCATTATACTAGAGTCTTTTCCTCCAGCTCCTGTTCTTCTCCCTGAGGGTAGCAGAATGCAGTAATGCACACTCATGCATATGGCAGCATGTATGCAGGGCTGGCATCCAGCAGCTGCCCCTTTCTCCATCTGGGTGTCTCTACTGTGCTGCCACCTAGTCTCTATTAGTTGGTAGACAAGTAGTGAGATGCAGCATCTCCCCCTCTGAGAGAGAGGAGAGCTGTCCTTAGAATACTCAATCCTCCCTCCCGCTGCCAGCCCCTGAGTGACCATAGTCATTTCCAAACCCAGGTTGTCGGCATTGCAAGCAGTAGTGCCTTTGTTGCGCTATCTGGCCTGCACCAGTTTGAACATTTTTCCTCTTCTGCATTCTTTTATGGCTCCTGCACATGCTCTTTTTTGCAAACTTCCACTCTAGTATACTCTCTCAGTTACTATGTGCTCATTTTCCTCTTGGGCCAACCTCGTACTTGAATGAGAGAGCAACTGCACTGCACCAAGGAGTATGGGCTGCACCTAAGGGTACTGAAAGAGATGAGACAGGTCCTGGCAGCCTCCTTGGTAGACCCATTTACTGAGTCACTGGCAACAGGCATAGTGTTAGTGGACTTGAGGGTGGCATATATGTTGTCCCTCTGCACAACGGTGGGGATTGGAAAGACCTGAGAAATTACAGGCTAGTGAGCCTAACCTCAACAGTAGGCAAGCTGCTGGAGTCATTTGTAAAGGAGCAGACAGTTGTCTTCATAGAGAAAAACAGTCTTACAGACAGGAAGCAAAATGGGTTTATTATGGATAGACTTGACAGTGTTAGATTTAAATCAGTAAATGTTGTTAACTGTCGATTTCACTGCACACACACAAACTGACGAAAAAATATTTCCATTGATAATAATCTAAATTTACATATAAGAAAACTAAGTTATATTGCTATTTTGACATGTGACGATAACAATTTATGTTTTTATCAGCTTGTAAATCCTCAGCGTTTGCTGTCATTAACTGCAACAGTGAAAATTAAATCGATACAAATCAAAATAAATGCTTAAAAACCCATAATTTCTTGCAACTGTGAAAATTTAAATTGATAAAACTTGGGGAAAAAGGTTTAAAAATTAAAATTGATATTTTCCATCGAAATTATACAAAAATACAAATCGACAACTGCCAACTCTTATTATGGGCATCATATAAAAGGAACTTGATTGATTTTTTCAACTCAGTGACATAGATAGTCACTAACTTCACTAACCTCAGCATCAGTGATACAGATAGTTACTGACTTCACTAACCTCAGCGTCTCCACAAACCTTCAGAACTCCATGGCGCCATCCATAGTTGGTCTCTAATCAAGCAGCCTAGAACCTGAATCTCATGATCTGCCAAACTTTAACTACTGACAAATCACTACAGCAGAAGTCCTCAAACCACCAAAAGGCCTAAGTCCCAATGAAAGTGCTGTTGCTGACTCCCTTGACCCGAAGCTTCTCTGTCTTGTGGCACATCTTAGCTGCACCCCAGTTACCATGCTGTTGACTTTTTCCTTGCCTCTGGTGAGATACCTACTGTCTGGAAATGTCCTAGAATTGTGCCCCTCCAGAAAAGAGGGGCTAAACAGGATTGGAATCAATACAGGCCCATTTTGGTCCTTCCTCCCCCCTCCAAGGTTCTTGAAATGTGCAGCTACTGCCACTGGCTTTCTTTGTTGTATAACTGTGTACAAGGAAGAGACCCTGATTATCTCCTAGAGCACATCACACAGTTAACCAGTGCCTATTCACTCCATTCAACAGCAGCACTTACCTTCTCAACTTCTGGGATGAAGCATGCATTTGGTAGAAAGACCTTTACATTTACAGCACCAAACATCTGGAGTAAACTCCCTCTCCATCTAAGGAATGCTTCTTCTAGCTTGCAAGTGCTCAAGTCCAGTCTTTTCACCATCTTAGAACTCGCTGTTTTTTGGTCCAGAATTCTCATCTCCACAACCATAATCATGGTGTGTAACATGATAATGGTTGTGAAGATCATCTTGCATAACAATGTTCATACTCTTTGTTTGCTGTGAGCCCACTTTGTTAACTTGTATAAATTACTGTTTGGATATACTTACCTTCACAGTTTTTTCCTTTCCTGGGCATATTTTAGACTGTTTGTATGTATGTATATAACCACTCCTGCTGGACTATGTTAACTTGTTGACTGCTGCTATCCCCCCGCAACCCCATGACAACAAGATGCTGCATCTCATGGGTTTATCCTGGCTGGAGTAATCTCAAATAAATAAATATAGAGGCCAGGCAGTCAACATGTTCTACCTGGATCTCAGTTAGGATTTTGATTCTGTGCCACATACGGGGCTCATAGAGAAGGTAGGGGACTTAGAACTACCTATCTGCATTAGGTGGAAGAAGTGGAGGCTCCAAGGAGGGAGGAAGAGGCCCCCAGCTGAGAAGGCAGGAGCTGCTGATGGGGTACTGTAATGTTAGGGGATAGACTTGGGAGCAGGGGGAGAAAGGGAAAGAAAGAGGTGAAGTATATCCCTAGTGCTTTGGCTTGGAGGGAAGGACAGTGGATCCAGTGGATTGCCAGTGTGGCAGGAAATGAGAAGGAGTGAGATGTCATTGTCAACCTGGGGGCAAATGACCTGGCTAGGGATAGGTTAGGGGTAATGCAGAGAAATTTCAGTGACCTGGGGAGGGCTCTCAAGCAGGTGGCACATATGGTGGCTTTTCCACAGGTGCTACCTCTGTATGGCTGAGGAGAGTAAAGGGCACTCAGCAGCAAGGTTTTAAAAAATTGGTTGAGGGCATGCTGCATGGAGAAGGTCTTTGGCTACATTGGGAACTGGGTGCTAGCCTTGGAGGATATGGGTCTCTATAGGGGAGATCACCTGTATCCTTTCAGGATGAGGACCACAGTCCTTAAGGGAAGTTTAAATGCTACTTTGAAATGTGTCTATAATTCAACAAGACATTTCAAAATGGCAGGGGACTCCCCCACCTCTTTCTGACAGATTCAGGGGGATAGGGGTGCCTGAGTGGTGGACATGGGTTCCAGTGGTGTGGGGGGGACTAGCCACCAGAGCCTGCTGTGAGAGACCATTGGCATGACTCATTGGTGGGCAGGTGTACCACTAGTCACCAGGAACATGGGTCATATTACAGCAGTGGGCTACCAGATGGTGGGGAGGGGGGTCCACTAGACACCAGGGCATTCTTTCATGATACAGCAGTGGGAAATCAGCTTGGGGTGCCACTAGACACCAGGGAATGCTGTACTGATATGGCAGTGGGTGACTGGGGGGTGGGAGGGTGCCACTAGTCACCAGCACACACATTTTCCATATGGGGACTGGGATTAGAGGGCAGTGGGTGCCCTGGCATACTAGGAAATAACATATCCTTATGGCAGCTGGAGATCAGAGGGTGGGGGTACCACTAGACACCAGGGCTATCTTTAATTATATGGCAGTGGCCGATCGGAGGGAGGGGGGTCACTTGCCACCAGGGATGCCATGGCTTCAACAGGCTGGGGTTGGGGGTGTGAGGGGGCAAGTGACTGCAGCATCTTTGCCTGCCACCAGAGCCTTGCACCCCATTTAGTCAAGGTTTGCAAAGGCGATAACTTGCTCCTGTTCAAGTAACATTTACCACCCGTGCAAACCTCTGAATTTGCCACTGTGCCTGTAAGCACTGGACAACCTCCCCCCACTTATTTGCATGAACTCAGTGGTAAATTAGTGCTAGGATGCTAATGGGTTTTGCCCATGCTGTGGGGGTGTTTGAATATAGACCCCACCACAAATCTGGCACAAAACCTAATTAGCATGGGCAACCCCCCCACCCCACACACACACACTTAGCACCCAGGCTAAGTTTTGAATATCTGGCCCATAATCTTTCAGGCAAGTACCTATCCAATGAACTTATGCCTGGTTCAAATCATATATTGCCTGTTTCTAATTAACTATTGCCTGATTCTAATGAAGTATTGCTTGGTTCTTTATTTAGAACCAGGGAATAGTTCAAAAACCTTGTATGCCATGTGACTGGCTCTGGTACAATGAGACACCATGATTGTTTTCTGAAGTTTAATTTTTACATATATTCAATAATCATCAGACTAAACATATACTGTATAATTCATTATTGTACTATTTTGTTAATAGAGACAAACTGAGATGGTGCATAGCAGTGTCTAATACGCAGCTGCTCTAATAGGCAGGTTTTAAGTATGCAAATTTTATTTTTTGTTGTTTTGTTTCAGAAACATGGTAGCAAACACTGTACCTATAGTAGTGTAATTATTAGAGTATGGGAAACAAGTGAAGAGCTACAACAACTCACTCCAAAAAATAAACAGACTACATTTTTTTTATCTGCAATGCCTGGGCACCTATTGGTTGTAAATCCAAAATGCCCCTGACTCCACCCCATATCCCACTGTACTTAATACAGCTCTTAGCTGGTCCTGTTTCTGACCCCTTGACTGCAACTTAGCTGCTAAATATTGCTGTAGTCTTATTCTGATTATGCGGCACTATTACCGTAATGTTAGTGTTGTATTATTCATCTTTTTCTGTTTGTATGCTTTATTTATTGTAAGTGTACCTCATTTTATTTATTTTTCTCCCTGTTGAACCTGTACTCCCTTTTCCCTATCCCCTAGGATGCATCTGAAAATGAGAGTTCCAGCTCACTGTATCTGGTCTGTAAAACTTTTGCAATAAATAAATAATATTTAATGTATCAGCCCCACCTATGTTTCTGGAAAAACCCACGCATTCAAGGCCAGTAGGTATTGGCAAATGCAATTCATTAATTTTAAATTCTGGTTGTTTCTCAAACTGGTCCATACAGATCTGCTTTCATCTTGTCCATGAGTTCTGCATATTTAGCTGCTAGCTATCCACAGGCCTTGAAAGGAAAAGAAGAGCTGCACTGTGGAACAGGTGCTGTCTGTTAAATATGATCAGTTCAAAAGGCCATAAAATCAGCTATCACCACTCATATGGAAGCAGTACAGCAGGCACCAAATTCAAATGCAAAAACAGCTTTATTAGGTGCAGCCAACCATCCTTATAAGTGCAAGTCATGCAATTAATGCGGTATCCAGTAAAGAATTACATGGACTCCCCAGGGATGATCAGTCTGAAGTATTATCAAAGACCTTTCCTTCTGCATGGGTGGTGAGTGCCCCAGTTTTACTGTATTTTGTACAATTTACAGGCCATACAGTAAACATGAAACTCTCATCTGAGTTAGCATTTTGCCAAGCCACTGTCCCCTCAGCCTTCCTTAAAAGTATTATAAAATTGTTAAGAAAAAAACAAGCAGTGAAACTGGTCAAATGTGATCATATGGATTTGCATTATTTTAGCACAAGAGCATAGGTAAGAAATGTCAGAAAGGAGGGGTGGAGAGAGACAACAGTCCATTAGGATGGGCTACTTGTGATGACCTTTTGAAAGAGCTAATGCACAAGTAAGGTTGGACACCCAGTACTCCCTCCATATTATATTGTTTATAGTTAGAATCTAGGGTTAGAGTAATAAAAGGTGACCCAACCCTGGAGTGTCATAATTGTATTATACAAATGCACACGTAGTCTACGCAAGCAAGTTAGTAGGGTTTCATAGTGATGTTAGTAGGGTTCTGTATAGAACTGAGGTGTCAGTAATCCAGGGTTTCATAGTGATGTTAGTAGGGTTCTGCATAGAACTGAGGTATCAGTAATCCAGCCAGATACCAGAGATATGAAATTCTAACATGTTGCGTATATAGACCGTGCAGAGTTAAGGTCATTTTGGACCCTAACTCAGCATTTCCAGACTTTTGGGGGCTTGTTTGTGACACTAATGATAACATAGATTTTCTATAAAAATGTTCTTGATTTCTAACAAGGGCATTTCTCTCACCATGCTTAAAAGAAAGTATATGAAGTCCAGTTGTAACACCCTTCCTCACATACTATAACCCCAAATAAAGTCCCTGGTCTGTAGTGGTGTCCTTACCACACCCTCCTTCAACAAATGTTCCTAGCATCCACTGGTACCTCCTCCCTAGGCCACTCTCATTATTGCTGTAAAGGCCAAAATAGAAACCTCCGATTGTCAGCTCTCGCTTTTATGCTTGATTTTTCAGAAAACCTGAAAATGGATTTTGTCACATCATAGGCTAAGGGAAAGGGGCAAATAGACATGAAGAAAAGAGTAAGAAAATGTATTTGATGTTATATAACACAGCTTGCTCTATATAAGCTACCTATATTGTATGAAGGATAAAAGAGAAGACTATATCTAAACTGGTGGTCACTAAATACTAAAAGAAGTGTATTTTGTTACTGCAGTGACTACAGTGATACATTATTGGCCTGACATGTTTGTGTTTTTAGGTGCAAAAAAATATATACATGTTCCAGCCTCTGCTAGCTATGGTGCTTATGCACACAATAAAGTTGCCTACACATCATGTATCTGAGATGCGTAGGCAACAGTATGCATGAATGTCACATAGCTGGGGTCCTGCAGCATTTACAATCCAGATGAACACCTTAATCCCCCAGCCCCACTACGCACCATTCACAAAGGTGCATAGTGCTGCACACAGGGGGGCATAGGAGGGCACTGGATATGGCAGGAGGTACCCTGCCACAAACTGCAGTACGTACCTAGCCCCATGTACACAGAGCCCATGTCCAGTCCCATAAAAACAGTTGTAACATCCCCCCACTCTCAACAGATCCCCCACATGGACCTGTAATACAGTTGCCACACACTCTCACCCACAACAGAGTCCCCGCCCAGTCCTGTAAAACAGCTGTCACGCACCCCCACCCACAACAGAGCCCCTGTTCAGTCCCATAAAACAATTGTCACCCCCCCCCACAAAAGAGACCCCACCAGGTCCCGAATGACAGGTGTCACTCCCCCTTCCCATAGCAGAACACCATCCCTGGTCTGCAAATTGTCAACTCCATTTTGTGCTACTACTTTGCAATTGGAGTGAACCCATTCATGCAATTTGTACATCTGTTCTGTGTCTCAGGAAAATAAAATCTATGTGTAGGATTTGTATACTTGTTAAAAAATGAAACAGTTCCTATGATCCTCAGCTCCATCCTTTGCTGGTACATCGTTCTACACCAGTTGCATTTAATAATTCCTGTAGTCTATTCAAAAATAGCTGACCCTCCCAACCATAGCCCCGTCCTGGAGGCCCCTGTCCAGTATCGCACAGCTGGATCACCCCGACCCCCGATGCTGGCCCCCAGCCCCCTCATTGGTGGTTAGTGGCCCTCCACCTGTGGCACCGACAACACCACCCCCCATCCCCCGTACCTGCAGGTTGGTGCCGCCTTGATGGACAGTGAGCAACACATCCCTCCACACACCACCTCAGTCACCCGCCATCCAACTGATTTTGGGAGCGCACTATTTATCTATAGCTCTGCCACAGAGCTGCTAAGCTACAGTCTGGTTCCAGATACAATTGCCTTTCCCTGGCAAAACAAAGATTGCAAATTCTGGTCAACTCTGCCCCAGTACCTGCAAATGAGCCAAATGTTAAGGAAAAAAAGCAAGGACTGTAAACTCCCAGACAACTCTGCCCCTGCAGTTTGAAACTGCCAGAACGTTCCAGAAATATACCAACAAACAGAAGCCCTTACTTCTGCCCAAACAACATGGCTAAGGCAACTAAATTCAAGTTAAGAAAAACACACAGCAATTTAAAGGCAAGCACCTGAAATCTGATCCCTGTTCTTCCTGCTGCTGAAGGGCTGTCTTGAAATCAATGTACTTAGATTCCTGGCATCTTTTCTACATTTTTATGATGTGGTTATGCATTTTAAGCATAAAGGGAAGACTGTGCTCAGGAACTGATTTAAAATTAAAAAAAAAAATATTGTGCCATACTTTTTTTCTGTTAGCTACAGTGTGGTACAGCTTTTCAAATTGCCACTTCTTGTGTGACTGACTCCAGCTTGGTGCATGCTGACAGCTACTGTAACTCTATATGCCAGATTTTATCTATTTCATCAACATTTTGTTCAAAATAATTGTCTTTATTACAATTTCTATTTAAGGCACCTATTTGATAGAATCAGTTACAATCACTGATGTATAAAGCAGTTGAGTTTAATCAGATCCATTCCCAACTGTTGAAGAGCCCAGAATCATAGTTCCTCAGGCAGGTCACCATATTTTTAATATATAAATATATATATTAGACATTGTTAGTCCACTGCCGGCCCGAGCTCGGTGGCGGCCTACTGCCAGTCCATGGCACCCATTCCCCCTTATGGGGATCACACTACGGACAGTGGGGTTGGGATTTTGCATGGTTGTGTATGTAACTATGTAATCCCCTAATCCCGCTCCCGGAGGACACCGGCACAAAGGACTGAAGTCCAGGCAGGGAGCCATGCTGAGACATTGCTTCCGCTGAGTGCCTAACAGCATCCTGTCCCTCCTGACACCATTCTCTAATTGGAATGGTGCCTAACCCTCCCAAGGAGAAGAGAGCTGCCAAACGGTGGCTTGATCCAGCTCCTCTTCTCCCCCAGTTGACCCCCGATGACCTGGGCTCATTCCCGAACCCAGGTAGCCGGTGTAGCGTGAGGTGTGGTGTCCAGTGCCTGAGCCCTCAGTGCCACTGGGCTGGCCCAATGGCCCAGGTCACCATTTTCATTCTCAATATGATACTGTCTATATACATATATGACAAAGAGAAACTAGAAAGGATCACAGTATCAGTCACCAAATGTTTTCTAACCATCCTCTATTTATATTTTGAACAAAATGGGACAGCACCCCTTTTGCATGTGATAATTAAGCAATAAGGCATGACAGGGTGTGTATTATTGTGTAATAACGTCACTTCTGGGGTGGGTTGAAGCACAAGACGAAGCCGAGTGCTTCCACCACCCCAGGAGTGACGTTATTACACAATAACACACACCCTGGAGTGCCTTATTGCTATTATGCAATGGCTCATTGTGATACAAAATAAATAAAAAAATTTAAAAATGTTTTTAGTAGATTTTTAGTGAGTTTCTTAAGAGAAGAGGAAAAAAAGGTAAAGGTGATGTATGGTAATGGCAAGCAAAGCTATTGCTAATCAGTGACAGTGATGTTATACTGTAATATCATCACTGTCTCAGGCACACACTGACCAATCAGAATCCCGGATTCTTTCTTGCCATGTGATAATGACCCTTGAGTGTCTTCTGGCAAATATGCTCCAAATAGGCACTATGTCAGATATTAACAGGGAGCATGTCTGTCAAAAGATGCAATGCAAAGCTTCGCATTGAGAATAAAAAACCCGGTCCATTAGTGTATTCAGAATGCATTCCACATAAAAGAAGCCAACATTTCATGGCAAAAAAATGAAATGAATGTTATTTATACACATAGATGAGTAGGAGAGGAGGAGTGTCAGTAAAAATTACCACAACACTGACTATTGCATATTTCCTCCATAATGTCCCCACACAAAACTGAACCATTTATATGTTTTCAAATGAAAAGTTAACATTGTATTTATATGCACCCACACCATAACAGCAGACACAGTACTCATAACTAGAGTACAGAACATGACATGACACACTGCAGTGACATACCCACATGCCAGCCACATCAATATAGGTCTTCAGTACTCTTGTAGCATGCCAAGTGCTGAGTGTTCAAATCCAGTGACCAGCCAACATCAAGTTAAAGCAGCAGTGCAAAACAACTGGGCCAAAAATGTGATCCTACCTTGTTTTCACTTTAAAAAATTCTAGGCATCTTCCAGTTTTATTTGGTGGTACAATTTTTTAAATCCACCAACATTTGAGTATTTTATAAACACTTTGAGTTTTTTCTCAAGAAAAAAAGGAAAAGGCGGCTGCTGCATTTTGCATAGAAATATTGTTGTAGACCTGGCTGGGTTAGGATCAAAAAAGTGAAAAAGGAATCCGTGGTGCACAGTATAGGCGGTATCTAGACAAGCACAGTTGACAGGTATGCTGATATTTTTCTTAACTGTAGCTGAAATTAGCTATTTTTGAAAAAACATTTTTCGCTGCATTGCTGCTTTAATATATAATTCATTATATAAAAGGAAAAAAAGCAGTGCACACACCAGATACTTTAAGCTACATGTTCTTTTAATGGTGCCATATCAGAAACCACCAACCAGTATACCTCTCCCTGTTGATTCTTAATGAGTCTTCCACGGGGGGGGGGTAGTGCTGGGATGTGAACAACAATCTTTTACAGTGCAAACAATCATATAAGTGTGTGTTAGGTGACAAACTAATCGTAACCAGTAAAGTGCATCTGCAAATAAATTAAAAACCGTGATGACCTTTAAACAGATCAACATTACTGATGTCAGGAAAACCAAATCTCCTGATTAGAAATCAAGTGGAGATAAATTTTAATTGCTATTGCTGTTGCCAGATTGTGTTGTGATAGGACAGCATTTAAGTCGGTATAAATTATATTTAAAACTTGTTTTATGTGACATGCAGACCCTCCAGCATCAGCTACTGCTTCACAATCTCACTTTATAATGAAAATTCAACCTAGGGATTGCATATGACAAAGATCATTTGTGATTAACGTGATTATTAGATAATAATATTTTATTATAGGGGCACTAACAACCTCTACTTCACTGTCAGTGCATGAAAGGTAAAACAAGAATGCTGCTGTTACAGAATGAAAAGGAGAACGACAGCTGCATCACTCTCATAACAGTACAAATACTGCATCTCAATACAAATATTAACTATAAAGAGACAAGATCAACTCCCTTAGGCCTAAAACTCTTTGTTTAAAGGACATATATTATGATGTTCGTGTTCTGTAAAGGCTGCTGATGTAGCTGGTTGTTTGATTATGATTCTTTTTTCTTTCAAGAAGTGAAAAACAGGCTGCCCACTATACTGGTGTTATCACATAAAACATGTTTGTTTACATTCCTTGATCAGTTCCCACTGTATCTTTCCTGGACTTAGGAACACCCTCAACACCGTCTAGTCACTCATTATGCAGTGGGAGTAGAGAACACTATAGCATCATAAGTGGCTGCACTGTGTTCTAATGTTCAGGAAGTATGCAGTAAGAATAGATACAGGATCTGAAACAAAACAATGTTGGGTATAACCACACATTACCATGCATTTCAATTCTACTAAGCAAGGAAGCAAATGATACATGAAATATCAGTGAATTTTGGAACATGTAAGCAATCATAAAATGTGGGGGTTTGAACTAGAAATAATATGATGCAAAAAAAGGATGACAGTGTCCCTTCAAGGTCATGTATAAGAACAGAAGGTCATGTGTAGTTGCATCCATAACCAAATCTCTACATACAGTATTGAAATTTACAATTGTGGGCTGAACTATGATGTCATGGCAGGGCAGCCAATCAGTTTGGGTGCAAAAAGATGTGGAGCACCTGACACCAGATAAATTACACATTTAACTATGGTAGTGATCTGCTGTAAAAAGGAAAGTATTTCTATAAAGTGTTTGATCATCAGGAAAATATTTTTACTTTCCAATTATGTGATTTGTACTTTGATCTCACAATTAGATTCAGTTTCATAGACAATAAATTGTTGTATGAGGCAAACATACAAACACTGTTTCATTTCAAAAATAGATTAGGTTCAGTTTCATACACAAGAAATTGTTGTATGGAGGCAAACATACAAACACTGTTTCATTTCATAAATACATACAAATTTCAAACTCCACAAGTGCTTAGTCTTTCTGAGGTCATCATTTCAGGGCAAAGAGCAGGAGTGATGCTACTAATATAATTAAGTACGATGACAGGATAGTATAGTAAGTTTTGAGAAAGAGATGACTCTAAGTACATAGAAGCTAAATAATCTGTTAATAACGGATAATATTGTCAATATTTTTGAATTGACTTAAAAATTGTGTCTCTAATCAAATACATTGTTTGAATCCCTCCTGGGCTATCAAAGGGATTGGGGATCAATTACTAGGGACAAAAGTTTATAAGAGGTGCTTATGGTCCCCTTGGTTGTAGTTCTATTTTATTTATTTATGTTTTTGGTAACTGGGTAGGCAAACTGATCCAGAGGACCATTTTCAGTTGCGACCCGGGCCATACAGTGGCAAAATAATACAGAGTCAGACAATAGGCACAATTTACAATACAGTGGGTGTACAATATACGATGAGTACATTTGCAATCAGAAGCAGTGATCCATACACATCACATCCAAGTGAGAAAGGAACAGGTTACAAAACAGATTCAACAGAGCATGTCTGATTTATAAATAACTCAGTAATTTACACATAGAGCAAGTAACGACATCATATATGCAGTCTGGGTGTGCAACACTGCACGGTAGAAATACATTTCAACAATCAACATTTACACAAAGAAAACCAAAAAGTGCCAAGTAGTTTTCTAGTAGCCAGTGCACAGGAAGTAAGGCATAAGATACAGTTTAGCCTTTAAGGTGGATTCCTGGTGAGGGTGTTACCAAGGAAGCATGTACAGGTGGCCTGGGACTCGAGCCACTCTCTTAGTTTCGATTTGAAGACCTGATGGGAGGGTGCCATTCTGATGTTAGGTGGTAGTCTGTTCCAGAGAGTGGGTGCAGAGACAGAGAAAGCATTGCTCCCCATGCCAGTGGATACACGGGGTACTACCGGGGGGGAATGGAATAGACCCTGAGAGAGTGAGTTACCACCCAGGCAGTGAGAAACAGGGAGAGAGGGGACTTCTGTGGGTTCCTGAGAGAGGTGTCGACTAGACTGCCCATGGCATATCCATAGCAGCCATACAGAGAGAGCCAGACTTAGGGCTGATATAGAGAGCAGTGATGAGTGGTGGAAGGGGCCTGAAGAACAAAGCAACAGATAGAGTTATATGTGATACTTAGACAAGAGAGAAGTGAGGTGGATGGGGAGGAGAAAACAGGAGAGCAATAATCGAGAGATGGCAGGAGATTTCCCTGGGCAATTGCAAAGCGAGCCTCGGGGATCAGGAGATGGATCACATGGTAGGTTGCCCACAGCTTCTGGTGGACCCTCTTTATAATGTTATCAGCATGAACATTGTAGGTAAGGGAGGGATCAAGAGTCACTCCTAGGTATTTGAAGGAGGATACAATGTCAAGGGGAGGGCCTGCAGGGGTTAATATGTGTAATACAGTGTTTGTTTTGGCAGCCTTTGTAAGGTACAGCTTGGATCCAAAAAGCATGACCTTCATTTTATTCTCATTTACCAGCAGTTTTTTGGAGAGGAACCAATTTTGAGCTGCTCCATAGTTAGTGGTAAGGGTGGAGGATATATCTTCAAGGGCCCTGGCACTATGGTAGATGATGAGGTCATCAGCATATAGGAGTGCATTACAGTTTATGCTCTCCACAGGAAGATCATTTATGAAAAGAGAGAATAACAGAGGCCCCAGTATGGAGCCCTGGGGTATGCCAGTGTGGGCGGGTAATGCGGCAGAAATATCCTTGCCTATCATAACAGACTGGGATCTGTTTGTGAGGTAGCTACTGAACCAGATGGTAGCATCTTTGGAGCAACCTAGGTTTCGGAGGGAAGAGTTTAGAAGGTGGTGGTTCACAAAGTCAAAGGCTTTAGATAGGTCCACAAACACCGCACCTGTGGCCATGCCCATGTCCATGTTTCTAAGGACATGGTTGGAAAAAAGGGCCAAGGCAGAGGAGGTGCTGTGTTGTTTACAGAAACCATGTTGGAGTGGGGTCAGGAGGTTGTAATTGTCTAGATACTCGGATAGTTGGTGGTGAATGACTTTTTCTAAAAGCTTACTTAGGTGCAGGGGGAAGGAGATGGGACGGTAGTTTGCTGGGGCAGTTGGATCACCAGATTTGTAGATAAGCGCCACATGCACATGTTTCCATGAGTCAGGCATGGTGGAGGACGAGAGGGTGAGATTAAATATGTGGGTCAATGGCCTTACAAGGGCTGGGGAGAGGATTTTCAAAAAGGAGGGATGCAGGCCATTGCTGCCTGGGCTACCTCTGGTTTGGAGCATCCTTAGCAGTTTGGCAGTGACCCTGTGGTCGATGGCTCTTAAGTGGAAAACAGGGCTGGATAGATGAGGATGGGATATTTGTTTTTTCTGTATAGAGGGAGGCTGAGAAGGGATTTTGCTGGTCTAGGAGGTAAGGTCCATGAACATTTTGTTGAAGGAATCGGCAATAAACTTGAGACAGTTATGGGACTGGAGGGAGAGGTAAGCTCAGTTATTAGTTTGTTTGGCTTCGGGTTAAGGAGGGTATTAATGGAGGCCCAGAAGCTATGGGGGTTGCTAAGAGACTCATTTTGCAGATTGGTGTAATGTTTGTGTTTAAGTGACTTCACCGCCTGCTTACAGGAGTTTCGAAGTTTCCTGTAGGTATTCCATAATTGAGGGAAGGGGGACGTCTTGAAGGCTTTCCATGTTTTGTCCCCTTGTTTTCATTTGGGCCAGAAGTTCATGTGTTAGCCAGTGGGTGTTGCCATCTCTAGTCCTCCTGGTGGTGACTGGGAAATATTTATCCTAGAGGCTGCAGAGGGCTTCCATAAAGATCGTCACTGCCATGGAGACATCTTTGAGTCGGTAGAGTGAGGACCAGTTTATGGCCCAGGCATCTCTTAGCA
The DNA here is from genome assembly GCA_016271365.2 of Neoceratodus forsteri. Lineage (NCBI taxonomy): Eukaryota > Metazoa > Chordata > Ceratodontiformes > Ceratodontidae > Neoceratodus > Neoceratodus forsteri. Next base: position 1,738,090,766 of record CM028129.1, read on the forward strand.
CTGAGTCCAAGTCAAGGGCTTTAAATTTGCTAAAAGATAATAGTTTGTTGGGGGCACATGTTGATTTAGTGGTTAAAGCTAGATATGTGGGGGTGTGATCACTAATAGAGTCAGCCATGATGCTTGCTTGGAGGACAAGGTTCGTACAATTGGTAGCAATCCAGTCAATGATGGAGTGGTTAGATGAGTGGGGGTTGTATCTGGTGGGAAAGGAGAAGACTTGCTCAAGGTGATACAGCTTTAAAAGGTGTGCATGTTCTGGTGCAGAGGATTCGGTCCAGTGGAGGTTGAAATCCTCTAATATGATGGTGTCTCTGGAGGAGGAAGCAGAGGCAAGGGTGGCCAAGAAGTTAGATAGTCCCTGTGTCCCTCCTGAGGAAGGATCATAGCAGCAGCATAAATACCATTTTTTTTATGCACCCTGAATAAGTTCCGCAACAAGCCACTCACTGATTGCGGAGGTGGAGGAGTAAACAATGGTGGTGACCTTAATATGGTCTTGCACATGTAGTGTAACACCATCACCCCTCTTTCTGCCGGGCCTGTCATGCCGTAGCAATGAGTTGCAGGGGAGTCAGTAGGAGGCATCACCATGGTAATGTTTTGGATAGACCCAGGACATGAAGTTTGTATAGGCACACCCAGGCTTCGAGTTCAGAGAACTTAGCTGGGAGGTTGCACACATTCAGGTGTGCAACTCTGAGGCTGCAGTGCCCTGTCCAGATGACATTGGTGTGGTCAATGTGCATGTTTGAGGGACCAGGGTTGGTTTTCACATCCCCTGCAAGAAGGGGAAGTAAGAGGAGGTGGCTGGTAGTGGGGTGCCAATGAGGGGGGCTGCATTGTGAGGGAGTGGAGAAACAAACCAAGGAGACAATGATCATGATTAGTCAGGAGGGCCAGTATGACAGAGCCCATGGGGCAGAGCTGGAGTGCATTGGCTTTGTGTGGGAGGTCACCGAATAAAGGTGTTTCAGTGAAGGATTATAAGTAAGCCTGGTCCGCGGCGAGGATGGTGGTGCAATAATCAGTAATGAGCAACAAGCCAGTCATGGTGCATAGGGTAAAATAGAGCACAGCGGAGAACATTTTTGTTGGCGTTGACAGGGGGTATGGAAAATAATTCCTTAGCAACTAGTGAGAGGATAGCTGCTGGGAAATGTGCAGTATAAATTTAGGGGGCTGGTTTAAACAGAGACGCAGGGCTGATTAGGAGAAAAACAGCTGTACATTTAGGCCCTGCAGCTGCGCCCTGTTTCTTTAAGGGAGTAGGAAAAGTGAGAGGGAGCGGGAAGAATTCAAGTGGGTGGGGCCACTAGGGAGGAAATGTATTTAATAAAGGACAGAGGTGGGGGAGGGTGGGCCAAAAAAACTCTCGTAGAGCAATGCAGGCAGAAAATAAGTTTTGAAAAAGACTCCTGCTTTGGCGCCCATGAAGCAGATTTAGAGTACTGTACTCCGATAGGCTGAGAGACACTATAACAGCAGGAGATTTCAAGAAAAGGCAGGCGGGGGGCTGGCTAGATGGAGTCAGAGTTACTGATGGCACAGAGAGTAGGGAAAGGTGTCAGGAAGATCAGAAGAAGAAAAAGACGTAAGGGACAAGAAAGCCAGCAGGTATACAGTTGGGAGGTGGGCTTTAGTCAGACAGGGGGGCATAGAGAAAAGGCAGAGGAATTTACAGTTAGCCCCAGGGGAAAAGCCATGTCAGGGCCAAGCACTTCGGTCTGAGAGGGGCTAAGAGTGTAATTTAGGGACAAGGGAAGAGGGGAGCTTGTGGCATGGAACAGCAACAAGTGACATAAATATTACAAAGAGAGCAGTTTAAAAAACAGAACAATCACATTACAAACTGGTTATTACAGATAGTACATATGGGTAAATTAACACAGTAAAATTACAAGGGTAAAAAATTATAATACAGCAAAAAACAGCAGCAGTAGATAAAAAAACAGTATTAGATTTGGTCCAAAAAAAAAAACTTCTCGTAGAGCAATGCAGGCAGAAAATAAGTTTAGAAAAAGACTCCTGCGTTGGCGCCCATGAAGCAGATTCGGAGTAATGCACTCCGAGAGGCTGAGAGGCCTAGGAGGGTGTCGACCAATGCAGGGCAAGGAGTCTGTGACTGTCCACCAATCAGATCTACGGCTTAGAAGTCAGAAGCAAACAGCTGTACCAGAGTTGGGTGAGGGGTCCAGTAGCGGCTGGCTCGTCCTTTGGAGATGGGACCACTGAGCAGCAGTACACACCATGGGGCATGGGTCCTGAGGGTCAAGTTGTAGGGAAAGAAGAGTGAAAAGTTAGAAGAGGTGACAGAAAAGCAGATTAGCTGAGCAGAGGTGGGGGCGGGTCGCTACTACAGAGACAAAGAGAGAGGGGAGTGAATGTGAAATAGGGGCTGGGTGGAAAATTTGGACTTGATGGGATTACAGGGAAGTGGCACCAATCTGCCTCAGCCAGACTGGGCAGACAAAGAAAATGGAAATGAGCAGGCTGAGGGTCTGGAAAGAGCAGTCAGGAGCTGAGGAGGGAAAGTTAAGAGTTTGAGACACTATAGCAGCCGGGGATTTCAGGAAAAGGCAGGCGGGGGGGCTGGGATAGATGGAGTCAGAGTTACTGATGGCACAGAGGGTAGGAAAAGGTGTCGGGAAGATCAGAAGAAGAAAAAGATGTAAGGGACAAGAAAGCCAGCAGGTATACAGTTGGGAGGTGGGCTTTAGGCAGATGGGGGGCATAGAGAAAAGGCAGAGGAATTTACAGTTAGCCCCAGGGGGAAAAGCCGTGTCAGGGCCAAGCACTTCGGTCTGAGAGGGGCTAAGAGTGAAATTTAGGGACAAGGGAAGAGGGGAGCTTGTGGAGTGGAACAACAACAAGTGACATAAATATTATAAAGAGAGCAGTTTAAAAAAACAGAACAACCACATTACAAACTGGTTATTACAGATAGTACATATGAGTAAATTAACACAGTAAAATTACAAGGGTAAAAAATTATAATACAGCAAAAAACAACAGCAGTACATAAAAACACAATTAAATTTGGGCTGAAAAAATTCCCTCGTAGAGCAATGCAGGCAGGAAATAAGTTTAGAAAAAGACTCCTGCTTTGGCGCACAAAAAGCAGATTCGGAGTATTGCACTCCGATAGGCTGAGAGACCTTGAAGTGTGTCGACCAATGCAGGGCAAGGAGTCTGTGGCAGTCCACCAATCAGATCTGTGGATTAGGAGTCAGAAGCAAACAGCTGTACCTGAGTTTGGTGAAAGGTCCAAGAGCAGCCAGCTCGTCCTTCGGAGCTGAGACCACCGAGCAGCAGTGCACCCTATGGGGCATGGGTCCCAAGAGACAAGCTGAGTCGGGTGAGGGGTCCAGTAGCAGCTGGCTCATCCTTCGGAGCCGGGGCCGCCAAGCAGCAGTGCACCCTGTGGGGCATGGGTCCTGGGAGACAAGCTGTAGGGAAAGAATTAAGTAATCAGTCATAATAGAAAATAGTATGAATTATCAGAATTTACTTAAAACTTACATCTCTAGTCACTTACATTGTACAAATCTCTCCTAGGACATCAAAGGGATTGTAGACAAATAACAATAGAAGATGTTGGTTGATTTTTTTACGTTAAATTAAAACTTACATCTCAGATGGAATACTCTATTAAAGTTCCTCCTGGGTCAATGTGGGGATTGGAGAAATCAATTACAGGTGTATAGGCACTACAGTATCCAGCATTCTGAAGAGCACGATGAATTTATATGGGTTAATTTGAAACTTGTATCTCTAGTGCACTGTTTAAATTTCATCAGGACATAAAGAGGATTGGACACATTTACAATGGAAAATGTAATTAATGTTTCTAATAAAGAATAAAGAATATATAACTTAAAACTCATACCTTTTGTAGTGTATACTGTTTGAACCCCTCCCATGTCAACAACAGGATCAGAGACAATCTTTGGAAACTACTAAAGTTACAACAAGGGCTTATAGCCCAATTGGTCATTAAGACCAGCTGGATAAATGGAATTTAATATACAATTCATGCTGGAATGTTGTGACTTCGAGTTGGCTTGTCCTTGGATGAATATAAGTAACTAAAATGCTGCAGTGTGAATGATCGCACAAAAGGACTAGCCATCTCGCCTCACTCTAGCATGAATTATATTTTGATTTGATATTGACTTGTCCCTGGATTTGAACACTTAACACTCAGCATGCTACAAGACTCCTGATGACTTCTCCCATCCTGGTTGGCATGCCTAACCAGATACATCAATTTGTGCCGGAGTGATGCGAGTTGGCTAATCCTTGAAAAAATATGTTATAGCACACTTAAGCGCATACCAGATCAGTGCAGAGCCCAGTTAAGCACATAGTTATTTTAAGTCCTCATTTTTTTTTATTTCTTTCTATTCTAGAGCAGCTTCTTTAAATGCATAGTGCTGACTTAAACACATAGGCCCAGATATTCAAACTGCGCCATTCTGAGGTGCAAGCCCCTGCGCTGCTCAAAATAGTTGCTCAGGGGTGTGGCCGGGGTGATATTCAAAGGAGTTGCGCTATTGAGCAACTCCTTTGAATATCACCCCCCAGCCACAGCACTTGCGCATGGCGCAGTGGAACTTGCGCCACCGCAAGTTGCCAGAGTTGAGCATTAAACTTGCGGTGGCGCAAGTACCATTGCGCCATGCTCAAATTTCCGATATTCAAAAGGTGACATGCAAATGGGGCCATAATTTATGCAAGGTGCAGGGGGGGCCATTTGCATCTATTTATGGCCCCATTTGCATGCCATTAGCATGTAGGTGCGCCGATCCCCGAGGACTTGCGCCTGGCCGCCCTGCCAGGCAGCAGCCGCCGGGACCGACAAGACCCGCAGCCCGATCCAAGGGCAGTATCTCTGTAAGTCTACATTCCCCCACACACATCTCCCACAGCCTGATGGCGGGCATACAGTTACATGAACCCCCGCCCACATCTCCTACAGCCCGATGGCGGGCAATACAGTTCCATGAACCCTGCTCGCCACACATCTCCCACAGCGCGAGTCGCTGGCAGAACATGTATCAACCCCCAGTGCCCGATCACAGGCAGAATGTCAACCCCCAACCCGAATATCTCCCTGGTGGTCCAGTGGCCGTAAAGCTCCATCATGGGCAGAATGTCAGTTATAACCCCCCAAACATCTCCCATTCTGCCCGCGATCGGGCTTTACAGTCCACTGACCACCAGGGAGATATTCGTTGGGGGTTACATTCTGCCCGCGATCGGGCACTGGGGGTTGATACACGCCTGCCCTGCGATCGGGCTGTGGGAGATGTGTGGCGGGGGTTCATGAACTGTATTGCCCACGATCGGGCTGGAGGAGATGTGTGGGCAAGGGGTTCATGTAACTGTATTGCCCACGATCGGGCTGTGGGAGATGTGTGGGCGGGGGTGGTTCATGTCACTGTATTGCCCGCGATCGGGCTGGTGGGGGGGCACAGGGACCGAGTTGGGGGCCAGCCAGGGGTGGCAGCTGCTGTGTTGCGCCCTGCAATACAGCAGCTCACCTGTGGGTGGCCCTCAACTTGATCCTTTTTTTTTGGCTCAAAGTTGTGCAGGCGCAGGTTGGGGGTTGCGCCTGCACAACTCTGCACAACCCGACTGAATATGGGGTTGTGCAGTTTATGCATGGTTCCTCCCCCTCCTGTTGAGCATGCATTCATTTGCATTGCTCTTTTGCGCAACCTGTTGTCAGTGGCGCAACTGCCTCCTGCTGAATATCGCAGAATGGCGCAATGTAGGACTTGCGCATGCGCAACCCTGTTGCGCATGGAGCAACCCTTTTGAATATCTGGGCCATAGTTTTTTCACTGCCACAGTGCACTCTGAGCTCTGTAGTTTTTTCACTGCCACAGTGCACTCTGAGCTCTGTGTCACTGACAGAGCTCACCAGAATGAGATGTTAATTGATCCAAAAGTACATTGGCTGCCAGAGTATTTAAAGGGGTGTTAAATTGTTTTATTTGTGGTTCACAGTGGTGTCCCTCGCTAAAAAGAAGGAACTCACCCTCTTCAAACAGGTGTCTATTCTTGAGGCTTAATCTATGCCTGGCCAGTGGACAGGAGCATAATCAGGAACTTCAAGACTCTGTACGTAGGAGGCTGTTACATGGGATCATCACTTCCTTTGACCCAGGAGCTGCGGTTTCTCGGACGGATCTTGTTTGTAATCTTACCGTGCTCAATTCCATCCACATGTTGCTGCAGGCATGGGGTAATATACTGGGAAAACTAGTTTCTTATCCCCTGCAAAATGAAAAAATATGATGTTTTACAATATTTTCCAATATTTTACAGTCCTTTACAATTGCATATGATTTATTACTATTTGTTTTATTATTTATTTATTCATAGATCAGAATTACAATCCTTTGAGTCAGGGACTCATTTGCAAAGGCTCCACATCAGAATATAACAAACTAAGACCAAGCATTACATACATACAGATGATGGACAGGATCGAGGGGTGTAAAGACAAACCCCCGAGTCAAATTAGGCTAATAATAAGGTACATAGTACTATACAATTGCAATGTAGAGCAGCCAGGAACAGGGCCAAAGTGGACAGTGGGTTAGGTATCACTGTTGATAATGGGGGAAGGGTGATATTAGCTGCAATCACAGGTATCACAGGTGAGAAGTTCAGAGCAAAGAGAGGATTTAAAGGGGCCAGGTCTCACCTCAGATGAAACTGCAGAGGAGAGTTCATTCATCCAGAGGGGAGCTCTGTAGTAAAAGGACTATTGGCTGAGGGAGGTCCTGCAGTGAGGAGCTGGAAAGGAGGCCAGTGTGGTCCTTCTGGTGTTCCTGGAGTGGGAGGCTGTCTGAAGCAGGTGTCTGAGGCTTGGGGGTGAGAGACTGAGGGAAAGTTTTCTGGCAAAAAGACAAGTATAGCAGCTAAGCCTGCCTTCAAAGTTTAGCCAACCAGTGCATTGGTAGAGCTCACAGGTGTGTGTTCATTTGTCACACCCCAGGCTTTATTAAGGGAGACCCTAAGGTAGTGGAGGGAAGAGTTATCAGCAGCACTGTAGAAAATGATCCTATAATCAATTAGGGAAAGGATCGAGGAGGTCACTTCTAGTCAAAGTGCCTCTGAGGCCATACATCTCCTGTGCCTGTCCAGAAGCCCTAACCTAGAGTTGATGTCCGAGCTTAACAGGCCAATATGGTCATGGAATGTTAGGCGGGAGTCAAGGGTGATTCCCAGGTATTTGAATGAGGTCACTAGCTCCAGCAGGTTATGCTGGTAGGTAAGAATCTTAAGTGGAAAGTCCCTGTGATTGCTTTAATGGTGAATAAAGATCATTGCCTTAGTCTTTTTATAGTTTAGTATAAGTTCGGATAACCAGGCTTCAGCCTCAGAGAAGGATTGCTGGAGTGAGGATTGATGAGAGATGGGGTCAGAGTGACTGGTAAAGATTGCAGCATCATCTGCATAGAGCAGTAGCTGTCCAGAGCAAGCCTTAGGGACTGAGAGTTTAAGAATAGACTAAAAAGGAGGGGGCCCAGGATAGAACCCTGGGGAACCCCTGAGCAAACCAATCTATGGGAAGAAATGGAAGAGTTAATTTTCACTTGTTTGGATTTGTCACTGAGGTAGTTTTTATACCAAGAGGGCACCTCTAAGGATAGCCTAAAGGTGCTCATGGACTGGATGAGGAGAGCATGACTGACAGTGACAATTGCTTTAGTTAGGTCAACATACTGCATGCTGCACCAACTAAGTGGCCATTATCGATGGTCCTATTGATAAATGTTATATATTCAAGGAGGGTGGTGGTGGTGGTGGTGGTGGAGCTGTGTCCCTTCCTGGTGCCATGTTGTTCAGGGCAGAGCAGGTTGTGGTTTGTTAGACAATCAGTGAGTTGATCAGACACTATTTTTTCAAGTGCCTTAGAGAAGGGTGGGAGGATAGAGATTGGGCGGTAATTACTCGGGGAGAAGTGGTCCCCACCTTTAAAGATCGGCATAATTACAGATGATTTCCAGAGGGCAGAAAATTGTCCAAGGCGGAGGGACCTGTTGAGGAGATATGTAAGATGTGCGAGGGCAGAGTCGAGAGTGAGATGGAGGAGTTTTAGATCTAGGGTGTTTCCCAGAACTGTGGATAGGTAATGTCTGGTCTAAGTAAGGGAGACAGTCCTAAGTCTGAAAGGAGGGGTGTTAGTGGGTTGAGGGGGGCAGAGCTGGGTCAATTGGGGGGTCAAAGAAGTTAGGAGGAAGGCCATCACTGAGATCAGAGAAAGCTGAGTTAAGGGTATCAGCAATAAGCTGTGGTTCCTGTGAGGGACCCATTTACAAGGAGCTGGGCTGGTGGGGGAGATGGTCTTGTCATTGAGCTCTTTAATATTGTCCCAGAATTTATGTCCAGAACCCCAGGAGGAGGAGAGGGCTTCCTGGTAGTGGGAGAATTTTGCGTTACGGATTTCCCAGGTGCATTTATTCCTTGCCTCTCTATAGAGTTGCCAGACATGGGGTATGCAATATTCATTGGTGCATGAGCTCAAGCAGGGTTTGAGTGATCCAGGGTGAGTCATGGCCTTTAATCACCTGTTTGGTGATAGGGGCGTAGAGATCACAGGCTGAGTTGAAGGTGGTTATAAAGTGTTCTAGGGCAATGTCAATTGAGGGGGCAGAGTTAATGGGTGACCAGTCACGGTGCAGTAGGTGATGTTTGAAGAGGGAAAGGAATCTGTTTTGAAGGCGGCATTGAAAATTGAACTTGGGTAGGAGTTTGGTGATCTTAGTTGACCATCGGCAAGTTATCGGCAAATGGTCACTAAGGGCATTGAGGAGTATAGTGACTCCACTTATTCTAGTGGGACAATTAGTAAGGATGAGGTCTAGAAGAGTGGATGTCCCTTTTTTATGGTTTATTCTTGTGGGGGATAGAACCACTTGGGAGAGGTGCGTAGTGGCAATGGAGTCCTTGCAAGGGGCTGAGGAGGGTGCAAGCCAATTTATGCTGAAATCTCTTAGCACAACTAATTTACTGTTGCTAGGCAACTGGGAGAGGCTATTGAGGATGAGGTAAAGGCTGGCTTTTGATTACAGGGAGGGAGGGATATACACGGTCACAATGTGGAGGAATTTGCTGAGCAACAGATCTGGAGCTTAACCACGAGAGTTTGTGCCCTGTGGGAAGGGGAGGTGATAGAGACTTTAGTGGCTTGTAATGGGTCCCAATAATAGAGGGCACAGTCCCCACCCTTTTTACCCAACCTGTCGATTCTGAGGATGGAGTACCCAGGCAGGTGAATGGCAGAACTAGGGGTATCAGGGTCGAGCCACATTTCAGTTACCACAAGGATATCAGGTAGGGTTTGGCCATACAGCCTTGAAGAGTGTCATTTTTTTTTGCAGGCTGCATATGTTCATGGTGGCTATTAGGAGTCTGTCCACCTTACTGCAGGTAGCCGACAGGGTAGAAGAGGATCCAGGATTAGGGTGCACATTACCTGATACAAATAGGAGTAAGAGGGTAAACCAGAGCAGAGCTAGTCTGAGAAGCTTAGGTTTTATTTTTGTTGTTGGGGAGTGGGGAAGATTACTACCTGAAGTCGGGATGGGAAGGACTAGAACACATGGAGCAAGTAGGAGTACTCTGTGGGACTGGAGCTACTGGGGCAGGGTGCCCAAGAGAAAGGACTTGGTATGCATAGCAGGAGAGACACAGATATTTTTCCCTGGGTTTAAGGAGTGAAAGGGAGGATGACTGGCGCAGTCTGCGCCACAAGGGGGATGGGGGTATAAAGAGGGGAGAGTAAGGAGCACAAGGAAAGTTAAAATAAATGTGGATAATGGCATCGTCTCAAACGAGATATTGGAAGGTCTGAGTCACTTAATGATAATATCTGAAACAGTCCAAGGGAACAAGGCTAGCCAAATACCAGCCCAGTATTAATGAGGTTAAGTGAAGTAGTGGAAGGGTTGCTGCCTCCAGAGCACAAGGTACAGGGTTCAAGGCTCAGGGGGGAGAAAGCGGAGAAAGAAGGAAATGGGAGCAGAATCTGGGATTAAGTCACACTAGATGCAGGGTCTAGAACCAGGTGATGGAGTGTTGATGGAGGAAATAGAGACAGTGGGAATAGATGGTTTAGGGGGCTCTATACTGACACCTAGAGGTAGAGGTGACAGAGTATTGAGGAAGGAAACAGAGGCAGTGGGAATAAGTGGCTCTATACTGACACCTAGAGGTAGGATGTGATAACTAGCTAATGGTGAAGTAGACACTTGGAGAAAGTCACGTGACCTGATGACACAATAAAAAGAGGGCCAGCCTTGGGTGAGTGGCTGGGTGGAGAGTCGACGCAAGGTGTCGATGGGTACACACCCTTGGTGAGTAGCTCTGCAGGTCCACAATTACCTTTAGGGGCCAAGCACTGCCATCCGCTTCCTAGGCCGAATTGTTGGGGGGGGGTTCCAGCTGAGCAGCCTAGTATGGAGAGGGAACAAAGAAGGGGATTTGTAACATCAATGATGGAAACCTTCTAGTGAATAGTAAAGTAGTTTTCCCAGTGTGCCCATTCATGTCCAATTCATAAAAGAACAGTAGCAGTAGACTTTAAGCACCAAATCCCGGAGGCTCTAAGCTCTTTACAGTATCATAAAATACACATGCCGTTTATAAAGTAATATACATAAAATAAGTACAATTATAAATAATGTTTATAAAAAAAAACATGCAGTGCAGTATGCAAGATAAGTAAAGTGTGGCAGTTCAGAGATGCCAAAGGAAGAGGAAAGACTTCAGGCTTCTCTTAAAGCATCCACTGAGTTCAAGTTCAAAAATATTTATCTGTGTTGGCTATTAAAACCTTGTTAAATTGAAAAAGAAGAGTAACACAGTAGCATAAGTTTAATGTTAGGAGAAACAAGCAGTAAGCAAAAGACTAATGGGAATATATTTTTGTTCAGTCTGACTCGGGAGCGTTGGAGCAATACCTAGAGTGAAATGACAATAAAAAGGTAAAAATTAATAAAATGCAAACTGAACTTTTCTCCTTGCCAAGTAGTGTTAGGTAATATATTTCCTGAGCAACTGCAACATTTTGGCAAAGGCATTCACTATGGGGGAATGGGTGCATTTGCATGAATTACTACAGTGATAAGATAACAGCAATGGAAACAGTACACTGAAGGATATTACTATAATGTATAATATATCAGGAGGGACAGCATGCAATTAGGAAGTAAGGTTAGGCATGAAGTTAACTGTTTTTACCATTAGTGCCATTTATGTTGAGCTTGAAGGCACAATAATTTGACAACCGTGATTTTGATATCCTGGCTATTTTACAATATAAAATGAATTATTAATAATGAAGAAAAAAAGGACACCATTTGATCTCTGATTCAATAATGCTGCCGTTCCAAACCAAAGTAATTGAAGGTAGAATTCATGAAGGGGGCATTGAGAGTCAGTATGGCAATTTGGGGTTAGGGACAGTATGGTAATTTCAATCAATTCAGTTCACTGCGGGGAGGTTCTGATAGGAAGGGACTTTAATGAACTGTGCAAGCTGTGAAAACTTTCAGTACTTTTTAGAGGTATGCTGGGCATTGCATTAAGTAATTATCTAGTGTTGGTAGGTAAAAAAATCATTAATAAAAAGTGAAGGGCAACTGATAGGTGCCTCTTGGCTAACCAAGGGATTTATTGTGTAACTCCTTACTGCTCCAGAACCACTCAGCTTCACTTTGCAGTTCTCAAACACTAAAAAGCTACAATATGACTGGCTCTTGATTAGCCAACAGACATCTCTCAGTCATTTTGTACTTTTGTGCCAGAATCCTAGCAGACTGATTCCATGTTCCTGGCCACACTTTCTACACACTTTCCACACTTCAGCGCTGATCTACCCACTAAAATGTGTGATAGCACTGCAGAGAAATTGGAAGGGGTTGAAACATAATCAGAGTTGTTGCTGTGAGGGATTTTATTTTTAAAAGAATATGAAATAATGCTTAGTCTCACATGATTTAACTAAGTAGCTAAAATAAATGTGCATGTCCAGGCTTGCTGAAGCAGGGTTACTTTAGGTAAAAAATATAGCTGTGTAGCTGGATAAAACTAGTTAGAACTGGCAGTTGCTGTCTGATAAGAAAGAACTAAATAAGGTAAAAAACAACTCCATATAAGGAAAAATGCTGATAATAAAGTTCTGTGCATCTGTTGTAAGCAGAAAAATCAAGTGAAGCCACGCCAATAGTGTATAAAAACTGCTGTAAATTGTAATCGGAGAGCTTCTCCTTTGCAGAACTCCCGCATGCATGTGAAAGATTTGATCAAATAAAGCGACGTTAAGACAAAACCCAGTGGTGTGGTTTTTGCCCCGTGACGACGGGAGCGGTTGCTCAGGTAATACTTACAGTGAGAGAATTTGCGATCACATTGCCAGTCCTGAAAGTTATTACTATATTCATTGGTAGAGAGCTTTGCACAAAAAATCATTTTTCAGTGGAAATTCATGCATTTCAAAGAGCGCCCGTAAATAAGTCCCTGCTTGGGGTAGTGTTGGTTATATCACTTAAAATATTGCTTTGGTTTAGCTCGAGGGTCCTACCTGCTCTGTCTGACATCTATTATTTGGCTCACCTAAGGAAGTACTCAAGGATGAGGGGGTACAAGATGAAGCTGGAGGGAGGGCGGTTCAGAGGAAACGTGAGGAAGTACTTCTTCAAGGAGAGGGTGGTGAACAAATGGAACAACCTGGCAGCAGAGGTGGTGGTGCAGAAATGATTACAGGATTTAAGAATGCAAGGGATAGGCATAGAGGAATGCTGGTAGTTGGGGGGGGCACAACCTAGGATCAGTAGGGCATGTAAGGGCACTGTAGGCAGGGGTAATAGGGCAGACTAGGTGGGCTGAGAGGCCCTTCTCTACTAACAACTTCTATGTTTCTGTGTTTCTAAGGATCATTGTGGGTTTTTTAACAGTTAGTTTAATTAAAGGAAAGTAACCCCATGCCCCACCAGGAACCCCAATGCTAAGTCACACGCCAAAATCTGACTTCCACTCAGATCTCATGTTCCTTATTGTCAGCTTCAGATGTTTGGTCCCCCCGCCCCCCCCATAGCTCAAGTATTAATGACTACAGTAAGTCTAGCCAAAGTTATATAAAAAATTTAAAAATACTGCCAGCAAACACATGTCGAAAACAAGCACGCTGCCAAACTGTGACTAAGCCTGCAATGTGCGTGCTTAAGGTGCATGCAGTTACCACTTATCAGGAGCAACATGCCTCCTCTTCACTGAGAGGAGGAGGAGGAGGAGTTTTATTTATTTAGCACTCTATCACAGAGGCTCTGAGCACTGTACAAAATCACCAAAATAAATAACCAAAGTAATATAATTGTTTGCAATAAAAACAAACAACAAAAAACATAATAGTGCAAACTCAGCAGGCAGGATAAATTAAATACTAAAAACCAGTGGTGCTAATTTAAAGCAAATGCTTGTCTAAATACATATGGCTTTAGGGCCCTCTTTAAAGGCCTCCACCAAAGGAGACTCCGTCAGAGACCTGGGAAGCGAGTTCCACAGGACCGGACCAGCTACCTCAAATGTGCGGTCACCTGATGTCTTAATATTTAGAAAAAGTTGGCCAGCATTTCATTTATCTTCAACAGATTGCTCCTCTCCATTATTTATTGCTAAAGAAATTCCCACACAAACAAAATCTTTAACTCTTACAGTTCATCTGCCTCTGTAGCTTATTCCCTACTTGGAATAACAATGCTCTGTTGTGACATCACAACCTGTTGCCATGGGAATAACTGTGATGTCACAAGCAGAGTATTATGACATCAGGTTGGGAATTAGCCATAGGTGCTGATGAATCCTCAAGGAACAACTATTCTGTTTTCAAGCATGTGACCTCAATAATAAATTATGGGGATATGAAATACAGCATAAATAAGAAAAATAAGCAGCTTTGTGTCCAAATGTTATGGTTTTTCAAAGTTCTTCTTGAGGCATCAGTGGCTCTTTAATAGAATTTCAAATTTCGCAAGCAAAATGTTTTTTGCAGATTAATAGTCTGCAGTTTACGTAAATTTCAGGATTTTTTCTGTATTTTTTTTCTGGATCTTTTGTCACAAGGACCAATACAGCAACAAAACTAACATAAATTTCAGATTCTTTTTCTGCAACGCACTGCAGGTTTTACACAGAAAAGCTTTTTGGAATTCTGCAGAGTTTAAAAAGAAAGTCCCAAAAAGCATTTTAGAAGTGAAATTGTCATTCTGTATGAATTCCACTACCAGAATTCTGCTTTTTGCACAGCTCTAGTAGGTAGAACTTCATGGATAAGTCCAAGGTGCGTGAACATTTTGCATGTAGTTTTAATACCCACTGCGTGATTGCCATGCCTCCATGATGCTATGTCATTCCAAGCACTTTTGTTATTGCCTAAGGGGTCACAGTCACTGTTTGATAGCCTCCACAATGTAACGACGCATGTGATCAACCAGGACTGGCAAGCTATTTGGTAAACCCAACTGAAATCTGACACTGTGGAAATGTTCTACTCCCCGTTGATAGGCAGCCCATGTATGGGGTGCAATGGCTTTGCTTATCCACTACCAGGCTTCGCTGTCACCACCTCCCATAGGAAGGCTGGCACCGGTTGTGCCTCCAACTCAATGACAGGTGCCAGTTTTCGGAACTGTTGCCACTGCAAACTAGACAAACCATCCGCAATACCATTCTCCATTCCAGGAACATGCATGGTCTTGAAGGATGTTCGGCAACAAACACCTGAGTACAAATATACATATTAAAGCCCCTTTAGTGCCCAGTTGCCCATTAATGGTGTGCACCACCCCTGTGTTGTCAGACCTAAAGATCACCCCCCAGTTCTGCAGCCTGTGGCCCCTGCTACCAATGCCACCACTATGGGGAAAAAGTCCAATAATGTTATCTGCCTGGTGAGGCCCCCGTGGCCCATGAAGGGGGCCATGTCCCTGTACACCATGCCCCTTGAAAATATGACTCAAACCCCAGATCACCTGATGCATCCATAAACAGCTCAAGTTCATTGCTCTGAACCATTCACAGCCACATGGCCATACCATTAAAGTGGGTCAGGAAAGAATGCCAAATCACCAAATCTTCCCAAAAGCCTAGAGTCACCCAGATTCTGTGATGAGATTTTCAGGCCCCTACCCCTGATTTCACAATCCACCACAAAAAGGTGTGACCCATTGGCATGATCCTGTATGCGAAATTGAGATGACATACCAGCGGCTGTAGTTCTTTAGAGTGACTTTCTTCGCTACCCTGAACTTGCCCATAAGAACCCTCAAGGCTTCCACCTTGTCCTGCAGCAACCAATATTCCTGAGCTGCTGTGCCTAACTCAATGCCTAGAAAATACATTGCTGTGCTCAGTGGCTCTACTTTACCCAGCACCAATGGGATACCAAATTCCCAACACAGACTGAGAAATGTGTCCAGGTGGTCCCTGCACAGCGTGGAATCTGCTGGCCCCACAAACAGAAAGTCATCCAAGTAATGCAAAAACACCTAACACCCATGCTCCCTTGCTGCTGCCCAATGCAAAAATGTACTGAACGTCTTGAAGACTGTACAAGCCACTACACACCCTATATGTATGCAGTTATCCATGCAGTACTGTTCTGTGAATTTCATCCCCATGAGATCCCGATCTCCTTGGTGCACAGGCAATAGGTGAAAAGCCAACTCAATGTCTTCTTTGGCCATGAGTGCCCCAAGCCCTGCCTGTTGTACCATGTCCACCGCCCTGTCAAAGGATGCATACTATACTGTGGTAAAGCATGGGTCAATGTAATCCCTTTCTTGTCCTCTTCATACCTCAGAGTCAAGATGGCGGCGGCCACGCTGGCCTAACCATCTGTCTCCGGTAGTACTGTTTGTTTTTGGTAGCATTGTCTGCCTAGTATCTTCATTCGCTAGCTATGCTTATGTATTTTTTAATTTTGTATTTATTTTATGTTTTGCGATTTTAATTAGCTGCTGTTGGTGCTTCATTTGACCCGCGAATTACGGCTTAGCTCCGCAGTCCTGTTTGGAAGTCTTTGGAGTTTTTTTGCGGGCTTCGTGGGCTCAAACCAAGCATGGTGAAGTAGCAGTGGATGTTAATCAGTCCCTGCTTTAAGTGGGAATACTGTGAATACTGTTTGCGAGCTGACCCTGTCTCTGCCGTTACGATTAATGTGACTGGATTGCATTTTAAAATCCCCTGGTTTGTTCATTCCCCGGCAGTACCTCTGTATTCTGTTGGGTTCTGGATGACTTTTAATTAGGGTCCATTGTCAAGACTTTCAGCTGTGGACCTAGTAGTGCTGCCTATTGCACTGCTTTTAATTACTCGACCGAGGACCTTGGAATGTTTCTTGAAACGTTTTGTGCTTGACTTCAAGAGGCCTAACCAGGAACTGTTGTTTCTGAGGACACACTTGGACAGAAGGTTTTGTATTTTCCTGGGTGATTTTTGGAGTTCATTTGCTGTGGATTTACTATCCATGTCTGACTGACCCCGACCAGCCTATTGTTGGATCCGCAGGCTCCTTGAGGGATCTCGGGGGTTTCTGTCACACACAGGGTTGGGGAGTGGGGCCAGTTGGAGGATTGGTCCGTTGTTCCCCTTCCCTAGATTTTTGGGGTGGTCAACCAGAGGACTGGCTTGTCCCATAGTCGTAGTGATGTGCCACCAACTTTCTGAGTTATTTTCCCTCGTAAACAGCTGAAGGGAACCGACGGCCGATGGTGGGTCTTTCATTTTAGAAATCTGAAGCTGAAGACTGGGATTTGCTGAGTTCTTGATTTTTTGGATATTTGACTTGGGATAATGAACTTTGCGACTTGAATCACTGAAAGCTGTGTGCTGGACGTCTACTGCTACCTTGAATTTCTTCTGACAGCAAGTACTTTTTAATTTGTGTATACTGCCAGTCTGAACTTCTGTTATCAAGCTCTTCTTATTTTACACTTGTGGAAATTACACGAGTAGTGGGAGTGCTCAGTAAATCTCTGTAATCTCACCCTTATGTTGATATTTGTGAGAGACTTATCTGGAGGGAGGTTTTCAAATTATTTCCTTTTATTTATTTTTAGCTTGTTTGGTTTATTATTTTTACTTCTGATGTGTATTTATTTGTTCAGTAAATGTCTGTAAACTCACCCTCCTATTGATATTTGTGAGAGATTTGTCTGGGGGGTGGTTTTTCAGATTATTTTTATATTTCTTTTAGTTTGTTACTGATAGTAGCACCAGGAAGTGAGAGGCCTGGGTGCTTTAAAATTGCTTTTGTTAGTTTTATATGTTTGTCCCCCAGGTAGTGAGAGGACCTGCGGGCTAAATATAGTTTGTGGTAGGGGGTTAGGTAGATTTTAAGTTATTTAATTTAGTTACTTGTTATTTCTTGGAGTAGGTATAGATTATTTAGTTGGGGGAGCGTGAGGAGAAGCTTAAGATAGGCTATAATTGTTGGGTTTTATAATTATGGTTATTTTAGATTGTGTAGTCAGATTTATACTGTATTGTTAGGCTGTGGACCTGGGATATGTGTCAGTTTGTTATCCCCCTGGTCATGCGCTATTCAGCCTCCTCTCTCCATGCTCTCCACCCTTTTTTCCCTCCTCCATTGGCTTTTTCTACCTAAACGTTGTCGGGCTTTGAGTATTGCCCGTAAGGGGGGGAGGGGGTGGGGGTGCGTGAACAGTGGAGGCTGGAAGAGCGGGATACTGTCATCAGGGTTGTTAAGACCAGAAGTTGCCCTGGGGCAAAGTGGAGCCTAGAGCGTGGGCCATCCTGCTTGGTCCCCATACCCAAGGGCACCATCGTTGGTGATGGGCAGGTAGTCAGGGCAGCCCAGGAGTTCTGTCCAACCTGGGCACTGTTGTGCAATGCCAGATCTGTCAGGAACAAGACCACAGTGATTTTGGATCTTGTTGGGTTGACAGATCTGGCTTGTATCACCGAAACCTGGCTGGATGATAATGCGGGCCCAATATTTGAGGTGGCAATCCCAGCCGGGTATGCGGTGATACATCGGCCAAGGTTGGACCACGGGGATGGAGGTTGCGGTCTGTTTCGAGACCAAATTGGAACTCACCAGTGTTCCAGTTGAGGAGGCCAGTTCATTTGAATGTGCTGTAGTAGCAGGTGTGGGCAAGAGAATTGCTCTCATCTACCATCCACCCAGAGATGGGAAAAAATTCCTTAAGGAAGTGGTGGACTTCATCATTGATAAGGCATTTGAGTCATCCAGGCTGATGGTCCTGGGTGACTTCAATGCCTGGATCGACGATGAACTCTCGCAATTTGGACAACACTTCCTCCAGTTGATGAAGTCACTGGGCCTGACACAGGCGGTTACCACTGCTACTCATAAGTGTGGCGTTTCTCTTGATCTGGCCTTCCTCCTGGGAACAAGGCCTCTGACTCGGGGGTGGAACCAGTCAGATGGTCTGACCACTATACGGTGAGGTGCAATTTTGGCACCCCCCCTTGTAGGCTGACCACTGTGGAGATGGTCAAGTAACGACCTTTACAGAATGTTACTTCTGATGGCTTTGCTGCGGTGCTTGACCTATCACAATTTCCTGTGCATTGCAGTGATCCGGAGGCTTTGGTCTTGGCATATAACAATGCCATTACCTCAGTCCTGGATTCTATTGCTCCAGTACATTGCTCCCTTTGCCCTCGGGCTCCGTGGTTTTTATGGAGTCTTGAGGGAGTTGCGGTGACTAGGACACAGGTTAGAATATTGTTGGTGGAAATCCGGCTTATATGCTGACCATCCTAGACTGTTAGAACACTATCAGTTCTATCAGTCAGAAATCTCTCGTAAGAAGGCGGAGTTCCTGTCTGGGGAAATTTCAGCTGCTCAGAATTGACCAGCTCAGCTTTTCAGAACTGTGGACAGGCTGTGCAACCCAGCCTGTCTGCAGCTCTGAAAAGCCTTTTCACAATTACAGTGTGATGAGCTTGCTCGATTCTTTGCTGATAAGGTGGCTGGCATTAGGTCGGAGATCCACTTGACACATTCTGTGCGAGTTGCTGGGGATCAGGGCTTGGTCACTATCCCTCCGTTTTCCTAGAGTACCTTCGACCATCCGTAAATCATGGATGTTATGCGGATTGTCCAGGGGATGCATCCTACATGCTGTAGTTTAGACCCGGGCCCTACATCCCTGATTATGGGTTGTGGTGATTCTATCGGCCTGGTTCTGGAACAAATAGCCTGGTGTTCCCTCAACTCTGGTGAATATTCCTGCCTCTTGAAAGAGGCAGTGGTGACACTTTTGTTGAAGAAAGCTTCTCTGGACCCAGACTCTCTTGCAAACTGCAGGCTTATCTCAAATCTACCCTTTGTGGAGAAGTTGATCAAGAAAGTAGTGACTGCTCAACTGGAGAACCATTTGATCATCCATACCATCTACGAACCACTCCAACCAGGTTTTCAAAAGAGGCATAGTACTGAGACTGCACTGGTTCGGATGATCAATTATTTCCTGATGGTGAGAGACCAGAGAAAATGGTCCATTTTGGTACTTTTAGATCTGTCATCAGCTTTTGACACCGATGACCATGGGTTTCTGCTTGAGTGCCTGAGACTTATCTGTGGACTTTCTAGTTTGGTCCACAGATGGTTTACTTATCTCACTGGAAGAACTCAGAGGATAGTGTCAGAGTTTTTTTCCTCTGACCCCATTTCTCTGTCCTGTGGGGTCCCTCAGGGCTCAGTATTGTCCCCCATGTTGTTTGCGGTGTTCATGCTTCCCCTCAGAGACATTGTGAGATGGTATGGGCTGAGGTTTCATTGTCATGCCGATGATACCCAGCTATACCTGTCTTTTGGCCCCGACCAGGAAGGAGCAGTCTCGGTATTTTATCACTGCCTCAGGGAAATCCAGGATTGGATGAAGTCCAGTTGGCTGAAGTTGAATTCCGGGAAGACGGAGGTGATGGTTTTGGATCCAGATCACTGGATAGGGGGGCTTGACGCAGACTGCCCCTAGGACTATTCCTTGGGGATGCTGAGCTTCAGGTCTCTGAACAGGTGCGAGACCTAGGGGTGATGTTTGACGTGGGGCTGACACTTCAGACTCAGGTGTCAACTGTCGCTAAGTCATCTTTTTACCATCTGAGAAACATCACTAGGATCAAGCACCTTGTTCCATCTGGCGATCTGACTACATTAATCCATGCCTTTATGACCTCATGTTTTGATTACTGCAACTCGCTTTACTTTGGGCTTCCGGGGGTTGATATCCGACACCTGCAGCTGGTGCAGAATTCTGCAGCCCGGTTGTTGATGGGGATTCCTAGATCTTCCCATATCACACTCGTGATGCGGGAACTGCACTGGCTGCCGGTTCAGTGGTGGATCACCTTCAAAGTTGGGTTTCTTGACATATAAAGCCCAACACAAACTGGGCCCTGACTACCTGAAAGAGCTCCTGATTTCTTATCACCCTGTGCGACCACTCCGCTCGGCTGATGAGGGGATGCTAGAGATTCCGAGGGTGACTTTAAAATCTGCCGGGGCCCATGCTTTTATGTTCGCAGCCCCATCCCTCTGAAATTCTCTACCCTGTCGGATTAGGGAGTGCACGACCGTGGGGAGCTTTAAACGGGCCCTAAAATCATTTCTTTGGGTTAAAACATATGGTAGTGATGACTGCTGATCTGTATTGTGTATCTTATGATGAGGACTTTGTTTTAATTGTGTCAATGGTTTTAACTGTACTGCGCCTTGGTATTTGAAAGGTGCATCATAAATAAAGTATTATTATTATTATTATTGTTATCATTTCCCAAGTCAACTTCTGGGTATGAGAAATGATTAATCATGTGGTATTCCCAAGGTGCTTTTTGGGAATCAAGCCATTAGGCAAAACCTGTAACCTTTGCATTGGCAGAGATGGAAAGAGGCTGCTAACCCTACTTAATGCTATCTCCTTTTGAAGTTTTTGCCATGCAATGTCAGGGCAATCCCTGGTCAATGTAAGGATCTCAGCTTCATATCCATGATGGGAACCATCATAGGGAATCCTTAAGCTGACCCAGAACCCCTCCTTGAGCAGCACCACCGCCTGCTGATCCAGGTACCGGGTGAACAATGGCCTAAGTTGCTCCACCCTTATTGGAGTGGGGAGTCTGCCTCCTGCCTGAGTGGCCTTGCCTATTCCAAAAGGGATGCTGGCCATTTTGACCTCCTGAGCTGCCCTGATCTTGTTTTCCTGATTGAATCATCAAAGGGGGTGCCCCCGGCCGCTGGAAAAACATTTGTGCATGTAGCAGCATGAGGTCTTCGAACAAGTTCCGTGACTGAACCAAAAACAAACTTGTCCCACAAATCCCCTGACACTCCCCCATGAATTACCTCTGCTGGCACCCCACTGGCAGCTCTAATAAGTACTCCGCTAGCAGTAGAACTCACCCTTCCGTCATGCATGACCTCATCCATTAGGGGCATTTCTAAGTGGCCCCCAATCCTTCCCCTGGTCCTGCTGTATATGTCGACAAAACTCCTCATCATACTTCAGCCATCATTAAGACACGACATGCCTGTATGTATACATGATTCTGTGCAAATAATTAAAGAGGCCAACACTTTTTGAGGGGTCACTTCACAGATGGTACTGGCCAAACTATAAAACCCGCTAACCAGTTATCGAAGGAACATTCAACTTTGATCTTCTTCATTTTCTTGGATTCCTTGGGCTCACTGAGCTGACTGAGTAGGGAGAAAGTATCTATGTACTCTCTAGCGCAGATCTGTTGACAGACTTTGTCTGTCAGGTGAGAACCCACTGGTTCAGCCACACTAAAATAGGTGCTTGGGGTTTTGGGGATATATCCCCCTCCTTGGCAGAGTGCAACCCATCCGTTGCTGGCCCAGTTGTCCTCTTTTGAGGCTGCCCTTGCATGGCAGCTGTGAGGCCCATTATAGCCTCTAACAACTTGTCAAGCTTCTGTTCGGCCGGTGTCCCACCTTGCGCTCCCGGAGCAACCCTAATTGGTCCTGCTGGTGGAGGCTGTTGAGCATCTATGACCACCATCTCTGATTCTGGTGGAACTGATACTGCTGGTGGTTATGGACTGGGATCAGGGTTTGGGACAGGCTTCATGGGAATCGGGGGGGCTTTGTTCCTAAAATCTTGTAACAACATTTCCTGAAATTCCTTCTCCAAGACTACATTAACCTTAACTTGATACCTCTTACCTGGCTTACCCTGGTTGGTCATAGTCTTGGTCGGAGGTTCCGTCTTGTCCATGGTATGCTTTTGCTTCACTGTAGGCTGTGCTGGTACAGGGGCAGGTGTCCCCTTTAAAGAAGCATCTAACCATGTTTGTCCTTTCTTTGCATACATTGCCCACAGCTACTGCTCGAGGACCTTAGCTGCCTGGGTCTGGGAGCTGGGAGACTTCTTGCTCGGCATTGTAGATATGGCAAGAGATGAAACAACAAACTGCTTTCAGAAAAGAAACAACCAGTTAGTTATACCATACCATTAGGACTGACTACTTCTGACTCCTTCACTGCCCCTGAAAACAAGTTTTTTGTCTGTGTACAATTATTCCTCCTATTCATCATGTTTCCTTTTATTTTATTTTTTTTTACTGGTTAAGGCACCAGCTCCAGGGCAACCTCTGCCTGCACTTGTGTCTAATTGACTTGTCTATGCACAGTAGCCCAGCTTCTCCTTGTGGTAGCTACATCTGTGTAGTAGCATACTAGTAAATATTTTTGCACCAGCTCAACTACCTCCCATTGTAATTATAGGCTATTCCTTAATCAGCTGCTGGAATGTCCTTTCTACCATGTAGTTTTTGCATTAATTATCTACTGCTGTACTGTAATATTCATGTTCTAACTAGCTACATGATTTGCCTTTCTGTAATACTGTATTGATTTATAGATGTATTTCTCTATTGCCCTTACCCCCAGGACGCATCTGGAATCAAGCGGTATTCTGCTTAGTATGCCTTCCTGGTAAACCTTTTAAATAAATAAATAAAACCTGGCAATTCTAAATTATTAAGTCCCTGCCAGGATTTAAACCACTGAGATCCTTAACCTGCTAAGCAAAGACTCATTCTGTGTGCCACCAAGCGGCCAGGCAGAAGTTAACTGATGTGTATGAATCACCCATATGCCAATGGTGCTTAAAAGAAGCAAACCCTGTTCTGCTGTATGTTTATTTATTTAAAAATTTACCAGGAAAGGCATACTGAGCAGACAACTGCTCGATTCCAGATGTGTCCTGGGGTGCCATACTGTTTCCAGTTGCCATCTCATTTTTTTTTTTTGATCTGCTGATCTGATCACCAAAATGTCATCTTTGCTTCACTTGGGTTACCCTATACTCCCACCGATCTATTTTTGTGCTTAGCAGAAAGCCTTCAGTGACTCCCCAAGTTACAGGGCCTGCTTTCCCACCATCTGCCACCGGGTGGCACCAATACTCCATGAAACCTTGCTTATTCAGCGCCTTTAACATAACAAGGACTGCCCAATTCGGGTTGCCCCCAGTCCTGTTTTAATTTTTATTTATTTTTTTTTTGGGGGGGGGGGAATACCCTGCAACAATTTTAATGTAAGACAATGTCAAATCACCAAATAAAATGAAAACTAAACAAAGTTATACAGAGCTCAGTTTACAAACACCCAAGTGGAGGTTGTAGAAATCAAACCCAAGTCTCCTAGATGTGGGCTATCTGTACACCACCTGTGTTCAAGCCTCTGAGCTATCCTGCCAGCTCCCCTCAGACAGGCTTTTGCGAAGGTCTATATCTTTGATTATTAGGAAAGCACATTTTGCCTTGTCCCCAAAATCTCGATTATCACAGTAAATACTGCACATTCATTGAAAAACATTCCCCCGATTGCACATAATGGTCATCGGTGTCCTGCTTCCACTAGTTAATGAAATTTCTATCGATTAACAAAAAAGGAAGGGAGGAAGGCACGTGATGCTGGTGTTCAAACTCTGCATAAAAAAGCTGCAGCTCCTTGATTTTTTTTCTACTAAACCTGACAATCCTGGGGAACCAAATCATACCGTGAGAATATTGTAATGCAGCTGGTAAGCACTGCATGCCTACCATAGCCCCTGTGCTAACAATCATGCTCAGGTTCTGCCTGGAGGGACAACTATGCAGATACACTACTATACTGAACTCTATATGAGCAGTAACTGCAACCTCTAACCAGTATGGATTTCAGCAGAATTTAGCGGGAAAAAAAAGCATTCCATTTCTAATGCTTTCTGCCCAGTCTCCCTCAGAGCACAGCCCTGTGCACTCATGTTGCTGCTTGTATCCCCACTATCTGCCAGCACAAACTCGCAGTCAGTGGCTCAACCCCCCCCCCCCTCCCCGCCACCCCCCACCGACTGGCCAGTTCAGCACTCCATGTGGCCAGCCATTTTTTTTTTAACATACAGGCAAAAGAGAAGTCAACTATGCACCAGCTGTGAAGCTGAGAACAGTGAGGATCAAATCCTTCCAGGAGGGCTGGTCCCTGACCCACTCAGCTGATCGTGCTCTTTTTTTAATTTTTTATTATATGCCCAACTGTATGCAGCGCTATTCTGCTGATAAACCAGGAACTGCCTAACAGCCATCAGTCAGGGGAATTGGGAAATGCATGGGGCAGACATAAGGCAATCCTAGTGGGGGCTAGGAGGAAGTAGGCTGTTGGTTAACTAGGATCTGCAGCTTATCCATTAGGTAGGAAAATGGGCAGACTAGGTGGGTCAAGCGGTCCTTATCTGCCATCAAATTCTATGTTTCTATGTTTCTATTCAACTGAGCCCCCGCCATGAGCAACCAATAAATAACCATCTTTTTCCCATACCTTGCCACAAGCAGCAATCTCTGGAAGCCAAACCCCAGCTGCCTAGCCAGCCAAGATGCCATGCCATGTGGCCACTAGGCCCGCCTCCCCATTGCTAGCAGCATGGAGCAGCTGCCCAGGCCCACTAAAGGAAAACCCTGCCCGCTGCCCCAACCTCGCAGTCAATTGGAATGCCATGCCACATGGCCGGCCTTTGTTTGCAGGTCACCCACTTTGCAACCAACCATCTGACCGAGTAACTAGGTAATATTTTAGTAGAGAAAGGTACAATTTTGCAGAGTCACCGACTAAGTAAGTGTCTGCTGTGTAGATATTCTAGATCTACATTATCACTGAACTTTCACATTGTGTGAATATCTTTCATTTTATTTTCTTACCGTGGATCTGGCAGGGTGAAGGACCCACATGCAGCAAATGTGCCAACAATGGAATGACTGTTGAGCTATTCTAGCCTCGCAGACTCCGTGCTCGCACTGCCCAGTCCACCAGTGCACTGCTCCACATGGGCAGCCATTGTTCCCCCACAGCACAGCCGTAGCTCTGGGACCAGACAAACTGGCTGACCTATTACTGTGCACGGGAATCCTGGCATCAGGCACAGCTTTTAGCCAAGCAGCACATTCTTAAAACCCACAGATTTAAGCCCAAATAGACTCCATACATTACTGATACTCCAATGTGATCTGGCTGTTATTGTTGCTGCTGGCTTGACGTGATTTTAATTTTCTGGCTGGAGGGGTCAGAGTGAGGGGGAGCCCCAGGCCTGGCTCTTTTTAATCCCTCAGTCTCCTCCCACCAGCCCAAAGTCCCTGCCCTATAGGTGGCCTTAATGGTCCCTCCCTTCCCTAGCTAGCACCCACCTCCAGGTGGGGGGGACCCTCCCCCACCTGTCCATCAGGAGGCTGATGGAGTGGGCAGACAATGGGTCATATTCTGCTATTCTGTGGCAGACGTAATTATTAAGTTTGCCTACCTCCTCTTAAATGCAGGATGAGGCAGAGTGTGATGTGGGGTTCAAAATGCATTAGTTGAGTCCAAGCTATTAAAATTGATTACACTGTTAGTGCACTGCCTATAATTATTAGTAGCATATAGAATTAGTCAGCTATCGCGTCTCATGTCTGAAGTACTTTGCTTGTCTTTTCTGGTTTGCTAATAAGATTTTCTAACGGACATTACTCGATCAGATGTGTGGAACAGCACTCTGCATTGAGGCTGACAGAGTTAGTTCTGTTCCTCCTTGTATATCATCAGCAGTGTGACATCACTGACCAAGATATTACTAGTAACCAAGAAGAGCCAAGCTCCTGCTGCTTGATCATTGACTTGTGACAATTTACCAGTCTCGCAACAGGGCTTGTTATGTAACAAGGAGTGAGGTCACATGCTGATAATGTAATGGGAGGAATTTATTTATTTATTTAGTTTTTGTTTACCAGGAAAGGAGGACTAGACAGTTCTGCTTATTTTCAGCCTTGTCCCAGGGGAGGGAGATACAGATGGATGCCAACTGACATTGAACCAGATTAAGCTGTTGGTGGTATTTTTAGTGAATAAAACTGAATATGTCTGTTTCCAGATACAGCACTGTCCTTCACACAGCACCCAGTACTATTAGGCAGAAAACCATTACTAAACACCTAGAAAAAGAAAGACACTTCACAAATACAAAGTAATAAGGGACTTCTTTCAAAAAATTTTAACATTGCCTGCCTGCTGTTTTCTGCCACTGCTAACTCTTTAAAATGAATTTGAAACTGAAATAACTTCTAAAAATAACTAACAACTTGAAAATAATATTGTCTAGTTAACTGTATTAGCTATAAAATAGTTTTTGAAATCACATTTAAATGTGAATTCCTTCGCTTAATGGGACACTATAAACAATGTCAAACCTGGCCTAGAAAGACATTGAATCCCCCTTATGTGAACACATTTGGGGCAAAACACGTTCTCGTGAACAGAATGCTCTTGGAGGCACAATGACTTATTACCTTGTTTAATGCCATTTTATATGCCAGTGACCTCAAACCTTTCAAACTGGTCTGGCATCCATACATACTGTATTGTACCACTTAACCAGAAGCACCAAGTTTTGTCAACAGCGACAATGCTGACCTCCGCCATAGCGATGGCACAATACCGACTCAGGTATTGTGCAGCCTGTTCTATGGGTGTTTTCTGTGGGGCTGCCCCCACACCCCTATGCAGGAGCTCAGCCCTCACCCCCAGACTTTAGGATTCCAACTCCAGGTCAGAGTTGGTTCGGGAGGGTAGAACACTGGGGGATGGTGAAACACGGAAAAAGGACCATAGCCATGAATGTCGCTGTGAGGGTCTTTTTTCCTGTTTCGCCATCGGGGTGTTGATGAAAAGGGGTGCACCGCTCTTAACCTATTGTCACAGAAATTTGGGGTGCACCCATTTAAAATGTGGGACAATGTTAGACCTTGGTTCTCAAAATATAGGAACATGTGGGACACTGGCCCTGGAAAAGATGAATGTTATCATCAAATTTTAAGATAAAAGTTCAGAATATCATGCAAACTGGTGCTTTTATTTATGCAAACTTTTTTTTGCACCTCCCCTTCTTCCTGGCTGCCCACTCCTTCAGGTCTCCATTGTCCCTCCTGACTGCCTGTCCTGACTCCCATACCAGCTACCAACCAGACGGGTCCCCCACCTCTGAGGGGGAAGGCACCAGCAGGGGCAACCAGTGCTACTCTATTGGCCTGGGGTACTGCTGAGGTGTGGTGGTCATGGGATTGGCAGCAGTGGAGGATAGAGAGACCATCATCTGGCCAGCCAGGAAGTGTTTTCCTGGTTTTCTGTGGGGAGTGATGTCCTGACATCAAGACATATGTCGACGTCTGTCACTCCCCTTGAAAAGTGAGCCTGGCCGTCACTGCTGTGCTCCCAGCCTCTGCCAGGAGTCAGCATGCGCCAGTGTGCATCCCCATCCTCCCCCAGAGAAGGAGAGCTGTCCCTGGACACTCCATCCTTCTCCCCCCAGCTGGTCCTCCAGTGTCATGAGTCCATTCCCGAACCCAGGTCACCGGTGTCACAGATGGAAATCCAACCGCTGTACCGACGGGCCGGCCCTTATTTATGCAAACTTTAAAGGAAAACAACACTTACTGAAGTGTGCTCCCTTGCCGTTATGTAAGCCCCCAATTAGCAATTCTTTAATACTTATTTATTTCAATTTTGATGACCAGTAGTAGCAATTATCTTTAAAGTAGTAAACTGGAACTTTTGTTTTAACAAGGCTGCCCACCATTCTCACGGGCAGCCTCTCTCTCTCTCTCTCTCTCTCTCTCTCTCTCTCTCTCTCTCTCTCTCTCTCTCTCCTCCTCCTCTCTCTCTCTCTCTCTCAATATGCCTCAGCACCCTGCTGACTTGAAGCACTGACAGGCCACCTCAACACATTGATTTTTATGTGGCAAGCTGTCTTTGTAATGAAGAGGACAAAAACCTTAATTTTTTTGGGTGAACATTTCAGTTCCATAGACAACAAATTCATCACTGGATACAGTCAAAGTATGCCAAAATCCATGGAAACACATTATTTCCCTTTGTTCTTGGTTATCTCTTCAGTCTAATTGCATTAATGTAATAATTGGTAAATATAGTGGGTAGTCACAATTCTGTGGATCAAAAAGAAGGAGTGTAATCACAGTTCTGTTTAGCAAAAGGAAGGAGTAACACAGCAAACAGGTTAATACAATCCATCCTAAAGGTTACATTTTTAAAAGCCTATGAGTCCTTTAGGCCATGGTTACTTTATTGAAAGTTTTAGAACTTTTAAAACAGTTTTTCAGGCACATGCATAAGGTTTTCAAAGGACTACCACATTTATGTTGTTCTGGTCCCATTCACGATAATCTGAACAGAGGTGCTGATAGTAGCTTAAAAAACAGCCTACCATCATAAAGTACTGAGCATGGGTTAAAATTTATTTCTGGAACGAAGTGCCACCTTGCCAGCATTGTGACACAATTCATATCACCCTAAAATAGATTCTTATTTAATTTTTTAGTCCACATTTTTTTTCTTGCATGTGAAGGTCCAAGACTTTCTTTAATGGATCACTCTGGATCAGGCACCTGGTCCCACCTAGTGATCTTCCAACGTTGGTCCACACCTTTGTGAACTAGCGCCTTGACTACTGCAATGCCCTATATCTGGGGCTACCAATGGTTGATATCCGCTGATTGCAGCTAGTGCAGAACACGGCAGCCAGGTTGTTGACTGGCTTGTCTAGATCTAGTCATGTTACTCCTGTGCTCCACGATCTGCACTGGTTGCCTGTACATTGGTGGATCACCTTCAAGGTTGGGTTACTGACCTATAAAGCCCTACACTTGCAAGATCTTCGTCATCCATATTGTTCCCTCTGCTCACTCCATTCTGCCAACAAGGGATTGCTAGAGGTTTCCAGGGTTCGACTGAAGACCTCAGGGGCCCATTCTTTTGCATATGTGGCCACAACCCTATGGAATTCTCTACCTCATCAGATTAGAGAGTGCCTGACCATTGAGGGTTTTAAATCTGCCCTTAAAATGTATCTAGTCTACCTAGCATTTCCTGATTTCCTGATTCCTGTATTGGTTAGCCTACCGCCATCTTTGAATCTGTTATCTTAAGATCAAATATTTTAATAATTTTATATTTGTTGTTTTATGGACTTTTACTGTTATGATTTGTAAAGCACTATTATCTTTGGAATAGCACTTAAGAAATATCAGTTTGCTTGCTTGCTCTGTCTTTGTGCTAGATAAAGAATTCTGCTCTATCTGGGTGCCCGCCATTACCACCACCCCTAATCCTTGTGTGGCTTCCCCTCGCTCCATTCCAGCCCTATCTTGCACCATCTTAGTTTCCCTCCTTGTGAATGTGAAGTGGACCAGGTAAGTTCTATATCATCATAGTGCCTGCTAGAGAACACTTCCCGATCGTGTTTATGGAGAGGCAAGCTCCTCCCCAACAGGCTTTTGTTAATGAGACAAGTTCGTCGGGTTCAGAGGCGGGGCATGGAGACAACAGAAACATGAGTACCCTGATGGTGGTGGGTGGCCACATCATCAGCCTGGCCATCCTGTTATGGTGATGCCCTCCTCTCCCTTCCAACCTTCTCTATCCTTCATATACTACATTTTTCTAACAGCAATCAGCAAGCTGCGTGAACTTATAGTTCAAGTCATTAGCCAAAACATGCTACTTCAATTGCTGATACTGGAACTTGAGGTAACTTGTGGCCTGACCATGACATCTTCCTAGCATCCAGAAATTACTAAGTGTTAGAAATTTTAGGCAAGAGCAATCACTGTGCTCCTATTGTTAATCCTGCCAGTGAACTGCCTTTACACCATCCCCTATCATGACTCCCATCCCAACAATACTGGGGTCCAAGTAATTACGCAGAAAAAACTCCCAGCAGGGACCTTTCTCTACTCCACGGCTGCACTGTGGGGTGTGGGACTCCTTGCATTGCTGACTAGTTGCTGATATGTGGATGGCTGAATCATCATGCTTTCCTGGCCCTCCAAAGCTGTTATTCCATATGGCCCATCCCATCATTTAGACATTAGGCTGTATCCCAGGCTGCATACCTTACAACTGACCAGTGAGGCAGGGATGATGTGTGATCATCCACAATGAAGGCCAACCTGATTCCCATGTCAGAAGTTACTAATGCAATATAATACGCAGACCCCTCCCTCCAAACTTTAATCAAGTTGCCTTCATAGCACACCTTCGACTTCTCCAGTCCAGTACAAGAGTTGGATTTAGGATTATAAATCATGATATCATTGTTAACCAATCAAAATACAGTAGAGACTGCATATTCAGCATTAATTCAGCGCTGCATTCCCAATTCATTCACATTCAAAAGAGACAGTGTGTTCAGACTGGCTTCTTAGAATTTTCAGCTTCATTGTGAGTGACTTACTAATACAGTGCTTGTAACAAAATGTCTGCAAAATGGTAATGCATAACTCACTGTCACAGTTCATTTACAAGTCACTTGTCTTCCCACAAGTCAGTGCATTTGCTACTCAAATCACAAAGACAGTATGTAGTGTAGTTTATTGCTAATTATATCATGGGCTCCAAACCAAAGCCAAAATCTTGCACTATGTATGGCTGGCTGGCACCTTTCTGACATGGTAAATCCTATGATATACCCACAGCAAAGGTGCCAGTCAGTCCCATCTCTAAAATCCATCTGGCCTACAAAATTCAAACCAGAGAACCGCCATATTGAATTACTCACTAACCGGTGGTCTCCAACTCCCATCATGTCCCACTCAGCAAAACATGTACTGTAAAAAGCACAAACCTGCCCAAGAAAGTGGAGCCATAGTGAAAAGAAACTGTCAGGCAACAGACTTTAAAAAAGTATTTCCCCATAACAGCCCAGACTGCACCCACCTCACCTCAGGCATAGTCTCTGCTCTGCTCCCACTCTGTCTACACTCCATTCCTGGTCTGCCAGGAAAGTACAAACCCACTGTAGCTCTCGGTTTACCTGTCACTGTCTCCGGTCCACTCCAACTCTGTCTTCATTCCTCTTGCAGTCTCTCTCTTGGGTGCCGTCCTACTCTCAATCTTCCATCATTTTAAATATAAATAAAAAATATTAAAAAAAAACGCACGACCCTGGTCTCTCTGTACTGCTTCCTGGAGCACGGAAGCAGCTCACAGCACGCACCAGAAGTCCAACCCAAAAGCACACTCTGTGTGATGGCAGCCCATTAGCGAGACAGACACAAAGAGAAACTGTTGCTTTTAAAATTTTGACAGTAAAAGCTCTGGAGACTGTGGGCCAGATATTCAAAACTTTGCCCCAGGGCTAAATTAGCACTGCCCTATGGGCAAACTTAGCCCAAAGCACAAAGCAAGCTATACTGAAAAGGAAATAGCCAGGTGCAAAATCAGCTGAATGTAGCAAGTAAAGGAAGTTGGGCAAACAGGGTCAGTAGTGCAGGGCAAAAATTGCCCGGGAATAAGACAGCACTGAATATAGCAACAGGGAAGTGCACACTGCAACTGCAGCTCATTGGACTCTGGAGCAAGCTAGTGTTGTAAGTGGAGAACATTGTGTGTGATTGCACAGAGATGTCTGACATCTACTGCAAGCAACAATGTAAGCCACACGCTACAGAACTGTGCTGTGCTGAAGTGAGGTTTGCCCGGGGCTAACCTGATTGCACAGTGCTAACGCGATAGCCCAGTGCAAACTGGTTAGCCAGGGGTAACTGGGCTATATTCAAAGCTCCCATGCAAATGAGCCTACTTAGGTAATCTGTGGGCAAACAGGTACATTTGCATCTCATTAGTGCTTATATCACATTACCATGCGCAGTTTGCCTGGTGCTACTTCATGGAGCACACAAAGCTCCCCCCTTTTGGTTGGAATGGAAGTACAGGCTGGATGCTGCAGGCCAAGGCATACCCACAGCATCCCCTGTTGGTTGGAATAGAAGTACAGGCCAGAAGCAGCAGGAACTGTGTGCTGCCAGGCACAGTCGGTACATACATACCTCACAACCCCATGCCTCCTGAATCAGGGAAAAGGCTTAAACAAATCAGGGACAAAGGACCACAATCGGGGACACATCTTCAAAATTAGAGATATCCACCCAGAAAGCTGGTAGAATATGGGTCTTAGTGCAAAATGCATTTTCTAAAGAAGAATAAGTCTGTAACTTTAATGCTTGACATTATTCTGTGCTTACAATTTCCACTGTTTAGCCATGGAAACACAACTGTGAGGAGGGACAGAGTTATATTTTGAGGCAAATTCAGGGACTTGCCTGAAAATCAGTGACAGTTGAGAGGTATGATCTGACCCATTCACAATAGAATTAAAATTAATTTCCTAGTAGTCTACTGGTCCCCACCCCCCGCATGAATCCCAACCCATTTGCAATAAAATGAAATGTAATTTCCTGGTATTCTAGTGGTCCCCACACCTGCATGAATCCCAACCCATTTGCAAGACAATTAAAAGTAATTTCCCTGGTAGACTAGTAGCCCACCCCCCGCACTAATCCTGTTCCCAAGTACCATACAAAATGATTGTTCCCTAGTAGGTCCCCCACCTGGCAGCGATGCCTCCACTCAGCCCAGGAACAATATACGAACAGGGCCCGTGACTGGCTCAGCCCTCCTCTCACCACCACAGCCTGCCACCAACTGAGGTACAAATGATTTGTACCTCAGTCGACTGACGGCCATGGTGGTGAGAGGAAGGCAGAGCTGGTCACCGTCTCTGTTCATAGATTGTTCCTAGGCTGAGCGGGGGCATCACTGCCGGGTGGGGGAACCACTAGAAGACCAGGGAACAGTCATTTTGTATGGTGCTTGGGGTCGGGATTCATGCAGGGGGGCAGGGGAGCCACTAGACTACCAGGGAAATTACATTTACTTTTATTGCAAATGGGTCAGAAGTCGTGCGGGAGGGTGGACCACTAGACTACCAGATAAATTACTTTTAATTTTCTTGCAAACAGGTTGGGATTCATGCAGAGGAGTGGGGGGACCACTAGACTACCAGGGAAATTACATTTAATGTTATTGCAAATGGGTCAGGATTCATGCATGGGGGTTGGGGACAACTAGACTACCAGGGAAATTACTTTTAATTTTATTGCAAATGGGTCGGGAGTCATGCAGCGGGGTGGGGGACCACTGGACTACCAGGGAGTTTTACTGTACTACCCACCGGCTACGGGGTCCATGATGTGGGGGCACCACCACATTACTGCCGGACACGGCCAGCACTGTTGGTATCTAGCGCTACAGGTTGTGTTAATGCCTGTAGTATGACGCTAGACCTTTGAATATGCCACGCTGCTGGCATTCATGGGCGCTGTCCTAACCCCGCCCCTGCATACTATTATCTATTAGCGTCAGCACTACCACACAGCACCGGCGCTAATAGGACTTTTGAATATTGCAGCCTCGTGCAAATCCAGTGCTATTCCAGTGTTATGGTTTTGTGCTAGGCACAGTGGTTTGAATATCTGGCCCTGTGTGTGTATGTGGCGGGGAGGGCAATAAAACAAGCCCTGCATGTACGGGGAGTAACATAATTCCACCTAGCAACAGGGAACTGTTTTTTGTGAAGGAATAATAAAATTAATAAAAATAATTAAAACTAGGGAAAATCTGTATTTTACTTTATTTTTTTCTCACAAAAAATGAAAGGAACATGGTATAATTGCAAACACCACTCCAGGGTGTGGATTATGGGGGGATTTACCACAGCTGATGAGGATTTGATCACTCGGCATGTGACCTCGTGGCTACACCACGCCAACCGTGGTAAATCCCCTCATAACCCACACCCTCTCATGGTTTATTGCCTAACTATAAAATGACATAGAATTCTTCTGACTTCTGATTAAATTCTTAACAGTGATGTTATCACAGTACAAAATCACACTTCATAAAATTCCCTGGCCATCAACCTTTTCACCCTCCTAAAATCAAGGAGCCTTGTCAGTCACCGTTTTCCATTACAAACATGGCTGCCTCCTTTATTCACTAAAAACTTTCAACTAGGCTGTAACAATAAAACTACATTAAATAAAAAAATAATAATTAAAGTTTATTTGCCTTCATAATTATCCTCTTACACCCATACATAAATTATAAAATGAAGTACTACAGAATTTAGTGTAGCCCCGGTGTCTAGGGGTATGGCAGTAGAATGTCCATGGGGAGGGAGTGACCACAACAGAAACTGCTGAGATGGCCTACATTTATTCTTTGGGACTGGGGCACAGGCCTCACCATGGGGTGCAAGGCTAGGAAGGAAAGTTAATTACTAGTGACCACATTGAAAAGGCAACAGGCAGAAATAACTTCCAGCTGGTATTGACGAACAAGCAAGGATTCTTTAATAATGATGTGATACTCCACAGAGTAAACAGGATTGGATGTTAAGCATCCCATTGGGGAAAATGGTATGGCAACAGGACCCAGGGGCCCACTAGGTCAATGTTTACGCATTGTCCATTTCTAGTCCATGTCTGCAAAGTTCATTCTCATCCTCAGCAACATGCAGTCCCCATTCCGATACATGATACCCAAACACATCATCTAAATGCAGGCAACTGCACTTCTCTCATACTTTGTACACTAAATTCAGGCTTTCCCTGGCTGTCTATACTGCTTTTTCCAGCTTTTCTCACACTCGATACTGGCAGCTTCCCTTTGCTGTCTATACTGCTGATAGAGCCAAGATCTCTCTCTCTCTTTCTCTTTCCCATGACCGTGATTCCCCTTCATGGTCCAAACCAGAGCTTCTTTGCTCCCTATAATGAATGGGCAGCATGCACCCCAGTAGCGTCTGGCATGACACCCCCAAATGCCTAACTGTTGACTAACTCCTTATTCCTTTAGCTGCATTGCACTTCCCATGCCTCCAAATAACACAGAGACCCTCTGACTAGTAGTGGTTCTCCCACCTGGGATGAGAGGTCCATTGTCAGTTCATGATGTGGACTAGGCAGTCCATCCTCCCTGGGTTCTCATCTCTTTAGCAAGGTAACTTGCCTCACTCTCTTCTAGGGGAAGCTTATCCTCTGACGGGGTCCTGAAGAATATGGCCACCGTCACATTCTCTCTTGTCTTGTCCTCAGGCCTCTCATCCATAAAAAACAGATAGGTATCACACAGGAGTGGGCAATCACTCCCACTCCTGCTCTGGGACTGACTATCTCAGCCCACACTTTCCTACACAGGCCAAGAAAGTCCCACCTTCCAGGGGTGCTCCAGCCCAGGAGGAAGGAAAATGATTAACCCTTTACGGGTTCAGAACCACAGACCTCCAGAGGGGCATCCCTCCTAACCAGCTCCTACTGATTCTATTCCCAAGGGGGGTTACAACTCACCCCCTTTTTAAAGCTTGACACCCTCAGCAAGCATTCCTAGGGCATCAAACCAGCCCCTCAAATGTCCCGTGGCATGAAGGGTATGCACACTCCCCTACCACCATGGTTCCAGAGGAGCCATGGCTGTGGCACCATGAAGGAGATAGCTCTCCTACCAAAAATGGGGCCCCCTAGAGCTCGACAAACCCAACTTGCTCAAGCTCTCCCGGCCGCCCACCCTCCTGGACCCTCAGGTTGAATTGCCCAAAACTCCAGTGGATGGCACCTAAGGTCTAATCAATATCCACTCTCAGCTCTGCCTACTTGAATCCTGACTACTCAAACCTGTCTATATACTAGCTGCCTAGCAAATCAATGCCCAGAACTTCCCCAAATTATGACACTGCTCCAAACCATGTGGTTTGTGCCATACATTTTCCCAGAAATTAGCCACCTCTTCTTCGACATTTCAGCAGATAGATTAGAATATTCACAGAACCACTAAGACTGAATATTACCATAAATACATGACCAACAGTTAACTCTAATGCAGATAGTTAGCTATCATGCAAACAGTCTGAACTGGTAACAGTAACATAAGACAAAAGTTGCTACATTTATATTGAAACATTCAGCTTGGTTTATAATGCAGATACAGTTTAACAACACCAGCTACCAGTTTTTTCTTTTTCTAAAAGCACCATAAGGGTAGCTATCCATGTTATTAGGCACAATATGAAAGTCTCAAGTAAGTCCACAGCCAATGGGCTAGTCTCTATAGGCAATAACAAGAGAAGAGAAAAAAAAAGAATGTCTCAACCATCTGCAGATCTTCAGTGGGTGGTGATTGCTCAGGTGCAGCATTTGGATACTTCTGACTCTCCTTACTTGGTACTAGGCTGCTTAGTGTGGAATTGGAATAGTAGCGGTGATCCAGCTTGGTACAGGGGAGGTCATATAAATATCTGTCCTCTTTGCTATACCTGGATCTGCTTCTCTGCAGGTTCTGCATCGGGGCGTAGTTCTTTGTTAGGGTGAGCCCTACATAGATGTTGCTCTCATAGATTCTTTTTCCAATTTTATGACCCTCTTGCAGCAAAATAGTGGGGCTATGTGCATCCAAGCCATGTTTCCTGTAGACTTTCTGCAGGATGGCCTTGTATACCCGTTCTCTCCTCTTGGACTCAGTAATGTCCCAGATCTGTTTGGGCACA
This sequence comes from Neoceratodus forsteri, assembly GCA_016271365.2. Classification (NCBI taxonomy): domain Eukaryota; kingdom Metazoa; phylum Chordata; order Ceratodontiformes; family Ceratodontidae; genus Neoceratodus; species Neoceratodus forsteri. Next base: position 1,738,127,761 of record CM028129.1, read on the forward strand.
TGGGGTAATTATATTGGGGGTAATCTTGTCTAATCTACTTCCTGATTATTCTTTCTGCCTGGTACCACTTGGGCAAACTCCTATGGTCATCCTGGGAGCTTGTCCCTGGTGCAGTCATATGACCTCTTGGTAATGACACTCAGTGCTCTGTCTCCCTTTCTCGCTTAGCTGTCTCCATATGGGGCCTGGTTTTAGATGTTACATTTGGCGAGGACCCCAATGGGTTGACAAAACCTCTGAGTAACAGTCCTCTGTGATATCCTTTAACAACTCCTCCTCTCAAATGGCCTGCACATCCGCATCCAACTTAACCTCTAGACCCATTACGGCCTTTTCACTTGGTGGATCAGGCCCTTGCTCCACAGGTGAGGGACTTGCTGGCTGCTAATAGTTCTGACAAGGCACCTGAGAGGGCAGGCTACTGGGTGGTACCGGCCTCAGGCTGCACTTACTGTTCCGGTTTACATTCATCTGCAGGAATGCTAAAGTTCTTGGGGGTCATTAAGGGGTGCTGGTGCCACCTTAAGGACTGGAGAGCAGCAGTCATAACTAATGCTGGACCTCCTTGCTTGCATCATACTGGCTGGAGGCATTGCACCAGCTCTGGGGGTGAGCACCAACCTTTCAATGGTGGCAGTGGCTTCTGATTCTTCTCTGGGGACCGGGGCTGTAAAGAGCTTCTCCCAACCCTCTAACAGGGCCTCTTTAGAGTCTACAAATGCAGCAGATGGGCTCTGCCATCTCCAAGGGTGAAGAGGCAGTAATAATCCATGTGCTCACTGCCCCACCTCACGGCACAAGACACACACTGAGACAAGCTCTAACTCTGAGTCTTTATATTTGCAGAATGAAAACTACCTGATAGTGGCCAATTTTGCTACTGTCTCCCACAACCACTCCTGAGGTGGTTGTGGGGTCTAAAACTGTGGGAGAATTCAAGAATGCATGGGACAGACATAAGGCAATTTTTGTGGGGGGTAGGAAGAAATAGGGTGTTGGTTAAATAGGATCTGCAGCTTATCCTCTAGATAGGGAAATGGGCAAACTAGGTGGCCCAAGCGGTCCTTATCTGCCATCAAAGTCTATGTTTCTATGTCTATGTAAACAATTGTGTGGGCACATTAATGTCTACTGCTGGAGGGCTTTGTGCCATTCTGGATGTAGGTTCCCATCCGATCATTCCCTGTAACATTAACAGAGAAAAATAAAATTATTACTCTCAGTCCCAGCTCACTTACGCTGTCCTGATTTCTCCCCCATGTGCATTACACAATCATGCTCGCCAGAAATCGATCAAGCTCAGTCTTGTACTAGGCCTCTTTCCTTTCTAGCCAGCAGAACAAGGAAAGTACTTGTGATGATACTGTTCCTTAAAAATACAGGTGCGAAGCACAGGTCACCTAGATAGGCACAAGTGGAAATGAGGGGGTACTTAAATTTTTGAAAACAAAAATGGCAATGCTACTACAGTTTACAGGTGAACTCCTATTTGCTTCCTAAGCTCCTCTCAATTGGCATGTCCAAGCAGAAGGGCAAACAGTCCTCACGACACCCTCTTTTTGCATGGTGGTCCAATCCCTGTTTCAAGATGCAGTAGTCTTTTCCCATTACCATACTCCTCACATGTGCTGGTTACAAATTATATTCTTCCATCCCACCTTGACACTAATTTTCACAGAATGGCATGAAATTCCTCAGCACCCAGCACCATTTTGTTCTCTGAGATTCACCAATAACAGTCCCAAAACAGTCCATAGCTTCACCCACCAACCACTGTGAGGCCAATTTGCTACAGGGAGGGCACCCCTATCCCGGACAAGCCTCCACTTGTAGTCTCCCCCCCCCCCGGTGTCAAGGGTATGGTGGTAGATGTCCATGGGGAGGAAGCAACCACAACCGAAACTGCTGAGATGACGTACATTTATTCTTTGGGTCTGGGGCACAGGCCTCTCCATGGGGTTCTGGGCTAGGAGAGAAAGTTGATTAGTAGCAACCACATTGAAAGTGCAACAGGCAGAAATAACTTCTAACTGCAATTAAAGAACAAGCAAGGATCCTTTAATAATGATGTGATGCTCCATGGAGTAAACAGGATTTGATGTTAAGCATCCCGTTGTTGAAAACAATATGGCAACAGGACCCAGGGGTTCACTAGGTCAATGTCCATGCATTGTCCATTTCTAGTCCATGTTTGCAAAGTCCATTTTCATCCTCAGTGACATCCAGTCCCCATGCCGATACATGATACCCAATCACATAATCTAAATGCAGGCAATTGCACTTGTCTCACACTCAGTACACTCAGTTCAGGCAGCTTTCCCTGGCTGTCTATACTACTTTTTCCAGCTTTTCCCATACTCAATACCAGCAGCTTTCCTCTACTGACTATACTGCTGATAGGGCCAAGATCTCTCTCTATCTCTCTCTCTTTTTCTCTTTCCCATGACTGTGATTCCCCTTCATGGTCCAGACTGGAGCCTCCTTGCTCCCTATAATGAACGAGCGGCATGTACAGCAGTGGTGTCCAGCATGACACCCCCAAATGCCTGGCTGTTCACTAACTCCTTATTCCTTTAGCTGCATTGCAGTTCCCATGCCTCTGAATACCACAAAGACCCTCTGACTACTGGCAGTTCTCCCACCTAGGATGAGAGGTCCAATTTCAGTTCATGATGCAGACTAGGCAGTCCATCGTGTCTGAGTTCTCAGCTCACTGCTGGGCCAAGCAAGATAACTTGCCTCACTCTCCTCTAGTGGCAGCTCAAGCCCCAATGGGGTCCTGAAGAATACAACTGCTGCTACATCCTCTCTGGGCTTGTTCTCAGGCCTCTCGTCCCTAAGAAACAAATAGACATCACACAGGAGTGGGCAATCGCCCCCACTCCCATCCTGGGACTGACTCCCTTGGCCCGCGCCTTCCTACACAGGCCAAGCGAGTCCCGCCCTCCAGGGGTGCTCTCCGCCAATGGTGAGCAGCCTCCCCAGAAGGAGGGAAAATGTTAGCCCTTTAGCAATTCAGAACCAAGAATGTCCAGAGGGACACCCCTTCTAACCACCTCCTACTAATTCTACCCCCAAGGGGGGGAGTATATTAGTTTTTATTTTCTGGTGTTTCTTAAATTCTCCCTCCTAACCTTACTTACTTACTTACCAGGGAAATATCTGCTGTTTAACTTTCTACAGACACAATGTACAGCCTCGAGGAAAGGAGGGAGAGGGGGTACATGATAGAAACTTTCAAGTACCTCAAGGGAATCGACAAAGTCCAAGAGGGTAGCATCTTTCAAAAAAAGAGGTGTGCAAGAACAAGGGGGCACAATTTGAAGATGGGGGGTGGCTCAGAGGTAATTTAAGGAAGTACCTTTTCACAGAGAGGGTTGTAGATGCATGGAACAGCCTTCCGGAGGAGGAGGTTGTGGAGTCAAAAACAGTGGTGGAATTCAAGCATGCATGGGACAGTCATAAGGCAATTCTAGGGGGTGGGGGTAGGAAGAAGTAGGCTGCTGGTTAACTAGGATCTGCAGCTTATCCATTAGGTAGGGAAATGGGCAGACTGGGTGGGCCAAGCGGTCCTTATCTGCCATCAGATTCTATGTTTCTATGTTTCTATGGTAGCATCTGAGGTCTTCTGTTGTGTGGCTGTGAGGGGAAAAAAAGAAAGTCCTATTGTTTTCAGTGGGGCATGCTGTTTTGTACCAGTCGGTGTTTCTTCCATCCTTGTTTCGGGATTCACTGTTTTGCCTGCAGCATTTGTTGCCATGCTGTTTGTCGGCACTGTTATGACCCTGTGCCAGAGGACATGTAGCTGCCCTTGTTAGTTGAGCACTGACTTTGACTAAAGTGGACCACTAACATTTTAAAAATACCTATTTAAAAGGCACACCTATGATTTTCTGTAGAGTGTGTCCCACATTCTTTAAACTCTGACATCACAAAATGTCAGAGTGCAGTGAGCTGAGGTCTCATAGAAACAGAAACATAGACAATGATGGCAGAAAAAGACCAGAGATCCATCCAGTCTGCCCAAGTTCCCTATAATCCCTGGAACCTATTGTTCCTCCAAGGTACTAACCCTTACCATCATCTCTCTGTTCTCCTTCTTGGTTTTGTCGCCTCCAGTAACCACTATTCCCTTCATTATGTCCCAGCCCTGCTTGAATCCCCTGACTGTTTTTGCACCCACCACTTCAGCCGACAGACTGTTCCAAGGTTCCACCACCCTTTCCATAAAGTAGTACTTCCTCACATCTCTCCTGAACCTACCTCCTGTTAATTTCCATTCATGTCCATATGATTGTGAATTGGTATTCAGGCAAAATAGTTCTCCGCAGTTCACTTTGTTAATTCCTTTAAGGAACTTGAATGTTTCTATCACATATCTCCTCTAACTTCTTGTATCCAGTGAGTACATATTTAGTGCCTTGAGGCGCTCCTCATAGGATCTGCCCTGCTGGCCCTGAATCATTTTTGTTACTCTGCGAGGCTCTGTCTCCAACCTACCCTTATCCTTTCTGAGGTGAGGACTCCAGAACTGGGTGCAGTACTCCAGGTGAGGCCTCACCAGGGATCTGTAGAGGGGAAGAATTACCTCTTTCTTCTACTATCAATGCCCCACCCGATACATCCCAACATCATGTTATCTCATATCATATCTCATATTAGAAAGGGGAAGGGGTCATGCAGCAGGCTCCTCAGGACAAATGTATGATCCCTTACTGTTCTGGGCCACATTACAAATTTTGAATTTGTTCCTCATCATCTCCAGAAAGGTAAGCCTGCCACTGGAGCCTTGGGTGAGGAGTTCCAAGGAGAGTAGGACAGGTGCTCTTTAAATGCAAAAATTCCTGTAGTTGAGCCCACCAGAATGAAGTACAGTGGCACAGTAGACACAGCTCAACCCCATGGAGCTTTTGAACTGCAGTCACCTCTTGTGTGAAAAGCAGCATCAATTCTATGCCAGCCCACTACACAATAGTGTATTCTGTTTGCTGTGGTCAGATGTGAACTGATGGAAAATTTACCAGGTACACATATTGGTGGGTAAGTGAATCCTTAGAAGGAGCAGTATTGCATAGTGCTTAAGGGCACTAAGTTGCAAATCTGGAGACCTGGGTTTGAATCCCATCAGCCCCACTTGCATACTGTGTAACCCTGAGCAAGTCACTTAACTTCTTTGTGCTCCCAGGTTGCACCTGAAAGCAAGTTTTGGCTTAGTGTGCCTTTCCTGGTTAAACAATTTCCCCCTTAGACACACCTTCTTTCCCACATTGTAACTTTCCTTTATTTACTGCCCAACGCAGAGCGAGGATCAAAGTCTGCTCTCATTTACTGCCTTGTACGAATGCCAGTAATTTCTGCTGATCCCACAAAGCACTACAGGGATGGTATTACTGGCATTCAGAAACTCAGATGGATCGAGGTGGGTTTAACTAGGCAGAATGAAAGCAGCATGTGCAAGAGAGGTGTGTGTCTTGGTGATGCAAAAATAGTTATTCACAGGCATCCTGAACCACTCACTGGGTGTAAGGGACATGGATTCACACATACTCAAGAACCCTGGGACTAGTGACAGTTATACAGCCTGTAGCCTGGCATCCTGGAGTATACAATAGGCAGGAGGTTGGAGTCATGAGGTTGTAGTTCTGGTCTCGGCTAACAGGTTCTGAGAAATGAAAAATTTTAGTGCATACACACACACACACGCACAGCATGAGACATGGCAGGAAACATGGAAGGCACTACTTACCTTTGATCTACCCAGGGTTGCTCCATTTTTTCCTGAACCTCTCTATCACTGGTCATCAGTTATGTCAGCATCTGCAGTTCTGAGATTCCCTAATGTTAGCTAGCCGGTAAGGTGGACGTGATCTAACACCCTTGCATCAGCTCTGGGGAGAGGGTGTTCCCTTTATGCAATATTTGGTGATGGGGTTTGGCTAGGTCAAGATCTCTTCCGAATAAGTCTCCATTTCTCCCAGACTCTGTTCTGGTTTTAGAGTCAGATGTAAGTTCCCTTGAGGTTCCTCTGATCTACTCTCTTGCTGCCTGTTGCTGCTGCTCTGGAGAGACCCTGTTTCCCTGCAGGCATCTCTCTCAGATCCCAGTGTTTTTCCAGAATGGGCTGAAGATTGGGGGCTTACTGCTAGCCAACAAGGACATAATGAGATGGAGAGGGGGTACTGCTAGCTACAGGAATTAAACAGAATGGGCCAGGGAATGGATACCGGTAGCCACAAAGGTTAAATACAACAGGTCAGGGAATGGGAGGGGAATACCTGTGACCACCAGGAACACAAATAAACAGGCTGAAGGTATGGAAGGGGTACCACTGGCTATAGAGACTAAACAGTATGAGCTGGAGAGTGGGTGGAAGATATCTCTAAGCCCCAGGGACTTAATGGAATGGGACTGGAAGTTAGAATGGTTACCAAAAGTCACATGCAGCAAATGGAAAGGGTCCCCAAAAAAAACCTTGGTAGAAGAAAATACTGTAAGTCTACTTGCTTTTCTTCTATCTGTCTCTTTTTTCCCCTTTTCTTCCTTATCATCAATAGATCAAAGGTCCACTGGCAGCACTCCCCCTATCTCATTGCAATATTCCTGGCGTCCAGTGACACCCTCTTCCCTCAGCCATGACAAGATCCTTGGTTTCTAGTTGCATCCTTCCCTCACCTGAACCCATTCCAAAACCCTAGGTGTCTAGCAGCACCCCCTTTCTCACCCTTACCCATGATGATATCCCTGGCATTTAGAAGCAACCCCCTGTTTCACCCTTATTCATGCCAAGAACACTGGTGTTTAGCAGCTCCCCCCCTCTTTCACCGTTACCCATGCCAAGATCCATGTTGCCTAGCAGCACCCCTTCCTCACCCTTATTCATGGCAAGATCCCTGGTGTCTAGGAGTACCCCTTCTCTCTGCCTTACCCATACCAAGATCCTTGGTGCCTCACAGTACCCTCCCTCTCTCATCATTACCCATTCCTGCAAAGATCCCTGGTGTCTAGCAGAACTCCCACGCTCACCTGAATCCACACCAAGATCCCTGGTGTCATGTGGCATCCCCTCTCTCCTCCTTACCCATGCCAAGATCCCTGGTATCTAGCAGCACCCCCTTTAACCTCATTTCCCATGCCAAGATCCATGGTGTCTATCAGCACCCCATCCCTCACTCCCTCTCTTTTATTCATGCCAAGATCACTGGTGTCTAGCAGCAATCCTTCCCTTATCTGAACCCATGCCATGATCCCTGGTGTCTAGCAGCACCCTCCTTACCCAAACCCATGACAAAATCCCTAGTGTCTAGTGGCATCTCTCTGAGCCAAACCCATGCCAAGATTCCTGGTTACTAGCAGCATATGCTTCCCTCACCTGAACCCATGTCAACAGTCCCTGGTGTACAGTGGGACACCACCTTATAGTGACCGGCACAGCCCTCCAATCACCTCCTTAGCAGCCACCATCTAACTGAAAATAACAAAAGTAGCTACACCCACATTATTATAGCTGCTTCCATTATTTTATAGACTTCAGGTGGCCTAGGAGGCAAATGCGTGGCTGAGCCAGTTGCCTTTGCAGGAGATGGTTCCCACTGGGTACCCAGGACTCTTGAAATCAGTCTGAATATGGGAAGGAAGTGCTTCAAGACACCAGGGGATGGATTTTCAATGACTGAAATTTGCTGTAGGCCCTGGGTTCATCAATTATAAGGCACACTAGACTTGCAGCAAAACAACTGGGTTTCTATTTTCTGCATCATTTAAATACCGACTAGATCACATTTCTGTGGCCTAGCATCCAGCAGTATTGTGGCCTCTTGTGTGCACCTACATGCAGCTTGTGGCCAATCTTTGCGGCAAGCTGCTATGAAGCAGCCCAAGTGCCGTAACTGAGTCCGGCATTCGAAAATCGTGTGCAGTTGCAGCATTTGGACATGGTGTGCTTGTGGTGATGCACAGCATTGCGGCAAAGATTGATGCAGACACTGTGTCAGCCTTTAGAAATCCAGCCCCAGGGATCTTGGCAGGGGAAGTCCCAGGGAACCTTTCCACAGAGTACACAAAGGATTTATCTCAGGGGTTACAACTAGATCACACTACCTCCTATACACAAAGGAAAAGAACATTTTCAGATGTTATAGAAATGTAGGCTCAGACTGGATGAATATTTACTAAATAAATTTACCCCAAGGCTTCTCTTTATTTCTTGTGCCTGTGATGGTGGTGGACTTTTCCACTGATTTATTTCCTCATTTCTGCTGTCGTTATTCTTACCTTTATTGCTATTATTACCTCTTCAGAAATCTGTCTATTGTGATTGACAACCTTGGTAATTACTTTAACTCAATTTATCCTGTCTTCAATATTTATTGTATAATGGGATATGTATTGTACTGATGTTTCATCATTAGAAATATGATTAGAATATGTTTTGGTATTTTTATTCTACATTTATTCAAATTCATTTAGACTTATTTTATTCTTTTATTATTTTGAAGTGTTTCGTGACATTTTGGTATGAAAGACGCCATATAAAAAAACAACAATCTGTAATTCCCCTTAAAATTTCTACCAGGAGAAAAACTGGAATAGTAAGCAATGTATAAATGAATGCTATAAATATTCGTATCTGCATGAATGAGATTACATACAAAAATGTTAGGGATCTGACATGGAACTCATTTGCAAGAGAAATTTGTTGGAACCTTATGATAAAATTCCTCCACGATGGAGCAGGGTCAGAGATGTCTTTCCCTGTCTGTTAATGACCTGTAACTATGCCAGCTGGGTGGCTAAAGTGTTAAACCTGTGCAGATGCAGAGCAGCCGACTGCACAGGGAAACTATTATTTAGCACTGCTAAAGGCTCTTACAAGTCTATGATATATAGGAAACCTGCTGTGCTGCATCACTGCTGCCAAACAGGCAACTGCAAAGCAAAATGCAGAGTGCTATTAAACTCTAAGCAGCAGTGCTCCCAGATCTACAGGGATTCCTGTATTTTAAGGGATTTTTACTACAAAAACAGGATACGGGAAGGAAATCTTTTATTTTTAAAATATCAGGGGAAATGGACAAACACTACGGGAAAATGCCCGCTATGAATCTCATGGCTGCCAAGATCCTGACAGAGCCCTCCAATTTGTGCTCAGTTTGCTGACTTTGCTACACTAAGCAATTCTGTTGGGCCATTTGCAGCCTGTGTTTCTCTGGGGTAGTAAGGTAATGTGTTGGCAGTGCATCTTCCTGAGGATGAATTCAGATCTTCTGATCAAGAACCAGTGAGCTGCTGCATGATCCAAACACCTGCCATGTGGCCCCACTCAAAACAGCAACACCGTTGAGTCAGCCGAGCTGCATCTCAAATGCCACTGTTCTGGACTGGCAGAGAGACTAAGCCACTGAATGTAAACTAGCCTTCTTGTGGGCAGCCTCAGGTTAGTCTATTTTAAACTCATTTTAAGTGCAAAATGAGTCAGACAAAAGACTAACCACTTGATGATGATATGCTTTGGGGTGGGGGGTGCAAGAAAGAGTGCTTAAGTGTTGCTTGAGGGAAGCAGCGCCCCAAACCACCAAGGCAAACACGCCTTCTGTTGTGCAGATTTGTCTGTTTTAAACACATGAAGTGCAAAAAGCGAGCCAGACAAGAGACTCGATGATGGTGGGCTTTAAAGGGTGACGGGGACACAAAGAGTGCTTAAGTGCTACTTGGCTTGTTTTGTGCACAGAGCAGAGTTGTGTTTTTAAAAAGATCACTAAGGCAACACTTCTTCTGACCAGCCTAGAGGTTGAGGTTATTTGAAAAAAAATTAGACAGTGTTTCTATTTAATTGTGAGCCTGGGAAAGGTATGGGGGTCTCTTCATCAAGATAAGCAGGAGTTATGAATTATATGTGTGAGATCAGAAGGGACCCATATACCCTGGTCTGGCCTTAGGTTAGTAAAATAAATGAAAAAAAAAGGAAATATTTGTTTTTACCCCTGAGAGTTCAGTGCACAAAGCTGTGTGTGTGTGTGGGGGTGTTTAAGCATGCCAATGAAAAACACAACAATACACTGAAGCAATGTTTATTAATGGAGCACTACAGGTACACAGAGCTGTAGGCCCAATGCATGATTGGTGTGCAGTGGCTATGCACACATATCTGGGGCGAGTAGCTACTCCACACCCCCTGTGCCCCCCGCATGGCATGCATGAAGGGGGCACATGCAGACCCACCGCACCCGATCCCCCATGTCTACAGACAGCACCGCGATGGGGATGTTCCGGGGGTGTGCCAGCACTTTGTGTATTCACTAACCCATGTAGTGCTGGCCACATGGGTGCAGAGGGTGGTGCAGGGTACACCAGGGAGACCCTGCCATAACCTACAGCATGCCCCCATGAACACAGGTATTCGGACTGGGGAACCAGGACAGTGCACACTGTGCTGCTCCCAACTGCTGTGCAGCAGGAGACGGCAGGGGCAGCTGCATGGATGAGCACCCAGAAAGTTTATGTGAGGCAGCACTGGGACAGGAGGGTGCCGCGCTGGTCCGGGTGCATGCTATCGGCATGCACAGCCCCAGACCCATGCCACCCTATGTGTGAGATCCACTATGGATCCCAGGGGGCATCCCATTGGATGTCTGCCTGGGACAACTGCTCCCCCAGCCACCCTGCAGAGTCCTGTGTGTTGGGGGAGGAGCTGTGGATAGGTGGTCGGCATTGGTGAATGCCAGTATGGGTGCACCTGTCCATGGGGTGAAGGGCCAGTGGTGGGGTATACGCATTTTGTGCATCCCTATGCCCCTTTCATGCATTGTGAGCAGAACACAAAATGTATCAGTCTGTGATTAAGGGGTAAATTTGAATTTAAGGCATTTCATACTATAAACAGAATACTGTATAAGGGACTGTATTATTACAAAGTTATAATACCTTCAGGAGGTTCTGGAGACATGTGAACCTTGAGAACGGAGCTTTATACGTTCCAACATGTCCCCAGAACCTCCAGATGGTATTATATTGTTACACATAAAGTTCTTATAGTTGTAGAGTTGTTATGTGATACCTTGTAGGTGATTTTTTATATTTAAAATAAATAAGAACACATAAAACAGCCTGAACATTTCTCCTATTGATTTTATTGACTGGCATAATGACACCAATTGCGTACTTACATTGATTTGTGCATACAGGAAAATCTACAGGAATTTCATCCCAGTTGTACAGGGGAAAATACAGGGAAAATTAGGGTGCACTACAGGAAAATGCTTTGCCTGAACTGGGAGCACTGAAGCAGGGCTCACTCCGCCCTTACATTGTGTCTTCATCTCAGAAAACAGGAATGTCTGCATAGCACTGCTGGTGCACATGAGCTGCAGATCCCTGTCCATCATTTGCTCACCAGTTAATACCTTTATCTTCACTGGCTCAGCCTGCTAGAATTTTGCCTCATCTTCTTTACTTTAACTGTATTGGGAGCTTTGTGCTGCTGTACCCCCTTAAATAAAACATCCCTTTTATATTTTTTGTGGGCAGAAGGGATAGGCATCCACTGTTCTCATACAAAAGCTTGTTTTTACTCCCCTGCCCTTATTTTCAATCAAGATTTCAACATTTGCATCTGTGCTCTCAGCTTGGTAACGATAAGGCACACATGTGCTGCACATAAAAAAATAGGATAAAAGAGATGATGTCTTTGTAACAGTGTCTGCATGATTCACAAGTTTTTTTTTTACCTGAATCAAAGTCACACATCCTCCTGGGACTCACAGCATGCATGGTTCTATATTATCTCCGTTCCACTGTGTGAGCAGTCAAAAAAAAGATAAGACTGAATCTTCACAACTCTGATCGTAGCCAATCTGAGGTCTTATCTGACCCGAGGCAATGCTGTGCAGACTAATTAATATGCTGGTTTATACTGCAGTGCCATAATCTCTAATCCTGTTACTTTTGTATTGATTTCATTAATTTGTTTACAGTACCGGGAACTGTACTGGGCCAAAACCCTTTTCTTTATTCTCAACCCAGGCCACAGTCAGAGCAACACAGAATGACAGATGACAAAAATACATACTGTGGGAATATATTTAAGAAGTACATGCATGTGCATTAACAATTGAAAGTAGAGCAGTCAAAGAAATAATTCTGAGCTAACCGTTTAAACTGATGGTTTAATGTGGCAGATCATAGATTGCAGGGAAGGTAATCTTTGAGCAGCTAGCAAACAGGCATGAGTCTAAGCAAGGCAGGTGCTGTCAATTAATAATGCCCCTGTAGGGTAAGATAAAAAGCAAGAAGGCTTTAATACCCTGGGTTGGCATTATTAGATGATTATGTCCATCGTTGGACTAGGGCTTTATTGCTTCTTTGATTTTTTTCCTCCCTGTCCCTGTATCCTAGAGCTCTTTCATCGTGGAGCCTGTACTGCTACACTGTGGTGGGGGCAGAGTAATAAAAGCTGAAAGCAACCTTCCAGTGTTCCTAGGGCTCAAGAGTCAGGGGCAATTGCAAAAGTAGTTAACAATGTTGTCTTGCTTATCGTGTATTACTGCCACTTCTACTTGCACTTGCTTAGGTGTTTTATTGAGTTGTGACTGCACTTTATTCTCTGTACTTGTAATTTTTCTTTTATTTTAGTTTGTACTATTTCAAAAGACTCATTATTATGTATGTTACTGCTGTTCTTCCACTGTTCCTGTCCCCTGGGTTGCACCAAGAAATGAGCCTTGGCTCAGAGTGCTTCTCCTGGTTACCAATTTTCAAGTAAATAAATACTGAGACCATACATTTCTCCCCTTCCCTGTGGACAGGAATTTAAAGTGGGTGACCCCAGTGTACTGAGAGCTGGAAATATCCTTGACATATTAACTCCTTACTCTTTAGGTTTTGCACAGCACTGGGATTCATAGTCAGTATGCCTTTCGGATTATAAGAAGCAGAGATTAAATTGGGAATATTACAGATGTAGAACTGTACTCTCTAAATTTGTAGGAGGTGGCACCCTCCATAGTATTCAGCAGAGAAAGGCATCAGAGGAGGTGGAACTGTGTTCCTGTTAGTTACTGCCCAGTCTAACCTCGAATAAGAAGATGCATGAGTTTGAACCTTTTTGATGGCCAAACATGCTCCACTGGTCACCAAAATGTGAGCAAATGAGCTGAAATGTGGGGATGCAAAAATGGAAGGTGTATCTATTTGCACTTAACTGCAAGTTTAAGACATTTCAGCTTCCAGGGATTGTTGTTGTGTGGACTGATGCATTTTCTATTGCATCCATTTTTGATGTGGAGTACTGTTCCTGTAGTGGCAGTCTTGGTCCACCATTCACTAGTCTGATGCAGTGAGCGCAACCAGCATGACGCACATGTTGAGGACTTGATTCAGGAAACACTGATGGTAGTTGGGTGTGTTTTCACCAAGCCCAAACAAATGAATAAGTAAGTAAAAATGTATTTATAAAGTGCCCTATCCCTGAGGCTGAGGGCACTGAACAGGGTACAGGCAGCAGCAATAAAATAATCAACAATAACATGTTTACAACACATGAATAAAATAGTGTAATACAGCAATTAGGAAACTAAACTGGGAGGAACCACTAAGTCCCCAAAGCCTCCCTATGTGTCTTAAGGTCCTGCTTAAAAACCTCCAATGAGGAGGCCTCTCTCAAAGATCTTGGGAGTGAATTACACGGGGCTGGTCATGCTACCACAAACAAGTAATCTGCAGATGTGTTTAGCTGGGCCCTGGGAATCACAAGGAGGCCCACCTCGGAGGAGCGAGGGGAGCAGTAAGAGTGATGGAGTCAGGAGGTTACTCACGTAGCCAAGACCCAGTTCATATACAACTTTATAGGTGAGCAAACACACCTTGAAGGTAATTCTCCACCTCACTGACAGCCAGTGCAGGTCACACAGGACCTGGGTCACATGACAAGACCTCTGGAGAACGTACATTTCAAGGAGCACAAATAATGACAGAGATAATGACTCAATGCTAGCAAACCTCTGACTGGTTTTGCATTAGAGGTGCATCATCAGGGTCTACACCAAGCCTGAAAAAAATGGGTGGTGTTTTGACTCCCTACCATTCTAGCATTTCATTATGCACAAAACTATATTGTTCCCAATGAGTTCCTTCCATCAAGTCTCACCATGCTTCCAACCCCAAAACAATGCACAACAGAAACTCAAGCTCAAAAACTGCAGAAGACATTTTTAAGGCCCCTGTAGGGTGCGCATCCTCCCCAACTGGCTTAAGGGGCAATACACCAGTACATTACACCACTCCCAGGCTGCTGTAGATGTTTGCAATGGCTCCTAGGTTCTTTTCTCATTTACCACTGAGGGGAGGTAGTATTCAGATAGAAAGAAATGCTCAGTGCCTCCAGAGAAAGGATTAAGTAGACCTTATGACTGGCTTGTACAACTTCTTAGGATACTGTACCTCCCTACCTCACTAGTGTGATCTCTCCTCCCACGCACCCCAGACACATGCAACAGTTCTGCTCAGACAGCATGCACAGTGCTACAGATATTACTGCAGTGTTGGTTATGAGATGGTTCAACAACAAATACAACTTTCTTTTTTTTTTTTTTTTACTTTTTTGTTTTACCAGATGACACACACTAAGTTGAAAGCTTGTTTACAGGTGCAACCTGGGAGCACAAGGAAGTTAAGCGACTTGCTCAGGTTCACACAGTATGCAAGTGGGGGCTGTGGGATTCAAACCCAGGTCTCCAGGTTTGCAGTTCAGAGCCTTAAACCACTGTGCTATACTGTCTCCCTGTTTCTGCTCTTATTTCTGGTGATAGCCTGAAAAGAATGAAAGGGGGTTAGTTCCCTAAACATAGGGTAATTATTTATGTGACTCCCTTAGGGGTTCAACTAAGTGGGATCCAGCTACCATACTTCTACTGGTGGCCCCAGTTAGTTGACTTTCAAGACATGGTCAGAAATGCAATTCTTCCTTGGCAGCCACAAATTACTTACCTGTTTGACAAGGTTAGGGGTCAGCAAGATGGTGGTGGCCAGAAGTTTAAGAGGCACATACCCCAAAGTTGTTCCTTGTAAGGGTTCCTGTGCTTACTCACAGATTCAACACCCCCTTCCCGTTGTCTTAAGTGGCAGAGGTGAATAATGTCTTCCAGTGTGGTGGTATCCGTCAGTGGTAGCCACCCACCTTCGATGTGCATTCTAAACTAAGTTATCAGTGTGACAAAGGAGGTGCTGAAGAAATGATGTTCCTGCACTTCCCTGTCAGCTCTTGCCAGTTCCCCATTTATAGAATACAAGTCTTGGGGGCTGGAGGAAGAACAGCTGAGGCAGCAGGTGGTGGTCATGGGTTAGTAAGCTTCAGTTTGATGGGGGGGTTACATAATGGTCTAATGTGCATAACAATAATTGTTAACTGCATATTAAATTACTTCAATAAGAACTCCTTTTTAAAGTCTCAGGGCCAGATATTTGAAACATTTCCATATGCAAATTGATTGCTGTTGTACCAAATACTTTTTTGGGCAGAGAACCTCCTGCCTAGACTTTCTTCAGGTTAGGGTTACCACCTTTTAAGAAACCCAAAGTGGGATATTTCTTACTGATACATAATTTTCTGTAGGACAGTATGTGACCTCAACTAATACAACAGACTTGTGTTCTCTAAGTAATCAGAATTAAGACTTGACCTCAACCAATGCAGCAGACTTGTAGTCTTTAAATAATCAGAATTAAGACTAAGTGTTGCAGTTTTTTAGTTGTTTTTATTGTGTCTTGCCATTTTAAGGTATTTTAGTTAAGGTATTATAGTTTTCTACAACATTTAGAGGAAAGTTAGAAAATATTTTTTCTTCTGTAAAGATCAAGACGTAATATTATTTATGGTTTTTTTGCAGGACACAGCTGCCCAAAGCAGGACTAGAAATGTGTGAAATTATGAAATTTCGTTACTCAAAATATTTCACGAAATTCATGCATTTCGTGAAATATTTCGCAGGTGCAAAATGTTGCCACTTTTTGGGTGAAATTGTGCATTTCATGATGAAATTCCATGTTCTGTGAGTGAAATTTCGCAACTTCACACCCAGTGAAAAATTTCTCAGAACAGCTGAATTTCACAAAATGTTTTGCACTGTGAAAAAGCTGATTTTGCACCAATATTACTGGCAAAATTTAATTTTTCAACATCTCGAATCAGGACTGCCCAGCAACGATCAGGACAGGTGGTAACCCTACTTCAGATATCACTAGAACGTACATTTAGGAAACCTGCTGATGTCCCTATAGACTCCAGACAGCCATTGTAAGCAGGGGTCAACCTTAAATTTTTGTGCACTAGCCAGCCAGACTAGTAAACCAGAGATTGCATTAGCCCACAGAAGTTTACAGTAGCCCGCAGTCTGTATGGTTAACAGTGATTTGTTAAACGAAAGGCAAATAAAACTGTATTTATCCTGCCAATAGTCTGGACACCTACCAACTGATTTTGCACTGTGCCTTTAACTGCAAACCTCACATACACTATCTCAGCTTCTGAGACTGAAGAGTCAGTGGTTCTGTCACCGATGACTGAAATAAACTTTATTCCCATAATATTTTGTCGTAGCACCGTGCGTTCAACCTCTGCTACATAGTGGATAAAGTTGCTGAACTGATATCTAGCCCTTTATCATCAAGGCTGCACATCCACACAAAGTCAGTGAAAGGATGTCCTTTCTTAGCAATTGCATGGCAGGTGCAAAACAGTTTATCCTGATGGATAAGCGTTGCTTCATTCATGTTCTTTAGCATTCCCTCCGCATTACTTGTCCCTGGAGTAGCAATGCTGGCATCCTCCTTTTCCTTTGTCCTAGCATGAGCTTCACTGATATTATGGGACGAGACAGAGTCAAGCCAGCAGTTACCTGTTCCGAAATGAAAATTATTTTTATTGCCCGCCTTACCCAATTGTATTTCATGTTGGACAGACAAATGACAGAACATCAGATCTTTTGCATCATCATACCCCAACCAGTCATATTTTTCTACTCAGCATTGCTGGAACCAACAGCTTCACTTTGTCTTTTCGTACTCGTAATATTTTATTGGTTTGTCTTCGTCAGCATGGTTTCTGTTAATGTCAGCTGGGTTATTGACTTCTTTTATATATTTCACATTTTCAGATTTGTAGTTAATAAAGCCTGTGTCATGAAAAGTGTATATGTCTTTTTCTTCCCTTTTTCCACCCTGGCCACAGATCCCAGAAATGTGTGATTGTCCTAGTTCTATTAAAAATGTTCACCAAAAAAAAAGTAAGGATAAATTCAGCATCAACTCACACTGTTATTTATTTATTTATTTATTTTTATTCTTCAGCAACCAGGTAACTCCCATTGGGCACAAGACCGAGCCTTAGGGGTGACCCAGGAACACAGGGAGGTTAAGTGGCTTGCTTAGGGTCACATGGTATGCAAGTGGAGGTTGTGGGGATTTAAACCCAGATCTGCTGGATGTGCAAAGCCCATTCACAACCTGTTGCTCTGTTTGTTAAAGACTCTTCAGTTCTCATTTCCATGACAGCCATGTATTCTGATATGCTTGGTCAACCTTTTGATAATTGAACTATCAGTACTTGTGGTATCCTCAATACTACATTGTGTTACCTTTACCTTATCAGCTACTGCTGTTTCTTTTCAAATGTCTAAGACATCATATTCTACAATTTCAGATACACTGTTCAATGCTATTTATTCCAATGGCCTGTTAAGGTGTAGCTAATATCATGGAATGTTCAGGTTGGTAGTACAAAAAATTAGTGCAACAGCTGCTGAGGACTTAGGGGAGAAACAATCAATACAGTTACAAAGGCAATAAAAAAGTGACAAATAATTTGAAAAAGTTGGTCTAAAACATATGATAATATAGGAAAAAGAAAAAGGAACCCATTTCAGCATATAAAGGTATAAAACTATTTCCTGTCATGGCAGTAAATGACCATACTTAAAATTCAGAGTTGAAAAGGTTAGATTGATTTACTGCTAATGGTCTTAATGGCCATACTTTACACCTCCTAGACAGACTGGTTTTACAAATGAAGGTCTGTGACTAGTGATATCAGAACTTTTTTGGTAACCTGGACATGCATGCAACAGTGACGGATTTGATACAATCCATTTTAATACTATCTGAACACTCAAAATGACCCAAAAAAAATGGACTACATTTAATCAAAACAGGATGACCAGATAAAGGCCCTGAAAACTGGATTATTCTGTCTACAACTGAACAGGTGGCAACCCTAGAACTGTGCTGCTCCTGTATACAGTCATAAATCTGTCTGCCACGAGTACTGAGCAAAACAAGAAAAGGAAAAGGAGAAATCATCTTTACCAGCAAAAAATAAAAGCAACAGTTAGTATAAAATGAAACAGTTTGTAAATGCACTACACACAGACATTTTTTTGTTTCATTTCACTAATGCTAAGGCAGCACATAGTTAAACCTCCATGAAGAGGACCTGACTTTAAATTACATAACAGTAATATTTATGTATTTGTTTATTTATTTGATACCCTTGTTGAGAATGGAACTGAAGCTTTCCACAGGAGGAATTGCACTAGCCCAGCCAGGCAAGTAACATAGATTGTTCACAAGCCCATGACAATCTGCACTAGTACCCAGGCTAGTAAATAAATGTTAAGGTTGACCTCTGATTGTAAGCCATTTTAATGTAAAAAAGTATTTTAAAATCCTAAATTACATTTTCTAGTTCTTTGATTATCTAGTTGTCAGTGTAATACTGGACAAAGAACTTTGGCAACCCAAACTCGGGTACACCCTTTGTAATGGGGATGGCTCAGACATATAGTACAGTATAGTATGAAAAGTTAGTCTCCATGATGGTAGTGTGAGCAATAAATCTTAAAAATGGGTTGGGAAAAACACCTATGCCCAAATGGCTGATGGCATCACAATGCCATACGTTCATGAACAGTACCAATACCCAACTTTACAAAAATTACCCAGTGCCAGTCATGTCCCTTTATCAAAGATATCCATGCACTGCTTTGTCATTTTATCCCCTGTCTTGGATGAAAACAAAAATACTTTTTAAACTTTGCCTTCTTGGCTTCTGCTTAGCTCACAGCTGCATTCCTCCACCTAAAGCCTGTTTCACTTTGCACCTGGCCTCTTAACTCCGCTGCCGGTGCACAGAATGATGGAGCAGTACAGCATTTCTTCTGGCTTCCTGCCAGAGAGCTGAATAAAGAAAACTGGCACCTGCACACTCCACTCATTGTAAAAATCACCAACTGTCAATGTGGTAGACAAGGCTACAGGAAACACTGGAGTTTTGAACATACTAGCAAAACCAGCACAGAGATTACAATCTTGGTAAAATGCATACTGTATATCTGGTTTTGTTTTGGTGCCAGTCCCCTATCCACCAAACTTCTCATTTACTCATTCATCACAAATGAAGTATAGACATGGGGGTTCCAGTTGCACACATCCCTTAAGGTAGCAGTCATAATGCTCATACAAACACAGCTTCACTAGCATCATCTAGTGTCAAGCTACAATATCTGCAGAAGAACTATTTTACACATGAATCATTTAAAACTGTTTTGAATAGTTTATTTTTTTCGCACAAAAATGAGACATCCAAACTATTTCATAAGCACAGTAAGACACTGCAGGGTGTGAGTTGTTGTGGGATACCTACAATTTCAGGGGCTGTAAGTCCTTCCACCTTTGACCTCAGTCCTTACTATACACCTGGTCATGTAGGTATCCCATAACAAGCAACATCCCATTATGTCTTGTTGCTTAATTACTGAAAAACACAAAAATAGGGTATTCATTAATCAGGACTGAAATACAAACAATTTGCACCATTCACAGTATCTATACTTCAGAAATTTAAAAAAAAGTTTATAAAAAACATAAAAGAAACCCCACACGAATTTCCAAAGTGGCTAGGGATAGTTCCATGGCCACCATGAGCTTTGAATCATTTTCTGCACTCCCTCTCCCTATCCTCCCTCCAATTATGAACTAGAAAGTACCAGGCTAGGACAGCCCAGTGGCACTGAGGTTTGAGGTGCTGGGTGCCACACCTCGCACTGCGATGGTGACCCGGGTTCAGAAATGAGCTTGGATCATCGGGAATCAGCTGGGGGGGAGGGCAGGAGTTGGATCGAGCAGCTGCAAGGCAGCTCTCCTCTCCCAGGGAGGGACTTAGTTGATCCCACTGTCACAAACCCACTCAGCAGGTCAGGCCCTCTACTCCCAAAGTGCCAACCTCCAAGCGCAGTCTTGTGAACAGTTTAACCGAACAAGGTAACCCTCTTGTCTGTTTTGTGAGTTCGGATCAACCTTTGGTCTCAAGTCTTGGAGGGATTCAAACTGTGAACCTCTTGCTAGCGTACCCAATGCACAGGCTCAGATATTTCTGTGTTTGGGGGGGCCAGATATCTTTGCTATGGGCACCTAACCAGGTATACAGAGATGAACCCTTAAAAACTTTGATAAAGACCTCAGATTTAAAATGCTTCTCTTTCCAGTTTGGTCTCACCATTCAAGCATATGCCTGCTGTCTGCTATCTGCTATAACCATAAACTTTTCTTACAAATAAAAAAGAAGTCAAAGACAGACCAAGTATGCTCTAAAAAGAGTTTTACTAAAAATAGATAAAAATATGTAAAATACAAAATACAGAACTCATATCACAAGACATACAAATCTTTTAAAAGAACAAGGTTTAAACAGTGCAATTCCTATTTACAGTGCTTAGATCTGGCTCTCTTTCTAAATACCTGTTTTAAAGTGCTCACAGATGTGTCCTTGTCAGAGTCTAGGTAAAAGTGTGTCTGAAGTAAAACAGAATAATCCTTAAACAAACTGTATTTGCCAACCCTTTTTGTGTGAGGTCATCTAGCTCCTCCTCTGTCAGATTATATATAAAAAAATACATATCTTATACAAAAACAGGATGTCTTTTCAAAGTATTACATTCTGCAACTTCAGCATAATTCATGTCCTTCAAATAACACTCCGTTGATCTCATAATAAGCTTCCTCCTTCAAGGACATGAAAGCATCTTTATAATTTCGCACTTATATGTAATAACCTTGGTTTTCTCTCCAACATCATAAAATGGATATGATTTAGCAACTACGGCTGTAATTAACTCAAACAAACAGGAGGTCCTTGATTAAGGCCTTCCATGTAACACCTAGTATCTAAAACTGTGTGTGTGATCTCACATGCTGTTTCAGCATTCTTCTCATGGCTTTCATCTTTCAACTGAAACCTGGGGGGGGGATGAGTGAGGTCATTCTAAGAGCACCAGATTTTCCAGCAGAGACAGTCAGTAATACATTTTATATTAAAAAAATGATACAGCACTCAGAACTGGCTGTCCACGTCACACCCACCACATAGCTACTCCTAGGTAGAGGCCTGAGAGTAGTGCAGGCAGAGAGTGGCAATAATAGGGAGGGCGCTACGGATCGCAGCATGCATGTGCCTCCACATGTGAGCACATGACCATAGCAGGGGAGAGGAGAAACAAGAAGCTGGCAGGCACCATGATGGTGCCGGTGGCATTCCCAGTGATGGGGTTGCTGATGGAGGCCAGAAGCAAGCCCCACAAAGGGAAGGGCCAGAGCCAGCTGCCTACCAGCTCCCAGAAATACCAGGGCATAAAAAAAAAGAAAGTGCCAGACTAGTACTATTTCTTCCCACCTCATACATGCATTCTTAAATACCCTTTACCCTCTCAAGCCTGACTCCACCCCCAGCCCCAAGAAGGCCAGGCTGCCAGCATGGTGCTTTCTATTTCATAATTTCCAGGCTGGGACAATCACCATGCAGCAGACCCTTTCTTGTTTGGCTCAGACAGAGCCAAGAAGCCCCGCTTCAGACTCCATAGCCTGCATATAACAGGAGTCAGGAGCTCAAGTCCTAGGGGCTCCCCTACACTTTTCCGGACCAGCATTCCTCTTGTTTTAGCAACAGGGGCAGATAAATCCTCAGTACAATTGCAGCTAATCAGCTGACCTTGTGGCGTTCCTGGGGTGGGACAAATACAGTGTAGCAGTACTTTGCAACCTCAGCCTAACTGTTCCACGAGTGGTCCTTGCATGAGAAGACCAGCAGGAATGGGAGCCCTCGGGGGGAGTCACCAGAGTGAGATGCCAGGACACCAAGGGACTCTTCCCAAACTCCACATCTGCAGCCTGTAAGTTAAAGTATTTGTGCCTTTTACATACTTTGTTAGGTTAGGTGGGGCAGTAGTGGGCTAGCATCTGTGGTCTGATCACAACTATCCATATTGTCTTGCTGCAGTACTATTAAAGTAAGCTGGCCCTAGTTCTATGCAGTTTTGGTAGCTGCTTTAAGGTTTGCTGCCTATCTGAGTTTTAGAGTAGCGGGGCTTTCTGTACTGTTTGCTACACTGTTTCCTGCATTGTTTACTGCCAAATTTCAGTATTAGATTATGCCTAAGTGGGGTTAGGAGGAGTTTCATTATTCTTATCTAGCTCTGCCTTATAATTGTGGCACACCTTTTAATTTCAAAAGCTGAGTTACTTTTAGCAGCTAAGTAGTTTGTTCTGTTTTAGTATACATGCAGCTAAGAAAAGTCTTGTTTAATTGTACCTATACAGCTACTTGCTACTTTTCATCTTTTCCCTTCTTTTGCTCCCCCTTCTCCCACTGTTATCTCTACATTTCAACCCTGTCTACCCTGTGTCTAATGCCTTTCCTCCCACCCACCTCCCTCTCGCCCCATCAACACTCCAACTTTAGTATCTCTCCTCCTCCTCTTTCCAGCTACCTAGTCTAACATTGAAGCTTTATTGGTGCTCTTTCCGTTTCTCTCCCCCTGTTCACTGTCACTGTGCTCCTTCCCCCATCACCACTCCAATTTCTGTTGTAAGGCCATAATTACTCTCCTTCTTCTTCTGTCAGGTAATGTTGAGTGTAACAACAAAACAACGAAAGGGAGAAGCACTCCTGGACTCCTTAGGGTGCTGCTGCCAATATAGTTAAAAACTACACCAAAACAAAACAAAAAAATCTCCCCAAGGAAGCCTCGAGTAGAGGCCATATGTACAGGCAGCTGATCAGCATTCCTGATTTTTCACTTTATATAAATATACTTCTTCAATTCCCATCAGTTTGTGTGCACTGCTCTCTTTAGTTTTTTTTTTTTTTGGAGAATGTTGAGTACAACTCGCCCCCGAGTCTCCTGGCCTCTGCCTGCCTAAGGGTGTTAGCATTTTCCATCTCAGTGTGAGGAGCCTCCTCCCAAAGCTTGACCAGCTTAAGCTCTGGGTTCTGCAAACAAGTCCTGATGTCCTGGTTACAAATGAATCATGGATCTCTTCCAGGAGCAACAACAGGGACATCTCCATACCTCGTTACATACCTCTCGGGCAGGTTCAAGGTAAAAGGTGTGGTGGGGTACTCATGTAGGTACTGTACTGCATAGCCTCTCCTGTGATGTTTCTTGTGCCACTGTCATCACCTCTTGTGTAAGATATCTTCCCTTTACTCTCTTCTAATCTTTATTAGTGGGGTCCTTCTGACCGCTCTCCTTCCTTATTACCATTGCTTCCTCTGGTGAACTTACTGTACTCAGAGACTTTAATGTTAATTGTCTTTCTCCTGCTCTTAATCTATTTCTCAGAAAGTTGAGTCTCTGGATCTTTCTCAACTTATTTATGATCACATCTGGTAAAACCCCCACTCCCCAAACCATTCACTCCTGAGCTGGGTCCTGGAATCTCAACTCACTCAAGGATCTGTGATGCTGGTACCAGTTCTGACTCCCTCAGTAACCAGTGCATGGAATACTGTGTCAGGAAACTTCATCACCCTAAATCCCCCCTGCAGTACATCTGGAGATGGTAATTCAAGTAATTGAACTTGGACAACCTCCTACATGCATTGTTGTCCTCCAACTGGGCTCCTATTGTTTACTGTTGACATCAATGCTGTCCTCTCCCACTTTACCTTGAATTTTATGTCTGGGATAAACATGTCTCCTGAGGAGGTCTCATGTATATGTGTCCACCTGCAATAGGACTCTGCAAAACTCACCTCCCTCCTCGGGGCCCTTGACTTATCCTGGTCCTACCACAAGTCTTCAGGCTCCCATGAGGATTGGTTGAGGTATTGTCAGTTATGGAATGCCAGCACCACATCTCTCTGACAGGCAAAATCCAATTACATTGCCTTGAACCTAGAGCAATGCTAATTCTCCAAAGAAGTTCTGGGAAGTTATCCACTCCATTCGTTATCCCCTTTTCCATGTATCCATTTTACACAATTAAACTCAGCAACCACCCTGTGGTCATTTCTGAGCCTGCCAAGATGGCTGCTGATTTCAACATGCACTTCACGATCTGTGCTATCACTACTCCTTCTGCTTCTACCACTTCTTTCACTACTGTTCCTCCGCCATCCTTATCTATGTTTGCTTTCATCCCAGTCACTACCTCTAATGTCCTTTTCCATCCTTCTCTGTCTCTAAACCCATCTAAGGATCATAGTCCCAATGGTCTTAACCCCAAACTCTTGTACCTTTCTGCTCCTGCTTTTGCTGCCCCCCCTCCCTTCTTCAGAACCTTTCCTTTTGACTCTTTTCAGCTCCTGCTCCCTGCAAAGCTGCTATAATCCTCCCCCTACACATAGGTGATGACACCTGCACACCTGGGAAATATTGACCTATTTCCCCCCTTCCCACTCTGGCTAAACTGTAGAAAAAGCTGGGTTTCACCCAGTTCTCAAACTTTCTTGACTCCTCCTCCTTTCTCACCCACTTCCAGTCTGGCTTCTATAAAGCCTGTTCCACAGTTTCCTCCCTGCTACATGTCACTGGCTCTATCCTGAAAGGGATGGATCAGGATCAAGTTTTGGATGCAGTCTTTATAGACCTCGTCAAAGCTTTTAACTCTGTTACCCATCCCTTATTTCTTGACAAGTTAAAGACTGCTGGGTTCTCAGTCTCTGCCCTTCAGTGGCTCTATTCCTACCTTTCTGGTTGGAGCCAGTTGGTCCAGGCCAGGGACTCTTTCTTGTCTCCCTTCCCCATCACCTCTGGTGTGCCACAATGCTCTGTTCTGGGCCCAGTCCTTTTCTCAGTTTTCTTAGATGCCCTCCCTTCATCCTCTGTCTCAGTTGATGCTTATATATATGCTGATGACACTGTCATTTCTACAACCAAAACCTCCAGCCCTCTGCTGGAACAGTACATGCAACATGACTTTGACAATGTTCAGTGATGTTATTCAGAACACACCAATGGATTAATAGGCTTAGCCATACCCCTGTATTCAAACCCTTTGATGGCAGCCCCCCAGAGACTGTCCCCTGTTTCAGATACAGTACCTTGGTGTGTAGCTAGACAGTCATCTTGACTTCTCAGTCCACAGTGATACAATTATCAAAAAATGGCATTCCAAACATGATGCTTTACACAGAGTCAGTTCTGTCTAGCTCCTCTGGTCCTGCTGGACAGTATTCTCAGAATGATCCTCCTGCTTGTACCTGTCTTCCCCTAGCTGTCACCTGACTCTGTCCTTTCCCCCTCAACCAGTGACAGCCTCTATAAAATTTGATATTGCAGATATTATTGGTTTTACTGAATTGTTGCCCTATACTGTTGTCATTAGCAGTGCTCTTACCATGTTTCATTGTATATTACACTTACTGTTTTGTTATGTCAACTGCTTGTAACATGTATTTCCTCTGTTTTCCCTTCCCAGATCACACCTGGAAATGAGTGTTGGCTCAGTGCACCTTTCCAAGTTACCAATTTTCAAATGATTAAATAAATTAATAAATAATGTGTTTTATTTATAGTATTCATGTAGTTTTTGTTTACCAGGTAAGTGCACTAGACAAAGTGATTGCCTATTTTTCAGGCATTACCTGGAAGGGCACAATGAAGTAGAAAAACATCAGAATACAAGCAGTTATACAATACAAACACGTTGTAATACATTACAATTCATCATATGCAGATATAGTACAGTTAAAGGAAAATTAGAGCGGAGGACAGCAGGTTCCAGGGCTTATGGAAAACTCAGGCAGACTGAATGGACCACTGGTGTTTTTCTGCCATTGTTGTCTATATTTCTATGTTTCTGTGTTTTACATCAGACCATATAGGCCAAACACAAAGAGTTAAAACATATTACGGCTATAAAGGACATCACTTATATGGGAATTGTAGAAGAGGAGTGCATAGGAATAAATAAGGAAAACACTTTGCAGATTTATAAAAAAATTAGTCATTAACTCTTTGTTTAACCTACTGTACCTTTAATATAAAAACCTGCATTTGGCGCATGAGCAGAGATGTGGGGAGGAGGGCAGAAGATGAGTCGGAAATGGCAACGGGACTTGCCTCAGTCAACTGGGGAATGCCAGAGAGGCTTTTTTACCTTTTTAAATTGTGTTTAGTTCAGATACTGAATACAAATAATGAATAGTGCATATCTGGAGTCCCAAGTATGAATTCTTGGTGAGTATTCCCGAGAATGTACTCACACATTTCTATAGTCCATATACTGTAGTTAAGTACAAGATAATCCAAAATGCTAGAAAATTGTTTGGTCTGTTTTATGACAAAATTTAAGAGCTTTGTTTTTTTTTTTCTTGGGAGAGGGGGTCAAGAACGCTTTCATGACATTATAGTTTCATATGTTGCCACTGTCTAAACCAATCAGGATGGCGGACGCAATAACATACCTTATAATTATAATTAAACAGCTGCGTAAGAATATCCTTTTAACTCCACTAAATTTCTCTAGCAAGCAGATCATTTCAGTATTTTGCCTTGAGGCAATGGCACAATCAGAATTAAGAATGAATCACCTTATTAAGCTTGAGAGCCTAGAGCCACTGTTTTGCCCATCAGCTAATAGTCTCGGCTCAGTGCATTATCTTGTGAACCTGTTAAATAGCATGGAAGCTTGTTACAAACTTGCATTGCTGGAGGTTAAATCGTTTCTAATAATTTTTTTTAATTAGGTCTTTATGTTTCAGAGAAGGCAACTAGTAATAGCAAATTGTTTATTGCAAAGAATTTACAAAAGCAGTCTTTAAAAAACAGATTGAGTTTGCCAAGTCAAAACTTTGCACAGGTATAGCTACTGGGACTGTCAACAAAAGAATAATGAGGAGGTGGGAGATATACTGAACTTGTATGATATTAGAATGACTCACATGCACTATACTGCTGTCTTTAGGATTGCCTTGGTGTTACTATATAAAATGCACATTTTTCCATATTTATGCCAATCAGTAAGAGATTTAGAAATGCATTTGCTCACATGAGGACTTTAAACATTGTTTTTTTTTTGGTGTAAGCATTATCCACTCCTACAACAAAATGGAAGGCAGCTTCTAGCAAGATGCGCATGCTGGTCTGTTCCTATAGTTGTGGTGGTATGGGGCAAGTTTGCAGGCTATGTGGATAACAGGACATAAGCCATCTCATTTTCTGAATAGGGTCCTTAGTGAAGACATGCAACTAACTCAATTAACTTCTCTGTAAAACGCTTTTACGGAATGACTTGCAGCATAAAATACAGGAAATTAAACAGGACATTATTCAGGGTATTTGATATTACCTCAGAATTGGGACCTTTGAAGTTTTGGGAAAAAATATTCAAATTAAGGTGATATCTAAGATTACAGTTATGTTTGCATATGTGCAGTAGAAAATTACCAGAATTTTCATAACAACCCACATGCACAGTGCATTTTATTTTTTCTCTTGCTAATGTGGCACTATTAAGCAGCATTGTAGCACTGAACTTATATGTTTCTAATAAACTTAGAAGTAAAGAAAATATATGTATCTGGGCATTCAGGTATGGTTTGGCACTGTGTAGTGTGGTACAGTTTAATACATCAGGGACTAGAAACTAGAATGTTTTAAACAGCAGTAATAAAAAAAAATAATAAAGTCAAATCGTTTCTACAGCAGGTGCACATTCAGCCCTCTCATGCAGATGGTGACCAGCCGAGCTGGTGACTGAGGAGGCAGTACTGGTCACCATCCAGTGGCTATGGAAGATTCTTGACTGGGTAAGTGGGTCCACCTGTGGAGTGGAGGAGGGACTGGTGTGGGCTGAACAGAGAGGGAGGTTCTGTGAATGATTGGCGGTGCGGGGGGGCTGCATATCAGGGAATGGATTCTATTTGTGTTTTGCAGTACAAAGTGTTACTTTCTGCACAATATATATCTCTACTGCTGGATTATTGAACTGCTTCATATTTAAGGGAATGGGTTCTAGGATAACAGGTGGGCAATCAGGGGGTTGGGGAGTGCTACTGGACACCAGGGAATGACTCAGTGGCATACAGGGTGAGCACACAATGGTGGGGGGCCATTAGATGCTAGGGATAGAGTTGTATTCTCTTTTTCACATCACCGGATAGGTGATCAGCAGTAGAGGGACCACTGTGCAGAATGACAGGGTTGTATTCTTTTTCATATTACCTTGTAGGGCATCAAGGTGGTAAGACTCCTAGATCCCAACGATAGAGATGTATTCTCTTTTTCTCATCAGCTGATTGGCAATTAGTGGTAGGGGGACCACTAGATGCCAGGGATGGTGTTGTGTTCCCTTTTGTACATCGGTTGTTAAGCAAACAGGGGATGGAGCCAGAACAGCTGTGCACAATGCCTCTGCACATTCATGCATCGATTCATTGAGTGGCATGCTAATAGGCCCATAATGGCATGCAAATGGTTCTTTAATGCCTTGCATGCCCTGTAGGTTTATTAGGAAGGCATTTACTGAATATGGCTCACTGGAGCACTGGCACAATCTCCATTCATGCCATTTGGGATGTGTTATTTTCATTTCCTCCTGTGGGCCATATTCTCATAGGGGGCTGAGTGAGCACTGGGCATAGTCACCATCTGCTGCACTGACATGGCCTCACATTCATGCAGTTAGTGAGCTTAGTTTGGAGCACGCTGTCTAAGTCTGGAGTACTGCGTGCAGTACTGGAGGCTGCACCTGTACAAGGATATTAACAAAATAGAGGCAGTCCAGAGAAGGGCAAACAAAATAGTGCAGGGACTGCATTAGAAAACATATGAGGACCAATTAACTGAGCTCAATAGGTATACCCTAGAGCAAAGGAGGGAGAGAGGTGATTTGATCAAAACATTCAAACATTTTAAGGGCATTAACAAGGTGCAAGAGTCTAATGTGTTTCAATACAAGAAAAATAGCAGGACAAGAAGATACAGCATGAGATTAGATTGAGGCCGATTAAGGGGTAATGTGAGGAATTCCTTTTTCACAGAAAGGGTGGAGGATGCATGGAATGACCTTCCTCAGGAAGTGGTGGATATGAATACAGTGCAGTGCTTCAAACAGGCATGAGCTAGGCATAAGGGAGCACTTCAGATGCGTATGACTAGATAGGTCACAAAAAAACATGTTGAAAAATTGAAGTGAAAATACCAACAAATGCCTGGGGTGTAAGGGTTTCTGGCCATAACACCCCACCCTGTAGAGACTGACAGGCATCAGGGGTGTGATTTGGGATTGTCACCTATAATGCTCGTGCCATTCCACCCATACCCTGTTGCCAGTTGTGGAGGGGTTGTGGGAATAACAGATAGACCAGACACCGAACTTCAGGTTCAACACACAATCTCTGTGTGATGTTTATTTAAAACACAAGAAATAAGCCTCTACAATGCTATAGTCCTTCTTCAGTTCATCAGATTACAGCAACAGACTATGCATGTCTTTTCTCTGCACTTAGCCCGCACCTACTGACACTGATCTCTGAACCAATCCAATCCAGTAGCTAAGATGTACCCATAACCCTTATGCAAGCCCTCATTTGCTTATGTAGTAGGGGCCCAAAAAGATGAAAAACAAAACAAGCTATAAAAAAGAATCTCAATGCAGAATCACTGACAGAACAGTTACCCCAAAAGGCATTGGCAAGAAATCAAGTTTCAAAGAAATGCAACATCATACATACGTCCATGATGCAATGCATCATGGGATATATGCAAATCACCATGACATTTCTGGCTTGTTAAGTTTACAACAATTTACATGCATTTTAAATAGCACAACTAGCTTAATTTCTATAATAGTCACCTAGTACTTTTTACCATTATCAAAAACACCTAGTGCCATGGTATTTAACATTTACAGGTTTCATAAGCATAAGGTATATACATCAAGGTATTTTATAACATAGTGCTATTACATACTAAATCAACAACAATAAACACAATCTGTTTTACATCTACTTGGAGGTCACCACAATAACCTCCCTGTACAAGGACTTGAGAGGGAAAAAGAAAATTAAAGAGGATACTACAGCATAGTCAAGAAAGGGGTGCCCATATGTGGCCAACCTTATGGACTAGAAATTGTAAAGGACAGATTAGGCTTAGAAATAGAAGAACTGTTGCAACCGATTTAAGAAAAGGTCGGTCCTCAAGAGTGGCAGAAGCTCCCGGTCACACCAGTGACAGGCATTGAGGTGTGCCTTGGACTCTTTGACCCCAAAGTTCACCCCATTCTCCTATACTACACCAATCTCACCATATTTCCTGATGGAATGGAGTGAGCATAAGGCCCAAAGACCCCAAGGCACACTGTGACATTTGTCAGTGTCTACAGGGCAGGCTAAGGTGAAATGGCATTGCCATTATGCCTGACAACCCAAAGGCACACCCCAATGCCGGTCAGTCTCTGAGTGGTGATGGGATTGGCTTCAGTTCAATACTTCACTGCCATTCGTATTATGCATCTCTCTAACTCCTACACTACCAATGCCAATGCCAGCAAGTAAACATTCGGCATTGACAAATGCTTGCTTCTTTTTCCTTTTACTAATTAGAAGATTTTCTACTTGACTATACTTGGTGGGACATGTGGAACAGTGCTCTACCTGGAGGACGACATTGCTAGTTCTGTTTCTCTCCATATATCATCAGCCCTATGACGTCACTGTCTGTAACATCACAGCTGATCAAGAAGAGACAATCACCTGCTGCATTATTGGTCACATGCAATGTCATAGACAATGAGGTCACAACGATGATGAGGTATAAAAAGAAACATAACTAGATATGTCAGCCTGCAGGTAATGCACTGCCCTCCACATTGCATGCAATACTGTCAGGTGAAAAACCTTCTCATTAGCAAATATGAAAAGAAAAATACTTCCAAAATAAAAGGTAATAACTTATTTTAAAAAATTTATAAAATGTTTTACCTGGTATTGGTTGGCACTACTAGCTCTTTAAATAAATTAAGTTCCTAGCCCAAACTGTTCCAAAGTTAGCCCTTTTTAAGTAAATTATCTTTAGAATGGGCTTACTTTCATGCAAATAGGCTTAGGAACTTATTTGCTTCTAAATGAAAGTTTGTTGTCTTTTTTTTTTGCAGTTAAACCTTTTATTGAAGCTTATTCAAACAAACATTACAGACAATACACAAGAGGCAGGGCAGTGATCACAGTATGATTGATAAAACAGACTTTGGCATTGAACAAACCTCTCAGATTGTGTATAGTGTCTATTGATGTTCATAAAATAGGAAGAGCAATGATGTGTACTCAAAGACATTTTGAGAAGGTATTCCATAGGTCTGCTATACTGTGCGGAGTAGAGAAACCACAGTCAAAGCAACACTACATAGCCAAGGCTGTCCTGCAGTGAAACACACAAGGAGCCCAACATATATGTAAAATCTAGTAAAAGGGCATGCATTTAACATTCAGATCTGTAGCTGCTCCCATTTGTCATTAAACAGGTTAAGAACTTGAACAGGTGCAGCAGGGTATTTGATAGCCTAGGTATGGTTTGGGAGGAGGGGATCCCTATACTAAGTTCAGTGTTATATCTGTAAAGTGGCAGGGAGAGTAGAGGTTATCTAATTAGGGTCTGGACTGGTGCCTGGGGGTGCTTCATGGTCACATCCATGGGCTGCTTAGTGGGTAGCATTAGATAGGCTGTTAATGGTTGCCAGGATATTTGGTACTTCTGGAGAGTCTTGGATGCCATGCATGACATCCTTTCAAAGGAGGATATTCCAGCAAGGGCTGAGAGAAGCTTAACCTGTGAGAAGATCTCCACCAACCTCCACCTCTCAAGTATCAGGTGTTTTGCCTCAATGCTGAGTAGCACCAACCTACAACCAACTTCCCCCTGTCCTCCAGCACCCCAGCTTCCACCTGCACAAGATTTCTGCCCAGGAAGCCAGACCCATCCTAATCAAAGCTTTGAATAGCAACAGTCCCGGCAGCAACTCACTGGACCCCAGTATCCTCAGGCTGGTGCTAGGTGAAGTTCTTGCCCCACTCACCAGCCTAATTAACCGATCACTCTGCCTGGGACAATTCCCATGGCTTGGAAAACAGCCATAATCACACCCATTCATAAAGGGGGCGACAGGTCATTGGCCAACAACTACCGGCCAATCTCCATCCTCCCCCCATCTCTAAAGCCCTTGAGAAAGTGGTGGCCATTCAAATCACTGATTATCTGGCTAAGCATAACATCTTATGCCCAGAGCAACATGGCTTCCATGCTGGTCACAGTACCAGCACTGCACTAATTGAATTCTCCAACTTCCTACACTCCTCCCTGGATACCAGCTCCCTAGCTGGTGCAGTGTTCATCGACCTCTCAAAGGCTTTTGACACCATCTCTCACCCTCTTCTGCTGAATGCTCTCTGCCACACTGGTCTCTCAGCTGGCCCCTTAGCATGGTGCACAAGCTAGCTAGCTGCTCGATCACAATGTGTTAAAATCAATGGGATACTCTCTGATACCCATCCCATTCACTCTGGGGTCCTCCAAGGCTCCATCCTGGGCCCCCTTCTCTTCTCACTCTATCTGAACACCCTGCCCAGTGCATGCCCTGGCAAAATTCTCCTGTATGCAGATGACTGTCCTTTTGCCACCCACCGCAATCCCGTCTCCCTTCAGGACACCCTACAGCAGTCTTTCAATAATGCTGAAGCCTGGTTTAAGGAGCACAGACTCATCATCAATCTTAAAAAAACCAAAGCTATGCTCTTTTCCCACCCCCAAAACAAAGCTAGCAACCACCCACTCTATATCCTTCCTAGTACCAAACAGCCACTGGAACAAGTCTTCTCCTACAAATATCTTGGGGTTACCTTCGACTCAGCCCTCACATTTCACAACCACATTGATGCCCTAACATCCACCACTAACACACAGCTTAGCATCCTCTTCCACCATAGAACCTACCTTCCCCCAAATGCGCTCCGGCTTGCTGTTACGTCTTCCGTATTGTCCCTTGTAGTCTATGGTCTACCAGTCTATGGTGCTGCCGACACGACTGCACTCAAAAAAATTCACTTAACCCTGAATAAAACCTACAGATTGATTACTGATGCCCCCAGGCTCACACACACCTGTCAGCTGTATGACGAGGCTAAACTCCTTACCCTGGATGAACGGCTCCGATATCAAACCTGCTTCCTCACAAAAAAAACCCTACTCGGGCTCTCCCCTCCTGAGGTGATGGCATCCATCCACCAGATCCCACCCACTATTGCAACACGGTCATCCAACAAGACCACTCTAATGGTCCCCAAATCAAGAACCAGCCATGGCCAGAGGTCCTTCTGCTACAGAGCCCCATCCTGGTTTAACTCTCTCCTGCTCCCATCACCAATGCCACCACCATCTCCAAGTTCAAAACCACCCTTGAAACCAACTCTTCAACACTCATAGCTGCTCCTGTCTCTGAAGGCGGCCTCCACCTCGACTTCTCATGACAATGCCCACCGGCTCTTCACCAACCTCCCCACCACCTCTTCCCGGTACACCGTACCTATGTCTAACCTGGCCAGTGCCAGCTGTTTCATTGTATGCCTATTAGATTGCTCAATATTTGATACCAACTTGTGTAACACCTGTTCTCAGTTACTTGTACCCTGTAACCTAAATGTATTTTGTCTGACCTCAGTGTGACGTGGCGCCTCTGATGAACGCCTATTTTTAGCAAAACATACGCTATGTAACCTAAAACTCTATGTATGTCTTTAATGTGACGAGGTACCTTTGGAAACGAGCCTCTGGCTCAAAGGTTGTAAACTGATTTCACAAATAAACAAATAAACATAACTCTAGAACCAAGAGGTATGGAGTGTCTGAGCCCAGCCCAAGAAGAAATAGGGCACGAGATAAGGGAAGGGGGTGTCACAACCCCACTCAGCAGGTCAGCCCTCTACTCCCAAAGTGCCAGCCTCTGAGCATAGAATTGTGAACAGTTAGCAGAACAAGGTAACCCTCTTGTCTGTTTTTGTGGGTTCGAGTCTCCTTAGTCCCAAGTTCTAGAGGGATTCAAGCTGGTAACCTGTTAGTGTACCGAATTGTCAGGCTCAGATAATTCTGTCTTCAGGGGGCCAGATATCTTTGCCTATGGGCACCTAACCAGGTATTTCAAAATGAACGCTTAGAACTCTATTCAAGACTTAAAGAACTCTGACCTGTTTCCCAGTTTGGTATCACAGTAAGCCCATGCACAGTGTCAACTATAACCATCTAAGCTTCACTTATATAAAAAGAAGTTTCAAGGCACACCAGGCAGTTTCTGTTTTTAAAAATATATATCTTTACTTTAAAATAGGTAAAATAGGAAAACAGTAAAATACAGAACAAGATATCCCAACACATACAGCCTTAAAAACAAAACAGGTTTAAAAGTGCAAATTCCTACAACACATACACTCAGACTGGTCTTATCTAAGCTCCTTACTTTCTTAATCTTTCAGTGCTTCGATGTTCCTCTTTTCTCAGTCAGAAATTGAATGACCTTGTGTAAGGTCTGCTCAGTATTTTTAAAAGCAGTCTTGAGCTGGCCTTCTCTCTGAGGTCACTTAACTCCGCCTTGGTGTATTAAAATTTATAACACAGGATGTCCTACTAAGATATTTAAAAAAATAATAGGTGACATAAAT
Organism: Neoceratodus forsteri; assembly: GCA_016271365.2. Lineage (NCBI taxonomy): Eukaryota > Metazoa > Chordata > Ceratodontiformes > Ceratodontidae > Neoceratodus > Neoceratodus forsteri. Next base: position 1,738,162,733 of record CM028129.1, read on the forward strand.
GTGACTTGCCAAAACCGGTCTGTGGTCTGCATCACATAGACATCAAAGCCTCTTTGATGTAATTCACTGGATAACCCCAAGCAAATGCATATTGGACTTCCTAATTTAGTCTGGGACCTGCGTCACCCAGACATCAAAGTCTCTTTGATGTATTTACCAGCTATCGTGGGAGACACCCCAACACAGCATATTCTCCTTCCTCCTTGACACCTAGTGCAAATCAAAGGATTTCCCTGAGGACATCATGAATGGGTATTTTATTTCTGGGGCTTCAAAGAAAACTTAACAAAGTAATTGCATTTCAGATATCTGCAGTTTAAGCTACCTCCTGTCCTTTGAACTTATCCTGGGGAGTTCGATGTGTCAATTTCAGCAAGATAATATTTCCTCCTGACAGACATTCCCTTACATATTTTATTTTGCAGAAAAAATATATTGAAATCAGAACCAGCTGTCCACATGCCACAGTGGGGCCTGTAGGAATTTCACTACAGAGGTTTTGAATGTGCTTCCAGAATGGAGCAATAGTGCAGCAGCTCCACAACACATGCAGTAGATCAGCTCTGGGTGTGCTGCAGCTCCAGCATTTGTCATCTGGGGTGAGGTGCATGCTATATAGGGCTGCCAGTGTTCTATACCGTGAGTGCAATATTTTGTTTGAATCAACCTGCTGTGGTTGTTTCTACATGCAGTGTGACCAGTTTCTCAGCATGAGGACCACTGTTCCTCAATGACTGCTCGACTTAAAGACTTTGCCCATTTGTTCTTTGGGTGAGCAGTTTGGTTTGGGATATTGGATCTGATTTCTGTGTATATTGCTACTGTTACTTCTCTGGGAAGCAGACCAAATTCTTAATAACTGGTGTAGGCTGGGGGAGGGTGGTTGGAACTAAGATATTGGTAGAGGACACTATGGAGTTGAAGCGTTCTCCTGAAATTGGTTTTGTGCAATCCACATCTTTACTGTAAACTCTGGAATGAATCTAAAGTGTTCTCCTATGGGCACAAGATGTCTTGAATGGTCTAAATACCAGCACATTTCCTGTACAGTCAATTTAATTACCAACCTGTCCACTTTAAGATGAGAACTTCCCCACTGGGAAGGGAGGAGGGTTAAAGCCACTGGGGTAGGGGTGGCTCAAATCTATTTGTGTAACTGGGACCAGAAATATACAGAGGATCTAATGATGGGGTGTTGTTGTACTGCCTTGTGGAATTCATTGTATAGGAACACTGTCGGTGAGTACCCGCCTGATAATATTTCCATTCTGACCCACTGTGGTAAGAACAGGTCAAGGGTCCTAAACCAATTCAGTGTCTTGGTCACCCTGTATTCCCAGTAGTACCCTTTAAACCAGGGGAGCCATCACCCTCTACTCTCCAGGGGGACCTGAATTTATTCCAACTGTAACAGGGCTGCTAGCCTTCCCATAAAAATTCCCTATAAGTGAGTCTATTTGACCAAATTATCTGGGGGAATGGACGTTGGGATGAGCGAGATGATGTGAAAGAGCCTAGGGGCAGTGACCATTTTAAAGCTTTAATCTTACCTGCCAAGGAAAGTTAGGGAAGTTTTCAGTGGTCACATTCTGTTCTTAATTCAAGCAACAAACAGCCTAACTTGGCCTATCCTAGGCTGGTAGAGTCCCAGGTTATTTTGATGCCCCAGCAGGTGATATCAGAAAGGGGACCACTTGAGTCCACAGTTTGTAAAAAGGGTAATGATACACCTAGGATTTTAAGGCATTACTTCTGTTTTGGATTGGTTCACCTGGAGGCTTGATATCCTGGAGAAGTTACCCAGGAGCTCCAAAAGTGGGGCAACTGACTGAGTAGCATCACAAAGAAGTACAAAAAGATTGCCTGCATGTAACAGAGTCTTGTACTCTTCTTCACCCATCCTAATGCCTCAGATGGCCTGGTGCTACCTTATGCTGTAGTCAGTGGCTCTATGGCCAGTACAAATAAAAGCGGTGAGAGGGGGAAGCCTTGCTTCATCCCATTGAACAGGGTGAAGGGGTAGAGAGGGTGGAGATAGTGAGAAACTTAGCCATGGGAGAAGAATACAGAGTGTTTACCCATGCCTGATAGTTAGCGCCAAACCCCATTTGTGTCAGTTATAACTGGGTATCATCTGCACAGCAGTGAAATAATGGAAAAGGTAATAGGGTCTAAATTGTCTAAAACTCCAGTTGACTTAGTGCTAGGGGCAGACCAAACATTCTATAATGAAGAAGGTAGAAAATTGTTTTGGGATTGTGCATTGGTAGTGGCAGAAGAAACCAATATTGTAGCTCAATACTGGCCTAGCAGTGCAGCTCCTATGATGACACAATGGTCATATTAAGTAATAATGCACAACAGGCCATGTGTCATGCTGGAATAATGTCACACCTCAGGTAATAGGGCACAAGGCTGTAGGCAGAGTGCGTCCAACACCCACAAAGTGATGTTATCTCCATAACACATGGCCTGGAGTGCATTATTGCAATTATAAAATATCTTGCTTTTAAAAAAATATATTTTGTGTTGCTTTTTGAAAAGGCATGATGTGCTGGGATAACATCACTGTTGAAGGTCAGCACTGACAAATCAGAGCCCATGAATATTTCTTGCCATTTTATAATAATCTATTGTTGTGCTTAAAAACTGAATATACACAAATGAATGCAAACAGTGAGTAAGCTAAATTCCTGCAAATGAGGCAGCCTTTAATAGTAGCTTTAGAGGATGGTTTCCCAGTATAAGTACTAAGAGTTAAATCCTGCTATAACTAAATAAATGAATGTACAGAGGACTCTTCATGTTAAGAGGTATCATGCAATTCTGAAATCAGGAATAATAACAAGCACATAGTTGTAACACTTTGGGTTTTTAGTTCCAAGTGTAATTGCTTGCCTTTTTATGCATCAAAAGTTTGTTACTCAATTTACTGCCTAAAGGTCAAATTACAAAATTGTGATGCATTGGAATTTATCAATTAAAATAAAAAATTACAAAAAAGACAGTGTGTCACTGGTTGGGAGGTTTGTGACGCAGGACTTTGAAAAATCTACAAAATTCTGCTTATTGCATTTCATGCAGGTTCCTTTGAGACCTGCACAAACGAGGTTACTATTCCTCTGAAAAAGCAAAACCTCTGGAACTCAAGATTCTGTAAGAGTTAATGACACTAATCAGCAATGAGGAGACTGTTTCAATCTGGAGTTCTAAAACCTTCGCAACAAAAGGAGACGGAGTCACTCACCAAGCTTCTTTTTAATTTTTACAAGGCAGTATTTTCATTATTTCAATGTTTCATACAAAAACATTAATCAGGAATGGGTTTGTACATACATTCATTTCTAATAAAAATAAAATATGTCATATATGTGCACAGTTTTTCACTATGAAAAATACTTAAATTTTTCTTTGCACTTACAAGTGGATCAGGCTCGAAAGTGTTTGTGCCAGTGAGCATCTTTACTCCATCTAGTATTTAACTATAGTGTATAAATATTATATCTTTAACTTCCATGCTTATTTCTCCATTATAAATCAATGTGTACAGCTCATTTTTTAGAAAAACTCCACTGTTTGAGAATTATACTTCCTCTATCATTACCTCCACGATTTATTTAAACCTCTGTTTCTTATTATTCTCAGTATTTTCTCATAAAATGTAAAACTCACCTTTTTGATGACTTATTCCTTCTTATATTAAAGTGCTTAATTTGTGAAAACTTATTATACAATGGCAAGAAGGAATGCTGGCCTCTGATTGGTCAGTCTGGGACTGGACCCATGATGTTATCCCAGTACAACATCACGGGTCTAGACCCAGAGTACAGCCTCACTGTACTGATGTCACTGATTACTCACATCTTCTCTTCAGAAACAAAGATATATTGCCATGCTAAAAAGTTTACTAAAAACATGTTTTAAATTATTTTTTTTTTATTTTGTATAACAATGAGCCATTGTATAATAGCAATAATGCACTCTAGGGTGTGTGCCATGCTGGGATAACCTCACTTCTGCAGTCGTTGGATGCACTTGGCCTGTGGCCTTGTGCCCAACCACCCCAGGGGTGAGGTTATTCCAGCACAACACACACCCTGTTGTGCATTATTGCTTAATTCTAATTCATTCTAATCATAACTGTGAAGGAAGTCAGACAATAGCAAGGAGTAGAGAAAATTGTTTTGGGTCGAACTGCACCATTGTGCCTGACATGCAACTCCCCCCATCATGTGATGACATCAGGGTTGACATCAGAATGCATCAGAACACACTGGGCTGCCTGGTCATATAGGTGATAGACAAAGCTCCCTGTAACTGACCAAACTCAGTACATCACACCAAAGTGCTAAGAGCCCCTGGGGAGCATTGTCACTACTTTTCAAAGCTGACCTGTGGGTTAACAAGCAAATATGAAAGAGGGCCCAATGTTTCCTTGCTCCGGCTTTGTTTGGGAATAACAGATCAAATGACATAAACCAAATTCCTATGGGTGAAAACCTGAACTTAAATAATGGAAAGGGGAGGGAATTATTTAAAATCATATTCAGGATTAAAGGGCATTCAGGGAGTTCATATAATATCAAATAACATATCTATAGGTAATCAGAACTATGTCTGATAATTATGCACCTGATCTAAGTAATGTAACTATTATGGTGCTAAAAAATGTTACCCAATAACTATTATGGTGTTAAAAAATGTTACCCAATCTACACTGTCATTAAGACAATATCATGAGTTCATAGAGCCAAGTATGAAAATCCACCAGGTTTTCCTTTTCAATAAAGTTTATCCCAATTTCCACCCTGACTCGGTTTCATTACCTTCTCAGTTATAAAGAATCTTAAATTGGCTACTGTATGTCCGTGCTCAACAAAATGTCTCATCAGTGAGAGGTTTAAATCTCTGTTCCTAATTGTGCTTTGGTGCTCTGAAATTCCTAGACAACCAGGCAGTCCAGCACGTTCTGATGTTGACCCTGACATCATCACATGATAGTGGAGTCATGCATTGGATGCAATGATGCAATTTGCATCATAGGATTACCTGGTCAAGGGAGGAGTTATGTTCCATATAAAGGAAGTGAAGATTCAGGGCTGGGAATTCATGCAGCATGGAATAGGAACTATGGTGGTCCATTGTCTTGCAGATTGCAAACAGATATAGTTGGTAAGTCTCAGTATAGGGAACAAACTTAAAGTCTTTAAGTAAAGTATTTCAAATAAAATCTAATTATATTATACTAATAGTAGTATATTACCCATTTAGGTATTTTAATATCTGGGTAGTAACCTTTGGCAGAAGAAGCCTTTCAGCGTTTCAAGGTAAGTGCATTAAAATGTAAATGAAGAAAAAGCAAAATGTAAGTTATATTTAAGTGTGGTTAGAGTTATTTGGCAAACCCAGAATAATTTTCTCTCCCCCTGCTATTGTCTGACTTCCATCACAGTTGTGATTAGGATAAATTACAAGTGTTTACAAATTAAGCACTTTAATGTAAAAAGGAATAAGTCACCAAAATGGTAAATTTTACATTTTACGAGAAAATACTGAGAATAATGAGAAATAGAGGTTTAAGTAAATTGTGGGAGTAATGAGTGAGAATGTATATTTCACGAAGTGTGGAGTTTTTCTAAAAAAGCAAGCTGCACACTTTGATTTATAGTGGAGAAATAAGCATGGATGTTAAAGTTGTAATACAGTATTTATACATTATAGGTGAATGCTAGAAGGAAATAAAGGTGCTCTCCTGTGCAGGCACCTTTGATCCTGATCCAGTTGTAAGTGCAAAGGATTACTTAAATTATTAATTTAAATATTGTTTTTCTTTTAACAACTGTGCACAGTCATGCCATATTTTATACAGTTTTTATTAGAAAATAAATTAATGTTAGTGCAAAAAGCATTCCTGATGAAATGACTCTTTGGTCCCCATTTTCAAACGGTGAAATTTGATGCAAGGTGCCTGCACCACAAGGAACTGATACAAGTGACACCTTGTGCCAAATGTTGCAGCAATTCCAATTTTTGAATGCAGGCTGCATTGAAATCTGGAAACCATGTACCAAACCTGGGCTCCACCACCCTTGTGCCAAAAGTGGGGGTGTGCCTAGATGGAGGGGGGGCTTGCACCATGGCAGAGCTGCAGCACCCCCTTATTTGGGATTTTAGAAGTCCCACCATGGCTGCAAGTCAGGTCTGTGATTAGACCAGTCATGAGTTGATCTAACAGCCCTGTGCTGTAGGTTGGGAGTGTGCTGGTTGGGGAGGGCAGAGCCTGCAATGTTGAAGGACACTGGCAATGGCCTGGGGGGTGCCATATTAGGCATTGTGGGTGTGGCAGATGTGACAGGGTACAGATGAAACACAGGGCAGATGTGCCCTGGACAGTTGTAGAGACCTGCAGATATGGGATGCCCTGAAATGCATGCATGAACTGTGTCCCATACCCCCTGGTGCCATCAGCCCTGACAGCCTTCCTGGAGCTTGCTAAGTCCCTGACATATGATGTCAGTCTATGTCTGCAGAGTACTATGTGCAGTTGGTGGATGGGGACATACCCGGGGGAGCATGCCATTCCTCTGCAGCACAGCCCACCAAGTGGTGGTACAATGCCAGTAACAGTGCCAGTGTAGCTATGGCAGGGTGCGTGGGCATCTACTACCCTGCAGCTGTTGACTGTTTCCACAGGTCAGGAACTGTGCAAGCACTGCGATAGCTGGCAGTGCTGGTGGTGCGAGAGGGTCTGGGGCACAGTCTCTGCAGGTATTTCAGGGTGTACCAGGTCCAAGGGTCAGTAACGCTGTTGAGGGCACATCTTCCTGGTGCCAAGTGTGTACGCTGCCACACCTGCTATGCCAACACTGACCACTATGGCAACCACCCAAGTTCATGGTCAGTGTCCCCTGACCTTCCAGGTTTCCTCCCCCCAACATCATGGTTCTGGGACAGCATTGTGCCGGGCAGGGGGGCTTGATGGGCCTCTCTGCCAAACCCCTCTGGAGTGCCAACTCTTTGGCGCAACACTCTGCTTGCAGCAACTCAGGGGACTATGATGCAGGGGCCCCTTTTCTACTTAAATATGATGCAGGATCCCTGGCACACCCGGAGTTTGCTGCAGGCAGGGATTGGTGCAATGTACGCCAATCTAGCTGCTCTTTTTAAAATTGACCCCTTTGTCATGAGACATTGACATAATGAAAATATCGGCTTGTCAGAAATAAAATGAAGATTGGTGAATGAGACAGTCTTGTTTTGTTGCCATAATACTATTCCACTGTCACAAAAAGAAGAGAATTTACTGTACAAAGTAATGAAATAGAAAACATTAGGGTTTGCAGACTCAGGAGTTTGCAAATCAGTGGTGTGGTGTTACTCGGGGTTCTTAGCACTAATGCCTACTCTCTCTACAGAGCAAACGAGGTGACAAATGATCTTTTGCTTCACACAGGGACCACATGACCCCGTGTAGAGAAAGTTATGACTGATTCTGTTGGCCACTTGTGGCAACCCATAATTCTTTACTTCCAAACATTGTATGACTGTTAGGTACTGGCTTGGACCTCTACCTTATGCTTCAGGCTGGAGGCTATGGGTTGGGAGACGGGGTGGGCATTATGGTTGAGAACCCCAAAGAACATCACACCACTAATTTGCAAAGACTCCTGAGACTGCAAAACTGCAACCCCTAATGTTTTTCATTTCCTTTTTTTGTGCTCTTTGCATTCTTCAACCCTAATGCATTAACATAGTTTTTTGCAATTATTAGCTAATTTATGTGGTTATACATGAAGCTTACTGCTCCGCTGATTTCGGCTCCTGTGGCCAGCTCCGATTGATATGTCCTTCTCATTGGGATGAGCCCCTAACTTCTCAAAAATGGCAAACATGATTCCTGTTTCGAAGCGCAGATTGAAACAACTAGTTGAAAACTGCTGGACCATGTTTATTTTGGCCATTTGGAGTAAAATTCAAGAAATGACTGTTTATGACTAGCTACTAGACTTCTTGGAGCTGCATATGCTGCTTACAGGCTTGCAAACTGAAAACTGAGCTAATGTGTTTTATATTTAATATTGGATAGCACTGGAAATGTATTATGACACATGCAGGTTGCTTGCCTCTGTTGCACCTCATCGATTTCAGTGATGCAGATTTGATTTCTGCAGCCGGGGCCACCAAGACCAAATGGCAGTGCAACTGCAGCCAATACCAAGAAATTCCAAAAATGTAGTGCAAGTGGCTGAAACAAAAACAACTCTCAAGTAATGAAATAAGTATAAACAAACAAACTGTACCTTTGTTCAAATGCTTGGATGTGCACCTACATCAGATCTCTGTGCTTGTGTGATATGATTTTTTTACCAATTATTTTACCAAGTGAGACACACTAAACTGAAAGCTTGTTTGCAGGTGCAACCTGGGAGCATGAGGAAGTTAAGTGACTTGCTCAGGGTCACACAGTATGCAAGTGGGAGCTGTGGGATTCAAACCCAGGTCTCTAGATTTGTAGCTCAGAGCCTTAAACCACTACGTCATTCTGCTATACATTACTTAAGATCAGCACCATTTTGAATTTCATAGCACAGGACAAATGTAACAAATGACCAAAATCTACCAGAACGTCCCAAAAAGCAAGCCAATTTTATCACTGAGCTAGTAATGTAAAATTCTAAATTGCACCATTCAACGGGCAGGTAAGAAAATTTTCCTTTAAAAAATGTACTAAATCAACAAGACAGCTCCACACCTGCCAAAACTCAGACACAATGCACAAGAAAACTGTTATGATACAATCTTATAACATTATGTTATTACTGCATCTCAAACAATTACTGTAGCATCTTGTGGATATACTTATAATGTAAGAATGAGTCACAGAAACCTCTTTTAATTGAGTTTGGGTGAATTACTAGTTGTCTGAAATGATGTTTCCCTCAACATTTTTTTTCAGTAGACAGATTATCTATTTTCAGGTACATGGGAAACAATAAGCACTGGAGCCTTTTCTAATGAAATCAGAAAAGTCATGAATATCGTAATCTGGGAAATCTTCTTGAAGGCAGTCAGTTGTGACATATAAATTGCCTAACCAAGTTTGAGAAAAATACATCACATTAAAAAGCAGAAGGCTAAACTTTCAGAGTGAAAGGAACTTGTAACATATTTTTAATTCAGAAAATAAAAACTGCATCAGTTTAGAATCTTTAAGAAAGTATCCATGTTTACTGAGGCAGCTTTTAGCATATGCAAAAATATTGCACATGTGTTTATATAAACTGCACATTTTACTTATGTTTATTAATAAGTTATATTTTATGACTGCACAGTTTAGCAGTTAAATATATGAAATTACATACACAACAGGAGTGAGGGTAAAAATGACAAGATAAAAAAATCTTACCTAGTGACATCAGTAACAGCAACATATCAAAAACACACTGTTGTTACTATTGTCACAATGGATATTTTTCAGATTACTGTCATCACAGTGGAATACTGAACCAATCAGAGAGTAGCTTTCACAATGCTGATGACATCACAATGCCTAGTCTAGCACTGAAACCAGCTGTTAAAATAAAAGAAAAACTACAAAAGCTTCAGCCAAACTGCAGATTTGAATACTATAACTTGTAAACTACTGTTGTGTATATCAAATATACAGTAGCCTGACTCTAAATAGGCAATTCATCATTACTTGTGAGTGGGCAAGGACTTTCATAGCTCACTCGTGGCTCTGCCACTCATGAGTTAATGTTCTGCCCCCTGACACTTGAAGATAAAATACATATTTTGAGTCAACCTATTATATATCCCCTAGATATATAAAATTATTAATACAATAGAAGGATGAATGCATTTCAAAAGCTGCAGGTTATTTGCCTTTGAGACTTGAGGCCAGAGGGCATTCATCTGTGATGACTGTATACTAGCTTCCACACTTAGGACTGAAGTATTGGACCTAAAAGGGCAGCTAGCCATGCATGGATATGTTGAGGTGAGGAGGGGGCTTTATTGACACTATGCTAGAACAAATCATGAATGGACAGAAAAGGGAGGTAGAAGAAAGGAAGGAAATACTCTTGAACTGGAGCTGAGGAGTGGCTCTATGTCAGACAGGGTGTAAGAAGTCATGGTCAGATAGAGACTGGTGTTGCCACCCCTGGTCCTTCAAAACAAATACTCTCCACCTGAAAGTGAAGTTATGGAGGTACAAGATGCTGCTAGGGCAAATAGGAGCAGGTCATGCAATGAGCATGGCCTGCAGTTTTTCAGGAAGAGGAGGTGGGGGACATGAGCACAGAAGACACACAGTGCTTGTAGAGGATTGCATTACTAGATTAACAGGTAGGGTTCTATGCAGTCATGATCATGAGAACCAGATAAACCATTGCCTTCTGGGAGCAAGGCATCAGCATCTTACACCTTTGATGGATACATTATTAGAAGGATTGTGAGAGTGGGCCAGTGATGGTTGTGTACAGTAGCACAAGCAGTCTTGGAAATCATAAGTCAGAAGCCCTCCAGTCACAGTTTAGGGAGTTTGGGAGAAACAAAGCAGAACCTCTCAGTAGTACTCTCAGAAACACTACCTATGCCATGCCCCAGCCAGAAACAGCAAAGAGTAGACAGAACAATGTGTCGCTTTCCCCCACCAGCCCCCCTTGTTCAACTAGTGTCAGTGGCTCAGTAAGTAGCACACTCGCCTCTGAGGCTGGGAGATCAGAGGGCTGTGGGTTCAGTTCCCACATCTGGCACTTGGGTTAATATCCCAGTACTGACACTGTAGTCCAGCATGAGAGGGGTGCTGCACTTGTGAGGTGCCGTCCTTCGGATGAGACATTAAACCAAGGTCCCATCTGCCTGGATTGGTGGTAGTTCAGGTGGATGTTAAAGATCCCATGGCACTTATCGAAAAGAGTAGGGGAATTTCCCCGGTGTCCTGGCCAAATTTCCCTCATTCACTAAAAATACCACCAACAGCTTAATCTGGTTCAAGGTCAGTTGGCATTCATCTATATCCCCCTCCTCCAGGTCGTGATTTGTCTAGTGCACTTACCCGGTCGACAAAAAAAACTAACCAAAAAAAACTGAACTAAACTAGCAGGGCTGCTCCTTTCACACATGGCACCAATGAGAGGGATAGGGGTTGTCACTATGAACAGTTCTGTTTACCAATACTTCTACTTCGGAGCCTGCCATCCTCAGACAGGCAAACCAAGTGTAGCAACTACCTGACTCACACCTGGGAGGACCATTTAGCATGGCCATCAACCTGGGTCCCTGGTAGAAAATGTTTGCTCAGAATTATGCTAGGTTTGTACTTCTCATCAGGGGCACCCAAGTAAATCCAGACACAGTGGAAGCAATAACTGTACTGTCCAAACCAGGTTGGGATTCTAGAGTGTGGCATTTATTCACATACACAGAGAATAATACAAAGCGAAGATGGACCCCCACAGGACTACTCCCACTGGTAATGCAGATTACTGAGGTACAGAGCACACAAACAGCAAACCCTCAGGTTCTGAATGGAAACAGCAAGTACTCTCTGGTTCTGAATGGAGACTGGTACATATGGCCAGAACTGGTACACTTCCCTGGACTAGGCAACTTCGGCCAGTACTAGCAGACTTTCCCATATTTCATGAGAAATTACTGGTGGCACCCTCGACCACCTCTGAGCACACTCCAGCTCACAGAAAATCCAAAATCCCACATCAGGGTATTTTCTTCAGGCACTGGCCGAGTGCACTGAGAGAAAACAAAGATGCCCAAACTGAACCCTGAGAGGTAAACATGGTTACTCCAGATGGGGGGTTTTCCACCTTTTGCTTCCAAATTTATACTCAGCCATTCTTCTGGTTAATAGCACCCTTCTCAGAAACTCTTGTAGATGCTATCTTGAAATGTCTTTCACATTAACATACTACTTTCTCACACCTCTGAGGTGTCCTGAAGTTAAAAGTTATGTAATTGGCAGTGTCTTTTCACTAGACCCCCACTTTAGCAGACACTTTTAAATCAGACATGAACTAAAAGTTCTGTACTTGGCAATTCTCTCTCTGGATCCCATAGTAGGCAAACACTTTTACACAGAAACAAACTAAAAGTTCTGTACTTTGCAAGTCTCTCTGCAGACCCCATAGTAGGCAGACAATTTTAAACAGAAATGGAACAAAAGTTCTGTACTTGGCAAGTCTCTCTCTTTCTCTCTGGAACCCATAGTAGGCAGACACTTTTAAACAGAAAACAGTCTTGGTGACAGAGTCCCTTTGTCAGAGAAAAACTCATCACAGGAATGCAGGTGCCCCAGGGCTTTTTCCACACAAAAGTCTCGGGTATCCACAGCGCAGATGAATCTCAGGCAGCTTCACTACAGTGCAGACTGGACCAGGGGATTGCCCCTAAATCCTGGAATTTCCCCATCCCTCCTAGGATGGGGCACTGGAAAACCCTCTAGGAACAGTCTCTACCACTTCACTCTCAGGTCTTCTATGTTCTTCTTCTAGGATGAGAACAAACTACCCAATCTCCAGAGGTAGTTCTCTGTCAGAGCTAAATCTGAGGAGCTGCCCAGGCAGCAGCCTCCTCCTCCTCCTCCTTCTCCACTCTACAGACAGACTGAACTCTAACTCACATTCTACAGCTAAATCTCCCAACTAGCATTCCATTGTGGCTTATGCTGCTGCAACAATTCTAAAGTGACATTATCACTCCAGCTCAGCTGAGACTGAAAACAGAGTGGGACACTGTGAAATCCATTTAACTGGCAATTCACAAGCTGCCTCTCCCTGCCTGCTACTGATTCTAAGTGGGATTCTAGTAACCCCTGGGAACAAGGGGGTTACAAATGCATGGCTAAGGAATGGTGTAAGGAGTCAAGGTATAGATTCCTTATCCAGTGAGGTAACTATGGTACTAGGGCAGGCCTGTACAGGAGGAGTGGACATCATCTCAACAAAAGTAGGGGTGGACATTCTGCCAAGTAGGATAGACAGAATTGTGAGAGAGCATTTAAACTAGGTTAGAGAATGTTGGGGCAACTGAGGAAAAGCCTCCATGTATACTGGATGAGAAAACACATATGAAAAAATTGGGAAAATCAAAATGATGCAGCAAGTAGCATTCCAGCACAGGATGGAAACTTGGTTATAGAATTCAAACAAACAAATAAGGAAGATTGAACAAATTGCAAATGTACTTGAATGGATGCAAAGGAATATCAGCAATAAATTGTTTGAGTTATATTAAATAGGCTACAGGTTCAGGTAAGGGAGGATATTATAAGGAGAAACAGGGAAACTGCTTCTTTATGGATGGAATTTTCAGAGGGAAATATAAGTAAAACATTACTGGGTGACAAAGTAGAGGACAGCGATCATAAATTCTGAGAAGAAATAAGAATTGCAGCCTCTAGACATGATGCAGAGCACCTGAAAGCAGCTCCACTGCTCCTCTGCAGCCTCTGACTGACTTAATCTAAGGTTATTGCTGCTTACCTAACCCAAATATCTCTCTTTATTCTCAGATAATGTGGACTAGCCATCCGTCGACCAGAAGATGTACTTTCTTTGTCCCATGGTGGATGTCAAAATGAGTAGAACAGCACATAAACATACACCACCGGTTATGCCCGAAAAGGCCCCTAAAAAAATATGGGCCCTCAGTGCATCAGAAGCTCCTACAAGTATCACTGCAGCCACTGAACAAGAACCCCTGACTCTCCAGAGATTTCTTGAAGAGTTTAAACCCTTTTGGGAGGAGATACAGAGTCTCACAAAGGAGCGAAATCACTCTCTCAGGCTCTCGAACATGTTTCCCAGACAACTTCTGACAACTCAGCCCGAATCCATTCCCTGGAAAAGTAGGCTGACAAGATGGATCTAGAGCTAGTGTTGATGAGGCAAAAAATGTCCAGACTTGAGCTGAAAATAGAGGACCTAGAGGGACGTCACCACAGAAATAATGCAGTCCTTCTAGGTCTCCCTGAGGGGGAAGAGGGCCAAGATACAGTGCTATTTATCCAAAAGTTAATTGAAAAACTTGCTGATCCCTCGCCTTTCAGCCCCATGTACATTATTGAGCATGCACACCTTGCCCTCCGTCCAAAACCACCAGCAGGGTCGTACCCAAAACCACTAATCTTTCAATTCTTAAACTATCTTGAGCACCAGCATTTTTTGATTAAAATCAAAGAATTCCATGAAGTGCAGTGGGAGGGTAAGAAAATCAGAGTTGCCCAGGATCTCCCTTCCACAGTTCGGCAACGACATTCAGCATTTCACCTGCTGGTCTCCAAAATAATTGCAACTGGTATAAAATTTAGAATGCTTTACCCCACTAAGCTGCAGGTACTGGTAGCTGGCAACTAGGAAAGTTACAAAGATCTGGCTACCGCAACAACAAAGCTGAAAGCAGTATTCCCCAATATCTTCCATGCACCCATGAATATTAAAAGGAGCTGAAAGGGGTAGCTACAGAAATCCAGGAAAGAGGGTAACCTCCTCAGCCCACCCCAGGGTGTCACATGCACTAGAACACTACTCTGTCCCTCCCCAGGCTGGGACCAGGGCTGCACACTGCAGCACCTCTCCTCCCAGCTTTGGCCCATTAAGCTGGCTCACTGAACTTACACCCAAACTCAGGTCACTGGCATGGGAAGGCAGTGTGGCCCCAGTGGGCTAACGGATGTCTCTGCAAACAACAAGATCTGCAAGATCTTCTGAACCCCTACTGTCCCCTCCAACCACTCTGCTCAGCTGACGAGGGATTGCTGGAGGTTCACAGGATACAGTGGAAAACTTCTGGAGCTTGGGCATTTGCATTTGCTGCCCCTACCCTGTGGAATTATCTACCTCATCGGATACAAGAGTGCCTGACAGTGAAGAGCTTTAAAACTGCTTTAAAACACACATCTTTTTGGTTTTGCTTTTGCTGACTGTATTTAAATTGGTGGTGTAATATATTACGATTTTAATATTTTTTATCGGTTTTAAGATAAGGTTAGGAATTGGAGTGTTTTTTTTATGTTTTTAGAATTCCTAAATTCTTAAATTGTTCATCTTATTCTTTGTACAGCGCTTCGGTACACTGTGAATTGTGCTTAATAAATACAGATTATTATTATTTTTATTATTAACATTATTTCATAATGAGTTTTTTTACATTTTGATGCCAAGATTTCAACAGAGTCATTTTATGACCCCTCCTTCTGAACATGACAGGTGTAATTTAATATTGAACAAAACATTATTTCACATCAGAACTGTAAATTCAGATATTGGCCAAGATTTAAAAAACAACAGATGTTGCATTTGTGAGGTTGTATGAAAAAATGGCCATGTTGAAAATTTGAGGTTTAAATATTGAAGATGACCAAAGTTATGAGCGTGTGTAGAAAAATGACAACATACCCTCATAATGTTTTTTTTTTTAAGATTTTGACCCCAAATTTTTAACATAGTCCTCTTCTGACCTCACCTCATGAATTCAGTATGCGAACATTTTCAAATCCCTGCCAAAACCTCATGTTATGCCACAGGTGTGAAAACATGATTTAACCAGGATGTGAAAAACAACAGCTGGAATGCTTATGAGGTGATATGAAGAAACGGCAACGTTAAAACTTTGGGGTAAAAATACTGAAAACTACCAAAGTTATGAGTGTGCATAGAAAAATTTCAATGTACGCTCATAACTTGGTGAGTTTTACACATTTTATGCCCACATTTTCAGCACAACCATTTTGGAACTTCACCTCATGAACACGGGCAGTGAAATTATGTAAATCTGGCCTGAAAGGTGATTTCATGCAGTGACCGCTAAATCATCTTCTGGACCCAATTAACATAATTTCAACACCAGTGTTCGTCAGTCCCAAAAAGTCTATGTTAAAAATTTGGGAAAAATATGTAAAAATGACCAAGTTATGAAGAAAAGTTGAAAACTCATTAAAATACATTATACGGCATTTACCTGTTTTACTCAGTTCCTAATTTGGCATTGAAGAGTGGAGATTTATGTCAGGTCTAGAGAGGATTACAGCACTGGATTTCAGCTGGGTAAGTATAGGGCAAGGGGGGTTGAGGCAGTGGGTGCTGACTGGGAGGGTCAGGATGGGGGGACAGTAGCAGACAATGAGGGAACATTTTATTTATTTCAGGGTTAAAAAAATGATGTCATGAGGTGGTTTTATTTATTATAGTGAGGAACACTAAAACTCCTGGCTAACATAATTTCCATCACTGGGGATTGGGCAATCCAGTGTCAGCATGATACCTAGGGGCACCTGGGATAGCTACTCCAGTGACCCAGACTGCTGGGCCGGGGGGTAAGGTTGTATATGCCAACACTGTGATTTGCACCCTGATGTTGGCAACTTCACATAATAGGTTTTGTGTGGAGGACTATATTCAAGGCAGGGTGGAATTAACCAACACCGGGGGTGGACACCTGGTGTTGAACTATCTTATTAATAATTAAACTGTGTCTGGGTTTGGGCACCTCGGTGTCCAGTTCAGTTCAAATAAATAAAGCTGCTCAAGTGGCTAATGGTGTCTACTCACACACGGCACACTCAGTAGGAGTGGGGCTATGCACTGACAGGTAGCCCCATCCCTGCTGAATGGAAACAGCAGCATGGCATATGCAGACAGTGACCTGTCCCTGTCAGCTGATAAATTACAGCATCTCTGTGATAGGACAAAAAGACTTCATGTTACTACAAAAATTCAGTTATCTTCAGAATGTTGATTTTTTTTAACTGCACATGCTCACAAAAGGAAACATTTTTCTTAAATAATTGAAAAACTACATAACTTTAGGACATAAAAAAACCCTAAAGCACACACCTTGGGCTAAACTCTAGCAAACCTGCAAGCTTCAGGTTTCAAATCCTCCTAGTTGTTTAGTTATAAATTTTGGTGATTTTGTGGGTTTTGCTGCTATGTAGCTTTGCACATAGTGAACTGATTGTCACAAAATTTTCAGGATCCAGAGATCATGGCATCATCTGTGTTTACACAATTTTGTGTAACTCAGTTGAAAGGGGGCAAAGTTATTAAGGTGCAAAACTTAGGGTTCAACATTAAAATGCTTACTCAACCCTAATAGGCAATAATTCCACACATGTATAATAGTAAGTAAGTAAGTAAAGTTTGTTTCTTTCAAGCACCCTTCCCAAGCTCAGGGCACTTTTACAATAGTCCAGATACTTTAGAACACTTTAAAACACACCATATAAAACAGTACATGATTTTCCATTGGCCCGATTTCGGTGCGTTAGTTGTTGGGCGAGGTCCGGCGTTTCCCCTGTGCGTCAAATGGGGAGCCAGACCTTTTTCTTTACCTGGTGATGCAAATGAAATACAAACATGCTGAACTCCTGTTTGACCACTAGCTGAGAGGGGAGAAGTGTTCTTCCCATTTGACGTATCGGGTGCTGCACCCCTCTCCCCATTTGCTAGTTTAAATATTCTGCAAAGACATCAAACTTCTGTCCCAAGGCACTGACTCCCTCATTAGTCAGATGCAGTCCATCAAATTTAAAGAACTTTTGCTCCCAAAACTGTTGCCAGTTCCCTACAAATTTGTGTCCTTTTTCCTGGCACCAGCCCTTGAGCCACATGTTTAGCTCCCCTATCTCCCCTTCTCTAACTTTCCGTCCATCTGTCCCCCTCTCCCAGACTGGTAGGATCTCAGAGAAGGAGAAGCTGGATGAAATGGATGATAGTTTGTCGCCCAGCCTGGTCAGGTGTTCCTTGGTTTCCACAACTGACCAGCTGGTGAGATCATTAGTCCCTATGTGTACCAGGACATCAATGTTTTCTCCTGCTTCCTGAACAATTTTAGCAATGTGGTCAGTGTCTCTCTATGCTGATGTACCTGTGAGACATCTGACCATTACCCCAGGCTGGAGATGCTTATTAACTCCTTGAATCATGGAGTCTCCTATGATCAGAAGTTTTTTGGATTTCCTTTTTGCTTTTTTTGTTTTGGTTCCTGATTTGGGTGAGTTTTGTTGTGCTAGCTCCTGTGCTGCAGTGTTCTGCTCTGCAGTGTCCTCTACCCCTTTGTTTGATTTCAGAGATAGAGGCAGATAACTGTTTGTAATTTTTATATGGTTTGGGGCGGTGATGTGTTGGAGAGCACCGAGTGATGGGGCACCCGATTTGCCCCTTCTAACCATCTACCAACCTCCCAGACCAACTACCCTCTGCAGTTGAGGTGCTTCTGTTGATGTTGGAGAAATGGCAGGCAGTTCTTATAATATAGTTCCTCTTGAATATACAATTTGAGGTGTGTAATCTCTTCTCATGCTGCCTAGAGCTGAGCCCTTAGATCACCAATGGCCCAGCATGTAGGACAGTGTACTTAATCCTGTAAAACTGCCCTTCTGAAAAGTGTTCCACAGTACCTGCAGTTAATGATATCCATTCCAGATAAGTTGCTGAAATTATAACCTGGTCAGAGTAAATTAGAAGGAAGAAAATGAAAGCAAAAGTTTGATTTTGTGTTTTGTTTGTTTTTCTATAACTTGTTGTAACAAGTTAAATTACTAGTGCCCCCTGTAAATGAGGACACTCTGTGGACACCCCTCTGATCTGCCCCTTCCTGCTTGGCTACAGGAGATGTCCCAACTGTGCTACCCTATAAAAGGAGTGTAGTGTGGGGTGGTTGGGGATGGGGGTGGGTGGCTGGGCCTTTCCCCTGCCGAAAAAGAAGAACCACGGACGAAAGAAACAAGGAGGTAAAGAGCAGAAACAATCAGCCAGCAACAAATGCAGTAGCCCTGAAAGCTTATCCTAATGATAGATAAAACTGTAAAACCTGTAAAGCACCACCTGTAATAATTTTACAGAAGATATACCCTGTAAGAAACACTTTGCTACAGGGAAAAATAAAGCAGTAACAGAAGATATACCTTGCAAAAGGCAATTTGAATCGGAAGATTACAGCAGTAATCTGTAAGCACACACCTGCAGGCACACCCTGTAATAATGCAGCAGAAGGTATACCTAGCAACAACAATATGAATCAGAGAAAAATAAAGCAATAAAATGTTATCAACAAACAGTAACAATCCCTGTGAGTACAAAATAAAAATAACAACACACAGCAAATCTGCCTAGCCAAAAGAAGCCTTAATTCTTATCCTTGCTCTGGTAAGGTTCTTTGCTGTGCCATGTCAAGCAACCTAGAAGAAATGAGTTCAGGTGAAGCTAGGTGCCTTGGCCAGCAAACCTATTCTTCCACCTAAAGGACAATACTGGCGAAAGGTGAGAAGGAAAGAAATGGAGAAGATTGAGTGAATAAAATGATAAAGTAAAACAGATGTTGTACCTCCAAAGAAAAGATTAATGTATAAAGAGTTATGATGAATATGGGCAGCAAGATAGAACCATGAACCCAAACAAATAAAGTGACAATAAGAGACAAGGACATAAGGGAAAGTCATAAGGGGGATAAAGAAATAGACAAAATGAAATAAAATCAATGACATAGAATAAAAATAAATTGTTTTACAGGAAGACAAATGAAACTACTGCCTAATCCCTGACCTGCTACCGCCAAGTGTTCCAATGTATGTAGAAGTACAAAAAATATGTATAGTACAAGCAAGTTTGGAATGCTGTGACAATGAGAATGGGATACGTGGCGTTGGTGGGAGCGTGATCACAATAACTGTCAATAGGGGATGAAAAGGAATTGGTGAAACTTCATTACACCTTGGTAAACTAGGAATTATTTACCCCAAAATAAACAGGGGGGGTTACCAGAACTAGTACAATGGAGACAAGGTGAGGATGAAACAATAACATACAAACATAAATAATGACAGCAGACAAAACAACAAAGATCCATCTAGTGTGCCTGGAGTTCCCTGTCCGCCCTGAGAAGGACTAGTGTTGTGATAATGAGGCTGACTGCTGAGCCTATCGAAAAAACTATGAGCCAGTGAGAGAGAGAGAGAGAGAGAGCGAGAGAGAGAGAAAGAAAGAAAGAAGGAAGGAAGGAAGGAGAAGGAAAAGTAACAGATGAGACAAGAGAAGAAATACAAAACTAGTAAAGAACAAAATAAAGGACAACAGGTAGAATTTAGCTGATAATGGAAACTGTCCATGCATTCCAAAAGCATATTGAAAATGCAAAATATGAAACTAAGCTAGTGCTTAGGGACATGGGAAACAAAACAAAAATAAAATAACCATTGGAAAGCATTATAATTATAAATTGCACAACAGAGGAATGGTGCTAGGTCTAATTCTTTGTGCAGGCCTTTTGGGGATAGTGTCTGCAAGCTGAATATCCACTGGATCCCTTTCCTGAGTAACAGGATCAATCTGTCATTACCCCACTGAGGTGGCTTTATCCATTCTATGCCGATGAAACTAAAAGATTTTTGTTGTTCTAATGTACAGTTGCACTGTATCTTGCAATGACACTGTGAGCTCATTGGTGAGCAATGGTCCTATAGTACTCTTGCACTTGTTCCTTTAGAGGCTTCATAGTTTGACCCATGTAAATGAGTGCACAAGCACACCACATCATGTACACCACAAACAATGTGAAGTATGGTATGTGCTGCCCGATCTCGACAGCCCTGCCTATCACTGGATGGACAAATGATTTGCTGTGTTTTGCAGAGTTACAAATATTGCAGCAATAGCATGGGTAGAAACCAGTAGGTTTTGCTGGCAACCACGTAGATGGTGTTTGCATATGACAAAATGGCTCTTTGTCAGAGTATCAGACAAATTGCAAGCCATGATAAATGCCACTCCTGGAGGGCTGCTGCTAATCTGGGTAAGGTTGGAGTCTGCTGTATTGACAGGCCAGTATTTTGAGATGGTACTTTTAATTTGAGTGGCCAGGGAAGTATATTCAGTAAAGGTTCATCTTTCTTGATTCACTAAACAGGGGTTGGGAGTTAATAACTCAGAGCATACCCTGACTGTGGCATTTTACAAAGCCAAGTTGAGAATACTGCAGCTATAGCCTCGTACTTGAAATCTGGTCTGCATTTTAGCAGCTTGTGTGTGGAACATTGCCATATCTGAACAATTCTTTTTTGGCACGCCATTTGTTCATACCAAATAGTATTGATCAGGTGATGGGGGCGGGCACTCTTCGAGTGTAGCATGGAGTTACCTGCTGTATTTTTTTTCTGTATCCTGATATACTTATTGATTCACCCAGAATATCTTGTAGTGACAAATCCAAGAATACACTACTATGCACTGAGGTAAACGTTAGTCTCACACTTCATTATTAATCAGGTATGCGATAAATGGATAAATCTCATTTGGTGGACCCTGCCACACAAACAGCAGGTCATCAATGTAACGACCATAGAAAACGATATGTTTGAAAAACAGTTAGCAATGGGGTTATAGATTGCTTCCTTCTGCCAACCCATAGAAAGTCTGGCATAGGAAGGGGGCCATTGCTGTGCACATGGCTATGCCCTGACCTCATAAGCAAAAGATGTTCAAGAGAAAAAAAAAATGGATTTCAGAATGAGAACTATAACATTCAGTTGGCGCATTAACATCAAAGGACCTCAGCATATTATCCACTGCCTGTATATGTGCCACAATCATGTTTAGTCAATGTTTAATGGGCAGAGACATCTACTGTTATACACCAGTAGTTGTCCGACCATACTACATCTTTTAGTTTGTTTACAGCGTCAGTGGTATCTTTCAAATTGGAGGAAAGTGGATGTACTACTTGTTTAATTTAGTGATCAAGAAATTGTGAAAGGTTTTCTGTGAGTGACCCATTGCCTGAAACAATGGGTCAACCTGGAGGAGCTATGTCATTTTTATGTGTTTTAGGTAGTAAATAAAATGTCAGGTTCACTGGTGATATAGGGAAAAGAGTCCATGTTGTTATTGTGCCCCTCAGATAATGCCAAGTCAATAAATTCCTTGAAACTCTGAAGAGCAGAGTAGGCTCTGCACTGAGGCATCTATAATTTGTAGCATCATGTGGCTATCAACCCTCTGTTTCTTTCATCAGAATTGTGTTCCTTCTCTTGTCGAAGGGTTTGCTGATGGTGCCTTTTAGATCTTTCAATTCATCAAGTGCTATTCTTTCCTGTGCGGTAAAATTGCTGTAGTGCTGGTGTGAGTTCACTGCAGTCAGTTTCATTACTTCTTTTCTAACCAATTGTTGATATAAGGATATTGTAGTGCCTATTTGACAACCTGGTATGAAGGTCGATTTGGATCTGCAGCAAGGTATGGATATGGTGATCTAGCTGTTGGAACATGATCAGGGCTTGTGTTAAGTAAGTCTTCTAGTTCTGGGTTTGATAGGTGACCCATGATATTTTTGCTATAAGTACCAGAATCATCATACAGCACAAGATCTGGACTTGATCCTGCATCTGTATCTGTATGGGGTGCTATGCCTTGAACTGCTGACATAACCTCACTGGGTGTAGATTGACCGCCAAAGTTGTTTTCTGTGGTATTGTGTTAGTGCAGATTGTTTTTCTTAAACAAATGGAATAAATCCAAATGTATATTGTATTAATTCATGGGGGGGGGCATAAGAGAGATAACTTTATGCTGTGTTGTTGTCAGCTGATGATCACTTACTGTAGTTTTATCATGGTAATCTTCTCTCCCTCAGTACCAATGCAGGTAATGTGTACCTTTTAGTTTTTACCTCTGTTGCTTCTCCGTGTTTTGCAGCTGCAATTTTTTTGTTGCAGGTGCTGTTGTTCTTGTCTTTCATTGGTTCTGAAAAAGGCAGCCTTTGTGTGTTATTTGGAGGGGTTATCTGGCTGTGCTCTGCTGTGACTGAAGGAAGAGCAACTATTTTCTCTTCTACTGCTGTTATATCTTTTATTTGACTGTTGTCTGTGTTGCCGTCTCCCTCAGCTATGCGACCTTCCCTGTCATTCCCACCTATGAACTTGGTTTGAAGTGTAGTCTCCCTTGTCTCATATTAACTTTTGTTTTTTTTCTCTCAGTAATGTCCAGTTCATAGAGAATACTGGATGGACAACTATGCATGACCAGTGTGTTCTGCCACAGAGGGGTTCTGATTCCCTCTGATCTTAAGAGCAAAGCTCAAGAGGTCCATGGGACTAAGAATCCCGAGGTGGCAGAACACACTGGTTATGCATAAAGTTAATTTGTTTATTTTATTTGGTTTTTGGTAACTGTGTAACTACACTAGATAACAATGTGCCTATTTTCAGGTACGACTTGAGAGGTTACATTTCACAAGAACAAAATAACAATTCACAATAGCATTTCCACAAAATAGATTACAGTTCACAAAGCACATCATGGTGAGAGAAGCACAAAAAGTAGTGGGAACGGGTATTATACAAGCAGTTGTTTTACTAACAGTTGTACTACTGCTTTAAAGAGTGGCTTATGGAGACAGGTTTGCATGAGGTAGTACAGAAGAGACAATGGAGTGCCCTAATGAGCATCGATGTACATCAGAAGTTGTCCTTTCAAACAATAGAACGCTGAGAGTCAGAAGGGCGTACCGTTGTGTAGTGCAGCCTATACATAAGTGCTAGAGCTAGAAATAAGCTTATGCATTCAATGGTGCAGTAGTGGCAAAAAATATACAGATGAGCAGAACAATAGAAGTGTGGTGCGTAGAAATTGGAGACTGCGGAATCATCATGACATGACAAGGTGAGGTGACGCAGAGCAGCCAAACTCATGATTAGGGTATTAAGAGAGAGAAGTACGCTGTGTAGGCAATGGACCAGGTTTGGGAGTTGAGGGGTCATGGGGATGGAAGCATTTACAGATCATGGATTGGAAGGGGGGGGGTTGAGGACTGATTTAAAGTACAGGGTGGAGGTGGAGCAGTGTACTGTTTGAGGAAGAGAATCCCAAAGTCTAGGTGCGAAAGATGAGAAGACCTGTTCTCCCATTTTGGTAACACACCTGGGCGTGTATTTTTTTATAGTGTATAGTATTGTGTGAAATGTGTGCATTGTGTTTTTTTCCCTTTCACAATGAAACTGACTAGTACAGTCTCTAGAGGTTCTAGAATGCTGTTCTACCACAGAAGGGTACAATCATATTTCATGACCTTAGATCTGTGGTACAACAGCATTTTGAAAAGGATGAATTTCTATACAGAACAATGCTCTACTATAAACTATAATTTTATTGATATGCTCTGTCAAATCACTGTCTAGTTGTGTGATCAGTATCTTTGAATGCTTTGAGCTCCCTTTGTGTCTCCTCTATTGCTAGACTCACCCACTGATAGTTCACCTAATCCTCAAGAATCAGAATGTTAAGCAGTTTAGCAGAGAACACTATGAGTGCTGCCTCACATTTATCTCAGTGTGTTAACTGGTCTAAGCCACAGGATGGAATATTGTAAATCCAGAGGACTCCAGGGGCCCACCTCATTGTTTTTATGTTTATAAGGAGCATCAGTTCTTTTGACAAAAGTTTCTCTAGCTTCTGAAAAATCTGATGTATCTTATATAAGAGTGACCAGTGGGGTACCACAGGGATCAGTGCTGGGACCGGTACTATTCAATATCTTCATCAGTGACATTGCGCAGGACCTAGAAGGCAGAATTTCACTGTTCGCTGATGACACAAAGCTCTGTAACAGAGTAGACACACCAGAGGGTGTAGACAGAATGAGAAGGGACCTGCAGAAACTTGAAGAATGGTCAGGGGTTTGGCAGTTGAAATTCAATGCAAGGAAGTGCAAGATAATGCATATGGGGCACAAAACCCTGGCACAATATATCAGTTGGGGGTGAGGATATAGCATGCACCAAGCAGGAAAGGGATCTTGGAGTTATCATCTCTGATGACCTCAAGGCAGGGAAACAGTGTGACAAGGCAGCAGGTAAAGCAAATAGGATGCCGGGATGCATAGGCAGGGCATCACCAGCAGGAAAAGGGAGGTCATAATTCCACTATACAAGACACTAGTGAGGCTGCACCTGGAGTACACTGTGCAGTTCTGGAGACCTTACCTCGTAAGGACATAGACAGGGTAGAGAAGGTTCAGAGGAGGGCAACAAAGATGGCGCATGGATTGCATCACAAGTCCTATGAGGACAGGTTGAAGGCACTGAACATGTACTCCCTGGAGGAGAGGAGGGAGAAAGGGATATGATAGAGACATACAAGTATCTTACAGGGAGGAACAGGGTGCAGGAATGCACTATTTTAAGCGAAAAGATGTTCCAGGACTAGAGGCATGGGATGAAGTTGGAGGGAGGGCGATTCAGAGGAAGCGTGAGGAAGAATTTCTTCACAGAACGGGTGGTGGACAAGTGGAACACCCTGCCAGAGGAAGTGGTGGGGGCTGAAACAATCACGGGATTTAAGAATGCATGGGATAGACATAAAGGAATTCTGAAGGTCAGGGATAAGGGGCAACAGACTTCCTGGAAAACATAAACTGAACTTACAAACTTAAATGGGCAGACTGGGTGGGCCATAGGCCCTTATCTGCCGACACTGTCTATGTATCTATGTATATGTCACTATCAGGTTCAGTGGTTAAGTCATTTAAGGGTTCAGAGATCTGGCTCTTTCAGCAAATCTGCTAGTGCTGGTTTCTTGTACTTTCAGTTTCGCTGCCTAGAAGTAGGCTGCTGGTTAACTAGGATCTGCAGCTTATCCAGTAGGTAGGGAAATGGGCAGACTGGGTGGGCCAAGCGGTCCTTATCTGCCATCAAATTCTATGTTTCTATGTTTCTATGTTATGTTTCTGTCCATTCACTGCTTGTTCTTATATTAGTAGAAACTTTTACAAAGTTGGATAAAGTAGAGTCTCTTACCAGCATGCAGCTTTCCTGGTTACAATGCTTGAAGAGCCGTTCAAAGGGCACTGTCTTCTGGCAAACATCTGTGCTTCTGCTCCACCAAAAAAGACAAGACAGGATTCCTGGAGGGTGGGGGGCTGTGCCAGAGACAAACTCCAGTGCAAATCCAGAACCAGGTTCGACAAAAACAGAAAACAACTAAAGGATGCATATGAACACCCCTGCTCTGCTCAGATATTCATTTTTTAAGTTAAGCAAGGAGCCTAGGACACTGGGGGCCAGTCAGGGGCTGGAGAGGGGGAGGATGTAACATCCTAGTGGACACTTTTCTCCTCCATAAAGGGAGGGTTGCACTCTCTGCTATCACACTGCCACCTGGGTGACCACAGGTGGTAGTGTTGCCAGGGAGTGATGGTGGTAGGGGAGAGACTGCTTGGCTCTGGTGTGCAGTCATGCAAATATGTGCACAGGTTCACCTTGAGCTCTACTTGGCAGCTTCTCAATGGTTCTAGCAGACAAAGCAGGAAACACTTTGCTGTGCAGCAGAATAGCACCTGCACTATCAGGCCTCACTGCTCCTGACTGCCCATCTGTCCCCACACTTGATGGGACTGAAGTGAACACCACTGCTCTGCTCAGAGATTCATTTTAAGTTAAGCAAGGAGCCTAGGACACTGGGGGCCAGTCAGGGGCTGGAGAGGGGGAGGATGTAGCATCCTAGTGGACACTTTTCTCCTCCATAATGGGAGGGTTGCACTCTCTGCTATCACACTGCCACCTGGGTGACCACAGATGGTAGTGCAGCCAGGGAGTGATGGTGGCAGTTGAGAGACTGCTTGGCTCTGATGTGCAGTCATGCAAATATGTGCACAAGTTCACCTTGAGCCCTACTTGGCAGCTTCTCAAGGGTTCTAGCACACAAAGCAGGAAACACTGCGCTGTGCAGCAGAATAGCACCTGCACTATCAGGCCTCACTGCTCCTGACTGCCCATCTGTCTCCACACTTGATGGGACTGAAGTAGTTCTTACAAGGAAGCCCACCACATAGAGGAAATGTCCACCGTAGGGAGGAGGCTCCCCAGTGGACCTCATGGAACTGTGTAAGAGACAAGCAAGGGACATGGAAGGGCTGAGAGATCACATGGCAGAATAGGGTAGGAGTGTCAGCCAGGGGGATAAACAATAATAAAACGAAAGAAGTATGTCACTCACTGCAACTTCTGACCCCCTAGATCTACCCATCAGAATTCATTGGACAGCTCCCTACAGGCTCATTGGCTAGGGGAAACTTCAAGTGGCTTCTCCAGCACAGAAGCAACAAAGAGCGTGACTTCTGATTTGCTCTGGCCTTGCTTAGAAGTTTCATGGAGCATAAAGCAGTGCAGCTGGTTGCCACAGAAGTAGGCTGAAAAGGAGGCAGACTACAGTCCAGATAAGCCTCTCACTGGGGTTACACTAGAAATGCATAGCAGATCTTAATCACTTCCCATTACATCCCACCACAGATTGGCTATTTGTATCTGCCTGTAATATTGTTTGAAATATAGACGTTTCATTGATATAATTTTTTGGAAGAACCTTTTATTTGATGATAATGTGTGTTACGTGGTTCTTCCCTTCTGACTACTGCTTCTGCTTACCTCCAGATGCACTGTGCCTGCCTCTCTTATCACTTCAAACCCAAACCCAACACTAGCAAGGACTCTGTGGGGCCCCCTACCTGACTTGCCTGGACTTAGAATGGAGGTCTGACAGGGTCATACTGAGGTTGAGATAGTGAAGTAATCAGCCCTGTATTTTTCTTAAAGGGGAACTACAGTAAAAATATGTAACAATATGTGGTGCACGGTGCTTTAATTTGTGGTGTAGTCCTAGTGTGCCCTTTCTTTGTTTACTGTTATGAGTGTTTTTTTTAAGTTTGCCTGCTAGTTTAATGGCTCCTAGAGATCTGCATGTCTGACTCCTTTATTGTTATTCTTTTTCATACTATGCCTCCTGTCCCATGTGACTGTGATGTGTTTGTGACCACTGATTCAGCAACTGCTGGCTTAGTGTCAAATTTGCAGCAGCACAGCTATGATTTTAAGTGACTGTCCCTATCCAGTGAGGAATAATTAAGGCTACAGTCATGGTTTCACAAACACCTGAGGGATAGCTGAGTGAGTTATCCTGCAAGAAAACAGCTAGAGTCCTCACTGATGCTAGCATTGATGACCTGAAGGGATTTGTGTTTTTTTTTATGTCTGTGTGTAGTTTGATGAAATGAAAAGCTTTACAAAAAAACATTAACTCCTGTTAGCTAGAGCTAGATACATACCTCAAAAACTAAAATACTGGATTAGAAAGCGTCATCTTATTTTTTTATATTAAGGCAAGAACATCAGGCTCCTAGCAGCAGATTGCTGCTACAGCAGCTTTCACTCACGGGATCAATGGTCACGGATGCACCACTGTTATGTGGGATAGGGACACTGTAAGAAAAAGAAAAGCAATACAAAAATTCAAATATGGAGATCCCCAGGGGCCATAAAACTAGTAGGTAAATTTAGAGAAAACTCCTAACAGCTAACAAAGTAAAAGACACACTAGGACTACACACACAAATCAAAACATTCTGCACAACATACGGTTTTGCATATTTTGACTGTAATTCTCCTTTAAATACTTCTCCCCCGGTGCTGATGCACTTGTGCCCAGTCACTGACATGTTATTGCACTTATTGCATTCCTCCCTATCCAATGTGCCACAATCCACATCACCCCTGCAGCTTATAGCACCAGCCCATAATGTATCAGGCACCTACTGGCTCCACTGCAGGGGTCACTGCAAACATGGAACAACACGCTTCCCATTCCTATGCATGGGTAATACTTCCAACTCTGTTCACCAGCTTGCAGACATCCTGATTCATGGAACAAGCTCTTGTAGTTCATTTAATAGTGCAAGACACCACCTCTGGGCTACCCATCAGCACATGGGAACGTTCAATAATGGATGTACTGTACCCATTGCCATGCACAGTATTTGTATCAGACTTGGTACCATGTTCTTTACAAAGGCAAAAATCCTCTTATCACATGGAATTAAATATCTGTGTCACAGAAGGACTTTACAGTGGATCTACCCCTTTAAGAAACAACATTTCTCTGATAGAAACAAAATATTGTAATGTTTACTTTACCATGAAATTCGATTGAACCTTGTAGAAACCTCATTACTGAGACTATCCACCTGCTGTTTGCTAAATGTATTGCATTCATGTTTATTGCAGTTTATAGCCCACACCGAGTGTTGTGATCAACAAGTAGTGCACTCTATCACCTTCTGTATGAAAATGGGTACTTAAAAGGCACAGGAAGTACTGTTGAATAGGTTCGTAAATTTCATGATTTGGGGACCCTTTGGCACTAGGCAAAACCAAATTAAATCATGGTGGGATATGTAAAAAGGCAGCTTTCATATAAAATGCATGACATACAGTACCTTTACAAGAGCTATAGGAAATAAAATCTCATTTAGTCAAAGTCAATATTTCATTTGGTAAAACAGTACTTTCTTAGGACAAAGAAAGAACAGATTCTTTGAAGTCAACTTTTCATCGTGATTCAGGGATGTCTCATGCTTTTATAATGAGAGAATGACTAAGGGCTGATGGAACTCATAGCAGGAAGCAATATTCTGAATTTCTTTGATCCAAGGCCAGGTCTAGGGAATCAACTGTTACAAGAAATACATTTCTTCTTGAAACCTGTATTAAGTTCAAATGAGGTGCTGAATTAAATATTCATTTTTTTTAATTCCCATTCCTCTTTCCTTCAGTTATGTCTTCCTGACACCAGTGCGCATTATCATTTATTAGTTACTGCATTATGATAGCATTAGCAATGTCCCTCTGAGTGTTCATATGGCACCTCCTGTCAATGTCTGTCAGTCATATCAGAATCAGTCCAGCAATATTTACATCACTCATGACTGTTATACATTTGTACCCTGAACTCATACATAATGAACCCCTTGCCTAGTGTGGTGTCGACCTGAGAAATTGTGTATTTTGTTACACAACAATTTTAACTTGATGCTAACACATACAGTAATACACTAGCACCAGTAAACTGTGTTAACTTGCTAGATTCAACACTAAAATGTCATTAGGTTTTTCACTTTGAGTCAATCTTCAGGAGTTGCCTAATCATAAAAGAAAGAAATGAGGCCGCATGATATATGCAACCCACCTATTGCAAAGAGGGATTACTTGGTGGCCGGGTGATGTTCTCAAATCATTCGTGCACTAAAGGTGTTAATGTTCTAACTTGTTCAGAAATATATACGTAGTTCTGCCTTGTTACAATTTCCTTCCCTAGCAACAGGGTGTCATCGCACATTGTGTACAGCTTGTGCCCATTGACTTAGTACTTTCCCAGGTCTTTATGCCCACCAAGGGCTTACAAAAGGGACTTCAGTCCCACTAAATTGAGGAAATTCCAGAAGTTCTACACTGGTGTTCCAGTACTGGAGCCCTACCACTTGGCAACATTAGCAAATTATGATTTTATGGAATAGTCATCAAAGTCCACAAAATTGTTCAAAATTGTCTGAGCTTCTTTAATTGCACATAACTTGGTCAGTCTTATAGCTACAGACCTGCAATTTTGCAATTTGGAGTGTAAATTGCATGGAAAATGCCCAAAGGGATGCTGAGTTTTGTGACATTTGGATTATGGGCAGGGAAATTAGAGGGGCTCAAAATCTGGCAATTTATTATTCATGTGATACTTTCTGAAACAATTTATATGCTTACAATGTAGCCACCTTTTGAGCTAGATAACTGAAATTTATACCCATACTTTCTTGGAAGAGTCATGGCAACTGCTAAATAGTGAGGTAACTGGTTATGTAAATTGTAAGTTAGGGGAGTTCAAAATGTTACTAACATACTAACATACTAAAATGCCAGCAGAATAGGCCTAACGGTCTTTCGAGTCTGCTCAATTGGTCAGCCCCCACCCTGGGTGCTGACCTTGCTGCCCCCCTCACCTTCTCTAGCTTCTCCCTTCCCAGTTCCAGATATTCTTGCAGCATTGGATTTTGCTTCCAGAACCCTTCCCCTGTACCTGTCCCAGCCCCTCTTGAACCCCTCCACCATCTCTGCCTCCACCAGCCCCCTAGGCAGTGCATTCCATGGCTCCACCACCCTCTCAGTGAAGTAGCACCTCCTCCTCCTTTCTCCCCTGAATCTTCCCCCCGCCCAGTTTCCACCCATGCCCTCTAGTGGCCCCCTCCTCCTTCCTTCGAAGCACCCTGACTGTTCCTCCCCTATTTACCCTCTTCATGTACTTGAAGACCTCTATCATGTCCCCCCGGTCCCTTCTCTCTTCCAATGTGTACATATTTAGCTCTTTGAGCCTCTCCTCATAGGTCCTGTCCCCCAAGCCCCAAATCATTTTGGTTGCCCAATGTTACGATTTAACTATTTGTTAAATTGTGTGAACAATGCTGTTTCACCGTGCCTTGTGCTTTATCACTAATGCACCTTTCAGGACACACCACTGTGACCTTTATCAGATGGTAGGCTGGACATCGCTCAACTCAAGACAGCTGATCCACATAGGTACTTGGTCACTAAGAATTCTACTAAACAAGCTTCCATCTTACATCTCTTCCCTTATCCATAAATCATACAGCTCTTACGCCTTAAGAAAGTCTTCCTACATTTTGATGATTGTACCTAGAGTACGCACATCACACGGCAGGAGTGCTATCAGCTATGTTATTCCTGCAGTATGGAACAATGTGCAATCAGTGCTCAGGCTCTCTGACCTTGTTTCCCTGAATGTTTTTAAAACCTTGGCCAAAAATGCTCAAGGAGGCCTGCCACTGTCAAAAGGGATAGTATTCTCCTCATAACTTTGCATTTATTTACCTAGCACTTATACCCCTCATCTCCCCATGCCCCCTTCCAATTCAGTATCCTCTTCTTCTGGCTGCTGGTTTGGCTCTACAGTGTTGATAATGACATGATTTGTCATGTTTTCCTGCCTGATCTTGTTTGTTACATATTGTTATTGGCTATGAATGCCCTGCATTATTTTTTCATTCAAGTGTACACCCAGATTGTCCTCCTGATATAAATTGTCATGTTTCCTGACTGCTCTTGTTTGCTATATATTGTTGTTGCCTATGAATGCTCTGCATGTTTGTCCTTTTTTTGTTCAACTGTATGTCCAGATTGTTGCTCTGCATCCAATTGCACCTTTCTTGATTACATTGTACCTTGTATTATGAGTGCATCAATTATTGTATAAAACATCACACTGCTATGTATGTATTGCTTGTGTTGTCACTATCATCAGTACCTCCTTCTGAATGATCTTGCTCAATGGAGTATTTCCTATAATAAATTTGAACTTGAACATTTTCAAAATATTTGGATGTTTATAGCTCCACTACTGTTGCAGGTATACATACACTCAAAATTTGGCATGCATACAAAAGTCAGTATGTCCAGGAATCTAATTAAGCTGGATAAATGTGGTTTAGTAGGTTAAAATTTATTGTGGATACTTTAGAAATTACTAATTGGCAAAATTTGCTCAAAAATTTATGGACACATAATTGGTAATGTCACGATAAGTCCTCTTGTGGAATTTAACTTTCACAAAGTCCTTATCACCCATGAATCATCTTACCTGCACAAGTATCATGGCCCTGCAATACCCCTCCAACATTCCTGTGACAGTGATGCCTAGCATCATGTTCCATCATGAATCACCTTACCTGCACTAACATCATGGCCCTGCAATACCCCTCCAACACTCCTGTGACAGTGATGCCTAGCATCATGTTCCATCATGAATCACCTTACCTGCACTAGCATCATGGCCCTGCAATACCCCTTCAACATTCCTGGAACAGTGATGACTAGCATCATGTTCCATCATGAATCACCTTACCTGCACTAACATCATGGCCCTGCAATAACCCTCCAACACTCCTGTGATAGTGATGCCCAGCATCATGTTCCATCATGAATCACCTTGCCTGCACTAGCATCATGGCCCTGCAATACCCCTCTAACATTCCTGTGACAGTGATGCCCAGCATCATGCTCCATCATGAATCACCTTACCTAAACTAGCATCATGGCCCTGCAATACATCTCCAACATTCCTGTGACAGTGATGCCCAGCATCATGCTCCATCATGAATCACCTTACCTAAACTAGCAACATGGCCCTGCAATACTCCTCCAACATTCCTGTGACAGTGATGCCCAGCATCATGCTCCATCATGAATCACCTTACCTAAACTAGCAACATGGCCCTGCAATACTCCTCCAACATTCCTGTGACAGTGATGCCCAGCATCATGCTCCACCATGAATCACCTTACCTGCACTAGCAACATGGCACTGCAATACTCCTCCAACATTCCTGTGACAGTGATGCCCAGCATAATGCTCCACCATGAATCACCTTACCTGCACTAGCAACATGGCCCTGCAATACCCCTCCAACATTCCTGTGACAGTGATGCCCAGCATCATGCTCCATCATGATTAAATATATCCTGATACTTCTGACACAATGGCCTGAGTCACAACTAGTTGTAAGACTTGGCATTGCTTGGTGACACTGTTTTAAAACAGCAAAAATATACGTTGTTATCTACAGAGTTGTTAAAGAGTCAGCAGGTGGCATTGTACAGAAACAGTGCTGCATGTGTATGTGCCTCCACAAGTCGCTAAGTCAGTGAGCTCTAGTAGTTAGCTGGCATATTACAAGAATTCAGGCTAGTGCACAATGATGTCCAGGACTATTCCTCATGGTTCCTCACTCAAGATACTGACCTGACACTTGTCACCACTATATGTTTACTGTGGAGCCTCCTATGAATACAACCTTACTGCCACTTTACCCAGTCTTTACCTTCCTCTACAGTGGCAACTCGAGTGTATGACTATGCAAAATGTATAGACATGGCTTGGACAAAAGTGTCAGTATTTCACAATTTCATAAAAGCTCATGAAATTCAACTTTAATTACTGATGTTATTTTGGAATCTTTGACTGCTTATAACTAGGCCAGCCTCTGAGCAAGAGATTATAAAACTGACACACACACACGAGCATCCTCTTTCCATATTGTTTTTTTTTTCTCATGACTGGTAGCTCATCTCTCAGGGGCATACACTGTTCACAGGGATATACCCTGAGCAGGCTGAACCCAGCCATCATTCAACTGGCTACTGGGTTTTTCTCCACACTGTAATTTAAACATTTCTGAATGTTTGGATGTGTATTACTCAGTCACCTTTAGAGACAGCGATCTGAAACTTGGTACACTTCTGCGAAGACCTTGGTAAAGTCACCATATCACATTTGGTACAATTTGGACACATATTTCATAAATTAAACAGAAATAACTGAAATCCCAATATTAGCAAACTTTCACATCATTCTCATGGAAATGTCATGAAATTTCATGGAAGCGAAATTGGATTTTCACCAGAATTTCACTGGCAGAAGATAAATTTCACCTAACCATAGAGATCACATGGCTCAGGCACCTATGAGTGCATTTCTGTAGCTCTGAATTCCAGGAGGGGACTTGCAGACTCACAATTGTAGCAAAGTTCTCTAGTGGCACTTGCCTCCTCTGCTTATGACTGTGGGGGGCTTGGATCCCACCCAGGATCTGAGGTCAGGGAGAGTGGAAACATGGTTATGGCTCACTCTCAAGGAGGGCTGCCTAATAGTTTTCATAACAAAGTACTAGTTCCAGCATCCAGAAGTATCCTGGAGTTCCTGGCAGAGGAACTGAATTCAAACAGTCCAAACCTATGAAACTGCAGAAGACAAATGTGGGAGGTGGTGCTGTGACACTGGAACCTGAAAGCAAGGGGTAATGAGTTGTAGCTGGGTAAGCCTTGTCAAATCTGTGACTCCTTCACAGTGAGATGCTGAACCTGAGGGCAAAGGGTAAGAGGCAGTGGCCATATTATCTCAAATGCTTTTGGTGCCCAAGCCTGGGCGCCATTAATCAATATTCAGGAGGGTTTGTCCCTCATTTTGCTACCTCCAAATCAGGCTGCTTAAATTGCTATGCCATTTTAGGGCACGGTACAGCTTGTGTCCTGGTTCCCCCATGGCTGCGAGGGTATCAGTCTACAAATGTACATATGCTAACTGCTGCTAACTCTGTTCCTATAGGCTGCCAACTTGGGAACTGTAAATAATGATGATGACTGGGCCCTTGGTGGAGTTTTGGTTTGGGGTTCAACCATGTAATCGTTCATCACCAACTGGTGTACATTGCACCTTGTAAATAAATGTTGTTTGTGTTATGTAAGCAAGTTTAAGCCTCAGCTGTTGTATTCTGTGTCCCATGTCGTTTCTGTGAATATAAATTGGGAACAGAGTATAAACAGAACTAAAGCAGGCCTAAATTAAGTTGTTGTTAAAGTTAATACGTTCTTATGATCCGGAGGGGCCTTGCCATGATCTGTGTATTGTGTGATGCAAAATCTATTTTTTTACCAACTAAGGGTGGTGCCAGTTGTCCTTGGCACCAAAGGAAGAAGAATATATCATCATCCTTGAGATTAAAAGCATGGCTAAGTGGCGCCTGCAGGAAGTGGAGGCAAAATGGAGGAGACTGAGCAGAAGAAGAAGGCAGTAAGTGGTCTCCCCATGAAGGGCACAAAGTAGTATGGCTGCTGCAGCTCCACTGGGTGGCACAGAGACTTTAATTGATGGTTCCCCGGTGTTCACGCCTACACGGTGTGAAGCAGCCAGTTCCATAATAGTAGTCAGGATGATAAGTTAACATCAGTATACCACAAGACACAGGAGTCACCCTTTGGCTGTGGCCTGCTACCCATCTCTCCTGGGCAGATGGAAGAACCAGATGGTGGGGGGTTGTCTACATATAAAAGTCGACTCTCTTGATTCCCAGTTTCAGGGAAGTGCCGTGATTTTTCTTGTATCTCTCTGAGAGATTCTTATATGGTTTTCGGTTAGTTTGCAGGAGTTACACAACTGTACTCTCCTAGATTAGGTTCCTATATTTAAATGAACAAGTGTTTGGTCTGGGTGTTGCTTCCCAAGCCATGAGTAAAAAGCGCTCCTGTGTTAGTAACAACAAGGTTGCAATAATTTTAAGACACTGTAACAGTTTTCTTGATGTGTGAAGACAGAATAGTTTTTTCTTGTTTGTGAGAGCTACCTTTTTGACTTTTATTATTACAAAACTAAACTTGATGCTAAGATTTATTCTGCTACCACAAGTGAACTGTGTTACAGTGGTAGTTTGAACACTGTAAACATGTCTCATAGATCAGTAAAGAGGAGTTTCTAACCTACTGGTTTAGTAACTGACCTAACAATTCTGGATGCTTGTCTTTGATTTGTGGCTAGAGCTTCTAGGCCAATGTGTTTTCTAATGCTGTTTATGATTCAAACCAATAGAACTGGCTCTAGTTTGGTTGTCGAGAAATGCAGAACCTCTCCTACTGGAGGGCCAGCATTGTGCCCATACACAGTTCGGTGGCGGTGGGAAGAAACAGGTGAGCATTATTATGGGTCACCTGACTGGTGAAGTGGGGCACAGGGGCATCAGTTGCTGATTGCCTCTCCCTCCATTTTTCCTAGTTTACTCCTGAAGCTCCCCTGATAGACCAATAGTATCTTTTTCACTTGAAGTTCTCTGTGTTTCTTTTAAAAATGTAGTGGTGTGGCACAGCAGCAGGCTTGAAATACTGCATATACCCTCTGTCATGGTCTTTCTGATTGCACTCTCGCCTATGATCACCCATGTGGCAGTATTTTATTGGCAGTCTGGTATTTTTGATTGTCTCTCTGACAGCCCACGTTGTGCACCCAAGGCTTGGGATGTGAACCCAGTTTTCTGGCAGAACAAGTGTGACCTCTGACCACAATGCTAATGGGCCAGTCATAGAACAAAAGATTTTGTGCTGAGCCAGCCTTGCATGGAAACATCATAGACCTAGAAGCTTTCAACTGACTTCCCTTCCTGTCAACATTCTATGCCTTTTCCAGATTTCTACAGATCAGAAGCAACGTCTAGAAACACAGAAACAGAATTTGTCAGCAG
The DNA here is from genome assembly GCA_016271365.2 of Neoceratodus forsteri. Classification (NCBI taxonomy): domain Eukaryota; kingdom Metazoa; phylum Chordata; order Ceratodontiformes; family Ceratodontidae; genus Neoceratodus; species Neoceratodus forsteri. Next base: position 1,738,199,639 of record CM028129.1, read on the forward strand.
AAAAATACTGCTTGGCCCGCCCAGTCTGCACATGTGGTTCCTACCTAGAATGTCTCAGCAGACCCTAACTGGTCCCAGTGACCCTCCCTCCTCATTGCCCATTTACAGATATTCCCCTATGTCTATCCCATGCATGCTTGTAGCCCCTTACTGTTTTCTCCTCCACCATGTCTGCTGGCTGTTCCAGGCATCCCTCTTAAACTTCCCCACTTCTGCCTTCAGAACATGCCCTCAGGCCTTGGTGCCCTTTCTCATATTTTTTTATTTAGTTGTTTAACCAGGTATAGCACACTAAGCTGAAAGCTTTTTTACAGGAGCAACCTGGGAGCACAAGGAGGTTAAGTGACTTGCTCAGGGTCACACAGTATGCAAGTGGAAGCTGTGGGATTCAAACCCAGGTCTGGTCTGCTGCATGTCACCAAATTTGCAGCTCAGAGCCTTAGACCACTGCGTTATACTGCCTCCAATATGAGCATCTCTTGATCCCTGAGAATTTCAGGTACAGTGCAAGAGCCAGCATACAAACATATTAAACTAATCAGGGAATCATTAGGAGGCAGCCACAGGAATAACAATTTTTTATTCAGACTCCTACTCTTATGAGGTGTCAGTAACAAAGTGCACAGAACTGGAAACCAGGATTAGGACCATTGCTGATGTGGTAGTTGCAGTTCAGTTCCTAATGGAACAAGCTTTGGCAGAGTATTGCAAGGTAAGAAGCTGTAGTATTTCAGGTTACGGTGCTATGTTAAAAATGCAATCTACATCCAAAGAAATTAATGTCATAATTTTAACTTAGATAACAGAAATTTCAAATATGTATGAAATGGTTCTTATTTTTGGAGTGCTGTCATCCTGGAGACATGGGGACTGATTTTCAAATTGCTTGCTGCATGCATTCTGGCAGAATTTGTGATGCAGCAGCAGACTTCAAAATGCACCCAAATGTTTATCAGCTATTTCCAAATGTTTTGCTACATTTACAATACTTTGCACACCTTATGGTACATTTTTGATGCTTGCATCAATATTTGTTTGCAACTTGTGTCACACGTGGCAAAACATTAGAACACTTTTTTAGGGTTCTATGTGATTTCGGTGAGTCAAAAAGAGTGAGCCCAAAATCAGCAAAGCAAAAGAGTACAGCCACGTACGACAAGGGATACAACCCAGCTATCACCAAAATGGCAACAAAAATGTAAAGGTGGCTTTCTGTGTGGGGCTTTGCCGCCCTCACTCCCCCCCCTTTGCAGGGGCTTCACCATGCACCCCCTTACTAAAATAACCAACTCCAAGGGGAAATAACTCGAGGAGGGGGAAAACCATAGTCACACTATTGGTTGTACCCCTCACCATATGTGGCCATGTTCTTTTGCCTTCGCTGATTTTTGGCTCGCTCTCTTTGACTCGCCTTTATTATGGCATATCTCTTCTTAGTTGTCAGACAGTAAGGTCCGGTCACATAGTGCAACTGCACTAAAAAGATTTGAAAACTCTTTGAAAATTTAGTCCATGATCTGTTCTGTTCAAAAGGAGTTGAATTTTAAGCATGCTGCATGGGGAAATGTAAGCACCGCCAAGGTTAACACGTCAAGGAATGAGGAAGCAGTGCGTGCGGGGTAAGGCAGCCAGCCTGCTTAATCAAGTAAAACAAAGGTGCTGCACTCAAGGAGACACCTGAAGAAAAAATAAGCAGAGTCAAACCATAGTACTAATGCAAACTGTAACAGCAAGCCCTCAGAGGACATCAGACTAAGCCCTAAGCCATATGAACGAAGAAATGTGTAAGCAATAAGCCATGACTGGGCATGGGTGTATGCACACCCCAGCTGCATTGTAAAGCACAAGGCAGATAGCTAAGTCAAGACATATGTTTATTCAGCATACACCCATGACCTGGAGTGGTTTAGTACACTTATAAAATGGTAAATATGTGATCATGTGATAAAATACGGATATAAAGGTTTTTATACTGCTGAAAAAACTGAACAAATGTATTACATGTACAACCAGTTGTTGAAGTAGTTCCTATTCTGCAGTTCTAACTCGATGCAGGTCCCTCTTTATTGTCCGACTGCCTGATTAACCAAGGGTTGAGTTGCTCCCTGCAAAGGATGCATGCAGCTTCACCAATTAAATGCTCTTGTCATTGAGAGTCTGCAGAGCTGCTTCTTGCACAGGTTTTATATAGCTTACCTAATTAGGAGTTGTTTTAGGGCTAGTCATTTAATTTGTCTCTTAATAAGCACTTCGTGTTTTTCATTTTTATTAAGGGTTAATACCATTGAGGCTAGTTCATTTGCAGTGATGACCAGAATACAAAACTTCAGCAATATAAGTTGTATACAACATAATAAACAGTTGTACAATTTAAAGTAACATTAAACACAAGACACAGTGAAATGTATATAGCACAATTCAAGTAATCCCTGAAAATCCATGACAGCACCAAATAAACCAACTTTTTAGTGCACTAACAGCGGGGTATTTTGTGTTTATGGTGCAGAACTGGGAAGAAAGTTGGTTTCACAAGGTAGGTACAGTACAAAGTGGTTGAAGTAATATTTATTCCTTTGAGTTTTCATTCAGGGTTTAACCATTTATTGAAAATGAGAATTTCTAAGGGAGGGTTTAACTTGTCTGACGAATAACTGCCAATTTAAATAATCAGTGAAAGTGGTATGCAAAGTTTCCTAAGTTTGCCCTGTATAAATCTGCAAATGTTGGCAAATTCCCAAAGCTGAAGACCATTAAAACATAGACACATAAAAGTTGTTGGCAGATAAGGACCACTTGGCCCATCTAGTCTGCCCTAAATTTCCTATAGTGCCACTGGAGACTCTACTTGGACTCCGACTTACACCCACTTTTGCTTCTAAGACTCTCTTGTGTCTATCCCATCCATTCTTAAATTATTTGACCATTCTAGCCCCCACCAGTTCAGCTGGGCGTCTGTTCCAAGCATCGATCACCCTATCTGTGAAAAAGTACTTCCTCACGTTTCCTCTCAGCCTCCCCCTCCAGCTTCATATTGTGACCCCTTGTCCTTGATCATCTTTATCTCTGGAAAATGCTCCCTTCTTGTACCTTGTTTATTCCTGTGAGGTATTTGAATGTCTCTATCATATCCCCCTGTTCCATCCTGTCTTCCAGGGAGTACATATTTGAATCCTCAAGGTTTTTTTTGTAGGGCTTCTGATGCAGGCCCTGAACCATTTTATTTGCCCTCCTTTGCATCGCCTCCACCCTGTCTATGTCCTTTCAGAGATGGGGCCTCCAGAACTATAGACAGTACTTGAGGTGGGGTCTCACCAGTGATCTATAAAGGGGGTATTACTACCTCCCTCTTTTTGCTGGTGATACTCCTCCCTATGCATCCGAGCATTCCGCTAGCCTTTCCCACTGTCTTGTCACACTGTTTAGCTACCTTCAGGTTATCATAAATAATAACCCCTAGTTCTCATTCCTGTTTTGTGACTGCTAATACTTCCTCCCTGAGTTGGTACATTACCCCGGGTCGTTGTGCCCTAAATGTATGATTTTGTACTTTTTTGGATTCAGTCATAGCTGCCAAACTCTTGACCATTCTTCTAGCTTCTTTAGATCCTCCCTCATTTTTTCAGTCCCCCCCCATCACAATTCGCATTGTTATTCACTAAGCAAACTGGCCAAATTTGTGTGGCGAATGGCCAGTTCGCAGGTAAATCCCAACATGACTTTCATGCTACACCACACCATCCCTACCCAAAAGCATAGAAACCATGATACCCCTTTCTCACCCTTCCTGCTCGCACCCCCCAACCCCATACCTGGTGAATTGCAAGCTGCTGGCATGTATGCTGGCTGTTCTTCTCCAAGAAGTAATCCCTTCCTACCACCCACACACCAAACACACTGTACCTGCCTTCCCCACCTGAGTCTCTGTCTTTACTAGGCATACACCTCCAGTCCTCACCACCCTCCTACCTCCACCAGCACCCACAAAATCAACTTGGAATAAAGAAAACATTCTCCGAGTGCAGAACATCTGCTCTGTTCACTGTCTATCTCATCATGGTGTGAATGCTTGAATAGTGATATCTTTGCTCCTAGTAAAACCTACATGGTTGAATTTTCAGCCAAACATGTTTTACTAGGAGCAAAGATGTTACTACACATTCATTCCTGACATTATGAGATAGACACTGAACAGAGCAGATGCTGTGCACTGGGGGACTGTTTTCTATATTTCAGGTTGAGTTTTTGGGTGCTGTTGGGTTAAGGGGGTGGTGGGAACTAGAGGAGGTTTGGGTGGTGGGTCAGGGTGCTGGGTGTGCTTAATAAAAATAGTGAGACTTGGATGGGGGGAGGCAGGTGGAGTGTGTTTGGCATGTGGGTGGAGGGGAAGGGATTACTTTTTGGAGCAAAGCAGTCAGAATGCCAGCAGCATGCAATTCATCAGGGCTGGGGAAGGAGGGAGGAATGTGCCAGTGGAGGGTGGGGTGGGAGGGGTATCATGGTTTCTATTGTTTTATGTGGGGGTGGTTTTACAGCACAGTGGGTGGGGGAGGTGTTTTTTAAGTTTTATTAAAATAAATCTGCCAGCAAAATTGGTGCATCTGCTGCAGAATTCACAAATTTCATGGATTGCACACTAACTTCACCACTGGATTAAAAATTTGCTACATCTCTAGTCAGGAACCTACCTGCCCCTGTATACCATTCACATATCTGGACTGTGTAGTATGGTATGGGCTGCACACCCATTAGCTCAAGCTGTGGACCAATAGGCATACAGCCCTACCATACACTGTCAGTCGGCAGGCGGGTGGGGTGCTGCCGCCCACCGCTGACCGGGGGCGGAGCAGTAGGGCTCCAGTGGGTGGGTGGGAGGGGTTCTGCTAGACAACCAGGAATACTGGACATTGCATTTATTCAACTTATCCCACGATCGAGCGAGTGGTCCACTGGACCACCAGGGATATTGGACATTATTTTTTCATTCTTAAGCCCGCAATCAGGCTGCGAGCAGTCCACTGGACCACCAGGGAACATGGACATTATATTTTCTTACTTAAGCCCGCAATCAGGCTGTGAGCAGTCCACTGGACCACCAGGGATATTGGGTGTTGATTTCATTCAACTTATGCCCGCAATCGGGTGTGAAGCAGTCCACTGGACCACCAGGGATATTGGACGTTTATTTATGCTATGGATGCCCGTGATCGGGCTTGAGGGGGCGTCACCATGAAGGTGCAGCCGGAGCTCGGGTGGCCACCCACAGGTGGCAGCTGCCGTGTTGCGCCCTGCAATATGGCAGCTCACCTGTAGGTGTCCAGCCATTGTTCCCTTTTTGGGGGGGCTCACCTGTGTGCAGCGCAAGTAGGGGTTGTGTATGCATGGGCTCAGTACATCCCGGGATGAATATCAGGATGTGTGGAGTATGCATAGGCATGCCCCCCCACCTGCACTACATACATTACTGATGCGCTCCGGCGCATCGGGATTTGTGCCAGGCACAATCCACGTTTGAATATTGCGCCGAGGCAGATCAGTGGGTTGCGCATGGTGCAACACTGTTGTGCCATGCGCAACCCTTCTGAATATCCGGGCTCGAGTGTTAGCTCTGACTGCTCAATAATATTAGGCAATCAGAGCTAACACTCTGAGTTTATTATTTTATTTTATCAGTACTTACCATGCCATAGCAAAAGTATTCCGATTAAGGAAATCTTGCGCAAACATGTCAAAAGATTTATGTAAGCCATTTCTGCTGGCAGGCTATTGTGGGTGAGGCTATAGAAGAAGGATGGTTAAGACATGCACAAGCATGCCACAGTGTGGAGGAAAGAGTTACCTTCATAAAAGCAAATGTCTTAAAAATACAATGAAATAAGTCATATTATAAAATGGCAAGAAAAAATCTAAAAATTTAATTGGCCGAGACATGTCAGCTGACCATTCAATAAATCTCTATAAACACACGGTGAGCTGTGGAATCTCATTTTTCTCCCCTGCAAAAATCTACTTATTGAACAATGTCACTAAGCCTCCCTCCAAACAGAAAGTAAAAAAAAAAAAAATACATCAGCCTTCATATTGAAAATACTAGCCTTTACTACCACAACATTTAAAAGTAATGTCTTGTAAAATAAATACAACACTGTACCAAATAAACTAGACTGCCAGCATCTTTGAACATTAAAGAACATTTACCTACTAGTTAAACAAAGTATTTTAACTTTGCATAACTAAACTGAACTCTTTGGCCTCTGTTGAAAAGGGCACTGTTTTTACTGCTCACTGCCTAAGCAAAGCACTGGAACATTGCACTCTGTGCAAGCAGTTTCAAGTATGACTCTGCACTACGTGTGGTTTTTAAATTTCACATTCCACCTCAGTACACTGCTATTTATGGGGTGGCTCAGTTAGGTAGATATTAGCTGGCACTTACAGCTGATATTAACCAGCACTTACTGTACTTTCCAAGCTGCCATCACATCAATGGAGCAAGGCACTGTGTACAGCAGGAAGTTGAGGTATTCATTATAGCATCAGCACCAAACAGATTGGACAGATCCAGTCAGAACAGAGTGGACATACTGCAGTGAACACTTTCAAGTGGAGCAGCTGCAAAATTATGAAAAGTGCCATGCTGCAGTTATTTACTTAGCAGCCTTGACTGAAATGACTCGACTGGGGGGTGAGCTCTTCAAAATATGCTACTAGAAGCTGGACAGGGGACATTGCTGTCAGCATACAACAGACCACCTCTGCTCTGTACAGCAGGGGATGGTGGAAGTTCTGTCAGGGAGAGAAAGTACGCACTTTCATAAAAACAAGAAGACACAAAAATCTAGAGTAAATGAACAGTAATTTCAAACAACAAAATGATAGCACAAGACACCGGGAAGCTAGATATTAACAAACTTCCCACACAGCACCACCTGCTGGACATTTGATAGGACTATTTTCATACATTATAATTTTCTATTAAAAAACATTTTGACAACAAAATCATTTTTTATGTTTATACTTCAATAGGAACAGCACATTTTTATATCAACAAAATGAACCATTTTGTAAGTGTGATAACACACTCCAGGGTGTGCATTAAGTATAGAATAAAGTATGGGTCTGGGTGTGTAATGAGAATTTACACACACCCGAGGGGTTTATGTGAAGCATCAAACCCAGAGGGTGTGTGTAAATTCTCATTTACACACACCCAAACCCATATTTTATATAATTGTTGGCTTTCTCTTTTTTGCCTCAGCAATTATATAAAATAAAAAAGGCTGCTGTGCCACTGCCGTCGCAGTCCGATTCCGGTCGGCTTTCTTTTATTTAAAACATTTTTTTTGGCGATAGTACTGTAAAGGAGGATCGATCTGGTAGCAATGTGGTACAATTAATTTAAATTTTATTTTACTTACTGCCGAGTGTCTGTGGCAGTTTCTTTTCAGGTTGCATTTGTGGTTCGGGAACTAAAAAGCGAGCAGAGTTTGAGCAGGCGCATGCAAGAGAGGGGAAATCAGGCGCCGTGTTTGCCGTTATAAACGCTCCTTTATAATGGCAAATTACGCCACGGTTTCCTTATGGAAAAAAGAGGAAGCCATTAAATTATATTATTGCAATGCGCTTCCCAGGGGTGTAAGGACACTCACCCTGTGACTTCATGCCTTAGCACACCCCACGGGCATGCATTTAAAATCCTTTAATGCACACCCTGTCATTAACCAATGTTTACTTATCCAAGGACCTGTGTTTTCCCTCAGATACATAACACAGAGAGGTGAGCCTCAAGATCAGATAACAGTCATAAATTAAGGGGTCCACCAACATATGTCTTCTCAAAGTTGCTACTCCTCTTATAGCCTCCCCCTTAGCCAAACTCTTTAACCTATCGCTCTAGCACAGCACTGTTCCTGACATCCGGAAAACAGCCAGAATTACCCCTATTCTTAAAAAAGGAGATCCGAAGGACATGTCTAACTATTGACCCATAGCCATCCTATCTGTGCTAAGTAAAATCCTGGAAAAACTAGTGGCAACCCAGACTATAGCATACCTACTGAAATATAACCTCCTCTCTGATTCCCAGCATGGCTTCTGCAAAGGCCATAGTACCTCTACTGCCCTCCTAAAACTAACAAATGACATCTATGCTGCCATGGATTCAGGTTTCTTGACAGTTGCTATCTTTATTGATCTAACCAAGGCCTTTCACCTGGTTAACCATTCCCTTCTCCTTACAAAACTCAGCTTCCTTGGTTTCTCTGCAGAGACGGTGGCCTGGTTCAGCTGTTATCTTACTGACAGAAAGCAGACTGTAGTTTTCAACTCAGCCATGTCTGATCTTACATCCATACCCATAGGTGCTCCTCAGGGTTCCATACTAGGCCCTTCGCTCTTCACTATTTTCATAAATGACCTTCCATCACAAGCATCTACCTGCTCTTCCCTGCTTTGTGCAGATGACCATGCCATCTACCACAGTGCGAGAGATGTCTCAGACCTAAATAACTTCCTAGCCTCTGACTTCTGAAGTATTCAAACCTGGCTCACTGAGAATAACCTTGTGCTCAATATAAGCAAAACACATTCAATGCTTTTTGGCTGTCCTGTTAGACTAAAAGGGATTAGCAACCCCCTCTTAATATCCTGTGTCGATGGCCCACCGGGTAGCTAGCACCAGCTCCTTCAAATACCTGGGCATTTTTCTCGATGAATCCCTGGATTTTGACTTTCATATTACTGCTACCTGCAAATTTGTCAATGCAGAAATTGGGGGGGCATACCGCACTAGTTGTGCCCTCACCCCATCAGCTAGGCTTGCTGTGGAACAAGGCTTCCTACTCTCATCCCTGGCCTATTGCTTGGCTATCTACCTAGGTGCCATTAAGACCTCTCTCCATAAGTGGAACACTACCTATAATAACATTTGCTGCTACACCTTGGCCTCACCAAGGTATAAACACCACTGTCAGGTCTATGCCAACCTAAAATGACCCAGTCCTGCTGCTCACTGACTCCAGTCCTACGGCTCTCTCATCGACAGTATAACAAGAACAGGCCTGCCCCAATCCCTTGCCTCCTTGTTACACACTTAAACCCCCTCGTATGGGCTCAGATCGAATGACCAAGCTTCTCTCTATATCCCTCAACATAAAACTGCTATGGGTGCACAAGCTTTCTCTTACGCTGCCCCCAAGTATTGAAATTCTATCCCTCAAGCCATACACTTAGCATCTACCCATGTGGGTTTCAAGAACCTTCACCATGAATATTTACAAGCATCAAATCCCTATGTATGCTTCCAGCCACCTTAAGTTTTATATTTCCCCCAGCTCTTATCCTCACTACACCACTCTACACTTTCTACCCTTCCTCCTCCTCCTGCTTTCATCCTCCCCCCATTTGTAACCTCTCACCCTCTCCCCCTCCCCCTTCCTCTCCCCTTCCTCCTCTCTACTCTTTTTAGGTGCATAGTCCTCGCAACGGCACTTGCAGTATTCAGTACTTTACAACCCTGTATTTCTTGCACTTGTTTTCTCTAATATCCCAATGTATTGTTTAACTATTCCAACTATGTACTTCACTGATTCACTATTGTATTTCTGACTCCTTCACTTTGTATTCACCTATGTTATGTGCTGTGTCACATTGTTGTTGTTCATTGTATTCAACTTGTATCCTCCCAGGTCATGCCTGAAAATAGGCATCCTTATGCCTAGTGTACTCGCCCGGTTACCAAAAGCAAATACATAAATAAATGGAATGTTTATCCAACTTTGAACAGTGTGAAATCACTGGAATAAAGTTATAAGATTCTTGATTTGGGATTCAAGGACAATGCTACTGAAGTTGTAAAGTATTTTGGTGTTCTATGAAGGAATGCCAAATACCACAAACCTTCAACTCACATTATTTTTAAAGAAAGGAGACTTATCAAAAATGCTTTAAGGTCCTATGCAGAGACCTGAACTTGTATAAAAAGGACTGAATTCTCCATTACTGGAAAGAAATCTAACTCATGAATAATGCATAAGGGGGCTTGGCTTAGAAGTTGGAAAAGTGAACGGCATGTTTTCTTGAGAATTTTGTCTTGGGGATAGACAGAAAAAGAGCTTGGAAGCACCTCTCCTCTCAGACTCAGAGCTCAAAGCTCTCCCATGGGGCAAAATGCAGGATCGGGCTACACAAAGGGAAAGAAACATTTTTCGGATACAACTTTGCAATGCCATACTACCAGAAGCCTGCAGTCTTTGAATGTTGAACTTTTGCTAAAATTCTGAAGGAATGTGGACTAATAACTGATACCAGCTAACGAATGATAATCCTAAAAGACTATGCTTTATGAAAAAGAAACGGGACTGAATACATGAAACAGAAATTCACAAGCACGGTATCTCCTGTCTCTCAGCCTAGACTGCAGATAAAGATGTTTTAAGCCAGCTGACAATATATAGAATAGCGTATGGGCAACCATTCGCAACAAGGCTATGTTTCCATGGAGGGGTTGAGATGACATCACAGGGACCTCGAGAGCGAAGCTCGAGAGGTTCCAATGTCATCTCAACCCCAAGATGGAAACACAGCCTTGTCTGTGTATGATTGTCTATATACTATTTTATATAGTATATGGTTCCAAAGTGCAGGACACAAGAGGCTTTCTGTTTTTTTCTCCTTACTGGCTCACTCATCCACTCGCTGGCTCCATTGTCACTTTGCTTTAGCTGTTGCTGCTCACGCTAACGTCTGCTTCTCCCTGATCCCACTTCTCGGTGCTCCCACTCGCTGAGTCGCTCTGTCCTTCATTTCTTTTTTGGGTTTTGGTGGTGAGGTTTTAAAAACTAAATAAAAAAATTAACTTTTGGGGCATGGAGTGGTATAAGGCTCTTTCCGTTAACTGTCTCGGGGTCGGAGGTTCTCACTAAGCATTGCCGCCATGTTTTTGCCTGTTTTCTTGACAGAGTGTCGACGTGGGAGTGCGTTTGTGTTTGATTGACAGAAATGTTGTTTTACTATCGATGTGATGTCAGATCGATAGTACAACAACTTTTCTGACCTTTGAACTGTCCTACAACAACATTTGAAAAGTCACTGATTTCAGTTTACAATAAGCCCTAACCATATACTATATAAGCATTCATTTAGCAATACACTTGCTTAAAGAGGGTAACCTGCGACATGAGTGAAGGAATATGGGCAATTCAATATGCACTAGTAGAGCGACTGAAAGGTGAGTGCCCGTTACTAAATGCTGACAGTTATTTTAGCAATGTTGTGGGAGGGCTAGGCAGGGAGGGACTGATGTGGTGATGTATGTAGGGGGAAAACTGTGAGGGAAAAATTGAGCCAGCAGCATGGCTCTGAGGGTAGAAGTTCTGCCTGTGAGTGTGGAAACCCTGGGTTCAGGACAGGGTGTGGGCATATTTTGCTGGAAGCATATTTTTTTTCTCAAGTGTCCAACACCCCCCCCCCAGGAGTTAGTTATTTAATGGTTGGGAGGGTGGGGGGTGAAGCCCCTCACAAGGGAGGTGCGTGTGGCATAGCCCCCCCCACATAAAACATAGTAATATATCAGCTCCCATAGCTAGAGTACACTCCAGTCGGTGTTTGTGAGGGGCACTATTGAGCTGTTCACCATATTAGTTTTCGGTGATTTATAGTTGTGGTTGTTGCAGTCACGTATTTTGGTTTAGCTGTTAACACATGGTACACTTAAAGAGGGACAGAGGCCAAAATATTTGGCATCAATAAATTCAGAATTTGGATCAGCATATCCTCCATCAGCCTCATGCCAAAAATCAGATCTGTAAGTTACTTTGTTTAAAAGTTATAAGTCATTTTGTAACTCTTAATTCACTGCCTGTTCAAAAGAGCCAGTTTCAGTGAAAAGCTGCTGCTGATGTCATCTCCTGAACTCACAAGCTAGTCCTCCTTGCAAGCTACCCTTATATGACTTATTTCTCCTATGGGCAGGGCCACTGTTGTAGCAGAAGCTGGGATGCGAGTAGTCACCATGGATGGGTGGTGAATCAGAGCAGTGGTGGTGATAATTAAGGAAGAGGTGATGATGATATTGGTGGCAGTAGCAATAGTTGAAGAGGACACATTCACATTGGTGGTATCAGTGGCAGTTAATGACAATGTCCTCCTAGCAGCACTACTAGTAGTTTGAATTATACTTTTACTTTTTTCCTTGGTGTCCACTGACACCGTACTGGTGCTGAAAACCATAGGCTTTGATGGGTGAAATATGGTTCAGAGTCATTCTGCAGTACACTCACTCTTTCCCACTGCTTGCTGCTCTATACCTACTGCAGATTTGCTGGAGCTGCTGAACCAGCTATGTTTTCTGGTCCTATGTCTTCAATCTGCCATAGCTGTATTCCTCACAGGAAGATGTATCAAATTTAAATTATATTATTAAGAAATATAGTCACTCATGTCACAGCAGCAATGCTGAGCTGACAAGCCTCACTCACTTATAGACAAGCCCAACTAGTTAACTTCTTCTTTCGCACAAAGCCACAGACTTAAAAAAAGGTCTTGAAAGCACAGCCATGCGTACACACACACACACACACACACACACGCCCACGACAGAAAAGTACTCAACTGAAGTGGTGGGAGTCAGCTGACTAGTCCTACCCTACCAGCTACGGTGCACTTGCAGTTGCACAAGTGGCCATGGAGGGAACTCAGCCCAGGTTCCACACAGGTGATGTCTGATATTAAATTTAAATTATACTATAATAAAATACAGTCACTCACTGCAGCAATGCTGAGCTCAAAAGTCTCACTCACTAGCCTGACTAGTAATTTCTCAAAAAAAATATTTTTTAAATTTCTTCTCGGGCACAAAGCCACAAACCTAGAAAAATGTCTTGAGTACACAGCCATGCACACACAGAGAATGTGAAAGCAGCTAACTGGAGTGGTAGGAGTCAGACAGCTAGTCCCACCCTACTAGTGCTACAGTGCTCTCGTAGTTGCACAAGTGGTTGTGGAGGTACCCAAGCTCAGGTTCCTTGCAAGAAGATGTGTGATATTAAATTTAAATCATATTATTATGAAATAAAATCACTCAAGTCACCGCAGCAATGATGAACTAACAAGTCTCACTCACTTTAGTAAATCTGGACAAAATTGATAGAAAAATATATTTTTTTACATTTCTTCTTAGGCATGAAGACAAACCATGAACAACAATAGAAAAAGGGTCCCGAAGGGTCCTGACTGCACTTCAGTTAGACTGTTTGCCTGTTCTTTGTTTCAGACAATAACTAAGTTACAAAAAACTTTAAATTTCTGATCAAAATAAACTCCTACAAAACCTTCCTTACTCCCTTATGCTGTTTAGTGTTTAAAACATTACCATGTGGCTTTAAATCTATTTTGGTTTTAGTATATTACACAGTACACACACAGGCTGTGTCTGTGCAGTGAACTAGGACTCTGCTTGTCTCTCTCAGCAAACAGCCGTTCTAGTTCCCCTTTCTTAAAAACTTAATTTGTACTCTGTAGTGTAAAACAACTCAAGCCTCTCCAGCTTGGGATTTAGAAAGGAAACAAAAATGGTGAAGATTTCTGTTTCTTGTCTAATTTTAACAAGTGGATGAAGTAGATTGTTCTTTCTCAGCAGCTCAGATGTCTGTCTCTCCTGCCTGTAGCTTCTGTCCATGCTGGGTCACATGACCAGCCTTCAGTGAGCTTCCACAGTGGCCTTTGATTAGACAAGAAGTCTCGGGAGATCTTGAACTCCTGCCAAATAGCAAAATGCCAAATAGCCCCAAATAACGCTAATTATTCATTTTTCTTCCCGAATACTGAACAGACGATTATTCGTAGTATTCAGGAAATACTATTCATTACTTGCCCACCTCTGATATGTGGGCCCTGGGAACAGGCTCCCACTACTTGATCAATCATGAGGGGTGGCAACTGTAAAATGTAAGGGAACGTATCGTAGAGAAAAACTGTGACAATGTAACGTTAGTGTTGTGGACAAAGTGAAAAGGTTGGGTAATCCAAACTTAAGAGTTCTCAGCTCAATAACCCAGCAGTACCTGCACCTAACATTTGAAAACAAGGTAATAGAGTTTCATGATTAGTTGGGAGGGTGACATACAGTTTGGCAAAGCAACCCAAACTGAAGGATTTGGAAAAACAAAGTTATAGTTTTCAACTTGAGAATCCTAGCTTTAGATATCTTAACTTTTTGAGCTTTATTCACAGCACTAACATTATCTTAATGTAGTTGTTGCAATAAATAGTATTACAATAAGGGAAGAAAGTGATAGCCTGGATAAAAGGGAATAATATGGCACACAATGGGTGACAAAAGTATGGGGAAGTTTCCAGCCTGTTGGCACAGCAGTAGCACTACCCCTCGTAATGCCAGTGACCCAGGTTCAGGAGCGAGTCTTGATCATCAGGAGTTGGCTGGGAGTAGAAGAACTGCGCATCCAGGGAGGGAGAGAAGTTTTCTCCACTGCTGTTTTGCCACCTGGGTGACTTTGGCCAGGGGCCAGTGTTGCACACACTCTGTGTGTGAACACCAAGGGCCACCCATGCACACTAATGTCATCATGGGACCAGGGGAAGAACAAGGAAAATGGCTCTGTGGCTTGATGTCCTGTAATCCACTAAATCTGGGCTGGCCCCTCTGCCTCAAGTTGCACTACCCAATGCATGTGTTCATAAGTGGGAATATCCCCCATGCCTGGGAGGTAAACCAAGGATCTGTAGGGGCTGAAGATGACAGGATGAGAGGTAGGTGGAAGCCATGGGGGGCGGGGGATGCCAGAGTGTCTGTAGGAGACCAAGACCAAAGAAAAAGGTGGGAGGACATGAAAAGACAATTGGGGGGCCAGCCCAGTGGTGCTGAGGGTTGAGGCGCTGGGTGCCACACCTTGCTCCATGCCGGAAATCTGGGTTTGGGAACAAGCCCAGGCTGTCATGGGTCAGCAGGGGAGGGAGAGGATCGAGCATCCGAAGGATGGCTCTCTTCTTCAGTGGGGGGGCACCAGCTTGGCACTTGACTGGCCTCTGGCAGAAGTTGGAGGCATAGCAAGTGCAGAGCACACAATGAGAGGGTTGGGGAGTGGTGGATGCTGCAGAAATGCCTTGACATTGGATGCTTGCCACTCCCTCAGAACAGAGGAAAACAACACCGCAGTGCCAAGGGGAAGGAGCGCCAGCACAGACCCTAATTGCTCCTGCTTGCCTGACCACCGGAGGGGACCCAACAAAACAAGAATTGTCTCAGGGTCTACAGTCTCACCTCGTACCCACCTGGGGGTACAGCCATGGCTCCATGGGGGTCCACCGGGGAATCAGGTAAGGCAGTGAAGTGGGGCTGGTGCTTAGGTATCTCCCAACAGAGCGGGGCTCTGGCATGTAGGTGTGGATAAAAAGAAATAAAAAAAAAAAGACAATTGGAAAAAAAGAAACATGGGGAAGATTGTCACAGGACTCAGTTGAGGCAGATATGGTATGCGGTTTCAGGCTCAGACTGGACAAGTAGACTGGGCAGACATTGTTGGATTGGTGCCCAGTCCTGGCTCCAGATATCCATATAACCTGGACTAGAATCTTCAATTACAAATGGCCTCACTGGAGCAGTCCTGCTTCCCACTACCAGCAACACCTCCAACTACCCCACAACACCCAATTTTAATGTATTTCTGTCTAGTGATAATTCTATGAAGAGTGTTGCCCAATGACAGCAATCAGTATCCGTTATAGCCTCAGGGCAGAAAATAAACCTGGAATACTTTGTACATCTGTGCAGTCTGCCCTGTGGCAAAAGTGGGCCCTAACAGGTCTGCTCTCCATTCACAAACGCCAGCATCTTGTCAGTCAGCTCTCATAACAAGAGTACAGAGGAGACAGAACTCTTCAGAGAATCATCCTGAAATTAATAAATTTTGGATGGTTGCTGGCAGATAATGAATAGGATTTCAGACAGTGGGAAGTGGAAGCTAAGGCCCAGAGAGGTCATTTTGTTTTATTTTAGAAGAACTGGACAGAATGCTAGACCAACTCAGACAGGGTCGCCTTTCTAGTCCAGTGCCTGGTTGTGTCCTGGTAACTGCAGAAGCCAGACGCTAAACTGACGTCCATCATTCTTTATCCCCACAGACAAATACCTGCAGGAAAAAAATGTAATCAATCTATATGTGATCTAGGGCAGGAGGTAGCCATGATACAAGTAGTGGCAGGGATGGATGTGGAGGTCCTCCAGGGCAGAGACCTCAAGGGGGTAGCCAAGAACCCCAGGGGAAGAGGAAGCAACTCCTGGTGGGGGATTTCATAATCCAGGGAGTGGAGTTGGGGTCAGGTAGCGGGGTGGAGAGGGAGGTTCAGTGCCTCCAGGAGGCACAGCTCGGAAGGATGGGGACTAGATCCAGAGGATCACTATGGTGGCAGTGAGGAGGGGGGAGTTGGATGGGAAAAATGACCTGACTAGGGACTAGGCAGGGATAGGAAGAGTTCAGAAGGAGTTCAGGGAGTTGGGAAGGGGCCTTGGGCAGGTAACAAGCTAAACAACCTTCTTGGAGATTCTGCCTGCTTACAGCAAGGGAGAGGCTAGGAATCTCCACACCAGGGAGTTTAACACATAGTTGAAGAACTGGTGCAGAAAGAAAGATTTTGGCTTCATTGGGAACTGGGAACCGGGGACCCACCTGGAGGGATGTGTGCCTGTACAAGGGTGACGGCCTGCATCAATCCAGGGAAGGGACCATTGTCCTTAGTGAGCAGTTTAAATGCATTATTGGAGAGTATTTAAATTAGTAAAGGGGGGGCGAAAGGAAGCAGGGAGAATCAAGCTATCCACCCCCACAGGTTAATGTAATCCACAGGGAGGACCCTATGGTTGGGAAATCACCAGTGGTAACGAAACTAGGAAAAGGTAGAATGGCAGAGAAAAAGAGAAAGAGGATTAAAGGCAGGGGGGTAGTGAGGGAAGGCATGAGGATAAAAGGGGGATGACCGGAGGGGAAGTAACAAAATACAGATGGCCATGTATGCAAATGCTGGCTGCTTGGGAAATAAAATCCCAGATCTGGTGGCCTTGGTGGCAGAGGCTGATCTGGACATTGTCACTATTATCGAGCCGTGGAATAATGGGAACCATGATTGGGATGCAGCTGTACCAGGTTATACTCTATACAGGAAAGACAGGGATGGTAAAAAGGGAGGAGGGGTAGCTCTTTAAGTCATGGAGGATATAAAAGCAACTGAGGTACATGGATTGTTGGGGGGTGAAGGCCATGTGAGTCACCCTGGAGACAGGCAGTGGCACCACTGTTCACACAGGCATGATCTACAGACATCCAGCACAAGATGAAGACTTAGAAAAGGTTCTAGTGGAGTCCATCCAGAAGATGACAACTGAAGGGGAAATGCTGCTGGTAGATGACTTCAATCTCCCAGATGTTGATTGGAGCATACCAGCCTCAGCCAGGGGCAGGGACATACTGGATTCTCTGCAGGGGGCATGTCTCAGGTAGCTAGTGCTACAACCCACCCATGAGGGTGTGATTTTGGACCTGGTACTCACCAATGGGAGCAGAATTGCAGATGTCATGGTCGGTGGACACCTGGGGTCTAGTGATCATTGTACAGTGTGGTTCAATGTGAGTACAGTGGCAGAGTCAAGCCATATGAAAGTGAGGGCCCTGGAGATCAGGAGGGTAGACTTTTCAAAGTTTGGCGTGTGTCTCAGGAAAGCCCTAGCAGGGAGGGGGACCGGGGGCAGGGGTTGAGGAACAGTGGGCCCATCTAAGAGGAGCCATGGTGAAAGCAACAAACCTTTACATTAGGCAAATAAACAAAGGCAAGCGAAAAAGAACCTCTATGGTTCTCAAAGAAAGTGGCCGGGAAGGTAAGAGGGAAAAAAATGGCTTTCAGGATGTACAAGGAAACACAGAAGGAGAAGGACAGGGTAGAGTATCTGGATAAGCAGAGGGAGGCACAGAAGGCAGTCAGGAGTGCAAAGGTGCATAGGAGGAAAAAAATAGCCCAGGCAGTAAAGAAAGGGGACAAGACTTTTTATAGGTACTGGACATTAGTGAAAGGAGAAAGACAAGGGGTGGGATTTTAAGGCTTAAGGGGGAAAGAAGGGGAGTGTGCAGAAGGGGACTTGGAAAAAGCAACAATCCTGAACAAATGTTTTTGTTCAGTATTCACAGAAGAGGGGGAAGGTGAGGGACCACAGTTTAGTGACAGGAGCAATAAGGGGAGGGAGGTGGATAGCAGTCCATTTATGGAGAAGAGAGTTCTAAAGGAACCTGCAAAACTGAAAGTGGACAAGACAATGGGACCAGATGGGATGCATCCTAGAATATTAAAGGAGCTTAGGGAGGTGCTGGCAGTACCACTGGCAGCCCTGTTCTATGAATCACTGGAAACAGGAGTAGTTCCAGAGGACTGGAGGAGAGCAGATGTAGTCCCTCTACACAAAAGTGGGATCAGGGAGGAGGCTGGAAACTACTGACCAGAGTCAGCCTGACCTTGGTGGTGGGGAAAATAATGGAATCACTGCTAAAAGAAAGGATTGTGGAACATCTTGAATCCAGCTGAGCACAGGATCTGAGGCAGCATGGATTCCCAGCGGGAAGGTCATGTCAAATAAATCTGATACTTTTATTGTCTGGGTGACCAGGGAAGTGGATCGGAGGCGAGCAGTGGATGTGGCCTACCTGGACTTGGCAAGGCCTTCAACACCGTTCCATATTAGAGGCTTGTAAACAAGCTAGGCAGCCTGGGAATGGGTCCCAAGGTGATAAACTGAGTTAGAAATTGATTGAGGGATAGAACACAGAGGGTGGAGGTAAATGAAACTCAATCCAAGGAAAGAAGGGTGACCAGCAGGGTGCTACAGGAATCAGTTCTGGGGCCAGTCCTATTTAATATCTTTATAAGTGCCATTGCGAAGGGGCTGGAAGGAAAGGTATGCCTCTTTACAGGTGGCATTAAAATCTGCAACAGGGTAGACACTCTGGGAGAGGTGATATGCAATTGAGGCACAGGAACCCAGGGTAGGCTTACATGATGGGGGGGGGATACTGATGGCCACCAAACAGGAAAGGGATCTGGGGGTGATAATATCAGATGACCTTAAGGTGGCCAAATAATGTGACAAAGCTGTGAGAAGAGCCAACAGAAGATGATGATGCCATTGTACGAATCTAGTGGGAATCCATCTGGAGTACAGTGTCCAGTTCTGGCAGCTGCATCTCTGTAAGAACATAGACAGAGTAGAGGCAATTCATAGAAGGACAACAAAAATGGTGCAGGGTCTGCACCAAATGTCATATCAGGAGAGACTGGAGTACCTCAATATGTATACCCTGGGGGGGGGGATGTGATAGAGACCTTCAAATATATCAAGGGCATAAAAAGGATACAGGAGGGTAGCATCTTTCAGAAAAAGAGATGTTCTAGAACAATGGGTCATGACATGAGGCTGGAAGGGGGTAGACTAAAGGGTAATGTGAGGAAGTATTTCTTTATGGAAAGGGTGATGGGCGTGTGGAACAGCCTCTCAGCAGAGGTGGTGGGGGTTAGCTAGGTAGGAGAAATTAAAAAAATGCATGGGATAGGGATCCCTAGTGATAGGAAAGAGAATAAAGCCAGAGATCAAGTAGGATTTGTGGGTTTTGAAGCAGGTAGGGAAAATGGTCAGACTGGGTGGGCCTAGTGGGCCTTATCTGCCGTCGATTTCTATGTTTCTATGTTATGGGGCCTGTAGTCCTTTATCTTTTTGACATATTTAACCAAGGTATAATGCATTTAATACCTGACTATTGATGCAAAAAGACACAATTGTGACAAAAAGTATTTTGATAGAAATGAAGCCGAAGGGAATTTGATTTATTTTTAAAATGGGGAGATAAAAAAAAAAGCAAAGAGTGGCTAAGACCCATCTCCTGACCTTGAGGTGATATTGCTTGACGCATGGTCACAACGTTTGGTTTCTTTTTACATATTTTGTTTTTTAAAGACACATTTTATAGGTGCAATAACTCACTACAAAGTATGTGTCAAGGTATGTTATCACACTTCCCAGATGGCTGAAAGTACAAGGCCTGTGGCCTTGTGCCTCACAACGCACCTGGGGCATGCAGTAATACTAGTGTCAGTGGCTCAGCAGGTTGCGCACTGACCTCTGAGGCCAAAAGACTGGAAGGTTGTGGGTTCTAGCCCCACACCAGTCACTTGGGGAAAATCCCAGTACTGACACTGCAGTGCAGCATGAGGGGGATGCTGCACTCCTGAGGTGCCAGCTTTCAGATGAGACATTAGACCAGGGTCCCATCTGCTTGTTCTGCTAGTTGTTCAGGAAACGTTAAACATCCCATGGCACTTCTCAAAAAGAGTACTGGAATTTCTCCAGTGTCCTGACTAAATTTCCCTCATTCACTAAAAATACCATCAAGAGCTTAACCTGTTTCAGTATGTCAGTTTACATCTGTATCTCCCACCCCTTCCTAGGACTAGGCTGAAAATAAGTAGAACTGCCTAGCCCTCCTTTCCTGGTCAACAAAATCTAAATGAATAAATGAGTGACTATAGCATAATGCACACCCTATTGTGTGTTACTGCATACACAGCACTTTATATGCCCTCTAGTTTCAGACAAAGTACTTGCTTACATCACTAATGTATCAATGGACTGGAAACCCTTTTGGAAAGAAACTCAATCCTTGTACTGCTTGTGGGGGTCAGAATATGTAAACCCTTTCAGAAATAAGCTGACATCTTTTCACTGGTGGTGGGGGGGAGGTACAGAATATGCCCTTTCTTCAGTGCAGTAAAGGTCCAGACAGTACCAGAACAGGCGATGGTGAGACACTCCTCGGAGCATGCTTTCCCCCGAGATGATAGGGGACAATGAGGTCTATTGTTAAGTTCTAGCACAAGTAATGTACTATCATGCAGACGCTACCAGTTGCATCACAACCCTTTCACCACCATTGGGTATCCTTCACTGTGTGTGAGCAACAACAGAAATCAGAGCCAGAAGAAGAGGCATGGAAATAAAAAGGGAATGGTGGGGGGGTCAGAAACAAAAACATATCTTATTTTTTTGGTCTTGATCATTTTTTGTACCACAACTAGCATGCCAAACAAAGTTGAAATCTTTATTTTGCATTGCCAGAGATGCTTGGATGTCATCAGCAGTGGCGAAAATTCTGTTCACTGCTGCTAATTAAGTTAAGCAAGTGGTTCCTTTTCTGAAACCCCCCTAATGGAGATGCATGCCCTCCAGCAAAATTCCAAAATCTTGCATGAAAGGGAGATGCATTATTAATGGCACCCAGCTCTAGTTAATTGACTGTTTCCATTGGTTAAGGACTGAGAGGCACAACTGTCTGTCAAATTATTATATAACTATTTTTTTAATTAGGTCTTCATGTTCTTCTTGCATCCCTGTTTAATGCACAACAGCACCCTCTTCTGGGCTAGATAAAAAAAAAAAACATCTCAAAGAAAACAGACTTTATGACCAGGGTTTCTATACCATTTTACAATCAAATTTATGTTGTGATGGAGAACCAACCTCTGACTGTATAATCACATCCATCTTTTAAAATTGTATTTGATGAATGTTATTATATTAGCAGGAGTTAGGAATAGTCCAGGCTTGTACAAGTGGATTTATTTGTATGTTTACAGGAGATAATCTAATAAAATATAAATTAAAGAAAAAAATTGTTTCTTTTTTTTTGCTTCTGAGAATAATGCCACATGATCCAGGGAAAATATCGGCATGGACATATAATGAAGCACTACTGCATGATGAAGGGTTGGGTTACCACCCATTAATCTAACCAATGGGGAGTCACGCCTAGTATGATGAAGCTGAGAACCTTACACCCCCAGGGTTAGATTAACAACAGTAAGGAAATGCATGTAGCGTTATTATTAAGCTAAACTGGTTTATATCTTTAAAATGAATGTTTTTATAGTTAAATTCTATTTGTTCTGTTGTAGATTATTGTGGGTTCCAGCTATGAACATAACCCTTTTAGAATGCTCCATTGTCAGCCATTGTTTTATGACTAGTAATGGTTTCTAGTGGAGGTTTACTTTAATAGCTTTCCTAAATTTTTATTGTTTAACTTTGTTTTCATGCTTTATCATAGACTAATTGTTCCTAATTACAACTTTTATTTTTAAATGTTCTTATTATTCAATGTTGCATAAATTAGTAGTAGTTTGTTTAGCACCCAATAACAAGGGTCCAATATTCAAAACTTTGCTCAGTGGGAAAACAGATTGGACATGCTTTGCACAACATTTGCGTGCCTGTGCTATATTCAAAAGCCCAATTAGCATGGACAAACTGGAATTGCATTGTGCAAAATGATAATATATGCACTGGGCAAAGAGAGGGGGCATGTACATGAATTAAGGCGCTATGTTATATTCAGTGCATTAGCGCTATGCAAAGTGAGTTTGCATGAGTTTGTGTAACACATAGCACGGCGCAAGTTACCACCCAGAAATAGGTAGTCTTAACTCTGGACAAAACAAGGATGGGGGTGTGGCTACAGCAGTAACAGGCAACAGGGCTGTATGCAACAACAGCACCATGGTGCACCTGATGACTGCAGTCACTGGGCAGGAAGAGAGGGCAGAAGGCCACCCTGGGCCACTTCATATGCCAAGGAAGAGATATGTTGCAAACCGATGCTACCAGCCATGAGTCCTAGCACGGTACCCTGGCAGTGCCCATGACACCTTCATCTGGCACCAGTCCCAACTCAGTCAGGCAGTTGAGGGTGGTCTATTACCCAGTGGACACCCTGTCAGTGAGTACATGTAGCGCCCCCCCAATCCCTCCATAGGGGGTACACCAACACAATCCAGCACACACATGTGGCACTGAAGGAGGAGGGAGGGAGGGTGTACAGGTGCCCAGGATGCACCACATAGTAGGTGCTGCCATGAGGCTGGGATCATCCACACAGTGCACATGTTCCAGTGATGGGAATGTCCCTGGCATCACTGGGCCTGTATGATGGTATGTATCTGCCCCCCCCCCAGGCACATGCTGCACACCTGTACATGCACTCCGTCACACATGACCGTGTGTTGTACTGCAAGAATCACATGCCATTGGCACAGTGTATGTGGATCATAGGACTGCTGCCTTGTCACACTGTTTCCCTACCTTGAGGTCATCAGAGATGACAACCCCAACATCCCTTTCCTGCTTGGTGCATGCTTCATTCATTCCTTGAGAATGATGCCCAGATTTTTCACCTTAGAAGATACCATGAGACTGGAGGAACCAAGCACCAGGCCAGGCCTCTCTGCTGTGACTTACACACTCTGCCATCAACCAGGTTCAATCACCAGTATCTCTATCTTGTCCAAGTTGAGCTGCAACCAGCTAGATGATATCCAGTCCTGGATCTTGGCCAGGTATAAATTCAGTGTATTGACAACACCAGGCATCCCAGGTGCAAATGACATACAACTGGGTGTCATTTACATAACAGTGAAAATCCAGAGGCAGCACGTACACTGTGAATAACATAAGTGAGAGGATGGAACCCTGTGGCACGCCACAGAGGAGGGACTTTGGGATTGAGGAAAAATCTCCCATCACCATGCTCTGTATCCTGCCGCTGAGGAAGGACTCAAAACAGCTTATGATCCTACCAGTGAGTCCACAGTACTCCCTCAACCAGTCCAACAACAACCTAAGGTCCATGGTATCAAATGCTGATAGGAGATCAAGTAGAACGAGAACTGACTGTTACCCTCTATCTCTTAGTCCTGAGAAGATCATTATGCACCCTGGCCAATGCAATCTCCGTACTATTTCTAGATCTAAATCCAGACTGGAGTGGCTCATAAATGTTAAAGGCCATGAGGTGGGCCTTGAATTGCAGAGCCACTATCTTCTCAATAACCTTTCCTAAAAAGGAACATTTAGAGACAGGTCTAAAATTTGCCAATCAGTCCTGGTCCAAAGATGTTTTTTTCAGAAGGAGTTTCAGCAGCACATCTTTCAATGCACTCAGAAAAGACCCCTCTGAAAGGGAGCACTGAACTCTCTCGGCAAACATTGGACCCAAGAATCCCACACAACTCATTATGAGATGTGTTGGACCTGGGTTCAGTTTGCAAGAAGTGGGCTGCAGCTCAAAAATCACTCCACAAACCTCTTCTACCGAAACCAGCTTAAACTCACCCTAGACAGGAGGCGTTCTTCCTGTGACAAGCTGCTCCTTGCTGCTGGGCCACAACAGCCTAGTCAGGACTATGCTGGACCTGATGAAGGACACCCTGTCAAAGAAGAACTGAGCAAACTCTTCACACCAGGCAGATAAAAATGCCTTTACTGGCTGGAGACAGGCAGGATGCAACAACCTGTCCACAGTCTGGAAAAGCTGAGCATGTCTATTCCTCCCCGACGCAAACACCCTGGACAAAAATGTTGCCTTCTTTCATGAAATTGCCCTTTGATACTCACCATAGTGAATTCTCAAAGCCATTCTGTCTCCATCTGCCCTAGACTTCCACCAACAACACTCCAGTCTGTGAACCCTGAGCTTTCATCTCCCTAAGCTTCCAGTCAAACCACTGGGATCCAAAGCAAGAAGACCTGGGTCATATATGAACTGGTGTAACAGTATAGAGGGTTGAGGCAACAGCCTCGTTATAGGCTACCCTCACTTCCTCTGATCCTGTCCCATACGCAGCCATCACATCTGAGAGGTCCAGTGCCACCCAGAATCCTGCTGGTGACAGCCATTTTAAAGGGCAGAAACTAACCATCTCCACAGGGGAGGACAAGGGGAAGGAATAATGTCATTGTGTAGTGAGCTGATCAACAGACCAGATCAATCTTAAGGTTGTTTATCTACAGCCCCAGTGAGAATACTAGGTCTATGGCATGACTGTATTGGTGTTTGCGCCAAAATATTAAATGCATCATGTACTGGGAGAAGTTTATACACAGGGATGAGTTATTTTGCCCAGATGGGCTACATCTGAGTAAAAGAGGGAACTTTCTCATGGGCAAAAAAATATCTGAAATCATTGATCAAGGTTTAAACTAAGTTATGGATTGGATAAACATTTACTATCCGTTAAATCTTTGACACATTATTGATTGGTTAGCATGTGAGCATCTATGAGCCAATAGGCTCTCTTGCTTTCTATATACCTTATTATGAACCTTAGTATGAACCTTGAGTGAGGCCCAGTGATAACATTAGCTGGAGGAAATCTTGACCAAATTGCAATAGATTTCACTATTGACCCAGGCACTGAAGTTGCCCAGAACCAACCATCTGAATGACTACAATACCCTCTCAGCGATGAAGTCCATGATTTCCTGCATTAAATCCCTCTCACACCTTGGAGGCCAGTACACAAGAAGGATCCTACAACCTGCACTGGGACTCCCACATATGGCTACACATTCAGATGATGGAGTACCTCCCACTGGATGCACTGTGAAGTTCAACTTGATCTAAAGAAGATGATCTCTTCCCCATCACTGCAATCTCTCTGTGAGCAGTGAACCACAGGGAATTCAGCCAGGAATGATGCCTCCAGAACTGGCCCTCATTGTCTCCCAGCCAGATCCCCTTGATGCAAGCCAGATCGTCTGTGGAAATCAAGTTCTATATAATAATGGACTTGTTTTCCATCGATCTTGTGTTGCACAACATTGCCCATAGGGGAAGAGTGTCAACTGCTAGCCTACATGCTACCTGCCTGCTTGGCCCAGTAGGATCACTGGGTATGGGAACCAACCATGTCTGGCCTCTTCCTAGATCCCATTTCACCCCAGAGTGTCTCCTGTTCCTCACCACCCTTATAATGCCCTCCCATTAGAACCCCCCACCCTTGCCACATACCATCCTGCCTCTTCACAATGCCCACCTCCCTACAGCATCTATAAGCTGCTACTGACAGGGAGGTCATCAAAGGGGGTGGAGGTCTAGCAACTGAGACAGGGAGTAACTAAGCCTAAGGAGCCCCAGACCCACATACATTATCCCACTGGTCACAAAACTCGCTACCCAAACAATAATGCATATTATTTAAACACACTCCTCTTAAAAGAGAGTCTGCACCATACCACAGACCTCTCGCTACCTTAACCCTAAGCCCTCAAACACTCACACCAACAATTCTATGAAAACCTAATACACCCAAACCATCAACATGCACTAGTCTGCATTGTACTCTTAACAATTACCTCTTCCCCCTTCCCCACTCTGCAAATAAACTCTGTTCTAAAAAACCTCACCCTCCCAATTCAGTCTAAAACCATGAAAAGTTTAAAGCAGTTCTAGCTGGAGAATCCAAACAATATGCAGATTGTAGTGCAAAGATAGTCACTCATATCAGATGATTGTCCAAATAATACTAGTTATAGAGGCCCTGAAGTTATAGTCTCTGCTCTCACCAAAGAAATATCCAAGAAAACCAGTTTCTGTGTTCTATGCAGCTCTCTCATCACTGACAAGAACAAGTTAAGTTACATCACGTCACTAAAATAAGAACCTGAACCCATGGGTTCTCTCCCCGCCCACGATGTTACAGTGCAGACCCAGGACCTCAGACTCATCCAGTGGCATCTGAAAACCACTGAGGTTTCCAAACATTTGAAAACATCAATAGGGAAGCTGGTAAATTTGTTTAAATTTTAGATTCAGGAGATAATCCAGGAAATGGCAGCCAGGTCATAGTTCTCACAATCTGACCACCTGATAGCAGTACCCCCCAGCCACCAAGCTTGGGAGCGAATCCAACAGAGCGGCAGCTGCAGTCCCATTGAAACAGTTCAACTGCTGGTTTGCAGCCACCCCAGGCCTCCCAGCTCGGGCACATTTCAGTTTAATAGAGAGTGGTCCAGATGGGCAGGTTCTGCACTTCACCACTCCTACCCTAGCCCAACTCCATACCTTAATCTTCCATATCCTTGGATACATAGCTCATTAGTTTCTTCCCAGGGACCAGAGAAAGACAAAACATCTAACAGAGACACCTGGGCAATCAGAGATGAAGGAACAGACCAGGATGAAGGCACCGTAACTGTGGTGCCCAAACAGGTTAAAGAAATGATGAATGACATAGCACCACAAACTGTATTGTGACTATTCTTAGCTAAAAAATTAAAAAATGTTAGCATTCCTATTGGTTACTCACCATTCCCTTAGCTATTGTTGTTTCCCCTAACCACATTATCTTTTTTTTAAACATATTTTATTCTCCTGCTCTGGGCGAGGCTGGGACCTCCTTCCACTCACTGCCACTATGCTTTTACCAACCGGCCAAGATCCTGCCATCTATCCCATGGGACCACCAGCCCACCCTTGACACACCACTGTTCTGCCCCCCCCCGGCTTACCCACTATGGCTGGGTACACTTTCAGTTCCTTTGGCATTTCTTCCCTGCAAACAGCTGGCCACCAGTGGTGGAGGTGAAGACCGGAGGTGTCGCCACAGGATAGTTGCTCGGATCCAGAGGTAGATGTGGTGGGCCAACAGAGGTTACATCTGCCTGAACCTGCACCTCCATTTCCTGATCTTCAAGCCCCTGCGCCCCCTGCCAGGAGCCCATAAGGGGACTGGTTGCCAGAAAGGCCTGAAGCAGCCAACCCCAGGTCGTGCCCCAGTGGCTCCTCCTTCTAGCCTCGTATCCCCTGCATCACAACCTGTGGTCAGCCAGGTGTCAGTAAAGCAGCAGGATGTGGTGCCCTCCCTACCTGAAGGAAGACAACATCCTGTTGGATGCTCAAGCCTTCTCCTCCTGGCCAGCCCTCTGACAGCACAGGCTTGCTCCCAAAGCCAGGTCACCGGCGTCAAGAGCGGTAGCTCTAACACTGTGCCATTGGACCAGCCACACCACTACTATCTAACCTAAAAATGAACATAAAACACAATAATTAAAACTAAAATTGGAAGTTTACACTAAATTTCCAAAACTGCAACTTTGGATTCTCCAAAACAAGCATAGAATTTGTACATTTTGGAGCTTGTTAGAGACTAACAAGAGCTGTTACTTACCTTAACTTAAAGTGGACAAACAAATTCACATACATAATATGGGGAATAGGTATAATTTCCCAACTACTAACTTCCTGATTGAAAACATCCCGTATCCGTTCTCCTGACTTTGCATCCTCCCGAGGGTAATGTTGCCCGATTCACAAATCACCAACAATTAATTGTGTCTTGTACTGTTGCCAAACTCATTTTCCTGCATCAATCACTGGCATGCTCATTCACATCAGCTGTGTTAATTTAGTTGCTAATTTATAGTCAGCACCTATTTGCCCTCCCCTCCCTTGTACTCACAGTGTTGGAATCATGGCAGAAGTGTGCAGTATTGTCCCGTCGCAGCGGGGTAATGATAAACTCTGTGTTGGCGGTTACCTGCCTGTGAAAGAATGGAATCGTGGTGATCTTTTTTATTGGTGCTGCCAAAGTCGGAAATCTCTGAAGTGTCTTGGCCGGGTGACCACCATTCTTGTAGGTTGCCAGTAGCACCTTAGAAACCACCATGAGCACAATCACGCTCCCGATGCAACGGATGCACCAATTGCTTGTGCAATTGCATCAATGAAGTGTAGAGCGGTGGACACCCATGACACAAATGTCAAGTGAGGACTTCTTTCGTGGAATTGGTCACAACCTCATTATTTAAGGGACCTTAAATGGGAAAGATATTTTAAATTTTTATTACTTGTTTTTAGTAAAGACTATCAGTGGATTTTAATCGTGTTTAGCTTTGGATTATGGATTTTAACTGTGTGGATTACAGACCCAGTGCTGTTCAAGTGATGGATTGAATATTTCATACATTCTTGACTGTGGACATCTCCAGGTAAAAAACATTTTTAGCTGCATTTCTATCTGCTTGCTAATGTGTCCGTTCTTAATTCCTGCACATATCCAGGTAAAAAACATTTTTAGCTGCTTGTTAATGTGGTTCATGCACATCTCTAGGTGCCTGCTGTCTGCTCTTGTGTCTCTAATGTTGGGAAATTATATGTTCGGGATCATTTTATTACAGGAAATGTGAAAGTTGGGATTTCGATGTCGGCAAATTAATAGTCGGGAAATAGTATGTCAGGAAGTAGTACGGATCCCTAATATGGATATACATTATCAAGCATGTAACATCCTTATTTCATCAGGCATTGCACTCAGTGCCTCCATCTTCAACCAACCTCCATTATAAATGTATATAAATATACACTCCAGGTAGACAGGTGGAAACCCCACCCACTTCCACTGACCTTTTGCAGTCCACTACAGGACTTACCTGGTGATCCAGCAGTCCCCCAAGTCTTTACTCCCAGTATGCCAGAATAGCATTTTCCTGGTTGTCCATTGGTTTACCCACCCTGAACCACTAACTGGCAGTACCCCATCACACGCACTGCTAGGCTGCTCATTGTCTGACACACAAGTACAGTCACCTTCTGTACATGTCACTGTATGAATGTGGTGCAGTCACTTGTACAGAAAGTGACTGTGTTTGCATGAGTCAGACAGTGGCCAGTGGCAGAGCTGTATGTAGGAGTTTCACTGGCACTATATGCAAATAAGAGATGGTGTACGTACAGTACTTGTTCCACTCTCCTGCATCCTGGTCAATAAATACCCTTAACATGGTTTTCAGCAACACATTAAAATGCTCGACCAGACCATTAGTGTGGGAGTGGTTTGGGAATACCCTGAGCTGCTGCACCTCACACTTGTTCCACAGACTAGCCATTAGGGCAGACATAAAATTAGTGTCCTGCTCTAACAGAGTCTCCTGGGGAAACCACACCTGGCTGAATATCCCCAGAAGTTTGTCGGCCACTTTCTCCACCTCAATGGAGCACAAAGCCATGCCCTCTGGTTCCCTCATTGTGTAGTTCATGACCTCCATAATGTACAGTACCTCTTTCCTGTGCAGCTTTGGGTGCTAAGTGGCTCCACAAAGTTTACAGCCATGTGCCAAAATGACTGTGATTATTTGCAAGGGAATCAAAGCCACCTTTGCCGAGTCCCCAAGCTTTCCCACCACTGACACTGCAGACAAGTCCAAGGGTAGTTTGCCAAATCCTTACAGATACTAGGTAAGTAAAAATTGTTAGTCAGATACCTTTTCTTATGGCTGACTCCTACACGTCCAGAAAAGAATATATCATGAGCTAGGACCAGAAGTGCTTCTTGTACTCTTTAGGAACTACTATCTGCCAGAGTACCCCTTCAACCAGTCCTCCCTTTGGAACCTTTTCTCAGTATAGGACCCCATTTTCCCAGTATACCGCCCTCTTCTCCAAACCCCTGAGAGTCACCTTTTACCTTTGTGGCCTTCTTCTTTAGTTTCTGTAGGATGAGTCAGCTTACTGAGTTCTCCCCACCTCTATATGCCCGACTTTCCCTAAAACACACTCTCCTGTTGGAAAGTAGCCCTCAGCTGGGCTCTCCCCAGTCTGTAGTTCTGGTTCATAACTGCTTCTTCAAGATCATCCTTTAGCCTCAACATCCCCTTCTGCTGAGGGAGAATTTGTTTCTAGCTGTATTGACCCCTTCCTAGCTTTTCTGTAAGTAGTGATGCACACAATATCTACCCGAGCGTCAAAGTCATAACCAATAATTACATCCACAGGAAGGTCTGGTACAACACCCACCTTGCATGACCTTCCGAGCTTAGAAAGATGTGTGCCACTGGCACTGAAACCACAGGACCCATCACTCCTCTAATTCTAGAAAACTGATCCAGTAGATTTCAGTTTCTAGTGAATTAAATCCTGCTTTAGCATTAAAATGTAGGCCCCAGTGTCCCGAGGTCCCTGGGTTACCATCCCATTAACTAATACAGGGTCCATGTGTGCAGTGTAAGTGGTAACTGCACTCTGAGAACAGGCCACTAGCTGTTGGGTGTATCCCAAGCTGCCCATCTACCTGCACGCACCCCTTTTGCTATGTTTTTTGGAGAATCATACAATAGATTTATTTATTTATTTATTTATCTGAATTTTGATAACCAGGTAGGCCCACTGAGATGAAAAGTCCCTTTTCCAGGGGCAACCCAGGGAAAGGGGTAACACAGAGAGGAACAATGATACAATATAATAAATATTACAGTACATTAAATTTTACAAGGTAAGTGTGCGTAAACACTATTACAAACCATACATATGAAGAGTAACTGAAACAAAGCAGGAATATTTTACAGGCAGTGAAACTGAGTAGTATTAATTACATGCTGGAGAAGGGGAAACAAAAGTGTGGTATAGATACGGTATACAGAGATACACACGAGGTGAAGGAAGGAAGTGGCAGGAGAGGGAGGGGGTGACAAGAAGTGTAAGGTGTAAGAGTGACAGGGTGGAGTGACAGACAAAGAGGAGGGAGAGGGAGGAGAAGTGGGAGGAGGCATGGGGATTAGGGGCAGGTAATGTCACACATAGGAGTGGGAAGAAGGTCCCAGTTTTTGGCAGATCTAGCACCTGCATTCCCATGACTCCTTAATTTTAAAACCATTCAGGTCCTTTTTTGTCCTGGCACAAGCTGGCTTCCCTTAGGAGACAGTATAGTGCTGTGGCTTAGGGCTCTGAGCTGCAAACCTGGAGAACTGGGTTTGAATCCCACAGCCCCCACTTGCATACTGAGTGAGCCTGAAAACAAGCTTTGGCTTAGTGTGCCTTTCCTGGTTAAACTATTCCCCCACTTAGGTTGCCCCTTGTGGTTTCTTGAGACCATCTGATGTTTCTCCCTCATTGTTTTTGCACTGAGTGTATAGTCAGCTTTATACAAGCTGAATAGCCTTCTCAGCTGCCTCCTTTGTGGAGCAAGGAGTCTAATCCAGCAACCGTATTCTCAGCTTCTGTTGTACAGTCTTGAGAAACTGTTCGATAAGGAACAAACCCGTGAACTGTTCCATGGATCAAGCATTTGCACCCTATAACTATTGCTCTAACAAATTGTCTAGGTGAGCACATATTTCTGAATAGCTGTCTCCCAGTGCTTTCCTTAACCCTCTATTTTCTATAGGCCTTGGGAGTCAATACAAAACACTTTAACATGGCATCTTTCACTTTGAATTAGTTCATATATTACTCATAAATAAATAAATAAATTATCCATCCTGGTGAAGGCTTTTAACTACCGGCCCACATGGAGTGACAAAATGTGAGTTGCCCAAAAGCCCTCTCCAATTCAAATGACCCTCAAATTCTTTCAAAGGATTTTTAAAATAAATCATGATCATTCTACTTTTGATACTTTTTAAACATTTTGGAATTAATTTTTGCTTCTTGAGTCAAACCCCTAATGCCAGTTCTTACAGTTTGTGACGGTAGACTGGGACTGGGACTGTACAGAGGAGGGCAACTAAAATTGTGCAGGGGCTGCATGGAAAGACTCATAAATCTTAATATGTACAACCTACACTCTAAATCAAACCAAGATTTAATTTCAGTGTGAGAGTTACCACTGCTAACAGAGTTGATTATATATATATTTGTATTTCCTGGTTAAGATGCTCAGATTTTAGTTCAAATATCGGAACATTGTCAAAGAAAGTCTCCCCAATCAGAAGAGGGGTGCTTTGGAAATTACACAGTGTATCCATTATTTCTCTTCCCTTGATTTGACCATACTTTAAATGCTGTATTCCTTCAGAGCTTAACTATGCAAGTGGATTTCTGATATCTTCAGTAGAAACTTCTATGTCAATATCTAGTTTAATGTACAAGCTCAGGGACGCATGGTTGCTTTCAGTCCTCATTTGTACTTTAAGAAAATCAAACATCCCATAGCTCTCTGGATTTATAAGAATATAATCTGTCGTACTCTGCCCATTTGATGAACAAAAGGTAATTTCCCCAGTTTGATCCCTCCTTATTCTGCCATTTAAAATCAATAAGGCATTCTCTTCAATCAATTTCTTGAGCTATTTCCTTGTTCATTCTCCTGTCTATCCATACTAAAGGAATAATGCACGACAGGGTGTGTGTCGTGCTGGGATAACGCCATGCCTGGGGGGGTTGGGCACGAGGCCACAGCCCGAGTGCATCCAATGCCCCAGGCGTGGTGTTATCCCAAATGACACACACCCTGGAGTGCATTATTCCTATTATACAATGGCTCATTGTTATACAGAATAAAAAAAATAATTTTAAAGATGTTTTTGTGTGGAAAAATATTTTTGTTTTTTAAGAGAAGATGAAACAATCAATCAAAGGCTCCATAAAATACTCATCTGCATGTTCACAGTGAGGTTGAGACTAGAGCCGTGATGTTGTGCTGGGATAACAGCATGAGGCCAGCCCATGACTGACCAATCAGAGTCCAGGATTTTTTCTTGCCATTGTATAATCTGTCTTATATTACAATCTTTAAAAATCATTTGTGTTTCAAGTAAGGGAAAATTGTCATGCAAAGAAATTCAGGCATTAAAATACCATGCAACCAGGAAGGTATCTTATGGGTATTTTTTAAAGGAGACGTTGATATCTGCAGTAAGGGATTCCCAGATTGTCTTTAGATTTTGTACATGATTTTTCAGCGGGAAATAAACATTAATAAGTATGAAAAGGTGTTGATCCCAAGATAGCACCAATATAATGTAATGTTGTATGTTTGTAACTACTTCTATAACAGTAATAGCAGACCCCATTTTGATATATACAGTGGAACCCTCTTACACCAGACACATTTGTGCAAGCAGGTTTTGTCTGTTATAAGGGGTGTCCACTACATCCTAAAATCTTAAAATATGAATCTCCACCACCACAGCTCAAAAACAGGAGTTAAAATGAGAACATGCCCCCTCCTCTGGCAAGCAGAGTTATTGGGAACTGCAATTCGTAGCTGATTGGGAAATGAGTAGTAAGCAAAACTGGAGAGATTTTGCTGTACAGTACCTGTGCTCATTGGGATCAGGGGGCTGAGCAGTAAATGTGATTGGTAAGATTTTGTTGTACAGAACCTGTGCTGATTGGGGGTCAGGAGGGTACAGGAGTAATCCCCTGGAGTAAGGTGTCAGGTATCAGGCATCAAGTGAGGTGAAGTGAGTGATATTATTATAGTACCAGACACACCATCTGAATAATTTGGTGAAAATTAGCAGGCAGTTTGCAGCATGTAACAGGGGTACAGAGGAGCTCACAGTGTCCACTATACAGGGGTTGCAGAGTATGGTATAAATGGGATTTTTAACATTACTGGCATTGCTTTTGGCTTTTGACAATGCAGATCTGTCTGTTATAAGTGAGTGTCCATTATAAGTGTGTCCGTTATAAGTGGGTTCCACTGTATTGCCAATCCACCAATTGGCCTGCCAAATTTTTTCACCTTAACCACAGAGAATGACATCACTTGATAGCCATTTATATTTATTACCTTCAAAGTCCATGTTTCTTGTAAAAAAATCACATCATGAGAGGTAATAAATGAGACATTCCTGATCTGCCATCTCACTCATTAATCCAGTGATATTCCATGATAGAAAATTAGGGACAGGTTCATTAACCTTGGTAATTTCAATGTCCCTGGTGTTCTCCAATAAGTTGCCATTTCCAAGCATCAGTCATTGTCTAGCATCTATTTCTTCTATTTCTCTTGCAGATAGGTCATACATATCAACCATTAAAATGCCCTCTTTGTCAAATTCACATCCATTACTTTTCAGATGGGAGTAAATATCAGTGAAAGCACAGACACAATTAATCTGGCTTCCTTGTCCCACCTGGAAAGCTCTTTCTGTATAGCTAATATGCTGCTCTCTGAGATTCAAATTTAATTTAGAAGCAATTAGTGAATAAATATATGGAGTTACAATTTCATCATTTTCCCCTGACAGTCTATTAACCCCAAACAATTAAAATATGTAAGATTCTCTCTCATCCTGGATGAGTTTTGTGTCTTAAACTCCCATCTCAGTACCGAAAGAGTATGTGCAAAAGTATTTTGCTATAGGAGTAAATATTAGTTTTCCCTTGTGTCACCTGTGCAGTGACTGTTTTCCATGTGACCGGTGACAATAATTCAAGCCCCAGATGATTTAGCCTGGAGGATTTGGCCCAGATTTCTTTAGATTCATGCCAGTGACTAGGATGTACACAGGCTTAGGTTCACTTTTAGTGTCCCTGTATGTCATAATAATGTTACCTTTTACCTGTGAAATACCCAGCTCAACTGATATTAAATATTCAATTAAGTCCTTAAGGGATTCCTCTGTTTCATAATCTTTCACAAACATTCCATCAATTCTTAAGCAAACTTCACTTCATGTAAGTGCCCATGTCCTCCTGCCTTTAGCCTGTCCTGTGTCAGGTCTATTTAGGTTAATTTCTATCTGAGGTATTTTTTCTTCCTTTCCACCCATCACTAACTCTGTTTTACTAAGCCCCTCAGATTGTTTTAGTTTATCTGTGGTTACTCCACTGCACTGATGCTCCTTTGGGGTAGTTCTAAGTACTTTCCCATTACTTGAGCCTCTAGATGGAACTAAAGTTTTCAAGTCTGTTGATTGACATTGGGTTCCTTTTTACTTTCTCCTCCCTCTCTCTTTTTTTTCTTTTGAGAGCCCTTTCTTTTTTCAGTCCTTACTTTCGAGGATTCTGGTATATGAATTGTTGAAAAAGAAAATTTTTCTACTTTCATTTATTTTATAATATTCTCCATTTTATTATCCAATTTCTGTATTTGAGTATAAATGGAATTGATAAAACCTTCCATATTATTTCTCAATTCCTTAAGGACTTCTAGCAAAATGACATTGAGTATCACGAGTTGTGCCAGTGCATCGATTGTGTATTTGGAGAGTGCATCAGGGCATTGAGCCAGAAAATCATTCTCAAGTTCAATTTGTTCCACCTCTTTGTGCAGTCTAGGGAACACTGCACTAGGGGATCTGACCAGGATGGACAAATGATCTCTTTTCTGGCCCTGCTCCTGATTCATTAATTCAGAGAGGCGTGATCAAATTTCAAGGGGGCTAAAAAGTTCCATCTTAGTTTCCTGTAAATTCTAAGAGATTTTTAGATTACCATCTACCTTTTCCTTTAGAGAAGGGGTCATGTGACATCCCAAGTTCTCCAGTTTGTTGATCTTAGGTGATCTGGAGGGAAAAAATTCAGTTATATTTTTCTGAGAGGCCTTTTGAACCTCACTATCCGATCCCTGGTTCTTATGCTTAGCCCCTTTCTTTCTCTCTTTCTTTCTCTCTTTCTTTCTTTCTTTCTTTCTTCTTTTTTTTAGGCACTGCTCCCTGGGAGTCTTTATTGACTTCTTCCCCACCTTCCTGTCTATCTAATGCCTCTTGAGTTTTAAGGCTATGATTTCTAAGTTTTTAAGTTGCTCATCAGAGGCTTCATTAGTAGTATCCATTTTCCCTCCCTCAGCACATGAAAAGGTTTTTTTTGTCCACTTTGTTTCCATAGGGGTTGAGGTCTTAATATGTAATGATTCATTAAAAACACTCACATTTGGCTTATTCCCTTTTTACAGTCACCATTTTCCCACTTCTAGTGTGCATTTAGCTTGATAGCAACTGACTACAAAAATGACTACAAAAATAAATAACTTCTAGAGTAACCTTAGGAAGATCTTATACTGAACCAGGTCAAATCAGGTCTTTAAAGTGTCCTAAAAGGTCCTTAGAAACATCTTCATGGAAAAATCAAATTTTCTTGTGACGTATGCATTCGCACACAGTCATGGATATGTTTAAGGATATCAAGCACTTTGATCTGGTGGAATTGCATTTACAAACACAGTTTTGATTGATTGATTGATTGATTGATTGACTGATACCTGACCAACATAACACAATAAATATATTTGCTTATGCAAACAATTAATGTTTATGCATTCAAAATACAGATGGTGGCAGTTCCCATTCAAAATACACTTTCAGAATATGAATCTATTTCAGGTGCAAAACTAAATTATGACAAAAGTCTGGCTTTGAAAATTAATCCATACCTACGAACCTCAAGGGAAATTTTTATTGCTAATATACCTTACAATAAGTACGGATACCATTAAAATTTTAGGGATTACTTTCAGCACCTCAGATGATGCTAAATACAACTGGGAACAAGCTTTAATAATGACCCAAACAGCGGTACAACAATGGAAGTACAAAACTATTTCAAAGAGAAAGAGGGTGTACTTGATTAAAACCTTTATTGTACCATAATTTTTACATGTGGAAAATGTATTTCCTATCCAATACTCAGTGAAAGCCCAGGTACAAAATGTATTTTTTCTAGGACTCTGAGGCAGTCGCCTGAATCCTAAAAGGAGAAATTTAACTTATTATGACTATCATTTAGGAGGCATTAGGATGCTAAACCCCATTATTGTTGTTTTTTCACAGTGTATTTCTTTATAGGAATTGTATTTCTTTTGCAAGGAACACATACTTTCTGGCAAGGCATTACATACTACGGCTCTTTCCACTCTGACAAAAATGGGGTCAGGGTACACTATCAGTTTCTGTGATCACCTACACAGAACAACTCCCACAATACATAAAACCATGTTTAATGAAGTTAAGACAATGCCGCATTACCCAACCAGACATCCTTTCTAAATCAAAAAAGCTGTATTATTCCAGTATTATTAATGGGATCCAGTTCATGGCCCCTCAATTTTCAGAATGTCCTGAAATACATATGACAGCAATGTGTAAACAATTAACAGAAGCCAGAATATCCAAACACATGTGGGATGTAGTTTGTCTCTCCTGCCATGGGAGGCTGGGGGTTAGGAACTCCTTAAAACATAAATCCTTAGAGGAACAAATGTGCCCAGATTAACTTGTAGCCAACCCCTTGAAACTACGGAACACTTTTTCCTCCATTGCCCTCTTGCTCAAGCATTTTGGAATACTTTATTATAAATATGGAATGAACTCCAGCTACTCCCTATCACCTATGAGATGCTAATCTTAGGGATTTATCCTGCTAGATTAAGGAAATACGACACCAGCACAGTAAGAGTTATTTTTGTCTCGTGTAGGTTTTATATGCAGCAAACCAGCTGCACATTGTTATTACAACAGAAAGAGGTTTCTCCAGAGTATGTAACTATTCAGATTATATCTTTTTAAAATCTAAATATATTATGGAACAAAATAAGATGGCATCTGTTAAATTTAAAAAAGTCTGGCAACATTGCACATGATTTCTGACTCTTTAAACCTGTTCTTTATAGTGGTCTATTATACAGGATGATCGTCTGATTTTTGTAAACTTCTTCATTTTTCCTTTTTATGATTTATTGTTAGAGAATCAATTTTTGAGTTTCACATATGATTGAATTTTATTTTTAAGGTTGGCCAGACTTGCCCTAATGTGATGCTTTATTGGAATATGTTTATTTACTATTGTTTCCTTTTTTCTTATTGCTTTATATTTCTGCAAAGTTTGTTTTTTTTGTAAACTGTTTTTTTTTCCACACTTTTCCTAAATAAAAAATTCCCCTACTCTTTGTGGAAAGTGCCTTTGGTTCTTTACTTCCACCTGGACACCCACCAGGACAGCACCAGCACCACGAAGGGTAGAAGGGATCTCAGTTTAACATCTCATCCGAAGGACGGCACACCCCAGCAGTACAGTACCCCCCAATACTGCACTCAAATGCCAGTGTTTTAGATATGAGCCCAATCCTGGTGTGGGGCTAAAACCGACAGCGTTCTGGCCCAGAGGCAGATGTGCTACCAACTAAGCCACACTGACATGTGGAATGAGGAATCCCAGTAGCAGCAAGTGCAAGAAACTAACAGCTGGTAGAAGTCTTTCAGGATGCATTCCTTGTATAGAGAGTAGAGAGAGGTAGCCATCCTTGACTTAGTGCTTACTAATAGGAATAGTGTGGGGGAGGGGATGGTGTTTGTATCCCATTAATGTGCAGACTCATTATTACCACCGTGATGTTGCCAGAGGAATAATGTTGCATGCTTTTTGTGCAACATTGGTTTTATTAGCGTTGGACAATGTTGCCAATCCCCAGGTCACCCTTCTTGTCACCAGGGTGTAACCTGCATTTTCTTATTTAAATAAGTGGAAGGTACGGGGGGTACTACTTGAGATCACTCCTACTGCCAGACAGGAGATAGTTGGAGCACGATGGTTGATGTCAGCAAGTTGCTTGCGTTGTATTTTACGTCGGCAACTTGCTTGTCGCTGTGACATGGGTGAACCATGGTGTTGGGTACACCGAGAACCAAAGATGGTTGGATAGTTTGGTTCACTATCAAACTTGAGGAAGAGAGAAATCAGTCACAGATTAAAGTTCTGAACATTAGGAGGGCTTACTTCAGAAGAATAAGGTAGCTACTGCAGAGGAAGCTAAAGGGGCAAGAGCGATAGAGGGGTGGAAGCTATGTGGGAACGGATATAAAATGGGATATTAGAGGTCACATACCTCTGCAAAAGTATAAAAGATAATAAGGATGAAAGAGGCCAACAGGATAGTGAAAAGGGCAAAGGTTGGCATGGAAGTGAAAATTGTGGAAGCTGTAAAGTGTGAGGATAAGACATTCTTTCTTTACATAACTGAAATGAGAAAGATAAGGGAAGAAATAGGCTGAATTGAGGAAAGGAGTGGGAAGAGGAAGATAAAAGTAAGGCAGGCATCCTGAACAAATATTTCTGGTCAGTGTGCGTGGTGGAGGACAATGGGCCAATGCCTCACTGTGCCATTGGGGGGGGTCAATGACACTCACATTCCAGTTAAAAGGGTACTGCAGTGCTTAAATACACTTACAATGATAAGTCCATGGGCTCAGGTGGGCTACATGCCCATATGCTTAAGGAGATGGGACAGATCCTAGCTGAACCACTAGCTGAGCTATTCAGTAGCTCACTGGAGACAGGAACAGTCCCCAGGAACTGAAGGAAGCAAATGTAGTTCCCCTGTACAAGAGCAGGAGCAGGGATGAGCTGGGGAACAATAGACCTGTCAGCATAACATCTGTTGTGGGCAAACTGCTGGAGACCCTAATAAGGGAAAGTAAAGATAGTACTTTTCCTGGAGGCATTTCATTCACCTCATTGTAATTTTTTTATTTTTAACCAGGAGGTGAACTGGGCACAGCCCTTTTTCAGTCATGCCTGACATTTGAAATACAACAATAGACGTCACAGGCAGTAAAAAGATGTATACAGTGTAAGGATAAAAAGATGGCTGTCTTGTGGGTTTTTTTTAAATAATTTAAGCCACACCAAATGAATGTTGGTTTTTTTTTGTGAGTTTTACATTCATTTTACTATATGTATTTTTGTTTTAAGTTTGGTGTTATTTATTTAGTTTATATGTAATGTTCATATATAAAACTGTTATTTTGAAAAAGCTAACACTTTAGCATAAACTAATTACAAAACAATGAACATGTTTATTTTAAGCTGTGATGTATTTTTTTTATAGAACAAGTTATTTATAGACTATGTGGTTTGAAAACATGTTACAGTACAGTTAGTTAACATTACAAGAACAGGAATTGGAGTTATCATAATATGCTTTCAATAATTTCTTAAAATGCTTTGGGTCATTTGCAGTTTTGATTAATGTTGTAAAACCATTTAGGAAGGAAGCAGCATACCAAGTAAAGGAGCACTTACTTGTGGCTAGTTTTTGAGGTTGTGGGCAGAGCCTACAGCCATCTTGCTGTTTGTAGCTAGAAAAATGGAGTATAGTGGAACACATATTTTGGAGTTTTCAATGTATCCTTCCACATCTACAAATCACTATGCCAACTGAAATAAAATGCTCCCTTCTTTCTGTTTAGAATGTTGGAGACATAACTCCAATCTACTTATCAGATGGCCATTAGGAAACTGAAACAGCTTGTTAAATATTGGTTGCCTATTAAACTAGAGATTTGTTTACCTCTTTGAAAGGCAACAACTTGCACATTTAAATACTTAGCATTTAAACATGTTCTTGCTACAAGCTTCAGTTGGGCAGGTATTGTCTTTCAAGAAAGATTCATACCTCATAACTGTCGCCCTTTCCCAGCAAATCTAAAAAGATTTACAGTTTTTTTGACCTATTAAGACACTATCTGAGAGAAACTATCTCAGACACATGCCAGGTATTCTGTGAACTATCCAGGTGAAATATATTACTGTGCCTTTGGGGAAAAAATATATTGAGCTACAGCAAATACACACACACACACACACACACACACACACACACACACACACACATCCTCATGGCCACAACATTCAAAATAAATACTGCAATCTAATATGTTATAAAACAATAAAGAAACTGTTTATGTCAGTGAAAATGGTGAAGTTCAGTTTACAGTAGATTTCCTTGAAATATTTCTTATCCTATATTTTGTATCCTGGATAAAGCAGGGGAGATGCTACATCTCATTGTCATAAGGATCTTCATTTACACATTTTTGCACTGTATTTACTCAGCATGTCCCAGATTAGATGCAATATCTTGTTTTCAGTGGGGTCATGATTTTATAATTTTTATAATGTATTTATTCAGGGTAGCCTAGTCCAGATGAAAAATATTGTTTTCAGTGTGTTCTGATTTTATGCACTGCAGCATAATATTGTGTAGATGTAGAGCCCCACTGAAAATGAGGTGCCATTTCTTCAGTGATCTGTCCAGGTTAAATAAATAGCAATCAGCAGGCATATTCTAGGAAACACTTGTACAAATGTGTAAAAGGAAGACCACATTGAAACTGCCTCTGAGCAGATCTGCATTGTGCAAATTCATTCAAAATAATGGGTAAAAGCACCCCAAAAGTGCTCCGCAGCCATTTCCATTCTGACCAGAGCCTTATAGAACTGGGATAGAATAAAGTGTCAATATTATTCCTTGTTAAGTATGTTCCTTGATGTATAATACATTTCTTGAATAAGCATTGCGGTAATGTACACTGATAGATCCTTAGTACAAAAACAACAGCATGATGCTGTATTCTCTGCAAAGGAAGCAAACTTTTCATTCCTTCTTACAATAAACAGTGATGGGTCACAGGAACTCTTAATCCAAATCTGCAAATGTCATTCAGAATCATTTGGTATTTTAAAATGAATGTGCTACCTTGATTTACAAACAGAATTGTTCCACCATCTAAGATTGGCAAAAGTATCTGTTCAGCTATTATCATCCAGGCTGCATCAATTAGGGCATTGATATTTCTATATAAACAAGCATTTGTCAATGCCAAATGTTGATTGCGTTGGTCCGTTGAGCTCGCTTACTGGACCTCTGTCACTCTCTTGTTCCGTTTCTTACGGTGCTGCAGGTTGCCCTTTTGTACTGGGCTACTGCCTGCATTGGCACCCTTTTCTGTCCACAAAGAAATCTGCAGCTGGCCTGACAGAGCTCCGTTGAGGTGGGTCACTCCCCTCTCTGACTCGCTCATTCTGTTTCTCCTAGAGCTGCAGGCTGGCCTTTTGTACTGGACTCCAGCCTCTGTTGGTGGCTTTTTCTGCCCACAAAGAAATCTGCATTAGTCCTGACACAGGTCTGTTGAGCTCGCTCACTCCCCCTCTCTCACTCACTCATTCCATTTCTGCTGGTGCTGCAGGCTGGCCTTTTGTACTGGGCTCCTGCTTGCGTTGCCACCTTTTTCTGCCCACAAAGCAATCCACAGCAGTCACGATAGCGCTTCGTTGAGCTCGCTCACTCCACCTCTCTCACTAGTTCGTTCTGTGTCTCCCGCTGGTGCAGGCTGTCCTTTTGTACTGGGCTCTGCCCTGCATTGGCAGCTTATTCTGCCCACAAAGAAATCTGCAGCAGTCCTGACACAGCTCTGTTGAGCTTGCTCACTCCCTCTCCCTCACTTGCTCGTTCCATTTCTGCCGGCGCTGCTGGCTGGCCTTTTGTACTGGGCTCCTGCCTGCGTTGCCACATTTTTCTGCCCACATAGAAATCTGCAGCAGACACAATAGAGTTCCTTTGAAGTCGCCCACTCCCCCTGTCTCACTCGCTCATTCTGTTTCTCCTGGCACTGCAGGCTGCCATTTTGTAGTTGGCTTCTGCCTCTGTTGGCACCTTTTTTTACCCACAAAAAAATCTGCAGCAGTCCTGACAGAGCTCTGTTAAGCTCCACTCCCCCTCTCACTCACTCATTCTGTTTCTGCCGGCGCTGCAGGCTGCCCTTTTGTACTGGCTCCTGCTTATGCTGCCGCCTTCTTCGCCCACAAAGAAATCTGCAGCAGTCATGATAGAGCTCCTTGAGCCGCCCACTCACCTCCTCTCTCACTCATTCATTCTGTTTCTCCCACCACTGCAGGCTGCCCTTTTGTTCTGGGTCCCTGCCTGCATTGGCACCTTTTTCTGCCCACAAAGAAATCTTCAGCAGTCCCAACAGAGCTCCGGTGAGTTCACTCACTCCCCCTCCATCACTCGCTCATTCTGTGTCTCCCGCTGCTGCGGGCTGCCCTTTTGTATTGGGTTTCTGCCTTTTTCTGCCCACAAAGAGATCTGCAACAGTCCTGACACAGCTTCATTGAGCTCGCTCACACCCCCTCTTTCACTCACTCATTCCGTTTCTGCGGGTGCTGCAGGCTGGCCTTTTATACTGGGCTTCTATCTGCATTGCCGCCTTTTCCTACCCACAAAGAAATCCACAGCAGTCATGATAGACCTCCATTGAGCTTACTCACTCTCCCTCCCTCACTTGCTCGCTCAGTTTCTGCTGGCGCTGCTGGCTTGCCTTTTGTAC
Organism: Neoceratodus forsteri; assembly: GCA_016271365.2. Classification (NCBI taxonomy): domain Eukaryota; kingdom Metazoa; phylum Chordata; order Ceratodontiformes; family Ceratodontidae; genus Neoceratodus; species Neoceratodus forsteri. The sequence goes on from CM028129.1 coordinate 1,738,243,341, forward strand.
TGGGCTCCTGCCTCTGTTGCCACCTTTTTGCTGCCCACAAAGAAATCCGCAGCAGTTATGATAGAGCTCCGTTGAGGTCGCTCACTCCCTCTGTCTCACTCACTTATTCTGTTTCTCCTGGTGCTGCAGGCTGCCCTTGTGTAGTGGGCTCCTGCCTCTGTTGGCACCTTTCTCTGCCCACAAAGAAATCTGCAGCAGTCCTGAAAGAGCTCCGTTGAGCTCGCTCATTCCCCGCTCTCACTTGCTCATCCCATTTCTGCCGCCGCTCCAGGCTGCCCTTTTGTACTGGGCTCCTGCCTGCATTGCCACCTTCTTTTGCCTACAAAGAAATCTGCAGCAGTCATGATAGAGCTCTGTTGAGCTCGCTCCTTCTCCCTCTCTCACTCGCTCATTCTGTTTCTCCCACTGCTGCAGGCTGCCCCTTTTGTACTAGGTCCCTGCATGCATTGCTGCCTTTTTCTGCCCACAAAGAAATCTGTAGCAGTCCCGACACAGCTCTGTTGAGCTCGCTTACTCACCCTCTCTCACTCACTCATTCTGTTTCTGCTGGTGCTGCAGGCTGGCCTTTTGTACTGGGCTCCTGCCTGCATTGCCGCCTTTTCCTGCCCACAAACAAATCCACAGTAGTCACAATAGAGCTTCGTTCAGCTCGCTCACTTCCCCTCTCTCACTCACTCATTGTATTTCTTCCGGCACTGCAGGCTGCCCTTTTGTGCTTGGCTCCTGCCTGCATTGGCACCTTTTTCTGCCCACAAAGAAATCTGCAGCTGTCCCAACAGAGCTCCGTAGAGGTCGCTCACTCCAACTGTTTTACGCGCTCATTCTGTTTCTCCTGGCGGTGCAGGCTGTCCTTTTGTACTGGGTTCCTGCCTCTGCTAGCACCTTTTTCTGCCCACAAAGAAATCTGCAGCACTCCCGACAGAGCTCCGTTGACCTCACTCACTCTCCCTCTCTCACTCACTCACTCATTCTGTTTCTGCCAGCACTGCAGGCTGCCCTTTTGTATGGGGCTTCTGCATGCGTTGCCACCCTTTTCTGCCCTCAAAGAAATCTGCAGCAGTCACGATAGAGCTCCATTGAGCTCGCTCACTCCCCCTCTCTCAGTCGCTCATTCCGTTTCTTCCGCCGCTGCAGGCTTCCCTTTTGTACTGGGCCCCTGCATGCATTGCTGCCTTTTTCTGCCCACAAAGAAATCTGCAGCAGTGCCAACAGAGTTCCATTGAGCTCACTCACTCTCCCTCCCTCACTCGCTCGTTCTGTGTCTCCCGGCGCTGCAGGTTGCCTTTTTGTACTGGGCTCCTGCCTGCGTTGGTGCCTTTTCCTGCCCACAAAGAAATTTGCAGCAGTCCCGGCAGAGCTCAGTTGAGCTCGGTCACTCCCCCCCCCCACTCGCTCGATCCTAATCTGTCCCAAACACAGATTTCCAACAGCGACTGCGGTATTCTGCGCCGGAAGCGTGAAAACAAATTTTGGCCAGGATGTGAAAAATGACAGGTGTACTGTTCATAAGGAGGTGTGGAAAAAAGCCAGTGTTGAAAATGTGGGGTGAAAATCTTGCTAATTTGCGAAGTTACAAGGATGCATGGAAACTGCACAATGCACACTCGAAACACAGTCATTTTATGGAGTTTCATCACAAAATTTTCATCATAGGTATTTTAGCACCTCTGCTCATGAACAGTGTCACTGTCATTTCCATAATCTGTCCCAAACACTGATTTCCCACAGCGACCACGCTTTTCTGCACCGGAAGTGCGAAAACACATTTCAGCCAGCATGTGAAAAATGACAGCTATACTGTTCACAAGGAGGTATGGAAAAATGACAATGTTGAAAATCTGGTGTAAAAATATTGCAAATTCACAAAGGTACGAGCAATTGTAACAACTGCACCAACACACTCATAAAACAGTCATTTTTTTTTTTCCTCAAATTTGCAACATAGGCTTTTGAGAGCCCACCTCATGAACACTGGTACTGTCATTTTGTTAATCAGTCCTAAAAGGTGATTCCACGCAGTGATCGTGAAATCCCCTTTCCGGGCCGATTAACGCCATGACAGTGGCAGAATTCATGAGGAGGGGTCCCAAACCCCATGTTGGAAATTTGGTGCCAAAATTCCAAAAAATGACTGAGATACACATCAAAGTTGAAAAAACCCTATTTATTCCATTATGCAGCTTACCGGCATTTCATCAGCTCGCAGTCGCCTTTGAAGAGTGCAGACATGTTCCCGGTCCACCGAAGATCATCGCGCCGGACTCCAGAGGTAAGTATAGGGTGAGGGAGGGTGTGGGGAGGCAGGGTGCACAGTGGGTGGGCGAGGGTTGCTGGAGGTGGGCAGGGAGACCGGCGAGGGACCGTTTTCTTCTTTCACTGGAAAAAAATAAAAAACATTGTGGGACTGTTTTTTTTTTTCAGGGGATGTGGCACACTGGGGTGGGCTCCCAGCATGCCAATGGACTCTTTTTTGGGGGGGACCAGTTGTAGCTGATGGGGGATTGGGCACCCCCATCAGCACACAACAAAGGGGGTGGCCACATCATGCCGACGGGGATTGGGCACCCCCGACGGCACACAACAAAAGCAGGGGGGGTGACATTATGCCAATGGGGATTGGGCACCCCCATCAGCACATACTGGTATGGGAGGGTCTCATGAGCCAAGGGGGATTGGGCACCCCCTCGGCACACAAGAACTTGGGGGGGACATGCCTACAGGGGTTGGGTACCACATCGGCAAAAAAGCCAGGGCAGGGGACATGATGCTGAGGGGGATTGGGCACCCCCTCAGCAAACAGGCAGGGAATGCAAGGGAGCTCTGCAATGAGGGGTTGCTCCCTCATTGCAGCGGATTACGCTGCAATGACAAGGCGGCCCCGATTGCAGCGTCTAAAACTTCTTAAGGTTGTGGCATGCTGGCTGAACTAGTGTCAGCAGTAGCGTGCCATGCCATTGGGGAAAGCAAGCCAAGCCTTTAAGGGCTGTGTGGGCATTGGCCACAACAGTGCCATGCCTCCACAACCTGCTTCTGGCAACCTGCAGCAATATGTTTCTTGCGCATGCGCACAATCAACATAAAAAATGAGCTTTTGGTTCATTTTCTTACCAGTTATATCCAAATACCTGAGTAAATTCAAGGTGGGATCCAGGTGAACACCTAAATACTTAAATGTGTCACCCCAGAGATCTCATCTCCATTACTACCCAAAACGCACAGGTCCTCTTCCTCTCAGGCCAGCCTCTGTGATGTTCCAAACAGCATTACCTGTGTCATTTTCTAATTCAGTTTCAACTTGTTCTGAATCAGCCACTTGGTCAATTTTGTATAGTCATCCTGTAATAATCCTTGTATTATATGTACTGGGGGTCCGAACTGAAAAAGACTATGTCATCAGCATATAAAATACATTCTGTGTTCACAAACTCTCTGGGTAAATCATTCACAAAAATAGAAACAGTAAGGGTCCCAGTACTGATCCCTGGGGGACCCCTGTCCTCACTCTCAATGGTTCTAATAGAGAATCACCTACCCTAACTCACTGTACCCCAGCACTCAGGTAACTTCTGAACCATTGCAGATTAGACCCAGATATACCATAAGAATCTATGTTTAACAACAGCATCTTATGGACTACCACATTGAAGGCCCTGGTCAGGTTGATGAACACTGTACCTGTCATTTGTCCCTTTTCACTTTTCACTGGCATTGAGTATAGTGCTCGTCAGCTCTACCAGAGCCATCTCCGTGCCATGCTCTCGCCTAAACTCATGCTATTGTCCAGATAGTAACCTGTGTTCATCCAATAGGACACCAACTGTTTGAACACACACTCTTCTAGCAACTTTCCCAGTACTGGCAACAATGAGATCGGCCTATAATTTGCTACTTTTGTCCTATCCCCAGATTTACAGATCAGAACCACTGTGGATTTTTTCCAAACTGAAGGCACAGTGCCTGTATTAGTAATCATATTAAACAAATAAGTTAATAGTTCTGAGATCTCATTAGCTGCCAGCTTTAACATTTTGGGATAAAGCAGGTCTGGTCTGCAACCTTTCCTCTCATCTAGCATTTTTAACAAACTCAGCGCTTCCTACTCATGGATAAGGGTGAATTCAAACCTCTCCCCCCCTTTTAAACCCAACAATTTCCAAGATGGTAATCCACTGTGCTGAGTAGTCTGATTGCCAACATTGGCATCTCCTGTCAGATTTATTAAAAACCCATTGACAAAGTCAGCAATTTCTTGTCCCCCTGACTGAAGTGTATCTCTGATGTGCAAATAGTTAATACCTGACCTATCCTTAGGACTACAGATCTTTCGAAATGAAGACCAGAATCACCTTGGATTTCTTAAGCCTTTTAACTGTTGCTGATGAAAGTACTTAGATTTGGCCTGTTGTTGTGTCTCTTTCTTTCTATTTTGATAGCAGCATCCCCGGAGCCTCCTGCCATAGACTCACGCTGGTGACTCACAACACTCCTGCATGAGCCACTCATGCATGCAGCCACTCCACAAGCAGTTGCTAGCATGGCTATGCTTTTAAAGCACATAGTCTCCTCCCCTCCAACACACCTGTACTACCTCCACCACCCGGTAGCCCCCCCCCCCCCGTATGTATTGCGACCTGGTGGGATTCACAGAAAAGTTCAAGTGGACAGGCAAATGAGCAGATCTTCAGGCACAGTAAAGCTGGAGCAGGTGAAATTGCTGGCTTATGCTCCCATGGAGAACTGGCAATGCAGCAGATGTAGAACAAATCAGCATGGTTGCATTTTTAAAGCACACAGTCTCTTCTCCTCCAACACACCTGTGCCACCTCCACCATCCAGTAGCTCCCCCCCCATATGTATCAGGACCTGGTGGGATTCACAGCAAAGTTCAGTCAGACAGGCAAATGAGCAGATCTTTGGGCACAGTAAAGCTAGAGCAGATGAAATTGCTGTCTGATGCCCCCACGGATCACTAGCAATGCAGTAGATGTAGAACAGTCCAGTCTGGCTTTGCTGTTAAAGCACACAGTCTCCGCCCCTCCAACACACCTTTGCTGCCTCCACCACCCAGTAGCACCCCCTTCCCCATGTACAAGGACCTGGTGGGATTCAGAGAAAAGTTCAAGCGGGCAGGCAAATGAGCAGTTGTTTGGCGACAGTAAAGCTAGAGCAGGTGAAATTCCTGGCTGATAGACAGCAGAAAAAAAAAACGTGGGTCCATTGAGGGGACTGTGTCAGACAAACTTAATCAGTTTCTTCAGTTGGGCAACTAGGCAGTGGACAAGAGACAGGCAGTGGACATACTGCACCCTGACGTCAGTTCTGCCTCACATGGAAAGTAGGTTAAGAAAATGGAAGACCATGGAGTAGGGGACAAAATTACTAGGTGAGGGGGAAATTGGTTAAGTGACTGGATAAAGCAGAAAAAGGCTTTTTTATGCTTGAATTTTCCAGGAACTTCACAAATGCTTCTTGTTGTTGCACTGACCCCTGCCACACCATCCACATATTGTCTATATATCAACAACCAAACTGATGCAATTAAAAAAAAATGGCTATACTTCTGAATTTTGAATTGCACGTTGTTACCATTGACCAAGTTAAAGATTTGCACTTCTAGGGGCTAATAAAGTCCACATTGCCATCCCCTGAATCTGCAAATAGTGTTATCTTAAAAATACAGAATTATTATGTAACCACCCCCCCTCCAATGTGTGAGACTACACTTGTCCGATAATACCTGGGAACAGTCTATAAGGCCTTCGGTTGAATGGTCCCTGGGCTCAGTTGGTGTTGGAGATACTACAAAAATTGTGCGGTGTCTCCACCTATAAGGATCCTTTTAATGGATGGCTTCCAGAGTACTACCCCACAAGAAATTAATGCAACCCCTTCCTTCATGACAGGGAACCTTCATGATTATACACAACCCCTCACTTGCACCCTCAACTCACACTCTATGCATGTATACACAACAATATGCAAAACACAATAAACTGCAGTTTAACCACAAGGGATATTTATTATGGGAACAGGTTCTGGATGGGGGAATGGAATGCATTAAATGCAGTGAAACTGTTCTGAGATTATGCCCCAAATCCCATCGCCCTCTGGTGAGTACCCACACAGCATTTACAGTGCACCAGTACCCAGGGCTGCAGCTAAGAATTTTGGGGCCCAGGACAGGTCATTTGAGATGGGCCCCTGTCTCCCAAACCATCTAATGCCAGGAGGTAATGCCAGCTTCTTGGGTGGGCCCCCCTGAGCTTGGGGCCCCTGACAACATCCCCACTTGTGCCCCCATTACTGCGGCCCTGCCAGTACCCCAAAGTCCCTTGGCAGTACCCAATGCAGTCCATTCATTGTGTGCACATAGTGGGCAATTGCAGGCCTGATGTTGGATCATGGCACGGTATCAGTTGAAGGCTGGTGCTACTGACTGCACCTGATCCTGTACCTACTTAGCCTACCAGAGGATGTAACTTTTACTTATCTGGTTAGTTTGTTCATAGGCCTGAGTTCTCTGGATAGCTGTTAGCTGTTCCTTCATTTTGCTCTCTGCCACCAGCTCCTCTCAAGGTTAGGGCTTTTATCACTGCAATGCCCTGCTAGCCTATTGGTTAGGGCTCTTTTCATTGTTCTTCTTACCCCCTGAGAAGCAAGTATGCCTCCAGCCTTCCTGCAAGTTCATTTTGTCATTGCCTATATTGTCTTACTGGCCAGTATCATTATGAAATCCCTTATCGAATTACTAGCCGGGTGTGGGGTTGGCTTACTTTTCTGTCCCCTTGTACCACACCCTATGCCATTACCTGCCACCCCTCCTTTTCCTCAAAATACGCTTACCCCTTGCCCAACATTTCCTTACCCCTACATCCCACTCTCCCTGGAATCATACACTTTGTCTATCTTCCACATCCTGCGTGGCACTCTTTCTTTCCTTGGCATAAAACACCATTGCTCAGTTGTACTGGTTTGCACAGTTGCTACCTTGTATAACTACTCAGGTAGGATTCTTCTTTATGTCACACTGGGTCCCGTTTACTCTTGTTCCTTGCACCGCTCTACTTCCTACCCCAATTACCTAGAAAAGAGAAGAGTGCATTTTCTCAGGCTTCTATTGAATGTCCTAAAAAATCCTCCTGCTGCTGCTTATTTGTTCTGGCAACATTAGGCTTAACTCTGGTACCCCTCTCCCTAGTTCTGCACCTTCAGGACATTCTCAGTCAAAGGGGATAAGTTTCTTGCATTTAAATGTTTGCAGCACTCTGAGGAAATTCGACGCCCTGCAGACCTGTATCTGTCACTCGAAACCGGATGTCTTGATGGTGACAGAAACCTGGTTGAGGTCATCCACCTTGGACCTAACTATTAATATCCTTGATTACAATGTCATCCGTGCTGACAGAAGTAATGCAGGGGTTGGGTAGCTATCTATACCTGGGACATATTTGTTATCTCTGTAGTGGATGCTATTGCAGTGCCCAAAGAATATGAGTACCTTACTTTAAAGATCCAGTTTTCACGTTCATCTTTCCTCATCATCATTGGCTGCTATAGACCTCCTTCTGTGGGATTTAAGATTATGAACCACTTGCATGTCCTGCTAGATCAGATTCATTCTGAGGTTGTCATTTTGGGTGACTTTAATCTCGATGGGTTCTCTACATTCTCCAAACCAATGCACAATTTTGTGACACCTTCGGGCTCTCTCAACTCATTACTGAAGTCACCCAGCCTAATCCTAGGAACCCAGACCACAGCACATTGTTAGACCTAATCCTGTTATATAAACCCCACCTGTTTACCCATTCTGGCATTTTCTGTAATGATCTTAGTGATCCCTGTGCCATCACATGCATAAGGTCAACCCCCAAACTCTCATCCTCCTCTAGATCTGTGTTCAAAAGAAGTCGCAGAAATTTTAATCTTAAATGCCTTCATCTATGATCTTCAACATGCTAGCTGGAAAAACCTTTTCCTATCCCCCACGGTGGAACAGGTCTATAAGGTATTCCGTAACAGTCTCCTTGACGCCATCAATAAACATGCCCCTCTAAATCTCGGTCTAAAAAACAGTCCTAGCCCTGGTCTACAGCCGAATTAAAAGATGTTCTGCTAAAAAGGGATTCCTTATGGAAAAACGTTCAGAAAGCAAAACCCCTTCTAACTTGGCAGCTTCTAGGGTAGCCAGAAATCTCGGTACTAAATTAATGAGAGCCGAAAAGGTAAGATACTTCCATAGCGAATTTGAAGCTTCCTCTAATTGCTCCTCTAGGTTTGGGAAAACTATCAAAAACCTGTAGGGTCACAGACAGGCAAGTTTACTTCCTTCTAAAATCTCCTCAGCTAGGGTGATTATCTCAGACAAACATAAAATACTGAATCTTCTGAATAATCACTTTGCTACAGCAGGGTTGGCATTTGACACTTCCTCAGCTAACACCATTAGAGCGCAGTTATGCAAATTTGATCCTATATGTCTGTCTTTGGCCCATCCCACTCTTGATGCACTTTTCTCATTTGATCTGGTCACCGTAAAAACTGTAGAAGATTTACTTTTGAAATTGGATACAAGGAAGAGTGCTGGTGCTGACCTGATAGAGATGTTCTTTCTTAAGTTTGGATACCATGTTCTTTCCATTCCTATCACACATCTGTTTAACATGTGCCTGTCACAGGGTACCCTTCCTGCAATCTGGAAGATGGCTCATGTTATACCCATGCTTAAGTCTGGCAACTCCAGCGATCTAAATAATTACCATCCTATATCATTGCTTCCCACTCTGTCTAAAATACTGGAAAGAATTGTCAATCACCAACTCAGACACTATCTCAAGGTCAACAACCTCCTTAACCCAGTACAATCAGGGTTTAGGCCCCATCATAGCACCATATCTGCACTTGCCACTGTCACTAATGACTGGCAAACCTCCTTGGACACAATCATGTCTGTGCTTTGTTCTTGGATATGAGCAAAGCATTCGACACTGTAGACCACAAGCTGCTCATTACAGTTCTTAGGAACACTGGTTTGGATCACTTGGCAGTGGTCTGGTTCACAAATTATCTCACGGATCACTTCCAAAGTGTTAAGGAAGATGGTGACATTTCCCCACTAAAACCTTTGGCTCAGGGCATTCCCCAGGGTTCCATCTTAGGCCCTCTTTTATTTGTGGTTTATATAAATAATATTAACCTGGGAATCAAATCCTCAAAGATGCACCTGTTCACCGATGACACTGTCCTGTACATAGGAAGGTCCTCCCCAGAGTTAGCTTGTGAGGACCTTAAGGAAGATTTTAATACCCTTCAGAGGAACCTCCTGCATCTAAAATTGTTGCTCAATGACAAAAAAATAAAGGCGATGCTATTCTCTCCCCATGCTAACGCCATAAAATTACAGAGCACTGGATTTGCTCCACATGTCACTACACCACTCGGTGAGCCTCTTGAATTTGTGATGAAATTCAAGTACTTGGGGCTGTGGATTGATCACAGACTTTCCTTTGTAGATCACATGGAAGAACTCTCCAAGAAACTAAAACAGAGGCTTGGTCTTTTCTTTCAGATTATACACCTTCTTACACAAGAAGTTAAGGCCAAGTTGGTCCAAACTACCTTCTTGCCGCTTCTTGATTATAGTGACTTTATCTATGGTCAAGGCCCGAGTACTGCATTATCCAAACTAGACACCTTGTATCATTGGGCGCTTAGATTTCTCTTGCCGTACTGTATTCTACCCATCATTGTGCACTATATACCATGGTTGACTGGTGCTCGCATAAATTTAGACACCATAGGAACACAATCCTGTGGACATATAGAGCTATTATTCACAAGCTTCCTCAGTATATCTCTGACTGTTTACCCATAGCCGCAGCTGGAAGCTACACACTCAGAAGTCAGTCATTCATTTCCTTCGCTGTTCCTAAGATCGGAACATGGTAGGATGCAGCAGTGATGAGTCATGCCCTACCTATCTTGTGGAACACCATGCAAAAGACCTTGAAGCTTGTTATGCCAGTAAAATTGGCTTTTTTTAAGACCCTGTTGCTATGTATGTTTAGGGAGACCTGTAACTGCTTTGTTTAGTGGCCTTCAACTCCTGTGCACTGGTTACCTTTTCCTTAGTTCATAATTTGCCCTGCATCATTTGATGGCCCTTCATGATTGTGCTGTTCTCCCTTCATTACCCCCCTTGTATTCTGTATATTCTCCCTTCCTTACTCCTTCCCTTCACTCCTTCCCTGTCTCATGTTTTCCATTGCACTATTTATGCAGTTACAACATTTATTACATTGCATTGTTCGCCTTGTATATACTGAACTGTAAATATCGTAATTATTTTCTCCTTTATTGTTATGTTGGGGTGCCTCAGGGATCAGTCCTGGGGCCAGTCCTCTTCAATATCTTCATCAGTGGCATTGCAGATGGACTGGAGGATAAGGTTTGTTTGTTTGCAGAAGTCACCAAGATCTGCAACAAAGTAGATGATCCAGATGGGATGGGCAGAATGAGAAGAGATCTGGATAAACTGTCAAAATGGTTGGAAAAGTGGCAACTGGAGTCTAATGCAAAGAAGAGCAAGACCATGCACATAGGGAAGAGAAACCCTGACACCACCTATAGGCTGGGAGGGGAGTTGCTGGCAGTCACAAGGAAAGAAAGAGACTTGGGCGTCATCATCACTGATGACCTGAAATCATCCAAGCAGACCTCTAAAGCAGTAGGTAAGGCTAGGGGGATGTTGGGGTGTATTAGTAGGGGTATCACAAGTTGGAAGAGGGAGGTAATAATCCTCTTTACAAGACACTTGTTAGGCTCCCATCTGGAGTATCAGGCAGTACTGAGAGGCCACACCTTCACAAGGACATTAACCAAACTGAGGCAGTCCAGAGAAGGGAATCCAAATGATGCAGGGACTGCATCAGAAAACATATAAGGACAGATTAATGGAGCTCAATATGTATACCCTAGAGCAAAGGAGGGAGAGAGGTGATATGATTGAAACATTCAAACACCTTAAGGGCATTAACAAGGTGAAAGAGTAACATGTTTCAGTATAAGAAAAATAGCAGGACAAGAGGACACAGCATGAGATTAGAGGAGGCAGATTAAGGGGTAATGTGAGGAAGTTATTTTTCACAGAAAGGGTGGTGGATGCATGGAACAGCCTACCTCAGGAAGTGGTGGATATGAATACAGTGCAGAGCTTCAAACAGGCATGGGATAGGCATAAGGGAGCAATATAGATGAGTATGAATAGATAGGCCATTGACAGAGCAAAGGCCAATGGCACATTCATAAGGCAGAAAAAGAAATGGCAGGCTGGATGGGCCTTGCGGTCCTTATCTGCTGTCAACATCTATGTTTCTATTAATTTATGTGAGCCTTTTATACCTCAGTGTTGATGTTGTTGGCAGTGCTTCTGTTATGTCTTCCTGCTCTCCTCCTGCAAGGGAGAGGATTGATGATGTGGGAAGGTTGTGCAGGAGACTGGGGAGTCTCTGGCCTTCTCTGGAGTGCTCCCAGTACCCTGCACAAGCACAGTGAGAAAGAAGAGGATTAGAGAGTTGAATACATAGTTGGTAAAATGGTGTCGAACTAAGGGGTATGGGGTTGTGGGCAGCTGGGGCAGTACCAGGGATAGTAACAATCTGTTTGCAAGTGGTAGGCTGCACCTGAGTGGGGAGGGGAATGAGGTATTGAAGCAAGGACTGGGGAAGTATATTGCGACAAGGGTGGATTTAAACTAGATGGGGGTGGCAAGTGGACAGCAGGTAGGCGGGTATCTGATAGAGTGGAGTCACAGTCTACCCCCCAGGCTAGCAGGGAAGGACTCGGGGCAGCCAAAAAAGGAGGGAGTAGAAGGGAGGAGATGGAGGCTAGTGAAGGGAAGGGGGCATTATGGAGGATGGTCTCATTGGATGCAAGAAGCCTAGGAAACAAATCCGCTGAGCTGCAGGCACTCTTAGCAGTGCAGAGGGTGGATATTGCAGCTGTCACAGAAACATGGGCAACTGAGTACCAAGACTGGGATATGGCAATCACTGGATACAAATTATACAGAAAAGACTGTAAGGAGGGAAGGGGGTGGGGTGGCAGTCTGTGTGAGGGACGGGATCAAATGCACAAGGGACGAGGGAGAAGAAAGGAGAACAGAGGCAATCTGGCTGCAACTCCTAGACTCAAGGAGTAGGAAAGTGAAGTCTGGGGTGGTATACAGGCTGCCATCCCAGTCTGAGAAGCTTGACAGGGAGTCAGCTGGACAAATCATAAAGGTATGTAGAAAAGGGAAGATGGTCATTGTGGGGGATTTCAACTTGCCAGGGGTTAACTGGAGCATTCCAGTAACCTCCAGTGCTAGGGAGCAAGTGGTCCTGGACATGATCCAGGAGGATCTCATGACACAGTTGGTTACTGTACCTACTAGGCTAAAGAACGCTTTAGATCTGGTATTGTCGAATGGGGAGGCAGCGAGGGAAATAAAGGTAGAGGACCCACTAGTTGACAGCAATCACCAAACGGTGTGGTTTAATATCACAATGTGTGGGGAGCCAGAGAAATCAGTTACTCGGGTGGTAAACTTCAGGGGGTGGACTTTGGGAGGATTGAGGAAGTACTACAAGGGGAACTGGAGGGCATAAGGCAGGAAATGGATGTGGAGCAGAAATGGGATATTATTAAATGGGGGGGGGGTACAGAGGCAACAGCAGCCTGCACCAAGGCACAGAGTAAGAGGAGCAGAGCAAGAAAACCATGCTGGTTGAACAGTGAGGTTGTGGAGGTGGTGAGGGCAAAACAAGTGGTGTACCAGAGGTTTAGGAAGACAGGGAAGGAAGTGGACAGGGAGGAATATGCAAGATGGTCCAGGGAGGTGACTAGAAAAGTGAGAGAAGCTAAGGCCCAGAAGAGCTGAGATTAGCACAGGGAATTAATGGTGGGGGGGACTTTTTCAGATACATCAGGGTGAAAAGGAAGTGCAAGAAGACAATAGGGAGGATAAAAAGGGGTGGGGAGTGGATGAAAAGGGGGAGGAACAGGCAGAAGCACTGAATGAATACATTTGCTCAGTGTTCACAGAAGAAAGGGGGGGACAGCTACCAGCATGGGCTGGGAGGGTGGGGATAGGAGGAGAGGAGGTGACAGATGGAAGAATTGAGGCAAGTAGAGTCCTAGAGGGACTGAGGGCACTGAAGGTAGACAAGGCACCAGGGCTGGATGGTATCCACTCCAGGGTGCTGAAGGAGAAGGCGGAGGTGTTGGCGGAACCACTGGAGGATCTGTACAGCACCTCACTGGAGTCAGGATGTGTGCCACTGGACTGGAGGATGGCACATGTAGTACCATTACACAAGAGCAGGCCAAGGGATGAACCGGGTAATTATCGTCCGGTAAGTCTCACCTCCATAGTGTGCAAACTCATGGAAACGATATTAAAGGAAAGACTGGTGTCATGCCTGGAGGACAATGGCCTCCAGGATGTGAGGTAGCATGGGTTTGTTTCAGGGAAGTCTTGTCAAACCAACCTGATACAATATTATGACTTGGTAACAGGTGAACTGGATAAGGGTCATGCGGTGGATGTTCTTTACTTGGACTTCAGCAAGGCCTTCGATTCAGTGCCTCATGGGCAGCTTGGGGAGAAGCTAACTGGTATAGGGGTAGGGGCAAAAATGATGAACTGGATTACAAGCTGGCTGAGTGAAAGGCTGCAGCAGGTGGTGGCGAGAGGGGAGATCTCAACTCCAAGGCTGGTGATGAGTGGGGTGGCACAGGGCTCTGTGTTGGGGCCAGTATTGTTTGGGCTCTTCATATCAGACATTGTACATGGGGCGGTGAGCAAGGTAAATCTGTTTGCTGACGACACCAAAATTGGAGCAGTGGTGGATGGAGAGGAGGGATGGAAGCAGCTGCAGGGGGACCTACGCAAGCTAGAGGAGTGGTCAGAGAGGCTGGAGCTGGGGTTCAATGCAAAGAAGTGTAAGGGTATGCACTTTGAAGTGAAGAACCCAAGGAGAGAATACTGGGGGGGGGTTAAGCTGGGGATCACTAAGGAGGAGAAGGACCTAGGGGTAATGATAACAGGGACCATGAACAACACTGCCCAGTGCAGGAGAGCAGCTACAAAAGTGAACAAAATGCTGGGGTACATAGCAAGTTTTTTTTTGTCCAGGCAAAGAGAGGTGATCTTGCCCCTCTACAGTTCGCTAGTAAAGCCACACTTTGAGTATTGTGTGCAGTTTTGGAGGCCATACCTAAAGCGTGATATCAGGCTACTGGAGGGGGTGCAGAGGAGAGCAACAAAGATGATATGTGGAATGGAGGGGACAGACTATGACATCTGGCTGGGAGACCTGAATATGTACACCCTAGAGGATAGAAGGGACAGGGGGGACATGATAGAGACATTCAAGTATCTGAGGGGAATCAATAAGGACTGGGCAGATGAGGCCTTTAAGTTAAGGAGAGGGAGGATTTTGGAAGGAAATGAGGAGACACTATTTTACAGAGAGGGTGGTAGCAAAATGGAATGCCCTACCAGAATGGGTGGTATCATGTAAATCTGTGAACAGCTCAAAAGGCATGGGACAGGGATCAGGGGAGAGTGAGGGTGGGGGAGCTGGGGGTGGCAGTGGGATGACAAAGGGGAGGGGGTGGGGCAGCTGCAATACTAGGGGTGTTGGCTGCATACTCGAGCAGGCTTAGATAGACTGGGTGGTCTGTTTCTGCTCGCACATTCGTATGTTCATATATTATATGTTTGTACTTGTACCCGAGTTCCGCCTTGCAAACGAACTTGTCTCAATGGTGCTCCACCTGGTACAAGGATGAATGATAGATTGATTGATTGATTGATTGGTGTTTGGGGATCCCAAACAAATTATTCATCATAAATACTGGTTGCTCCTGGCTGTTGTAGTTCTATAAATGGGCTCTGAATAATAATCATGCAGAAATGTCCAGCAATTGCTCTTATCTCTTCCTGACCAGCAGAAGAATTGGATGGGTATTGACACAGTACTCACAGTCTTAGCAGACTCTGCAGGCTGGCTCTACCTGGAGGTACCCCTCAGGGCTGCAGATGCAGGTGATGGTACAGGTGCAGCAGACCCAAGATATTTCCAGGTGGTGAGAGATGTGTGCTGTGGTGGTCTCCAAGAACCTTTTCACCTGACACAGGATTTGTCTTCACCTACCTCCAAGGAGTAGGTATTCACTCAGGGCCTCAGGCGACTCATACCCTCTGTCTGGACAAGCCCAGGACAGGAGCTTTAGTATTCTTCCTGGAGGAAACAGAAATATTTTTGCAAAGATTCTTTAAACAGCATTTTTGGAACCTTGTGTCTGACAACTGACTTTACTCACAGCTCTTTCTCTGTGTCTCCCAGAAAAATCTTCTCTATTGCACATGTCTCTCCCTTGTACAGAAATCCAGGGATCAAATATCAGTGGCTAGCATCTCATGCACTATTCATTATGCTGGTCCCCTGGCTCTCAGTGGCTGTTAGTTCCTGGGAAAAACATGCATACAAGTTCTGAGCCAGCTTGCACTTTAGCTGTTTTGCAGATCTGAGCTACAGCTCCAAATTGATGTCAGTTTCACAAGGACAGGACATTCTAAATTAGTTGTTTTGCAGAGCTGAGCTAGTCTCCAAATTGATGTTGGTGTCAAAGAAAAGGGTATACTAATTTAATTGTTTTCCACAGCTGAGCTGGTCTGCTGCTGGCTGGCTCTGCAAAGCTAAATACATGACCACTCAGCATTACCAGCCAGATCGTGTGTTTTCTGACCCCCTTTCAGTAGTCCTGGGGCTAGAGAAACTGCAAACATGACTGGTTTTTAGTCTAGTACTTTATCTTCTATTTTAACATGTTTCTGTCCCTTGGTGTGACTTCTGGCCATCTGGATCAACACTTCCACTTCCCTGCTGCCATCGGGTGAGTCAGGGGTGAATTGATGGCATAGTAGCATTGTTGAGTGTCCCCATAGTTGCTCCCCAAAAATTCAGAGCAGGAGCAGTTTTGCACTTAGTGCTGCTTTGAGAACTGCTTGACACTGAGCAACCTCCTTGCTGTGGGCTCCTCAACCCTGAAGGCAGTCCGCCAGTTGAGTGAGGAGAGGTGATGGGACACACACCACAGTACGAAGGGTGCTAAACAAGCTTGCAGAACAAATGACAGTGACCAGTTCAGCCCCAGGTCCCACAGCTGCTGTCTGGATTGGGGTAAAGCAGTAGTGCAGGGGAGTGCAGCAGTAGTGCTCTGGAAAAAGCCAAAGGTAAGTCACCTTTTAGGAGTGGGTTACAATTACAAGTTACAACAAATGCTGTACAAGTAACTAAGAAATCCACAAATTGTATGCTATATCTCTCTTTCTTGGACAGAAAAAAATGAAGAACCTCAAGGCCACACTCATGTGGAATATTGGTGTATAATGCTGCCACTCGAGGGAGACAAAAAAAAACAGTCTTACTGAACATTCAGATCCCCAATGGTTTACAGAATTCAGGCAGAATCCCTAATAAAATATGGCAACTCACATACCAAAAATGTTGCATACTGTAGCTGTTTACATATTTTGACAGTTGCTCTGTTACCAGTCCAATACTGGCCACTATAGCTTGACACAGAGGCTTGAGAAATGTATGTGTTTTTGGCAAACTGTGTATAGTGGCCAGTATCGGAAAGCCAGTAGTCAAACTGTGTTTCATCTGTTGCGCAATAATTTGATCAGTGGAGGCATTGCTGAGAAAGGCTTCCATCAGATCTTTAAAAGTCTTAGTTGGAACCTGATGTACTGTAACTTCTTATAGACAATCTTGTTGTATAGCTGCCTCAATATTCCCACCTCATATTCTGCAGTGTCCGTTATTACTATAGAATCCCGTTTGTGTGCCAGTTTTATTACAATATGGGTGTTTTCTCTCAAACTCTTTAATGCCTCCTTTTTTTACGCAGGTGCTCATATAATGTTCCCCCCTCTGTTGATTAAGCTCTCCATTTTTCTGAGTCTCTCTCTCTCTCTCTCTCTCTCTCTCTCAAGCTTTTTCAAGCGGTATCTGCATTTGTGACCTTACAGATGGTTGTACAACAGCTGGTGTAGTATCCATTGATCTCTCCAATATAACTATCTTTTCAAAGAAACATTTAAAGGGGAACACTCCAGCACTAAGAGCCCCACACTCAAGTGTGTGGCTGGTCCCAATTTGCATTTAGGGTGCAGAAACCTTTTTTGTACTTACTGTTTACATAGAAACATAGAAACATAGAAGTTGATGGTAGATAAGGACCGCAAGGCCCATCTAGTCTGCCCATTTCTTTTTCTACCTTATAAATGTGCCATCGGCCTTTGCTCTGTCAGTGGCCTATCTATTCATAGTCATTTGTCTTGCTCCCTTATGCCTATCCCATGCCTGTTTGAAGCCCTGCACTGTATTCATAGCCACCACTTCTTGTGGTAAGCCATTCCATGCATCCACCACTCTTTCTGTGAAAAAGAATTTCACAT
Organism: Neoceratodus forsteri; assembly: GCA_016271365.2. Classification (NCBI taxonomy): domain Eukaryota; kingdom Metazoa; phylum Chordata; order Ceratodontiformes; family Ceratodontidae; genus Neoceratodus; species Neoceratodus forsteri. Next base: position 1,738,260,853 of record CM028129.1, read on the forward strand.
TCCCCTTAATCGGCCTCCTCTAATCTCATGCTGTGTCCTCGTGTCCTGCTATTTTTCTTATATTTAAACATGTTAAGACTCTTTCACCTTGTTTATGCCCTTAAGGTGTTTGAATGCCTCGATCATATCACCTCTCTCCCTCCTTTGCTCAAGGGTATACATATTGAGCTCCGTTAATCTGTCCTCATATGTCTTCTGATGCAGTCCCTGCACCATTTTGTTGCCCTTCTCTGGACTGCCTCAATTTGGTTAATGTCCTTGTGAGGTGTGGCTCCAATACTGCACGTAGTACTCCAGATGGGGCCTCAACCAGTGTCTTGTAAAGAGGGATTAATACCTCCTCTACGACTTCTGATACCTTACTAATACATCCTAACACCCCCTAGCCTTATCTACTGCTTTAGAGGTCTGCTTGATGATTTTAGGTCATCAGTGATGATGATGCCCAAGTCTCTTTCTTCCTTTGTGACTGCTAGCAACTCCCTCCCAGCCTATAGGTGGCTTCAGGGTTTCTCTTCCTATGTGCATGATTTTGCACTTTTGCATTAAATCCCAGTTGCCACTCTTCTGACCATTCTGCTAGTTTATCCAGATCTCTTCTCATTCTGCCCACCCCATCTGGATCATCTACTCTGTTGCAGATCTTGGTGTCATCTGCAAACAGACAAGCCTTACCCTCTAGTCCATCTGCAAGGTCACTAATGAAGATGTTGAAGAGGACTGGCCCCAGGACTGATCCCTGAGGTACCCTACTTGTGACTTGCATCTCTTCTGACTGTATACCATTTACCACCACTCTCTGTTTTCTGCCCGTCAACCAGTTTGCCACTCAGTTGACCAACTTCTGACCCACCCCGAGCCTACCCAGCTTATTTATCAATCTTCTATGTGGAACAGTGTCAGGTCTCAATATAGTCAACTGTATCAGGCTGATTCTGTTAATCCAAACTGACCTTTGCAATAACCAGAAATCCCAGAATCCTCCGCAGCTGATATCAGAACAAAGCTGCAGCAGTGGGAGATTCAATAGCCTGCAGTGCAGCTAAGAGCTTTTATAAGCTTAGATCTGATTTTTGCTGGTGTCGCTGTTCTCTTAGAGGTAAGTACAGTCCTCTGTGACTCTACAGCCCAGGGAAGACAGCAGGACCAGCAAACTGCAGGCATTTGAATCTTCCACTGCTGTAGCCCGGCTCTGATGTCTGCTGCAGAGAATTCTTGGATTTCAGATATAATAGCAAGTGCCAGCTTAGATATCAGCAGAATTAGTCCAATATAATGTACTATACTGAAGTAAACAGTAAGTAAAAAAAAATGTTTTTGTACACAAAGTGCAAATTGAGACCTGGCTCACACTTGAGTGTGGAGTTTTTATTTGTAGCAGATGCCACGTGCTGTCTGGAGTATGTTCAGCTGCCTGAGTATAAAAGGGCTTTGGAATGAGTGGTCAGCCCCTTTCATGGCAGGTGTTAGCATGCACAAGGAGAATGCTAGAAGTCAGCATTCAGACACTTCGATGAGTGTAATTCACTTTAATATTCATGGAGCAAAGAGTACAATGTGTGGCTTAGTTATAACATCGGTTTAAATGCAATAAAGTAGGATGAATAGAGTTATAATCTTATTGTGTGATAATAACAGTGAATGTTTAAAAGCAGTAACAACAATGTGCCAACTGACTGACTCATTTATCTCAATAGAAAGCAGTACATGTTAATTTAGTTCAATTTAGCTCATAGAGATTTAGAAAAAAACAGTTTCAAAGCATAATGAACTAAGAGGTGAGCATTCATTTTAAAACACAATTAAAACAAGTGCATGGATGTTAAAAGAGAATACTCTTATTTATTTTTTCCAGGGGACAATAGTGATATGAAATGTAAGAAACACGTCTGCTGTAAATATAGCACACGAGGAAGAAATACCAATTGAAAATAATGCTGATATTGTTTAAAAATACAGTGTGAACATTGCTACATTGTATTGAAAATTCTGAACATATAAAGACAACATTTATAAATAATGTCATTTTATTTTACAAGAAGGTTGTTTCATATGATGAATTGTGAAATAATGAACCCATAAAAGAAGGACAAAACTTACAAAGGTGCATGAATAAAATGGCTATTTATATGAAAGAATATATTAATATTTAAATGTGCTCTAAACTGTTTATTATATGTTCTATGCAGAAAGTTTGCATATATGAATGAGGAATTTGTATAGTTCTTACCTACATGATTTTGAATATTAATATTGAGAATTGACTGTTTTCTACACATAGAAGCTTATGAATATGACTAATAATGAGTATTAATATTCAGAAAAACTATTTGAAATAAAAAATGTGTATTTTCTTTTGTTATTATTTCTTAAAAACAGAACAATATTAAAAGCAGATGGATGTAAAAGAGGGAAGCACCACCTAAGGAGTGCAGAATTAGGTAAAATGGATTTTAGTAAGTCCAATCCATTTTACAGTGATTAACAGTATAGCAGTATAGCCTAGAGGTTAGAGGAATGAGGTGTGAACAAGCTTGATACATCAAGCAGACCAGACATGAGTTTGATTCTTCTCACAACCTCCACTTGCATACTGTGTGACTCTGAGCAAGTCACTTAACCGCCCAGTGCTCCCAGGTCGCCCCTAAAAACTGGCACTTGTGCCTAGTGGGCCTTACCTGGTTTTCAAAGACTAAAAAAAAAAAAAAAAATATGTATGTATAATATAGGGAATAAAGTATGGGTCGGGTGTGTAATGAGAAGTTTTCATACACCGGAGGGGTTAGATGGTACATAAACCCCGAGAGCGAAGCTCGAGGGGTTTATTAAAATCATCTAACCCTGAGGGTGTGTGTAAACTTTGAGTTTACACACACTGACCCATTTTTTTATTTTTTATAATTGCTGAATTCCCTTTTTTGCCACAGCAATTACATGAAATAAAAAGCTGTTGCTCTGCGAATGTGGTCCAGTTTCAGTGCGCAGTCCATGGTTGCCGTCAGGACTGACACATCTTTTTTACTTTTTTCTTTGGTAGGGCAGGCATATGTTTGTTTCATTATTAATTTAAGTACATTTATGTTTTGAAAAACACTTACCACCGAGTCCAAGTGGCGGTTCGCAGTTCGTCGAAAAGGGAAGCGGACAGCATCGGGATGGCAGGAACTCAGGTGGACGCATGTGCAGAGTGAGGGAAACCGTGCGCGTGTTTGCCATTATAAATGCTTCTTTATAACGCCAAATTATGCCACAGTTTCCCTATGGTAAAAGGGAGCAGCCAGTTATTATAGTACATTAAAGAATTTATATTGATCCTCTGTTATATTTTGGATTTTCTTATATAGCCACGTACCCTGAAGAAGAGATAATTGATTTGGTCCAGAAACAATGGTTCTGATTTCATAAGAAGGTGGCAAAGAGAATTAAAAAGCATTGGATTTTAGAAGATGCTTGAAGTGATTGAGTTCTTTTGATTTTTTTATTTGTTCAGTTCTTGCCACAGAAAGAGTCTGGTCCGTCCCTGCTTGTTTGTTGGAACCTGATTCTCTTGCTGCAGTCAGGTGTGTTGCAACCTGGGGTTGCCTATGGAAAGTTCACATACAGTATGAAAGTAGCAAAATAAAGCTGTTTTTGTACTTAAAATATTTTCTGGTATTGCATCTTTTTGGATGTAAGCTGTGTGTGAAGCATTGTTTTGTTCTTTTTTTTTTTTGCCATAATAGTTTTTATTATAATTTGTTCAAGCAGAGCAATACAGAATAAATTCTAGTAGAATATATGTACCAATTAAGTGTGATGACCATTACAAAGGTTTCCTAGTCCAGTAACAAGAGTGTGGCTATGTTTAAAAAATACCATAGACAGTTTTTACCAAGTACATTAATCTAACATTAAATTAATTCAAAATAGTTCATTTATCAGTCCAACAAAGAAATGAATAGACGAAGACAAAAATTACTATCATATCTAGCTGATTAGGTTATAAAGAAGGATAAACATATTCAAAAGCATTTTGATTCCTTCATGCAACCAAGAAATCAACAGAATATTACTGCACATCTGGAATGCTCTCATTAAAGGTATTTTATTTGACTACTGTGATGTCGTTTATAGCACTGCCGCCAAGACCACCCTAACCAAACTTGACCCCCCTCTTTAATGCCTTCTGCCGTTTCATCCTCGATGCTCCCCCCCCCCGCTCTCATCACTGCGGGCTCTATCGATCTCTGGCCCTACCTTCCCTGAGCAACCGGCGCCTAATTCACTGTACCAAATTTAATTCCAACTATTGGCTCGGCTCCCTCCCTCCCTACCTCGCATCCTCCCTATCTTCCCCCTCACCCCCACCCACTCCCTCAGATCTACTGATGCAAGACTATTGGTCATGCCTCACCGTAGGACCACTGCCGGCCAATCAGCCTTCTCTTACCTCTTCCCTAAACTCTGGAATTACCTGCCAGCTCAGATCCGCCTCTCATCATCCAAACACTCCCTATCCTCGGCCCTCACTAACTTCTTTGCACCAAATTGCAACTGCCCCTGACCCCCACCCTGCCAGCTCTCTCCCACCATCCCCCCCTTATGCCTGACCAGCGACTCGGCCTTCACCAAATTGCCTGGCTTATACACTGCCCTACACACTTCATCACTCCCACTAATTTTTCCCTTCTAATCTCTCTCTCTCTCTCTCTCCCTCCCCACTCCTTCCCTCCCTCCTCAGTTACCCACACTTCTCAACCTCACGCACTACTACTGCTCACTTCTCCCCCACCCTTATCACCCCCACTCTCCTCTCCTCTCCTACTCCTACTGTCAACTGGATGTTTCTCGCTTCAACTCTTGTCATGCTACCGCCACTCATGCATTGCTACTGGCACTTAAACATGTATTAACCGGAAGTGTTCCATGTTATATATACCCTGTCCTTCATGCTCTGATCTCTGTACTGTTTCACCTGTTGTTTAAATTTGCTATAGTTCTCCTGTATTGTTCCATCTATTGTAAATAATGTGCTCATGTTATCCCTCCCAGCTATGTACAGCATCTGTATTGCGCAATTCAATATTTTTTGTCTGTATATGATCTGCCTCCACTGTAATACTTCCCCCCAGGTTGCACTGTGAGATGAGCATCTTTTTGCTCAGTGTGCCTTTCCTGGTGCAACAATTTCAATAAATAAATAAATAAATTATTGGAGAAACGGTTTCCAAATATCTAAAACCTGTTTAACCTATTAGAAAGTAGATAGGATATTCTTTCATTATTAGCAGTAAAACTCATCATATTTAACCACTCATCTAGAGAAGGCACCTGTGGTGTTTTCCAATATTTAAGAATTAATCTTTTGGCACAAACAGAGGCAACTGAAATCCATAATTTCTGATTATAAGTATAAGTTGCATTGAGTGAAAAGATGCCTAAGATAAAAATAAGTGAAGAATATGATAAATCCACCAACAGTGAAGCTTCACATTTTCTTTTATAGCTTGCCAAAATCTTTGGAGTGTGGGACAATCCAATGACATGTACAGCATTGTAGCCTCATCAGAATTACATTTCCAGTAAAAATCATTTGTAACAAGCACCATTTCAAATAGTTTTACTGGCGTTCTATAAAAACGATGTAGAAGTTTATACTGGTTGAGCTTACCTTGCAGGTCTTTACATCTGCGATAGGCATACTCCCAGGTGGAACTCCAGTCTTGATCATCAAATTTGGTTCCCAACTCCATTTCCCACTTCTGTTTGGCAGAGGAAGTGAGAGATGGTGAGGTGAGAGAGAATGTGAAAGATTTATAAATTAAACTGGCTCCCTTTTTAAGTGGACCTATCTTCACTAGTTGATCCCAATCCTTATCAATGGGTAAAGAAAGATCTACATCAGCGAGATGGTCCACTAGAGTGTGTCTTAACTTTATAAAGTAATGGAAGTGGAACCATGGAAGGCCAAATTTTGTCTTAATATCAGAGAAGGACATAAGAGCGGCCGAATCTTTGTATAAAAGATCACCTATATAGTTAATGCCTACTTGCAACCATATATTATTGGACAACGGTACGTTACCTCTTGTTAGTAAAGGGTTAGACCAAAGAGGCGTCAAAGGTAAAGGTATAGAGAGAGGGTTAACAGCCTTGTTAACTTTTTTAATGACTCTAAAAGTGTTATTTAGACAGCGGTTGCCCTTAAGACTTATAGTAGATGGTAAATATATGAAGTTAGTGAACTTATTAGATTTAATCAGTGCCGATTCTAACAGCATCCATAAAGGAAGGTGAGTGGAATCTTTAACTTCAGGGAGCAAAAGGGCAGCACATTGTTTAAACATAAAAGCCCATTGATACCATTCCCAGTGAGGAAGACCACTGTATTCAATTCATCAGCTCAAATTCTCTCAAACAGAATAATATCTGACTCAATCCCTTTGGCCTGTGGAGCCTGACAAGGTTGTCCTTTATCCCCTTACCTTTTTACCCTGGCTATTTAGCCTCTGATTAGAGCTATTGCTGATCACCCTGAAATAACAGGCTTCAAAACAAATTACTATGCCCATAAAACATTTGCATTTGTGGATTATTTACTTATAACTCTCTCTAAACCTGTACAGTCATATAAAGCTCTTAAAATGCTTCTTAGGGGTTTTGGTTCCATTTCAGGTCTCCAAGTTAACTGGGACAAATCTCGGGCTCTATGCCCGAACCCTACACCCTGTGTTCTAAGAAACCTAAACAACATATTTGATAATAAATGGGTGAGGAATTAGCTAACTTATTTAGGATTGCAAATCTCTAATTTGGACTCATTAGTGGACATAAATTAGCTTCCACTGTTTCGTGCAGTAGAACAAGATTTGAATAGATGGGATTGCCTTAACCTTTCCATTTGGGGTAAAGTGAATTCAGTTAAAATGATCATTGCCCCTAAGATATTATACATTTTCCAGAATATTCCTGTTTTGCTACCTAAAAGAATGATGGATAAACTAAATTCTATGATCAGAAATTTTTTTATGGGGTACTAAACCTCCCAAATTGAATCTGGGTAAACTTAGGGCACCATATGAATTAAGTGGTTTAGGGCTTTGTTTTGTTCTTAAGTGAAAGGACCCAGAGTGTGGCAATAAATGGGGAGTTCTCAAGGGTAAAGGGGGTCAGTAGCGGCCTGTTACAGAGATCAGTCTTGGGAGTGGTCCTCATTAACATCTATATCTGTGATATAAGGGTAAGGATTCAGGGCAAGAAAAGCCTTTTCTCAGATGATGCTAAGATCTGCTACTGGCTGGATAATGAAGAGGGTGTCAAAATTATGAAAGAAGACCTGGGTAGGTTAGGCAAGACACTCTGGATGGCCAGATAAACTCCTCAGTGGAGCAGAACAAGCAATTCAATTTAGTTTTATTCGCATAAACATAGAATATGTCTGCAGAAAAGGTCCAGTAGGCCCATCTAGTCTGCCTTCATTTCCTTCACTGTTACTACACCCAGGACCCTATTTGGTCACAGGCGTTCCTTCTTCCTCCCTTGCCACTACCTATTATGCCCATATGCCTATCCCACACATGTTTGAAGCCCACCACTGTCTTCACCCTCACCAACTCTTCTGGCAGCTGTTTCAGGCATCCACAACCCTTTCTCTGAAGAAGTATTTCCTCATATCCCTCTTAAACTTCTCCTGTCAATCTTCATAGCATGCCCCCATGTTCTGGTGCTCCTCCTCTGAAAGAGATGCCTGTCCTGTACACTGTTCATTCCTGTGAGATATTTAGAGGTATAAGTCATGTCCCCTCTCATTCTCCTCTCCTTTAGGGAGTAAATGTTGAGTTCCTGCAGTCTCTTCTCATTTAGCTTCTTGTGCAATCCCTGCACCATTTTGGTAGCCCTCTTTTGGACTGCTTCCACCCTGCCAATGTCCTTGCAGAGGTGTGACCTCCAGAACTGGACACAGTCCTCCAGGTGGGGACTCACTAGTGAGCAGTACACTGACAACTCAATCTCCCTTCTCCTGCTAGAAATCCCCCTTCTTATGCACCCTAACATCTGACTAGCTTTGCCTACTGCCTTGTCACACTGCTCTGCCATCTTGAGATCATCAGATATGATTACTCCAAGATTCCTCTCTTGCTTGGTGACTGTATGTACCTCCACCTGTCTTATATACTGCCCCTGGGTTTCCCTGCCCCAGGTGCATGGCTTTGCACTTTTTGGCATCGAGACCCAGTTGCCATACCCTAGACCACTTCTCTAGTTTCCCTAGATCCTTTGCATTTTCTCTACACCCTCCAGAATGTCCACCCTGTTTCATATTTTTGTGTCATCCACAAAGAGAAACACTTTCCTCTTCAGTTCCTCAGCAATGTCACTTATGAAGATATTGAAGAGAACCTGATCTAGTACCAATCCCTGTTGTACTTCACTGGTCAGTCCCCTGAACCATGAGTGACTGCTGTTTACCACCACCCTCTGCCTCCTGTCTTTTAACCAGTTAAATATCCACACCTCATCCCCAGACCCAGGTTGCTAATTTTTTAATCAGCCTCCTGCACGGTACAGTGTCAAAGGTTTTACTGAAGTCCTGATAGGCCACATCCACTGCCCTCCCCAATACACCCCACTAGTAACCCAGTCAAAGAAATCTGAGATTTGTTCCACAGAACCACCCCCCTGTGAAACTGCGTGCTGGTGGTCCTACAGCTGATTTGTCTCCAGGTACTCCATCAGTCTCTCTTCCCCACCACTAATGTGAGACTGACTGGTCTGTAGTTGGTACCCTCCTCCCAACTGCCTCTCTTGTGCAGAGGGACCACATTGGCCCACCTCCAGTCCTCTGGAACTACTCCCATTGCCAATGATGTGCTGAATAGTGTTGCCAGAATGATGATTAGCATGATGACTGGTCCTTTTAGTACCCTTGGGGGACGCGTCTGGCCCCATCACCTTGTTTTCCTTTATGGCTTCCATTCCTCAGTGAATTCTACATTCTGAGATAAACTTGTGTCCACTCCTTCTGGTGCCTGCTGATACATGTCAGTCCACCACTCCCCCTCCACTGTGAAGACTGAGCAGAAGTACTCATGTAAAATTTTAGACTTTTCTTGATCTTACTGTACATAGCCCCCCCCCCGCTCTTCTGATCCTCACTACTTCACCCCTTGCTTTCCACTTTTCGCTCACCTACCCAAAGAAAGTCTTATCCTCTTTCTTGACCTCCTGGGTGATCCTCTCTCTATCTGAGCCTTTGCTGCCCTCTCCCTCCTTACTGCCTCCCTTTGTTTATCTAGATATACCTCCCTGTCCACCTCCATTTGTTCTCCTAGTACTTACTAAAAGATACTTTTATTTTCTCCCTTACTGCATTAGCCACATCCTTTGAGAACCAAAGTGGCCTCTTCCCCCATTACCTTTTCTTACTTCCTTCAACTAGTTTGCCATTGACTTAGATATTCCGGTTTACCATTTTCCATTGTGCATCCACTCGTCCCTACTTCCCCCCCATTCAAGGTATTTCCTAAGGCAATCTCCCATTTCTTTAAAAGCTGCTCTCATGAAGTCCATGACTCCCATCCTAGTGTGTTTTTTCTCCTATCCAATTCATATACAAAACCACATGGTACAATGATCGCTTGTACCTAAGGGGCTGCGCACAGTGACATGTGCAATGTTGTCCCTGTTCGTAAGCATCAGATCTAGCACTGCCCCACCCCTAGTGTATTCTGTAACCAGCTGCTTAATAAATACCCCTTACAGGGAGTCTAGGATGGCCCCACTTCTTGTTTAGGCCGTGTCCAGAATGCTCCAGTCTACACCCAGCAGATAAAAGTCCCCCATAATCAATATCTCCCCATTCCGCCAATGACCTCACCCCCAACCCTGTCTAACTCTTCACACTGTGCTGGTGGTCTGTCCACCATCCCCACAAGTATAAAGGACCTGGATCCTGTTTCTAAGCCAACCCAGAGAACTTGCAGCCATTCTTTAGCCTTGTTGTGTCCTTGTGTCTCGTTGGCCTTCATATCTTCCCTCACACATAAAACACCCCCCCTTCCTCACTACCATATCCGTCTGAAACATGGTGTAACTCAGAATGGTCATATCCCATCTGTGGCTGTCAGTGCACCATGATTCTATTATGACCACCAGATTCAGGTCAGCCTCCACAAGGGTCACTTCAAGGTCAGGAATTTTATTTCCTAGGCTGCTCACATTGGCACATTTGCTCCATTCTTTTTGGCCCTCCCTTCCCCTATTCTGCCTTCCCTTCCTGAGTTCAACTTTCATCATTCCCTTGTTCCTGGTACTGTTTTCCCCTTTTTCATTCTCCATATGTTCACCTTCCTTAATTCTTTTCTCAGCCTTAGAACCCCCTCCCATTCCCCCATGTCCCTATGCCCCTCCACCCCTGGGGAATTTATTTCCCCTTGGCTTCTCCTCTATTCTGCTTCATTCTCTGGAAAGGAGCTTTTCTGCCTCCCCCATTGGCTAGTTTAAATGCCCATTGAAGTAGAATGCAAACCTTCCACCCAGGACTGCTGTTTCCCTCCTTCCTGGGTGGATGGATGGATGGATGGATGGATGGATGGATGGATGGATGGATGACAGGATGCCATTTCCTTTGTACAGGCCTTCACCCATCCAGGTAGGACCTCAGTCCCAGATGCAGCCAACCCCTCCTCCCTGCACCGTGCCTTCAATCAGTCACTGAAGACCCTGGTGCAGTGTTTTATACCCTCCCCTCAGGTGTACAAGGGTAGCACCTCAGTGAAGGTCATGGCGCGAGTTACCTGCTTCAGGCCCCTCCCCAGTTCCCTAAACATATCTTGCACCACTCCTGCTGTATCCCTTGCCAGGTCATTAGCCCCCAGATGGACAATGTTATCCAGTTCCCCATCCTGCCCTGCCACCGTAGTGATCCTAAGGATCCACTCAACATCCCTCTGTGCTGAAGTGCCAGGTAGGCACTTCACCTCCCTCCCTCCTTCCCTCCCATCCTGTTCCTGAAACTACTCCCCCCCATCAACAGAGTCCCCCACCAGAAGTTGCTTTCTCTTCCACTGAGGTCCTTTGCCTCATCACCTTGGGGTCTCCACTCTGGAGGACCACACATCCTCCATTGCCACTGCTACAGGTGCCTCCTCTTGGTAGTCCTGTCCTGCCACAGTGGCAAAAGAGTTGTGTAGTGGTATTGGCTGAGGAATGTCTTCACGACTCCCCTCACCCTCCCAGAGCTCACCATTCAGGATAAATATCCTTGAGTAGAGTTCATTTACAATGGTGTCCTTTTATGGCAAAATGTCTGATGACAAGTGAACATTTTAAAGCCATAAATAGTGCTAAATACAGTATACAATTTAAAAGGCAACCGGGAGTCTACCAGGCAAAGAGGTCTTTCACATAGCCCGGCCCCAATCCATGCAAGTTTTGTAGGGTAACAGTGCAATCTTAAAGGTGGTACACTACCTAACTGATGCCAGTGCAGCTGCTGCAGCACATGTGTAATATGGTACAAGTATATTATCCAGCAATCAGCCTGGCTGCAGTATTCTGCACCACCTGTAGATGGTGCACCAACCTTCCTGATCACCCTAGGTAGACAGCATTACAGTAGTTGAGCCTCAAGTTCACAAACACATGAACACATAATTAGAAAAGTTGTCAAAAGTGTGGCACTTAAAATTTAACATCAAGAAATGTAAGGTGATACACACAGGGGAAAGAAATCCTACCACAGGATATAGAATAGGGAAAGTAGTAGTAAAAATAATTACACAAGAAAAGGACATGGTAGTAGTAACAATTTCAGACAATCTGAAAGCCTCAGCACAATGCAGTAGGATGGAGGGTAGGGCAAATGGGATGGCAGGGTGTATAGGGAGGCATTGCTACCACTTTATTGATTACTGGAGCATCATCACCTGGAGTACTGTGTGCAGTTTTGGAATCCACATCTGAAGAAGGACATAGACAGAGTGAAGGCAGTGTAGAGGAGGGTAGCCAAGATGCTACAGGGTTGGCAGGAATGGATGTATGAGGATAGGTTAGCAAATCTGAACATGGCCACACTTGAGGTAAGAATGGAGAGGGGGAAATGACTAAAACATACAAATACCTCTGCTGGATAAATGCAAGGGATGACAAGGATGTTTTCAGAATGAGTTAGAACATAAACACAAGGGGAAACTCCATGAAGCTTGCAGGGGCAATTTTGAGAGAGCTTCCAGAAAGTATTTTTCCTTGGAGAGAGTGGTGGAAGGGTGGAATAGGCTGCAAGAGGAGACAGTCTGTGTGAAATCAGTGAAGGGTTCAAACAAGTGTGGAGCAGATACAAGGATTTGTAAAGACCACACTAGACAGAGAGGAGGAAAAAGGAGAGCGAAGTGCTTCTAGGGCTCTTTCATTCAATATTAGTTAGGTAGTAATGGACAGATACAAATGGGACAATTGGCCTTTTTCTATTGACAGATTCTGTGTTTCTGTTTCACACACACCAATACATACTGCTTCCAAAATGTCATATTTCACATTGTCTCAAAGGAAGGCAGTATAGCCTAGAAAGTTAAAACTGTAAACTTGAAGACCCAGCAGACCAGAATTTTTAAACCCACAACACGCACATGCATACAGTGCGACCCGGAATAGCTCACTTACCTCTCTGTGTCACAAGGATGCACCTGGAAACGAGCTTCAACACAGTGTGGTTTTCCCGGTCAAACATTGTAAAATGAATAAATTAAACTGCTGTTTTGTAATATTGCATGTTTATGGGTCAGAAGGACAGGTCTGGTGGGATATTTGATAATCAAAGGGACCCACTAGATAAGTATAATGTCAAACTTCAGGATTTTGAGTTTGTGTTATAATAACCCCCTCCCACAGTGGTTGAATGTACTTGGATTTGCCTTGTGTCTCATATTGCACTTGAGACATGCATCTTTACAGCACAACCCACACTCGATCAAATGTTATTATTTACTGAAATCTGAATCACGAGTAAATTAACAAAAACATTTTCAGTAAATGAATCAGAAATTCTGTACATGATCTATGGATGCTTTAACAGTTTTGCATGATCCTTTTGACAAGCAGTTTAAATTCTGATTGTTGAATGAACCTACGAGTAGAGACTCCTTAACTAGCATGCACACTTTCTTTCTAATACCTTCTAATGGCTGGGTAAACTTTTAAGAAACCATAGGGATTACCTAGAATCCAGATGATGCTCCTCTGAGTGTTTCTGTCTATATTTTGTAAATCTGTCAAGGTACATAAGCCTCTCCAAAGGGCTAAAAGAAAAAAGTGTTCACTCATTCAGCTCTTTAAATGTTAAGCAGTCAGTGCCACTTTTGTGTTATATCCATCAATTTACAGTAAAAATAAACAAAAGAGTGGAAGAAAATGAATGTAGGAAATGTTTGCATGATCCGAGTCAAGGTAATTTAGGTAGTACATAGGTATCTTTTGACAGTGTCTTTGTAAATCTTCCTCAGTGTTCCCACTGTGTCCTCTCAGAATTTATCAATCTAGGAACAATCTCAGTACAAAATCACTGCATCAGTAATATGCATCCTTAATAACATGAATTACAGAGAGGATTATGCCTGAGTGCCTGTTAAAAGCAAGGTGATAATTTTGCTGAGTGAAACCAAGGGCAGAATAAGTCATGAAGCTGAAATCTATCTCCAGCTTTAGTGATGAAATTCACACCAAGTTCTTCATGAGCATTCATAACTGACATGTTATAATTAGGGATGGGCAAAGCAGGGGTGAATTTGGATTTGGTTTTGGATTTGCCAAATGCAGGACAAGGTTGAGTTTGGTTTTGCAAGGGATTTGGATGCTTTTGGTCACTCAGCCTCAGCTGCAAGTGTTTTTTCTGTGACCAGATTCTGCGCAGCTTATTGATTAGTGCAGTCAGTAAGTGCGGTTGCAGTCAGCGATAAGAAGCACTGCATATACAGATATATCTAGATATTCCACAGATATATCTAGATATTCCACAGAAAACTTTTTTTTAGTTACTCCAACTGGGATGACCCCATGAGATGCAGCATCTTGTTTTCATGGGGGTCCTGGATGGACAGCCGCAGTCATCAGGTTAAAATGGCCCAGCAGGAAGTTACATACAGGATAAAATATACAAGGCAAAAAATCAAATGCTAAAGGTAAGTACATCCAAACAGCAAGCTAGTAAGATGGGGTCACAGCAAAGAAAGAACAAGATCTATGTGACATGATCATGGTTGGGGAGAGGGGGATACATGACCAAAACAAATACAGGGGGTTCTAAGGTGGCAGGAAAGACCATACTTAAACACCTGCAAGCTAGAAGCATTCCTCTATTGGGAAAGAAGTTGGTTTCGGTTGTCTGGTGCTAAAAATGCAAAGGCCTCTCAATCAACTTCATACTTTATCTCATTGTAAGCACCCCCAAGTATGGGTACTTACTATCTGGCCCTTGCTTCTCCCCTTTCCCCTATCTTGGCTGTGGGGTTTGTGTCCCACATGTCAGGTGGGGCTGTGACTCCCACCATGGGTATGGGAGGGTTTGGCACCTTTTTTGGGGGGGAGACCAATGGGAAGAATAGACAGTGAGTTCAGGGCTGGGGCAGCCCACACCATCTCCAGCCTAGCAGGGATTCTTATGCAGGTGGCATGATTAAGTCATCTGGGAACCAGTACAGGGGTGTAGGCCAGTGGAGAGATGCGGCAGCACCAAGGGACAGGTGGGAGTCAAACTCTGCATTTGCCAGTTCGGCGAGAGGATGGTCTGTAGTTCCACATCAGAGCTGGGCCCCACCAACATATTCAGAGAGCCATAGACTGGGGAGTACAAGGAGGACCTACAATGTGAACTGTGGCACCATGCATGTTGCCAGGAGGTCTGGATGAATTTTAGGCCAGGGTCCTCTTGGTGAGGCAGGGCGGTGGTGAGAGCCCATGCTGCAGGGTTGGTAGTGGTGACAACGTGCCGTCCCCTTTCTGGTGTGGCACTGCAGTAGGACCAGAGCATTTGTAGGGCCCAAAGGGTTTTTTTGGGGTCAGCTCTGGTGTGTCTCTGGGATCGCCAGGGCCTGTGCTTAGTTGCCTTGGGTAGCGCAGTGCCCGGTGTGCTTGAAGAAATAAGAGGGTCAGTATGTGAGTGAGATAGCCAGTAGATGTGGAATCTGCAGTGCCCAAGAAAAATGTGAGCCTGCATTGAATATGTGCTGCTGCTATCAAAAGGAGGCCTTACTCAGCTTCAAAGGACTATTTTTGTCTGATCTGCCAAGATCACTAAACAATGTGATGTGGCCTTGTGTCACTGAACCACAGCTACCTCAAAAGCCATGTTGTGTGTGCCTCACTGCTCCATGGAGTGGAAGTTAATGTTCTATAAAGAATTACATTTTTTTTTCTATTCACTGCATTCTTCTGTGAACTTTGGCCTGCATTAATGAATTGTTGTTCCAGCCCATGACCACCTAGTTGCCCCCTCTAGCTGCAGTTTGCCCCATAGCTGCTGCACCCCTGCCTGATCTTCAATCAAGCATGAAGACTGAGCCCAGGTAACTTTTTCCATTTGAGATTTCAGGGCTGCTATCTGTGTTGCCAGGTCCCCCCTTCCCTTTTAAACATCAGGTACCCATAGGCATGGAAGAGGGGCTTACACTGTGAATTGTGAAGTGCTGCTGTTGAATGGAGTGAGTTGGCAAACAAATTCTAGTGAGAGATATACAGTATATATTATGATGGCACAGCAGCACCACTATAGTTAGGATTGAGCAGGGGTTTCTATATTAAACTTCAAATTTTGCAGTTTAATATCTCCACAATCGTTCAACAGATGTGCACAAAATTTTGCAAGGGCAGTCTCAGGGGTAGATCTCTTAGCATGCCAAGTTTTATTCTAGTCGGATGTGAGGATTCCAAGATGCGGATAGTGAAAAAACATTAAAAGTTGCTGTTTTTTGTCATATCCTTGTGCCTAGACAGTTTGGAATTTTGGTCTGCAATTTTCAGGGTAGAAAGGGCTTATCCCACAGATGTGCCCTTCTCTGGTTTGGTGAAAAAAATATTAATCTGTACCAAAGTTATTACATTTTAAAATGTTGGTTCTGAGCATGTTCAGTACAGTCTTTTGGATAGCTGCTAGAATGAAAAAAGAATTTAAAGTATATAAAAAAAATGTATTTTAAAATAAAACACCTGAACCTGTTAAACGGGACCTGTTTAGCTAGATTCTGGTGTTTGTTTTTAAAAAAGTTGTAAGAATAATTTTCTGGGCACCCAAAATCCAGGGTGCCCAGTTTAGTGCAAGGAGCCATTCACCCACATTCTGTATATGGGAACAGCAGGACTTTCTTGAGTTCTGCAGCCACAGCTGGAGTTCATGCTGTAGGCTACTATGAGAGCAGTGTGCCACCATTTCTCTATTGTCTAGTTGTGCCCCCCCCATTGTCATCCCTTTATGTATGCAATGTTGCCCTGGTGTCTAGTGGTGTCCCCACCCTCCAATTGCCATTCCTGTATCTATATTATGTTTCTCTGGAGTCTAGTGGTGCTCCCACCATCCAATTGCCATCCCTGTATCTATATTATGTTTGCCTGGTGTCTAGTGGTGCCCCCACCCTCCAATTGCCATCCCTGTTTCTATAGTATGTTTCACTGGTGTCTAGTGGTGCCCCCACCCTCCAATTGTCATCCCTGTATCTATATTATGTTTCCCTAGTGTCTAGTGGTGCCCCCACCCTCCAATTGCATCCCTGTATCTATATTATGTTTTCCTGGTGTCTATTGGTACCCCCACCCTCCAATTGCCATTCCTGTATCAATATTATGTTTGCCTGATGTCTAGTGGTGCCCCCAACCTCCAATTGCCATCCCTGTATCTATATTATGTTTTCCTGGTGTCTATTGGTACCCCCACCCTCTAATTGCCATCCCTGTATCTATATTATGTTTCCCTGGTGTCTAGTGGTGCCCCCACCCTCCAATTGCCATCCCTGTATCTATATTATGTTTGCCTGGTGTCTAGTGGTGCCCCCACCCTCCAATTGCCATCCCTGCATCTATACTATGTTTCCCTGGCGTCTAGTAGCACCCCCACCCTCCAATTGCCATCCCTGTATCTATATTATGTTTGCCTGGTGTCTAGTGGTGCCCCCACCCTCCAATTGCCATCCTTGTATCTATACTATGTTTCCCTGGTGTCTAGTGGCATCCCCACCCTCCAATTGCCATCCCTGTATCTATAGTATGTTTCACTGGTGTCTAGTGGTGCCCCCACCCTCCAATTGTCATCCCTGTATCTATATAATGTTTCCCTAGTGTCTAGTGGTGCCCCCACCCTCCAATTGCCATCCCTGTATCTATATTATGTTTCCCTGGTGTCTAGTGGTGCCCCCCCACCCTCCAGTTGCCATCCCTGTATCTATATTATGTTTCCCTGGTGTCTAGTGGTGCCCCCACCCTCCAATTGCCATCCCTGTATCTATATTATGTTTCCCTGGTGTCTAGTGGTGCCCTGACCCTCTGATCGTGGTCCCCTTATTTATATAATGCTACCCTGGTGTCTAGTGGCACCCTCACCCTCTGATCACCGTCCTCTTACTTATATAATGTTTCCCAGGAGCCTAGTGGTGCCCCCCACTCTCCAGTCACCATCCCCTTATAAATAGTGGTGCTCATCCTCCAATTGCCATGCCCTTATGTGTTCCAATGTTTCCCTGGTGTCTAGTGGGGTCCCCCACCCTCTGATCGCCATCCCCTTATGTATTATTGTAACCACCCAGTCCCCTGGGTTACTAGAATCCCATCAGTGTTAAACTAGGAAGGTTCCCGGGCAGTCTGTAGGGAGTTGTTAAAAGCTCCTTACAACATGACATCTTTGTTTACTCAGCTAGGCTGAGCAGAGAATGGATTATGTCATTTAGAATTCTCACAGCAGCATAAACCACTTAGGAATCAGCTGCTGGGGACAGTTTAGAAAGTTCAGACCGGAGTTCAGAGTTAGCCTGTAGTTAGCAGTAGTTCAGTGTGGAGCTCTGAGTCAGCAGCAGTGCTCAGAGTGGGGAGGTGCCTGCCAATCTCCTCTGAGACTGGGTGAAGGACCTTCGGCAGTTTCTCACCCTAGTCTGTGAGACCTAGCAGTACCAGAAGAAGTGATGGAGACTATTTGCCTGCAGGACCCCAGTGGGTCATTTCCACAGGGAAGTAAGAGGGACTTCAATTTTTGTGGATCCAAGTAGCAGTCCACTGAAGATCCTGAAGAGCGTCAGCTGCCCAGAAAGAAGAAATGTGCAGCTGAAGCTATGACAAGATACCAGTAAAGGGAAGAGGTGTTTTTCTTCCTGCTTCCATGTCTGTATCAAAGGGACAAAGAATACTGTGAATATACCTGTAGGTTCATGGGACTGTTCTTAGGGGTTGGTATGAGGTGTATGTGCCCAGACATAAGGCTAGAGTGCACCTGTAAGGACCCCTGCATCCCCACAAAAATGTGCTGAGAGGCAGAGACTGACTGGGGCCAGATTGGGCATAATCCCAGTTTAATCCTCAATTTAACCCATCTTTCTTCACTTCAGCTCTCTCACCCTTACCAATTATGCATGTGCACCTCCTGCCCACCTGCCTCTCTCTTCTCCTCCTCCTCCTTTTGCCTTCCACCAACCCTATTGTCCCTGTTAACCCTCAGCCTCACTACTCTAGTGCTCCTACCTACCCTCCTGCCCTCCCCTCCTCCTATACTACTGCTCCTCCCTCCTCCTCCTCCCACACACCCATATGCTCCTTCCACCTCACCCCCCTCCAGACATTACCTTCCTCCCCCACTGCTCCCTTTAGGCATCTGATCACCAAGCCTCTCTGCCTGTGCTGCCCTACCCACCCCTGTGCTACGAAACCCCTTCTCTTCCCTATCGCTCCCATGAAATCTCCTTCTGCCACCCTCTGACCAGAGCAGTCTCTCCTTCTGCTCCTGATGGGAACATACATCCCAACCCAGGCCCTGTCCCTCCCACCCACCTACTTGGCCCACTGGTCTCCAAATAGCTCATGAACATATGCAGCCTGCTGAAAAAATATTTGACGCCCTACAGTGCTGGGCCATGGCTCATCAACCAGACATCATAGCCCTGGTTGAAATCTGGCTGTCCAAATCCACCCCTGACTCATTTGTCTCCCTCCCAGGCTATACCTTATACCAGGATGACCAAGTAGGCAAACGAGGGGGAGGCTGTGCAATCTACACTAGGGACACAATATTTGGACATGCGCTCCCCACCCCTGCCCTTGTAAATGGGGCCCAGGCTCTTACCCTCAAACTCACCCTGGACCCCTCTAGGGGCCCTCTCTACCTACCACTGCCTACGTTCCCCCAAAGAACCAGCACCCGGCCCTGGTATCTTTAACTGACTATCTGGCCTCCCTCCACCATAAGGCGGAACAAATCCTAGTTGGGGACCTTAACGTAAATTGGCTCAGCACCTCCTCTTCCACAATCAGAGACTCATTTGCCACCCAAGACCTGACGCAACTCGACACCCAGCCCACTAGAATAAACCCTAAGAGAGGAACCAGCACCCTTCTGGATGTAATTATCACCAACCGACCCCAAAAAATTCAAAACATCCAGGTCCTACCAGATTCCCTAAGTGACCACTCCCCTATCCTATTTCATTGGGCAGTCCCCAATCCCAAACCCGAAGCCCAGACCACCCTCCGCAGGTGCCTCCACCCTGGTGGGCTGAAAAAACTTAAACTATTCCTCACCCAGATAAACTGGTCCCCCATTCATCGTGCAACCGACATTGACACTGCCCTCGCCTTCTTCTCACACACCTTCAACATGGCCTGTGATCTCTTTGCACCCTTCACCAAAATCCAATCCAAAAAGCAGAATGCAACCTGGGTTAGCCCTGCCCTTCTACAATTACTAAGAAATCGGGATAACCTCTGGCACCTTACCACTAAAACGGGTCGGCTGCCTGATAGGCAGGCTTACAATGCAGCCCAGAATAAGTGCTCTTGGGCCATCCGGAAAGCCAATGCCGACCATTACCAGGCCACCCTTACCTCCTCCTGGGGTTCGACCTGGACTTTCTGGGATAATATTAAACAACTAAATGGAAAATCACGCTCCCCTGCCCCATCCCAGCTCACTAGCAATGGCACTACCTTCACCAAGCCTGCCACCATAGCTAACTGGCTCAACACTGCTTTCACTGACCTTAGCTCAGTCCTCCCTAGTAATTTCTTTGACCCTTCCCCCAACCAACCTCCCCCTGTCCTCCAGCACCCCAGTTTCCAACTGCGCAAGATTTCTGCCCGGGAAGCCAGACCCATCCTAATCAAAGCTTTGAATAGCAACAGTCCCGGCAGTGACTCACTAGACCCCAGTATCCTCAGGCTGGTGCTAGATGAAGTCCTTGCCCCACTCACCAGCCTAATTAACCGATCGCCTGCCTGGGACAATTTCCTGGCTTGGAAAACAGCCATAATCACGCCTATTCATAAAGGGGCGATAGGTCGTCGCCAACAATTACCGGCCAACTCCATCCTCCCCTCTAAAGCCCTGGAGAAAGTGGTGGCCATTCAAATCACTGAATATCTGGCTAAGCATAACATCTTATGCCCAGAGCAACATGGCTTCCGTGCTGGTCACAGTACCAGCACTACACTAATTGAATTCTCCAACTTCCTACACTCCTCCCTGGATACCAGCTCCCTAGCTGGTGCAGTGTTCATCGACCTCTCAAAGGCTTTCGACACCATCTCCCACCCTCTTCTGCTAAATGCTCTCTGCCACACTGGTCTCTCGGCTGGCCCCCTAGCATGGTGCACGAGCTATCTAGCCGCTCGATCACAGTGTGTTAAAATCAATGGGATACTCTCTGATACCTGTCCCATTCACTCTGGAGTCCCCCAAGGCTCCATCCTGGGCCCCTTCTTCTCACTCTATCTGAACACCCTGCCCAGTGCATGCCCTGGCAAAATTCTCCTGTATGCAGATGACGCTGTCCTTTTGCCACCCACCGCAATCCCGCTCCCTTCAGGACACCCTACAGCAGTCTTCAATAATGCCAAGCCTGGTTTAAGGAGCGAGACTCATCATCAATCTTAAAAACAAAGCTATGCTCTTTCCCACCGCCAAAACAAAGCTAGCAACCACCCACTCTATATCCTTCCTAGTACCAAACAGCCGCTGGAACAAGTCTGCTCCTACAAATACCTTGGGGTTACCTTCGACTCAGCCCTCACATTTCACAACCACATTGATGCCCTAACATCCGCCACTAACACACGGCTTGGCATCCTTTCCACCATAGAACCTGCCTTCCCCAAATGCGCCCGGCTCGCTGTTACGCTCTTCTGTATTGTCCCTTGTAGACTATGGTCACAGTCTATGGTGCTGCCGACACGACTGCACTCAAAAAATTCACTAACCTGAATAAAGCCTGCAGATTGATTACTGGTGCCCCCAGGCTCACACACACCTGTCAGCTGTATGACGAGGCTAAACTCCTCACCCTGGATGAACGGCTACGATATCAAACCAGCCTCCAACAAAAAACCCTACTCGGCTCTCCTCCTGGGGTGATGGCATCCATCCACCAGATCCCACCCACTATTGCAACACGGTCATCCAACAAGACCACTCTAATGGTCCCAGATCAAGAACCAGCCGGCCAGAGGTCCTTCTGCTACAGAGCCCCATCCTGGTTTAACTCTCTCCCTGCCCTCATCACCAATGCCACCACCATCTCCAAGTTCAAAACCACCCTTCGAAACCAACTCTTCAACACTCGTAGCTGCTCCTGTCTCTGAAGGCAGCCTCCACCTCGACTTCTCATGACAACGCCCACCGGGCGGCTCTCCACCTAGCCCTCCCCACCACCTCTTCCCGGTATACCGTCCCTATGTCTAACCTGGCCAGTGCCAGCTGTTTCATGGTATACCTATTAGATTGCTCAATTTTTTATACCAACTTGTGTAACACCTGTTCTCAATTACTTGTACCCTGTAACCTAAATGTATTTTGTCTGACCTCAGTGTGATGTGGCGCCTCTGATGAACGCCTATTTTTAGCAAACCTGTGCTATGTAACCTAAAAACTCTATGTATGTCTTTAATGTGACGAGGTACCTTTGGAAACGAGCCTCTGGCTCAAAGGTTGTAAACTGATTTCACAAATAAATAAATAAAATAAGTAAATAAATAAATAAATCATCATTCTGGGCTAACTGGTTCATGTATGGGCACCAGGTTGCCCTGGACGTGTTAACAAAGTTCATCGCATCAGAAGGAGTTTGAGAAATGTGTTTAAAGTGTGTTGCAGCTCCCATAAGATATACACTTACTGGAAAATAAAAGTCCAGAGATTCCTAGTACAGAGGGATGGACAGTTCAAACATGTTTGTGAGGGAAAGAATGTACTAAAGCACAAAACAGTCTGTTGTTCTGGAAAGAAAGTTTCTTGTTCCTGTGTGTAGTGACAAACCTGGTGGACCACCCTATTCTACTTTTACCGTCTGTTGTCAGAATAAAGCCATACTATACAATCCCATCTTCAGTAGAGAACATTACATCTGTGCTTCCTGAGTATAAATTGTTATGGTGCCCCCTCGGAGGTTAGACCTGGAGTAGCCCAGGTACCTCTCTCCCAGAACCTAGAGTAAATATAAATGTTATTTTGTACCCTAACCCCCGACCCTTTTAGACTGCTGAGCCAGGTATTTGCCCCAGTGCTGGGGGGATGCCTATTGTTATGCCAACTTGGGGCCTGTTGCCTTTTCTGTGTACAAGTTGGGGGGGTCCCGGTTTCCAGATGCTGCTGTTGGCCAGGGCATGGGTTGCATTATGTTTCCCTGGTGTCTAGTGTCACCCCCCCACCCTCCGATCTGGCAGTATAGCCTGATACAGCTGGCAATATAGCCTAGAGGTTAAAATAACAAGCTGTGAATGAGCTTGGTACATCCAGCAGACCTGGGTTTGAGTCCCACAACCTCGCCTTCCATACTGTGTGACTCTGAGAGAGTCACTTAACCTCCTCAGTGCTGCTAGATTGCCCCTGAAAACAGGCACTTCTGCCTAGTGGGCCTTACCTGGTTACCAAAGACTACAACTAAAAAAAAGATTGCCACCCCTCTATGTGTGTGTTTTCTCCCTGGTGTCTAGTGTCACTGCCTGCCCTCTCATTGCTGTCCCCTTATGTGTGTCTTTTTTCCTTGGTGTCTAATGGCACCCCACACCCTCCGATCGTTGTCCCCGCATTAATGTCACCTGAAAAAAAGGAAATCATCAGTGTATGCTTTTTCTTTGCTAAACCTGTGAAAAAGAAAATGGTCCCTCACTTATATGACCCCCTCACCACACCCTCCCACTGAGTATCCACCGCCCTGCACCCCCCACACCCTCCACACCTCCTCACTCACCTGAACACATCGCAGGGCAAAGATCCACTCTCCGATCCAAGACACATGTTCTTGCTGGAACCGCCGGCTGCAATATGAGAAACTAAGGTAAATGTGGTTCAGTGTATTTCAAAGAGTTTTCAACTTTGATGCATAACATTGTCATTTGTGCATATTTTGACCCCAAATTTTCAACATGGTCTTTAAGGGACCCCACCTTATGACCAGTGGTGGTGGAATTACGCAATATAAGCCCGAAGTGTGATTTCATGGTTGCTTGGTGAAATCACCTTTCAAGCAGGATTTTAATATTTTCACCACCCTTGTTCATCAGGTGGGGTCATTAGAAGACAATGTTGAAAATGTGGGATTAAAATATGTAAAAATGGCAAAGTTATGCAGATACATTTAAATTTTACTATGCTCATTCATAACTTTGGTAATTTTAAATATTTTGATCCCATATTTTCAACATAGCCATTTTTTACACCACCTCATGAACATGACAGCTGTCATTTTTAAAATCCAGGCCAAAATGTGTTTTCGCACCTGTGGTGCGGAAAGATATTTCGATGCCGCGGAATGACATTTCGGCAGGGATTTGAAAATTTTCATTACTGGGTTCATGAGGTGGGGTGATAAGAAGGCTATACCGACAATTTGATATACAAATACAGTAAAATGCCCAGGTTATAAGTGAACTTTGCAGTATTTCAACATTCACTTCACTTATTTTCCCTATTTTGACTCCAAACTTTCAACATAGCTAGTTTTCCACACCACGTCATAAACATGACATGTGCCATTTTTTAAATCCTGGATGAGATGTGTCTTCACACTTCTGGTGTGAAATGACATTTTGGCCAGTATACTATAAATGGTTTATGTCATGTTTATAAGGTGAATCATAAAACGAGTATCTTGAAAATTTTGGGTAAAGATTTAAAAAAAATATATAATTGTTAACAGACTTTGTAGTGCCACTATTGACCCCAAAGGGTATGCTTTGTGATACTGTGCTGGTGAGCTCAGTTCAGGGGTGAACTCTGTGATCCAGCTGGATGGGGTGAGGGTGGGGGGATGGTGCTGTTATGCAACACCCCCCAGCCAGGGAATGAAAGGTGGGTGCAGGGTTGTCAGCACAGGCCTGGGTACTATATAATGAAGGCAAATGTCCTCTTGGCATAGGGCCCTGGACCTCTGCACCCCTGGGTGGCAGAGAGCCCTGTGCATTGGCTGACAGATGTACTCTTTGCCCTGTGTATTTGTATCTGCAACCATATGGAAGCGCAAGGACCACAGGGCCCTGTGCTTGTGCAGCCCACCAGACAGCCCAATGAATTCTTCACATCGGTTGCTTCACTGATGTGCAGGGCCCACAAGGGCCCTGCACTTCTGTAGGCAGATGGAGTCTTCTCTTGGCGCAGGGCATCAGGTCCCAAAGGGACCTGCATGAATGAAGATACGATTTCACTATCTCAAAGGAAAGGAAATTCTTTGCAAAAAACTTTGCTAATGCACCAGTTAGGGTAACTTAATGCCACAAAATTAGGGAAAGGTGGCATTAGGGTTTCCAATCCTAACTCCCCACCCCAACTCACCAAGCAGCAAAAGGAAAAAAACATTAGGTTTTGGGGTGTCTGGAATATAGGCAAATCAGTGGGGGGAAGGGGTCTTCCTTGAGGTTCTCAACAATAATGCCCACCACTTTCCATGAGTAAGCAATGTCACACATGATCTCCTTTCTTCACACAGGGTCTGCAGGGCCCTGCATGAAGAAAGCTACAACAAATTGTGTTGACATGTGCCGAGACATACTTCTCTACCTTAAAAGAGTGTTTCACTGTGAGGCTTGAGCCTGTACCTTGTGCTTCTGACTGGAGGCTACAGTCTTGTGGGAAGGGGGTAGCAACAAGATACACAATCCCAAGTAAGATCCCACCACTGATTCGCCAAGACTCCAGAGACCCAAAACCCTAATCTTTTTTGTTTTGCTGCTTGGAGGGTGGGAATGGGGAGTTAGGGCTGGAAATCCTAATGCTACATTTCCCTACTTTTGTGGCATTAGCTTACCTAACTGGTGCATTAACAAAGTTTTTTAAAGAATATATATATATATATATATATATATATATATATATATATATTATATATATATATATATACACTATCTATATATATATATATACATTTATAAAATGAGTAGGAATATCTATCTCTACTGGTTGATTGAAACACATCACATGACTGTGTGTGTATCAAAGTGCGACCGCACACCTGCACTTTCGCCTCCTCCAAAACAATTTTGCCATTTTATAAGATAGATAACCCACTCTAGGATGTGCAGTCGCACTCTGATATGCGCATGCCTCGGGTGGTTGATGCACTCGGCCCGCAGCCCCATACATATATCAGAGCATGACTGCACACCTTAGAGTAGGTTTTCTAGTACATATATGTAGTTCTAACAAAAACACATTTAAAAATAGACTTGATAGGTATTTATTGTCTAGTTCTAATACCTGGAGTTATATGTAGTTTTGGGGATTTATAGGTCTACTGGCCTTCTGCACCTTTATTTGTTTTAGTATGGTTCTTAGTATATATATATATATATATATATATATATATATATATATATATATATATGTGTGTGTGTGTGTGTGTGTGTGTGTATGTATATGTGTATATGTATATATGTGTATATATCTATACATTGCAAAAAAACTCCATTAATGCATCAGTTAGGGTCCATATTACAGCAACAAAAGTTTGGAAATTTGGTGTTAGGGTTACCAACCCTACCACCCAACCCCCAGCCCCACCCTCCACACACCAACAGGGAAAACACAGAAATGGTGCCAATATCCCTGGATCCTGAACATTTCATGGCAATCAGTTCACGGTGTGGGGGCAAAGTTACAGAGCGGCAAAAAACACAAAAAAATTACTTCAATTAAGACCTTTTTTTAGCTCACAAATAATTAAAAAAGTAGGAAGATTTGGAGACTGCAACTTTCAGGTTTGATATAGTTTGGCCCAAGGTATTCACCTTTGTGTAATTTTCTCCCAAACCTATGTAGTTTTTAAAATATTTAAGAAAAACAGTTCTGTTTCTGAGCTTACACAGTTTAAAAACAATTAGCATTCTAAGAAGAAGAAGAATCAGTATTTATATAGCACTTTTCATACATCCAAAGCGGATGGATAAGGATAACTAAATTTTTACAACCACATGGAGTCATATGATCATATTAACAAAAATGTGTTCACTTGTGAGGTGGCAGGGTTGGTTTCCTGTCAGTGTATACCAGTGTGCTATTTTCTTTCAGCAAGGACAGGGCTACATATCAATGTATAGCCCCACCCATGTTGAATGTGCCGAATTTTTCTTTTCCCCTCCCCAACTGCCACAATTAGCAAGATGCATTCACCTGTTTGCTTTAACCTGACCACCTAATCCCCGGTGGCAGCTAAATTTATCTATTATTCTAATATACAGACAGAAGGGTGCCCACCCCGGTGTTGGTTCATCCCCCCACACTCTGTTTGTTTTTGCCACGTTAGTCTGCTGACATCAGGGAGCCCAGTCCCTTTGTGTCGGTATACTCAAGTAGTCAAATCATCCAACCCAGAAGTCTGAGACACTGAGGTACCCACCCCTCTGCCCCAATCATGCCCCCAATTATGAAGCTGACACTGATGTACCCAGTCCCCTGTGTCAGGGGTCCCAGATGTCTTTACTAGATTTTTGACAGGTTTTAAACCTGAAATAAAGAGGATAGTCCCTCATTCTCAGTTTTTGGGGATTTGGGTTTTTTTTGCCCTGTGAATAAGAAAATGATCCAGCACCCCCAACCGACCTCCCACTCAGCATCCACCACTCCACACACCTGCACACACCCTCCCCCACCGAAAAGTGTCCCACAGTGAAGATCAACTCTCCATTCAAAAACATGACTTGCTGCTGGAACCGGCGACTGCAATATGGTATGAAAAGGTAAAAGCTATATGATGTATTTCACTGTGTTTTGAACTTTTACTCTTAACTTGATCATTTTTAAATATTGTGCTCCCAAATTTTCAACATGGCCATTTTGGGACCCCACCTCATGAACAAATCACCTTTTGGGTGAGATTTGAACATTTTCATCTACTGGGTTCATGAGGTGAGGGTCATAAGAAGGCTATATTGAAAATATTGGTCAAAATATTAGAAAACAACAAAGTTATGAATGTATGTTGAAATGTTTCTGCACTCACACATAACTTTGGTAATTTTTAATATTTTAACCCCTAATTTTCAACAAAGTTATTTTTTCACATCACCGCATTACTGGGATAGCTGTCATTTTTCAAATCCTGGCTAAAATGTTTTCACACCTGTGGCACAAAATGACATTTCAGCCAGAATTTGAAAAATGTCACCTACTGGGTTCATAAGGTAGGGTCATAAGAAGACTGCTAAAAATGTGGGGTCAAAATATTAAAACAAAACAACAATTTGTCAAAGTCTATTAACATTTTTAAAACTCTCTCATAACTTTGGTAATTTTCAATATTTTGACCCCAAATTTACAACATAGCCATTTTTCACACCACCTCATGAACCTAACAGCCATCGCTTTTCAAATCCAGGCCCAAATGTGATTTCACATTTATGAAGCTGACACTGATGTACCCAGTCCCCTGTGTCAGGGGTCCCAGATGTCTTTTCCAGATTTTTGACAGGTTTTAAACCTGAAATAAAAGAGGATAGTCCCTCATTCTCAGTTTTTTTTTTGCCCTGTGAATAACAAAATGATTCAGCACCCCCACCCGACCTCCCACGCAGCATCCACCACTCCACACCCCTACACACACCCTCCCCCACCTAAAAGTGTCCCACAGCGAACATCAACTCTCCATTCGAAAACATGACTTGCTGCTGGAACCGGCAACTGCAGCATGATATGACAAGGTAAAAGCTGTATAATTTATTTCAGGGGGTTTTGAACTTTTACTCATAACTTGATCATTTTTAAATATTGTGCTCCCAAATTTTCAACATGGCCATTTTAGGACCCCACCTCATGAACAAATCACCTTTTGGGTGAGAGTTAAAAAATTTCATGTACTGGGTTCCTGAGGTGGGGGTCATGGGGGTACACAATGGGGGGTGAGATACTAACAACAACAAAAATGGAAAGGGACCCGGGGGTAGTCATATCAGATGACCTAATGACAGGCAAGCAATGTGAGAGGGCAGCAAGGAGGGCTGGGGGGATACTAGGATGCATAGGGAGAGGCATCAGCAGAAGAAAACAGGAAGTTATTATCCCTCTGTACAGACAGCTGGTGAGACCCCATCTGGAGTACTGTGTGCAGTTCTGGAGACCCAGTCTCCGCAAAGACATAGACAGGATGGAAGCTGTCCAGAGGGGGCAACTAAAATGGTGCAGGGTCTGCACGGAAGACATATGAAGAGAGACTTAAGGAGCTTAATATGTATAGCCTCGGGAAAGAAGGAGAGGGGGACATGATAGAAACTTTCAAGTACCTCAAGGAATCAACAAAGTCCAAGAGGGTAGCATCTTTCAAAAAGAGGTGTGCAAGAACAAGAGGGCACAATTTGAAGATAGAGGGGCTCAGAGGTAATTTAAGAGTATTTTTCACAGAGAGGGCTGTGAATGCATGGAACGGCCTTCCAGAGGAGGTTGTGGAGTCAAAATCAGTGGTGGAATTCAAGCATGCATGGGATAGTCATAAGGCAGTTCTGGGGGTGGGGGTAGGAAGAAGTAGGCTGCTGGTTAACTAGGATCTGCAGCTTATCCAGTAGGTAGGGAAATTGGCAGACTGGGTGGGTCAAGCGGTCCTTATCTGCCGTCAAATTCTATGTTTCTATGTTTCATAAGAAGGCTATATTGAAAATATGAAGTCAAAATATTAAAAAACAACAAAGTTATGAATGTATGTTGAAATGTTTCTGTGCTCACACATAACTTTGGTAATTTTTAATATTTGAACCCCAAATTTTCAACAAAGTAATTTTTTCACATCACCACATTAATGGAATAGCTGTCATTTTTCAAATCCTGGCTAAAATGTTTTCACACCTGTGGCACAAAATGACATTTCAGCCAGAATTTGAAAAATTTCACCTCCTGGGTTCACAAGGTAGGGTCATAAGAAGACTGCTGAAAATTTGGGGTCAAAATATTAAAACAAAAAACAATTTGTCAAAGTCTATTAACATTTTTAAAACTCTCTCATAACTTTGGTAATTTTCAATATTTTGACCCCAGATTTACAACATAGCCATTTTTCACACCACCTCATGGACCTAACAGCCATTGCTTTTCAAATCCAGGCCGAAATATGATTTCACACTTGTGGCGCAAAATTACTTTTCATCCATTATTTTATAAATGACACCTGACCTGTCATGTTCAGAAGGGGGTCATAAAAAGACTGTTGACATTTTGGGGGTCAAAATATGAAAAAAAAATTAATAAAGTAACATTGTTGCAGGAACAGCCAGTGGGCCAGTGGGAACTACGTTGTCTTCCCATGCCAGTGATCTGAGTTTGGGTACAAGTTCAGTGAGTCAGCTGAATGGGCCGAGGCTGAGGAAAGGCATTGCAGCATGAAGCACAGGTCCCAGCCTGGGGAAGGACAGAGCAGTTTTCTTGTGCACACACCTTGCAGTGGGCCAGGGAGCCCTCCTTCACAAGAGGTTAACATGTGTGTCAAAGTCTGATGGGGTGCATGCACTGCATCTGTACAAGCAGACTGGCAAGAAAAATGGGAGAAGTGTACCTGGCTGGATGAAGGTCAGGTCACTGCAGGCCCCACACCAACAACAGGTCCCCTACTTCTGTCAGCCACCCAGCCCTGTCACCCTCCTTCTTAGGAACTTACCTTGTATCCTTGGTACTCCTCACACATCCCTACATGATGGATATAGGAGAGGGGATTGATATTCACTCTCCTTGGCTTTTAGCCACTTTGCCAGTTTGTCACCTTGTGGCATTGTTGAGTGTGCAAAAGGTTCTGTCCTGGTGGCGGTGGATGAGTGGAGCAATTTTTTCCCACCTGCCACTCCAATAGGACAGTAGACCCAGGCATGCTGAGTCCTGTCCACATCACCCATGCTGGCCCATAAGTGGCCCAAGTTGGTTCACAAACTCAGGTTGCTGCTGTGGTACCTACCAACCAACCCACTTTAAACCCCCAAAATAAAACTATAACCCCCTTTCCACCCAACAAAACTGGTCTGTGTTTTTATTGCTTATAGTAAGCCATTTTCCACTTTATGTCTACAGGAACAATTGATGTTAGCACCAGCATTGGACGACAATGACCATGTGTATCAGATACAGTAAGTATTGTTTTATGTTTAGAGTGCCTTGTTTGTCCCAGTTAGTTACTAAAGAGCTGCAGATCCTTAAGATGCCATTGCTATTCTTATTTTACAGGTACAACTGAATGTTGCCTCAAGCATCCCACAATCCACAGTACCCATGTAAGAAATCTTTATTATTAGTACTGTATTTCAGCAAGTAGTTATAATACTTGTAGTTGCACCTTTACACCATATCACGGTAAGGTGCAATGGTGTAGCTGTACAACTACACTGTTGTCTTTCACTTGTTAGTTGGTTGGTGAAGCAGGGCTAGCAATAACTCCAATATTCTGTTTATTTCATTTTGCAAAGGTCACAAGGGATCTGCAAGAATGAGAATACAATTTTACCATCATAGAAGGAAGAGACAGTAATTGCAAAAACCATGTTAATGCAGACAATAAAGTTAAAGAATACAAAGCACACAAAGTAGGGAAATGAAAAACATTAGGTTTTTGGTCTACAGAGTATTGGCAAATTAGTGATGGGGTCTTCCTTGGAGTTGTCAATGCTAATGCCCACCTTTCTCTCCTAGCAAACAAGGTCAGATGTGATATATTTTCTTCACACAGAGCCCACAAGGCCCCACATAAAGAATGCTATGACAGATTATGTTAGCAAAATGAGGCAAGACATACTTCTCTACCTTTGAAGAGTGTATCACTATGAGGCACTGACTTGGAGCTGTACGTTATGTTTTGGACAGGGGACTATGGACTAGGGGTGTGGGCATTAGGATTGAAAACCCACATGAAGACCCCATAACTAATTCCCCAGCACTCTGGAGACCCAAAAAAATTATGATTTTCATTTCCCTACTTTGTGTGCTTTGCATTCTTCAACCCTAATGTCTGCATTAACATAGTTTTTTGCAATTAATAAACAGGCGTGGACAGTAATCAGTCTATATAAATCATTTATCTCACTGCAAAACAGTGAGAAGTGAGATAAATGCACAACCTCCACCCAAAAATTAGAAGCACAGAACAGAAACAAAGGAAGCTCACAGAAAAGTTGGTATATGTGCACTTACCCCAGAGCATTATTAAAGTCCCAGAGCACAATTGACTTCACTCAGTGGAGTAGTGGGTCAGCACAGTACAGGTAACAGGATTCAAAATAGTCAAACAAGACCTTACCACGTGTCAGCTTTAATGGTAATCTCTGTACAACACAGTAGGCAGTAAAAAGCTGGTGTGGCACCACACACATTTTTCAGAAAAGGCTAGAGTGGTTCAACTGTAGGAGGAGGGCTACTTGCTTGATATTTGCCAAGTCTTGTAAACCGTGTGAGGCATTCACAGCTGCACAGATAGAAGTAAAGAAGCAGACTCAAACAGACAAGAAAACAACAAACTGAGGTGCCCCATGCATCCATGCATACTGGCCAGTGCCACAGCAGTCACGCCTGTGCTAAACATTTTGGCATATGACTGACATCATCCTCAGAGTGTGAAGCACTGTGGTGAAGTGTAAAGCTTTAAAGGCTGTCTCTATAAGAGGTAGTAACAAAGTGAACAGTGACTGCAGTAAAAGATACATAGTAAATGACATATAATAAAGTGCATGCATTTTATAAATACATATAAATAAGGTGTGAAAAGATTAAAGTGTTGGAAAGTGCAAATAGAAATACAAAAAACAGTATCACTCAGAAAGCTTAAAATGACAGGTCTCTTTTTACTAGATGGAATGGAAGAGGAGGAGGATGCTGCACGCTGGGTGAG
Organism: Neoceratodus forsteri; assembly: GCA_016271365.2. Taxonomy (NCBI): domain Eukaryota; kingdom Metazoa; phylum Chordata; order Ceratodontiformes; family Ceratodontidae; genus Neoceratodus; species Neoceratodus forsteri. The sequence goes on from CM028129.1 coordinate 1,738,293,345, forward strand.
CTGTGGAGTAGCTATGTTAGCAGGGTACACTTAAAGCTTGACTTTCCTTTGAAAAGGTATGCCGCTGGTTTTGTAATTAAGTGAACCTTACTGGATTTTCCTGTGCCTCCTTGCTCTGTGCATTTGTGCTCTCTGGTGTTCTTTATCCTCGCAGGAGGAAGGTCAGGCTGGCGGAGTCTGTGATGCCGACAGCGAGTGGATTATGGACTGATAGAGAGGCCCTCCAGGAAGGCCTAAGCCAGGGAGAGTGAGCGATTGTCAGTGGCTACCTACGGTTTCTGTGAGTCTGTGTGCCCCAGGAAAGGTTGGAAAACACCAGAGAAAGGGTCAGCAAAGGGAGACTGAGGGAAACTGTTGCACAGCATAGATCACGGAGCACACCGTGGCGTGTAGAGACCCTGAAACTTGGAAGCTGCTGCAAGAATCTCACATTAGTATCTGGTCAAGTAGTTTTAACTCTGTTTGCTAAAAACAATGAGACACTGACTTTTTAATGTTCTGTTATGTTAATTATGTTTTTAACAGAGTTTCATAGTTTTTATTATTTCTATTCAGCCGGTGCTATATATTTTTGGCTCCATGCATTTGTAACCTCCTGAGTTTTGAGACCCAAGGGAATAGATGGTGTGGCTAGATTAAAACATTAAAATAATTGTAAAGGATATAGAAGCTATAAATTATTTTTTCATTTTATAAAAATTGGAAAGATAAAGTTTATTTTTAAGATTTGCGCCAGTGCAAAAATCTGACTTCCCGATTGGCTCACATTCCCCACATGAGCAGTGCGATAAATGCACAGTCTAACATGGATTGAATCAGATCCATTTCATTTGGAAGCTTTATGAACACAGAGTGTGTTTGCTGAAGCAGATATTTTGAGACTGCAGTACTTTATTCTACATGGTGGGCTGCTAAAAATAAGTTATTTCACCATCTTTGCTGCTATACGTCTTTTGCATAATTATTTTGCTCATGAGCGAATATGCACCTTGTTAAGTAAGTTTATTTTTAAAGATTTTGGCTGATTTTAAATAGCAATATATGTCTCTGGTAATTTTTTGATAATCAGGATCTCTTAAAGAACCTAGTGCTAATTAATCACTTAGAGGCACTAACATTTTATATAAGCGAGCTTGTGGATTGTAGAGATGATATTACATATCTCCATGCTTCATTTTAGGGTTTATCCAGGATACTTTGGGAAAGTAAACAAAACCCTAGAGGGCACCAAAATTAAGAGGCATTCAATGATTTATTTTTTGATGTTTGCTTATCCAGGAAAAAGAGGAAAAAAGGAGGTCCTTTATACTTCAGATGAATAAGTAAATGACTTGGATGAGAAGAACAAAAACCTGACTTGAGAACCTATTCATAAAGAAGACATTTTAGATTTAATTTGGACTTTGTGTGCATATTGTGAACTATATATGTGCACAGCTTATTGCCTATTGATTTACCATCACCTGTTGTTGTATTGTTATATATTTACATTTTTTTGATTGATAATAGAATGGTGATTTAAATAACTGACAGTGGAAGTAAAGAGATGGTTACAAGAGCTGCAAATCCAGCTAGCTACAAAAAGAAAAATACCCTGGTAAAGGGAAATACAGAGGAAATGACAAATAAAACTGAAAGAAAGATTACCAGTTATATCTTAGCACTGGGGAGCCACTTGAATCTGGTAGGAAAAAAGGAGGTGCTCAGGATTGAGAGTGCCCCTTTTGTTCCTCTGAGTTCTTCATCAATTAGTGGCTCACCAGGGACAAGGTCTTTACAAACAGAACATTCGATTATGAAAACAGTCAGACAGCTAGAAAATGAATTACAGAAAAGGCTTTTAAGCCTGAGTGAGTTGACTGCCAGGGTAGAAAATAATGAAGAGAAAGGAATTGAAGATACTAAGGTGAGCCAAATGGAAAATGAACATATGGGGAAAGAATACCGTAGTGTAAGAAGGAATAAAGACCAAATAGATGGGGAAGAAAAAACAATGAAAGATGCATCCCATCAATGTCCTAGTCGATCCTCCTTAGGTGAATTTGAGACTTTTTTAATACCATACATATTCAGACCTAAATTGGACCCTCCATTGGAGTTTCCACCAGTTATTCCACATATAGTACAGGAGAGAAGCTGCCCAAACATGGAGTTGGAGGGTAGCCCTGAATTAGAGAAAAATAGGAAGATCGTGGACTTATTATGTGAAATTAGGAATGGAATAGTGTTGAATAATGGGCTTCTCATTAACTTTACTACATTAGTAAGTATACAAATAAATAAGGAGAAAGAGAACAGTCTGATAGACAATATAAATCAAGTTAAGAAAACTATTATTATTAAAGAGAAAGAAATGGACTTAGGTAAAAGTAATAAAGAAAGAATTAGAGAAATTACTAAGGAAAAGGTAGGAAAGAAGCAGCAGAAACTAAAGCATTAGTACATGATATCCAACAGAATAGGAAATTATAAAATAAGAAGACACAGCAATTGATTTTAGAAGGGAAGAAAGAGGCCCAGGAGAAATCAAATTTTGAAAAAGGAGAATCTAACCAAGAAAAAAATCAGGTGACTAAAGTTGGAGAAAAATTTAACAGTGAACAAATTAAGACAATTCAAATAATTAAAAATGGCCAGATTAGGAAATATAGACATAGAGGAAATTATAGAACAACAAAAAGAAAGAAGTAATGAAACAACAGGAAAAGATATAGAGGCTTATGAACACGACATAGATAAGAAGAAAGAGATGCAAATAGAGAATGGAGAAATATTACTAACAATCTTTCTCAGAGGTATTCCAAAAGCAAAAATGAAAATAATATGACATTAAAACTGGTGGTTTATAATGTCTGCAAGGGTATTTTGGGAAATAAAATTAATTGGAATGACTTAGGATCAACATATAGGTATCATGGTGGAAGAGAACATGGATGGATATGCCTTGTGCTAAAAAACAAGAACATAAGGAGGAAAATCTTTGAGGTTAAAGAACAATTAAAGGAGTGGGGAATAAATGCAGATGTCTCAGTTCCCCTTAGGAAGAAGGTTTACAGTGAAGCACAGAAAGCCCCTTTAAAACAGAAAGCAATTCCATCAAAGATGGGAGGAAATAAAAAACAGCAGAAAATCTCTGAGTGTATGAAACCAGTGGAAATAGAAGTTGAACATGTTATACCTCAGGAAGAGATCTTTGGGGAAAATGGTTAGAGGAAGATAACAGAGAGGTTTAAGAATAAATAATAGTGTGATACTAGAAGAAAACTCACAGAGTCTAACCTTGATAGATGTGGACTCAATGAGTGTAGAAGGGAAGGGGGATGATTTAGAAGAAATGGTAGAATGTGAGTTGGTGACTGAAGAGCTGGAAGATTCAATTTGACTCCCCAAAACTGGAGAACCTTAGAGTTATTTAAATGTTTTCAGCTGGAATATAGCTGATGCTACAAGTAAACTAAGAAACAGTGTGATAATAAGTCTTTTACAACAAATGCATATTGTCATGTTACAAGAAACTTGGATAGACAAAGCAGACTGCTACTTTGATGGATATCAAGGCTGACATATTTGAGCCAAGAGAAAGACAACATTTGGCAGATCTGCTGGAGGTATTAGTACCTTTGTAATGATAAGTGATGAACTGTCTTGCAATTGTATTTGGAGTGACACAAAACATTTTATACAGGTCTTTGAGATCCAGATAAAGAAAAAAGTAGAATATCTGTTGATATATGCATATTTGCCACCTGACACCACGGCATCTCCGATAAACTTATGCTTGGATAGATTGGCTAATATACTGGAAGAACTCTAGAATAAATATATAGGTAAAACATTTCTGATTACTGGAGACTGTAATGCTAGGGTGGGCACAGAAATAGAAGAAAATGTACAAACTAGAATTTAGATGATATTTTTTTCAATTCCTTTAAGAAATTCTATGGATAAGAAAAATAAGGCTGAGGAAAGATTATTACAAAATATAAATAAATTAAATATGTGCATTTTAAATGGAAGATGCCATGGTGATACACAGGAAAAATGCACCTTTGTCTACAAGCAGAGGCTGAGTGTACTAGATTATGCAATTGTAGATATTTATTCATATAGTAAAATATATAAAATAGAAGTGATGGATATATGGGACAGTGATCACAGATTATCCAAATATTGATCTGACGGTAGCAGAAAATAAGACCAATAATGGTTGGATTGATAGAATTGTGGAAATTAGAAACAGTAAATGAATAAAGTGGCAAAAAGTAAATCAAGAAGAATTAAGAAATCTGACTAAGTAAAAAGAAATGGAATCTATGAAACAAAAATGTCTGTTAAAATAAAAGGGCTCTTTAAAAGATGAGGGAACAAATAAAGAAATGAACAAACTATTCAATTTATATCAAACAATTGAGCAGATGATTTTAGAGGAACTGACAAAACAACAACCGTGGAACTGTATAAATAAAAACATCTATGAAAAAGAATGGTATGATAATGAATGTATGCGAAAAAAGTTAATCCAAAGGATTGGTGGAGGTATAGTACAAAACAACAATACAGAATCCCAAAAGGCGTTAAAAAATCTAAAAGCTGAATATAGGAATTTGATTTTGATAAAGAAAAAACAATACCTGGAGGAACTTTAGAATATGTCACAAAACTCCATTAAACAGAAAGATGGTGAGAAAGTTTGAAGAATAATGGCACAGGGTACTAAAAATACCAGAAATAATATTCTGGCAGTAATACCACTAGAAGATTGGGACAACTATTACAAGAAACTTTTTTTCAAAGAAAGGACTCAAAAATTAGAATTAATAAGAAAAAAAGACAGTGAAAATGGTTGGTTAGATTTCACAAAAGAAGAAATTACAAATGCAATAAAATCTCAAAAGAAAAATAAAGCACCTGGCATAGATAATATAGGTGCTGAATTATACCATACTAACCCAGACTGGTGGGCAAAACTCCTATTTTGCTTGTATAGGAATATAATAAAATACATGAAGTTACCAAATGGCTGGCAAAAAGGAATAATAATCCCCATATATAAAAAGGGTCATGTGGAGAAAATAGAGAATTATAGGCCTATTATGCTTTTAAATATTAATCAAAAAATATTCTCAAGAGTGATAATAGTGAGGATAAATTATTGGATGGAATCAAATAAAATCATGTCTGAAGTACAAGTGGGTTTCCGAACTGGTAGTCAACAGTGGATCAGATTTTTGTATTGAGACATATTATCGAAAAATATGTAATTATGAAAGAAACAAGAATATATGCAGCATTTGTAGATATTAAGGTAGCTTTTGACATGGTAAACCATGAAACAATCTGGGCTATTTTAGAAGCTAAAGGTATAAATGATAAGCTTCTTGAGGTTATAAAACTTTTGCATAAAGAAAATGTGATCTTAGTTAAATATAATAAAAAAAGAGATATGACAGATCATATTAAGGTAAATACTGGGGTGAAACAGGGATGCATTTTGGCTCCCACATTGTTCAACCTCTATATTGAGGTTTTGGTAGAAGAACTAAAGTGGGTAGACACATTTCCACCAAGAATAAGTGGGAAGATGTCCAATTGTTATTATATGCGGACAATGCCATTTTGTTGTCCCAGACTAAAATTGACCTAAAAAGGACCATTGCTGCATCTGTAGAGATATTTGGGAAACTAGATATGGCAATAAACCAAGACATGACTAAAATTATGACCTTTGGAAAAGGAAAAGACAGAAATTTGACATATTGGAAAATTGGTAATCTGTTAATTGAAGAAGTAAATAGTTTTTGCTATTTAGGGGCTGTCTTTAGCAATAACCTGAAATGGAAAGATCATAGAGAATTGGTATGTAATAAGGCAACAAAGACTCTAAATGGTATTAGGCACTTTTCAAATTCCATAGCTGCTAACTTTTTTTTAGCACAATACAGATGTTTAAGGATGAAGGTTGAGGCACAAATGCTGTATGGTGCAGAAGTTTGGGGTATCACCCATAACCATAAGCTTAAAGAACTTGAAGTAATTCAGAATAATTACCTAAGAAACCTTTTGGGTCTTCCCAGGCTTGCTTCAGCTGCATGGGTAAGAATAGAGACTGGAACTTTATCAATCTATATTAGAACACTAAAGAAAGCTTTACTGTATTGGCAGAAAACCGTAACAACTATCGATGGAAATCTAATTAAAACATGCTGGAAAGAAACAGAAACATGGGAGAGAAAAAGAGAGTGGAACTGGCAAGGAATATTGAACCAAGAATTAAATAAAAATGGTTTAGAATATAATTATATTTTTGGAGAAAAGGTAAACCCGGTTAGATTCACATATGAAGCTATACAACATGTAGAGGATAATGCAAAAAGCATGAATTTTTTCAGGATGAGAGATTCATGGGCAAATGATCCATTGAAGTTTATTAAGACCAAATTTGAAATGGAAAAATATCTACTGAAATGTGAGCACGTAAAGCCAAAAAAAGTGCTAGCCGGATTAAGAATTGGAATTTTTTTCCTAGCTGGTACAAATGGAAAAATAATGTACACCCGGCAATTTGTGGTGGTTGTAACAAGGAGGTGTTATCCAGCAAACATTTACTCTGTGACTGAAGCATTTGTACAAGAGAGAAGCTTGTATATTCTCCAGTATTATAAAAATTTAGATGAGGAGTAATCAGCAGAAAATAACCTTGATATGAAATTGTGAAAGTACTCAATACATTTTTGCACTGGCAAGTTTTGCACAAAAGATTGCTAGGAAATTAAAGTGGAATGTATAAACAATTTTTATGATGTGTATGATGGTGAAACAGCGTTGTGTGGTTGTATAGTGTTTACATATTTAATCAATTTCTGTAAGTGACAAAATATTTTATATAGATTCAAAATTAAATAAAACTGAACTGAACTGACAGATCAGTCTGCATACTAATGGGAAGGGGGGGCCAAAGGAATAGGAACAAGGAACAAGTAACATAAACAACAGCACAAGTATAACAGTCAAGCATCAGATAAATGAGTGAAGAGGAATCTCACCATTCAGTCCTTGCAGACACAAAGTATTCAAAGTCGCAATCCAAAATCTTTATGCTGGAGAAGTCTCTTTTTGATGTCATCTCCATGAACTCCAACTCAACTTTTTCTATTCCCAGGAATTTGAGGGTTACCTCAGATCAATGTCCCACCTCCTGATGTTTGACTGTTATACCAAACTTGTACTGGTTTTAATGTCATGTGTTACTATTCCTTTTGCCCCCTCTTCCCCTGAGTGTGTAGACTGATCCATCATTTTAAGCTTTTTGAGTGATACTGTTTGTATGCACTTCTATTTACACTTTCTGATGTTTTTCCCATTCACACTTTATCATATGTACTCATGAAATGCACTTTATTATTTATCATTCTCTCTATGTCTTTCAATGTTGTCACTGTTCATTTTGTTACTGTCTGTTGTAGAGACAGCCTTTAAGCGTCACTCTTCACCATGGTGCTTCACACTCTGTGGATGATGCCAGTCATACATCAAAACTGTTTGTGCGGGCTTGACTGCTGGGTCACTGTCCGACATAAATGGTTGTGTGGGGGCACTACAGTTTATTTTCTGGTTTGTTTGATTCTGCTTCTTTACTTCTAGTTGTGCAGCTGCAAATGTCACACACTGTTTACAAGACTTGGCAAATATCAAGCAAGTGGCCCTCCCCATGCAGGTGAAGCTGCTGTAGCCTTTTCTAGAAATTATGTGTGGTGATAAGCCAGCTTTTTACTTCCTACTATGTTGCACACAGAGTACCATTAAAGCCGACACCTGATAAAGTCTTGTTTGTTTATTTTGTATCCTGTTACCTGTACCATGCTGACTTGCTACTAGACTATCTGGAGTCACTTTTGCTCTGGAGCTTTGATAATGCTCCTGGGTAAGTACATGTATACCGACTTTTCTGTGAGCTTCCTCTGTTTTTGTACTGTTTTTCTAATATTTAGGTTGAAGTTTTAGAGTGCCTTCAGCTGTGGTGGAATTGCTCCAGTTTTTGGTTTTAGTAGGCAGTCCTGGTATTTAACAAAGCTTTTCTCTGAGTTAAAATGGCTACTCACATACAGACAGCTGACTGCTTTTCCTTCTCTTATGAAATTGAGAATAACACTGCCTATAGTGTGGAACAGATTGAGCAACTGTTCTTTGGCCTCTGGACTTCCATTTCTAACAGTCAAGTAGATGCATGAATTTTGGAAAATGTACATGAAAGCAAATTCCATTTCGAACTGCATATGGCTTCACTCTCTCAATATTGGCACAATGAGCACATTCCCAAATGACTCTGTATACAGAAGTCTCCATCTTTAGGAGTAGATAATGATGAGTACATCACTGGCTAGGGAAAACTATTAAATAAATTCAGTCATAATTTTATGCTGCTGACAATGAAAAAATCAAAAAAGGAAGCTAACAAAGTAGCTGCAGAGTTGCAGCATTAGAGTCCTGACTTCCTGTAAAGTTCCCTGCTGGTGAGCTGAATGAACTTAAGGAGAGAACAGATGCTCATTTACACATAAATATAAGACAGAACATATCCAGTACAAACAGAGGAAACACATCAGAGATGAGAAAATTACAAAAATGGTACCATTTATGTCTGGCAGGGTCATAATAAAGAAAATAGCACCATCTCTCAGGGCAAGAACTGATTTCAGAATCGATGAGTAGGACATTTCATCAGGTCCTGACAGGGATAATGGAGATGGATGGGATTATGTGAGAGATGACACTGGAAACTGGTGACATCCTTTAGAGGAAGATATGGATAACCCAGACCTGGACCCATTAGCGAGAAGAGGAAATGGACAAGGAGGGGGTTGGGCATTAGGAGAGATACCAGAGGCAGAAGAGGGAGTTTGCATTCTAGAAGGAGGCAGGAATGGGGTTCACTGAGGAGATCATCCAGGAACAGGAATCCCAATTAGTGGTCCTGAGCTTATCCCAAGTACACCTCACTAATCTTTAGTTAATAGTACTGTTGAAACATCTCTAATTAATTCCTATGAATAGAATGAATGGCTTAATTGTTGAAGTAGGCCTTTTAAGTTCTTTAGGTGCCTAAAACTTCTTGAATTTTTTAAAGCTCATCCCATGTCCCAACAAGCAGTTTTAGAGAACAAGAACACTTTGGGTATGATGAGATTTGACCGAACCAACTTAAAGAAACTCTTAACCTTTTGCCCTCCCATGAACAACCCTGCTTTCATCGCATATTACAATTTAGTTAAACATGAAGTTCAAAGATTTTGGTGATACAGGCTAAGGATACAACACATAGCCATCAGAATATATCAAAAGGAGAAAGGAAATCACGGAATCAAGTAAAAAATAAGATTGAAGTTCTAATAAAGCCTACTGACAAGGGGGGACTGCAGTAATCTGGGACCACAACGATTGCATTACTGAAGCAGAGAGACAATTAGAAAATGAGGATTTCTGCCTGAAACTTAATTATGATCCCACTGAAGAAATTGCGGCAAAGGCAGAACAGCAGTATTTATGTAGACTATCAGGATGCATCACAAAATAAGTTCAAAAATATCTTACACTAAAGTGCCCTAGAAAGCCAGCCTTTTATTTGATCCTGAAGGTACACAAGGACACTCAGCCAGCACCAGGCTAACCTACTGTAATTCTGAAAGGTGTAATAACTAAACCCATCTCTGAATTTGATTTCTTCATAAAGAAACCTGTTCCACTGCTCCAATCAAAGGTTCAAGACACACGTGACATAGTTTGGATTCTCAAGGATATTCAGGTCAGCCAAAATTACTTGCTCGTCATAATGGATGTTGAGAGTCTCTATTCCACTATTCCAAATGAAGGAGGAATAGAGGCACCGAATAATGCTGTGGCAAATCAAGAATGAACACACTTACCCCCAACTCATCATGAAATTTAGAAAATGTACATAAAAATAAAGTCTGTTTCAAACTGCATCTGGTTGCGCTCTCTCTGTATTGACATGATAAGCACATTCTCAGTGTACTCTGCATACAAAAGCCTCCATCTTTTGGAGCAGTCAATGAGGAGTGTATCACTGGCTGGGAAAAAATATTAAATAAATGCAGTCATGATACGATGCTCCTGACGATAAAAAATCAAAGATGGAAGCGGACAAAGCAACTGCAGAGATTGCTGCATTAGAGTCTAAACTTGCTGAAAAGTTCAATGCCAATAAGCTGAATGTACTTAAAGGAAATAGGAAATTATATTTACATAGTTAACTGCCCTTCCATCTTCCCTTCCATGCCAGTCATGTATTCTGATATGCTTTGATGATTTTGTGATAAATAAATAAATGAATAAATAATCTAGTTTGGAGGTGCCTTCAGATCTACATTGAGTTTTACTCTTTCATGAGCTACTGATCTTGATTTTCATATTTCTAAGACATTCTATGACATCAAAAAAACTCCTATTCCATGCTATTCATCTGAATGGCCTGGAAAGGTGTTTGTGTGATGTCATAAAATGTTCAGGCAGTATGAAAAGAAAGAGCAACAACCGTTGAGGAAAGAGGGATTCAGGACCCTTAAAAAGGCAACAGAATAAGATTATTAATTTAGGAAAAAAGATCAAAAACATAGACTACTTTGTAGCCAATAAAAGAACAACTAGAGGGCTTCTGGATGTGTAAAAACTATTTCCTGTGGCCTTTAAGGAGTGAACAGATGCTCATTTACAGAAATATAAGATGGACTTACCCAGTATAAACAGAGGAAGCACATCATACATGAGTCAGATTACAGAAATGGTACTATCTATGTCAGACAGGGTCCTAAAAAGAAATAGCACCTTCTGTCAGGGGAAGGACCAATTTCAGAATCAATGATCAGGACATTTCATCAGGTCCTGGCAGGGATAATGGAGAGGAACTGGATTATGTGAAAAGTGACACTGTGAACAGATGACATTTTTTAGAGGAAGATATGGAGAACCTGAATCCACTAGCAAGAAGAGGAAATGGACAAGGAGGCAGTTGGGCAAGAGGACACGGGAGAGGTGCCAGAGGCAGGAGAGGGAGATCACACTCAAGAAAGAGGCAGGAATTGGGGCCAGTATGGTGCTCATCCAGGAACAGGAACCCAAATTGGTGATCCCGAACTTATCCCGTGTACAGCTCATTAATCTTTAGTTAATAGTACTGTTGAAAGGTCTGTCTTTTATTCCTACAAATAAAGTGAATGACTATTGAAGTAGACCTTTTCAAGATCTTTAGCTGTCTACAACTAGTACTGTATAAACAAGTATAAACAGAGGAAGCACATCAGAGTAGAGTGAGATTACAAAAATGGTACCATCGATGTCTGGCAGGGTCCTAAAAAAGAAGTAGCATGATCTATCAGGAGAAGGTCTGATTTCAGAATCAGTGATCAGGATATTTCATCAAGTCCTGGCAGGGATAATGGAAATGGACAGGATTACATGAGTGATAACACTTGGAACAGACAACATTTTTTAGAGAAAGAAGACTGAGAACCCAGACCCGGACCCATTAGCAAAGAGAAGAAATGGATGGGGGATGGGGGTTGGGTAAGAGGAAAAAGGACAGGCACCAAAGTCAGGAGAGGGAGATCACACTCCAAAGGGAGGCAGGAATGAGGACTACTGAGGAGATCATCAAGGAACAGAAACCCAAATTGGCAATTCTGAACTTATCCCAAGTACAGCTCACTGATCTTTAGTTAATAGTACTGTCAAAAGGACTCTCATTTATTCCTACAAATACAGTGAATGGCTTCATTGCTGATGTAAAACTTTTCAAGTTCTTTTGCCATTTACAACTTTTTGAAATGTTTAAAGATCATTCCTTGTCTCAATAAGCAGTTTGGGAGAACACGGAAACTCTGGGTGTGACGAGATTTGAACACACCAACTTAAAGAAACCCTCAACCTTTTGCCCTTCCATGAACAGCCCTGCTCTTGTCACATACTGCAACTTGGTTAAAAATGAAGATCACAGATTTTTGGTTTTGCAGGCTAAGGATACAATACAGAGCCACCATAATTTATCAAAAGGAGAAAGGAAAGCACAGAATCAACTAAAAAACATGACTGAAGTTCTAATAAAGCCTGCAGACAAGGGGGGCAGTGGTAGTCTGGAACTGGAATGATTATATTACCCAAAGCAATGAGATAATTATAAAATGAGGATATCTACCTGAAATTTAATTATGATCCCAATGAAGAAATTGTGGCAAAGGCTGAACACATTCATTATGTCAGCTATCAGTCAGGATGGATCACAAAAAAGGTCAGCAATATCTTGTGCTTAAGTGCCCTAGAAAGACAGCCTTTTGGTTGCTCTTGATGGTGCACAAGTACACTTGGCCTATGCCAGGCTGATCTACTGTATTTTTGAAAGGTGCAATAACCAAACTCATCTCTAAATGTGTTTGATTTCTTCATAAAGAAACCTGTTCCACTGCTCCAGTCCTATGTACAAAACAAATGATGACCCTCCTATTCTCAAAAGTACTTAGGTTGACCAATATGACTTGCTAGTCACAATCAATGTCAAGATCCTCTATTCCACTATTCTGCATGAAAGGGGAATAGGGGAACTGAATAAAGCTTGGGCAAATCATGAAAGAACACTCTTGGCCTCAACTCATTGTATTATTGGTTTGGCCTGATTTGTCCTGGAGGCAAATTATTTCATTTTTGAAGAAGCTGTCTATGTCCAATGGAAAGGGACAGCGATTGGGGATCCCAGGAGGAGTACTCCATCTATGATGTAGAGAACAACAAGTTTAAACAACACATTAAGATCCAGAAAATATTTATTGATTGTCTAATGATTTGGATTGGAGGAATGGATGCTTTCTTTGAGTTTCTGGAGTAGATTAATAGTACCAACAGCCATCACCGATTTACCCACATGGCCAGTGCATCTGATATTCCATTCTTGGACTTACTAATTTTAAGTAGAATGGCACTCTTAGCACAAAGCTCTATCTGAAGCCTATGGCATGCAATACTTTGTTACTGCATGACAGCTGTCATCCACTGAGGCTGGTAAAAAATATATCAAAAGGACAGTTTTTGAGGGATAGACAGCCCTGCTCTGAACAGATTTTCAAGCTTCATGTAAAGATACGGTGACACAATTTATAGAGATAGATTCCCCACCACAGAAATCCATTCCACCCTGATAAGTGCCAAACAAAGAGATAGAAATCACTGCTGAATGGACAAAAGGAGCTAGCACAAGTTAATGTATCCACCTTTGTAACTGAATATAATGCAGTGGCTCAGAGGATTGATAATAGTATTAAAAAACACTGGGACATCCTCAGAATAGATGGGAAATTCAATGCTATCACAACAAAAATACCATGGATTACCTCTACAAGAGGAGCAAGTCTTTGTGACACATTAGTCCATGCCAGTCTTTAGAAACTGGCATCCCCTTACACCTGGCTTTCTAAACCATCAGTTGGAAATTATAAGTGCAGACACCATGTAAATGGCACCAATACCATTACTATAAAGTCTTTCAACCACCCAAGATTGGTGCAAAATCAGAGATTAAGCAATTTATTAATAGTAGCTCAGTTGGGCAGTGTACCTGTTGACTTGCCCTTGTGGCTTAGGATATGTAGACCATAGCAAAAGGGCCCTCAAAATGAGGGTGGGGGGACATAAAACTGCAATTCAAGTGGGCAACCAGGAACTATCAGGAGGTGGGACATCAATCTATGGTAACCCTCAGACACTTGGGAATAGAAAATGTTAAGTTAAGAGTTTGTGTAACTGAACTCAAAAAAGAGATTTCAGCTGTGTGAAGAACCTCAAAAAATAGACTTCACCAGTATGAAACTTTCTGGATTGCAACTTTGAATATTTTGTCTCCACAAGGGCTGAATGATGACATACCTCTTCATGCATTTATCTGATGCTTGACTGTCATACCGGACCTGCGCTGTTTTTCACTAAGCTTCAAGTGATACTGTTTTTTGCACTTCTATTTGCACTTTCTGGAACTCTACTCCTTTTTCACACTCTATTTATGTATGTATTTATCAGATTATATGTCCTTCACTATATGAATTTTAATGCAGTCACTGTTCAAACTATCTCTTTTAGAGACAGTCTTTAAAGCGTCATTCTTTACCGTGGCGATTCATGCTCTGAGGATGATGTCGAGCAAACATCAAAATTGTTATAGCAGGTGTGACCAACTGTGGCACTGGCCAGCATGCATGGATGTGTGGGGACACCTCTATTCATTATTTTCTGGTCTGTTTTAGTCTGCTTCATTACTTCTAGTTCTGCAGCTGTGAGCATAGCTCGCTGTTTACAAGACTTGGCAACTATTAAGTAACTAGTCTACACCGTCAGCTGAAGCTGCTCTAGCCTTTTATGGAAATTAAGTGTGGTGATAAGCCAGCTTTTTACTACCTACTGCGTTGCACAGAGATTACCATTAAAGCCGACACCTGATCAGTACAGATGTACGAAGTGCACTCGTTTTTTTTTTTGAAATTGCATTTTATCCCTCCTTCGCTCTCCAAGTACCGCTTCTTCAGGAGTCCCAATGAAGGACTTGTCCCCACTCCTCCACCTACCTGATTCTGCAGTCCATACCCCATGGAGCCATGGATAATCCCCCCAGGTGGGGACAAGGTGTGGGGGAACACCCCGACAATCAGCTTTCATCGGGAGACCCCAGGACCAGGCAGGCGGGAGCAATCAGGAGTCTGCCTCGAGGCTCCATCTACCCAGAGCTCGAAGAGTTGTTTTCCCTTTTCTTGTGGATAGTGGCACATGCCCAATGTCAAGGCATCACTGCCTGACGTCACCACTCCCCCCCAAGCATCAGCTCTATGCTTGCTGAGCCTCAAGCCTCTGCTAGAGGCTGGTCAAGTGCCGAGAAGGGACCCACCCCTCCCTCCCAGGAGAAGAGAGCTGTCCTCCAGACACTCAATCTTCTCCCTCCCCTGCTGACCCCCGATGGCCTGGGTTCATTCCTGAACCCAGGTCACTGGTGTGGAGTGAGGTGTGGCATCCAGTGCCTCAACCCTCAGGGCCACTGGGCCAGCTGCGAAATGCACTAATTTCATTCTGCCTATAATTTTGCAAAATTCGTGCATTTCACGAAATATTTTGCGGGTGCGAAATGCAAAACTCCACTGGTGAAACCGTGCATTTCACCTGCAACCAGCAGAATTTCACTACTCTGTGGAAAAATCCCACCACTCATGGGCAAAATTCAGCATTTCACGGGAGAAATTTGTGATTTTGCTGGTGGAATTTTGTATTTTGCACCGGCAAATTTCACGGGAGAAATGTGCAAATTTTGTGAAACATTTGCTCTCCATCAGAATTTTGCTGGTGAAATGCAATTTTGCTGCAATACTATTGGTAAGATCTTGTTTGCTTATTTTGTCCTGTACAATGCTGACTTGCTACTCCACTAACTAGAGTCACTTTTGCTCTGGGACATTGATTATGCTCCATGGTAAGTGCATGTATACCTACCTTTCTGTGAGCTTCCTCCATTTCTGTACTGTGCTTCTGATTTTTGGGTTGAGGTCTGAGAGTGCCCTCAACTGTGGTTGAATTGCACCAGTTTTTGTTTTCAGTAGGCAGTCCTGGTATTTATCAGTGTTTTTCTTTGAGTTAAAAAGTCTACCCACACACAGACAGCTGACTGCTTTTCCTTTCTGGATGAGATCAGGAATGACATTACCTATACTGCAGAACAGATCGGTCAACTGTTATCTGGCCTCTAGACTTCCACTTCAAACAGTCAAGTAGATACACAGATTTTGGAAAATTAACATAAAAAGAAATTCCATTTCAAACTGCATATGCCTTCACTCTTTCAATATTGGCACAATAAGCACATTCCCAGAGGACTCCGAATACAGAAGCATCCTTCTTTTGGAGTAGATGATGAGAAGTATATCACTGACTGGGAAAACATATTAAATAAATGCAATCATGATCTGATGCTCCTGATGATAAAAGAAATCAAAGAAGGAAGCTGACAAAGCAGCTGCAGAGATTGCAGTATTAGAGTCTAAACTTGCTAAAAAGTTCCCTGCTAGTGAGCTGAATGTACTTAAGGAGAGAAGAGATGCTCTTTCACAGAAATATAAGATGGAACTTATGCAGTATAAACAGAGAGGACATATCAGAGATGAGGGAGATTACAAAAATGGTACCATCAGTGTATGGCAGGGTCCTAAAAAAGAAAATAGCACCATCTATCAGGGAAAGGACCAATTTCAGAATTGATGGTTAGAACATTTCATCAGATCCTGGCAGGGATAATGGAGAGGAACAGGATTATGTGAGAGACAACATTGAGAACAGACAGAGGAAGAGATGGAGAACCCAGACCCATTAGTAAGAAGAGGAAATGGATGAGGGGGTTGGGCAAGAGGACACAGGAGAGGTGTCAGAGGCAGAAGAGGGAGATTGTACTCCAGAAGGAGGCAGAAATGGGGACCAATGAGGAGATCATCCAGGAACAGGAACCCGAATTGGTGTTCCTGAACTTGTCCCAAGTACAGCTCACTAATCTTTAGTTAAAAGTACTGTCAAAAGTATTGTCCTTTACCCACTCAGCACCCATGCTCTGGAATAAGCTCCCCACTGCCCTGCAGGCTTCTGAATCCCTGGGATCATTCCCAAAAGGGCTCCGAGAGCACCTGCTGGAAAACAGCAGCTGCACCTGGCTCAACTGATCAGGAATCCAGATCTATGTCAAGGGAATGTTACAAGCCCCCTGCACCATCTGTTTGATGCACCAAGGACTTGCGGCATCTGCAAGTGTTTCAAAAATAGGGCCCCTATTCTGTTAAAAAATCCTATGTTGAGGGCTTACCATCGGGAGAGATCTGCTGAGATCTGCTGGGTCAATGGTTCATAGTTAAGATGTTCCAACTTCCAAGTGGTCCAGATTTTTGGTGATTTTAGTACCTAAATACCAGATGGCCTGTTTATGCCATTTAAAAGGGAAGATTCTTTTTAACTGCAGTGTGGGGGAATAATTATAGAGCAGTACCTCTGTTTTGGAGGTATTTAGTTTGTACCCTGCAAATCACCAAACTCCCAAATATTTTCCCACCCCACTGGGATGGAATCCTCTGGGGAGGTTACTGTTAGTAGTATATCATCAGCAAAAAGTGATATTTTATAGTGTCTGCCTCCCACAGGAATCCCTTCTACCACAGGGTTCCATCATATTACCACTTCTGAAGTCTCTAGATAAAGGGCAAACAGATGCAGGAACAGTGGGCACCCCAACACATGCCTCTGGAGAGAAGGAAAGGACTTGAATGGAAACCACCTCATTTAAACTATGCCTGGGCTGGGCCATATATAGCCTGAAGGATCTGAATAAATTCCTGAGGAATTCCAAAGTGTGACAGCATATCCCACAGAAATGACCAGGCCCCCCATTCAAAAGCTTTTTCTGCATCCAGACTCAGTAGTGCCAGAGGAATTTGCTGGGTTATCATATAGTCAATTAGATGGAGGTTTCATCAGATGCTGTCATGAGTCTGTCTTTGTCATGTGAAACCTATTTGGTCTGGGTCTATTAATTTGGGGAGAAGGTGTTCAAGTCTTCTGGCCATCATGGACATATAAATGTTGCAGTCCCAACTGAGCATAGATATTGGTCTATATGAAATAGGATATTGGGGGTCTTTTGTGGGATTCAATATTGCTGTTAGAGTTGCATATTTCCAAAAGGGAGGGAAATGATCTCCCTTCTGCATTTCCCTGTAGGCTCTGGTAGAATGCATTCATGGAAAGTTTTGCAAAATTCAGTGGGATAACCATCTGGTCCAGGGGCTTTATGGGTTTTTGAATATATAAAAAATGATTCAATTTTCAATGTAGTTATAGGGTGTAATAAAATGTGGGCCTGGGATTCAGTTAAGTGGGGCAGGGAGAATTTGCAGAGATAGGCTTCTATCTGACCAGGAGAGGCTTGAGTGTCTGAGGTGTACAATTGTTGGTAGTACTTAGACATCACTGTTCTAATTTCCTTGGGCCTAGAGAGAAGTGAACCTGTATTAGAGATACAGACATCTTTCAACCTTAATCTGGCAAATCTGTTTCTGGGAGCCTGGTTGGAGTAACACATTAAGATCTGGAAAAGATTTATCAATGACTGTCTGATGACTTGGACTGGAGGGATGATTGCCTTCTTTGAGTCCCTGGAGTACATTAATAGTACCAGCAGCCCCCTCAAATTTACCCATATGGCCAGTACATCTGAAATTCCATTCTTGGAATTATTAATTCTTTTTGTTTTCTTTTTTTGTTTGTTTTGTTCCCATGACAAGGAGTAACAGACAATCAAAAACATATTACAACCATCTTCATGGCTTACATTTTGTCCATTGTACATGTGGGGTTTCTAGAATGCACTGAAACATATAGAACAATATTTCATCCTCAATCAGATATGCTGAATTATTAAATCTTTATAATAGTATTATAAATATTATTAAGTCAGGACTAAGAAACATATTCAATAATCATCCCTTATATCACAGCTAAGACTCCCCATTATTCTTCATATTTGCCTTCCCCATCATATAATCACCAGTTTATTGTAAGTAACGTAGTACCTGTCTGGAACTAAAAATCTTACTAAAATTATTCCATATCTTTTCAAACATTCCACATCTTTTCTCCAGTATATAATGGACCTTTTTCATCTTATATATTTCAATGGGCCTCTGCAACCAGAGTAGTGTTATGCTTGTGCAACTGGGATAACAGTTTGGCCATTTGCACACTCTATTCCATGGGGAGTTACCACCCTGTAGGGGTACCAAAGGTAAGGAGCCTTCAAAGAGGGTTCCACCCCTAGAAGTGCCACAGGAAAGATTCCCTTGGCTAAAGGTACCTTAGAAAGGAGCCCCAAAAAGAGTGTTGAGCAGTAAATTTTAACTATGAGATTGAGAGCAGATTAACAGCAATGAGACAGCTTAAAGAAATAAATGAGATGTGCAGGTTATCAGGATTGCACTGATGACATAAGGGGCTTCCTAAGGATAGAGAAAATGGCATGTAGGGCTACCATCCATCTTCATCCAACAGCAGAAACCTCCTTAAGGAAACTAGGGAATATACTATTTTCACAACTAACTAGATATTATGACCTTTGGCAAGGAGGAGAGGAAAAAAAACCTTTTAAAGGAGGAAACCTCTGGGGATCCAAGGCCTAGGTCACCTAGCCTCTAGGCTTGAGATATTTTATTTAGTGACAGCCAGGCTACTAAAATTTAGAAGACCAGTGAAATGGTGGAATATTCCAATGTGGTGGGAAAAGATCTCACTCTGTCCCTCTAACAGGAATGCCTTGAAAGGTTGTGAGTGAACTCCCTATGAGAACTACCAAGGCAGGAGGAGGAGAGTGACAACTGCTGAGGCACTCAGCCAGCCTACCAATCTAAGAACAAACTGGGTGAACCAGAGGTGGACATAGAGAGAATAATCTTTGAAGGTGCTATGGTGATGTGATAGCCAAAGGAATCCTCTTGGGCTTAAGAGCCCCATACCTTGGCAGCTAAAGTCTTATGTTCTGCATCAAGAGGTGCACCATATTGTGGCAGGCTAAAGCTCCACCCAGAACACAGACATTCCCACTATGAGCCAGATGACAAGGACCCTGCTCAAGGTTCACATTCTCAAGATGTGGACTTCATGAGTGCAGAGCAAGACTGTCAGCTTACAGGGCAAGCCCTGAGCCAGAAAATGTAATGGACATTGTTGGCATGCCTGCAGTTTATGAATGACAGCATGAATCAACTTTGAAGTGCTAGATGGCAGGAGGCTGGATGAAGCCAGTGGCTGTAGATTAGGTAGCAGGTTAGTGATGAGGAGTCCAGGCAAAGCCAGCAGCCTAGGTGAGGTAGGAGGCTGCAGTGCGAGCCACCATTCAGAGGTTTGATAGTAACAGCAACCAGCAGACAGCAAGACAATCAATTCCATTAATGAAACCAAATTAATGGTGACATGGAAGGCAGGTGCTTAGGTAGCGAGAGGCTATGATGCCACTGATTTAATCAATGAGATTTGCGTAATTGAATTGATGAGGTTTAGCAGATGATTGCTATGGTTTCAGCATAAATAGTGAATTGATATAATTGGCATGAACACCTGAAATACCATTAAAGGGGACAGGAATTAAATACTTATGTGCAGCTGTTTGAAATGTCTCTGTTTTCATAAATTATATGAATACATCAAAATGATCCCTATTAAACTGTGTCTGAGTAGAAGCTGTAACTGTCAGTTGTGTTTTGTATTGTTTTCTTTGTGAGGACAACATTCTGTGCAATTCCTTTCATGGAACCAAGAATTTGGAGTTTTTTACTATGCCACATTATGGTTCAGAAATGTGAGCATGAACTTATCAGTACAGTGCCCAAAGTTCTGAAACCATAATGTGACATAGTCAAAACTCCAAATGTCTTGGTTCCATGAAAGGAACTGCACAGAATGTTGTCCATGCAAAGAAAACAATACAAAACACAACTGACAGCTTCAGCTTGTCTTCAGGCATAGTTAAATAGGAATATGTTAGAGGTATGACTATAATTTATGAAAATAGAGACATGTCAAACTGCTGCATATAAGTAATCAATTCCTGTCCCCTTTAAGGCAGAATTAGGTTATTCCAGTAAGGAGCATTTGAAAGGCAGTAAGTATTTGCAATGCAGTAATGAAATGCAATAAATATCTTGAAAGCCATGTAGGCTGAGAGGTGAATGTAGGTATGCATGGATAACTGAAAAGCTATGTACACAAAGGAGCAGGGAAAAATCTTATAGGTTACATAAAAGCATGCTCCTGCTACTTGGAGCCACGATGCCCCACTGTGGCATCACAGTCCCCCACCATGGGAATAACAGGGAAGCCACAAGCTGAGCACCATGAGACCAAGCAATAACTGTATTGTTGGTACAGTAGGAAACCCCCAAAATAGAGGTGCTTTTACAGGCAAGGTCCTAGTTAAGGATAGAGCTATATGATAGCAAGCTGCCAGAGTAATGTAAGCAAGCTGAAGCAAAATAATGACTAAAAGGTTCAGAATAGTCAAAATGAGAAACATACTGCTAAAATGCCTGAAGCTCTAAGCCATGACAGTATAGTAATACAGCAACATAAACATACTAGAGCAGCACAAATATTGAAAGCTGGGAGTAGTAGCTGCCTGACTGAGCTAACACTGAATGAATTGAGTAGAGCACACTGAATGAACTGAGCAGAGCTGCTGAACAACAAACACAGCACAGCAGGGAGTAGCAGATAGCTGGAAGTAGGATGAAGCCTGGACCAGGTGCAAACAATTAAGGTGGAAAAGTAAGGAGACAGCAGAGGCAGGGAAAATAGCAGTTTGAGCTGCAGCATACAGATAACAATTGCAGGTAAACTGAGGAATTGCTAAAAGTATGAAAAATAAATGGGATGACAGAAAACTGGAAAAGCTCAAAAGAAATAAACAAAATCAAACACAGCACAGGTGCCAGAGGGAGCAGAAACAAACAACTGGGAAGGAAGCACAGACAGACAGTAGCCAGAGGCAAATACTGACCTAGAAGCAGGGCAAGCACAAACAAGGCAGAGAGTACAGCACAAGCCAGCAGAAATCCAAGCACAAGGGAAGGTAGGAGGCAAATGCAGCAGAAAGGGGTGGGGGACAGAGCCCAGGGAGAGGTCAGACAGAGCCACTGACCACAAAGAAAAAGTGCTTCAGAAGAACACTGGGAGGAACTGCTTATATAGCTCAGGAAGGGGGCATGGCTGGTTGCTTCACCCAATTGAACTACAGGCAATAGCCTTTCAAATATCAACCATGAAAATTATCCAAGTATTAAACTGGGGGGGATGAGCCCTTCCATTTCATTAGGATACATTTATGGGCATTAACAATTCCCAGCAATGCTAAGCGAGACTTATAAATGTTATCATTCCCTTCTGAATAACAAAAACTGAGTGGTAAACATACCTTATTTCTCTGAAGTCTGATCATGGTTATTTTAGATAATACATCCACAATTTTATCCCCAAATTCATCTAACTTGTGACATTCTACAAACATATGTTCAAATGTACCGATCTTTAATATATAGCTAGACCACATGTTTGAGAATTTGGGATTCATTAAATCAAGTCTATGTGGGGTGTAATAGGTCCAATGAATCAGGTTAAAATAGATCTGCAATAGTTTAGAAGATATAATGCCCAATTTGGGTAAATTAATAACTTGTGCCCACACTTGTTCAGATATACTACCAGTAAGGACTTATTAATTCTTAAGCAGGATGGCACTCTCAACACAAAACTCTATTGGAAGCCTATGGCATGTAATACTTTGTTATTGCATGACAGCTGTCATCCAATGAGGTTGGTAAAAAACATACTGAAAGGACATTTTTTTAGGGCCAGATGGATCTGCTCTGAACAAACAGATTTTCAAGTCTCATGTAAAGATATGGTGACACAGTTTAAAGAGAGAGGTTACCCCACTACAGGAATGCATGCCTTCCTGATAAATGCCAAACAAAGAGTTAGAGATGCACTATTGAGCAGATGAGAGGAGCAAGCGGAAGATAGTACCCACTTTCATAACTAAATACAATCCAGTGGCTCTGAGAATTGGCAGTATTATTGAAAATCATTGAGATATTATCAGAACAGACCAGAAATCTGATGTAATTACAATAGAAACACTACAGACTATCTGAACAAGAGGAACAAGTCTTCAAGACACATTAGTCCATGCCACTGTTTAGAAACCAGAATCCCCTCACACCTGGCTTCCTAAACCACTGGTTGGAAATTATAAGTGCAGACTCTGTGTACGCTGTGCCGATACCGTTAGTGTGAAGACTTTCAACCACCCAAGATCAGGAGCAAAATCTGAGATTAAAGACTTTATTAATTGTGGCTCAGTTGGGGTGGTGTGTCCATTGATTTGCTGTTACAGATTAGTGTAGATAGCCCTTACCAAAAGAGCCCCTCAAAATGATGGTGGGGGAAACATAAAACTGCAATTTAAGGTGGCAACCAGGAATATGCAATGGCCAGGCACTATCAAAAGGGTGGGACATCATCTGTGGTAACCCACAGATTCCTAGGAAGAGAAAAAGTTGAGTTGGGAGTTCATAGAGGTGACCTCAGAAAGAGATTTCACCAGCGTGAAGCTTTTTGGGATTGTGACTTTGAATACATTGTCTCCGCAAGACTGAAGGATGAGATACCTCATCCCATATTTATCTGATTCTTGACTGTTATACCAGACTTGAGCTGTTTTTTGTTACTTGTTCCTATTCCTTTTGCCCCCTTTCCCCTGAATGTGTAGATTGATCCATCATTTTAAGCTTTCTGAGTGATACTGTTTTTTGTACTTCTATTTACACTTTCTGGCACGTTACTCTTTTTTCACACTTTATTTATTATATGTATTTATGAAAGAACGAAACCCATACTTGTGTTTATAAAAAAATTGTATTCAATAATGTACCCTTAACAGATCTAAGTTTAATGGGAATTTGATAAACAGAGACTAAATCAGTTAAAGGAAACAAAACAGAGGAAAAATAGATTTATAAATCAAACAGCCAAAACAATAATCAACTCTATCTTTTGGAGACAGTCAACCTAATTGTAAGTAAAGATCGCAATGATGGGTTCAGTAAGGAACATACAAAACAAACTGACATATATAACTATATTTAACTGATAAAACATTAAACTCTTTACAACCTAAATTAAAATAAAGATATGACACATAATCAATGTATGGAAGCAAAGGACCTATTGCAATGAATTTTCTAGTTTCCAGTGAAAAAAGGATCTAAATTTATAAAGCATACCCAGTTTCTGATTAATGATATTACTAACCAGTTTGACCTGCAGAGAATAAGTTAAACCTGGATCAAGCAAAACTCCTAAATATTTAAATTGGTTTACTTGTTTTAATCACAGCACCCTCCAAATCTTAAAGTAACAAACTTGGACTATCCTTCAACATTGCAGATGTACCAAATAACATTGACTTTGTTTTCTTAGAATTCAAAATCATTGAATTATTTAAAAACCAGGAACAAACATCCCTAAAATCATGTTCAAGAGCAATTAACAACTCAGACAATGAGCTAGCTTGGGAAAGAATAATCACATTATTAGCATACAAAACGGAATCACAAGTATTACGTTGTAAAGGCAATTGATTAACAAATAAAAAAAATAAGTGGCCCATAATGGACCCCTGAGGAACACCACATCTTATGGGAGAAACCTGAGACTCTATACATACAATATTGATGTGCTGTAAATGAGTCATTAAATAATCCCTAACCCATGCAATAACATTATTCAAAAAATCAATAGCATCTAATTTAGAACAAACCAAGTCATGCTTAATTAAATCATATGCCTTGGTCAGGTCCACAAACACCACCCCAGTCATAAGGCCATTTTCAAAGCCCCTTGAGATGGTGTCTGTGAACCTGACCAGTACCATGATTCCTACAGAATCCATGCTGTTGGGGACACAACACATAAGAGGTATCCAAAAATATCTTTACCTGATTAGCCAGTATCTTTTCCAACATTTTGCTCAATGGATTCAATATAGAAATGGGTCTGAAGTCTTCCAAGAATACAGCATGTGACGTCTTAGGAATGGGAACTACGCTTGCACATTTCCAATCAGATGGAAATTGACAAAGCAACAAAGATAAGTTAAAAATATAACAAAGTGGATCAGCAATATATGGGATAACTGACTTTAGAAACCTTGCATCCAATCTACCTCTATAATCACTAAATTTATCAGGCAAAGTACACAAAAGTTTAAAAAATTTCCTGCTTCTTAATCTCCTTAAAATAAAATTTAGGTCTCCCATCCTGCATATCTTTTCCCTTTATATGGCTGGTAGCACCAGGATACCTACCTCAGTGCCACCAAACACCAGCCCAACACTGGGGCACCTAATCCCCAACATCAGAATGTCCCCCTACAATAAGGAAAACTGTCACTTGTTTTTTTTTTACTCTGTAAAAAAAAAAATGGTCCCTCACTGATCTAAACCTCTACACACACCCCACCCACACCACCCTGACCTCCCACTCACCACCCACCACCCCATACCCTATCACACCCCGTACACTCTTACCCACAAACACTAGCCTGACACTGGGGTGCCCAGTCCCCAGTGTCAGAATGTCCTCTTGCAATAAAGGAAAATATTACTCATTGTTTGTTTTTTGCCCTGTAATAAAAGAAAACAGCCCCTCATCAATCTGACACCACCACATCCTCCACACTTGCCTCCCCAATGTCCCACTCAGAACCCAGCACCCCACACCCCCACGCCCCCTCACCTGAATATGTCACAGGACGTGTTTCTGCCTAGCTTAATGAGAACAGCCATTCATCTGCATTCTCAGCATGAGAACAACAGGACTTTCTTAAATTCTGAAGCTGCAGTTGGAGTCATATTGCTGGCTTCAATTGAAGCAGTGAACTAACAATCCCCTGCTCTCTCTGTCTCTGCCGCCATCTGTCTGTCTGTCTATCTATCTGCCTATTTAGTGGACTGGGGTTCCCACCCCAGGTACCACTTCCTTCTCCCTCCTCTCTTCCCATGTCTACTTTATTATTTTTATAAGTGGACCAGCATGCCCAGTCCTTGTACCTCTTCACTTCACACCCTTCCCTCCAGGTTGCCTGCCCCTGTTCCCTTTATATGGCTGGTGGCAGCAGGGCGCCCACCCCCATGCTGCCATACATTAGCCCGACACTGGGGTGCCAATCCCCAGTGTCAGAATGTCCCCCTGCAATAAAGAAAGTGGTCCTTCATTGTTGTTGTTGTTTCTTTAACCTGAAAAGAAGAAAATGGTCCCTCATGATCTGACCACCTTCACACCATCACCCCACCCTGATCTCCCACTCAGCACTCACCAACCAGCATCCCAGCATACACCCCCACTCATCTGAACATGTCCCATGACAAGCATAGCCAGAGGAGCCATTCACCCATGTTCTAAATAGGAGAACAGCAGGACTTTCTTGAATTTTGAAGCCACAGCTGCAGTCATGCTGCCAGCTTCAGTTGAAGCAGCAAGCTAGCATTCCCTTACTCTGTCTCTGTTTTTGTCTTTCTTTTGCTCTGTCTCTTTATCTGTCTGTTTGCCTGTCTGTCTGTCAGTCTGTTTGTCTATCTGTCTATCTATCTATCTATCTATCTATCTATCTATCTATCTATCTATCTATTAAAATAACTAGCAAACTGGGGTGCCCACCCCCCGATACCACTTATTTCTCCCTCCTCCACTACAGGTTGTTGGTTCCACCCCCCCTTCCCCATGTATACTTTATTATTATTATTATAAGTGAACTGGGGTGTCAACCCCCAGTACCACTTTACTTCACCCTTCTTCCCACGAGGTCACCTGCCCATTCCTTTTATATGCCTGGTGGCACCAGGGTGCCCAGCCCCAGTGCCACAGAACACTAATCCAACACTGGGGTGCCCCATCCCCAGTGTCAAAATGTTACCCTGCAATAAAAAAACTGTCCTGTGTTGTTTTGTTTTTTTCATTACCTGTACAAAAGAAAATGGCCCCTTGCCAATCTGACCCCCCACGCACAACCTCCCATCCATCCCACCCCAACCTCCCACACAGCATCCACCACCCCCACACCCCCTCACTCACATAAACATGTCTCATGCTGTAGAGCCACACTCCAATCAAAGATATCTTGTTGCTGGAACTAGTGAGTACATTATGAGAAAATAAGGTAAGTCCAGTTTAATATATTTCAGTGGGGTTTGAACTTTTCTTTATAACTTCATCATTTTTTTAACACTTTTATACCAAATTTTCAACATGGCCTTTTTGGGAACCCACTTCATGACCAAGGGAGGCGAAATAATGCAACTGTGGTCTGAAAGGTGATTCTGCAGTCACTATATAAAATCATCTTTTGGACAGAATTTAAAAATTTTCACTGCCTTTGTTCATGAGGTGGGGTCATAAGAAAGCTATACTGAAAATCCAGAGTCAAAACATTCAAAAATGACAAAGTTATGAGCCTATGTTGAAATGTTTCTACATATGCTCATAACTCTGGTCATTTTCAATATTTCTATACCAAATTTTCAATATAGCCATTTTTTAACACCACCTCATGAATGTGACAGTTATCATTTGTTTGATCCTGGCCAAAATGTGTTTCACACCTGTGGCACAGAATGACATTTCAGCAGGCATTTGAACATTTTCACCTACCAGGTCCATGAGGTGGGGTCATCAGAAGGCTATGCTGAAAATTTGGTGTATAAATATGATAAAATTACCAAGTTATGACTGAACATTGCATTATTTCAACTTTCACTTGTAACTTTGGTAATTTCCTATATTTTGACACCAAACTTTCAACATAGCCATTTTATCACACCACCTCATAAACATGACAGGTGTCACTTTATAAATCCTGGAGGAGATGTGTTTTCACACTTTTGGTGTGAAATGATATTTCAGCTAATCTACTATAAATGCCACATGTTATGTTTGTAAGGGGAGTCATAAAACAACAGTCTTGAAAATTTGAGATCAGAATTAAAAAAAAAACTATAATTGTTACAAACATTTGTGTGCAGTGCCAGTCTTGACCCCCAGCAGGTATTCTTTGGTATGCCATTCCAGTGAGCTGCATTTGGAGGTGAGCTCAGTGACCCAGTGGGATGGAGTGAGTGGGAGGATGGTGCTAGTATGTGAAACCCCCATCTAGTCAAGGAATGAAAGCTGCAGGGTTGCCCACAAGGACCCAGGTACCGTATAGTGAAAACAAGACTTCTCTTGACGTAGGGTTCTGCATGTCTGCACCCATGGGTGGCCGAGGGCTCTGTGCATTGCCTGACAGATGGACTCTTTCCCTTGTGCATCTGTATGTGTGGCTACCTTAAAGTGCAGGAAACAGAGAGCCCTGCATGTCCACAACCCACCAGACAGCCCCATGAATTCTTAGCATCCATTGCTGCACAGAACTGTAAGGCCTGCAAGGGGCCAAGATCTTCCATAGATAGATATAGTCATCCCTCTCTTCCCTTGGGCCCTGCACATCTGCATGTCTTCATGCAGGTCCCAAAGGGACCTGTGTGAATGAGGATACAATTCCAATGTCTCAAAAGAAAGGAAATTATTGGCAAAAAAAACTGTGGTAATGCACCAGTTAGGGTTCAGATTAATGCCACAATAGTAAAGAAATGTGTCATTAGAGTTTCCAACCCTAACTCCCCACCCCTCAAGCACCAAAATGAAAAAATATTAGGGATTTGGATCTCCGCAGTCATGGCGAATCAGTGGTGGGGTCTTCCTTGGAGCTGTCATCCCTAATGCCTGCCCCGTTCCCTGAGCAAACAATGTCAGACATGATTTCTGTTCTTCACACAGGACCCTGTGTGAAGAAAGCTACTTCAGATTGTAAAAATACAGGTATCTCCACTCAGTGATGGTCAGTCAGCACTTCAAAACAATTAGACTACAAAAACATCCTTATCAATCAATGTAGCTTCTGGAATCTGGCAGGTTTTTTAAAACATCTCAAAACAGGCCCACCACACCATGATATTCACAACTTGTTTTCTGACATGAACAGGGGAGCAGTATCAAATATAATTTCCTGTTGTTGGTCTAAGCTTGGTGCTGTACAAATTGCTTATCAGCACCCAAAAGCATCTGGCTTTCCACTTAACCACAAAAACAGTAAACATTAGGAGAGCCCCCAGACTTCAACATATCAACCCAGAAGTGCTGACCAACCTCCACTGAGTGGAGATACCTGTGTTTTTTCAGCTTGAATTGTACTGTACCTCAGGGTATAATGTACTCCATCACATGTGAGCCACCTAGTTTTGTGTGTTTTATCTACAACAGATTGATTTGGCAACATGTGGTGAGACATAATTCTCTACCTTTGAAGAGTGTGTCAGTATGAGACACTGGCATGGAACTGTACTTTGTGCTTTGGACAGGAGGCTATGGGCTGGGGCAAGGGATGAACACTAAGGCTGACAACCCCAAGGAAAGCCCAGACCCAACCACTGATTCATCAAGACTCCAGAGACCAAAAACCCTAATGTTTTTCCTTTTGCTGCTTTGGGTGTTGGGGTGGAGAGTTAGGGTTGGAAACTCTAATTCCGCATTTCCATACTTTTGTGGTGTTAACCTGAACCCTAGCTGGTGCGTTAATGCAGTTCTTTTTTTTTTACAAAGGATTTATATATAAATATGTATGTAGTAAGCGGGTGTGCATGCTCACTAGAGCATGTAAAGCTAGTCAGGGTGCTGTCATGTACACCTTGAAAAAGACTTGATGGCAAAAAGTTGGTGATGTGTATATGACTGTGTACTTCCAGGCTGGGATCCTGTGGATGTATATTTGATTCATTTAGTGGCCATGGAAGAGATGTAACTCATAATAATTGTTACTTTAATTGTGCCACCATTTGAAATCTCTATAATAAATTATCTAAAGTGTTGGACAGACTTGACAGAAGACTTCTTTGTTGAAACCATTGGAAGTGAGGCAGTTGTCGGGGCCTGTGAAGATACAGAGGTACAGGGTAAGTATCTGATCTTTCAAAATTATCTCCACACTAATGAGTTGGAATTTAAGGTTGTGCCTCTCAGTCTTCCACATTGTAGAAGGGAATAGAGGCAGTCTACTGTGATAATATTTTAAATAGACCTAGTATTTGTGAGTAGTTGGAAAATTCTGAAACACTATTGGTTTGTGTACAGTTTGTGTTTATATTTCTGATTTTATGTAAGCAGTACTTCAAAACAAGTAATACGTCTTTATAATATGTATAATAATAAACATAATTCTGGCATGAAAGCATTCTAGACTTAATATATGACTGCTACATTGCTGTTACACTTCAAAAAAAACACAGAACATCAAAAATATGTATTTTGTTGCCGAAGATATTAGAGTTTGTTCTTGCAATGAATAAACACTCTCTTTTCTAGTTTATTACGTGTCTCATTTTATGTCCTCAGTGTATAGAAGTAAACAGTTTCATTATTTTGTAATGTTATGGTTCTTGAAAAATTAAACATATACTTTAAACTTGAATCGTCCCAAAGGTAGATACCAGAAGCAGGAAATGAAGCAAGACCCTGCACCTCTGATATCTATCTATTTAATAAGTATAACAGGAGAGTTACAGAAGCTGAAATAAATTCTAATTAGCCTTTTGGCTTACATAATTTAGGACTGCTATTGTTGGAGTGACTGGTGTTATCTACTAATGAAACAATATTTTATATAATGTATGTCTCCTTTGAAGAATTTTCCCAATGTTTTTAAAACTTTACAGTACACAGATAACAGGGGTATTCAAGGAGTACATTCATTATGAACAGGGTTGCCTGCACTAATGTCTAATAATGTATCAACATGGCTTTAAACAAGCTTCTTTAGAAATTGAATCTAATTAACTTCCATGATCAGTGAAGCTTCAAATGCACAATTGTTGTAAACTAGAACACAAGCAAAAGACTATAATGAGTTCCTTTAATATGTCATTACAGAACATTAAAAATGTGTACTGTATATTCTTTATAGAGCATCTGCTCCTCTTAAGCTAGCCTTAAATCACAGCACTTAAGTAACATTCCATTTACAGTTGATGTACTGCCTTCCCTTGCCACATCACCAAATAATGCTGTGACAATATTGTGGCTAAAATTGTTGATAATGCCAAGGTCATGACTCTGATTTGGATGAAGTTCATTATAATTGTATGGGTTTTATTTATTTTATTTGTTTATTGATTGGGAAATAACATTTGAGTTAAGAGCTCTTTTACAAAGGTTCCACGTCCAGAAGACAAGATAAACAGATACAATGGTACATTTTAACATTGACAGAGAACATGACTGTCTAACACATGAATTCTAGCTGGGCTTGATCAGTTGCAAAAGGTTGAAATTACAGGCAGATTACACATTGCATGTAAGAGAGGTAAACAATTAATAGCTGCCTTGGTTCAGGCATTGTCACAAGAAACAAGTACATAATTCTTACATGATAGTTACGGAATAAATTTTAGAGGAAGAGGGGAGTGGGGGATTGGAGATAATCAAGCTGCATCCTGGAGAAAGTATTGGAAAGACTGGCACTAGGAGACAACCAGGGGAAAAAAGTAGGGCCAGTATGGGTGACGAAGACAACAGTGAGGTGGTGAGGAGAAAGATGAAAGACAGGAAAATAGAAAACAGGACAGGGGTAATAGTAATAGTATTGAGGTTGCTTAAGGAAGGACATAAGGAGAGGGGGCAGGGAAGAAAGTGTGGGGGGGGGGACCAACTTGCAGTGGATCAAAACCCCAAAAAGGGTGGGATAAGGAAGGCAGATTTCCCAACAAAGGAGCTGCTTTTTGTAGAAGCCAAGTGCCATTAAGAGAGGGGGAAGAGTGCACCCTGTATAACTGCATTCACAAGTACTAGTATTGGTTAGTGATTGCTTCAGGTCAAGTTTAAAAGAAGAAATGTTCTTACCATTGATTACTAGGGCTGAGAGTTCATTTAGCAAGAGGGGAGCCCTGTATGCAAATGAGCGCTGGCTGAGAGATGTCCTCATGAAGGGGACACAAAGGGTGCCTCGGACTTTGCCCCTAGTGTTATACTTCTGCTGTGCCAGTAGGATGAGTTGCTGGATGCTGGGGGTGCAAGGCCTAGTTGGGCTTTTTTAACTAGCATGCAAGCCTGGAATTTAATCCAGCCACTGCGTGATAACCAGTTAGTCTGTTTGTAAAGGGTGCATGTATGGGTAAGTTTATCTGCCCCAAGTACTAGCCTGCAAGCTTTATTGAGGGCAGTGGACACCCATTTTAAGGTAATATCCAAGGCAGAAGAGTACTCTACCAGGCCATAATCAATAATTGAGAGGATAGAGCTGGAGATGGAGATGCCAAGAGCAGTGGGCATAAGGTACTGATGGTGCCTAAATAAGATTCCAAGTCTGATGTTAACTGCATTCACTACCTGTTCGATGTGTTTAGAAAAGGACGTGTCATTTATGATGACCCCAATGTATTTGAAACAGTCCACTTGCTCCAGAGGGACTGCATTGTTGTTGGTAATGAGAAGTGGAGGGTTTCTTGCCTTTTGTTGGTGACTTGAGATGATCATGGTTTTAAGTTTTTGTGTAGTTCAGCAGCAGCTTTTGTTGACGGAATCAGTCTTCAATTTTGTGAAAAGTGTCCTGGAGATTTTATCTGAGTTGAGCAAGCTGGGGATAGCAATTCAAAATGATTGCATCATCAACATTAAGAATGATTTTGCTGGTGCATGTATCAGGGAGTGCATTTAAAAATAAGCTAAAAAGCAATGGACCTAATATGGACCCTTGGGGGACACTCAGGGAGACCTCCCTAGCTGTTGAGATGACACACCATAATTTGATGCTCTGTGATCTACAGGAGAGGTAGACCTGGAACCACCTTACCAAGGTAGTTGACAGGCCTAGGGCCTGCAGCTGCTGTGCAAGTAGTGGTGGGCGAAGTGGGCTCAATCTGCTCCACGAAGTGATTCATGGAGCAAAGGCAGATTCGCTGAGTGCTCCACAACATGAAGCAGAGTATTTCGCATTATAATGGATAACACGAAGTCCATTAAAAACACTGACTTCGCATTACTCTGCCTTCCCAGACCACTACTCCACCAAACTCTTAAGTGAAGTGCATTGAGATCAATGCGCTTTGCCTCACTTCACCTTGTTTTTGAGCTCCAAAGGTGAATTTTGCAGTGATTCATGGGATTTGAGGTCACACGGGCTCTATATATCTGGCAGTGTCAGTGGCTCAGTAGGTAGCGCACTCACCTCTGAGGCCGGGAGATCAGAGGGCTGTGGGTTCAGTTCCCACATCTGGCACTTGGGTTAATATCCCAGTACTGACACTGCAGTGCAGCATGGGAGGGGTGCTGCACTTCTGAGGTGCCGTCTTTCGGATGAGACGTTAAACCGAGGTCCCATCTGTCTGGATTGGTGGTAGTTCAGGTGGATGTTAAAGATCCCATGGCACTTATCGAAAAGAGTAGGGGAATTTCCCCGGTGTCCTGGCCAAATTTCCCTCATTCACTAAATATACCACCAACAGCATAATCTGGTTCAAGGTCAGTTGTCATTCATCTGTATCCCCTTCCCCCGGGTCATGCCTGAAAATAGGCAGGATTTGTCTAGTGCACTTACCCGGTCAATAAAAGCTAAATAAATAAATAAATATATAGATCTGCACAGCCTGAGTTTAGGGTAGTGTGTAGGAAGTAGTAGGAGGCAGTGTGTTCTGAGAGCTGTCTGTGATTGAAATCTTCTAAAATCTGTTAAAAAGCATTTTTGCTTTTTGGGGGGGGGCTCCACCTTTAGTTCTTCGATTGCAGGAAACCCTCCTGTGCTCATATTATCATTGAGCATTTTTGTTTTTGTGTGGATTTTGAATATTAATGTACAATATTGAGTGTGTGTAGTGAAAGATAGTGAAAATGTGCTTTGGGGAGGGGCGTGTCTGTGGTGTAGGTAGATTTCAGTTGGAGAAATAGTGATTTCTTTATTTTTTGGTTATATTTTTGTTATATAACTGACTGTGTTAATGTACACACAGTAATATTGTCAGTAATTGTTGAAATCTTCTTGTTGATTGTGTGTTGTGTGGATCTGGTGCAGCAGTTCGTAATTTCTGGTTGTTTACATTACAATACGTGGCATATTACTGAACTTTTCAATTTGCTATGCATTACTCGTTCACCATTGTAGAGAAACTGTTCTGTGTGTGTGAGTGGTGTTGCGTGACATCAAATAATACAGCTTTTATTGTGTCACAGACTAGTGTAATTGCAAGGCAGACACAGCAGTGTGAACCTGCTATCCACTGCAGCTGCCTGATTTTGTACTGCGATCATGGTATCTGTTCTTTGCTTTGCTGCTTGTACTGCCGTAAAAATCTGCAGTCAGTGACCCCCCAACACGGCAAAGGAATTTTTACCAGATTGGATTGTTTTTGTGACCTCATCAGCACCACTGGTTACTGAAGTTGTTTTCATTGCGTGACAGTCTCTATCTGTTGCTGAAGCTACAGTTGTTTTTTTGGCTTCACATCCAGCATCCCCCCAGTCAAAGAGTGAACGTACCAAAATCTAAATTTGGTTATAATATTGTTGCTGATCCCACAAAATGCCCTGTAAAGAGATGTGCAAGCAAAGCTGGTTCTCGCCATGGCAATGCTGGCAGTAAGATAGTCTGTGGGTGTGGTAGTATGCAGACACAGAAGTGCATTGCTGATGTGAGGAAAGGCATTTCTCCTGCAATGTTTTTTACAGCCCAATCAGTAGCTTCACTCATAGTCGGAGGAGATAATGTTTTCCCAGCCGGTGGTGTTAGTGTTATTGGCGTTAGTGGTGGTGGTAGCATAGTATTGGTGCCTCAAGTTCGAATTCTGACCAGTGTACAGTATTCAAAAATATAGTGGAGTGTGAAGCAGTGCAAGTGAGTGGCAGCGTAGATGATGTCATACTTCCCAGTAATATCCCAGTAACTGAACCAAAGGATTCTGATAATCATGTCAATGATAGCATACAATATAATATTCCATCAACCGTGGCGGTTAATGTCACGCATTTTCCATGTAGTGATCCACAGTGTGGTGAAAAAATATCAGGTGATGGTGGTGTAGATGATGATGATGAATGTGATGATGATGATGATGATGTTGCTGTTGTTGCAACATGCAGTCCACATACTAGTATCCAAGCAGAAGATGTGGATGTGTGTGACATTGATGAACATGATGATGATGTAATTGACCCCAGTTGGGAACTGGAGAAAAAGAAATTCAAAGTGGCTGTGTCTGAGTCTGTTTTCAGGAATTCCCCCCCCCCCCATAAAAACTTGTGATTTACCAGTTTTAGTTGATGATGATGACCCAGTAATAATGATAAGTAGTCGTGGTGGTCAGTTGCAGTCCAGGTGTGTAGTGCCCGAAACATCACGTGCCCCCCCACTTCAGTGCTTAAAATAACAAACTTAAATAAGCCACATCATGGAGATGTTAAAAGTAGAGCATCACAATCCCTTGTTTGGGATTGTTTTGTTCAAGATGCAAATGTTGAGTCAGTTGCAATCTGCCAGGTTTGCCATGTGCATGTGAGTGGAGGTAAAAAGGGGAGCCATCTGGGCACAGGAGGATAGCATACGCATCTTAAGAACAGGCACATGACACTGTTGACCCAGCACAAGCTGGCAGCTAATACCACAGTGGGGCATTCACCCTCATCACCAGCAACCATGATGAGCATGTTATCCCCTTCCATGACTGTTAAGTCCAGTAGTAAATTAAATGTGTGCAGCAGTGAGGTAATAAGAGCAGAGGATTACTACAGGCATGATGAGGTGGAGGAGCATAATGACTTTGAAATGTTGTCCAGTGCTGATGACAGTAGCAGTTTTGGTGGTGGTGGTGGTGGTGGTGGTAGTGAATGCAGTATGTCTCGTGCAAGTGGTACATCAACCCAGGTTGGCAAATCTGGAAAAACAGCTGCATTTCTGGGTTTGTCATCATCACCTGTACAACCATCTTCATCAAACGGCCACACTCCACCCCCTGCCAATGCCATTCATCACAGAGCACAACCATTTGTGATCACACCCCGTGTAAAATGTTTAAGTCAGCCCATGTTACAGAGTGTTTTTGCGCATAAGCTGAAGTACCCCCCAATCATACAGTGTCACATGAACTTAATGGTGCTGTAGCTGAAATGCTGGCAATTGATCTTTTGCCCTTCTCCTTTATGGAGAATTCTGGGTTCCGGTGGTTTGCTGCACGTGCCTGTCCAAAATGGAAAGTCTCATCCAGGACATACTTTTCTACCCTTGCTGTCCCCAAGTTGTTCCGCACTGTGTCTGTCTTAGTAAGACATGCCCTTCAACATTCCTCCTCTCCATTCATCCATTTAAGTATGGATATGTGGACAAGTGGGAAAACAGCAGGGAGTTCATATTTGTGTATAACTGCACACTGGGTGCAGGTCCCAGGGGTTGTTTGTGATGCTGGTAGTGTGAATAATCAGTGCAGTAAGGTGGATTGTCATGGTAGCAATCTTCCAGGAATTCGACGGCATGCAATGATTGCTATGCATGATGTGACCTGTTCACAAACTGGTGAGAACATGTTGGACGTGGTACTGACTAAAATTGACAAATGGCTAAACCCTCTGTCCCTGAGAGCTGGGTTCATAGCAAGTGACAATGGGTCAAATATGGTGAAATGCATCACGAATGGTGGTTCTTTTCATGTTCAATGCATAGCTCATTGTTTAAATCTTGTGGTGCAGGAGTTTCTGCAGCACCCTGATGTAAAGGAAATGCTGACTGTTGCACGACATATCTTCTCTCACTTTTCATGATCCAGAAAGGCCCGTGACCAACTGCAGCAGTTGCAAATACAAAACAGCCTGCCTCAGCACCGCTTGAAGCTGGAAGCTGTCACCCAATGGAACTCCACTTTATACATGGCAGAGAGGTTGTATGAACAATACAAAGCCATCTCAGAATATCTTGTGATGCACACTAGCCATAACAGTTCCGGGGCCTCCATGTCTATGACAACTGAACAGTGGCGCCTCATGGACTCTGTAATAACAATTTTGTGGCCTTTTGAACATGCCACACAGGCAGTGAGTGGCAAATCTGCCTCCATTAGTCAATCAATTCCACTGCTGTGGGTGCTGAGGCAGATATTGGTGAATGTACAGCATGGCCTTGATGTTGCCGGAGATAGTGGTAGCAGTATGTTGCTGCTACACATGCTGACAGTATTCAACCAGAATCGTCACATTGGGAGCATTCAGCGTAGTGACAACTTTGCCATAGCAACAATGCTGGACCCATGATACAAACATGGAATTGCACCAGTACTGGAGGGGGGGCCTGAACAGGTAAAAAATATCAGTGGTCAACTGGTGCATTTGGTTCATGGGGCACAGAAGTCATGTGCCAAGGTCAGCAAACCTCAGCAGCATAATCCAGCTGAAGGTGTACCGGTAGGACTATCAAGCATATCCTGCAAGAGGAAGGGGACTGCAGTTCCAGGTGCTCTGTCATCCAAAGTGGCTGGCATCAACCCGCTTTGGGAGGCTTTGTCCCAAGTGGGTATTTGTCACATAAATGATTCGGGAGAACAGGATGATGCATCAACAACTGGACTTAGTGCGGCTCAGAGAGTGGTTGACTCATATTTGTCTGAAAACAGGCATCTGACAATAACTGAAGATCCTCTTTTGTGCTGGAGTAGAAAGGTCAGTGAATGGCCGGAGCTGACTGCAATGGCTCTGAAGTACCTCACATGCTCACCCTCCAGTGTAAGCACTGAGAGGGTATTCAGCTCAGCAAGTGCAATAGTCAGGGATCATTGGACAAACATGTGTCCTGCAAATGTTAGCTTGCTAACATTCATTAAAATGAATGAGAGGCACATACCAGCACAGACTGCAACCTCGGTATTCGTACCACCGCCTAGTCATGGTGGTCTTCCTGATGTGGAAATGGACCATTCTGGTGACACTGGCAGTGGCTGCCTGAAACGGCTCATCACTGACGTAGATGATGACACAATGAAGAAAGAATTTCCCAGTGGTCAGACTTCAGACATAGATGACTGTGAGGGAAGCTTTCTTTATGAGGATGATGATGTGGTTAATGTTGGCAGGTTTTAACCTGAAGTTGTTAAAAGGCTGTGTGCCACCCCAGACCACCACCACTGGGAATGATGTTAACCACTGCCACTACTGAGCCTAAGTCTGTCCACCCCTCCCCAAACCACCACCACCACCGGGACTGATGTTAGCCACTGCCACCACTGAGCATGAGTCTGTCCTCCCCCAGACCGCCACCACCACCACCAGGACTGATGTTAGCCACTGCCACCACTGAGCATGAGTCTGTCCTCCCCCCAGACCACCACCACCACCACCAGGAATGATGTTAGCCACTGCCACCACTGAGCATGAGTCTGCCACCACATCCACCAGCCACAGACACAAAGCTTCTTAATATTTAAACCATAAAGTGAGTATGTGTACTCATGTTTGTTTCACTTCCTTTAGTTGTATGTTTTGTTTTCTGTAGCTTTTCAGAGCTGCAATGGTCAAACACATACGGTACACTTATTTTGTTATTTTTAACAGGTTAACAAAAAAAGTTTCCTTCGCTAAAACTCAGTGGGAATGGTACTGCAGCTGTATCGTACAGAGGAACCTGTGGAATATCCATGTGAAATACATTCTGGTAAGTATGAAGATTTTATTTCATCCATTCCATTGTTAGGAAAGACTGCAGCAAATGCGACTGAGTATGATTCATAAACTATTTCTGTAGGATATCATTCATGCACTGTATTCTGAACTTGCAGCTGTGCAGCCCTGACCATGACAGTGTTGAAAAAGTTGCACACAGGTTGTGTTACTTGACAAGATGTGGGTTTGAAATGTAACTTGACTTGAGATTGAGAACCAGGGAAGGGCAAATTACAATTAAGTTGTAAGAAGTCATTCATTTCTTTTTTTAGGAAACTTCCAGATACTTTGTTGTTCTGTCAAAGTGGCCTTATCCAAAAAAGTTCTTCAACATCAGGCACTCCCCTTCCCCAGGCTGGGGCACACATGCAACACTCAGAAGTCATTTCATTAGATGACCATGACCATCATTAACAACCAGACTCCAGAAGGATGCAGATGAAATCTGTGAAGAAGTAACAAAATAAGAAACCATTATAGACAAACCTGCAAATATGCTTCCCCCACCCCACCCCCAAAAAACTCTTACCTTCATGTGCTTGAGAGCTATCCACTTCCAATTTCAATGCAAAAAATGCTCATCGAGCACTGGAATGTGTACACCAACAGTTTCTGTCACCTGTGACACAGAACAATACCATTAATACACGTCCATGTCAACCCCCCTCCTCACCTACAAAATACACAAACATATATTTATATGTATCAACTCACCAAGGCTACTATTAGTGTACAGACAAAGGGCACCATTCCATCCAG
Organism: Neoceratodus forsteri; assembly: GCA_016271365.2. NCBI lineage: Eukaryota > Metazoa > Chordata > Ceratodontiformes > Ceratodontidae > Neoceratodus > Neoceratodus forsteri. The sequence continues at coordinate 1,738,332,492 of CM028129.1, forward strand.
CTGAGATGATCACATTGCATTTGCTCGAATCGCCTCGCAGAACACACTGGACCAGAAACAGTTCGCTTACGGTCATCATTTTATTCTGGGGAACTTTGAATGTGCTAAAACGCTCTGATTTCACTTTGTTACCACTTGTCAATTTTCTGGACACAAGGCAGATGCATTTTGGGCATGCAGAAAAAATCTGGGGACTCTGTGCCACCACTGCACGCATGACTGAGTGCACCATTAATTCTGGGGGACTTCGTATGTGCTGAAATGCTCCTATTTCAGTTTGTTACCACTTGACAATTTTCTGGACACAAGGTGGATGCATTTTGTGTGTTGTGTGATTGTGAGCTCATGATGTCATACTGACATTATCAATTAAAGCAGCATTGCAAGAATGTCGTGACAATTTTGAACTGTACTTTTTTATGCTACTTTACATTGCCACAGCCACTAGTTACTTCCGAGTCATGACTTGAATGATATGCTTCTTTTCACAATTGTCTGCTTTACTTAGTTGACTACATTTTTTCATGTATGAAAAAAAATGAGCACACCTTTCAATATTGTTCTGACCAGGTTTGTATTTTTTTGCAGCTGCTTTTCAATAAATATTGTTCTATGGTGTCATAAAACACTGCCTGCTGCATAATTAATGACCCCTGCATTGACCAGCCCTAACCATCTCCTACTTCTTCCAAAATATGACAGTTTCATGTGCTGTTTGTATTCTCATCTCTTCCTTAACTATCTGGTAGGTTGAACTCTGCAGGAGTCCACTCTCCATCTCCATTTTAGATGCTATTCCTCCTCAAAAAGGCATATCTTTACTACACCTGCAGCTGCAGCCATAGTGGTCCAGCGAGCCCACTGCCCCACTGATCAGCTCCCCTTAATGCCACTATATAATTCCTGGTGGTTCACTGGTCCACTTAACCCCCGATCACCCACTCATATACAACTGTGTAATCCTTGGCTGTTCACCAGCCACTACAAAGTCTGTAGTCAATAGCCACCCATTCTGTGCCACCCACTTTGGGACACCCACCACCCCTTGCCCCTCCCCATTTACTGTAGCTGCCTCTCCTTTGTAGCACCCCCTTATGGTGACTGGTACAACACCTTCGCTGACTACCTTGGCCTGTTGCCATCTAAATGACTGGGCGTAATTGCATGTCTACTGTAGATACTTCTGTTCCTAATCAAATCAGCTGACTATACCTTGCATATAGGTGCACCAGCATATTGGTAGGTGTGGAGAGAAGATAACTATCTGGTAGTGACTTGTTAATTATCACCTCCCCATACCTTGTCTTTCAGCCAGTGTGCTCACAGCCATTCTCCCCCAACAAGCTCAAAGCTGCTGCTGAAAATGATGTTAGCAGTAATGATGATGATACTGATGTTTCTAGTCCTAAACATTTTCCTAGGCAATTAGATGAGCTTCATGTAGACATACTTCCATTATAATTTGTGGAGACGTACAGTTTCTACAATTTTGCTACTACAGTAGAAGGTGGTTAAACCGGACAGCACCACGGACAGCATTTAGTCCCATTTAAGCTGCTATATTTACCATAAGAGTCGGTCTACATTTTACGGTTCTGTTACATATGTGCCTAAAAACAAAGTACCACACTGTGGCAACAGGCAAGCAAAAGGGTTAACTTGTGATTTGTGATTTAAGCTGCTTTAATGGTCCTGGTCATGTTAGTGCAGCACAGTAGGGATACATGATCTATGGCCTTCTTACCTGCTAATTTATTATGCTTCCTTACATGTGCAGCCACAGTATGGATACCTGCAATGAATGATGTGGGTTTCGGTGTTAATTATGTTTACTGGAGCATATTCAGACCACAGAGTGGGGATCACATGTGCATCCCAGTCACTGGCTCGAATCTGATGCCTCGAGGTACACTGAATTGATTCCCCATCACTTTGCCAACCACCAGGGCCAGATGATTCTTGTAGGTTTCTGTTAGGCTCAGGAGAGCAATTCCCAAGACTTTTGATCCACAGAGCAGACTGTCTAATTGTTTAATTCTAAAATCCAGGTGTACAAGGTTCTTTGCCCGGAAAAGCAGCTGTGCCTTGATCCCCTTGTCTTTTATTTGCTTTACCATGACATGCACCCGTTTTATTTTCTGGAAAGGTGTGGAGGGTGTATTCAGTAACCATATTCCTTTTTACACACTACCTGTTCATCTCCTCCCTCCACCATCACAAAAGTGTTTTTTTCTTTTAAGCTACAAACCATAGCACAATTTGATTGACAGTACTAGTAAGGCTGGCACTACTGATATACAATGAATTTCTGTGCACCAGGTCTAACACTGCAACTTAAATGGTGCCCAGGGGACATCCCAATTAAGTGAACTTCCCCTTTAAGCATGTCTTAATTAAGTGGTTTCTACTGTATAACAATTCCAAAATTGAATGCCCTTGACCATAGTTATTATTTGTATATTGCTGTACTAGGGCTGTATGTACCCATGCCAGTGTGCATATGCAAATCTGCTGATTGTGCAACCCAGCATATTGATAAGTTTGGTGAGGCATTCAGTATCATGTAGTACCTTGCTAATTACAGCCTCCCCAAATCACGTCTTATGGCCAGTGCACCTGCTGCCACCACAATCCCCTACCAAATACCTGTCTGTACTGTAAAACATGATACCTTGGTGGTCCAGCAGAAACAGCTGTTTGATGCAAGGAGTTATACTCTGGTTTACGGGTGGGCAATTAGGAGTTTGGAGTCAGAGGGACCAGTCGACCACCAAGGATTACACTCTGGCACAGTGATGGGTGATTGGGGAGTAAGGGACCACTGGATCATCAAGGATTACACTCTGGTGTACCATCAGGCAATCAGAGGAGGGACCAGTGGACCACCAGGGATTACAGTCTGGTATATGAGTTGGCAATCAGGAGGAAAGAGCCAGGAGAACCAGTGGATCACCAGGAATTACACTCTGGAGGAGCCTCCCAAGTTTCCCAGCAAGAGACTAGGTAATGGATGTGGCAGCAGGCAGCCCAGTGGACAGTGAAAAAGCCTGTGGGGGAGTATGCCATCATCCCACAAAGGCCTTGGCTTTTACTACAATTTTCACCCCTTCGGTACTCTGTGGGCAATTACTGAGGGGATGCACAATGTGCATGCATCCTGGTCAAGGAGGTGCCAACCCTCCTCTTATGACTCCACTCATGGTCACCCAAGTGGCAGTATCACAGCACAGCCAGCAGGCCTCCCTCCCTGGAGGAAGAGAGCATCCTGTGGGGTGCTCAATCCTCCTCCCCCTGGTCAACACCCAAGTGACCCTGGTCCAGTCTCAAACTCGGGGTCACTGGCATGGTGGCAGATGAGACACCAGTGCCTCAGCCCTCATGCCAGTGGGTCAGCGTGGGAAAGGGTGTCTTAGTATTTAATAAACAATTTTCTGTATTTTATACTGAGGGTTTGGAAACTAGTTGTTGTAGAAATGTCAAGCTGTTCTCTTCACTGCCTGACATCCACTGGAGGTGTAACATCCACCACAAATGCCTCAGTGACCCAGAATCTAAATTACTGGCATTGCAACTTGCTGTGTATGGCTTCCAGCACTCCTTCCATTCTCACCATTCATTGGCACAAATCCCTATATCCTTCTGCAGTGCAGCAACCACAGGATCAACAGACCCCTCAACATGCTCCTGATGTCCCAGCAGGGGATCCCCTGCTGGAGCTGGATGGGTCTGCCCTCCAGCTGCTTGCTTCCTCCAGTTTTCTCCCTCCCACCTGAGGCTTCCTGTCTCAGTCTGCTGCTGCTCCATTTCATCCTCTCCACTCAATAATTTGGCAGTCCCAGCAGAGACGTTTCATTTTTTTGGTATGTCCTTCCTCCTCTTTCATCTTTAACATCTTCCATTGCCAGTACCACTCAGTCTCAGCTTTACAATATATCCAGAGTGCCAGCAAGACTTTTTTTCTCCCTCAGCTGGGTCATCACCTCACTCCGGGTTTCCTTGTGGATGCTGCTGGGAAGACCAGATGGCCCAGTTGCTCTACATCACCTTTGTAGAGAGAGGCAGAAAAAGACAGAAAGACAGTGAGATACAATGAATATGTTTTTGAAGAAATCATTTCTGCATTTTTTCTGGACTACAAATACATTGATATTAAACAATCTATGTGGTATGATTTATTGGGTATTTCCATTTATAGCTGTCAAATTACAGCTGGTAACAGGGTATAATGTAAATGGGTGGCACTGGCAAACTTTTAAGAGAGCATTCACAGATTGGAGCATTCTTCAGTCTTTCAAGGTTCAAACACGAAATGGATTTTTATTACAAAAGATCTGTGATAAAATAAACAATGCCTACTTCTACCTCTGACTTTGTTTTCTTTTACTATGGGGTTTAACTTCAGCCCCTCTTTCACATCTTATTTGATTTTCTCAGGAGACCCCCTTTGACAACTAGCTTCTCACTGACAGAACCTTCTTTATTAGAAGTCTCATGATTCATTTCTTCTGCCCTGATACCAAGCCGGTGTACAGGTTTCTTCCAGTGTGTCTCTTCCATGCAGCGCCTTCTCCATTCCATACAGTGAATTTCACTGCTGCTGAATCATAATCACAGAAAACTCATTTTCTTTTATGATGCAAACCGTAGCACCATGTGACAGTACACACTGAGTGGCCACATGTATCGCACGTCAGTCTTCTCCTGTTCCCTTTCCTCCCGGTCGCACCTGGAAACAAGCTTTGGCTCAGAGTGTCTTTCACGGTCACCAATTTTCCAATAAAATAAATGAACAGTACTATAAAAGACAGCACTAGCGATATACAGTGAATTTCAGTGCTGCCAAATCACAGTGACAACTCCGCAACCTGTGTGGCACTGCCAAGCAGTGTCTCTCTCTCTCTCCATTCTACAGTGTAACTTCAGATTGCTACTTTGTCTTTTCACTAAGACACTACCCATATGTCAGCCAAGTTGCATGTCTCTTTAACATGAAGCCAAACCAGTCAGCTCTGTTGACTTTGCCAACCCTCTCACAAAAGCAAGGTTTTAAAACTTTGCTGAAAGAATAAGAAATTAAACATTACTTTCAGGGATCTCACTGGTGCAGCCAGTTTCAGGGTTTAACTGGGCTGATTCGTGTGTCCCAGGCACAGCCGCAGTTTCTGCTTCATCCTTTAAAGAACAGACACCAAAAATGTTAGGGGTTAAATCAGATAAATAGACACTATGGAGAGAGAGAGATATAAATGCTTTTAAAAATTACCATTAAAGAAACTTACAAGTGACTGGGGGACAGCTAGTCCAGATCTTCTGCTGTGGTCACTTATTTTTCTTGACCCTGCCACTCCAGTGACAACCAGATATAACTGCAGGTCCCTGTGCTTTATTTCTACCCACTTATTCTTTAACTGTACAGTTAACTGGACAACTCCAGTCACCTTGGTCAATAACCTCTTCATTTTGGACCATAAATTCGCCCTCTCATGCAGCTGCAGAGCAGATACCCCAGACAAACTGCATGCTGCTTGGACACAAGGTGCAGGAACATTGCAACATCCTTCGCACTAATCTTGGTGTTTCTACAGCTGCCAGACATTTTAAATTGAGAAACAAAAATAAAAAAGACAAAAACTTTTTTTTTACTAAAAGTAAAAAAAAAATGAACTAGGCATAATAATAAAAAACTATACAAAACTTCTCTATCTGTCTGTCTATCTATCTATCTATCTATCTAGCTATCTAGCTATCTCTCTATCTATCTATCTATCCGTCTGTCTGTCTGTCTGTCTATCTATCTGTCTATCTATCTATCTATCTATCTGTCTGTCTGTCTGTCTAGCTGCCTAGCTGTCTGTCTGTCTATCTATCTGTCTGTCTGTCTATCTGTCTGTCTATCTATCTCTCTGTCTGTTTTGTCTGTCTGTCTATCTATCTAGCTATCTGTCTGTCTGTCTATCTAGCTATCTAGCTATCTCTCTCTGTCTCTCATCCTGGCAGGAAGTATGTCATGCATTCTCATGCAAAATTTGCAATTTAAAAAAATACATTGAAAGTGTGCATTTTCTACCAAACGCTATTGAAAAAGTGCACTTTTTCAAATTGTACAATTTTGGGATTTAGATAATGTGCAATCTCAAAAAAAATGGTGCAGTTCCACAAAGCAGAAAAGTGAATTCTGCTAGATTTGTGCATATTTTCACGAAAAGTACAAAAGAAATAATTGATAATTTCACACAGTTTCAAAAGAGTGCTTGAAATTGTGCCCAGAACTAAACCATACAAATTATGGAGTTCTGTGGAGAGCCACATAAGGTGTTGACCCTTTACCCTTATGATTCTAACAGAGGCATGAAGGCCATGGACACTGGTGAACTCTTTCTGAAACACAGGCCAGGCAGAATCTTTGTCAGGAGTGAGCTTCATATAGTAATAGGAGATACAGTTCAGATCATATGGAAAATCTTCTGCATTAAAATACTTACATGGCCTGGCAATTATGTATTTGGTGGAGGTTAGGGATTTTGAATTTTTTACACAAAAATGTTAAAGACTAATGACTGCAGAAATCAGACAGAACACTTGCCACAGCTATTTGATATGGCCTAATGATTAATGTCCTGTGAAGGAGGGAGGGTTTACTAGTCTTATCATTTATGCAAGTGGGTTCTGGGATTATTTTGGAGATGCTTGTGGTACTTGCTAGGGCATTTGAATGTATTGACCCTTCCCTAAACCAATCAAGGTTTATCTCTCCAAGTATAAGTGCCTCAAACCTTTGTCAGTGTCAATCGCTCAGTAGGTAGCACACTCGCCACTGAAGCCGAGAGATCAGAGGGCTGTGGGTTCAGTTCCCACATCTGGCACTTGGGTTAATATCCTAGTACTGACACTGTAGTGCAGCATGAGACGGGTGCTGCACTTCTGAGGTGCTGTCTTTCAGATGAGATGTTAAACCGAGGTCCCATCTGCCTGAATTGGTGATAGTCCAGGTGGATGTTAAAGATCCCATGGCACTTATCAAAAAAGAGTAGGGGAATTTCCCTGATGTCTTGGCCAAATTTCCCTCATTCACTAAAAATACCACCACCAGCTTAATCTGGTCCAAGGTCAGTTGGCATTCATCTGTATCCCCCTCCCCCAGGTCGTGCCTGAAAATAGGCAGAATTTGTCTAGTGCACTTACCCAGTCAACAAAAACTAAATAAATTAAACCTGCATTCAGCAAACACGTCTTTTGAAGATGATGCTAGATCCTCAAGGAAAGACTCTGTGACAGTGACCAGTACATACAACCTGTCACCATTGACTTGTCTTGGTCAATTTACTAAGAGAGAGATATAGACTCAACATGCTCAGCAATAGGGGATACATGAGTGTAAGTAGTTAGGAGACAGTAGGCAGGCAATATAAGTTGTTATTCCACCTTCCCTCTTAGTTTTGTTGGCGTTATAAATGTAATAATTCAGTAGCAGTACTTGTGAATAAGAAATACTTGAGTGAAACCAAGTTTTGGTAATTCATGGAATGTCTGGTGCATGTGATGTGACCCAAACTTGGAGCTGATTATTATGTTTTTTTTTTGGGGGTTAGACTTTATGATGTACAACATTAAGAGCTGTAGCTGATATCAGCTTATTATGTACAATATGCACTGAAGGAATATTATTGAGCTGCTCGTTGGAGGAACAGCATGGAGTATTAAGAGGCTGATGGTTAAAACGGGAATCTCAACATCCTGATTGGGCAATATGCAAGATGCCAAAATGGTTCCACAGAGAGGTGTTTGATAATTAAGTGGGACGGTTATTCTGAAAGGATGGCGTGAGTAAAGAAAAATGAAAAAAAAAGACATCATTAAAATGAAGTGTCTCAATAAAAAATACTATTCTGAAAAAAACATATTTTATTAGATGTAGTTAATAGACAAAAGCATACAACTGTAAATAATATTTACAATAATATAAAAGTCAATAAAATCTAAACAGCTGGAAATTGATGGTTCTGTGTCTAGTGAATATAATAAGGAAATAAAATACTAAAAATTAATCAAAGCTACCAAAATGCTAGAATTGTAACCAACATCAGCTATGCCACTGATACGTCAAACAATCGGCTTGAGATTCACTGTGAATTAATATTACCTTGCAGGATACCGATTTTTGACAAAATATGAGACCAGGACTACCAACCCCACTCTGAATTTACGATCCAATAAATACATTTCCCGACTGCATTTTAAAAAATAGGTCGTTAGCAAATGAATACATTTATTTAGAATGTCTGCCAGGAAGGCACATTGAGCTGAAGCTTGTTTTCTGGTGTGTGACCCTGGTGAACAGGGAGGCTGTAGGATTCAAACTCAGGTCTGCTGGGTCTCTAGTTTCACAAATCAGTGTTCCTGCCTCTGAGGCTAAATTGCCTCCAAAAATGCAACCAATATCCGCAGATTATATTCATCCTGTGAAAGGCACATGATGTTTCTGATGATGGGACTAGGATATCAATCCTCGCTTACAAATCAACTTAAAAGAATACCTGCTTCCTAGCCTACAGTGTAGCATTCTAGGAGGCTGATTCCAATCACAACATTCACACTCAGATAAAGATGAAAGGATTGTTTGGCAACAGCAGCTACTATTAGTGAAGTAACTGTTAATTGACTACCTAACAGCACATGAAAACCTAATATGTCAGTGTATCTTGCAACAATATTAAAAACAATAAACAGAAAATACAAACACAAAAGCAAAAACGCCAGACTATAATTATCACCTTTGCCTATTATCCACACCCTCCCCCCAAAAAGTAACATGTTTTTGTGTAGAGGTGGGACAGGCATACCCTACCCAAATCAGGGCATAGGGTCCTATGCACGATAAGGTGGATTGCCTATGTGCCATGTATCTGGGGTGTGTAGGCAACCCTAAGTTTGAATGCCATGCAGCAGGGGTCCCATGGACCCCCAGCAGCATTCACAGCTGGTGCACAAGCCCAGTGTGCACTCAATCCCCTGGCTGCCCATACAGCTACATGCCACAGGTGGTCTGGAGGTGTGCCCACACCCCACGCCATTCACTAAGGCATGGACTTGGTGTGGAGTGCCAAGTGATGGGGGCATGAGTTAAATGACAGTGGACCCTGCCATAACTGCTATATGCCCCCCAATTGAAACCCACCCACTGCAGCAGACCAGAAGCATATCACTCAATCTATTTACACTGATATGAGAGACATGGGCAGCTAAACTGAAAGAAAGTGAGGGACACTGTCCCTCATAATGAGGGACACAATCTCAAACATGGAGATAAAAGCTCAGAACACTGCAGAATCCATTTCCTGTACAGTAACATACTTTATTTTAATGTAGCCTCTTAGAATGGTATGTAGTTCTGCTGTAATGCCTGCATGGTAGAGTACCATCTCTTTGTGGAGAGTATCTTTTCCATGAGGAACAGGTGAGAGACAAAACAATTTTGATGGGTAAAATGAGGGATGTCCCACATAATGAGGGCAGTTGGGAGGTAGGACCAGGAGCCCTCTGCACATTGCTGCCCCAGCTCACCAGACTGACAGGGAGGGTTGGGGCAGCCAGTCAGGTACATGCCTGTGATGTCAGAAACATATACATGGCAGGGGATCCACTGTGGGACCTAGGATGAGATTCCCATTGGATGCCCGCCTATGCCCTTCACTCCACCCCACAGAGCTGTGATCCCCCCCGTGCAGCTGCGTACCACCGGGGCAGGGCCATGGACAGGCAGCTGGCAACAGTGAATACTGGCCACTGTGTACCTGTCCAGGGGTGCTGAGCTCTGCAGCCTGGGTACATCCATCTCATGCGTACCCAACCTGCCAACATGCATAGGTCCCACAGTGACTTTCATCGGCATGTCACCGAGTCACATGAGGAGGATAGCCCTACCTACTAGGTCGTAGAAAAACACTGATGTGATAATTTCCTTGACAGTGTGGCACTAGTTAAGTGGATTAGTTTCCTTTTTCAAACTAGTTTGAAAACAGGATAGGCAAGTGTAAATGGCCTTCTAGAAAATCCCAGAGTAGTAACACACCAATAATCCAAATTGTCCCAAACTAATACAGACTTTCTTCTCTTCTACATTTCCACTTTCATAGAAAGCCTTGGTCTGAATAAAACTCAAGAGATAATCCTAGTTCTGGGCACAATGGCCACGAAAAGAGTAACCCTTAATATCTCAGACCACTCCTAACCTCCCTGCTTGTGAAAGGGCAGAATGGCAGTACAAATTTAAATAAACTATCCCCTCTGAAAAGCTATGGTACAATTTTGAAGTCATTGAGGATATAACACGAGACTCTTGAAATGAAACTGAATGCTTGCTCCTACCTCTTCTTAGATTGTAAACCTCTTCCCCATATTAAATCATATTGCTTCATGTATATTATGAATGTGTACATATTTTACGCTGTATCTTAAAAAAAATCAATAAACATTATTTCTAAGTACAATGTACCCCACTAGAAGAAAAGGTAGGCCTCTAGTTTGCACAGGTTTCAGATTATAATGAAGAAACAGCAAAATAAATGAACAGAAGTGTAACATGGAGAACTTTTATATAGCAAAATTAGAAAATTGCAGCATACAGTATATCAGAACACCATTTTATACTTAAGGAGTGTGTGATTTAAAATGAGTGAAATGAATCTACAACCACAAGATTAGCAAGTTCAAAGGACAGACAAGGCAGACGGTCAGCTGCATTTCAGCAGATTAAGCCTTGCTTAGTCAGTGTTTAAATAAAAAGGGCTAGAAAATCCAAAAGAAATGAATCACTGTCCAAAAACTAAAACCCAAATAAAACTCAGAGGATTCAGGTTTTTCTTGCACAAGATGAATTAATAAATTCCACTGAACCAGATGGAGGTACACCGAGCTAACTAGAGCTGCAAATTCAGTTGTACAGGACAGTCGAACAGCTCAAGTTTCACATATTGAATTTGTATATTCTCCTAACTTTTTGGCTCAAAACACAAAACTTTTGGGTCGACTGGTGTGAACTAGTTGAACTAGTCACACTGGCATGTGGCACTTGACAAAGCATCAAACTGTGTATCTTCCTCTCGTCCCCATTCACACACAAGTTTCAAAAAATATATGCCAGCTCCTGGCACTTTGTCAGGAGTGAATGTATCTTTTTATACAACCCCCCAGCCCAATTTCTCCGTCTTCTCAATCACTTTTTAATGAGCCTCTTCCTAACTCTGATCCGTGATTCAATGGGTGGTCAATATTCTACCATCCAGGCTAATTCAGTCATCACCCCCTACATGGCATGTCCACTCCAGTTAGCATATTTAGCTCTGTGACTATAACAGTGAGTGGGATGAGCAAAAAGAAAGGGGCAGATCTGCTCCATCTAGTATCACTAATGATGCAGACTGCTCCACCCCCCCCCCAGTCAAATATCCTTCTTGGTCTTCCAATCAAGGACTGTACACTAAATGGGGTAAGTGCACTGTGGGGCAAATGGGTGACTAAGTTAGCCTGCACTGTTGAATAACCCACACCCCAATTATAGGTTGGGGGTCAGGAGGAGGGAATGATGATTAAGCACATATTTGTCAATGCCAAAGATGTTTGCTTGCATGTTGTCACAAGTTAGAACAGAAGCAATATCTAATTTTAATGGGGTCCTGGTTTTACACATTTTTACACTGTGTTTACCCAGGATAGCACATCCACATGTAAGATGCAATATCTTCTTTTCAGTGGGGTCCTGCTTTTTTATAGTTTACAAAGCTATTTTTCATTCTTGTCTTGTTTGGTGACACCCCTTCCTAGCCCCATCACTGACCTTCTAATGAACTTACCAGTTACCCACCACTTACCCAGGACCACAATGTGGTGGGTGGCTACCCATGTCAGTCATGCGAGAGCCTGCAGGGAGTGCTGGCTTGGACTCCTGACATTTTCTTCATGCCACCTGATGTTCTCCCCTGGGGTGGCAAAGTGCAGCGAGGCAGCCATGCATACATGTGGTTGAGTGACAGGCGATCAGCGGCAACCCCTTCCCTCCTGGTGCCCCCAGCCCAACTGTACTATCAACCAGCCTCCACTAGTTGGCAGTCATGTAGTGGTAACAGTGTCCTGCCTTCCCTAGACAAGGAAAGCAGTCCCTGGGAAGCTCAATCCTTCCTTCTCTGACCTGCCCCGATGGCCTATACTCTTTCCCGAATGCATGTCACCAGCATAGCTAATGGTAGCACTACTGCTGTGCCACTGGGCCAACTTGGGTTCCTGCTTTTATCCATTTTTAAAATGTGTTTTCCCAGGATAGGCCAGCTGAGATGCAGTATCTCATTTTCAGTGGGGTCCTGCTAATATTCATTTTTACACAGTATTTACCTAGGATAGCACAGTAGAGATGCAATATCTTGTTTTCAGTGGTGGCCAATCTTTTATCAATTTTTATGCAAGCAATAACACATGACAGGGTGTGCGATAATTTATGGCATTGCCACACACCCTGGAGTGTGCTATTGTGCTTATAAAATGGTTTTAAGAGTTAAAAAAGCAGGAAAAAAGAAAGTTAAATTTAAGCTGTGCATTATTGAAATTACTACACGTTCTTGTGACCAGTTTTGACCTATAAGATTGCTTGTTTGATTCAAACCACTTTATAAAATCTATTTGCAAGGAGAGACCATCTGGCAGGCACTGTCTCATTTTCAATGGATTCTGAGATTTTTGACCCCAAATTTCCATCATGGTCATAGAAACATAGACGGTCACAGCAGAAAAAGTCCAGCAGTCCATCTAGTCTGCCCAAGTTCCCTACAAGTCCTTTAAGTCTTTTTATAGCCTCATGTTTTGATCAAGACAGGTGGGACTTTTAAAATCCCATCCGAAAGATAATTTGCAGGGTAACTGCAAAAACATGTTGGGGGGGTGCAAAATGATGCCTGTCATGTTCATGGGGGAGTAACACATGGGATAGGTTGAAAATGTGGTGCCAAAACCTGCAACAATAAAGTTATGAATAAATGTTGGTGAAATTCAATGTTTCTTCACAACTTAGTTTTTTTTTTACCTTTTAATCCCAAATTCTCAAAATAGAATTTGTATGACACCAAGACAGGTGGAATTTTTTTAAATCTTGTCTGAAAGCTGATTTTGCAGAGTGAATGCTAAAACATGTTTCGGAGGGGATTTATAAAATGCCACCTATCATGTTCATTGGGTGGGGTAACAAGAGGGCTGTGTTGCACATTTAGGGCCAAACTCTGCAAAAATCATAAACTTATGAGTAAATATTGAAAAAAATTCAATGCTTCCTCATAACTCCATTGTTTGTTGACCCTTTGAACCCAAATTTTCAACATTGCATTTTGTGACCCAACCTTATGGAAGACAGGTGGAATTGTTTAAATCCCACCCAAAAGGTGATTCTGCAGAGCAAAAGCAAAAACATTTTCAGCAGGAATTTGGAAAATAACACCTGCCTTGCTCATGAGGTGGGGTAATAAAAAGGCAGTGTTTGAAATTTAGAGTCAACATCTAGAAAAATAGTAGTGGTATGAGTAAACTTTGAAAAGCATTAATGTTTCTTAATAACTTTATTGTTTTTTTGAGATTTAACACCAAATTTTCAACATAGCCTTTTTATGACCTCACTTAATACTTAATAATACTTAATAATAGGGAGGGGGATCTGCTGGACACAAGGGAATGGATTAGCTTTTTTTTAATATACAGGGGATCTTGATAGGGGTGGGGATACACAGGACACCAGAGAAACTGTCTGTTTGCTGGACGAGTGGTCAGGTGGGGGGACGGACCACTGGACACCAGGAAAGAATTATTTCCACATCAGGCTTGGGTGTGGGTGGGGGGACCACTGGACACCAGAGAAACATTGATTTATAACTTCGGGAAGGTGATCGGCGGAGGGGGGGGACCACCAGCATCGGGAACTCTTTCATTATATATTTGGGACGGCGATCTGTGAGGGAAGGGACCACTGGACACGAGAGAAGCTTTCATTTATAACTTCAGGATAGTGATCTGTGGCAGGAGGGACCACTGGACACCAGGGAAACCTTCATGTATAACTTTGGGATGGAAATCACTGGGTGGCGGGATCACTGGGGATCTTGATGGGGGTGGGGATGCACTGGACACCAGGGAAACTGTGCCTGTGGGTCGAGCGGGTGATCAGGTGGGGGGATGGACCACTGGACACCAGGGAATAATTCTTTCTACATCGGGCTTTGGGTGTGGGTGAGGGGAGGGACCACTGAACGCCAGGAAAATGTTGATTTATAACTTTGGGATGGTGATAGGTGGAGGGACCACTAGCATCAGGGACTTTTTCATTTATAACTTCAGACGGCAATCGGCGGGGGAAGGGACCACTGGACATAAGGGAAACTTTCATTTTTAACTTCAGGACAGTGATCAATGGAGGGAGGGAGGGACCACTGGACACCAGGGAAACCTTCATGTATAACTTCAGGATGGCAATCAGGGTGGGGGAAGGCACCACTGGATGCCAGGGACTACTGCATTGGGGGTTGGAAGGGGCCACCACACTTCCTCTGTCAACTGCTAGGGTTGTGTGGGAGTAAGTTGAGGTTTCAATCGGCGGTACGTCTGCCATGCAAGGGACCAAGCAAAATGGCCTTGCACAGTGCACATACTCTGAATATTGGACTGCGCCAATATTCAGATCCCCACCCCTTCATTTGTATTGCACCCCCCTCTCTGAATTTTACCAAGGTGCAAACCATGTTTGCTCATGCTAACCAGACTTTTCAGTACTGCACATCCGTTCAAAACCCGGTTTGTGCAGACAAACTCAGATTTGTGCCTGGGCAATCGTTTGAATATCAGGCCCCAGGATTCAAATAATAAAATGCACTTAAATTTTTTTATTTAATTTTCATTTGATTACTATTTGTTGTGATTACTTTGATCCTGCATTGACTATGTACAATACAGCACTGCATCATGCTACCAGGCACTGTCCTACTAGTATGCTATTACTAACATACTAACATACAGTACTAAAATGCCAGCAGAATAGGCCCAATGGTCTTTCGTGTCTGCTCATTTGGTCAGCCTCCACCCTGGGTGCTGACCTTGCTGCCCCCCTCGCCTCCTCTGGCTTCTCCCTTCCCAGTTCCGGATATTCTTGCTGCATTGGATTTTGCTTCCAGACCTTCCCTGTACCTGTCCCACCCTCTTGAACCCCTCATCGCCTCTGCCTCCACAGCCCCCTAGGCAGCGATTCCATGGCTCCACCACCCTCTCAGTGAAGTAGCACCTCCTCCTTTCTCCCCTGAATCTTCCCCTCCAGCTTCCACCCATGCCCTCTGTGGCCCCCTCCTCCTTCCTTCGAAGCACCCCGACTGTTCCTCCCCTATTTACCCTCTTCATGTACCTGAAGACCTCTATCATGTCCCCCCGGTCCCTTCTGTCTTCCAATGTGTACATATTTAGCTCTTCGAGCCTCTCCTCATAGGTCCTATCCCCCAAGCCCCAAATCATTTTGGTTGCCCTCCTCTGGACCCTTTCCAGGAGAGTAATGTCCCTCTTTAAGTGTGGCCTCCAAAACTGCACGCAGTACTCAAGGTGCGGCCTCACCAAGCAGTTATACAGAGGGAGTATCACTTCCTTCCTTCTGGAGGTGATCCCCCTAGCAATGCATCCCAGCATCCTGTTGGCCTTGGCTGCTGCCCTCCTACAAGTCTCCGAGTTGTTCATCTTGACATCCTATTAAAGGAATAATGCACGACAGGGTGTGTGTCGTGCTGGGATAACGCCATGCCTGGGGGGTTGGGCACGAGGCCGTAGGCCGAGTGTGTCCAATGCCCCAGGCATGGCGTTATCCCAAACGACACACACCCTGGAGTGCATTATTCCTATTATACAATGGCTCATTGTTATATATAAAATAAAAAAATAATTTTAAAGAATGTTTTTATTAGTGTGGAAAAATATTTTTGTTTCTTAAGAGGAGATGCAAAAAAAGAGCTCATCCAGCTCCAAAAAAATCATCTGCATTGGTTCACAGTAATGCTGAGACTAGACCTGTGGAGTCGTGCTGGGATAACGCCATGGGTCCAGCCCCAAACTGACCAATCACAGTCCAAGATTCTTTCTTGCCATTGTATAATGTCTTATCCCCAACTGCATAGAAAATCATCCTCATACTGTGCCGCTGATCCCACGTGCTTGCTGCTGAGGCTGTTCTGTCACTGTTTGACCACTGTCTACCACCTTGAAAGAATTCTAGGTCAGCACTTTCCTATCAACCCCTCCAAACTGTTTCATTTGGAACTGGTCTGACAGAGCAGCAAAAGGGCACAAAGCTGAGACCCAGCAAACTGCTCAAACTTGCTATCACTTATCATAAGGAACAAATATAAACAATGACATAAACGGGAGTATATTAATTTGTTTAGGGTTTTTTTTTACCAGGTGGGTGCACTAGACAATACAATGCCTATTTTCAGGCTTGACCCAGGACAGTACGATAAAAATAACAGTAGCACAGTGACACAAGGGTACAGGACACTCTTACATGCAATACATCAGCAGAAGTCAAGCAATACTATAATCCAGAAAAGAAAGAGCAGAGTATATGCAGAGTACAACTGAACATCAAACAAAAGGGCACAAACTAGCAGTGGTAAAATATAGGCAGTGGAACCTATGGCTGCAGGGGGCTGTTGCACCCCCACTTTTGCCCATCAGCATTCAAAGGGTCTCTGCTTGCACAAACTATACGTTTTACCCTGTGCTCTTTCAAACTTCAGCACCCCAACTTTTCCCTATGTTCCAGCACCCATACAAAGCATCAGGTACAAGAGCACTTATCAGAGTTCACCAGGAACTTACAAAGCTTTCCCCCAACTGATTGTGTTACGCTTAGTTAGATGGAGAGGAAAGTAAAGAAAAATTACAGTTTTCAAGAGGTCTTTTCCAGACACCTACTAAGGCAGAGTCGTATTCTTACAATAATGTATTATCAGTGAAAGTAAAGATGTCATATTGCCTCTTTGGAACTCAACCCCCGAGCTACACAGTTCTCCCGTTCCCTCACAAAGGCAGGAGTTACTTACACCCAGAAAACAGCTTGTTTCACTCAATATCTCTGGACCCTTCTAACATATAAGGTTACTCAATGTCTCTGGACAACTCTAACATACAGGGTTGCTCATGTGTCCACTAGGTCTGTGTGGCAGAGTAGCTTGGAAGCTGTCTCAAACAAACCAAAAAGCAGTGCACTCATGGGAGCAGTTTGCAGCACAGAACCAGCAGTTCTGCAGGTAAGCAGAAAGAAGATCCGGTGAACAAATTGTGCGTAGCTTTATTTCTGCTTTTCTTTTAGACTTGTCTTGCCTTGCTGCAAGCCTGTAAGGAGAGGGGAGATGAGCAACCAGCGCTGGAGAGCTCAAAGTATATGTAAACTGTTAAACAATGTCAAGATATCTCAGAAATCTTGTTCCCAAACGGAATATGCATAATATTGGTCTAGAATTTCTATGATCTGAAAACGACCGTTATAGTACCCTTTAGGTCCCTACCAATGAATGCCCCCATATCATTTAGGGAAATTATCCGGTAAAACAAGTACTTACCTGATCAGCAGGGAGCAGGATGGCCAGACAGCCATACCAGTCTCAGTAATGTCTGGCCACAAGCAAGGTTCTCTGCTCAAAATGCTGGCAATTTAACATTTATGCTCTCTCTCTCTCTCTCTCCCCAACCGCCCTCCTCAGTTGGGAAAATGGAAGAGGTAAAGAGACCACATATTGTATCGAGGTTCTATGTCATAACAGTGACTGCAGAATAATAATCACTGTTGGGGCAAGTGTACATCACTGAAAATTAATTTTGGCGATGCATACTCACGGCGAATGGGAAAAGGGCACCCGAGATCTGCAGGTTTCCTTTTCATGTGGGGGGCTGCACCCCCGGACCCCCACCCCTGAAGGATTCTCAACTCCAGGGGGTGCATGTCAGGGGGGTGAAATACTTTAAAAAAAAAAAGCCACTTGCCAGCAAAAAAAGAACTTTGCCATACCGAACCCGAACTCTGCACCTCCCAACCAACCACCCTTCCCAACACGCTAGCAGACCAGCTCAGCAGCTGCCCACCATACCCCCTCCCACATACCTTCCCTTCCCTTCCTCTCCCTCCCCACATGTGTACATGCATGTATGCATGCGTACTTCCCGTTGCCCTACCTCACCCACCCAGGTATCTGGTCACTACCCTGCCAGGTAGTCCTGAACACAGGTGCCATAACTGAGTCACCATTTTTGCAAGCACTCGATTGCGGTCGCCTTGTTCACCGGTTACCCTGTACCTCTGATTCCAAGTGTTTGCTGCTGAGGCTGTTCTGCCGCTGTTGGACTGCTCCACTTCTATGCTCACGGTTGAAAACATAAAAACAAAGTTAGCTCTTTAGCACTCAAGATACCCGCTATAGAGGGATAATTTTAAAAAATAAAGTTTAGCCCTTCCTAGTTTTAGAGACCTGCCATAGGTGGATGTTTTTTTAATAAAAAAATACAAAAAAAGAAACAAACAAAGTTAGCCCTTTGGGGCTTGAGAGACCCACCACAGCAGGATGTTTTTACAGGTGGCGCATCAGTTCATCCTGGTCAACGTGCTCCGTGACAACTCGCACGGGGTTATTAGCTCTGGTGTCAACTGGCTCCACACACAATTAATTCCTGAATTGCACCCCTCTGGAATTTATTTTACTAAATTTATACTGGGGTGAATTGTCCGGGAATGATTTGTACAGGGTGCAGATTGATGCTGAAGCAAACAGTATGGTGCAAGTTGTCAGAGCACATTGACCGGAGCAAACTTGACATGTAATCGTTTATAAAAATAAAGTTCGCTTAGCCAGTCAATTAGTGTCTCTTCACAAAACCAACCTGATGAGGAGGACAACCCTTGCAGACAAAACAACACACAGGACAGCATGAACTAGTAACTAATAAAGCTCAGGTAGCCAACATTGAAGGGTCATGTCCCTACTGGAAGCGCCAGGGTTAGTGCTGCACTTTTTTCTGGCTCTGACTAATACACCATAAGTTTGTATTTATATTTGTTTGCTTGCCTACTTGAGCTTTGTTTGTTACTAGTTTGTGAGGTCCCTTGTGTTGTTTTCCCACTACATCTTTTGGCCATTTCCTGTTTGTTTCAATCCTGAGCACCCAAGATTTGGGTATTGCAGCTTTAACAGACAACATCTCTGCTCAGCAGCAAACAACACAACGAGAAAAGAAAAATGATTCATGTAGGGGGAAAGATCCAGCAGCTGGTCCACAAACTCACTAGTCCCTATCAGTGAGTGTGAGTGATGTGCTGTGCATCAGGATAGACAGAGCTTTCTGTCTGTTCTGACACATGGCACAACAATAACACAGGGCAAATCACTCATGCAAAAAGTATCAATAACTTGACTGAAATGCAGAAAACAGTACACATGACCACAAAAGGCATTTAACAAGCTACGCTTGTTGGCACCTAAAAATCAGCTTCTTTTTTTTTTTTTTTTTTTTCTCCATATTCTGTTTTTGCCACTTTGGCCACCACAAGTTTGGGCTCCCTTCTGCCTAGCTTCACTGCCCCCCACCATCCAGCATCTCCCCAGGCTTACTTGTTGGCTCAGTACCCCCATTTCCCCCCTTGGTGGGGTCAGGATGGGGAGGGCCATCCTCCCACCCCATGCCTGAATCCAGTAATCGTGGGCAGGCTTCCCCCAGTGATATGGTGGGTTGGGTTACGGTGTGCGGGCATCACACATGCCCACTGTGCCTTCCTTTTTCCTCCTGATATTCCTCTCCATACCTTCCCACAACCATGGCATTCTCAGGTGGCACATGCACGTGGAAGCGCACGTGTCCGAGACCGCGGCTCCCTCCCCCACCTCTTACTTGATGTCTGCCTCTCAGAGCTCCCATGGGCTACCAGCAGGCCTCCACCCAGTGGCAGCCAATAGCCAAGATAGCCAACCACCCTGATCCAGGAAGGAAGAGCTGCCAGGTGGCCACTAAGTCCTCTCATAGCCTTCCCCTCTGGCTGGCCCCTAGGAACCCATTGCTCATTCCTGAACAAGGGGTCACTAGAGTGGCAGCAGGTAAGGTGCTCAGCGCCTTAGCCCTCTATGCCACAAGGCCAGCCTCCCTTAAAATCAGCTTC
This sequence comes from Neoceratodus forsteri, assembly GCA_016271365.2. Taxonomy (NCBI): domain Eukaryota; kingdom Metazoa; phylum Chordata; order Ceratodontiformes; family Ceratodontidae; genus Neoceratodus; species Neoceratodus forsteri. Next base: position 1,738,352,698 of record CM028129.1, read on the forward strand.
TAAAGGACAAAATGACTATCAGGTTCAACGCAGTTCTCCTTTAATATCCAAATTACTCCATCAGTTAATATTCTAGTTAATACTCCCCTGCTTGCCAAGCATTTCACTTAATTCCTCCATTTCCTTTTCAAGTTTTGCAGGTTTGGCTGATAATGGTTCCTTATGGTCTTCCACCGCGGACACATGGCTCTCAGTCTCTTGAAGCTACTTGCCATGGACAGAAATTTCTTGGGATAAAGCTGTAATTCTGTCCACCAGAACACTTATTTTTGGTGATTAAACCACCAGCATGTGTGCTGACACCGCCTAGCCAAACACCTCTATTACCCCTTTCAGGGCCTCCTGATCAACGTGGGACCCTGGCCACAATGCTGGCGACTGGCACTTTGCAGCTTGCTTCACATTGCTTTTTCTGAGGAGCAGAGTTCCCTGACAGGAACACATCCACTATAATATGCAGAAAAACTACTCTGAAGATGAGAAAATAATAAAAAGAGGTAGTTTAGTGCCTTTTATGTGTAGTAGTGTGCTGAGCTTTGGGAAGACGTGGCCGCTTACTTTAGCTGCTCATAAGCACCTCAGGCCTACACCATTTCCATGGCTGGGTACCCAGTGAAATACCATGAGCTTCCAAGAGACAGAGTTTATCATTTGGGGAGTAGGATAGTGTCTCAGCCATACAGTTGGCCATGGCACTGTGTTGTGAGTGGAGTGTGCCACAGTAAATAACAGGCAGCCATTAGATTACCAAATTTCTTGATTTGTCTGCATCAACTCTTTCCTTCCCCTAGAGCCTTGTTCCTGACTCCAATAAACCAATTGTTTTCTGTTTGCATTTACTGTGTGTCCTCTAATTATTATTGGGTAGGTTGTGCCAGTGAGGACCACAGTGGGTTGGTATTATTTCCTGGGGGGGGGGCGGAGTAGTACTGGCTTGTCATCTAACCCACTTAACTCTTCCCTGGCTGGAAGCATTGCAATTGAAAGGTGAAGGAATAGAATGATTTTGACACAGTTAACGGCCCTCCCATTCTCCTTTCCATTCTAGTTACGTATTCTGAAATGATTTGTGCCATTTTTGATAAATAAATAACATATCCTTGAGGTTCCCTCAGATCTACATAGGGCTCCACTCTCCTCTTCAGCTTTTGCACTTTTTTCATATTTCTAAGACATTTCATAACATCAGTTACACCGTTCCATGCTACGCATCGGAGTGGCCTTGAACAGCGTTATTCATGTCATGGATTGTTCAGCCAGTAAGAAAAGAGAGCACAGCAACTGTCAATGAGAGAGGAATTCAGGGTAATTACAAAGGCAAAAAAAATATTATTAATTTAACATAAAAAGGTCAGAACATATCAGAATATTGGATAGACTCTAAAAGGAAAACAGGAGGACATCTAGAGGTGCAAAAACTGGTTTCCTGTCACCTTTAACATTGTTCATTTGGGTAATGAATCCTCACAGGAATTATCAACCCAGGCCCTCCCAACTTTATCTGAACCTGTAAGGCAGGTGTACTGTACTGACATCAGTGGCAACCCATCACACAAGTATTTATAATTGATCAGTAAATGTATTTTATTTTCCCTTGCCCTGTTTTCTTATATGTCTCAATGTTCCTTTCTCACATGGGTGAAACTGAGCAGGGGCCCACAGGAACTCAGTTCCACCACCTCTTACAAAATTGCATGAGAGTTCCTGCACCTCTGTCATCTTTCTCCACTGAATACTATCAGAGAGTTCCACCACCTGGAAATGGCAGGTCCCCCACCTAGAAATCTAGGGGTGAGAGTTCCCACACCAAAATATTTCCAGTTTAAGCACTGTCTTCTCCCAGGATGCAAATAACTGTCCTCAGCTCAGCGTGCCCTCCAAGCTTAACAGTTTTTTTTTTTAAATGAAATAAATAAATCCCATTTTCTGGCTTACTGTTAAAAAGAAAGACTATTTTGCCCGCCTGGTAGTGCAGAAGTAGCACTAGTGCTTATTGCGCTGGTGACCTGAGTTCAGGAGTGAAGTTGATTCATCAGGGTCTGGCCACAGGGAGAGAATCGAGCATCTGAGGGACTGTCCTCTTCTCCTGGGGGAGGGGTCACATTTCCCACAATGCACCTGACACCTAGAGGAGGCTGGGTGTCACGGCAAACAGGAGGCCTGGAACTGTTTTTGTGACATCAACAGATGGTTTGAGTCACTGCATGTGGGCATCCCAGGGACTGACAAAAAAGGAGGCAAAATCCTTGCTGAAGATGGAGGGCCCCTGCAGGACTGCCTGGCATCACCAACTGGACACCATCCAGATCCTGCTTCACAGGGGCAAGGGCAAGCCCCTTCAACCCTGACATGAGGTGTAACACATGGGGAAGAAGGTATTTCCAAGGTATAGTGGGTGACAGGACTCGGAGGGGGAGCCATTGAGATAGGAGCTGACAGGAGTGGTTGGGATAAACATCATGTGAAAAAAAAATAGACTATTTTTTCTATACATGGTTTGTTTCTGAGTAGCACTCATACCCCATACCACTTTCTTATACTATCAGCACACATTCCCGAGCACAGTTCCCTCATAGCATGAGCTACAGCTCCAGAGGCAAAGGTAATGCCGATTTACATCAGATGTGTAATCCCATCATGCACACCTCTAGTTTTAGAAACATAGAAAATGTTGGTTCAAAGAGATCGTTGGTCCATCCAGTCTGCCCTGTTTTATCATAGCTTTCCCTAGCCCCCCCAATAAACCACTTTGGGGAGTGATGTCCCCCTGCCTGAGGCATTAATATCCAGAAACATTGATATAATACTCCAGTGTCAAATCTGGACCCTAACCATCGCCATCAGAACTCCAGCTGATGACAGCTGAGTGGGGGGTGAACATGACTAGCACATCAGTGTGTACCGAGCCCCCATTCTGGCTATATCCGAGCTGCTGTTTGAAAAGACTGAGCTGCTGAGAACAGCAGGAAGATACTCTTGAAATAAAAGGTTTTGAAAGATGTTGAAGAATGAACAGTGAACATGGCTAGAATTTTGTTTTTGAAAATTTCATTTGCAGGGGAAAATTTAAATTGATTAGCTTCAAACAAGCAGAAATGAACAGTGACACCAACTTAACATGAGTGGAGGCTGTAATTTTTCAAAGCCAGTTTCTTCACTTGCCAGGAAATTGGGCCTTGTTTGTTAATCAAAGTGAAAATAAAAATGAATCTCTTTGCATGCTGTGCACTGTTAGAGGGACTCTGTAATGCTTCATGCACAGACTGTTGGGGTTTAGCGATCTGTAAAGCCTGGCATTGTCAAACAGCATTGACTGAGCTGGAGGAGAACATTAGCTGTGCTTGTGCTTAGGTATACTGGAGAGTGGTGGGTTGAAACTCTAGGGAAATTTGTGGCCTGGATGCCATCTGCTGAGAGGATGTGCCCCACGAATGTTAAAGGGAAGGTGCCCTCAGCCTTTTATTCTGTTTACCTGTTCATAAGCATGAACAATGGTTGCCTCTATTGCATCCTTCTAATTTCATCAGGATTTAAATGTAAATGAAGGTACTTAAGTCTGGTGTAAAAAGCTGACTGACTCCATTGCAAAAGGTCATGATCTGACTCATGTAAGGCATCCTGGAATTTTATGATGTTTTGGTGCTGAAGCCTGCAGTAGTTATACTGTATTAGTCAGTGCTGTTGCTGTTCTCTGCAATTACTATGTTCTCGTCTTATGCTGGCCATGAAATTTTGCAAGGCATAGTAAGTGCCCTGCTGTTTTCTGTAGTTTAAAGTGTATCTCAGCTAGAAAAAAAATGCTTTTAGAGAATACTGGGACTTCACAAGACACGTAACAGAACGAATGCAAGTACAACTTCTGCTGGCTTCTGCATATACATATCATCAACTCCTGTTCTACTTTCCATGAGTGGGGTCATGACCTTTGCAATGGAGACAAACAGGTGTTCACATCACAGCATAACAGAGTGAGGCAACCTCATTTATATTTAAATTAGGATCAAATTAGGGGGATGCAAGAGAGGGAATCATTGTTCATGCCTACAAACTACACAGGTATGCAGAAAATAGGTTGAGAGGACTTTCCCTTTAACTGCTTTTAGCTGAATTAGAACTTTTCTTTATTGAGTGTGAGGTTACTGTCATGCAGTTGAGTGAAATGTTTTGTCAAGCACCAGTCATGCTTAGTCTGATCTTTTCCACGTACGGTAGTATTATATCATCAGACATATTTTTTGCAGCCTTCACCGCCCTGCAATACTTGCTGAATTAATCTCTGGTGTAGGTCAGAAGCTGAAGAAATTCCAAAAATAAGTCTTTTGTATCTTAATACTCACTTGGGGACTGCTTTTTGAAAGGATAAGCTGGGCTGTTCAGCAGAGGCTGCTGTAGGAGCCATAGGGGAAATAATGATCGGCGGCCAAATGCACTGGAGCACAGGAAGCAGTGCTGCACATGGAGAGGCTCCTATAGGAGCCACAAGGGAAGACTGCCACTGAGGGCTGTACGGCAGTACTGGCACCAGTGCTGGGAACCACAAATTGTCAGAGGAAGCTGCTCCACAGGGGCTCCTGTAGGAGCCAATCGCAGAGGAGGGTGTGGAATTCAAACAGCATCTGGGCTATAAATGCCATGGCCCAGACACACCTGAACTGGACTGCTTTTTGCAAGGAGGAGTTGTGCTGTTTGGGAGAGGATCCCATAGGAGCCATAGGGTAAATTTCCATTGGCAGCCAGAAGCACTGGAGTGGAGGGAACAGTGCTGCACACAGACAGGCTCCTGTAGGAGTCACAAGGGGAGATCACCACCAAGAGCCATAGGGCAAAAGCAGCACTGGCTGTGGGAGCCACAAATCATCAGAGGAAGCTGCACCACAGGGGCTCCAGTAGGAGCCAATTGCAGCAGAGGACACTGCATTCAAACAGCATCTAGGCTATAAATGCCATGGCCCAGATGCACCGGAACTGGACTGCTTTTTGCAAGGAGGAGGAGCTGTGCTGTTTGGTAGAAGCTCCCATAGGAGCCATAGGGGAAATCGCAATCAGCGGGCAGACACACTGGAGTGGAGAGAGCAATGCCACACACGGAGAGGCTCATGTGGGATCCACAAGGGGAGATCGCCACCAAGAGCCATAGGGCAGTACCAGCATCAGTGGTGGGAGCTGCAAATCATTGGAGGAAGCTGCACCACAGGGGCTCCCATAGCAGCTAATTGCAGAGGAGGTCGCAGAATTCAAATAGCGTCTGGGCAATAAATGCCATGGCCCAGATGCACCTGAAGTAGACTGCTTTTTGACTGGAAATTTTTGTCCCCCATCTGCCCCTCACCACCTTCAGTATTAGAAAGTCTCACTGGGCTCCTCCCAGCAGAGGCTTACCAATCAGGGGTGGATTTGCACAGGGGAGTGGGCAACCAGGAATTTCTTGAAGTAGGAGTTCCACCAACTGGAGGAAAAGGGGAAGGATACAGGCATTGGAGGGGAAGACAACTCTGTTATTCACTTTATTAACCAATTACCTACTTCCTGTAATCATGCCAAGGTCACCCTGTTTGCAGATGATGTAGTGCTATGCAGGTCCACAAATGACCTAGATGCCCTGAACAGATTGCTATCCAGAGACCTCCTGGAACTGGAGAGATGACTGAATAACAATAAACTGGTCCTAAACAGCAAAAAAACTAAGGCAATGCTATTCAGACCAAAAAACCATGGGCCTGACAGGGCTAATAAATTGGCTCTCTCACTATTGACCAGGTCTAGGGTTGAGGTAGTTGAGTCCCTAAAATACCTAGGACTTACCCTTGATCAGGACTGCACCTTCAAGGCCCACATCAATCTGCTCACTAAGACCTTGAACCAGAACACTGGTCTCCTGTATCACCTTAGTCCCTATCTTACACAGGACTCTCTGATCAAAGTTGCACAATGTATCCTCTTACCCACACTACTCTACGGTTCTCCTGTACTGCTATCAGTTAAAAACACTGAGATGCAGAAGCTCAGAACCCTGTACCATAGAATCTGCAGGTTTGCGGCAGGGGCCCCACCGAGAGAACACCAATGTCTGGTCCGCCAAGTCCTATCCTGACCCACCCTGGAAGGAAGATTGCAATAGCCATCTCTCTCCTTAGCCTACAAACTCAGGCTGGCCAGTGCCTCCCCCACCCCGAGTCTTGCAAAGATACTGAGAACAAAAAAGGAACAACAGGACACTAAGGTCCTTAAGTAGACAGCTCCTCACAGTTCCCAGAGCTAAGTCCACCCAAGGGTCCCGAACTTTCTCAGCTATCATACCTCCCCTCTGGAACGCACTCCCTACTAATCTCCAGGAGTGCAACTCACTGGGGGGATTCAAAAGGGGACTAAAGGTCCACCTACTGGAGCTAAACCAATGCACTTGCCACCATTGATATCTCAACTTCAGACCTCTTGATTCACAAAACTGTCAATGAATGGATGTAACCACAAATGTATTTAAGTGTATGAGCAATTGTCACAGATGTGTCATGTTGTAAACTGTTCTCCCTTCAATGTCATGTGTAACGTAATGTATTTGCAACTCTGTAAATGTAATATTTTGAAGTACCTGTATTTAATCCCAGGTCGCCCCTGAAAAAGGGACAGACCGTTACTGGTCTCAGTGGGCCTACCCGGTTACCAAAATTAAATAAATAAAGTACTGGACATTGGGACATTTAACATTTTAAAAGGAAACTGCAGCTAGGAGTGAAACTAATACTATAATTGGGTAAGGTAGTCAGAAAATTGTTTCAAATTTGGGGAACTTGTAAGAATATTTACATTGTGGAGGATACTACTGAGATTGGGCTATTAGAAAATTAAATAGCATCTGAGCTACTGTACTGGTTGTATGCGATACTAGGAAGTCTGTATGTATTGTTTAGATTAGGAGGTATTTTTAGATTAGGATGATATTGCAGTTAATGTACAATTGTGTTTAAACCTACTGAAATTCTGAGGGCTGCCTAGGGTAGAAAATTATTGGAAATAATATACAAATGTTTTTAAGACACTAAGTGTACTATATAGGGTGATAATGGGACTGGAACCTCAAAACAAGAGGATTATTTATAATCAGAAAAGCAGGATGTAAAATGTGGGGGTTTAAAGGACACGTCACTGGACAGGGTAGCCGGGGAGGGATTGTGGGTTGTAACAATTGTGGGGTGGCTGTATTTATGGAGATGCTGTGGAGGAGGGGGGTGCCCAGTGTGTATGAACATAGGAAAACTAAGAATGGAAATAGGATGCCACACTAAGGTCATACAAGAAATGAAAGGGGCAACATAGATGTGATGCAGAGGCAAACTGGATAAGGAACAGATGTACAGAGGCTAAAAAATATCAGCATCAGGGAGAGATGGGAAGGGGATGGGCGAGGGCAAGGGGCAAGTCAGAGGCAGGAAAAGCAATACCAATATGAAGGAGACAGAATGGAGGGGTGGAGGATCACAGGGAAAGGAGAACATAAACATGGAATTCAGGGCAGGAGCTGGAGAGCTCAGAAAATCCCCAGTTTAGGGGTGCCTATATAAAGTAGATATATAACACTGGTAGAGGTGACTCAAGGGGACAAAGGTGCAGCGGAATCAGGGTGGCAGCAAAATACCATAGAGGTAATGGGAGAAGAAAGTCAGAAGGTAATCCGAGAGGGCCAGGAACCTGACACATCAATGGACAGGGATAGGGAAGACAAAAACACAAAAGCAATAGGAAAGGGGATGAACATTAAGGAGAAGAAGGGAAAAAGTAAAACTAAAGCAGACACAGCAAGGGACAGGAACCACAAAGGGAAAGGTCCTAACAGGAATTGGGTGGAAGAGGGAGACAAGGAGACAGGAAGAGAAACCATGGCCTATGAAATCGAGCTACCCAAAATAATGGGTAATCATTACACAGGGGGAAAGAAGGGTAATGGTCACTGGAAAAAATAAAATAATGGTCGACGGGGATTCAGTAATAAAAGGAATACAGTGGAGAAGAAGCGAGGACTCACACATGAGGACAACAGTGGTGTGTACACTTGGGATGGAGGCTGGTAGAGCAACATAAAAGGTACGTGAGCTGATAAGTGGAGCAGGGGAAAAAATGGACTAGCAGATGTTTACATAAGACAGGAACCATATTACTTCGAGTAGACAAGATAGACCGAGAGGTCTCCTTCTGCTAGCTATTTTCTTATGTTCTTATGGTCTTGTGACAAACAAAAGTAGTTATGCTTCTTGACTCTGGTTTCAACTGTATTTGGTGGTAACCAGACCAGAGGTCAAGGGTAAAAAATACATTTACCTCTATTTATTTCTTGTAGTGTGTCTTCCACCTTAGGTATTGGAAAGCTCTCTTGCAGCACTGCTGTATTGCCGATGCACATTGGGACCAATGATTTAGCAGGGGAGGAGACCGGGGTAGTGCAACATTGATTTATGGACTTGGCAGCAGCGAGTAGGCAGTTCGTGAAAACACTGACCTTCTCTGAGATCATTCCTGTACCAAGGGCCAGCACAGCTAGAAAGAAGAGGACAGAAGAATTTAATGGATGGCTAGGCTGGTGGTAAAAGGAGGACATATATGGTCTCATAGGTAGGTGGGGAGACACATGGTTAGACAAGAGACTCTACAACAGGGACAGGCTACACCTGATCTGGGAAGGGAAAAAGAAAACCAAAGCCAAAATGGGGGCATACATGGCAAGGGAACTAGGTTTAAACTGCTAAGGGGGGGAGACAGAAAAGGGGAGGCAGAAGCACCACCCCACACCTTAGCGGGGACAAGGAAAGGGAGCAAGGATGGATTTACACACAGAAGAAAATGGGGAGGTAAGACCAAATCAAAAAAAGAACACGGGCACATCAGAGACAAAGTGGAGGGTGGTAGTGCTAAATACGTGTAGTCTTGGGAACAAGATGGCAGAACTGCAGGTGCTCTTAAAAGAAAGCAGGGTAGACATTGTAGCCATTACAGAGACCTGGGCAACAGCAAACCATGACTGAGACCTATCGATTCCAGGTTACAGGCCATATAGGAAGGACAGGAAGAAAGGCAAGGGGGGGGTGGTGGCTTACATAAGGGAAGGTATTGTTTGAGCAAGGGAGGAAGAGTTTGAAAAAGGGAGCATGGAGGCACTATGGCTCCAGCTACAGACCAATAAAGGAAAGAAGATAAGGATGGAGTCATATACAGACCACCCAGTCAGGGTGAGGATAAGGACAGGGAGTTATGCACACAGTTAACAGAAGCAGCAGAGAAGGGGGAGATAGTGGTGATGGATGACTTTAACCTGCCCAGGATGGACTGGGTCAGACCGGCCACATCCTGCGCCAGAAGCCAGGTAATCTTGGACGTGATCCAAGATGGATTCATGACACAGTATGTGACTAGTCCCACCGTGGGGAAGCAATTCTGGACCTGGTGCTCTCGAATGATGAGCATGTGCAGGACACAGACATTGGGGATCCCTTGGGTTGAAGTGACCACAACACAGTGTGGTTCAACCTGAACATGGGAAGAGAAGACATCCCCACAAAGACCAGAACACTAGACTTCAGAAAAGCAGACTTTCAGAAAATGAAGGAAATGATTGTGGACTTAGGGAACTTGGAGAAAGGTTTGGATGTTGAGGAAATTTGGAACACAATTAGAGGGGCCATACAGAATGCATCAAGCAGGTGCATAAAAATGAAGGGAAAGAAGGCAGGAACTAGACAGCCAAGCTGGTTTAACAGGGAGGTGGCCAAGATAGTAAAGGATAAGAGGGTAGTGAATAGGAAAAGTAGAAAGACAACTATGGTAGAGGACGAGGAGGAGTACCAAAGGCTGGCTAAACTAGCAAAAAAGGAGGTAGTACAGGCAAAAACAAAGAAGGAACTCCAGAGAGCAAAAGGGATAAAAGAGGAGGATGAGGCCTTTTTTTGCTACATTAAAGAAAAGAGGGACAAGAAGGATGGCACAGTCAGTCTTAAGAAAGGGGAAAGGATAGTAGTGGAAGATGGGACAAAAGCAGAGGTATTAAACAAATACTTTTGCTCCGTCTTTACCAAAGAAAAAGGAGGTCCAATACCACACAGTGGGAAGGGTAGGGAGGGGCTGGTGTGGACCCAATAGGGGCAACAGGGACTGAACGGGTGAGGGAGGGGCTAATGGCATTAAAGGTAGAAAAATCTCCAGGGCCTGATGGGATACACCCCAGGATACTAAAACAGATGGCAGTAGATCTGGCAGACCCACTGACGATGCTATTCAATAGATCTCTTGACATGGGGATGGTGCCAGAAGAGTGGAGAACAGCGCATGTGGTGCCACTCCACAAGAGTGGCCCCAAGGAGGACCCTGGAAACTACAAGCCTGTCAGTCTGACATTGATTGTGTGTAAATTAATGGAGACAATATTGAAAGAGGATCTGGTCAAGTTCTTAGAGGAAAAATGGCTTACAGGACAGTAAACAGCATGGGTTTGTGGCAGGCATACTGTGTCAAACAAACTTGAGTTCTTTGACTGGGTCACTAGAACAGTAGACAAAGGCCAGGCAGTGGATAGCATATATCTGTACTTTAGTAAGGCTTTTGACTCTGTACCACACAAAAGGCTGATAATGAAGCTGAAAGACTTAGGGGTGGAGGAAAGGTTGAGTAGATGGGTTGATAACTGGCTAGTAGCAGGACACAGAGGGTGGTTGTTGGGGGAGGAGTTCTCCAGTACCAGGGAGGTTACCAGAGGGGTTCCACGGGGGTCAGTGTTAGGACCAGTGTTGTTTAACATCTTTATTAGCGACACAGGGGATGACATTCAGGGAAGATATGTATGTTCGTAGACGACACCAAGCTCTGTGGGAGGGAGAACACCCAGGAGGGGATAAAGGAGCTGAGGGAGGACCTAGATAGGCTAGACAGATGGTTGGGGATATGGCAGCTTGGGTTTAACACCAAAAAGTGCAAGGTGATGCACATAGGGGCAAAGAACCCGAGATCAGAATACTACATTGGAAAGGTTCGGGTTACACCATCGGAGGAAGAAAAGGATCTGAGGGTGATAATTTCTAGTGACCTGAAACACTCGACTCAATGCAAAAAGTCAGTAGCAAAGGCAAATAGAATGCTGGGATGTATAGCAAGGGGATGTAGCAGTAGGAAGAGTGAGGTCATACTGCCACTCTACAGATCACTAGTGAGGCCACATTTGGAATATGAAGTACAATTTTGGCATCCACACCTGAAGAAGAACATAGACATGCTGGAAAGGGTCCAGAGGAGAGCAACTAAGATGATAGAGGGCAGCAGGACAGATCATATGTAGAGAGGTTGGGGACCTGGGAATGTACACTCTGGCAGAGAGGAGGCAGAAAGGGGATATGATTGGGACATTCAAGTACTTGAAAGGAATTAACAGAATGGAATGCAAGAGCCTATTCAATAAAAGAGCCAACAACACCACCAGGGGGCATAGCCTAAAACTGATGGGGGGAAGGTTCAGGAGGGACGTGAGGAAGCAGTTTTTTACAGAGAAAAAGTGGTGACAGCATGGAACGAGCTGCCACAGGAGATGGTGGAGACTAAGTCAGTAGAAGCCTTCAAAAGAGCCTGGGACAAACATAAAGGAAGGTCAGGTGGCCTTGTCAGGGAAAAGACAAAATTTAGGGTGGGGAGGGGGAGTCGGGGTAGCAGATGTTTAGTTAAGAAAGGAACCATAAAACTTCGAGCAGACAAGATAGACCAAGAGGTCTCCTTCTGCTGGATATTTTCTTATGTTCTTCTGTTCTTGTGACAAACAAAAGCAGTTATGTTTCTTGACTCTGGCTTCAGCTGTATTTGGTGGTAACCAGACCAGAGGTCAAGGGTCAAAAATACATTTACCTCCATTTATTTCTTGTAGTGTGTCTTCCACCCTAGGCATTGGAAAGCTCTCTTGCAGCACTGCTGTATTGGTTTGTCAAGTGTGGAAACCCAGAATGCTGGCCTTGAACTTTTTCAGTTAAGTCCATTAATTCCAGATCTGTCCATTGTTTTGAAACTAGAGCACCCACGTGGAAATGCATTTTGTGCATCTTTTGCACTACTGGCAGAATGCCTGGGTTAAGATTTATCTTAAGCCATACATTTTTAGAGTACAGGAAATGATTTCTAATCTGCAGCTGTTTATAATGTTTCCATTTGTAGAAATGATATCTATAAGCCTACATGTTCCATATGTAAATATATCTGGATACAAAGTAATGTAACAAACTGTATTTTGCATTGTTTTGATTTTATGGGCAGCATTCTGTTACAATTTTCTTCAAGGAACCAGTAATCTGGAGTTGTATCTATGTCACGGTTTGAGCACAGAACTCTAAACATGCTTCTGATAGGACAATAGCTCTTGTTTAGCATTCTGTACTCAAACCATGACATATTAAGAGTTCCATTAAGGGAACTGTGTAGAATGTTGTCCATAGAAAGGAAACAACTGAAAACATTTATTTTCACATCAGTGTTTATTCAAGTACAGTTAAATATGGCTCATTTGGAGGCAAGTCTAATCACTTCTGTTAGTAGTAGCATTACTAATAGCTGCTAATTAACACAGATATCCTGTCCCCTTTAAGTGTGCCTATCACTTGAAATTATTCTTAGTACTGATTTAGGATATTCTCAGTAAAGTTGTCAGAACCCTCTGAAGTTCTGGGTTCTAGTTCTTGTCTAGAACTTTTGAGAAAGTTCTAGGGTTCTAACCTTTTTTAGAACTTTTTAGAATTTGAGCCCTTTTTTAAATTGTGCTACCCAAATGAAGATAATAGTGAGATGCATGTCATGAAATCGAGGACAAAAAGAAATACAGTATTTTCAGTGTAAGGGGAGAGAGAAATGATCATGTGTGACTTTGATACAACTATAGCTAGATTTATCTGTGGTTTCTTCTGCTTGCTGAAGCCAGCAACTTACAGTTGCTAACACAATCTGGGTACAGTACAGCAGTTAAAGGGCACACAGCTGGATGATGGCCAACACACTACATAGGAGACAGAGTCATGCAATACACAACACGCACACAGAATTTTTTTTTTATGAGTAAGGGATTTTTCTCTCCCCACAAAGTCCCCCAAGAAAATATTTATAGCATGTATTAAAAGATATCACAGAAATGGGTACTGGGCTGTACATGGTCACACACTGTAGGGTACAGTGCAGTCAAAGGGGACACAGCAGGATGATAGACTGGCCAGTATGTCACGTAGGACATGGAGTCACACAACACAGTGGCACACAGATTTTGTTTTTGCACTAAGGGAATTTTCTTTCTCTCCTTCCAATAGAGAAATATTTCTGGCATGTATTAACAGATACCAACAAAATGGGTGCTGGGCTGCACACGCTCACACACTGGGTAGGGTACAGTGCAGTCAAAGGGCACAGAGCAGGATGATAGTGGCCAGCACACCATGTAGGAGACAGACGGAGTCACGCAACACAATTTTTTTTAATGAGTAAGGGATTTTTCTCTCCTCCCAAAGTCACCCCAGAAAATATTTCTGGCATGTGTTAACAGATTCCGCAGAAATAGGGATGCAGCAACATAACATTTGGCCGGTGAAATTGTGGCTAAATCGGTAATTTCGCTGTGCAAAATGTTTCATGAAATTTTGCAATTTTGCCCACTGTAAATCCTGCCAAATTTATCCTTCCCTGCTCCCTGGTGTCTAGAGGGCTGACTCCCCACCCGGCTGTTCACTGGCCCTTGTATTGAAAATATTCTCCCTGGTGTCTAGTGCCCCCCCCCCACCGCCGATCACCAGCCCAAATTAGTACAGACCCCCGATGCTTACTTAAAAGAATCCACTCCCTGGTGTCCAGTGGACCCCCACCCTGTTATCATCACCTACCCTGCTCCCCCTGTACCTCGATCAGGCCACCTAGCACAGCCCTCCACTCACTTCCACAGCTGGCTGCCCAACTGAGCACCAAAATGAAAGAGCGCATGCTTGTACAAGCACACACTCATTCATTGAAGCTAAGTCAGGCTGCCGGCCATGGAGGAGAGTGGAGGGCTGTGCCAGTGGTCCGATCAAAGGGGGGAAACAGGGTGAGTGTTGATAACAGAGAGGGGGGTCTACTAGACACTTGGGAGTGTTTTTTATTAAGTAAGGATAGGGGGATCTGGGGGAATGGGGGTGGGGGAGAAATGTGTTGGGGGTTGGGTTACTACTTATTTGGGCCAGTGATCAGCTGGGAGGGGACCACTAGACACCAGGGAATATTTTATTTTTGGGCCAGCGAGCGGACAGGGGGATGACAGTCACCGTCAGGGTCAGCCATCCCACCACCACATGTCTATAAAGCAAAATTTCAACCGCAGGTGGCAAAATTTCATCCGTGGGTGGCGCAACTTCACCCACGAGCAAAATTCTGCTGGCTTGGGGGTGAAATTTTGCTCACAGCTATGGGCAAAATTTTGCCCAGTGAAATGTTTCTCAAAATGTGAGAATTACGTGAAATATTTCAATTTCATACAACTCTACACAGAAATGGGTGCTGGGCTACACACAGTCGCACACTGGGTAGGGTAGGGAACAGCGCAGTCAAAGGGTACACAGCAGGATGATGGGCTGATCAGTACACCCCATAGGAGACAGTCACACAACACATTTCTGCCATGTAACAGATACCATAGAAATGGGTTCTGGGTTGCACATGTTCACACACACTGGGTAGGGTACAGTGCAGTCAAATGGCACATAGCATGATGATGGGCTGGCCGGTATGCCACGTAGGAGATGGAGTCACATGACACAGTGACAGATTTTTTTTTTTTGTACCGAATAAGGGAATTTTTTATTTCTCCTCCCAACAGGCAAATATTTCTGGCATGTATTTAAAGATACCAGAACTGGGTGCCAGGCTGCACACAGTCACACACTGGGTAGGATAGGGTACAGTACAGTGCAGTCAAAGGCACAGAGCAGGATGATGGGCTGGCAGGTCCAGTACACCACATAGGAGCCACACACTGGATGCAGTGCTGCTAGCAGTCAAAGTGCAAACAGCAGGATGATGAGACCTGTTCATGTACACAGCAGGATGATGAGACCTGTGCATATACACAGCAGAATGATGAGACCTGTACACATATACAGCAGGATGATGAGACCTGTACATGTACACAGCAGGATGATGAGACCTGTACATGTACACAGCAGGATGATGGGCTGGCCAGTCCAGTACACCACATGGAGTCACACACTGGGTACAGCTGCTAGCAGTCAAAGTGCAAACAGCAGGATGATGAGACCTGTACATGTACACAGCAGGATGATGAGACCTGTACATGTACACAGCAGGATGATGGGCTGGCCAGTCCAGTATGCCACATAGGAGTCACACAATGGGTACAGTGCTGCTAGCAGTCAAAGTGCAAACAGCAGGATGATGAGACCTGTTCATGTACACAGCAGGATGATGAGACCTGTGCATGTACACAGCAGAATGATGAGACCTGTACACATATACAGCAGGATGATGAGACCTGTACATGTACACAGCAGGATGATGAGACCTGTACATGTACACAGCAGGATGATGGGCTGGCCAGTCCAGTACACCACATAGGAGTCACACACTGGGTACAGTGCTGCTAGCAGTCAAAGTGCAAACAGCAGGATGATGAGACCTGTACATGTACACAGCAGGATGATGAGACCTGTACATGTACACAGCAGGATGATGGGCTGGCCAGTCCAGTATGCCACATAGGAGTCACACAATGGGTACAGTGCTGCTAGCAGTCAAAGTGCAAACAGCAGGATGATGAGACCTGTACATATACACATCAGGATGATAAGACCTGTACATGTACACAGCAGGATGATGAGACCTGCATATATACACAGCAGGATGATGAGACCTGTACATATACACATCAGGATGATGAGACCTGTACATGTACACAGCAGGATGATGAGACCTGTACACATACGCAGCAGGATGATGAGACCTGTATATATACACAGCACGATGATGAGACCTGTACACGTACACAGCAGGATAATGAGACCTGTACACATACACAGCAGGATGATGAGACCTGTACATGTACACAGCAGGATGATGAGACCTGTACAAGTACACAGCAGGATGATGAGACCTGTATATATACACATCAGGATGATGAGACCTGTACATGTACACAGCAGGATGATGAGACCTGTACACATACATAGCAGGATGATGAGACCTGTACACATACACAGCAGGATGATGAGACCTGTACACGTACACAGCAGGATGATGAGACCTGTACACATACACAGCAGGATAATGAGACCTGTACAAGTACACAGCAGGATGATGAGACCTGTACACGTGCACAGCAGGATGATGAGACCTGTACATGTACACAGCAGGATGATGATACCTGTACACGTACACAGCAGGATGATGAGACCTGTACACATACACAGCAGGATAATGAGACCTGTACAAGTACACAGCAGGATGATGAGACCTGTACATGTACACAGCAGGATGATGAGACCTGCACACGTACACAGCAGGATGATGAGACCTGTACACGTACATAGCAGGATGATAAGACCTGTACACATACACAGCAGGATGATGACCATTCAGCAGCCCACCAAATCCCAATCAGCCTCTTCCTGCCTAGTACTCCTAGACCCCTATGCCCTTAATCTCTTTCCATAAAACACCTTCCACCTTGGAATCTGCAAGAAAAAAATGTTTTGCAAAATTCCCAAGGCTTGAGGCACCGAAACGCCTGCTTCAGTAGCAGCAATTTAAGTTCCCCCACCCCCACCTCACTTATGCCACTGCCTGGCTGCTGCTTTTGTTTTTTTATTTATTTTCTGAAATTTCTGGTTTTCTGCCACACAGAAGAGAATGCCTAGTCCCTACTGCCTGCCTTTACTCCTAACATTATTTTTTCTTTGTTTTTTCACCCCACTGCCAATGGAGACTCCAAGAGATGCAGAGCAGAGCAGACATGTCTGCTCTGCTACTCGATCCAGCGCCATCTGCCCCGCTGTAATTCCTGCTGCACAAGAACCAACATGAGTCACATGACCCAACTTACTGTACATGTTGCACCACTTGCACAAGTTAGGACACAAATTGAAATAGTCCCTCCCTCCCAGCTCTCAGTTCCTCCCTCCCAGTGTCTCCATCCTCCCAGCATGTGGGCTGGAGTTGGATCACATCACCCCCCGAAGACCAACTCCCCACCCACTAGGAGTGAGCAGGAGGAAATGGCAGGAAGTGGCACAGAAAGCTGACAGCTTTACATATATGTACCTGGGGAAAAATGTAAACCCTTTTATAACTCTAAATTAGAACTCAAACACCAGGGTTCGAGGAGGGTTCGAATCTCTGCTGAACTAGTTCTGACAACCCTAATTCGCAGTTCCCTTGTCTGTGCTAATACAGTTCAGATGTGGCAGTTCAGCATGGAAGATTCCTAACTGCACCACCATTTTCCTCCCTAATAATAATGCACTATCACAGACCACTATACTGAAATTCATGGTCTACTGTTTATCATCTATTCTTATTGTCGTGTCTAATATCCTGGGCAGGCTTAATGGAACTTTTAATCCATAGGGAAAGATTTGAGTCACAGAATTCCTCAGCAAGGATTGCAGCAAATTTACTTACTGCAATGTAGGCTTATCCATAATATTAACACTAGCCCCTGAATCTGCAAGGACAGTCATTGCTTTGTCATGTACAGTATGTGAACTTGCACACTGCTACCTGTTACTATGTCCTAGAGCACAAACACATACTCATCATCACCTGGCTCCTTACAGGCTTGCATTTGTGGTTCCATGTAGTTTACGTTAGCTCTTGTATTGGATTTTACCCTACATATTTGTTACATATTTTATCTTTTGTGACCTGGCAGTGCCTTACTAAATGACCTGTATGTCCACATCTACCACACAGTGCAGCTGGTCGATGCTGGGTGAATGATCCCTTAGTGAAAGTTCAGGTAGTGGTATGGGATTGTTGCCTGTCCCCTTTTTGTTTTTTGTCTTTATCACTGATTAATGCATACTCTGAATCAGACGGCACCTTTAATTTTCCTTCCATCTAGCTAGTTTGGCAATCAGGTGCCTCGATTGCCCAAGCAATAGATTGGATGTTCTCAAGAGTGAGGTCAGTTTTCCTCAACAGTTTCTTCCTAAGCTGTGTTGAACTGGATTGATCAACTACCTGGTTGCTAATCATTTATTCTGTAAATGCACCATATTCATATGTTTGCACTAATTTCCACAACCACGTTATGAAGCTGTTTATTGTCTCAGACTTCTGTTGCTCTGGCTGTCTCAAGACATGCTGCTCAAATACTATGTTTTTCTTTGGATCAGAATATTCTTTTAGTTTAAAGCAGAACATCACAAGACAGATCCTGAACCTCTTCTGCACAGCACTGGAGATAAGGTGGGGGCTGGGAGGAAAAGGAAACTGGGATGGCAAACGGGGATCCAAGGCAGGAACTTGATTAGTTTTGCCAGTGTAGGATGTGGATTCAGAATCTAATTCCAAATCCACAACAAGCCATTTTTTCAGAATGAGCATTTTTGACCTCCAATACCAAAAATCCTTATTTCGAATAAAAAGCCCTGAATCCAAGGAATCCAATTCCATCAGACAGATTCCGAGCAATCTTAATTTAGGATCCATGTCATACCTTAATCAGTTCACATTGTTTTTTGCAATTTGTTCTCACTGTGAGTTCTCTTTTATTTGGTCCTTGTTGCCAGTGTAATGTATTTACTCTGTAAACATAAGATTCAGCTGATGATGTTTTGCTCCACGCTTGAGTCTTATTCATCACTAAGTCCAAACAACCCATAATACTCTGTAACTAAGGATACAAACCTCCAGACTGTCTACAAAATAGAGAGGCCTCCAGAGCCCTAGTGCCCCACAACACTACAGAAGGCACAGAGCGATCTAACAAAAGCTTACCTTCTCACATCAGGGAAAGCAATGAGGGCTACTGGCCACAGTGCAACACTGAACTGTGAAACTGAAAGGCACAGATTAAAACCTCACTGACTCTCTAAGGGCTCAGTCTACAACAGTGGCTGAAATATGACTGAACAGAGCATATACCAGCTGCACACCCAATGATGGTCTGCGATAGAGGGCATCCACAGCCCCTTCCCCTTGGGCAATATGTGTGCAGATCCCCATGCAGAGGTGGGGGGTGGCACAGGGAAGTGTTATACAGGATGTCAGGAATCAATCAGATGCACAGGTCAGCACTGTGGTGGACCCCCCCCACACACACACACACCTCCTCACGGAGCAAGGGGACAATAGGATATGGCAGTCTGTAGTGGTCCTCTACAGGCTTTCATATCTCTGGCTGGACAACACTTATCCATGCCAGTATGACTGGCCAGTGCCAGCTAAACACCAAGGCCTCACAGCCTACATAAAGGGCTGGGAAGCAGGAGGAGAGGGTGACATTTTGACCCCAGGGAGAGTCTTGCAGCCAGGCAGAGGGAGTTGCATAGGTGCTAGAGAAGCCACTCAGGCTGCTTAGCTTTGGCCCCTCTTCCAGCCCTCCAAAATGCAGAGCAAGATGCTGAGATCAGGGCACATGTATGCCCCCAACCAGGCCAGTTATTGTACATGACAGGGGATGGGATATGGAGGGGGTACACAGCTAGGGCTTGGGATGCATAAAGGTCTTCACATGTGTAGAGCAGGATCTCTTCACACCTCCAGCCCATGTAGGTACCCTTCAGTGAGCCAGTATCCCTTTGTGGATCAAGCCATAAATGAGCCTGAATAAGTTACTTGGCCTTCCAGTGTTATCAGCCATCCCAGATGTTAAACTGGGTACATGCTAGAGATGCTCAGAATTGGCCAGTTCCAAACTGATTGGTCTTCTAGGAATTCGGAAATTCCTGGTTCTGAATCTGATTCCTAGTCCAGTTCCAAAAAGTACTTCAGAATATGAATCAGATTTGGAATCCTACTTCCTAAATCCTAATTTTCTATGTAAAAAAAAATATCTTTTAGATTTAATTTCTGAAATAAGATTTTCAGATGCAATTCTAAATATCCTAATTCCAAAACTCAGGTCAGAATCCAACGAATCAGATTCCATGACTCAGAATCTAAGCAACCCTAGTACATACAGGACTCATCTGGAAATGAGATGTCGCACCCAGCTGAGTTGGGTTGTGAAGCAGAAACTGGTTCAAGCAAGTGTTGTGATGAGGGATACTGGAGGGTCCCATGTTGGTGGAGATAAGCACCTGGCAAGGAGAGGCAGGAGTCATACTCAGAGTCAAAATACAACAGGAATTTATTTAACAAGGAGTCAGCAAAGGTCACAAAGGCAGACTTTTGGCTAGTAACACAGCAGTGAGAAAAGCAATTAAGAACTGTAACCATGAAAAATAAATCAATAACTGTATAACTAAACTGAGGTGCACTTCTGCTATGCACTACTGCATTGCAACTACAGCATCTTATTGTACCACTTTTATCTGGTCAAGCCAGTACTATGACTATACTCTCTGCATAAAATCTAGTTACTGTTAATGCCTGAAATCAGAACAAACATTCAAGTCACTTTAGAAAATGGTCTTTTTATTTGCTGGGATCTGATTGGCTGGTACCCCTGCCAGGAGGGGGTACATTAACTTTCAATAGATGCCCAGCAAATAAAAAATCCCAGTCACCTGACTTCATCACCAGCTGGCATATTGTTGTACCCAAGCACCCACTTCAATATTCACTTGGTGAGGCGAGCGGTCCCGCTGACAGAAGACCCAACTGAAAAACTAAAAATGTCTGACGAGTTTCTAGTAAACTTTGACTTAGCCCACATCTTGAATGTGCAGCATCTACTTACCGAAGATGAAGAGACACTGCCAGCAAAAAGAAGCAGTCCTGAAAAGAAAAATAAAGAAAATGACACTGCGAGAAATTCATGACGCTCAGTCACGACCAGTTAGATCAAATAGAGGGAGACAGGCAGGAAGAGAATACTGTTAAAAACACTAGATGGGCAGTAACAGTTTTTGCGCAGTGGGCTAGTCATCACAACATAACCATAGACTGGCAAACCATTCCATTTAAACAGTTAGATAATCATCTCAGATGCTTCTATGTGGAGGTGCGAGCAGCCAACGGCAAAGAGTATTCTGTTGCAGGCTACTGTGCCTTATGAGCGAGAATCAACCGCCATCTGGGCACCAACGAAATCTGACGGCCAGTCAGCCTAATCTAAGACCCAATTTACACTAGCTCCAACAATGTACTACAGTTAGTACTGAAAAGACAGAGGCAAGAGAAAAAGGATACATCCAGTCACTACCCGATAATAACGGAGGTGGACCTCCACAAGCTCAGAACCAGCCGCACTCTGTCCCCCGAAACCGCACCAGGCTTAGTACACAAAGTATGGTTTGATGTGCAACTGCACGTGACCCGTTGCAGTCAGGAAGGACTCCAGGAGCTCACACAGGAGTCTTTTATGATCAAGTAAGACGACATTGGGGCAAAATTCATTACACTGCCCCACAATGAGGAAATGAAAAATCATAAAAATCCTCACAAACAGAACAAAGAAAATGCTCGAGAATTTATTTATGTACAAAAGAAGACCCACTATGCCCAGTACTTTAGTTCTAAAAATACCCTAAAAACACTCCAACAGAAGCAAAGAGCTTTTATCTGCACTCCAGAAGACTGCCGCAAGAAATCTTAAACACTCAGCGGTACTGGTTTACCTCGGAGTCCATGTGGAAAAGCTACTTGGGCTCCTTAATGTCAAAACTGAGCAAAGAAGCAAGCCGATCTCAATGTTATACCAACCACAGTATCAGAGCTACTGTGGTTCAACTACTGTCAAAAGCAGCACTAATCAGGTAGCAGTTACTGGCCACAGGCCCAAGCAAAGTTTAGCCAGCTACTAGGCTCCCTCGCCTGCTGACAGAAAGCACTGGAGTTCAATCTTAGGAGCAGGAAAACCAAATGAAAATACCCAGGCATCCACGCAGACCTTATAGCAGAACAAAGAACAAGATAACCAGCAGAACAGTAGTAACAGTACTAGCCTGCCACCTACTGGGCAAGGACAATAGGCATACAACACATCTTCCAGCCCTCCAACTGCACATTCAGTTGCCCAATAAACTTCATCAGCTATAACAAATAAAAGCCTCATCAGTTCATTATTTTGCCCAAACCCCACAGTTTAAAGTTCTACAATGCGGTTAAAAAGCATTTCAGTTGTTTTAAAGTTTCCCAAAAAAGGGACTATTTTTTTTCTTTTCTTCATATTAACAAATAATTAAATAAAAATCTATTCACTGTTAAAACAAAAAAAGACTCTTTTTCTTTCTACTGTTAGCCCATTTTCCAAGTGCAATAATTCGCTGCAGGGTGGGTGGTATGAGCAATACTGGACCTTCTAGAGGCTATAAGGCCCTTTGCCTGTGGCGCTGGACCTCATTACGCCCCTGGGCAGTCCAGTATTGCCCAATACCGCCCACCCTGTTGGGTATTATTGCTTGCTTAGAGTCTAGATCAGAGCATGTAGGTCAATGAGGTGAAGAACTGAGGCCTGAGCAGGGTACCTGGGGCAAAAGGGTAACAGTTACAACACAGTGGCTGATGCTTCGGTAATGGGCCTTAATTGGGCTGCCAGGACTTAGAAGTGATTTGGCAAACAGACCATAGGTTCATTGACAAAAAACATCTCTGGGGCTCCCAGGACAAGAGAGGACAGAACTGCCGTTTGTAGAAGATCCTTCAGCACAAACCCTTCCTTGGGCTGCTAGAATAAGAGGAACAGACCTGCAACTTGTAGAAGATTCTTCAGCACAAACCCTTCCCTGGTGTTGAGACAAGAGGAACAGAGGGCATGGTGCAGAAAAGGAAAGTAGAATTCCAGGTGATGATCCAGGGTGCAGATCTTTGGATGATGCCTTGAGATACAGGTCTCCCGATAATGAAGCTGGATGCTGGTCCTGAAAGAGAAAATCACACGACAGAGGCCATAATGAGTTGGTGCAGCTCCTAAACTTTCTTCACTTCCTATAAGGGTAAGGGCATAGCTTGGCAGATTAGCAGAGGGGCCTGTCCTGACTACCGCCATAACTCTAAGCTGGGTCCACCACCCCAAGTTGTAATCCAAAATTAGATGGATATCACCAGGGAGATGCAGAGTCCATTTTACTTAGGATGACACTCAGGCAGTCTCTAAGTACTTGCAGAAGGCACCAAAAAACATAGCGACTGAATCTGAGTTGCCAAGCAAAGCAGTACTTACTGGCTGGTTGCACAGCTTGAGAGCAGTGCCAGGGAGGTTTAGGTAGTCAAGTACACATAGGCATAGGCAACAAATGACCACTTTCTTATGCCTCTGATGGCAGTTGGTACTGCCTGGTAGGCCACTGCCCACTCACCGCCACAGCCTGGTGATAGAGGGTCAAAGGGGAGATGCCACTCCCTTGCTGCTGCACTGCTGAGGAGAGGGGGTGAGTGGGAAGGCCCACATGGTGGGAGACTGAGACATGCACTGTGGAAGGGGAGACCTGTGAAGATACTGCTGCTGCTACCTGACAAACTTCTCACCACCGCGACCAGAATCACACATCTCTGTGGAGATGAATGGTGCTATGGACTGGAGGGATGGACCGGAGCCAACAGACCCACTTCAATCTGTTCAGGTAAGCCACGTGGGTACCCATTACACTATCATCTGCTCCCCTTGCTGTCCCAGCTCAGAAAACCCCACCATCTGAAGTTCTCAAACTCTTTTCAAGGCTTGGGGTTCCATACATGAACCTCAAGCTGGAGCTCCCAACTGCCTAGTCCTTTGAATTTCTCCCACGGGCTGGGCAGGGGCTGCAGTCCCACCACGTGACCTCTGTGTTCCTCTCATGCTGCCTGCTTGAAGTACATTGGGGCAGGCAGGCAGGATGATTACAACCAAATTAAAAAAAAAAAAAAGAAACTTTAATGGAACCCTACTTTGTGCTTGAGGGAGAGGCTCCCCAGACTCTTCAGTGATTGAATAGATCCAATGGTTATTGACTATGACTGAGAAGAGGGAGAAAGGTAAATATACAAGGTGAACAGGATAAGGTACTGAAAGTAAGCATATGGCCCTAATCCTCCCTGGCAGTTTCTCTAGGCATGTGCCCTGGGGCATGACCATGCACCATTCACACACTGTCTCTACTAAACTCCTAACTGGGCTCCCTGACTGCCCTTACATTCCCATGGGGGGGGGGGCAGATCTATTTTCTCTAGGACCCTCACTCTGAGGCACTACATGTTACATCACATTTTGGCTACACTCCTGGGTAAATAACTTAAACAACAAATAAAATATTCTCTGCCACCTCCTTCCCCCCCTTCCCTTCCAGTCATTCTGCCTTGTGCTTACTCACAGCTGTACTTTCTCAGTTTAGGTTGTGCTAGCATACATCACCACCACTATCACCTACTCTGGAATAGATTATCAACCTTCCACCATTCCTGGTTTATAAGGATCCAAACGTTGACTTCTAGTCAGATTACTTAGGAAGTAGGAGTGAATGGAGACCTCAATCCATCTAGTTTGATCCCCACTGGTTCATAGTTGTACTGCTTCTCGATGATCCTGTTTCTCAGCTGCAGGATTAACAGCCTCTGAGGTCTAACAGAATCTGCATGGTAGTAGGCCTAGCTGTCACACTCTTACAGGCTTTCATGTTGTATTCCAGCAGCAGGTTTTTGTCTTCCAACATTAACACTGAACAGAAATATTAGTTAAGTTTGCCGTCCTCTTCCCATCCTCCTCCCACTCCTCCCCCTTCCTGAGCCGGCCAACTGCTTCCCTGGTTTTGCACTGCCTTCTATGTATCGAAAGAAAGTTCTGTCACCGTCTTTACCCCCTCCACTAACCTCAGCTCCACAACTGCTTTCAGCTGTCTCACTGTTATACTGGCCACCCTCAGCCGTTTATGATAGTTCCTTCTGATCTCTGCAGCCTGGCTTAAATGGGAGGACCCGGGGGAACTTGCAGGAGTAAAAGTTGAAACCTGACTTAGTTTCAGGAGTAAAATGGTGACAGGTTGTAAAATCTGTCACTCTAGAGGTATAAAACTGGCTAAATGACATGTACAAATGCAATATATAATGAGGAAACATGTCCCCAGATCCCTGTCAGGTATGCTCGATCCAACATGAAAGGTGATGAGTTACCCAGTGAATTTATTCACTTTCCAACTCTGTGAAAGGTGTTCTTTTTTCATTCTTTGCCTCTGCCACCCCCTTGGAAAAAATACGGTGGTTTCCTGCCCTTCTTGTCCTTCCTCATCATCTTTGCACAGTCAAAAACCTGTTGCCTCCACTACTCCCTCCTCTATCAAATCCCATTTGCTGCTGACTCCTACTACTGCTTTCACACCCTTCAATGTTTCCCCTAACATGTCCTTCATTCTCCCAAAAGCTGCCCTCCTGAAGTCTAGGACCTTAGTCCTGGAGTGTACCCTATCTGTCTGCAGCTTGATTTCATCCCATGCAGCCCTCTAGTTGCTTGATCCCAGTGGTTCTCACACCCTGACCTCCCCATCGCTACCCCTGCTTGTTAGTACCAGACCCGGTATGGCCCCATCTCTAATGGGTTCCATGACCTTTTGGATTATAAATGCCTCCTGTATTTCATCTACCAGGGTCTGCACCCTTTTATTCTCTACTACTGAGATACTACAGTCCAAGTCTGGCATGTTGAAGTTCCCTAATATCAGCACCTCCTCCAGTTTCCCTACCCTCTTAATCTCCTCTCCCAGCTGTCAGTTTCCTCCTTCTGTGCCAGGGGCCTGTACACCACCCAACCCCTCCTTCTGCAATAACCTGTACTCAAACTGCTTCAGGCCCCATATCCCTCCCTATTTCCTGCATTTCTGAGGTTTTGATACTACCCCTAACATATGGTGCCACCTCACCCCCTTACCCTTTTCCTAATGTTTCTGAACATCATGAACCCTGCTACCCTTAGTTCCCACTCATGGTACTGCATTACCCATTTTTCAGTTCCAGCCACTGTATCTAGCTGTGCCTGAGCCATCATTGCCTGATGGTCACAGGTCTTGATCCCCAAACACCTGGTATTAGCACACATTACCCTCTATACCTTCCACGTCCTCCCTATTGGCTGGTTCCCCCAATTTTAGTAATGGTAGTAAAATGTTTCATTCATAAAAGTTTTATGAACCAGGATTTATTCGACTGCACTGAGGCTAATTTACAATGCAGTCCCACAGTACAGGTTAATTTAGCAATAATGCACGATAGGGCGTGTGTTGTGCTGGGATAACATCACGGCAGGGGTGATTAGGTATGAGGCTGCAGGCCAAGTGTGACTAATCACCCCAGAAGTGACGTTATCCCAGCACAACACACACCCTGGAGTGCATTATTGCTATAATACAATGGCTCATAAGAAAAAAAGAAAAGAAAAAAAAAGAGCCCTTTAAGTACATTTTTTGTCATTTTTTGAATGGGTAGGGTTACATTATGAAAAAGTAGTGCTGATTTAGCCAGCAGGTGGAGCTGAAGTGCTTTTTCAGTGGCTGTACAGTCCCATAGCAACCTTTGCTGGTGCCACTTGTTGTTAATATGCCCTTTGCGTCTTTGTTTATGCTGTGTTTTGGCCTTTTGGGATGGTATTTATGCTGTTTTCCTCTGTGTTTCCATGACTGACTTTTAATTGCGGTTCTGAATGGAATCGGGACTGCCATGCCTCCACCCCCCACCCATCTGTCTTACAGTGTGCCACCCGCTACCGTCTGAAAGAGCCTAGAAGGAGGAGGTAGGGAGGATTTTTTGGACTGTGTTTTTATGGTGAAGTTAAGTAAAAAAAAAAAAATAAAGACAGCGTGTTCAGCCAGTGAGTATTACAGACAGCCGCACGGTGACTGTTTAAACACTCAGTTGCTCGCTCACTCACTGGGCGCACTCAGTCCGACTGTGATTGTTGGCATTGCGTCTAATCACGCTTTCAGCTGCAGGTTTCTTTTTTAAAATAGGAGAAAGAGACTCTGGTGAGGAGTGTAAAATGGTTGTTGTTTTTTGTTTCTGCTGCTTTTTTTTTTCGAGACACTGAAGATGGCTGGTGGCTGCAGAGCGAGTGAAGTGAACTGCAGAGCGTGAAGCAGCAAAGCGGGCTGCATGCAATGATTTTTACTTGATGTGGTCTTCTGTGTAACTGGGACTAGACCCGCGATGTTGTACTGAGATAACATCATGGGTCCAGTCCCAGTTCAACCAATCAGATGCCATCATTCTTGGTTGCCATTGTATAATTTCATGATCACAGTTCCATATGATCTCAAACAATAACAAACACACAGTGGGTTTACCATTTACAATATGTGGCTACAACAATACATTTCACATAACAATACAATGAGTTACATAGAAACATTATTTAGACATGCGACACATGCAAGACTGTCTCGCCTTACTATCTAACCAAGTCTTTATATCTTTCCATCTATTTTTTCCTGTTAATGTCCTCAAGGTAAAAGGAATATTATTCCATGCCATAGACCCTTCATAAAAAAAACTGTACCTCTCCCTATCTCCAAGGAACATCTTGGAAGTGCAAGGTCCATGCCTATTGCAGATCTCAGTGAGGTTTTTTTCCCTATAAATAAGGTTTATAGATATGTATTTTGGGAGTTGCCCTCTAAATCCCTTATGTATAAATGCTAGTAGGTATTCCTATCTACGTTCTATCAGTCTGTGCCAGCCAAGATTGTTATACAGCGGGCAACTATGTGCCAAGCGGGAAGCTCCAAGAACAAACCTGGTAAGTCTACCATGACAGACAGCAAGTCTTTGCCAGGTCCCTCTTGCTAGCAGCAGTATATGATAATCTCCATAGTCAAAAATTGGGGTTATCATATAGTTTATTACTCACTTCCTAGTTTCTTGAAGAAGACACAGTTTTACCCGATACACGGCACCCAAGCATTTGCCAACACTTTTCAATAGGTGGTCAATGTGTACGTCCCATCTCAGGTAGCTATCCAACCATAAGCCTAAATATTTTTATGCTTGAACCTGTTTAATCTTGGTACCCCCCCCCAAGTAGTAACATTTATTCTCATTTCCTCAACACTTTTAATATTTTGAACAAAAACCATGGCTTGAGTTTTTTTTTTTTTATTTAATACTAAATTACTATAGTCAAAAAACTCATTGAATGCTTGCTGTAATTTATTTTGTATTTTCTGTATAGAAATGTCAGATGTATAAATGATTGTATCATCCAGGTACAGATGCTATAGAATTGAGGAGTCTGAGAAATACAGTTCATTCACACGAATATTAAACAACAAAGGACCTAGTATTGAGACCTGAGGGACTGCAGTGGTTGATAAATACCGGTTTTGAGGAATAGTTTCCTAAAGCAACAAGTTGTTGCCTCCCTTTGAGGTAGGAGCCTAACCAATCAATTCCATTTCCTGCAATACCCATCAGAGTCGACCTGGACAGGAGGACACCATGGTCCAGAGTGTCAAAAGCTCTGGGAAGCTTTGGGGCTCATTTTTGAGCCCCTGATCATCTCTGCTACTGTTCCCATTGGGCTTCCACCTGCTCCTGTTCATCTCCATCACCCCCTTCTTTTACCCCCTTCCTCTATAGCTCTACCCTGCTCTGTCAGTATGTCTGCTTTTGTCTCTCCTGTTTGTCCCAGTGTACTCTTCCGCCTACCACACCTGCCTAACCTGTAACTTCTGCATGCTCTAATAACGGGGGGAGGACCTCATGGCCCCATCAGTTGTGTGGATTTCCCTATCTTCAACTGAGCTGCCTCACCCTTTCCTAGTTAAAAAGGCTTCCTTAGGTGTTGCGCAAACCTACTGTGTGCTCCAGCATCCTGGTGCCCTCCTTGGTAAGGTGCAGGCCATCCCTTTAAACAGCCTCCAGCCCTACCACGTTTACTCACAATCTCCCAAGAACTGGAAACCCTCTCCCCCACACCAGCCCTTTAGCCATGCATTGAGATAGTCTGTTTTGAACTGACGGTGAGATTTTAAGACCACAGAGAAGTCGCATCCCCCGCTCTGTCCTTAGAATGCTACCTAGGGTCAGAAGCTCATATTTACTTCCTTTCCACCTCTCCACCTCTTCTTCCTTCCCGGGTGTTCCAACATTTTCTTCCTGAGGATATCCCTTTTGCTTCAGGAAACTGTGGCCCTTGCTTTTAATGTCCAGCACAGAACTTAATATCACATCTGTACCCCTAACAATGGAGGTTCCCAGCACCATTGCCCTTCTGTTTCACCTTTGGGGCTCCCACTCTTCTCAGGCTTGTCCCCAGTGGATGGACCCCCCACCCTGGTGTGCTAACCCCTACACCAGCCTGGCTGGATTCCATGGGGGCCTCCTGCAACAAGGGCAGGTACTTGGAGGTGGACACACCTTGCAACACTGGTTTCCCTTGCCCTTCCCTTCTTCCCAACTGCAGTTCATTTCCTTCTGTTGGGTCACTGGGCCCTCTGCAGCAAGGAAGCCTGTAATCTCCCTTCTTATTCACTGGCCCTGGCTTTCAAGTAGCAGGTTTCCACCCTTGTAGCCTCAAGCTCAGCTACCGACACTTGAGCCCTTCTACAACTGAGGGACTGGCTATGAACCTAGAGCACCTTTCGGGTTATGACTGCCACACACTTCACTCACTCTCCCTGCAGTGTCCTACCTGCAGGTTTATATGTGATGTTATTTAGTGTCTTGCTACTATTTTGTTCCATTGAAGGCCTGCTACTCAGTTGCACCCCAGCTGGAGATTGGGCTCTCCCTTAAGCAAAAAACGCTACGTTTACGCTACTCCCAAGGAAAGCAACAAAGTCCTACCTCAGCTATAGATTTGTGTAGTTACAGCAGAAGTACTTAAATTATAATGCTGTACACAGACAGCAATGAAGCCTCATCCGGGACAGGGATTAGGTTACCTTCATTAAAAACACTATTTTAACTGGCACTTTTAGTGAGCTACGAAGTGGTCTTACCTTACTGACTGCTCACCTTTTCCTCCCAGCCAGTGATTTGAACCCTCACAAGAGGCTGCACCCAATGTTACCCAAGTTGAAGCTCCTGTGGAACAAAAGACTTTCCTGCAGATACTGCTGCAGATGTCCTTCATCTTGTCATCTTCACTCTCATGGTCCCTCACGTAAAGGGGCCACTTCAGTCTGGCTTCCATATGTACTGTATCTGTTCCAATTTCCTACTTACATTTCACTCCTGGGTTCAATTCCTGCTAGCTTCCTTCCTAACCCACATACCCTGAGTGCAGCTGCTCTGTTTACATGACATGTTGTGTTCCTGCATCCACGATATAAAAGCAAAATCTCACAATATGTTGGGAAAAACATGAAAACATAAGGATACACTGGATTCCATGGTCTGGGAAACTGCCAGGCAAATCTTAGGGAAGGGGTTCTGCATTGACTTCATCAGATGTCCTAGACATTATTTACTTATTTTCCTGAAAAAAATAAATCTCATCTGAAATTTTTCACATAAGAAGAAACATTGGGATATGCAAAGCCATAATTCAGAATATGCAATCTGTTTTCATGAGTGAGGGGACAGAACCATACCTCACAAAGACAGAGCCATGAGTGACTTATGAAAGTCCTGCACCCTCACAAGTGATTGCATACTTAGTGTATACAACATCAGTTTAATCATTATTATAGTTATAACTTGTGAATATTCTGTTTTATGAAGATTTAACTGTTTCTTTTTCATTTCGAGCACAGACTTCGGCGCTGCACATTGCTATTGTGATGTCATCAGCATTTTTGAAAGCTGCTCTGTGATTCATGCAGTATTCAGTTCTGATGTACCCAGCTTTGCTAGATACGAACTGTGACATACCCCAGAACACAAGATATTATCATGTCTCACAAAGTAGGTGCAAAAATATCAGTTTTATTACATGGCATTCCTCACTACACCTGTTGCATGCTGTGATTTTTCTAAAGAAGTTTGCATGGTAGTGAGTGAAAAAAACAGACAAATAAAATGGATTATTTTAGCTGTGTCATTAACCTCTCAAGGGCAAGCACACTTTGGATAAGCACTTGTGCTTTATACATCACGGCACTAGAGGTCACCATCACTCCACAAGGAAAAATCTGCGTCCCTTTTGTTTTTCTACTGACATGTCTAAATAGAGTCATGTACAGCAGCTCTCTCATAGTATTCCTCATTTGCAACAGATTCAAAAAGAAAGAGTAGTTTTTTTTTACGAACGACCAGGTGTCCCCAAAGCACAAACTTAGTTGGGCAGAGGGATTTAGAACTCTCAAGTGAAAACTGGTGTAAAACAAAAAGCAGAAATTCTTGTCAGGAAGCTTCCCAAAAATATGCTGGATTTTCTGAACCTTATGTATACTTTTTGATGGGAGCTTACACGTGTAGCCCACCCCCTCTCAGGTGTCTAGGGGTACAGTCACTAAAAAAACAAGATATCACCAACAGCTTAATCTGGTTCACTGTTAGTTGGCATCCATCTGTATCCCCCTCCCATGGGATGAGGCTGAAAATAGGCAGAATTGTCTAGTCCTCCTTTCCCAGTCAGCAAAAACTAAATAAAATAAATGAAAAACGATGGTGGTAATGTCCATGAGGAGGGTGGAACCACAGCAGAAACACAGAGATGACTTACTTTTGGAGTTTTGGGAATTTTGAATGCTGGAGTCCTCCACCGGGGATAGGGCTACAAAGCAAATGTGACCAATAGCAACACACACAACAGGCAACAAACTAAATGCAGGAACCTGTGAAGCAATAAAGAATGGATCCTTAAATAAAAGTTGATAACTCCATGGAGTTTAACCAAGTTATCCCATTGGGGAGAAGTAGAGCTATGGACTGTGAGGTCCTTCAGGTTAATATCTCATAATGTCCAAAAGTCCAAGTCCAATGTCCATCTCCAGAGGAGTGTCGTGCTGACAACCCCGACACATAGGCAGCACATTAGTCCCAAACAATGCACGTTTCGATAATACAATAGCCATGGCACGTTCCTTTTGCCTCAAGAGCTCCCTCAGTAGCTTCCTCCCACTGCTCTATCTACCAGGGCCACTGCGACTCACTGACCTCTAAACTCTGGGTCAGCATGCCCCCCTCCCAACGACTAATTCTTATGCTCCACTAGTTGGATGACTGCCCCCTCTGAACTAGGGGGGTAACACATCTCCACAACTCCCTGGGCTCCCACTGTTCATGTGCCATCCTACTCCTCAAGTCACAGTGCCCAGGCTGTACATATTCCCATTAGATCCCAGCTACCCCTCCAAACCTGGTAGGGCTCCTCATCAAAGCGTGAGCTTGAGCTCCCAAGGACTTTAGAGACTGGAGGTAGCCCTCACCATGGATGTGAAGTCCCATTTTCATCTTGCTTTAAATTCACATTCCTTAACTCAGGATTGAGGCCCACTCTTGGCCACCTCCCCACCCAGTGGTCTCTCTCTTCTCTCTCTCTCTCTCTGTACAGCCACCACCGCATCCCACTGTCAGTTTTTGAGCTTCCTTATCCACATGGAAACTGGAGAAAATGGCACTCCGGAGTGGGCAATTGCCCCCATTCCTCTCACACCACCACCAGTCCTCCTTCCTCTTCCCACCTGCATGCACCCACACCAGCCAGAAAAAGCATCCCCAGGGTACTCCCCACCAATCACAGGCAGTCCCCCAGAGGAAGTCAGTTTAACTCTTGAAGGGTCAGAGTACAAGACCCATAACTTTACCCCTGTAATCTAGTATACTACCTGACACTCTCACCCCAGAAGGGGGTTACACATGTTTCCTAAATTAGTGACAACATTGACACTAGAAAAAGGAGAACCAGTTTAGATTCAGGAATTGACTTGGACCACCTGAGTCAAAATCTTGAAGAACAAAGCCACTCTGGACCTTAATGAGCCACCAAAGAGTTACTTTTATCCTAACATGTGGCTCAAATTCAGATATGAACTCCCCCTGAGTTCGGCTGACTTACACCTGCCTGGATTTTCCAAGTTAAATTCCTAGAGATGAGGACTGGAATCAAAACTGAGTCACAGCCACCTCGCCCATGCCTAGTTAAAAGCCACTCTTCTTGCATATTGAAAAAGAAATCAGAGGGACAGCCTGCCGGCACAGTAGTAGTGCTACCACTTGTGATGCATATGTCCTGGCTTCTGAAGTGAATCCCAGGTGTCAGAGGGCTGGTCAGGGGGAGGAGGATTGAGCATCCATAGGACTGTAGGATTGCTCCCACCTCTGGGGGGCAGTGGGTAGATCCTGATGCTTTCCTTGCCCCTGGCAGAAACTGAGGTAAAGGCACCCCAGGCCAGAAGGTCAGGAGGTGTGGCAGACATAAGTGCACATTGCACGAGAGCATGTGGCATACACCATGATGTCCTTGCGTGCCACACCTCCCAGGAGACAGAACACTGAAAATGTCGGCAACAGGATGCTGGTGTGCACTTGTGGGCCCTGCACCTGTCTAGCTGGCCTCGCCAACCCGAACTGGGGCTGGGTCTTAGCAGGGACTGGAGAACCCTCCCAACCCAGCTGGGGTTGGGTGGGGCAAGCTGTGGGGGAAGGCGGCTGGTGGTAAGTCCCAGTGGAGGTCAAGGTGACAGGGCTGGGGTGCCCACCCAGAGGAGGGCCTTCCAGGGGAGCAGAATTAAAAAAAAGAAATATGAAACTAGATCGAACTGTTGGTGGTACATTTCTCAAGGGTGGATGGACAGTGAAGTGTTCTGCAAATCAAAATCATGCTTGAGAGTGCATGTCTGGCTGCTGTGTGCTGATCATGAGTTAAATTAGCACATCACAATAGGATTACAGTACAAACTGATACATACACAGCACTTGCATCTGAAGTCCCATCAAATGCTCTACAATCTGGAAATATGTTTCCAACCAAATTCTTTTTTTAATAATAACTCACATTACAACTTATTGCTCATTATCACATTACATAGAGAATAATGTATGAGGCAGGTTGTGTACACAGTTTTACACACACCTGAACTGCGTGATGCCACATAAACCCCATGAAAGAAACTTAAGGTGTTTGGGTGTCACACATCGAGGGTGTGTGTACAAACTCAACACAAACCCTCGCCATGCTTTATTTTATATGGTTGCTGACTCCAAAGCAGGAAAACGACAAAGAAACAATGTGCGGTACTCAGCTGGTATAACTGATTTCTTAGTTAAAAGAAATAGAAAGTGGACAAAGTACCTCCAGGTATGGTAAAATTAAATGTTGCTGGTTCACTGAGACTGTGTTCTGGTGCCACTATCAGATCAAGCAGCTCCTGTATGCTTGCTTGCATGAGACATACCAACTGAAGAGTTCAGCATATAGCAAATACCTAAACCTTGTTTGGGTTTCACCAGAAAGGTGGTTGAACCTTCAAGAGAAAGAATATTACAAAACATAACATTTGTCAGAAGAAAAGGACTGCTTGTCCCATCCAGTCTGCCCAGATGGTCCCTGCCTAGTTTGTCTCTGCAGACCATAACTGGTCTACATTGACCCTCCTTCCTCATTGCCTATTTACTAATATTTCCTGGTGTCTATCCCAAGCATGCTTGAAGACTCCTTCTGTTTTTGCCTCCACCACTGTCTCTGACAGTCTGTTCCAGATGTCCACCACTCTTTCAAGTGAAATAGTGCGTCCTCACATCCCTGTTAAACTCCCCCCTTCAGCTTCATTGCATGCTCTATGGTCCTGGTGCTCTCTTTCATTTAAAGAGACTCCCCTACTGCACCCTGTTCACTCTGTGAGGTACTTGTAGGTCATGTCCCCTCTCACTCTCCTCTCATCCAGGGTGTATATGTTAAGCTCTACTTGTAGGGCTTTTGATTCAACACCTGCACCATTTTAGTTGCCCTCCTCTGGACTGCCTCCACTCTGACTATGTCCTTTCTGAGGTGCAGCCTCCAGAACTGGACACAGTAATCCAGGTGTGGTCTCACAAGCAAGCAATACAGTGGCAACACCACTTTTCTTCTCCTGCTGGAGATACCCACTGCTTTGTCACACTGCCCTGTCACTTTGACATCAGATATGATAACTCCAAGTTCCCTTACTTGTTAAGTGACTGTCAGTACTTCCCCCCCCATCCACTCTACTGCTAGGTCCCGATGCCCAGGTTCATGATTTTGCACTTTCTGGCAGTGAATCCCAACTGCTGTGCTCTTTACAACTCCTCGAGTTTACCAAGATCCCTACCCACATTCTCTCCACCCACCCTCCTGAGTGTCCACTCTACTACAGATTTTGGAGTCATCTGTAAAAAACACATACTTTCCTTCCAGTTTCTGCAATGCCACTTATGAAGATGTTGAAGAGGACCAGTCCCAGTAATGAGCCCTGAGGCACCCCGCGGGTCACTCTACTCTCATTAGAGTGAGTGCCATTATCCAAACCCCCCTTTGTCCCTTATCCATTAACCAGTTCCTTACCCAGTTCACCATTTTGGATTACAGTTGTCAGAACTAGTTCTAGAAAGATTCAAACTGTGCTCAAACTCTGGTGTTCAAGTTCCAAATTAGAACTTGAACACCAGAGAGTTCACAGAACAGTTCAAACATTTTTTTTCTCACTGCCCTTTCTCACCACCAGGTTGGTTCCAGCCAGCCCACATCCTCTAGTCTGCTGCAGTGTGAATGTGATCCACTGTGACTCACCGTCAAAGTTTGGCCCACCCCCCTGCAGCGATGTAATGGAGCACTGGTGCTGCTCCGATTGTTCCGCCAGCAGGAAAGAACAAAGGGGCAGATCAGATACTCAGGATGGGAGATGCTGGGAGGGAGGATAGGTATCAGGGGTGGGAGCAAGAGGGACAATTAAATCACACAGTGAAGTCACACACAGAGGATGGGAGTGGGAGGGAAGGCAAGCGCGTACCAGGGAAAGGAAATCTGTCCAGGACAAAGCCTTAAGCCGCATGACACAACAGAAGAGGATGGGTGCGGGACGGGTGACGGGTTCCTCTCCCTCCTTGGTTGGTGGCAGATTGGGGCCACTCAGGCTAAGCCATCATATTAGCTTCATAGTACTGTGGGTAAATCATGCAATATATATATATTGTATATATAATAATTGTACAATAGTACTGTGGGTAAATCTTATGAGGAGAGACTGAGGACCCTAAACATGTACTCCCTGGAGGACAGGAGAGAGAGGGGAGACATGATTGAGACCTTCAAGTACTTAAAAGGGATCCATAAGGTGTACAGGTAGGGTCTCTTCAGGCTAAACTGCAACAAACCCATGAGGAAGCAGAAACTAAAGTTGAAGGGGGATATGTAAGAGGGAGGTTAGAAGACAATTCGTCACAGAAAGGGCAGTGAGCAAATGGAAGGTGCTACCAGAAGAGGTGATCTCATCAAAGACAGTGGGCAGCTTCAAGAGAGGCTAGGATAGATATAGGGAGAAGATAATGTTCATGTAATGTGGATCATAGCTAATACAGGAAGCCCCCCCCTCCGCTTCCCCACCTCCGTTCCCATCTTATGCTTAGCTCTTCCTCTTTAACTATATAATGTTTAGGATAATATAGACTGCTAGTATTGAACTTGAGAGCAGGAGAACTATGAACATATGAACATATGAAATTTTCCAGCAGATCAATCAATCAATCAATCAATCAAACTTTATTTACCCAGGCATCAGCACCATGGAGCAAGCTCATTTTCAAAGTGGTCCTGGACATTAAAACAATACTATACATAAACACAGATGCGGAAGCCCAGAAGCAACAGCATAGTACAGGTAAAGGTCAATATAGACCAACATATAAGTTTAACATAGGGTCATGCAGTTACAGTTCATAATGAATTCACATGAGAGAGAAGAGACAACAATCCAAGGCTAACTCCGCTAAATAGAGGCTAGTATCTTCAAGAAAATAGTAAGGGGGGGGAAAAAGAACATAAGTGTGCTAGAAAGGAGGGGAAAGGATGTAGAGGACCAAGAATGGAGGAGAAAGGCTAGTGAGTTCTGGGTTTCCCTTGTAAGGGATATGAGTTGAGTGAAATTCTGTTACGTAAGAATTGAGGGTGGAGCCAGAAGCTAAGGGCTCAAGGACACCTAAAACAACTGCAAGTTTCCTTCAGATATTCAGATATTAGAGCTTTGAATGTGGGTAGACTTGGGAGTGAGGAAAGCTTTAATGAGCTTTGCATGGTGTTCCATAAGGATGGGAGTGAAAAATTAATTGTGGACGAGCCATAGGTAGTATTCACTCTAGTAATCTGGAAACAAAGTGTGGTGTAGCGTCTCAAGCCATAGAATCCATTGGCACCTTTGAAGAAGTTCGAGATGTATGTGGGAAGATTGTTGGACAGGGCTCTAAAGAGCCAAAGGAGAGCATTTCTTTTCCTCCTTGTTGAGAGCAAGGGCCATCCCGACTTGGTACAGTAGGCAGTGATGTGTGTGAAGAGGCAGTTTAAGGATAAGTCTTAAGGCTCGGTGGTAAAGAGTGTCAAGTTTATTTAGCACTGATGCAGGGCAATAATTGTAGAGGAAGTCAGCATAGTCCAGTACGGGTAGGGAATATGGATTGTACTAGGCTCTTTCTAGCTTCTATGGTAAGCAGATGTTTAATACAGTAGAATAAGCCTAACCGCTGTCTTAGCTTTCTCAAGACTTCATTCAGGAGGCACAGAAAGTTAAGCGTGTTGTCCAGCCAGAACCCTAGATATTTGAAGGTATCAACTATTTCAAGGGGTTCGTCCAAAAGCGTTAGTATATTGGGGCTGTGTATAGGTCCAGAGACTGCCTTTGGTGAGAGAATCATGGCTTTAGTCTTTTTGGCATTGAGTAGGAGCTTGTGTTTGATAAGGTTATATTGAAGAGTGATACAGTCGCATTGAAAGTCCTCATAATAAAGGCCTAGAGGTCTATCAAGCCTGCTCGACTGTGCAGCTAGCACCCCTTATTCTGAAGCTGCCGCTCCCTTCCACCCTTCCCCTCCATTGACCCTCCCCCTTGTCCTGTCCCATCCCCTTTTGAAGCAATCCACTGTTCTACTGGATACCACTTCTGCAAGTAACGCATACCACCCAGCTACCAT
Source organism: Neoceratodus forsteri (assembly GCA_016271365.2). Lineage (NCBI taxonomy): Eukaryota > Metazoa > Chordata > Ceratodontiformes > Ceratodontidae > Neoceratodus > Neoceratodus forsteri. The sequence continues at coordinate 1,738,390,828 of CM028129.1, forward strand.
CCTCTCCATAAAAAAAGTGTCTCCTCATCTCCCTTCTAAACCTTCTTCCCTCCAGTCTCATATCATGGGCCCTGGTGTCCCTCCCCTCCCTTACTCTGAACAGCCCCTCTGTACCTGTCTTGTTTATTGCTGATATTATATAACTTGGGCAATATGCTATTTATTGTATAAATTGAAACTCAGATATATGTAGCTGTTTATTCTCACGTTTATCATCTGTAAATGAGAAATGATTGATGCTACTTCAATGAATCTGTACCTACCTTGTGCTGAAAGAAAAATGGAAAAATAAAAAGTAAAAAAAAAAAGTTCATGTAATGGGGGGAGGAAAGGGATGGAAAGGTAGGGGAGAGTGGAGCAGGGACACTAGCCTGAGCTGAGAACTGCTCGCTGTGAGCAGACTAGATAGACTAAAATGCCTAATTCTGCTGGCTTCTTCATATGTTCATATGTTCTCAGAGGAATGGGAGGGAAGGATATAAAATAAATGGAACAGAAGAAAATGCTTTGCAATGCAAACAACTAGGGGGGTGGATCATGGAAAAGGAGGAACCATGTTGCAAATGTTGGTGAGAGGAAGACATAAGTGTGTGGGACGGGGGTAGGGTTACAGATGCTAGTGTGATTGATGTGTCTGTGCAGTAGGTGTGGGAAGGGACTTCACACAAGCAGGACCACATACATATGATCAATGAGTGAAGGGTGGATGTGCATGTAATGCGGTCATGTGATGACTGTCTGGACTGCAGAAATGTGCTTCCTGTGATTGGTTTGTGGTGCAGCAATTCAGCAACTGAGTGGATGCCTTTGCATAGTTGCAGGCTAGCAGCTTGTTCAACAAATGCTAGTGTTTTTTACAACTAAATTTCCTGCTTGTGTCTGTGTATGGAGATATAGGGAGGGACTAGGAGGAAGGAGATAATTCAATTGAAAACAAAAATAAAAACAAGGCAGGGCCAGGGACAGACAGACAGGCAATGGCAAAAAAGAAGTGGTGGGGGATGGGGAGAGTCTCTCACTCTCTAATCTGTTGGTCTAGAAATTTAAAGTAGCTGACAGCAGATTTTGTTTGCAAGGAAGGACTCAGAGAAAAATTCGTTATTCATTTATAAAAACATGTGACTCTTTCATGTCATACTGGCCATCTGTCCTGACTATTAACTCTGGCTGTGCTCCTTTTTACTGCACTGTACCCAGTGTGTGACTGTGTGATACCCGGCACTCAGTGTGTGGTATCCTAAATAAATCCCAGAAATATTTTGTGTGACGGGATGTGAGAAAAGTCCTTTATTCATTTTAAAAATTTGTGACTGCTGCGTGGCATACTGGCCATCTGTCCTGACTACTAACTCCGGCTGTGCTGCCTTTTTTTGACTGCACTGGACCCAGTGTGTGACTGTATGATACCCGGCACTCAGTGTGTGGTTATCTTAAATAAATCCTAGAAATATTTTGTGTTATGGGAGGACAGAAAAATCCTGTTTTTATTTAAAAAAATCTATGACTCCTGCAAGGCATACTGGCCAACTGACTCTGGCTGTGCTGCCTTTGACTGTACTGTTCCAAGTGTGGGGCACTCAGTGTGTGATATCCTAAATAAATCCCAGAAATGTTTTGTGTGATGGGAAGAGAGAAAAATCCTTTATTCATTTAAAAAAAATGTGACTTCTGCAAGGCATATTGACCATCTGTCCTGACTACTGATTCTTGCTGTGCTGCTTCTGACTTCACTGTACCCACTGTGTGACAGTGTGCTGCCTGGCACTCAGTGTGTGGTATCTTAAATAAATCCCGGAAATATTTTGTGTGGTGGGAGGTGAGAATAATTCTTTATTCATTTAAAAGAAATCTGTGGCTGCTGCCTGGCATACTGGCCATCTGTCCTGACTACTGACTTTGACTGTGCTGCCTTGTCTTGACTGCACTGTACCCAGTGTGTGACTGTGTGCCACCCAGCACTCAGTGTGTGGTTATCTTAAATAAATCCCAAAAATATTTTACATTACAGGAGGAGAGGAAAATCCTTTATTCATTTTTAAAAAATGTGTGACTTCTGCATGGTATACAAGCCATCTGTTCCGACTACTGACTCTGGCTGTGCTGCCTTTGACTGCACTGTACCCAGTGTGTGACCGTGTGCCACCCAACACACAGTGTGTGGTATCTCAAATTAATCCCTCATATATTTTGAGTGAGGCAGGTTAGAGATATACAAAGACAAATTAAATTGTGAAAAAAATGAAAAAGCATTTTTATTGACAGTTCCAATTTCTGAAGCCTTGAACCTGGGGTCCATCCCACGTCATATTTGCTTCAATTAACTTCCATTGCAGATCACAATGTCATAAAGCCAAACCCAAATTTGTTATTTAAGCCACACCATTTTGTAAAGCAGAAACTGAACACAGTCTTTGGTGCTATCATGCCTGACTAGACAGGTGAAGCATCTGGCTCTGCTGCTGCTGGTGGTTAAGGTGATGGTGATAGGAAAAATACTGCAAATGTTTCAGGTGATAATACAACCGCCAAAAGAGCCACAATAAACCGTGGCAAAAGGGGAACGTTTTAAGAAAACTTGTGCCGCTGTTGGTGTCACTAGTAAAGGCACTAATGCTGTTCATGCTGTTGTAATCCCTGTGACTAGCAGTGCAACTGACAGTAACTTTAACTCAGACTTTAGCTCTCTGTCTGAGTGTGACACCTTGGTGACTGGTGAAGTAACAGCCCCTCACCCAAGCCAAATGAGCGGGCTGCTGACAAAGCATCAGATAGTGTAGTTGCATGTCTTGGCACTACAGTTCTAAAACATCATCTGAAGACACATTCAGTATTGCTTGTTCAGCCACAAATTGTATCTTCCACCTCCACCTCCCAGAACATTAAAAAGAAGGAACAGGATGTAGAAATGGATAGTGAGTTTTGTGAAGTTGATGCGGACAGAACCACTGCCAGCCCTAGGACCACCATTACTACCACCACCATTAGTACCAGTTGCACATCCAGTGATGGCACTAAATATATTAAGTCCACCACCCCAATGTCCATCTGGTAAACAAAGCAGTGTCTAGTAAACCAGCAGGAACATGCTGTAAGCAACTAACATTGTCTCAGGCATTTGAGAGGAAGAATATTTTTAACAACGCTCATCCAAAGAGTCTTCATCTTAATCATAAAATTGGGGAAATGTTAGCTGGAGCCCTTCTCCCATACTCTTTAGTAGATCATGAGGATTTTAGGGAGATCATGAAACTTGTAGAGCCTCATTACAATTTTCCTCATTGAAGGTACTTTGTCTGCATTGTCTATGTTGAAATACCAAACATTTATCAGGCATTACAAGTGACAGTGATGCCTACACTTAAAAATGCAAAGGGTGGGGTTATTCATGTCACAACCGATATGTGGACCAGCAGTCAGAATATAGATTTTATGTCCCTTATTGCTCATTGGATCAGTTTTTCTTGTGCTTCTTCAAAAACAAGCACACCCAAAAAATGGCACTGCTGCATATAAAAGAAGTTTGGGCAAAGTCATACAGCCGCAAATATCTTGAAAAAAGATAAATGAGCGTCTTAATACCTGGAATTATTCTCATGGTATTAAATGTGGCTTTATAGTAAGTGACAATGGGGCCAACATCTTGAAAGCAGTGTAGGACAGAGGGTTCATGCATGCTTCTTGCTTTGTACATTGCTTACATTTAATTGTCACTGGGTTCCTGAACAATGAAACACAAGTTGATGGTATGATTGCTGTTTTCAAAACAATTGTGACTCACTTTTCTCATTCAATCAATGCTATATGGATATTACCCAAACTGCAAAAGAAACACAAGCTGTCCCACCAAAAGCTGATTCAAAATGTTTCCACTCAGTGGAACTCAATTCTTTATATGCTTCAGCACCTCCTGGAACAAAAGCAAGCTGTACATGAATATTGCTTCAGTTACATTATTGGTGATGGCATTCTGCTTTCTGTGCTGCTGCGGAAGTTAATGGAGACAGCTACAAGCTAAATCCTAAAACTAAATTATTCAAGCATTAATTGGTCCCTCATGTCCCATCCTCACCGTATTATCCAATCTGGCACATCCTCCCTGCTGCCTTAAGAGACCATCATATGATCTGCATGGTTCGCAAAGTACACAGGCCTAAGGTCCCACACAAAATCCTATTAACTAGATCACATAAATCCTTGGACCTTACCCCTCTCCTCCATGACCTGGAACTCATAGACTGGTCTTCTAGCCCTTCGGCAACCTCAGTTGACATAGCTCTGGATTATTTTCAAGAAAAATTCCCCCACACCTGGAACCAACATGCCCCACTTAGGCACTCCAGAGTTTGTGGCAATCGCCTCCCCTGGGTCACACCAGAATTACTGACCTGCCAACATGCTTACAACCAGGCCTAGAAGGTTCATAAAGCCTCCAAGTTGCCTAGTGACTTCCAAATATGCTGTACACTTTGAAATTCATGTACCAAGGCCACCAGGCTTGCCAAGGCCGAATATTTCCAATCTACCTTCCAGTCAAACATAAATAACCCTTCCAAATTCTGGAAGGTAGTACATGCTCTGTTCTCCCCCCCAAACACACACACACAAAACCGCCTACTCTTCTCTTCAAATCAAACAACTCTATAATATCTGACCCCTTCAGTCACCTCTGAATTTTAATTCCTACTTTACCTCCTGTGTCTCTGTCCTTCTGTCCTCACTCCCTTCTCAGCTCTCTCTCCTCTCCCACTCTCCCATAAATTCACATAGAAGTGCTTCCTCTAAACAGGACCCCTTCTCTTTCTCCATTGTATCCCCCTCTGCTACTCTGGAAACTCTCCTTGCCCTCAACCTCTCCAAAGGCAGTTCACCTGATGGGCTAGATCCCAGGCTCCTCTACCTATCTGCCCCTGCAATCTCCTCCCTGCTCTCTTCCATTCTAAATCTCTTTTTCTCTTCTATGTCTGTCCCAACCACCTGGAAGCATGCTATTGTCCTTCCACTACCGAAGGGTGGTGACCCCTCCTCACCTGGAAACTATAGACCTATATCTCTTCTCTCGGTCTACGCTAAACTTCAGAAACATATGGTTCTCTCTCAGCTCTCATTTTATCTCACTGACTCCTGCTTCTTCACACTTTTCCAATCTGGTTTCCAAAAGTATCACTGTACCACAGCCTCCCTACTTAGGCTCACCAACTCCATCTTCTTAGGGATGGATTATGGCCTAATTACATCCGCTATTTTTGGTGACCTCGCTAAGGCTTTCAACACGGTCTCCCACTCCTTCCTCCTAAACAATCTCTCTGCAGCTGGGCTAGCTGACTCAGTCATAAACTGTTCAGGGCCTACCTTGTAGGTAGATCACAATCAGTTAGAGTTGCTAACTCTATACCCCCTCCTCTCCCTATCAACACTGGTGTGCCACAGGGCTTAGTGCTAGGACCTCTCCTATTCTCTATATTCCTCAGTGACCTCCCTTGAGTCTGTACCTCAACCACCATCCACATGTATGCTGATGATACCGTCCTGTATACCTCTGGCCATTCTCCCTCTGATGTAGCATCCATACTCCAGCATGACTGTAAAGGTTCAGCACTGGCTATGCTCACATCAACTCTTTCTAAATGCCAAGAAGACTATCTCCATGACCTTTGGCACTAGGCAGAGACTCTCTCAGCTATCATCCATTCCCTCCTTCCACACCCTTGACGGGACTACCCTGGAGAATACTTCCTCCTTTAGATACCATGGAGTTTGGCTTGACCAACACCTCAACTTTGCTAGACACATGGACGCCATCCTGAAATAACTGCACCCCAAGCTAGGTGCCCTGTACAGGAACCACAGTTGCATACCACTATCAGCCAGGTGGGTACTCATCCAGAAAATGATACTCCAAATTTTAGACAGCGGTGATGTAGTCTATAGTGCTACTCCCAAGACTTCTCTAACTAGATTGGATAGCCTCGTTAACTCCTTCTGCTGCTTCCCCCGGACTCCTCCCCCCCTCACCTCACCACTGTGATCTCTACCACTCCCTTGCATTTCCCTATCTTGAAAACAGGTGCTTTTCCCATAGTGCTAAATTTATTTCCAAATTTTGGTTCAGTTCCCTTCCCTTTTACCTCTCCTCCTCCATATCCATCTCTCCCCCTCCCTCTCACTCCCTTATATCCTACGACACTCGTACCATGGTAGTCCCTCACCGCTCAACCTCAGTTGGTCAGGTTGCTTTCTCTCACCTCTTCCTTAAATTATGGAACTCCCTCCCCCATCAAATTAAACACACTTCTTCCCCTCTGTCCATTTCTTCATCTCTACACAACTTCTTTTCTCCCAGTTGCACCTGCTTTTAAAGTTATCCCACCTCCTTCTCTATGCCAGTCCTCACTATTGTCTATTTCTATTGTCCATCGAAGCACTGTCTGCACTCAAATTCCAATATGATCATCTCTGCAGATAACTTTAATTCTGCATATAACTGTTCTTTTGCTTAAGCACTTCTAATGTAAAGCTCAAAGATATTGTTTATGGAATGATATATCTACTTGTAAACCTAGTGGAAGTGTCAGCAATGCATGTTCTCCCACTCCCTTTTCACTAAAGCTGTTTGGTAATCCTTTGCCATAACCTGTTAATTTGTAAGCACTTTGAATGTGATTCTTCTTTATGAATGTTTATGTATTGTTATTTATCAAAGTATGTATGTCCACGATGAATGTATTGTAATGTATGTTGCTACTCCCATTTCCTTTTCCCCAGGACGCATCTGAGCTATGTGATAAAGCCTTTAAATAGCTTGGTTGTCGGAGGTCATGTGAGTGCCAGAGAAGAATGGCTGACTAAACATTTAGCTCCATGCTGCCCCCCCCCCCCGTACATCTTACTCCATCGGGCACTCTGAACATAGCAGGACGATCTTTTTCTTACCAGAATGGAGAGCCTTTGGACTATGCAACCAGCTGAGGTGCCCACCACGGATCTCCATAATCTACAAAAATGAAAGAAAACCATTTCTAAATTGCCTCCTTCACCCAACTTGCCGGAGTCAAAGATAGCCAATATGTGGGATCACACTTCCAGAACCCCCGATCCAGTGAGACAGGCTAATCTCATTGAACAAATTGCTGCTTAGGTGGAAGCTCAAACCAGCCTAGCCAGGTTAACTGACCAAGCTGGCAAAGTGGAATCGACAGTCTTGGAGGTCATTCAGTACAACAACGTACAAGACCAGTACATACAAGCCATGGAAACCCAGTTGGTATGGCTTACCCCACAGTTAGAGGACTTAGAGGGTTAAGGACGGAGGAAAACCTCTGAATAATTGGACTCCTTGAAGGAATGGAGGGCAGAGACCCAGTACAATTTCTCCATGAGAACTTAACCAAGTGGCTGCACTTACCTCCTGAGGAACACGACTTCGAAATTGAAAGGGCACACCAGATCTGCAGGATACCAACTAACCTACTAACTCGTAGAGCCTCATTACAATTTTCCTCATTGAAGGTACTCTGTCTGCATTGTCTACGTTGAAATACCAAACATTTATCAGGCATTAAAAGTGACAGTGATGCCTGCACTGGCTGAGGTATCCCTCTGCAGTAGCAGGGCAGGTCATATGGCCATGGTTCTTGCTGCCACCCCCGTCTGGTGTCTGCTGCTGAGACTGGACCTTGACCTCCAATGCAGGTACAGGTCTCATGATCCACCATCCTCATGCTGACCAGGGGCCCCAACATCTTCGGGAGATCTGGCATCATCCCCTACTTTCCCGCTACTTCCATCATGTGTTCCTCCCGTGCCCCACTACCTGGCTGTGACATATTACAATATCCCTTCACTACTGGACTTTGGCTAACTCTGCACTTCTTCTGTGCATACCTACTTTTGGTTTGTGCTACATTTACTTTGACCTGCAAGTATACTTAGTTATTTTTTTTGTTTTGCTGCTACATGATTCACTACTTCTCAAGTTCATACCATTACATCCCTTTTTGGGGGAGGCGAAAACCCCAGGAAAACCCAAGTGGGGAAAACAGGGAAAAGTCACTCCCCAACCCTTAATGTGGTTGCCCATAAAGGGTCAAAAGGGACCCTACTGAGCCATCCCCACCTCCTGACATGCCAAGGGATGGGTGGGTGGAGTGATGCAAAGGGAAGATAAGACAGAAGGTTGGACACCAGGCTGCTGTCCATTTTTATTCCATCTCCTCCCTTCAGACCCCCCCTTGGGGTCTTTGACTGTGCCCTATCCTGCGTATGTCCAGAGGTTGCTGACCACTCCCCTGGGCTGGTCTACAGCAACCTCTGATTTTGGCCATGGGGAGGAGGAAGGGTGCCCCCAGACAATGGGATGTCTACTGCAATTCTTGGACAGCCTATGCATTGTCCAGTAGGCCCCCATTGCTACCCCACCATGGTCAAGAACAACACAATACAGTTCTTGAAGGAAAATGGCCACAGACATGTTTTATTTATTTCCAATGCTAGATATTAACCTTTTATTGAGTCACCAATTACTTTATCATTAATACTCTAGATTAATACCTATTCACTTATTTAATATGGAGCAGCGGGCACTGCCAGGAGGAAGTGCATACCCCAGGCCCACCACACTGCTCACAACCTGGGAAATCCTTTCTGGTGCTGGCCAAAGTTTCACTCTGCAGTAGCAGGGCAGGTCATATGGCCAAGATTCTGGTGGCTGCCCCCCGTCTGGCATCACTGACCTTGCAGTCTCTGCTGCTGAGGCTGGATCTAGACCCCTCATGCGGGTACAGGTCTCATGATCAACCATTCTCATGCCAACCAGGGACCCTGACACCTTCAGGAGAACTGGCATCATCCCCTGTTTTCCCACTACTTCCCTCATGCACTCCTCCCATGCCACCACAGGCCGGACCCTGTCCGACCCCCCAAGCCACCTGCTCATCCCTTTCCTCCAATATCAGCTGAAAATCATGCAAGAAGATATATAAAACCTTGCCTTGCGGCTGACCCTCTGGGCCCACCACCAGGCACTGTTGGGTATGGTAAATATTATCATGTCTTAATACATTGTCCCCCACGGCCTCCATAAAAGCTCTCATCTCCTTGTTGATTCTTATACAGGCCTTGTTCATGGTGGGGGCCTTGCGTGCCCAAGTCCAATGCTCCCTCATCAACAAGTGTGACCAGATGATCTTACTGTTCGGCCACCAGCCCTTGATGGTCCGCAAATCATCTTTCATTGCCAGCAGCAGATTCACCGACTTCCTGTGGCCCAGGTCTTCTCCACCCAAGTGAATCAACAAGATGTGTAGCGTGTTCCCCCAGTCAGGCTCGCCTTGCAATCTGGGAAGCAGCCCCTCCCATTGCATACCTTTGTTCTGCAGCCACTCAATCCAAGTGACCCATGGTGGCAGGGACAGGTTGCTTCCCCCTGGCTGACCGGCTGACATCTGTGCTGCCCACCAGATGAATGAATGGACACATATCCAAATGCACACCCAGTCTTCCACAAGGCCTGCAAGAGACAAGAAACAATTATTACAAGTGTGGTCTCACAGTGCTCAGAAATGCCTGGGACTTCTAACCCCCCGACGCCTGGATCTCCAAGTCTGAAAGGACCTCACCCCTGCCATTCATCGCTGCCCCAATGTGAAATGAATGAGTCTCATAATTCCTGGCACGTAACCCAAGTTCCCAGATGGCCTTCTGCATGATGAACCAGAATTGGTAAGCTGTCACCGGACTGCCATCCCGATGCCTGAAAAAGGCTTCCCCATTCCCAGAACAGCAGGCCTGATACTCTGCCACTCTATGGGCTACCTGCCAGTGCAGTCTTTACTTCATGCCAGTGGCCTGCTCCCTTCTGTTCTGTCTTTGATCTGCAGAGCCATAGGAATACCCTGTGCCCCATTGTCACCACGTCCTGCGATTGCAGGCTCAGTGCCCCTTGGTCTTAGGAGGGTTTCGTTAGCTCCAACACCCTGCAGAAGGCTACTAGGAACATGGTGCTAAACAGCTGAGTCTCATACCCATCCCTGAAAACCTTGGATAGAGCCCCCCAGATGGCTTGTAACATACCCAGAGTGATGGTCCATCTGGCATCTGGGGTGGAGGAATGCTCCCTGCACCATCCCTCCAAAAGCTTCCTCACCTTGAATGCTCCCATGGAGTCGGCCATCCCCATGGGTTCACAAGCCAGTGAGGTGACGGGCCATCATTCCGGGGGAGTGTCAAGCCACTCTGCCTGCCATGATATACCTACAAAGCTGATCTACAGGGATGGGTCACATGTCAAGCCACTTTTTGGCCTCCTGCATGGCTAGCTAGTGTTCAACCCCCCAGCAGTACACTTCCTTAGTGCTGGGCACAATGGAGTTACCTATGCATCTCCAAGTCTGTTGGTCACCACCTCCCACAGAAAGAAAGGCACCCATTGTGATTCCTTGTCTGCCCTCGGTGCCAGCCTGAAGAATCTGTCCCACTGTGAATGAGATAAAGCATCAGCAATGCCGTTATCAACACCTGGGACATGTACTGCCTTGAAGGTAATGTTAAGCAACATACATTTTAAAACAAATACCCGCATCAAGTCTCCCAGAGGGCCCAATTGACCTAGCTGTCTATTGATTACATGTACCACTCCCATGTTGTCTGATCTGAACTGCACTACTTTGTCGAAGAGCAAGGGTCCCCAGACGCACAGGGCTACCACTATTGGAAAGAATTCCAACAGTGTGATATGATTCCCCCCGCAGATTCCAGCCAGCCAGCTGGCTATTGCTCTGCACACCATTGCCCTCGAAAGTAGGCTCTGAACCCCAGACAACCCACTGCATCAGTATACAACTCCAGGGGTGCCCCCCCATGGCTCAGACCACAAGGTCACCTCATTGAAGTGATCAAGGAACAGCTGCCAAACCCGCAAGTCCTCCCAGAATTGCTCTGTAATCCATACTCTGTGATGAGGTCTGGTGCAGCCAGCGCCCCTTTAGACTAACCTTCGCATGAAAGTCCTCCCAACCAGTATCACCCTGCAAGCTAAGTTTAGGAGCCCCACCGACTGTTGCAATTCACGCAGGGTAATTTTCTTGCTCCCCATCACCCTACGCAACATAGACCAGAGTGTATCCAGCTTGTTGAGCAGCAGATGACATTGCCATCTCCTGGAATCAGTCTCTATGCCAAAGAATGTGAGGGTGGTCCCCGGGTTCAGACTTCCCTTTCACCAATGGAACACCAAACTCCCTGCACACTTGCTCGAAGGCCCCCACCAATGCTGCACATGTGGAAGAGTTGGCTGGGCCCACAAACAAGAAATCATCGAGATAGTGCACTATGCTTTCACTGCCTGCTATTTGAGCTGTTACCCAATGCAGAAAGGTGCTGAATTTCTCAAACACCGCACAGGACACTGAGCAGCCTGTAGGCATGCAGTTATCCACATAGTACTCACCCTCGAACTTCATCCCCAGCAGTACCCTGTCATCCCAACGTACAGGCTGAAGCCTGAATGCGGACTCAATGTCCACCTTTGCCATCAGAGCATTTGGGCCTGCTGCTTGCACCAATGCCACTGCCTGGTCGAATGATCATCAATGTGATCATTTAGCGAGTCCCCCACCTGGTGTGACAAGTGGTTAACCAGCCGAAATTCACCCGGGACCTTCTTGGGCACTAGACCAATTGGTAAAACCCTTAGATTTGGTATTGGTGGCCTGGCGAAGGGGCCACTCACCCGGCTCAGCCACCGCTCCTTAACCAGTTTTTCCCGGATGACTTGTGACCGGTCTCTAGTGGACTTCAGGTTTTCTGCCTCATACGGTAGGCGAGGGCCGAAGTACAGTATCCTGAAGCCCACTAAAAAACCCTCATGTAACAAGTCAGTGGCTATTCTCTCTGGGTACTGGTTCAGCCATGGCCTAATCTTCTTATCCGAACTGGAGTGGGAAGGCTTGCCCCCTGAGGCTTCCTAAACCTGCCTTGGCCTCCCCTCCCCATTCCTTTCCCCCCTTGCAGTGAAGAGCACTGCAGAAAGGGGTGTTGCCTCCTGCAGGCTAAGCAGCATGCTTGAACTGGCAGTTGGTGCGTGTACAGGCTGACTGATTGTACACATAGGACAGCTGAGGGCTCAGGCTCTTGACTGATCGTGATGCAGAGGACTGGATCGGAAGGCTTCTGTCTGTGTGCTGTACTCCACACCCTGCATCATGTTGACCATCAACAGCATGTCCAGTTTGCCCCAGCTGAGAGTACTGTCAACCTGCCACCTACGACGAAACTCATCCTCGTAGTCCAGCCACGCTGTACCCCCTTTTTTCATGATGCATGAGCGAAATGCGGTGCATGTAGTTGAGAAGTTCCACCCTCTGCTTTTTGTCTGTCTGTAACACGACAGTGGCATAGATCAAAAACGCCACCACCCAGTTGTCATACATGTGGGGAATCTTGACCTTCTTGCGATCTTGTTCTTCCCCCTTCTCCTTCTCCTTTTTGCTGTCCGTGCTCTCCAATGGATGGTTCAGAAGGGAGAAAATGTCCACATATTCTTTATTTTTAATGTGCTCCCTAACCTTGTCCATCAAGAGTGTTCCCACAGGGGAGTCCAGCCCGGCATACAGATTTACCAGTGGTGGTAACTCAGGCTTGTCTGGTGCCTGTCCATCTGACCTGGTGCCGGCTCCCCCTGGCAGAGATGGTAATGCTTGATTCTTAATCTCCATCACCAGGTCCACGACCACTCCGACAAGCTGCTTTAGCCGTTCATCGGTGGCTGCCCAAAGGGAATCTGGCCTCAGCTGCTCACTCCCTGGGCCTCACCATCCAGTTCCTCTGGCTCCCCTCCAGACCCATCACCATAGGACTCTAGAGTGCCTGTTGTCAAGGGACCTTCTGAATCGCTATCCGACTTCCCCTTACAGCCCCCAGCACTTGCCTTACCTGGCTGGCCCCTACCTGTGGGCCATCAATCACCTCCTTACCTGCTGGGTGAGACAGTTTTGCAGGCGGCTGTGGTTTCTGACCTCCTACCCTCTTCTTCCCAGGTGGTGTGGAGTCATCCAGTCCTTCCAAGCACGCCTCCAGCCAGGCTGCTCCATTCTTCCTGTACAACGAATGCAACTTGTCTTCTGCTGGCGCCAGTGCCTTGGAGGATGGGACATGCTTCCTGCTCAACATATCTGAAATGACAACTTAATACCCCCCAACAAACACTATTAATAACTGTAGCATTGTGGACTGGACCACTGACCGGAGTCCGTCCCTCCCACTATACCAGCCCATATATCCTTCTAGACTACTGGTGCCCTCCTCCCAGGAGGAGAGGAGGGAGGGGGTGGGGAAGGGCTCCGCCCCAGTGTGGGAGCCTCACAGCTCTGGTGGACACCCTCCTGCCTAAAGGAGGTAGCTCACATGGGGCCCCATCCCCTTGTGGCCAGAGGTACTCAAAGGACCCCCTAGCCTTGGATGTCTGTAACGTCCCCCCAGACCTTCTTGAAAACTTTGTGCGAATGTGGCTATTCTGGTGTGCACAGAAATAAATAAATAAATGAATAAATAGCAATCAAAATACATTTTAAACAACAAGAGGCAGTTTTGCCATTTAACAATCTCTGCTGCCACAAAGTAGGCATTTGGTATGGTATGACTCATGACACGGTGTGCGTTCATAAGGGAATAATGCATGCCTTGAGTAGTTGTTAGGCAAGAGGTGAAGCCAAATTCTGCACCCATACAAAAAGAGCATTATTCCTTTGCTACCACACACTCTGAAGTGTGCTCTCTGGGCTTTTGTTTGTAACCCAAAAAAAAGTGACTCAATGGTCATATGACATGATTTAACAAATAAGTGTACATAATTTTTATGGCCTTTTTATGTTTTGTTTATTAGATTTTCATAATATTCAGAATAGAAGTATAATATTTATACATAGCATAAAGATAATGTATTCCCCTAATAAAGTAATATAGTCTATTCAAAGAGAAATACCCACACAAATCTGTAGATTTCTAGATAAAGTCCACAGCATGAGTGGGACTCCAATAATTATTTCCAATGGAAGTAAAACAGGTTTTAATGTAATAAAACATATTTCAATCCTATTATGTTTCTAAGTATGTACTTTACATTTAATCACTATTTGTAGACTTGATTTCTTTAGAATGTAAAGCTATAATCATTAATTTCAAGTTCAGGGAGATGACACAAGCATAAAGAAATTAAAGCTTTTACTCTAGTAATATTTTGTTATTTTTTTAACCCCCAGTCTTGAGTTCCTCTATTCAGAGAGTTAAAAAAAATGTTGTCGAATAAGGAGATCAATTTAATTATAAACCATTATCCTTCAATAACCCACACCTCCTCATGGCTTATTGCTTAATTCATTCATCATCCATTATTATCCCATTCTAATTTGGGAATTTCCTCTTCTCTTGATTCCTCTTGTCCCTTCTTTTCTTCTTCTTTTTCATTTTTTTCCCCAATATATAGAGTTTAACTTGCTCTGGCTCAAAGAATATTCATTTATCTGGACCACACGTGACCTAGCACTTGACAGGGAAAAGTATTTTAAACTTTGCCCTGATGTCCTCAAGATCATTCATGTATTTGAGAAACTATTTTTGACTTTTTAAAGTAGCTGGGGCAATGTCTGGAAATATATGACAGGTTGCTTCTTTAAACGTTAAAGCACCAGTCTTTCTGGCAGTTGCAATTACTATATCTCTATTGGTGTCAAATGCTAAGGAAAGTATTATAGTATTTTCCAGGCTTATGAGAGGTTGAAATATAGCTGCAGTACCATGTGCTTCATTGAAGACTGCTGCAGAGTTAGAAAATAAAAGATCAAAACTTATATCCTGAGCAATGTCTTCTGACTTGGTTTTCAACCGTTTTTTGTCACAGTTGCAGTATAATTTTGTACTTTAGAAGAAACAGCTGCTTTTCCACTAGGTACCCTGAAGACTGACAATAAATGGGCACATTTTCAGTTGGGAGGTATAAAGTGCTTTCAAAGAGCTCTTTAACATGGTTCCTAACTGTAGGGAAGGCAGACTCATACGAAATTGGCACTCCAGACAACCTAAGATTTGTGTAACGCAAGGCGTTTTCCATTTACTTCATCTTTCTCTGAAGAGAGATTAGTATTTTAACATTCATGGCTGCTCAGGATTCATTTGTAAGAAATGTTTTGTGATTTGTCAGGGCCTGCTGCTCAAAATCTTTCTGTGAGTTTTGAACTGTTTTTACATCGGATTTTAAGGCTTTTATTTCGCATCAGTAGAGTCAGAACATTTAAGAAGTTCTGTAAAACATTAACAGGACAGAGAAGAAGAACGATACCCCATTTAAACTTTAAAATTTAGTTTGTACTGAGGGAATGTAAGCTGTGGCAGGTTATGATTTGGCATTAATTTCATGTGTTAAGCTCTCTGTATTCTCCTTACCACTGAACTCTTGCTGGCAGCCACAGAAGCCCTGGCAAGTACATTCACCTTCGGGGATGCCACATTGAGCTTTGAAATGGGCTTTGGATGGGAGTAAACAATTGAGCTGATCAAATGGTGTGGAACCCCCAACTCCACTGGTTTATGTCTATAATTACTAAGGATCTTTAGGTCCTCTTATTTGAAAACAGGAATTATATGCGACAGCTTCCCAGGCAGAAGGGACAACACCATTAAACAGGGACAGATTAAATAACCTAGTGACCGCAGAGGCAATTTCCAGGGCAGCAAGCCAGAGAAGTTTAGGCTTAAGCCCTTGTGAGCCAGCAGATTTAGACACAGGGATGCTCTTAGGAAGTTTACAAACCTCAAAAACCTTAACCACTTTAAAATAAAAAGGAGGGAGGGTATACTGATTAGGGCTGGCAGTATAGCCTAGAGGTTAGAGGAATGAGGTGTGAATGAGCTTGGTACATCCAGCAGACCAGACCTGAGTTTGATTCTCACAACCTCCACTTGCATACTGTGTGACTCTGAGCAAGTCACTTAACCGCCAAGTGCTCCCAGGTCACCCCTGAAAACAGGCACTTGTGCCTAGTAGGCCTTACCTGGTTACCAAAGACTAAAATTAAAAATAAATAACCCAGTGGACAAAAGGATTGTCAGGAAGGGAGTCATCTGAGAGGAAGGAACCAGTAAACAAGGAGAGATCACTGAAATGCTCATTAAATGCATCAGCGATGGTGGACAGATTGTTGCAGTTTATACATTCTATGAGCATGTCAGGAGGAACAGTACCACTGCTCTGTCCAAGAATTTTTTTATATGTTTTCAGCAGCGATGGGGGGACCCTACAGTATCAGACAGAAGATTTTTGAAGTAATGACTTTTGTTTTGTTTGGTGACTTTTCTGCACAGTGAGTGAAGCTGCCTGTATTTTTCCCAGTCAGCAGTCCTACCAGATGACTTAAACAGCCCCCAGAGTCTATCTCTATCGCTAATCAATGCAAGTAACTTGCGGTCAAGCCACTTATTGACAAATCCCTTAATCTGTCTCATAGAAACAGGAATATGTTTATCCTGTAACTCCCTAAAGGTCTTACTAAAGAATGTGACCACATCATTGACGTCGTCCATGGGCCAAAGGTAGGACCAGTCCAGGCACGCAAGGTTAGCTCTAAATGCTGCAGGGTCAAATTTAGAGAAACTGCAGAAGGTGTTCAGTCGGGGGGGGTCAAAAAGCTTAGTCCTCCACAGACTGTGGGTGGGGGAGTGGTCACTGGTAGAGTCCAGGAGAATGCCTGATAGGGTGGCCCTGTCTCTTCTGTATGTAAGGATCCAGTCCAACAAGGTGACTGAAGCCCCGGCCTTCATCAGCCGAGTGGGATCCTTAATGATCTGAGTAATCTTAAGCTTACTCAGGTGGTGGTCCACAGAGGTCCTAGTGTACCAAGTCAATCAATATTGAAATCACCCAGTATGATAAGCTCCTTACCCTTGGCCTGATCACCCACTGTATCAGTTAGTTTAGCTAATGCATTGAGACCCTCAGAAGGGAGTATGCGGACACAAACAAATGCCATTTCTTAATCTGACCAAGTAGCAACTCAAAATGATAAAATTCCAGGTTCCAGCGGGCGATGGGCACTGGTAGCACCACATAAGAGTGAATATTATTGCGCGTATCAATATGAGCAACTAAATAATACCGCTCCCATGTAGAGCGAGTAGTGAAAAGGAGCTATTCATACTGAAAGTGAGTGTAGTGTTCAGGGATACATGCTACTGTCATGAGAAATGAGGATAAAAGGATTATTTGGCCAAGCCTTGCTGCGCTGGTCATGTGGTGTAGTGGTTGAGCCACTGTCCCTGGAGCCTGAGGTACTGGATTCAGATCCCAGTGTAGAACATTTTTTTCCTTCCAGGGGAGTTTCTATTAATTTCTAAGTCTGCTCCCCCTGGAGTTGAGAATCCTTATTTTAGGGGGTGCAGGGCTGAAGCCCCCTGCATAAACAATGAATTAGTGTATATTTTAGAGGACTGTCGCTGTTTGCGACGGTCTCTCTAATGGAAATCACCCTTTTCTCGCAGGCGATTCTCTCCTCGCTCTAATGAGCGCAAGATAAGGGACTCGCCCTTATCACATAAAACCATGGGCATTGTGTAACTGTGGCATTGAGATGGTCCTTAATGTAAAACAAAGTACCACCCTCCTGTTTGAGCCCCTGCTAGTCCTGCTGTATACAAATATTGCCAGGCAGGGCACACACATTGTCAGGTATATTAGGTTTGAGACAGGTTTTGGTTAAACCATGTTGTAGCCAAGTATATGGTAATAGGCTTATGACACATCTATAACTAAGTAGCTAGTGAAGACAGACTATGTTTTTTGCACTGATATTGCAGTAAACGTTATATGTTGATCATGGTTAAAACTGTCCTGTTTATATACTTACAACTTGCTCAACTGCTTTATTTAGATATTGAATAACACAGAATTTTTTTATGAACTTTTGTTTTAGTAAATTTTTCTTTAATTAATCTTTGTTGTTTTCAGCTTATGAGTTTAACTCTATAATACTTTACAATGCAAAAGTACCACTCTGTATTGTTCGATTCAATCATCGTTTTGTCTTTATCACCTCCAGTATCCATAGGTGGAGGGATCTGAAAAAAAAGATTTAAAAGAGCCAAAGATTAAGCTGAGACACTGAAAAATGTAACCTTGTTCTTGCAATCAAACACAATTACAGCTTGAAGATATCTCAGCTGTATTTTTCTATAATAAAGCAATCAATTGAATGAATAAAATAATTTCATGTTTATTAAGTGTATGCAAAGGAATGCACAATACTGCATTCTATAAGCAATTTAACTTATAAAATGTCACTGATACCTAATCAGTCAGGCCTATAATTTGCTTTTTTTCATATGTGCCAGTTTTTAATACACATTGGTGTTTTAATTGGTAAACGTGTGCCACTTGTTAATTTATGCCAAATGGTATAAAACTGTGATTCCATTGCTCAAGCACTGCCTCCCTAATAAAGACCTGCAAGAGATCAAAGCACTGGAGGTGTTTCTCTTACTCCAAGCTCTCTGCGCACTATGTATTTTTTTCTAAATAATCTTGATGACATTAAATTTCACATTAGCCATTTACATTCATTGTACAGAGTATTTTGTATATCTTCTCATGGTTTCCAGCAAGTGCACTTACATTTTTTGCAAACAACACATGTTGTGGACCTGAAAGAGGTGGATCATAGAGAGCATTCAACAGAACCAAATGCAGTGGAAGAATTCAGTGATACAGAACCAGCATTTGATGATGGTGATGTGGAATAAGCCCCTCCCATCCATCCATTATTACCATCAGACATTGAAGATGAAGAGAAGGAGGAAAATAGCACTGGAGCTGCTGGTCAGAAGAGGAAGACATCAATAAAGGCAATGACAATGAAGAAATCAACTGCTGCATCAGATAATGATGTAGGAAGAAGATTGCTAAAGACAGGTCATCTGCTGCCGCAAAAAAGAAAAGGTGATGCTGCTGAGCCAGCTGTTGGGAGTTTCAGATTTTACAATTCAGTTCCAATTCTGAAGCCAACCAGTGACTTGGAATCTGATCAGAAGCAGAAGCAGATTCAGATTAAGAATTGGTTAAAGCAGATCCAAGCACCTTGACTTTACATACTGATCACCAAGCCTTGACAACTTTATACACTTCAAAAGGAATCAGTTGTACTGGGATGCATATAACGCAATTGTCTGCATGTGTATTGGAATTTCATAATGATACCCAGCACAGAGCAGGGCCATGTAACTCATTGCTGGCTGCTAATCCAGATTGCTACTGCCAGTTACAGAGCCAGACAAACAGGGAGTTCATGAGACAGTTGCTTCAGTGCTGACAGGTGTTAATGCTATCGCAAAAAAGGAGTTTTGAGGACTTCCGGTGACATCAGCAACCTAATGCTGCCTGATTTTATAGCTCTGCCTGCCTCCCGATCTAAATCAAGAAACCTCTGCATATTTAATTATGGCTTTGCTGGCCAAAAGTACCAGATCTAAAGCTCTCCCCTCAAGGAACCCGGGGACGCTGGCACAAAAGTTAAAGGAGCTTTTAAGTCAAGAAAAGCTCTGTTCTGGTCCTGAGGCAGCAGATCCTGAGGGCCACATGGCCACTGCTCATTCAACTGAAGATGACAGTGGGAACTTAATTGCTTTAGTCCTGCAGACTGCAAAGACGGTCACCAAGATAGATCAGACTCTCGCAGACCTTCGCTCAGATATCAGCAAAACTGAGCATCAGACCAACCAAGTCGAGTTATGCCTCACTAAGGTCTCAGAACAGGTTGACAGATATGGCCATCTACTACTTTACTTGCTCCCCTGGATCAGGAATTCACACACCACCTCAACGATCTTGAGGGCCGCAGCCACAGACAGAACATCTAGATTTATGGAGTTCTAGGCAGAGCAGAGGCTGGAGCTCCCAGTATAATTTATTTTTTACAAACTCTGTTGAAAGAAACACTTCATCTTCCAGTTGACTTTGATCTGGCTATGGACCGGGCGCACCTATACCTATCAACTGTCATACATTACGAGGTACCTCATTCATTTTACCCCTCAGAAATCCTCTGCCCCACATGAAGCAGGGGATATTCTACATTTCCCACTGAGACGTTAAAGCAGAAATTCATAATTATCTACTATGCTTTGTTATCAGTAAACATTATTAACATTAGTGCACTGACAGCAATAGTGTTCTGAACTTGCAGTGCCAAGTTTTATGATATATCACACATTTTGGTCATTTGTCATACATCTTGTCACACATTTCAGGGAAGAAATTAAAGGCTAGGAATCTCCATGGTCAAATTATTTTCCCAGCCTGACTGTGAGTGGAAAAGGAAAAGGGCCCATGTACAGTATTTTCCCTGACCTACGGGCAGCTTCATCTTACCTTGAGGAATTGGGCATCACGGTACCTTCCATTGCCAAAGGGTGTCTCGAGAAGGACCTTCTTTGATCAGCTTGTTGGCCGTCTGAGAGGATACTCCTGCCATGGACCACACAGAAAACGACCCAATAACCTACGTACATGATGTTGAAGCAAATACTGAGGAACTATGGCACTCTGCTGCAGTCTAGTAGGCATACCTCTCAAGTGTCCCTCATTACGAGGGACATCCCTCATTTTGCCCCTTAAAATTGCTCTGTCCCTCATCCCTCATGGAATAGGTGAGGCTCACACAGCAAATGTACAGTAAATTCAGACTTTAATGCAGAAACTCTTAATATTCTAAAGTACTAAATCCAAAATAAACTTTGTACAAGTAAATAATATGGTTTTCACAGTGTTCTGAACTTGTATCTCCATGTTTGAGGATGTCTCCCTCATTCTGAGGGTCTGAGCCCCTCATTGTCCTTCATTTTGAGTGTCCCTGAGGAGGTTGGAAGGGTGCAGGGGACCTAGGATGCCTGAAGGAGTGGCAGATCCGGAGCTTGGAGGGGAGAAAATAAATAAAAAAAAAAAAAAAGAACTTTAGAACACAGCGATAAAGCAGGAGTTACTCCCCAAATCCTGTGGAACACTATAAAAATAATGGTTAGGGAGGAACTTATCTCTATCACTACCTATAAGAAAAAAGCTAGACAACAACAGTTAGACAATTTACTAAATCAGCTGTGATTAACAGAATCCACGCAGAAACAGAAATGGTCCAAGCAAAACAAAGAAGAATTGAAACATCTAAAAACCAAAATCCAAACCATACAAAAAACTGAAACTGAAAATGCTCTTTGGTACTTAAAACTAAAGTACTATGGGGGGAGCAGAACAACAAAGTTTCTGGCCTTCCACCTTAAGCAGCAGGCTGCCAAAGCTGCCATTACTAAAATCAAACACCCTGTTACCAGACAAATGGCTACAGAGGGGATCAGATTGCAGACACTTTTGTATCATACTACCAGAGCGTGGTCCTGGAAGGTATGGAGGGAGGTTGTATGACTGGGGCCACATTCATGGACTTGACCAAGGCTTTTGATTTAGTGGATCATCAACTTTTGATTTCTTCATTAAGATCTTTGGGGGTAAAGGGATCGGCACTTAGGTGGTTTCAGAATTACCTCACTGATAGGTTTCAAAAGGTAATATTTGGCAGGGTCACATCTTCTTTGGCATTGGTAAAGTGTGCAGTCCCACAGGACTCCATACCAGGACCATTATTGTTTTCTGTATTTTTTGATAAAATAGGTGGGATTATTACCAGATCAAAATATACATTATACGCAGATGATGCTGTCATTATATGTTCAAGACAGATCCATTACAGAGATCAATGCTGTATTAAATGAACAGATTCATGCTGTACAACATTGGCTTGAAACAAGAAGATTACTTCTGAATAGGTCTAAAACAAAGGTGATGTTATTTGGCACCAGGGCTAAGGTCCAGGACCATGATAAATGTCTTAGTATTACAACTCTTGAAGGGTCTTGTTTTGAGCAGGTCACTAGTTTTTGTTATCTTGGAGTTACTTTGGACCTTGTATTAAGTTTTGAGCCACATTTGTAAAGGTTACTTCTATGATTCATTCAAAAATCAATACGCTTTATAGGTTGTACTGTTTTTTAACGTCTGATACAAGGATGGCTATTGCCAAGGAATGTCTTGCCCCTGTGGTGAATTATGCTACCTTAATTACTGATAACGCTTCTTCAAGGGTACTAGCAAAAAAGACAGCTCTGCTGCAACTTATCAGAAAATGTGCCTTATCATTGCCACGTACCACACACCATTGTGTGATTTTACAGCAAATGGTTGGTTACTAGTTCCTATGTATTTTTGGCTCACAGTGGCTACTGTAGGTCTTCTTTTAGGATTATGAATACAAGTGTTTCCTTACGATTACATAGTTATTTCCAATATCATGATTCAGGATTTTTCTCTAGAAATAAGAGTTGATAATAGAGCCTTAAAAGTGCCTTTTATGAGAAGCGTTAATGGTCAAAGGTCATTTACATACACTGGGCCATGTATATGGAACAGCCTTCCCCATGGTTTAAGGACTCAAATCACTGTCACCACTTTTAATGGAAAATTGTTTTCTTATATTATTGGCTTATTTAAATGTGAATGTATGATGTCTTGAATTGTTATATTGTATACTGTATGTGTTGGATGTTTTGTAAATTTCTATGAGTCGCATCTACAAATGGAACTTTTGTTCCAGTGTGTTTACTCATCAAGCCAATAAACAAACAAACAAACATACCAGCCTCAAAATGAAACTCCACCACTGGATAAGAGACAATTCCTACAAGTGCTAAATCTGCCCTCTTTGACCCCAGAACAGGGTCAATCCCTAATCGCCCCAATATCCCAGACAGACATTTTGGCCACTATTAGAAATCTTAAATTTAGTAAGTGCCCTGGCCCTGATGGCTTCGGGAAGAATTTTATAGAGTATTTTCCCGGGAGACTGCTCCCTTCTTAAGAGAAGTTTATAACAACATTTGGGAGGAGGGAGGACTGTTACCGCCATCATGGCACTATGCCACTGTAACAGTTCTCCACAAAGCTGGTAAAGACCCCACTGAGTGCAGTTCTTACCACCTGATAGCCCTCCTTAATGTGGACTACAAAGTCTTTACCTCCATTATAGCAAGCTGTCTTAATCTGCTGCTCCCCCAACTCATCCACTTAGACCAAATGGGCTTTGTTATGGGCTGGCAAGCCCCTGACAATGTCTGCCGTACAATTAATGTCATAAATACAATCCAATGTACCCACACCCTGGCCTGTATTATGAGTTTAGATGCAGAAAAAGCCTTTGACAAGGTATCTTGGTGCTTTCTCTTCCTTGTCTTAGACCAATTAGGCTTCCAGCAGTCTTTTATAGACGGGGTTAAAGCATTGTACACCACTCCACAGGCCTATGTGAGTGTAAATCACAGCATCTCAGATAGGTTCTGCCTGGGCAGGGACACTCACCAGGGTTGCCCCCTGTCACCTATTCTTTTCACCTTATATATTGAGCCCCTAGCAAAGGCCATTAGGGATGACATGCAAATCAGAAGAATAGAGGTGGGAGGTGTGATGCTCTGCCCCTTGCTTATGATTATTGTATGATATTGGTATTATAAATACATGGTTTGTGTATGATATTTCAGTGTGTGAGGAATTTGGCCTGTGGCTACAAGGTGTCAGTGGCTGAAAACCACAGGATATTGTAAAACAGACCAGAAGAACCATTTAATTGATTTCCTTGCATTTTATTACCTTTTTATGACCTGCCCAGGCTTTTGAAGTTGAAACCAAATGTGACTTTATGACATCAGAAAAGAGATCCAGAAGCAAATGATTTGACACCTTTTAATGGACCAACATAGGTGTAACAACAAGAACAAAGTGCTCTAGCTTTCAGACCAACCAGTCCTTCTTCAGAAGCCTAATGCAAACAGAAAACAGGACATCATTAGGATGATTCCTGTTGACTTTTTAACACCTTGGTGCCAGTGTGGGAATGTTAAGATCAAAGAAAATGTTTAATTAAAGGATGCCATATTTAGGAAATATTTTTTTTTTCTTCTGATGTTACCATTAATTTTAAAATACATCTGGTAGGAAATTATGTTTGGAAGAATTTATTCTAAAAGGAGGAGCTAGATGACTCACCAAGGGGGTGGAGAGATAAGAATTAAAAATGCATCAGTGTATCTGAAATGGGTGATATCTCTTGGGTTCTGAAAGAAGAGGGTAACATTTCTCTAACTTTAAAACACACTTAGAAAGGTAATACATAGAAAGAGATTTAAGCCTTTTGTGGTAGGAGTGTTTTGTCTGTTACCTGTTCACACTATTGCGCTCTGAGGTTGGCACTGTGGGAGCAGAGGGCTTGACCTGCAGAGTGCGTTTGTGACAGATTTGGTTGGCAGCGGTGGGATAAAGTAATTGGTAACACAAATTTTAACAGTTCAGTGTGTCAGTTTAATACTGTACATCTCAATTGCAAAATAAGGCAGTGATTTATTTTTAAAAGAGAAAACAGAATGATAGAATTTTTCTTACAGTCAAAGTTCCTACCTGTTTTATTTTTTTTCTAAAGTGCAAGTTAGAGTAGCCATAGTTAGGGAAGAAGATGGCTTCCAACAACAGCGGGTACATTGCAGACTACTTGAGACAGCTGTGCCTGGACAGAGGAGTCCAGTATGAGGGGAAAGCCAACAAGCAGAACCTCATAGATGCCCTGATGGCAGCAGATGATTAGAGCATCAAGTCACAGACTGTGACTGTAAAGGACCAAACCTTGGGTGTGGTGGGGCCAGCGGCCAGTGCAGTGTCCAGATCCAATGAGGAGGATAGCAGGGCCAGTGCAAGCCAAGGGCCATAGCAGCAAGGGAAGATCACCAGCATTCTGGAGCCAGAAGCCATCAGGCTGCAGATGAAGTTGTGGAGGACTGAGATGGAGTTCCAGAGAGAGAAGACAGGAAAGAGCAGTGAGCCGCAGAGGAGAAGAAGAAGTTAGAACAGTGAGCAGCAAAGGAGAAGAGGGAGCAGGAACAGTGAGAAGCTGAGTGAGAACAGAGAGAAGCAGAGCGTGAACAGTGAGAGGATGGCCGTGAAGAGCATCAGCACCAGAGGCAACATGAACTGGAGAAGCTATGACTCCAACCACCAGCACCACAGCAGGTTAGTGGCTTGGGTTTAACTGGAACTACAGGACTAGGTTACAAATTAAATTCCAAGTTGATAGCCATATTTAAAAAGGGGGAAGATATGGATGCCTTTTTAAATTCCTTTGAAAAAGTTTGTATTCAGGCCAATATTCCTAGAGGGTCCTGGAGCTTCCAGCTATCCTCGCTACTTAATAGGAAAGTTCGGGATGCATTGGGTCAAATGGACAATGAGGACAGTAATGATTACAGCAAACTTAAAGCTGCACTTTAAAAAAAGTATTATTTAACTGCAGAAGCATACAGAGATAAATTCAGTAAGGTCAGGAGAAGCCCTGACATGAGCTATGAGGAGCTAGCCATGAAATTTCAGTTTTTAAAACATTGGTGGGAAGGAATTGAAGCAAACTCTGTAAATAAAATTGAAAATGTTATATTGTTACATCCATTTTTGGGGGGATGCCCAGCAGAGTTGAAAACCTTACTGGAGGACCGAGATCACAAAACAGTGTAAGAGGCTGCTGAACTCTCAGACCACTATGCCAAGAGCAGACCTGCTCTGAGAGTGAATGGGGCAGGCGTGGCAGTGCAGAAAGGGAAAAGTGAGCCTTCAGGGCAGCTAAAACCCTCACTGCCTCCACCAAAACCAGTTAGCCCCAGGTATCAAAGAAAAGATTTTTCTGAGAAAAGAAATGAATGTTGAGTTTATAAAGAAACTGGGCATATTGCCAGACAGTGTCCCAAAAGTATGAGCTATACTCAAGGTGGTGCTAGGAAAAAAGTGGGTTGTTTGTGTGTCCCTGGAAGCATGCTTGTAAACATGAGGGAACACATGCACCCAGTCACCATGAATGGTCTACAGACACAAGGATTAAGAGACACAGGGGCATCCCTGACATTGGTAAAAGGGGATCTGGTAGAGCCTGGTCAGCTGATACCCAATAAATTTGTAACTGTACAAGGGTTCACTGGGGAGAAGAAAATATTGCCACTTGCTAGTGTTCTCCTAGACTGGGGTGAAATGGGGGGGAACTGTGCAACAGGTTGGCATAGCAGAAACTTTAGCAGTTGATGTAATTCTCAGCAACAATCTAAAATGAGATGGTGTGTGAAGTTACCCGTAGCCAAGCGGCAAAGGAAAATTGTGGTGCTATGAACCCCATAGAAGCCACTGCAGAAACCACTGGGAGGCTGGTTCCCCAGCCTGTGTCTCCCGATATGGAGACTAATGAAAGGGGGTAGCAATTTCCCTGGTAGCAGTTAACCAAACAGCTATGGAGGGTTACTCTGAAGAAGGAGGGATGACTCATTTTCAGAGGTTTAGAGATGACAGTGATCCTGAGTGCCATGATGCTACAGCTAGGGACCTTAGTTTAGAGATGGAAGGGGACCTGTCCCATGCCTTGGGAATGTGTAAGGAGTTTGCAGCTGCTCAGAAAAGTGACCCTAGTCTAGAGAAGCTGAGGGCCTGGGCAGACTCTGACAGAGTGCAGGGAGATGACGGTACACATAAGGTTTATTGGGAAAATGAACTGATGTATACTCAGGTTGTGAAGAGAGAGGGATGGGTAATAGGCAGGCAGCTTGTCATTCCCCAGGGGTACCGTGAGCAGTTGCTCAAGATTGCACATGATATTCCCTTATCTGGTCATCTGGGAATTGTGCACAATATGCAGCAATTGGCCCAGAATTTCTATTGGCCCAACTTCACCCAGCAGGTGAAGGAGTATTGCAGATCTTGTCACCAGTGCCAAGAAATAGGGAAGGTGGCTAAGAAAACCCAAGCCACCCTAATTCCATTGCCTGTAGTGGAGGAGCCATTCCAGAGAGTGAGAATGCATATTGTGGGGCCTTTAAATACCCCCAGCTCCTCCGGGAAGAGGTTCAACCTGACTGTGGTGGATTATGCCACCCGGTACCCTGAGGCAGTTGCCCTATCCTCTCTGAGGACATACAAAGTGGCAGATACCTTACTAGGGATTTTCTTCCATGTTGGGTTTCCACAGGAGGTTATCACCAATCAAGGGGGTTCCTTCATGTCAGACCTGATGAAATGTTTGTGGGAGAAGTGTGGGGTGGTGCAGAGATGCATGACACCTTATCACATGCAAGCCAATGGACTTGTGGAGAGATCTAATGGTACCCTGAAGTCAATGCTCCAAGTGTTTGCTGAACAGCATGGGAGGGACTAGGAGTAATACCTTCCCCACCTGTTGTTCACATACAGGGAGGTGCCCCAAGAGTTGACAGGTTTTTCCCCTTAGAGCTCTTATATGGATGTCAGGTATGTGGGCCCCTAGACTTGATCCAGGAGAATTGGGAAGGCAAGCATGCCACCCAAGGAACTCCCATAGTGGATTATGTCCTTAGGTTTAGGGAAAGGCTGAGGAGCTTGTGGGGACAGCCCAGAGCAATCTGGCAGCTGCCCAACAAAAACAAAAAGTGTGGTATGACCACAGAGCCAGAGCTCACTCATACACAGTGGATCAGGAAGTCATGGTCCTCATCCCAGTCCGGAAGGACAAGCTGCAGGCTGAGTGGGCAGGACCGTACAAAGTAGTCAGAAAAGTAAGTGATGTGAACTATATCATAGAGTTACCTGACAGAAGACATACAGAAAGAATGTACCATGTCAACATGATGAAGTCATATGCTACTAGGGCTGACATGGTGTCTGCAGTATGTAGTCCTGAGGAGGGGATGGATGAAGGAGACCCCCTTCTGGACTTGCTGGAAGAAAGCAAGCTGAAGTCCTCTGTGGAGGCAATTAAAATGTCACCCCAGCTGGCCCCAAACCAGATCCAGGAAGTAAGGCAGGTGTTAGCAGACTTTGCCCAATTGTTTAGTGCCAAGCCTTTACTAACCTCCTTAGCGACGCACGATGTGGAGACAGGTAAACAGACGCCCATACGGCGGACAGCATACTGGATGTCAGAGGCTGTCCAAAAGGACATTAGGAGGGAGGTGTAGGAAATGCTGGATTTAAGGGTAATCCAGAGATCCCACAGCCCCTGGGCCTCACCTGTAGTCCTTGTGCCCAAGCCAGATGGCTCTATTCATTTTTGTGTGGACTATAGTGGACTGAATACAGTCACAAAGTCCGATGCCCACCTGATGCACCGATCAACATGATGACGTCATATGCTAATAGGGCTGACATGGTGTCTGCAGTATGTAGTCCTGAGGAGGGTTACGGATGAAGGAGACCCCCTTCTGGACTTGCTGGAAGAAAGCAAGTGGGAGTCCTCTGTGGAGGCATTTAAAATGTCACCCCAGCAGGCCCTGAACCAGATCCAGGAAGTAAGGGAGGTGTTAGCAGACTTTGCCCAATTGTTTAGTGCCTAGCCTGGACTAACCTCCTTAGCGACGCACGATTTGGAGACAGGTAAACAGACTCCCATGTGGCGGACAGCATATGGGATGTCAGAGGCTGTCCAAAAAGACATTAAGAGAGAGGTGGAGGAAATGCTGGATTTAGGGGTAATCTAGAGATCCCACAGCCCCTGGGCCTCACCCGTAGTCCTTGTGCTCAAGCCAGATGGTTCTACTCATTCTTGTGTGGACTATCGTGGACTGAATACAGTCACAAAGTCCGACGCCCAACCGATGCACTGGACAGATGAACTCCTGGACAAGTTGGGAGGGGCGACCTACCTTATGACTATTGACCTGACAAAGGGGTACTGGGAGGTAGAGTTAACTGCCAGAGCTAGGGAGAGGTCAGCCTTCATCACTCTGATAGGCTTATTTGAATATAAAGTAATGCGTTTTGGAATGAAGACTGCCCCGGCCACTTTCCAAAGGTTGGTGAACCAGGAGTTAAATAGTGCTGAGGAGTATGCCGTGGCATACCTGGATGACATTCCCATCTTTAATGCCAGCTGGGAGGAACACCTGTCCCACCTTAGGGAAGTGCTGGGCAGGATACAGACTGCCAGGCTCACTGTCAAAGCTGAGAAGTGCCAGGTGGCTGGCCATGGCTGAAGTGGCATATCTCAGGCATGTTGTAGGCTGGGGACAGCTCCATCCTAACCAAGTAAAAATAGAGGTGATCAAAGCATGGCCCAGACCAGAAATGCAGAAGCAGGTCAGGAGTTTTCTAGGGACAGCAGGGTACTATAGGAAATTTGTACCCAATTACAGTGCCCTGGCTGCTCCCCTATATGACCTAATAAAGAAAAAGATGCCTAAGAAAATTACCTGGGAACCAGCGTATGAAAAAGCCTTTACCAGACTGAAGGAGGCAATGTGCAGTGCTCCTGTATTGACAAGCCCTAACTATAGCAGACCCTTTATAGTTTAGACTGATACCTCAGATGTGGGTATTGGGGCAGTATTGAGCCAGACATCCAACCAAGGGAAGGATCACCCCATTGTGTACCTAAGTAAAAGGTTACTTACCAGGAAGCAGGCATACTCTACTGTGGAAAAGGAGTGTCTTGCCATGGTATGGGCCCTAAAGAAGTTAGAGCCATACTTATACGGACAGCATTTTGAGGTACAAACTGACCACAAACCACTGGTTTGGCTAGCACAAATGGGAAAAATGAATGGTAGACTATTAAGATGGAGTCTTGCCTTGCAAGGGTATGACATGATGATCTTACATAGGACTGGAGCAACCAATCAGAACTCAGATGGCTTGTCACATCTATATGAGTGAACTGACTTAGGGAGTTCATCCCATGCAGGGGATAGAGCCCCAAATTCAGTCTAGGTGGGGAGAGGTGTGATGCTCTGCCCCTTGCTTATGGTTATTGTATGATATTATAAATACATGGTCTGTGTATGACATTTCAGTGTGTGAGGAATTTGGCCTGTGGCTACAAGGTGTCAGTGGCTGAAAATCACAGGATATTGTAAAACAGACCAGAAGAACCATTTAATTGATTTCCTTGCAAAATGGCATTTTATTATCTTTTTATGACCTGCCCAGGCTTTTGAAGTTGAAACCAAATGTGACTTTATGACATCAGAAAACAGGACTTCATTAGGCTGATTTCTGTTGGCTTTTTAACACCTTGGTGCCAGTGTGGGAATGTTAAGATCAAAGAAAATGTTTACTTAAAGGATGCCATATTTAGGAAATGTTTTTTTTTCTTCTGATGTTACCATTAATGGTAGGAAATTATGTTTGGAAGAATTTATTCTAAAAGGAGGAGCTAGATGACTCACCAAGGGGGTTGGGAGATAAGAGTTAAAAATGTGTCATTGTATCTTTACTGGGTGATATCACTTGGGCTCTGAAAGAAGAGGGTAACATCTCTCTAACTTTAAAACACACTTAGAAAGAGATTTAAGCCTTTTGTGGTAGGAGTGTTTTGTCTGTTACCTGTTCACACTATTGTGCTCTGGGGTTGGCACTGTGGGAGCAGAGAGCTTAACCAGCGGAGTGTGCTTGTGACAGAAGGCACCACCCAAATTATTTCATTATACACGGATGATATCCTCCTCTACCTCTCGCACTCAGAGACCTCGATTCCAAGGATCTGAGCACTTTTAGAGGAGTTTGGACAGCATGCAGGTTATGTCCTTAATAAGACAAAGACAGAGGTGGTCCATTTTCATTATAATCCATCACCAACAATACTTAAGTTATTCCCCCTTAACTGGAATGATACCAGAATTAAATATCTAGGAATGCAAATTCCTAAAAATGTAGGTAAATTATTTTCAGTTAACTTTGAGCCGCTAACTGCTCAGCTTCATCAGGACATAACCAAGTGGTCCCTTCGTAATTTTCTAATGTACTCCCGCATAAAATCTGTGGTTATAAATGTCCTTTCCAGGTTCCTGTACCTCTTTCAATGCCTCCCCCTTAATATCCCTAAAATCACAGTTCCAGTCCTAGTGGAGATTATAACTAAATGTGATTGGAATTTGAAGAGATCCCAAATTAAATAATTATGCAAATGGACAAAATGTATGGGGGCAGAGCACTTCCAGACTTGAAGGACTACTATCTGATGGCTCATTTAAGGATGGCCCTCCTTGCCGGCCCGGTGGCGCTGAGGGTTGAGGCGCTGGACGCCACACCTCACGCTACACCAGCGACCCGGGTTTGGGAATGAGCCTGGGCTGTCATGGGTCGGCAGGGGAGGAGAAGGAGCGAGCATCTGTCAGACTGCTCTCCTTCTCCAGGGAGGGGGGGAGATGCCTCGGTGGCCTGCCGGCTCCTAGCGGTGGCTGGGGGCTACGGCAAGTCATGGGCAGAACCAGAGGAACTTGCTGTGGCAGACACTGGGATGGGGCGCGTGCAGTAGTGCGCATGCTCTGGTCCCTTGGCATCATTGCACACCACAGACGTATGGGAGGAAAAGAGGAGAAAACCCTTGCATGCTACTTAATGGCCGGGCAAGCAGCCCCCGTCGGCTTCTACCTGGATGCTCCCCCCAACCTGAAAACCCCCTCGGATCTCGTGGCGGTGGTCACATGCCCACCATGGCAAACAGATCGTTGTGTAGATTGGAGGTAAGGAGTTGAGCTTGGGGATGTGGGGCAGAGTAGGGGCTGTTGGTCGGGCCGGACTGGGGGGGAACCATTGGTAACACCCCCCCCAGCCGCAGAGGAGATAAGAAAAATATATAGCAAAAAGGATGGCCCTCCTCTGGCCTACACTAGAATGTCAAGCCAACTGGAAATTGATGGAGTTGGAGGAGGAGGGGAGTCCACCTCTGGGGTCCAGAGCCATGGACCTTATCATTAAAACTAAAGATGTAGACCTCTCCCTTTTAACAGTATGGAATACATTGAGGGCCACTTATAGAACTTGGGAAATACACAGACTCTCGTCTGTATTGTTGTCTCTCAAGTGGTTCACCTGGAGTAACTCCTTTTTGCCATCAAGGATGGACCATACTTTCAGACAGTGGGCAAGGCTAGGGTTGTGTTACCCAAGCCAGCTGGTGTCTGATGGAGTGGTTTTGGATTTTCATACAGTTAAAGCATCCTTTACCCTACATAGAATAGACCATTTTCATTTTTTGCAGCTCAGAATATACATCACCAATCTGCAAGAGGCTGGATGGGATTTTCCCAAACCACTCTTGTGGTCAAGACAATTAACATTATCTTGAATCAGACAATCATAAGAGGGAAAATATCATCCCTGTACAAAGCCTTTAGGAGCCTATATAAAGATAGTACTGCCCCCTGAAAACCTAGGTGGCAACAGGAAGGTGACATCCACTTGACCAAGGAAGACTGGGATAGAATATTTAAAACAGCTTGTAAGACAACTCACTCCCCCTTATGGCTGGAGTTCACATGGAAGGTCAGGACATGTTACTTCTTTACACCAGCCATAAAGAGTAAATGGAGTCCTGGTCACCCCCAGGCTTGCTGCAAGAGATGTTCTGAGACTAGAGCTCATCACTCTCATATTTCTTGGCAGTGCCCGGTACTGCAGCCCTTCTGTCAGCAGATAATGGCAGCAGTCCGAGAGATGTTTGCCATTGCCCCTTCTCTGAGCTTAACCTATATGATTCTGGGCCTGCCAGCCCCAGAAATCCATGGCCCAGATCAAATATACTTATGGAATATCCTATTGGTGGCCGCCCACAAGGCCATTACCTGTAAATGGCTTGGGGAACAGCCTCCTCTCCTTCAGCACTGGTTGGCCATCATCCAGGACATCCAATCAATGGAGAAACTGACCTATAAGGTCAACCTAAGAGTACATATATTTGTCCAGAGGTGGGCCAGATGGACGCTTTGCAGGGAGACACTCCCAGCTGAACATCTGAACAGATAACATTGTTTGTCTATTCAGTGCTCCCCCATCCATCCCAATATGTGCCTGCCTAGACCTTCCCTAAGGCTGGACACCTGTGGCCACATTTCCACCAACTGAACTCTGAAAAGTAGTCAAGTTGCTGGGGACACTCTGATTACCGCCCATGACAGTGAATGAAATGCCATCACAATAATCAATGTAAAATACCATTGTTACAATATTAACTGATTGTAATCTGAATGGTTGCTATAACCTTTGTATGTAAACAAACAAGCAAATAGAAGAATGGGCTATCACTAACAAAATGTCATTGAATCTGGATAAATGTGTTGTTCTTCATATGGGCATCAATAATCCTTTCCCTACCTATACACTTCACCAAACACCAATAAAAAAGTTTACTAAAGAAAGGGATTTGGGTATAATTATCAATAACTCCCTCTCCAGCAGTAATCATTGCAAAAAACTAGCTCAGACCTCCAACGTAATTCTTAACTGTATCAAATGCACATTTGTAAACAGGAGTAAACAATTTATCATTCCACTATACACAACATATATTAGGCCTCACTTGGACTTGTGCTCTCCTTTCTGGAGTCCTTACCTCCAAAAAGATATTAACCTTGTGGAACGAGTACAGCATCGGGTCACAAAACTAATCCCAATGCTTAAAAATGAGCCTTACAAAGATAGGCTAGTGCAAACTGGATTAGTCACACTGAAGGAAAGAAGAAACGGGGTGATCTCCTGCAACTATATAAAATTCGTCATAACCAGACATTAAGAGCACAATGTGGTCTAAACTTTGCAACCCGCACCACAACACTGCGAAGCCACAAGCAACAGCTGGTTATTCCCAGAGCCAACACTCATAAAAGGGATCACTTTTTCACAATTAGGGCTTTGAAGAAGTGGTATGTTCTATCACAGTACATTGTTGAAGCAAATAATTTCAACATTTTTAAAGAGAGGTTGGACAAGCACTTGAACTGGGGCAGAGCCTAATACTAATACACCCACTACACAGTGGGTGACATCCTTAATGGGCCTCTGCCTTCTCACGTCTTTGGACAATCTAGTAACCTAGTATGTACATGCTCTATTGTTTCTGATGCACCCAAGCCTTTCAATAAACTTGAATTTAAAAAAAAAAGGAGTTTTGAGAGTCTACTGCTTCCTGTCATGTCTAGGTTGTGTGATTAAATGTAAAAACCTTGGCCAGTTGGTGGAAACAAGGTGTGCCCTAAGTATCAACGTACCTTCATGTCACAGTCAAACTTGTAGTTGTGGATTGTTGCATCTGGTGGGGTTCTCCTTAGTTGGTTGTATATGCCTCACTACAGATAAAGATATTGCAATTGCTCACAAAACCCACTAAAGTATTGCACTGACCAGTCCAAGAATATGAGAGCTCTATTGGTGGCCTAGAATGAGCTTTCAGAGAGAGGTTGCTGGCAAAGATGGTGTTATTTATAGGCAGAAGGACAGCAATAACAAATGCTACATCACTTCAAAGTCTTCCCCTGACTGACAGCGCTTGGGATAAGGCAGCCATCAATATTGTTGGGCCTTTTGAACTGGTTAAAGCTGTGCTGTCATTATACAATCACATTTGTGGAATGTTACAGTACGAGGAAAGAAGTTGCTTTTGTTGCCAGAGTTGAATCCAGTGTTCCACAATCTGACCAACTCAACTTTCTTTTTTTTTTCAGAACAGTCATCTTTCTTATTAGCAAAGTCTTGCCAATTCCTTGTTTGCAACATTGTGGCTGAGCTGCTCCAGAAAAGCATTTGGAACAAAGCTGTTTTGTTGTGTCATAGACACATAGACTATGTTGTCAGAAAGAGATCAGTGGCCCATAGAGTCTACCCATATTATAGTGTCTCACTAAACTGATCTAAACTAGAGTCAGTTGCAGCTTTTCAGTACATGGAGCATGGATTAAGGAAGCTTCTTCCTGTGTAATTCAACTGCCTTAGGGAAAAAATTAACATTAAACAAAGATAACTCTATAGATTGAGAGCTTGTTTTGACATTGATTCAAGGTTATGTGCACTTTGTTAAGCAACTGCTACTGCTATCCATAACTGATTATGGCTTTAATGTCAGCAGAATAGCATAAATCTCAAGCCTATAAAGGTTTTATACAACAAAGTATGCAGATTTGTCCTAAATGCCCCATAATCTACCCACCATGTCTGTTGAATAATCTGAGTGGTTGGTTCTCAATTGAAGATAGGCATAAAATAAAAACATTCTCCTTGAACTGATCTTCAAGTTCTACCCAGGTCTCATCATGCCAGTATTTGAACACGATTTCCATCTGAAAGTGGTTACTTTCAAATGTCAGCTAAATAGGGGAAAGTGCTGCAGAGGGATTTCTTTCACAGTAAATGGATAATATAGGTGGTAAACCAAGGGTAATTAATTCTGTTGCTTATATTTTTGAATATAGAAGTCACAGGGAAATACTGTATGCCAAGCTAGAAGAGACACTGGTACAAATGGACATCTATACAGAATCTAATTATTGTCAAGGGACAGACAACTGTTTTTCTGACATGTTAATAAATGGTAGCTCTGTTAGAACCACAAGGTACGAGGGTAAACACAGTGCTTGAGTGGACATATTAGTGAAGAAAATTAGTGAAACAAAGAGGAATCCATTTTCTTCAAAAGGAAGCAAACAGCTGGGAAAAAAATACAAAAATTAGTTATATTAAATGCATGCAGAAAATAGAAAATAGAGTTAGAATTGACATTTTGACCATAAGCCTTCTTCAAGGATTCTCTATAAGAAAAGAAAACACAAAATGTTAGTCAAAGTTGAGAAAATATTGTTCTTGAAAACAAGTTTAGCAGCATGGAATGATCTCCCAGTTGCGACATCCCAAGTAGTTTTAAATCTGAATGATTGCTTCAAAGTGAAATATGGGTCCCTGCAATGGTCTAACAGTTAAGGCTTTTGTCTTCCATTCAGAGACCATGGGGTTCAGTTCCTCAGCCTGCAGTTCCACGGACACTCTTCCTCTTTCAGCGGTGGAAGTCTCTGTCTCTCCTCATGGAATGGCTGTCCTCGATAAGGCAGGTGGCTAGACACACTGTGTAAGGAGCCATCTATATTCTACCCCATCTACCGGACAGCTACCTAAAGGAAGCACCATTGGTGGGACAGCTCAGAGGTGCCAAACTCAAAGCTTCTCTTTGGTACTGAGGTGTAAGTTTTGATGCTCCAGACATGCCAACACAGCAGTGATGGCCACCTCGCATTCAATCAGGGAGAAGCATCTCCTCTTTCCCTGGTTAATCACCAATGTGGAAATGCATAACTGGTGCTTGTGTGGCAGGACTGGTCGCTGTTTAATGAGTCCATGTCAGTGCAGTAGGTTATGTGTAGTAGGTTGGTGAGCCAACACCTATGTGAGTCCTGGGGAAATGTACCCTGAAGAGGATGAATGGTTGGAATACCCTAGCACGAGTCTATACATGGCAGGTAAAAACAATTAGAGGTGGCTAGAATCAGGGGAGAACAGCAGAAATTGAAAGAAAAGGTAATGATAAGAAAAAAGTGAAAAATGATCAGCAGGATGGCACCACTGGCGGTAGCATGTTGCACTATTATGGGAAGACTCTGGTTTGCAGCTCAAGCACAACTTTCTGGGCTGGCAGAGTGTCACTGGTGATGTACAGGCAGCATACTTGCAATCCAGTGAAAAGATACACCACTCTTATAGCAACAGCACTTCCTAGGCGAGTGGCCTGCTAATGATTCCCTGACAAAGCCTACTCTGGCTGCTCAATTCACTACCCCTCAGCAGTGACCCTGCATGGCAATCTCAAAGCACTGTACCTTATTCAGTGAGTGATGCCACTGTTAGCTCTTCTGTGCTGTAAGTATTTCCCTATTTGCTGTTACAACATCACCTGTGTGTACTGTGTAACCTCTGTTAAGCGATGTCATGTTATGTCATGTCATGCTATGCTGTGTTATGTTATGCTATGTTATGTTATCTTCTCTTATGCTATGCTATGCTGTGCTGTGTTGTGTTGTGTTGTGTTGTGTTATGTTATGATATGCTATGCTATGCTATGCTATGTTATCTTATCTTATGCTATGCTATGCTGTGCTGTGCTGTGCTGTGCTATGCTATGCTATGTTATTTTATGTTGTTATGTTATGTTATGCTATGCTATGCTATGCTATGTTATCTTATCTTTGTTATGTTATGATATTCTATGCTATGCTATGTTACCTTATCTTATGCTGTGCTATGCTATGCTGTGTTGTGTTGTGTCGTGTTATGTTATCTTATGTTATGTTATATTATGTTATGTTGTTATGTTATGTTATGTTATGTTATGTTATGTTATGTTATGTTATGTTATGTTATGTTATGCTTTGTTTGCTGTCCTGTGCTGTGCTGTGCTGTGCTATGTTGTATGTTATGTTATGTTATGCTATGCTATGCTATGTTATGTATTGCTATGCTATGTTGTGCTATGCTATATTATGCTATGCTATGCTATGTTGTGCTATGTTGTGCTATGCTATGCTATGTTATGCTATGCTATGCTATGTTGTGCTATGCTATGTTATGCTATGTTATGCTATATAGAAACATAGAAACATAGAATTTGACGGCAGATAAGGACCGCTTGGCCCACCCAGTCTGCCCATTTCCCTACCTACTGGATAAGCTGCAGATCCTAGTTAACCAGCAGCCTACTTCTTCCTACCCCCAACCCCCAGAATTGCCTTATGACTATCCCATGCATGCTTGAATTTCACACTGATTTTGACTCCACAACTTCTCCTCCGGAAGGCCGCTCCATGCATCCACAACCCTCTCTGTGAAAAAATACTTCCTTAAATTACCTCTGAGCCGCCCCCCCCTCTATCTTCAAATTGTGCCCTCTTGTTGTTGCACACCTCTTTTTTTGAAAGATGCTACCCTCTTGGACTTTGTTGATTCTCTTGAGGTACTTGAAAGTTTCTATCATGTCCCCCCTCTCCCTCCTTTCCTCGAGGCTATACATATTAAGCTCCTTAAGTCTCTCTTCATATGTCTTCTGGTGCAGACCCTGCACCATTTTAGTTGTCCTCCTCTGGACAGCCTCCATCCTGTCTATGTCTTTGCGGAGATTGGGTCTCCAGAACTGCACACAGTACTCCAGATGGGGTCTCACCAGCTGTCTGTACAGAGGGATAATAACTTCCTGTTTTCTACTGGTGATGCCTCTCCCTATGCATCCCAGTATCCCCCCAGCCCTCCTTGCTGCCCTCTCACATTGCTTGCCCACCTTTAGGTCATCTGATATGACTACCCCCAGGTCCCTTTCCATTCTTGTTGTTGTTAGTATCTCACCCCTCATTGTGTACTCTTCCCCTGGGTTTTTGTTTCCCAGGTGCATTACCTTGCACTTCTTAGCATTGAATCTAAGCTGCCATACATTTGACCATTCCTCTAACCTTGCCAAGTCCCTTCTCATCCTTTCCACCCCACCCTGTGCATCAACTCTGTTGCAGATCTTAGTGTCATCTGCAAAGAGACATATTTTTCTTCCAGTCCTTCTGCAATGTCACTTATAAAGACATTGAAGAGGACCGGTCCTAATACTGAACCCTGCGGTACCCCACTAGTAACCCTCCTTTCTTCTGAGTGGACTCCATTTACTATAACTCTCTGTGTCCTATTCTCCAGCCAATTCTTTACCCAGGCTGTCATCTTGGGACCCACTCCCAGGCTGGCTAACTTGTATATTAATCTTTTGTGTGGGACTGTGTCAAATGCCTTGCTAAAGTCTAGGTAGGCCATGTCCACAGCTCCTCCCTGATCTACTACTTTGGTCACCCAGTCAAAGAAATCTATCAGATTCATCTGGCATGACCTTCCCGCTGTGAATCCATGCTGCCTAGGGTCCTGTGCCCCTCTGGCCTCTAGATACTCGACAATTCTTTCCTTTAGAAGTGATTCCATCATTTTCCCTATCACTGAGGTTAAACCAACAGGTCTATAGTTTCCTGCTTCTGCCTTGCTCCCACTTTTGTGAAGGGGAATCACATCTGCCCTCCTCCAGTCCTCGGGTACCACCCCATCCTCCCATGATTTGTTAAAAAGGGTAGTCAGTGGTGTCACTAGTTCTACCCTTAGTTCTTTTAGAATTCTGGGATGAATCCCATCAGGCTCCCTTGCTTTGTCCACCTTCAGTTTTAAGAGTTCTTTCAGAACCCTTTCTTCTGTAAATGGGCGGTATCAACTTCTGTATCCAGAGTGTTACTACTGTTTGTTTTATGTATCTCCCCTCTTCCTTGTAAATACTGAGCAAAAATATTTGTTTAGTATCTCTGCCTTTTCACAGTCTCCTCTGCCCACCCTCCTCCCTTTATTAAGCCTCACTATCCCTCCCTTGGCTTCCTTCGCCTCCTGATGTACCTATAAAAGGTTTTATCCCTTCTTAACTGAGCTTGGCTATCTTTTCCTCGGTTTGGGCCTTTGCTGTTCTGACTGCCTTCCCAGCCTCCTTTTGCTTTAACTGATACAGTTCTCTGTCCTGCTCCTTCTGCATTCCTTGTACTTCCTGAATGCTTTCTTTTCTCTTGAACCTTCACTGCCACTTTGAGAACCATAGTGGTTTCTTACATTGTCTTGTTTTGTTTATTTGCTTACACAAAGGCTTGTTACCTCTGTGATGGCAGTTTTATTATTCCCCATTGTTTCCACCCTCCTTCCTGCCCATTTGCTAGTGCATTCCTTAGGCACTCACCCATTATGGCAAAGTCAGCCCTCCTAAAGTCCAGTACTTTTGTCTTTGTATGGCTTGACTCTATTGCTGTGTTTATTGTGAACCATACTGTTCGATGGTCGCTAGTTCCCAGATGGCTACCCACTTCTACATCTGTGATCCTCTCTCCATCTCCATTTGAGAGTATCAAGTCTAATATTGCTCCCTCTCGAGTGGGCTCCAGTACTAGTTGTCTAAGGCATGCCCCCTGTAGGGCATCTAGAATAACTGCACTCTTCGAAGTGGCAGCTGCAACTGCACTCCAGTTAACATCTGGCATATTCAGATCACCCATCAGCAGTATCTCCCCTTTTTCTGCCATTCTAGGTATACTTTCTATCATTTCCTTGTCCATTTCCTCCCCCTGAGAAGGGGGTCTGTATACAACCCCTGTGCGGATTGTGGTGCCATTGCCTGTCTCCAAATTTACCCACAGTGCTTCTTCTCCTCCCTGTTTACCCTTTTGTTCTGTTGCTTTTATTCCTTCCTTTATGTAAAGAACTACCTCCTCTCTTTACCCTCCTGTCCCTCCTGTAGATAGTGTATCCTGGTATGTTTATGTCCCAGTCATGGTTTTGTGTGTACCATGTTTCTGTGACTGCCACGATATCCAGATGTTCCTCCTCCATCAAGGCCACTAATTCAGGAAGCTTGTTACCTAGACTACGGGCATTGGTACTCATTGCTCTCCATTTTTGATGGCTTTACCTTCTGTTGCAGCATCCCCACTGACCGTTCTACCTTGGTCTTTTTTTCATTTAGTACCCTGTTTTGTAGGGAGAGGCTGGGATTTTTCTGCTGCTTGTCAGTGCCTCCCCCTTTGACTAGTTTAAAAGCTTGCCAATGAAGCATTTAAACTGATTGCTCAAAAGACTTGTTCCCTCCTGGACAGATGCAGACCATCCTGCCAGTATAGGCTGGTGTCCTCCAGGTGGAACCCCAGTCCCCAATGAAGCCAAACCCTGTGCTCCACACCATTTTTTCAACCATTCATTAAACTGCATGGTGCCATTACCCTCGCCTCACCCATGCCTTTGACAGGCAGCACCTCTGAAGGATACTGTGTGCTACTTGTCTTAGGCCCCTCCCCAACTCAGCAATGTCCTCCTGCACTGCTCTAACCTCATGATGAGCCAAGTCATTTGTCCCTAGGTGGACAATTATGTCCAGCTCAGAATCCCTTGCAGCTGTTCTTGTGATCCTGAGGATGCGCTTCCTGTCCCTCCAAGCCATGGCACCAGGCAGGCACCTTACTTCAGTTTTCCCAGCTCCTCCCAGTTCTATCCCCCTAATAATTGAGTCCCCCACCAGGAGCTGCTTCCTTTCCTTGTGGTGTCCTCTGCCTCCTTTCTGTGGGCCTCCCTTGTGACAGCTGTCCTCAGCCTCCTTAGTCTCCTCTGTGGGTGCATCCATAGGGGATGCTATGCTATGCTGTGCTGTACTGTGCTGTGAATGCTATGCTATGCTATGCTATGCTATGCTATGTTATGCTATGTTGTGCTATGCTATGCTACGTTGTGCTATGCTATGCTATGTTATGCTATGCTATGCTATGTTATGTTATGCTATGCCATGCTATGCTATGCTATGCTATGCTATGTTGTGCTATGCTTTGTTATGCTATGCTATGCTATGCTATGCTGTGCTGTGCTGTGCTGTGAATGCTATGCTATGCTATGCTATGCTATGCTATGCTATGTTATGTTATGTTATGTTATGTTATGTTATGTTATGTTATGCTGTGTCTTATATTATACTGTATTGACTGACTTGGAACCTTTGTAAACAAGCTCTTTTCTCAAAGGTATTAATCCTAAACTTAAATAAATAAATGATGTTGTAGGTGACCACATGACATCAGCTAGGCCCCACACAGAGGATGTTAAACTGGTGGAAGTGGCCACTTTGGTAATGGGCAGTGCAGAGGGAAGAACAGGTAACATTGCCAGCCTGGTACATTAGTGGATGGGTGCCATGCTCTCAGTGCCAATGATCTTATGATACTTTCAATCCTCCCCCACAGCAACAGTTGGAGACATAGAAACGATTCATCTGCTGGTACAATCGTAAGACTGTTCTCTGAGGATGTATTAATATATTCAAAGCTAGCAAGAGGCTGCTGCTCCACTCCAAACTCCTGTGCCTGGTTGCAATAACATGAAACAGCAAACAAAAAATCAGCACCAAGATGCAGTACAATATCAAAAAAAGTTTATTATAAATACAACATTTAATACATTAAATACAGTACCTTGGTGGTAAAAACCGTAGCAGATACACTCCCGACCTGGTTTCATAAGGGAGGCTTTATCAAGGGATACTAGTCATAGGTGGTCAGGGTCTTTTAAAGTGCAACACAACCAATCACATGAAATTTACAAACTTAAAGGTACAGTTTCTTAAAAACCAAAATATAGTAACCCTGTGCATTCAATAACAAAATAGGTAGTAATTCATACTACAGTTTAAAAACATACTCGAAGGAGTAGGTACAACTTATAACATGTAATATCACACAATAATACAACACTTGATACCTTTTAAATGTCAAACTTGAACAGCTAAAGGAAGTGTTCACACGGCCTTCACTTGCACTGAGTAAAGTATCTACTGCCCCCTGTGGCTGGCCATCTCCTTCCACTCAAAAAGATATAGTGATTAAAGCCTCATACAGAAACCTTGGACAGAAACAAGATAAAGGTTAAACCCCATTTTTATCAAAAAGGATCCTTTTTCTTTTAGCGTTCTAGAACACAGTGGGCATCAGATTTTTCTGTTCCTTTTGATTAGTGGCATCACATTTAGCCTATCATTCAGTCCAGGTAAGTAATAACCCACAGCTGGAAAATCCACAAAGCTTCCCTTTGTAAAAGTAATGCCTCCAGATCCCCACCCCCACCCCCCATTTTCCCAGAATTACCCATTCGATACCACAGAATTTAAATTCATGGCATTCTATATTTGGAGATTCTATAACATGAACAGCTAGCGCATTTCTTAAGTCTCCTTTTTCTATAGCGCTCATGTGTTCTCCAGTTCTGAGTTTCAACATCCTGGAGGTTCAGCCCACATAGAATGTACCACAGTTATACCAGGCTAAGTATACAACATGTGTGGAATCACAACTAATAAAGCCCCTAATGTCAAAAGTTTTAGTAGCATTACTACTGGTGAACCTCATGTCTTTTTTCCATAACACGGCAGTATTTGCACCATCCAATTCTGGTAGCCATGTGTGTGTTTTTTTTTATCACCGTTATCATCGGTGGTCACGGCACACTCCACCATGTCCAAGATGGCCACCACAGTCTACTTAGCATGCACTAGTAGTCGTGCAGTAGGCTGTGGCAGCCATCTTGGACATGGTGGAGTGTGCTGTGCATCACGTTTTTTCTTTTAAAATTATAGATGGCCCCCACCCACCCTCCCTTCAGCACCCACCACCCCCACACCCCACCCAGAAACATAAGAGTGGCACTGGGGTGCCTAATCTCCCAGTGTCGCAATCAAGATGCCGCCTAGTTTTACAAAAATAGAGCAGTGCCCCTGGAGACAAGGAGAGGAGTGCTCCAGTGATGCCACGGATGCGGAGGTGACTGTACTCCATATCCTACATGTTGTTCAGTCAGAAGGAATGCACTGAGTCCTTTTTCTGTAGCAAGAGGTCTGCAGGGCTACACCAACTGCAGCCCTAACAAAATTATATTTTTTTGATAAAAATGGGGTTTAACCTTTATCTTGTTTCTGTCCTAGGTTCCTGTATGAGGCATTCAATGTCATTTTGAGTGGAAGGCGATGGCCAGTCATAGAGGGTAGCGGATACTTTATTCAGCACAAGTGAAGGCTCTGGGAACTAAATTAGCTGTTTGAGTCTAACATTTAAAAAGTAACAAGTTTTGTAGTATATATGGAATAAAGGATGGAGAAGTGTGTTATATGAGAATTTAATGCACACCCAAGGTGTGGGATGCCACATAAACCCCGAGAGCAAAGCCCAAGGAGTTTATCAAAGCATCCCACTCCAAGGGTGTGCATTAAATTCTCGTTTGCACATTTCCTCATCTTTTATTTTATATAATACATTGGTGAGCAATCTTTTTCAGCCCCAGTGCTGTGACCCTGTATGACTGACTGACACACACACAGATACACACACACACACATACACACACACACACATGCCCCTTCTGTGCCTTGTTCCTCAGGATGAGGATTGTTTTTTTTATTTGTTTTTCTTGTTTTAATTTAGTACTTGCCATCGCAATTTAATACTTGCTGTCACAATTTCTAGCCGACACTCAGTGCTGTTCCTGCTCCTCTTGCAGTGTTGCCAAATGCGACAAACACAAGGATTACCCAGATAGTGCTTTTTAGGGGTTACTTTGTTGTTTTTTTAAAAGTAAAGGCAGGCTCATCTAGATAGATAATTTGGCTGTAGCAGCTGCTCGTAGTGTGGTGACTCCTCGCTAGTGGAGGTACGGAGATACTGAGCCACCATGAGCCCACCCACACAGGAGTAGAATCAATGGTGGAGCACTGTAGGCTGAGAGACAGAGCGGGTGTTTACCATAATAACCCATGGGTAATTACATTGAATATCAACTGGCTAAGCACATTAAAACATTACTCGCCAGTTATTATTGTGTGATATTATATCTTATAAGTTGTGCCTACTCCTTTTGAGTATGTTTTTTAACTGTGGTATGAATTACTACCTAGTTTGCTACAAAATGCACAGTGTCACTATATTTTGTTTTTTTAAGAAACTGCACCTTTAAATTTGTAAATTTCACATGATTGGTTGTTTTGCACTTTAAAAGACCCTGACCACCCATGACCAGTGTCTCTTGATAAAGCCTCCCAGGAGAAACCAGGTTGGGAGTGTATCTGCTATATTTTTTACCACCAAGGTTATTTAACGTATTGAATGTTGTATTCATAATAAACTTTTTTTGATATTGTACTGCATCCTGGTGCCGGTTTTCTGTTTTTTGTTTCATGTATTAATATATTATTGATCAAGGGCACTCACTTCATTATTAAAAATATAAAAGCCCCTCCCCCCAAACATGCTAGCTTCAAAGGCAAATGCATGTGAGGAACTTTTTAGAGCATAAGAGTGTCTCATCTGCAGGGGAAAGGAGCACTCCAATTGGTCAAGAGTGCTCCCTTGATCTATAACATTAAAGAGCCACCGGCACCTCATGAAGAACTTTGAAAAACACAATATTTGGACATAAAGCAGCTTATATTTC
This sequence comes from Neoceratodus forsteri, assembly GCA_016271365.2. Lineage (NCBI taxonomy): Eukaryota > Metazoa > Chordata > Ceratodontiformes > Ceratodontidae > Neoceratodus > Neoceratodus forsteri. The sequence continues at coordinate 1,738,435,721 of CM028129.1, forward strand.
TCAGTAGCTCTGTATTTCTTAATCCCATTATTTTTTACTGAGGTCATATCCATAAATAAACAGGATAATTGTTCCTTGAAGGTTCATCAGCTCCTATTGCTTCTTCCTAACCAGATGTCATAATACTCTGCTTGTGACATCACATTTATTCCCATGGCAACAGACTGTGACATCACAACAGAGCATTATAATTTCAAGTAGGGAATAAGCTATAGCAGCAGATGAACCCTAAGGGCTAAAGATCTTGTTTTTGTGGGAATTTCTTCAGTAAGAAATAACAGAGAAGAAAAATCTATAGAAGATGTATGAAATGCTAGCTGAATTGCATGCAACTATTATGTTTTCTAAAGCTTTCCCAAATGCATCAGCTGTTGTATAAAGGCAATGCATTTGACTTTGATTTCCAACATAATATCTACAGCAATCAGCAGTATATTTCTGATTGAATGTGTTGGGGTTTTTCTTCAACAAAGCACATTGTATAGTGGGGCTTTCCAATCCCATTGCAGACATTAAAAAATATTATAAATCACTTACCGGGGGGTGGAGCTAGCCATCGAAGATGGTGGCAGCTTGATTTAACTAGGCAGCCTGGCTGAGGGGGAAATTCAGCACCATCCTCTAATTATAGCTGAAATTTCAAATCTCTTTGCTGAACATTGGTAAGCTGTAACAGCGGATATCAGACCTCTATAATTATTGTCAGGACTGATAACCGACTTGAGACGCAATTTGCAAGTGTTTACTGGACCACGCTTTGGCTTCTGTGGGACATCCAAGTACAAGGCCCCCAGTGCCACAACACCAGCTGGCATCTACTTTGCTAGTACTCTTCAGGATGGGCTCTTCACCGAAGGACAGCTCCGTGAACCTATCTTCCACTGCCACAATGCTCACACAGATCCTGCATGTCACTACGGAGCCTAAATTGACAATGAAACAGACCAACAAAGACTTGTCAGTTCTTGCAGGCCAGGTCTCCACCACTGAGCGGGCACTCAAAGCACAGCAGGAGATTACCAGCCAACACCAATGGACTCTCAGGGATCATCACCAGAAGCTACAATGTCTTTTAGAAAAAATTGAAGATATCAAGAACAGAGCCTGCAGAAACAATATCCAGATTATGGACATCGAAGGCCAAGACATGATTACCTTCCTCCACACAGCCATCCTGGCAATCCTGCAAACTCTGAACTGTCCTCCCCAGACATTGAGCGGGTGCCCCAGTTACTTGCACCCAGATCTAAGACTAGTGATAAACACTGTCCTATATTGTGCAAAATGCTTTGCTACCCATTAAAAAAGGCTATTTTAAGAATAGTAAGGGAGAAAGGGCAGCTAAGATGAGAAGAGCACCCGGTGCAGTTCTACCAGGATTTTTCTCCTGAGCTCTCCCACAGAAGAAGGGCATATGCAGGGGTATGTCAAAGGTTCTACCAATACAATATTGCTACCTCCCTGCATTACCCAGCCTTGCTAAGAATCCAAGTTAATGGAGTGTACATTACCTTTCAGTCTCCAAGCAAAGCCAAACACTACCTTCATACTGCCAGTTTTGATAACCCCTTGCCATCCCAGCTTTCATTGAAACTGCATGGCACAGAGGCCTTGCCAATGGATCTGATGTTGCCACCTCAGGAGAACTCATCGCCAATCTCCTAGCTATGTGAAGGTGCTCATGGGATGGAACAGTGGCACCAGGTCAACAGGGGATAACAAAAGAAAAGAAATAAGACCTCCTCCAGCCTGAAAGCCCTGTCACCCAGTACCCACTCCAGAAGCCATCAGAGGCTTGTGGCAACATTGGATGGAAGTAGTGGGTCCCTATTCACCACTCCAGTGAAAATGTCTAATCGATCTGGGCCCCTCCAGGACCTGATTCCTTCCTCCCTGGTCCTGGCAGACTGCATCCTGCAACCCAGCACCTCCATGGGAGCACCTCAACACCTGGTCTCCAAATGATCCACAATAAGTGCTGAATGGGCTGACTATACTGATGAGCAGGAGAAAACCACTGATGGCCCAGCTTCTTTACTCCCTTCTCCACCTAACACTACTGAAGAATTTGATGTGCCCCCTTGAACTCACAATAGGGGTTTCACACACTGGCCGAATTTTGGTGGGATAAGAAGCGATCAGGTAAGAACTGGCACCGTACAGAATTTTACCTGATCTTCCACTGGCAAAGGTTTTTTTTTTCTGAACTGGGCCCCGCAGGAAACCTCCAAAATACATGTTAGGTGGCGGGTTTGCTGTTCGGATCCACAGTACTAGTCACGGTCTGGACTAGTGTTGCCTTTAGTCAGCTTATGTTACTTCAGGTTTCATGTTTTACATGTTCCACCATTTGTATGATGGTACTGCTTGTCTTCTGGTAGCTGCAGAGGTCAAATGTAACATTTAGGCTTGCAGCTGGTTGCAGGTCATACCTCCCCAGCTTATAGATTCACCTTTCTCGGTTTCTTTTTCTGTCCTGCCTTAGCTTAGCTGTGCTGAGTTCATATAGAGTGGGGTTATTCTAGATGCCCTACAGGGGGCATGCCTTAGACAACTAGTATTGGAGCCCACTCGAGAGGGAGCAATCTTAGACCTGTTTTTCTCAAATAGAGATGGAGAGAGGATCACAGATGTAGAAGTGGGTAGCCATCTGGGAACTAGCGACCGTCAAACAGTATGGTTCACAATAAATGCAGCAATTGAGTGAAGCCATACAAAGGCAAAAGTACTGGACTTTAGGAGGGCTGACTTTGCCAAAATGGGTGAGTGCCTAAGGAATGCACTAGCAAATGAGCAGGAAGGAGGGGTGGAAGAACAATGGGGAATAATAAAAACTGCCATCACAGAGGTAACGAGCCTTTGTGTGAAGCAAATAAACAAAACAAGACGATGTAAGAAACCACTATGGTTCTCAAAGGAAGTGGCAGTGAAGGTTCAAGAGAAAAAGCATTCAGGAAGTACAAGGAATCGCAGAAGGAGCAGGACAGAGAACTGTATCAGTTAAAGCAAAAGGAAGCTGGGAAGGCAGTCAGAACAGCAAAGGCCCAAACCAAGGAAAATATAGCCAACTCAGTTAGGAAGGGGATAAAACCTTTATAGGTATATCAGGGAGCGAAGGAAGGCCAAGGGAGGGATAGTGAAGCTTAATAAAGGGAGGGAGGGTGGGTTGAGGGTGACTGTGAAAAGGAAAGACACTAAACAAATATTTTTGCTCAGTATTTACAAATGAAGAGGGGGAGGTACCTAAAACAAACAGTAGAAACACTCTGGATACAGAAGTTGATACCAGCCCATTTACAGAAGAAAAGGTTGTGAAAGAACTTTTAAAACTGAAGGTGGACAAAGCAATGGGGCCTGATGGGATTCATCCCAGAATTCTGAAAGAACTAAGGGTAGAACTAGTGACACCACTGACTACCCTCTTTAACAAATCATGGGAGAATGGGGTGGTGCCCGAGGACTGGAGGAGGGCAGATGTGATTCCCCTTCACAAAAGTGGGAGCAAGGCAAAAGCAGGAAACTACAGACCTGTTAGTTTAACCTCAGGGATAGGGAAAATGATGGAATCACTTCTGAAGGAAAGAATTGTCAAGTATCTAGAGGCCAGAGGAGCACAGTACCCAAGGCAGCATGGATTCACAGCAGGAAGGTCATGCCAGATGAATCTGATAGATTTCTTTGACTGGGTGACCAAAGTAGTAGATTAGGGAGGGGCTGTGGACATGGCCTACCTAGATTTTAGCAAGGCACTTGACACAGTCCCACACAAAATATTAATATACAAGTTAGCCAGCCTGGGAGTGAGTCCCAAGATGACAGCCTGGGTAAAGAACTGGCTGGAGAATAGGACACAGACAGTAATAGTAAATGAAGTCCACTCTGAAGAAAGGGGGATTACTAGTGGGGTACTGCAGGGTTCAGTATTAGGACTGGTCCTCTTCAATATCTTTATAAGCGACATTGCAGAGGAACTAGAAGGAAAAGTATGCCTCTTTGCAGATGACACAAAGATCTGCAACAGAGTTGATGCACAAGGTGGGTTGGAAAGGATGAGAAGGGACTTGGCAAGGTTAGAGGAATGGTCAAATGTATGGCAGCTTAGATTCAATGCTAAGAAGTGCAAGGTAATGCACCTGGGAAACAAAAACCCAGGGGAAGAGTACACAATGGGGGGTGAGATGTTAACAACAACAAAAATGGAAAGAGATCTGGGGGTAGTCATATCAGATGACCTAAAGGTGGGCAAGCAATGTGAGAGGACAGCAAGAAGGGCTGGGGGGATACTGGGATGCATAGGGAGAGACATCACCAGTAGAAAACAGGAAGTTATTATCCCTCTGTACAGTCAGCTGGTGAGACCCCATCTGGAGTACTGCATGCAGTTCTGGAGACCCAATCTCCAAAGACATAGACAGGATGGAAGCTGTCCAGAGGAGGGCAACTAAAATGGTGCAGGGTCTGCACCAGAAGACATATGAAGAGAGACTTAAGGAGCTTAATATGTATAGCCTCGAGGAAAGGAGGGAGAGGAGTACATGATAGAAACTTTCAAGTACCTCAAGGGAATCAACAAAGTCCAAGAGGGGAGCATCTTTCAAAAAAAAAGGTGTGCAAGAACAAGGGGGCACAATTTGAAGATGGGGGTGGCTCAGAGGTAATTTAAGGAAGTATTTTTCACAGAGGGTTGTGGATGCATGGAACGGCCTTCTAGAGGAGGTTGTAGAGTCAAAAACAGTGGAGGAATTCAAGCATGCATGGGACAGTCATAAGGCAATTCTAGGGGGTTGGGGTAGGAAGAAGTAGGCTGTTGGTTAACTAGGATCTACAGCTTATCCAGTAGGTAGGGAAATGGGCAGACTGGGTGGGCCAAGCAGTTCTTATCTGTCATCAAATTCTATGTTTCTATGTTCTATGTTTCTATGTGAGGGGCATTTTTCTCTCTGCTTAATTAGCCACCTGGCAGGGGGAGGTGAGTGATACAGCATCAGAGTTACACCTCCTTGTATTTCATTATCCCTCCCCCACTTTGGTTCCGACTTTGCTACCCCATTCTGCAGACTGCATTAGCAGGCTACTGTGATCCCATTGTACAAACAGCCACTGGTAGTTGAAGGACATTCGTGCTCCCGCGTGGCTCTGTGACAGTAAACTGAGTGCTGTGCACGTTGGTCCGTGTACTATTCCCACCATGGCTGCATGGTGGGATGGCTTGTGTACAAGTAAGCTCACATACTTATGCCCATGGGCTTGTTGCAGCTCATGACTGTGCACTTGGTGAGGTAGAAATCAGGCCCACTGTCTCACAGGGTAGGCCACCCACCAACGTTTTGACTAATAATGTCTTTTTGCATGTTGAAGCATATGCTGTTTCCTTGTGGAAGTAGTCTAGAACATAGAAACTGATGGCAGCTAAGGACTGCCAGGCCCATCTAGTCTGCCCATATACCCTACCTTAAATTAACTGACACTGACCTTACTTGGTCCTTGGATGCAGTCTCTCTTTCCCACCTCTAGGGTTCTTATTTGCCTATCCCATACATACTTAAATTCCACCACTGTGCTTTCTCCCACCACCTTCTGGGGCTTCTGTACTTTCTCACTTTACCCCTTATTCTACCCCCTTCCAGTCTCAAGTGATGCCCTCTTGTTGTTTTACAGCATTTTCTCTTCTGAAAGATGCTGCCTTCCTGTACGTTATTGATCCTCTTGAGATACTTGAAGGTATCCATCATGTCCCCCCCCCTTCCCCAGGGTATACATATAGGGTTCCTCCAATCTCTCCTCATATGACCTTTGGTGCAGGCCCTGCACCATTTTTGTTGCCCTTCTTTAAACCGTTTCCACCCTGTCTATGTCCTTCCAGAGATGCGGCCTCCAGAGCTGTACACAATATTCCAAATGATTTCTCACCAGTCTGAACGGAGACCAATTGGAAGGATCAACCAGATAATTAGTTCTGATATTTAACATTTTAGGGGGGAAGACAAGGAGCAACTGCAACTAAAGCCAACCACAGTTAGTCATAACCAACTCTCTTTTTCTAATGTCTTAGCTTCAGGCAAATTAGTTTTTTTTCAGTGAATTATGTTATGTTTCAGGGCACAGGTGATATGGTAGGTATAAGGCAGTAACTGTATCATACCAAGCTAACTATTGTTATTACCATGTAACATACATGTAATAAGTAGGTAGTGTCATAGTAACTGCTATTAGTATATGGTTACATAGTAACTATTTCTATGGTTACATGGTGATACCAGCCAGGTTAGCATTTTTGTATCATATGGTTGAAAGGAAACTAGCTAGTTATTGACTTAAATTATATGTTTACATTGTAATACCAATAGTTACCCAGTTATTATACAGTTACTACCTGTTACTGTAACTGCTATGTAACCTGTACCATGAAACATAAACAGATACTACCTATTTCTAAGTCCTTTTAAATCTCTCAGTCACTAAAATCTGCTGACTGGCCGGCCCGTCGGCACAGCGGTGGGATTTCTGCTTGCGACGCCGGCGACCCGGGTTCGGGAACGGACCTGGATGCGTCAGAGGGTCGGCCGGGGAGAGGATCGAGCGTCCGACGGACAGCCTCCTACTCTGGGGAGGGTGCAGGTAGCCTCAGAGTGCTGAGGACTCCTGGTGGAGGCCAGAGATCTAAGCGCTGCCGGCGCGCGTGGGGAGTTGGGGAGGCGGGGCAGGCGCTGGCGTCATTGCATGTCCCCGCCTCGAGGAGGAAAGTTGGAAAATGGTGGCGGGACCACCATAGGATGAAGCCCTCCCGGGAGCCTCGCCACACCACCGCCTGCGGACCCCAACCAGTCACAGTTCCGGTCACGAAGGTGGCTCATGCCCCACCCTCCAGGGGTAAGCCGGGGGTGACCGGGGTCCTCAGCAGCTATAGGCGGTGGTGGAGGTCTCCGGGGGCTGTGACCAGGGCAGAGGACAGACGGTGGTACCGCCAGGAAAAAGGGAAAAATTAAAAAAAAATCTGCTGGCTGCTATGACTAGCCACATCAGGCTTCTGTGGCTGTTTCCTACTGCTGCCCTGGGGGTGAAGGTGGATGATGGCCTTTTTTGCAAAGGTGCACTGGAGCTTAATGAGAAAAAAGTAGTATGAATGTTACAGTACTCTGTCTTGAAATCAGATGCAAATACTCTAGCCTCCATCTACTCCTCTCCCTGCCTCTCATCTATGTAATTATGTGGCATCTGTTACATACACTAATGACACTAACTCAGATGGTTTACATGCCCAGGAGTCTCTCCTCTTTCATTTTGCAGAACATTTCATTGCACAAAATGCATACTACAAGCAGAAGAAATCCCACACCACAGCACTGAATGCCTATGTCCTGTCATTGGACACCATTGCTACATCAGGATGGTGGTGGCCCCCAGTACCATCTTCCACTACTGCCCTTTTTTAAGAGACTAGTAGAGATTCAATGTCAGCTCCATTAGAATCCTCTTTTTCTCAGGTCTTTCTCTTTTTCTGTTCTGTTCATTTAATTTTAGTCTGCCTGCAACTTCATTTACCTGTTGTTTCCCTGGGGTCCCTCAAGAAAACAAAAAGCTGTATCTAATTGGATAAGGTCCTTCTCATTCTTTTCCACAACTCAGTGGATATTTGATGTCACAGTGCTTCTAAGACTGTCTTGCCATCTGTTTGGTGACAGTTTGATGTCTGGTAAGTACATAAATGCTGTACTCTCCTTCCTTCTTTCCCTAACCTGTTTATCCCCACCTCCCTATTACAGAATGGCAGCCATTTTACGCTTTTCCCTTTCAAGGATATATACGGAACACTTTGATGATCTACTGTCTTTTCTTCCCTCCTAGCTACTCAACTCTGATGCAGCTTGATGCACTTGTGGCTGTGTTGCACTATAGTTGCATACGTTTTAACCCTCTCTACACCATGCTTAGTGATACCACCTACTGTATATAGCTAAATTTGTTTAAATACTTTAGAGGGGTAACCCTCTGAGGCACTCCAGGTTACTTGCATGGAGAGTTATGTTCACTGGATAGGCTGATGATGCACATGTGACTTCCAGATTAAAATCTAAGCTCCTTTATCCTGCAACCTGCCTAGAAAGCCCAGTTTCAAATGTGCATCTGACCAGGCTGCAGCACAGATCACAGCTCCTGCAAAGAATGAAAAGACTGTATTAATTTCAAATTTCCAGATCCTAATTCAAGGTAATGGTATGTTTTCTGTCTTGTGATTAACCTCAGTAAGAATCATGCTTTTCTACTATTTTCTTTTAGTGTTATTTTGCTTCATACCTATCTAGCTAGCCTCTCAGTCCAGCAAGAGCTAGCACCCTGTGGTGTCGCCGTGATTTGATCATAGTTAGAGCTATTATAGTCAGCATGTTTCAACTTTAATATCTAAGTTGATTTCTAACCAATCCATTGAGTATCCCTCCATTTATTGCTGCTTGCCTGCCCCTTAAACTCCATGCTCTAATGTGTGCCTTGCAAGAGTGTGACTCCTCACGCAGTGGTCACAGTATGTGCTGTGCCCTGTACAGGTAGAGAGCTCCACTATCTAGCTGGGCTTTTACTGCTTCATAGAAGTACTGTATGGTGTCCTGAAGCCCATGCTAGCAGCTCCAGGAGCAGCCATCCACTCCCCGTAGATCCTGCAGCTCCTTGGAAGGTACGGGAGAGCGCAGCCAATCAGAACACGGGTGCTTCCAGCAACCCCACTCTGATTGGCCAGGACTTTTCCCCTGCTTCAGCCACCTGGCACTTTTTACAAATAGATTTTCGATAGAACTAAGCACATTTCAACTGTGTAATAGAAGTTTTTCAACTGTATTAGCTGGATTGTAATTTCTACTAGTGTTTTAAAGTGCTTACACCTCTTCAGTCTCAGTGCTTCTCCTGCAGCACTTTTTAAAAATAGATTTTTGATAGAACTAAGCCCATTTCAACTGTGTAAAAGAAGTTATTTTTTTTTTTTTTTTAGTTTTCCATTAGCAGGTTATACAGACCTGCCACTAGAGGGATTCTTGGTCTTTCTACACAAATCACTGTACTCAGTCGTAGGCAATATGGCTGCATTATCATTCTACATCTTTCCCGGTGCTGCTACAAGTGGAGGTTGTAGTTTGAGGTTCCCCTAAGCTTCACTGAACAGGCTGACAACTTCCTTAAAACTGCCTGTGCGACAGCTCTGCAGCTGAAAACAGGAAGCCTTCAATGTCTGACATCTACCCTTCAGACTCAAGTCAGATAGACTCTCAGCACCCTATTCTTACCTACGCTATGCTGACATCATCTAATAATAATGCCTTACTTAGTATATGCTTCCTTCCGCCCTCCTTGGTGTGCTAGGAACACAAGTGTCCCTCCCCCTAATAGGGGTGTACTACTTGCCATAATCTACTCACTGACCCTACTCTGGGTGGACAGGCTCATAAACCCATTCCCCCCAGAACCAGTGAGCAAGCTACATAATATCCCCCCACGTGACTTCCTTAGCAGCTACCCTATCTCAAGTATATCTAGTCTCTTAGAGCATGAGATCATAAAAAAGGGTGTTTGCTATGACCTGCTTTACTATATGAACAGGACGCATCGAAGACACCTCATCTCAATACCTAGCACTAAACTGCTCAGGTTACTAGTCTTGCTACTTCTCCTATCAGGTGATATCCAACCTAACCCTGGCCCATACATACCCAATACCTTGGTAGCATCCCCCCAGGACCATCAATGGGCAGCCACCAAGGGTCTGAAGATAGCACATAGAACATATGTAGTCTTAGACCAAAAATACATGAGGTCCAGGCCTGGTTGGACCTCTACAAACTGGACTTACTAGCCATCTCTGAAACCTGCCTAACAGCCCACATCCATGACCACGAGATTCAGGTCATGGGCTACAATAGCTACCGCAATGACAGAGAAATCAAAAAAGTGGGTGGGGTCCTACTCTATGCTAAGGATGACCTCTCCATGTCACCTCTACCCCTGCAGACTAATCCTACTGCTGAGGGAGAGAGCATATACATCCGGATAACCCTAGGGCATGCCAAACAACTAACAATTGGCTGCATCTACCACCCACCAAAATCAGCCCTCAAATCCCTTGAAGCCATCACAAACTATACGGCTATCAAGGTAACAACTGAGCAACTAATCCTGGGTGACTTCAACATTAACTGGGCCCAGGACCCTGGTCATGAATTGAAGTCACTTACCCATGAAGCAGTTCTGACGCAGGTTATCTCTGAACCAACCAGACTTAATTACAAAACTGGGAACCACACCACCCTTGACTGGGCTCTGGTGTCTAACCCCAGTAATATACAGAGTGCGGGCACAATGGCAGACTCCCTGAGTGACCATTCCCCAATCTTCTGTATATGGAAAAACAAACCACCCAAGGTCCAACCTAGAATTCTCTCCATTCGTGACTTCTCCAAGTTCTCTGAACTACAATACAATCACTACCTAGGTAGTCTGGACTAGAACCCCATAAATCTTCTCCCTACTCTTACTAAGGCTGTACAATATTTCCAGGATGAACTAACCACAGCGGCCAACCTCTTTGCTTCAGTGAAGAGAATGAGGGCTAAAGGCAACTGCTACAAGCGGATCTCTCCTCCCTCAAAGCCCTAATGGCTACTCGGGAAAAAGCCTGGAAAAAGTTTAGGCTCTCCTCCCTCCCGGCAGATCTCGCTGAATACAAAGCTCTGAGGAACAAAGCCAAGACAGTCATAAAACTTGCTAAGAGACATTACTTAACACACCTCCAGAAAACCAGCCTGGGCAACCCCAAGCAATTCTGGAATCATATCAATGACCTGATCAAGGGCAGCAAAAAGCCTGAGTCCTGTCCCATGGAGATTAACGGTCAGCTCACAACTGACCCTTCTCAAATATCGGCTGCCCTTAACAGGCACTTCTCAGACCTTGAGGCCTACAAGACCTGCCTGTCTCCCCAGACTCTCCCCTTCCCACCTCAGATGAACCACATCACATGGAAAGACCCCCATTTCACCTGAGACTGGCTAAACGCACTGAATTACTAAACCTCCTAAGGAACCTGAAACCGAAAGGGTCAGGCAGACCTGACAGTATCAACCCTAGGATACTCAAGGCAGGAGCTACCTCCTTAGCCTGGCCTATAATCATGCTCCTCAATCAATCACTGAGGGAAGGAGCAGTCCCTGACCCGTGGAAACATGCCAATGTTGTCCCTATTCACAAAGGGGAGCTCAGGGAAAAACTCAACAACTACAGGCCCATCTCCCTCCTCTGCTCAATTGCTAAGGTGCAAGAAAGAGTCATCTACAATCAACTCAGGGACTACCTGGAAGCTCATCAGCTCCTGCCCCCTTCCAACATGGATTTAAAACAAACCAAGGTACTGACACTGCCCTCATTAACTTCACGGATGAACTTCTCAGGGTAATGGACAAAGGGATACCCACTGGTGCAGTCTTTATAGACTTATCCAAGGCATTTGACCTCATCGACCACAACTTGCTGCTACAGAAGCTGCAAAATATAGGCCTAGACAATCATGCCCTGAAGTGGTTTGGGAGCTACTTATCAGGCAGGGCACAGAGGGTATCATGGAAAGGGACCATGTCTGACCCACTACCCCTAAACCAGGGTGTACCTCAGGACTCAATTCTAGGCCCCCTCCTGTTTTTCTTGTTTACCAATGACCTGCATACCCACTGCGGGGAGAGCTCGGTTGTGCATTACGCTGATGATACTGTCATCTTTCAGCCCCTCATGTGACATGGTTGCCTAGTCCTCTACTCCAAAAGGATCTCACTTTCACTAGAAACTTGGCTATGTAAGAACAGAATGGTACTAAATGCCAACAAGACTAAGGCAATGCTATTCGGGCCAAGATCCCTGGGATTTGACAGGTCCTCATCCCTCTCCTTAACCTCACTCTCTGGTAAAGCCATTAACGTAGTCCCCTCCCTTAAATACTTACGCCTCATGGTGGATCAGAATATCACATACAAGGAACATGTGGACCAGGTCACCAGGACCCTACATCGGAAACTTGGCACCCTGTACTGACTCAGGGACCAACTCATCCATGAAGCCAGGCTCTCCATAGCTACCAGCATCCTTCTACCCAACCTGACCTTTGTGGCCCCTATTATACAGGGCATGGCTAAACAAGAGATTACCAGGATGCAAACCCTATATAATAAAATAGCTCATTTCGCAACCTTAGACCACCCGAGATGTCACCACTGTGACACTTTGGCCAATCTTCGTTGGCCCACATTGGTCACCCACCTCCAACACCCCTTGCTTGTCCAGGCCTACAAGCTTCTCAAATCCCATCCTCCGCCAAGCATTGCTGGGACCATAACCCTCAAACACAACCCAAGGAACCTAAGGACCTCAGATAGAATGCTATTAGAAGTCCCTAAGGTAAGGACAAATGCTGGCGGAAGATCCTTTCCTCCCAAGCAGCCTGCCAATGGAACAAGCTCCCTCCCCAGGTCCAGGCCTCCTCCTCACTGATGAACTTCCACACCAGGCTTAAGTCCCATCTGCTGACCTCAAGCGCATGCCACTGTCACTTGGCACCACTCTAAAATTGCTCCCTCCTCTCCCACCCGTCTCCTAGCTTAACCTTCCTACTACCTACCTTATACAGACTGCTCGCCAGAGGCCACGTGTAACCCCTGAATAAACTATATGCAAAGTACTACCAATTGCTTACATGTCATGATGATAACCATGCCTGTACCCATGCCTGCATCCACTGCTTTTCTTTTACCATGCCTGTAACCATGCCTGTATCCATTATTTATTTTTACTGTAACCACCTCGTGATGTAACTCACAATGCCTCAGATGTTCCTTATGTCCTTGTTCATTCTTATAACTTGCATTGTTATCCCGGGTCGCCCCTGAAAAAGGGATCTTCGGGGCTCAGTGGGCCTACCCGGTCACCAAAATGTAATAAATAAATAAATAAATACATAAATAAATAAAATCTTGGGCCCATATGGGAGATGTGGTACACCGATAATGGGAATCATGGCCTGAGTTGTATTGGCTCGGCAGGCTGCATTCCTAAGGACAATGGCTGCTCATACCACCTGAAGGCTTAATTGCTTTTCTTCCCCATAGATCTCTACCTTTATGCACGGGCATGCTGAATGCACTCCCTCCTTCCCTCCCTCCCCCCATCCTGCAGCTATATGGGTCTCCTATGCATCGCGACACAGTGCATGTGTGGTTGCCTGGCACCATCTTGTGTAAGGTGACCATGCTAGCACTCACTAATCATGTGCAACAGGCCAGCGCCTCTGAGCTGAGGTAACAGCAACTAAAAATAATGCTTTCCATGACAGAAAGCACAGCTTGCAACTCGCAGCTGGCTCAAAGGGAGGCAGAGTGAGCTTTTCCAACATAAAAAGAAGATTCCATGGAGGGACAGGGTACCTGCAGCTACCTTACAGGATACATCCAGCTGGGCAACAGCTTTGCCCTCATTAGGTGCATGGTATGCAGAGATGGCGGAAAGGTGCACCTTAAGTAATGAGTACCCCAGACCAGAATCCAAGAGGGATAGGAGGTACTCCAGAATCAGATTCACTAGGCAGATGAAGGGATCCAGGTGGCAAGTGGTGGCCCATTTGAAGTACCACTTCCACTTCATGCATATGTGACTCTCTTGGAGGGTTTTCTGGCAGCCACCAAGATATCAGCAACCGTGGAAGAAACCCCAAAGTGGGCAATGGCTAAGTCTGCACGAGCCACACATAGAGATGTGGAGACTTGAGGTCTTGATGAACCAGGGTGCCCTGCCCCTGCAAGAGCAAGCCAGTGCTCAGAGACACAGGAACAGAAGGTTCCACTGCCAGCTGCTGCAGTAGAGGGAACCAAATTTGACATGGCCAGTAGGGAGCAATAAGAATCATCTCTGCTTCCTCTAACTGAAGTTTGAGGACAACCTTCTGCAGAAGTGGAAAGGGGTGGAAAGCATACAGAAACCTCCCTTTCTGGGAGCGAGACAATGTATCATGCCAGAAAACTCCAGGCCCTAGATTGAGTGAGCAGAAAAGTGGCAGTTTTGCATTGAGTGGGGATACAAAAAGATCCAACACTGGACATCCCCACCTGTTGAAGAGATCTTCAACCACCAAGGACAGGAGTTCCCACTCATACATCCTTGAACTGGCTTAGACTGTCAGCCAGGATGTTTTAGATGCCTGAAATGTGGATGGCTGAGTCCCAGGCTGTGCTCAATGGCCCAATACCAGACCCTCATTGCCTCCTGACAAAGGGGGTAAGAGTGAGTGCCCTTATGTTTGTTGATGTAAAAGACTTTGGACATGTTGTCCATCTCTACCAGTAGTGGGCTGGGAAGAACGGAAGTCTGGAAGGCCTGCAGAGCATACAGAACTGCCCTCATCTCCAGCACATTGGTGTAGAGGTGTTGCTCTGACTCAGACCAACTGCTCTGGATCTAATGATCAGCCAAATGAGCACCACATCCCAGGCTGGAGGCATCAGTGGTGAGAATATGTTGAGGCAAAACCACACGGAAAGGAACCCCCTTCAAGAGATTGGAAGGGTTCTTCCACCACTCCAATGTCCTTTTCACTGGAGCCGACACCAGCACCAGTTGATCTAAGTCATCGGTGCGCTGATCCCACTGGGTTCACAGAGCCCATTGGGGAACCCTTATATGGAGGTGGGTTAGGGGGAACGTGGTGATAGCCACCACCATGAGCCCCAGTAAACAAAGAAACAACCTGGCTGGAACCTAGTGACTGGAGGAAATCAGACATTCTGCCCTGTCTGCTGGCAGAAAGGTCTTGCCTTGAGATGAGTCCAGGACTGCACCTATGTTTGGAGACATTGGCACAGAGATAGACAAGACTTTGACAGATTGATCATGTTCTCCACTACAGTTCCAATTTTGCTTGTTCCTCCCCCTTCTTCCTCTTCTGGTCTTTCTCCCTTTTTTGAGTTTTTTGACTGATTTGTTTTATTCTGTGAAAAGTGACTTGTTTTGATTGGTTCCCTTGATTTGTGGATTCTTGTCTCTCTTGTCTCTCCTGTGGGGGGGGGTAGACCTCTGTCCATTATTTCTATTTCTCCCCCTTGATTGAGATCTTCCCTTTGACACGTAGTGCCCTCTTGATTTATCTCTTTTATACTGCAGTTCTTGCCAAGCAAAGATTTGTTTTCATTCACAGTCTTTTGAGTTCTGAATTGTTTTTACATTTTTCCTTTCTGCAACCTTTCTCTCATATGCAGTTAACTTTTTATTTAAATTCATTTCAAAACTTTTGAAGAGGGGTGATTTTTATATTTAAGAACTTCTGCCTTTTGTTCTCCAATTTCTTTACACAGTAGGTCATATATTTCAGTGTATTGGTTGACTAAAATCTCTACTAGTGTTGATGAACAAGTCCTTAACACTTTTTTCCCACCTTTCTTGATATCTGTCATTCAGAAAACCACCCATTGGTGACTTTTAAATTCTTAGACCTCTTGAAACACAGTTCTTTGCTTTGTATTCAGACACGTAATTCTTATTATAAAAAACATTTATCTCCTTGAATTTTAGTTTTTCATATGTTTGAAATGCCTCTCTAAACTCTATTTCAGAGCAAGAAACAATACCTGTTTAAGTATTCGTTTATAGTCTGCGCTTTATTGATGCTGCTGTGGACTCAAAACACGAGAATTCACATTCTTCCTGGTTATCTTGTACAGTAAATTTGTTCAGTTTTCCTCGAATTCGAGCTGCACGCTGCTTGTGAATGTGGCATCTTTCTTCGTAACTCTTACCTTTACAATTTCATTCTTGAAAAAAGATAGCTCTGTGTTAATGACATTTACTATAGAAGTAGAATATCTTTTTATTGAATAGTGCTGTTCAGGGATACAAACACATTAAAAATGGAAAAGTTTTGCTCAACATTATACAAAAAGATACAGTCTAAGAGTTATGCTTCTTTGACCTCATATCCAAACCATCCCTCCTTCCTATAATATTTTTTTATGAGCTATGATAAATTTTGTTTATTTTTTACCAAGTTATAAAGCATCTATGTTAGCAGTAGGAAACTTATGTTTTTAATTATCACAAGTTTTTTAAGTGAGGGTAAATGGCTTTAAGATTTATAAAATAAAGTGCCTTATCGATGTGCCATCTGTCGGTGCACAAGATAAAGTAATGTTTTCACTTTAAATACTTGAAATAAATTAATGGCTGGTGCACTTCTTGGCCACATTCCCTGATGAACGGTCACAATTCAGACCCGAAGCACTGTGGTTTAGTGCCGTGGGCTCAGGCCTTACATAAAGTATTCTTCCTTGTCTTTTTTCTTCATGTTTTGATGATTTAAGTTAAAAGTTTAGATTTTTAAATCTTGCCCTGAGTGCAGCCTTCAAGTGGTATTTTCAAAAGTGAGCCCTGGCGGTCAGGAGCCAGCTGGTGAGATGCTCAAGAATCCCAGAGGATGCTCTCCTTCTCCAGGCAGCAGCACCTCCTGAGTGCCCGCTGATGCAGCTGCATAGTTGCTGCATCACTGGGAGGGGAAATGTTGGCAGACACTGTGCAGCAGCAACATGCTTGGCATGCATGTCTGCACATGGCATTACTAGCATTGGTGTCTTCAGGGTTGTGACAAAAAGCAGAAAGAAAAGTGGCCTCGATATTCAGGATGATGGAACACAATTTATCCAGGGCCCCACACACATCAGTCGCACACTACTGCATGATGAGCATTCACTGTAGTAGGTAAATCCCCCACCCCAACTTCACCAAGGAGGCAAACCATGGCTCCATGGAAGCAGGTAGGTGTGGGTGGCTTGTGATGGGGGTACAGGATATACTCTGGGAGCTCATGAGGGAGCTGAACGTTGGGGATGGCAGTAGGGGAAAAAAGTCCAGGTAAAAAAATGACTGCCTTGTCGCAAACTTAGCAACAGTGAAGTCACTTTAGGACAGTCAGTGTGGTTCTTGGAACAGACAATTAAATAAATACTAGTTTATGTGAAATATTAAAAACAAAATGAAAATAACACAAAACACAAAAACTAAAAAGTATTAATGTCAGATGCAATCACTGTATCAACATACTGATTTTAAACTACCCACAAAGACTTATGAGTTACAGTATGCAGCAGTATTTGGGTTTAAAAGGCTTCTGCTGGCCAACTGGAAACCTGGAAAGTCACAGTATAGACTGTTGATTTAAATACATGAGCTCCATTGCAAATACTGTAATGAGAGAATCGGTCCCTCTTGAATAAGACCGACATTTTTGATAGAATCTAGTCCCCCTTTCTAAACTTGCAGAAATATTTTTAACATTCCTATTTCTAATGTGTGAAAGGTAATATCTCCTTACTACAATATTTATTCTAATAATATTGAGTTAAACATCCTATTCCCTTGAGGTTGTTGCAGCTAAAATGATCTAGAAGTAATTGGATAACTTCATAATATCATGATATGTTAACAGTGTGTGATATTGCTAAATATTTATGCATTATGCATGTTTGATTTTATTATTGTATCTTGTTTATTTATGAAGCAATAAAATATTTCATGGAAACAGACATATATTTTCCATATATATATGAATGCATTTTTATATACACCAAAACTGGCCCCTTTTCTGTATACTATGGCTGGGATATTCAAAGGCGTTGCATATGGCACAATAGTGTTGTGCCATGCGCAACCCACTGATGCGCCCCAGAACAATATTCAAAGGGGGAAGTTGCGCCACTCAAATCCCGATGCGCTGGGGCACACCAGTAATGCATGTGGTGCAAGTGCGGGGGCGTGCCCGTGCAGATTCGGCACATCCCAATATTCAGCCCGGGATGTGCGGCACATATGCAGGCACACAACCACCTTGCACCCGCACAGTGGGGTGCAAAGATGTGCCCGAATAAAATAGGAGCAAGGCCTGGCCACCCACAGGTGGGCTGCCATATTGCAGGGCGCAACACGGCAGCTGCCAGCTGTGGGTGGCCACCCAACCCCCAAAGCCACAGGCCAGGAAGTGGCCCCCCCATGCCTGATCGTGGGCTATGTAATATTAATACCATCCCTGGTGGTCCAGTGGACCTTCTCCCAACCGATCGTGGGCTATGTAATATTATTATTATCCCTGGTGGTCCAGTGGACTGAATTCTCCCCAGTTGTGGGCTCATAATAAAGAAATATATCCCTGGTGGTCCAGTGGGCCCGCTCCCAAGCCCGATTGTGGGCTTCGTACATGTAAACACCCTGGTGGTCCAGCGGTAACCTCTCCCACCCACCCACCCACTGGGCCCGCCACCCCGACCCCCGGCCAGCGGCGGGCAGCAGCTCCCACCTGCAAGCAGCCCGCCCGACTGACAGTGTACAGTACAGTTGTATGCCCATTGGTCCACTCGTGGAGCCAATGGGTGTCTGGACATACTGTACTACACGGTCGCAATATGTGAATGGATCCATTCACATATTGGGACTGTGTAGTACAGATACGATCTGCACGCCGATTGGCCCACGCTAGGACCAATGGGCGAGCTGCTACTGTATGCTGTTAGTGGGCGGGCGGCCAGGCATTGTAGGGAGCTGCCACCCACTGCTGACTGGGGGGAGTGGGGTGGCAGGGCTCAGTGGCCAGTGGGGAGGGGGTACCGCTGGACCACCAGGGTGTTTACATGTATGAAGCCCACGATCGGGCTTGGGAGCGGGTCCACTGGACCACCAGGGATATATTTCTTTATTATGAGCCTGCGATTGGACAGGATTCGGTCCACTGGACCACAAGGGAGTTATTTTTCCGTATATGCCCATGATTGGGCAGGATTCGGTCCACTGGACCACCATGGATAATAATAATATTACATAGCCCACGATCGGGCTGGAGAGCAGGTCCACTGAACCACCAGGGATGACAGTATAATTACAATGCCCATGAACAGGCATTGGGGTGTTTTGCTGCCGAGGGGCAGGGGGCGTCGGTCCCCGACGGCTGCAGCCTGGCAGGGCGCCAGGTGCAAGTCACCGGGAATTGGGGCACCTGCATGCAAATGGGGCCATAATGACATGCAAATGGCCCCATTTGTGTCTTGCATGCATAATGGCCCTATTTGCATACCCACCGCTGAATATCACGGTTCCTGCACCTAGCGCAACCGTACTTGCGCTGGTGCATCCCCCTGTTCCTCACTTGCCACTTGTGCTGGCACAGTGCCACTGCACCATGCGCAATGCGGATGGCCACTGTGCCATATTCAATGGTGCTGAGCCATGGCGCAGCACCGTTGAATATCACCCAGGTCACGCCCCGGTGCACCCCAGTTGCGCTTCACCCAGGCTTGCGTCTCAGCCTGGTGCAGTCTGAATATCCCACCCTATATTTAAAATACTGTATGTTAAATAGTAAAGAAAAAACCCTACAGGGACAGACATTCAAACTAGGCAGATGCTGATGCAGGAGCCATTTATGTACAAAAACCCTGGAGTCTTATTTTCAGATGTTCTTTTTTGTTTTTTGTTGTTTTTTTTCCAATATTCAACTTAGTTTGCTGCAACAAAAATGCCTCATGTATCAACAAGTGATATATGCAGCCCTTTTCTGATGCAGTTTGACAAATTATGTCAAAAATCAGGTGCAGTTAGAACACATCCATGGTGGTCTAGTAAGCATCCGAACCTTGGACTATGCTGAGATTGTACTGTAAATGGCATTGAAAATCCCCCCACCCGTAATGTATAAAAGACACATACATGGATAAGCAATTAAACATACACAAAGTCTTTTTTTTATTGGGAATTCATTTTCCTTAGATAATTAATGTCACAAATGTCATGTATTCTCACACTGTCATATTTTTAACACATCAAAACGGGACAGATTTTTATATTTAAAGTTCATTAATGTTTCTTCCCATATGTGAAAATGTGTTATTTTTTCGATGGGTATCTTTACTTTTTTTCAGTAAGTACCTTCTCCATAACTAATTTCGGTAAACAGCTTGCATCAGAGGAAGGAGGCAGTATAGCATAGTGGTTTAGCGCTCTGAGCTGCAAACCTGGAGACCTGGGTTTGAATTCCACAGCCCCCACTTGTATACTGTTTGACCCTGAGCAAATCATTGAACTTCCTTGTGCTCCCAGGTCATACCTGTAAAAAAGCTTTCAGCTTAGTGTGTCTCTCCTGGTAAAAGAAATAAATTAAAGAGGAAGGGAGGACTGAGGGATTCAAGTCTCCTAATCATTCATCTTTCTTCTCATCTTTCCAGTTATGGTTATTAAAGGTTGGAAAGTACAGGTGGGTAAAACCAGGAAGGTTCTGGTTTTGGTTTTATCATTCACATATCTGGACTGCCTTGTACGGTATGGGCTGCACGCCCATTGGCTCTTACTCTGAACCAATGGGCGTGCAGCCCTAACTGTCAGTCGGCGGGTGGCAGGCGGGTGGGGTGCTGCCGCCCGCCAGCTGATGGGGAGGAGCAGGGTGGTGGGGCTTCATGGGTGGGTGGGGTGGGGGCCACTGGACCACCAGAAGTGGACTTTGGGGGTTTGACTCTCATGCCCACGATTGGGCTTAGCGGTCCACTGGACCACCAGGGATATTGGTCTTTGGGGGTTGAACTCTGTTCTGCCCATGATCGAGCTAGTCGGGAGGGTTCATTTACAGTATGCCCGTGATCAGGCCAGTCGGGGATTTACATCATGCCCGCGATCGGGCTGCAGGAAGTCGGTCCCGACAGCTGCTGCCTGGCAGGGCGCCAGGCACAAGTCATCGGGGATCGGCGCACCTGCATGCTAATGTCATGCGAATGGGGCCGTAATTAGATGCAAATGGTCCCCCGTGTGCCTTGCATAAATTATGGCTCCATTTGCATGTCACCTTTTGAATATCGGAAATTTGCACATGGCGCAATGGAACTTGTGCCACCGCATCTGAATGCTCCACTCTGACCACTTGCGGTGACACAAGTTCCACTGCGCCATGCACAGTGGCTGTGGCCGGGGGGGCGATATTCAAAGGAGTTGCTCAATAGCACAACTCCGTTGAATATCGCCCTGGCCACACCCCTGCGTAACTTTTTTGAGCAGCGCAAGGGCTTGCACCACAGAATGGCGCAGTTTGAATATCCAGCCCACTATATACAAACACTGACAAATGGAGGCATCAACACAGGTACTGTACATACAGGATATAACAGGAAGTCATACCAGTATTAAAGTTTTTACCACAAATACAATATTACTAAAAAAGTATGATTTTTTTTTTCCACTTACAAATACTGTAGTTTAAAATAGAAACCCACAGTTAACTGGCCTGCTATTGGCAGAAGCACGACAAACAACCTCAGAGTCATTGGTGGTGAGTGACTAGACAAAAACAGGAAGGATTTTGCCAGATATCCACAGGAGTTGATAATCATTGGAACCAGACATCTGTAGGTGCTAGCAGAGGTAAGCACTATAAATGGGAGGCTTCTGGGTGTGCTAACACACAAAATGTAAAATGTCTAATCCAAACCAACAAGGTTCAGCTCAGGTTTGCCTAAAACCAAGCCAACCAAGTTTCAAGTTGCCTCATTTTTCTACTTACAGGATCTGCGCACCTCTAGTGGAAGGTACTTTAGATCTATTAGCTTGTTCCCCTACCACACCCTGCTTCATAAGCAGCAACTAATAAGTATGCAATGCAAACATGTATTATTTTATAGGAATTCCCAACCACTCTATCTCCCTAGGTACCCAGTGATACCATTGGTAAGCAGAACTGTATCAAGGCAGTTTGAAGGCATGTACTGTCTTCCTATCACAGAAACATAGAACCTGATGACAGAAAAAGACCCAATGAGCCATCTAGTCTGTTGAAAGAAACATCCGACAGTCATGGCAGAAACGGCAGCACCTTAAATAAAAAATGCAAACAACAGAACAAAAAGGTGCGCAAATAAACTGAACGTAACTGGCAAGGTAATGGTCAGCGCACAAATTTATTGTGGTGGTGTTAGCAGAACGAACACCCCAGCGCTTCAATCTCAATGTGGGATCTTCATCAGGGGGAGGGCAGAAATTTATTGTGGTGGTGTTAGCAGAACGAACACCCCAGTTCTTCAGTCCCAATGTGGGATCTTCATCAGGGGGAGGGCATACATTTGTTGTGGTGGTGTTAGCAGCCCCTTCCCCTGACGATGATCCCGAATTGGGATCAGATTGCTGGGGTGTTTGTTCTGCTAACACCACCACCACAATAAATTTCTACGCTGAGCTTTACCTTACCAGTTACTTTTTGTTTATTTGTGCACCTTTTTGTTCTGTTGAGCCATCTAGTCTGCCTGGCCATACCGATAATATGATGCAAATGCCCTAATTTTCACTTCCCAATCCCTATGTCATCCTTCCCTGCTATCCTCACCAGCCCATAATGGCTGTCCCACCCTTACTTGAATCACTCTACTGATTTTGCAGAGACCAGATCAATCCCTGCAGCAGTCTGTTCCACTTATGCACTACCATCTCTGCACAGGAATCTCCCTGGAATTCCAGAATCTCCCTGCCACAAGCTTTTCTGAGTTCCTCTTTGTGCCCATGTTTCCATTCACTGTGAACAGTTCCTCAGTGTCTCCTTTGTTTATCCAGTGAGGCAACTTTAACGTTTCAGTAATGCCCCTGATCTCCCTCCCTCCTGGTCTGTTGTGTATACATGCTGAGATCCTCAAGCCTCTCCATATAGGACTCTTCTTGCTGCCCCTGAATCATTTTTGTTGCCCTTCTCTGTCTCACCTCAGCCCTATCCCTCTCCTTTTAAAAATTGTGGATTCTAAAACTGCATGCAGTACTCCAAATGTGACTCCACAAGGAATCTCTTCAGAGGCAGAATCACTTCCTTTCTTCTGTGGCTCATCCCACTGCCTCTGCACCCCAGCAGCCTATTTGACTTTCCTATGACTCTATTTCAATGTGCTGACTGCTTTAAGTTTTCTGCTATTAAAACCGTGAATTTCAGCACTGCTGTAATTGTTTCTAACATTTTATCTCTTATTTTTCATTCTGTCTTCAGGTTCCTGACCCCTTTTTCATAACTTTGCACTTTTTTAATTGAATTTGAATTGCCATACCCATGACCATTTCTCCAGTTTCTTCAGATCTTCCCTCAGTGTCTTGACCACCTCATTCCTGTCGACTCTACTGCAGATTACTGCGTCATCTGAAAATAGGCACATCTTCCCTTGGATCCCTTCCCTGATGGCACAAATAAAGATGTTGAAAAGTACTGGGCCTAATACTGATCCCAGAGAGATTCCACTTCCCTAACCTCAGTTAGAGTTTTCCATTTAGGGTAGCAGTGCAATGAAATTGGGCAAAAACTCGGTCCTACCTTTGTCTTATTATAAAAGATTACAGACATTTTCAAGTTCTATTTCATGGTAGAATGTTCTAGCTCTAACCAAATATGGGTGCTTAATAAATGTTTTAATTTAGTTTTTTTCTCAATAAAAAATTATAGCTGCCACATTTGGCTTAGAAATAGTATTGTAGACCTGGCAAGGGTTAGGACTGAGAAAATAAAAAAAAATTGTAATGCACAACATAGGAGATACCTAGAAAAGTAGATTTGAAAGGTGTGCTAATATTTTTTTTTTTTTTATCAACTGTAGTTCTAACTAGTTTTTTGAGAAAAAACATGTTTTAATGCATTGCTGCTTTAAGACTACTCTCTTGGATCTCCCACCCAGCCCGTTCATGACACATATTATAATCTTGTCCCCACCTCCAGGTTTTCCAGTTTCCTAACCATTCTCCAATGTGCAGTGAAGTCAAAGCCTTTGAAAAAGTTTGGATACTGCACAACTGCCTGTCATTTGTTTGCCACCTCATGAGTCAGTCAGAAAAGTTAATCAGATTTGTCTGATACGTTCTGTCCACTGAGAATCCATTCTGCATTTTCTTCTCTGATCCACTGATATCCAGAAACTACACCATCTTCTCATTAATAATGGCTCAAGTAATTTGTCCACAATAGAGCAGATATCAGACTGACTGGTCTTTAGTTCACAGATTCATCCATGCTCCCACTCTCATGCAGGGGTACCACATCAGCTACCCTGCAGTCCATTGACACTACTCCTGTTTCCAGTAAACAACTTGAAGAGGTCTGCAAGTAGAGTGGCCAGCTACTGCTCCATTTCTTATAGCACAATAAAGTGCAACCACCAGGCCCACTGATTTGTCAATTCTTTTTTCTATAATTGGTTTATACACTTGGGACCTGCCCCCATTAGGTTACAGTCTGTCCACTCCCATCACCACACCATTCCTAGGACTTATCTCCTCCTCCATCAAACCCCCACAAATTGCCCTGATCAGCTCTGGAGGTGGGCACATAGTATCAAAGGGTGTGGAGCCTGCAGCAGACCAAACCATCACCTTGCTCTGTCCCTACCAATTTTCCTCCTTCTTTTCTCCTCAGCAACCGCCAAGCACACAGGGACACAGGTGGAGGTGCAGGAGCATGGAAAGCACACACCTGCTTTGTATCAGCTGATGACACCCCCCACATCAATCATGCTGCTCTCTCATCCAAACTCCTGTAGCCGACAGGCATGGGCAGTGTGGATGCACCACCCTCCCCAGGAGAGGAGTTTGGCCCCTCTGATGCTCGTTCCTCCTCCCCCTGGTGATGGCTGACTGACCCGAGTCTGCTTCCAAATGGGTCACTGGCTTGGCAGGAAGTAGCACTGCCACTAAGCCATTGGGCTAACCTGGTTTGTCAATCTTCAGAGCACTTAGATCCCTGAGCATTCTCTCCCTCAATAAAAGGCTCCACATTAAATTTGCAATTGAGACTACATCCCTGCTTCCCCCCAGGACGCATCTGGAAATGTGCTGTTACCAGCTCAGTATGACTTTCCTGGTAAAATGATTGTCCTCTGCCATGAATACCAAGCAAAAATATTCATTTAGTATTACTACTTTACCCTTATCCTCCTCCACCCACCCCACCCCCTCAGTCTAACTGTCCCTCCTTAGATTTGCACTCCTAAACAAAATAGTGGAAGAAAGCCTTACCCTCTTCATCACCCCCCTTCCCATTATCCTCACATTTGCTTCTGACTTTGACCTCTTAACCATCTAGTTGTCATCTTTCATCATGATCTGGGTACTCTCTGCCTTCATCTGTCTGGTTGGCCTTGTATATTATTAAGGCCTTCCTCTTCTTCCTCACTGCCTTCTCCCTCCATTAGGTACCAAATTAGTTTTCTACCTCTACTGTTTTTTTGTTACTATACAGAAACTCATTGTTTCAAACAACTTTGTTTTAATTAATGCCAAATTTCTATCCATCACAACTGCCTCCTCCATCCCCAACAGATTCTCTCTAACCAGTTCCCTCTTTCTGCATTACAAGTTTCTCCTGGTAGTCCTGCAGACCAATAACTTTTTGAACTTTCCCACTGACTCTTCATGCTGACAACTGGCACAATTTTGGCAATGGACACAGTAGTACTGAGTAATAGAAACCATGCAGTATTCACTGCTGAATGTCACATAGATACATAGATACATAAACACTGTCAGCAGATAAGGGCCTATGGCTGACCCAATCTGCCCATTTGAGCTTGTAAGTTCACTTTATGTTTTCCTAGAAGTCTGTTGCCCCTTACCCCTGACCTCCAGAATTCCCTTATGTCTATCCCATGCATTCTTAAATCCTGTGATTGTTTCAGCCCCCACCACTTCCTCTGGCAGGGTGTTCCACTTGTCCACCACCCACTCTGTAAAGAAATTATTCTTCACATTTCCTCTGAATCATCCACAAGGAAAACAGTATCTGAAAAAAATATCTTTATCTTCACAAGTATAAGGTTCAAGGCAAATACAGAAACTATATTTGGGGTTGCAGAAGTGGGGTGGCTAACATCACTGCAACTGTCCTAGCAACAACAATTTGTGGCCAGCTAGAGCATGAAGTAGATGGTGTGTGGAATAATAAATTCTACTGGCAGAATTTTTGCATAATGGCAATTACACTTCTGAATATTTCTAAAACGTCTGTGAAATTCTACCAGGAAGTGAACTGTAGAAATGTTATATAAACTGGTTACTTTTTTAACTAATGTAAAGTAAAGATTTGTTCCCACAAGTTTTTTTTCTTGCCTACAGAATACAGTAGGCATTAATGTAAATCGTGGAAATATCAACTAGAGTAAATGTAAAAAGCTGCTTTGTTTTCTTCTGCAGTTTTTTCTTTCAAACAGAATAGAGTAGAACAGAACTGAGCAGAACAGAACAGAACAGAACAGAATCGAATAGAATAGAATGACACCAATGTAAACTGTGGAGCTGTACCATTTTCTATTGAATATTTGGGGCAGAAGTCCACAAAAATCACAAAATTCTACAGAATTCCAATGGAAACACAATGCTGCAATTCTGTCCTGCACTCACATAAAGTATGTGGCATGTCCACTGCAGTGACATGTGTGGGGAGTGCACAGCAGCAGTGAATACAGGTGCAAAACAATTTGGACAGGCAATGCTTCTCCCGATTTAGGAGTAGCTCTACCTTGTGGTCCAGATTTCACAACACAGCTTGAAGAAATTTTTGGTTTTACAGCAATGGCTTTGATTTCTTTTTTCATTTTAATTAACATCTGATTCCCAATTGAGCTCATATCAGTAACAGGAGTGAACTGAGCACATGTATTCTTAGAACAGCCTTGGAAATCAACAGACAGCTCCGAAAAGAAGCAAGTTAATGACAGGGTCATGGGGATAAGAATAGGGAGTGACAAAGGAAGAAGGTGTCAGTGCTTACTCATATGTCCCCTATTAAGTAAATGAAGAGGAATCATCTGCATAACTGAGTAAGATATAAGTAACTCAGGCAGCATCAACTGAAGTTTTGATTTGATGGTCTTTTTTTCCTTGGTAATGCATCTCGTAATTGGCTTACTGCAGTGCTACTAGACGGGTAGTAGGGGCATGGCATCATATGTTTTCTTGTTATCCAGAATCAGAGCAGTCCAAAAAAATCAAGGTCACTTAATGAGGAGTCCAGACGGAGCTCCAGCTTTAATGAATTTGCCCTGAAGGTTTCAGTGCTTTTTTGATTACATTACATTTCTGAGCTGAGAATTTTTATAACATGACCAGTGACACTACATGAGTGAATATTTTAATGAAATTATTATAATTATGACTGTGTAATACATCATTAATTTTATGTTTACCTTTCTAAGTTTTCAGAGTCACTGTGTCTTGAACCTTATACTTGTGAAGATAAAGACCTTTTTTTTTTCAGATACTCTTTTCTTTGTGGGTCATTTGTATCTTGAGTTGCCTCAACCCACCAAGGGGAGTCTCTCACTGACTTTCTTTGTTCCCTTATGTCATATACTATTTTCATAATCTTTTTTGTATATTTGTATATTTCAGTACTCTAGTGGGGGTCCATCTTTATGCTGCACCATGTATATTAAGTAGTCAAATACCCCTCAATTGTACAGTTTAACAGCATACTTTGTGGTTATCAGTAAATGTATATATATATATATATATATATATATATATATATATATAGGAAATAAAAGGCACCAGTAAAAGTGAGGCACTGTACCTTTAAAAATAGTTGTAAATAAAGGGATGCCATGGGACTTTACTGAGCCTCCTGAGAAAGTGTCTGTATTTCATGAAACATCAGGGAGTCTAGTCTGAATGCATGTCTTGTCTACTTGGATAGCACCATGTGTGCTAAATTGTTTTCTGTTTTGTTTCTTTTATAGAGTTGGCTTGGGCCCTATCTGTCACCTTGAGTAAGTAAGAAATGTTTTGTTCGTGTGGCTTGACTATGGTAAAACTGTATGGTTTAATAGGGAAACTGTATAGTTTCAAAAAATTAACAAAAACAATGAGTTCTGTTTGTAACAGGATTGGGATAAGACCCTGTCCTATTTGTTATTTCAAGATAGTTAAAAGCAAGGACCTATTCTGTCCTCTACTATTCTGTCACTTGCCTATCTCTTGCCTGTCTCATTGCACAATCAAATGTTCCTTGTGGA
This sequence comes from Neoceratodus forsteri, assembly GCA_016271365.2. Classification (NCBI taxonomy): domain Eukaryota; kingdom Metazoa; phylum Chordata; order Ceratodontiformes; family Ceratodontidae; genus Neoceratodus; species Neoceratodus forsteri. Next base: position 1,738,463,782 of record CM028129.1, read on the forward strand.
ACCTAGGAATTGGCCACTCCAGTGGTCCTACAATTTCCCTGTTATCTCCCTTCCTTCACTTGCTGTTTCTATTCTTTCTTCCTTCCCTTGGTTCTCTGTGGTTAAAAAATATATGTGTGACTTTATGTGAAACTGGGATCCCTTGGATTGTGGATGCATATAAATATATTGCTGAAATGAATGTAGAAAGCTATTTGGATTTATTACAGGAGAAGTCAATGTGGAACACAAGGGGTTAACCTTGAGCTGTATTTTGACCTCCACAAGCTTGTTGCAGAGTTGTCTGCAGGAAATCAGCCATAGGATAGGATGTCATAATTGGCTGCACCTGTTAAGAAGACTAATGTACTCTTCAGGCTGGTCACAGGAAGGTCAATGCATTTTGTGAAAAACAGGAGATAAAACTTACAAGGACAGGATGCAGAGATTGAACCGCCAGGCAAAGACATCTCACATAAAGAGAACAATGTTTTGTCTAGATAGCTAGAAAGACTGAGATGTTAGAGAGTGAGACTAAGAGGAAGATCTTTTGCTTACACTGCCTTTGCGAAGCACTATCCTGTACAACTTTTTTTTATTTTATTGTATTCATAATAAAAAAACTACTTGTGAATTTTACAGCATCTCCCATTTTGCCTATGCTTCCTGATGTATGCCTCTATGACACTGTGACACTACATACATTCGGCAGCAGGACCGCTAGTTCTGTGGCCAGTTCTGCAGGTGCAGAATCACAGAATTCCAGGGGCCCTGCATATTACTGACAGGTGTGGTTTGAAATGCTGAGGATTTTATCATTATAAATCTGGTACTGTGGTATTTGTATTAGATGGTGGCCTACTGTTCAGGTGAGTGAAGGCTGTGCCATTCAGGGGAGGGAGGGTTTGGGGGTGCAGGGTGGCCACAGAACACAGGAAGTACTTGGTTTGTTTTGGGCAAGGGATATGGGAGAAGGAGGGAGTACCACTGAGCATCAGTAAGTACTTGGAACAGGACACTGAGTGAGTGAGGGTACCTCTGGACACCATGGAGTATTTGGAATAAGGTAGGGAGCAGGTGCCATTGAGCCCCAGTGAGTGGAATAGGATGAGAAAAAAGCTGGAGGTATATGGGTGTCACTCCACATCAGTGAGTGTTTTTAGAATAGGACAGAGACAGGAAGGGGGTGCCACTCACCTCAGTTTCCAGTGGAGAGCAGACAAGCACATTTTTTAACATAGCACCTCATCCCCAAGGCTCAAATCACTTTACCTACATTAAAACCAAAACAATTAGATATTTAAGATATCAGTAAAATATATAGATGAGAGCACAATAAGGTTCGTGGTTCAAGTTTATTTGAAAAATATGCATACAAAATGTTACATACATTACACAGCAATAAAAACATATAAAATGGTTTGTTACTCATAGCCCTAGACAAGTATAATTTACCTTTAATATCCAACAGCTAAAAATAGCTCTAGAAATTTGTGTTTTGCTTAAAACATACCACAAATCATTCAGATGAATGTGTGAATCAATCCCCACTACATACCCACATCATTAGTGAGAGTTATTGATTTTTCTTAAAGCCAAATAAACTAAATTCCCCAAACCATGTAACAATGAGTTTTCTTGCCTTAAAAACAAGTTGTCAGTTTTTTCTTCAGTGTTTTCCCCTTAGTATTTTGAATAACAGGGTCCAACCATCTGTTTCTTTCTGTTTCTAATTCTTTATATTCAAATATTATATGTGCAATATTTAGTCTTGTATTGATATTACAAAAACAAGGCATTGTGCATCTTTCATAAAGTGGTTTCCACTTACACCATGACAATTCAAGCCTAAATCTAGAGATTGCAGAATGATGGTACCCATATTCACAGAACAAAGATATTTCTCTGTAACAAAATTAGTTTGGACCCTTTTTATTAAGTTGTGTTCTAAAGAATCCTGCAAATATGCAAGGTCAGTTTGGATAGTCACATCTATGATGCTCAAAACTGCCTTTTTTAGTAAACTGAACTGTATTCCTATGAATAAAGATTCTTTCACATCCAGGTTTATTCAGTGCATTGTTTAGGTGGCAAAACCATGTGTCTTTTCTCCTACTGTACATAGTGTCCATCCAACATTTACATAAAAGGTTATTCATTGGGGCAGATCTAATTTTTGACCAAAACAAGATGAACCTTTTTAATGCCCTTGTTTTAAGATCCAAGGTTCCAGTTTCAGCCTCATCAGCTGCACTTGCAGTGAATCTTGGAATCCCAAGACTACTTTAAGGAATTGATTTTGTATGGTTTCTAACTCATACAATTTTTCCTTTATACATCATATTTCTGAACCATAGAGTATTTATTCACCTTAGTACCAAAACATCTTCTTTGGACCAGATATGAGTTGTTACTGAATGTGTTAGCAAATCTCTTTATTGCCAATATCATATCTAATGTAGTGTCCTTGATTTTTTAATGTGCTTTTTTCAACTTAATTTGGAATCGAAGACAACGCCCAAATAATTGTAATCTTTAACCTCTTCCAGTGTTACATTACCAATTTCCCAATCTTTTGAGATGCCTCCTTTATTGTTCTTTACAAAAACATAATTTTGGTATTATGAAGATTTATTAAAAGATCCAGTTTCTTCAAAGATTTAATTATTGAGAGTATGCCCTTCTCAAGACAAAGTGGAGTCTGTGAAAGTAACACCACATCATCCACATATAAAATAATTTATACCAGCATTTTATCCACTATGGGTGGAAAAGTGTCTACTTGGGAAAGTTCTGCCACAATAGTTTCAATATATACATTAAATTAAACTGGTGCCAGCAAGAAGCCTTGCTTAACACATAACAAGATGGTATTGCATTTGTTATGGTGCCATCCTTGCCATTTCTGATCACAAACGTAGAGTCAGTATATAGTTTTTTTAATACTGCTAACAGTTTGCTGTCAATCATTTTCTTTTTAAGAATATCCCATAATAAAGCCCTGTTAACACTACTGAAAGCAGCCTTGATATTACAGAAATGCAGCATCAATTTTCCTTTTTTTTTGACATAACATATACATTTAATATATATCTTAATGTAAAAATGTGGTCCAGAGTAGATCGACCTTGTCTGAAGCCCGCTTGAAAACTGGAGATGATTTTTGCTTCATCAATCCATAATTTCAGCCTATCTACAGTAGCCTAGAAAATATCTTTAAGCTGATGCATAATAAAGATATTCATCTGTAGTTGTTGGGGTCAGATTTGGGTCCCTTTCTGTGTATAGGGACAGCCACACCTATTAACCAGGACTCTGGAATAATTTCCTTATTAACCACAATATTAAAAAAATGGGTAAGCAATTTTGCCCACCAATCAACAGCCACCTGGTAAATCTCAGTGGGTATATTTATCATTTCCCAGGGCCTTCTTCTTTTTTGGGGGGAAATGATTACAGCTGTCACTTCATGAACCGTGACGTTTTGCCAAGCCTTACACAAAACTAGGGGCTCGACTTCCCTATTTATCTCCTCTTCAGAAGCATTGAGTGTGCCCTTATAACCAACTTTAAAAACCTTTTTTAAAATGGGTTAGCCATTCCTCAGGGGTAATTACAGCTTCAATGTTATTACTTATCTTATTTGTTCCATAGGCTATTAGGTTCCAAAAAGTCTTATTGTCATTCTCTAATGTTGCATTTTGGAGTGTATCCCATAAACAAGATTTGTACTTCATTTTTTTTTTGTCTTCCAAAGGTGATCTGTACTCACTTCTTAAATTTATGAAAGCAAGTCTATCTTCAAAATGTGCATATTCTCCTCCCAATTTTATTCAGTCTTTCTCATGTAATAACATTGTGCATCAAAGCATTTAGCTGCACCTTGAAATTTAACAGCTTTTTTCCTATCCTGATTTTGTAAATTGTTGATCAAATACTTCTCAAGATTAGACATCAGTCCAATAACTGTATTTATCCTAGCACAACAATGTACCTTCTCTATAAATGATAATCAGAATAGTTAATTAAAAAGAACTCTTAGATGCCAGGGAGAAAATATATGTCTTCAAAGCTCCTTTAAAAACTTCAACAGAGGAGATATGATGTGACTGGCTTGGTAAAGTGTTCCTCAGATATGGGGATACCACAGAGAAGGCCCTATCCCACCCCTACCCCCGAAGACTTCAGAAAAGCATGTGGAACTTGAGCGATCGGACTGGACTAAAAGGGAGAAGGAGGTATTTATTGTAGTTATAACCCAACCCATGCATGGCTTGAAAACCATCAAGCAAATCTTGAAGGTGATACACCACGTAACCGAAAGCCAGTGCAGTTCATGCAGCACAGTGTGATATGATTAAAAATGTTTGTACCATATATTAGATGGCTTCTGCATTCTGCAGTAGGTAGAAACAACACATCAGAACTCTAGAATGCCCAAGATAAGCAGTATTACAGTGGTCTAGACAGGATGTAACAAATGCATGGATTACAGTCACCAGGTCATCATATTAGACTTCACCTGGGCTATATTTCTTAAATGGAAAAAACATAACGGACGACATTCAACACATGATGTTCAAAATCAATCTGTTGTCTGCCAGAAATTAAGCTCTGTCCACAGCTCGAAAGGTAGCATCACCCAATGATGGTAGGGTAAGGCTAACCCTCTTCAATGTCAGCTTCTGAGATCATGGTTCTATAATCAACAGATCCCTTTTTCCTGGATATAGGCTCATCTTGCTAGCAGCTATCCAAAAATTAAGGTCAGGCAAGCATCAATTTATCACAGCTACAGGATTGCCTTGATTTGGTGTAAAGGAGAGGTACAACTGTGTATCGTCTGCATAGCACTGAAAACCCAAATTACTCTGTCTCACAATCTCTCCAAGCATGTATGCTATGAACAACATAAGAGAAAGAATGCAATCTTTAGGTACACTGCAGGAAATCATCTAGGCCCTGGGAAAAAAAGTCTCCAGGGTTACCTTCTTACATCTATCTGGACAAGTAGGGCTTAAACCAACACAACACTGAACCACGGAGTCTCTCATAGTACCTAAAGTGAGACATCAAAATCCTGTGGTCTACTGTGCCAAATGCAGATCAAAGGTCAAGTTGAATAAGACATTAATATTCTCCTTGATTTGTTACAAGGAAGAGATCACAGAACACTTTCACCAGCACAGTCTTTGTTCTGTCTGAAAGCTGATTAGAGCAGCTCGAATGTCTCATTATTGCATTTGATGAGTCTCCAGCCATGATACAGTCTCCTTTTCAATCATCTTCCCCTAAAAAATGTTATCCAATAAAAATGTTATTGCATTTTCAAATATAACATAAACATTACATTAATTCTGATACAACATACTAATTATTTTGAAAAGAAAATTACTGTGTATACAGTCAGATATAGGATAAGAAAATCTATTACTACAAGTGCTAATAATGCAAAAATAAACCTTAAGATAAATAATCTAAACAACAATATATACGTAACACATTCTTGTTTTTGTCTGATAGATTGTTTCTTGTTCAGGAATCAGCTACAGTATCTCACCACTGATCTACTGTATATACTCTAGGAAGGGGCCCCATAGAGTAAACATTTCTGGCTTACCCAACAGCACATAACTGGTTCTTTCATTATTTGCTAACAGACTAAGGGATTCCATCCAGTCCTTTACAGTCAGATATCTATTATCTTTCCAATTATGTAAAATCAGACTTTTGAATGCTAAAGCCACCAACAGAATCCAAAGCTTTTTGTGATAGTGTAGGCCTGGAGTTAATGTAGTGTCTCCTAGAATAAAAAGGACTGGGGACAGTGGTATTTCAACCTTAAGCACTAACTGACACAGAGAGTGAATGGCTTTCCAGGACCTAAGAATCCCCTTGCAGTACCAAAACAAATGATTTACCATAAGCCTGCTTTTGGTGCCCCACATCTCCAACAGTTATCATCCAATGACAAACCCCTTTAAGTTGAGCAGGAGAATAGTAATAGTAGTGTAGTATGTTGTGTTGAATCAGCTTTCCCTGCACTTCTCTGCAGCGTCTATAAGCATTTTCCAAAACTTTGGACCAATGATTCAGTGAAATTTAAATATTGAAGGCTAATTCACATTTAGTTCTAGCGGAATCTGTTAAATTTTCATCAGGATCATTTAAACGTTTGTAAATTAGACTTGCCCCCTTTTGAAGATGTGCACATTTGAAGAACATATCCCATTCTTTATTTATTCATTTAGACAGTCAGTTAGTCAGTTAGTTGTTTTTTTCAGTAACCGGATAGGGTGTACTAAGCAGTCAATTGCATATTTTCCCTCCTGCCAACCACCCATGATGACAGCACTGCAGCACATTGTGGGTCAGTATGCCAACAGCACGATGCAGCACTTTCAACCCAACAAGCACAATTGGTGTCATTTTCCCTCCAGCAAAAGAAACAGCCACTCAGAAAGCTACACATATCATCATGAAGCAAGAAATATACACAGTGAGTGAAATATTCAGAAATGCGGAGGAGGGCGCAACAGCTGCGCAGTGCCAGTACACTGCACCAGTGCACACCCAACATGATATTCAAAGGCTGAGCACAATGGCATGTGACAGCACAAGATGGCTGAATATCACAGGGCTGCATCATCGCACAACCTGAGCTGTGCAAGAGAGCAAGTCAGGAAGCGCAAGAGCACAACATGGGCCGCAAGGGACAGAGGTGCATGGGCCATGGCACAGGGCAACTGGCACAGTGTGGAGCATGCCACAAGAGCAGGACACACTGCCACCAGGGTGCAGGGGATGACAGGAGGGAGGCAACGCAGGTTAACACCCACAGGCCCTGACCACGAGCACCACAGCAGTGCATGGAGGTGGCATGGCACCAATGACCACTGGCAATCAGCCATGGGCAACTCCCACAGGACAGCACAGGACACACCACCAGGACCATTGCTGATGACACACATGCTGACAGCACACATCAGACAGACCACACAACCCTAGCAGGGTGCACATGTACGTCCCAGGGCACACACACTGGCCACTGGGCACAGACCACCAGACACAAACCCCAGTTGACCCCAGACATACCACATGGCCACCATGCACACCACTGCAGCATGGCTCCATTCGCCAGCTGCAAAGCAGACATAGACACAGATGGCTAACAAAATAAATGTGTATTAAAATGAACAAACAACAGCAACTATATACAGAGGAACAGGGTTAGGGAATGGGGAGGCCACAAACAAGATGGTAGGCTGGGGAAGGGGACAGGGGACATGGCTAGGTAGGGTACAAGGGAGGAAGGGGAAGGGGGTCAGGGGAAGGGAGGGTAATGCAGGTCAATGGGCCCCATGTGTGTTCATGCCCTACTGGTGCCTGGTCCTCCGTCTCCTCCACAGCCTGCACAGGGCCTGCCTGATGATACTTGCCACTGCAAAGGTGGCCACGGTGATCCTCAGGATATGCTCCAGGAGCCTGGTGTTGTCATTCACCCGATGGACGCCTAGGACAAAGAAGGGGACATGGATGAGTGCATGCCCATTCAACTGTAGTCCATCTGCCATGTTCAGAAGACAGTAGTGGCATGCACCCTGTAGAAGGCACACAGCCATCTGCAGCATGCATACCCACACGAGCCACCACCCCGATCATCCACAGCCACGCATAGCACTGCACACCGACACCAGCCATGTGCAGCACACCACAACCATGGCTGCCAGGCAACAGGGCTATGTGGGGGGATGGCAGTGGCATGTCTGAAACCTGGGTGCACCTACAGCCCACCCACAGCAGCCACACACACGTACAAAAGGCACGGCATGGTGCAATGGACCACACCAGTGATGCATGGCTGTGATGGCCATGTGCACAGGGGACTGTGGCCCACCCCAACCCTGCATAACAACAAACACTGACAGAGTACCTATCTGCATGCTGTGGTACAACCGTCACCTGACCGGCAGCACCTCCCACACAGCCAACATCCCTTGCCCGTTTACCTCTGTTGGCCTGCTGCCATCCAGCAACGGCTCCCACCATTCTGGCTCTTTGCCTATCCTCAGGGCCTAGTAGCAAGACAGTGAGAGGCACACATCAGCATTGGGCAGCAAACCACATGCCCCACCCCCCTCCAGCACAGTATACCCCATGATCCTATGCAGTGGCGTCGCCGTGGCATAGCACACCCATGATGCGCTGCCACAGCCAGCAGCATGCACAGCCACAGCCCCCCCGCAGCATGGCGTGACACCAAGCTGGCACCCCACAGAACACCAACAAGGCACAGACATGGAAATATGCACTCACCTGGCCGTGGAACGGTGCCCCTCCGGATGCATGCCTGTAGTGACCTCAGCTGGTCTGGATCCCTCTACTGCAGGTCCCCATACCTGTGGTGGCACTGCTCCCCATTACACTGGGCCCCAGTGGCCTCTTCCAACCCCTCAGCCACCTCCTGCCACACCTCGGTGCACAGCCAGTCCAGGGGCACCTGCCCATAAAGTTTGCCAACTTGAGGCTCTACCAGTGCCACCAAGTTAATCAGCTTGACATGGCTCCAATTAGGTGCCCTTGCTGACCTCTGGTGTGGCATGCTGCTATCTGCACTGCTTATCCAAAATGGTGACCAGTAGCGCACGAGCTGCACGTGCGATGGGTGCATGACAAGCCTGGTGATGCGCTGCCATCCTCAATCGTGCATGCCACATTGCTGTATGATACAGCTGGGGTAGCGCTGGCATGTGCTGCAGGCACCCAGGGGTCAAGGGGCACTTGAAGGGTCAAAGGTCGGTACATGCACTGTGCGCAACAGCGCAATAGGGAATGGAAGGTATGGTGCACTATAGGGTCTAGTGTGCCCCACGGTCCATGTGCCAATGGCACATGGGTGCCATAGAGCATACAGTGCATGAGCGCCACATGCCAAATAACAGCAGAGCACTGTACCATGTATGGCACACTATGCATAGGATGCGCCACCAACGTACGCGATGTCGGAGTGCACATGCGCACTGCCAAGCATACTGCACACGTCATACAGTTGCACCATGGCTTGAGCATGCGCAAGTCCAATGTGCCATGTGCAATTCCGCGATATTCGGCAGGCATATGCAGATAAGCTGATCAGCATATCTGCAGTGCATTGGAGGCATTTGCATCTCATTACAGTTGCACATTCCCTCATTTCCATGTGATGCGCTATAAAGGCGCCATGGGACTGCACAGGCACCAGGCTGGTATTGCATCCTTCAGAGGTAAAACGCCAGGCAATGGGCATGTCAGAACAGTGGCGTGGGGGGCCTTGTGTGTGGCAGCCAGCACTAACCACATCTCCACACCCACAAGAATGAGCATGTTGGAGCATGAGGAAGTTGAGGAGCAGGGGCCTGCATGGAGGCGTAGGCCCAACTTCACAAGGGCAGAGAGTGATGCTCTATTTGATGCATACCTGGACCAGGAGTCCCTTCTGAGTGGCTCAACATGCACCCCACAGGCCAGGGTGACTGCATGGGAGGAAGTGGCCAGGGCTGTGAACCCGCAGGGCAGCCATCAGAGGTCAGCACAGGAGTGCAAGAAGAAGGTGGGCACAGACCAGAGGTGGATAATGGAAACGGTGGCTGCCATCCGCACCACACATGCCACCACAGGCGGTGAACAGCCCGAAGTGCCACAGCTGCCAATGCAGGAGGAGCTGGTGGTGGTGACCATGCAGTGCAGTGTCGTTGAGGATGTTCCCGGTGGTGGATTCCAGATGAGGGGCAGCCCATCGCTGCATGGAAGGTATAGTGGCGCATGGGGATGGGGGGCAGGGGTGCCAGGGGGCAGGGTAGTGTGGCAGTGGCATTAATGTGTTTGTGTTCCCTTACAGATCCTGAGTGCCTGCGTGCAGCTGCAGGGATGGTGGGTGCCCACCTTGGGGCTGTCCTAGACCTGGAGGAGCGCCCATCCACCTCCACTTGTGTCCAGGGTCCGGACCGCTGCCAGGCCATCACCACTGTCTGAATGGATGCCTGTGGCATGGGCACATATGAGGTCCTGGCAGTGTTTCAGCAGGATGCCAGCCATGGTGTCCAGTATGCTGAGACACAGACTGGAGCAGGGTCCAGGCCCGATGATGATGTGGTGATGCCGAACAGGGGAAGGCACCCATACCATGAACCAGACACGGCAGCGCAGATGGTGCCCAGGTGGCAGTTGTCCACCCACCGGCCGCACCGCCCAGTGAGGTGGTGAATGACATAGTTGCAGCACAGACCATACCATGTGGCGGTGGTGGTGCAGCTGCCCTGGTGACATCATGCGCACAGCGGCCGGAGGGGTGACAGCAGCAGCAGGACTGTGCTGAGGGGAGTCCTGGTGCAGTAGCCACTGCCATTGTACCACAGACTGTACAGGCCCAAGTGGGCCCCACTGTGCAGCCCCCACCTGCGCAGAGGGCCATGTCACAGGACCGTGCAACTCCTGTGGGTCAATGCAATGCCTAAGCCTCCCAGGGCGCCTACCCTCTGACTGAACACACCCATCTGCTCTGGGCATCCATGGAGCAACAGATGCAGGTCATGGCAATGGTGCGTGCACTCTGCACTGAACTGTGCCAGTCCACAGGGAGGCATGACTGGAACTATGAGCAGCTCCTGCTGAGGCCGCACACATGCGGCAGGACATGACCGCAGGCCTGGATATGCTCACCACTGCAGTCATGGCCTGCCTATCCACACTGGCCATCCTGGTGCTGGACCACCTGCAGCAGTCACCACAGAGTGCATTCTCCACCCCTTGGTCCCAGCATCGTGCAACCCCAGAATTGTCATCACTGGGATCCGCTGTGGGCATTCTGGGCACACCTGGAGCAGGCCTGTTCAGGGGCCTGCAGACACCTGCGAGGGACCGGTCACGTTCCCGCAGTGAGACACCTGGGAGAACATCTGTGACATCCCCAGTGGCCACCGCACAGCCTGCATCTGCTGGGCAGTCTTGACAGGGCCGTCCATGTGTCCATGACAGCCGTGCAACTGTACGGCATTCATGATCCACCACCCTCCCTGTCCGCTGCCTGCCATAGCCCTGTATGCACAGTGGTGTGGTGTGTGCATGTGGGTACCAGGGCCATGACATCCATGGACCTAACAACATGCCCACCTTGTGCACACCCACCTGGCTGCTGGCCACCGTGACATGTTGATGCCATCACAGCACCGGCCGCCACTGTGCACTGGTGTTCAGCGTCTGACACACGCCCAATGGTGGCTTCGGGGTGTGCGTGTGTGGGTGCCCATGTGACTGTGCGTGTGTGTGTGGAGGTGTGTGGGGATGTGTGGGTGGGGTCCACAGTGCCATAAAGGGTGCTTCCACAGTGTCTTGTCCCATATCTGTCAACGCTGCCCTCCAGCCAAGTCTGTTGTGGGGCCCTGCCTGGCATGCCTGTATACTGTGCCCTGGTTCCTGGGACATGTGTGTGGTCATGTTCACCTACCTGCGTGCACTGTAGTGCTCCTCTGCAATGGTGTCCCAGTGCTGCTGGGCCATCCTGTGCAGCCGGGGTTCTCGTTGCATGCGGGGGGGGGCTGCCCACCACCGCATGGCCTGGCGTGCGCGTCATCCCCACTGCTGTTCTCCGCTTCGACCTCGACAACTATCCCACAGTCAGTGGCCATGTTGTGTAGCACACAACAGGCCAGGAATAGGTCACAGGCCTTCAAAAGGGCTGTACTGTAGGGCACCGTCAGACCTGTGCAGGTAACGGAACCATGCCTTCAGCAGTCCAAACACACCCTCAATGATGTACCATGTGCTGGCGTGTGCCTCAATAAATCTCTCCTACGCTGGGGTTGACGGGCGCCAGTACAGGGTGAGCAGCCAGGACCTGAGTGGGTATTCACTGTCACCTGTGTGGGGGCAAGATGGGTTAGCATTTTGGTCTGTGTGGCTGCCCCCTGCCTACACAGACAGACCTTCTTATGCCCCCAGCATAACATCTCCCCCCCACACCCTGCCCTGTTGCGCAAGGCTTCCCATTCCAGCTGCATACTGACCTACTAGGTAGCCAGTGGGGAAGTCCCCACTCTCAAACCTGTGGCACAGTGCAGACTGGTGCCAGATGAAGGCATTCTGTGCTCCACCAGGGTGTGTGGCACAGACATTGATTATGCGCCCCTTGGCATCACACACCACCTGGCAGTTGACGCTGAGGTAGCCTTTCCTGTTGATGTAGGCCACCCCCTCTGGCCCCGGTGGTGTGCAGATGCCTACATGGGTGCAGTCAATGGCCCCTAGCACACCAGGCATATGTGCAACCCTGTGGAACTCCTGCATGTTTGCTGTATACTCTGCCTGTGTGCTGGGGAAGTGGATGTATTCCACAGCATGTGGCAGCAGTGCATTGAGGAATTGTGTGAGGAGCCGTGACGCAGCCAACTGGGTTATGCCTGTGGTATCCTCTGTTGGTCTCTGGAAGGTACCCATGGCAAGCAGGCACATAACAGCCATAACCTTGGTCTCCACTGACAGGGCGTGGCTCCATCTTGTGAGTGCCTGCATCTCATCACTGCACAGCTCATAGAGCAGCCTCAGAATCACCCATTTCAGGCGGTACTGGTCCATAATCTCAGTGTCACTGTACTGTTCGGAGGTGGTGCAGGCTCGGTACCACCTGATCTGGGCATACCACTGCGGGGCCCTTCCATGGCCACACTGCTCTGCCTCCTGCCTCCTTACACCCCTCATTACTGCCTCCATCTGGAATATTACACTTGCTATGGCCTGGCTTGTCCTGTCCCCCCCACAGATAACTCCCTGGGCTACCCTGGCTGTGTGCTGCTGCCTGGGCTCCTGCACTGGGCACACTCCTGTGTTGGGGACCCACACACACACACACTCTGGTCAGCTCACACTCACAGGCACAGTCAGGGTCACACTCCCTGGCCCACAGCCCATTGCACCTCCTGCCACTGTGCCTGTCCTGCACCCCTACTGCTGTCCTGCCTGGCCATTGGCCCTCTCTCTGTCTCTGTCTCTGTCTGTCCCTGTCTCTTTCTCTCTCTCTCTCTCTCTCTCTCTTTATCTCTCGATCTATCTCCCCGTCTCTCACCCTTGCTCCACTGGGCGCAAGCCTCCATCTCCTGCTTGCTCCATCCTTTTATAGGCTCAACTTTGCTCCACGCATGTCCCTGTTGCTCCACGCTTGCGCCATCAGCTTGCTGTTGAATATCACACTGTGCAGTTTATTCATGGCTACGCCCCCTGCACTTGTGCATGCATTCATTAGGGTTGCGCATTGGCTCACTATGATATGCACTGTGCAATGTCACCCGCTGAATATCGTTCATTGGCGCATGTCTGCTTTTGAGCTGGTGCAACTCACTTGCGCCATGTGCAACCGCTTTGAATATCCCACCCAGTATGTTTTTCCTCCATGGCCTGTCTTCTGTTAAACTGATTCATGGTAATTAGACATCAGTTTTTGTCATGTTATTATTTGTACCTCCATTGTGCTGTTATGCATGCCTTTGTTGCAATAGAATATCAAGTATGCATGCAAGGCAGCACACCTTATTGTATAAGTTATCTTATGCATTTCTAGTTAACTCTATGCAGGTTTGCCATGATGGCGCCATGTGAGGCCAGGAGCACGGAACAATGATGATACATCGACATGGCACATTCAGAGCCTAGTCAATACACATTGCAAGCATCATTATGTACAGGTCAGTACTGGAACTGTAACGTTTTTCACTTGCTAGATTTTGTGTATTCCATTCCAGGCACTGAACATCCTGGTATGTTTCACCATAGGCTCATAGCTGAAATGATTTCAGCGGTGAGACATTTTTGGTCACGTTGCCAACATCGATGCTAAGTATCAATGCAACTTTTTTTATATATATATTTTTGCCACCTTTTTACAGATGACATTGGTTCAAACAACATCTGTCTTGAATTGGGTGACTGTCAAGTCAAATTAAATGTTTTGTTCAAAAGGAATTCATTTTTTATATTGGTAACAGTGTTAGTTCAGGTAACATCATAGTGCAGGTGATAAATTGTTATGCTGCCATTTACAGTGTCAGTTGCACATTCATGGATAAAAGTAATATATCCTTCATCATCTTACAGTGGTTCAATCAAGGGACTTATTTAAGCTGCATATGGGTGATTTCACAGTGTCAATGGCAAAACACATGAGGATACAATCGAAAGTCACAATTTTCATGTTAGCGCAGCAGTATATATAATATGTTTGTTTTCCTTCACAGGTGTCCATTGATGATGATGACGTATGTTTTCATTTGTCAGCAGTGGCTCACACCTCACAGGTGCAGCCCCTCGATCCAGATCCACACACCAAGATGGAAGACTTGTATTTAGTCACTAATGCCGTACAGAGATGGGATGTATCGGCAAATGTCCACCAGAAAAATAAGCCACCATTCCAATTGAAAAACTTTGTACATGGCTGGCAATAAGGAAAAAAGAAGACATTTTGAGCATTGAGGTGCCCCTCCCCCCCCACCATCTTTACATGAAGCTATACTTACATCAGGGAATGGCTGTTAAACTGGAACACTTGACATGGACAGACTATGTCTGATGAGCACAGCCAGCAGCCAGATTGGGAGGGCAGTAACAGATGCACCCCAGCAGTGGAATTCCTGAATATTGACAGACCCATATAGAAGACAGTTACAAAGTCTGACATCTCTGTCCTTCAGTAATTACAAACTTAATACTTAACCGTACCCACCAACCCCACACCAACCAGGCCTCAACCACCTCCTCCACCACCCGACCACCAAAGACCACCACAAATTAAGAAATACTTACCGGCAGTTAATGAATTGCACACATACTGAACACCAGCAGCAGCAGCAGTGAACCTGGAGTTAACAGTTCCTGAATTCCTGCATGTGTTGAGAAAAGAAAAAATAATACAATTACAATCTGACTCAGATATCCGAGCTGCAATCACCTATCCCTCCCGGTAATGAAAAATTCAACATTTACCTTGTCCTTGTACAATGTGAAATGTGGTGCATTCCAACATCCCGCATCCAAATCCTGGACTGGCATGCATGTTGGCGCGTGATGATGTACTCCTCCACACACTAGATAAATATAAAATAAGTGTAAACATATAAGAACTCAAGATGTCCCAATACCAACCCACCAGCCACCTTCTCTTGCACCCAAAAAAAATAAATACAGATACTTGCGTGCGAAGCAGCAGCATCGATCGCCTATGTGAAGAGGATCCCCATGAAGCAGACAAAGCATTACTTCTCGTGGCAACTAGTCAGAGCAGCAGGAAGCAGCTACAGGCAACAGCAGCAGCACTCCAAATGTCATTCAATCCACCACTGACTTAAAACCACAGACACAACAGAGCTAACCAAGGCATCGTCATCGTGAAATGATAATTCCACAGTTCTCAATCAATTGAGAAAGCAGCAGCAGGAGGAAATAAGTGCAACTTTAAGTCACAGGACCATTTCACAGGAGTATTTATTTTTCTCATCATGGCAAACTGGCTTATGTTGCATGTCAGGCAGTGGAGGCACCACGGTTAGGCCTGAACACCATATGAAATGGTGCAGAGAACAGCAGATTAGAGTTCTTTGTGGATGTGAACCATGTAACTGCATGTCTGACACCTGATTTCTGTCTGAATGTACTGTGCATTTTTTGTAAACATTTCTGGACTTCTGGGCCATGTTAGGCAGTGGCAGCACCATGGTTAGGCCTGAAAAGCATTTAAACGGTGCAGAAAACAGCACATTTGGGTCCTGCGGGTGGATGTGAACCATGTAACTGCATGTCTGACACCTGATTTCTGTCTGAATTTAATGTGCTGCTTCTGTACTTATATTAACAGTGCTCTGCACAGCACAGTGTGGACTGGAGGGGAAGGAACCAACTTAACATTTGTGGCGAGTGTAGGACATATGTTAAGCACTAAAACCATATTTATGTTTAACTTTGCAATAAAATTGCTTATGTTTCTGTGATTGTTGTGTACGTCTTTGCAATGTTGCTGCATACACCCACGACTGCTGCAACATTGCATATTTTTGGAAAAACATTTTTGTTCATAGGAACAATACTTGACATTTGTGGATAGGAGGAGAGAATATATGAAGGAGACTAACAAAAGAAAAACAAAGTTAAGGAGTTTATGGGTACAACACGACTGACTATGACACACGAGTACGACATGGGGAGGGGGAAGGGGACAGGCTGGGTCACGGGCAGTGTAATCTGAGAGGGCGATACAGAAATTAGGGAACAGGGAAAAGGATTTAATACTATGGGGAGCATAACATTACACATAAGTAACACACCACACTGAACCACTGGACAAAGACATATATTTATGGCAATAAACAAACAAACAAGAGGATATAGAGGAAGATTACGTGGCTGAAAATATTTTTTTGTAATTTTTTTTAGCTTTTTAATTTTTTTTAATTTTTTCATATTTTTGGAGGGTGGAGATAGAATGGAGAGAAGAGAAGACTATCAAAACACAGTGAAAGGACTCAGGAGGATAGGATCCAATCAGAAATAAGAAAAAAACAATTAACTTGCTGCTGACTGAAAATAAGTAATTTAAACATGCCTGGAAGTGCCACCGCCACCACCACGATGCAACTCTGCAAGGAGGTTGAACACTTTTTGCTGGTCCTCCATTATTTTGTTGCTATCCCCCTGGCCTCACTGAACTCCTGTCTGAACTGTTGGTAGTCATGCCGTAGTGCTTGCACTTCAGCCCGCACAGCTGCCAGGTCTTCACTGGTGACCACGTGACCACCAGCCGCAGACAGTGTGGACTCAGCATCCTGATGCTTGCGGCGCTGCCGACTGCGGGGTAATTCTGCCACCGGTGCTGTTGCCTCCTGCTGCTGCTGCTGTGTCTGACTACTGCACCCCCTGCATTGACGCCAACTCACTGCAGACTGAGAAGGGCTGCCTTGCTCCTCCTGGCCCCTTCCCCTTCTCTGTGTCCAGCCATGCCTACATACAGCTCACCCACTTCAGTGCTTGCACTGGCACTGCTCCCTACAGCTGAACTTGATGCCGCCACCTCCCACAATTTGAGGTCCCATTGGAGCGGGTGGTGGTGCTCCATGTGGCTATGCTGCCTAGTTGTCCCGAAGTGGGATCCACCTTTCCCCAACGCACATCCTGCCTGCATAGATTGCAGGTGACCACTGGGTCACCTACTGATATTTCATAGAAAAAAATCCCAGACAGGAGAACTTCAGGGTTGATAGTGCCGTGGGGGGGCACAGATAATGACACAGGCACTAACTCCACTGAGTGCTTAGGAGGAGGCACCCCCCTTTGCGGGAGGAAAGCCCCCTGCACCCCCCAACTAAAATATTGCCAACTCCAGGAGGGGGAAGACTTAAGGAAAAAATGTTAAATTCCATTACCTGCACCAGGACCCGAACATGGGTCCATCAGCCTCTTGGGCAGTGGCTCTAGTCACTACGCCAAATGGCGAGCTTGACAGGGATTGGCCAAAAAGTTTCTCATATCCCCTTCTGGTGAGTGCAGCTCACTGCTATACTCACTTTAACCTACCGTTTGGCATTCTTTGCCACTCACTGTTACTACAGACGGTATGGTTGAGTTGCTCATATTGAGCCGCTTAATAATACTCGCCCATATAGGGTGCTACCAATTATATCAGATTAATACCTTGATGCTCCCAGTTCAGAGTTAATACAAATGTAGCACAATGTATCTTTTCCACATAATCTTGTCAGATGTTCCCTCCAGGTGGCCTCGCTGTACATCTTCTCTGAGCTGAAGAACATAAGCAAATATACCCAGAAAACAAACCACACAAAGTGCAATACTAATAGATTTACAAAAATAAGCTGCATAGGAGCCTCTGATGCATTTTAGCCAGCCAGTCAGCAGCCAGAGTAACTCCTCCGGGTCACAGTTCAGGGTGCACATTACAGCAGAGTAAAATTCAAGTAGCAGGCTGATTTAATTCATTTGTCCAAGATGATGGAGACAAGGGATCAGCAAACATAACTACTGGGCTGTCCGAACCCATCAAGCAGTCAAGTACATTGGAGAAAAGGTCTTTCGGGAAGTTGAACTGAGAGTCTGAGACTATATTGGATTTCTCCAGTCTGGCAGCATTTTTTGTGGTCGGAGTGAAGGAATTGTTATGTTTTTATTTATTTTTCAGCTATCAATTTGTGCTCCTTGTTGCTGCCACCCTACCTCTGGAGGGAGCCCCCACTCCCATCCCCCGGCGTCCACCAGCCGGCACTGACACTTAACCCCAGGGCTTATCCCCCTGGTGGGGCCAGCGGGTCTCCCCAACCCCATCAAAGACCAGATCCAGTGTGGCCTGCACTGTGGCTAGCCGGGAGTGGTACCTGCGAGGTGCCCTCCATTATCCACCGCAGCAACCTTTTTTTCTCCTCTGATTTCCAACCCTTTCGGAGATGGAGCATGCAATGACTCCAGCAGCGGCAGCATGCATGCTCCTGTGTGCGATCCTCCAAGTATCTGTCCCATCTCCGCCCACATCTACAGTGTTGGCATGCTGCCCCCCAGCCTCCACTAGGGGGCCAGGTGTATGCCGGCCACTGGCATCCCCCTTCCCGGAGAAGGAGAGCAGTCCCTGGTATGCTCAATCTTTTTCCTCCCCTGCTGACCCCTGGTGGTCTGCACTCATTCCCGAACATGGGTGGCGGCATGGCCTGAGGTGTGGTGTCCAGCACCTCAACCCTCAGCACCACTGGGCCAGCCCTGTTATTTTAATTTTTAAAGAAAGGTTGAGTTTTCCGGGTTAATTTGGTAGACCAATTCAGTGATTTAGGCAACAAGTGCAGCTTTTCCGAGTAGTTAGCCAGTAACATAACATTAGATTTCAAGATCAGAATTTGTGTGGCCTTTGGTGTTTCTGAACCCTTTTTGTCAGATCTGACAGAAGTTTGTGGCTGATGCTGCGGCACATTGACATACACTTGTCTCTACCTCTCACAAGCCTCCATGCTCACGCTCCCGTTCTTGACAGTTGGGGAAGATGAGTTTTTCAAAAATCTGTTAACCACATCAGCCATATAACTCACCGCCTCAGGCCATGAGCTTTGTACAAAATCCCAAGCATCTTCAGGAATTTTAAACCATGTAGCCCCCCCCCCACCTCACCCCTCAAAATCATTAATGCAGCGGGGTATTTAATAAAATAATTCACACTGAGTTTCTGAAGTACCATCCCAATGTCTCCAAAGGCTTTCCTTTTTTCCACAATTTCTGATGAAAAATCCTGAAAGAAATATACTCTGTAATGTCTCTGTCTAGCAACTGCCAGGATTTCTTCTTTAATATTAAAATATACAAATTTAACCATAATAGGTCTAGGTTTTTGACCTGCTTTGGGCATAGGGCGGAGGGCTCTGTGAGCTCGCTGTATTTCAAGTGGCCATGTCCAATTACAATTTAACACTGAGGGGATAAATTATTGTAGAAACTGAATCATATCATTTCCCTGTACTTGTTCAGGTACCCCCACAATTCGTAAGTTATTTCTCCTGCTGTCATTTTCTAGATCTTCCACTTTATCACTTCAGTACTGTATTTGTGCCAAATTACTCTAACTTCTGTCCTCAACTTTACAGAAGGATTCCTCCAGCAGAGCTAACCTTTTCTCTAATACTTTAATTCTGACAAGCACTCAGTTTTCTTTCTTTAGATCGCTGCATCTTTTTTAATGTCTGCTATGTTGAATTTAATAGACTGCACCATTTCTTTGATGCAGTTCATATCTTGGTTCTCATTTTTGTCTGATTTGTGAAGTTTACTTGCTGTGGCTATCTGGCGAGGAGGTGAGACCCCTACCTGTCCCAACAATGAACTCACTCTGTTCTTACTAAATAGAAACAAAATTTGATGGCAGATAAGGACCGCTTGGCCCACCTAGTCTGCCCATTTCCCTACCTAATGGATAAGCTGCAGATCCTAGTTAACCAAGAGCAGTGGTGCCGGAATGGTTTGAAATGTGGTAGGACCAAGGACGTAAGGGGTAAATTTCCCCTATTAAATATATTACTATGATAGCAAAAAGTGATAGAGCCACTTATGAAAATGGAAGGGCCATGGCCCTAGTGGTCCCCCTGTTCCGGGATCTATGCCCAACAGCCTACTTCCTCCTACCTCCCACTAGAATTGTCTTATGTCTGTCCCATGCATTCTTTAATTCCCCCACTGTTTTTGATTCCACTCTCTCCTCAGGAAGGTCTTTTCCTGTATCCACAACTCTCTCTGTGAAAAAATACTTCCTCACATTACCTCTGAGCCATCCCCCCCTCTATCTTCAAATTGTGGCCGCTTGTTCTTGCACATCTCTTTTTCTGAAAGATACTACCCTCTTGGACTTTGTTGATTCCCTTGAGTTACTTGAAAGTTTCTATCATGTCTCCCCTCTCCCTCCTCTCCTCTCCTCAAGGGTATACATATTAAGCCCCTTTAGTCTCTCTCTCTCTCTTCATATGTCTTCTGGTGCAGACCCTGCACCATTTGAATGCCCTCCTCTGGGCAGCTTCCATCCTGTCTATGTCCTTGTGGAGATGGGGTCTCCAGAACTGCATGCAGTACTCACATGGGATCTCACCAACTGTCTGTACAGAGGGATATCAACTTCCTGTTTTCTACTGGTGATGCCTCTCCCTATGCATCCCAGTATCCCGCCAGCACTCCTTACTGCTTTCTCACATTGCTTGCCCACCTTTAGGTCATCTGATATGACTACCTCCAGGTCCCTTTCCATTTTTGTTGATGTTAGTACCTCACCCCCTATTGTGTACTCTTCCCCTGGGTTTTTGTTTCCCAGGTGCATTACTCTGCACTTCTTGCATTGAATCTGAATTCTTGAGTGAATCCCATCAGGCCCCATTGCTTTGTCCACCTTCAGTTTTAAGAGTTCTTTCAGAACCCTTTCTTCTGTGAATGGACTGGTATTGACCTCCCTATCCAGAGTGCTTCTAGTCTTTGATTTAGGTATCTCCCCCTTCTCTTCTTTTGTGAATACTGAGCAGAAGTATTCATTCAGTATACCTGCTTTTTCACTGCAACCCTCTGCCCACCCTCCCTTCCCTTTATTAAGCCTTACCTTCCCACCCTTAGTCTTTCTTCACTCCCTAATGTACCTATAAAAGGTTTTCCCCCCTTCTTAAATGAGTTGGCTATCTTTTCCTCAGTTTGGGCCTTTGCTATTCTGACTGCCTTCCCCACTTCCTTCTGCTTTAACTGGTACAGTTCTCTTTACTGCTTCTTCTGTGTTTCCTTATACTTCCTGAATGCTACCTTTTTTCCCTTAACCTTCCCCGCCACCTCCTTTGAGAACAATAGTGATTTTTTCCTTCATTTTGTTTTGTTGATTTGCTTCACACAAAAGCTTGTTGCCTCTATGATGGCTGTTTTAATTTTTCCCCATTGTTCCTCCACCCCTCCTTCTTGTCCATCTCCTAGTGCTTTTCTGAGGCACTCTCCCATTTTCCCAAAGTCAGCCCTCCTAAAGTCCAATACTCTTGCTTTTGTATGGCTTGACTCTATGGCTGTGTTTATCATGAACCATACTGTTTGGTGGTCGCTTGTTCCAGATGGCTACCCGCTTCTAAATCCGAGATCCTTTCTCCATCCCTGTTTGACAGTACCAGGTCTATGATTGCTCCCTCCCAAGTGGGTTCCACCACTAGCTGTCTGAGGCATGCCCCCTGTAGGTCATCGAGAATAACCCTGCTCTTGCATGTGACTGCAGCAAAGGTACTCCAGTTAACATCTGGCATACTCAGGTCCCCCATCAACAATATCTTCCCTTTTTCTGCCATTCTAAGGATACCTGCTATCATTTCCTTGTCCATTGCCTCCCCCTGAGATGGGGGTCTGTATACAACCCCTGTGCGGATTGTGGTGCCATTTCCTGTCTCCAGGGTGACCCAGAGTGCCTCATCTACTCCTTGTTTATCCTTTATTTCCATTGCTTGGATCCCTTCCCTTACATAGAGAGCTACTTCTCCTCCTCTTTTATCTTCCCTGTCCCTCCTGTAGCTTGTGTACCCTGGTATGTTGACATCCCAGTCATGGTTCTCTGTGTACCATGTTTCTGTGACTGCCATGATATCCAGGTGTCCCTCTTCTATCAAGGCCACTAGTTCAGGGAGCTTGTTACACAGACTACAGGCATTGGTACTCATCCCCCTCCATTTTTTGATGGCCTTACCCCTTTTAACCCCATCCATATCTTTACTGCCTTTGCCCTTTTTTGCATTTATCCCTGTCCTGCTCCCTATTGACTTCTCTACCTTGGTGTTTACCTCACTAACTACCATGTTTTGTGGGGGAAGGCTGTGATTTCCCTGCTCCTTTTCAGTGTCTCCCCCCTTGGCTAGTTTAAATGCTTGCCAATGAAGCATTTAAACCTATCACCTAGGATCCTGCTTCCCCTCCTGGACAGATGCAGACCATCACACCAGTACAGGCCTGTATCCCTCCAGGTGGACCCCCAGTCCCCAGTGAAGTCAAAACTCTGAGCTCTGCACCAGTCTTTCAACCATTCATTGAATCCCATGGTGCGGAGTACCCAAGTGTCACCCTTGTCATAGACAGGCAGCACCTCTGAGAAGGTTACCATACATGCTACTTGTCTAAGGCCCCTTCCCAACTCTACAAACTCCTCTTGCACTGCTCTGATCCCATTCCCAGCCAGATCATTTGTCCCTAGGTGGACAATGACATCCAGCTCCCTCCCTCATACAGCTGCTCCCACAATCCTGAAGATTCGCTCCCTGTCCCTCCAAGTCATGGTGCCAGGCACCTCACCTCCTTCTCCCCTTCCTTCCCCAGTTCTACCCCCTTATGATTAAGTCCCCCACCAGGAGTTGTTTCCTTCCCCTGTGGGGTCCTATGCTTCCTCCTGTGGGTCTCCTTTGTGGAGGTTCCCAGCATCCTCCTTGGTCTTCACTGCAGGAGCCTCCATAGAGGAACCACTCTCTGCCAGAACAGCATATGAATTGTAGAGAAGTACAACTGGAGGAATGCTCTTCTGTTCCACCACCCTCTCCCTCCCCCAGCCCACTTTGGTCCAAACACTCCTCTTTCTTGGCAACCTCTGAGGTAGCAGCAGTGGCCCTGGTGGTCCCTGGGTGGGGAGGAGCTTTCATGAATCCTAGCCAGGTCAGCCTGGAGAAGGACAACCTCCTTCCTCAGATCAGAGTGGAGCCTGCAAATAGGGCATCATCGCAGCCTTCAGAATGTCTCCTGGAAGACTGCTGCCCCACAACCATTGCATTGCATCACTCCCATCATGTCTTATTTTTTGGCCCCTCTCCTGTTGCTTTGTATGCTTACTCTCTCCTCCCTCTGTTTATTTTTCCACCTACTTTCCTACTGCCTATGTGCCCTTACAGCTCTCACTCTTCCTGTTCTGGGACAGGAACTTCCTGTATTCTTCAGTAGTCTCCTTCTTCCTTGCTCAGAGTCAGAACTCCAGCAGCTAGAGGGAGAGGGAGAGCTACTCTTTTCCTTCAAGGATGACAAAACCTATGTGTTTCAGTGATCCTTCCCTTCCTACTGCCAAACAGCAAGTTCCTGTTGTCAGTCAAATCCAGTACCTATAAAGGTAGAACTGGCTAAGGGGGAGAAGGAAGGAGGGCAATTTTTAAGAAAAGTTCTATCTTTTAAGTCAGCTGCTCCTTGCACTGAAAGCAAGATTCCTTATGACCAAAAGCTAGCAGTGGGGAACTGTAATTGGAGACACCTGGTTTTCTACCCCTAAGCCACACCCCCAATTAACTTCTCTCCACCCTGATACAATCTACTTGCCCCAACATAGAAAAACACACTGGCTTTTTTTTACCCTAAATGAGAACCCCCCCCACTTCAAATAAAGTAATTGTTTGCTTAATCCCAACAAGTACTGACTCCTGCTGAGATAGAAGTGTTCTATTAGTAAGAAAAGTTCTATCTTTTTAGTCAGCTGCTTCTTGCTCTGAAAGCAAGATTCCTTTCTGCCAAAAGCTTGCAGTCGCAGCTACAATATCGGTATCATGGTGGAGTGAAGACCGGCGAGTATACAAAAACTGATAACTTTAGTAAAAGAGGATCAATTTCTGTGGGACTTCATATTTCATTAGTCAACTATAAGATGAATCTAAATTAGTAAATAGAACCAGAAAATAACAACTATTTTTAGTTAAATATTTTAGATTAATCACAATCAGTGAGAGAGTTTCATGACTAACTGTCATCTTCCTAAGGCGTATGCACACTTCCCTCCTTCCCCTATAAAATTTGAGGTTTTAAAATGGCCTGTAGTTGAATAAAATCTCCAGATACAATCATGGTTTCTTGAGTAAGGGCTTCACTAATGCATTGTTCAGAGTCAAAGGAAATAGCCCTCCATTCGTGGAACAACAGATGATTTCAGTCACCAAAGGAGCCAGGGTCTATGAACCAGCTGCCACCAGATAGGTAGGCCCTGGATCCAGAGTACTCTAGTTAGGTCACAACCTAGATATCACATATGATATAACCTGACTTAAGACTGGCTGAGACTCAATCCAGTGAATCAGAGTGACATTGCCCAAACCATCCTTGCCACTTCTGGGGACTATGAGCCCCTGGGAGATCACCAGTCTAACGAAGGACACCCTGGGCTCAATTTTCAAAATGAGAAATTTTGATGCAAGGTGCCAGTGTCAAATGGGTATGACGCAAGAGGCATCGTGCATCAAAGTTTGTGGCTATCCCAATTTTCAAATGCCAGCTGCATCAAAATCAGGATTCTGTGCACTATAGCCACCCTCCACCACCCTTGTGGCAGAAGCACCCGTGCACCAGGTTGCAAGGGTGGTTGCACCATGGTGGGGCTGCACCATTCCTTTTTTTGCTATTCCAGAAGCCCCACTGTGGTTGCAACAGGGGGCTGATGTTAGATCACCCAGAAGGTGGTCTAAGGTCCATGTGCCATAGCCAGGCAGGGCAGCAAATGGGGGGGGACTGGAAAGAAGGCGAGAGGGGCCAGAAGGAGCATGGGGTGTGCCCTAGGTAGCAAGGGAGGCACAGCAGCAATGTCAGAATGCTGGGGTGGCACACAGCAGAGGTGCTATATGCAGGTCTAGTGAGCGATTGGCTAGGGTATAAGGAGGTTGGCAGGGACAGACCATGACCCGGCCCCACCTGCACACAACCCTGGCACCTGCCCCAGAGGTGCACCACTCCCCAACACTATCAATGGGCAGGAGTGGCAGCAGGTTGTGGGGTGCAGGTGGTGAAAGGGAACATTCACCAGGCAGTCCTGTGGTACTGAGGCCCCTGGGTGCAGGCAGGCTGCTGCTGCCCCACAGTGTAGGGGACTGGTGCATCTATGGAGCTGGTGCCAGGGCTGTGTGCAGCTGGGACTGGGTCATGGTCCATCCCTGCCAACCCTCCTCTACCCCAGCTGATTGTCTCACTGGATCTGCATATGGTATCCCCGCTGGGTGCCACCTCAGCACCCTGACAATGCTGCCATGCCCCCCTCACTCTCTAGAGCACCCCATGCTCCTTTTGTCCCCACTCCCCTTCCTGATGGCATAATTCCCCCCATCTTTGCAGCCTCTCTTGGGTTTCACCAGGTGGGGAGGGGTGATGGATCCTTCTGTTAAACCCCATATGTGTGCTACATATTTGGCAAATCCTGTGGCTGTGGCAACTCCCAGATCTGTGGCACAGGGATCCCCATTTTTATAAACTACAGCACAGAGTTTCTGAAGCACCTGGAGTTTTCCACAGCCCTAGATTGCTGCAAATTGCGGTGATCTATGGGTTCTTTAAAAATTAAGCCTGATGTCAAGAAAGAAAAAGATAAAAAGCTAACACTTTTCTTATCAAACCACTCCATCAGACTACAGACAGACCGGATGTAAAAACATGTCCACAGTCTGGAAAAGCTGAGCTGATCAATTCCTCCCTTAAGCAATCAACCCTGACAAGAAATCTGTCTTCATCTGAGAGATTCCCCTCTGATAGACCCCATGATAGACCTCACGGGAGCCCTAAGTGCAAGTTTGTCATGCATAGAGTGTAATCTCAACCAGGTTTGCTCCGATCTATGCTCCATGGTCTCCAATCATCTCAGCTCATCATTATACCAAGGCAACCTGAGACTGGAAATCAACAGACATAAATGGATAGGTGTGGGGCTGCAGGTTGCTGACAAAAGACGTAAATTAGAGCCCTCTACAGCAACATCTGCACCCCCTAGCACAGGTGGCCAAAATACATGAGATATCCAGCTCCTCTAGGAAACTCTCAGGTACCAGGTTTCATATAGGTTGGTACTGAACCATTTCCATGCTGGGAGAAGTTACCCAAGGGGCCATAAACTGGAACTTCACCACAGAATGATCCTATCATGGTATCAGATTAACTCTTACATTAAATATATGTTGACCTCAGAAGTCAAGAACAGGTCCAATGTGTGGTCCTGCTCATGGGTGGCAGAGGAAAACAACTGTTCAAAGTCCAGTGCTGCCATAATCTATTGGTAACTATTTGCAAATGGTGATTCTTCATCATTGATCCATGCACTTGAATTCCCCAGCACCAAACAAGTTTCTAGAAGAGTTCAGCCTCACCCCTCAGGGGATGATAGATGAGCAGAAACCTGATTGCTCCTAAGCAGCCACCCACTCATAGAACCTAGTCTCCACTACCAGGAATGTAGTGGATCCCAGATCAGATCTAAAACAGATGGCCACCCTGGCACCCCTGTGCTCCAGCCTCCAGAGGTGCATCACAGTGAACCCAATCAGATTTGCACCTTACAGCAGAGGACCCAAGTTATCCCCAAGACAGATCTCTGTGATGCACAACAAATCCACTTGGGAATCAGTAATGAAATCCCTCACCACTGCTGTTTTATTCCCAAGGGACTTGGTATAACAAAGTATCTCCTGACGGAGAGAGTTTGTGCCACTTAGTCCTCTAACTACTTTCTTCTTTTCCAAGAAGGCTCCCTAGTTACAGGCACAAGGCATAAGCTATCACTATCAGTTGGAGCACCCTAGCCAGGGCACCTCTTTCTCTTAACTCTCTGAATTGATATCTCCATAAATTATATTCCCCATTAACTAACTCTGCTCCTACTGCAGCCCCTGAGGATTCCAAGCATCCTGCAGTGCTTAAAAGCTGCATTTTGGGTCTAGTCCTCCTTAGTGGCCATAAGTGTAGAGTTGTTCAGAGGAGTAGAATAGCCTACTAGAGTTCATTACCATACCTTGGCACTTCCATATATATATATATATATATATATATATATAATTATTATTATTATTTATTGAAATGTTTTACCAGGAGGGCACACTGAGCAAGAAGTTGCTCATCTCCTGGTGTGATGGGGGAGGGGGTACATTGAGGATTGAACAGTAATACATACATCCAAGTTACATAAGTCAACATTTACATACATTTGTATAAGACAGGTGTAATATACAGTGTACAGTACAATAAGGTGCAGTGATAGAGCAGGTGTTTGCATGAGACAGGTCCTACATACCGTGAACCATACAATAAATAATTTGAGAGAACAATCAAAAAGTGCTAGGAAAGGTAGGGAGAAAGGTCAGCACAGACATGGGCATACATGGAGAAAGTAAGCAAAGGGAGGAGGAGTTTATCTAATATGAAAAAAGGAAAGAAGGACTGAGTAGGGAGAGGTAACAATTGGAGATTTTACAGGGGATAAGTGCAATGGGGAAAGGTGGATCAACTGTGTGTGGTCAAAACAAAATGTTAATTGGGGAAAAGAAGTAAGCAAAGAAGTGCAGATGCGAGGAGAAAAAGGGTGAGTTGAGGAGGAGTGGAGAGGCCTAGTCTCTGAGCAACCCCCTTCAGGATGCAGAGAAACCCTGCAAGGGGGCTGAAGGGCTAGAGTGAAAAGGGGGAAGAATAGGAGAAGGACTTTAAAGAGTGATTAGGAAGATAGGGAAAGGAGAGTGGGTTAGTAACTGAGAGGAGCAGAAATACCCAGAGAAACCTTTCAGGATGCTGAGAACCCTGCAATGGGCAGGGAAGACCAGTAGGGGTGAATGAAGGTGGTAGAGAGGGGAAGCCTAATCCTAGGAAGAGAACCCCTTCAGGATGCAGAGAACCCTGCAAGGGGACTGAGAAGGCAAAAGAGATGGAGGGGGAGAGCTGGTGTAGAGGGCAGAGGAAAGAGGGAGCAAGTGAGCGCTTTAAACTAGGAGAGGCTAGGGCCAAGTCAATGAGACCACTTCAGGAGGCAAAGAGTCTTCTTGGCATTGAGGAATAATTGATGGTTAGCAAACCAGAGCTGAACCTTGTTGAAGTCTTGCTGCAAGCTGGATGTAACTCAGCTGGTCATGAGCCAGATGCATATAGGACCATATCATCAGCGTATATGTGAATGGCAGAGAAGGGGAAGCAGACAGAAGGAAGGTCATTTAGGAAGATGGAGAATAATAAGGGCCCTAGCACTGAGCCCTGAGGGACACCAGCACTAATCAGGAGAGGAGGGGAGGGGAAATGGCATCAGAGATCTTGGTAGATTGGGTTCTGCCAGTAAGGTAGGCCTTGAACCAGCTTGTGGCTGAAGGAGACAGACCAGCTGTTGAAAGGGAGTCAATAAGAAGGGAGTGGGAGACAGTGTCAAAGGCCTTGGCAAGGTTGACAAAGATGGCTGAGGTGATTTGGCCATTGTCCATCCTGGTTAGGATAGAGTCAGTGAGCCGAAGTAGGGAGGTGGTGGTTGAGTGATTTTTCCTGAAACCAGATTGGAAAAGGGTGAAGAAGGAGGTGTCAGACAGAAATGTGGTAAGTTGGGAAAGGACAATGTGTTCTTGTAGTTTAGCTAGGGTAGGGGGAAAAGAGATGGGGCGGTAGTTGCCAGGGGATGAGGGGTCACTGCTTTTGGGCAAAGGGAGAATCACAGCATGTTTCCATGGGGTGGGGACTGAGATGGTTGAGAATGAGAGATTTAGAATTAGAGAGTGGGGGTAGACAATGGATGGGGCTGAGAGAGAGAGAGAGAGAGAGGAGTTTAGGGTCAAGGCCATCCGGGAAGGAGCCTTTTGAGGGGCTGATTGTGATGAGAGCTTTTAGAGTATCATTTGGGGAGACAGTAGTGAAAGAGAAGGAGGGGTGAGAGGATGTAGGGAGAGTGGCTCCACTGGAGTGTGGAGTGGAGGTAGGGTAGATAGGGAGTGACTCTAATAGCTCTGAGGCACCAGGAGGTATAACTGGAGTTAAATTCGGCAGCTACAGCAGACTGGTGAGCTACTAGGGTGTCATTTATTTTAAACACAGGAGAGTGTGGGCGGGACAGTGGGGTGAAGAGGGTGTGGACCACCTTCCAGAACTTAAAGGTGGAATTTATGTTTGTGAGGAAGGCCAAGTTGAAATATTCAGACTTGGCTAGCCTTGTAGTTCTGGTGCAGGTGTTTCTAAGCTTACAGTAGGTCATGAGGTCACTAGGAAGCTGAGTTGCTTTGTGGCACTTCCAGGCATGATCTCTCACTCTGAGGCAGGCCAAAAGTTCAGGAGTTATCCAAGGTAGGTGGTTACCCCTAACCCTGGTTTGTTTGAGTGGGGTAAAAATATTCCAATTATCCAGGAATATTTCTTTAAACTAAGCAAGGGCCTTATCAACCGAGAGGATGGAAGCTAGGGGAGACCAGTCAGAAAGGGCAAGGTTGCACAGGAGAGGTTCGAGCTCTAAGGACTTGAAAGATCTTAATTGCAAGGTTTTATGTGGGGATTTAGATCTGTGGACTTTCCTGACTACAAAAACTGGGTTGTGGTCACTGAGAGCATTAGGGAGGATGCCAGAGTTGATGATTCTGTAGGGGTGGGAGGTAAGGGCCCAGTCGAGTAGGGAGTGTTCGTGTGTCTTGTAGTTTGGGCAGGTGGGTTCTGAGATTAGTTGAGAGAGGTTTAGCACTCCAATTTCATTTCATGTTTTGGTTGTTTTAGGTGACAGCCAATTTAGATTGAAGTCACCTAGGATGTATAGCTCCCCAGAGTGAGAGAGGGAAGTGATAGAGGTTAAGAGGTCAAGAGCGATAGCGGTCTGGATGTTTGGGCGGCAATAAATGGCACCTATAAAGATGGGAAGAGTGAAGGGCAGGGTCACTTGAATGACTAGAGTGTTGTGGGTCACTGGGCTGGAAGATGAGTAAATAATTGAGTCCTGAAGGGAGGAGAGCATGTGCATGGCCACTCCACCACCCCTGCCCGCTCGGCCTTGCCTTAGGATGGAGTAGTCAGGAATGTTGACTGAGTGGACCGAAGTTGAGCTCTTGAGCCATGTTTCTGTTATAATTAGAATGTCTGGCTTTAGAGTGACCACCATGGTTTATAGGAAATCAGTTTTTAGCAGTAGACTATGCTATTTAGATATAGGATCTTGAAGCCCTTAGGGAATAATGGGGGAGCAGAGGAGGGGGCAGCAGCAGAAGTGGAAGCGCCAGGAGCACAAAGGTCAATCGAGCCAGGGTTGGGGTAGATGTCCCCAGAGGAGCGCAAGAGAAGAGCGAGGATAAGGAAGTGTAGCTTAGGGCATTTTGAAGGAGATGACAAGGGAGCTAGTTGTTTGGAGGAGAAAGGAGCAGAGGAGTATGGGAGCAGAAGGAGAAGAACAGCAAGGAAAGTGGGCACAGTTAGTAATGATGCATGAGGAATAATGGAGAAATATGACCATAGTTCAAAGAGAGAGTGTGGGGTAATAGCAAAGATGTAAGTGGGAGAATGGAGATGGAAGATGGGGGGTAGATGAGTTATTTGACTCTGGTGAGTAGTGAGTAAGTAGGGGTGGTAGAGAGAGGGATAAGAGTATAAATAAGGGGAGAGAGGAGGGAGGGAAGGAGTTCCATTGCCAAGTTTTCAAGCATTCTTTGTCCCTGAGATTAGCAGGCTCAGGGTGCAGGCAAGTCCGTACCTGGCAGGGAGTTAGGGATTAGAACCACTGGCATGGTTTGAAACAAGGACTGAATTGGCTTCTGAAGATCTAGCAGCAGCTTTTGCAGGGAGGCATGAGCAGTCACCTGGTAGCAGGACTGCAGCTATTGAACAAGTTAAGTGCAAAACTCCAGAACTGGTAAATTCTAAAGTGACCTGTATGCAAGGGATGGAAAGGTTACACCGCTTATTGCCCCTTAAGAATTCATAGGCCAATGCCCCTTTAAGAGGAGCAGTGAGTCAGAAAGGGATGGGCATGATATTTAGAATGAAGGAGTGTTTAATAGAGGCCGGGGTTGGGGAGGGCGGATGGGACAAAATACAGAGTTGAGTGAGTAGGCTGGGTCAAGCAAAGCTGGGCAGGCTGTCTTTACTCGAAGCAGCAGGGCTGAATCAAATTGAAATGCTCCAGCTGCTTCTCAGCATACACTGTGAGATATAATTAGCAGATCTGGTGAGCACCAGCAGGAGAGTGAAGGTGCTAAATTTAAAATGGACCAAACACCTCCGTACCTGTAATCAGAGGGGAGTAGGGGAGCTAGGCCAGCAGATGGATGGAGGGAGGGGTTCAGATCACGGTGTGGGTCTGAGTTGAAGGAGTCACTGGCCCTTTAGGGTAGGCTGAATCCCCTGGAAGAGAAGGAAAACAGAAAAAACTATAGGAAGGCAGAGGGGGGAGGGTGGCTAGAGAAACAAAGAGGACAAAGAAAGGGTTGCATTAGTGTAAATCGGAGTTGGCTAGCAAGGGCGGAGCAGCAGGTTCCTATGGGAACAGGGTGTTCAGGATTGAAAATCGGCAGGGGCAGGGACCAAAATTAACTAAATTAAGCTTGTCTAAAAAAGTACAACATCGGAATTAAACAGTCTGAACAAAAGCTAAGGTTAAACTACCAAACAGGCTAAAGCAGGATTAAAAGCAGGCAGCAATTTATCAGGCTAAAACATGATTAATTAGACAATACAGAGCAAATTATAGAGTTAAGTGAGCAGACTGGGTCAAGCAAAGCTGGGCAGGCTGTCCTTACTCGAAGCAGCAGGGCTGAATCGAATTGAAATGCTCCAGCTGCTTCTCAGCATACACTGTGAGTTGCAATTAGCAGATCAGGCAAGCACCAGCAGGAGAGTGAAGACACCAGATTTAAAATGGACCAAATACCTCTGTACCTGTAATCGGAGGGGAGCAGGCGGGTGGCTTGGCCAGCAGATGGAAGGAAGGGTTTAGACCATGGTGTGGGTCTGAGTCGGAGGAGTAACTGACCTTTTAGGGCAGGCTGAATCCCCTGTAGTAAGAGGGGAGCAGGAGGGTGGCTTGGCCAGCCGATGGAGGGAGAGGTTTGGACTGCAGTGTGGGCCTGAGTCGGAAGAGTCACTGCCCCTTTAGGGCAGGCTGAATCCCCTCATAGATATATATATATATATATTTAGGGCAGGCTGAATCCCCTCACATATATATATATATATATATATATATATGGCAAAAAACACCATTTAATGCATCAGTTAGGGTTGTTCCACAGTGACAAATGCGAGGAAATTCGGTGTTAGGGTTGCCACCCCTTGCACCCCAAGTCCACCCCATCCCCATCAACAGACATCAAGGTGTGCATTGGGGTCTTTGGTCCTAACTCTCACTCCATCAGAAAACATAAAGAGCAAAACTGCTTTTCTTGGGAACACTGACAGCTCTGCCCTTTCTTGTAAATTATACAATGGCAGGAAGGAATCATGGACAGTCATTGGTCAGTCTGGAACTGGACCTGTGATGTCATCCCAGCATAACATCACGGATCTAGTCCCAGCACACTAGCTGACCACATCAACTATTAACAAAACGAATCACTTCACGCAGTCCACTTCACGAGCCCAGCTTTGCATACCGCTTGCTCGTTTCCCTGATTCCCACTTGGCAAAAGTGTTCAGTCTCCGGCTCATTTACTGATAAAAACTACCAAAAACAACCAAAAAAAAATGAACATGCCTTACACATTCCCCTCAAAATAACAAAATATTCCTTTTCACATTTGTATTTTATGAGCCGTCACCAAGTGACCCCAGTGATTAAGCGAGCAAGTATGCGACTCGTCAACAGTCACGCGCCTCTGTCTATAAAACACTCGCTTTCGCCTAGCGTCATTCTGTTGATTTTCCCCAACAAACGGCAGCATGTGAAATAAATTTAAATAAAAAATTCTCTCTGCAACCTCCCTACCTTCTGTCATCTTTCTTCAGAAGTCTTCACAGCACGCAGTGGCCGGGCAGATAAAGGCACTTGGGGGTGGGGGCAGACCGATTCCCAACCAGCAACAGCATTTACAGCCAATCATGAAAACACAGACAGGAAAATATAAAATCCAAAAGTTTGTGAAAACAGAACTAAAACTGCCACACAATAGGGCACTAACTAAAACTGTCACCACTGACAAATGTGCTATGAGGAGAACAGACTCACAGCCACATAAAAAAAAAAACACAGCAGCTCCACCTACTGGCGGAATCAGCACTATTTTTTCATAATGTAACACTACTATTTTTTCATAATGTAACACTACTCATTCATAAAAATGACAGCAATATATTTTAAAAGTAATTTCTCTTCTTTTTCTTTTTTCGCATTAGAAAAAGCCATTATATAATAGGAATAATGCACTCCAGGTGTGTGTCGTGCTGGGATAACGTCACTTCTGGGGTGATTAGTCGCATTCGTCTGCGGCCTCATGCCTAATCACCCCAGCCATGACGTTATCCCAGCACAGCACACACCCTGTTGTGCATTATTCCTTTATTATCCCTTGTGAGGAAGGAACTGCAAAGCCTGATGGCTCATTATTTGGCAGGTGTTCGTGGTAAATGAGTATGGCCTTTTCTTTTTTTCTTTTTTTTATTTAGTTATTTAACCAGGAGTAGCACACTAAGCTGAAAGCTTTTTTATGGGTGCGATCTGGGAGCACAGGGAAGTTAAGTGACTTGCTCAGGGTCATACAGTCTGCAAGTGGAAGCCTGTGTGATTCAAACTCAGGTCTGGTCTGCTGGATGTCACCAAATTTTCAGCTCAGAGTCTTAAACCACTGTGCTATACTACCTCCCAAAGGCATATTTGGAGCAGACAGAGTTAAAGCAGGTGCTTTAAAGTGTGCAGGGAAACACACAGAGGGGGTAAGCAGAGTGTGTCCTTTTAGAAAGTTCTCATAACTAGAAACAATCTGGTCCTCAGCCAGCTCTTTTCACTGCAAAGTGTGTGTGTGTGTGTGTGTGTGTGTGTTTGTGTGTGCGCACGTGCATGTGTGTGAACATTGCTGGATTCCATAGGATTGTTGATAGCCTGCCTGTACAATGAAAATGGCAAGTTACTCCTTCAGGCTAGTGTGAAAGATCAACCAGAAGGGTACCTATGTAAAGAAACTATTGGAAGTTTAGCTTTCAGATTAATTAAGCAATAAGGCATGACAGGGTGTGTGTTGTCGTGTAATAGCGTCACTACTGGGGGGGTGGGTTGAAACGCAGTGACGAGGTGTTTCCTACCAGAGTAACGTATTACGATAACACACACCCTGATACTTATGCTATTATACAATGGCTTATTTGTTAATTAAAAGAAAAAAAAAAAATACTTTTTATGCATTTTTCTTTGATTTTTGTGGGTGTAGAAATACCTATTAAAAAAAAAGTTCATAATCTCTCTTCCACCACAAGGTGGAGCTGCTGGCAGAATGATCTATCTTGCCGCATTCCCAAAGGTTTTTCTTGGTTTGGTATTGTGTGGTCTTTCATATCAATCTCCCTCTCTGTTTTTTCTGGCCCTTAGGTTTGAATTAGCAGACGTTGGTTAAAGGGAAGAGTGTTTTATAGTTTTTTTTATCTAAATTGAGTCTCTTTGTTTTCATTGTGAGCGAGCTGTTCGGAGCTGTGTAGCGCGACTCTGACATGCACATGCACAGGCTCGATGTGAGGCGAGAAGAAAAGTATGTATTTCTTTCTAAATGTTGGGTTTGTTTGTTTTTTTAAGTTAAAAATGCTGTTGAGCCAAAAGGGTAGATGAGTGCAACTATTCATTACGTGTGCTGTGTGACCGAGAGAGCCAGATGAGGGAGTCACATGTAACGGTAGTTGCGTTTTTTTTTTTTCAAACCACAGGAAGTATTGTCTGACAAGGATTTGAATTGTCCCATAAAGAGGGAGAATGAGGGTTTAGTCTGTTGAGCTGTTTTTTTTTTTTTTTTATGTATTCAGTGGTGAGCAAAGGAGTTGGACTGGAACAAAAAAAAAATGAAAAGCGAGTGAGCATTACTGGAACAGACACCCGCTGACTGTTGAAAGAAGCAGGTACTCAGGTTGCTCGCTCGTTCGTTCATTCAGTGAAGGTATAATTAAAAAAAAATGTTTTGGATTAGCAGTTATGCTGGTACAATTCCACTAACATTGTTGTTTTAGGGGTCGCTGGTGACTGGTGTGTGAGATGATAAAGAGGAGAATTTGATGGGGAAAGACTTGAGGATCATAGTAGATAGTCTAGATGGGGCATACTGATTTTTTAAATTTACTTTGCATTCATGTTGCTGCTGGACCTTCATACAGTGATGTTATAGTCAGATATCATCACTGTCGAAGATGAGCAACAACCAATCAGAGTGCAGGAAATTTTCTTGCCATTGTATAATACTGTATATCAACCAGTTAGTGTGCCAGCACTTTGTATAGCAAAATAAGAGACATCAATCATTTAGGCCACTGTCTATTGTCACATGAGCCTGGAAAAAGTACTGTAAGTGGTGGAAGTTTCCATTCAAATTATAGTAACATAATCAGCCAGATTTTGCAAAACTGAACCTAGGTCCCCTGGTTTTGCAGCAAGTCTCAGCCTTACTAGAAAGACAATTTGCAGCAGAGTTGTGGTACTATTTTTTAATTCTACCACAATTCACAACAGTTGCCCAACCTGACATTGTTGCGAACTTCATGTAAATTTAAGCAAGATTTATAAAGGAAATAATTCAAATAAAACTGGAGAGATTTGCCAGATAACAGGCAAATTCACCAGAAAATTAGAAACCACTCACCAGAAAGTTTGAGAACTTCCCCTGAAATAAGAACATTGTCAGAATATGTCATAAGTGAGAGTTGCTACACATCTGATGAAATATGCCTTATAACTAGTGAAATTCACTTAAAAAACTACTGAAAATCACATTTTCAGATAACAGGAAGGAAGAGTGGGTTGAAAGCACCTGGTACTGCCACACCGCCCAGATGGGTTGTAATATACACAAACAAAGCAAAGCGCAACTCTTACATACCAGTACAAAAACACTGAAAAAGCAGCAGAAGGAAAGCAGAGTCTGGTTATCTGGACTGCATACTCCAACATGTGGAAGAAGTAAAAGTAACCCACTGAACGCTGGGATTGTGCAGCCCAGCTGGTACAGCTCTTCTCTGCCAATCTATTGATTTTATTTTTAGTAAAATCATATTCTACTGGCAATCAAATGTGTTGCATTGTTTTAAATGTGTGAAAATCCTCTGTGACTGCTTTTCGTGAATCATGTTAGAATAGCAAAAGCTTGTGGATTATATAATGGGAAGAAATTCATGATGCTAAAAGAGAGTAGGAACTATGATAATGCCTTTTTTTCAAATCTCATCTAAAAATCTAATCTTTGCCCTGATGCACAGAACTGGAACCTTGGCTCTATGAAAAGTGGTAGACTTAGGGAGAAGTACAGAGGAGTACATACAGTATGCCTAATTCTCTATAATTACTATCATTTGTATGTTGCTGTAAAATGTTTATAGTTTGCATGCTATATCAGACCCACTCTTACCTCATCTCAGCCTGGTGTTAGACCCCCTGTCACCCCCACCTGATATACTGATGCATGCATACTCTACTCCCACATGTGCTCCCACCACCAGTGATAACCCTGGTAGCAATATACTGCAAAACACTGTCAAATAATTTTTGCTGTTTTTGCTGACCCCACTAAGTAGCGTGAAAATAAATTTGCAGTAATTAGCGCTATTAGCATTTTTCCCATTAATTATGGTATATGCGGTGATAATGACTTAGAGCTAAATTAAATGTACACAATTATGGTTGCGCTAAAATTACTTTGCATGAAAATATCTAGTTTTGCAAGATCTGTTTATATGCGTAGTTCTGGCATCTCGTACCATCATAAGAGTGTCTTCTTAAGTTCTTTGGGTGACAAAACTGCAAAGAGGAGCTCAGCTAATTATATTGGTGTCTCCGCTGTCTGACATTTTTCTGACTGTTGCTGACTGGCAATGTTTGCACTGTGTGACAGGCGCAGTAGTACTGTGTTCATGCTGTTCGGACTGGTTTAAACTGTCCAGGTCCAACTCTCTGAGAGATCAGGGGTGGAATCCAAGTCAGGCCACCAAGAGATCACAAGTACACTGGCATTTGTTCCCATTCAGATCCACCCCCTCACTTCAGGTTGGCAAGCACCATCTAGGTCAAATTCCTGGGGATCCAGAACTGCACACGAAGCACATCACAGGTGCCATACCCATCCCTAGTTTGTGCTGCAGATTACAACAATTATGGTGAGGGGCTCCCATCTTGCATCAAGCCACAGGGCGTTATGGATGTTGCAATAAAGTGAGAATACCAGCTTCAAATTACTGCCAAATAAAATGATGGTACTCCCTTCCTGACTCTGGATCATAACTGTATACCTGTCACATGATATCACACATAACCACCATCAGACTGGAGTTCAAGGCCAAAAACAAAAATAACACACTCATACACAGCCCTAACTTGCTACTGTACCTCTGGATGGCCTTAGTCACTGTGTAGTTGGTAGGATCAAGTTTGGCGGCCTTTTAGCATGCTAGTTGTTTCTCTGAGTTCTTCCCTGATTCATCTATGTTCTATTACTATCCACGTGCATACTATCAACATCCAAAAAGAATCGGGAAAGAAACATGTCTGAAGAATATTTTGTGTAACAACCCCCCCCCCACACCAGTAGGGGGGGTTGTTCACCAGAATTAGCCTGCGGGAATTGATGCTCTTACATCATTACCCCAATGGTATAGAAGGGGGAAAGAACTATAGATCACAAAAGATAAGGTGCCCTCATGGTGTGAGGAGTATCTGACTGATCACATATCTGGAATGTGTAGTATGGTAGGGGCTGCATGCCCATTGGCTCACGCTGTGAACCAATGGGCGTGCAATACGAAATGTCAGTTGCGCAGGGGCAGCAGGCGAGGGGTGCTGGGCGGTGGGGCTCAGTGGGCAGGTGGGGGTACCACTAGACCACCAGGGATATTGAAGGTTTTCCTTTTTACACATGCCCGAGATCAGGCAGTCAGCAGTCCACTGGACCACCAGGGATATTGGATGAGTTTATATTTACAGATGCCTGCGATCGGGCACATAGCAGTCTACTGGACCACCAGGGATATTGGACGAGTTTTTTTTTTTATACAGAAGCACGTGATGGGCCATGGGGGGGCGCCGCCAGGTGCAGCCAGAACTCTGGTGGTCACCCACAGGTGGCAGCTGCCGTGTTGTGCCCAGCAATGCGGCAGCTCACCTGCGGGTGGCCATCAGTTGTTCCTTTTTTGGCGTATCTTTTGCTGGCACAGGTAGGTTGCGATGGGCTCTGCACATCCCGGCTGAATATCGGGCTGTGCAGGTTATGCATGGGCACACACCCCCACCTGTGCCTGCATACATTACTGATGCGCTCCGGCGCATCAGGATTTGTGCCGCACACTTTTCCCTTTTGAATATCGCGCCAGGGCACATCAGTGGGTTGCACATGGTGCAACACTGTTGCGCCATGCACAACCCTTTTGAATATCTGGGCCAACATGTACATAGCTAGATATATATCAATGTGTGCCTAAATGGACTGTTGTTTTTACTGCTATTTAGCTTGCTTTATTATATATCGCCATGTTTTGCCTTAATGCCTGTACATATGTGTATTGTACCTGACCTTGTGTGATGCAGGTCCACCTTGTAAATGAGCTTGCTCAATGGTGTACGCCTGGATAAATAAAGATTTGATTGATTGATTGATTGATTGATTGACCTCACTGTTTACAATGCCCTCAGCTGGCAGGCCCATGGGGTGCCAGGTGGGGGCAGACTGGGACATCTTTAACAGGGGTGCCAGTCTGGGAGCAGCAAGCATGGCCAGCTGGAAGGTTGGTAGTGCCAAGATGCCTTTGGGGATCATGGGTGCTATCTAGGGTACCTTAAAAGGCACACAACAGCTGGAAGAACTGGTGCTCAGATTTCAGCTTTGGTGGTGGCTGGCTGCAGGATGCATACCAAGGGAACAGGAGGAACTGAGTAGAGTGGGTGCCTGCTGCACAGCATGGGCAGGAGCTGGGTGCCAGCTGCTTTTGGGGTACAGAGAGTGGCAGATATCCAGGACATAGCAAGGCTTCAAGGGCAG
The DNA here is from genome assembly GCA_016271365.2 of Neoceratodus forsteri. Classification (NCBI taxonomy): domain Eukaryota; kingdom Metazoa; phylum Chordata; order Ceratodontiformes; family Ceratodontidae; genus Neoceratodus; species Neoceratodus forsteri. The sequence continues at coordinate 1,738,503,183 of CM028129.1, forward strand.
CATGTGTACGGTGAGAAAAAACCCTGGTGGCTACCAGAGATGGATGTCAGACACTGGAGGCAGATCCCAAGCCACTGGGGGAATCAGTGGGTCATGTTTTAGGTGTTGCCCAGAGAGCAGAGTAGTAGGGGACCTCTGGGAGGGTGCAGGACCCATAGGAATGGTTCTGCTCAGGAGAGAGATCACCCAGCAACCCTGGAGCCTGTAGCAGATTCCCTCAAAGACATTGAAGGGGATCCTGGTGGGGGAACACTATGGAGACTGACCCTTGCAGAGTCATTGCACCTGAATACAGCAGGTGAAATATGCTGAGATTTAAAGCAGCAATAAAAGGTAGGAGATCTATCTCCAGGACAGAAGGAAAGAAGCAACCAAATCCCTTGTAGAGCGATGCCCAATGTCTGACTACCAAAGAGAGATCCAAGAAGGCAGATTGGAAGTTTAATAATAATAATAAACTTTATTTTTAAGTGCCTTTTCAATTTATCAAGGCATTGTACAAAAATCAGAACACATAGTCATATAAAACACAGACAACAGTTAACCAAAATAACAATCCAAGCAACTATATATCACTGAAAAGCCTGATGGTACAGAAAGGTTTTAAGCACCTGTTTAAATCCTCCCATAGTCATGTACTCCCGAAGTTGGCAGGGTAGAGAATTCCACAGGGTAGGGACCACAAACATAAATGCACGGGCCCCAGAAGATTTCAAAGTCACCCACGGAATCTCCAGCAACTCCTCATTAGCTGAGCGGAGCTATCGCACAGGGCAGTAGCAAACAAGAAGCTCTTTCAAGTAATCAGGACTAAGTCCATGTGAGGCTTTATAAGTCAGTAAACCAGCTTTAAAGGTGATCCGCCACTGAATCAGCAGCCAGTGCAGATCGCTCAGCACCCGGGTGATATGCCAGGAATGAGACGTCCCCGTCAGTAATTGTGTTGCAGTATTCTGCACTAGCTACAAGTGACAGATATCAACCCCAGGAAGCCCTAGGTATAGGGAGTTGCAGTAGTCAAGGCGCGAGGTCACAAAAGCGTGGACCAATGTAGGCAGATTCCCAGACGGAACAAGGTGCTTGATCCTGGCGATGTTCCTAAGATGGTAAAAGGCAGACTTGATGACTGCAGACACCTGAGATCGAAGGGTCAGCCCATCATCAAGCACCACCCCCAGGTCTCGCACCCATTCAGAGGTAAGAATCTGGGAACCTCCCAGATAAAGTCTAGAGGGTTGACCAGCCCTCAGCCCCTCTATCCAGCAACCTGGGTCCACAACCATCACCTCAGTCTTTCCTGCATTAACTTTAGCCAGCTTGAATTCATCCAATTCTGGATTTCAGCGAGGCAGTTGTTAAATACTGAGAAAGCACTATCCTGGTTGGGTGCAAAAGACAGGTAGAGCTGGGTATCATCAGCATAGCAGTGAAACCTCAGCCCATACCATCTTACAATGTCTCTGAGGGGCAGCATATACACTGCAAACAACATGGGGGATAGTACCAAGCCCTGAGGAACCCCACATGGCAGAGGGAGTGAGTCTGAAGAAAAAATTCCAGACACAACTCTCTGCATTCTGCCAATGAGGAAAGATGTAAACCACCTGAGGACTATACATGTCAGGCCACAGATGACCCTCAGGCACTCAAGCAGCACGCCATGGTCCACAGTGTCAAAAGCTGAAGAGAGATCAAGGAGCACCAGAATGGAACGGTCTCTCTGATCTCTCGCCATCAGGAGATCATTCAGCACCCAAACCAGAGCAGTCTCGGTGCTATGCTTCTTTTGAAAACCAGACTGGAGAGGTTCATAGATATTATGGATGGTCAGGTGGTTCTCCAGCTGTACCACCACTACTTTCTAAATAACCTTCCCATAAAAGGAAGGTTCGAGATTGGTCTGTAGTTAGCTAGGACATCCTGGTCCAAGGAAGCTTTCTTCAAGAGAGGTGTTACCACCGCCTCCTTCAGGGAGCTTGGAAACTCACCTGAGTCTAAGGAGCACTGGACTATCTAAGCCAGGACCGGGCCGATAGTATCACAACAACCCATAATCAGGGAAGTTGGGCCCAGGTCCAAACTACAACACATTTGCCAGAACGAGATTCAATGGGCCCTTGCTTAGATCAGGACATTAGGAGGGTCGGTGGGTTGCTGGCAAGAGAAGTGACAACTATTAGTTGTATCATGGCAGAGTTTCAGGAGTGCCCCAAAATCCTCTAAGCCTCTAAAAGCAGCAACTTAAACATTTCAGTGCAAGGGCGCTCCTGGTGAGCGAAGATACCCCCCAGATGTGGGAGTTTCCTTGAGCCTTGCCCATCCCCATTCCAAGGCAATAATACAGGACAGTGAGCATTGGGCGAGGGGGTTGCTTGGTAACTTCCCACAGCCAAACTAACTCAGACCTTAACGAGTCTGTACACTCCCCTACTGCTGACCATTATAGCCTGACAGAAACTAATAGTAATGCTTAAGAGACCGTATCGACTAAAACAAACTGAAAAAAGACTTTACATTTACAACTGTATTTTACTTTGGTATTCTCTTGGGTTTTTAATTTTTCCATTACTGATCAAGTAAATATTTCACAACAACTATTATTTAGCTGTTGTATCTATCTATATGTTTCAAAATCATTTGCTTCAGTGTGACAAACTTCAGGATTGCTCTGTTTGCAGGCGCCTGATGGCCCAGCAACAGTACGTCATGCTGCCCTGTAGACAACCTGTGTTTGGAAGCAGATGTCACTTGACATGTCAGTGGCAGGCCAGGATGTAGGCAGGCGGTGAAAGACAGTGTGCATCCGCCAGGGAGGGCTGACAGCAAGTCATGGCACAACAGTGACGCCTGCAGGTGGGCCAGAGAGATTGTTCTTCAGGCAGGGGTTCACAGAGCATGTTAGGCTGTATGCCAGTGCTCACAGCAGGGGGAGGAGGGATGACTTAAGGGGCGAAAACCAGGGTGAAACCCCCTGCCTTTTGCGTGATGGCTCACAGAGTCTGGTCAGGGTATATCCCTGAAAACAGGCTATATCTCTTGTTAGAAAGTATGGGTTGGGGAGAAAAAAGGTAGATTGATAAAAAAATAATTGATCTGTTTGGTGACCATCCCAGTGATGCGACACCAATGTGCCACCCTGCCATCTGGCAGATCAATGGTTAATGTGATCCCTCGACTCATACTCACTGAGGCTGCCTGTGAACTTTTCACAGAAATGCACACTTCATGACTTTTTTTTGGCAAAGTAATCATAGCATGACTTTCTTTCTTGATGTGCACACTCTGCAAGGCTGGCTACTATCGTGAATCACTGAAATTTGCAGTACATTTTCACAACTTTGTGCATCTCTACTGGCAAAAACGTAGGGGAGTATCTGCATTCTAAATATACAGGGCTGGTGTGCTGCCTGTTACTATGACCTACCCAAATGCACGGCGCAGCGTGCTTTGGTTATTGATCTTTTTAAACTTGAAAGTGGTTACAATGTATCAGCGGGCAAGCAGTGGTTCTCAGGACTGTTCGACTCCCCTGAGCTGGCTGACAGCTGGTTGCCAAAGCCCAATAAAACACATTTCAGAAGGAAACACTTAAAAAGATGATGCAGTGACATTGCACAATGAGCATAGTTTCTACCAGGTAAAAAATTGTTAAGCAGTTTTAGATAAAGACTCTTACCCTTTTCCAACAGATTGAAATTCTCAAACCACTTTGATTTTATCAGTAGTTCATCGAACCATGACAAACTGCTTTAAAACGTGCTCTCACACACGCACGCGCGCGCACACACACACACACAAACACACATTAAAATTACTGCTGATCTTGTGACATGAAACTGTAAGTCAATTTCAGTCTGCTGGAAAAATGTTTTCCTATTCACATGTTATTATTCCATGAGTGAGAGCTCTAAATGATTGATCTGATGTAAACTCTGCAGAACTGCACTCTGGGCTTCTGTTTACAATGTAAATTACTTTTTTTAGCACTTACACCAGGCGTGCATTCCCAATCAATGCTGCTGCTGCTGGGTGCATGCTTTGAACAGATGTGAATTAATGTAAGGAACTGACAAAGGTGTATCTTTTGAGTCGATATGCTGGGAAATGAGGTGGCTTTTGTGCAGACATTTAGTGCATGAGCGAGCCCTACTGGTCCACGTACTGCAGTACTAAATTACAGTGTGATTCTTACACTAGCGTCAGGCCCATGAGGCAGTGATGTCCAGTGGTTGAAGTAGGAACTGCGAACTGTGAAATCCTAATTCAATTCCAATCCCAACAGAACAAATGACTCACCGATGTGACTTTAAACAAGTTGCATACTGTAGTCTCTCTGTCGTCTGTGATGGGTAAATCAGCTGTGTTCAGGTATTTATTTTAGTTTCTTTAGTAAGATAGCCCAGCCCAGATGCCACATCTCGTTTTCTTTGGGATCTTGTTTCTACCTATTTCCCTAGCTTTGTTATCTGTGGAAAAGAAAAACACACACACACAGCAGACCCTGAAGTCAAAAAAATGCAAAAGTGACACTGGCACAAGAAAGAAAAGGAGTCACACAGGTGAGGATTGCAAGATCTTACAAGGTTCTTGAGATCAGGATATAAATCAGAACCAGTTTGTCCACCTCTAGTAGAAACTATAGTGTACTGGCAATATGGTGCTGAATCTCAGGCAAACTATCCCAGGTAAATAGCTGACAGTATAGCCTAGAGGTTAGAGTAATGAGCTGTGACTCAGCTTGGTACCTGCAGACCTGGGTTTGATTCTCATAGCCTCCACTTGCATGCTGTGTGACTCTGAGCAAGTCACTTAACCAGCCCAAAGCTCCTGGGCTGCCCCTGAAAACAGGCACTTGTGCCTAATGGGCCTTACCAGGTTAACAAAAGAATAAATAAAAAAAAAAAAAAAATCATCATTATTCACTAAATTAGTGATCCATTGGCACTGGTATATTAAAGCAACGCTAAAGGGAGTTAAGTGCTAGAAAGAATAGGTCTTTCCTGAAGTAAAGTATTCTCACAGTAAATTGATCGCAGATCTGTTTCGGTGATAAACTGATCCCAGAACAGTGTTTAAAGGAGTAATCCATTTGGTGTGTTGATGACAAGACCTCCCCAATGCAATGCCAGTTTTATCTTTCTCCCCACCGCAGTCTTTAGTTTCTTTTATAAATTAATAACACCTCCCTCCATTGCCACAATAAGTCACCTCCAACCTTGTTACAGAGCAGCTACTTTCTCTGGATGATCATCGAGTGAAGCCATGAAGGCTTACAGCATCCCACCCACACCCTCACTGCTACATATGATGGCCCGGTTAGCCCCAAAATGCTGCCATATACCGTATGTTGTGCAGGAAGGTAAATGTTCTGCACAGGCTGCAGATTGTCCCCTGACAATGCCTCATGGCAAGGCAAAGCATTACAGTATTGTGGTAGGCACCGAGATCTCTTTGTTTTTTGTTTCAAATAAATGCGGTCAACTTAATTTTGAAATTTATTTTCTCCATGTGCTGCTCAATTTATGCTTTAAGACTGCCTGAATCTGAGGAACTGGAAGCACCCAGCTACTTGTGAGCACAGCTTCAGCCAGTGTCTTTCTCTTGTGTAACCTGCAGGGTGTGTACAGGTTTGTGCACTTTAGGTATTTTTTAGTCCCATAATTAAATGGTTAATTTTCTCTCTGCTACACCGGCACGAGCTCTGCAGGTTGGAGGTCATCACTGATGCACTGAGGTATAAATTTGGCACTTTGGCACCAAAAAGGGAGCGCCTGGGAGAGACCGTATAGTGAGTAGGGGTCCAGGAGGAGTGTGAGGCCAATTGCCTGCTGTCAGCAAGTCCAGTGGTTTACCGTGGAGTTGGGGAGGTTGAGTAGTATGGTGAGTGACATGGTGGCAGCCGTTAGCCTGGTCCATGGGTTGACCCATGTCATGTTCCTCCATAAGGTCCCCTCCAGTACTGCAAAAGTGATCCATGGCTGGTGAAGAGGAGATTTCGGGAGCTGAGAGTTTGAGCCATGGGACAAGGTGCAGCCTGCACAGAGAAAGAGAGAACCACGGGGAGAATTTGGAGCCTAAATGAAAGAGGGAGAGTGATAGCCCCGGAGTCAAGATGCCAACCCAGTTGTGGCAGCTCCAGTGGTACCATGGAGACATTTGCCCTTGAATCTGAAGGGTAAAGTCGCTCATCAGGTCCCAGGTTCAGAGACTGAGAGTATTTAAAGAAAGAGAGAGCGAGACAGCACTGAAGTTCCGAGATGCCAACCCGGTTTCTGGCAGCTGCGGTGGGGCATCCACCCTATTCCATTCAGGGGAGTCACCTGCCATGGCCTAGATTTTGGACTAAAGTGTAGGGAAGGAGCACTATCCTCATTTCTAGGGCCTGAACTAGAGCCCAGTGTTTGGATCAGCATGAAAATGAGCCATGGAGATGAGAGAGGGGGAGGAAATTAAGTTCTGCCTGCTGCCTAAAATGTAAAGGCCATTTCAGCCCTGATTAAGAGCTGCCAAACTGTAAGTGGCTATATTAGCCTAAAGAGAAATCACCCAGAGTTAGTGGGGCCCTAGCAGCCACAAGGAACACTAACAAATTTCAATGTCCCCCATGGGCAGGACTGCAAATTAAATGTTCAAGTGTGTGTTTCTTCCATGGAGTGCTTTGTTCATCAAGTAAATTCAATCCCCTGTTGTTTTACTTCTGCTTGAATGTCACTCATTTTATTGAACTGTTTTTGGCTCCTAACCCAGATTTATTGCAGCCCACCACCAGAAGAATCCTGTGACCCACCCAGTTGGCCTCCAATCAGCGCCAGCCATTCCTGGTAAGGAAAAAATGGTGGTTTCTGCTGTGGGTGCCCCCTTCCCACCTATTTACCACCTCTAGACACCAGGGAGGGGGGCTTACACTTGTACATGTTTTTTACCTTCCCTCTATGCACAAACAGCATCAGGCAGCTGACTAACCAATATGCATTTAAGCAGAGGTCTATGGAAGCTGCAGGCGGTAGTCAGAGGTGGAGATGACAACCTGGGAGAACCCAAAGAAATCTGGCAAAATGTTTGCTGGAAATGCAGAGATGACCGGAGGGTGGGCGGGGTTATGAAGCTGCAATCTGGACCCCTGCAGCCGCAATGACAGGACATATATTTGCAATTATAAAAGCAAAGCTGATGGATGAGATAGTAAAATGGCAGAAAGTCCCCCCACCACAAAAAAAGTATCCATCACATTGTGCAGTTTCTGCAGCAGTGTGGGTAGCTGATATAAACTGAGAATCATGGGGGCTCTACGCCATGCAGAGAAGCATGCACGCACATTCCACTACACCTTGTAAAGGGGCAGTATGAAACAAACTTAGAACACACCTCCAGAGATATAGTACCGCATAAATAAATTTAGTGAAAGTGCTGTATACATACGAATCTCAGAGACAGTACAATCAATCATGTCTTTCATAATCTTTTATAAAGGGTGGACACAGAGGAACTGGACAACTATAGGCCTGTCAGCCTTACCTCCATAGTAGGTAAGCTGATGGAGACTATAGTGAAGGAACGTTTGGTGGTCTATCTGGAGGAACAGAAACTCCAGGATGAAAAACAGTATGGTTTTTTGTAAGGGAAGTGAGTCAGACATGCCTGATAATGTGCTTTGATTAAGTAATCAGGACAATGGACAAGGGGCAGGCAGTAGATCTGCTTCACATCAAGTTTAGTAAAGCCTTTGGTTCAGTGCCTCGCAGGAGCGCTGCCGAAGAAGCTGAAGGATCTGGGAGTTGATCAGGGTTTTGTTAAGTGGGTTGGAAACTGGTTAAAAGGAAGAAAACAAAGAGTAGTTGTAAATGGGGCTAAATCTGGAGATAAAGAGGTCACAAGTAGAGTATCACAGGCATCAGTCCTGGCACCAGTTCTGTTTAATATGTATGTTTGTGACATTGGAGTGGGTATACAAAGAAAACTGTTTCTATTCACGGATGACACAAAGCTGTGTGTAACCCCCTTGTAAATGGGGGTTCGTGAACACTTTCTTGGTGCTTGTTTTATGCTCCATGCCTGGTCAGTAATCAGCATAAATGCCGTTTAAATGGGGAACAGTTGAGCGCTCCTAAAAGCCTCCAGCTGTCACTCTAAGGGCTGCCTGTTGCAGCCGTAAGTAACTAAAATGGAGGGGGACTGTGTGTTTGTATACCCGAGTCCCGCCCGGGACACTGAAAAAATTAACTCCGGTCTGCCATCGCTAGTGGTGCAGAGGGAGTTCTGATAAGGAGATGTATTGTTGCTGGAAATAACGTACAATAATACTGATAATGTTGTTGTTCTAACCTGCCTTTCTTTGCAGTATGGACTGTTTCAATTGTCTCCTCCATTTTGTTCCAGAACTGCTGAATTGGACCAATCAGTACCTCGGGACCCCACAGAGTCGACTGACCAATAGAGGAACTGTTTGTATTTGGGAAAGGTATTATGGGCTATGGCGCTTTTTTCGCACCACTGAGAGCTGGAGGAAGAGACTGGCAGGTTCAGCCAGCCAATGGAAGCGGGTAGCGCCTGAACTGAAAGAAGAGCCCCTTGCTGCTGGGGGGCAGATGCGTTGTGGCTTAGGAGAGGAGAGGAGCTCTGTGTTTCTGCGCTGGAGTGGTGTTCACACGGGAAGCGCGTGAAGGCCTGCGACAGCCGTTTTTCTGCCTTGTGAAAGATTCGGACGAAATCCGCTGGCATGCGGTTGGAGGAGGCTGGTGCCAGCCCAGCTACCTACCAGGCTCAACCTGAGAGGACTGGAGAGAATTGCTGAAGTGTGCTCGGTCCATCCATGATGTTGAAGCTGCAGTTTGTTGCCTGAGTTTCTGCAAGTGGGTAAACGTCTGAAAGCTGCTGCCTGGTATGGTACCCCTCTGTTGTTGACCATATAAATGTGTGAGAAGGCTGGTGAAGTTCAGGCTCCATCCTGGTAGCGTTGAAGGAATCGTTATTTGCTGGGGTTGTGAGTACTGATTCAGGGTAGCTCCCTGCAGAGTGTTTACACAGTGGTTTCAGTGCATTATTATACTGCTGACTGCCTAATTAACCTTTCCTCCTATTCTGACCTGCTCAGGACTGTAATGTTTATCTGTGTTAAGGGCCCCAACCAGCTGCCACATTTGGACTAGCCATTAGGGCTTGGGTACCCAGGGACAGTAAAGCTTAGGGTTAGGCCTGTGCACAGAGCCCTAGGTAGATCATTATAGTATAAGCTAATTAACCTGATTTTCCCTCCTTTTCCTTGTTATCCCCTTTTAATAAATCAGATTATTGTGTTGCAACTACATCCTGGCTGGTTTGTGCATCCCTGCTGAACTGCTGCGTAGTGACTGTGATATAACTGTACCTTACTTTACAGGGGGTCCCCGGAGTGAGCTGAGAGATACTACCGGGGGTAAGTGTACTGGTGAAAAGAATTGTTGGTACCCAGTGTAAGCCACTAGTAGGACAAAAAGAAAAGGGGGGTTGCAGTAACTCAGAGGGCTGTGACCGAGGCGGTCTCGACCATATTAACCCCAACCTCTGGGTGGAGGCACCTGTAAACGGATCTGGGCCCCTCACCCTGTCTTAGTGGAGGCAGGCAGGGGTAGTAGCCCTAAGGGTAGCGCCCCCTAGGGGTTACATGTGTGGAAGGGTAGATCACAAGGAGGGGGTACAGGAACTCCAGAAAGACCTAAACATACTGGAGAAATTGACTAAAGCATGGTAGTTGAGGTTTAACACAAGAAATATGAAGTTATGCACTTAGGTACACAAAATCCTCACACTGAATACTGCATAGAATGAGTTAAACTGACTAGTACATCAGACGAGATGTATTTATGGGGTCATAATTAGTGACTCTTTTAAACAAACAAATCAGCGTAACAACGCATACAGCAAGGCTTCAAGGATGCTGGGTTTCATAGGGAGGGGTTTTGATAGCAGTAGAAGTGAGGTGATTTTGCCACTTTACAGATCCTTTGTGATACTGCATCTCGAGTATTGTGCGCAGTTCTGGAACACTCATGTGAGGAGGGATATCGATAGACTGGAATCTGAGCAGCATAGCGTAACAAAGATGATACAGAGGCAACAGGGTAACTCGGACCTGAATGTGTGTTCACCAGAGACCAGATGAAAGAGGGGAATATGACTGAAATATATGTTTCTTAGGGGCATGACTATATTAAATTTACTTTATTCGTAATCACTGATGTAAACAAGCTGAATTCATTAGCAGACTTTTTACATTCATTGTACTTGTTCTGAAAGGAAATTATCTCTAATACGAGGATAGCTCTATTACAGAAGAAAGGTACACAAAATCTCAGCTTAGACTAGAATCCCAGTCTTTGGGTATATTTGTTTTTTTCTGTTTTTTCTCTTTTTGTTATTTATTATTTATTTCAAGAGTTTCACCAGGAAAGATATTATGAGCTCATAACAGCTTGTTTCCAGAGGTTCCAGCATGTCGCAGTGATAGGAATTCTGTCCACAGCTGTTACAGCGACTGCACAGTGCCAACAGCTAGCATTGTGCCGTCTGGGACAAGTGTTTTTTTGTCCCCTGCTCTATAGATTTCCAACTCTGAGTCAGAGTTGCTTCGGGGAAGGGGCAAGCACCCTGGAGACAGCGGCGTCTATAACACAGCGGACCAGTACAGTGAGCAGCTGATTCTGTTGCTGTACTGGTCTTCATTGTGTTACCATTGCTCTAGCAATAGTATACGGTTTCCAGATGCCTTCATATAAAGCATTTACAATAAATATATAGAGAATACAGCAATACTAAACTGTTTAAATACTATTTACCTAAAGACTGGCAATAAAACCAGAAGTAACATAACTCAGAGGACTATTGATGCATTATGTCTTTAAGAAGGAATTGGTAAATGAGAAACAACATTGTTGATAGTCACTTTACAAATAAATCTTATAACTATCATTTGTCTTGTCATGGAAACTCATTTGTGAAAGAAACTAAAGAAACAACCTCTCTTTCTATGATTCAAGAGGAGATTACAAACAAAAATACTTCAATTAGGAGTGTAGGTAAACAGACCCAAACCCAGAGGTGTCCTGTTTACATTCAGGTGATTTTGCCAAAATTGGCTAAAGAGATTCATTTCTTTAGTTTCCCAGAAATGCTATATACATTGTTTAATATGTAAACTTGTGTATTACCTCATCCTCATACGACACACACAATGTAATAAGAGAATAGGTGTTTAAACCTACTTTGTCATGTAAGTTTTAAGGGTAATAATTTAACAACTGCCTAATACATAGTAAAAGTTTCTTTTTTTATTTATTTATTTATAATATAGCAACATACAGTACCTTCTGTAACTTTTTTAGTGCATTTGTTGTAATGACATGAATTTGTTGATCATAAACTTTTGAACTTTAGGGGCATGAATAAGGCAAACAGTGAGGATATGTCAGTACAAAACAAGGATGCAGCCACTAGAGGCAATGACTGGAGGCTGGCAGGTGATAAATTTAAGAAAAAATTGAGGTGATCTACTTTACAGAGAGAGTGGTGGTTCCTTGGAACAGTCTACCAGCAGAAGTGGTGGGAGCAGCAACCAATATTAGGTTTAAGAATGGTTGGGGCAGGGCAAAGGGACAACTGTGCCAAAAGATGGGTAATAGGGCATTGTGATGGTATGGCACAAGTGAAGGAAAACAACCCCCACTAGGACAATAGGTCAGTGAGATGAGGTGAGGTTATTTTAGTAAGGGCAGACTAGATGGACCTTTCGTCTCTTTCTGCCTTCTGATTCAATGTATCTCTGTAATCAAATGGGTGATCTGTTCAACTAAGTCCTTTAGTTATCGCTGGATGGATTGGATGTAGGGCAGATGTTCACAGTGCATCGAGATCAAACAGCTATCTTGTCTCCTGGCTAGGCCATGAACACACACCACCACCCCGCCGCCCCCCCCCCCCCTGGGGTGACAGTTGTAATTGAAGTTTTCTCAATGAAGGAGGATATATCCTCTTCAAGGATTTGCATTCATAGAAACATAGAATTTGATGGCAGATAAGGACCACTTGGCCCACCTAATGTGCCCATTTCTCTACCTAATGGATAAGCTGCAGATCCTAGTTAACCAACAGCCTACTTCCTCCTACCCCCACTAGAATTGCCTTATGTCTGTCCCATGCATTCTCGAATTCCCACACTGTTTTTGACTCTACGACCTCCTCAGGAAGGCTGTTCCATATATCCACAACCCTCTCTGTGAAGAAATACTTCCTTACATTACCTCTGGGCCGTCCCCTCTATCTTCAAATTGTGCCTCCTTGTTTTGCACATCTCTTTTTCTGAAAGATGCTACCCTCTTGGACTTTGTTGATTCCCTTGAGGCATTTGAAAGTTTCTATCATGTCCCCCCTCTCCCTCCTTTCCTTGAGGCTATACATCTTTAGTTCCTTTAGTCTTTCTTCATATGTTTTCTGATGCAGACCCTGCATCATTTTGGTTGCCCTCCTCTGGACAGCCTCCACCCTGTCTATGTTTTTGCAGAGATGGGGTCTCCAGAACTGTACATAGTACTCCAGATGTGGTCTTACCAACTGTCTGTACAGATGGCCAACAACTTCTTATTTTCTACTGGTGATGCCTCTCCCCATGCATCCCAGTATCCCCCCAGCCCTCCTTACTGCCTTCTCACATTGCTAACCCATCTTTAGGTCATCTGATATGACTACTCCAGGTCCCTTTCCATTTTTGTTGTTGTCAGTATCTCACCCCCCATTGTGTATTCTTCCCCTGGGTTTTTGTTTCCCAGGTGCATTACTTTGCACTTCTTTGCATTGAATCTAAGCTGCCATACATTTGACCATTCCTCCAACCTTGCCAAGTCCCTTTTCATCCTTTCCACCCCACCTTGTGTATCAACTCTGTTGCAGATCTTTGTGTCATCTGCAAAGAGACATACTTTCCCTTCCAGTCCCTCTGCAATGTCACTTATAAAGACATTAAAAAGGACCAGCCCCAGTACTGAACCCTGCGATACCCCACTAGTAACCCTCCTTTCTTCACTGTAGACTCCATTTACTATTACCCGCTGTGTCCTGTTGTCCAACTAGTGTTTTACCCTGGCTACCACCCTGGGACCCACTCCCAGGCTGGCTAATTTGTTTATTAATCTTTTGTGTGGGACTGTGTCAAATGCCTTGCTAAAGTCTAGGTAGGCCATGTCCACAGCCCCTCCCTGGTCTACTGCTTTAGTCACCCAGTCAAAGAAATCAATTAGATTTGTCTGACATGACCTTCCCACTGTGAATCCATGCTGCCTTGGGTCCTGTGCCCCACTGGCCTCTAGGTACTCAACAGTTCTTTCCTTCAGAAGTTATTCCATCATTTTCCCTACCACTGAGGTCAAACTGACAGGTCTGTAGTTTTCTGCCTCTGTCTTGCTCCCACTTGTGTAAAGGGGAATCACATCCGCCCTCCTCCAGTCCTCAGGTACCACACCATCCTCCTATGATTTATTAAAAAGGGTAGTCAGTGGTGTTACTAGTTCTTCCCTTAGTTCTTTTAGAATTCTGGGATGAAGCCCATCAGGCCCCATTGCTTTATCAACCTTCAGTTTTAAGAGTTCTTTCAGAACCCTTTCTTCTGTGAAAGGACTAATATCAACCCCCTTATCCAGAGTGCTTCTATTGACCGGATTAGGTATTTCCCCCTGCTTTTCCTTTGTGAATACTGAGCAGAAGTATTCGTTCAGTATCCCTGCTTTTTTACTGTCGCTCTCTGCCCAACCACCTTCCTCTTTGTTCAGCCTCAGTATCCCTGCTTTAGTCTTTCTTTGCTCCCTAAGGTATCTATAAAAGGTTTTATCCCCCTTCTTTACTGAGTTGGCCATCTTTTCCTCAGTTTGGGCCTTTGCTATTCTGACTGCCTTACCTGCTTCCTTCTGCTTTAACTGGTACAGTTCTCTGTCCTGCTCCTTCTCTGTTTCCTTATACTTCCTGAATGCTATCTTTTTCTCCCTTACCTTCCCCGCCACTTCTTTTGAGAACCATAGTGTTTTTTTCTTTCATTTTGATTTGTTTATTTGCTTCACATAAAGGCTTGTTGCCTCTGTGATGGCGGTTTTGATGTTTCCCCATTGTTGCTCCACCCCACCTTCTTGCCTGTTTGCTAGTGCTTTTCTGAGGCACTCTCCCATTTTGACAAAATCAGCCCTCCTGAAGTCCAGTACCTTCACTTTTGTGTGACTTGACTCTACAGTTAAGTTTATCATGAACCACACTGTTTGGTGGTCACTTGTTCCCAGATGAATACCCACTTCAAGATCAGAGATCCTCTCTCCATCCCCATTTGAGAGTACCAGGTCTAAGATTGCTTTCTCCCGAGTGGGTTCCAAAACTAGCTGTCTGAGGCATGTCCCCTGTAGAGCATCGAGAATGGCACTGCTCTTGGATGTGGCTGTAGCAAAGGTGCTTCAGCCAAGATCTGGCATATTCAGGTCCCCCATCAGCAATATCTCCCCTTTCTCTGCCATCCCAAGGATGTCTTCTATCATTTCCTTATCTATTTCCTCCCCCTGAGATGGGGGTCTGTATACAACCCCTGTGCAGATTGTGGAGCCATTTCCAGTCTCCAGGGTGACCCACAGTGCCTCCTCTCCTCCCTGTTTACCCTTGAGTTCTGTTGCTTTGATCCCTTCCCTTACATAGAGAGCTACTCCTCCTCCTCCTCCTCCTCTTCTTCCCTCCCTGTCCCTCCTGTGGATTATGTACCCATGTATGTTGACATCCCAGTCATGGTTCTCTGTGTACCATGTTTCTGTGACTGCCACAATATCCAGGCATCCCTCTTCCATCAAGGCCACCATTTCAGGGAGCTTTTTACCTAGACTACGGGCATTGGTACTCATTACCCTCCATTTTGTTTTGGCTTTATTTCTTTTTGCCCCATCCCTGTCCCTACTGCCTTTGTCTTTTTCTCCATTTACCCCTGCCCTTCTCCCTATCGACTGCTCTATCTTGGTGTTTACCTCACTAATTACCCTGATTTGGGAGGGGCTAGGATTTTCCTTCTCCTCTTCAGTGCCTCCCCCTTGGCTAGTTTAAATGCTTGCCATTGAAGCATTTAAACCTATCACCTAGGATCCTGATTCCCCTCCAGGATAGATGCAGACCATTGTGCCTGTATAGGCCTGCATCCCTCCAGGTGTAGCCCCAGTCCCCAATGAAGCCAAATCCCTGAGCTCTGCACCAGCTTTTCAACCAGTCATTGAATCCCATGGTGCGGAGTACCCTAGCATCATTCATGCCATAGACAGCTAGCACTTCCGAGAAAGTTACCGTGTGTGCTACTTGTCTAAGGCCCCTCCCCAACTCCACAAACTCCTGTTGCACTGCTCTGATCCCATTCTCAGCAAGGTCATTCGTCTGTAGATGGATAATGACATCCAGCTCCCTCCCCCTTGCCGCTGCTCCCATGATCCTGAGGATTCATTTCCTGTCCCTCCAAGCCTTGGCGCTGGGCAGGCACCTTACCTCCCTTTCCCCTCCCTTCCCCAGTTCTACCCCCTAACAATTGAGTCCCCCACCAGGAGTTGTTTCCTTCCCCTGTGGGGTCCTGGACACCCTCCTGTGGGTCTCCATTGTGGGGTTCCCAGCATCTTCCTTGGTCTCCACTGCAGGTGCCTCCATAGAGGAACCATGCTTTGCCAGAGTGGTGAATGAATTGTGGAGAGGCACAACTGGAGGGATGTGCCTCTGTTCCACCACCCTCACCCTCCCTGAGCCCACTGTGGTCCAACCACTCCTCTTTCTTGGCAACCTCTGAGGTAGTGGTGGTGGCTTTGGTGGTCCCTCGGTGGGAGAGCAGGTTTCCTGAATCCTTGCCAGATCAGCATGGAGATGAACAACCTCCTCCCTCAGACCAGAGAGGTGCCTACAAATAGGGCAGCAATGCAGTCTCCAGAATGTCTCCCAGAAGACTGCTGCTCCACAGCCAGTGCATTGCACCACTCCCCACATGTCTGGGTCCCTTCCAGTTAGATATGCTATTTTGTTTTTTGTTCTTGTTTTAGTGTGTACAAGTTTGTGAGTGTCTCTACCCCTTGTTCAGTGTGCTGTGCCTTTAAGTATATGAACAGGTGTATGTTGTTAGCAGTTTTGGGGAAGTGATGTCAGAGCCCCTGCTATAAAGGAAGTTATGCACTTGGGGTGGGTGGGTGAGGGAAGGGTGGGTGGGAGTAAACCTATGCCATCCAGAAACAATCACCTACAACTCTTACTCTCCACCCCAGGGAGTGCCTTCCTTCCTTTCAGACAGCTAGATCACAAAGGCTACATAACAGGTCTAGTCACAACTGACTGCAAATATCTCCCAGCTAGAGTTCCTCCCTGGCAAATTAAAGTTAAAACTAAGAAAAGTCCACCCCAAAAACAGAATCAATACGAGTTACTTACACGGGTCCAAAAAGTAATAATTCAGTTCAGTGTAGTCTAGAAAATAACCTCCTTGATTCAAGGAAGCTGTGGCTGCTTTCTCACTCTCCCTGCCTCAGTCTCAGCAGACTTATAGTATTTCATGGTACTTTCTGAATTCTTCATCAGTACTCAATATATATTGTTTTACTAGACTCTCCCACCACCACCACTGATTGGATTTGTGATACAAACATGGCTCTGGCTCTATTGTTAACTGCCATGCCAGCCATTTCCCTCCTCTAGCCCCTTCAAAGTAAGCTCCTGCTTGTGCTAGTAGGATTTGACCCTTAAAATGTTTGTATTTAAAACATATTCAGTGCGAGCTTTTGCTGGTGCCCTAAAAGCTGTCTGCATAGGGTTAGCATTATGCGGTGTCTCATATTCCACAATTTGCTTTTCAAACTCCCCCAGCTTACATTTCCTGTCTTTATTCCTGTGGTGCTCATACATGATCTCCCCCAAGCACCTCCCACCAGGTGGTGTCAGTCGTGTCAGCCTTCCTATTATTATGCAGGAACTCCTTGATCACTTTACCCATTTGGTCACTGAATACGCTTTCCTTCAACAAATTAATTTCTCCCTTTATGGTCTCTTGGCTCCCTGCACATCAGCTCCCCCTCCCTTGAAGATCACGGGCGTGTAATCTGACATCAATATATTCCTGACTGAAGCCTCCTCCCCCTCCTTGAAAGTTGCCTTGACTGATCAGAACCATGACTATATGCACATATGAGTTGTATGCCTGGGAATAAAAGGTGTAATGCACACAGCAGGGTTGAGGAACCTCCACACATCCAATAGTCTGTGGTCCACTATTAGAGCCCTCATTGAGTTAGCTCTTTTGAATTCCTGGTGGAACAGTCCACTATGCTTTCTATGGCACAGTTAGCATCTTCCTCAAACAGAGTCCAGGGTGTAGTAAGGGAAAATAGGGCAGACTAGATGGGTCTACAAGTTCTTTTCTGCTGATACACTCTATATTTCCCCCCAAGATCCATTCTCATGAAAACTGTGACATGTCCAGGGAGAGCTTGGTATAGAATTCAACAGTATCATAATTAGGGCCATAAAATGAGCCTCTGGAATACTCTTTACCATTATTAAGGCAGATCTGTAACGGTGCATATCTGCCAGCGGGATCATCAACTGCTTTTCAAAACTGATGCCTGCACATTTGATCACACACAGATCGCTGTCCCTCTCACTTTGGAGTTAAATGTGGCATCCATCCAGAAGCAGTTGATATGAAATCCTATATGAAATTCTTTTAATTTAAGGTTCTGCGCTATCTTATTCACTTTAAATTATATGTGTATTTTTATCTGTACACTGTGATATTTGCACTATCTCTTTAAGATGGTTACAGTATTTGAGGACTTTCAGTCTGTTGAACATACCTGCCTGAAGAAGTGCACATGGGTGAAACCAGTTGGAGTCATTGTAAGCGTTGTCTGTTCCTTCTAGTAATGCAAGACTTTGTAGTGTTTTCTACTTCTTTGCCCTACACTGGAATAAACAAGAATAGGTAAGCACAGTGTTTGGTCTCTGTGCTAGTTGTCTTTGATGACTGCCCACTGACATTCCAGGACAGAACTTTAATGAGCTAAGCCGGTAGCCTGTGATGTGGGCGGCTGTACTACGGCAGCATCTGAAATGGCAACGTGTTATGGGTAAAAGCCCGAATGGCGATGGGGAGGGTAGGGTGACTGGATGTGGTGGGTGGGCGAATCTGGTGACAGGATGTTGCTTTATGTACACGCGTGCGGGTGGGGAGTGAGCACAGTGAGCGTGGACTGGGAGGGGCGGAGAGGATGTAGGGGGCGGTGCTGTGGTGGGTTGCCGAGCTGTGCCGTGGCATCAGGGGTTGGCCTGCAGTTGCAGTGGGTGAGGTACTGGGTTCAGGTCCAGGTGCTGGTGCAATTTTATTGCACCCAGCCTGAAACTTTATTTTTCTTGCTTTCGCCCCACCCAACATGCACCCCCCCTAGAGTTGAGAATCCTTTATTAGGGGGTGCGGGGAGCAAAGCCCCCCCAGAAAGCATGAAACCTAAGTCCCCGGTGCCATTCTTCTGTGCACCGAGGATGTCAGAGAGTTGAAAATGTTTCCTCCGCTCTAATGTCGCATTAACACTGCTCACCTTTTGGCAGTCACTGTTATCACATAGAACTGCTAAGCCATATGTACACACATAAATTGTGATCAGTCCTTTGTTCAAAATAGTAAAAGAAGGTGACAAGACTTTCTATAGATACATTAGTGAAAGGAGAAAGTCCAGAGGGTGTATTACAGAGATCAGAGGGCGTGTGAGGAGGAGGACCATGTAAAAGCATCTATCCTAAATAGATACTTCGGCTCAGTATTTACTGAAGAGAAGGTAGGGCATGGCCTACAGCTCAGCATCATGGACACAGGGGGGAGGGAGGTGAGCACTACTCCCTTCACAAAAGAAAGGGTCCTACAAGAGCTCAATAAGCTCAGGGTGGACAATGTAATGGGACCTGATGGCATACATCCCAGGGTACTAAAGGAACTAAGGGTGGAACTAGCAGAGCCATTATCGAAACTGTTTAGTGAGTCTCTGAGCACAGGAGATGTCCCAGAAGACTGGAGAAGGGCTCATGTGATCCCGCTCCACATGAGTGGTAGCAGGGAGGAGGCAGGGAACTACAGACCAGTCAGTCTTACCTCAGTAGTGGGCAAGATTATGGAGGCACTCCTTAAGGAAAGGATAGTGCCACACTTGGAATCCATAGGAGCACAGGATCCAAGACAGCATGGGTTTACAAAAGGAAGGTCCTGTCAAACTAATCTCATAGATTTCTTTGACTGGGTAACCAGCTTGGTGGGCCAAGGGGGAGAAGTTGATGTCGCCTACTTTGATTTCAGCAAAGCTTTCGATACTGTTCCACACAGAAGATTGATTAATAAGTTGGGTAGGCTCAGGGTGGGTCCGAAGTTGGTCAGCTGGGTGGCAAACTGGTTGACGGGCAGAAAACAGAGAGTGGTGGTAAATGGTATACAGTCAGAAGAGATGTAAGTCACAAGTGGGGTACCTCAGGGATCAGTCCTGGGGCCAGTCCTATTCAATATGTTCATCAGTGACATTGCAGATGGACTGGAGGGTAAGGTTTATCTGTTTGCAGATGACACCAAGATCTGCAACAGAGTAGATGATCCAGATGGGGTAGGCAGAATAAGAAGAGATCTGGATAAACTAGCAAAATGGTCGGAAGAGTGGCAACTGGGGTTTAACGCAAAGAAGTACAAGATCATGCACATAGGGAAGAGAAACCCTGAAACCACCTATAGGCTGGGAGGGGAGTTGCTGGCAGTCACAAGGGAAGAAAGAGACTTGGGGCCAGATTCTAGAAGGGTTACGCCTGGCTTAACTGCAGTTGCGGTAAGTAGAATGGCACATGTAGCAACTTACACCAGCAGTTCGACATGCGCGATTCTGCAAAGCGGCCTGCGACATGTCACAGGCTCCTTGCGCCAAACAGCAGTTACGCCGCATAAACCCCCTGCAACATGGCACATGGGGGTTTACAGCAGCAGTTGCGCCCCATTCTAGAAGGGCAGCCACAAAGTGCTCACATTAGGATTCTACAAGAACCCCCAGAGGAGATCCAGCAATGTAGGTTACACCAGCATTTAGCTGGTATAACTTAAGGATGCCCCCGGGGCTCTCGTAGACCTGTCGGCTGTCCAGCGGTCAGTGCACGGTTACCCTCCCCCCATGCCCAGCACACCCCAGTGGTGCCCCACAGGGCTACCCATACCCCCAGCCCCCCAAAACACCCATTGGCAGATGCCTCGCATGGCTGTGCTGCCATCCCTCCACCCGTGCCCCGAAAGGCGGATCACCGGCCACAAATGCGGCAATTACCCCCCTGGTAGTCTAGTGGCCCCCCAACCATCATAAATGAACTATTTAAAGCCTCATATCCCTGGTAGTCTAGTGGCCCCCCGATCGTCATAAATGACATGTATAATGTCCCAGATCCCTGGTCCCCCCAGCAATATTAAATACATATCGCAAGCCAATATCCCTGGTAGTCTAGCGGTTCCCCCAGCAATATTAAATACATATCACAAGCTCAATATCCCTCATAGTCTAGCAATCTAGAAATTAATTTCTGAGCACGTCTTTCCAGTAGTGCTCATACAGATCTCAGTCAGCGGCTGGCCGTGGAGGTGAGAGGTGGGCTGTGCCAGTCGCCAACTGGTGACGGGTGTGGGTGTATGCGGTGTGGGCTGGCACAGCTAGGTGGGGGGTGGGGACTCCTAGACTACCAGGGAATTGGAGATATATTCCTGTATAATGATCGGGGGGACAGCTAGACTACCAGTGATATTGGCTTGCAATATGTATTTAATATTGCTGGGGGGACTGCTAGACTACCAGGGATTTGGGGCATTATACATGTCATTTATGTTGATCGGTGGGCCGCTAAACTACCAGGGATATGAGGGTGATGTATCTTTTATAATAGTGTTGAGGGGGCACTAGACTACCAGGGCTACCTGGATATATGCCGCATTTGCAGCTGGTGACTAGGGGTCAGGTCATGGGTGGGGGGTTGACCACACCACCCTGCTGCTGCGAGTTGCAACATGCTCACCAGGTACGCCCGCAGTTTTGTGTACCTGTCCGCATGTCGCAAATCACAGGACTTAGCTGTGAAGACCCTGTCCCTACTAGAATAGGGTGCAAGGTCAATGTAGCAGGTGCGGGTGGTGCATGTTGTGTTTGGCATTAACTTGCACGACCCATCTAGAATCCGGCCCTTGGGCATCATCATCACCGATGACCTGAAATCATACAAGCAGACCACTAGAGCAGTAGGTAAGGCTAGGGGGATGTTGAGGTGTATTAGTAGGGGTATCACAAGTCGGAAGAGGGAAGTAATAATCCCTCTTTACAAGGCATTGGTTAGGCCCCATCTGGAGTACTGTGTGCAGTACTGGAGGCCACACCTTCACAAGGACATTAACCAGATTGAGACAGTCCAGAGAAGGGCAACCAAAATGGTGCAGGGACTGCATCAGAAAACATATGAGGACAGATTAACTGAGCTCAATATGTATGCCCTAGAGCAAAGGAGGGAGAGAGGTGATATGATTGAAACATTCAAACACCTTAAGGGCATTAACAAGGTGAAAGAGTCTAACTTGTTTCAATATAAGAAAAATAGCAGGACAAGAGGACACAGCATGAGATTAGAGGGAGGCCAATTAAGGGGTAATGTGAGGAAGTTCTTTTTCACAGAAAGGGTGGTGTATGCACGGAACGGCCTACCTCAGGAAGTGGTGGATATGAATACAGTGCAGGGCTTCCAACAGGCATGGGATAGGCAGAAGGGAGCAATACAGATGAGTACGAATAGATAGGTCATTGAAAGAGCAAAGGCCAATGGCACATTCATAAGGTAGAAAAATAAATGGGCAGACTCGATGGGCCATGCGGTCCTTATCTGCCATCAACTTCTATGTTTCTATGTTCTCACAAGTACTTTGAGATTGACCAGCTGACTTGCATAGTATCTTTTCCAACCATAGAACAAAGTGTTGTGAATTTGAAGCCTGTAATGCCTGCATGTACCCCTCCAACCATGGCGCCTATGTTCCCCTTCCCCCCACCATACCCACATGCCTCCCCTTCCCTCCCCATGGAGCCTTCCCCAAATGAGGCCCTTGCATCAACCCCCTAATGTTCCTCCCCCTGCCCCCATCCCCTTCCTTCTCCAGAGCACTCCCATTTCTCCTGAGGTTCGTTCCCTAGCTGAACCTCTGCACTCCTCCCAACTGCAGTGAATTCTGGTTTGCTGCTCTTTGCACTTGTAGGTGTCCCCTCCATCATGGTGCATCCCTTATCCCTGGATCCATCTGCCCTCTCCCACATCTGCCACTTTCCAGTGGCTTGGTGGGATTGCAGCTTCACAGGCACACCCCAACCCCCACCCACCCCATTGCCTCTCCCCTGTCCTTGGGGTTTGCCTATCGAATCCAGTCTAGAAAAATGTAATTAGGCTCGTGTTCAGAATCCTTCTGTGACTCTCTCGTGCCTCTCTTAGGGCTCTATGACTTCCTCCTTTGCCTTCCCACTTCTGAATCCACCACTTTCAGATTCACAAGGTGCCCCATACTCTTCTAAACTTCCCATCTTGTCCCCTTCATAAAAGATACTGCAGGGCACATCTGCAGCTCCCATTTACCCTGTGGGATTCCTCCCAGCACAGTCTGCTGACCACTTCTTTAGATCCCCTCTTGCTACAACTATGCAAACCAACTGAACCCTTGGGCCTTGTAACACCAGATCTTATTATGTAACCAAATGTGCACAAAAGGTGAGCAGCTAGGTAACTTAACAGTACAACATTACAAGATAAACCATACCATGTTTCAAAGGTCCCTCTGAGATGATAGACAATGCTGTCACATTTCAGCAGTCGTTCATGCTTGAGCTCCTTATTAGCATAGCCTTTTCATGCACATGGAAGCGCCCATCAATCTGACTTCTTGGTTGCTATTGGGTTTGTAACCCAATACTCACAAAACATGAAGCAACTATGTAATAACAGTACAACAGGATGTGGTAATCCAAGTCATGATTTAAAGGCCGCTTTGCAATGTTAATCAATGCTTCCATATTTTGGCAGTCTCTCATGTTTGGACACCTTATTAGCATAGTCTTTCCAGACGCATTTCAGTGCCCATCATTCGGGCTTATCAGCTGCTGTCAGAATTTGTACCTCTATCTGGTTGTCATGGGTGCAGATACATTTCCAATATGAAGGAAGTAAGTGAGTGTACCATCTTTGCCAGTCATCAGTAACCCCCCCATAGCATTGCTACTCGCCCCACCCCATCGGCTTCCTGATGTCCATAGTTAGATGAGTTTTACCATTGAGAAGCCCAGTAAGGCAAACATGATTGGCAGGTGAACTGACATAGCCCTGCTTACACTCATTCACTGCTAGCGAAAGTGTCTGACTGCAAGGCAGAAGAAGTTCCCACGTCTGGCATTATTATGGCCTAGGACACCGAGCCATCAGTTATCCCACCATTTTAGTTCAAGCTGATTGCTAGAGGGACAAGCAGGGACAGAAGGAGCCCCAGGGGATTCTTATTAAGACTGGCCTACAAAAAAATATAATACCTGAGTAGTTGGAACAGGCGATCCTCATCTGTCTAGAGCCATTGTTCTCACAGCCGATCTTCCCTCTGTTGCCACCTCCTCCCAAATGAAATATCTTCTGCCTCCTCGGTGCTGTTAAACCTCCTAGATGGTCTCTCTGGTTTCAGTATTCTCACCTTGGAGGGGTACATGTGCTGATGTTGCCACCCCAGTTGATGGAGCTTTGCCTTTACCTCTCCAAACTTCTGCCACCCCTTTTGTAATTCCCTGCTGTAATCAGGGAATAATGATACCCTTGCATTGTCCAGCTGTATCAGTCTTTTAGCCCTCACTACCCTCCAGACTACCTTTTTATCCTGATATCAATGAAATTTTGTTAGAAAGTGCCTCAGGCACTCCCCAGGCCTCGGGCATGCCCCTGGTGAGCAGTGAGCTCTCTCCACTTCAAGTGATTGCCCTGCATTTTGTAGCCTAAGGTGGTCGATGAGCCACTTTGCAATAAATGTTTCTGGTTTCTGCCTTCTAGCTCTTTGGGTAGCCCAGTTATCCTGATGGTGCACCTCCATACCCTGTTCTCCTGATCATCGAGCTTAATCTGGAGCTGTTTTATCATTTCAAATAACAGCCTTTTCCTTGCCCCACTCAGCCAGCTGGTTCTCTGCAGTGCTGTCTCATGCCTTGATCTTGATTAGTCAAGCGGAGTGCCCTGTGCTACTTTCACTGAATGACTCCATGATACCTTGTAGGTGGGAGAAGTGGGCATTCTAACTGGTGAATCCAATAATGCATTTCAGTTCACATTGCTGTTAATAATCCTCCTCTCGAGGGTGTGGCTTCCTCTGGCTCCGCAGGATCCCCCTCCTCCTTCTTCGTGGCCATGCTGCCTGCCCTGGCTCTCATCTCAGGTAAGTTGGAACTCTTCTTTGACTGTTAAATGATAGCTGTGTTTACTTTTTTACTGCTTTTGACATAGTTCAGGATGCTGTCTATCGAATATGGCTTGTTTGAGGCTGATTCAATTGCAGATGCTGTCGATGCTGGCAGGATTTTAGACATCTGGTAGAAAGCTATGCCTTCAGGCGTCCACTTTCTTCACCCTCTCAGTCATGCTCCCAGTGGGTAAAAAAAATCTTGTATCACACATTCATCCATACTTTATTCAATATTTTTTATACAAGGGCACTCATCAGGACCTAGTCCCCAGATGTTTGCCATTATTGAATGAAAGTCCTCCCCACCCAAGTTGTGTGTGGATCAACAAATGCTGCCTGCACTTGCTTATTGAAATAAAGAGATATTTCAGTTACTTGCCAGTATTTTCACAGAAACAGACGTGCTGGTGATCATTTTTAGACATTTGGATTTGAATGTTTCTTAAGGTGAAGTTTGCAGTTTAAACATGGATTTGAGCGCAATTAACACTATATAGCAAGTTTAATATTGTGAGTCACTGCCAATTTGCCTCTCTGATTTAAAGGAAAAAAGGGCAACTTTCTTAAAGGCAACAGGAGTTTAAATGATTGTGTATACATTTAAACAGTTTTTAGGAGTGTCAAAAACACATTGGTTCCACCCCATGAAGAAGCCACGGTGCATGGTGATATCTAGGGGAACCTGCTTCGGCACCTGAGTGCAGTGTCACAAAGTGTGCATTATGCACTTAGCACATTTAATAACATTCATTTACACTGAGGAAGACCCACAAGGCTAAATTGATACATAGGGGGTGTTAGCCCTAAGTCTGAACATGCTGTGCTTTTAAAATAAAATACAGCCTTTAATGGAACTCAGCCTTCTGGTGTATGCCCAGTTTCTTTTTCTGATATGCTGGGTGTTGATATGACTGGAGCACCTTTGAGACAGCTGATGTGTATGCTCTTGCCACTTTTCTACATTCTTCTCTTCAATAGTAGCATGTGTTAGTCAACAGATATCATTTTTTTAGCATTAGTATTGTAATGACCCCACCCACAAGGTGTGAGACTACGTCGTCCGATAATATCTGAGCACAGTCTATAAGGTCTTCAGGCAAATGGCGCCTGGGCTCGGTTGGTATTTGACGTAATAGAAAAGTGGTGTGATGCCTCCACCTATGGGAATCCTTTTGACAAGTGGCTGCCAGGGTACTGCCCAACAGGAAATGAATGCACCCCCCAACCTCATGACAGGGAACATTTATTATTATATACAACCCACAACTTATACTCTATGCATGCAAACACAACGATGTGCAAAACACAAGAAAACTGCAGTTGAAACACAAGAAATATCCATTGGGGGACAGTAACAGGTTCTGGATGGGGAAACAGAGTGGATTATGTGCAGTGAAAAAGTTTTGAGCTCACTCTCCACATACCACCACCCTCTGATGAGCACCCACACAGTATTTATAGTTGCTTCCTACTGTGCACCAGCACCCCAAAGTCTGTTGAGAGCTTCCAATACAGTCCATTAATTGTGCACACAAAGTGGGCAATTGTAGGCCTTATCTTGGACTACGGTGCAGTACTGATTAAAGGCAGGTGGTTGGGGATCCCAACAAATTATTCAACACAAATGCGAGTTGTTCTTTGAATAATAATCAGGCAGAAATGCCCAGCAAGTACTCTGATCTGTTCCTGATTAGCAGAAGAAGTGGTGGGGTATTGACCTAATAGTCATGACCTTAGCATACTCTGCAGGCTGGCTCTGTATGGATGTCTTCCCAGGGGTTGACGGTGCAGGTGATGGTACAGGTGTGGTGGACCCAACATGCTTCCAGATGGTGAGAGGTGTGAGAGATGCTGTTCTCCAATGTCCTCTTCACGCCACAAGGGACTTACCCCCCCCAGGTGTAGGCAATCACTGAGGGCCTCAGGTGAATTAGACCCTCTGTCAGGACAAGTCCTTCTTGCTTACAATGCCCAGAGCAGGAGCTGTGGTATTGTTACTGGAGAAAACAGAAATCTTTTTGTAAAGATTCTTTAAATAGCTTTCTTCCAACCTTGTTACTGACTGCTGACTTTACTCACAGGTCTTTCTCTTTGTGACTCCCAGACATATCTGCTCTATTGCACATGTCTCTCCATTGTGCAGAAATTCAGAGATCAAATATCAGTGGCTAGTATCTCATGCATTATTCATTGTGCTAAACCCAAACTCTTAGTGGCTGTCAGTTCCTGAGGAAAAGCATATATACAAGTTACAAGCCAGCTTGCAGCTTAGCTGTTTTGCAGAGTTGAGCTAGCCTCCAAAGTAATATAAGTTTCACAGGGGCAGGATATACTAATTTAGCTGTTTTGCAGAGCTGAGCTAGCCTCCAAATTGATGTCAGTTTCATAGGAACAGAGTGTACTGAATCATGACCTAGTCTGCTGCTAGCTGGCTCTGCAAAGCTAAACACAGGAACACCCAACATTCTCAGTCAGGTTGTGTGTCATTTAATCCTCTTTTTAGTAGTTCTGTGCTGGAGAAACTGCACACGGCTGCTTTTGTAGTCTTTCACTTTATCTTCTATTTTAACATGTTTCTGTCTTTTGGTGTGACTTCTAGCTATCAGGATCAATGCCTCCCAGTCACTGCTGCCGTCTGGTGGAACTGGGGAATGAATCAGTGGCAGGGCAGCACTACTGAGTGTCCCCAAAATTTGTGCTCCCTGGAGAGAAGCAGTTTTGCACTTTGTGCAGCTTTAAGAGCTGCTTAAAACTGAGCGACCTCCTTCCTGTGGGCTGCCCTACCCCGAAGGCAGTCCAGGGGCTGGTTGATTGAACAGAGGTGACGGTGTGCCGGCCATGGTGAGAAAGGCACTGAACAAGCCCATGGAACAACTGACAGTTTCCATTCCAGTCCCAGGCCCCACAGCTGCAATCTGGACCGGGACTGGGGAAAGGAGAGATGTAGGGGTAGGTGACAGCAGTGCTCCAGAGAGACAAAGGTAAGTCCCCTTTTAGGAGGAGGTTACAGTACATCTCTGACATAAATAGATTAATCTTCAGTATATATCTCCATGAGATATTTTTAAAACTTTTTCTTATTACTAGTTGTATAATTGATGAATGACTCAAGTAAGTAAAGATGGCTACCACTGGCAATTTTTAAGGATCCCTTCCCTCAAGGTTCCTTTTTGACTTTACTTACTAGAGTCATACTTTGGAAGAATTAGCAGGGTGCTGGCACATATTTATGATGGCAAATACTACAGCATCATACTAAAATGTTTAAATTGTTCCTAGTGAGCATGGCCAAACAGCAGGTACTTTTAAGAAAACTTTAAAACTACGTATTTCAGTTCAGGAGTAAAATAATATGAAAAGAAAAACGGATGCATTTATGTTTTACCTAAAAAAATGGTATTATTAAAAACTATATGACAAAAACTATTGCTGCTTTTACCTTCCTGAGCATTCCGTAACCTCCCCACACCTCTCTTAGCCTCCCTGTTCTTGCCCCCTGGCTGGTACAGCTATCCATTAGGAACCACTGGACCACCAGGGCCTAAAGATCTGGGTGTGGGCTAGGAAGGGAGAATACCTCCAATGCCTTTTTTCTCAGTGATAATCAAGTTCCATTATGGCACTAATATCAGAGTGGGTGATTTGCATGGAGTCATTGCCCACGCGTCAAAATGCGCTGAGGCTTTTTGTATGGAGTTGTCATGTGGTGGCACAATGAGACATCCAAAGAGCACCTGTTATGTGCCACCCCCCCCAACCAGATAACGTCTGTAAATCATGCCCCAGGAGTGTTATATGGATAGTTAAAAGGGATGAATCCTGCTGTGTGAGAGTAAGGGAACTCCAAAATGTCTACAAGTGAGATTTCCCACAGAATGAGGGACATTTGAAAGAGTCCTTTTTTATTCGTTCTGAAAACAGGAGGTCTTGAATTCTTGGATCACAGTAATCTGAGGAAAAACAGACAAGCAAAGCCGCAAAGGAACGCATACATTAGCATTTTCTGCCTTTGGTTCCAGTTACTTTATTTTACTCTAATTTAATGTCAACAATTTATATAAAACAGACCCAGAGAGAACCAATGCTGCTATCCTGACCTGAGCCAATAAATCCGTGACATTAGCATTCCAAACTCTCGCCTTTGGCCTTTTCCCATAGTACTCTCTAACATAATTAAATGAAAAATAGTACACATTTCCCTCTTCAGAGCTCTCCAACTTCCCTGGAGAAATCTCAAAAGCCCTTTTCTTATAAACAATTCCAATAGGCCTAAATAGCATTCTATCTGCGGGTCTCGGATTTGCAGGTCTTTTATTGTGGTGGGAATTGGTTGCTACGGAAAACAGGAAGTGAATGTCTACAAGCAAGAAGAAACTAATAAGAACCTCCAAAATGAACATGCACTGCTGAACTTGGGGTAACCTGTGAATCAGTAGTCTAACCAAACTCTTTTGGGTAGAACTGCTGAATTTATTCTGCTGAAAGGACAAGTGAATATGAATTTTAATCATGGGTAAAGCAGAAGCTTGCGGACACTATAGGCTTTATCTGTGCTGATTTGTACTTCTTTTGCTCATCGGTGTAAATCCCACACCAAGAATCCAGCAGATACAACATGAATATTAAGTGACTGCTGCTAAAGTAGCATTGGTCAGAATCCTGTCCATGAAGCACATGGTTACCAACTTGATAAGCAAGCAATAAACCCTTAGGTCAAGGAGTGTGAGCCTGAGTCAGGGGTCAAGTTTATATACCATACATGACATTTGAAACAAATGCTGGATGACTGGTTCTGATCAATCTTAATAAATCTTTGCTTGATTTTCAAATTATATATGCAACGTTCCCTCAGGTGATGTTTCCTAGCCTCCAACACAACTTCATCCCAGTCTCGCAGTGGTACTGTACATTATTTTTTCTTTTAAAGATTCTTTTTCACATAGAGCTTTCTTTTTGTATTTTCTGGCTTTCCTGGTGTTGCCTGAGGGAGGTGGTGTGTGTTAATTTGAAAATAAACAGATTTAGTCAGACTAATTAGCACTGAGCCTCATCTTTTTCTCATGTGTACCGATCCACAGCAATGACTCCTCTACCAGACTCTTATAATTCCCAATTCTGGGAGCCTGGGCATCTGGAAACTCATTTGCTATAAAAAGAATGATCAGTGGTAGCATATTTAGAGTCTCCTCTATTTAAAATGTATTTATTTATTTATTTATTCAGTTATTTATTTTGGTCTGTCAGCACAGTAGTAGCACTACTGCTCATGATGCCATTAACCCGGTTTTGGGTATTACCCTCGAATATCAGTGGCCAGCAAGGGGGAGAGCAGCAGGACTGAACATCCCACTGGACACTCTCCTCCACCAGGGAGGAGGGGTTGCATTGTCTCACTCTATCACTCGCACCTGTAGGAATTTTGATGGCAGTACCATAGACGAGGCATGGGGAATTTGCGGATGTGGTGCTTCTGTCAGGACACTAGTCCTGGTGCCGTGACATCCCCATAGGGAAGGGAATCAGCAGCTGGGGTGGAAAATTAAGGGTAAATCCCCTCCATCCATGCTGTCCAATAGTCAGTATGGCCAGAAGGCAGTATATCTGCCCCACCGGATAAGGAGCAAAAACACTTGTCAAAAAAACTAACATTTTGGTGGGCATGAGAATGAAAGTGTTAAACTCCAGTCCAGTGGTGATTTCCAGCTTGTTTGAGCTCCTGTTGGCTAGAATATTTGACTTTCTGGCACAAAATCTTTCTTGAGATGGGTATTCATAGGGTGGAGACTATACAAAGCAGCTCAGTCCTGACAAGCCAGAAAAAAACATTACTCCTGTAAGGTTTTGTTCAGCACTGTTCATCTGGTGAAATGCAAATTGTGATGAAAATCATTATACAATGAAAGTTGCTGCAGTCTTAAAGAGCAACTGCCACCTCTGGAAAAACTTCTGGAAATATAATATTTAGGCAAAATTAAGCTTTCACTTCATAAATATTCAGTAGAGGTCTCCTCCCAGTATTGATTTATATTTTATGAAAGCAGGATCTTTATCCCTTAGAGTCATCTGCCCCATGCGTATTCCCCACTTAAAGTCACAGTCCTTTATTCAATGGACTGAATAATGCAACCAAACTGGGAAGTAATTCTTGTGCAACACTGTTGATGGTCAGAAGGCAAGTTGTATGACTGAGTTGTTTGACCGTTACACATTTACAGTGGTAGTTGCACAAACATTGGCCAGTAGCATGGTATGACAAGCAGTGTAGCTCAGCGTTAGCAGTTGAATAACATGTATTGCATTACTACAAGTACTATGCTACACTGCACTACCAGTCAACCCTTGCACAACTACCATTGTATACTTTGGCCATTCACAATCTCTGTCCCCTATGGGACTACCACTCTGTCAAGATAACATGAAGGCAAAGGAACTCACTTGAGAAGGGTTCTACCCCTAGATGTACTGCAGGAATTTATTTATTTATTTTATTTTATTTTATTTATTGAAGTCTTGGAATCACAACCTTTTGAGTCAAAGACTCTTTTGCAAAGGCTCCACGTCAGATTTACAAACAAACAGGTTACAAAAAAAATTACAGGAGATTAATACAGTACATCATACATAGGATACGAGTATACAAATAATACAGTACATTATACATAAGTGCATCATAAATGAGGGCAAAATGCATAGCAAAGAAACAACATGGCGAATAGATTTAAAACAGACAGGATATGAAACGTTACAGGAATTTAATACAGTACATAATACATAGGATAAGAGTATACAAGTAATGCAGTGCATTATACATAAGTGCATCATAACTGAGGGCGCAGTACATTTTAATGAAACAAACATGGTGCAGGCAGTGCTAGCTAACTATGTAAACATATAGGAAATTAAAGAAAAGAAAGAGAGACCAGAAGGAAGTCAGTTAACAAGAGTTGTGAGACAGCTGGGGAGGTAGGGAGAAAGTTGAGAAGGGGGGTGTAAGGTGTAGAGAAGGAGTAGGAAAGAGTGCAGGTAAAGGATGAGTAAAAGGCAGGAAGGGAACAGAGTGGGGAGGGAGAAATTAGACCAAGACAAGGTGGGGAGGAGCAGGGGAAAATTGAGGGACAAGCCATGAGTAGTCCCAGATTGACCAGTAAAGGCTAGGAGCAGTCATAACTATTCACAGAGAGTAGGTGCTGGTGAAGTTTAGTTTTAAAGGGACCCAATGTAACTGTGGAGGAAATCAGAGGAGGCAGGCCATTGAACAGGACAGGGGCCCTGTGGAAGAACACTCGCTACCATAGGGATGTCTTACGAAAGGGACTCGGTAAAGGGCCTTGTCAGACCTCCTAGTAGAATGAGGGGTAGGGGAGAAATGAGCTCCTGGACCGAAGGAGGGGAGAGTGAGGCGGTAAGCTTCTTGGCCAACAGGCAGGTGTAATAGTCAAGCCTACCCTTAAAGTTTAACCAGCTCACTTGACCGTAAAGATCACAGGTATTTGTTAGCTTTGGTGCTCCTGTTATGAGGTGACATGCTTCACTGAGGGAGAGCATTATTCTTTTAAGAGCAGTGTCAGATGCAGATCCATAGATTACGATACCATAATCCACTAGGGATAGAACAGAACTAGTGACAGCCAGGTAGAGGGCATCGTTTGTCAGGCAGCTCCTATGCCTGTAAAGGAGGCCAATTCTGGTGTTTACTGCTTTGCAAACCAGGTTAATATGTTCTTGGTAGGAGAGGGAGGAGTCTAAGGTAATCCTGAGGTAATTCAAACTCCTAACCTGCTCAAATGATGAGAGTTGACTATTTTGGATGTTTAGTGACACTCCTTTGTGTTTATTCTGGTGGTTTGCAAACAGCATTACTTTGGTATTTTTGTAGTTGATGATAAGTTTATGAAAGGAGAACCAGGACTCGATTTGTGTAAAGCTAGTTTGCAAGCATTGTTCTAGCATAAGAGATTCAGGATGACTAGAGAAAATAACTGCATCATCTGCGTAGAGGAGTAGGTTGCCAGAGCAGGCTTGGGGAAGGGTATTTAGAAAAAGACTAAACAGGAGCAGGCTAAGAATTGACCCCTGTGGAGCCCCTGAGCGAACTGGCTTACTGAAAGAGAGGGTATCTAGGATTTAAACCCTCTGGGACCTCCC
Organism: Neoceratodus forsteri; assembly: GCA_016271365.2. Lineage (NCBI taxonomy): Eukaryota > Metazoa > Chordata > Ceratodontiformes > Ceratodontidae > Neoceratodus > Neoceratodus forsteri. The sequence goes on from CM028129.1 coordinate 1,738,535,860, forward strand.
AGAGAGGTAACTATCAAACCAGGTTCTAGCATCAGAGGATAGACCCAGCCCCGAGAGTGAGGCAGAGAGAAAGCCATGGTGGACCATGCCAGATGCTTTTGTTAGGTCTATGTGCACAGACCCAACCAAGTGGCCCTAGTCCAGAGCTTTATGTATAAAGCTAGTGAACTCCAGCAGGGCTGTGGAAGTGCTGTGCTCCTTCCTGAAGAGTATAACTGCTTTAGGCTAAAGGTACTTTAGGAAAGGGGCCTAAGGAGGGATGTCAGCCACTGGAGGAAGAGGAAAGTAGGATGGGAGTAAAGAAACAGAGTTGCAGAATAAGGCTGAAGGAAGCTAATTTAAAATAGCTCAGAAAGGGGGTGTGGTTAGTTGCTCCCACCCACCAAACTGCAGGCATAGCCTTTCAATTGGGATGTAACAGTCTGTTGACAGACGGAAATAACTGTGCTGTCACAAGGAAATTATCATGACATTAGTTGGGGAAATAAGTGTAACCCCCCCACAAATGGGGGTTCCCAAAAGTTTTCCTTGGGTGAGCCTAAATGCCCACTGCCAGGGTGGTGTTCTGTGTCTTAGCAGGTTTAAAAGTTTTGCATGTTAGTGCCCAGTTGGCCTCCATGCCTGTCTCTTTAAGAGCTGCCCATTTTGAGGTTTATAATTAATCTAGGTGGGGACCGAGTGTTTCTAGGCTCAAATCCCGCCTGGGCTGCAGTACAGCCACTTCTTTCTGCCATCAACAAATGTACAGAGGGAGCCCTATGGGACTCTGTGATTGTTGCTGGTCATCTGTGCTAAATGGAAATGATACTGTGGTTTGTCTAATCTGCTTTTCTTTGCAGCATGGACATTTTTGTTATGTGCCACCATCTTGGTTCTGGACTGCCTATCTGCACCTATTAGCACTGTTGGGGGCTTAAAATGGAGCCTGCCCCCAGGGGGTCTTGTGGAAGTAAAATTCTGTAGGAATTGTTGTTTTTATAGTTCAGTACCTAAATGAACTGATAGGGGGAGCTCTAGCTGTCACAGACTGGTGGATTGGCGAATCAAACCTTTTGGATCCAAGGAAAAGTCCCATGGTGCCAGCTGCAGAGAAGGAGAATAGAGTTGGAGTTGAAAGAGTGAACAGCTTGAGAGATTCGGGCAGCTGCTCCTGTGTAGTGCGCAGAGGAAATCAGTGGGAAGGTTGTGTCTGGCCTACCTGCTACCATCTTCCCTAGTGAGGGAACTTTAGCCTTCAATAGTTCAGACTGCTCTGAAAAGTATTGCGACAGAATCATTGAATTGTGACTATATTTCACCTGAAGAGGACCGAAGACTTGCGTTTATGCGATCGGTCTGTCAGGACTTCCAAAATGCCCGTAGAGTGTACAGTTTGTGCAGAGACATTGTAAATAGCAACCGGACTGTCATACAAATCTGTGGTAATTCCCTACTTTTACTATAAGTGTTCTGATTGTGGAGTGTGGGCCACGATTTGGTTCCCCACCTTGCCTAATGCATCACGCTTGCTGGAAGCTGCACCCAGCACATAAACAGACTGTATCTGAATTGTTCACCCGGTCTGGGCCTTGCCAGCCTAGCCCAGATAATCACTCACGCCACAGAGAAACAACCGACAAGAGACCTGCCAGGGATTCGGCTCCCTGCTCAACAACAACAGACAGGAACAACACCACGGTGCTTTGTGTGGGCCCCGTTTCTCCTGGCCATCCAGCTGTTCATCCGGAGGTCTCCATTTCATCCATCCTGCATTCTGTACTGGGTAGCGTGAGTAATAACAAGGGTAGCTCCCTGCAATGAAGCTTAAATCAAAGTGTGTCAACTGATTTAATAATTGTTGCTAATCTTTTCAGACTGAGCCATCCGGCTCCGGATTACAAATTAAGGGTTAAAGTGCATGTTGTGTTTTCTTCCTTCTAAAGGGCCCTGGCCAGCTGCAATGCCGGCCTAGCAATGCTTCAGGCTAGCCTGTAGTTCCAACTGGGTACCCAGAATGTGTGTGACTGTATCACAGAGACCATTGAGTGCATGCTTTATAACCTGAATCAATCAGATCTAGAATCAACCTCTAGACTACTGCCCATTCCTTGCTGATGTCACCCTAATAAATCAGATCTAAATCTTTTTGCATCTAAACTGGTGGTGGTGTACCTCTGTACTGATAGAGCTGTTACTGTTACAGGCCTTGTTTTACAGGGGGTCTCCAGGGCATTCCAGCCAATCCAGCCCTGGTGGTAAGCGGTAATCAGGGGAAATTCACTGTGTATTGCAAAGTGTATTGGTGTGGGGTAGCTGCAAGCATAGTCAGACCACTAGGGGGGCCAGAGGGGGTATCAGCGTGCCAGAGGGCTGTACCCAAGGCAGTCATGTGGCCAACAACCCTGTCCTCTGGGTGGAAGCACCAGTTCAGAGAGCCCAGGCCCCTTAACCTGCAGGCCACAGTACAGGTAGGGGTAGTATCCCTTGGGATAGCGCCACCTAGGTGTTACATAAGCAACAGGACTGATGAATTCACAAGGAGCAAAGATCTTGTTTTCATGCACATGACCTTAGTTATAGATAATGGTGAGAAGAACTACAGTGCTAACGTGAAATATGTGCTGAACCGTGTCAAAATATTATTTTTAAATTTTCCTGGAAGCAGTGGCTGCTCTTTAAAAAGCAGTCTGTGACCTTGAACTCAGCTTTAAGTAAATGATACTTTTCAATCTGAGGCCAACTTGAGAATGTTAGAAAAGTAGAACATTTTTTTATAGTAAATTTATTTATTTATTTATTTTATTTATTAAGATCTTGGATTACAAATATTTGAACTGAGAGCTCTTTTACAAAGATTCCACGTTGGATGATACACAGTAAACATACATACATGAATTGAGGTTGATACACGGTTATTATACATTTAAACAGGTACAATACATTTAGGGGCAGGAGAGTACACAGTATACATAGCAGGCTTCCAGACAATACAGGGATGTGGAATAAGCAATTATACAAAAAAAGAACAATAGACTAGACAGTTGAGTTCAGTATTGTCAACTGTGAGAATCAGCCAAGAAGGCTTTGTCCAATGGAGGGGTGAGTGGGAAGGGAATGGGAAGTCGAGGGGGAAAAGGTGTGTGATGGTTGAATGAGGTGGGGTAGAGAAAGTAGAGGATTGAGGGAAAGTGATCTGAGGCAGGCTAGCTACACAACTGCTGTGGTAGCTGAGTATTATACCAGAAGCCAGTACTGTCTAACAGTTTGAAAAAGGAAACTCCAGACCTTGAATTGCTTGTTTGTCTACTAACTTTGTAAGGCAAGGCAAGGCAATCTTTATAAAGCACCTAATCCCAAGGGCTCTGAGCTCTGTGCATAAAATAGAAAATTGCAAACAGGAACTATATAGTAAATCAACTTTAAAATACAATCAAAAATAAACTGTCAGCTAAATCATAAATCACCCTTGCTGTGCTGTGGACTGATATATCAGTCTAGAATTCCTATATGTTCTAATTCTGTCAGAAGCCTAAGGGTTAATTAACTAGGAACCACTTGTTCAAATAAAAAGGAATTAAGAGATGCTTTAAAGGTCTCCACCGTGCCTGCCATATGAATATAAGCAGGCAATGAGTTCCAAAGTACTGCAGCAACCACCCCAAAAGCTCTGTCTCCCCAAAATCTTAACCAGCAATGGGGGACAACAGGCAGGCCCGCAATGGTGGAGTGGAGGGGGAGAACTGGGTGGTAAGGAACAAGGAGATCTTTCAAGTAGTCTGGTCCCCAAACCACATAGGACCTTGTAAGGTAATAAGCATATCCTGAAGGTGATGCGCCACCGCAAAGGCAGACATTTTCATGCAGGGTGGGACAAATCAGGTAGCCAGGTGGCCAATGGCAACTATAAAAATTAATTTGGCTACAAAATTTTGAAAGTTACAGGCCAACTGACAACCGGCCCATGAGGAGATTTGTGAGCCCTTAAAAATGATGGCCACTGAAAGTATTTGTTTGACGACCACATTTTGAAGGCTAGTGACCAAACTGACCACCAGCTCACAAACTGATTTGGCCCACCCTGGTTTCACACCCACAAAACCGACATGATATGGTCACTCGATGAGGAGCCCGTTATCATGCAGGCTGCATCTCTTTGGACTAACTGCAGGTAATGCACCAGACCTCCAGATAACCCTAGGTAGAGAGCATTGCAATAGCCCAACCTAGAGGTAATGAAAGCATGGACGATCATCATTAGGTTCGCATGAGCTAGATGTGGTTTAATCCTGGCAATGTTTTGGAGCTGGTAAAAGCCAGATTGGACCACAACTGACAACTGTTTTCTAGTGTCAGTATGTAGTCCAAAATGACCCCCAGGTACTTTATTTCATCAATGGCTATGACAGAATGGCCACCCACTGAAGGGACAGACAAAACTTCCACAGCAGCCAAGCCCCAGCATCCCAATTTGATCACCATGATCTCTGACTTTCCTGAGTTGAGACATAACCAGTCTGAGGCCATCCAATCATTTATCTCAGCAATAAATTGTTCTAACACAGAGGTTGCGTGATCTTCGTCAGGGGCAAAAAAAGAGGTACAGCTGAGCATCATCTGTATAACAGTGAAATTCAACGCCATATCATCTAATGATCACCCCCCAAAAGCAGCATGTACATAGAAGATAGCATGGGGCAAGAATCAAGCCTTAAGGAACTCCACAGGATAACGCAGAGGCCCTAGAGGTAAAATTACCCAGGGCTACTTGTTGCATTCTCCCGACTATGTAGGACTCAAACAAGTGGACAGGTGTGCCAGTGACAGCCACATAGTTCCTCAGGTGATCTAGAAGCACCCCATGGTCAACTGGATCAAATGCTGATGAGAGATCCAGGATAACCAAAATAGAACAAAGTCCTCAGTCTCTCGCTAAGAGAAGATCATGAGTCACCTTGGTGAGAGCAGTCTCAGTGCTGTGACAGGGCCAAAAGCCCAACTCGCAAGGTTTGTAGATGTAAAAAGTCTCCAGGTGGTCTACCAGTTGCTCCACCACCACCTTCTCAATAACTTTACCAAGAAAGGGAAGGTTAGGGACAGGCCTGTAGTTCATTAGAATGTCAGGATATAAGGTAGACTTTTTTAGGAGGGGTCTAACCACGGTCTTTTTCAAGGCAGATGGAAAAACACCATCCCTCAAGGAGTCATTGATGATCTAAGCTAGTACTGGGCCCAGGAATTCACCACAGCCAAGAATTAGCAATGTTGGTCCTGAGACCAGGATACAGCTGGTGGGACGCAAACTAGAGACTACCTGGAGCACCTCAGCCTCAGAAACAGGTCAAAACGCATCCCATGCAGACAGATCTACATCACCAAAGAAGGGACCACTAACAGCCCGTGATAAACCAGTCGAAGAAATACCCAGTCTAATGGCTGACACATTGTCAAAGAAAAATCATCCAAACTCCTCACTTTTCTCTGGAAAAGGCTCTACCTGACCACAGACAGGACAGACTTAACAACCTGTCAACAGGACAAAAGAGCTCTGCTGGACAATTCTTCCCCACAGCAATCTGTCTTGACAGGAATTCTGTCTTCTTCTGGTCGATTGCCCATTGATACTCAGCATAATGAGTCCTCAACATCAACGTGTCCTCCACAGACCAGAACATTTTCCAAGAACGCTCCAACCTCCATCTCTAAGTCTTCAACTGACGCAGCTCAGCATAATACCATAGTGAGCTATGACGGGACATCAAGGGCCGAATGCAATAGGGTACAGTGGTGTCTACAGTGGCCATTAGGACTGTGTTATGCTGCTCCATAGCCTTTTCAGGACCTTGTGCACAAGCAAGCAACAAACCCAAGCCATCCAGTACCTCCTGGAGTTAGTGAGACTCCAGATTACATATGATCATATGAATGTGCCAGCAGAAACAGACCACCCGGTCTATCTAAGTCTGCTCGAGTGTGCAGCTAGCACCCCTAGTTTGCAGCTGCCCCATCCTCCCTCCCCTTTGTCATCCCACTGCCACCCCCCACCTCCCCCACCCTCACTCTCCCCTGTTCTCTGTCCCATGCCCTTTTACAGCTGTTCATGGATTTACATGATACCACCCATTCTGGTAGTGCGTTCCATTTTGCCACCATCCTCTTCATGAAATAGTGTCTCCTCATTTCCCTCCTAAATCTTTCCCCCTCTATTCTTAGCCCATGCCCCCTGGTGTCCCTTCCCCTCCTTAGCTTAAAGACCCCATCTGCCCCATCCTTACTGATTCCCCTCAGCTACTTGAATGTCTCTATCATGTCCCCCCTGTCCCTTCTATCCTCCAGGGTGTACATATTCAGGTCTCCCAGCCTGCTCTCATAGGCTCTCCCCTCCATTCCACATATCATCTTTGTTGCCCTCCTCTACACCCCCTCCAGTAGCCTGATATCACACTTTAGGTATGGTCTTCAAAACTGAACACAATACTCTAAGTGCAGCTTTACCAGTGACCTGTAGAGGGGCAAGATCACCTCTCTTCACCTGGATGAAAAAACCCTCGTTATGCACCCCAGCATTTTGTTCACTTTTGCAGCCACTCTCCTGCACTGGGCAGTGTTGTTCATGGTTCTTGTTATCATTAACCCTTGGTCCTTCTCCTCCTCAGTGATTCCCAGCTTAACCCATATTCTCTTCTTGGGTTCTTCGCCCTGAAGTGCATAATCTTACACTTCTTTGCATTGAACCCCAGCTGCCACCTCTCTGACCACTCCTCTAGCTTGCTTAGGTCTCCCTGCAGCTGCTTATATCCTTCCCCTCCATCCACCACTGCTCCGATTTTGGTGTTGTCAGGGAACAGACTTACCTTGCTCACCACCCCATGTGCAATGTCTGATATGAAGAGCCCAAATAATACTGATCCCAGAACACAGCATATTTTAGATAGTACCAGATGGTCTCCACTGAGAAAGTAATCAAACAGGAGGCCCACAGTGCAACAACACTGCATTATGATCCGACCAAAAGACTGGATCAACCTTGACCACACTAATGTCAAGCCCAGTGAGAAGATCAGATCTGAAATATGGCCATGCTGATGCATTTCTGAGGCAACAGCCTGTGTAAGTCCCAGAGATGACATCAACTGGAGGAGTTGCTGTCCAAAATCTGAGGATGCATCATTGATCCAGGCATTGAAATCCCCCAGCGTCAACAGTCTGGGAGGTCCAGTACCTGTCCGATGATGAAGTCCATGAACTCCTGTAGAAAATCATTCCCACTGCCTGGAGGTCAGTAGATGAGAATGATCCTGCCACTAACACCTGGACCAGATCTAGCCACCTCACATTCAAAGGACCTGAAAGTTCATATGGGGAGTGCAGTGAGTCCCAAAGTGGATTTAAAACAAATGGCCACCCCGCTCCCTTTACGATCCCTCCTCAAAATTATAGCAATCGTAAGGTGTGGAATTGATTAGAAACTGGAGTCTTTTTTCCTTTGAGGGCAGTGTCGTCTTGCTATTAGAAAGGGCTAAAGCAATCTTTCTACTATTATGTGTTAGGGGTGTGCACAGTCTGCTCTGATTTGCTTTTGGACTGGGACTGGTTCATTCTGATGATTATGAATGAATGAAACTAACATGCATCTGAATATGATTTGATTTGATCTGAATATGCATATGTTCAAACAAAGACGGGAGGGAGGAGACACAATTGAAACATTTGAGTTCTTGAAAGGGATAAATGGTGGTCACTGAGGATCTGTTTACAAGGAGGGCATGAGTGGAGACTTGGTGGTAGCTTTATGAGAAATGCAAGGAAATACAGTACTTCTTCACAGAAAGAGTGGCTGAACTATGGGACAGATTACTCACTGAAGTTATAGAGGTTAGTCAGTTTATGGTTTTATGAGTGTGTGGGATAGAACCCTTTTTCCTCCTCCCAGTTCACATCTGGAAAGCACTGTTATCAGCTCAGAATGTCTTTCCTGGTAAAGCTTTTGAAATAAATTAATATTGCAAGAGACTTGCAATTCCAAAAGTAGGTGCATAGAGGGTGGAAATGTCTAGTAGTAGTGGAGATCCCTCTGTAGATAGTGTTTAGGAGGGATAAGGTACTGTAGGATACATGGGCAAACTGGATGGATCATGGGATCTTTTCCTGCTGACAGTATCTAAGTTTCTATGTTTCATTGCATCTATGTTGCCTGGTCCACAGTACTAGACCAGGGGGCTAAATCTGTAAAGTCTGTGAGGGGGCGTTCCCAATACCTTATAAAATTAGACTACTATTAGCCTAGTCTGCATAGAGGAACTACGATCTCTCTGAAGGGAAGGAGGTAATTTTCTCAGACTCACCCACCCACCCCTCCTTCCTTCCTTCCTTCCTTCCTTCCTTCCTTCCTTCCTTCCTTCCTTCTTCCTCATGCAGTGTCTATCATGGCATCATCTTCATACAGAAAAAAGTCATCCATAGCTTACAGACCAAGCCCATCAACCCTCCTTTCAAAACGCACATGAAAGTCATGCCAGCTACTTTACAAGGCCCTGTATACAAAACTAATGGTGAAGGTACTACTACCTGTGCCAGTGTTGATGAACTTGCCTTCTACAATGTTTGTCATTTGCAGAAGATACTATCAGTTTTGGTTGAACAGCAGTCGCCTGTACTGTGGCTGTTACCATTGTTGCTATGGTCCAAAACACCAGCGCCATTGTCAACAATAGCCACAGGGTCAGCTGGGCCCTATTCTGCTCTTTACCTCCCCTCTCCTGATGCCAGGTGCTTTTCCCACTGTACTTCCCTTAGATCCAAATTCTGATTTGGTTCCTTTCCCTCCTACTCTCCCATCCCCTTCCTCTTACACTCTCCGCAGCAATGTTTCCCATCCTCTTTCTTTTCCGTCTAGGAAATCTAATGTTGATCAAGTTGCCTTCTTATATCGCTTTCCTAAACTCAAGTCCACTCTTCCCCTGTCAATCCACTCTGTCTCTTCTCCCTTCTCCCATGAGTCTCTTCTTGGTGACTTTTCTACTCCCACCTGCAACTGTCTATAACCCCTACCTCTTTGATCTTCTTCCCCTTCCCCCACTCATATTATCGGGGCCATTTTCCTCTCCCCCTTCCCTCCACTATGCCTGTATGAGTAATTTCTCCAGCCCAGCAAAGCTCACTTTTATCTACTGCAATTACCTGCTATATGGTTTTGCCTTACAATGTTTATGATTATGCTCCTTTGCTGTAGATGACTACTACTTTTGTAAAGATGTTAAGCACTATTTATTTTTTTTCTCCTCTTGCACCATCTTCTATACCCTTCACCCCCAGGATGCACCTGGGAAGGCGCTGTTATCAGCTCAGTATGTCTTTTCTTGTAAAACCTTTGCAACAAATGAATACATGGGCCCAAAGCACCCATGTCTGGAGGAAGCATTCGCTGTTCCTGAAAAAAATGTGACTAGAGCTAACATATGCTAGTGCTGGAAGATTTGTTTGAAAAAAAAATATGCAGACTAACTGCAGCTTCACTTTTGGAGCCAGATTTACCTTCAGAGTGCGCACATGATTTAGTTGCTTCAGTTTAAAATGAACTAACAGTGCCTGTAGCAGTTCAGTTCAAACGCTGAAGAATTTTGTTACATAGTGTCTAGCAGAAGCATAACTAAAACGTGATGAAAATCCAAGCACATTTTACAAATGAACGAATAAGCTAAAGAAGCCATTTGTCAGCACAATGCTCGGCAATTTCAAGATTTTATTACTTTTTGCTATGCTTGTGCTGGCTGCAAAATAATCAAAGTCTAAAGTGATTCAACTGAAATGGGGTGTGCTGGCATTTTTATTGGGAAAAATCACAGCACACCTGTTTCATTCTTGATATAAATCGCCCTCAAGAAATGTGATGAGGCAGCTAACTCAGGCCCCAGCTGATTCTGTTGCTACTGCATGTAACATCTGTGCACATTATTTCCGCTGTTTTGAGATGTCCTCCACAACCCACACAGAGAACAATTCAAGAAGAGTTAGGCATTCCCCAACATAACATGAAACAGCATGTACTGTAACTACAGGAGTTCCTTGACCTTTTTCACATTCTAAGCTGTTTGACTAAACAAAGCTGTCTCTCCATGAAATGCCAATATCAACATGACAGGAGGAGACTTTAGGCCACCAACAGTGGTTCCTGATGAAAGACATGGTGAAGTTACAGTGCTTGCAGGCACTTTTTAAAGAAAGCAGAGAAGAGGCACCTGAGTGCTTACTCACAGTTCATTTAGTATCCTTAAAGAAGCAGTATTAGTCTGCAAAAAAAGCCATTATATATTTTTTTTAGTATTAATATATTATGACATAATTAATCATCAGTGTATCTTCTCAGATGTTTTTTAAAACTGCTTTATTACTAATTTTATATTATTGGGACCTTCAAATACCTGAAGGGCATAAACAGGGTTAGCCACGAAGGCCTGTTTAAGTTTAGGAAGGAAGGGCTCACAAGAGGGTATAGTCTGAAATTGGAGGGGGGAGGATTAGAAGAGAGAGATGAGGAGGCACTTTCTCACAGAGAGGGTGGTGATGGCATAGAATGCATTGCCTGAGGAACTGGTTTCGCAAACATCAGTAGGGGGATTTGAGAGGGGATGGGACAGGATCAAGAGCAGAATCAGAATGGGGAATGGCGGTGAGGATGGAGGTAACTCAGACAGTGCAATCAGTGAGGAAGGGGCAGAGGGGGTTAGGGGGGCAGCATCAGTACTCAACACTGAGAGCTGCACACTCGAGCAGACTTGATAGACCATAAGGCCTGTATCTGCTGGCTTCTTTGTGTGTTCATATCTCATTAAACATGGCCTCCACTAACAATTTTGAAAAACCCTTTCTCTCAGGGTTATGCTTTGACTTCACAAACTGGCTTCATACTGTGGATGTATTAGGTGGGTGCTAGCACACATTTATGATAGTATGGAGAACAACGTCAGTCCAAAATGGTAAATGTATTTATAGTGGTAGTTGCCAGAGAGCAGTGACTTTTAAAAATCTCAAAACTGCATATCTCAGTTCAGGAGTGAAATACAATGAAAGGAAAATGGATATACAGTGCTGATATTTTTGCCAGAAGTACATTACTGCTAAAAAACATATGATGAAATGATTTTGCTGCTAACACATATTTCTGTTTTAAATGGGATAGAAACACCACTGCTTTTCCAGTTCATGTTATTTACCCTGTTCTTTTAATGTATTTGTGTTCATTGTTTTGTTTTCTGTCTCCCTGGTCTTTAGAACCAGCTCTGTATATAGACGTTATAGGTGCGTCAACCAGTGATATCATCAGTATGCAATCAATGCATGGCCCCTGATGCTGATACGTCTGCTTCCATGGGATGCTATGCTGTTGAAAATGAAGCAGTTCCTGAATGTGCTCCATTTGAATAAATACAGCAACTTATGTAATAGTGGTATAAGTGTCAGGGGCCATGATAGTAGCAGATGATGTGTAAGCAGTAAGACACAATGGAGTGCGCATTAGACAATTCTAAGGCATGGCAAGGGGTGTAGTGAGGCACAAGGCTGCAGGTCAGGTGCCTTCTGGCTCTGGCCATGCATTAGAAATGTCTAATGTACATCCCCAGAGTGTCTTATTGCGCTTATAAAATGGGGCACTGTATTCTACAAGTATTAAAAAATTAAAATTTACATGTTTAAATACCCTAATGCTAAAATCTTTTCTGTATTTTGCAGTAAAATAGTTCATCTGCCTGCACTGTTGCCATGTTTTATTTTTTTGAGTTTGAGATTTTTTGTCCTTCTGTGGCCTTCATGGTTGTCTTTGTGTTTCTTTGGTTGCCATGGTTTCTACACACCCTCACCCCCCCCAGTCAAATATTTAGACTAAATCATGTATGTGATTGTTTTATTTAATGTTCTAATGTTTGTAATTTACTGTCTTCCTAATGAAGAATTGGACTTCTGAGTCCTGGACACATGCTGCTGCATTTTGACAGGAGGGAACTGACGGGTAGGAGCAAGCAAGCTCGCGCTGAACTGGTGATGTGAGCTGTTGGTGAGGAGCCTTAAATCATAAGTGAGTTGAAAAAAAAATTCTTTGTGGGTACCGTGTATTTTATTTAATGCAGGTTTATACAGAAGAAAGCTGTAAAGGACTTGGTTACAAAATGGAGCGAACAGAGGTCTGGAGTAGCGGCCACTGTGGTGGAGGGTGGACTGGCGATCGAGCATAACTTCACAGAAAAAAAACAGTGAAACTGATGGAGGATTCACACTGTTTGTGTGTGATTTGGTAGACAATATCAAGATGGGTAACTTGTCTGTGATTTCAGCGAGGGACAGAAGGGAGTGAATGGCAGGCAGGAGTGAGTGGTCAGTAGAAGTGAGTGGTGCTGAGGAACTGACAGGCGAGTGGCAGATATCAAGTGAAAACACACACACATAAAGTGCCAGATTGGAAGCATGCATTATAAATATCCAAGCAGAACGATTCAATGAAACTGCACACATTTTTCAAACAGCTTATACCATTGCCAAACTAAATATTTCCTTCTCCACACAGCCTTATCTTGTGAAACTGCAGCAACTAAATGGAGTCAACAAAGGCAACAGTCATCATTCAGACCACAACTCTGCAACCTTTCTCCGGCACATTGCTTACTGCATGAAAAGGAGCTGTTGCACAGCCATCAAAAACCGGGAACCATATGTGGCTATCGTGCTGGATGAAGCCACACTCTACAAAGTAAGTGTGGTTGTGCTACATCTTTCCTGCAGTCTTGAAGATAATCCTCAAACCTTTGGTGTGGAAAACATTTTCCTGGGATTCTTAGGAGCAAAAGTAGGTACGGTTGCTGAAGGCATAATGATCATTGTGGAGGAGGAGCTAAGTCAAGCAGGGTTCAACGAAGACTGACTGTGAAAGAAACTGACAACAATATGCACAGATGGAGCATCAGTGATGACGGGGCACAACTGTGGATTAGCTGCACAGTTTACGGAGAAGTATGGCAATCAAGTTTGTTCATTTCATTGACTGGCCCATTTTCTTGAGCTTGATGTCGACAATGCATTGAAGTCTGTGACATTTTCTTACTATTTCAAGGCATTCATGTCAAAGCTATAACTCTGTACAGTCAGTCACTGAAGAATTAAAGCCAACTTAGTCAGGCTGCTAAAGAGACCGAAACGCAGCTTCTCTGTATCAGTCCTGTCTTCGGAGTAAGATGGGTCACAAGCAGTTTTCAATCAGTGTAAGCTGTTTGGGTAGACTTTCCTGCCCAATGCAAACACTTCAGTGATGCTTCAAAAGATGTGACAGGTTCTCATGGTGAAAGAATGAAGTATGAAGGACTTCACAACAGTCTTGCCTCTGTGTTCTCTGTGAAAAGCTTGGCTGTGATGAAGGATGCACTTCATGAGATACATTATCTGTTGGCTATTCCTGCAAAGAAATGACTCCAGTATCAATGATGCCTTTGTAGCTATTCAGCAAATGATTTCTGTTCTCAGAGCCATGAAAATGAAGATAGAAAGTCATTCCAAAAAGCATTAAGCCAGATAGAGGTAACCGACCAGGAGCCACAGTTCATGGGGGTGACACTGTGGCCAGGAAAACATGGAATCAACTCTGCCTAATTGTGCCAAGCATTACTTGATGCAATCCAGAGGAGAGTACCGACTCTCGCTTAGTGAAGCACATTAGCATCCCTGATTCCAGAACATGGCCTGACTGTGATGATCGTGTGTTGTTTGAGGAAGATAGTATTTTTTGGTTCAGTAAGAAGATTGACCTTCCATTGAGAGTTGTTATTGAGCAATTTGAAAGTTTCAAACTTGATGGTAAGGAGTCAAAAGATGAATTATATCAATTAATGACAGCAGCAAGAACGTACCCAGCATTGTCAGCTGAATGTGAACGAAGGTTCTCACTCATTAACCTAATTGCCTCAGATTGCAGAAATAGTCTGAAGCAATCAAGTCTCAAACCTAATGTTTCTCCAGCTGCAGGGTCCATCTCTGGAAGACTTCAACCCATCTCCTTTCATTCTGTCTTGGCTTGCATGAGGCAAGCGGTTGTCCACTTCCTGGAAGCCTGGTCCAGATCGGTTCCATGGCACCACATCAACACAGATGTTGTCGACATGCCTGACAGTGATGGGAACAATGCTGACGTCAGCATTGTTCCAGTCGGAATTAAGTGTTTTTTGCAGGATGCTTTGCCCCCCGCACCCCCATCTCTAAATATCCAACTCCAAGTTGGACTTGACTCAGGGTGGGGGCGCAACACCCAGAAAGAGAGCAGCAGTGTAAAGTGAGATCATCACAGCAACCTGGCGAGATCTGTCACTGTGATGGTCTTCACTATAAAATTGGTTGTGCAGATGTGATACCATCAAGATCCTTATGCCTCAACTCCCAAGTCCCAAAAGATAATTCATAAGTTTACTTACCAGTGCTAAGAATGCAATCTTTAAAGTATTTTCAGTTGTATTACTTGCCAGTGCTGACTGCCGAAATATAATTTGTATTGTATTTTCAGTTATAATAGAAATATATTAAATGCATTAGAATTTCAAATCTCAGTTCTTGCTTAAATATAGGGAAATACATACTAGACATGGGGTTGACTGAGCTTGAAACAGGAACTTGGGCTCATGTTCTAAAAGAGGTTTGCTTTTTCAATATGGCCCTCCTACTTTTTTCATCATAATTCAAGCACTGCTAGAACCAATATTGAAAAGGCAACTTCTACAGAAAAAAAATACTTACAGGTTCAGTGCAGTTCTCCTTTAAATCAAGTTATCACATCTGTCTGAGACATTCACACCCCTCTTAAGAGAGTTAGTTTGGAAGGCTACCACATCTCATGGGACTCAACTAAGCTGGCTGGCAACATCAAGGTTGGTGATACCTCCTGGCACATATATAAATCTTCTAGTTTTATCACTATTTGCTGTTAATGTGTCTATTTTACTATATTCTTAGCTTGTTACATGCACTTTACTTTATATGTTATTTGGTTAATATTATTTACTTGAAATTACTCCACCTGGGATAACCTCTCAGATGCATCATCTTGTTTTCACGGGGATCTCAGTGAGGACAGCAACAGTCTACAGATTAACATAGTCTGTAAAACAGAAGACTCGGCACTCACCTGCCATACACCAGTACTCAACTGAAAAAGGCTCTAAACAACA
Source organism: Neoceratodus forsteri (assembly GCA_016271365.2). NCBI lineage: Eukaryota > Metazoa > Chordata > Ceratodontiformes > Ceratodontidae > Neoceratodus > Neoceratodus forsteri. The sequence continues at coordinate 1,738,551,036 of CM028129.1, forward strand.
GACTGTACTGTGATCCAAGCTCTTCTTTGTAGAGGTGTGTAAGGCAATGCAGAACAGGCAGTTAACAGCAGCAACAAAAATCATCTCAAACTCAAGTCAGGCTAACAGTTTACCAGCAGTGAGGAGACTGAAGCTCAGTCATAGGATAATCATAGGTTTTTTTATTAAATCAGAAGTCCACAACAGTTCACAGACCACCACCCCAGCACCAAACGTTTTCACACAATAAGTGCTTTATCAAGGCATGACACCTGCCTCATGCACTGGTTTTTATATCTGGGAAACAAGCAACAAAGAGCACCCACATAAAAAACGGTGAGGAGACAAATGAGCAGGCTTACCAGTTTATTCCTGTTCAGCTATGCAGATATGTGCGGCAAAGAACAGCTAGTCCCACTATAAGCGAAGCAGACAAACTGCGCTGGATACGAACTCATGACATCATGGAGAGTGTCTCACTCTTTCTTGCTCTTTATTGCTTGTTATGGTTCAGTTTGGCCACTACAACTAAATCATCCCATTCCAAGGCAAAAATATGGGACTTCAGAGGAGCTGATTTTGATAAGATGGCCAACAGAGTTAAGCTAGCCCTGGCAAGAAGAAATACAGGTGAGGGGGTACAGGCAAAGTGGGCATGCATTAAGAATGCAGTACTTGAAGCAACATCCCATTGTGTTAGAGAGAAAAAGAAGTGCAAAAGAAGAAGGAAATCACTTTGGTTCTCAAAAACAATAGTAGAAAAGGTCAGAGCCAAAAGGCTGGCCTTCAGGAAATATAAGGGAATGCAGCGGGATGAAGATAAGAAGGCATACCAAACTGCCCTAAGGGAAGCAGGGAAGGCAGTAAGGCAGGCAAAGGCCCAAACCAAGGAAACACTAGTACAAACAGTAAAAGAAGGTGACAAGACTTTCTATAGATACATTAGTGAAAGGAGAAAGTCCAGAGGGGGTATTGCTAACATCAAAGAGGATAAGGGGGCATGTGAGGAGGAGGACCATGTAAAAGCATCTATCCTAAATAGATATTTCAGCTCAGTATTTACTGAAGAGATGGTAGGGCAGGGCCCACAGCTCAGCACCATAGACACAGGAGGAGGGAGGTGTGCACTAGTCCCTTCACAAAATAAAGGATCTTACAAGAGCCCAATAAGCTCAGGGTGGACAAGTCAATGGGACCTGATGGCATACATCCCAGGACACTAAAGAAGCTAAGGCTGGAACTAGCAGAGTCATTATCAGAACTGTTTAGTGAGTCTCTGAGTACAGGAGCGGTCCCAGAAGACTGGAGAAAGGTTCCTGTGATCCCACCCTACAAGAGTGGTAGCAGGAAGGAGGTAGAGAACTACAGACCAGTCAGTCTTACCTCAATAGTGGGCAAGATTATGGAGGCACTTCTTAAGGAAAGGATAGTGCAACACCTGGAATCCATAGGAGCACAGGATCCAAGACAGCATGGGTTTACAACAGGAAGGTCCTGTCAAACTAATCTCATAGATTTCTTTGACTAGGTGACCAGAGTGGTGGACCAAGGGGGGGAGCAGTTGATGTCACCTACCTTGACTTCAGCAAAGCTTTCGATACTGTTCCACATAGAAGATTGATTAATAAGCTGGGTAGGCTCGGGGTGGGTCAGACATTGGTCCACTGAGTGGCAAACTGGTTGACAGGCAGAAAACAGAGAGTGGTGAAAACTGGGATACAGTCAGAAGAGATGCAAGTCACAAGTGGGGTACCTCAGGGATCAGTCCTGGGACCAGTTCTCTTCAATATCTTCATCAGTGACATTGCAAATGGACTGGAGGGTAAGGTTTGTCTGTTTGCAGATGACACCAAGATCTGCAACAGAGTAGATGATCCAGTTGGGGTGGACAGAATGAGAAGAGATCTGGATAAACTGATAAAATGGTCAGAAGAGTGGCAACTGGGGTTTAATACAAAGAAGTGCAAGATCATGCACATAGGGAAGAGAAACTCTGAAGCCACCTATAGACTGGGAGGGGAGGGGAGTTGCTGGCAGTCACAAGGGAAGAAAGAGACTTGGGTATCATCATCATCACAGATGGTCTGAAATCATCAAATCAAGCCACTAAAGCAGTAGGTAAGGCTAGGGGGATGTTGGGGTGTGTATTAGTAGGGGTATCACAAGTCATAAGAAGGAGGTAATTATCCCTCTTTACAAGACACTGGTTAGGCCCCATCTGGAGTACTGCATGCAGTACTGGAGGCTACACCTTCACAAGGACATTAACCAAATTGAGGCAGCCCAGAGAAGGGCAACCAAAATGGTACAGGGACTGCATCAGAAGACATATGAGGACAGATTAACAGAGCTCAATATGTATACCCTAGAGCAAATGAAGCAGAGAGGGGATATGATCAAAACATTCAAACACCTTAAGGGCATTAACAAGGTGAAAGAGTCTTAACATGTTTCAATTTAAGAAAAATAGCAGGATAAGAGGACACACAGTATGAGATTGGAGAGAGGCCGATTAAGGGGTAATGTGAGAAAGTTCTTTTTCACAGAAAGGGTGGTGGATGCATGAAATGGCCTACCTCAGGAAGTGGTGGATATGAATACAGTGCAGGGCTTTAGACAGGCATGGGATAGGCATAAGGGAGCAATACAGATGAATATGAATAGATAGGTCATTGACAGAGCAAAAGCCAAGAGCACATTCATAAGGTAGAAAAATAAATGGGCAGACTGGATGGGCCTTGCGGTCCTTATCTGTTGTCAACTTCTATGTTTCCCTGATTTTGTTGCATTTGTGGCATTTTAGTGTTGGTCTGCCACTAGGACCCTTACCTTCTATTCTGGTCTGCCAAACCCATCTCTCGCTACTCTTGCAAATGTCTTCCTGGACTGTGTGAATGACTGAGTCAGATGCACAAAATTAAGGTTGGAAGCACTTTATTCTACACGGGTTGCATCTGCACACCTTGAGACATAGCTTCTGACTGACCACACACAGTTAGCATTCCAAGGTCTTCTAGAGAGCCCATGCAACACACAGTTATCTGTAACCTGAGACCACTTAGCCCTGAGTGTCCTTAGACAAGCGGCAACTAACTGGTAAGCCCCATACCTAAGTGTACTCCACACATTCAGGTAGCACCATATAGCTCCTAGGTGCTTGCCTTTTTTTTGCTTCTGCACTGGTTTTTATATATTTATTTATGTATTTGTTAACTGGGTAAGTACACTGATCCAAAGGACCATTTTCAGGTACATTCCAGGTCATCTAGATGGCACAAGGTACAGAGACAAGAACATCATGACATGACAATAACAGCAATTCACAAAGGTTACAGAGAAGTATTTGAGAGGACTACGGCATGTTTTACATTTACAGATCAATGAAACAATTAACACCTTGTGCGAAACTGCAAATCAGTGCAACATACTTCTTAAATGGTTCCACCAAGCCACGGCAACAGAAAGTTTGCTGACATCCTCTACAGCAACATGATGCTACCCAAACAGTCCCAACAGTGCCACTTCCTAACACTGAGCGGGAAACACACCGACACTGACCTAGTTTCAATGCTGGGGGCTGTGCTCCCTGCACCCCCCTACTTATTAGAACTAACTCCACATCACACAGACAGTGGAGAAACAGCCAGTCCTGCTGCCCGCACACCATTGTCTGCAACATGCTGTCGGCAGCAAATACAGCCCGCTGCAAGTGCGATCATTGCTCCTGTGTCGCTGTAGGGGATTCTCAGTAACAATGGCATATGTTTTTAAATTAATAATATATTCAAAATGTATCTTTATTATAAAAAATTCCTATTATTTATTTCCATAAAATATTTTATTGATGTTTTCCTTTTTTAGCAGTTCTGAGCAAGAATATAGCAATTGCAACCTTAAAATACTAATATGCAATATACAGCAAATTCTTGTAATGATTTATACAGCTACATACAGTACATTGAAATTATACTGAGCATTAAAATTGATGTAATGTATTTTTAGCAGTTAAGACTGATCTATTAATTCAATATTTACAGTTATGTATCTTTTTATGCCATGTGCATTAGCAAATCAGCATTTAGAAATGCACTCCAAATGTGTGCACAAGTTTCTAATTGATCTAACAGTAAATAACTTATTATTTCATTATTTGCTATAGAAGCCATGAAAGAATACCATTCAAATAAGGTAGGTACCTATGTAGTTCCCCAGTTCCTAAGAATTAGGCATTTAGCCCCAAGAAATGCTGCAAGTAACCAATATAGCTGTTGTTTGGGTATCTTAAAATCAAGTGAAACCATCCCTAAGATAAAAAAGGAGGGAAGGTGAGGAATATTTATGTTAACTATAGTGGAACAGTAGTTAATTATCTCTTTCCAAAATAGGGATAAAGATGGGCAATCCCATAAGATGTGTAAAAGATTTGCATGCTGCCTTTGACACCTCCGACATTGACCATCATCTGAATAACCCGTAGTTTTCAATCTTTTAGGAGTGTAGTAATAGCAATGTAGTATTTCAAATTTCAATAGTTTACCTTGAATCTCCTTATTTGATCTGATGGTGTGCGTCCAGACCAAGTCATAATCTTCTTCTGAAATGTTCATGTCTAACTCTTCTTCCTGTTTGAACTTAGCTGAAAGAGTTGTTATTGTTCTGTTATCAGCAAGAAGTTGATAAATCCACCCAGCACCCTTCCTAAGACCCGCCAATGTCACTACTTGAGCCCATGTTATATATATTTCCCTTGATGCAGCCTGCTTCAGAGGATCATTATTTAGTATATTTCTGAGTTGAAGGTAGATGCAAAAATTAAATCTCTGCAATTTATATTTCTCCTTAAGAGTTTCAAAAGATAGTAATATGTTAGCGTTAGAGTCAGTAATGTCTGCTAGATGAGTTATCCCAACGTTTGCCCACCCTGGATCTTTCAAGGGGATTTTATTATAACAGATATTTGGATTATTCCAGAGCGGTTGATTAGTTCCCAAAGGGTTATTAATTTTTAGGTTCCATATCGTGTCTTTTAATACTTTAACTGAGTTTATAATACACTAGTGATTTTTTAATTGAATAGGAGTGAGATAACTATTAAATTGGTCAGACCAGTGCTATTCATGAGTACGGATTCTATTTCCAACAACAGAGGTGTGTCATCCTTTCTGTAATTATTTATATGTAGTAAAGCCTGTTTAAGTAGAAATGCCTCATTGTACTTTTTCCACCAAGGTAGGGCGAAACCACCCTTTGATGGTTTTTGCCGTATTTTATTTAGGGAGAGTCTTGCTGATTTAGATCCCCAGAAGAAGTTTCTAATCATAGTGCCTAATCTTTTTTCTATTTTCGAGGCAGTGCTGTTAGAATATTTTGAAGGACATAAAAAATATGAGGTGCCACAATCGTTTTATTGGCTTGAGATTTTCCTCAAATGGACAGATTTAACTTGTCCCATTTAGAAAGGTCCAATTGTAAGGCCTTTAGAAAAGGATTAAGGTTATTTTCCAGCAGTTTTTCCACGTTATTAGAAATGTCCAAACCCAGATGTAGAATGGAATCTTTAAATTAACCTAAAGCTACCTCTTGCTGCAACTGAGCTAGAAGTGAGGTTGGATAATACAGAGGCATTATTTGAGTTTTCCACAGTTTAATACTAGGCCAGAGAACTCCCCAAACTGTTCTAACATTGCTTTGAGTGATTTTATAGATTCCCTTGGGTTTGTGACTGTAATCAGCAAATCATCTGTAAAAGTAAATCACTGGCATCTGAGTGCAGTATTAGGGGGTGCTGTACTGCTGGGGTGTGCTCTCCTTTGAATGAGACGTTAAACCAAGGTCCCTTCTGCCCATCCTGGTGTTGTCGTCGTGGGTGTCCAGGCAGAAGTAAAAGAACCCAGGCCACTCTTTGCAAAGAGTAGGGAATATTCCCGGTGTCCTGGCCAACATTCCCCTTCCCATAAACTGGTTCATGCAATTATCCAGGCTGTGTGTGGGTGATGATGTGCAGTATGGCCACCACCACACACTCAGTCACTTCACTACCAGTCTAGCATTGCTTGTAAAGTGCTTTGGGATACACTGTGTATGAAAAGCACTATATAAATGCTGATTCTTCTTCTTCTTGGGAGACCCCGCTGCACCCACTTTACCATGAGGCATACATCTCTGTAATGCGATGACATCGATGCAACTTTTACCCACACATGCCCAGGTACATTTCGGGAAAAGAAGGAAAAAAACTTCTACGTAGATTGTTGAGGTAGTTGGAACTTGGATTCTTTGTGAGAGATCCCGCAGCACCTGCTGCACTTCACCACAGGACATCCCTCTCGAAAGTGCAATGGCATCACTGTAAACTTACCTGTGGATGAATAGAATTGTCCTATGATACACAGCCTAACAATCAAAACTTTCTGTTCTCATGGGATTATCTGTTAATCTGTTTCAGAGTATATGCATATTCTATCTGGGAGTTGGCAATGTTGCTGCACTCAGGGGAGACAGAACCTGGTATACTCAGCAGCAAAGGGGTTTATAGTATATGGGTGCTGCCTATTGTCAATGGATTTCAGCAACTGCTGAAATCTTGTTGTAGTACAGTTCAAAGGTCAAAAAAGTTGTTGTACTATCGTTCTGACATCACATCGATAGTACAACAACTTTTTACCCTTGACCTGCTGACTGATTGGCTTAGAAGACGCTCTATAGAAAAAAAAAACATGGCGCGCGATGAAGGAAGCGAGCGAAGCGGAGCCACCGACTGAGAAGTCGGGAATCGGGACACAGAGAGCCATACATGGCTCCCTTTCTAAAAACAATTGCTTCTATTTTTTCTCACCGATTTAAAAAAAAAAATGATGTGCTGAGGAGCAGGACGGAGCCTAAGCGGGAACGGCCGCAAGCAGAAGCACCAGAGGGGAAACGGGAGCAGCGCCTATGGCAAGTAATGAAAAAAATAAATGTAAAAACAAAAAAAACCCATATACTATAAAAAACAGTGGATGGGTGAACATCCACAACTAAGTCTCGTCGCCCTTAGTCGGGCTGTTGATGACATCACCGAGACCTCTCGAGCTTCGCTCTCGAGGCCTCTGTGATGTCATCAACTCCCTCAATGGAAACACAGCCTTGTTGTGGATGTTCACCCATCCACTATTCTATATATGGATTAGAGTCCTATTGTACTCTCCCTTCTGACCGGTGCTTGGTGGCAGGTATCGGGGGGGGGGGTACCTTCTTTGAGTGTTTTTTATGCCACAGGACTGAGTTGCTTCAGACCAAATATTACTGACTCTAGCCATTATAAGATGTGCTAAACTGACAAATAGCTACCGGACTTAGAAAAATTGCAATGTGTGGCTGTAATTGGTCTCTGAAGCACACGGTGGTATTCTGCTCCTAGTCATAATTCTGAACAAAGTTTCACTTCACTCTATTTATCTGGGGCACATCGCAGAAACTGTTCCACAACATGATCAACTGCACGAACATTGACATACCTAATCTCTCCTTGAACTGCCAAATAAATGACACCTTGTTCTTGATAGTTTACCTTTTTATGTTCCCTGTTTTGGGGTATTTTGCTTGCTGATAAGGGAATCTAAGACTCCGGGATATACTAACCTTGCACAGGTGGAGACTTTGAGTGACTACTCTGCTGCTTGCACTCATCTTAGTTAATGTCCCTATTCTCCAGCCTTTCCTAGTTTATTTGATCTTGCAGTGTGGTTTCTGGATGACTATTAGTGTATAACATTGGGCTACTGACCAACTAGGCTCAGTGGATGCCCGAGAGACTGCTCACTGCTTGAAGTGAGATGTGGAATTGCTTTCCCTTTTCTCAAGGGGAGGGGGTTCTCACCCCACTTGTCTGAATATATAGCCGCAAACACAGTTTTAGCTACTGTAAGCTGTTGTTTACATAGGTGCTCAGCCCAGACCTAATTCTCTCCACCACAGAACAGGTGGGATACTGCACTGAAGGAGTGCTACTCGGGGGCTTCTACTCTGGGTGTGCTTGAAATGTTCTGTTACTGCTTTTCTTAGATGACAGTAAGTTGCCAAGTTTGGGGGGGGCCGGGGATACTATCAGGATTTGGGGAGGTAAAGTTTCAATGGTTTTAAATGTTGTTTATCGGTTAAATCAGAAATCTTACATTGGGAAAGGAGGGGTCTACTGAAGAGGGCCTCAAGGAATTAAGATTATTTTTCAGGTTTAGGGGGTACTGATATTATCCTCTTCAAGATTATTTATTTTTCATTCCATCTCAGAACTTCAAGTTGGGGAATGTGTACAGGAGGGAGGGGGGCTAGTAAGGGGGCTTCTATTGCTTGTTCTTTACTACTGTTCTACTGTTAATTGGGATTAGTAAAGCTTTGTTGTTTACAAGAGTTAAAGGGGTTTGGACGGCTTGGATTTGGGGTACTTGTTAAAATGTTATATGATTTCCAATGTGCTTGGCTATATGTTACAAAATGGTACTGGCAGATTAACATTACTTTTGTTTAATTAACTTTATGAAGTGGTTGTTTCAGAAGATCCACATTAAGATCGAAAATAGGTGACAACACTTTTCACATTAGGTCATGGAATGTTAATGGTCTGAAGTCCCATACTTAACATAAGAAAGTACTAGCAAAGGTAAGGGCCATGAAAATAGATGTCATCTGCCTACAGGAAACACATATGACCAAGAAGGAAGGAGCCCATATGGCCAAGAACGGGGGAGTGGAATGGTTTGGCTCGTATTTCACTTTCAAGGCTAGGAGGCAGCAATCTGGCTCTGTCCCAGGTTCCTGGGAGTGGTTACCAAATGTTATGCTGACCAAGGAGACACGTACGTCTTAATACAGGTGCAGTTAAACACTAGACTAAAATTTGCTATTGGTTCTGCATACGGACAAAACATTAATAGTCTAGATTTCTTTCATAAACTCTCAGTGCAAATGGTTGACTTTGAAGGCTCATGGTTGCTCTGTGGGGACTACAATTGTGATAAGGATACTGTCTTGGACAGATCTTCCCCCTACTGTTGTGCCTCTGTTTAACAATGCCAGTACACTTTTGCATTTAATGGAAGATCGCTGCTTACTGGATGCCTGGAGATATTCTTCCCCCACTGGTAGGGACTACACTGACTACTCCCACTCATCCTATCACTATGCCAGGCTAGATGCTAGCTTGCTTTTGCAAAGCCTTATCCCTGCCATACAGGCAGCAAGGCATGAATCTATCAATGTTACAGATGCTCCGGTATCGGCAAATCTTCAGGATAAGGGTGTCTCAGTTGCTCCAAGATCCTGAAAGTTGGACCCCATATTACTTAAAAAATCTGATTTTATCTCGCATGTAAAAGAACAGATCTCCGTGTGTCTCCAGATTAACCAAAGGGGAGAAACCTCAATGACCACAAGCTGGGAAGCCTTAAAGGACGTCTCGGAGGGAAGGGTCATTATCTCTTATTCCAGTCATAATAGGAAGGCTGAAAATCAACCGCTTTATAATGTGGAGCAGCAGATAGCCCGAATTGAAAAACCGCACATTGAGAGCCCTACATCCTCCATTTATCACCAATTACAAAAATTAAAATGGGAGCTCAATCGGCTAACTAACTCCAAAACTGAACGCAATTTAAAGTAGCAGTACAAGTTAGCAAGCAAAAAATGGTACCCTACCTTTTTTTTAGCAGTAATGTATTCTTGATAATCTCAGAGTCTTCACTGGGGTATTTTAAATTCAATCAACTATTTTCAGAATCGTGTTTAATTACAACTTGTGTAATTTACGTGGATCTACAACAATGATGGCAGCCCCCAGCAACTTTTAAAAGTCTTCTCCCCAGAGATCACACACTAACTGCACCCTCTGTATTTATAATATATATATATCAGCATGTTGCCAGCACATGTTTCTGATGGCCAACAGTACAGCTGCACCCTTATCTGCTTACATCCATGATGGCGGACCTGGCAAAGGACCAATGACTTTTAAGAACTTCAAAATCATCCGTCTTGCCACAGGAGTGAAATAAAGCAAAAACAAAAGCAGATATATTGATGTTTTTATTTGTCCTAACTGCTAATCAAATTATTACAATTTTTGTTAACTGGTGCTGTTGCTTTAATATTGAACCAAGCTACTAGTTATTTTGAAGGGGGCGCCTGTCGGAAGTTGTTGGCTTGGCAACTAAAGCATAAAAAAGTGTCAAATGTGTTAACTGTATAGTTGGTCCAGATGGGGTAGCTAAGTATACCGATGAGGATATAGGTGAGTGTTTCTGTAATTTCTACCTAAAACTTTATACCTCCAAGGTCCAGTCATCTGACATGGACATACAGAATTACAGCACATCAAGGGAGGGAAAGCCTCTGGCCCTGATGGATTTCCTATTGATTTTTACAAAACTTTTAGGGTGGAACTATGGGAACCACTATTTGATATGGTTCATGAGAGCTTGATCAGTGCAGTGCTACCCCCGCCACATGGTCTGCTGTAATAACTGTCTTGCCTAAACTTGGTAAAGACCTGGTAAAGCAATGTGGATCATACAGGCCCATTTCACTACTGATTACAAGAATATAGCAACGGTACCTGCTCATAGACTAGAAAAGGTTCTGCCTACCATAGTACATCCGGACCAGGCAGGATTCGACTAGCATCATCAGGGAAAACATAATGTGAATAAAGCATTAAATATCATTTGCAGTTGAGGGGGGTAAGATGCACTGGGTCTGGACAGCAGTTTTGGCCCTATGATGCTGAAAAGGCACTTGACCGTGTGGAGTGGGAGTACATGTTTGCTGTGCTTAAAAGACTTGGTTTGGGTAGCAATATAATCAGGTGGATATCTGCTCAATATCAGAATCCTGCAGGTCAGGTCTCGGTTAATGGAAATTGTCAAAACCATTCACTCTCAGTAGGGGGACCCATCAAGTCTGTCCCCCTCTCCCCACTGCTATATGTACTGTCCCTTGAACCTTTAGCAGCAGCAGTACGACCAGAAAATCTTATTACAGGTTTTCAATCAGGCAGTAATAATTTTAAATTATACTTATTCACTGACACTCTCCAAATATTCCTTGACCACTCAGAGCAGGGCCTCCACAGGGTGCACCACCTATTAAGTGAGTAAAATTTCCAGTCACAGACTCAGCTGATCTAAGAGTGAGCTACTACAGGGGGGTCCTGGGCCTTATGCTCATTTAGATCATCATGCACTGGATATGCTAGTTGTAGGAATGCTGAAGTATCTGGGAATTTTCATTACAAAACCTGGGAATGCATTATTCCAGGAAAATTATGGTAAACTATTGAACTTAATACGTCAGGACTGTGAGAGATGGGTGGGCCTCTCTTTCAGTTTAATTGGGCTTATCAATACCATTAAAATGAATATACTTCCCAAGTGTCTCTACCGCTTCCAAAATTTACCTATATGAGTTCCACAAAAGTTTTTCAAATCCCTCCATGCTATCCTTACTAGATTTATCTGGAGATGGGAAAAAGGCTAGGATATTGAGAGCGATGAGGTCATGGAGTCAAAAACAGTGGGGGAATTCAAGAGTACATGGGACAGACATAAGGCAATTCTAGTAGGGGGGTAGGAGGAAGTAGGCTGTTGGTTAACTGGGATCTGCAGCTTGTCCATTAGGTAGGGAAATGGGCAGACTAGGTGGGTCAAGCGGTCCTTATCTGCCATCAGATTCTAGTTTCTATGTATACTACTGTACAGTTACCTATGAATGAAGGTGGTTTATCCCTGCCTAATCTAACATACTATGACTGGGCTGCAAAACTTGCCCTCCTCAATGAGGGAAGCCAAAACTGCACTCCTGACTGGCTGACGCTGGAGAGGGAGATGGATATTTTGGGCTTGCTGAGGGGTTACTTGCTCCCTGGATTGTCTGGAGTAACACTACCACAGAAAACAAATCCCTATACTCGACAATGCAGTAGAATCTGGGTTGGCACTCATAACTTTATTAAGCATCCAAAGGGGTTGTCCTTAAGTTCTGGTTTGGTGACTATCTGTAAAAAGATGGGGGGGGGGCTATAATGTTCCCATGTACCAAGTTTTGTTAAGGTGGAGGAAAAAAGGTTTTAATTTTGTGGGAGATATGTACGAGGGAGGAATGCTGAAATCTTTCTCTACAGTTAATGGAGTTTTCCATACATGCCAGAGACTTCTTTGCCTTTCTGCGAATCACACTATATTTCTAATTGCCCTACTTTGACATCCCCTATTGAAGAGATTCTCTTTCATCTTCAGCCTGACCCATGGTCTTTGACTGCCTTTTACAGGTTATTTCTACTGGCAGCTCCCATGTCACAGATCAAGGTGCAGGGACAATGGAATGTTGATTTAGATGTCACCCTAGACTCGGAGGCCTGGGAGCTCACCATTAAACAAGTGCATACATGCTCCTGCTCTAGCAGTTTAAGGAGAATCCAATATAGTTTCTTGTACAGAGTATACCTCATGCCAGTACAATTTCATCGCCTTAGAGGTCAACGATGGCGATTTTCTACACATGGCTCTTACTTGTAGCAAAGTGGCCCCATTTTGGAAAGAGATGCACGGGGTTATGAGAAAAGAGTAAATTACCTTACTCTCCTTCTAATTTTTGCTGGGGGTTGGTGAGTCTCAGTCCTCCCACACCAGGAAGGGGGCTAATAGTAGGTTATGGGATATAGCCCTAGTTAACACTAGGAAAACAACTGTGCAAAACTGGATGAGCTCCTTACCCCCTACAGTAGCTCACTGGTTCAGCAACATGTCCTTTTATGTGAAACTGGAAAATTATCATTATAATGCTAGAGGTCAGGGGCACAGTTTTAAGCAAACCTGGGAACCTTTGATGAATGTGATTTCAAATAATGTTTCACTGTAATTGGTAATACAATACTCAATATTTGTAATAATTAGCCACTTGAAGGATTCTATGCTAATTGCAACTTGACCTACTGAAAGTAAATATTAATCCTGTCATTACTCCACTCCGGTGTGATAATGTGAACAACAATGTCTGCTTTAATCACTTTTCTGCTTGGTGCCATCTTACACTGTATAGGCCATGACATGAGATAGTTATTTTCAATTCCATATGTATTTTATTTTCCATCTTGTAAATGCCACTTGTATTTGCTCTTTCTGTATATTTTTATATGTATTCTGCAGAACTTTAATAAAATATATTTACAAAAAAAAAAATTAGGTCTATAAAAATGACCAAATCATTAGAGGCACTGCCCTAATTATAAGCTGAGAAATGGAGATGGTTGAAAATTCTCATTTAGACCTGGAGGCTGCCATGCTTTCGATTTTTATTGCCAGAATGCTTCCCTCTGTAGTAATTTACGGTTAAAATCACCCCCTCTAATAATCAAGGATACTCTTTCTATACCCCTGAATAAAAATTGATGGCTCCTTTCTTCTTTCATCACATGTATAACTAAAGCATGGTTTTGTCTGATTTTTCAGTGCTTCTTAGATGTTCCCCCAAGCATTTTCTAAGCAAGCAATAAGACATGATGAGGTGTGGGTTATGGCTTGATAATAGCATGCCCCAGGTGCATTATGAGGCACGAGGTACTTACACTGAGTGCCTTTAGCACCTGGGAAGTGCTCTTATCATGCCATATCCCACACCTCGAGTGTCTTATTGCACTTACAAAATGGACCCCAAAGTAACTATTTAAGGAGAAAACAGTAATAAAAGACATGCCAAAACAAAATAAAACATCTGAGGTTTTACTATGTGAAGGACTAAAATAGTCCCCCTATTAAGATAATTTCTGAACTGTTTGATGGTCAGTATAGGGTGCCCCCCTCCTCCCCACAAGCACACACATAGATACTGCTGAGGTTGTCCGTCTCATTCCCACACACTGTATTAAATTTGATTTTTTTAGTGCCACACACCTTTTTTCATAAAGGGTGTCTCTGATAGGGAGGAATGCTCAGAGTAACCATTTCTTTGGCAGTGAGAAGTATTTGATGCCCAGTACATGGTGCCTCCCCTCAACACAAACAGACAGATACTGGTGAGATTGTCCTCCCCATCCCAACCAACTGTATTAAATTAGATTCCCAATATCACACACCAATTTTCATGAAGGGTGTCTCTGGTAGCAGGATACATGCAGAGTGGCCATTTCTTTTACTGTGAGCAGCTGATTTCATTAAAAGCGAGCATGTCCCTTGCCAGGCGCCGTAGTTTTAGAATTTCAGTTTGTAATATCAGGTCACTCGCTCTGCTGTAGTGAGGAAAACCTGCAACTCCCAACTGCAACCTTTGTATAAATGTTTTTTTTTAAACAGGCACATAAAAGAGGCAATGGAGTAGCGGCTCTGTGCTGTTATTTTGAGGATCCATCCTGGTGGCATGCACATCTATCTGCTTCCTTGCAGTCAGTTTTTTTATGGCAGCAGTACAGGTTGACATTTTATTTTGAAATGTTCTGCCATGAGTTGATTTTCATCACCTAATGCTGTGTGTTTCTGTATGTGTGTGTTGGGAGGGACTGTTCTCCACCTTGACCACAGAGCTTCCCCTATTTTTAAAATTTGGATGTTGGGCACAGGGATATCTTTCTATTATGGGGCTCAGGTTGCTGCAATTAGTGCCAGTTGCAATTTTATGTCCTGATAAGGACACAGCTAGAAAGGGCTTTGAGCCAATCAGGATTCAAGAAGTGGCCATAATGTTTTGCCTATGTAAAATGCTTTGAAATATTTTCCTCTGCAGGTAGCCGTGTACACTATTGATTCTGAACTGCAATTAATGAACTGTCTTTCTTCAAAATTTTCTCCTATTAATACATTCTAAGTAGTCCCTTCTTTCAAGCATTTGCAAAAGATACAATGACTACGCTTAAAAGTCCCACCACTGGCAGTAAATTCTTTTGGAGTTTCACTGGCCCATACAGACTGTGGACTAAGGTATCTGCAGTATTTCTTCCCCTCCTGTAAAGATTTCATGGCGGTGTTTCAGCTATTTTCCTTAATTTTGGTTCACATACCAGCACATGCCAGTGTTTTCTGAGAATTTCACCAATTTTAAATAACTGTGGGGTGAAAGTTGTAACAAACACTTAATCTCCTCATCTTCAGTTTTCTGTGACCTGTTCCTTCTTTGTAGGAGGGTCCAACGATCTATATTTTCAGTTCTAGTCTCTGCCTCCTGTGTATAATGTTCCCTATACCCCCTATTTTGAAAACTCTCATGTAGTTCACCGGCAGAATCTTGAAAGGCTGTGTTATCACTGCAGCTTCTTTTGACTCTCATATATTGGCTATAGGGTATATTCTATATAGTATGCCTAGGATGGTAATGCTGCATTTTATCTGTATTTATCTATACAAACATGTTTGAATCTCCCCTTGGCCATCTTTCGTAATAATGATATCTTGGAAATTAAAACTTTGCAGACTACTGTTGAGTGAAAATTTTAAGTTTGCATTAGTCAGTTCTACTCATAAATAACAAAGGAAATTAACTCAGCATGGGTACCTTTCCACACAATAATGATATCATCGATGAAACACTTGCACAGGTCAATCTTGTCAAAGAATGGATTTACATTTCTTGACAAGACTAACCTGTTCTCCCACTCTGTTTGATATAAATTAGCATAAGTGGTCACAAATTATGCCCCATAGCAGTCTCCTTCATCTGTAACCAAAAAGTGGCTTTAAACCAAAATATATTGTTCATTAATACTATTTCTGATAATGCAATAAGAAGTTCAACAAATGGTGGTGGGTACACTGTTTTTTTTCCATATAGAGCTGTGTTGAATGCCTCTATGCCACCAGTGGGAGGGATATTTTTGTATAAGGACTGTATTTCCAGGGTTGCCAAAATCCAGTCATCTTCAATAGCCAAATCTTCCATAATGTTTATCATATCAGTGGTATCCCAGATAAATGCCTGCATTTCAAATACAACAGGTTTTATATATGTGTCTACAATTTGGGCCAATGGTTCAGTCAGAGACCCTATGCTTGCTACTATTGGTCAAAACAGTGGATAATTCAAATTTTTATAGATTTTTGGCAGCCTGTACACAGTCACTCTCACTGGTGCTTGTACCTTTAAAAATTCACATATTTTGTTAGAACTTAAACCATTCATCATAGCTTCATATAGAAAAGCATCAATGTCCCTTTTAAAGTTCATTGCTGGATCCTTTTTCAGGGGGCTGTGGTAGTTTCTATCCTGCAGTTGCCTATACAGTTCTTGTAGGAGGTAATATAGTATAGTGGTTAAGGGCAATGAGCTTCAAATCTTTGGGACCGGGATTTGAGTCCCATCAGCCCCTACTTGCATACTGTGTGACCCTGAGCAAATCACTTAACCTCCTTGTGTTCCCAGGTCACACCTGGAAACAAAGTCTGACTTAGTGTGCCTTTCCTAGTTAAACAATTTCCCCCTCCTCTCTTGTTCAAAGTATGTGGTATCCATAATGACAATGGACCCCCCATCCACTTTTTTAATAGTAATGTTCTGATTATTGTGCCATATTTGTAAAGCTACACCTTCCTGTCTATTCAAATTGCCATACATCGGTTTAAAATTTTGTCCAATTAGGTCTTGGATGTCCTTCTCTCAAAGTTGTTGAAAAATTGAAACTGCAGGATTAGAAGGTGGAATATAAGTAGACTTCCTTTTAAACTCTGTTTCATTAGTTTGGACAGTACTTGCAACTTGAGTAGCCCGAGGTCTCAATCTTCCCCTTGTAAGAAACCCCTGTCTGGATTATTGCATAAAAAGTTTTTGGATTTAATTTCCATGAAAGTTTGTGCAGATCTTTTACACTATCAAACTCTTGTATAGTATTTTTTGGAATGAACGACAGGCCAAATTGTAAGACATGTTCTTCTATTGGTGATAAAATATGGCTAGAGACATTAAGCACAATATTGGAATAATTTGTAGTTTATAGATCTACCGCCTGCCCCACCAAACATTGTTCCACCCTCTTCAGAAGACTGATCTGTACTGGCTGTGTCAATGGTAATCCAAGCTGAATCCTCCATCTCAGTCTCTTTCTCTGTGTGCCTCCCCTTGTTCCACAAACCTGGTAGTTCTGGGGGACCTCCTCAAGGGAAGCTGTACCACTTGTCTGGTCTCTGTCTGGAAAGCTTGCTGATTTGGCAGTATGTTCTCCTGTGATTCTTCTTGAAAAAAACAGTCGTGGTGCTATCAGATTCAGATCCATTGGTGTATGTGTCTACAATTTTATTGGATGTATTGGCTTGTTATTTCAGTATTGGCTTCTGCTGTTGCTGTTTACTCCAATCAAAAATTCTGTCAGCCTCATAATCAATTTCTATCACGTTCAAATTTGCTTCATTTCTGTTTTGTTTCTGTTTTTTTTTTCAGTCTGTCATCATACTGTTTAACAGTGTAGTCTAATTTCTGTCTATAATTTTGGTAATTAGGATGGGTTTCAACATTTTTTAAATAAGTCTCTTTAGTGGATAATTGGTCTTTGATTTCTTGTTCTGTTTGTTTGGCTTCTTGCAGTATTAACTTAATTAGTCCTGCAGATGAGTCTAGTAAATGTCTTTGCCAATTAGTCAAAAATGTATCTCTTTCTGTGCCAAACATTGGCTGTTTTCCTAGAAAAGACCCCTCAGCACTCTGCTGACTTGCAAGTATGCTGACAAACTTGCTCGTTGCCCAAAAAAGCCTATGGGATTTTAATACTACTTTCTCCAATTGTTGAAATGCACCCCTAATGTCTATGAGAGTGCATTCTGATAGGGCTACACTTGTAGTAGCTTGTGATAAATTACTGACTGTGTTTAGGAGGGGATTTATATCTCCCTCTTTGAAAAACAAAGTCTGAAACAGTTCTCCATTGTGGTTAGGGATATGTAAGGGATTCTCTATCAACCGCCTCAACTGAGTCCTACATGTTTTTACAGCTTGAAATCCATAACACATTCATCTGATCATTGCCTCCAGTTCATCAACTTTTTTAACTATTTATTTTTTATTATTATTTGAAACAAAACTGAAGATTATCTGTGGGGTGGAGTCACTGGTACTCGTACCTGGATTACAAGCTGTAGTCACTACATTTAAAGTACTGCTGAATACCCATGAACACCAACACAAACTCATTATTCTGGGTACAAGGCAAGCAACCAGGGATATATAGCTGGAGCCAGGATATATTCTCACACTATCTCAAACTCAAGTCAGGCTAACAGCTTACCAGCAATGAGGAGACTAGAGCTCAGTCGTGGGATAATCATAGCTTTTTTATTAAATCAGAAGTCCACAGCACCTCAAAGACCACCACCCCTGCACCAAACATTTTTGACCCTGATGCTTTATCAAGGCTTGACACCTGCTACATGCACCAGTTTTTATATACAGATTAATGAATCAATTAATGCCTTGTGCAAAACTGCAAATCAGTGCAATGTACATCTTAAATTAATAATATTTACAAAAATGCATCTTTATTATAAAAAATCCTGTTATTAAAAACATCTCAGTGAAAGAGCAAAATTTGCTAAATATTAAACACACTCATTTCATCACAGGTAGCCAGAAAGATCTGAATCCAGTACCAAAATGTAAAAATAGTTTCTGATGGAAGACATGTGGTGGGTAGAAAGGAAACAATAAACAGGATATAATGAAGAAGAATAGTGGTGGGGGGATCAGGAACTGCACGTTTCAAATGCACATATTTTACTTAATTGTGTTTTTTAACCAACAACATTAGGTCTAAAGAAAGTCCCAATTATTAAAGATATATTGTAACAAAAAATCACTCAAAATTTCACATGAAAATGCTTTTTCAAGAGCACTGATACTAATCAATTGAAGTGCTTAAATAGTGTTCCCTTAAAGGTACATGCAACTGATTTAAAGACATACTTATCCATTCTTTAAAGTGCTAATGGTATCGTACACACATCAAGCTTCCAAGATCACAAAAACAAAGTGCTGTCTGAATAAATAATAGTGAATTAAAAATGATGTAAAACATTAAGAACGGCATATTTGTGCAAAAGCTGCAGCCGAAAAATCACGTTGTTGGCAGGAACAGTTTGATACCTTCAATTTATCTGTGACAAGCAAGAATACATTTAGTGACATAGAGGGATAAATTGCCTATTACCTTAATGGGCTAGTTGACTAATAACTTCCCAAAATGTCATCTAGCCATTTGAGAACATACAGCTCTGCAGGATTTAAATCATCAAACAATACTCATACCCTAATCTCCAATTAAACTACAGTATTGATCACTACAGGAAAGGAACCAATTCCAAACAAGCATTAAGGCTTGGCAATGGCTGGGCTTTCATATGATAAATCCAGAAAGCCTCCCTTCATACAAGTAAGTTATCATAGTCCCCGCCTCTCTTGTTTTGTATTATTTTATCAAGTTCCATGAAATTAGCAATGTGGTTAGCTTTCCTCTTGTTGTTAGTGACATATTTGGTAACCATATAGTCTGCATTCTGTTGCTCTACAGCCCAACAGTGTTCCCCTATTTTGATTTTAAATGTCCTTTTTTGTTTTTCTTGTATAGTAGGATCCACAGGAACAACTAGCTAATTATGCCACCCTGACTGTGTCTCATGTAATAAATCCTAATATCTGAACCATACTTCCTGAGTTGGGATTTAGAAACTCACTGTCACTGCTGAGTTTGTTTCAATATTTACATTTGCCACATCTGTAGCAGCCAACCTTAGGAGTTAGCAATGTCTAGCCTGTGGTTAGCTGGGAAGGTAACAGTTGTTGAAAGCTGCGAGTCAGGTTGTCTCAGAGGTTAAACGCCCTCCTATACACTATCCAACAAGGGATTATGCACTGTGGGTATAGGCACTGGGTCTCCATTTGGTATATCCCAGTGCTTGAGCATAATTTTTTCCATCTCACAAGCTCAAATTGTGTATGTGGTGACAAAATGTATTCTGTCTTACACAGTTCTCCATTGTGGTTGGGAATATGTAAGGGATTCTCTATCAACACCCTCAGCTGGGTCCCTACATGTTTTTATAGCTTGAGGCCCATAACCTGTTTGTCTGATCATCGCATCCAGTTCATCAACTTTAGTTATTTATTTATTATTTATTTGTTTGAAATTATTCCAACCAGGATAATTACATAAGATGCAGCATCTCATTTTCATTTGGGTCCCCAGGAGGATATCAGCAGTCAACAGGTTAGCATGGTCCAGCAACAATAGTTACATAAAGGCTAAATAGAAACAGAAAAAATAAACATACTCTAAAGGTAAGCAGATTCAAACCATAATCAAAACAAGCTAACAAAGTGGGGTCACAGCAAACAAAGAGCGTGAACATTGTTATGTTACATAATCATTGTCAGTTAGAGAGGGGTTCTGAGGCAAAACACATACAGGGTGTTTTAATGTTCCTGGAAAGACTATACTTGAACACTTGAAAGCTAGAAGCATTCTTCACCTGGTGAAGGAGTTTGTTCTAGGTATCTGGTGCTGCAAATGCAAAGGCCTTTCTAGCAAATTCACACTTCATCTGGGGAATGAGAAGGTAAGTGTTGCTGTTGAATGGAGCGAGTAGGCACTGCTTGACTGTATGAGAATGGTAGGAGATACTCGGGGGGGCTTTTCCTTGTGCACAGCTGTACAACAAAGAAAGCCAGTGGTAGTCACATCTACTTGAAGTACCGGTCAAGTTTAACTGATTTACAACAGACACTGAGTAGACCAGTCATAGGAGAGGATGAACCTCCACACCTTGTTGTACAAATGATCCAGGAGCACAGGAGTATTTATATATATATATATATATAAATATATATACTGTAGGATGTTTAAATACAACAATATAGCATGTCGCCATAGTCAATGGAAGGGAGCAGGAAGTGAGAGACTACTGCTGCTTCTTACCTCAGCAATGAGGCAGCATTTAGACCCATAGAAAAAGTTAAGCTTGGGCCCCACAGCTGATAAGAGGTGATCAACATGCCTACTGTATGTAAGTGAAACATCAAGCCAGATTCCTATATATTTGAATATATTGACTTGCTCAATAGTGTTGCCTTCTGATATTATAATGCAAGTTTTGGGATCCAGATACCATAAACTTAGTTTTGTATGCATTAAGGATCAGGCGGTTGTTGACAAACCAGGAGGAGATTTTGTTGAAATCAAATTAGAGTAATGAATTAACCTCAGACATTGTCACAGCATTACAGTAAAGTATAGTGTCATCTGCATACATTAGTAGATGACACCTCCCACTGTGCTTTGGGAGGTCATTAACAAAACTGGAGAACAGCAGAGGGCCAAGGATTGAGCTTTGAGGAACCCCAATATTTAAGACAGCACGGTCTGAATTAACGCCTTGTTTTGGACACTAGTTGAGTATGTTTAGTCAGGTGGTTTATGAACCATTTGATGACTGGTTGGCTGAGGCCTAGGATCATAAGCTTGAGAAGTACTACATGATCCACCATGTTGAAAGCCTTGGAGAAGTCTAGAAAGATGGCCCCAGTGAGGAAACTATTATCCATAGCTATGTGGGGATCATTGATGGCCATGAGGAATCATATATGGTAGAATGCCTCTTCCTGAGGCCAAGATTACATGGGAGAGGGCAGACTGTGCAGATTGATGTTCAGTCAGCTCTGAGGAAAAGCACTCTTCAAGAACCTTGGAGAGCACAGGAAGGACTGAAATGGGTCTGTATTGATTCAGATCCTGTTTAGCCCCTCTGGTGTGGGGCACAGCTCTAGCACATTCTAAACAGTAGTTATCTCACCAAAGGCAAAAGGGAGATGTATAACAGCCTGGTATCTCGGGCACAGATACAATGTGCTGCAAGGCAGAGAGACTTTGGGTTCAGGTAGTTGGCCCCAGCACTTTTGTTTGGGCTGAAGCCCTTTAGTGCTTTGAGAACCTGTGCTGTAGTGATTTGTCAAAAGTTAAAGTTTGGCAGATCATGGGGTCAGGCTCTGGGCTGCTTGATAAGAGACTAACCATGGATGGTACCAAGGAGTTCTGAAGCTTGACGGAGATGGTGAGGTTAGTGAAGTGGGAGTTAAAGGCATTGACAATGTCTGGAAGAGAGGTGACAAGGTTTCCAGAGGGGTTTGGGATTAGATCAAATGTGTTCCTGATGATTAATTTCAAATAGCATTTTAGCCCCTGACCAGAACTTTCATGAATGTTTACTTTCCTCTTAGTAGTTGTGGTAATAGTTCACTTTTGTTTTCGTTACTGCTGATTTACTTAGATTCTAAAGTTTTCTATAATACTGTCTGTGATTAAGGGGTCTGTTTTTTTGTAAATCTGACCCAAGCAGCATCCCTTAGTGAAAACAATTCAATAATTTCCTTAGTGATCCGGGGTAATAGTATCCTTTGACCATGTACTGTATGATCTGACTGATGCATGTTTGTTGCGGACATTAAGAAATTCACTGATGTGTGGGTGTGGCTAGTAGCTAACTGCATGACACGCACCTCGAGAGCACCTTTATCTCTGTCCGAAACAAAGAGTAAAATTAACATTTTATAGAGCTAGAATGTTCTAAATTTTAATGACAGCACTACTAAGAAGATGGTAACTAGAGGTTTCCAATCACAAAATTGGAAGTCAGAGACATGGGGAACCCTCAAAAAGCCAACAAGATGAATTATGATAAAGGAAAATAGGATGGTGCAGATCATAGTGGCCTCGAGGAAGGAGCAAGCAGAGGCTCTGAACCACTGAACAGCATCCTTTGAAGGTGGTGCAAACACTTGATAAAACTGTTAAAGCCATGGCTGCAAAACTGGACCTATTTAATAAGAGAGTTACGATGTTAGACATGAAAGTAATAGCAATATCTACAGAGATGCACCAGGCAAAGGAAATGGCAGATAAGAACTTGACCATAACCACATGACTTATTTGTGAAGACAAGCTGCTTCAACTTCAGCTGGAGCACCTGGAGAACAGTGCTAGACTGGCCCACATTTGATTGCTGGGTGTTTCAAACTGTTCTGAGGGGCAGACCTGCTGCAATACATATATCATCTTATCCAAAGTGTGCTAGACTTAGAGTACAGGTGTGAAATTTAGGATAGGGTTCCATAGTCAGCTACCCTGGGGCGGCAATAGTCCCTCTGTGTTAAAAATATAAATTTTAATGCACTCATGTAAGGAAAGACAGGGATTGTAACTCTAGCTGAACTGCCAGCCAGATGACCCCTTCCAACTTCCCAGTCCATTGACCATGCCCCCACGATCGAACGTTTTGTGATGGCCTACCAGGGAGAGCATGGGGGCGCGCCCCATTGAATGCTATGGGGACATTTTCAAAACATTATTATGCAGATTTAAGCCACCTTTGAGGCAAATGAAAGCCACTGCTCAACTAATAGGGCACCTATTAGTTCAGTGGTGGCTTTCATTTGTGTCAAAGGTAGTTTAAGGCTGCACAATAATGTTTTGAAAATCTCCCTGGTCTGGTCTGCCAGAGTTATTATTTCTTCCCTCCCTTAAAGGAGTGCATTAAAATGTATAATTGTAACACAGGGGGACGTACTTTCTTGTAGAGGGCCTCCATATTATCAGGAATGTCACTCACTGCCTCAGACACTATGAGATTATTCATGATATAGAGAGCAATACTACCTCCATGCTTGTTTCTGCCATGTGTCTGATATGTATCATCTGAACTGCAGTTTCTTATGACCTACTAAAACTATTTTTTTAGACATTCCTCATTGTGTAGTGAGGATGACAGCTCAAGGCCTCTACAATAGTACTGCGGTCAGTTATTTTCATGTAAAAGGTTTTTTCCACATTCCCTCATCAAGGAAATTGTCACGTGGCTACTACTGACCACAAACTTGAGATTGATGTTAGTGTTTTCCAGGAATTTAACAAATTCCTTTAACTTGGCCTTATCTCCCTGCCACTTGATGAGGATGTCATCAATATAGCATCTCCACAATACCAGCTTCTGATAGTATTTATCAACCTTGTGGTCTATAATTACCTCTTCCTTCCACTTTAGCGGGTAAAGGTGACCATAACTGGGGTCCGTGTTGTCCCATAGTCGTACCCTTGACCTGCAGGTAATGTTGGTTTAAAAAAACAAATAAGTTACACTCAAAAACACATTTTGTAATTTGAACTAATAATTAGGGCTGTCATTTTTTCACGGTAAAAGTGGCGACATTTCATGGCACATGCACGGAAAAAATACCGTAATTTCATGACGCTTCATGGTAAGTCGGTCTGGTTTCAGTTTCCAGTAGTTATTTATGCCCCCACCCCATCCTCTGATTAGTCAGTCCAGTTGCAGTTTCAAGTACTTATGTACTTATTTAAAATCATTTACTATTGGCAGCCTCCTCTGTTCTCTGTAGAGGTGAACAGACAGTGATCTGAGACATGTCCTCGGCAAGTGCAGAGCGGGAGCAGCCAGTCATGGCTCTCTGTAAGTGTCCTGGCACACTGCTCCATCTCTCTCTCTGTCTCGAGACTGAGACAAAATTACTGCACTGACCGGTGCCCTATTTAATGAATGAGCTGGAGGAGAGCACGGGAGAGAAAAAAAAATTAAAAGTAACAAATAACACTTAATGTGTTATTCACACGAACATGGAAAGGTGAGAGTGCACCCAGAAGACTGTGCTGTGGCACTGAGACCATCCAAAAGCCACTCAATGGCAAGGAGGGTTGTTGGTGGTGTGTGCTGGGGTCCAGGGCAGCAGACAACAGAGAGCTGGCGACAGTCGCACACAGAGCCCTCCAGTCATGGCTTCCTGTGAGACCATTATCTGTTGATCAACACAAAGGTCATGAAGTTGAGACATGATTTCATGGCATTCAGAAAATTGGCAAATTTCATGGTAATCATGAAATCTGTGCACCCCATGAAATAATTACAGCCCTACTAATTAATTCAGTTGGTAGTTTTAGGGACTCTCTCTGAACAAGGAAATGGGCTATAACTGTGAGACCTTTGTCATGGGGAGTGTTGGTATACAATGCATTAACATCTAGTGTTGTCAGCAGACACCTCTCCTCAATCTGTGAGTTGTCCAACATTTGTTGAATTTCACCTGTGTCCCTGATGTACTGTACAGTGGTAGCTGTGTTACCAGGGGTTTCAAAAAGGAGTCAACATATTGATAGATATTAAAAGAGATGTGCAGAAATACTTCTTCACAGAAAGGGTGGTGGATGACTTGAACAGCCTGCCAGAGGAGGTAGTGGGGGCAAAGACTTTAGGGAGCTTCAAGCATGTGTGGGATGGGCACAGGGGCATATTAGGTAGAGGGACGGGGAGGGAGTGACACATATGACCAGCTAGGGTCAGTAGTGATGGAATAGTCGGGGGCAAAAGGCAGACTGGATGGGCCTAAAGGTCTTTTTCTGCTGACAATGTCTATGTTTCTATGATAGACAGGCTCCATGAGGGAGCAATCCCAGAAATAATGGGTCTCCCTGTTTGGGGCGTAATCAATGATTTATGTATGTAAGCCACTATGTACCATATATACATGCATATAAATTGACCTTGTCTATAGATTCACCTCCTGCCTTTCCATATAGTTTTAGCAGCTTTATAGATATACCTCACATATAGGTCAACCACCATTTTACTTTCCTTACCATATTGTCAAACCATATACAGTACCCATTCAGGTGCCTTTTTGAAATATTTTTCTGAACCATTGATTGAGGTTGCCGCATACAGAGACAAGATTTTGTAACAGTGGATTCACAATGGGACATAAAAGATAAAAGGTAAAAACAACTCCAAAAGGCATGGTGCAACTTGCGGGCGTATATGAGTTGCACCATGCAGTGCTATGCTGGGGACCCTGCGCCATATTCCAGGACAAGCAAGGTCCCTGGCACTTAAGCCCGTGACCTGAGGCAGCCGCAGGCTAGCGTCAAATGAATGGCACACCAGGCCTGGGTGCCACAAGTCGTGACAAGCAGTCTACTGCCCCCACCCCAGAACACCACCGTATGCACCAGGGGAATTGGGGGGGCTGGTCAGGTGGCACTGGCATTTGGGGGCACTGTGGGAATCAGACCCCAGGGGTCCCTGTCATTGGGGGGCAGAGGCACGTCTGTGTTGGGGGTACAGGGAGATGGGCCACATGCATGCTGCAGTGCTATGGAGTCTGCATCCATTGCTTTGCATGGACAGATGCCCCTTAGACCATCTCCCTGCTGGTCTATCTCTGCTGCACCATCATGGCTTCTGGAATAGTGTAGGTGGGTTATGGCAGCCTCCCTTTCAAAATAGGGCGTAGTTGCTGCCATAACCCACCCTTGTGCCATGCCGTTGCAGGTTGCGGGCATAGTGGGTGGTTTAGCCCACCTTTAGTGCAACCCGCAACAGCATGGTGCAAGCCATGACTTGGAATTGTGACTTGCATTATGCCTGGTGCAAGGTGCGATTTGCACCATCAGGTATGGCATAAATCACCTTGCACCAGGTGTGACGCCTTTTGGAATCGGGCCCCAAGTGTTCTTTCCAGTTTATACTCACGTGAAGGTCAACTTTGCATATGTGTTGCATAATTCCTATATGACAGCCATGAAAACTCCATGGATAAGTTGACCTTGAGTATAAGTCAAGTCCCCTTTTTTGGTGCCTATCTTTTGCACTAAAAACCTGAGTTATACGCAATCAAAAATAGTTTTCCTAACTGTGTGATAAACTATAATGACATTTTTAACCTGTGAAAAATATGTGCATTAGTATAAGCATATTCCAAAAATTCAACTCCTTTTCTATGATTCATAGTTGGATCAACTGCAAGTTCTTTGATGGATCTTGATTTACAAATTGGCTTTTCTCCTCATTACCATAATCAATTGAATTCATAACCACCACCACGCTGCCCTTGTCTGCTGGCTTCATTGAGGACTTTTTTTCTGTAGCTGTCCCAGTGTATTTATTTTTATTCTTTTATAGGTTCTGAAACTGCTGTCTATTGTTTGGTGAATGGAACAACTAAGTTATTTTCTACTGCTTTTAGAATACTTTAACCATTGAATACATCAGTGGACAAAATTTGGATTTCTGTTGGAACTCTGTCCAGCTGTCTATCTCCATAGTTTTAAAATCACTTTCCTCATCTCCCATCTGGGTCTTAGTACACCTACTGCCACCAGGTGAAGCAGACCCCAGTAAAAATGCCAAGGCTGGATTTTATGAAGCACTGGATAAAGTCTTAGTCCCTTGTAATCATGTTATTTGTCAGCCACAGTCCCACAGAGATAGTCCACAACACCCAGTCAAACAGACACCAAGGAAAGTGAAAGAAAAAGCAGCAGCAGGCAGTGCAACTCTCACTCAGGCTGCCTGCTCAATAATCTCTCAAATAAGTCATATAAATGCACAAGGAGGCCAAATTTTAACTCAGCTCCACTCTCACCAAGGATCGAGAAAAAGGGAGTTCCACAGCAACGGCAGAATCCACTTATTTCATCAAACAACACAGTCTGTTCTTTCACCACTGACCCCTTTCACTGCAATGGTAGAATCCTGCCTCAGGTCGAATGGAAAATGAGTTTCAGTGGCAGACTGCCATCTCACACACTCTCGAAATGCTGCACTCCACACCACCTCAAAGAACACGGTGAACTCTAGCCACCTCCAGACACTGACACGCAGTCACTGATGTGCATCTCAATTCACAGGGTACTGATAGCAACATGTGTCAGGAGAGTTCCAGGAGACAAGGACTTATCCGAAGCAACAATAGAATAAATATAACAGACTATCAATGAGCGTCAATTAAAATAACCTCAAGACAAAAAATGCCTGGAGCTCAGGAAGGGTTGTTACAAAATCCCTCAGCCGATTAATCAGACTGATCAAACAGCAGCCTGCTGTTTGTCCAGGCAGAACACCAAAGTGTGCAGGATGCTGACTTACACTAAACTACATACAAAATAAAAATCCCTGCCCTGAAATACCTTGCTGAAAATCCTAGCTACTTTTTATTGGGATAAAACCTTAAAACTAACTAACTAATAGTAATCCAAGGAACAAAATATCAAGAGTAAGCTAGAAGTGCCCAAACTAATAGAAGTACTTCTGATGGTCAGCCCAGCGCAATGGCCACCTTCCTCAGCAGTCTGACATCATACAGTACTACATGTATGTAAATCAGAAACACCCACTGGGGTAACAAAAGAACTTGCAGAACTTGTGGAACTGGACCAGTAACAGCATTTAAACCTGTATTTAAAAATCTACTGCTACTAGGGAAATGATTTACAGGTTCAGTATAGTTCTCCTTTAAACTCAAATTGTATGCACACACTTAACTCTCTGTGTGTGATGCTGGTATGAACCCCCTTGAACTTTGGTGTTTATGTAGCTTCACACACCTTTGTATAACATTTTTGTTACACACACCAACTCGTGCATTATTCTATAGTAATTAACTATTTCTACTGTGCCTCCTCACTCCCACCCTTCCCTAGGTGGCACTAGTAAACGTGTCTCAAGTTCAGTGTGCTTTTCCTGGTCAACAAATTGTAAACAAATCAATAAAAATAAATAAAAGCCTTACGGTCACTTCTATGGACCTGACTTCTGAGCTGAAAATGAGAAACAATTACCATATAAGACTGCAGTATG
This sequence comes from Neoceratodus forsteri, assembly GCA_016271365.2. Classification (NCBI taxonomy): domain Eukaryota; kingdom Metazoa; phylum Chordata; order Ceratodontiformes; family Ceratodontidae; genus Neoceratodus; species Neoceratodus forsteri. The sequence continues at coordinate 1,738,579,646 of CM028129.1, forward strand.
ACACTACAGTAGCAGTTTACTTGGAGAAACACACTTGGCAAAAGAGCAATAAACTGTGCCAATTATGTGTTTGCAATTAGGACCCTCTTTTTAAGTGCACACTATTCATGCATAGAGAAATAGTGGATGCTTCAGCCGAGTCATAAAACAGGAGATGGCAGCCAAGCTCCCAAGCTTGGCATGGGGCTGGAGTCTTTGAAGTCATACTCAGTCTGGCCATGATCCTCTGTGAGTGGGGGGGGGGGGCAGAGAACATGTGTGAAACAGCAGTCGCTGACAGTGGCGATTCTGGCAGACTGCTGGTGTTAGCAGCAATGTTGGTACGGTATCTGGAAACAAGTGAGTCCAATATCCTACTTGCAGTATATAGGAAGAGAAAAGAACTAAAATGAGACTGAACTACTTTACACACACACAGACACACACACACACACTCCCCCAGCAGCAAGCAGCAGCCAATCATGAAGAAGCAAACAGATAGCTCAGAACTTTATCTCAGACTGGCCACTTTAAATTCCAGACTGTCACATGATTACCACCACCATAAATTACAAACTACCACATGATCTCCAGCCCCTTAATGCCTCCTTATGCCTCCCCCAGCCCCTAGATTCGTCAATTTTGGTCACTTGTTCACTATCCTTATCATTGTTAGTTGGCCAATGTCCCAAAACATGAGACAGTCACCTCTCCCATCAATAAATCTCATCTATTTCCACTCCTGAATAGTTTCTAAATAATTAACTTCCATACAGATGCCCTCAACATTCAAAAGTTCCACTATTTTGACATTTTTAGCATTCATCTTTTGACTTAATTAAAAATGACTTATCCAAGATTATCCGTGTTGTTTAGAGTTCTAAATTGTCTATTGATGTTCGAAAAAATAGCAGCCTTAAGTATGGTCCTCTCTCTTGGTGACTATGGTCTACCCATATATGGTTTAATTAGGGACACTAATATGTAAAGAGCGAGGGTTTTGTTTAATGCTGTGTGATATTTTACCTATACTACAAAGAGGAAAATCCACCATTGTGAGGTTTATATGCCCGCCCTGGGTGGATGCCTTTGGAAGCTAGAGTCTAATTCGTAGCTCTCACTACTTTGGAAAACTTTCAGTAAGTGTAATATAACAGCACTAAGAAAGCAATTTCACATGTTTAATGGAGTCCATAGTACAAGATTGAATGCACAGAGGAAACTGATCACTTCTGCATGTTATTCAACCTTGCGACAGAGAACTTTTTAGCTTTTGGGTTGTGAAACTTTGGAACTGTTGCCCATTAGCAATTATCAATGGTGATTGTTTGGGGTTTATTTAAAATTGGACTGATGCTGGCCTGGTGGTGCAGAGGGTTGAGGTGCTGGACACCACACCTCACTCCATGCCGGTGACCCAGGTTCGGGAGTGGACTCGGGTCACTGGTGAATCAGCTGGGGGGGAGAGATAGGCTTGAGCGTCCCATGACAGCTCGCCTACTCTGGGGAAGGTTGAGGCCATAGCCCACACTGTTGTATGACCCCAAGCGGAGGTTCAGAGTATTGCAAGCCCCTAGCAACAGGGGATGGGCAGCTGCTATACAGCGTGACATCGGCACTCAATGCCTTGACTTCTGGATCTCGCGCTGTAGGAGTGGGAGAAAGAAGGAAAAAGTCTGCCATCACCGGGAAGACGGAGACCCGGAGATGCGCCCTTGATGTGCCTTCACCCGCCCGACAGTTCCCGGACTGACGAAAGATGATTGATGGGACACAGGGGATCTGCCCCATCCCCGCTCGGGGGGTAAGCCGAAGCTCCATGGGGATCCCGGGGGGGGTCGTTCGGGCAGGGTCGATGGTAAAGGGATGTCTGCCTTGGGGCTCCCGAAGGGTCAGGGATGGCAGGCTGGGAAGGCAGACAAACAGAGATTTAAAAAAAAAATAAATTGGACTGAAATTAGATTTGATGACCACATTTTCTTTTAACTGTACCTGAGGTTTATGATCGGCTTGTTTATGATGGTAGTTTAGAAGTAACTTGTGTTAGTGTTGATATCTGTATCTTTTGATGCTTATTTTATTACTCTATTGTATACTGTTTTATGAATTTGTCTAAGGTCACCAGGTTCTATGTCATTACGGTGATCACACCAAGGTGATCACCATTACGGTGAATGTACATTGGAGAAAATCAATTTTGCTGATGTACACCCTGGCACACGGCAAAAGGACACCGGGAACTTACATTTTTTATGTTTATGCGGGGGCCTCATCCCCCACACCACCCTACTAAAGGATTCTCAAGGGGAGATGCATGTCAGGGGGTGCAAATAAAAAAAAAATTGGGTCCAGGCACAACAAAATGTATGCGCACCCGGACCCTATCTAACAGCCTCCCAGCTGAAGCCTGCGACCCACCCACCACAGGCCAGCTCGGCAGCCCATCTTGGCAACACACTACACAAACCCTCCCTTCCCTTCCACCGTGCTCACTGCATCCCTGCACGTGCATGTATATATAGCAACAGGATGTCGCTATACCTGCAGTTGCCCTCCCCATCCAGTAGCCGTCTGATAAGGCGCCACTATTGAGTCACCCTTTTTGGTGTACGCTCAATAGCAAGCACCCTTATCACTGGATACCGTGCCACCCAGGAGAATGCCTGTTCCTGCCCTTGGATTCTTACCTCATAATCAAATAAACAAACAAGGAAACTTTGCATACCTCCCTTAACACTTGTTTATCTCTACTAAGAATTCCATTTGGGTGAACCTGATTGGTTAGCTCTTCTGTGCTCTCAGTTGCATCGACTGACCTTGCTATTTATTTTATCTTGCTTGCATTTGTTGGAGGGCCCTTTTTTAAGACATTTTTATGGGCACAGAAAAGTAGAAACCATTTTGCAAATAGCAGGGTGCTGTTTTGCCAAAGAAGACAATTACAAGAGAAAGAGGTGAGAATGACGACAGTGCACTAAGAGATGGTAAACACAGGAACCAAGTTCAATTAATTTTATTTGTCAGCATGAACCATGTGAACATGAGTGCCAGTTTTACTCAGTCATATTAAATCTCACATGGCAGTTTTATGATCTGGACTGCAGCCTTGTAGAAACAGAGCTAAGACTGCCAAACCTCATACTGGGATTCGAACCAAGATGAAAGGATTGTTTAAAATCTGCTGCACAAACCTGTCCAACAGCTACTGTACAGCTCCGATTAAGACCTCCAATATGCTCTGCCCCAAGAACTAGAGTTCACAATAATACAGACACTGGGGGAGTATTGTGGCATACATAAACTGTTTCAAATATTTCCAAGATTTAAAAATTGAAAACAATAATTTTTATGTATAATCTTTCTGGGAATCTTTGTTGATACTGGACTGGCTACCCATGAAAGTTGTGCGCAGAATTTGTGGAATTTATTTCTGACTTTGGGGCATCCAGTCAAGGGGGGTTGGGATGTACACTGTGACAAGCCCCTCAGTGAGGCATACCCAGGTTGTGCACATGGCACTACTACCACTTTTGCTAAATTGGGAGGTCCAGTATAATTGGGTCAGGGGTGAGTGCTGGGAGCCCTAGCACTCCAAACCAACCAAGTCACAGGGGCCTCAGGTCTTGGTGGGCTCAGTAAGGACACCCCTATTTACTTCATTGCACTCTGAAGTCAATAACAAGATAAGATTTAACAAATAACATTGCTTCATTAATGGGTATGAACCTGCAAACAGAATGGTTAGTGCAACCATAAAAGCTCTGTACAGCCCTGATTAGGCACCACCCTTCTAGATGAGCCAGTTCTAATGTCTCTGACCTAGTACCAGTATTTTTTTTATTTATATTTTGTACCCGATTTTTTTCCCCAGTGTTTGTCCCATCCCCATGTCCCAGCTGCGTGCATGTGGAGGCATGCGTGCACCACGGTACCGAGGCACCTTCCCTGTACTGTGTCACCTGCACTGCTCTCAGACCTTCATCTGGGGACAGTGGAACTATGGTGAATGACAGGGATCCTCCCCGGGAAAGGAGAGCTGCCTTTCAGCTGCTCAGTCCTGCTCTGTCCCTTCCCCCAGCCGGCTCCCAACAATCGTGGCTCATTCTCAAACCCAGGTCACCAGCGTGACACGAGGAAAGGCATCCAGTGCCTTAGCCCTCAGTGCCACCAGGCTGGCTGGTACCAGTATTTACAGTACATTAACTTCTACTCAGTTCCAGGGTACCGCAGGTGTTGAACTAGTGTAGCCAAGCCAGAAAGAGGTGCACTCAAAACAGATAAACACAAGTCCTAAGGCAGATGTAGTTTCCCAAAGCTTCAATTGTGCAGCAATGCAAAATACAAAGTGACAAGGTGTAATTTATCCATCAAAGACTTACACAGTGCAAATACACAGTTGCAAGGGTGCACCCTTGGCAGTTTGTGTTGTGGTTGCAACCACTGAGGCAACACTGGATTTCTGCGCTGTTGAAGTGCTGGTCCTTTCCCCATTTGTTTTGAACCAGTGCAGGCCTCATGAAGTTGCCATGAGTTGGACAGTGCTGGGGTACTTTCATTAAAGGAGCAATGTGCTCAAATTAACATTCCCCCCAAAGGCCATGCAATTGTTTAAATGGTAAAGAAGGACCTGTAGAATGGGTTATTTGTAATCTGGCCCACATGAAACAAATCAAAGACAGATGAACCTTCCTCAAAACAGGGCCACCCTGCAGCATTCTTAGGGTTTCCTGGTATGGATGATGCCTCCCAACGCAGCAGGCCCTACAAGTCTCCCCTCTCTCTGGACCTCTCAGATGAAGCAGGGCTCCCGCTTCAGATCTCCCTCTCTCCACATGGCTGCAGTCCTGGGCTGCATTTCTGCATTCTGTGCTGTCTCTCTGGCATCAACACTCATGTAGGCTATCACCCAATTACTGCTCTCCTCCTGGGAATTATCAGTAACTCTTCCCAGTTCACCTGCACAACTCCCAGCCAGGGATGGTGCAGCATGCACCCACTCCCAGGAAAGCAGGTCCTAACACCATGAGATTTCTCCTCAATGTACCAGTCTCCAACACAGTCCCTTTCTGATACCCACAGCTTGAGTTCATTCCCATTAGCACATAGGGCTGTCACTCAGCACGCTCAGCAGCCCACAGACATGGGCACCAGAATCTTGAGTTACTCCTTTTCCCAGCAACCTCCAGGAGTCATAGCTCTTGCAGGAGGTACAGACGCAGTAGTGGGCACACCAACATGTGTTTGTTACAATACTGTACATTTCAATATTTCAGTTCTCTTAAGTTCATATTATTGGGAAGTGTTAATCTTATCAGCGTCACACTGTGAGACTGCAGTTTGCCACCTACTGTATTTTTCAACATTTAATGTTGCCTGCAACATTCTAAGGAAATGTGTTCCCCACCAATTTGATCCCCTCAGGATTTTACAATATTTAAAATAATAGCATGATTCTTTCAATAATTTGATGTTAACTTATGTAATGTTATCAGGTTCCTTTACTTTATTTAATTTATTTTGCAGTGTTTGGCCAAGAAAAACACACTAAGTTGAGGTTTGTTTCCAGGTGCATCGTGGGAGCACAGTGAAGGTAAATGACTTGCTTATGATCACACAGCATGCAAGTGATGGTTGTGGGATTCAAACCCAGTTCTCCAAGTCCGCAGCTCTGTGCTCTAAACCACTATGCTATTCTGCTACCTCCCTTCAAATTATTTCTGACAGAAAGCATGTGAGGAAAATCTTCAGTTGGCATGGGTTCCTCCAGGACAGGGCCAGAAAGGCAGAGTACGGAGGTGGGGGTATAAATCAGGAAAGCAAGAAGAAAGGCATAAAGGAGACAGGTAACAGAGAAGGCAACAAGGGTACAGGAGGATCAGGGGAAGCTTCAGGGAAAAGCAAAGGCAGGAGGGGAGATAACAAAGAAGCAGGCAGGGAGACAGTAAGGTATGGAGAGCCATGTGCACCACTACAAGGAGTCTGGGAAATAAAATTCTGGCGCTGGAGGCCATCATGGCAGAGGTTAGCCTGGATTTAGTGGCCATAATGGAGCCATGGTGCACTGACAGCCACGACTGGAACATGGCCATGTTGGCCTCCTCTCTGTTAAGGAGACAGATGGAAGAGAGGAGGGGAGGGGAGGAGGGATTGTGCTATATGTGATGGAGGGAATCAAGGCCATGGAAGTACAGGGGCACCCAGAGGGAAAAGAATGGCTGGAGGTACCAGGGTTGCTATCCATACAGACGTCCAGCACAGGGAGAGGAGTTGGACAAAGCACTTGAGGAAGCCATCCTCATGGTGGCAAGTAAGGGAGCGGTGCTGCTAGTTGGGGACTTCAGTCTACCAGATGCGGATTGAAGCCTTCCAGCTGCAGCTTCAGCAAGGAGCAGGGTCATCCTTGGCTTCTTTCAGGAAGCTATCAAGGAACCCAATAGAGACAGGCAATACTGGACGTGGTGGTTACAAACAGTGATGGCATTGTAGACATCACAGTGGTAAGTTCCTAGGCACCAGTGATCACCGTGCAGTGTGGGTTAACTTTAAGATGGGAACAGAGGCAGACCGCATGAGGACAAGGGTCCTGGGATAAAGGATGGTGGATTTTAAAGAAATGGGAGACTGCCTCAGAAAATGCCTCATGGGCAGGAATTGCCAGGGAGGGATAGAGGCATGGTGGGGAAAAATAAGGGAGAGTATAATTAAGGCAACCAACATCTGCATGAAAGAAGTGAGTAAAAGTAGAAAAAAAAGATCATTATGGTTCTCTGACAGAGTGGCCCAGGTGGTGAAGGAAAAAAGGATGGAATTCAGGATTTGTAAAGAAACCCAGAAGGAGGAAGACACAGAGGGAAGCAGTAGTGGTAGTGAAGACAGCAAAGGCGTAGACAGAGGAAAGGATAGCTAAAGGGGTAGTTAAAGGGGATAAGAATTCCTTTAGATACATAAGTGAGAAGAGGAAAGCAAGGGGAGGGATGGTGAGGATAAGGAAGGCAGCAGCGGGAGACTGTGTAGAAGAGGAATAAGGCAAAGCAGGCAACCTGAACAGGTACTTATGCTCAGTCTTCACAGTGGAGGGAAAGGAGACAGACCATCAGGGAGCAGCAGAAACAAAGGGGGGAGGTGGACACAAGTCCATTTTCAGAGGAAAGAGTCCTGAAGGAATTTGCAGCTCTGAAAGTGGACAAGACTATGGGACCTAACAGGATACATCCAAGGGTACTAATGAACTCAGGGAGGTGCTAGCTGTCCCACTGACAGCCTTACTCAACAGTTCACAGGAAATAGGCATGGTTCCAGACCACTGCAGGAGAGCAGACATAGTCCCGCTGCAAAATAGCAGCAGCAGGGAGGAGGGTAGCAACTATAGGTTGATCAGTTTCACATCGGTGCTAGAGAAATTAATGAAAACCCTGTTAAAGGAAAGGCTGGCAGAGTATATTTAATCCAGTGGGCTTCAAGACCAAACACAGTATGGATTTATAGGGGTAGGTCATGCCAGGGACTGGTCCTGTTCAATCTTTAATTTCGTATGTGAGTATTAAATGACTGCACATTTCAAATGTTGATGTAGATTTATTAATGAATGATACTGACTTTTATATTTATACTTTTGCATGTATTGACAGAAGTGTGAGCACGTACGTATGTAACAAGACTCATTCTGAATATAGGCTTTGGCCCGAGTATGTAATTCCTATGTAAAAATAAATGTTACTCACTTACAATGTATACATAAGTGACATTGTGAAAAAACTGAAAGGGAAGATATGCCTTTTTGCAGATGACACCAAAATCTGTAATATGGTGGACACTCAGGAGGGGGTGGAGAGAATGCATAGGGACCTTGGGAAACTCAAGGAGTGGTCAAGAGTATGGCAGTTGGGATTCAGTACCAAAAAGTGGAACATCATGCACCTAGGGCATAGTAACCCTGAAGCTGAGTAGAGGAGGGGGGGTACTGACAGCCACTAAGCACGAAAAGGACCTTGGGGTTATCATACCAGATGGCCTCAAAGTGGTACGGCAGTGTGACAAAGCAGGGGGTAGGGCCAGTTGGATGTTGGGATGCATAGGGAGAGGTATCTCCAACAGGAGGAGGGAGGTGGTGTTGGGTATCACTCGCTTGTGAGACCCCATATGGAGTAACGTGTCTGGTGCTGGAGGCTGCACCTCAAAAAAGGCATAGACAGGGGGGAGGCAGTCCAGAGGAGGGTAACTCAAATTTGTATTTTATTTATTGAAAATTTTGGAGAATGCCTTTGAGCACAGGTGCTCATTTACAAAAATTCCACGTCAAATACATAGTCACAAAAAGCATTACAAGTACGATAAGCAGTTCCAGAGGAAATGCAGTTGAGTCAGGCTCAAAGCACTTAAGACAGATCAATTACATACAGTTTTGAAAATATTCATGCAGATTGTTGTATAAAAAGTCACAAGATATGTACAGTGAGTGACCGTTGCAATGGACTGTAAGGGCAGACTGCAAAGATCTCTTAAACCGATTAGTCTTGCGGAGATTAAGCACAGTATCAGGCAGTTCATTTAACTAATTATTGGCCCTGACAGCAAATGACCTCTTGCACTTGCCCAGCTGAGTATGCCAGAAAGGAGGCTCAAAGGCATTCCTGGCCATGTTCCTGGTGTTGCATTGGTTGGAGACTGTGTGGAAGCAAATAATTAAAGCAGGGGGTGTTAGGCCCAGCAGCCCCTTTCTTGACTAGCAAAGAGGTCTGGAGCTTTACTCTGCAGGGTAAAGGTAGCCAGTTAGTGAGTGCGTAAAGGGCACAACTATGAGTGCAGTTATCTGCACCAAGTACGAAGCAGTATGCTTTATTACAGATTGACTTTACTCTGTTTAGCACTGTGTCACAGGCAACTGCATAGAGAGGGAGGCCATAACCTATGAGTGACAGAATGGGACTGGTTACAACAAGGCATCTAGCATCCACAGTGAGACTGTTGCAGTTATGGTACAGGGAACCCAGTCTTCTGTTAACTATGGCCACTAGATTGTTAATACGGGGCAACAGATAAGGTCTCATCCAGAGTTACTCCAAGGTATTTGAAGGTCTCCACCTGTTCAAGGTTTTGTTCTTGGCCGTTACAAATGACAAAGGGTGGAACTTTCCTCTTTTGTGGGAGGCTAGACAACAGCATGGTCTTTGTTTCTTTCTAACTGAGGACCAGTTTGTTATTGGACAGCCAGCTTTCTAGTGACCTGAAGTTACTTTGGAGAGTGGCAGTGAGGCTGCCAGGGTCAAGGTTCTTGGAATAGATGACAGCATTATCTGCTTAGAGGAGCATGTTGGCTGTCTGACTGGCATCAAGCAGTTGATTTATGAAAAGGCCAAATAGGAGTGAGCCCAAGATGGAGCCCTAGGGGACAACAATAGATACTCCCCAATGTTGCAGCAAAGAAAAGCAGCTCTGCTTACTGCCATGCACAGTTAAAAGGACAAAATGGCAGTAGAGGAAAACGGCACCAACACCATTGATTAAATTACCATGCTTTTGTTTTCCTTCTTGTAGTAAGTTACATCTCCAGCACCATATCAACATCATGGGGAGACAAAACGCCACTAAAAGCCCCAACTGGTTTCGTGCATGTGCGCTTCCTCAGGGAGGCCGGTCATGTGTGTAATCCCCAAATTTAAATCATTACAGATCACCCAAAACAGGTGTATACAATAATCCCTTGGTGAAACAACACACCCCATATTCAAACAGGCAGCAATAAAATGCATTTTGAAAGAGATAGAATCCCTTTGAGAACAAAGTACATAAACAGTTGGGGTAAAATTTCATATAACTGTATAACATAACAGCTGTATAAAAACATCTAGCACCAACTTAGAATTAATATCCCAGTGGACAATAATTAATTAATGAAAGCCATGATCTTTGTGACCAAACATCCTATAATCATGGAAGATCACAGGAGGCTCTACCATATATCCCTAAAACGTGATCACATTATAATCATAAGTAAACCATAAGATATCCTTATTAAACATTAAAAATCATATATATATATATATATATATATATATATATATATCTCATATAAACACAAGGACATCTTAGATGTACTAGCCACATAAAATGGAGATACGACATAATTTTTATAACAGGAGGTTACCGGGGTCACGGCAATTAACATGCTCACCAAAAGACTTTATAGAACTAAATTCCATCGCAACACTCACCCATTTCTCCCTAAATGTAATGTGATACTGTTCATGGGATCAATAACATATGACCAAACATCTTAGCTATATGGAAGGTTACAAGAATAATGTTACCTGTATCCCCAGTAGCTAATTGTCACCAAATAGGCAAGCTGTCCTAATATACTTATTTATTTTTATGTTTAAGGGGCAACCCAGGCACAAACAGTGTAGAGTTGCAACATACTGTTTGTGACCTAAAGTCACTGAGATCACGTCAACAAATACAACACTTAAAAACCTTTTTTTCTATTAAATTCTTTTAGAAAAACTTGTGTATACTTCAAAAATGTTGTTACACTCCACAAATTACATAATTACATGGAACTTATTGACTCCCTCATTATTTATTATGGGTTACTCTGAAAACTTCATTTATATAGCAGGACATCAGAGAGGTGTTCATGGGGGGAGGAGTGAATCCTGTAAGACTTAAAACTATCACCCTCCCTCATTAAATACTCATAATATAATTCCCATTAGGTGGACATATTCACCATCCATCTCAGTATAGAGCTACAATGTATTCATATTCCATTTTACAGAGACCTAAAAAGTGACCAAACATCCCGAAACATAGGAGGTCAAAAGGTCAATAGACCCATGCACCACCAATAAAAAAACTTTTCACATAGATTAGAATTATAAATTACTTATAAGGGGATATAGTGATACACAAATATCTCTGAAAAAAGATATGAATGTAAAAAAAGGGGGACTAGAGTCTATATTACCAATGTGCTCATACCAATGTGGATCCTTACTGTTTCCTTCCCTCATTTAACAATGAATAACCTCAAGTTAAAGTACTAGCCTGCAGATATTTTTATATTTTTATTAGATCCTTAGAAGACGGATACCAATAAGGGGGAAATAACCTGGTGCCATGTTACATTATATACCCCAACCGCATAGAAAACCCACAAACTAAAACCTAAGCAGAGGTATAGAATATTTATCTTTTCTATAAAAATCAAGCAATATTGAAACCCTGATTTAATCATGTTTTTTTTTTGTACCTTTAAGTTGATTAATCCAAAATGTTTCTTTTCTAAGCAATAAGTTTTCAATGTCCCCACCTCATACCCCCCAACAAAACTTTTTCCACCCCACAGAACAGAAAGCCATGGTCAGATTAATTCTGACTTTGCATAATGTGTTTTGGTAAAGCATTCTTCAAATCTCCATTTCTCATCGAACTCATGTGTTCTCCAATATGCAATTTTAGGGCTCAGCCAGTCTTACCCACGTAAAATGCTTGGCATTTACATGTGGCCAAATATATGACAGCAAATGCTGAACAGTTACTAAAACTGTTTGGTCTTCAGAGGTTTCATAGGAGTTAGCAAGTCAGTAGCGGTTAGCCATAGTGACTTGTCTCATTAATTAATAAATCCCACTCTTCCCCCTGGTCCTCATGACAATATTCAGTGGCTTCTTAAACTGGTCCATATTCAGCCTCCGGACCACTTCACCTGGCAATCCATTCCATTCGGCCACTACCCTTTGGTTAAACCAGTGTCCTTTTGCATTCTCTTTACAATTCTCTCCCTTGAGTTTCATATCATGACCCCTAATATCTCTATCACTTTCCCTTCTAACCAATCCCAAGCACTCCCATAGGTTGCTATTTTAAAGGCCCTGTAGACTAGGTAAAGGTCCCCTCTCAATCTCCTGTATTGCAATGAGTAGATGTCCAGTTCCTGAAGCATCTCCCCATAACTCATACCTCTCACATTTTGGACCATCCTGGTTGCTCTTCTCTGTAATCCCTCCAGTCTCTTTACATAGATCTTACTACTGTGGGCCCAAATTTTCACACAGTACTCAGTGTGCAGTCTCACCAGGACTCCATACAATGGCATTACCACCTCCCTGTCTCTACTCCTGATGTTTCTTCCTATACATCCCAGCAACTTGTTCCCTTTGTTTATTACCTCCTTACACTGTCCATCAGATTTTAATTTATTGTTACTATTAACCCCCAAATCATTCTATTCCTCTGTAACCCTCAATTCTACTCTATTTAGGTGATACCTGGCCTTGATGTTTCTTGTCCCAAAGTGCATCACCATACACTTGACACTGAAGGCAAGTTTCTTACTACTTGCCCATGTTGCCAATCTGTCAATCTCCAGTTGGAAGTGCACAGCATCTTCTCTGGAGTTGACTAATGCTCCCATCTTCACATAGTCTGTGAATGTACTTAGCAAGCAAAGGGTAAAGCACAGCATCCATTACAAAAAAGGCCACACAAAAAATGGAATAAATGCTCACCATTTAATAGATAAAAATGCACAGTACATATTCAAGTATGACAGTTGCAGTAAAACCACCGTTAAAAAAAGTAACTGTCAACATACAATGATGTTTCACCTAGGGGACCTAGATCTGATGAAGCCGGGGTCCCCTAGGTGAAACATCATTGTATGGCAACAGCTCTGCTGTAACACTATTTTTTTAGCAGTGCTTTTACTGCAGCTGTGACACTTGGATATGTACAAGCCCTTTGCCTGTTCAGCTTTCTGCTTTATCACCACTACACTGTACCTGGTGCTCTTGTTTGCTTTGAATTTACTTAGCCAAGCATTACTACCACAGTTTAGTGAAGGTACGAACAGGTTAAATAATAATGGCCCAGAACTGATCCCTGTGGGACCCCGCTCATAACATTTGCCCAGCGAGAAAAGTGCCCCTTCACATTAACTCTCTGTCTCCTATTATTGAGCCAGGAGCCTATCCAACTTAATAGACTGTTATCTATACCAGTACCTGCTAGTGTGTTCATTAGCTCAGTGTGCGACACTGAGTTGAAAGCTTTCGAGAAGTCCATATAGACCACATTTACAGGGACTCCTTGATGCATAGCCTGACTGACTGGCTCAAAAAATACATCAAGCCAGTAAGGCATGACCTGTTTTCTCGAAATCCATGCTGTAATATATCCACCTGGCCAGTATTTACTAAAAATGTTTCTATACTTTCCTTGATTACGGACTCTAGCATTGTCCTTAGTATTGAAGTAATACTGACTGGTCTATAGTTCGCTCATTTTCCTCAGTCTCCCTTTTTGAACACTGGAGTAACAAAGACTATTCTCCAGTCCTCCACTACATAACCTCGATTCAAAGAGGTTTGAAAAATATCAGTAACCAGGGCAGCAATTACCACTGCTATCTCTTTCAGAAACCTTGGATGTAATCCATCCAGTCCTTGCGACTTGTTTCGGTCCAGGCTTCTCAATCTAGTCTCAATGTCTTGTACTGTAATATTAATTTTACATCCCATATCTCTTGGATTTTGTATATGTAGATCTGCTTCTCTAGATTGGTTTATACTAATGAAATAATTACTGAGCTCTTCAACCATGTCCTCACAATCCGTGATAGTGGATCCATTAACCTCCAATGGACCAACCTGAACCTTATCCTTTCTTGATCTTCCAATATAACTGAAAATTATTTTTTTTTATCAGCAGTTCCCTCTTTGGTTTTTTTATTAGTTTCTTAGACTCCCTCACCTTCTTTTTGTAATTCCCCCATGCTTCGTGGGTTGCTCTTATTTTGGTCATATTATAAGCTTTTTTTTTGTTTGTTTCTTTGTTTAATAGATCTTTTTATTTTCTTGTTTAGCCAGACTGGTATACGCCATTTGTTGAATATTTCTTTGCTGTTGGTATAAAACAGGTAGTCATTTTTATTTTAGATTTGTCCCATTTTTTTCTGCAGTGCACTCCCCTGAAAATCTCCTTCCCAGTCTCACCCATGTATGTATTGTCTAATACCATTACAATTTGCTTTGTTTAGACATTTTATAATTGTTAACCCTCCCTGTCTGCTTCTTGTTAAGGTAAGATCAAACTGGACTATGTTATGGTCGCTACCCAGTAATGGATCTCTAACTAAACATTCCCCAACTTACTCATCCATATTACTCAGTACTAAGTCTAGGATTCTGTCCCTTTTGTATTACATTTTACATGATTTTCAAGACACAGATCATCCATAATATCTAAAAACCGTGCTTCCATGTTTGTTGTGGGTTTTTTATTGTTCCAGTTAATTCCCAGGAAGTTAAAGTTGCCTAATACTATCTATTTACTACTATTATCTAGGTTCTTTATGCTATTTAGAAATTTCTGTGTTTCTTCTATTGTAAGGGATGGAAATCCGTAGCAGAGCCCTATGGTTATCTTTTTATTTACTGCTGGAATTAAATTTGTCTATAACTGTTCCTCAGATCCTATACTATCATCTTGTATTTGTCCCATGTCTTTACCTTCTTTAACCAATAAAGCTACACCACCCCCTTTTTTGTTTAATCTTTCTTTATGAAACACTTAGTAATCTGCCACCTTAACTTCCCTGTCCTTTCTCTCCCACCATGTTTCACTCACTGCACACATAATTATGTCTTCTGTATGTAAGATATATTGAAGAGCATTAATTTTATTTTTCAAGTTTCTGGTATTTAACAGGAGTGCCCTCCAGGTTAACGTTTTAATATCTTCCCCTTTTTTTGTTGGCTTAATAGGACATATAATATCACCACCATCCCAATTCCCCTTATTTAACAGACTATCTGTGTACTTAAGTAGCGAGTCACCCACCACCACAATATCACTACAATGTCTCTCCCACTATTTCTTTCCAAGTTATTTTCACTCTCCGACATGTTGCCAGAATGATGACCAATACTGCTTCTCTCTTCTGGGGTAGAAGGATTGGGGTTTTCCTGAGAGTGCTCCTTACTAGTGATTGAGGGACCCTCGGGCACCTCAATTTCCATAGTCTGGCTTGCTTTTGCATTGTCTATCTCCTTTTCTAATGATTGCACATTTGGTATATAATTTGTTTTCTCCTTTAACATAATTTATTCTATATCACCTTCATTTTCTATCTGTTTTACTTTACCAAGACAGGATAGTGCTACCTGACTAGAACTTATTTGCCCCTTCTTTTCATTTGTCTGTCATTTTTTATTTATTGTCTCCTTTTGTGTTTCCTTAACCAAATTTTCCTCTATACCCTCTTGCATTCTTTCCTGGTTCTCATCCGTTAGCACTACTAGTGGCTGATGAGGGTTATTGAGTACTAGTGAGTCAGTTAGTTCTTTTCTCCTTCATTTTGTGCTTTTGTTTTGTACTGTACACCATTCATTTTCTTTATCCAATTGGTCTGCCCAGCTAACCTCTTCCCCTGACAATTGTTTCCATTTTTCTCTCTCTCCTTATTTAGAACTACATTAGTCTTGTAGGTCTTATAGCAATTAACCGTAGTAAACATATCATTTTTTTTGTAACAAAGTCACAGCTGCGTCAATGGCCACACTTAAAAAGTGCCTTTTGGCTGTTGCGGTAACCAAGTTTCCTGTTTTTGAACTGGTTGTAGACTATGCACAAGCATTTTATTTATTTATTTAGGAAATCAGAATTACAACGCTTTGAGTCATAGACTTGTTTCCAAAGGCTCCACATCAGAATAAAACATAGACATACATACAGTACATACATAGAATAGATGTGAGTGAGCAATCATACAGAGTATAAATACAATGAGCATGGGTTAATGCCTATACAGTTGGTAGCTAAAACAGGGCAGCGCTATCAAAATATTTACCTAATGAGCGGTTAAGACCTATACAATTGGGAGCTAATGCAATGCGTGATATGAGTTGGCAGTAAGCCGCCTCAGGAAGGCCTTGTCTTATACATAATACAATGCATTCATAGTCCAGTGCAACTATATGGTAACCAAGGGAGGTGAAGAGCCCGTAGGCTAGAAATAATGAGGGCTCTCCACTGCCTGACCAAGGGCAGGTGCGTGGCCTTGTGGCATGGTGCAGGATCTACAGGTTACCAGTTACACTGGCATTGATGTGAGGAGAGAATATGGGCCCTTAGGCATGTCACGGAGGTTGGGACCCCTTCTATGTGCCATATGTGGTGGATTGTATACCACTCCCTCTAACAGGGGATCAATTTGTAATATACCCCAGTGAGTATTGATAAAGTCTCTGACTGCTTTAGATTGTTTTGTATAAGTGGAGACAAAATTGAGACTGTCCTCATCTGTTTCCTCCCTTCCTCTATCCTGATATACCTGTAAGCTATCCCTGTCCATGTTGGAACCTGTTTCCCCTTGCAGACTGAATAACTTCAGATCTATAACCTCAAGTTTTAAAATAATTTTCCATTTCCCCCCACTCTCACTTCAAGTGTTTCTGCAGTTGAACAATTTCTATGAATTCTAAAAAACTGCAATTTTGGTATATTCTCAAAAGTATGTCTGGGGTGGTAACTAGAGGGCAACAATATGGTATTCCAATCAGTTGGTTTTCTAGAAAGATCAGTTTGTAGTGTACCATCTATTCCCTTGGTAATCTGTAGATCCAACAAATGTACACTTGTACTACTTTCCACCTTGAACCTTAAACTGCTATTGGTTTCTTCCAGGTAACGGACAAATTCAAACAGCTGTTCCTCACTACCTTTCCATATTTAAAATATATAATCGATTAAATGTCTCCATAGGCTAACAATTCCAAAAATGGGTTGGCACATGGAGACATCAAAACATCAAGTTCCCAAACCCCATTTATAAATTTGCATAACTGGTCGCGAACGTCATCCCCATCGTGGCCCCCCTAATCTGTTGGTAGAAGGCATTCTGAAAAGTAAACACATTACATTTCAAAACAAATCTTGCACACTCCATTGTGAAGTTTTGTTGATCAAAATTCAGGTCAGTGGCATCACTCAAACATTCACATAAAGCTTGGAGACTTTCACAGTGAGAGATATTCATTTACAATGATTCAATATCCATTGTACACAATATCCAATCTTGTTGCATCCTTTGTTCTTTTAAAACATTTAATATGTCAGTGCTTTCTCTGACATAAGCTGGTAGTTGTTTAACAAGAGCCTCAATGAATATTTCTACGTACTGCAACAAAGGTTCAGTTATGCAGCTGTTATGTTTTACAATTATATGAATTTTTACCCCAACTGTTTATGTACTTTGTTCTCAAAGGGATTCTATCTCTTTCAAAATGCATTTTATTGCTGCCTGTTTGAATGTGAGGTTTGCATTGTTTCACCAAGGGATTATTGTATACACCTGTTTTGAGTGATCTGTAATGATTTAAATTTGGGGATTACACACATGACCAGCCTCCTTGAGGGAGTGTGCATGCGTGAAACTGGTTGGACTTTTCATGGCATTTTGTCTCCCCATGATGTTGATATGGTACTGGAGATGTAACCTCCATGTCCCTCAAACACTGCGCCCAACTGACCCAGAGTGGCACATCAGTTCTAAGCACATGCCAAAGTAACCATAACTCTATTAGCCACCAACTAGTAGACTCCATGCTAAATTGGCTCTCACAATGCCATAAATTATTTATGGTATATACATTGTCACAGTCCACCTATATACTTGTCAAAGGTGTACTCCACTTTAAATCTTGTGTACCTTAGATCTAGTATACCTGTTACCTGGAAAATATCTCTAAAATAGCATACAAGTCACATTGTCCCCAACCTACATCTTTCCCCCTGTGACTCTAAAAGGGAGTTTACCTCTGAATTTAGATGCCTTAAGGGCCAGGCCAAATCTTAAACCACTTACCATAACAGCCGGCACATTTAGGGTTAGGCTTTAAAGCATTTTTTGTATTTAAACCAGTAACAAGAGCAGGTGAAACATTATAATATAGAGAATACTGGATGGGCAACTATGCACAACCATTGTGTTCTGCCACAGAGGGGTTTTGATTCCCTCTGACCTCAAGAGACAAGTTCAAGAAGTCCATGGGACTCAGAACCCCGAGCTGGCAGAACACATTGCTTCTGCATAAAGTTGTTTGTCCTGTATTTTTTAAAAGTGTATATAATAGCATTATGTGAATGTTTGCTTGGTGGGTCTTTCACTTTCAGAATAAAAATGACTTGCGCAGTCTCTAAAGGTTTCAGAATGCTGTTGTACCACAGAAGGATACCATCATATTCCATGACCTTTGAACTGTGGTACAAAAGCAATTGGAAAGGGATGGAATTCTATGCAGAACATGCAGAATAATGTATGGGCAACCATACACAACAAGACTGTGTTTCCATCGAGGGGTTGAGATGACAGCATATGGACTTCAAAAGCAAAGCTCAAGAGGTCCATGCTGTCACCTCAACCCCAAGATGGAAACACATGCTAAGATGTGTGTTGTTGCCCATATTTTATTTTATATAGTATATGGTTTTGTACACAGGAGTCACAGAAGTGTTCTCTCCCCAATGTAAAAACTAAAGAAAACCAAAAAAACCTTGCCATTTCTTTGTTCTGTTCTATGATTGAAATTAAATTTACAGACTTTTACAAGTTAAAAGGTACAAATTTGGGCACTGGGTGGTTAGTAATCAACTATCTGTTGGGTGAATGAAGAATTTAAAATTTTTGGACCTTTGAACAACTGCTCGGAATGTGCACAACAACACTTTGGAATGCGCGCAACAGTTTAGAATGTGCACAAGGATTTTGAGCAGGCTAATTTTTATGCAGAAAAAAGGCTAACCATATGCTATAATGCTGTGCTATACACTATGAAACAGTTGTGAGCAGGATAATTGGCTGGTAGCCGCAAGGACCCTGGGCAAATCCCTAAATGTTCATCTAGGGCAGGTTATTACACTTTTAATTAAAGTCAATACAGTGTTCTGCTAATACCAGAAAGTAAGTGTGGTTGAAACAGCTCAAACCCCAGCAAAATCTTAGACATTTCCCAAACCACCCAGAGATAAATGAGATGGAACAGACTCACTGATTGCAGAGTCAGGTGGTTCAGGTTGGGCCTCGTCCCTCTGGCAACAGATGGGCACTAGCTTCTGAGCCTCATCTTTCACTCAAACTCCAAACAGTGACTGCAGACTCCTTTCTTCCTTGGAAAACTCTGATGTCATCAGGCAGTGGCATGAAGTCATCTCAGGAAGGAACATGATGTCATCTCTGGGATTTCTACTGTTGTCTGAGATCATATTCAGGGGATGATCAACATGCAAACTACCACTCAGCAATTCACCAGGGTATACACTATGTACAACAATATCTGAAGATTTGCTCTGATGGCACGCTACAAGACCCATCACTGTTCCCTTTACCAGTCTCTTGGATTGCCCCCCCCCAGGACCTCAGTGACTATTTCCTCAGCTGCACCAGCAACAATGCCATCAGAGATAAGGACCTATCACCCCCGCTCAAACCAAATATTTCACTCCTCAACCTTCAAAACTCCTCCAGCCTCCTGTTGGATGCTCCTCTGAGCACCACCAGTCTGGGTACCAAAGCTTTCATCTCAGCTGCCCTTAAACTATGGAACAGTCTGCCCTCCTCACTTCTCTCTCTTGACTCCCACCTCCAATTTAAATCCCACTACAAAGCGACCAGTTGTACCTGCCCCCCTGGGTGACCACCCCTCCAAGCAACTAAGAAATCTCACTATGAACCCTGAGGTTAGCCAACAACCCAGTCACTTTAAATTAAGTGCATCCTATGAGCACTATCCCTTACGGATAACAGGGCCTTGAAAGTGTTTGATTAGCTGTACCTAGCTACCACTACTATGATTTGTATGTTGTGCACTTCTGATGGAATATGTTGTACAACACCCACGCTGTTGTTTGCACTACACGGCTTTTGTAACTCTTGTTTGGTATTCTTCTGTACTTGTATTTCAAAAATTGTATTTGTATTTCTCCTGTACTGTAATGTTTAACTTGTGCCTATATTTACCTTTGTGCCAACTTTATGGCCCAGGTCATGCCTGAAAATGGTCCATTGGATCACTGCACCCACCTGGTTAACAAAAAAAACAATAAATGATCAACAGCTAGGCTAAGGTCATCTTGGCTGGAACCTGGGCATCTCATTGGTGACCTGGACAGACATGGGTAAACACTAGCCCACTGCACAATGAGAGGTTGGCAGATCTTCTCACTTGGCGTCTATCTTCCTCACACCACACCAACTCATAGGTCATCTAGACAATACCCGATGTCCCTATATCTCTGGGCTATTCAGTGTTCCCCATGGACAGCCAGCAGTCACTGGTCCCCTCTAAACACAGGTGAATAGATGCGGGTCTTTGGACTGGCACAAAATGGGGGGGTCAGCTGACTAGTAGGCCCCCACAGGTTGTGCTTCAAAATGGCTTTTCACATTAGAGTGGGGGAGGCCTCTTCACATGCAGTCCATGATTCACTACCTTGGCCCCTGCTGGACATGAGCATGCACTAGCCCTATGGTGCAGATACATGGTGGGGTTTGGCTGGTCCCCACTACCCAATGTCAGCATCTCCTGCTCTGTACCCCTGGGAGGGATGTGCCCATGCAGAACCTCCGACTTCACTTCAGCTACCTGCCCACACTACAAGAGAAGACCTAAAGACTCCAAACAACCCAGGAGCCCTGCAGGAGTTTAAACCACAACTGCTCTTCATAGTCATTCTCCTCCCTTACATACGCCAAAACTCACAGGGGTTTAGAAATTGTCCCTGCTACCCCAGGTTCAGCCCAAAATGTATAGTTAAAGATGTCACTGTCTTTGTCCTATACACAGTCATTATACCCAATATGGTCAGTGCACAGTTCCCAGGCTGGGTTAAGATAGGCAGAGCAGCAGTTTGCCTCTAAAGGCTGCAAGGGCGGACAGGCAAGAAAATCTCCAAATATTTTTTTTTCCCACAAGGGCACATTTAATACATCTAGGCACTCACAGGTTATGTAGAGCAGAACCAGTCTCTCCATTTTTCTCCAGTCATAAGCGCCTTTGCACTCTTCCCTGTTTTATTGCTGACTGAAGGGCAAAACTTTCCTCTTGTGGTTGGGGACTTTGCTTCCCCTGTTCCTTTGATTCTGGGAGCTCAACTATGTCATCTTGTGCTTCAGCTTCCCTTCCAATCATGGCCCTCCAGTCTCCTACTGCTCCCTACAGCACATCTGTCTAAGGTTAGATTTACACAGCCAGAAGGTTTTTGTTTTTCTCATGGTAGCCACAGCAATCCGTGCTGGTATGCATGGTGGAATCCGCTTTCACTCCCCTGCTCCCCCACCGATCAGGACTCCTCGCACACACTATTTTTGTTTATTTTTCCTTTCCAAAACCTCAATGCAGCTCCTTCGCTGAGCCATACACATGCACAGTCTCACTTCTGGATCTCCTGGTATCATGGCCCCTTGCCACACATCTGCCACTCCACTGCATGGGAGTAAAGGACTCCTTGGGGCACAAGGCAGCTAGTCTGGGGTGGGGGGTTACATTAAATCCAGGCCACCAATCTTCTTGGTCTCCCAGTGCCTGATTCCAAGATGGCATTGGAGGGCTGAACTGCATTCATTCCTGGGAAAGACTACTCCCCCCCTCACACACACACACACAAAGGAAACACCTATCGGGGAGGCAGGCTTGAAAAATGGGTGGGACTTTGAGTGCTACCCTTGTGCTTGTCACAATGCTGAGCATGCGCATTGAGGTGCATCCCCAGCCTCACATGCATGTCAGCTAAAACAGCCAATTATAGAAACATAGAATTTGACAGCAGATAAGGACCACTTGGCCCACCTAGTCTGCCCATTTTCCTACCTAACAGATAAGCTACAGATCCTAGTTAACCAACAGCTTACTTCCTCCTACCCCCCACTAGGACTGCCTTATGTCTGGCCCATGCATTCTTGAAATTCCCCACTGTTCTTGACTCCACGATTTTCTCAGGGAGGCTGTTCCATGCACCCACAACCCTCTCCATGAAAAAATACTTCCTCAAATTACCTGCGAGCTGTCCCCCCTCAGCTTCAAATTGTGGACTAGTTATGCAAATTAGCCCTCTTGCTATGGCATGACAATGGCACAGGCTCACAAGGCAAACTGCCCAACAACTACTGTGTCTTTTAGGCTCGAATTCCTGAGGCACCTGCTGCCATTTTAGAAACCGTACATGCAGCTTAAAACAATAGGAATTTCTTGTCATAGCACCCTGATGACCACAAACATACCTTGAGCCCCAGAGAACCCCAAAATGTCAGACAACCCCCATTTTGTAGCCCCTCCCCCCATCTAGGGGTGTGCAGATGGTAACAAAGGGGAAGGAATCATACAAACAATGACTTGCAATTATGTGACCTCCCGGGACTTGGGATGAGTTCTGGCACACCCAGATGCTTTCTGGCCAATCAGGGCTGCAGTTCAAAGGGGTTAGCAACAAAACAGTCTCCAAACAGTAAACAGGGGTCCACACCAAACATAAAGCCTAATCAGGGTCCTTTTTATTGTATCTCAAAGCTCCTGAGCATCTTTCCTAAGGGGGGACTATTGCAACAGTCTCTGCTCTGATCTCAAAAGTCCTTCCCAGGTACACATTTCAATTCATTTGTCTCCAATAGGCACTTCAGGTTACCCACAGGGGTGGCAGTTTTGTAATACTTCTGACCCACTTTAAATCCCTGGCACACACTTCTCAGCAGTCCAAATTTTTAATTTGGGAGCTACAAGCAACCCAGTGAGGCACACATTTTCTTTCTCTTACATTACTCAACCAGAGGCATCAGTCTGTCTTCTTGCCCATAAAACAAAGACCTCCAGCTGTGTTGGTTACTGGTACTAATATGCTTACAGACATAGCTCAGCCCACTGAGACCGCTACTTCACATTTTCAACAGTCAGTTGTTACCGCAACCTTGTCCCCACAGTGTGCCAGCAGCCCAGGCATTGTAGGGGGCATTTCATGACACACCGCTGCCTGGGTCGATACCCTGCCTATCTCCCCCAGAAATTATAAAAGACACCCACTATCTGCCCCTTTGCAGCAAGCAAATGGAAGGGGCCCCAGCTCTTGGGATTACATTACCACACTATGAGTCTGCAACCACTCAATGAACTGGACCTACACCAACATTTACAGTGGTGCAGGGAGACAGGAGCTGCCCTGGGGATCCAAGGCGCACAGGTGCTATCTTCCACCCTCTCCCAAGAACTGACCCCATGGGCAGAGGGTTCATTTCCAAATTAACTTCCTTCACAATATAAAAATGTCCCTGCTTCTGGGAATCCAGTTGGAGTTCTCATCAATTTAGAAAGCAAGGGGTGGAAAGCAATCCCTGTGGGTTCTAGGGTGCTACAGTTGCTACCTCCCATCCTTTTCCAAGAACTGAGCCCTGGGGGGGCAGAGGGTCCCTGGTCAAATTCATTCTCAAAGTATCATTCTTCACAAGCCTCCTGCCTGATGCAGGGAGAGAGGTTACTGGTGGATACCTAAACGGTCTCTCAGTTTAGAATCACATGCACAGGGTGGGGTGGAAAGGATGAAAAGGGACTTGGTAAGGTTGGGGGAATGGTCAAATGTATGGCAGCTTAGATTCAATGCAAAGAAGTGCAAAGTAATGCACCTGCGAAACAAAAACCCAAGGGAAGAGTACACAATGGGGGTGAGATACTGACAACAACAAAAATGGAAAGGGACCTGGGGGTAGTCATATCAGATGACCTAAAGGTGGGCCAGAAATGTGAGAAGGCAGTAAGGAGGGCTGGGGGATACTGGGATGCATAGGGAGAGGCATCACCAGTAGAAAACAGGAAGTTGTTGGCCCTCTGTACAGACAGTTGGTAAGACCACATCTGAGTACCGTGTACAGTCCTGGAGACCCCATCTCCACAAAGACATAGACAGGGTGGAGGCTGTCCAGAGGAGGGCAACCAAAATGATGCAGGGTCTGCATCAGAAGACATATGAAGAAAGACTAAAGGAACTAAAGATGTATAGCCTCGAGGAAAGGAGGGAGAGGGGAGACATGATAGAAACTTTCAAATACCTCAAGGGACTCAACAAAGTCCAAGAGGGTAGCATCTTTCAGAAAAAGAGATGTGCAAAACAAGGGGGCACAATTTGAAGATAGAGGGAGGATGGCTCAGAGGTAATGTGAGGAAGTATTTCTTCACAGAGAGGGTTGTGGAAGCATGGAACAGCCTTCCTGAGGAGGTCGTAGAGTCAAAAACAGTGGGAGAATTCAAGAATGCATGAGACAGACATAAGGCAATTCTAGTGGAGGGTAGGAGGAAGTAGGCTGTTGGTTAACTAGGATCTGCAGCTTATCCGTTAGGTAGGGAAATGGGCAGACTAGGTGGGCCAAACGGTCCTTATCTACCATCAAATTCTATGTTTCCATGTAGTTCACCTCAGATTAATAGCCCATTCTCCAAGTTTCTCTCTTTCTCTCTCTCTCTTGAAGCAAAATTCCTCTCAGCTCCATCTCTCTTCTGTTCTGGGGTCAGCCACCACTGGGGCATCTGTCAGCGGTAGCCACTATGACGTCCCACTGAATTAAAGTTGGTCTCACTCTCTCTAAAAGTACTTCACAGGAGGGAGTACTAGCATTCCTTGCCAGCCATGATGCTTCCTCCAGAAAAGTACAATTTCCTGGGTTCTCTGTAGTACACTTCCTGAGGAGAGAACACCGGGGTGGAGGTGTGGCCATCTGTTTTAGATCTGACTTGAACTTCGCCGTGCACCCAGTGGGTTCCACTTCATCGTTTGAATGCATGACTGTGTGCAGGGGTCCAGATACAGGTTACAGAATCCTCCTCATGTACTGACCTCTGGGGCATGAGGGGGAATTCCTGCAGGAAATCACAAACTTTGTTACTGATAGGGTGTTAGAGACATCCATATGGTTGAATTTGGATGACTTCAGTGCCTGGGATGACAACGAACTCTCGCATTTTAGTCATGATTTCCTCCAGACGATGATTTCACTGGGCCTCACACAAGCTGTTGCTTCTGTGACCCACAACCATGGCCACGCCTTGGACTTAGTGTTCTCACTGGGGCTTGAGGTCACTAATCTCAGGATTGTTCTGGTCTCTTGGTCCGATCATTGCACAGTGGAGTTCTCATTCAGAGACCCCCCCCGTTAGTCCCTCCCTTGTTGAGATGGTCCACTACTGTCCATTAAAGGGGTTGTCCCCAGAGGGACTACTGGCAGTGCGAGTGCTGCCTGTGCGGTGGGTGTGGGCGAGGCAGTGGTAGCCTATAATAGGGTTATCTCCATGGTGCTAAATGATGTCACACTGATCTGTAAATGACCCAGGCCTTCTCACTTGAGACTGCCATGGTTTGATGGGGCTCTCAAGCAGATGAAGACCAGGAGTCAGAAGTTGGAGCATTGCTGGAGGAGGACTCAGTCCAGGGAGGTCAAGCTGGCTTTGAGAATTTACTATGGTGAATATCAAAGGGCAATCAACCATAAGAAGGCAGAGTTCCTGTCCAGGGAGATTGCTGCAGGGAGGAGCAGATTGGCTCTGCTCTTTCAGATTGTTTATAGGCTACTCCATCCCACCTGTCTGCAGTCAAAAGAAGCTGTTTCATTCATCCGGTGTGAGGAGTTCACTCAGTTCTTCTCTAACAGGGTGTCCTCCATTAGGACCAGGATCTGCCCAGTGGGACAGGAGCAGCCCTGCAGTCGTGGGCCTTGCATTGTCAGAGGCACTTCTATTGCCTGGGGGGAGTTTAGGCTGGTAGGGGTGGCAGAGGTTGTTGAGGTAATCTCAAAGTTGTAGCCCATATACAGTGAACTGGACCCGGGCCCAACCTGTCTCTTAATGGGATGTGTTAAGTCCATTGGTCCAGAGTTTGTTAAGATCCTCTGGTGCTCACTTTCAGAGGGATTTTTTCCCGGCACCTTGAAAGAAATGCTGCTGAAGCCCCTCCTGAAGAAACCATCACTAAACCCTGATGTCTTGGTGAATTATCGACCAATCTCCAACATCCCATTCTTGGGGAAGGTTGTTGAGAAAGTGGTGGTCCTGCAGCTCAAGGTACATCTTAAGGCCTATGACATCTACGAGCCACTCCAGTCTGGATTTAGGTCAAGACAGAGCACTGAAACAGCATTAGTCAGAGTGCAAAATGATTTCCTGATCAGGGTGAGAGATAGAGGAGATCAGTCAATTTATGCCCTCCTCAATCTCTCCCCAGTGTTTGACACTGTGGACCACGCAGTGCTGCTGGGTCACCTTAGGGAGCTATGTGGACTCCAGGTGCTGTCATCAACTGGTTTGAGTCCTTTCTCATGGGCAGGATGCAACGGGTGATGATAGGGAATTTCTCCTTCTGCCCAAAGCCCTGGCCTTGTGGAGTTCCCCAGGGCTTGATCCTGTTGCCTATGCTGTTCACAGTGTATATGCTTCCCCTGTGTGAGATTATTAGACATTACACCTTGGGTTTCCACTACTATGTAGACGACATCCAGCTGTATATGTCTTTTGCTCCTGGGACAAATGACACTGTGGAGGTGCTAAATAAATGTCTGGCGGAGATCAAAGACTGGATGTCCTCTAACTGGCTGAGACTCAACCACGACAAGATGAAGGTACTACTGATTGAGCCTGGTTGCTGGCATGAGGTGGTTGTTGCTGGATTGGTAACTGGGTTGTTCCTGGGCCTCACTCAGTTGGCAGCTTCCACAAGAAAGTGAAAAATCTGGGCATCATCCTTGACGATGGATTGACACTTGAGGCTCAGGTGTCATCCAACATCCATAGTGGTTTCTACCACTTAAGGAATGTCACCTGAATTAAAGCCTTAATCCTGCCTGGTGGCCTGCCCTCACTGGTGCATGCCTTTGTTACATCAAGGCTCAACTACTATAATGCTCTATACTTCGGGGTCAGTGGGGGGGGGCTCTCCATTGCCGCAGCTGGTGCAGAATGCAGCAGCCAGGTTGCTGACAGCCCTTCCGAGGTCTGGACATGCGACCCCGGTCCTGCATGACCTGCACTGGCTGCTGGTGAGATGGAGAATTTATCTTCAAGGTGAGCTTGCTCACCTACAAGGCCCTATATGGCTCGGGACCTGGCTAACTGAGTGACCTCATGACCCCTGTCTGCCCTGTGCATTCACGCCACTCCTCCACTGACAGCCTCCTAGCAATTCCAAGGACACAGCTGAAAACCTTGGGAGACTGTGTATTTGAGGTGGCTAGCTCCCAAGGTCCTTGAGGGAGGCCCCATTGGTGGAGGTGTTCAAATGGGATCTGAAGGTATATCTCTTCAGAGGTACTTTTGGAGTCAGTTACAGTTCTAATTATTATTTGAGTGCTGCTGTTTCTATTGAGATTATTTACAGAGTATTTTACTAATTTGTTGTGATCTATTTATTATTATAAACTGTTAATTTTATATTTGCATACTGCATCTCCACTTCTGTAAAGCACCCAGAGCCTCCGGGATTGGGTGCTAAAGAAATAAATACATACTTAAATACTTACAATCTACTTCAGCTCTCCAACCTCAGCAGTTGGCCACTCCCCCTTCAGAACACTGGTACAGTACTCCTGTCTCAACCACCAAAGGATCCAGGAGTTAACCCTTTGTGCTATGGATGCCCACATATTAGGCTACTGTATCTCTAGAAGACCTCCATAAGGAGCAGAGCTCCTTACGGGGCTACATGTAAACAGAATTGGGCTGGCCCAAAAGCAAGGGGGCTTGGGAGACATGGCAGCAACCCAGGCTGATAGCCCAAGTCCGGGTCATTGCTGCTGGCCAACAAGAGTATGATGTACTCTAGTATCCACATGGATGCATTCAGCCTTCATGAAGAGAGAGAGAGAGAGAGAGGCAGTCAGACTGAGTGCTTTACTGCCCCTGCAGGACTTAGGTTGCATTGCAGTCATAGTGCCTACAGGTAACTGCAGGATGGGATGAGATGGGATGGGTGAAAGGTTGGCCAGGCCCATGTGTGAGTGTGAGAGTGTATGTGTGTGTGTGTGTGTGCACATGCGAGTGCAAATGTGTGTGTGAGTGAGAGTGTGTGTGTGTGTGTGTGTGTGTTAGGGAGCAAGCCATTTGGGTCACTACTTCAGCTACAGGGTATACGGTTTTGGAAGTTGCTCAGTGCTGGATGAGAGACCTATTGGGGAGCATAAGGAGAATGCAGGTAAGAATGATAGTGCAGGGCCTTACACTGGTTCTGGAATATAGTCAAGAAGTTTGGTACAGGCCAAGAGTCTTGTGAGTTTGATATAGACTCACCAGGTGTGAAAAAGCAAATGACTTCATAAGCAGATGAACAGCAGGACAAATTAGGTGGCAGGTCTCATCCTGGCACCTTCAGTACAGGTCAAACTAAGGGACGCCACTGTACGTCTCTACCAACACATCATAGAGCTTTTGTCATAACTTATTCCTACCAAGAATCTTAGAAATCTTATTTGAGTTTCATATAGACTTCAGCACTGACCCCAGCAGCACAAAGGAATGTGAACCTTTCCTCTCCCCAGTCTCATCATCAGCTTCTTCAGAGAGCTCTCAAATGGTATCTGGCAATATTTGCTGTGAAATTATTAACAATAAGTGCTTCCTGCAAGCTTGTGGGAAAAGGCCTCTAGTTATTGTGATAGAAATCATGACAAGTATCTCATGCACCCCACTAGCTTCCAAGAAGCTATTTACAGAGGAATGTGTCCCGCCAGAGTTTCTACTTGAATGGCTCTGAAATGCTGAGTACTTTTAATCTCAGATACTAGTAGGGACTAGCGAAATGTACCGATGAAAGAAAGTTCATGGGGGCAGGGGGTCACTGAGATGGAGAGACAGAGAGAGAGAGAGAGAGAGAGAGATGGCTGGTCTTTACTGATTCCAACATCAGGAATTTGGAGGGTACTGCATGTTCCACATGAAACTGCATTTAAAAGGGACGTACTACAGGTGAGCTGGTTGCGGTCAAGCCTGTTTGTCCCTCGGGGGGTCAAAGGAATGTTACAAGTTGCATGAGGGTCTACATGAAGTATTTATTTTAAATAAACATTATCACAAAATCTGAAAAGAAAAAAAATGACAGGAGCATCAAGTCCCTTTGTAAAACTGCTGACAGGACCCAGGTTTAACTTCCAGTACTGTACTCAGACTATGTATTCGACAGCATCCCCTGGTAGTTTGCCAAATCCTAGCCTTGATGGCCTAGCCATTCCCTGCACTGATTACTACGAGGCTGTGTGGTGAGGGAAGGGGAGAGTATGGGAGACTAAGCTGTCCAAAATAGTTAATTCCCCCAAGATAGGAGGAAGCCAGTAGCCTGTGTTTCCAGTGTCATGTTAGCCAGCTTGGGCTGTGGGGAAGCCCACAACTAAATGAGTTCCATCTCAGTCAGCCAGGAAGATACTTTGGGAATTGTGTTGGTGGGCCTAAAAAATGAAATGAAAACCATATGTTTCTCAGTGCTCTGAGGAAAAAAAAGCCAGATTTCTATCTTTACCTCAGCCTCAACTTCATGCTGTCGAGCATTCCAATATCTGTAAAATATTAGCGCTGGCATCACTGCACAGCATAACCTTAGCCGACAATGTCTAGAAGGAATAATCTCTTGTCAGCCATCTTTTCTCAAGGGGACTGTAAACAAACCCAAATAACGTGCTACATTTTCAATATTTTTTTTGAATACATTATATCAGATGGAAGATTTTACGGAGCCATAAATATGTCAGAAATAATGTTTGCGCAAATCTGAGATTGCTTTACTGTCAGGAGCTGTCAGAAGTGAATGTTCTATTTTGAAATTCCATCAGATTATGAAGAGAGAATGCTTCAGCTGGCTGCAGAGAAAGCAGAGTCATATTGAACCAATAGAATTTCTATTATCCAGGAATTCTTTTTTTTTTTTCATTTCAGGCTTCAGAGTTTAACTCTTGAAATGGTTTCTAGCTGAGTTAACATATTAATGGTACTGATATGTTCATTTCTGTGCACTGATGAAACCAAATTCACCGGTAATACACATTCAAGACTAATTCTCCACATATCGGGTGATCAGATGGATCCAAATTGCTGAGACCTAGCCTTTTAGAGCCTTTCTAGGAGAGTAGATACCAGCAAGGAATTATTTCATTTGAGTGATGGATCTGGCACTCATAAAAGGGAGGGGCTGACAGCACTGGAAACTGAAATTCTCCATTTATCCTCAAGCCAGGCATAGCGTTAAGTATAGTACCTTTTTAGATAAAAGACCACCGAGAGGAGTGCTGTAATAAGGGACAGAAAATGAACAACTAGGCTAAGGTATGAAGGGATATCTTACTTAGCTCATGAAAGGGTGCTTCCCCTTTAGTTCTGCGGTAGAATCCTATGATGGGAGCCAGAGAGCTGCAGGATCAAATCCAGAGTTTCCTGATTTGGATTAACTCACTGAGCCCCACAGCTTTACATGATGGCCAGCAATAATGAAAACATTTGATGTACAGTTCTTTTATTTAAAGAGGCTTCTGTACTAGCGAGTGCTCAGAATGTGGCAGCAGAGGTGGAACCTACCCAGCTACCAATTGCACTAATCAATTGTGACAAACTGTGGAGTGGGGTTTTGTGACTTGGGTAGTCCAATCCACTTGGAACTGAACCATTAAACTCATTTTGTTTGAGCTATAACTTTAACTCTAGCTCCCAGAGGTAAATGGTTGAGGTGAGGGAAGTGTGAATAGAAATATCTCATTGTTCTCAGTCCTGTTAGAAAATCACAAATTCAGCTCAAGGTGTGACTGAACTTTTTTCCGGGGAAAGATTACATTTTTGGGAGTTACAGAGTTTTGTTTTCAATCTGAAGTGCTTTTATGAGCTTTTTGCTTTGCTGTCATATTATTTGAGTCAGAACCCAAAGTAGAAGGTGAGGCAACACAGTTCAAACTGAGTTAAAGAGGAAAGGGGAAAGGGAAGGCTGTTAATTGCTTTTAATTTGCAGCAAAATAGCCTGATTTACAAGCATTTTGTGTGTGCCTGGGGTAAGGGAGGCACAAGCAGAAGGAGGACGTTTTGAACAGCTGAGGGTCAGGTTCTGCTAGAAACAAAGCAGGCTATGGCAGTCAAATATTTAACTCCCATGGGTCCAAGCAACCCCTTGCATGTGCGACCCCAAAGAGGGAGGACCCCAAAGAAGGAGGAGGCATCTGCAAGGAAGTCCGTAGGGAGTCACAGTTCTGTGGGGCACTCTGCCCTTTTCTTCACCTGGTATGAGGCGGGAAACACCTGGTTTACTGACCGAGGGTGCACTAATCATATTACATATAATATAACTTTGTGTAGGCAGAGGTGTTTGTGGTACTATTTGCTGCATTATATGGGGGGGCTGTTAGTAGGTTTCTGGGGAAATGTAGAATACACTTACCTGGGGTAGGGCTCTGTGGAAATGTAGAATACACTTACCTGGGGTAGGGCTCTGTAAGGTGTTAACTACAGGGATTGTATTGATTAAGCTTGCATTGTAGGGTGGCGTTAGCAAAAGGTCACAGCAAAAAAAATAAACTATCTGGGCAACTGCTAAATAGTGGTTTACACTTGAGTCAGGAGTGAGGTTAGCTATTAGGCATACCCTAGCAATATCCAAGGTGGGTTGCAGCAGTAACCAGCTTTAATTTATTTTTTTATTTTTTTTTTATTTTACTATTTATGCCTCCTTCTCACCTCCTCGGCTCTTGACTTCCTTGGGAGCACATGGAGTCATCCCCCTACGGCACACACCCTGCCTGGCCATCCTCCGTCACCCATGTAGCCTTGGTTGTACCCCACGGGCGGGGACAAGGCAGACCCCAATGCCCCGACACAGCATTAATGTCGGTCGGGAGGATGCCAGGTGGGCAGCTGTAAATCAGGGGCAAGCTCCGGCGCTCCGTTTCCGCCGGAGCCGAGAGGCATTTTCTCTGTTTTCTCTGGGGACTGGCTGGTGCCCTGATGTCAAGGCATATCCAATGTCTGCCACTCCCCCACTCCTTCTCTCTACTCCTCAGTGCCTGCTGTATCTCCAGCCTCCACCAGAGATCAGCAGAGCACCGCACTGGGACCCCTGTCCCTCCCTGGGAGAGGAGAGCTGTCCTCCAGATGCTCAATCCTCTCCCTCCCCTGCTGACCCCCAGCAACCCGGGCTCATTTCCAAACCTGGGTCACTGGCGTGGTGTGTGTGAGGTGTGGTGTCCAATGCCTCAACCTTCAGTGCACCGGGCTGGCCAGCCAGCTTTAATTTCGAGGACTGTGGCAAACAATTAGAGGTAACAGTAGGACCCTAAATAGGCGAGAAATATCATAGACAAAGACTTACAGTATCACAGTGGAAATCAAAAGGGGGCCAAGGGCAGGCATGGTACGGGGCAGATGGGGAGGCAGTGGGGAGGTTAGTTAGTTGCAGGCCCTGAAGAGCTACACTACTGCAGGGTGCACTGTGAAGGTGTAAAGGTTGCATGGTTTGCCAGAGGTTTGCGGCACTCCACTCTGAACTGTCTGCAGCATGGACCATAATACAGCAGCTGCAGAACAGGTTAGAGTGGAACCCAGGGATGTCCACTTTGAATCCTCTCCTTCAAAGTCCCCCAAGTGATTACAACAGAGGATAGAAGGTGGTGGGCAAAGATGAAGGCCACAGGATTGCTGCTGTAAGAGAAGGAAGGGGCTCTAGGATAACAAGTAGCAACCATTGTTCCTCCTTGAAGGGTATAGTGCATGCTACCCCTAGCCAGGTAAAAGCACCATCTTGCCCCCAGGGCTCCATCAGCAGCCAAGCCAGCAGTGGGGAGGTGTAGGCAGAAAGGGGCAGCTGACAAAAAAGGGATTCCAGTGGGGGAATATTGTATGGAGTACTGAGGAGGTGGTCTGTAGCATAAGCCAGGTGGGGAGGGAGGTGCGCTGTCTCCCAGAAATGAAAACTGATAGGGCATAGGATAAGGGGCTTGATGTGGATGGTAAGAGGGGGATAAGAGGCAGGCCAAGCATTATTGTTCATATTGGCATGAATGACTTGGCAATGAAGGCATTAGGGATAATTAATAACAGTTTCAGGGCACTGGTGGTGAAGGTCAAGGGGTTGACTGATACTGGTGCTGTGACCTTTTCAGGGATTTTCACAGTACACAGAGCTGGGAGAGGCAAGGAAGCTGGACAATCTTCGAATTCAAGGACTGGTTGAAAGGGTGGTGCACTGAGGAGGTGCTTTACTTCCTGGGGGATTGGGGTGTCTTTAGGTAGGACAACATCTTGTTTAAACCATATGGTCTTCATCACATAAGCGAGAGAGCAAGGACACTGGATCAGAAGTTTGAGACCTTCATCTTGGGGCAGATAAACTACTGGGGGGGGGGAGGCTGGGGTTAAGTTCATCCATAGGGTGCACTCAGTTGAGGAAGACCTAGATATCGATCCCCCAACTAAAAAGGACATTAAGGCATCTAGGAGAGACACAAATAAGGTACAGGGTAGGAATGCAAATCCAAGAGTGGGTACCAAAACTGATTGCTGGGACGGTTCGGTTGGAGGTTTATCAAAAGGAACAAGCAAAGCAGGTCTGGGTAATGGAAGGAGAAAGAGAGCAGTCAGGATTTATAGAGGGTGGTCTGCTTTACTGCCAGAAGCTTTGGTAGTAAAATGAGCAAATCTCAGGCAATGGTAGCAGACAGCAACTCTGACATAATGACAGTGACAGATACATGGGCACTACCCAACAACTGAGACCTCATGGTTCCAGGCTATGCATTATTCAGAAGGGTCAGGAATAAGGGGAGGAAGATTACATTATATGTCAAGAAGGGTATTAGAGTGATGGAGGAAAAAGAGACAGGGCTGGGGGCATGGTAGAAATTAAGTAGGCACCTTCCAGAGCAGTACCACACCGAGGTGACCTAAGCGATAACGCCCCACAATTTGGGCACCTTCTTCACCACAGTGCTTCAATAGTCACCATATGCTGCCTCGGCTGCCCCTTTATGGGGTACTTTGCCATCATGATCTTCATAATTTCCTTCAGCACAACAGGTCTACTTTATCAAAATGGACCACAACAGTCCCCACCAGACCCATCACTTGGAATCATTGGACTAGCATCTGTGTCCATGGCAACTGCCACGAGTGGACCCCGGATGTTCACCAACAGCATCCCACCTACATGCCCGGGGCCCCCCTTGACCACCCCCTACCTGTACAATCTAACAATTCTTTCACCTGCAAAGTTAACACTGGGGGATGCCCACCTCTCACACTGCAAGAGAAAGTGGTGTAAAATTCGGTCCACTGCAAGCATCAGCCTGACAGCAAGGAAAATTGCTTTCATGTTGCTACTCTTATCAGGAAATATCCATGCCAATCCAGGCCCCCAACTGTACCAAGTGGTGGGGGCAACATGGTCAGGAGTCTGAGAGTAGCCTTACTGAATATCTGCAGTATAACGGCTAAACTTGAACAACTCTAGGCATGGGTGGCCCACCACGAACCTGAAATTCTCTGCCTGACGGAAATCTGACTAACAAGCAAAATTAAAGACAATGAAGTAGCGCTCATGGGATACCAAACCTTCAGGATTGACAGACATAGCAGGAGAGGGGGTGGCTGCCTCAGCAATGCCAGGAAATATCTATGCTGCTCTGTCCTCCCTATCACCTTAGCGGGGGATGACTATGAACTATTAGCAATAAAGGCACAGGTCGGGCAGCACAGCAAGACACTGTTCAGTGCCTCTGTCTACCTACCCCCCATAAAAGCTAGAGATTGTCTCCCCAAAATACTGGATGGAATTGCCACCCTCCCGAAGGGCACAGAACTTATCATAACAGGTGACTTTAACATCGACTGGGCAGGCAAGGAATCAGCCCCCTTCAAGGATATGGTCACTACTTCCAACCTAACCCAACTTGTATTCTGCCCAACCAGGTGGAACTACAAAACAGGTGAAGACACCCTGCTAGACTGGATCCTCTCAAGTTCCCCTTCCCAGATATCTGAGCTCAAGATCGTGCCAGACACCTTAAGTGATCACTCCCCAGTCACATTCATGTGGTTAAACAAGTTTTTTAAACCACCACCCATCCTAATTGAATCTAGGGTCCTGAGGAAGGGCAAGCTGGGGGCCCTCTCCTTGGCCCTCTCCCAACATGACTGGTCCCCTATCGAATCGGCATCCAGCCTTGACCAGGCCCTTAGTTACTTTACTGAGGGATTCAACTGCAACTGCAAAAGCACTGCCATCAATACACGTATTGGTCTCCTATAAACACAGCCTCCCCCCTGAATCTCTC
The DNA here is from genome assembly GCA_016271365.2 of Neoceratodus forsteri. Classification (NCBI taxonomy): domain Eukaryota; kingdom Metazoa; phylum Chordata; order Ceratodontiformes; family Ceratodontidae; genus Neoceratodus; species Neoceratodus forsteri. Next base: position 1,738,614,936 of record CM028129.1, read on the forward strand.
CGCCTAGCCATCTCTGCTTCTATTCTATCTCTAATTGATTATAGAATCATCATCTACAGTGCAGCCGACACCACCCACCTACACAAGATTAGACTGGCCCTCAATAAGGCTTGCAGGCTTGCTACAGGCTGTCCTAGACTTACACATACCTGCACCCTCTATGCCTCAGCAAACTGGCTCAACTTCAATGGGAGGCTAAAGTACCAGGCCTGCCTCTTCGCTAAGAAAATCACATCAGGATTACTCCCACAAGCCCTCTCCCCACTACTTCAGTCCCCACTGTCTACCAGCCTCGCACAACAATCAGCGACTACCCACTTTAGGGTACCTCATTGCAAGACCACCTCAGGCCAAAGAACGTTTCGATATCTGGCCCCATCCTGGCTCAACTCACTCCCAAATTCCCTTCTCACTGAACCCAAACTTAGTCAGTTCAAGTCCCAACTAAGGGACCTTATCACCCAGGGATCAGTATATGACTGCCCCTAAACCTGACCTTCCATTTCTCCCACCCTACCTACCCCCTCCTCCCTTGACCATGGACCTAACACTGTTCCGCAGCCGCTGGGCGTGCCTATACCATGACAATGGACCCCAATATCCAGCCTTTGCCAATGAAGAACCCCTGGTCATGGCTAGCGCCATCGCCCTGAAATGTTATGCTTGTACCTGTAACCTTTTGCACTTTGTACCTTGTTTAGCAGCTCTCTGTTACCATGTATTCCCTGCTGCTATTTTGCATTTTCTGTATTCATTTGCAACCATTCTGTAACCATTGTCTTTAATTACTATGTTAGTTGTTACTTTGTTCACGGTTATCTCTGCCTTATGTACGACGTGGAACCTTTGTAAAGGAGTCTTTGACTCAAAGGTGTTATCTGATATTTATCAATAAACAATAAACAATCTGCAATTTGCCCCCTTAGGAAAAGGAAAATCCGAGGGTATTAAAATGGTTGGATCATGGGGGATCTCATCACCCGGATGAAGGCCAGGGACAGCCTTTGGGAAAAAGCCAGGTCCACCCGCAGCAACCATGACTTCCAGTGCTACAGAGCCATAAGGAACCACTGCACCAACCTCATCCAGCAAAGGAAGGCAGACTTCCACAAGGAACAGCTAAAAAACTCCTGGGACAATGGTAAGAGATTTTGGGAGAACTTTAACAACCTCCTTGAGAAGGACAGTAAGAAGCACCTCCAGCTGCTCAACATCAATAACTACCCTACAATAGACCCTCAAATTATCGCAGACTCCTTCAACATGGCTTTCACCTACCTCACCTACCTCACCTCGGACTACCCCCTGACTAACTACTCCCTGCTTCCAACCAGCCCAACTGCATGCCCCACAGGGGCTCACGGACAGACTTCTATTTCAAAAGGGTAACGGTGAAGGAGGCCATGAAACAAGTAAAAAAAGTGCTAGGCAAGGCCAGATTGGGCAGTGATGGAGTAGTCATGAAACATCTATCCCTTACACTGGATGCCCTCATCGTGACAATTACAAAACTATTCAATAAATCACTGGCTCTTGCTCAGTTCCTGGAGATCTGGAAGCAGGTCCTCATAACACTGGTATATAAAAATGGCAACAAGGCTTGTATTGCCAACTATAGGACTATTTCTATCCTCTCCCCCTTATCCAAAGCATTGGAAAGATAGTGGCAGCACAACTCACAGAGTACCTCAATAAGTACCAACTCCTATGCCCTAACCAACATAGCTTCAGGCAGAATCATAGATTAATATACAAGTTAGCCAGCTTTGGAGTTGGTCCTAAAGTGGTAGCCTGGATAAAAAACTGGCTGGGCAACAGGACGCAAAGGATAATAGTAAACAGAGTCCACAGTGAAGAAAGGAGGGTAACTAGCGGAGTACCGCAGAGTTCGGTACTGGGACCAGTCCTCTTTAATGTCTTTATAAGTGACATTGGAGAGCACCTGGAAAGAAAGGTATGTCTCTTTGCAGATGACACAAAGATCTGCAACAGATTTGATACACAAGGTGGGGTGCAAGAATGAAAAGGGACTTGGCAAGGTTGGAGGAATGGTCAAATATGTGGCAGCTCAGATTCAATGCAAAGAAGTGCAAGGTAATGCATCTGGGAAACAAAAACCCAGGGGAAGAGTACACAATAGGGGGTGAGTTAATAACAACAACAAAAATCGAAAGAGACCTAGGAGTAATTATATCAGATGCCCTAAAGGTGGGCAAACAATGTGAGAAGGCAATAAGGAGGGCTGGGGGGATACTGGGATGCATAGGGAGAGGCATCAAAAGTAGAAAACAGGAAGTTGTCATCCCTCTGTACAGACAGTTAGTGAGACCCCATCTGGAGTACTGCATGCAATTCTGAGACCCCATCTCTGCAAAGACATAGAGTGGAGGCTGTTCAGAGGAGGGCAACCAAAATGGTGCAGGGTCTGCACCAGAAGACATACGAAGAGAGACTAAAGCAGCTTAATATGTATACCCTTGAGGAAAGGGAGGGGGCACATGATAGAAACGTTCAAGTATCTCAAGGGAATTAACAAAGTACAAGAGGGTGGTATCTTTCAGAAGAAGAGATGTGCAAGAATAAGGGGGCACAATTTAAAGATAGAGGGGGGGACAGCTCAAAGGTAATGTTAGAAAGTCGTTTTTCACAGAGAGGGTTGTGGATGCATGGAACAGCCTTCCTGAGGAGGTTGTGGAGTCAGGAACAGTTGGAGAATTCAAGAATGTATGGGACAGGCATAAGGCTATTCTAGTGGGGGGTAGGAGGAAGCAAGCTGTTGATTAACTAGAATCTGCAGCTTATCCATCAGGTAGGAAAATGGGAAGACTAGGTGGGCCAAACGGTCCTTATCTCCCCTCAAATTCTATGTTTCTATAGTACCACCACTGCACTACTGGATTACATGAACTATGCACACAAGGCACTGGATGAAGGCAAACCGGTGGGGTCTGTGTTCATCAACCTCACCAAAGCCTTTGACAGTGTTAATCACTCCCTTCTACTGGCACAGCTGCAGATCTTGGGGGTCGCAACCAATACCGCATGCTGGGGTGCTAGCTGCACACTCAAGCATACTTAGATAGACCGGGTGGTCTGTTTCTGCTGGCACATTCGTATGTCCATATGTTCATATGGTTCAAGGACTACCTGACTCACAGAAGCCAATGCATCAAAATAGGACACACAGTGTCTAGTTCCAGAGAGGTAACACTAGGGGTCCCACAGGGTTCAATATTGGGGCCCTTACTGTTCAGCCTTTTTCTGAACAATCTCCCTAAAGCATGTGACACTAAACTGATCCTATATGCAGATGCTGCAGTACTACTCAACTGCAATTCATCCCACGATGCCCTCCTATCCGACATGCAGACTTAATTCAACATACTCGAGGACTGGTTTGGCACACATAAACTACTAAATTACAAAAAGACCAAGGCTATGCTCATAACCAGCCCCCAACTCAAAAAGTAACTCCCCCCCCATCTCCAACAAAGAAAGTCAGCCTCTGGAACAAGTACCTTTGTTTAAATATCTGGAGATCACCTTAGATGACACCCTCACCTTCACCCAGCACATCGACTCAGTGGTTAAGATGATAAACACCAAGCTGGGTGTCCTCTATAGGCATAAGAAGTATTTCACCCCTGAGACCCTCTGCCTCTCAGTCTCCAGCTCTACCCTCTCAACCGTAGACTATGGTCTGGTGATTTATGGTGCAGTCATGGATACAGCACTAAAAAGAGTTCATATTGCTCTCAACAAAGCTTTCAGGCTCACATTAGTTGTAGATTGTAATACACATACCTGCTCTCTGTATGAACAGACTAAATGGCTACCTCTGAAGAACAGGATAAAGTACCAAACCTTTCTTCCTGGTAAGAAGGCATTAATGGGCAGAATCCCACCCTGCATATCCAACATTCTCTCACCAAGTGCTATCAGCTATGCCACAAGGGGTAGGGCAAGGGGGGCCCTATCAACACATTTCTATTGAACTGCACAGGGACAGTGCATCTTTGCCTACAGGGCTCCCCTATGACTCAAAGAAATCCCCGTGTCCAGTCAAACCTCTGATTACCTATCCCACTTCCAAAATGGCCTAAGGCAACACCTCACCAGCACGGAGTGTGACTGCTACTGAAGGCTCTAACCAGCCACACCATGCCCCCATGGTAACCCTTGCAGCAGCCTGCTTAGCCCCTGCTCCTCTAGCTAGCAACTGCTAGCAACTTCTCCACACCTGGTACTCCACAGCCTTTGGCACCAAACCAACACCATTATCCTCCATCCATACTCCCTGACAAGGCCCTAACTCATGGCCACCCTTCACTTCCCACATCCCCACCGCTCTCTCCTAGGACGTCCCCACTGTTCCTTCTCCTATTGATGCCGTACCTCTCTGGTTCTAGGAATAACAGTGAAATGCTTGAAATCTAATGTATGCTTGCACCAGCTAATGTATTATGTATGTACGTATTCATGACTTTTTGTTTGTTTCAACTGACGTGGAACCTTTGTAAAAGAGCCTGTGCTCAAAGGTATTTTCCGAATCCTCTAAATAAATAAATAAATACAGCTTATCATGGATGTTGTAATGGTTGTCCACTTAGGAATAATCTACATGTCCCTTTGTTAGACAGAGGAGGTGGACAGGACTCTAGACAAGAATATTGAAAAGGTAGCAGCTAGAGTGGAAGTCATCTTGTTAGGAAGCTTCCACATACCAGATGCTGGCAGGACCATTCCAATGGTGAAGAGCACAAAAATCAGGCATTCATAGACACCTTTCAGGACTGCTTCCTGACTCAGCAAGAGGAGAAACAAACTAAGGATTGGAAAGGACTATACTCGATCTAGTTCTGACCAATGAATATAGCACCATGGGGTTAACAATGGAAGAGCCACTAGAGCCTAGCAACTGCATCACAGTGTGTCTCGACACAGTTCTGAGAAAAGAGAGGCAGATGACTCTGATTATGGTCCTGTACCTTAGGAGGACAGACTTTAATAGGATGGAGGGGGGAGCTAAGGGAAATGCTTGCAGGGTATCAGCAACTGGAAGGCAGAGAGCAAGTGCAAACATATCTAAGAAGGAAATTTACATTAAGCTGCAACAGAATGTTGCTTCAGACAAGAGGGTAAGGGTATGAGTCACAAGAGGCCTATGTGATTATCCAGGGAGGATGCAGCAGTGATGAGGTAAAGAAGGCAGTCTTCAAAGTGTATAAGGCTGAACAGACAGAGACAAGTAGGGAGAGCTGACCTTCTTAAAACAAAGGAGGTAAGCAAGACAGTAAGAAGGGTCAAGGCAGAGGGGGCAGTACAAGATTGCAGAAGGGGTGAAAGTAGATAATAAGGCTTTCTTTAAATACATCTGGGAAAGGATAAAGAACAAGGGAGGTATACTGAGGCTGTGAAAGGATGAGTCAGGGATAGAGAAAGATGGACTGAAAGCTGATACACTGTATTTTGAATGAACATTTCTGCTCAATCTTCACAGTTGAGGAGAGGAACCTCTGGCACAGTGCGGCATCAAGGTATGGCATGGAACAAATTTGGAAATAGGAAAAATCACAGAGGAAAGTTTGCTTAAGGGACTTAAAGAGTTGCAGATGAATGAGTCTGCAGGACTAGATAAGTTACATATATGGCTACTCTGGGAGTTGTATCAGGCTCTGACTGCACTCCTAGCAGACCAATTCAATTGCTCGATTGAGACAGGAATAGTTCCCAGGGACTGTGGAGTGACAGACATTGTCCTGCTGCACGAGAGTGGTGATGGGGGATCCAGGGAATAATAGACTGGTTAGCCTATCTTCTATGGTCAGTAAGCTCCTTGAAACTGTAATCAAGAGGCAGCAGGTTGACTTCCTGGAGTCACATTGACCCCAGGACTGCAAGCAGCACTGCTTTGTGAAATGGAGATCCCATCAGATGAACTGCTGCACATTTATAAAAGTAAATATTGCTGACTGTAGAAAATGGCCAACTAAACTTTACAGGAAAATTATATTAAATGCTGAATATGCAATATATAGTTGATGTACAATAGGCTGATTCAGAATATGCAATTTATCTTCACATATGAGAGGGCAGGACCATAAATCATGAATGGCAGAGCCACAAGTGTGTTATAGAAGTCCTACTCCCTTACAAGTGATGATAAACTGCATATTTTAATCAAACCATTGTATACTCAATTTATAAGTTAATAGGACCTCTGTGGAGTGTCTCTTTGGGTATAAGATAATCCAGGCATGAAGTCTGAGTAAGAAGACCATAAACTTGAGTGGTTTTGGCTACCCAAACCTCAAAGGAGGAGTCTCATATACCATTAAAGACCCCTAAGGAGGCTCAATTTACTCGTTATTAATCACGCTAGTTAGCTAGCTTGATTAATAATAATCTTTAAGTATTTTTTTTAATGCAGCCGTCTTCTCCCCGGTTGTAAAGTGGAATGCTCCACTCATAACACTCCTGCATGAGTAACCGTGGTATGCAGGATAGGAGGTACAGCAGTTCTGTGCATTGATTGACATAAATCGTGGAGTAATTTTTTTATATACTGTACCAATTTACTAGTTGTACTTTTAAATGAGCTGTTTGAAGATTTAAATGTTTCTCTTTGGGTTCATCTGCTGGCTTCAGTGATGTACAGTGCTATTGTGACATCATCACCTTTGCTAAAGCCACCCTCTGATTGGTTCAGTATTCCATGTTTATGTACCCAACTGGCCAAGATATCATCTCTACCCAACTCGCAAGATAATATGATATTAATCTGGTGAGTTTGTACAAGATATCCCCTGTTATCTTGTCATTTGTATCCCCACTGGTATTGTAGAAATATGAAATATTCAAATCCTACAGAATGCTTGTAAGGAACAACTGTCACTGGATCACATTATTACTTGCTCACAAAAGAAACATATGTATGCTGGAAACAAAATTACAAATAAATCATCCAGTATCCACATAACAAGCCCAGTACAGTTATTCAAGTGGATGAAAGCAACTTGTCAGTACAGTAGTGGCTACTGTACTAGTGCTGAAGCTGCAAATTGCTCCCTTCTTTCTCTCTCTCTCTCTCTCTCTCTCTCTCTCTTCCTCTCACCACTGAATATTATGAGATGTCTAAGGTGGAGACGCCCTTTAGGGAATTGAACTATTCAGACTGGCTTTTTTTATTTGAACAGAAAATGATTTTCCCATTTCCCACACAGATAACAATCTCAAGCTTTTGAGCTTTGCTAATTGGACTCACTGTTATTTCAACTGTACCAGGAAATTGTTCTCAGCTGAGGTGGGAGTTGGTGGAGAGTTGCCATTTTTCGGGGGGGGGAGATTTATTTTCTTTGTAGCTGAACTACAAGCCTGGAGCTGTGATGGCTTACTGATGCAGTCAATAAGCTGTTCTTCCTGTAGTCAGAGCCTGTGGGTGCAAAGGCTTGGTACAAATTAACATACCTCTCAAACTTTTGTCACTGAAATGAATGAAACGGACACTTAAAATCAATGTCAATGAGGAATGGTGACCCTCAAAATTAGGGACACTTCCTTAGGCTTGGAGACGCAAGCTGAGCACACTGTGGAAATCATTGTTTACTTGTATAAAGTTTATTTCTTTTTCAGCATCTTAGAATATTATGAATGTTTGGTTTTAAGTCTGAATTTACAGCACATTCTCTGTGTGGGCAGCACCTTTTCCATGAGGGACAGATGAGCAACAGAGCTATTTTGAGAGGTAAAATGAGAGACATCCCTAGTAATCAGGGACAGTAGAGAGGTACAGTACTCAAATTAGTATGTGCTGGATTAAGAGTTCGAACAACAGTGTAAGATTCCTTCAAGGTCGAAACATGTCAAGTTATTGAAGGGGAATACTTTCCTGTTTGTCTCCTTGTATGTGCAGTGTCCTTATATACTACACAGTGTCAGTGGCTTAGTAGGTAGCTCACTCACCTCTGGGGCTGGAAGATTAGCAGGTTGTTGGTTCTAGCCTCACACCAGGTACTTGAGATAATACCCATAACTGAAACTGTGGTGCAGTATGAGGGGGATACTACACTGCTAAAGTGCCATCCTTTAAATAAGACATTAAACCAAGGTCCCTTCTGCTGATCTGTGGTCACTGTCCACGTGGACGTTAAAGATTCCTATGCACTTCTTGAAAAGTAGGGCAATTTTTTATTTGCAAATGAAGTAAAATACAGTTTACATACATGAAAAATCTACCACTAATCTAAGAAAATATACACAAATATCCTAATGTACAGTAGAAAATCACCACCCCTATACACTTACAAGAAAACTTCCCCCATTTTCTCTTTAAGGAAAACAGAAACCACTTTCCAAGGATGAATAACTGATTTAAAAAAAAAAATATTGGCAATTTTTTCATAATTCTTGCATTTTGTTCAGTAGAAATTTGGTTCTGCCTTTCTCATAACAGGAAAAAATGTGACTTTGAATAGCAGTTACCATTTCATTCTTCTGTAAATATCCTTGCTGAAAAATTAACTTATGGTGAAACTGCCATATCAACAATTTAATTAGCTGTCCATAGGAGAGATATTGCAGATTTGAGGTTACAATGGGAACCCAAGAATCTTAACTATCGGGATATTTCTGACTCAGGAACCCAAATCCCTGAAGGAATGTAACCTGGATTCCCTGGTACATACAATCCAGCAAGACTTGAACAGATAGTTGAAGCTGCCTCTCTCACTCTGGGGTAGAATCAAGTTTAGTTAAAATGAACATTTTACCACGGATTGTTTATCCCCTCAACATGTTAAATATGTGGTTGCCACAGGCTTGGTTTAGCAAACTACACTCATTGGTAACCAAGTTCCAAATGGAAAAGAAAACGAGCCTGTAGAGTTTATGGGAAATTGGCCGTTCCCAAGGTTAAAGGGCGATTGAGACTTCCCCACTTTAAACTTTATTACTGGGCTAGCCACTCTGCAGAAATATTCAAAATGGCTAAACAGTTCTAATGTGACATCCACAGAACTATGCTGTCCTCCATGGCTTACACTAGAGAAATAACTTATCTTGACCCAGGGCCTATCACCTCTAGCTCTGCTACGTATACCTCCTAAATTTCTCCCACTTGCCCTTAAAGATACCCCAATAGGAATATCAGTAAAGATCCACACCCAGATGTGTTCCTTCCTGTCCTACTGACACACACGAGATCCTAACCAGCCACTTACAGGAAATCCAAATTTTCTGATTGGGAGGAAAATGCTGTCAAGCTCCTGGCTCCCGTAACTGGCAAGTTCCTCTATAGTGGAGTTATGGAACGATGGCCAAATTCTGTTGTCTGGTGACATTATCCATAAATACAATCTAAACCTCCAGTCATTCTTCAAAGTGTATCAGATTAGGCATTTGTTAGTAAGCGCCCAATTAAGTCAAGCTGCAGTTGAGGCAGGGAGGTTCCTGCACCCAATCCGACTTGCAGCCACACAGCCTCATCCTGTATCAGGCATTTACTCCATATTACTAGAAAGAGCCTACCAGCAGTTGAACCAGGCTTCTAGCTACTGGGAGGCCCAGTTCCCAGAGAAAATATTTAATTGGGGGAAGATTTGGGTGGATACATACAGATTCATCTCCCAGGATAGATTAAGGTTGATGCAGTACTAGATAATTAACAATATGTATAATACACTGATTAAATTGGCCAAAATGAATAGGATTCCCTCATCTGCCTACAGGTGATGTATGAAAGCAGAAGGCTCCTTATATCACTTCTTCTGGGACTGTCCCAAGGTAGCCCCACTTTGGAACCTTATTAAACAGAGAATGGATCCCTTGCTGGGTCTAGTAGAATACATAGAACCTGCCACCTGCCTTTTGGAGGATTTTACTTCAGTAGGGGTCATGGAAAGAAAATACCACTTAGCTATGGTGGCATTATCTGTGAAGAAATTAGTACTTCAGCATTGGCTAGCTGATACCCTCATATCTTACTAGGAGAGGCTGCAGGAATTACTGTCTAACATTTAGTGGAAAAAATTATTGCTACTGTTCACATTAAAATGCCCAAATTTAAAAAATACTGGGGGAAGTTGCACACGCTTTATGCACTACAGTAAATTCTATTCAGGTTAGGATGTACTATGGAAGCCTTACCAGTGTTTATACATGTACTTTTTTGGATGGTAATACCCGATACCATGAGTGGGGTGGTTTGGGGGGAAGGGTGAATTTGTAGGGATGTTCCAACATGTTTGAAATGTCTTCTGTAATGTAATGTGTTTTTCTTGGCCTTGTTAGGCTGTTTTGAAAGAAAATGCAATACAGTTTTGTGAATTTCAAACAAAAAATTAATTATCGAAAAAAATCACCCTAAGGGTGCTATCATTACAATAAGACTGTGTAATTGTAACCATTCCTAATACCAATACATCATATGCTAGTGTATCAAACCCTGGGAAAAAAACGTTAGCCAATTTGTTCCAAAAAAGTATTAAGCACTCCAAAAATAAATGTGCCTGAGTCTCCCGAACCCCACCACACATATCTCTGGGGCAAAACATCTCCTTGATACTCTTGTGCTTATGTGAGTTCTGGACACCCATTCTCCCAGGGCAACTTAACCAAACATCCAGAGCTTGAGGCATTCGAGGCATTTGAAAACCTGACCCTCTGTACTTGAAAAATACTACTACTGTCCATGCTCTTCTTACCTTATTTGTATTTCAATGTTCTGTATTTGTTTACGTATGTTGATCAACTGTTAATTCAACTGTATTGTATCTGTAAACTCCCAGGTCATGCCTGACAATAGTCATTGCTATGGCTAGCGCACCTTACCCGGTCAACAAAAACAAATAAAATAAAAGATATATAAGCAATATTAAACTTGAAAAACACAGAAAATAAGAAACCTACTGGGTTCACCATTGCTGGTCCTCCATTTTTAACAGACAAATATGTATAATTTTGTTTCACATGATCCAGTCTACTACACCATAGTAGCTAAAAGAATAGATTAATAAGTGTAGCTTATAGCCCTAGTGGGGGCAGAAATACAGAACTCAAAAATAAGAAAAGTAGTAACAACATAGACTTTATAACAAATATCCTTTTCTTTTTAGATAATGGCAAACATTTCCACAGGGAAACTTTCTTTTCCCCTTCAAGAGTCTCTGTTCCCAGTTAACTGTTGCCATATCAAGAGGGCCAAAAATGCTGCTGTGGTGTTTTGGTATTTGGTCTGCCACTAGGACCGCTTATCTCCTGGTATTCTGCTTTCCCATCTGGTGCTTCTGCTGCAGGAGTCACTAGGTACCGAACAAACTTGAGTCAGACGCATAAAATGATGAACAAGATAAGGTTTATTTAGGAGCTTAGGAAGGCACATCTCATCAGTGCAGGGAACATCCTAGACTGACCAGAGGACAAAGGAATTTGCCCTTCCCTAGTCCCAGCTGGACACTAATTAGCATAACATGTGACCATAGCTGGCTGCCCATTACTATTCCTAGTTAAAGGGGCGGCAGCTAATCTTTAGCCCCATGCTCAACTCTGTACTCCACATCACCCATGTATTGTAAATGTGAGTACCACTCGAACAAGTAAAGACATTGTTATGCATGAACAACAATAGAAAGTAGCAAAACCTTAGTAACAGTAAGTGAACATTTAACAGTATTGTGGAGACATTACTAGAAGACAATTGATTAGTTGATTAATTGAAAATGCTAAAATTTAGAAGAGAAAAAAATTAAAATCATACAGGAATTGAGAAGCAATTTGCAGATTAAGACAAATAATTAACAGAATCACTGCACTGAGTCCAAATAATAAGTTCACTGGATTCTGCGGCTTTTATGTTCAGTTGGAATTGCTGAATGGGTGGCTTGACCTAGTTCTTGACAGAATGTGGTCAAGTCAGAAAAAGGGACCCATGAGTTGTGATCCCTGTTGTACTCACACCATTTAAAACAGTATGACCAAGATCCATTGATGTACTTTTTGCACAGAAACTTCTCGATCTGATATACTGTTTGGGGTATAAGAGAGTATTGATAAGACACAATAGGCTGAGAAGTTCCAGAAAGTTCATCTGGTTGGGCAGGAAGAACGGGATTTGGCTGATAAGTGTCAGTACCATGAGGTGCTGGTGGAACAGCTGTCAAGGTGTCAGCAGGATGTTCAGTTTCTGAAAGGATTGCAGGTTCCAAAGAAGCTTCATTACTTGGGGGACTGAGATTATCAGGGAGGGAATCATGCAAGTACCCATTCTTCAACCTGTTAATGTGAATTTTATTGTGTACCAGCTTCACATCTGATTTTTGGTTCAAGTGAACAAGAACTGGGGGAAGCTTTTCCACAATGTAAAATGGCCCAGTCCAGGGGCAAAGCAGTTTTCTGGTGGTGCCTGGAACAAGGACAGGTCAATACAAATATACGATGTCCCCCACAGAAAATGAAGGATCGTGACACTTGGCTGCAGACATTTTTTGCATTGCCATTTTTCTCTGTCCCAGGGTGTCAATAGCAACCCGTCTCACAAGTTCAAGCTGTTCCAATATTGGGATGATGAAGGAAGAAGCTGACTTTGGGACCTCTAGCAATGAGAGATCTTTGTCCAGAGGTGTTCTTGGGTGATGTCCATGGACTAGAAAAATGGGATGTACTCTGTGCTGTCGACACAAGGGCTGGAGTTGCAAGCAAACTGAATGAAGGGAACAAAATGATCCCAAGTGCCATGAGTCTCATACAGGGACTTGGATAGTGTGTTAGAATGGTCGACATCATTCTCTCACCTTGTCCATTGCACTGTGGATGGTACCTGGTTGTATGAGTCTTTTTGATGTCGAGAAGTTTGCAGGTTTCTCGCACAATAGAAGAGAGGTAGTTAGTGCCTCTGTCTGAATGCAGGTACACTGGGGTACCGTAACGTAAAATGATTGTATTGAGGAAGGCACTTGCCACTGTAGCAGCTTTAATGTCTTTTAATGGGATCAGTTCCAAGTATTTAGTTAGGTAGTCCACAAAGACAAGAATGTACTTGTTGCCAGAGTCAGGGCAGGTAGGCAGGGGCCCAAGAATATCTGTGCTGACTCTTTGGAAGGGTTCTGTGGCTACAGGTATTGGAATGATGTGTGCCTTGGTTGGTTTGGTGGGAGGCTTTCTTTGAGAACAGGGCTGGCAGGATTTTACAAAATGGACAATGTCCTTGTTCATGTGAGGCCAGAAGAAGTGGAGCCTTGTCTTTTCGAGAGTTCTGTGGCTACCCATATGACCTCCACAAAGTGGAGAGGCATGAGTGGATTGAAGAACTTCAGAGACTAGAGAGGCTGGCACAACTAACTGTACACGAGTTCTGTCTGTGCGATATCCCTTGCCTTCCATGGTCCAAATGTGAAAAAGCACTCGGTCATTGAGGAAATACTGTGATGCAAAGAATTGTACATCCTGGCGGTGTTTCTTTTGTTGAGGTAAAGTTCCAGACTCAAGATAAGTGATGATGTCTGTAAACTGAGGATCAGTTCTTTGTTGAAGTTTTATCATGGCCAGGGAGATATCGGTGCTGGAGGTTGTAAGAAGCTCTTCAGCTGCTTGCAATAGTTAAGGATTGGTACTTTTTTCTGTATAAGCATTTGGGAGCAGCAAAGTGACTTGAGGTGCTACAGGAGTGTCCACAGGGAGCTCATCTGTGGAGCAGAAGGGGAGAGCTTGTAGGCAGGCTTCTTCATCAGGAGAGGTTGCTACGGAGGGATATCGTCTCCAGCTTACAGCATCGGCTTTGGAGTAAACTCGACCTGGTCGGTATTGGATTTCAAAATTGTAGCCTTGCAGTATGGCAACCCATCAGGCAAACTTTCCTACTGGTTCCTTCATTTCGAATAACCATCTGAGGGCTGAGTGATCCATGATGGCTGTGAAAGAGGAGTAGTGAAGGTAGCAGTCAAACTTCTTTACAGCAAAGACCATGCCTAGGCATTCTTTTTCTGTGATGCTGTAGTTTTGCTCAGCTAAAGAAAGAGAGTGCCCTGCATAGGAAACAACTCGTTCTGTTCCATCTTGGATTTGACACAGCACAGCACCCACTGCAGAGGAGCTAGCATCTGTGTAAAGCCTGAATTGCTGGTTGAAGCAGGGATAGGCCAATACTGGGGAAGAAATAAGTTTGTCTTTCAAGGTTTCAAATACCTCTTTGCAATCAGAAGTCCATATGTAGTTGCATCCCCTTTTTGTGAGAGCGTACAAGGGAGCTGCAATGTTAGCACAATTGCAAATGAATTTTCTGCATTAGCCAGTCAAACCTAGGAAAGCTCTAAGGTCTTTGAGGTTTGTGGGTTCTGGATAGTCTTTTACTGCAGAAAGCTTATCTGGGTCTGGCGAGATGCCGTGCGAACTGACCACATATCCCAGGTAATGGATTTGATGTTGAGAGAGGCAACATTTCTCTGGACAGAGTTTGAGGTTGGCTTGCCTGAGGCGTTCGAACACCTCTTTGAGATGCTGGAGGTGTTCTTGGAAAGTTCTGCTGAAGACAATAACATCATCAAGATACACTAGGCAAGATTTCCAAGACAGTCCACGCAACACAGCCTCCATGATGCGTTGAAAGGTGGGTGGGCTGTTCCAAAGTCCCATAGGCAGATGTTTGAACTGGAAAAGCCCCAAGTGGCAGCACCAGGCTGTGTATGAATGTGAAGCTGGATCAATAGTAACTTGGTAGAATCCACTCTGGTGATCTAGAGTGGTGAAGCAGCCTGGGCTGGCCTCACCAAGGCTCTCTAAGGCATCCTCTGTGGTGGGTAAGGGATGGGCATCCTGTACCGTGAGGGCATTGAGCTTTCTGTAGTCCACCACAAACCGATACCCTTTGTCCTTCTTGACTACCAGCAAGCAAGATGCACCCCAGGGACTGGTGGATTCCTCAATAATGTCCTGTTTGAGCATTTCCATGATTAAGTTCTCTAGGATTTGCTTTTGTTTGTGTCCCACTTTGTAGGCTCGCTGACGAATTGGCTTTTGGTTGGGCTGCACCTCAATGGTGTGTTGCAGGGGTATCGCAGCATCCAAGCTTATTATCAGGGCCGACAAAGACATCTGAGTAGGTTTTCAGGAACTCCAGAAGTTTTTTTTTCTTTTTTTTTTTTAGTTGTTTGACCAGGAGTAGCACACTAAGCTGGAAGCTTTTTTTACAGGTGCAACCTGGGAGCACAGGGAAGTTAAGTGACTTGCTCAGGATCACACAGTATGCAAGTGGAAGCTGTGGGATTCAAACCCAGGTCTGGTCTGCTGGATGTCACCAGATTTGCAGCTCAGAGCCTTAAACCACTGCACTATACTGCCTCCCAAGTTGCTGTTTCTCTGTGGGACAGGCTGGGATCTTTGAGGCAGAGAGACGCTGGCTGAAGGGCATGTGTATTTCTTTGTGAAGTGGGGGTGGTTGTGATGGTACTGACAGGACGACTGTTAATGGAACCAGGCTGAGGTTCAGGTAGAAGCTGAAGCTGATCCCCTGAAGACAGACAAACAAACTTCCCGATACTGGCACCCTTGGAGATGACCACTGGTTCATCCGTGAAGTTGCAGCACTTTTGGAATACTGACTCACCATGCACAGCAGACAGGGTGTTCCCTGAAAGGAGACCCGAGGAGTGCAAAGCTGGGGATCCCGTGACAATAACATAATCATAAATCAGTAAGACATAAGTCCAAAAAATTCATAAAAAAATTCAATTTTCTTTTACTCTTCTTTTAGCTTTGCACCAAACTTGTTCAATCAGCTACAGTTCTGTAGTTTCACACCACTTCTTCAGGCCAATATTATATACAGTGTGTTTTCTAAACATAAACAAACAAACAACCATGAATTTTCTACTATTGTGATTCTTATTTTCTTTTACATTTCAATTGTATCCAGTTAAACATATGACCCATCATCACCAGAGAATCAAATTTCTAATCTTTAAATTACATACTGTATATTACTATATGGCTTATATCATAACTATTCAGGAACTGCCAACTTAATACTTTCTTTGTTGCATTTTTTTATATACAAACTTTTCAGTGAACACTGTTCGTACCTGATTCTGTTTTTTTATTTGTTTCAATGTAAGGGTTCCCTTAATGCTTTCAGAAACCAGCCTTAATATTTTATTCCTAATTTCCTATTTGAGACTTTCTCCCTTCACTGCAGAAAGAAAGGTCAGGAATGGCATTTTCAGCCAGGTAAGAACAGCGTGCAATAACTAAACATGAATAGAGTTCAATCGAATATAAAAGACTAAAACAAACATAGAATAAAGGCAAAGTGCAATTATATCTTTTGAATCTCTTTATAGCATTGTGAAAAAAATAAAAAACGGGAACAAAGAAACACTTAACTGAACAGGTAAAAATTGTAATTTTATCTACTCAGATGATTGAAGGCAAACAGGCTAAACAATATAAAAAGGGATTATTAAATGATTCTAAATGTATGTATTTTTTTATAGCACATCAAATTACTTAATGGGATTACAAAGATACTTAAAGAATTACAGGTAAAAATCTTTGAGTTTCAGTAAGGCACAAATAAAAATAGTAAAGCAATATATAAAATCATTATGAGAACTTGAAAGATTTTTATTTCTCTTACAGAGAAAGTCTCAAACACATTGTTCTATAAGAAGGGTAAACAAATCTTTAATGAAGCTCCACATGATGAAGTTAAACTTAAGATAATTGAATAAAGTTAGACTGACATATGAATGCAAAGCTAAAGAAGTAAGCTTTGTATAGAAACTTGTATATATAAATATTGAAAAGAATAGATACATGAAGTAAGAAATTGAAATAATGTTTGTTTCCAATTAGGAATAAAATATTAAGGCTGGTTTCTGAAAGCATTAAGGGAACCCTTGCATTGAAATGAATAAAAAACAGAGTCAGGTACGAACAGTGTTCACTGAAAAGTTTGTATATAAAAAAAATGCAACAAAGAAAGTATTAAGTTGGCAGTTCCTGAATAGTTATGATATAAGCCATATAGTAATATACAGAACGTAATTTAAAGATTAGAAATTTGATTCTCTGGTGATGATGGGTCATATGTTTAACTGGATACAATTGAAATGTAAAAGAAAATAAGAATCACAATAGTAGAAAATTCATGATTGTTTGTTTGTTTATGTTTAGAAAAAGCACTGTATATCATATTGGCCTGAAGAAGTGGTGTGAAACTACGGAGCTGTAGCCGGTTGAACAAGTTTGGTGCAAAGCTAAAAGAAGAATAAAAGAAAATTGAAGTTTTTTATGAATTTTTTGGACTTATGTCTTACTGATTTATGATTGTGTTATTAGATATTAAAGCCTATAAGTAAGATTTCCAGATATATAGAAAAGATAAACAGGACATTCTATACCCACTTGATTTTACACTTAGATCCTGTGATAATGCCAACAACACCTTGGGGAAGGGGGTCACCTCGAATCTTGGCAATCAAAACCATCTCTGACTTAGGAGGTACAGTGAATGAGTCTATAGCTACAAGTTGCCTCTGGGGATCTAGTGACAGTTTGTTTGAGGCAAAGTCCAGTATGGCTTTGTGTGCCTTGAGAAAGTCCAGGCCAAGGATCACGTCTGTTTGAAGTTCAGGCACTAAGTAGAATTTAACTGTAACTTGCTGTGAGCCGAAGTGGAGCTTGAGATGGACCATGCCGGTGATAGGTATGGTAGCAGTGCTTGCAGTGATGATGTATTTTAGGTCGCCTGGAGCAACAGTAGGTACATGGCAAATAGCTGGATTGTCTAGGATACTGCTATGGATCACAGAGATTTCTGCTCCAGAGTCAACCAAGGCATGCGTGGACCAATTGCCAATAGTGATGGGAACGTAGTTTGCAAGGAGGGGTGATCTGATGACAGGAACCTTGGCTCCTTTAGGCGAGATTGTGCCTGACTTAGCAGCTAGAGGGTGCTGTTTGTTTGTGTTATGCAAGTCAATGGGAGTGATTCAGTTACTTTTTCCTGCCCAACAAGAGCCCCTAGTTTGTTGGGCGGTGCTCATTTCCCTGGTTCTGTGAATAGTTGCTAGCATATTGCTGATTGTGCTGTGGCAGATGCTTGTGGCTGTCTTGAGTCCTATGAAAGTTTTGCAGTTTGTGGCAGACTGCAGCAGTGTGACCCCTGAACCCACACCACTGACAGGTCACTGGCTTCCGTGAAGATGGAGGTGGCTCAGGTCGCTGTGGAGGTGGCTGTAGGGCATTAACAGGAGTTGCAGTGGGAGCTGCAGCGGGGTACTGTATGCTGTTGACAGTTGAAATTAGCTGGTCAATCATTTTTTGTTGCTGTTGGACGCAAGTAGCAAGTGCAGCCAACTGTGAGGACTGTGGGTCCTGAACAGTGGTAGGCTGAAGCATGGAAATAGACTCTTGGGCTAACCGGGCCACTTGGATCATATCTAGCTAGGTGGTTGGCTTTTGTTGGACAACGTAGGTACGAAATTGTGGAGGCAGGACCCGGACAAATGCTGTAATCTGGTCTTTTTCTGATTTTTGGAGGTTCCCAGCATCCTCCTTGGTTTCCATTGTGGGTGCCTCCATAGAAGAACCACACTCTGCCAGAATGGTGTACGAATTGTGCAGCGGTACAGCTGGAGGTATTCACCTCTGTTCCACCACCCTCACCCTCCCTGAGCCCACTGTGGTCCAACCGCTCCTCTTTCTTGGCAACCTCTGAGACAGCAGTGGCAACCCTGGTGGTCCCTAGGTGGGAGAGGACATCCCCTAAATCCTGGCCAACTCAGCCTGGAGATGAGCAACCTTCTCCCTCAGCCCAGAGAAGTGCCTGCAGATAGGACAACACTGCATCCTCCAGAAGGTCTCCCGGAAGACTGCCGCTCTACAACCACTGCACTGCACCACTCCCATCATGTCTTATTTGTGGCCCCTCAGCTGTTGTTTTGTATGCTTACTCTTTTCTCTCTCTGTTTATTTTTTTTCTCCCTACTTTCCTACTGCCTCCATGCCCTTAAAGCTCCTGCTCTTCCTGTTCTGGGACAGGAAGTTCCTGTATTCCTCAGTAGTCTCCTTCTTACTTGCTCAGAGTCAGACCGCCAGGAACTGGAGGGGGGGAGATGGAGAGAGAGAGAGAATTCCCATTAAATAAATTTATTTATTTATTATTTATTGATGTATTTATTCATTCAGAATTACACTGAATTTGGAATTAAATATAGAGTAATACATGGGATAGTGTGTATAATGAGAATTTTACACACACCCAAGGTGTTGGATGCAACATAAACCCCAAGAGTGATGCTCAAGAGGTTTATACAAGCAACTAACATTGAGGGTGTGTGTAAAATTCAGATTTTACACACTACCCCATGTCTTGTTTTATATAATTGTTGCGGAGTGTTTTTTTTTTTCGCCACAGTAATAATGGATTTGAGCAAAGCATTTGACACAGTGGATCATGAATCATTAATCACCTCCCTTGGCTCACTAGGGTTGGATTCCCCTTCACTCAGTTGGTTCAAGTGCTATCTATCAGATAGGTCACAACTGGTAAAAGATGGAAACTACCTATCCACCTTAAAACCACTGTTAAGAGGTGTACCGCAAGGCTCTATTCTTGGCCCCATCCTTCAGCTATCTATATTAATAATATTGATGCTAACTCTACTCAATCCAACATCCATCTGTTTGCTGATGATACTGTATTATATGTTAGCAATCCTTCATTATCTAAAGCCTGTGAACTGCTACAATCTGAATTTTCCATACTACAACACAACCTACTGAATAAAAAACTACTTCTAAATGCAAAAAAACAAAGCTATGTCTTTACCTCAAAGAGTTGCTCTGCCACTACCCCACCATCCACCACCCTACAACTAACCACCTTACTTGGAGAGAAGCTGAATTGCTGATAACTTCAAATACCTTGGAGTCTGGATTGATACAAGCTTGACTATTCTGTCCATATTGAGGAGCTACTAAAGAAACTGAGACAAAGGCTTGGTTTATTTTTAGAATAAAGCACTACCTCAACAGAGACTCCAAAAAGATTAATCCAGGCTTCATTCCTATCCTCATTGACTATGCTGACTTTCTGTACGGACATTGTTCACTCCCTCTTAAATAAACTGGACACCCTATACCACAGGTCCATCAGATTCATTACTGACCTTCCTTCAGCACCCATCATTGCTCCTTTATAAGGCAGTTAACTGGACATCATTACAACACAGAAGAAATAGGAATGCTGCAATTTGGATATTCAAAGCCTTATCAGGCAAGCTACCTACCTATATCTCAGACTGTTTTACTCAAATTACTTCTGGCCATACAACCTAAGGATCAGCAAAATTATCATTCTTATGGTCCCAATGTCTGCACCCAGTTTGGGAGGGCTGCTATCAGCTACTCACTAGCAATTGTTTGAATTCATCCAAAACCATGAAGCTAAATAACCTCCTACCCTTAATATCCTTCAAAAGATTATTCACCACCCTATTCCCAGAACTCTGCAACTTTCTTCCTGAGGCCCTAAACCCCGGCCCTGCCTACCCCCCTTTTTTTTTTTCGTGTTCCTATATGCTGATAAACTCCCGCTTCCAGTCCCAAGATTCACCCTCAAAATGCCTGCTAGGTCCTATAATCTACATATTACTCCTGATGTGTCCATTGCCTTCTGTCTCACAGATTAAAAGTTTTAATGTGCCGGTACATATGTATATTGTTATATATTAGCACTTATGTCATTGTATTACTGTTTATGTTACCCCTGTCATTGTATTACTGTTTATGCTACCCTTGTCAATGTAATAACACTTGCACTTCTTGACCACTCAGGTCCATCTTGTAAATGAGCTATGCTCAATGATGTTCGCCTGATTAAATAAAGATTTTGATTGATTGATTGATTGATTGATTGAATATAAATACAAACTGACTTCTGTGCCTATAGCTGTAGTCATGCTGAAGCGTGGAGACAGTGTGCGCATGCATGGAGTGATGGAAACCCCACGCATGTTCACCGTTACTACCATATGGTTATTAAGGGGAATTATAATCAGGTTTTTTTATGGGATAAAATGCTGCCTGGTTATTATATATGGAATTGCACATACAGGACTGCCATCCAGGTAAACTCTGCATCCTTTTCGAGCAAATGCCTTACAGTAGAAGAGTGGTAACAGCTGGCAGGTAAGGATCAAATGTTCCTAAGTATGTAATTATTCCTAGAAATCTTTGCAAATCTACCTTTTGTTTGATGTAGCCATTTCTTTTATATCAAAGCTCCTGTTTTAACATCACCTGGTTTCAGACCTTCTTTTGTCAAAATATGACCTGAGTATTCTGTTTGTGTGAGAGCTACTTTACATTTGTTTCTGCTCAACCTTGGATTTCTGTCACAACATCTAATACTTTCCCCTGTTCTGTTTGTTCCCCATAGTAGTATATTGTCTGTGTAGCCTTCTCAGCCACCCAACTGTTTACATGTATGCTGTATATATACCTCAGGTACTGAAGCAGAATCCTAAGGACAGCCCGGTGAACCTGTACCTTCCGTGTGGCAAATTAAAAGTGCATACATTTAAGCTTTTCTCATTTTATTAAATTTGCCAAAGCCACTATTAGCATCCAGTAATGTAAATGCTGCAGTTTTTACTAACTTGTTAGCTATGTCCAGAGCCCGGGTCGCTCCTTAAAATAGGCACTTGGCTGTCTAGTGTGCTTACCTGATAAACAAAAGCAAATAAATAAATAGTGCTCTGCGGCAGAATTTTCTGATTTCTGTGGCAGGGCTCCTTGGCTTCTGCAGCAGCATTTTCTGATTTCTGCAGCATGATTTATTCATTTCTCTGGCAGAATGCAGTCCAGCCATTGGCTACATATGATGTGATGTCATCAATGACATCACATGCTGAGCGTAGAAGAGGGGCTTCAGGATAAACGAAATGGGAAAGAAAGCCTGACACTACAGAAAAACAGTATATTTGAATGAAAATTAACCAAAAATAATTAATTCTGTGGCACTTTATATATTCTGTGGAAAATTCCACAACCACAGAATCGCAGAATTCCAGGGGCCTTGGCTATGTCATGGCTTGCTTGTCCTCTGTGCCCAATATCTGCTACTTTGGTTCCCTTCAGTATGTTTGTTTCTTGGGCCATAATGGTCCCCTTTATGGGATCTGTTTGATTCATGGATGTTCTGATCCTATTTTTCTGTAAGGTTTCGACCTGCTTTGTTTTGCACAACTTACAGTTTTACTGTTATTGTTGTATTTGCTGTATTTTCATGCGTATTTGTATTATTCCACTGCCCTTTCCCCATGATGCATCTGGAAACCAGTTTTAAATCTCAGCAGCCCTTTCTGGCCAATTTATTTAAATATATTAAGTTCTTCAAAAGTAGGAAGCCGGAATTGCTTCTGTTCCTGTCCCTAGGGACTAGAAAACTGGTATTTTATCCTTCCCAGGCTTATCTACAATTGCCACTGAATTTACCCACTTGGTTGGCTCTAACACATTTTCAATGATTTGTAATGTTACCATTCAGTTTAGTTAATTTCTTACTTTTTTTCTCCTAATGCCACGGACTTGTCTATGGTGTGCCTACTATTGGTATCACATTAAAGTTAGTGGTTTGGTTAATTTTTTAGTGTGTTCAAGCATCCAAGTCCTTCAACTATATCCTAGTACTCAACAGTGATAGAAATAGGGGGCATGGGGAATTCAGTTCTGGAAGGGAATTTAAAAGTCTGACTGATTTCCAGTAGAAAGTTGAGAAAGACTGCGCCTGTGTAACATGTGTGACCTAAAGAATTGTTTCTCAAATGGTGAGGCCAGCCTCCCTATGGAGGCTCCAACCTGTTCCATGGGAGGCTCAGGCAAGCCTAAAAATGGGCTGTATTTAAATTTTTAATTTTGGATTTTTTTTTTGTGATGGGAAAGGAAACTGAAAGTGGATAATGGCAGGGGAATTCAGAATGCAAAATAGTGGAAACAAACAAGAACAATGTGCAAATTGTGAGAGGTAACAATTGACCTATTAGACTAGTGGCAGAATAGTGCAACTACAAGGTCTAGCCAGAGATGCACTAGGAGCAAGAGAAGGAGGAAGCAACATGATCCTTAAGAACGTGAGTGAGGAGGAGCTCCAGGGAGCCGGAAGATAGAGGGGAAACAGACTGAGGAAGCAGTCCAACCCATGAAGGTATTACAGAGAGGGGTTAAAAATGTCTGAGAATCAGAAGAGAAGAGTAGAGTAAGTAATGTAGGATAGGGCTGTGGGAGTTATACGGAGGGTGGAGGACAATAAGTTGAATGAAATGAGAATAAACTCAGCCAATTACTCAATGGCATTGCATTTTTCCTCATGTACTGTGCACAGTATGATTTATTTCTATGGGGGAGATAAAAATTGTTTCAATATTTTGGGTGGGGGGATGCTCAAGATTTTTCCCATAAGTTAGGAGAGGCTCACTGTGAGAAAGTCTGAGAAATAATGGCCTAAAGACATAGTGCTGGCTAAATCAGAGACTTGCCTTCCCTTCAGTCATGTTCTGGATCTCTCAACTCCCCTCCAACAGTGAAGTCATCGCCATGGGGGACTTTAATGTCAATTGGCTGTCCCCGTCTTCCGTTCCCTATAAGGACTCAACTGCTGCACACAACCTTACTCAGGTTATGCAATCTCCTACCAGGCCAAACGATAAATTGGGCACCTCTTCATTGCTGGACCTTATTCTCACCAATTGCCCCAACAACATCACTAAACTCTCAGTACTCCCTGATGCCCTTAACGACCATTGCCCAGTAACATGCTTTTTGTCCAATAAAACTCCCACTGCTCCCCCTACTTTCTCCTACCATAGATGCCTAAACAAGGGTATGCTCCATGAATTCAAAACCTACCTAACTAACTCTGACTGGTCCCCTGTGTATAGCACCCAATCAGTTGATGCCGCCCTCTCCCACTTTATTAATATCTTCAATGCTGCTTGTGACATCCTTGCCACTTTCTTGAAGCAAATCACTAAACACTGTAACACCCTCTGGATATCTCAACAGTTGCTTGACCTAATGCAACACCATGATAATCTCTGGCATAATGCCTGAGACTCATAACTCTCACTAGATAGACAATAATTTGATTATAATTTGCTGACCATTCTATGTAACATGTCTTGTTTGTTTGTACATTGATGACGTGGAACCTTTGTAAAAGAGCCATTGGCTCAAAGGTAATAATTCCTAGAACAATAAACCAAACTAAATAATATTGTGAGATCAGAAACAAATGTAACTGGGCCACTCGCCATGCCAAGACAACCCATTATCAACAGGCAGTCTCCTCCACCTGGGGCTCAGAAAGACATTTCTGGAAAAACATAAAGGAACTTAGAGGGAAATCTGCCACCCCCCACCTGCCCAGCTCTCAGTTAATGGTAACCTAACACAGGACCCCCAGTCCATTGCAGATACTCTAAACACCACATTCTCAGATCTCAGTGGTGTCCTACCTCCAACTTCTTTACCCCACTAGATTCCATCCAAAGCTGCAGCCCACCTTCCAACACCCTCCTCTTTCACCTTTGAATCATCTCAATGCGAGAGGCTAGGAGATACCTCTCCAAAGCCCTTCTCAGGTCCCATGTTAGTGATGACTCCATTGACCTGAAGCTCCTCCGTCTAGCCCTCAAAGAGGTCCTACAACCCCTCACAAAACTTTTGAACCTGTCCCTTAGCCTAGAGCAATTCCCCACTCTCTGGAAATGAGCTATCATCACCCCTATTTTCAAGAGTGGCGACCTCCTGTCCCCCAATAACTATCTCCCATCTCCCTTCTACCTCCCCTCTCCAAGGCCCTTGGAAAACTAGTAGCTGATGAACTGATGGACCATCTGTCTAAATATAACCTACTGTGCTCTGAACAGCATGGTTTCAGCCAGGGCAACAGAATCACCGCTGCCCTCCTAGAATACTCCTCCTACATCCATGGTGCCCTCGAACATGGTTACCTTGTGGGGTCAGTGTACATTGACCTCATAAAGGCATTCAATACCTTTAATCATGCCATGTTTCTTGCCTCTCTGCCCTTCCTGGGGCTCTCAGATGAAACAATAACTTGGTTCAAAGGTTACCTCTCTGACAGATTCCAGCAGGTGAAAATCAACTCCACTCTATCAACCAGCCTCCAGGTCCATTCAGGAGTACTCCAAGGCCCCATCTTAGGACCCCTCATCTTCAGTCTCTTCCTAAACTCCCTCACCAGCTCATGCCCTGGAAAAATTCTGCTCTATGCAAATGACACAGTAATCTTCTGGAGCCACCCCAGCCCTGATTCTCTCCAGCGTGCCCTGCGGGGTTTTTTCACTGAAGCTGAGACATGGTTCAGTTCCCACCGCTTAGTTCTAAACTATAAGAAAACTAAATCAATGATCTTTACCCACCATCAGAGTCCTCATCGTGACTTCCTGCTGATCATCATCAACTCACTAGGATCCCCACTTGAGCTGGTTGATTCATTCAAATATCTAGGTATCACCCTTGACACGTCCCTCAGCTACCATGTGCATATCCAACAACTGTCCTCCACTATCAGCTCCAGACTTGGGTTTCTGTACCACCACAAACACTGCCTTCCCCAATGGCTATCCACCTAGCTGTTAACTCTTCAGTTCTCCCTGGTAGATTATGGCATTGTCATCTACGGCACTGCTGATCCCACTGCATTACGATGCATCAAAGTCATCCTAAACAAAGCGTGCAGACTGGTCACAGGTTGTGACAGATGAAGACACTCCTGTGATCTGTACAAGTCTGCCCAATGGTTGCTATTTGACGCCCGTCTTAGGTACCATACTTGCCTCCTGGCCAAGAAAATCCACCTTTGTCAAGCCCCGCCTGGTCTGCATAGCCTCATCCAACCTGCCCCATTTGTGAGTACCTCCCATAGCTCTACTGAGACCTCCCTACTAGTCCCCCACTGCTGAACTTCCCTTGGTCAAAGAGCCTTTTTCTACAGAGCCCCCCATTGGCTCAACAGCCTCCTCTTCTCTATGTTCCTGGAGCCCAGGATCGGTCCTTTCAAGACCAGTCTCAAAGCTCATCTGCTTGAATCTTCATCTTGTGACTATCCCTAACCCTCTCTTCCTCCTGTTCTCCCTCTTGGCAGGGCTGTGTAGTATAAATCTACCTCATAAATGTTATGCTATATATGGAAAACAAAATGTGTATTCATGCACTGCCTAAATATTATGCATATTATGGATAGCGCTGGGTCCTCCTCTCCCAAAGACTATTGTCCCGTATCCCCCATCCTTGTAGTTTTGTGGATTATCTTTCTTCCATGATCACTGTATTTGTAATATTGTATCATTTGTTGTATGCGTACCCTCCATTACTTGTTTTCTCTCTTGTTTCTATTACCTGAACACTGCGCTGCTTAATACTATATGTAAGTCCTTATCGTTGTTTGACATGGAGCCTCTGTAAAGGAGTCTGTGATTCAAAGGGTTGTAATTCCAAATGTTATTAATAAATAAAATAAATAAAGTATAAACTGTTCTCTAACCTTCCTTCCACTATCTCACAACTGCATCTCACACTGTGCCAAACAAACCTCCAAATTCTGGTTCGGAGTGCTCCCCTCCTATCTCTCATCCTCTCTCTTCACTCCACCTCCCACCACCTGCTCTCTCAGATCTAATGACGCCAACACCTTGATGGTCCCTCACAACTCCACCCTCATCGGTCATATTGGTTTCACCCATAGCTTCCCTAAAATTTGGAAGTCCCCCCCCCCAAAATATGACACTCTTCCTCCAACTACTCCCTTACCTCCTCCCTACACATTTACCTCTCCCTCAGCTGTTCCTGCTTTAACCCTCCTTAATACCTATCCGCAGTTTCTGCCTTCCTACCCTGACCCCCCCCAGCAGGGTTCTCAACATTCTGAAGGGGGAATCAGGAAATGGCTACCCCTTCTCCTCATATTCAGTTCTCCCCCTCTCTTATCCACCTGCCCTTCTGGGTCACCCGTGTGCAAAACCTATCCTGTTCTTTTTACTCCAACAGCACTTGCATACTACCTCAAGCCTGCTCCTGGTACACTCATGTACTATAAATGGTTCTATCACATTATTACTGTTTTGTACATGTATATGTTCTTTTGTATGATTTTGTACATGTAATGTAATTTAACCAATGTTTCACTACTGTTTATTGTACAATACCTTGTGTTCCAACTGTTGCAGAATCTTACAATGTTGTGTTGTTTGTACTACCCACAAACTACTGTAACTGATCATCCTTCACAACCCTATGTAACCCCTTACCCCCAGGTCACACCATGAGATGAGCAACTTGTTGTTTAGTGTGCTCATCTGGTGAAATATTTCAATAAATAAAATAAACATGTGATGAGGAAACATGTCCCCCAGAGCACCTGTCAAGTACGTTTGATCATATATCAAAGGTGGTGGGTTCCCTAGATTTACTTTTTACATTTCCAACATTGAGTACTTTGTACTTGTATATGTGCTAGGTAGGAGTTTATGGATTAAGGGACGGATGTTAGAGAGATACTGGAGGAGATCTGGCCTGTTGGAGGACAAGTTGACCCTGAGGTCACATTATGTTGACTATCGGGGGCAATCTCCCATAAGAAGGGAGATTATTTGTCTAGGGAGTGGACAAGCTACTACATCCTGCCTGTTTCTGTGTCAGGGGATCAGGTTCTAGCATTAGGTGTGATGAGCTGTCTGTATCCTTCGCTGACAAGGTGTCCTTTATCAGGGATGAGGTCTCCTCAAGTACCTCTCGAAGGGAATGCAGGGTCCGGCCTGAAATGTGTCGAAACACTCCTCCTGTCAGGGATGAGTTTGGGATGGAGGAGGTGGTGAAAAGAATCTCAAAGCTGTGGCCAACCCAATATGAACTGGACCCAGGTCCGACCCGACTTTTGGTTGGATGCTTGGAATTGATTGGACCTGTGATTGCTATGGTCATCTGGAGTTCCTGAGGAGTGAGGTCTTCCCAATGGCCTTGAAAGATGCTTTGATTAGACCCCTTTTGAAGAAACCCTCTTTGGACCCAGACTGCCTCAACAATTACAGGCCAGTTCTCAAACCTCCCATTTTTAGGGAAGAATATTGAAAAAGTGGTGGCCATACAGTTTGAGAGACATCTTGCCTCTTCCTCCACCTGTGAGCCCTTCCAGTCTTGGTTTCATGTGGGGCATAGTACAGAGACCGCCCTAGTGAGGGTGCTTAATGATCTCCTGATGGTGAGGGACAAGAGAGACCAGACCATCTTGGTCCTCCTGGACCTCTCTGTAGTGTTTGACACTGTGGGCCATGAGGTGTTACTTGACCACCTGCAGTTCTGGTGTGGCCTGTCTGGTGATGTCATCAACTGGTTCAGGTCATACCTGGCAGGCAGAGTGCAAAGGGTGATGATGGGGTTAGCCTCATCTAACTCAAAGCCTCTGTGCTGTGGGGTCCCACAGGGTTTGGTCTTGTCGTCCTTGCTGTTCACAGTGTACATGCTGCCATTGGGGAACATTATCAGGTGGTACAGACTGGGTTTTCACTGCTATGCAGATGATACCCAGCTGTACTTGTCCTGAGCACCCGATACCCAGGTGTTGGCCTCTGTATTTAACAGCTGCCTCGAGGAGATCCAGGTGTGAATGACTCAAAACTGGTTCAAACTTAACCCAGACAAGACAGAGGTACTGGTTATGGATCCAGTTTGTCAGGGCGGAGGGGGGTAAGGGGTTGCGCCCTGGCCTAGTGTTAAGGGGCATTCCCCTTACCCCGTCTAGACAGGTGAAGGATTTGGGCTCAATCCTGAATGACAGTTTGATGCTTGATGTGCAGGTGTCAGCCATCATCAGGAGTGGATTTTACCATCTCAAGAACATCGCACAAATCCGAGCCCTGATCCTGCCTAAGGATCTGACCATGCTGGTGCATGTGTTCGTCACTTTCAGGCTGGACTACTGTAATGCCCTCTACCTAGGGTTATCTGAAGGCAACCTCCGCAGGCTGCAGCTGGTGCAGAATGCGGTGGCAAGATTGTTAACTGGGGTGAGACAAGGGGAGCATATCACCCCAGTCCTCCGTGGACTGCACTGGCTGCCAGTCAGGTGGAGAACTGTCTTCAAGGTAGGGCTCCTGACTTACAAGACCCTACATGAAAGGGGATTTGTCTATCTGCAAGTTCTCCTTGTCCCCTACCATCTGCCCCGGGCACTCCATTCTGCTGGGGGAGGCCTCCTCGGAATTCCCAGAATTAGGTTGCTGCATTCTGGGGACATGATGTTCTCAGTGGCAGCACCTACTCTGTCGAACTCCCTTTCTGGTTATCTAAGGGAGGCCCCTTCAGTAGAAGCCTTTAAAAAGGGACTAAAGACATACCTGTTCCAGCAGGCTTTCACTGACTGGTATATTGGTTTTAAGGCATGGATAGAAATGTAAAACTTGTTTTAATGATGAATTGCTGTTTATGTGTGTTATTGTTGCTGATTTGTATTGTACAGTGCCCAGAGTCTATGGATTCTGGCACTTTATAAATAAAAAATATATCTATCTATCTATCTATCTAAATCTTCTTTCCTTACCATGTACACTTTTGCATCAAGTTTAGACTTAGTACAGCTGGAAGGCCTTGTCTTGCTGGTGAGTAAAATTAAACAACTTGAAATTTTAAAGTCTGTTTCCTGTCCGTACACACACAACCCAACTTGCACTTACTGTACCAGACACATGCAGTTTTTCCCATAAATAGGGGATTAGTTTAATGCTATGACTGCGTTCAAAGAACTGTATAGTCTAGTTGTTACAACATTTGCGTATGCGCTTTTGTCAGTCTTAAAACTCACTTTTTTATTGTCATTTACTAATCAACCCTCCACTCATCTTATGTAGCATCACAGCTCAGTATGCATGTGAATATTTCTTGTGAGTCATCATTCTTTTCTTCTAAAACAAACACTCTCCTGCTCTGTAGTTTTATTCTGCTGGCATTGCACATTTTAGCAAAGTTATTTTCCTTGCCACAATTCCTGTACTGCTGTCCAAATGGAGGGCATTTTCTGAATGTGAATTTGTCCTCATTTATAACAGCTTTTAGATGAAGCTGCTTACCCGTTTTTCTTTATCTCTTCTTGCACAGACCTGAAAGTCTTTAGTCTCACAACATAAGCATTTCTGTATTTTTCTCCCATCCTTTCATTTGCTTATCAGTTATTACACTTGCTCGACAAATTATCTATGGCACGTTCAAGCATTAACTCCATCTGTCATAATAATCGGGCACACAATTGGTCTGTTACTATGCCACATCCGTTGCTGTCTTATTAGTGAGTCACATTACTCCACAAACTCATATGACTCGACGTCAGTGTTAAATCAGTTTCAGTACCTGTTGACCTTGACACATATTGATTTGCCCTATTTCTGGGCGCTTCTGAACAATCAGCCCATTGACGTGGAACCTTTGTAAATGAGCCTCTGGCTCAAAGGCACTTATAATCTGAGATCTCAATAAATAAATAAATAAAATGTGCCTCCTTGTTTTGCATGGCACTATCTAACTTTTCTTTATCTGCTGCTATATGAAGAAACCAGGACTTGGAATATGGTCAGGTCATAGGTTCAGGCTACTGAGGTTTTGAAGAGGTTTGGCGAAATAGGCCAAATCATGCTTCACTTAAAAAAAAAAACGACAGGAAATTCTTTTTGTAATGAAAAAGGTTAAAGGGGCACTGTCAATTTTACTCCGTTTTTTGCCTGATACAAAAAATGCACCACTTTACACAGACTGATTAAATATTTACTGCAGAAACCCCCCATGTGGTTGAAATAAATGAATATTTACCATGTTTTTCATTTTCTGATTTCATTTATTTTCATCCGTCCCTACTGAAAGTGTCCCGCGTCCCGGAAGCACATCAAGATGTGAGCCGGGAGCTGGCTGGAGCGCATTCATGCACTGCAAGATTTCAACATTATGTCCTAAAAGAATCATAATCCAGCGCTTTGTTGTATTATAAATGCTGCTGCCATCTCCCGAGCAGAACGAGCACTGCAAATAAAAAAAGTTCCTGTTTTAAATCTGAGCTGAAATCCCAGGCATGCTCTCAGAGTCATGGACAAAGATCCCAGCATGCGCGAGGTGTGTGCAATTGTGCGCATGCCCAGAATTTCAACTCAGATTTAAAACAGGAACTTTTGTTATTTGCAGTGCTCTGTTTGTCGTGGGAGATGGCAGCAGCATTTATATACAACACAAGGCGCTGATTATGATTCTTTTAGGACACAATGTTAAAATCTTGCAGTGCATGAACGCTACCCAGCCAGCCCCCTGCTCACATCTTGGATGTGCTTCCGGGATGCGGGACACTTTCAGTCGGGACGGATGAAAATAAATGAACTCAGAAAATGAAAAACATGGTAAATATTCATTTATTTCAACCACATGGGGGGTTTCTGCAGTAAATATTTAATCAGTCTGTGTAAAGTGGTGCATTTTTTGTATCAGGCAAAAAACGGAGTAAAGCTGGCAGTGCCCTTTTAAAAGGGCACATACCTAGCCTTTCATGTGACTGGAGGGGGGGCATCACTAACTGTATTCTCTTCTAGCTTGGGCAATCACACAGGGAGGTTACAATAGGTGGGACCTCTTGTTGGAAGCCTGCAGTAGTCCTTTGGCGTGTGTGTGTGTTTTGAATGAGAGAGAGAAAGAGGAGAAAAAACAGAAATAAAGAGGATGAAACGTAACGCCAGAGCATGCACAGATGGGGAGAATGTGCTGCTGTTCATGGCACAGAGGTCTGTATTTGTGGTGGCGTTCTCATCTTATCTTATCCCATTCCCTGCCAGTGTGTGGGGTGCCTTGTGCAGCTGAGCCTGCTCAGGAAGATCAATGGGTGGGCCCTCATACAGATGCAGCTGCTGCTGAGGTATTTTACAGTTCTAAAAGCAACAGCAATGGAGCTGGGTCTTCTGCTACCAGAAAGCCGCACCTGTGAGTAAAAAATACTGTTTTTCTCCCTCTTGTACTAGTGCTAGGGTCTGAGGAGTTGCACTGTAAATGCATGTTGCTAGAAAACTGTACAGGTCATATCCAGAAGAGCGGTAGCAGTGTCAGGGCAAAGGTGAGTTCCAGGAGTATCATGGGACTCCCTAAATCCTATAATTAACATTGGTGCAGATCATGCTGAATCAGGTTTAGATTAATTAAAGCACCAGTGGGGGGAGGTACTGACAGTCACTAAGCAGAAAAGGGACCTTGAGTTTCTCATATCTGATCACCTCAAAGTGGCAGTGCAGTTTTGAAAAAGCAGTGGGTAGGGCCAGTAGGATGCTGGGATCCATAGGGAGAGTTATCGCCAGAAGGAGGAGGGAGGGAGGTGGTGTTGCCACTGTATCACTCACTGGTGAGACCCCAGCTGTAGCACTGTGTACAGTTCTAGAGCCAGCACTTCAGAAAGGACATTAGCAAGGTGAAGGCAGTCCAGAGAAGGGCAACTAAAATGATGCAGGGATTGCATCAAAAACCATATGAGGAGAGACTGAGGCAACATAACACGTACTCCCTGGAAGGGAGGAGAGCAAAAAGGGACATGGTGGAGAGCTACAAGTACCTCACAGAGGTGAACAGGGTGCAGGAGGGGAGTCTCTTTCAAATGAAATAGAGCACCAGGACCAGAGGGTATAAGATGAAGCTGGAAGGGGATTTTCTTTTTGGATTATTGTATTTTCCCTCTTCAGAAACTGGCAGGTGGCTCTGGCCCCCTCTCAGAGGGCTCATCTTCAGAGCCTGGTCACCCTGCTCCAGCTTTTCCTTGGCAGTTCCCCTCATGGATCACCCCTCTGATGGGGCCAGAAGGAGGAGTGCAGGCTCTTCCCCCCAGTACAATCCAGAAGCTGGTTTGAGCCAGGATCAGGGACATGGCCAGGCCATCATGGAGTCTGCTAGGTCCATTTTCCATTTTTCTCCCCTCCCCCTTCCCCTTGTGGCATGAGCGTGCACATGTGCAGGCATGCACACACCATGTACCTGCGCTCCTGTGCCTCATTAACTCTGGTGCTGCCCTCAAGCCTCCACTAGGGAGCAGCCAAGGAGCAGGATGACAACCCTCCCCTCCCTAGGAGAGGAGAGGAGAGGAGAGCACTCCATCGGATGCTCAGTACTGTCCCTCCCCTGCTGACCCTGGCAACTCAAGGTTGCTTCCAACCCTGGGTCACCAGCAAGGTGCGAGATGTGGTGTCCAGCACCTCAACCTTCAGCACCACAGGGCCAGCCAGAAGAGGGGAGTTTAAGACAGATGTGAGGAAGTACTACTTCACTGAAAGAGTGGTGAATGCCCAAAACAGACTGCAAGTGGATGTGGTGGAGGTGAAAACAGTAGAGGTCTTCAAGCATACATGGGATAGACATAAGGGAATTTTAGTAACTAGGCAGGGAGGAGGGAAGGTGGCCAGAGACCAGTTAGGGTCTGAGAAGCCAGACTAGGCAGGGACAATCTGGACAGACTGGGTGGGCCAAGCAGTCCTTTCCTGCCAGCAAATTCTATGTTTCTAAGAACCCCCCTCCCTAATACTGCTCAAAAGAGTCTGCAAATCATTCTAAAGTTATTCAATTTTCTTACTCACTTTCGGTCCATATTCCATCTTTTTAAAGGAGGTGCTTGGTCTCATCATTCAGCCAAATCATGATTAACCTAACCACAAATGGCAAGGTGACCCCCAACCCCTTCATATGTAGGTCAGGTAGCAACACTTTCAGCTTTAACATGCCAGTGTGAGTTGACGTCCTCCTTCTTTCTCTTTTTGTCTTGTGTGGAAACCAAATAGTGAGACCAAGAACCCCCTTTAAATGATGGAATGAATCAGAATGTAAGTTAAAAATGGAATAGCTTTATAATGGTTTGCAAGCTCCTTTGAGAAGCATTAGGAAGTGCACTGGTGCTATGCTTAATTCTGATGTTGGTCAAACACCAGTAGCACTCCCATAAAAACATGTAAAAAATAAAGTGAGACAATCTCATTAGCCAGGGTTGAGTTTGCTACTCTCTTAATGAATCAGGTTTATTTATTATTTAAATTTATTTGTTTTTGTTAACCAGGTAAGTGCACTAGACAAAAAAAATGCCTATTTTCAGGCACGACCCAGGAGAGTACAGTTACAAAAAACATTTGCAGATACAGAAAACAAAAATGTTTACAGTAAACAGAAGCAAAACATTAACAATAAACAGGATTGTTTAGAAATTTCAGGAGGTTATGGAGGTAATGGATTTAAGTGCAGTGAACACAAAGATTTGGTATAAATACATTTTCAGTAAAAACACAATTGTAACGTCCACCCGGTCTACCGTTTGTTTTGACAGCAATACCAGGTGGGCTGGGATCGGGGAGGAATAGGTCACTTGGCACAAAGGCTAGGTTTGGCTACTCTACCCAAGGGCACCCAAGTAATTACAAACACTGTAATAATAATAAATGTAATGTCCAATACCAGAAGTGGGATTCTAAAGTGTGGCTTTTATTCACATCCAAACAGAATAAACAAAGCATAGATGGACCCCCACGGAGCTACACTCCTGGTAATGCAGATTAAAAGAACCAAGAACACTTCCTCAACACTTTAGCCCTCAGATTCTGAACCCACCGGGCACATAGCCCGGACTTGCATGCTGCTTTGGGTACACAGCCCGAACTTGTACACTGTTCTGGGATTTCCCAGGCTCGGCTGCCTTGCCAGCCACTCGGACACCTTCCATATGTCATGGAAACATTTTCTTTTGGCTCCCTGAACCACCTAAGAGCACCTCAGCTCTATCAGGGAATTCTCCTTCTAATCCCACGTCTAAGTACTTTCCTCAGGCACTGGCCAAGTACCTGAGAGAAAGTAAAAAGTGCCTCAGAGCAAATCCGTAGAGGTGAATTTGGTTACTACTGATGGGGAGTCTCCCACCTTTTGCTACCACAATTCATACCCGGCCATTTTTCTGGACAATAAACACCTCATACTGTAAAGCTTGGCAATGTAGATTCTTGCTAAATGTATGTCACATTCCATCTACTTGTCTTGTTTTCCCTTTGAGCTGGACTCGAACATACTTTTAATTGGCATAGCCCATTGCTCTAGGCCCCTCACTGATTAAGCAGTCCAATCCCCACTTTACAACTGTACTTGGCTGTCTTTTCCTGACCCCACAGTAACAGTCCCTTTAGTTTCCTTCTGTTAAGGTGAAAAAAAACACTTGGCCCTCTTTCAGAGCGAACTCACCCTTTGGTTGCAGGTGCCCCACAGGCAATTCCTCCACAGGAATTTCTCTCTCAGAGCTTTTGGTGCCGCAGCACAACTTGAATAGGCAGCTTCTTCCCTTAGCCAGAACCAGGAGGGTTGCTCCTGGAAAACAGGCAAACCTTCCCCCCACCCATCCCATCAGGGATGGGGCACTTGGACCAGTAACAGCGGTCTCCACCACTTCAACTACCAGTTTCTGTATTCCTCTTACAGTGGAAACACACTTCTTCCTAATCAGTAGCTCTAAAACAGAGCTTACAACTCTGAGAGCCTGCACACAGACAGCTGTACTACTGTCTCTGACCAAGACTGCACACAGACTGATTTCAAAATCCCCAACGTTCTATGCTAACCTCCAACTGCAGCATTCCAGTGTGGCTTATGCAGCTGCAAAAGTTCTATGGTGATGCCATCCCTCAGTCTCAGCTGAGACTGAGAACAGAGAGAGACAGTGTGAAACCCATTTAACTGGAGTTCCACAAGCAGCCTTCCCTGCCTACCACTAGGTCTTACTGGGATTCTAGTAACCCCGGGTAACAGGGGGGTTACACAATCAAAATACGATCAGCAAAAGCTGAAATTTAGACAAGTACTACAATACAATTCAGCAGTTTAATCTAGGATGGTAGAATTAAGACTTTGGTACTATATAGCTAGTCCAGGGCATTTTAGAGAAGTGGTGGCAAGAAAAGGGGAGACGTGTATAAGTGCTCGGTTTAGTGATCCACCTTCAAGGGCTGGATAAAGAAAGACAAGTGTGGGCTAGTTAAACTACTGGAGAAAGCAGAAGAGATTTAGGACAAAAAAAGGATCAAATCCAAAGACACAAACTGTGGTTGAAAAAAGCTTTAACCCTCATCGCAAGTTATTTACTGTAAACCAGTTGAAGTAAGCAAGATATTTTTAAGAACTTGGGGACAGGATAGTATAACAGCCCAAATATGAGTGACCATTTGGTGGAGATCCTTGCAGCCTACGTAATGTTATAGCAGAGTGGTATAGGGAGGTCAAGTGACTTGCCGGAGGCCACACTCACAGACACTGCCCCAATCTCTTGCATCATACGTTGTCAACGACTTGCCATACAATGATATATACTTTTAAAGCACATTTGTCTTTTGCAGGAACACTGATATCAGAATATCTTTTGCTTGAAATAAAAGATGTAGGCTTGCTACTGAGGCACACCATTTCTTTTTGTTGGGGTCTGCTTTCTTTATTTTAAACCTAGGATGCAGAGACAATGTTTGCAAGCTAAATTCATAATGTCCTGTTTCTCTTAATGGTATTAAACTTTTTGCTTGCTGGGTAAATAGTCTCAGTTATTTTGTGTTAAGCCACCCGCCAGCATTTCAGTCTCAGTCCTTCCCCTCTCCCTGCTTATCCAGTGAAGAAAGATTGACTTGCTGTGGAGTTTCCTTGCTCTCTTTCTCCTCCCACCCCCTTCCATGCTGGCAGCTGTATTGGCAAGGTTTCATAACATGATGGAAGAAAATAAGTTGTTATCACTCAAGCAGAATGACTGCGTCAGGTGGATCTGGCTTCCATTTGGGATGCGGTGAAAGAGTAGAACGGTTGGATTGTACCACAAATCAGCATGGAGTGTTTCTGGAAAATCACACTGGCACTAGAATTTGTAGTATGGGGATGCTAGACAGGTCTGGATCTTGGTAAGGTAATTTAGGGCCTACTCTTTCAAGCCCTCTTTTTCATTTCAGCGGCAGCAGGGCAATAAACATCTCATCCATTTCATTTGACCATGCATGGAGCAGATGCAAGGGAGGGACCATCTGAACCATAAGACAATAGTTGTCCACAAGTCAAGACTCCAGCTTCAGACACTCAGTCACAGCAGTAGTACTGCAAACATATAGGAAAGACTTGCAGGAACTGTAAAACAAAGTGCAAATTAAGAAGGGGACAATAGGTATAGGGTTTGTTGTTGTCATGTTGTGCAAGCTAATACTGGCTGGGGAGGAGAAATTAGATGGGGATTAAATTGTATAAAACACATGGGTTCAATTCTCTATACATAAATGAGGGTCTAAGTAGCAGGCTAAACAATTCAAATGTTGTTATTAAAACAAGCCTGGAAGTAGGATTTATATATTGGCAAATAGTGATTGGTTTGAATAAAATTCCCTAAAATTTACCAGAGCTAGACTCTGTATATGTTTGCATGTTTTAAAATGTTACAATACGAAGAACTACAGCAGGTAGAGTTTCAGCCCTTTGCAAATAACCTTCCATATCCGTTAGTGTGCACCAACATTTTTCTCTCCTCTCCTTGTAGGCTGATACTATGTATTTCCTTGGAGAAGAGTGTTTATCTCACTGACTATAAAGTTTTGGAATTTATGTAGCATCCCGCACCTCAGGAGTGCATTAAATTCTCGTAACATGCAGCACCCCATGCATTGTTCTCTGTGTAACAAATGGGTGATATCATGATATCTTGAACCATAGCTCTGCTTTTTTTCACAGATATATCACTAATTATCTTTGTAAATGTATCCCCACACCTGTAGTAGTCATATAAATATGTCTGTAGTCATTGAAAAAATATGTTTAGGCCTCTGTTAAGGTTGAAGCACAAAGACTCAAAAGTAGGAAATGGCGATGTTAAAGGGACACTGTCAACCCTCTTAGGCCTCAAAGTGTCCCTAATTTAAAAAAACACATTTTATGATTGTTCACATTCTATAGAGACTGTTGATGCAGCTGATAGTTTGATTCAAATCCCTTTTTTTCTTTTAAAAAGTTAAAAACTGACTGCCCACCATGCTGGTGTTACCACACCAAAACATGTTTATTTACATTTCTTGACCAACTCCCACTGCATCTTTCCTGGACCCCCCCCCCCAACACAATCTAGCCACTTATTATGCAGTGGGAATAGAGGAGACCATGGTATCATGAGTGGCTGCACTGTTTGAGGGTGTTTCTAATGTTAGAAAGTATGCAGTAAGAGTAGTTCGATGATTTGAAGCCAAACAAGGCTGGGTATAGCTATACATTATCATGCATTTCAGTTCTAATAAGCAAGGAGGCAGATAAAACAGCCAGCAACATCAGTAAATTTTAGAGAAGGTAAGCAATTGTAAAATGTGGATTTTTACTTAAAAATAATATGATGCAAAAAAAAGGTTAACAGTGTGCCTTTGAGGTAAAAAGTCTACACCCTAGTATTACTATCTATTGGTAATAATATATGATTGGGTGTCATTCATACTGTGATATATATGGACACCACTGGTATGTTGGCACAAGGCATAGCTGAGTGCCTAAAACAAACCCAAGGTGTTTGTATATATAGTAGGAATTTACACCCCAAACCATGTGCTGCTACCCATGAAACAGACCATAAAAACAAGATTAGAAAAAGTTTGCAAATGAAACACATCACACTTATTTCATCCCTGATTATAAAGTTGGGAGAGCAGACAATATGGTACTAGAGTCCCTTCGGAGTTTAGATTACTATGTTACAATTAATAAGGAATAAAGCAGTCTAGAAATGTAACACACCGGACCCGATGTTCAAAGGGTGATGCGGGGCTCATTTCAAGCCCTGTGGCAACCCCGTTGTTTGGCACAGCTGCGCCAAACTCCTTTGATGCAACTGCACCCAATTTTAGTACATTAGGTGCAGCTGCAACAGTTCCTCCACATTATGGCAGCCTGCATCAAAGATTTGGCGCAAGTCCCATAAAAAGGGTCCCACAAATGGCATAGGTTAGACCAGGACAGAGCTGATCTAACTTGTGGCAGTTGGCAACCAAGGTTGAAAATCCCGATCTATGCTGAGAGAATGCTGCAAGTCCCCTGCGCCGTATGATTGGTGCACCAGGGACTTGCAGCAATGCACAAATCTTTGGAAAATCAGGCCCATAGTCTTAGAAATAGAAACAGTTTGTAGCTGAAGCCCAGTTTTGCTTAACATTTGTTTATTTCAGAAAAAGAATGTTGGCTTACTGTATTTTTGGAAAGTTGCTTTAGATGATTACCTTCTGTATTTTAGGCAGCCTCTTGTGATATGTCTTTCACAGATACATTTTCCATGGTTACACACTGAGTTGGTGATTCCGAATGATGAATGTGTGTGTTTTTTACTATCAGGTGCTATAATTATGGATTGGGGGATGGAAAGTAAAACTAGTCATCAACTGTATATTTATAGTGTATATTAGAGCACTCTTCTGTATAGAATTCCATCCCTTCTAAAATGCTGTTGTACCACTGTTCAAAGTTCACGGAATGTGGTTGTACCCTTCTGTGGTACAACAGCATGCTGAAACCTCTAGAGACTGCACAAGTCAGTTTCATTCTGAAATTGAAAGAATCATCACACACATTTCATATACTACTATACATTATAAAAAATACAAGATAAGCAACTTTATGTGCAACTAGTGTGTTCTTCCACCTCGGGGTTCTGATTCCCATGGACCTCTTGAGCTTCGCTCTTAAGATCAGAGGGAATCAGAACCTCTCTGTGGCAGAACTTACTGGTTGTACATAGTAACCCATCCATTATTCTCGATATACTCTATAGTTATACAGTATAATACACAGTTTGAGACTAGTGTTGAGAGAAGTTCCAACTATATGCTTATACTCCTTATACCATAAATACAGTGCAGCATTTACAGTGCTGTTTCAATACAGCACCAGATTTTGGTGATTGTCATTTACAATGACCTCTCTGTCCATCACCCCTAGAGTTGATATATTTAGTAAGTGGGTGTGGGGGTGAAGGGGGGCACAGCCCCCACAAGCAGAGAGGTCACTGTAAATGACAGTCACCAAAATCTGGCACTGTCATTGACACGGCTCTGTAAATGTGGTGTTGTGATGCTGTGGAACCCTTATACTCTGACAGACATAAAGATCCAGAAGGGTTTTGGCCAATCATGTCACTCCAAAAATCTTAGAAACATAGAAACATAGAATATCACAGCAGATAAGGACCACTTTGTCCACCCAGTCTGCCCCTTTTCCCTACCTACAGCATCACAGCCAACCCTACTTGATCTGTGGCTCTTTCTCCCTTCCCTCCTCTTTCTTTCCACTAAGATTCCCTTATGCCTATCCCATACAATCTTGAACCCCACCACTGTTTTCACTCCCACCACCACCTCCGCTGGAAGACTGTTTCAGGAATCCACCACTCTTTCTGTGAAGAAGTGCTTCCTCACATCTTTCCTGAATGTACCCTCCTCCAGCTTCAAAGCATGTCCTGTTTTATAAATATATAATATATTGTTAAGCCTCCCACCCCCATAAAATAACCATATGTGAATGTTTATTTAAGCAATAAGGCATAACAGGGTGTGGGTTATTGCAGGATGTACCTCAGTCATGTGATGTATTTTGACCAGTGAGATTACAGGATTTTCATACCCCATTGTATAATTCCCCATAATGCACAATAGCTAAGTTCAAATTGGATTAGGTAATTGTGACATCATCATCAGTACACCAATCAGTCCTTTGTGACAAAAACAACTAAAATGATTTTACATTTCTTACCTCAGCCTTAAAACCAGACTGCCATAAGAAAGAGTTTCTCAGACATTTTAGCCCCAGTAATGGCTTTCCAGACAGTTTAGGTTAAGCAACAACAAGCACATTTTGCAATCAACATATATTGCTAAAATGGCTTTTCAACCAGTCTGGGTTCACTTGAATGCAAAACAGGACTTTACCAACAGTTTGGGTCATTTAACAATAAGTACATTTTACAAGCAATATACTTTCCTAAAATAGCTTTGCAGACAGTTTGGGTTCACTTAACAATAAGCACATTTACAAGCAATATACTTTCCTAAAATAGGTTTGAAGACAGTTTGGGTTCACTTAACATCAAGCACATTTTACAAGCAATAAACTTGCCTAAAAATGGCTTTGCAAATCATTGTGGGTTCCCTTAACAATAAGCAGCTTTTACTAGCAGCAAACCTTCTTAAAAATGGCTTTGCAAACAGTTTGTGTTCACTAACAACACACACAATTTAGAAATAACATAAAAAATAAAATAAAACATTTGAATACAGCTTTCTTAATATTTTTTTCAATTTATAATTTGGGTAAGAACATTCTAGCCACCTGACTGACTAAAAGTCAAGTACAAGGAAGTAATTATCTGTTCATAAATACACTATAATTAATGGCTTCCCCTTTTTCCCATAGGGAAACCGTGGTGTAATTTCCCATTATACATGAGTGTGTATAACAGCAAACCGCGCAAAGCCATGCAAAGCTGTGATAAGTCATGCAAAGCTGCGCAAACAGT
Source organism: Neoceratodus forsteri (assembly GCA_016271365.2). NCBI lineage: Eukaryota > Metazoa > Chordata > Ceratodontiformes > Ceratodontidae > Neoceratodus > Neoceratodus forsteri. The sequence goes on from CM028129.1 coordinate 1,738,656,541, forward strand.
GCAAATCACCATTAATTATAAAAAATAAAATATTGGGGTGTTGTGTGTAAACTCGAAGTTTACACACACACCCTTGGGGTAAGATGCTTGCACAAACCCCTTGAGCTTCGCTTTTGGGGTTTATGTAGCATCTTACCCCTCAGGTGTGTGCAAACTTCTCATTACACACATCACCCCATACATTATTCTATATTTTTTCTATAAGAAACCTGTATGTGTATGTTTATTCCCCACAACACATACTGCAGAGTGATTCATTGTGACATCACTGTTAATACCTTAATCAATCAACTGTGACATCATATACTGGCCATGTTTCACAATTTGTGTAAATCACAAAACCAGACTTTTATAAGAACTGGCTTCTCAAACATTTGAGCCCCCCTCCCCCATAACCGAAAGCATTTCATAAAAATAGGTTTATGAACAATTTGGGTACACCTAACAACAAGCACATTTTCTAAGCAACAGGCATCACTACAAGCGGCTTTGCAACTGGTTTGAGTTCACTTAACAACAAATACCTTTTACAAGGAATAGAGTTTCCTAAAAATGACTTTGCAGACAGTTTGGGTTCACCTAAAAACAAGCCTATTTTATAAGTAACATTCTTTTTTTTTTTTGCTCCTCCCCTGACCCCGACTGGCCACTTTTTCGGTCTGCCAATGGTCACTCCCTGCCCACCAAGTCCATCTCCTCCACCATCTTCACTGTTCCCTATGGTGGTGTGTCTGGTCAACGTGATGTATCCCTTCACTGTGGGGCCCCCTTCCAGGGCCCACAAGAGGGGAGATGGGTTCCAATAATGTACAGGGTGCACAATGGGATCTGCCCAGAAGGCTGGCTGACAGGGTTAAGTGGCAGGAGGGGAACCAGGTGATTGTCATCCGGTCAGCCTAGCAGGCAATTTTCCATTTTCATCCCAATCCACCCCCTTCCACGTAGCAGCCAGACACTTGTGGCATCCTGGGAAGGATGCACAGTAGCATATGGTCACCCACACCACAAGTGATCATCCACGGGGGAATGGCCAGGAGCCATCTGAGTACCGGTGTGGGCTGCACCCTCCCTCCCAGGGAGGAGAGCATCTGAGAAGATGCAAGTAACCCTCCCTGCCAATCCTCGCTCCTGTCATCCCGGGTGGTGGTGAACCTGGGTCGCCAGTGTGCCAAGTGATCCTCTATCACTCGACACCGTGGAGCCAGCACATAAGTAACATTCTGAAATAAAATAAAACATTTGAATGCAGCTTTCCAAATATTATTTCAGTTTATAACTTAGGTGAAAACAGTCTAGCCACCTGACTGACTAAATGTCAAGTATAAGGAAGTAATTATTTTGTACTTATTAGCGATATAGGTTTTATTTCTGAAATCTGATTGGTCAAGAGCAGCACCCATACCTTGCATTAATCTTTAATTAATAAACTTGTACAGCCTCATCACCTGCACCAGAATCCACAAATTTTGTCTTTGCTGTATTGCTGAATGTCCCATCAACTTTTCAATCAGTTTCTACTGACTGCCATTACTGTCCCCGCTTAGAAAAGTAAGATCCAGTCTTGGCTTGACTTGAAGACACTTAACATGAGTTTAGCAATCTGTTTAACACATTTTAAGCACTGGTACAACCAAAGTCAAAACAGCGATCCACACAGCTCTTTAATCATACTGTACAACTAGATACTTTTGTGTTTATTTTATTTTAAACTCCTGAGTGGCAAGTGATTCTTAAATTGTTTTCACATAAACAGGATTCCCCTTTACCAGTTGTAACCCACTGTAACCAGTTGCAACAGTACAGTCTGAGTACCTTGGTACTGTACTGTACTGCATTTATTTTCTTACTGTAATTAACTACCTGGTAACTGAAGAAAAGAAGGCTCATAGAGTTTGTAGAACAGACAGGCTTCTGATGCAAGTCTCTCTTGCTACATGTCTTGCCCAGTAGAAGGACAGATTTGGGTAGAGAACATTTCTTTTATTTGGGTCCTAATATATGGAATTCATTGCCAAACTATCTTAGGCCAATTAGTTTTAATCCTAAACTAGGAGAAATAAAAAGTTGGTTCAAATCTGAAGCCGACAAAAGGTTGAATCAATCAATCAATCAATCAAAATCTTTATTTATTCAGGCGGATATCATTGAGCGAAGCTCATTTACAAGATGGACCTGATAGGTCAAGATCAAAATAAGGTACAGTAGCATACATAAACAAATACAGAGAAAGAGACAAAGACTTAAATATAAATAAACAACTACAGTAATAAAAAAAACGTATATACAAGCAAGGTAGCTAATGATTTTGGACCACAAAACAAAATAATTCAGACAGGTTTGACCAGATGACTGTAAGGTATTGGGATTGTGGAATTGGTCAGGTTGTGTTGTAATTGGGTAGATACTTAAGCAAGTAGAAATGGGGGATAAAAAAAAAGGGAATGGCAATGGATTTTAGGGTATATTGTAGCTAAGTTTAGAAAAAGTATATAAACTGTGATAGAAAGAAAAAAGGGGGTAAAGGGTTAGGGGGACTAGGCTTAGTGAAAGCAGTTGCATATCTCAGGAAAGAGACTTATGAAGAGCTTTTTAAAGGATGCTATAGGGATGAAGGTGTTCAACTTTAGGGTCTTCTGCAGAGAATTCCAGGTAGATGCTAAGAAGTAGCTGATTGCAGATCTCCCATGCCGGGTACAGACTTTAGGTATCTTCAAGGTGATAAGGTTATTGCTTCTTAGGGCATGAATGCTGAGTAACTGTGCATATTATGCTCCAAATACATTGTAAAGTTGTATTTCATGAATGGGAATGTGTGTGATGTATATGTAGTTTATTTATGTGTAATTTATATATTGTGGTGTTATTTCATGTATTGTTGTATGTTATTTTGTGATATATTTTATCATAAAAATTTTAATATGATTGTCTGTACTAAGGACCTCACTGGAAATGAGCTTGCCTCAGTTGAGTTTCCTATTCTTTTACTTGTCAATTGAATAAAATTTTTACTTACTTACTTACTTACTTACATGTTGTCCCGGGAGTCGGGATGGCAACTCAGCTATACCAAGCAGACGTCAAGTGTTAAAGATAGGGTGAGTTGGTGTGTGAGATACGGTGACTTAGGGAGAAACTGGCAACTGATTAAAGGGAAGAGGGCTCCTACAGTTAGTAGTGGGTCAGTCTGACTTCCAATGCGAGTCTCTCAGTGGTGTCGGTGTTGGTGAGTTAGATTGGGAACTTGGCTATGCATATTAGACAACAGGAGCCTGCCTTATTGCAAATGTAATTTTCTGTTTTGTTTTGCCCCATATCATTTGTGTAATTTAATCATTTCCCAAATGCAAAGAGAGACACAGACCAGGGGAACAAAGTGGCTCTTTTGTTTGGGATCTGAGGTGAAGCACTTAGCCCCTGTAGCCTTTAGCAACTTTCCTAACCACTATCTAATCCCTGAGCGCTGAGATATGATGACTGGGGAACACTCAGCCCCATGCTTGGAACACGATCACCAGCCAGTGTTCTCTTTAGAATAGCAGATGATTGATGGAGTATTTTGCTACAAAAACAAGGTAATCAAAAAAAAAAGTAAAACAATGCAAATTTCTACACATAGCAATAAAAGCAATAAGGTACTCCCATGGGTTACATTAACCTATGGTAATCACACCCTAGGATGTGATTAACATACCGTTAATGTAACCTCTGGTTGTACCTTATCGCTTAGTCATTTTGTTTGTGCACCAGATCCAGTTACAATATCAATATGCCTCAAGTGGAAATAGTTTTTACCTTTAACTCATACAGAAAACACTTTTTTTCTTATTAAAAATCAGAAAAAAAATATTTTAGCACATTTTTAAATACAACTCATATTATAAATGCAATAAGGCACTCCAGGGATGTGTAATTATGGCAAATAATTGCATTTTCTTCTCCTGTGTTTAAAGGCACTTCGTTCAGGTGCCTCATGCCTAAACAACATGCTTGAAGTGTGTGATTATTGAACAAGAGTTACACAGCCTGGTGTGCTTTATTGCATACGCAGAAAACAAGAAACTTAAACGTACCGTATAACTGCTGGAGTTTTCAAACAGTTTCCAAACAGAAAGAAAAACATGTTGCTGAGGAATGGAGTAATAACTCTCACTGGACAGAAAATGTTGGTAGACATTTTCCTCTGGCTCATAATCACATGATTTGTACATCTGTTGTCTAACTGAGACAGGCTCCTGCTTCACTGTCAGCTGGAAATCTTATCAGGCTCATGAAAATTACCAAACCACTGAGGTTTAACTCCTAGACAGCTAGAAAGTTGTTCATATATCTAAAAACATTTAAAATAAAGCTGTTTTTAACTAACCAAACATATTATTATAAAGCAAACAGAAGCTGTAATGAGACACCCCAAGACTGCAGCAGTCATCATTGTAACACCCAGGAATGTTTCATGTTATTTATTTTCTCTGTAAAATATTCTGGTCGATGCACAGTAGAAGGCAGATGGGGACTGAGATTACATATTCTTTCATATTTTTTTGTCCCAGGCTGGAGAGCAAGTTGGGTGTGTACAGCAGAGCTCTTTTGATGTGAAAGTCTCTTTGGTTCTGGTAACTCCAAAATGACTGAGCTCCTTCCATCTAAAAGAGGCTATGTTTGGGGTGTAAGCAGTGAAGCTGGCCAAGCTAGATGGACCCTGTGGTGCCGGAAACTATGTAGAACAACAGGACAGAATCCAAATACACACAACCAGTTCAGACCAGTTCAGTTGTGGAAGAGGTTCTGAGTCATCGAAAGATTGTTAGCACATTCACAAGGCCCATTCCAAATTGTTAAGATGGTGCAGAACAAAACTACAGCTCACACCAGAGGAGCTAAATACAAGTTACTTTTTTCCCAGAGAAGTGCACAAGTAGGCATTTGTGCCCTTCTCTGGGAGATAGTCACTCCCATTTATTTCCTCTGGTGTGAGCTGCCTTTGTGTTCTGCTCAGTATGTTTGCCCTGTACAGCAGCACCCCCTAATGTGAGATCCGTGGGTACTGTGCCTTAGATAAGATGGAGCTTGGTACTGAAGTCCTATAACATGGGCATTTTGCATTGTAGTAGGTCACAGCATGGTAATGCAGATGGTTTGTCTAGGCAGTAACCAGTGGCTCAGGAAAGAAAGGAGTGCCTTATAGAATTAAATAAACTGTTACACAATAGAGAGAACTAGAATGTGACAAGTAGAGCAAAACTGCTAACATGAAAAACATATGTTAGGGTCACAAAGAGATGCCCTTTCATTTCTCTGAGGGATGGAAATATAATACATAGGAAATGCTTTTTTTAAATTTGTTTTCTCTGTAAAATATTTCAGTTGATATGAAAGATAGGTGAGGACTGAGATAACATTTTCCTTCAAATTTACTGTCCCAGGCTGCCAAGCAAAGTGGGTGTGGACAGCAGAGTCCTTTTTGGTCTAACAGACTCTTTGTTTCGGGTGCAATAAGAGGTCTAAGTTCCTTTCATCTAAAAGATAATTTTTTGGTGTAAGAAGCAGTGCAGTTATCCAAGCTAGATGGCCCCTGTGGTGCAGGATGCTATGTTGAAAATACACACAACCAGTTTGGATTAGTTCAGTTGTGGAGGAGGTACCAACAGTTCAAAAGAACTGCCCAGAGTGTGATTTCAGAGAGGTTGGGCAGATGATGCAGGAAAAGGGATTTGCCGTGCAATGGGTATTTCTGTTTGTATTTTTCTTAAGAAAATCGGTCTTATTTAGGATGTAGGTGCCTCACCATCATGATCCAATCTGCTAAGACTCAATAGATCCCAAATGGGGATAAGCTGAAACTTTCTACTTCTCTTTAGGATTTAGTCAGATCTTAGATACAGTGATGCTCACTAGGATGAAACACAATTCTACAGAATTCTGTTGCAAATTTACTGCAGGAAACAAGACAGTTCTACTGGTGCCTGTGCATCATTCAGGTCCGGGTATGTGAAATAAGCATGCACCCAGCCCATGCAGCTCCACACCCACAGACAGGGGCATGGTAGCCAGCATTTATGATTACTGGCCACCACAGGGCACTTGTCTGTGGCCCCACCAACCTGGTGTGTTGGTGTGTGGGGGCAGACTGGAAGACACAGGCAGGCACGCATCCAATTGGATGCCCAACCTAGTCTCTGAGTGGATTCCCTGTTACACATGGAGCAGGGGATAATGAGATGCTGTCAGTCCCATATCATAACAAAGAACAGGGAGTGCCTGAAGGGCTGCCCCAAGCCTTCCCTGCCTAACCATAGGGCTGGGACAGCGCTGGCAGGGGGTTTAAGTCCTGCAGTGGCTGGTGGGTGTGTTATGTGGGGAGTGCACAGTGGCTGTAGTAGGGTACCTGACTGTTTAGCCTGTGCCCCCCTTGCACCCCCCTTGCCCATCCCTCCATGCCGCAGTGAATGGTGTGCAGTACAGGCATGCCCCCCGACACTCCCCCATAGTGTTTGAGCACATAGCAGTGTGAACAGCCAGAGGATTACTTGTAGAAGGAGCACATGCCCCTGTAGTGCATGCCAAGGAGGTCCATTGGACCCCCAATGTACAACTACTTGACTTAGGTCTCCTACGTGCCATGAATACGCACTGTGTCAGCATATTGCATAGGGGCCAACAGGAGTTAATCCCATTTGGCATGCAGGAAACTGTGACACTGTACTTCATCCCAGTGGGCTCCATTGTAGGTTAGCCTGTGTGAATTCTATGTTTAAATGCTTTGTATTCCAATTCTGTAGTGTACTGTATTCCCCATAGCATTTAGTGTGTATAATTCTGTACCATACATTAATGTTGTGGAATAATAAATGTTATTTTTATCTACTTCATGCTTTCTGCGACTGAGTTTTTAAGGTATAGATAACTTGGGGTGACTGGCAAGTCTGTGATCCATTTCTGAAGACAGGCTACTAAAAAGGAGCAAATTGTCCTCACCTATGACTAAAGGGGTGGGTTATTTGCCCTTTGGGAAATGTCACTGTACTGTGGGGGCAGTGGCTGTGGTGGGATTACAACCAAATGATACACCAAGATAGAGACAGAGACAAGATGGGTGGTGGCAGCACATCAAGGTGACCATTCAGGTGTCTGAAGGGTTGTGAAAACTGGTAGCAGTACAGACTGAGTTCTTGGAGAACCTGTCTGTGACAATCACACACAAGCCAAACAGTGCAGAAAAAAACAAGGCACTCACTAACCAGTACTTTCTAAAGGAATAGGTTTCACCCAAATATTTCCTAAAGTGCATGACTTTATTTCTGGCACTGATAGCAACGAGATACAGTATACACATTAATGGTACAACATGCAGAGTCCCCAACCAATGCCCATCATTTCGTGCTAGCTCAAGGATGCAAATGGCAGCACAGGTGTTACCTCTTATATTGCCTCCTTAAAGCTGCATACAACATAAAACCATTGATGGCACATACTTGAAAATCATGAGACATATTTACTTCAGTGCTGTACAAGTGCAAAGTGTAAACTGCAAACAAGTGATTATATGAATATTTAAACAGTAAAATTTTTGCTACTATATCACACTAACAAAAGTAGATTGGAGTCTACATTTCCAGTACATTCATTTATTCAAACAACATGAAGTCTTGCTGTATTCTGACATAATGCAGTTAGCCCCAGCACTTGAACTGCCCCGGAGAGGAAAGAGTTAACTCTATGCAGAAGCATAAAACATTGAGCTCGAGCTCGGTTTTCAAACCTCTGTCTGTGGTACTTCCCAGTGTAACCGTCAGATTCTTTACTCCGCCTAACAGTGAAGTTGCTCCGGAGATTTCCTCTGTTCAGTTTGGTAAAAGTAAAAGCATTCAGTTTAAACCATATTTTTTTGGGTTATTTTTGGATTTCCAGCCTCTGTCTATGGTACAGGTAGTGTGTAGATAGGTAGTGACTGTTTTTATTTTTCTGAAAAAGCTGAAAATTGTTCTTTCTTCGGTATCTTTCCGGTCGGTCCGGTTTGGAACCGACCTTGTTACATTCTGTATTCATTTTATTTCTGGGATTAGAGTGGTGTTCTGGTACTGATCGGTTTCAAAAGAAGTGGACCTTTTGCTGGTTCTTTTAAAATGCCTGTGACACTGTTTGTAACCGATCGGTTGTTGTATTACCTGGCTTGAAAGCTGCAATAAGGTAATTTGTTAGGTTGCCCATGTCTGAGAAACCCAAGAAGAAAACCGTTCCCTCTGGGTTTCAACACTGTACTGAGTGTAGGGAGGCCTTTGCTAAGGCTGACCCCCACCTCATCTGTGTTTATTGTCTGGGGTTTGACCGCCTCAAGTCAGACTGCCAAATCTGTAAAAACTTTCCTAAATCCACTCTAGACAAAAGACTGAGTAGGCTGAAGGAAAGGGAGGCCAAGAAGTCCGTAGATCCGGATGGCCAGCCCGGTTTGGTTGCGGCTGAATCTGAGGAGGTGCCTACTGACCTAGGTGATACCTCCTCGGGCCAAAGGTGAGCCAACCCAGAGGGGCTGGTTCCATGAAAAAAGTAGCGTAAGTCTGCCGGTTCAGATCCTGTACCACATTCTCCAACCGCGGACGAGATAGCCAAAGCGATTAGTGTTGTTCAATCGCTTAGACCGATTCCGTCTGAACCAGTACCACCGGTTAGGCGGTCGGTTTGGTCAGATCCGTCTCCTCCAGATTATGATCCAGATGCTTATTATGAGGAGTGGGAGGGAGACGAAGACTATCCCGATGATGATGATGATGATGATGATGACAAGGGGGGCTCTGGATGCGCCATTGAACCGGACATCTCCCCAGAAAGGCCCTCGGGTGTCTCTCCTCCCAGGCTCTCTGAGTCCCCTTCACACTTTTTGTTCTACAAAAAGGTGGCAGAACCCCTGCAGCTTCCCTTGGTTGAAGCTGCAGAGGAGGATGAAGAGCCTGATTTTGTGGAAATGATGGACATCCCAGAGCCCAAAAGGCTGTCTATCCCTCTTCATAAATCCTTGAGGAAACAGACACATAAGATTTTACAAACTCCTAATTCAATACTTCCTGTGGACAAGAGAATGGACAGGAGGTATATGTTATCAGGCTCAGCTGTGAAGTTCCTTTATAGTCATAGCAGCCATGTTGGGGTAGTGCAGGCTGCAGCCTGTGACAGGGCTAACATTCCTTTGGCTTCACACCCCCTGGATAAGGACTCCAGGAAGGTGGATGCCATGGCCATAAAACAATATTTGGCATTCTCTTTGGGACTCAGACAGGCTACTTATATGGCCTACACAGCCAGATACCAGAAATCCAGATGGGATACGGTTCTGAAACTGGCTAAACAGGCCTCTCCCCAGCTAGCCAAGGAGCTGGAGGAGGTGGCTGCTGATGGAACTGAGGCATCAAAAATGCAATTTCATGCTGCTGTGGACTACAATGATGTGGCATCTAGAGTCATGGCTACATCTGTGTCTCTCAGGAGACATGTTTGGCTCAGATGTACTAGCCTTTCACAGGATACCCAGACTAAGGCTATGGATTTTCCTGTATTGGGTAACTCTCTGTTTGGGGAGCAAACAGAGGCTTACATGAAGAAAATGGATGAATACAGGACCATGTACAGGAGTACACAGGCCAAGGAAAGACAGGCCACTCTGCACAAGCAGCAGTCTAGGGGCAGGGGCAGGCCCTTTCAAAGGCCTTTTTACCAAGCCCAGGCCTCCTCTCCCTCCCCACAGAGGGGTTCTTCAGAGGGAGGGCAGGAGGGGGATGAGCAGGGCTGCTCCCTCCTCCTCTCAGTCTAAGGCTCCTACCAAACAGACACCCTGATGTGTCAGCCCAGGTCGACTCCCCATTTCCAGTAGGAGGCAGGCTGGCTTACTACTTCCAGGCCAGGAAGTCTGTGACTTCAGACAAGTAGGTCCTGGAAGTAGTAAGCCAGGGACTGGCCCTCAGCTTCAAAAAGTTTCCAAAAATGAGGGCCAAGTCTTTTCCACCTGCACCAGCCTTAGAAACCTTTGCCCTAGAGGCAGAGGTGTCCTCTCTTCTAGCTCTCAGAGCTGTAGGGGAGGTTCCTACTCAACACAGGGGAAAAGGACTGTACTCCAGGTTACTTCCTTACCCCAAAGAAAACAGGGGAGTGGTGACCCATCCTAGACTTAAAGTATTTGAACAAACACATTTAAAGCCAAAATTCAAAATGGTAACTCTGGGAATAATCCTCCCCTCTCTAAGGCCAGGGGATTGGCTAGCATCTCTGGACCTCCAGGATGCCTACTTCCATATTCCTATCAGGTGCTCCCACAGAAAATACCTCAGGTTCGAGTTGCCTTCAGGCCATTACCAATTCAGAGCCATGCCATTCGGCCTAACATCAGCTCCAAGGGTGTTCACAAAATGCCTTGCAGTAGTGGTGGCTTACCTCAGAAGACAGGGTATCACCATCTTCCCATATCTGGATGACTGGCTCATCATGGGGCAGTCAACTCTACAGGTCAAGTCAGCTCTATGGACTACCCAGTATCTGCTCAGTTCCCTGGGGTTTCTTCTCAATCTTCCAAAGTCTGTCCTTGAACCAGTTCAACTTCTCACCTTTATCGGCATAGAGTTGTACACTGTACAAGCAAAAGCTTTCCTTCCCCTGGCAAGGGTGAAGGCCCTGGTGAATCTCGCTTCATCCTTTCAACCACAGGTCTCCTGCCCAGCAAGACATTTCCTCCAACTTCTAGGCCATATGGCAGCTTCCACCGCAGTGGTGCAGGGAGCAAGGTTCCAGATGAGAGACATTCAGTTTCACCTAAGGTCCTTCTGGGTTCAAAAGAAGGATTCACTTACCAAACTAATTCCAGTAACTCAGACTCTGGTCCAAGCTCTCCAATGGTGGCTGGACCAGGACAATCTCAGACAAGGGGCTCCTTCTATCCCTCAAGTCCCATCAGTAGTTCTAACTACAGATGCTTCCCTCCTAGGTTGGGGAGCCCACCTGGGACCCCTGACAGCTCAAGAGGTCTGGTCTCCACAGGAGTCTCTCCTTCATATCAATCTCCTGGAACTCAGGGCAGTCTTCCTAGCCCTTCAGAACTTCTCAGATTCAGTCAGGAGCCATGAGCCATGTAACTGTGGTCTCTGGCCTGTTCTCTTCAGACTTCCCTAGTAGCAGTTCACCTTCCAGGGAAGGACAATGTACTGGCAGATGCTCTGAGCAGAATATCCCAGGGACATGACGAATGGTCCCTGAATTCCCTCATACTGCAGATCATCTTCTCCAGATGGGGCATTCCAGAGATAGATCTCTTTGCAGCCCTGGACAATCACTAACTCCCTCTGTTCTGTTGCAGACCTCCACTCCTGGGAACTGCACCCCAGGATGCCCTGGTTTTGGATTGGAAGGGCAGGTTCCTCTATGCCTTCCTTCCATTCCCTCTGCTGTTCAGAGTCCTGATCAAGATCAGAACTCAGCTTTGCACAATGATCCTAGTGGCTCCAGACTGGGCCAGACAGCCTTGGTACCCTCTGCTTCTGTCCCTGGCAGTGTCTCGTCCTCTGTCCCTTGAGACACAATCTTCTGTCCTCTTCCCAGGGAAGGATCTGGTATCCCCATCTCCAGTCTCTCAATCTCAAGGCCTGGCTCTTGAGGAGCTAGAACATGCAGACCTGCATCTTTCTCAGGCAGTCATGGATATCCTGAAGGTTTCCAGGAAACCATCTACTAGAAAGACTTATGATTCCAAATGGAAGAGGTTTACCATTTGATGTTCTCAGAAAGGCATTTTCCCTGATTCTGCAGGTATCTCCACGGCCTTAGATTATCTGGTTCACCTCAATGGCCTAGGCCTTAGGCCTGCAACTCTAAAGGTTCACCTAGCAGCAGTTTCTGCTTTCCTTTCAGCAGGGAAGGGTTCTTCCCTGGCCTCTCATCATATGTTTAAAAAGTTCTTTAAGGGTCTGGTCCATACAAACCCTCCATTTAGAGAACCGACCCCTGCTTAGGATCTTAATGTCTTGTCTGCATTGCACAGCTCATGCAGCCCCCCCTTTGAACCCATGGCTTCGGCTGAGCTGAAATACCTGACCTGGAAAGCCATGTTCCTGGTAGCCATTACTTCAGCCAGGAGAATTAGTGAATTACAGGCCTTGTCAGTAGAACAGGACATCATATCCTTCCATAGGGATAAAGTGGTCATAAAAGTCCTAAGGTTCTTGCCCAAGGTGGTATCGGATTTTCATCTGAACCAGTCTATATCTCTCTCCCTCTGTTTTTCACTGACCATTCTTCTTCTGGAGAAAGAAGATTACACAGTTTGGATGTTAAAAGGGCTCTTAGCTACTACATAGAGCATATGAAGGCACACAGAAATGACTGTCTTCAATTGTTTCTCACTTATGGTGAAGTGGGGAAGGCTAAGCCCGACACTAAAAGAACTATTGCCAGGTGGATTGTTTCTTGTATACAATTCTGTTATGACAAATTGGGTAGGACGCCCCCTTCAGGTCTGAGAGCTCACTTGATTAGGGGTTCAGCTGCTTCTCTAGCTGCAGCCAGAGATATACCCTTGTTAGAGATCTGTAAAGCAGCCACCTGGAAAACAGTACATACATTCACCAAGCATTACTCCTTGGACATCCAAGCTAGGAGTGATGCTAGGTTTGGCACAGCAGCACTGCAGATCCTGTTCCCAAAGTAGGTTCTGCATTCCCTCTTCCATAGGGAACTGCTTGGTAGTCTGCATTATGTCAGAATACAGCAAGACTTCATGTTGTTTGAAGAAAAATTACTCACCATAGTAATGTTGTTTCTTCTAATGGAGTCTTGCTGTATTCTGATTCTCCCCCGCCTCCCTCTCAGAACCTAGTTTTTGGGAAGTAGGCAGGCAGGTACAGTGTTGCACCTCAGGGGTGTACCTTGTACCCGCCCTCCTGGGTGGGGTAGCTGTTATTGTTTCTTTCTTGTGTTTTTATAGTTAAATATTGTCACTACCTTTCCTTCTTGGGTTCTCGACTTGAGTCTTTTTGGACCCAAAAATATTTTGCCCTTTGGCTATATGTTTGAACAATTTCCATACTATCGTACTTAGTTAGTTAGTTTGCTCGTAAGAATCTGACGGTTACACTGGGAAATACCACAGACAGAGGTTTGAAAACCGAGCTCAAGCTCAACGTTCTATGCTTCTGCATAGAGTTAACTCTTTCCTCTCTGGGACAGTTCAAGTGCTGGGACTAACAGTATTATGTCAGAATACAGCAAGACTCCATTAGAAGAAACAACATTACTATGACGAGTAATTTTTTCTTCTTGCTGCAAAAATCCTCAATATTCTGGTAATCTAGAGAGAGATATGTAGGTGAATACAGAAAAACCCACTCCCTGAATTCCAGTGTTGACACTTGAAAAGATCTTTAAAAATAGTATATAGATAAATTAATAGTATTATTATATAAAACATACAAACACAGATAATGATGAGAGGAAAAAGACTGATGATCCATCCAGTCTGCCCATTGTTCCCTATATAACCCTGGAACCTACTGTCCATATAGGGTTCTAGTCCTCCCTATCTACCCCAACCCCCATTCCCCTCCCTGTTACTGTTGCCATGATTAACCACTATACCCTTCACTCTGTCCCAATAATACTTGAAACCATTAATAGTTTGGGCACCCACCACCTCTGCTAGTAGACTGTTCCACTTTTCCACCACCCTTTCTGTAAAAAAATACTTTCTCATATCCCTCTTGAACCTCCCTCCTGTTAGTTTCCAGTCATGCCCATGTGATCTTGAACCATTACTCATACTAAATAATTCCTCACAGTTTACCTTGTTTATTCCTTTCAGGAACCTGAAGGTCTCTATCGTATCTCCCTCCCATCTCCTGTCTGGTCTCCAGTGAGTACTTGTTCAGAGCCTTGAGGTGATCCTCGTAAGACCTGCCCCATTGGCCCTAAATCATCTTTGTCACCCTTTGCTGTGCTGTTTCCAGCATGTCTTTATCTTTCCTGAGGTGAGGACTCCAGAACTGGGCACAGTACTCCAGGTGTGGCCTCACCAAAGATTTATAAAGCGGTAGTATTACCTCTTTTCTTCTGCTGTCAATACTCCTCTGACACATCCCAGCATCCTTTTCACCTTGCTATAGGCTGTGTTGTACTATCTTGATTGTCTGAGGGAGTCAATAATGATAACTCCTAGGTCCCATTCCTCAGCTGTAGTGCTAGATCTTACCCCACCCATCCAGTACTCTACCTTTGGGTTCTTGTTCCCTAGGTGCATCATCTTGCACTTTCTGGTGTTGAATTTCAACTGCCAAACCTTACCACCTCCTTGTCTCTGCAGGTCATCCTTCATTTCCCCAATTCCCTCATCACTAGCCACTCTCCCACAGAGCTTAGTGTTATGTATGAAAAGATGCAACCTGCCCCAGATTCCTTCTCCAGTGTCACTTATGAACATGTTGAAGAGGACCTCGCCCAGGACAGATCCCTTCAGTATCTCACTCATGGCATCCCTCTCTTCAAGTTCAAGTTTATTGTTTGACTTAATAGTCATTATAATGTTTTAAAAATAAAGAAAATAAACACACGGCATAAAAATTCACATCAATGTAAATAAGCATTACAATATTAATATATATTTAAATACAGTCCGTTTCAAGCAGAACATCTCACTTAGCACAACATTTTTTAAGGATTTAAAATATTTTTACATCTGATTTCACAATGGGCACACTGGGACTAAGCAGAGGACTCTACCTTACCTAGAAACTGGAACAAGATATTGAAAAATACATTGTTCCCTTAGTATCCATTATCTTCTAAATCTAACAGGATGCTACATTTATTATTTTATGCATAATCCATGTCCCCTATATCCAAGTTCAAGTTAAGTTTTATTAATCGACTATATAAAAAATAGAAACAAGCGTTACCATACTTCCTCGTATCATATATACACATTTGTACAGTACCTTTAAAATACTGTGCCCATATTGCCTGTTTTGAATAGTGTACTGTTAAGCAGCAGTATTGGGCGATGCAAGGATCCATATTGCCTTAGCTGACTCGGTGCCCAACCGAGTGTAAACAGAACTCTGTGGGATTCGGGTCTGGTTACCTACATTTCCCACAGTGTATTGGTCTGTATTCCCCTTTTCCTAATTGGATTGGAGTCTGTTTAGACTTAAAAGGCAACTAAAAAACATTGCATGGCCTTTATAGAGCTTATATATTCCACTGTAATATTCCCTTTAATAGCCCTACTTTTCATTACATATCAGTCATTCTGCCATATGCTCTACAACAGATTCTTTTCCCCTAAGTGCATTTTTCCCCTCTGTTATCCTTAGGAGGGAGGCCACAGAGTTCAACACTCGTTTGCTATATGATTTTAACAAGTATGTTATTAATTGTTGTGGTTCATACTCTAAGTTTTCCAAAATGTCCCCCAAAATATCTCTCCGGGATCTTTTATACAAAGGGCATAGCATAATCAAATGAACCAAGTCATGTTTTCCTAATTTGCATTTGCATTTGCAAATACCCCATCTTCTTTTTTCTTAAACATCATCCTTTTCCATTTGCTTGTAAAGCATTTAAATCTAAATCTCGTAAGTAATTTCCTACTACTTGGGTTATTTATTACTACCAGATAAGGTTCCAATTTATTATCTGTTTTGTTTTTGGCCACCCATTTACATGTTTTATATTGTTTACACTTTTCCAGATCTCTTTGTGTGCATATATCTCTTACCCTTCTCCTTATGTCCTCATTGACACAGGCCTTGGGTAACCTGAATATGTCAGTTACACATTCTATCAATCCATATGGTTTTATAATGTTTTCTACAATAGAAATACTGGGGAAAGCTATATTTTGATTTACATAGATTATCAATTCTTCTATACATTCTAGGAAATCTTTTTTCTTCCATCCCATATGCCTTGAGCCAATAATTGACTACCCTTTGTTTAATCTGACATTCAGCAGGTATTTGGCCTAATGTGGCCCTTACCAGCACCAAAGGGGTTCCTCTAGGTAGACCTGACAGTTTTTTTTTTTATAAAACTTGTTCAAACAAGCTTTGATATTTATATTCGACTGTATCCCCCAAATTTCTGCTCCATAAAGCAGTTGGCTTCTGATTTTTGCATTTATTACTTTGAAGTTACCCTTCACAGATATTCACCCATATTTATATGAAAATGAATTCATGATTGGTATGAATCTTTTTGCTTTCTTTTCTGTCTGTTGCATGTGTTTCTTCCATGTTCCCTCTTGCGTCACTGTCAACCCAAGGTAGCAAAATTCTTTCACCACTTCTAATTTCTGGATATTTACTAAATATTTATATGATTTGTTGTTTCTTCCAAAAATGAATACCTTAGTTTTCCCATGGTTAATTTGTAAGTCTGCTTTGTTGCATTCGATTTGGAACTTATCTAGCATTCTCTTCAGCCAACAGCACTAGTTGAAACAAGGGCAACATCATCCAATTTTGTTAAGTAGGAGCAAGGCCTATCTCCTATCTTTGGCATATGAAAACCCAGATTGTATAATGTTTGCAGAACTGCATTAAAAATACATTAAATAGTACTATTGACAGTGTACAACCTTGTTTCACTTCCACATTAATACAGAATTTCTCGCTCAAATCCACATTCTTTTCATATTTTGTACAAGTATAGTTTTCATTATAAAGGCATTGGATTATATTTATTATTGCTGGATCTAATTTCAATTGGCCTAACCTTTCCCATAGTTTAATTCTGTTTACCTTATCAAAGGCTGCTTTTAAATCTACAAAGGTGCAGTATAACTTCTGTTTATAACCTTATGCTTATAGATCAAATGTGCCAAGATGAAGCATTGGTCTATTGTATAATAATGTGCTTTGAAGCCAGCCTGTGCCTTGTCTAGAATATCATTAACCCACTCTGTAATTCTACTGTTTAAAATCCTGGTAAATATTTTCTTAGTACAGTCAATCTCAAACTCATTAGGCAGTAACAATTAGAGTCATGTTCCCCCTTTTTATATAAAGGGACAATTATATTGGTTCTCTAGCTGCATGGGACATTACCAGTTTCTGCTATGTAGTTGAATAACTGGTACAAAAACAGAATCCATATATTATTAGCTTTCTGTATCACATCAAGAAGTACCCCATCAGTACCAGCCCAGTGGCACTGAGGGTTGAGGTGCTGGATGCCACACTTCATGCTACGCTGATGACCCGAGTTTGGGAATGAGCCTGGACCACCGGGGATCAGCAGGGGAGAGAGGATTGAGCATCCGAAGCACTGCTCTCCTCTCTCAGGGTGGGATCCAGGGAAAGCCTGGTGCGGCAGCAGCCCCCGGTGGAGACCAGCAGCACTGCTACACACAGGGGCTCGCTAGCATGTTGGGGTAGATGTTGGGCAGCTGCCTTCAGGACATGGGTGGGAGCACCCACGTCGCGGGCTGGGCGGTATTGCATGTCCTGCGTCAGGGGCATAAACACCACAAAAATACCCCTCAAGCCCTGGATAGGTGACAGGCCCTGCCAGTGCCACTGCCACACTCCCAATGCTGGTTCCCCACCACTGCTCCCCGTGGTTTCTCTTGGTTGACCTGCCCGACCTGGGGAACTGCAACAAACTTGAAGATGGACAGGGAACAAGGCGGGAGGTACAGCAAGCTGGTGAGTGTAGGGGGCCTGAGAGAGTTCCAGGCTGAGGGCAATAAACATAATTGGAAAAAAAAAACAAAGAAGTACCCCATCAGGTCCAGGGGCTTTGAGTGCTGCAAAGGAGTTTAATACTATAGAAATCTCTTTCTCTTTCTCTTTCTCTGTGATTAGTTCTTTTTGATCCAATCTAATTGGATCCAATCAATTGTCTCCATGTTCTCTTTTAGTTTTGTATTATATTCCATATTATTATTCAGAATAAATACCTAAAATGCTTTATCCATATATTTGATTTGATGTCCAAATCAATATCTTCATGATAGTCTTTCATTCCTTTACTGACAATTCCCTAGAACTTTTTATTATTTTTTGTAATATTGCCTCTTCCAATTCAGTCCATAAATGATTAATATATTTTCTTTATTTACAGTGGTGATATAAAAGTTTGTCAGTGCTGAGGTATACCTCGAGGCATACCTCGTGGTACTGAGACAGGATCACATTACGGTCAATGCAAATAGAATCTGAGTGCCTCAGTGGTACCTGGAGGTATAACTCAGTACTGATAAACCTTTGTACGATCACCACTGTATTTGTAGAGTTTTCCTGTATTCCTTCCTCAATTTTTTCATAATTCTATTATTTAAACTAAGATTATGTTTCAATATTCTTAACTGTTTAACTGTTTTTGCATATTTGCACTCTTTATTATACCATATTTGTCCCCCCTTTTTCTGGACATTTACTTCTTTAATAATAATATTGGAAATCTTTTTCATTATATTTGTAAATTCTATGATAATATTTCCATCCTCTTCTTTTTCTAAGCTATTCATTAAATCTTTAAAGATTCCTTTATCTTATAATAATACTGTAAAACCCTTTCCTTCTATCATCTGCCATCCTATACAGTTTTTCTTTAAGGTTTTAATTGGCAATGTGTTTTGTTTTTTTTTGTACTGTTATCCACCCATGTCTCCTTTGTCAGTATCTTAATTTCTAAAGCTGTGTGTGGACTTTCTGGTTTTAAATTAATTATTAGGTCACTTACCCTGTAATGTTGTAAGCTGTCAAAAAAAATTTACATTTAAGACAGCACTCAGAAGAAATTTGTTTGTAAACTATGTTTGTAGGTGTTTTATTTAGTTTCATTTATGATATAATTGTTTTATATTGTTCTGGCTAAGTCTTTAATATTTAAATGTGTTTTATTTTGTAATGTCTTTATATGTATGATGTATTGAAACTGGACATCTGTAAAAATATGCATTGTCCACAGACCTTTTCAGTATAAAATAAAATGAAATGAAATGAGGTCCTTGCAATTTGTGAGCAGATTATAACTTACCCATGTCAGGTTTATAACTGATGATCCATTGCCTCCCACAAATGTATAATTGCCCATCTGATTGTTGCCCAATCTACCATTAAGCAGTGCAAAATTCTTATCCTTTAGAAATTCATGTAGTTCTAATCCCCTTTCATTTGTTCTCACATTTCTGGATTCCCTATCCATCACCAATCCATGGATGCTGTGTAACGTCAATAAATTCTTCAGATCTTCTGATATCCTTTGCATCTGACCTAGCATTGCATTGTAATCATCAAGTAGTATAATATCTATTATATAGTTTTTGTGTATCTCATTCAACAGTAATTCCAGTGCCTTTAACCAGTCCTTCTTACCATATCCACTATTCTCTGGGTGAATATAACAATTCACAAGTACCATTTCCTTTTTATTGGCATATGAAACCTTGACGCCAAACAGTTGTCATTAGTATTGGGAATTTCTACTGTGATGATATTTTATCTAGTCTACAAAATGTTGCTAAACCACCTGTATTCTACCCATATTTTTTATATCCTTCTGTGGATTTACTATACACTTTATAGCCATTTAAGAAGACCATGCCCTTCAACCAAGTCTCCTGTATACACATACAATAGAAATCTTGAAAACATCTGTCCATTTCTGGGTTGCCCAGTCTGTCCCCTAGCCCTAATGTATTCCAGGACAGTAGCCTAATTACACCACCTTTATGAAATGTTCTGCTATGATTCCTTTTGACAATATATTCATTTTCACGAGTGTTGCCCTGCAACCTCCTTCCCAAAAATTCTCCAGATTTTTGTCACCAACTCCTCTCTGCAAGAATATCATATCTGTTAGATGTTTCTATTAGTGTCTCCCACTTTGTTTTAGTCTCTTCATTGCTTGGCTGACTCTGCTGTTTGTTTCCCTCAGTTTGATTTTCTATATAAACATAAATGCCCACTTTTTGTTTACTCATGATCTTTTCAAGTAAATTACCCTTAGTGAGCCATATTAATATGTGCCCATCCTTCTCCCATCTTTTCACTTTTTCACCTTTTCTATTTCATGGTTATAGATATGCAACTTCAAAATGACACTCAATGTGTCCAAAAGCTTTTCTTTAATATTACCCCTATTTTCTCTACTCATTCGTTTTAAACTGAAAATTGAAATTTTTTTTTATCTTCCTTGATTCTCAGCTTATTTTTGTAACACTCTGGAAAAATATCCTCCATAGTTAGAATTTCACCCATATCTGTCCCCACCTTTTAATTTCCCCTTGTTTTGATCTTATAGCTCGTGCCATATAATACTGATCCTTTACCAATAAAACCAATTCTGAATTTGACATAGGTCTTATTACATTAATATGATCCATAGCATGTCTACATCCTGCCAATTTATCCAACAGTAAATTCTGTATCATTTTAGTTAAACTTTCCTCCATTTCCTCTGGCATACATTCAACCCTATACAGTGGAATTACATAATCAGATTTAAATGTTTTGTTCAGAAAATGTTCCAAGTTACCACTGAATCATTCTTTCTCATGAGATGCATTTGTTTTACTGTGTCTAGTATTGTTTAATGCCTTATCTTTTACTTTCTTTTTTTTCCTGGGTAACCACATTTTGCTTTTCTTCCTTGCAGCTGACTGGGGGTACTCCTTTTTCTTCCCCTTCTTTCAAATCTTCCTGCATCACCTTTGGCAACACCTCCTTCTGTAAAATCTTCTTCCTTATCCCCCCACCCCCCCCCACACACACACACAGACTTTCCCTCCATGTTTATTAGACTAATTTCTTTTTGGTGGTATCTCCCTGTTTGTTTTATTTATTTTTCCTTCTTGTCCTTTGTTATAATTTTGTCTTTTATTTTGTATTCTTTTTATTTCTTCTTTCTTCTGAACTTTGGGGTACTGAATCTGAGTGTTAAGCCTCATTTCCAATAGCCATCATATCAATGTTCCAGCTTCCATTGGCCTTATGTACTACCCCAACTTTCTTCTCTAATGCTTTTAATTTCTTTAGTCTATAACCCTCTTTATCTTTTTCTTGTTTCTCCCTTCTCCCTTCTCCCATAAATCTGGACATTCATATTTCCACTCCCTACATATGCTATCTTCTCTTTTGTCTGTATCTGGTAACATTTTACATTTATCTATTTCATTGTAAGACTCCTCTGACTCAGTATTAACATTTATACTCTCTGGTGAGACAGTGATCATATCATAACCCTCTGTAATTCGTCCCAGGCAAATCTCATTAATTTCACTTATTTTATTCTTCACCTTCACATTCCCCTCACTATTATCTCTCTCTCCTTTTATTCTGTCTTTGTTTCTGTACTGTATTTCTATCTGTTTGAGTGCTATTCTATTTTCTAGACACACTTTAACATATGATATATCTTACTTTATTTCCACCAACTGTTTGTATAACAAAACATTTGCATTGAATGAATCTCTAAGAGCTGTGACTACATCCCAGGTAATCCCTTCTATGTTAAAGGACCTGAAACTCTCTGGGCTTATCATCCATGAGCCATCATTATCTATTCTGGATATCTCCCATTCTTCTGTATTGTAACCAGAGATGGGTTTATGTATGATAGTATCCTTATTATAATCCTGTGGTCCCTTGCTCTTTTCTGTTCTCAGAGACTCCCTCATATTCCTTACTTCAGTATTTTTTTCTGTTAAACTGTTGAATACCTCAGTGAAATCTATATTGATTTCTCCTTGTTTGCTTGGGCCTCTAGAATCTAATTCTTTTATGGACTCATCTCCCATGTCCTCCCCTTGATTGGTATTCAGTGTACAGTGTGCTGATGCATCATTTGTGGCCTTCTCCTTTGACAGTGGAGCATGGCAACAGATCCTATACAGGACCCATCCCATCATATTTCCTGATGGAATGGGGTGAACATAAGGGCCAAAGACCCCAAGGCACACCATGACACTTGTCAGTGTCTGCAGGGTAGGCTGTGGTGAAATGGAGTGGCCGTTATGCCTGATGACCCAAAGGCACACCATAATGGCTATCAGTCTCTGCAGGGTGGTGGTGGGGTTGACTTCAGTTCAATACTTCACTGCCATTCCTATTATGCAGCTCTGTAACTCCAACGCTTACAATGCCAATGCCAGCAAGCAAACATTCGGCATTGACAAATGCTTGTTCTTACTTGCCAGACTTAGTATATCTACTTTTATATGGCTTAAACTAAGGCAAAGATCTGCAGTGCAGAGTTCTATTAATGGGGTAACTTTCCCTACAGGTTTTTGTGTCTCCACTGACCTCCATCTCATGGTTTTACGAAGTTCAGCACTGATAATATGGTAAAGAATATTGAAATGTTTACTTTTCACAAGCTCATCAATCTCCAAAAATTGATATTTTTTTCACTCCTTCACTGGCTGTGCTCTCAGAATCTTAGCCCTCAGGTTGCAAGTGGGTGATGGCATCTTGGCATATTGTGAATCTGGAAATGCCAGCGCCTGTGCAGTTTAATACCTCAGTGTCACATGACCTAATGGCATGAATTTTAAAACTTAAAAAAAAAGAGTTAAATTTAAGGTTGAGGTTAAGATTTTTAAGGCTATAAAATAATCTAATATTGAATTCCACAATCTATATTTATAATGCACATACAACTCACATGCAGCCCTCCTCTACTTTTATTATATTTTGTAACTCTAAATACTAGCACTTTTTAAACCATTCCCCTTTTTTGTTTTATTACTTCTGCAGCCTTATTCACAATTTACTTGTGTACGTAGGTGTGCTTATACACTATACCCATATGGGTGTGCAAAAAAAAAATGTCTCCATTTCCTTCTAGCCTCCTTCTTTGCCTTCATTGCGTCTTCGCTATTAGCATTCCAGCACCTCTTTGACTCCTTCCTCTTCCTGCTCCTTTCTCTGCTACTCCATTCTCTCTGTTCTCAAACTCCACTACCAGTTCTGGCACTGGCTCTTGCTCCAGTTCTGACCCCTGGATCCAATACAGCCTTCAGTTTTTCGGTCCTCCTCCCCTGTTTCTCCTTCATTCCTCCTCCATCCCGGGGTACTGACTGCTGCAAAAGAAATGCCTGATTCAAGATAGTATACCCAGGATCAGCAGAAACCAGAAATAAATTTACCCCTCAGCAGAGATGGCATACCTGTAAAAAGCCTTAAAAAAGTCTTATTATATGCTTTAAACTCAACCTGCTCTGAGGAGCTCCCACCCCCTCACTTCTGATTTGACCCCTTTAACCACAACCTTCTGCTGCCTCCCCTTTAGCCAGTTACCTACTCATATTACTGTGTTCCTGGTCACACCTAGATCCTCCATCTTCTCCTTCTGCAACAATTGTCTGTAAGGCACCGAGTCAAAAGCCTTGCTGAAGTTGAACTAGAGTAAATCCACGGCGTTGGCCTTATCCTATGTCCTCATCACCCAGTTAAAGAAAACTATTAGGTTAGTCTAGCAACACTTCCCTGTCATGAACCCATGCTGTTTACTGTCCTGGAAACCAATTCTGTCCAGGTAGTCCATGTGGTTCTGTTTGACCAGTGACTTCCATCAGCTTCCCTACTACAGATGTAAGACTGACAGGTCTGTAGTTCCCCAACAGTTCTTGCCTCCCCTTCCCCATGGAGCGGAACTATGTCCGCCACTTTCTAGTTATAGGAACTACCCCCCAATTTTAATGAGCATTGAATAGCCCTACCAGGGGTTTAGCAAGTTCCTTTGCCGGTCCCCCAAGCATCCACCGATGCAGCCATGGGTCCTTGCCCCTTATCTATCTTTAGGGCTGTTAACACTTTGCAGAATCAGACAAAACACCTCATGCTCTCAGCTGATGGCAGTTGGTAAAAATAAACTTGAAGCAAAAACACAGGTACCGCACACAGCCAGAAATAATGCTTGATACTAAGTAGAGGTCCTTACTCACCTTTTTCCAGATGTCAATACCCCTTCAGGGTTATTGAAAATAAGAAACTGTAGCAAGGAAACCCCAGCACTTCAGGTTTAAGTGTAACCCTTCTTCAAAGAGTGTGGCTACAATTACAGTCAATTAGAACATTTCCATACCATTTAATAAGCAGTCATCATTGCATCAATAAAGGGAAGTCACATTTTTTGCAGAAACCATATCCTAAGACATCCTAAATGGAAATACTTAAAGTTAAAACAAGGACCCAAGTAGTACCCCTGTCACATTTTATTTATGAATGCTTTATCAAAGGTGACCACATACAGAGTAGGAGCAATATATATCTTAAGCATCAGTACAGTGAAAATATTTTTCCAAAAAGCTAGTTTCCCAGCTTCCTTTAATAAAAATATTAGCATACAAATCTGCTTTTCTATGTAATTGATAGTCTATTCATTATATACATTTTTATATTGCTGATCCTAACCCTTTGTCAGATTTACAAGGCTGTTTCTTAGGCAAATGACATGGACAACTTTTTTTCTTGGAAAAAAAAATAATTTAGATCATTTATAAAATACCTAAATTCTGGTGGAACTGGACACTTTTACCAGCAAATAAAACTGGAAGATGCATAGAATCTGTTACAGTTAAGAAAAGGTAGGGTCACATTTTTTGTCCAACTTTGTTACACTATTGCTTTAACATCTAATGTGACAGTTTCACATAAATAGAGACAATGAGGCCAGAGAGAGAGCAAAGGTCCCTCTAGTCTGCCCATAGTTCCCTTTCTGCCTAGGGACCTATTGTTTATACTGTATGTGGTTATTCCTCCTGGTTCACCCCCTGCTCCCCTCCATACTGCTACTGACTTCAGCAACTACCAGACCCTTCACTCTGTCCTAGCCATGCTTGAAACCATTTATGGACTTGGCACCACCACCTCTGCTGGCAGACTGTTTCATGACACCACCACCTCCGCTGGTAGACTGTTTCATGGCTCCACCACCTCCGCTGGCAGACTGTTGCATGACACCACCACCTCCACTGGTAGACTGTTTCATGGCTCCACCACCTCCGCTGGCAGACTGTTGCATGACACCACCACCTCCGCTGGCAGACTGTTGCATGGCACCACCATCTCCACTGGCAGACTGTTTCATGGCTCCACCACCTCCACTGACAGACTGTTTTATGGCACCACAACCTCTGCTGGCAGACTGTTGCATGGCACCACCACCTCCGCTGGTAGACTGTTTCATGGCACCACCACCTCCGCTGACAGACTGTTTCATGGCACCACAACCTCCGCTGGCAGACTGTTGCATGGCACCACCATCTCCACTGGCAGACTGTTTCATGGTACCACCACCTCCGCTGGCAGACTGTTTCATAGCACCACCAACTCCACTGGCAGACTGTTTCATGGCACCACCACCTCTACTGGTAAACTGTTTCATGGCACCACCACCTCTGCTGGCAGACTGTTTCATGGCACCACCACCTTCACTGGTAGACTGTTTCATGGCACCACCACCTCCACTGGTAGACTGTTTCATGGCATCACCACCTCTGCTGGTAGACTGATTCATGGCACCACTACCACCTCCGCTGGTAGACTGTTTCATGGCACCACCACCTCCACTGGTAGACTGTTTCATGGCACCATGACCTCCGCTGGTAGACTGTTTCATGGCTCCCTCATTCTTTCAATAAAATAGAACTTCCCCACATCCCTCTCAACCCTTCCCCCCTGCAAGTTTTCACTGTGACCTCTGAGTCTTGACTCTGTACACCTGCTAAATAGTTACCCACAGTTCACCTTGTTTATTCCTTTAAGGAACTTGAAAGTTTCTATCACATTCCCCCTCTCTCACCTGGTCTCAGGTGAGTACATGTTCAGTGCCTTCAGACAATCTTTGTAAGATCTGCCCTTTTGCCCCTGAATTATCTTGTTCACCATACATTGCACAGTCTCCAGCCTGCCCCTGTCCTTCTTTAGGAGAAGACACCAGAACTGAGCACAGTATTTCATGTGCGACCTCACCAGTGACCTACACAGAGGTAGTAGTACCTCCTTTCTCCTGCTGCCAGTACCCATTCCAATACATTCCAACACTCTATTAGCCTTACTGTAGATCTTGTTACACTGGCTTGATTCTTAGAGGGAGTCACTAATGATGATTCCCAGGTCCCTTTCTTCTGCTGTTTAACCCCTCCCATCCAGTACTCTGTCGGGGTGTTAACCCTAGGTGTATAACCTTGCATTTTTGGGCACTGAATCTCAACTTAGACAACCTCTCGAGCCTTTGTAGCTCTCTGCATCTCCCTGATCCCTTTGTGACTATCTACCAAATCACAGAGCTTCATGTCATCTGTGAAGAGACACAATCCACCCCGGATGCCACCTCCAGTGTCACTGATGAACATATTGAAGAGCACAGGACCCAGGACAGATCCCTGCAGCACCCCACTTATGACCTCCCTTTCTTATGATTTGACTTCATTTACTACCACCCTTTTCTGTCTCTCTTTCAACCAGTTTTCTACCTCTCTAAGTATGTCTCTAGCTGCACCTAGGTCTTCCAGCTTTTTCAACAATCTTCTGTGGAGTACACTTGAAATCCTTGCTGAAACCAAAGCAGAGTAAATCCACAGCATGGCCCTTATCTACTACCTTTGTTATCCAGTCAAAGAAAAATATCAGGTTGGAATGACAAGATCGCCCTGCCGCAGACACATGCTGTTCACTATACTGTACACCCTTGCTCTCTAGGTAGTCAACAATATTTTCTTTGAACAGTGACTCCATCAGTTTACCCACTACAAAGGCATGGCTGACCAGTCTGTAATGTCCCAGTTGCTCAATGTCCCCCCCCCACATGTAGCAGGACCATGCCTGCTACTCTCCAGTCTTTCAGAACTATCCCTGTCTAAATTGAGCTACTGAATAGCCCCAATAGGGGTTCAACCACTTCTGCAGCCAATTCCTCGAATATCCTTCGGTGCATCCCATCTCGAGCAGGGGCTTTATGTATCTTTAGGGCTTAGTGCCCTTTCTGGGCCCTTTCTCTTGTAAATATTGGCTGCCTTATTTCAGGAATGCTCCTGACAGCTGTCTTCATTCCACCTTCAGGCAGGGGCTCCAGTTGCTTTTTGTACGTCTTCCTCTAGTACCTGTCCCCCTCTTGTAGCCTAATGATACCCCCCGCTTCCTTTTTACTTAATATATCTGAAGAATTATTTTTCCCACCCTTGAACCCCTCCACAATATGAAGCTCTGTGTCAGCCTACAAATTAAAGTGCCTGATGGGTGGGTAACTACAACCTATGTAAAATAAAATGTATGCAACCATATTATTAGTTAAAAATGACACATATTAACAAATCACCAAAAACACATTTAGAAGTGTGATAACTATAGTGGTGAGAGTGTAAAGTGCTGAAACCTCTAGTCTTCCAGTCCCAGAGGTGAGTGTGTAACCCATCATGCCACTGGCACTGCAAAGAACTACACTGCAGCTGAGAAGGAAGCAGTAGGTGGATGCTATCAGTGATGGTGCATGTGGATGACGACATCAGAGCTTAGCGCAGATTGAACAGATTCTGCCAGGTAGTGTGCATTATCATCAACATCATCAGCTCACCTGAGTCAAAACTGAGTAGGGACATTAAGGGGAATGAAGCTGTTAGTGCAGACAGTACCCTACCCCCTTCATACTATTTTGGCCAAAGATCAAGGCATAAGAAATGTATCAACTAATTAGACCCCTCCCTCCCCTTTTGTTGTGCTCTAGGCATGTGCCTAGGTTGCTGGTCACTTAGACCCCATAACGGACAGAAACCATTGCAGCCAGGGAGCGGTATAGTGTGTCCACACTGCAGCGGTGACCGGTACGAAACCGGTACTGCCAGTCCACACCTCGGGAACCAGGTGACCATTACCATGGCGCCCAATCATAGAAACATAGAGGTTGATGGCAGATAAGGACCGCAAGGCCCATCCAGTCTGCCCATTTCTTTTTCTACCTTATAAATGTGCCATCGGCCTTTGCTCTGTCAGTGGCCTATCTAGTCATACTCATCTGTATTGCTCCCTTATGCCTATCCCATGCCTGTTTGAAGCCCTGTACTGTATTCATAGCCACCACTTACTGAGGTAGGCCATTCCATACATCCACCACTCTTTCCATGAAAAATAATTTTCTCACATTCCCCCTTAATCGGCCTCCCTCTAATCTCACGCTGTGTCCTCTTGTCCTGCTATTTTTCTTATATTTAAACATGTTAGACTATTTCACCTTGTTAATGCTCTTCAGGTGTTTGAATGTTTCGATCATATCACCTCTCTCCCTCCTTTGCTCAAGGGTATACATATTGAGCTCTGTTAATCTGTCCTCATATGTCTTCTGATGCAGTCCCTGCACCACTTTGGTTGCCCTTCTCTGGACTCCCTCAATTTGGTTATTATCCTTGTGAAGGTGTGGCCTCCAGTACTGCATGCAGTACTCCAGATGGGGCTTAACCAGTGTCTTTTAAAGAGGGATTATTACCTCCCTCTTACGACTTGTGATACCCCTACTAATACACCCTAACATCCCCTAACCTTACCTACTGCTTTAGAGGTCTGCTTGGATGATTTCAGGTCATCGGTGATGATGATGCCCAAGTCTCTTTCTTCCTTTGTGACTGCCAGCAACTCCCCTCCCAGCCTATAGGTGGCTTCAGGGTTTCTCTTCCCTATGTGCATGATCTTGCACTTCTTTGCATTAAATCCCAGTTGCCACTCTTCTGACCATTTTGCTGGTTTATCCAGATCTCTTCTCATTCTGCCCACCCCATCTGCATCATCTACTCTGTTGCAGATCTTGGTGTCATCTGCAAACAGACAAGCCTTACCCTCTAGTCCATCTGCAATGTCACTAATGAGTATATTGAAGAGGAATGGCCCCAGGACAGATCCCTGAGGTATCCCACTTGTGACTTGCATCTCTTCTGACTGTATACCATTTACCACCACTCTCTGTTTTCTGCCCGTTAACCAGTTTGCCACCCAGTTGACCAGCTTCTGACCCACCCCAAGCCTACCCAGCTTATTTATCAGTCTTCTATGTGGAACAGTGTCAAAAGCTTTGCTGAAGTCAAGGTAGGTGACATCAACTGCCCCCCCCCATGGTCCACCACTCTGGTTACCCAGTCAAAGAAATCAATGAGATTAGTTTGACAGGACCTTCCTGTTGTAAACCCATGCTGTCTTGGATCCTGTGCCCCTATGGATTCCAGGTGTTGCACTATCCTTTCCTTAAGGAGGTCCTCCATAATCTTGCCCACTACTGAGGTAAGACTGACTGGTCTGTAGTTCCCTGCCTCCTCCCTACTACCACTCTTGTGGAGCAGGATCACATGAGCCCTTCTCCAGTCTTCTGGGACCTCTCCTGTGCCCAGAGATTCACTAAACAGTTCTGCTAATGGCTCTGCTAGTTCCACCTTAGCTCCTTTAGTATCCTGGGATGTAGCCCATCAAGTCCCATTGCCTTGTCCACACCCGAGCTTAGCGAGCTCTTGTAGGACCCTTTCTTTTGTGAAGGAAGTAGTGCTCACCTCCCTCCCCCTATGTCCATGGTGCTGAGCTGTGGGCCCTGCCCTACCTTCTCTTCAGTAAATACTGAGCAAAAGTATCTATTTAGGATAGATGCTTTTACAGGGTCCTCTTCCTCCTCACATGCCCCCTTTTCTCATTTGAGCTTAGCAATACCCCCTCTGGACTTTCTCCTTTCACTAATGTATCTATAGAAAGTCTTGTCACCTTCTTTTACTGTTCGTGCTAGTGTTTCCTCAGTTTGGGACTTTGCCTGCCTTACTGCCTTCCCTGCTTCCCTTAGGGCAGTTTGGTATGCCTCCTATTTTCATCGCTGTGTTCCCTTATATTTCCTGAAGGCCAGCCTTTTGGTTCTGACCTTTTCTGCTACTGTATTTGAGAACCAAAGTGGTTTTCTTCTTCTTTTGCACTTCCTTTTCTGTCTAAGACAATGGGATGTTGCTTCAAGTATTGCATCCTTAGTGCTTGCCCACTTTGCCTGTACCCCCTCACCTGCATTTCTTTTTTCCAGGGCTAGCTTAACTCTGTTGGCCATCTTATCAAAGTCAGCTCCTCTGAAGCCCCATATTTTTGCCTTGGAATGGGATGATTTAGATGTAAAGGCCAAATTGAACCATACTATGTGATGGTCACTGGCCCCCAGGTGACCTTCTACCTGGAGATCTGTGATCCCTTCCCTGTTAGTCAGAACTAGATCTAGGATAGCCCTGTCTCTTGTGGGTTGTTGTACCAGTTGTTTGAGGCCCTTCCGCTTCAGGGAATCCACCATGTGTCTAGTTCTGGCAGATGTTCCTGCTGGTATTGACCAATCTGTATCCGGCATGTTGAAGTCTCCCATTATCAGAACCTCCCCTTTAGCTGTCATGTTTTGTATATCTTCTAACAGTAATGTGTCTATGTCCTCCCCCTGGTCTGGGGGCCTGTAGATAACCCCAGTTCTGATGGCTGTCCCATTTCCTGTTTCCAGGGTGACCCACAGTTCTTCTGGCTCCTTATGTGTATTCTGAATTTCTGTAGCTTTGATATTTTCATTGACACTCCTCCCCCCTTTTTGCACCTCGGTCTCTTCTGAACAGTATATAGCGAGGTACTGAAGTCTCCCAAGTGTGGATACTGGTAAAACACATCTCACTAATTGCTATTTTGTCCCGTTTAGCCTCTGACATTATTTGCCTGCAGGTCTGGGATCTTATTTCCCAGGCTGTGAGCATTTGTGTACATGATTTTCCATTGGCCAGATTTCAGTGTGTTAGTTATTGGATGAGGTTTGGCATTTCCCCTGTGTGTCGTATGGGGAGACGCACCTTTTTTCTTACCTGATGATGCAAATAAACTGCAAACATGCTGAATCCCAGTTTGACCATTAGCTGAGGGGGGAGGGGTGTTCTTCCCATTCGATGTATGGGGTGCTGCACCCCTCTCCCCATTTGCTAGTTTAAATATTCTGCGAAGACGTCAAACTTCTGCCCCAATGCACTGACTCCCTCCTTAGTCAGATGCAGTCCATCAAATTTAAAGAACTTTCGCTCCCAGAACTGTTGCCAGTTCCCTACAAATCTGTGTCCTTTTTCCTGGCACCAGCCCTTGAGCCACATGTTTAGCTCCCCTATCTCCCCTTCTCTGACCTTCTGTCCATCTGCCCCCCTCTCCCAGACTGGCAGGATCTCAGAGAAGGAGATGTCAGATGAAATGGATGATAGTTTGTCACCCAGCCTGGTCAGGTGTTCCTTGGTCTCCACAACTGACCGGCTGGTGAGATCATTAGTCCCTATGTGTACCAGGACGTCAATGTTTTCTCCTGCTTTGTGAACAATTTTAGCAATGCAGTCAGTGTCTCTCCACGCTGATGTACCTGGGAGACATCTGACCATTACCCCTGGCTGGAGATGGGTATCAACTCCCCAAATCATGGAGTCTCCTATGATCAGAAGTTTTTTGGATTTCCTTTTTGCATTTTTTGTTTTGGTTCCTGATTTGGGCGAGTTTTGTTGTGCTAACGCCTGTGCTGCAGTGTCCTCTGACCCTTTGTTTGATTTCAGAGATAGAGGCAGATACCTGTTTGTAGTGTTTATATGGTTTTTGGAGGTAATATGTTGGAGAGCAGACAGTGATGGGGCACCCAATTTGCCCCCTCCTAACCACCTGCCAACCTCCTGGACCAACTACCCTCTGCGGTCGAGGTTCTTCTGTTGGATGTTAGGGAAATGGCGGGTGGTTCTTATAATGTATTTCCTCTTGAATATGAAATTTGAGGCACGCAATCTCTGCCCATGCTGCCCGGAGCTGAGCCCTAAGATCTCCAATGGCCCAGCATGTAGGACAGTGTCCTAAATCCTATAAGACTGTCCTTCTGAAAAGTGTTCCGCAGTACCTGCAGTTAATGCAGTGTCAGTGGCTCAGTAGGTAGCACACTCACCTCTGAGGCCGGGAGATCAGAGGGCTCTGGGTTCAGTTCCCACATCTGGCACTTTGGTTAATATCCTAGTACTGACACTGTAGTGCAGCATGAGAGGGGTGCTGCACTTCTGAGGTGCTGTCTTTCAGATGAGACGTTAAACCGAGGTCCCACCTGCCTGGATTGGTGGTAGTTCAGGTGGATGTTAAAAATCCCATGGCACTTATCGAAAAGAGTAGGGGTGTTTTTATTAGCAAAATAAACATATACAACAACACTTGGTTACAGAAAACAATCATTAATATACATAATAAATATATTTATCCTTTATTTAATTTAATTTTACACACTCGCTTTATCATTGTCTTAATCCATTTTTATATGCTAATTCTGCTCCTTTCATTTATACTTAATAAAATGTTAAAAACCTTTCCACAATTTCTTAAAGTCCCTGGTGAAACTCTTAAAGCATCTACAGCATAAATTTTCTCTAACTCCTTTATTATTAACCTACTAACACACACATATGACATTTTCTTTTGATATAGAACCCACTGTATTCTGGCTTGCCACAAATAATATTTTAGGCAACCTAAAAATAAAGTCATTGTCTCATTATGTAATCCAAATGAACCTATTGGACTCACCCTAGGATCAGAAATTCATATGACATATTCAGCATCCACTTAAATTTCCATAGCTCAGCTAAATAATCCCACAATCCTGAGGCATAAAGTACACTCTAAAGGAAATGTTCCATAGATTCCTCCTTATTAATACATTCAAGATAGGGACATAACCTTTCCTGTAGGGCTTTATATTTAGCGTTTCCTCTAATATTCAGTCTTCCATAAAATATTAACCACTGAACTTCCCATTGATTCTTTTGCATCCTCGGATTGTTTAACTGTGCCAAAATCATAGGATTAAGAACTAAAGGGCAATTTTTAAAGTCCGCTCTTGTGGATATAATTTTAGCATTAAATAGTGATACAAACCCTTGTGTTATATAGTTAATACCGTCTGCTTCTGTAATTCCCATTTATATAATTTCTGAGCCGTAGGCCTAAAATGCTCAGGAATATGTAAATATCTAGTAAGTTTGGGAGCTAATGAAGTCCAATTCTTAAAATATTTACCCATGATTCTTAAATTCCACGAATTCTCAGCCCTTAATTCCATTTTTAATCCCTCTTTAATGGAGTTTGCTATAAAAAAAACGTGAGCATATACAACTGGGTCTATCATTCCTAATCCTCCCTGATTCTTTTTTAAATATGTAAAACCTCTTTTGACTGGGTTTAAACGATTGCCCCAAAGCATCTGAAAGAATAAACTATACAGCTTTGTTTCAAATTCTACTGGTAATGGAAAAATCATTGCTACAAATTGTATAATAGGAAGAAGAAATTGTTTAATTATTTGTACTCTTTTTAATTTAGGCAACCTCCATTGCTTCCACCTATTCACTTTTTTTTCAATATTCCTAATTACCTTCTCCCAATTATCCCTGGGTAGATTTTGAGATCCAAAGTTAATCCCCAAGATTCTGAGCGGGTTTCTAGAAATGTGAATTCCTTCCAACCATAATTCCGTAATCCCACTTACCCCAATTATCAATCCTTTTGTTTTATTTATGTTCAGTTTTGCATTAGAAACCTTAGCAAACTCCTCAAAAGCTCCCATGAAATTTGTAATAGATGTACTGTCCTCCAAATAAATTACTAAATCATCTGCATAAGCTTGAATATTTAACTGGAAGTGACTACTTTCATTATAGAGAATACCCTTCCATTTTTGAGAGGCCAACACTGTTTGCAAAAGGGATCTATATAAAGGTATATAAAAGGGCTAAGAGGGCACCCTGTCGAACTCCCATGGATAAATGAAACCCTTCAGCCTTGCAGCCTTTACAAAGGAAATACCAGCCCTTTATTATATAATTTCAATTAAATTCACCAGTTTATAATGCACCCCATAATGCCTCAGAGTCATGAAAAGAAATGGTAAATGTACTCTGTCAAATGCTTTATCTAAATCTGCAGCTACCAGACAACCTGTTAACCCCATCTCTGAGAGATAATCTATTACATCTCTTATTAACATAAGAGCAGACTGTATCCTTCTATTAGACAAACCACAATATTGATAGGGCGAAATTACTTCTTCTGCATATTTTTTAAGCCTATCATTCAAAATTTTAGCAAAAATTTTGTAATCAGTATTTAACAATGTGATTGGTCTCCAATTAGCCATGTTTTGCTTGTCACCTGATTTAAATATGTAAGTTAACAATCCTTCTGTGAATGAGGGGTAGATAATATTTTTTTCGAGAAAATATTGAAACAGAAGACCTAGACATTGACTAAATTCTTCTGGAAAGGTTTTATACAAATTATTTGTAAGGCCATCCAAGCCTGGGGAAATATTTAATTTCAATGTCCTAATGGACTCCAGAATTTCTGCATGAGAAATGTTTTCCCATTCTTCTGTCCTTTTAGCCCTTTTTGATGAGACAGATATCTGTTTCAAATAGTCCGCTATATCTTTTTTAGAAATATTTCTCTTGGAATTTAATGTGCTAAAATACTTCCTAATAACCTCCCTTAGTTCCACCACTGTGGTCGCAACACTCCCATCAGTCTTTTTTAACTCCTCCAATCCCATTGAGTCTCTAAGTTCTTTGCACATCTCAAAGGGATCCCCTATAGGTGATTTTTTCACTCCATTAATCAATATGGCCTGCATGGTTGTACTTCTATCATATTGATATTCCCTCATTTTTTCTTTTAATAAGGAGATTTGATCTGAAAAATCCCACCTTGATGTATATGCTATGGTCAAAAGTCTTTGTAATTACTGTCTCAAACTTAAGTAATGCAGAAATTTATCATTTTTAATTTTCTTTCCATTATTTTTGAACAGGTTTCTTAAATCAGATTTTGTGTCTAACCACCATTTACTTAAATCTGGATACAAAAAAGCTACCGATAATCTAGCCTTCAACAAATTTCTTGTTCCTATCTGAATGTAATTCAGTTCAAGTAAGGAATTATTCAGTTTCCATCTTAGTTGCCTCGATTCTTGCTTGTCAGGAAGAAAGAAAGTACTTAACAAAAATAAATGGTCTGAAAATTCACAGGGGAATATTTTGAATGATTCTATTAGTATATTTGGAGAGACAAACACGTGGTCAACCAGAGAAAAGGATTTCCCTTTTTTAAATGAAAAGCTGTTTTCACAATTTAAAGAATTGTTACAATTTACCATACCTGCCTCTCTAAAAATTTTGTAGCCGTTAGAGATCACAATATATTTTCTTACTATTGTGCTTCTTTTGAGACAGAGCGGACTATACAATTAAAATCTCCTCCCATAACACTCTGACTGTCGTAAATAAAAAGGCTGCACCATCTTTAGGCAGTTCACTCTACCTGATTTAGTTTGCGGATTATAAATATTAATGAAGCGAAACCATAAGCCTAGCCACTTCCCATCCAAAATTAATACTCTCCCAGGTATCAGGTCTATTAGGTTATGTAACTGAAATGCAAAGGAGTTAAATATAATCCCCACACCATCTGCAGCATCCTCTCCAAAAGACCAAAAGGATGGGCCCCATAGCCACTCTTTTTTAAATGCTGCCATCTGTTCAATTGAGAACATCCAAGTCTCCTGTAAAAAACAAACTGAAAAGGGGAACTCATGAATATAGTTGAACAAGGCCTGTCTCTTTACTTTATTCAATAGGCTATGTGCATTCAAAGAACCCCAGAAGAACTTCATTACCCTTTTAAATATTCAACACCCTTTATTTTTTTCTCTTTTTCTTTTTTTTATCCTTGTAGTTGTCTATTACCTGTGACTTAGTTGAAATGGAAGATTTTTGGGAATCTGAATCATCCCCCTCCATGTTTCCCCATGAGGTGAAAAGAGCCGCATAAGTGTTACTAGTCTCCAAGGGAATGTCTGGGGGGGGGAGGAGGTTTAGGATGTAGATTTCTGGCTGATCTTCTCTGTGGTATGGCTACTAAGATACATTTGACTTTTAGCATTGTCTGCTTTCCTATATTCTCATCTGAAAAACAAACTGAGGAAAACTTAAAATATTAGGAGGCCCATTTCATCCTTCCTAGCTATCCTCTTATTTGAATCTTCATCATGCATTCTTATCCTATTTTCAGGTGGAACTTTTTCCCAGTTGTAGCAGTATTTGTGACAGGATTTTTCTCCCATCTACTGTTTTTCAACCTCAGAGTGTTTTGCTTGAATACTGAGAATGGGAGGATCCCTCCTGTGAGGGAAAGATTGTACAGTAGCCTCCTGTGCTTTCTGAATATAAACCTCAGAACCAGAGCTATTTATTAGATTATGTGCAGCCCAAGGACAAAATTTAAATCGTGGCCTTTGCATCACATAAATCACAGCATGATTGATTACCACAAAACATTGTTACATGCCCTACCTCCCACAATTATCACATCTGGGTTGGTCACATACGCTAGAAAGATGTGTTTGGCTCCACACTTATGCAAGCACGGGCTGCCCACTATAAAACAAACTCCTCTGTCTTTCCCTAACAAAAGGAGTTAGGTATGTGCTCTATCCCTGCTTCATTTTGTCTTAACTTAACTTTATATTTCCATCCACCTGTCCAAAACTGTTCTGAGTCTAAAATAGGCTCAGGTTCACTCAAACCTCACACCTTTCTTTAGCCAGAATGTAATATCTTCTACCCAAACCCTTCATTCCTAAATGACAGTCACTTAATTTAATCAAAGGTTTAGATAATGGTATAACTATGAAGGGGCCTATATTGGAGAAAATTTAACTTGCCCATATCTTGTCCAAAAAAGGTCTAGTGCATGCTGAGACCTAAAACTAACATCATAATTGTCTTCTCCCGAGATGTTTATAAAGGCATAAACATCCTTAGGAGAAAAATGTAAAGAATCTTTTAATAAAACTTTCCCCACATAATGTCTGTCAGGTCTTACTTCCAAACCACCTTTATACCTTAAACGTACTGCATTCCTTCTAGGCACTGCTTCTCTTTGTGCATTTGAAAAAAGTTCAGACATTAAAGGTTTTTTAGCTGAAGCTTGGGGGGGGGGTACTTGCATTTCAACAGAGGGCTTCACTAAGGCCTCCTGTAACTGAGAATCCTTAGTTGATTTAGTCAAATCACTCAGGTTGCCATCAGGACCTAAAATTATACACTCAGATTTATTCTCTCCCTCAAAGAATGCCTTATCCTGCTGTTGCACCTTAGGGGCCCATTCAGGTGAATGCTGTGACAAAGTTAACTGAGGGCTCCATGTAGGATCAGGCTTCCACCCTCCTGTGTCAGTCATGATCCAACCGGCCCCACTTAACACTTTATCTGGTGACCATAAAACTTGCCCCTCTTCACTTACAGTGGATTCTGATTTTTTACCCAAACCTGTTGAATTCACCATGGGAATTTCACTTTTTTTATTTTTCCCCACAGGAAAGAAAAATTCTGTAACCCCTGTTTGAGCTCCTTCAGCTGATTGATAAACTACTTTTTGAGCATCTAATGATTCACCCTGCTTTAGATTTTTAAACACAAAACCTGTTGTTTTATCTAAAGGAACTGCAAAGTCATTATATCCAATAGAAGAAGTGTTACAGCTCTTTTCTTCATTTGGTTTTCTGTTGTCTTGACTTGCCTGAAGAAGCACAGGCTGGGGGGACACACTGCATTTATTACTGGAACCACCGTCTTGTTCAGCATCAAGTTTGTTTAAATCCTTCCCGACTCCGTTGTAGCTTAGCGCTTCCAAGCTCCGCTCATTTCGATCGCTACCTTCTTGCAGTTCTAACCGCAAACTTGACTCGGAGCCGTTTCCTGAATGAAAAAGCATGCTGTCCCTCTGTCTGAAGCGGAGCTGTGTTACAGCAGGCAGTTCAACATTTTTAACATTAATTTCAGCCACGGCAGTGTTTTTAAAAGGCAAATTCTCCATTCTATCTGTATGCACAGTACCTGCTTGAATTCTGGCGCCATTGCCCCGTAACTTCTTCTCATTGGTCAGTTGCCCACACACAGACATTACCGACCAATGTTCTTCTTCTTCTTGTTCCATTACCTCTTCTGCCAGCGTTGTTTCCTCCATTGTTCTCACATAAACGCACTTCGTATTTCCAGGGTTCAAACCTCGCTGCTGTAAAGAAGGGATTTCTCCTTCAGCATTCAACTGCTTGTACACATCCAGTTTGTCCTCCTTAATTTCAGAAGATGTCATGTCTGACAATATATCTTCATGTACATTGTTACTTTCCTCAGAAAGCTCCCATTTTATATCTTCTTTTTGGAGCTCAATATCTGGAACAAATTCAGCCTTAACCCCGGCTGCAGCCTCTAGCACAACAGAAGCAGGAGACGAGGCTATCTCTCCTATTCTGTAGATGTCCTCCTCCATCCTGGAACCT
Source organism: Neoceratodus forsteri (assembly GCA_016271365.2). Classification (NCBI taxonomy): domain Eukaryota; kingdom Metazoa; phylum Chordata; order Ceratodontiformes; family Ceratodontidae; genus Neoceratodus; species Neoceratodus forsteri. The sequence goes on from CM028129.1 coordinate 1,738,694,887, forward strand.
CTTCGAGTGGCCATTTTGCAAATGACCAGTCCCCCTACTGGCAGCAGAACAGCAGCCGAGTAGGGGAATTTCCCCGGTGTCCTGGCCAAATTTCCCTCATTCACTAAAAATACCATCAACAGCTTAATCTGGTTCAAGGTCAGTTGGCTTTCATCTGTATCCCCTCCCCCGGGTCGTGCCTGAAAATAGGCAGGATTTGTTTAGTGCACTTACCTGGTCAACAAAAAATAAATAATAATAATGATATCCATTCCAGATAAGTTGCTGGGTTTATAACCTGGTCAGAGTAATTAGAAGGAAGAAAATGCAAGCAATGGTTTGATTTTGTGTTTTGTTTTCATATAACTTGTTATAACAAGTTAAATTACTAGTGCCCCTGTAAATGAGCTCACCTTGTGGATGCCCCACTGATCCACCCCTTCCTGCTTTGCCACAGGAAATGTCACAATTGTGGTACCCTATAAAAGGAGTGTAGTGTGGGGTGGTTGGGGATGGGGTGGGTGGCTGGGCCCTTCCCCTGCTGAAAAAGAAGAACCATGGATGAAAGAACAAGGAGGTAAGAGCAGAAACAATCAGTCAACAACAAATGCAGTTACTCTGAAAGCTTATCCTAATGTTAGATAAAACTGTAAAACCTATAAAGCACCACGGGCTGGATATTCAAAAGGGTGGCGCCATGCACAATAGGGTTGCACCTGCGAAAGTCCAAAATTGCGCCATTCTGCCATATTCAGTAGGAGGCAGTTGCGCCCCCCAAGTCAAGTTGAGCAACAGCGCAATGCTAATGAAGGCATGCTCAACTGGAGGGGGAGGAACCATGCATAAACTGCACAGCCTGATATTCAGCGGGCTGTGCAGAGTTGTGCAGGCGCAACCCCCAACCTGCGCCTGCACAACTCTGAGCCAAAAAAAAGGAGTAAATCGAGGGCCACCCACAGGTGAGCTGCCGCATTGCAGGGCACAACACAGCAGCTGCCATCTGTGGATGGCCCTCAACATACTCCCTGTGCCCCCCCTGCAGCCCAATCGTGGGCATATAACAACCCCCCTCCCCCCGACTGGCCTGATCGTGGGCATAAGTTTAAATAAACCCCACTCCCTACTAGCCCAATCGCGGGCATAAGTATAAATAAACCCCCACCAGCCCGATCGCGGGCAGCAAAGAGTCCAACCCCCCCGAGAACATGTCCCTGGTGGTCCAGTGGACCTCGAAGCCCGATCACGGGCTGAAAAGTGTTCAAACCCCCAAGGACCACCTACCCTGGTGATCTAGTGGCTCACCCCACCCACCCACAAAGCCCCACCACCCCGCTCCCCCATCAGCGGTGGTGGCAGCATCCCACCTGCCTGCCGCCCCACCGCCCACTGACTGACTGCCCAGGGCTGCACGCCCATTGGTGCAGAGCAAGAGCCAATGGGTGTGCAGCCCATACCGCACAAGGCAGTCCAGATATATGTCTAGATCACCAGGGTAGGTGGTCCTTGGGGGTTGAACACTTTGCAGCCCACGATCAGGCTTCAAGTGCACTGGACCACCAGGGATATGTTCTTGGGGGTTGGACTCTTTGCTGCCCGCGATCGGGCTGGTGAGGGTGGGTTTTATTTTACACTTTTGCCCGCGATCAGGCTGGTGGGAGTGGGGTTTATTTATAGTCATGCCCGTGATCGGCTACTGAGAGTGGGGGTTTATTTATACTCATGCCCGTGATCAGGCTAGTGGGGGTGGGGGTTTATTTGTATTCATGCCCGCGATCGGACTAGTGGGGGTGGGAGTTTATTTATACTTATGGCCACGTGATCGGGCTAGTGGGGTGGGGTTTATTTATACTCATGCCGCGATCGAGCCAGTCAGGGGAGGAGGGGATTTTTAAACTTATGCCCACGATCGGGCTGCAGGAGGCGTCGGTCCCCGACGGCTGCTGCCTGGCAGGGTGCCAGGCGCAAGTCCTCGGGGATCAGCGCACCTGGATGCTATTGGCATGTAAATGGGGCCATAAATAGATGCAAATGGCCCCCCCCACGCCTTGCATGAATTATGGCCCCATTTGGATGTCACCTTTTGAATATGGGAAATTTGCGCATGGCGCAATGGTACTTGCACCACCGCATCTTGAATGCTCCATTCTGACCACTTGCGGTGGCGCAAGTTCCACTGCGCCATGCACAGTGGCTGTGGCCGGAGGGTGATATTCAAAGGGGTTGCTCAATAGCACAACTCTGTTGAATATCGCCCCGGCCACAACCCTGCGCAACTATTTTGTGCAGCGCAAGGGCTTGCGCCACAGAATAGCGCAGTTTGAATATCCAGCCCCACCTGTAATAATTTCAGAGAAGATATACCCTGTAAGAAACACTTTGCTACAGAGAAAAATAAAGCAGTAACAGAAGATATACCTTGTAAAAGACAATTTGAATCAGAAGATTACAGCAGTAATCTGTTAGCACACACCTGTAGGCACACCTTGTAATAATGCAGAAGAAGGTATACCAGCAACAACAATTTGAATCAGAAGAAAATAAAGCAATGAAATGTTAGCAACAAACAGTAGCAATCCCTGTGAGTACAAAATAAAAATAACACACAGTAAATCTGCTTAGCCAAAAGAAGTCTTAATCATTTTCCTTTGCTCTGGTAAGGTTCTCTGCTCTGTCCTTTCAAGCAATCTTAGAAGGAAAGAGCTGCGGTGAAGCTAGGTGCCTTGGCCAGCAAACCAATGCAGCTCGCACTGCGCTACGGGCCCTGCAGGGGACCGTTACCACCGTCCACATTACCACCCAGTAGCGTTACGAGTGGGACCAGTTTCATAACCATTGTTGAAACCACCTCACATGTGGTTTCAACAACGGTTACGAAAACGCCTTCTGTAACATTACAGGTGTAAACGCAAACCGTTGCGGTAACCGTTTGGGCACTCTGTAACATTACAGAGACGTAGTGTGGACAGGGCCTTAATCTGGCCATGATAAAGAGAACAAAGCAAAGGGTGAAGACAAAAAGAAAAGTAGGTAAATAAACTTAATTTGGAGTAACAGTTAGGGAATAACCAGCTAAACAGAAACAAATAAAACCTGTGTACTACAACAGGAGGATAGTCCAGTGATTTTCTAAACTGGTTTGCAGGAATAGCAAACTAATCTGAGATTAATTCAAGGTTAACTAAGACTCTGTGGGGAGAGTCCAGTGTGGGGCGCAGTGGAAAGTAGCCCAGAAGCCGTGCAAGAAATGGTAGCTGCTTTTCACTGCAGGTCCAAGTGTGACACGGAGATAGTGACATAGTATAAGTACTGTGGTGAAGGGACTTAGGGTTCATCTTTTCTGCCCCTCCAAACCTCATAGCAGTGACTATACCAAATCTGACTATGGATACACATCCAGTCATCAGTTGGAATGCTACCCCTATTCATACCGTATAACCCTCGATGCCATTCTCCCTTAAGAATCTATCTAGTCCTGTTTTGAAAGCCTGAACAGTGCTAGTTTCCACAACTTCACCAACAACCCTTTGCATGAAGTAATATTTTCTAATGGTTCCCCATATCCTGCACTTACTGCATCTGAGTACACATCCTCTATTTCTGTTAGCCCTCACAACCTCACCCGTCTGTGTATACTGTACCCTGTCCACCTCCTTTAGCATTAAGAACTAGGGCTGTGCAAGAGAATGATTTTTGATATTTGTATTTGCATTTGTGTCAGTAATATCTGCATTTGCCAAGTTCTTGTATTATTAATGTAACCCCCCAACCCCGTAGGAAGAGAATCTATATTGGGTCTCCAAGAAACACTGTTCATTTTTTGAGTAGATCTCTGGGCCAAAAGAACCCACTAAGGGGTTAATTCCTTGGAGCCTCAGGGAGCAGAGCAGCTAGGCTGTGCTGGCTTCCTGGGGGGAGGAGAGGCAGCTGCTTGTGGCTGAAGAGGTTGCAGGAAGTTGCAATCAGTTTTGGCAGCCTGAGGAGGTGATTAACAGGCATGCACTGCCTGGCTCTTGCAAGCTGAACTATTCTTTTCTCTGGAGGATGGCTCAGAGCATTGACCAGTGAAATGACGGAGGCTGTAGGTACACTGCCCCTATGGGGATGAAGCGCAGTTAGGAAGACGTGGGAGTTCAAGAGTATGTCACTGGCAGGAATGGTGCTTTAATCCAGCAACCTAACAGAACTGTGCAAAAGACTGTAAGGACCACACTGTGCTAAAACCTCTGAGCTTCAGGAGGGGAAAACCTTAATGGCTCTGCAGACTTGGTAAATTGGTTCTGGGGCCCTAACCCATGGGGGTCAGTTCTTGGGTGAGGTTGTGGGGGTTGGATCTGTGTGGCACTGTGGACCCCTCGGAGATGCCAGTCCCTCCTTTGCCCACTAAATTTATGTAATTGGGCATGTGACACATTAGTCATGAGGGTCAGTTTCTTTGCCAGTTAGTGGCCGGTACCATCTTGTGGCACCACAGAGCCCCTGGGGATGGCTGCCTGCCCTGGCCATGTAAAAGTAAAATGTTCACTGGATCTGACAGGAGCTGAACCTTAGTGTATGAAGTCTATGCTGATGGGCTGTAATGGTAAAGACTGGTCCTGCTTGGAAGCTTCAGTTTGGAGCAGTAAAAAGATAACTGATGTCTAGCCGCCAGTGAAGTGCTTCTTCACGAAGCCAAATAGGGAGCTGCCAAATGTGCCTGTACAAGCCCAAATAGCCAACAGCCAGTGAAGGGGCTGCCAAATGCACCTGGAAAATTCCTAAGGGGATAGTGTTCAGTGAAGTGGGCTGCCAAATGCCCTTTATGAATCTACGGTACAATGGGTACTGGAATATAATACCCCCACCAGTAGAGCCTACTGAGAGAGAGAGAGAGTCTTGAGAGACTGAGAATGTTGCTTCAGGGGCTGCAGTTAGGAACAATTTGTTGCTGCAGTCTGAAATTGTATTACCTGTGGCCAGGGAATTGGGACCTGTTGATCCTGCCTCTGGAGTTTAACTACAGAGATAGTGAATAAAGCACCTACTACAAAAAAGCCAAAATGCGTGTGACCAAAAGTGTTTACATTTGAGCTGTGAAAGATTTAACTCACTGCCCACTGTCCTTTTAACTCTGGGAAGTATGTGATTGCGTGCTATGTGCTTATGAATTATGTGGCCCTGGTAAAAGGGTCACTTATACAATGTAATTGCCATTGAATGTCTTAGTCTATTTATTCTGTATGTATATGCATATTTTACCTACTTTTGTTTACTGTAGACTATCTATGTTCATCTTGCTCTCCTGTAACCATGTACATTGCCCCTCTTGTTGTTGTGTACCTTGTTTGTACCTGTATTTTCTCTGTACTCTCCAGGGTCGTACCTGAAAATAGGCATACAGCTTGTCTAGTGTTCCTACCTGGTCAACAAAAGCTAAATAAATAAATAGCAAATTGCTGCCTGAACTACGTGTAAATAATGAGCAGTTGCTTTGGGACGTTTGAACTGTGTCTGCCAGGTTCCTTCGGTCCAGAGACTTACATGTCCCCACTGAGGCTATTGCTCAATGACTACCTTAAACTGTCCATGAGCAAATCAAGTTAATTAAATGTTCTATTATTGCTGTTAATCCTGGGCTGCACTGTTTAATGCCTCAAGTGTTCAAGTGTTCTCTGCTAACCAATTTTGCCCCCTAGCCCAGCACCCTGAAGGGATAGATCACTGCCCCAGATCCATGGAACAAAATGTAAATCATCAAACTGATGTTTCTGTGTGGTTCCCCCTTCCCACAGGTGTTCCATCAGCATACCCCTAGACATTGGGGAGGGGCAGCTATATTAATAAAGCAGTTTCAAGCCAGTACGGACTCATGTAATTTTTAATAAGTGCAAAACAAATCCAGATTGCTAAACAGTAACACTATTTATAATTTAGCAATTGGTAAATAAGTACAAAACCATGAGATATCTCCATTTTACAAGCACGTTGAGTCGCTCTGTCCCAGGACAGTTTAGTATGTGAACGTGACCACATACGAGTCATAGCAAAAAAAGACACACCTTCTGGGCAAACCTAAACTTATTGCATGTTTTGCATAAAAATATACTACATACCTGGCCAAAGTACCCACATTTAGACATTAAGGGCAGATATTCAAAACTTTGCCCCTGAGCTAAGATAACACTGCCTGGCAAGCAAACATAGCCTGGAGCACAAAGTAAGCTATATTCAAGAGGAATAGTCTGGGGGCAAACAGCCTCTGAATATAGCATAGGAAAGAGGCCATGCAAACGGGGCTGGGAGTGCAGGGCAACCGTACCCCTGGAATATGACAGCACTGGATATAGCAACCAGGAAGTGCAAACCACAAGAACAACACAGTGCACAGCGACGTGAGGGTAGCTAGAGAGGAACTAAGTGGCCAATGTGTGTGCCAGCAAATGCGTGGACCCAGTACAGCCACAGGCAGCAGCAGATGTGAAAGAACAGTGATCAGAACTGTAAAACATTCTCCGAGCCGTTAGCGCGGCTTTAGAGCAGAGCTAAGTGATTTGCCCGGTGCAAACACGTTAGCCCGGCACTAAACTTTGCCATATTCAAAGGTGACATGCAAATGAGCCTACTTAGATAGTCTCTAGGCAGACAGCCACATTAGCATCTCATCATGCCCTGATTTGCATGCGGTTTGCCCAGCATTACTGCAGGGTCCCATAGCTCCACCTGTAGGTCAGTCTGGAAGTAGAGAGGCTGGCCAGGTCTGATTGTAGCTCCACCCATAGGTCAGTCAAGCAGTGCATGATAATAGCTGCAGGCTACATGTGAACAGTACAGCATACCACAGCAAATCGTACCCCAGGGACAACACAGCTTAGGCACAGGTGGTGGTGCTGCATGCCACTGTCACACTGTAGATCATGCTACAGTGCACAGCAGACAGTACAGTAGCAAGGGGCTGGTAGTGTGAGGGACACAGCAATGCCTATGGTATGTAGGCCAGTGCAGACCACTGCACTGTACACAGTGACAGACCCAGCTTGCAGGTATTTACTGACAGTGGACAGTACTATTACACTGTTGTGTGATCCACAGATGCTGCACCTGTGGCATTGGATGCACACAGTGTCATGTACATGGCCGGCTGTGTGTGCTGTGGCATCTGTACAGTTGTGTGGTGGGTGACTGGGGGGGGCTTGTAAGATCCAACAGGCACACAGTGGTGGCGTATTCCCACTACTGGCCCATGTGCACTGCGTGATGTGTTCCAGCCTTGTAGCCACACCTGGGCTGTGGTGAGGTCTGGCCACCCGTACACCCTTCCCGTCACTGGCCACCATGCCCACAGTGTTGCATGTGTGTGCTGGCATCTGTTAGGCACCACAGACGTATGGTCTGCAGGTGTGTGCTATATGGCCACACTACCATGATGTCCCCTGTGGGTCGGATCACCCCTTACTGCCTGTGCTTGGCTGGGACTGGTGGCAGCTGCTGGCATCATGGTGGTGCCATCAGTGAGCAGCATGTGTCCTCCATGTCTGGCATTTTCTAAGTGTCGTACTCCTATGTTAGGGTCATTCAAGCAGCACAAATCCCACACAAGTACCGTGCAATGCACCAATGATGTGAAAAGCTGTTTGCCCAGGGTTAAGACCAGCTTTTCCTGGGCGGTAAATTGTACCGTGCTAAGGGTTGCGCTATGTCACGCTAAACACCTTAGCGTGGTGCTAGCCGCTGAATATCTCATAGCATCTTTATTCATGTTCACTATGCCTCTTGCATATCATTATGCTTTGCCCGGCACTACTGCTGTTTGCCCGCGCTAGTTGGCCTTTTGAATATGGCAGACCCACGCTAATCCCAAGCTAATCTAGCGCAAACTGTTTGCAAACCGCGCAAAGGTTTGCATATCTGATCCTAAGTATCAGATATTCCAAAAAAAGGTGTTGGGGTCATTTGAGTTACAAACCACCGCCTTTCCTTCCAAACAGGTTAATCTGGATTTCCTTATTCCACACATTCCACATTTTCTGCCCTCGATTCCCATAAATGTTTAGTTTCAGTTTCAGAACCAGCACTCACCCAGTGCTTTTCTCCACCCCGTACCTGAACATAGTCGCTCTCACAATAATCCACAACCCCAGCCAAGTTCTGGTAGCTCTCAATGAGAGCCCTTTTGCCAGCTGGTATTTCTTCCTCTAGTGACATCTGCAGCTCTGCCAGCTTACATCCCCATGCATCTGTCACTCTCACTGATTGGTTTGTTCACTCTCTCACTCACTCACTCTCCCCTTCCCTTTGATTACACTGCACAACCACTTCTGAAGACTTCCGCCTAACCTCCTGAAAAAACAAAAAAGAATAACCCTCTACAAGGCAAGCACACAAATACAAGCCAAATACAAGCCAGAGGGGCTGTTTGTGGCTCAAAAGTAGCCATAAGCCGGGACTGGGAACTCAATAAATTGGTACAGAAGGCAGGTTAGAAGGGATTTTTTAAGCTAGCCCGTTAGTACAGCAGCAGCATTACCACTCGCTACACTAGCAACCTGGTTCAGATTGGGGCCTGGCTGGGAGAGGGAGGATAGAGGGTCCCAAGAGCTGCTCTCCTCCCTCTGGGGGGATTCTGTACCCTATTACTTGACTACCACTTGGTGGCAGTCAGGTGGCAGTACAGCAGGAGTACACAAAATGAGGAGAGGAGCCACCACCAGATGTCAAGTATGCATGTGCCCTTGGGGAGAAAACCAAGAGCTAGAAAAAAGGCCTTGGTACACCATTGTGCTGCCCTCCCCAGGCCCAGACATGAGCAATATGGTAGGCCACCCACTACTGTCATGGTCCTGGGTGAGTGGTGCATAACCAGTAAGCCCATGAATGGGTCTGTGATGGGTCTGGGGGGGTGCCATCAGGTGAGCCGGGGGATGAGAAAAAGTTTGATTATAAGTTGCCATTAGCAGAGAGACAGGGCATGATGTAGTACTAAGTGTTAAACTCAGCACTGAGTCTTTGATCCTTTTTCCACAAAGTTTTGTTAGACCTCAACTCTAGAAACCAGAAGGCTGATACACAGCAGCTATTTAGTGGCAGAGGGGGCCACAATGACCACTTCCCACCAGTCTTCTGTTTGCATCCCTTATGCTATATTCAGAGGAGTTGCAAGTCTGTCCCAGATTGTACTGGCCCAGGAAAAGGGGCAGAGAGCTGACATTCTAATGAAACACTGTACGGTGCACACTTGCACAGATGCTTCTCAGTTCCTGAACAGCTGACCGTGCACCAAAGCACCTTTGACCCCTGCGGAATGGGTAGACTTGATTAAGGACCAAGATTGGTGAGGGGTTGATAGTGTCAATGATGTCAAGTTTCATTGGACACCAGGGATACAGAGAAAGATATGTATGGGGTAATCGGGGGGGGGGCACTAAACCACCAGAGATGGCTGGTGAGGGGCATGATAATTCAAGACACACACAGCCTATGAGCAGGCAATAAGGTAGGTTGTTGGGGGGGGAACAACTGCCCATAGCACTGCACCATGTAACTGGCACAGAGCCATGCTATGACCACACATCCATGCTGATCACACTTTCTACATTGGTGCTCGGTGTCATGTTTTTTCCTGTCTTGTCATGTCAGCCAGCATCTTTGGACACACGCTGGCAAGAATGCATACAGCCATCACTGCTGATTCTTTAATTGCTATATGTTTCCCATCATTATTCTAGTCATCACTCAGAACATTGTGACAATAGTGTGACAACATAACTAGACAAGAGGGAACACAACACAGACCAGCACTGTATACTTGTGGTCAACAACCCTGTTTGCGAACACAGACTTCTATCACCCATCATTTGCACTATGACTTAGTCACTGGCGAAGACTCTTCCTCTTGGTGTCCATGTCTGACCTTTGTGTATGGCAAGTTTCAAAAGCAGCAGAATAGGAAGCCTCTTTCTGTCCATAAATTCCACCACCTCTGACTGAGGTTTTGCATCGGTCCCCAGATGTTTTTGTGTATTCCAGCATAGGTTTGTAAGGGTGAAGCATTTTCCAAACACTTATTCTTATTAAAAATCACCCACATTATGCCAGGCCGGTGGTGCTGAGGGTTGAGGTGCTGGACGCCACACTTCATGCCTTGCTGGCAACCCAGGTTCAGACATGAGCCAGGGGTTGGCAGGGGAGGGATAGGATTGAGCATCTGGAGGACTGCTCTCCTATCCCGGGGTGGAATCCAGGGAACCCCCCTACTCTGTAGTGGCCCCTGGTGATGACCGGGGGCCCTATTAGAGGGGTAGCAGCAAAGGGGACAGAGTGTGGTGGACGTCGGCATACATGCCTTGACATCATTGCACGTCTGCACTCTGTAAGGGGGCACACACAAGAAAAAATGGTGCACAGTCACTGTGGCTTGATGACCAGCTTCGGGACACCCGGCCTCGAGAGCACCACTGAAATTACTGGATCCGGTCTTGGTGGTGAGTGAGGGGGACTCTCTGCCACCCCACCATGGGGGCCAATCTGTGGGGGTATAAGGCAGTGCAGACTTCAATGGGGGCCGAGGCAGGGCCGGATGGTGGCCGGATGGGAAGGATGCCAGGACGAGATGCAGACCATGGAGCCAACAGGTAAACATGAGTAAAAAAAATCACCCACATTACATGTTTTTTTTCTGTACAAAATCCAGTATCTAGTGTTAGAATATTAATACCAAAGGGGTGTTCAGATGATCCTTTACAGTATGGTTAAAAGCTGGAAGTTAGGCTGAGCACTAAAAACAAGAAACAGTCAAATAACCACAAAACGAAATGTGTCTCCTGTGCCATCTTGAATAACAGGATATAATCCTGCAGCTAGCCTTTAGGACCCTGATAGCTTGGTCAATAGGGTATTGAAATTTTAATCTGAGGGTCCAGGGTTCAAGTCCCTGTCAGGGAAGCAGTTGGCTTTGGAACTGCTGAAAAGTAATCCTTCAACTTTCTTTCAAGTGCAGTCGGCGCCACTTATAGAGCCCATGCTTAATACGGGCAATCGGTTTTACCGGGCAGATTATTTTTGTCACTTGCCAAATCCATAGGCTTTAGTGTTAAAAACAATGGTTATAACAATCTATGCCCACCATCTATTGTGGGCAGATTTTGGGCAGATTAGCTGCAACTGTAGTTAATATTTCACTTAGTCTGTTCACATTTTGGCATTAAACAGCTTATTTGCCCAAAATAAAAGGTGGGCATAGCACTAATTAGCTGCTGATTGGTTGCAGTAAGTGGAGGCTTTAATGCAAGCAGATGGAGCACAAGGAAGCGCGATCGCTCTGATTGCTCTGGAACAATTGAAAAGGTAGCTTAACGGGAGCTAAGAGAGCTAAGCTAACCACAGGAACAGCAGGCAAGTACAGTATGCCCCAATATAGTTTACAGACTTCAGTGGACATGTCGATGAAAAGTTAGTTGGAGGGAGTTAAGTTAACTGAGGCTTTAATGCATTTTTGCACTGCAATCAGAGGAAGTACAAGGAAGTGCGATCACTCCAGAACCATAACCATAAGGTAGTTTAATGGGAGCTAAGCTAAAGCTTTAATGCAGTTTTTAAGTTGCACTTGCATGAACTTGCATGATCACACCAGAGTTTTTTTTTTACAACTGAAATTTCAAGACACAATGCTTTTTGGTTATAGCTCCCATTCCCTATAACAGGCAAAATCTGGTTACATAGATGCGCCCGTTATAAGTGACTTAGACTGCACCTCAAGGGACTCATCAAAGTCCACGAAGGTAGCATCTTTCAGAAGAAGAGAGATGTGCAAGAACAAGGGAGCACAATTTGAAGATAGAAGGGGGACAGCTCATGGGAAACATGAGGAAGTATTTTTTCATGAAGAGGGTGGTGAACACATGGAACGGCCTTCCTGAGGGGGTCGTGGGGTCAAAAACAGTGGGGGAATTCAAGAATGCATGGGACAGACGTAAGGCAATCCTACGGGGGGGTAGGAGGAAGTAAGCTGTTGGTTAACTAGGATCTGCAGCTTATCCATTGGGTAGGGAAATGGGCAGACTAGGTGGGCCAAGCGATCCTTATCTGCCATCAAAGTCTATGTTTCTATGTTTCTATGTTACTATGTTTCTATGTTACTATGTTACTATGTTATTACATTACTATGTTTCTATGTTTCTATGTTACTATGTTATTACGTTACTATGTTTCTATGTTACTATGTTTCTATGTTACTTTGTTATTACATTACTATGTTTCTATGTTACTATGTTATTATGTTACTATGGTTCTATGTTTTTATGTTACTATGTTTCTATGTTACTATGTTATTATGTTACTATGGTTCTATGTTTTTATGTTACTATGTTTCTGTGTTACTATATTATTCTATGTAGCCTGGATAAAGCTCATCAGGAAGATATTGCTGCTATAAATAAAGGTATGGTTTATTGTTCCAGTTCAAATGTGTTGCCTGCCTAAATAAATGTAATGTATACATTTAGGGATGGACTGATACCAGATTCTGGTTGGATATCGGATCTGGATATTTTTTTATCAATATCTGACCAGAATCAGATATTTATTGGTTTGGATACTTTAGTGCACACGCAAGAAAGCCACACCTTGCATGCGGTAAATGTTTCTTTTTATTTTCAATAAAAAACAAGTATTTTTAAAATCACTAACCAGAACAATATCAAAAGTATCGAAAGATCGTTATCAAAAGTTTATCTGAAATTGTATAAGTTTTGCTTTATGAACACAAAAATGTTGGCAATGTCCGGTAACAGATGGGACATTCTGTCAGTTATAATATCCCCTGCCACACTGTAGACCCGTCCACTGGGCACACTGGTTGGAGGTGGAACCAAATAGCATTTTGCTATCCTCATCAGAGTCGGGAACTGGCCAGCGTGGGATTTCCAAAATAGCAGTGCATCTGATGTGCTTTTTTTAGGCACTATGCTATTCCCCAGGTGTAAAGTACTTGCAAAAACTCTTTGGAGAGATTTTCTCCTGTGTGCTTATCAGAGAGGTGTTTAAGATAAAGTAGGGCAGAACACCTATTAAAGCTGTCATCAATCCAGTGTGCTGTGATAGGGAGGTAGAATATAACAGAACACTCTGTGGACCAGGTGTCAGTTGTGAAGGCAAACGAGGTAACATTGGTTAATTTGACCTGCATCTTAGATCTTAATTTACTATACATTTCCGGGAATTTTACTTTGGAGAAGTGACCACGTGAAGATAAACAATATCTGTGCTCAAACACAGATAGTAATCTTTTGAAACCAACATTTTCAACTATTGGAAATGGCTGCTCACCTAGAGCAATCATCTCAGCCACTGCACTAGTAATTTCAACAGCTCTCGGGTGGTCACTTGGGTAAGGATTTGAGCATGCAATGCAGTTTTCAATTGTTTCAAACTTCCTCTTTAGTTTCTTTGTTGGTGGTTCACATAAGGATTCTGCTTGCTGCTCTGATTCTACTTTGGCCTTTTCAGTTTGCAGTTCAGAATATTCTGTTTTATGCTTGTTTCGTAAATGATTGAGCAAGCCAGATGTGCCAAAACCTTTTTTACAGAAAAACCTCTACTTATATAAGTGGCAGTAAGGCAGAGGCAACATTTAGCCTTGGACTCAGTCTCTTTGCCAACAGTAAAAAATGTCCATACCAGACTTTTTTTTGCCATTCTAATTCAAATGCTCCCGCTCAGCTGTGAATGTTTTGATCTCTCTCAGACAGTCTGAGAACAGCACATAGCTCAGGTTGCTCTCCCCGCCCCAGCGCAAATCTCCTGGCAGTCATGCACCACTTATCAAGACAATTAACAAGTGCTCAAGTAATTAAAGTAAATAAAGGAATCTGACCTCTTAAAGGGCAACTATCTGATCAGAACGGAATTTTTAAAAATCCTGGATATCAGACTGGATTATTTTGGTTAACTAGAATCTGCAGCTTATCCAATAGGTAGGGAAATGGGCAGACTGGGTGGGCCAGGTGGTCCTTATCTGCCGTCAAAGTCTATGTTTCTATTTTATTGGGTCAGATATCTGCCTACCCCTATATACATTACATACTGGTGTTGGCAATGCCAACCTTCATGCATCTTTAGTTGTGAATTTGCTGATTTTACTTAACATAGTGCATAAACTTGGTGAAAATATATGTTTTTGGGGGGGCACGTTACCCCACTTCCTGCATTTTTTGTTACTCCTGGGAAGCCTGCTAAGCCAATGAAGCAATGGAAATGCTTTCTGAGAATTATTGCTTGGACTGTGATGTAGCAGAAATCTCAGATGAGAAAAACAGTTATGTTGCATTCCAGTGGTACAGAAGGTCTGAGACTTTTCTATAGTTTACACTCAGAATCAGACACCTTGGAGGGCTGTTCATGCTGTTCAAGGGTCATGTTTACACATCAGCATTACTTGGTACCATTATAAAAAGGGTCTCAGAGACACTGAAGTCTTGTTGGCTAGCTGCATACTGAGATCCTTACATTAATCTCTGTTAAACTGTTGTGTAGAGCCTTATTACCATGGTGCATGAATTCATTTGAAAAAAGTAGTAGCATTCCATCTGCTGGCACTGCTAAATAACTGTAAAGAAGTGCTTTGACATTCTGCACCAGCATTCTGTGGCAGATGGACTACTTTATTAAAAGTGTCCCTCTCGTTGAGTAAAACATTCAGAAGTTACACTTGACAATTTTTTTACATTTTTTCTATAAATATAAAACATTCCAATGGGTTAGATTAACAATCAATTAGTTACCCACAAGGGGCAACATGACACTTGACTGTACCTCATGCCACATTGCATTCTTAGGGGATAATAAACAGATTGTTTATCAAACCCCTGGTCATCTCTTATAGCTTAATTAGCAGAGGCAATTGACTAAAAATCATTGAGTTTGGCAGATTACACAGATGCCTGATAAACCAACAGACATATGTACAGCTGCATTTATAATTTTTTAGTGCTGTGCATGTCAGTTTGGAAAGTGAACAGATGTGATGATTCATAGGTAGTATCTAAAAAAACTACAGAGCCAAGTATTTGTGAGGGACTATCACTGGAGCCAAATGTGATACTGCACAGAGTTCTAGGCATTGCTTGCTAAGCAAAATAAGTTTTAATAGAAGCTAAGCTTATTCCAAATCATATATTTTTAGGTGTAGGGCAGCATACCCTTAAAAAATAACCCTATCATCCTCACTGTTTACATTTCAAATTCAAATAAAGCTTGTGTTTCTGAAAAGAGTGAAAAAATAATTCTGATACCGCTCCAAAAAGATCCCCCCAAAATTCATGTGCAGCAGCAAAAAATGAAATTTGTCAATTATGCAAAAATATAGGCTATTATGCAAAAATATGTTCAAAATCTGTAAACAAATTGACTGATTGATTTTTATACTTATTTATTTTAAATTTTTGACCAGGAAAGGCACACTAAGCCATGATATCTTGCTTCCAAGTGGGATACATACATACATACGTACATTCAGACAGACATACCAACATACATACATACATACTTACATACATACATATAGACATGAGTACGTACATACATACAGACATACATACAGTACTTACATGCATACATACAGACATACATACATATATACATACTTACATGAATACACACAGACATACATACAAGCTGATGGCAAGTAAAGGGAGTCCCTTTAGTCTGCCCTTTATTTTAACTGCTGTATGCATGTCTAATGCCTATATTACTAGTACTTGAACTCTGCCCCACCTCTTCCCCTCATCTTTACTAGTCCCTTAAATCTGTACCATCCACTGTTGAATGCATTTATTGTCCCTGCATCTACCATCCCCTTCAGTAAGTTGTTCCACTACCTTCTCTGTGAAATAGTACTTCCTGAGATCGCTCTTAAATCTCCCTCCCTCAAATTTCCGATCATATCCTCCTCTAGTTATATTGTCCTTATTTCTGGTGAACAGGTCCTTATTAGCAACTTTATTAACACCTCTTTAGAAACGTATACATCTCTATCGTATACCTTATCTCCCTTTGAAACTCCAATGAATGCATACTGAGGTTTGCAAACCCTTCCTCATGCATCTTTTATTTTTTTTTTTTGCTCTTGTATTATCGTAGTGGCCCTCCTCTGTACCATTTCCAGTTGACCTATGTCTTTTTTCATATGTGGAGTACAGAGCTGGGCATAGTACATTATCATTTCTTGCCAGTGTTACACTTACCTTACTTCTTCTGCTATCAAAGCTTCCACTTATGTACCAAAACTTTCTGTTTGCCTTGCTGTATGCCTTATTACATGGACCAGAGATTTTCAGATTGTCACTAATAACTAGGTCACTCTCTTCCCTTGTCTCTGCTACCTTCTGTCCTCCTAGTCAATAAATAAATCTTGTGTGTGTTTTTTCCCAGTATGCATCACTTTGCATTGAAACACAAGTGCCAAATTTTGGACTACCTCTCCAGCAAATCCAAACTTAAAACAGCTCTCTATCCCCTTCTCCATTATTAACCCCACCAACATTTTTGTGTCATCATACCCACTGTTGTGTTGTTTATGCGTGTATTGAATTGGTTGGGCCCTAAGACAGGCCCATGTGGTATCCCAGGCGTGACTCCCTTTGCCTCTGATTGTCCCCCATTAATCACAAGTCTTTGTTGCCTTTCTTTTAACCATTTACCTACCTGTCTAATCAACCCCCTCCTCCAGCTGCAAATGTCCCATCTTTCATATTAAAAAAACAAGGTGCTGTATCCATGCATGGTCTGAAATTAAAACAAAAATGTGACGTAGAAAAGCACACTGAAAATAGAAAAATTTAGAATCGATTTTTAACCATAGGTCTTCTTCATGAATTATCTAAAACAGAAAAAGGCAAAGCTAGCAGGGAGGTAAGGGGAAATAAGGGATGAATATATGGATGTGAGGAAAGAAAGTAAGAGAATGACCCAGGAGAAGAGGTGATAATAGGCAAGGTAAGAACAGAAGCTGGAAACAAAAAGGTGATGATGGAGATGGGGATTCATGGGAGGGGGGAAATGAGCTTTGGAGTTCTTGAGTGAGAACTAACTGACAGGGCATAATAATAAGGCTGAAAGATGCCAAAGGTTGGGGCAGGAGATGGGAACCTTTGGAGAAACTAAAAATGGATATGCACACATAGCTGGAATGCCCACGTCAGTATGCCCCCCCCCACAAACACAAGCACAGGGGATATAAGTTTTGTACAGGCATGCCCACACATACAAATGTACCATGCACACATGAAAGCAAATATATAACAGGTGGTAAAAAGGACAAAATAGTCATACACCATAAGGTAGCTGAAAGATGTTCATAGAAAATAAGTGTGTCATTTAAACCAGGGGGCTTCTGGGAGCCTAAGTGGACAATAAGCTTGGTTTTTGTGTTGTTTTTTTTTCTTTAGTCAACAAATGCACACCGCAAACCCAGATGAAGGACACAAGCAGAAAGGTCATTAACATTATGGTCCCTGGCAGTAAAATGGAATACAATGGGTTTATCAGTGTCTCCATTTCTGACTGCCCTGTAATGTCTTCTGACTCAGCCAGCCAGGTGTCTGCAAGTTTCTTTCTTAATAGTCTCCTGTGCAGGACAGTAGCCATTGCCTTGCTGATGTCTAAGTACAGCACACCCACAGCCGGACCTTTGTCCAAAGTATCAGTGATATAGTCAAAGACGTCAATAAAATTAGTCTGGCATGATCTAACCAACATAAAATCATGTCTTTAATGTCTTGCAGCCCATTTGCCTCCAGATACTCCATTTGCTCTAATTACAGTTACCACAAGCTTCCCCACAATTGGTGAAAGGCTGACAAGCCTATAGTTACCCAAGTCCTCTTTATCCACTCCCTTGTCTAGCGGCTGTGTGTGGGTTATATGAACCTATTTTATTGATAAGGGACTGCTGACCATGACTCCAAGGAGATTTTCCTTTCTTTCTTCAAGACGTGTCATGGGATCTTTAACTTCCACCTCAACAGTGACCAGAGATGGGCAGAAGGGACATCAGTTAAACATTTCTTCTGAAGGACCACACTTCAACAGTGCAGCCCACCCTTTTATAAATGCACTACAGTGTCAGTTATGGGTATCATCCCAAGTATCTAATGTGGGGACAGAACTTACAACCTTCTAATCTTCTGGCCCCAGAGCTAAGTGTACAACCTACAGAGCCATTGACACTGATATAATCATATGAAGTGGCTTTGCACCTGTGATTGATGTTATATAGAGGCTTAATTTATATTACATACTGTATGTTCCCTCTTTATACTTCTTGCCAAAGCCCCCAGTGACCTGTTTGGATATTTTCTGCTGCCAGTACCCATATTTATTTATGCATGTACACTATGTATGTATTATTTAAAAGAGGCCTACAGCCTTGCATATTGTAAATAGCGTAAATAGTATTTGTTTTTTGTCACCTGTCAAAGCCATTTCTATATCTGTTGGGGATATAAACTTTTGTTTACTAGGGTGTTATAGGCAGACGGAGACCAAGAGGCCCCTCTAGATTGCCTACCCATTATTCAGTGGTGGTACTTATGTAGTAACAACCAAGAAGTCGGTCATTTCTGTGGAATTGATGATTAGTTTGTTGATGAGTGGCCTGAGGCGCAGTCAAGGGACACCTCCCTCCAAGTGGTCATAAATCCAAAGAAATGACTAGCTTCAAAGTTGTTATTGCAATCATAAGTCTAATTGCAATAACAACTATTTTTTTTTGTAGGTTTTTGTGCTTACTTTTGCCATTTTTAGCAGTGTGGTCCCAGCACTGTGGCACATGTTCATCTCTCATTTAACCCTTGCTGTGCCACGGACTGATATTTCAGTCCAGAATTCCTGTAAGTTCCAAATCTGTCAACAGGCTAAGGGTTAAAACATTGTGGACAAGGGGCACACTTTGAAGATAGAGGGGTGACAGCTTAGGGGCAACATGAGGAAATATTTTTTCATAGAGAGTGTGGTGGATGCATGGAACAACCTTCCTGAGGAGGTTGTGGGGTCAAAAACAGAGGTGGAATTCAAGAATGCATAGGACAGGCATAAGGCAATTCTGGTGGAGGGTAGGAAGAAGTAGTTGGTTAACTAGGATCTGCAGCTTATTAACTAGGTAGGCAAATGGACAGACTAGGTGGGCCAAGCGGTCCTTGTCTACCATCAAAGTCTATGTTTCCATCTACCACACATCATCAGTCGGTAACTGGATCGGTCATTTCTAAGGCATTAATGACTGATCCAGTAACCAATCAGGAGCTCTATTAGGCTCATTAATATTTAATTAGACTGATAATGTAGTTTATGGCAGAGAGAATTAGTTTGTCTAATCTGTCCTTGAACATTTGCTTGTTGGATGTGTATTTTGATAAGCTGTTCCAGATGCCCACCAGCCTCTGATTAAAGAAGAATTTACATTTGTTAGTTTTAAAGTTTGACTGCTTGAGTTGTTCTGAGTGATCCCTTGTTGTTGGAACCTTTATCCTAAATTATACCATGGACATAAGTGAACAGCCAATGAAATCATCAGACTGGCAGTTTACCACCGGTGTAAATCCTCTGATAATCAACGGCTATTGATGAGTATCAGATCCAAATCCTAATCCTAATCATCTGCAGCCCAGGAATAAATACAATAAAAATAAAAAAACAAAGCAACCTCTGTAAAAGTTGTATTTTATCATAGTAAAAAAAATGAACCTTGGTATAATCGCAATAAGCCACTCGGAGGACGTGGGTTATCATGGGTTTTACCACAGGTGGTGAGGATTTACCCACTCAACTGCACCTCATGGGCAAACCACTCCAGCCATGGTAAATCCCCTGATAACCCACACCCCCTCATGGCTTATTGCTCAATCATAGGCTCATTAAGGATATTATGGGGTCATCTTGTAAGACATAAACATTTAGGAGCAAGTCTTCCTAGACTCTCTTAGTTTCCAAAGACATAACCTAAGTGTGTTAATCTTTCCCCATGGGTAAAATTTTTCAGTCCCATGCAATTTTTAATGCGTTTCGCTGAATTCATTCGATGGTTTAGAAATCTTTTTGAAGATATGGAGACCAGAACTGGGAAGCGTAGTCTGTGTGTGGTCTCGCAAAATTTTGATACAGTGGCATGACAATGTCTTTATGCTTTAAGTGTCATCTAATGCATCCTAAATACTCTCCTGAACTTATTGTAAAAGACTGTGCAATGTCTGCTGCTAGAGAGATCATTAGAGACAGTGATACCTGTCACAATTGGACCACTGATTCTGATCCCTGTATAAATTTTGTTGTAAATATAAGAAATTAATGTATGATGACTGTGGCAGAGGAAAAGGCTGCCTTACTGGAACTGACACATCAAGACCCCCCCAGGGATAGTTCAAAGGACAGGAGGTGATTTGAGTCTGCAACTATTTAAAAGGCAATTCCTTTGTTCAATTTTCTTTGAAGGCAGAAACCAAAGTATCCACTTTATAATGCCCTCAGGGAGCTCCTTTGACTTGCATAGTTGCCGGGAAGGACTTGTGGGGAGGGGTGTCGGAGAGAGGCCAGAATGGACATTGAAGAGGTTTGATGTCTGAGCCAGGGAGGACCCAGATGAATTTGGAAGGTCAAATACACATTCTCAGGAAAGCCTTGGGAGGACATCACAGAACCTGTTTGTGTGTGTGTGTGTGTGTGTGTGTGTGTGTGTTTGTGTGTGTGGCAGAACAAAAAACAGTTCTGACCAGTTACCCTGAGGAAAGGAAATTGAGTATGTCACTTATCATTTTTTTTAAATCTTGTTGGGACATTCTGTGTGGTAACATATAACTTTTAGTACACCAAGGTGGAGTTTAATGATCTCAGAGAGGAGGCTGGCTCAGAACTCTTTTATCCAACTAAGCAAGCCTTAGAGACACACAAGACAATATTTCTGACTGAGAGAAGGGAGAGACCATCAAAGCACTGAAGTAAGGACCTTAGGCAAGATTAGTCTGAAGTTATTAATTGTAGGAACTGCACATTTACTTATTTGTTTTAAGGCTGTATGTGTTGGGATATATATTTGTTCTGTAATTATTGTTCTGTTTTGATATTTTAAAGTAAAGTGAATTTACAATGGCACTGTCTGAAGTGCCTTGACATTTCTTTTTATTTTAAGTGGAGCTTTTAAAAAGGTTATAAGTAACACTGTGTATGGGCTTATTGTATACCAAACTGGGAAATGGATAGAGTTCTCTAAAGTTTTGCATAGAGTTCTAAGGGTTCAGTTGAAAGACCTGGTTGGGTGCCCATAGGCAAAGATCTCTGACCCCCCCGAAGACAGAATTATCTGAGCCTGATAATTGGGTATGCTAACAAGAGTTTATCAGTTTGAATCCCTCCAGAGCTTGAGACTAAGGTGATTTGAACACACAAAACAGACAAGAGGGTTACCTTGTCTGTTACACTGTACACAAATCATACGCTCAGAGGTTGGCACTTTGGGAGTAGAGGGTTGACCAGCTGAGCGAGTTTGTGACAGATTGGTGGCAGTGGTGGGATAAAAAGTTTGGTGGTATAAGCTTCATTGTTCAGTTTGTCAGCTTGAGACTGTTTAGCTCACTTGAAAAAAAGAAAGGCAGTGTTTTATTTCAAAAGGAAACAGAACTATATCTCTTGACTTACAGTTAAGTTCCCACCAATTTTATTATTTGTTTCTCTGAAGTGCCAGTCAGAATAGTATTAGTAGTGAGGGAAGAAGAAAATAACTTCCGACTACAGCAAGCACACTGTAGATTTCTTAAAGCTGTTGTACAGGGACAGGGGAGTCCCGTTTGGGGTGAAAGCCAGTAAGCAGAACCTCATAGAGGCCCTGACGGTAGCAGATACCCAGAGCAGCAAGTCACAGACCGTGACTGAAAGGGACAAAACCTCAAGTGTGGAAGGGCTAGCGGCCAGTGAGGGGTCCTGAGCTGATGAGGTGGACAACAGGGCCACTGTCAGTGAAGGGCCACAGCAGCAGGGACAAGTCACCAGTATCCTGAATCCAGAAGCTCTCAGGTTGCAACTTGAGTTGTGCAGGATGGAGCTGGAGTCCCAGGAGAGGAGAAAAAGGGAACAGAGAGAGGCAGACCATTTGGAGCATGAGTGCCAGTGAGAGGCAGAAGAGAAGAGAGAGTGAGAACACAGAGAGGCAGAGCGAGAACAGCGAGCTGCAGAGTAGAGGAGAGAGGAGCACCAGTGGCAACACGAACTGGAGAAGCTACGACTCCAACCAGCGGCACCAGGGCAGGTAAGTGGCTTGGGTTTAACTGGGACTGCAGGACTGGGTTACAAATTGAACTCCAAATTAATAGCTGAGTTTAAGGACAGGGAGAATATGGATGCCTTTTTAAATTCTTTTGAAAAAGTTTGTATTCAGGCTAAAATTCCTAAAGAGTCCTGGAGCTTCCAGCTATCCCCGTTACTTACCGGAAAAGCTCAGGATGCATTGGGTCAAATGGACAATAAAGACAGTAATGATTACAGCAAGTTAAAAGCTGCACTACTAAAAAAGTTTGAATTAATTGCTGAATCATACAGAGCTAAATTCCGTAAGCTCAGGAGAAGCCCTGATATGAGCTATGAGGAGCTAGCCATGAAACAATGTCAGTTTTTAAAATGTTGGTGGGAAGGAATTAAGGCAAACACTGTTGATAAAATTGAAAATGTGATTTTATTAGAACAGTTTTATTGGGCATGCCCAGCAGAGTTAAAAACCTGGCTAGAGGACCGAGATCCAAAAACAGTGCAAGAGGCTGCTGAACTCTCAGACCACTATGCCAAGAGCAGACCTGCTCTGAGAATGAATGGGGTGACTGTGGTAGCACAGAAAGGGAAAAGCGTGCCTTCAGGGCAGCTAAAACCCTCACTGCCTCCACTGAAACCAGTTAGCCCCAGGCTTCAAAGAAAAGATTTCTCTGAAGTAAGAAATGTTTGTTGGTTATGTAAAGAAACTGGGCACATTGCCAGACAGTGTCCAAGAAGTGCAAGCAATAATATGCAAAGTAGTACCAGAAAGGAAGTGGGTTGTTTGAGTGTCCCTGGAAGCATGCCAGTGAACATGAGGGAACACATGCACCCAGTCATGGTAAATGGTGTACAGATGCAAGGGTTAAGGGACACAAGGGCATCCCTGACATTGGTAAAGGGGGATCTGGTACAGCCTGGTCAGCTTATACCCAACAAATACATAACTGTACAAGGGTTTACTGGTGAAAAGAAAACATTGCCACTGGCCAGTGTTCTCCTGGACTGGGGTGAAACAGGGGGAACTGTGCAACAGGTGGCTGTAACCAACACATTAGCAGTGGATGTGATCCTGGGTAACAATCTCCAACAAGGGGGGGTATGTGCAGTTACCCATAGTCAAGCGGTCAGGGAAAATTTTAGGTCCCTGAGCCCCCCAGAAGCCATTGGGGAAGATACTGAGAGGCTGGTTCCCCAGCCTGTGTCTACAGAGTGGGAGACTGATAAAAAGAGGGTAGAAATTTCCCCAGTAGCAAGTAACCACATAGCTACAGAGGGTTACTCCGAAGAGGGAGGGGTAACCTCTTGTCAGAGGGTTGGGATTGACAGTGATCCTGAGGGCCCTGATGCTAGTGCTAGGGACCCTAGTATAGCGACTGAAGGAGACCTGTCCCATGCCTTGGGAAGGTGTGAGGGGTTCGCAGCTGCTCAGAGAAGTGACCCTAGTTTAGAGAAGCTTAGGGCCTGGGCAGACTTGGACAGTGCACAGGGAGGTGATGGCAGACATAAGGTTTATTGGGAAAATGGACTTATGTATACACAGGCAGTACAGACAGAGGGAGGGATGCTAGGCAGGCTGCTTGTCGTTCCCCAGGGATATCGTGAGCAGTTGCTCAAGGGTGCCCATGATATTCCTTTGTCTGGTCATCTGGGAATCATGTGCACAACACAGCAGTTGGCCCATAATTTCTACTGGCCCAACTTCACCCAGCAGGTGAAGGAGTATTGCAGGTCTTGTCACCGGTGCCAAGAAATAAGGAAGGCGGGCAAGAAAACCCAAGCTACCCTGATCCCCTTGCCCGTAGTGGAGGAGCCATTCCAGAGGGTGGGAATGGATATTGTGGGGCCTTTAAATACCCCCAGATCCTCAGGGAAGAGATTCATCCTGACTGTGGTGGATTATGCCACCCGGTACCCAGAGGCAGTTACCCTATCCTTACTGAGGACAGACAAAGTGGCAGATGCCTTGCTTGGGATTTTCTCCCGTGTTGGGTTTCCACAGGAGGTAATCACCGATCGAGGGGGTTCCTTCATGTCAGACCTAAAGAAATGTCTATGGAAGAAGTGTGGGGTGGTGCAGAGATGCACGACACCGTATCACCCACAAGCCAATGGGCTTGTGGAGCGCTTCAATGGTACCCTAAAGTCAATGCTCTGGGCATTTGCTGAACAGCATGGGAGGGACTGGGAGAAATACCTTCCCCCACCTGTTGTTTTCATACAGGAAGGTGCTCCAAGAGTTGACAGGATTTTCCCCCTTCAAGCTCTTGTATGGACGCTGGGTACATGGGCCCCTAGACTTGATCCGGGAGGACTGGGAAGGCAAGCATGCCACCCAGGGAAATTCCATTGTGGATTACGTCCTAAGGTTTAGGGAAAGGTTGAAGGAGCTTATGGGGACAGCCCAGAGCAACCTGGCAGCTGCCCAACAGAAACAAAAAAGTATGGTATGACCGCAGACCCAGAGCTCGCTCGTACATGGTGGGTCAGGAAGTCATGGTCCTTATTCCGGTCCAGAACGACAGGCTGCAAGCTGAGTGGGCAGGACCGTACAGAGTGGTTAGGAAGGTAAATGACGTAAACTACATTGTGGAGTTACCTGACCGTAGACAGACAGAAAGGATGTACCATGTCAACATGATGAAGCCATATGCAAATAGGGCTGACATGGTGTTCACAGTGTGAAGTCATGGGGAGGGGGACGGACAAAGGAGACCCCTTCTGGACTTGCTGGAAGAGAGTAAGCAGGAGTCCTCTGTGGAGGCAGTAAAATTGTCTCCCCAGCTGATCCCAGACCAAATCCAGAAAGTGAGGGAGGTTTTAGTAGACTTTGCCCCCTTGTTTAGCGCCAAGCCTGGACTAACCCCCTTACCAACACATAATGTGGAGACAGGGACACAGACGCCCATACGACGGACAGCATATCAGGTGTCAGAGGCTGTCCAAAAGGACATTAGGAGGGAAGTGGAGGAGATGCTGGATTTAGGGGCAATCCAAAGATCCCACAGTCCCTGGGCCTCACCCGTAGTCCTTGTACCCAAGCCAGATGGCTCGACTCATTTCTGTGTAGACTATCATGGACTGAATGAAGTCACGAAGTCAGATGCCCACCCTATGTCCCGGACGGACGAACTTCTGGACAAGTTGGGGGGGCGACCTACCTCACGACCATTGACCTGACAAAGGGGTATTGGCAGGTACAGTTGATGGACAGAGCTAGGGAGAGGTCGGCCTTCATCACTCCGATAGGCTTATTTGAGTTCAAAGTAATGCCTTTCGGAATGAAGAACGCCCCGGCCCCTTTCCAAAGATTGGTGAACCAGGTGTTAAATGGTGCTGAGGAGTACGCCGTGGCGTACCTGGATGACATTGCCATCTTCAGTACCTGCTGGGAGGAACACCTGTCACACCTTAGGGAAGTGCTGGGCAGAATACAGAGGGCCGGGCTCACTGTCAAAGCCAAGAATTGCCAGGTGGCCATGGGAGAAGTGGCATACCTTGGGCATGTGGTAGGCCAAGGACAGCTCCATCCTAGCCAAATAAAGATAGAGATGATCCAGGCGTGGCCCAGACCAGAAACCCAGAAGCAGGTCAGGAGCTTTCTAGGGACAGCAGGGTACTACAGAAAGTTTGTACCTAATTACAGTGCCCTGGCTGCTCCCCATCTGACCTGACAAAGAAAAAATGCCAAGGAAAGTCACCTGGGGCCCAGCCTGTGAGGAAGCCTTTACCAAACTGAAGGAGGCACTGTGAGGTGCTCCTGTCTTGACAAGTCTGGACTATAGCAAAACTTTTATATTTCAGACAGACGCCTCAGATGTGGGTATTGTGGCAGTACTAAGCCAGACATCCAGCGAAGGGAGGGACCACCCCATAGTCTACCTGAGCCAAAAGCTGCTCCCCAGGGAACAAGCATACTCCACGGTGGAAAAAGAGTGTCTTGCGCTAGTGTGGGCCCTAAAGAAATTGGAGCCATACTTGTATGGGCAGCCTTTTGTGGTGCAGACTGACCACAACCCCCTGGTTTGGTTGATGCAGATGGGGAAAAACAATGGCAGACTGCTCAGATGGAGTCTTGCTTTACAAGGGTATGATGTGAAAATCGTACATAGGGCCGGAGCCAAGAATAAGAACTCAGATGGGTTGTCCCGTGTGTATGAGGGATGAAATGATTTGGGAAGCTCATCCCATGTAGAGGATAGATCCCCCAAATTCAGTCTAGGTGGGGAGGAATTGTCACACTTGGACCACTGATTCTGATCCCTGTATAAATTTTGTTGTAAATATAGGAAATTAATGTATGATGACTGTGGCAGAGGAAAAGGCTGCCTTACTGGAACTGACACATCAAGACCTCCCCCCAGGGATAGTTCAAAGGACAGGAGGTGGTTTGAGTCTGCAGCTATTTAAAAGGCAATTCCTGTGTTCAATTTTCTTTGAAGGCAGGAACCAGAGTATCCACTTTGTAATGCCCTCCGGGAGATCCTTTGACTTGCATAGTTGTCGGGAAGGACTTGTGGGGAAGGGTGTCAGAGAAAGAGGCCAGAATGGACATTGAAGAGGTTTGATGTCTGAGCCAGGGAGGACCCAGACGAATTTGAAAGGTCAAATACACATTCTCAGGAAAGCCTTGGGAGGACATCACAGAACCTGTTTGTGTGTGTGTGTGTGTGTGTGTGTGTGTGTGTGTGTGTGTGTGGCAGAACAAAAAACAGTTCTGACCAGTTACCCTGAGGAAAGGAAATTGAGTATGTCACTTATCATTTTTTTTTAAATCTTGTTGGGACATTCTGTGTGGTAACATATAACTTTTAATACACCAAGGCGGAGTTTAATGATCTCAGAGAGGAGGCCAGCTCAGAACTCTTTTATCCAACTGAGCAAGCCTTAGAGACACACAAGACAATATTTCTGACTGAGAGAAGGGAGACCATCAATGCACTGAAGTAAGGACCTTAGACAAGATTAGTCTGAAGTTATTAATTGTAGGAACTGCACTTTTACTTATTTGTTTTAAGGCTGTATGTGTTGGGATATATATTTGTTCTGTAATTGTTGTTCTGTTTTGATATTTTAAAGTAAAGAGATTTTACAACGGAACTGTCTGGAGTGCCTTGACATTTCTTTTTAGTTTAAGTGGAGCTTTTAAAAAGGTTATAAGTAACACTGTGTATGGGTTTATTGTATACCAAACTGGGAAATGGATAGAGTTCTCTAAAGTCTTGCATAGAGTTCTAAGGGTTCAGTTGAAAGATCAGGTTGGGTGCCCGTAGGCAAAGATATCTGGCCCCCCGAAGACAGAATTATCTGAGCCTGAAAATTGGGTACACTAACAAGAGGTTATCAGTTTGAATCCCTCCAGAGCTTGAGACTAAGGTGACTTGAACCCACAAAACAGACAAGAGGGTTACCTTGTCTGTTACACTGTACACAAATCATACGCTCAGAGGATGGCACTTTGGGAGTAGAGGGTTGACCGGCTGAGCGAGTTTGTGACAATACTTAGATCTATTTCTTCAGTTCCTTTGCTGACAATACGCTCCTTTATATAGTACTGTAGAATAGGAAGTCTTCATTGTACATCATTTTTCACTATATTCACTAAAGTGCTCAGAAGCGTGAAAATAAAATGACGCTGATTAGCACTTTTTCTATCAAGGTGAATGGAAGACTTTTAGTTTAGAATGAAAATAAATTTACACAAATATGGCCACTTTGTGGCTAACGCTAAATATAATTGATACATTATTTTCCTATTCTACAGTAGTTAAACTTATTATTTGTTTCTTCCAGTGTGTATGACTTTGCATTTGTGTATGTTGAGTGCTAGCCCCCAAGTTTCTGCCTAGGTTGCAGTTTTGTCCAACTGTCTTGGAAGAGTGGCAGGATTGTTCTGATTTTCTACTGTAGAGCCGAGCTTTGAGTCATCAGCAAATTTTTGAAACTACCTTCTGATATAATCTTCATGAAAATGTTAAGCTCAGAACTAGCCCTGAAGGGCACCCTTAGTGACCAGGACCTCAACTGACAGATGGCCCTTTATCCTCACCCTTTGGGTATGATTCAACATCCATTCTTGAACTCACTGTACTAAACAGGTTTCAACACCCAGTGCTTTAAGTACCATACCACCATGGGAAACTGTGTCAAAGGTCTTGGAGAAATAAGCCAGCCCAGTGGCACTGGAGGTTGAGGCGCTGGATGCCACACCTTGTGCTATGCCAGTGACCTGTGTTTGGGAGCAGGCACAGATCGCTCGGGTCAGCCAGGAGGAGAAGGAGGATGGAGCATCCCAGGGACAGCTCTTCTCCTCCAGGGAAGGTGGGTAGGACAATCAAGGTGGCAGCTCCTGGTGGTGGCTGGGGGCTGTGCAAGATCCGGGGCCAACAGAAAGGGATGGTGTTGGTGGCATCTGACGTGCGATGCACGGACGTGTGTGTTGCAATGTCATTGATGCCATTGCATGCCAGCACTGGGGGGGCTACCTATACTTAAGAAAATCCCTCAGCAGCATGACGGCTGCCCCGACAGTGCCAGTACTGACACGCCCAAGTCAGCGCCCTCCTGGGCCCACCCTCCAGGTCTCCACAGTGGTGCAGAAGCATCCACTGCAATGCAGCCTGGGAAGGGCTGCAGTGGGGAGGTGATCTCTGGCCACGTTGGGGGCAGTGGCCATGAAGGCTGGCTGGAAGGGGGGAACCAAAAGCACAACCCCCCCAGCCGAGGACGTAAAAGAAATATCTAAAACAAAAGGTCTTGGAGAAATCAGGCAGCATGACATCTTCAGTGACTTACTCACTGGTTCTTAAAAAGATATTAAATTAGTGAAGCATGAACATCTAGATGGGAATCTGTGATGGGACTTATCATGGAGATTATGTTTGGTTAGATGCACAGTTATCTGACCTTTGATGATAGATTCCATTACATAGGGCAGCAGCTGAAAGGAAGTTTTAATCCCTTTTCTTAAAAATAGGGACAACTAAGATTCTTCTCCAGTCCATTGAGACTATCATAGTCATCATAGCATTGTAATACAGGGTATACACCCCCGACAGTGACATTTCGACTATGGGGTCCCCTACAGCTACTACAGTGCCATGTCGCTGTAGGGAAACCGCTGGAATCCGACACTGTCTGTTGGGGGTCCTGCACCCCCTCGAATCAGCCTCAGTCTCGGAGTTGAGAATTCTAAGTGGGGGTGAAGCCCCCAAAAAAAAAACGCTTTGTTGTTTCAAAACCAGCAGACGACTGCAAATGGTTGTTTTGCTGTCGGGTCATTTGACTAAAATTTTGTCAACGTACTCCATCATAGATCCATAATACTGGTCTGTTCAGAGGTCAAAAAAGTCCTCTTAGACTGGTTTTATGACTCGAATAGGAATTTCATCTAGTCCCATGGATGTGTTTTATTTAATGGCCTTACTTTTTTATATGTATTTCCTCCTTAGTTATTATACAGTCTCTGTTAGTGCCATCAGGGTGTGCACCCCTCTGCACGTGATGGGATAATGCTTTGTTTCAGAAAAAACAAATAGAATGTTTGTTAAAGATTTCAACCATCTCTTTTTTGTCTGCAGTTATTTTACCACTATCCTGAAGTGAACCTACATAAATTGTTGTTTCATTTCATGTAATTAATACAGTACATTGTCTACAGTCTGTTTTGTTTGAGGCCAGTTTATACTCTTGTTTTCTTTTCTCTCTTGATCGTGTTTTTACAAAGTCTTTGTAATTCCTTATACTTATCAGTAATATGTTTTTTTTTGTCATTTCTTTATGTGCTTTCTCCTTTTTGTTTATTAGTCATTTAATCTTAGTTATAAATCATGGAGGTTTTTGGCCCTTCCTATTGTAAGCTTGGTTTGTGGTAATAAGGGTAGCCATAAGGATTTTTAATTTGTTAACCCGTATTTGCCAGGAGACATTTGCACCCTTCCCTTCCCTTCCATTTCTCAGTGGTGCTCCCATAGTCTAACTGAGTTTTTAACTTGTTTTGCAATCAGCCTGGGAGTAATTGTGTATAGTAGCAATTTCCCTATTCCTCATGGTTGCAATATTGATCTTGAAAGACGCTGTACTGTGATACCCATTTGAAAAGGTCTCCCCCACCTTGCATTTATTAATCAGCCAAACATTATTGCACACAAGGAGGTGCAAGGTATGATTATGTCTTGTGGCCTCATTGTGGAGTTTTTATTTTTCACTGAATAAATAAAAAAAAAATAACTGGGTTGAGTGTTCACTATCCTGGCCAGCCACCTCATATCTATAGGTCCTAGCAAGTGTCATGTTTCTGTGCATGGATGCTTTACTAATTTCACTATTAATTTGTTTGTCCAAGTTCAAGTTTGTTACAGGAATTACTCCATTGAGCAAGCTCATTCACAAGGAGGTGCTGGAGATTTCAAATGATACAATGACGTACATGATCTTATACAAAAACAGATTTGGACAGCATGGGGAAATAGTAATGGCAATCATAAGGTACAACTTAGATAATTACAGATAACTAATACATTACATACAAAAAAACTAACTAATGTGCATATTAATGATACACATAGATTAAGACAAGTTTTCACTGAGGGCAGAAGGAAAAGAAAAAAAAAGAAGAAAACATGGGGCTGTAGATGACATCACAGAGGATGGTGGAGGGGTCTTGGAGAGGGTGGTAATTGGGGTAGGGAAGGAGGGGTAGGGTGACAGGGAAGGTGGAGGAAGGGAAGAAGCGCTGGGAAACAGATTGGGTAATGGGGTGGTCAGGCAGGAATATAGGGGTGGGTGGGGCCGATGGGTGTGAGGACAGGTTGGGTGGTTGGTGGGGAGACAGTGATAGGGTGGCAAATGGAAGAGACGGTGAAGATTCATATATTAGTTTAGCTTTAAGAGCAGTGGCAGACCACTTCAAATGCTTTCTTGGCTAGGGACTTAAAGCAATTTAATGTGACTATCTCAGTTAGCCTCATGTTTTTTTTGCAGCTCGTTCCATATAGATGGGAGGACAAAAGTAATGGCACCTCTGCCCTGGTTAGTAAGTGTCCTGGGAACGTCTAGGAGCACAAGGTCTGATGTGTGCAGTGCATACGCGTTGTGAGACTTGTGCATTAGGGGGTATATGTACTGAGGTAACTTGCCAGTCATCAGCTTTAGAGTCCATTGCCCAATATGGAGCATGTTCCTGGCTGTAGTGAGGTCCAGTTCACAGAAGAGTAGAGGGTACAGTGGTGCATCCTGGTCAGAGCATTTAGTATGAAATGTAATGCACTATGGTACAGGACATCAAGTTTGCCAGTGTGAGTTGGGGTGCTGCAATTGTAAATGATATCCCCATAGTCAAGTAGTGGTAGGAATGTGGCCTGAACCAGTCTTCTTCTTCTGCAATTGAGTGTAAATAGGGATCTGTTCCTGAAGAAGAACCCCAGCCTGGCTTTTAGTTTGTTGACTAAGCAGCTGATATGGGCACTGAATGTTAGTTTACTGTCTAGCCATACTCCAAGATACTTGAATTGATCCGCAACTTTGAGGGTGTCCCCAAATATAGTAGTGATGAGTGGTGAGGTACTGAGAGTAGAGGGCATATGGTTTGATGAGAAAAACATCACCTTTGTCTTCTTTGCGTTTAGGAGAAGTTTTGAATGGGCCAACAAGGTTGAACTGCAGCTGATTGAAATCCGAATGTAACTCGGCACAGGCTTTGTGCAATGAAGGCCCGGAGATGTAGAGGACCGTGTCATCTGCAAAAAAGTGCAGCTTCGATTGTTAAATATTTTTGTCCAATGAGTTGATGTAAATAGTGAAGGGGGGGGCCCTAGAATGGATTCCTGTGTGGACTCCCCTTGTGATGGACACCGTGTCCGACATGGCTCTATCAGCCTTGATTCTTTGCAGCCTATTTGAGAGGTAACTAGAGAACCATCTTACCATAGTGTCATGAAATCCCAGGGATGTTAGGCAGTGCTGGAGGAGGATATGGTCCACTGTGTTAAATGCCTTACTTAAGTCAAGGAAAATGGCACAAGTAGACTGTTTGTTGTCAATGGCAGAGAACCAGTCATTAATTACCTTTGCCAGGGCTGAGACTGTACTGTGATTCTGCCTGAACCCTGATTGAAGTGGGTTAAGAAGGTTGAAGTTCTCGAGATATTGTTTTGTTTGAATGTGTATTAAATTTTCCATTAGCTTGGACAGAACCGGAAGAATGGAAATTGGTCTGTAGTTGTTGAGGTCGCTCCAGTCTCCGGACTTGAATAGTGGAATAATATGTGTTGTTTTCCAGCTGGAGGGAACAGTAGTTGTGGAGATGGAAAGGTTAAATATGCACATGGTGGATGCAGCTAATAGATGACTCCCTATTTTTAGAAAGAATACTTCGATTCCATCAGCACCTGCCCCTTTCCTGGTATCCAACTTGATTAGGAGTTGCTCGACTTCCTTGAATGTGACCAGGGAGAGCTGGAAGGAGGCGTCTGTTGGTGAGGACTCTGGGTAGTCTGGAATGGTTCTGCTGAAGACAATAACATCATCTAGGTAAACTAGGCAAGATTTCCAAGACAACCCATACAGTACGGCTTCCATAACACGCTGGAATGTAGCTGGACTGTTCCGAAGTCCGATAGGCAGTTGTTTGAATTGAAAAAGTCCCAAGTGACAGCACCAGGCAGTGTATGGATGAGAAGCTGGAACAGTGGAGACTTGGTAAAACCCACTCTGAATGTCAAGAGTGGTGAAGTAAGCTGGGCTGGCCATGCCAAGACTCTCTAAGGCATCCTCAGTTGTGGGTAAGGGATGAGCATCCTGCAACATATAGGCATTGAGCTTTCTGTAGTCTACCACAAAGCAGTACCCCTTGTCCTTCTTTACCACCAGCAGGCATGGTGCACACCAGGGACATGTAGACTCTTCAATGATGTCTTGCTCAAGCATTTCTTTGATCATGTCCTCTAGGACTTTGTCTCTGTTTGTGTCCCACTTTGTAGGCTTGCTGATGGATGGGTTTCTGACTGGATTGTACCTCAATGGTGTGTTGCAGAATATCACAACATCCAAGCTTGTTATCCGGACCAACAAAGACATCTGGGTGGTCCTCCAGGAAATTCAAAAGCTGTTCTTTCTCTGTTAGAGATGCTGGGAGTTTGGAAGAGGATAGTCGCTTACTGAGGGGAAACTTTGGTGAAGCTGAAGTGGTGGTGATAGCACTGACAGGACTAGAGTTGGTGGAACTAGGCTGAGGTTCTTGCATGAGATGGAGCTGGTCCCCAGTAGACAAGCAGACAAACATTCCAACATTGGCACCTTGGAGATGATGACAGGCTCATCTGCAAAGTTGCAGCATTTTTGGAATACTGTGCCATCATACACAGCAGACAAGTTGTTTCCCAGGAGAAGATCTGATGAATGCAAAGCAGGGGATCCCATGACTATGCCAACAACATCTTGTGGGAGTGGTTCAGCTCGAACCTTGGCAATCAAAGCCATCTGTATCTTAGGAGGCACAGTGACTGAGTCTATAGCTGCGAGTAGCCTCCATCGGTCTAGTGACAGTTTGCTTGAGGCAAAATCTAGGATGGCTTTGTGAGCTTTGAGGAAGTCCATGCCAGGAATCACTGATGGTTGTAGATCTGGCACTAAATTGAACTTGACAGTAGTTTGCTGTGAGTCAAAGTGCAGCTTGAAATGGACATCACCTGTGATAGGTACTGTAGCGGTATTTGCTGTGATAATATACTTTATATCATCTGGCAAAACATTAGGTAATTGTCAAAAAGCTTTGTTGTTCACAATACTAGATAACTAAAATTTCTGCTCCACTGTCAACCAAGGCATGCGTGGACCAATCTCCAATGGTCACTGGGACATAGTTTGCTAGGTGTGGTGATCTACTGTAAATAGACCCAACAAGGCCTTTTACCTTGTAAACCATACCCTCCTCTGCCAGAAACTACTTAATCATGGGCTTTTCATATGATGTGGTCAGCTGGTTCAGAAGCTATCTGTCTGGTAGAACCCAAGCAGTTAAATGTCGTAATGTACTCTCTGACATTCAACCTGTCATAGTAGGTGTTCCACAGGGGTCAATCCTTGGACCTCTTCTCTTCTGCTTATTCATTAATGAACTACCTACCATATGCAGGTCCAAAAATATACTACTCTATGACAACAACGCTGTCAATTTCACCAGTGACAAGTGCATGGAGAAGGTACAACAGAGGCTCCAGTCTGACTTTGACGCCACCCAGGAATGGTTCTCCTCCAACTTACTCATCATGAATACCAAGAAAACTAAATGCATGGTCTTTACCACCCAAAACAAGTCCCCCTCCTTCCTCACCCTAGCTATTACATCTTCTTCTGGAACCCTCCTAGAGCAAGTAAAAAACTTAAAGTACCTTGGAGTTACCCTTTACTCCACGCTATCCTTTGCTGCTCACATCAACCTTCCAGTTAAGTCTATCAGCTCCAGGACAGGGCTCCTCTACAGGCATAGGAAGCATTTCTACCTGAAATCAAGAGACTCCTGGTACACAGTTTCATTGCCAGAATAATAGACTATGGGATTGTGGTCTATGGCTCTGAGAGTGACTATGCGCTATACAGAGTCAGTGGTCTCCTTAACAGTGCCTGCCACTTTGTGCTCAGCCTAAAACATGACACCCACACCTGTGTGCTATATAACAGCATGAATTGGCTCAACCTTGACTCTAGATGGCACTATCACACCCTGGTCGCTGACAGAAAAGCTCTACGAGGCCTACTGTCCCCTGGTTTACAGGCCATGTTCAGCTTTGTGGACCAGAAATACTCAACCAGGGGTGTGATGCCGCACACTTTGCTGCTTCCCTGAAGAAAACCCACTCTAAGCCAAGCTAGTTTCTTTCTCGTATCAATTTATGAAACTATGAAATGGTCTGCCTCCCTCCCTAAAAACTGATTGCACGTTAAAGAGCAGCTGACACCTTCAGGAGAACTTTAACAAAATATAGTATTTAGACACAGTTCAGTTTGTATTTCACATTAGTTCTGTATTCCTCCTCCTCCCCATCATTTATTACTGAGGTCATTTGCATGAAAACAGGGTCTTTGCTCCTGAACAGTTCATCTATTCCTATTGCTTTCTCCCTACCTGAGGTCATAATGCACTGCTTGTGACATCACAGTTTCTCTCATGGCAGCAGACTGTGACGTCACAACAGATGACTATGACTTGAAGTAGGGAGTAAGCTACAGAGGCACATGAACTGTGAGGAAACTCTACAGCATAAATATCATATATTCATTAAAATTGACTCAGTAATAAATAATGGAAATAGAAATACTTTATATAGTCTATATATTTAATGCAAACTGAATCGTACCTAATTATGTATTTTAAAGTTTTCCATGAGGTGTCAGTAGCTCTTTAAGCTTGTTTAAATCCAGGCTATTCTTCTCTCTTACAGTGCCTGGACCCTGCAACTGCTACTGCTGACTATTCTGTCCTTTTCCTAGATGGTGCCTTACTTGATATATTATGCTAACATGACACCCATGTATTAATTTAATACTGAGGTAGAATGAATTGTTTAACCACTTCTTGCCCTGTCCCTGAGTATTTGCTATTGCTAAACTGTGATCTTACTGATTTGTACTGTATTGTATTGTACTGTATTGTGCAGTATTGTATTGTGTTGTGTTTTGTAGTATTGTATTGTATTGTATTATGTAGTATTGTATTGTGTAGTATTGTATTGTGTTGTATTGTGTAGTATTGTATTGTATTGTGTAGTATTGCATTGCATTGTACAGTGTAGTATTGTATTGTATTGTATTGTATTGTACTAATTGCATTGTCTTGTATTTAGTTTTACAGCATATTTGCAAATTCCCTGTACTTGCTGTTCTCTGTTGTATCTGATTCTAAATCCTTTGAAAATAGGCTCTGCCTAAAGGGTTTTATGCAAACTAAATAAATAAATGAATAAACAAATAAATTAATATGGCCAGGGTAGAAGCTAACAGTATTGTATCATAATGAACTATTTGGTTCGAGGACATGACTAAGAACAATGTTTGAAATGCCTTGCATTTTGAAAGAAGCCTAAATTTATTTTCTTTCTTGCACTTGATATATGGATTTTACCCTTAAATGAATCTATTTTTATTTACAGGTTCCAAAGTTAGTGCTTTAGGCTTTTCTTGGACAATGACTTTCGTATATGTATACCAACATATATATATTTGATCTCACTGTAATATTACATACTGAATGTGGTTAGATTCTCTTTTCTTCATCTACTCTCTGTGGTATCCTATGCTTAAATATTATTAGCTGCTCACGTGAAGTACAAACTATTGAATATGACTAATTGTCAGACATCTAGCGATTAATGGCTATTTCTGTTGTAAAAATGATTAGGTGGCTATAATAGACTTTCTTTCTTAAAATGCATTTAACAATAAGCTTTGGTTGTTTCTCATTTTTGTTTCCAAGCATAGATTACAATTTGTGTGCCTGTGAATGTCCACGGAGTGGGAATAGCCAGTATCAGAGGGATTACTGTTTTTTAATTCTATTTTCCAAAGTAACATTGGTATATGCTTAGTTATTACTGAACTGGATAACATTTAGTAGTTTGATGTGAAAAGTTCAATTAATATCCTGTCTAGTGAACTTATTGACATTTTAGCCTTCCTATGTATTACACTGCAGAATGTCTTCCTTTTTCTATTTTATTTCTAATTGCCCCTTAACTTTAAGAACTTAGCTTATGCTATAAAAAAAATCTTACTTTTCATTTATTTTCATACTGTGTATTAATATTTTAATTATTATAGTATGAACAGCATGTTCAATACAATTAATTAAAAATCTGATAAAAAGTATAAAAAAATGTAAAAGTGATACTGTCACTTTAAGAGAATGGAACCATAGACTGTGTTGCCAAAAAGTGGGTTGAGAAATGATGAGAGAAGAAAGAGAAAATAGTTATGAGTTTTTTATAGGTGTGTTCATTTTTGTTTTCAATAAATGGTCTTTTTTATGTGAATTTTGCCATTTTGTTGACTGTTTTTTTTTTTCATTTTGTTTACTGCACATCATGAAACAGAATGGCTGCGGCAAACCAAACAGATTACTTCAATAGAGAGCAGACTTTTACAGTGTTGAATACTTTTTGGGGGAATTTTAAATATCTTATTCATAAGACTGTTGGTTTTCTAAAGTTATTTCTTTGATGTGCGGAAAAAAGAAGAGAGCTGTTGTGGTTGTATGGCAGAGTACATTATGGAGTATTTTGTATGCAGTTTTGGAACTGATTTTAAAATAAAAAGAACTAATGGAATTGGTTATAACAAAAAATGTGTCTAGGTTGAGAAAGTGCCTGGTTTGTTGAAGTTCAGCTATGGAGCTGCAAAGACTTTTAAATCAGTTAATCTGTTTTTTGTGGGTTCTGCTTGAAAGCAACAGTTGATGGGTGCTCAGGCTGTGCATGACAGATTTTATTAACAACATTCTACTGCTGTTAATAAGGCTGTAAAGTATTGTATTGTATACAGCTGTAATTGTTCACTATTTATTATAAGTAAATAATTAACCCTTCATTTTACGCAATGGCTCACAATGTACACACAAGAATTGGAGTTGTTCTGGTCTTCTCAGTCTTGGTGTTTAAAAAGCTTAGATGCAACTAGGTATCTCATATTAACATCTGTCTCATCCTACTCTTTGACATTATAACTGGTTTCCAAGGTCAGCTCTCACCATAAATTCAGTTTTAACATCTCATGGCCCTCTGATGAGGATGTGAAAGGAGATATCCAGTTGCATGTGAACTGAAAATCTGCAGTCTGTAGTCATCTTATCACTGGCCCTTAAGGCCTTCCTCTATGGTCATATTATATACTTCTCTGCATTACGAAAAAAAAACAAAGGCTCAGTTTCAGACCCTGGAGGGAGAAGCTGAAGAACTTGAAGTAAAATATGAACATTTGCATTCCAAACCTTTCTTTTCTCAGCTAACATTAACAACAAAAAAATTCTTCCATGGATTAGCAATCTCAGAGGAAGGGTAGGCTACAAGCCATGAAAGTCACATGTGGTTGTTAATATGTTATAAATGCAAAGATGTAAGTTTTTTTTATATAATCAATCTTCCTCCAAGTACTGTTCATAAATTTAATAAAAGAAAACCTCCTATGTGTGTTAGATGTCATAAAGGGGTTCCTACTCTTGCCACTTTTGGGAGTGACCACTCTATGCCCCTTCTGGATACAGACAGCTGCAGAAATCTATAACACAATATATTTTTATTTGTTTATTTATTGAAGACTTGGTAACAACCTTTGAGCACAAATTGCTCATTTGCAAAGGTTCCATGTCAAATGGAGGACATATGCAAAGGACAAAACAATTTTAGTCAGCTCGAACAGAGCCTAGTCAACAGGTGTTACAATTTTTAGGAGCTACATAGGGATATATCATGTTACAGTATGCTACAGGGTAATTCAAACATTATACAGGTTTAGGAAATTGCAAAAGAGATAGCATGTTACAGTATAGTACAGAGTATTCACAAATTGTACACGTAATTAGGCTTAAGGATAGCAACAGGTCATACATGGTATGGTAGGTTACAAGAAACAAAAATACAGATTATACAGGGATCCAAAGTAGTTGCAGTTGATTAGTTCTGAGCAGTAGTAGGTTTAATTGAGGAGCCATAGGACATGCACTCAGGCATGATTGAACTGCAGTGGAAGGGTACTACAGTGAGGTGGAGTGGGAGTTAGTATAGGAGCAAAGAAGCCAAAGAGTAATTGTTGTTCAGGCTGGGTCAAAGCAGTGACAGCCGGAGTTCAAGGCAATATTAGACTTGAGGGACTGTTTGAACTCTGAGATGCTGGGGAGGCTGGCTCTGCTGGCTGGGAGCTCATTGCACCACTGGACAGCCTGGTTTGTGAAGGAGCATTGCCCCAGGCTAGTTCTTTGCAGTGGTATAGTGAGGGCTTGTCAGGTCACACTCCGTGTGGTGTACTGGTTGTGGACGGGCCTGAGAAGGGAGCCAATGATGGGGGGTGTAAGGCCCAGAACTGCTTTTATGGCTAGTAAGAGTGTTTGATATCGGAGACAAACAGATGTGGGAGCCAATTTATGACGGCATATAAATTGCAGGTGTGAGTGTATTTGTGCGATCCAGAAACAAATTCCTGCAATCCAGAAACAAATCAGCAGGCTTTATTGAGCAATATCCTGACTCTATCCAACACCATATCAGTGGCTGACCCATAAGCTAGGAACTCATAGTCTATGAGTGAAATATAGAATTGGAGATGGCTATGCATTTAGCATCTTGGGCTAGATTCAGTATTTCTCTATAGCGCGCTCCAAGTTTCCTATTTGCAGTCGCTACGATGGCATCAACATGCTCAGCAAAAGACAGGGTGTCATCAAGGACAACACCCAGGAAGCTAACGGATTATACCTGCTCAAGGGTGGTACCCAGTGCATTATGTATGGTATGGGGAGGTCCCTTATTTACATAGAAACATAGATTTTAATGGCAGATAAGGACTGCCTTGCCCACCTAGTCTGCTCATTTCCCTACATACTTAAGCTCCAGATTCTAAATGATCAGCAGCTTACCCTCTCTTTCCTATCACTAGGGTTGCCTTCTGTCTATCCCATGCATTATTGACATCACCAATCATTTTAACCTCTACAACCTCAGCTGGGAGGCTGTTCCATGCATCCACCACCCTTTCTGTGAAAAATACTTCCTCACATTACCCTTGAAACTCCACCCCTCTAGCCTCATATTGTGACCCGTTGTTCTTACACATCTCTTTTTTTTTGAAAGGTGCTGCCCTCCTGGACCTTGTTGATTCCCCTGAGGTACATGAATGTCTCTATCATATCCCCCCTCTCCCTCCTTTCCTCCAGGGTACACATATTGAGGTCTTTCAAGTCTTTCCTCATAGGTTTTCTGGTGCATTTCTTTCACCATTTTGTTGCCCTTCTCTGTACCGCCTCCATTCTGTCAATGTCCTTCTGGAGATGCGGTCTCCAGAATTGAACACAGCATTCCAGATGTGGCCAGACCAATTGTCTGTACAGTGGCATCACCATCTCTTGTTTTCTACTGGTGATGCCCCTTCCTATGCACCCCAGCATCCCTCCGGCCCTCCCCACCACCTTCTCATTTTGCTTGGTCATCTTCAGGTCATTCATTATGTTTACCCCCAAGTCTTGTATTTGATGGTTTCCTTGATACTGACTCCCCTGAAGTAGAATTTTGAAATGGCTGGACAAGTGTGAGTATTGTCCCCGGCCTCTGTTGGTGAGTGTGTTGGATTTGCTGGGAATACTGCACCTAGACTGGAGAAGGCAACATTGAAGGCATGGGCTATGTTTATTGGGGAAGTGACGACACCATCAGGGGTGGATAGCATAGTTGGAGGGGCTTTGTTACTTTTCCCTAGTAACTCTTTCAGGGTTGCCCAGAACTTCTGGCTATTACCATAGTTGTCTCTAAGCTGATCTTTGTAGTAGTCCTCTTTTGCCACTCTTATTGCCCTGGTGCATTTATTTCGGTCTTCTTTGTATTTGATAAGATCAGTGGGAGCCCCAGTGACTTTGGCTCTACACCATAGATTGTTCCACATCCACAGAAGGGCAAGAAGGAGTGATGTGATCCAGTCTGCCGAAGAGCCTCTGACTTTATGCCTCATATAAGGAGCAAATTTGTCGCAGGCTGTGGTAAGGTGTTTTATGAAGTAGTCAAAGGCCTGATTAACATCCAAGCAATTGTCCAGTGGGGGTCCAGTCGGTTCTGGCAAGATACTCCTTGAGGACACTGATGCGGTGTTTGCACAGTACCCTGCTATTGATGATTACAGGAGGAGATTTGCAGACCATTCACACAGTACTGGTGAGTGGTCGCTAATAGCATCTGGCAGCAACTGAACTCTTACCAGCCTGTCAGGGTGGCTGGTAAGTACCTAGTCAATTGGTGTTTTGGTGCCTGTCCCGTAATTCACTCTGGTGTGGTCCTTTACTACCTGTGTCGGGTACAGGCTCGCAATTATATCCCTGAGGGTTGTACTAGAGCTAGATGTCCAGATGATATTAAAATCACCAGCAACTACAGTTTCCCCGGCAGGGCAGGCTTGGGTGTAGTAGTTGATAAATGGGTTGAGGCCACCATGCTGATTCCCTTGGGGTGTAGACTGTCAGCAATTTGAGGACCTTTGAACTGTCACCCATGCAAATTCTCACAGTCAGGCATTCACAGTCTGGCGAGGGGGAATCAAGTGACACTTTTTGGGCCTGGAGCGAGGTGTAGAGATAGGTAAGATACCCCCAACCCTTCTTGTCTACCCAATGATATTCAAAAGGCCTATACCAGACAGACCACTTTCTTTTTGTAACTTTATACTTATTATATGAGCAAAAACACAGATCACAGAGACATTTCAAATTAGAAAGTGAAAAATACAAAAAATAATTTCATTCATTGCGTTAAACTGAACATTTTTTAAATATTTACATTTCAAACATCATTGTAATATTAATGCTAAAAAATTAAGCCCTCCAAAACATTTAGGATCCAAGTTATAAAGGATTAAATCCAATAAGTTGAAGTACATCTTACAACTAGAACAGTTTACTTTAGCAGTCACAAGATAAGTTAATTAATAGTCCTAGAATGATTTATAATATTCAAAACTAGGCATCTGAGATTTTTATGTTTGCTTGCATGCATGTGCAAGAAACATAGTGCCATCATCCGAGTTTTCGGAGGTGTGGCACCCGTCTTCCAATTCAGTCAGTGTGTTTGCAGGCACGGCCACCATTCGCCAATGAATGCTGCAGCTGTCTATGACAGCAGTTGAAAATGCAGTGCCATACAGTTGAAAGGGAGAGCTATGCTTCAGTGAGCAGCGATAAGATATCACATGCTCATGCGTGCCTCCCACACACACACACACACACACACACATATATTGCGTGCTCATGCACTCCCCCCCACGCACACACTGTATAGCCGACGGGGGTGCCCAATCCCCCATCGGCTGTGCTGCGCTCCCCCCAACAGAGTTCCAGGTGCCATGCTGGGAGCCCACCCCAGCATGACAGCAGTCTGTATGGCCAATGGGGATGCCCAATCCCCCATCGGCTCCACTGTTCCCCCCCCAAGAGACTATCGGGTGCCACGCTGGGAGCCCACCCCAGCATGGCAACAGTTCCTATGGATGACGGGGGTGCCCAATCCCCCGTCAGTTCCACACACCCCAAATAGCTTTCCAGCTGCCATGCTGGGAGCTCACCGCAGCGAGGCACAAGTACCGCGTCATCTAAGTAAAAAAAAAAATCTGAAAGAAAAACCTTCCCTCGCTGACTGTCCTGAGTCCTCTCCCCCCTCCCGCGCCCACCCTCTGTGCATCCACCTCCCCACACCCTCACCTCACCCCATACTTACCTCTGGAGTCCAGCTCTACGATCTTCGGTGGACCGGAACATGTCTGCACTCTTCAAAGCCAACTGCGAACAGCGGAAATGCTTGTAAGCTGTATAATGTAATAAATAGGGTTTTTTCAACTTTAGTGCATATCTCAGGCAATTTGGGGAATTTTTTCACCAAATTTTCAACATGGGGTTTTTGGGACCCCATCTCATGAATTCTGTCACTGACATGTCGTTAATCTGCCCCGAAAGGTGATTTTGCAGTCACTGCACAGAACCACCTTTCAGGACTGATTTACAAAATGACAGTGTCATAGTTATCATGGTGAGCCCCAAACCTATGTTAATTT
This sequence comes from Neoceratodus forsteri, assembly GCA_016271365.2. NCBI lineage: Eukaryota > Metazoa > Chordata > Ceratodontiformes > Ceratodontidae > Neoceratodus > Neoceratodus forsteri. The sequence goes on from CM028129.1 coordinate 1,738,737,913, forward strand.
AGTGAAAAAGGCTCCCAAAAAAATAAACATTTCTGGCATCGTTGCGCTGTTCCTCACATGCGCTCTTAAGTTTGTGAATTTTCAATATGTTCACTCCAGATTTTCAACATTGCCATTTACCACACCTCCTTATGAGCAGTAGAGCTGTCATTTTCCACATCCTGCCCAAAATGTGTTTCCGCATATGGCGCACAATGGCGCAGTCGGTGTGCAAAATCAATGTTTGGGACAGATTAAGAAAATCACAGTGACACTGTTCATGAGCAGATGTGTTAAAATGGCTATGTTAAAATTTGGTGAAAAAGTCCATAAAATGACTGTGTTACAAGCTGACCCATTGTTCAGTTTTACTCAGCACTGTGAACTTCATGGATTTCATTATTGTCAGTCCAGATTTTCACCACTGGCATTTTACACACTTCCTTATGAACAGTACAGCTGTCATTTTTCACACCATGGCTGAAATGTGTTTTGCACTTCCGCACAGAAATGCGTGGTTGCTGTGGGAAATCACTGTTCAGGACAGATTAAGAAAATCACAGTGACACTGTTCATGAGCGGAGGTTCCAAAATGCCTGTGTTGACAATCTGCTGTAAAAAATTCCCAAACTAATTATATTATGGGTGTCGGTTGTGCATTTTCTATGAACGCTCGTGACTTCACCAGTTTTTTTAATATTTTCACTGCAGAACTTCAACATTGCCATTTTTTGTACCTCCCCATGAACAGTACAGCTGTCATTTTTCACATCCTGTTCAAAATGTGTTTTCGCATCTGTGGTGCCAAATGACATAGTCGCTGTGCGAAATCAGCTTTCGGCTAACAAACTGATATTGCCACTGTTCATAAGGTGGGGGTCACAAAAAACCCATGTTGAAAATTTGGAGTGAAAATGCCAACGAACGCCTGAGGTGTTAGGGTTTCTGACCATAATGCCCCAGCCCATAGAGATTGACAGGCATCAGGGGTGTGACTTGGGATTCTCGCCTGTAATGCTCATACCATTTCACACCCTGCAGCCAGTGAGAGGCATCGAGGTGTACCTTGGACTCTTCAACCCCAAAGTTCACCCCATTCTCCTATACAGGACCCATCTTGCCATATTTCCTGATGGAATGGGGTGAGCATAAGGGCCAAAGACCCCAAGGCACACCATGACACTTGTCAGTATCTGCAGGGTAGGGTGTGGTGAAATGGCATGGCCGTTATGCCTGATGACCCAAAGGCACATCCCAATGCCTGTCAGTCTCTGCAGGGTGGTGGTTGTATTGGCTTCAGTTCAATACTTCACTGCCATTTCTATTATGCAGTTCTCTAACTCCTACACTATCAATGCCAATACCAGCAAGCAAACATTCGGCATTGACAAATGCTTGTTTATATAAAGGTTGATGAGGAAAGAAAAATTTAAACAGAAAAAAAGAAACAGAGAGATATTACATCATATCTTATATTTAGTGGGATACAAAAGAACATGTATAAATATATCTATAAATAATTACAGTGACGCAGTAGCACCACTGTAGTTAAGGTTGAGCAGGGTTTTCTATGTTAAACCTCAAATTTTGCACTTTAATAACTTTGCAACCAGTCTCATGGGGTAGATCTCTTTATGTTCCAAGTTTTGTTGCAGTCAGATGTGCGGATGCTGAGACCTGGATAGGCAAAAACATTAAAAATCACCATTTTTCGTGCTTTTTTTTCTCATCAACTTGCACCCAGACAGTTTGGAAGTTTGGTCTGAAATTTTCAGGGTAAAAAGGGCTTGGATTACAGAAGTGCCTTTCACTTGTTTGGTGAAAAATATTAATCCATTTCAAAGTTATCACATTTTAAAGTTCCCATTATTTTCAAAGGGAATTTCACTCTCCAGGATAGATTCCTGGAATGAAAAAAGAATTTGGTCAAACAAAAAAGGATTATTTTTCATGAGGTGTCAATCCTTTTTCATGAGGAAAAACTCCTTTTTTGTGAGCCGCCATCTTGTTTTCCATTTTTTCCAAAAATAAAACCTTGAAAAGCTGCAAAAATTATATTGTGCCCACACACCAGTACATTCATCTTGCTCATCAGGACTCCAGTAGGTGAATTCAGTGGTTATCTGGTGGAAAAATGACCCCTGAATGTGTTTTTTTTAACATTTAAAATCCTTTTTTGTGACCCACTAAAGCTTTTTTCATGAGTCCTTTTTTGTTCTCACGAAAAAAGATCACATCTCATGGAAAAGGATTTCGAACTTAGTTTTTATCTAGCTTCTTTCATGAGTTCTTTTTCATGAGAATGAAAAAGGATCTCGTCTCAAGAAAAAGAATCCCTTCTTACAAAAAGGGATTTGGGACTTATTTTTCTTCTGATTCTTTTTGTGTGAGAAGGGATCCTTTTCCTTGAGTCCTTTATCATTCTCACAAAAAAGGACCCCTTCTCACAAAAAAAGATTTCAGACTTAGTTTTTTCCCCAATTCGTTTTTCATGCAAAGGGATCCTTTTTTGTGAGTCTTTTTTCATTCTCACAAAAAAGGATTCCTTCTCAAGAAAAAGGATTTCAGACTTAGTTTTCTTCCAATTCTTTTTTCATGAGAAGGGATCCTTTTTTGTGAGCTTTCTTCATTCACACAAAAAAGGATCCCTTCCCATGAAACAGGATTTGGGCCATTTTTTTACAATTCTTTTTTCATGAGAAGTGTTCCTTTTTCATGAGCTTTTTTCATTCTCGAGAAAAAGGATCCATTGTCATGAAAAAGGATTTCAGACTAATGTATTTCAATGAGGTTTTCAACTTTGATGTATAACTTTGCCATTGTTGAATATTTTTTATACAAAATTTTCAACATGATCTTTTTGAGACCCCACATCATGAACAATGTCAGTGGAATTACACAAATCCAGACCAGAAGGTGATTTCATGGTCAGCTGGTGAGATCACCTTTCAGTTGGGATATGAACATTTTCACCACACCAGTTCATCAGGTGGAGTCATAAGAAGGGCATGTTGAAAATTTGGGATCAAAATATGTAAAAATGTCAAAGTTATTGAACATATATGTATCTATGGAGGGATGGGAGCACAGGGCCTGGAGGGCCCTGTGCTTCTCCAGGCAAATAAGGATATGATTACACTATGTCAAAAAGGCCCTGCGCTCCCACATGCAAATAAGGATATGATTATGGAGGGATTGGAGCACAGGGCTCAGATGCTCTGCGCTCCCACAGGCAAATAAAGATACCATTATACTACCTCAAAAAGTAAGGACATTCTTTTCAAAAACTACGTTAAAAGGTATACAGGGTGGAGTGCTGTGGGACAGATCCCAGGATCAGGGATACGTGACATCAAAAACTTACAGCAGGGACTTATGGAGCACTCAGAAAAAACAATTGCTGTAATCCATAAAGGAGTTAATGATGTTGGAAAGAGAAATCTATCAGATATTTACAAGGATTTTGAGGAGGCTGCATCCACCATAAAAGACAGTGAAGGAGAAGTTATTATTTCAGGTATTCTGCCTGTACATGGTCCCAAGAGTTATAAAGTTAAAACTATTGTTTCAATAAATGGATGGCTTAGGAGATGGTGCTCTAAGGAGGGCTATGCATGTATAGATCACTGGGACAGCTTCAAAAAGTCTCTGTATTTAGGCGGGATAGACTCAATTTGAATAGTTTTAGTACAAGGACTCTTGCCCAGAGTTTTAACAACAGTATACTCCATCATTTAAACTAGTAAATGGGGGGGGGACTTAAATCTCACAAAACCCTATATAATGGGAAGAGTACACTGACTGGGGACAAAGTATTGGAAGGGTGGAATTGTCTTTTAATCAATACTAGAAGCGTGGTAAATAAATTTGAAGAATTAATACATATTCTGAGTACCCAGTCCATCCATCTTTGCACAATTATAGAAACATGGTGGCAGGAGCAGGATACACAGGATAGGAAAACTGATGGTTATACACTTTATAGCAAATCTAGAGGACACAGAAAGGGGGGAGGCATGGTGATCGATGTAGTAAATAGTATGCCATCAGAAAAATATCAGGTTGATACTAAGAACACAGAGCAATTATAGATTAAATTAAACCCAAGAAACAAACAAAAAATAATTCTGGGACTAGTTTACAGGACCCCCTCTTCTAATCTAGATTACAATTTATTTATATGTGAATTTATAGAGAACCTGAACCCAGCAGATAGAATCGTAGTAGTGGGGGGGGGCTTTAATTTGCCTGGGGTGAACTGGGCAAATTTCCAGGGTTACAATCAAATAGAAGCATGATATCGGGAAGCTTTTGATCAGATAGGATTGGCACAATATGTGGAAGATCCTACTAGAGGTGGCCACATTCTGGACTTGGTCCTGAGTGATATGGGGGATACAATACATGACTGTATAACAACTACACCATTAGGTCATAGTGACCATGAAATGGCCTCATTTAAAATCCAAGAGCACTGCTACACTTATGGAGGGACAACCAAGATGCTGAATTTGGGGAGAGCAGATTTTGATAGGATGAGGCTCGAATTAGTACAGTGGGACTGGCAACAAGATTTTTTTAGAAAAAACATTAACAACTATATGGGACTTGTTATGTGATAAACTGAATACCCTAATTAATCATTTTATACCCAGGAAGAAGAAATATAATAAAAATAAAAGAATTCCAGCATGGTTTAAATAAAGGATTAGGAAACTAATTAAAAGGAAAAATAAGGCATATAGGTATGCTGAGATAAGTAACGACCAGGGAGGATGGAGTCGTTATAAAAATTATCCTCCGGGAATTGAAAATAGGAATAAAGAATGCAAAGAGTGGTTATGAGAAGAATTTAGCAGTGCAAACTAAGGATAATTATAAGACATTTGATGGTTATATAAATACAGTAGCAAAAAAGGTAATACATCAAAGGTGGGACCATTAGTCAACTCAGAAGGTATACTAGTCACAGAACCCAAACATATGGCCGAAGTACACAACAGGTATTTTACCTCTGTATTTAATGACAAACAAAATAATATTGAATGTGTTAAGGATGAAATAAATTTACGCAGGCCAATTAAACTAGATGAGGCAGTCTTAAAGAACAAATTGTTTACGTTGGATCCTAACAAATCCCTTGGTCCTGATGGTCTCCATCTGAGAATCATTAGGAAGCTGGCAACTGAACTAACTGATCCATTAATGTACATTTTCCAAATGTCAATAGACCAAGGAGAAGGATTGATTTCTGGAGGTCTGCCATAGTAATACCATTACACAAAAAGGGTAGTAAAAAGGATCCTCGTAATTATCGACCTGTGAGCTTAACATCAGTACTGTCAAAGGTCCTAGAAGGTATTATTAAAGACTACATTGGAATGCATATAGCAAATATAAATATGGAAGATCAGAGACAATATGGATTCACTAAGGGCATATCCCGCCAAACAAACATGTTAGAATTCTATGATAGAATCAGTAGAGCCATGGACCAGGGCAAATCAGCAGATATTATATTCCTAGACTTCACCAAGGCTTTTGACAAGCTACCACATCAGGAATTAATAGCAGTGTTAGCAGAACTGGGTTTACACAGTTGTATTATCAATTGGATTATATCCTGGCTATCTGATTGGATACAAAGGGTATGTATACACAGGATTCATTTTCAGTGGGCAGAGGTCATGAGCGGGGTCCCTCAGGGCAGTCCTGGGACCATGTTTGTTCAATCTTTATGTAGACTCACTGGGTAATGAAGTTGAGGGCATATGGATATCTAAATTTGCGGGCAATACTTGGATGGAGTCAATAATTGAAACTAACGATGATTCACTTAAGCTTCAAAATGCACTAAACGCAATCGAGGACTGGGCTATAAAAAAGAAATTGTAGTGTAATATTGGAAAATGCACAGTTATGCAACTGGGAAAAAAATATCCAAGTGAATTACGCTTTAAACAGCTGCTCATTAAAGGTAGCTACTGAGGAAAGAGATCTAGGGATAACCATCTTGAATGACCTCCAATTTGCAATGCACTGTCACACAATCACACATAAAGCAAATGGGATAGTGAATAGCGTATTGAGACATATCACCAGCAGGGAGAGGGATGTCATTATGCCAATGTACATTTCCCTGGTGAGACCCCATCTGGAGTATTGTGCCCAAGTTTGGACACCACATACGAAATCAGATATTGGAAAGATTGAGAGAGAGTTCAGAGAGCAGCAACTCACATTATTAAAAACCAAAAGGGCAGAAGCTACAAGATTAGACTCCATTATTTGGGTATGTTCACACTAGAGTACAGATGTTTGCATGGGGACATGTGTTTGGTCTTTAAATCTATTTCTGATGATAACTTATGGGATTTATTGGGAATGGAGCTCAGAGATCAAACGTATAACACATGTGCCCATCCTTTACAGCTCATGGGGGAAAAATGCCATTCTTACAGAAGACAAAAATGGTTCTCGCAAAGAGTAGTTATCTTTTGGAATTCACTACCACTGGAGGTAGTAGGAAGCAAAACTATAAACAAATTTAAAATCAGATTAGATAGTTATTGTATAAAGAACATCCTAGTTTATGAATGAATCATTGGCAAGCATTATGGACGAAAGTCTGCTAGCTCTGTAACTACCTATGAATACACTAGTTGGGGTTAAATCGACAAAAGTAAGGAAATGTGGCATAAGGGTTTTCAACCCTAACACTCCACCCCAACACTGCAGGCGTGGGGCGCTCACCCCATTCTCATAAACTGTACCCATCTCAGCTTACTTATACATGGAATGGGGTAAGCATTAGGGTTGACAACCCCAAGGCACACCCCATGCCTGTTGTTCCCTGCAGTATGGGGGTGGGGTGTTAGGGTTGGAAACACTAACACCACATTTCCCTACTTTTGTTACTTTAACCCTAACTAGTGTATTAACAAAGTTTTTTGCAATGAATATATAGATATACATATAGATATAGATATAGATATACTGTAGATATAGATATAGATATAGATATAGATATAGATATAGATATAGATATAGATATAGAATAGATATAGTATAACCTTGATTATCTGGCCCCCAATTATCCGAATCTCCAGATTAACCAAACCAGTTAGACATCCAACCTGTGTGGTAAATCCAGAGAGTCGGTTAACCGGGGGTCAGATAATCAGGGTTATACTGTACTGGAATATCGGAGCTCAGTCAACTGACATGCACATAATCTCTTGCTGGATAAGCTAGATGTGGTATGCAATAAGCTTACCCGCTTCATCTTGCTATGTCCCTAAATACTGCCCTCATGGCTCTCTGACTGATGTCCTTTCAACTCTGTCTGAAGGAGACTAGTCATTTATTGGAAATCTGTTCATCTGTGGTCCATTCTCTGTGTGACTGATGTCCTGCGAGTTCTGTGTGGGGCTTTTAAGTCTAGGCTACTGGGCTATAGCCATTCTCAGTACCTGATCTTGCTTAGGCTTACATAAATTCTATCTCTGTACCTCTAAGATTTATGCAATAATGCCGTTGTGTGAGGACAATTTTGTAAACAGGGCTTCTAGCCCTGACAGTTATGTCCTGTATTAAAAATAAAGGTATTTACTGCCACTACTACTACTACTTCTTCTAACAACTACCAAGCTTCAGGATCACCAACTCCCAGAGGAAGGCTAGAACATCCCTGGGATTCTCCTCTGCAGTGGTGCCAGTTTCTGGGACCTCTGCCACTGCAAATGAGAAAGAGTATCAGCAATACTGTTAACCACTCTATGCACATATACAGCTTTAAACTGGATATTAAGCATAAGACACCTAAGTACAAAAACATGCATTGGGGTGTATGAATACCTTATCTGAATATCTGGGTCGAATTGTCTATTCAGGGCCCCAAATATTTCGGTATTTGGTATTCATATTTGGGTAATTTTTTTTTTTAAAGAAAGAAATAACCCTCCCACTCTATACCTTGCAAGATATACAACCCCCCCCCACATCCTTAGTTAGAATCCATCCTCCACCAGCACCCACAATTTTCAATAAAATTAGCCATATTTAAAAAAAAAATCCCAGGATGGGCGGCAGGCACAACCCACCAGCCTCCATGGCCAGCCACTGCCTTTCAGCTGTTATTTGCACTAAAACATTTTCTACCCCCACCCTGGAAGCACCCTCCCCCCACCACTCCTAGCAGCACCCAAAGCCGAGAGAGTGCCAAGTCTAAGGGGGAAAGAGGTGACCGACGCAACCCACCCTCCTTCACAGATGTCTGCCTAACTGGTAATCCAAAGGACACTGGCAGGGCAATAAGCCACCATAGGAAGCAGTATCCAAAACTACTAGGGATCAAGGGAAACTAGTAAAGATAAAATAGAATTGGGAAAATGAGCTCCTGGAAAGCCATATGAATTAACCCTAGGAGCCTAGGAAACAAAATGTGTGACATTCAAGCACTGGTTACAGAAGCCCGCTTAGACTTAGTTGCCATGACTGAAACGTCGGTGGCATAGCACCATGACTGGGACCTCAGAATTCCTTGGTACTCTATCTTTAAAAAAAGACAAGGTTAAAGGTGAGGGATGAGAATTGTTCGTACAGTATATTTAAGGGAGGCTATCAAGGTGATCAAGGATATAATCTCTGGAGAGGATGCAGCAACAGAGTAACTATGGAACTGTTGGAAGTAAACAGTGGCAGGAAGGTTAGAATGCAGGTGGTTTACAGACCACTGCACCATGACGAGTAGGCAGATCAGTAGCTAGAGGAAGAAATCAGAAGGGCAGCAACACAGAGCGATGTGATCATAGGGATTTCAATCTTCCCAATGTAGATTGGAGTATCACAATGGCAACCAACACCAGGAGTCAAACACTTGTGGATACATTCCAAGATGGTTTCTTAGTTGAGGGGGTCAGGGAACCCATCAGAGAGAGGGCAACCCAGGACCTAGTGCTCATGAACAGGGACTCCACTAAAGACATAAGGACGGGGCACCACTAGGTACCAGCGACCACCTATTAGTTTGGTTTACTATTAAATCTGTCATGGAGTGCACTATCTCCAGAACAAGAGTCCTTGATTTTAGAAGGTTAAACTTTGGGGAAATGAGAGAGAAGCTCAGAATCATGTTGAAAAGTGCTGAACAGGCTGAGAGTATAGAAGAGTAATGTAAGGCCATTAAGAAATGCTTGCAATATGTCTCCGGTTCCTGTCTGAGGCAAGTGGGGAAGGGCAAGACAAAAGAAAACAGATATGATTCACAAGAGAGATGGGCATAGCAGTGAGACAAAAAAGGGCGGGGTTCAGGAATTTTAATGAGAGCCAGCCAGAAAGTGACAGGGAAGCTTAACTAAAGAAGCTGAGTGAGGCCAACAGGATGGTCAAGATAACGAAAGCTGGAGCAGAGCTGAGAATCGAAGAGATAAGGAGGGTGATACAACCTTCTTTGGCTATATCAGGGAGAAACAAACAACAAATAACAGACAAATATAGTCAGACCAACGCATGGAGATGGGTGGGTGTAGGATGATAAGGGTAAGGGGGAAATGCAGAATGAATGTTCAGCATTCATGAGGGAGAAGGAGTGACCATTTCCTGAGTGTAGAATAACCCCCAGTCCAGAAGAGGGAGCAGAAATAAACATGCCACCAATAGCTGTGGAATGAGCACTCAAGGACTAAGGATCCTAAAGGTCAATAATGGACTACACCCCAAGGTGTTAACTGAGATGGCACAAGTGCTTACAGTGCCTCAGTCAGATTTCTAGAACTGCTCCCTGGAGTCAGACAAGGTACCTGTGGACTGGAGGGTTGCAGATGTTGTGCCCCTGCACAAAAATGTTGGAAGGAATGAACCAGGAAACTATAGACCAGTCAGTCTAACCTCAATAGCAAGTAAACTGCTGGAATCTATCAGTAAAGAGAGACAAGCAGAGTTCCTGGTTGTAGATGAGCTACAGAACAGAAGGCAACACAGGTATGCGACAGGTACTGTAGATCCTGTCAAATTTGATTGACTTCTTCATCTGGGTGACAAAGGCTTTTGATAAAGGACAGGCAGCTGAAATACTATATCTGGATTTTAGCAAAGCATTCAACTCAGTACCGCAACGAAGATTGGTCAAAAACTAGGGGACCTAGGAGTGGGGGGACAGACAGGTTACTTGTTCAATGGGTACAGAACAGGCTATGGGGGAGAACACAGATGGTTATAGTGAATGGGGAGTACTCTGGGAATGAGAGGGGTTACAAGAGGTGTCCCGCAGGGATCAGTCCTCGGACCAGTACTTTAACCTTCTTATCGGTGACAATGGTGAGGACTTCAGAGGGAAAAATCTGCCTTTTTCTGGACAACACCTAGCTCTGTGGCAGAGTGGATAGTGAGGATGGCATTCATGAATTCCGAGAGGACCTGGATAGGATGAAACAATGGCTAAGGATCCAGCAGCTGAGCTTTAATGCCGAAAAGTGTAAAGTCATGCTCGTGGGCGTCAGAAACCCTATGGAAGAATACAGGCTGGGAGGAGTAATGACTGGAATGACGGAGGAAAAAAGGGATCTAGAAGAAATAATTTCAGACAACTTCAGATCTACTGTACAATGCAACACAGCTATAGGGAAGGCAAATAGGATGCTGGATTGCACTGGGAGAGGATTTAGCAGCAGGAGAAAAGAGGTCCGTCTGCCCCTGTATATATCCCTGGTGCAGCTGCACCTGAAGTACTGCACACAGTTTTGGAATCCCCACCCAAAGAAGGACATAGATAAACTGAAATTAATACAAAGGAGGGCGACCAAGAGGATACGTAGGCAACAAGGTAGGCCATGCGAGCAGTGACTGAGGAACTTCAATATTTACTCATTGAAAGTCAGGAGGGAGAGGGGGGACATGATTGAACCACTTAAATACATGCAGGGAATAAACACAGTGGACACTAGCAAGCTGTTCACTAGCAGTGGCAACAATAATACCCTGGGGATGACAATAAGAAATCGGTGGGGAGAGGTTTAAGAAGGACATCAGAATTAAGTACTTTTTAACAGAGTGCATGGTGGAAGACTGGAACAGGCTACCACCGACCTGGTCTGTGAGAATATGGTGGGACAATTCAAAAGGGAATAGGACAGGTACATGGGCCTTGCTTAGTGCACTGCTGAGGATGGGGTGGGGGACAGATTAGCAAAGACTATTAGGGTCCACAGAACTAACTCTCTGAGGCAGACAACAGGGCAGACTGAATAACAGGGTAGACTGTATAGACAGTGAGGCCTTCTTTTTTTATTTTTTAAAACTCCACTTTATTCAAGAGCTAAGTCAACGTACAATACATGACAGTCATTTCTTGCAAGTATACAGTCAATTGATGCATGTGACATTTCCAGTACAACACAAGTAGAGGTAAATTATGATAGCAACACATATGTATAGCCAACAATTTGCAGTAAGTACCTTAACAGACCTTAAGCTTTTTACATGCCTGATGCCAGACAAGGGAAAATTAGAGAAAAAGAGTTTCTCCTTTTGTCATTGCTGGTTATGTCAGGACAATAAACAGAAAACTTAATAAACCAGTGAAAAAGTACACTTCTGGAAATATACCAGTCTGTCTGTTCTTGTGTGTGAGAGTCCCAGCTTATCCATCAAATTTGGGGATTTTGTCTCAATCCCATATAGCAGAGTAAGGGGGGGTAAGTGGGGGGGCAGTGCCACCAGGAAAAGTAATTGAGAGAACCATGATATGTCTGCCTAGTTAGGTCTATAACTCAAACAACCTCCCATGTGGAAGGGCCCTCCCTGTCCTGTCCCTCTGCCCACTGCATCTGTGGACGCCACCTATCCAGATGCCTATCTTCCCTAAGTCAGAGTTGGCCATTATGGTTTCCATAGGATAAACTTGTTTAATTCTGTTATACCATTCTGTCACCGTAAGGGGCTCCTGCTGGAGCCAGCGGGTCGTGATGCATTTCAAAGCTACTGCTAGAATATCCATCAGTTTATGCTTAACTGGGCGCAGCTGTACCACCGTAGGAAATCCCAGCACCCAATCAGTAAAGGTATTGGGAATAGCCAGCTGCAAAATCTGTTAAACATTACCTTTAACTGCCGTCCAAACTGCACCCAGTTCGGGACAAGCCCCCAAAATATGCCAGTGTGAGCTGAGGCTTCCACATCCTCTCCAACAATCTGCTGTGTTTGTGGTGTGAAAATGTTTGGTCACCGTAGGTGTCCAAAAATATCTAACAAGTATCCTCCAATAAAATTCTTGCCAAGTAGGTGTAGAGGTTACCCACCATCCCTGTTTTAGGTGTCTTATCCAGTCCTCATTGGAGACAGTGCAAGAGGCCTCCACCTCCCAAGTCATCCTGATCCTATGAAGGGGTTCTGCCTCAGAGTCCCCTAGTCTCCCATACATATCTAAGATGCATTTCAATTTTGCTTTCAAGGTCACCACCCAGTATATGAAATCTTCTCGCGGGACAGAGGTCTGTCCAAGTGTGCCTCATGATTGTCACTATTAATAAAATGCCAAATTTCGAGGTACCTATGGAAGTCCTGAGCTCTTAAATGAAATTTTTCCTGTAATGTCTGAAATGACAGACATGAACCTTGTGCAGGAAATTGTGAAAATCGAGTCAGGCCCTTCCACTCCCAATAAGCATAATCTCAGTCTAGTCCTAAGGGCAGAAAGTCTGGGTGATAACAGATAAGGTAAAGTGGGCCCAGTGAGGTATCCAGTGCCAGTTTATGTTGAGAATTGTCAAAGTATGTTTGACCCATGGATTCTGAATATTTTTTAAATACTCCTGTGATATGGTAGACAAAGCCAAGGTGAACACAGGTTACCCTCCACATTCAGAGTCTTCTATGTCATACCATCCTGAGGAGCGAGCCAAGTAATAATATTGAAGATCCAGCAGTAAGATTACCCTACCTTCCCCCCTCCTCCCTGTCCCTCAGCAGTGTCAGGAGTCCAAAATGTATATGGGCTGAGGCCTTCATCTGACATCAGTGTTTCGTTTCCATATTTCTATTAGCCCTGTATTCCTCCTAGACTCATACAAGTATTCCACCCCCAGCAAAACCATGAATTAACTAATGAAAGTTGCATGGTCTCTTAAAGGCAGTCAAATAAAAGAATAATTATACAGTGGGGTCCAAGAATGGGGCACTTTGATTGGCTGACTGGCACTTTTGAGCCATGGTAAATCCCAGCATAACCATCACAAAAGGTATCAGGCAGCCACTTTATAAAAGAAAATTAAAAGTAAATCACCACTCCTGCTCCAGTGTACCAATTCGAGCAACTGCCACGCCCGCTCAGACTGCTGCTCCCAACTGTAGATTCTGCCAAGATCATAGCCTACCCACCAATAAAAAAAAAGCTTGCCTCTCCTTCAGCAACTACAAATGTCACATGTCCAGTGCTCCATCACGCTGTTGATGCGAGACATTCGCAATGATCAAAGCAAGCTGTCTATAAAAGAAAAATGCAAGCTGATCGCAACAAACTGCAGCCCCTTGGCCTTACAATTTGCACCATGCTCTCTCTTTCTCTTTGTCTTTAAAAAAAAAATCAAAAATCCACCATGTATTAGTATGTTTCATTGGAGGAGGTGAGGTGTCTCATTCAACCATGTTTCTACCTAGCAACAATGGACTATCTAATACACAGAGGAAGGACATTACACTACAAAACACTTTAAAAAAAAGAAAACTAAATTTTTTTTAAACCTTTACCTACTACAAATTGTATAATCGCAATAATCCACTCCAGAACGTGGGTCATGGTGGGATTTATCCACTTTTGGTGTGGTTAAGCTACTTGGCCTCCGGCCTCAGGTATAGGTAAATCCCACCACACCGTATGAGGAATTATTGCTTAAATAAACTTAGACTCTCAAGGTGCAATGAGGTAAAGATTTTCATACGTGGTTTCTCTGTGGACTAAGGGGGTGGTCCACAGCTGGCTTCAATCTTTCCTGCATGGTAGGACTCAAGAGAGTAGTTTTGGGGATTTATTCCTCGGCCTCTCATTGCCTGCGCTGTGGGGTACCACAGGGTTCGGTGCTGTCCCCCATGTCATTTGTGGTGTATATGCTCCCATTGGGGGACATTATAAGACAGTATGGGTTGAGTTTTCATTGCTATGCTGATGACTCTCAACTCTACATGTCTTTTGTGCCCGAGCAGGAGTCTGATTCAAATGCAGTGTTTAACAATTGCTTGCTGGAGGTACAGAACTGGATGAGTACCAACTGGCTGAAGTTAAACCCAGGAAAAACAGAAGTATTGGTAGTGGAACCAGGGGTGAGGAAGTCAAGCTCGTGGGCAGGAAAACCCTCAGGTTTATTTCTAGGGGGGACCCCGCTTATGGCATCCGGCCAGGTGCATAACCTTGGTGTTGTGTTTGACGAGGGCCTGACCCTGAGGGCACAGGTGTCGGCTGTAGTCAAATCATCCTTTTTTCATCTAAGGAACATAGCACGGGTGAAACACTTGATTCCATCGGAGGACCTTCCTACCCTGGTCCACACCTTAGTTGCCAGTCATCTTGATTACTGCAATGCCCTTTATCTAGGGCTGCCGGGAGTGGATATCCGCCGCTTGCAGCTGGTGCAAAATGTGACAGCTAGATTGTTGACTGGAAGCCTGAGATCCAACCATATAACACCTGTGCTGCGCAAATTGCACTGGCTGCCTGTACAGTGGTGGATCACTTTCAAGGTCGCATTGACAACCTATAAGGCCCTGCATGGGTTGGGACCCCACTACCTGAAAGAGCTCCCGACTCCTTACTACCCTTCCCATGCCCTCTGATCCTCTGGCGAGGCATTGCTGCAGTTTCCCAGGGTAACCCTGAAAACATCTGGTGGAAGAACTTTTGCCTTTATGGCACCTACCCTGTGGAATTCTCTACCTTGCCAAATACGCAATAGCCTGACTGTAAAAGGGTTTAAAAAAGTTCATAAGATCTTTATATTTAAACAAGCATTTTTATAAATGTAAATGATGTTTTAAATTGCTATGGATTTTAATATTGTATGTTGAGATTTTGTAACGGCGCCCTGAGCTTTGGAAGGGCGCCGTTATAAATACATTTTTACTTACTTACTCTTACTTACTACCTATGGAGGGGAGCAGGGGAAGCCATGGGAGCCATCAAGGGTGGCTGCAGGTACGTGGGGCTGGCAAAGGGGAGCACCAAGCCTGACAAGGGTATATCCCTGATGAAAAAGGCTTAGGAGGAACACGCTTAATGGAGAAAATAAAGTGGCTAGGTTGCCTGCAAAATCCAGGGATGGGGTATCAACACCCCATCACAGGCCCTCTTAACAGGAGTAACTGGCAAAAGAATAGTACTGGTATACGAAAAAAACTTATATTAATGCTATAAATAGGTCTCCAGTGTGCAAATACATACATACATTTTAAGTGCATACAGAAACATAGACAGTGATTGCAGAAAAAGACCAGTGGTCTATCCTCATATGGTAAGCCTTTTTTTTTTTGCTCCTTCCCTTTGGAGCAGCCGTACTTAGCCCTGGTGACATCCTAGCCCTATCCCACCTTCTCTGTTGCTTATCCCATCAGCTGTCACCACAGATTTGCCCCTTCTTGGTGGGGGGAGGACAGGTGACAGTAGAACAGTGGATGCTAGCTCCCACTCCGGAAGAGGAAAGCATCCTGTGGGAGGCTCCATCCACCCTCCCGCCAGCCCCTAACATCCTAGGTTCATTCCTGAACCAGGGTCACTTGCCTCACAAGTGGCAGTCCTGCTTCTTTGCGGAAAGGCCAGTGAATCTTTCTATTGTTATATCTTGATGCCACATAGGCAGTTTCCTGTTGTTCATCCTAGATCCATGGCCATAAGTAACCAATCCTGTCTTGCAGCTTTTGGGGTGAACAGTGTGCTGTACTCCCCAGTTTCTAGAAATCAAGATTCCCCCTGCCCTCTGGACAGGTTGTCAACCATTCTTGAGTTATTGACTTGCATCACAACTGGGCATAAATCCCCAGCACTGAACTGAACCCATTTGTTACCTCCCTAATCCAACAGTATCTACACTAATCCTTATACTGTTTATTTGCTAGAAACAGAACTGAAACCACAATTAACCTCACGTGTCAGTGGCACCTGGATCCAACAGCTTGGAGTCCCCCTTGATTCATAAGAGAGCTGTTATATTAACAGGGACACATTGGGACATTTGTAAATTCTGATACAGCTTGAAACTTGGGTATGTGCCAATCACACATGACCTAATTTGGGTTTCTGGCTGTGCAAGGAGTTATAGATCCCTCTCTGGTTTCTGAGACCTATCCAAGTACTTAGACAGTCATTACTCTGTTTACTTGGAACCATGAGCAGACCCCTGTATTTGAGCCAATATTTACAGTACAACTCAGCCAGCAGAAAAAAACAAGTTTGGATACAGCATGAAATATACTTTTTAGTACCATCTCAGTAGTGTCCTTTCTTGGCCAAGATCACTTGGAACTAGCACCTATTTTCTGTGAAAACCAAACCCTCATACAGTTTTTCTTCCTACTTAATAAAAGGTACCCCAAAGTGTTTCAGCCTAAGAAGGTTACTACAACCTCCCCTGAACTGAACAGATGTTTTAATCAAAGTGGGGATGTTTGTTCCCGTAAAACACAAAGGCCCAGTGCACCTCCATATGGAAGGATGGGTGGACAAGATGGACCCTAAGTCCCTTCCATTGTCACAATGCTATGTTACTATGTACTGTATAATTTCATAATTTGTTTACAGTTAAACATTATGACTAGAACATTTGCTATCACTACTATTCAGCAAAAGTCCTTAGCACAGAATGTGCCTTCATTTAAAAATGACAGTCATGCCTGGCCTTATGGCACTGGGAGTAGTGGGTTGCACTAACCTGAGGGAGACTTGGGTTAGTGTATGCCTAACTCCCAGACTGGAATTGCAGAATTCTCAACATCACGGTGGTGTCACTGCTCACAGACTCTGGGGAAGAGTGTTTGCTCACCCCAATGTAACAGTGCCTAAATTGGCCAGGTGATAGGCGCGGCTCCACCGCATGAGTTTTCCCTACAATATCAGCGCTCTCCTAGCAAGGATGGTATAATATGGGCAGGCCTTCAGTGGGATAGGAAGGGGATTAAATGAGAAGTGCAGTCCTGGCCAAACGATAATGGCTGTTGATGATCTGGGGACCCACATTTTTGAGTCATGTTGGTGGCCACCTTTCCTGGCATTATCAGCTAAGAGGTCACCAGGAGGAAAGCTAGATGGGATAGCCAGACTTAATGCATATTGGGCCTCTTACAGCTTTTTCAAAATGGCGGATAAGTATTGGAATGAGAGTTGAGTTGACTGCATCACTATCTGATGCCACCTTTTCAATTTTTGGGTAGGTTGTGGGATTAATTATAGCTAAATTACCCTTTTAGTTTAAAAATGGAGGTGGAGCAAAACCCACAGAATAAAATGGTTTCAGCATAAAAACTCTCGTTATAAATCTTGGCCACCATATTGCTGCCATGGCTTAAGATATGGGATCTGCACTAGCCCCAGATGGTTGACTAGAAGATGGGGACGATCTCCTAGGTAACAAAAAGGAAAACAGACACACGTCTATCAGTGGCAGATGACATCTAGTCTGGCAACCACTGGCAGTAAAAAAGTGTTTCATACAGCTTTTTCTCCTACACCATCATCTGCCCAGTCCACAGGCTCTGGTTCCCCAAGACCCAAACTCTAGTATCTGCTCCAGTCACACCAGGGAGGACCATGGTGCAAGACCCTGAGGGAACCACCAGTCATCATCCTAACAACGCTAAGGTTTTAACCTTATGTTTTCTTCTGCCTGCCTCCTATCCAGTGTGTGGTATACAGTAGCCAACTACAGAATTTGCACACATGTGATGATGCCTTGTGGTAGTAACCAGCCCTGCAGCCCACCATTGTGATGCTGGAACCCAATACTATCTCTCACTGGTTGGGGAGTGGTGCAGCATGGCAGTACCACCCAAGAATCCCACAGACTGTCCAGCCAGCTACCAAGTTTACCTCTGAATCTAGGTCACCAACATGGCATCATAAGGCAGCAGCAGTCACATTTTTGGAAAAAAAAATCAGAAACAGTTGTTATATGTTGCCAAATGTTGGCACATACCTTTATTAAGATGCAGCTAGAAAGAGATTTAAAACGTAGATAATTATAGGAAAAAGAAAAACAGTCACCTCTTATAAACTATAGCCCTTTAAAATGAAAGTATCCTAAACATAAATTGTAATTCTGTGTTAAGGACCTTTCAAGGACATCTAGTTGTAAGCAAACTCCAGGGTCAGGTCATTCCTGAAAATAGGCACTGTATATCTAGCACGCCTAGCTTGTTAACAAACACTGAATTAATCAAAATAAATAAAAACACAGAGTGCAATATTTTTTTTACAACTATTTTTATCCTCCTGTGGTGGGTCAACTGCAAGGTCTGCCAAGCCTACCGAACTCGGGATCCTTCAGGGACTTATAGCACCATGCGCATCCCAGCAGATCCCCAGAGTCGGTCTGGGGGCATCATCCTCATCGGTCCCCATGATATCCTCTGTTACTGCTGAGTGCCTACTATCCCAAGACCCCTGGAAGTGGTGGCAAATATGCGTGGAGGTGCACATGCGCACCACAGCTCCAGTGCCAGGTCCCTTCTGCCCTCCCCATCGACCTAGCATTGGCGCTTCTCGGAGTGGCACCATCCCTGTGGCCTCCACCAGGGGGCGGCCAGGCTCTGAGAGTGCTGAAGAACTCCTCCCAAGGCACAGGGCTGCCAGTCGGTAGTGACTCACATCCTCTCCCTCCCCCCCGCTGGCCTCCAATGACCCTGGCTCATTCCCGAACCCAGGTCGCCAGCATGGCTCAAGGTGTGGTGTCCAGCGCCTCAACCCTCAGTGCCACCGGGCCAGCCCCCAGAGTGCAATATTGATATGGTAACACCCAGCCATAGGCACCCAATGTTGTTGTATTTATACTTAAATCTGTAGAAAGTCACGCACTGAGACAGTGGTGCTCCAGACAAAAAACTGAACATGAATAAGGATCCAATTCATCTGAAATGCATCAGGTAAGTGTGCACCTTTTTAAATAATAAAAATGGAATTTTACTGACTCTGGTGTCCATGTAATGTGAGGTGGTGAGTGCTTAGCTTCTTTTTGTATTCTTGTTGTTTTTATACTTGCAGTTGCTAGAAGAGCGCTAGAAATAAACAGCAACTAACACCTTATAAAGGACTTTGAAAGGCACACTTACGTTTCACATTTTTATATATTTCTCTTTCTCCTATTCCTTATTATTGAGAATTCTGATTTGAATAAAGAATCTGTGCCTCCTGGAGATGATCTGCTCCAGCTGCCTAGTCCCCACATTAGGTCATATAGCCCTGCTTGTGACTTAACAATTATTTCAATGAACAATAGTCATGCCTGCTTGACCACTGACAAGATGGCAGCCTAACTCTTGTCAGCCCTCTCAACCCTAGCCATCGTCCATGCCCATTCCCTGTTAGTGCCAGCATTACATCCAGAAAGAGCACTGACATGAAACCTGGGATCTTGGTGTGTTCAGGGATCTGCTCTCTCAGTCCGTCAGTTACTCTGCAGCAGTACTGTTTAATTTTATTTCAATCTGTCCCTCATGGCTCCTAGATTTGCATGGGAACATGACACTCATCACCCCGGTTCCACCAACAACTCTCAGAAATCTACAAGAGATAAGAATGATGTTCTGTTCAGCAAGTTGCTTAATGAAATAATGGACATCAAAGATGTGGCCAAACAAATGAGGACATAGTTTCCATCTCACAATGTGCGACTAATACCAAGCTGTACCAAACAGGAGGCCACCACAGACCACATCACAGCCCACCTCAGAGACCAAGACTGTAAAATACAGGAATTGTGGAATAGACTGGAGGACCTAGAATGTCAGGGAGGGTGGACAAATCTCCACTTTGTGAGATTCTGCAAAGGTGAGGAGGGGCGTGACAACAACAGCTTCCTGTAGCACAGTATTTCCATATTATTAAAACATCAATGGTTAGCACCACTGGAAATTGAGTGCTCTCACCGGTCGATCGCACCTCCTCCAGATCCCAGGCAAAATATCATGGCCTATCCTGGCCACGTTCTTCAGGTTTCCTGTCAAAGGAAGAATCATGTCCCTAACCAGGAAACAAGGCCCATTAGCATGGAAGGGCTATGATATTCAGATTTTCCTAGACTTTCCGCTGGCCCTCCTCACAGAAAACAGGAAGACTTATACAGTAGCCCACAAAGCCCTACCAAAACTGCAAATACCATATAGAGTCCATTACCCTGCTGTGCTGCAGATTTCTCAGAATGGTGTGTTCCACTCCTTTAGCTCAACAAAAGCCGAGGATGACTTCATCAGCCAGTCATGGCCCAAGGCAGA
The DNA here is from genome assembly GCA_016271365.2 of Neoceratodus forsteri. Lineage (NCBI taxonomy): Eukaryota > Metazoa > Chordata > Ceratodontiformes > Ceratodontidae > Neoceratodus > Neoceratodus forsteri. The sequence continues at coordinate 1,738,758,355 of CM028129.1, forward strand.
CTTACAAACAAGCCAGGTACAAGCAGAGTCCTGCAGCACTGATACCACCCCAGCCTCAAGTGGCTCACAGCATTTCAGAGGGAGCCTCCCATACTATCTTCAAGATTCAGAGGATGATTCATGGCAGCCTACTTTTCATTGACGGGGTCAGGCCAGACAGGCCAAAAAAATGCCTCCATTCAGATCAGGCAAAATCCTTGAGCCCTCCCTCCCCCCACTGAAGCTGAAGCAAGGAGTGGGAGCCTCCCACCTCACCTGACAGCCCACAGAGGCCCCACAAAGGAGCAGCTACACCCCACTATGAAAGCTCTAGGAGGCCCTGGCTCTTCACGACCCACAGCCACAGCTAACACCTACTGTAAGAAGCACCAGCCACCAGCTCAAGCAGCTCAGTCTCCTCTGCTGCCTCTGACCTCAGTCTGATCACCGCCAGAACTTATCCCACTGCCTAACAGTACTTCTCCAAACTCTGAAGAGAACAATCTGTGCATCTATGCAGTGATTGTTGCCTCTCCGCCCATGTTCAGAAATCAAAACTTCACCGGGCACACACAACAGGATCTGTATTGATCTCCTAGAACTGGTTCAGGGCTGATTTAATTATTAACATATTTTTATTTCCTACCCTCTCCTCTTTTTTGCTACAGCCCCCCCCCCACACACACACACACACAATACTTACTGGATGGGAAAATAACTTTAACTCTAATTTTTTCCCCCAAGACATACTTAAAAGGGCAAGAAGTGTCTACAAAGCTGTTTTTCTAAACAAAGAGCATACTTTGGGATGTGGTTCACTCCTCTTTGTTTCCCTCCTCCAGGTGGGACTTGGACAGTTTAAGCATTGACTCATGTACTATTCATTTGCTCACATGTATAAGCTGCTGGCCCAAATGGTGATAATTCTGACATCTTTCCAGTATAGTGTTGAAGCTGCTAGCTTTCCTCTGTGTGCTTTGGAGAGGGAGGGAGGGTTTGGGTGTTCAGCCAGAGAGTTGGCAAAGTAGCCACAGCTTAATACTAGACTACAGAAGTCCTAATACTGGTTACCCCATTTGGTTACTTTGGCTCAATTTACTGCTCAGTAAGCTATGGAAGCTCCAATACTGGTCACCTCATTTAGTTACCTGAGCTCAGGTTACTGCTCGGTATGTTAATCACTGGGACTTACACTTAGACTGATCTAGTCTAATAATATATCTGACCAGCTCCAAGCCTCTGCATTGGACAGACCAGCCTACCACTCCTCTATATCTCTCTTCAAGTCTTCTGGGGCCTCCCAGTGCCCAAAGCAACCTCCTGGAGTCTAGACCCCCTCCTGCTAAAACACAGTCAGTTCCTGCCTGGGGTATCTTTGGAGGTACACAGCTACTTGCACAACAATGACATGAGGAGGTGTCCCAGACCACACTATGGGAGGCCATGAAGGCTTACTTACAGAACAGAGTTATGGAATATGTGGGACACAGGAGGAAAAGTACAGAACTCCAGGCAAAGGGTTCAGAAGATAAGTTAAAGGAGGCAGAAGCAGCACTGAATCAAATCCTAAAGGACACTCTTACATGATGGTCCAATTGTAAAGTCAACTCAAATAATTATATTCTAGGAAGGCTGAACTAGCCTTCTTTCAGACTCACCACAAGACCTAGGAGGAAGGGGGGTGAACCAGCAAAGTCTTGTCCTATAGACTGTCTAAAATACAGATGGAGAGCGACCCTGCGGGGCTAAGGGACATAGCACACCGTCTCCACACTAAGCCTAAGGACCATAACAATGCAATGCAGGAGTTTTATGAAAGCTTTCATGCATCTCTGTCTCCTCTATCTGAGGAGGTGGTGACAGATTTTCTCAAAGACCTCAATTTACCTAGGCTGTCCATGTCTCAAATAAAGCAGATGGATGCCCCGTGTACCACAGAGAAAATCAAGATTGCTATCCAGTCTATGAATAAAAATAAATCTCCAGGCAGCAATAGGTTCCCAATTGACCTGTGTCAATTACTGGTGGATGACCTCTGCCCTCTTCTCCTTCAGGTGTTTCAGGAAGCACTGGCATCACAAACGCTACCTAATACTATGAGAGAAGTGGTGATTACTGTACTTCCCAAGAAGGGAAAAGATCCCTCTCTCCCAGGTAGCTACCACCCCATCTCCATTTCAATGCAGACACTATGATCTTAACAAAAGTCTTGGCCCATCAGCTGGACTCCATCCTCCCGTCTGTTTACACCCTCTCAGACTGTTCTGTAAAAGGAAGATTGGGAGCAGACACCCACCACTCTATTCAAAACCTACCAACAAAGGCTAGCCCTTACCTCTCTCCAGCTGCTGCTCTTACTTTAGATTTTGAGAAGGCATTCAACTCGATTGAATGACATTATCTCTTTAAGGTTTTGCATACCATGGACTTTGGCCCTAGATTTCTCCAAGGCTGCAGACTCTCTACCACAACCCATCAGCCAAAGTCCTAATGAACAGCCTTCTCTCCCCATCCTTCACACTACACAGAGGTACACACAAAGGGTGTCTCCTGTCTCCTCTCCTCTTCCTCTTGGCAATTGAGCCTCTAGACCTAGCCATCAGGAAACACCTACAGATCGGAGGTAACGCAGGGGGCAGGACAGAACACAGGACCATTATGTACAGTGATGGCATCCTTATAGTCCTGGTTGATGCCACACAGGCAGTTCCTCCCCTCCAACAATTGCTGTGGACCTTTACTTCCATCTCAGGCCTCAGCATAAACCATGGCAAAGCCAAGCTTTTCCCACTGAATTCCCTCTCTAACATCCAGTCCCTAGAAGGAGCCCCCTGGAAATAGAAAGAGAGGAATAACTTACTTAGGTATCAAATTGGCACCGTCAAGTCACAACTTATGTAAGCTTAACCGCACCCCCGCACCCCCCCATTAGAATAATTGAAAGTAGACTGTGGGAGACGGAAACAATTCACATGTTCCTTACAGCAAAACTGCTGCCATCAAAATGATGGCATCATGTCCCCCCAAGGTACTTCATCTCTTCTCCAACCTCCCAACTAGAGATGTTGCGAAGTTTTACTTAACAGATCAAGTTCCGGCTAAGTTCAAAATTCACCTTTGTGTATTACTTCACAAAGTCTCCCACTCCGTATCTTCCCCTGACTTCGCCTAACTTCACCTGTAAAGGCAGTGAAGTTTAGCAAAGATGGGTGAATTAAGTCAATTCATCTAGAAAAAGGGCAACTTCACTTTGCAAAAACTTTGCGAAGTCAGCACTTCACACTTTGCAGATTAATTCGCAGAGTGAATTTTATCCACTTTGCCCAGCTCTGCTCCCAACTCACATCCCTGACAGCTGCCTGATGGGGAACTTCCCAAGTGAGGCAAACAACCTCAGTTCAGCACAGCCAAACTGTGACAACATTGACTGAAAGGAGGATAGAGGCTACTGCATTTCCATAACTAATCACAGAACCTTTGTCCTAGTTCAGACCTCGAAATGGTTTCTCAACCTATCTAACACACTGCTGGTTTGGGTTGCCATGGAGGGCCAGATTTTTCTACCCCAAACCCAAGAACGTTGCTTTTCTTTAAAGGTAAGGGTAGAAATCCATGAGCATTAAACAATACCCACTTCTCTCAAATACTGGAAATGCCTGACCTCCTCCCCAAAACTGGAGGCACCCCTATACCTCTAGCTCCTCTATGGGACAATGATATGTTTCAAATTGAGGAAAAAAAAACATTCCCAGGCATATGTGGAAAAAAAGCAAGCATACTGTGTGTAAGTGCCCTTTGCCCTCCTGCTGCCAGTTACCTCTCTTCTTTTAAGAATCTCAGGGCTCTCTACTATCATCCCAGGCAAGATTTCTGCCAGTATCTGCAAATATGTTCAATACTGTCTCCCTTGTCAGGGCTGACAATTGAAGGTATACACCCCATCCAGCGCTGAGATGGATAAAAACACTCAAGGGATTAGCTGGGATCATATATAAGATGTATAGAGCAGGGCCCTCCACCCCCTGCAACTGCCTTGACACTTCAGAAATGGCAAAGAAGAACTTCAGACAGAGATCTCTGAGCGTCAGTAGAAAACTGTCTGGTATATAGCACACACCTGCTGTAGGGACAAAGGGGGAAGCTCACTCAACTAAAAATTTTACACAGGTGGTATAGGACTCCACAAGCCCTTTGATTGATAGGTCTATGTCAGGATAACAGGTGCTAGCACTGCAACAGCCATGAGGGTATCACATAATTTATGGCACTGCACTGCACACTACTGAAAGGTTTCTTGTTAGCTGTCCTGGAGATTTGTATGAAGGTATGCCCTGCATATCTTGCCTTTGACCCCCCTTTGCTGGTTTTATTAAACATTACCCACCCTGCAGTATCTAGAACTAGCCTATCAACCTGTTGGGCCATGTCAACCACCATAACTGCCAAGCTCCTCATTCTCAGGCACTGCAGAAACCAAGAAATAGCCCCACTAAGTGAGTGGATGGATACAATGGGCCAAATGGTCTCCTTGGGATGATTCTCCTACCTGTCTCCAGACAAACTGGATTTGTATTCCTCAGTCTGGCCCCCTTCCACACCCTGTAGAACTCAGCTCCATCCACCTAACTGATTAGGGTATACACAGTACCTGGCCCATGAGCCCCTGCTCCCTGGAAGTAGGGTCATATGTATCTGGCATTAGCTCTACTGGGTTGAGCCCCATTTACAACAAGGGTCAGGTTCATCTCTGGCAGAACAGCTGCAGGGGAATGGCCTGTATGATAAGAGGGCAACCAAATAGTAGTAGGATTGTTAAGATTGTAGTAGGATTGTTGAGATTGTTATCCCTCTTCCTTCGGGTAATTTCTTGTTCTACCTTCACCCTCTCTTCTGAAGGATCTGTGTTAACCAATATTTTTCTTGGTCATAATATCACACACACTGTGAACTGTTGTTGCAACTAATGTATTGTGGTATATCGACAGTTTAACTGTAGTTACTGTGCTGAATACAATTTGTTGTGTTTGTGTTTGGTTTAGGAAAGCTGTCTTAATCATAGAATCCCCCCCTCCAAAGCCTTACTCCCCGATTAGGGGTTTTACAAAGAAAACACCTTTTTTCAGGTGTTTTAATTTACTGTATTTTATTTTTAAAAGTTCTGGGATTCTTCAAAATGGCACAGGCTGTGCAGTTCCATTTCAAGGCAAAGTGAAATGGAACCATGCAGCCTGTGCCATTTTGCAGAATCCTGGAGTTTTTTGGTTTTTTATCGTACTCTTGTTTCTACCTCCTTGGCAGAGCAGCCCCCACGATCTCCAGTCACACGAACCCGCTCCCCCAGTGGTCTGGCCTTTCATTGTTCTCGCACCCACTAGGTACGTGCCCCTCTCAGGTCTCTCTGGGGGCGCAAGATGTCGCCATCAGCCGCGAAGATTGTCCTCCGCATTTTTCCACGTTTTTCTCCCTTATGGAGAGCCGGACGTGCAATGGCATCCGAGCACGTAGTGCTGATGCCGGCTGTTCTCTCCCCACTGTTTTGCATGCCACTGTAGTGTGGCTGGCCTCCACCAGTCACCGCTACAGGGCGATGCAAGTGCCACTACCCACCCCAGAGAGAGAAGAGCAGTCGTTGGATGCTCAATCCTCCCTTTCCCCTGCCAGCCCACGGTGGCCCTAGTCCATTCCTGAACCCAGGTTGCCGGCATGGCACGAGGTGTGGCATCCAGCACCTCAACCCTCACTGCCACTGGGCCAGCCAGAATCCTGGAGTTTTTAAAAATAAAATACAGTAAATTAAAACACTTGAAAAAAGGTATTTTCTTTGCAAAACCCCTAATTGGGGGATAAGGCTTTGAGGGGTGGGGATTCTACGATTAAGACAGCTTTCCTTTAAGCTGGAGAAAAAAAAATCCAAAATAGTTAGGAAACGAAGGCCGTATTTCATCTTACAGATAAAGAATGGAAGATAATATCAGGGGGAGCAGCAACAACGTCAGCATCTTATGCCATGGAGGGAGAACAGATGGAAGGTGCTCTCCAGATTTTTCTGGACCCCTACCATCACTAAACATTTTGGAACCCTTTTTGCAGAACTGTGCTGGAGGTCCTGTGAGCAGGTACTGTAGTTCACCAGAGATATATCTTCTGGGTGTGCCCCATGCTGGGCAGGTTTTGGGGAAGGTAACAGGTGGCAATTGCTCACATTTTTCAGAAATCATTCTCAAAGCTGTTCTAGCACCTGATCCTGTGTCTTCCACCTGTGGGAAATGAGAGGCAAGTCTACAAGGTATTTTTTTAATATTTTAATTAGTGCTGCAGCCAAAACCATTAAACACGGCTGGGTATAAGAATTACCACCAACGTTTGACATGTGGTTACAAACGTGTAAACAGCTGCAAGTGATGGAGGCAATTACGATGCATCTGAGAGTGGGAAAAGACAAAAATGTGTTTGTTGGCAGCATTTTATGCACTTTTTGGAATCCAGATCAGGATATTCGATACTGAGACAGTTTTCAGGATTAGATGAAGATGAAAACCGTGGAAAGGATTAACGCACATGACTATATACCACACATAGCCTCCCTGTTTGCACAAGGTACTGAGGACATAACCGAGGGGAGGAGACATTCCGCTTCCCCTTACATGTCCAGTCTCTAGGTTAAACTCAGTTGTATTAGCAGAACAGATGCAGAAGCAGAATAACTGCACCATGACCTTATGTTGTCTGTTATGTTTTTAATCCATTTCTAGTCTGGCTCTTATATTTAAAAGGTATTGCTATAGCTATCAGCCTGAAATGTAAGCCACCCCTTGTGTTTTTGTGATTTTAATTTGTGGTCTGTTGTATGTTTTTGTCATGTTGAAAATTCAAAAAACTTTTATCCCCCAAAAAAGATGTGGCAGTGAGACAGAAGCAGGAGCAGGATTTGAAATGAAACTACTGGAATCAGGAGTTAAGGGTGGAATGTGGCAGTGGGAGGGATGCTGAGAGGGACATTAAAGTAGAAAATGAGGTTATGGTTGGGCTGCGACAATGGGAGGTATGGTGGATTTTAAAATGAGACAAATATCAGAGGTTGGGGAAGGGTGTGGCAGTGGTAGGGCCATGGAAGGGTGCTTCGAAATTTTAAAAGGGATCAAAGTGGCAGGATGAATGTTCTGACTCGGTTTCTGGACCAACCATGATGAAGGAGTGATTGGGGAGGCAAGTTGGTAGGTCTGGGATGGCCTCCACACCTGCCATTATAAAGGACATCATGGACACAAGTGGAGTGCTAATTCTCTTCTGGCCAGCTTGGCATAGCAAACATGTTACTCGGACCCTGTTCTTCCCAATGTTATCCCTCCCTCTCTTCAGCTACCTTACAAAACTACAAAGGATTCAACTGGTCTGAACCCTTGATTGATAACACAGATCACAATAAGAACAGGAATTCGCATATCTTTCTAATTTTTGTCCATAAAAATCATTAAGCTCCTTCCCTCCATGCAATTACAATTTGGTAACATCACTGACCAGTTTCATACAGGATAACATTGGTAACTGGTAACTAGAGGCCTATTGAATAAAAAGGCTTCAAATCACACCAGTCACAGTATGTGGTAGCCGAAAATAGTTTTTATCTCAAAAACCAAAACTTGAGGTTGTGTTTCTAATAGATGGGAGAGGAATGGGAATACGGTGTTTGCTAGAGTCTGGTTTCTGGTGTCTGCAGATGAGAGAGGGATGGATGGATGAGGTATAAGCAGATGCCAGGGGCTGCAGATGTTTGCTGGCATGAGGGGGGGGTTTCTGCACATGGAAGGAGGAACAAGACCATATCTAAACTTGGGCTGTTTGGCCTTAGACCAGCAAAGAATGAACAAGTATCAGCTGCCATGATCCAGTTACCAGTAAGAAATTCCCAGTTGGCATCAGCAGTTCCCAATTACACATTTAACTTTCAATAAAAGTAGTGGATGCCACCTTGCATTCATCGGGCAAATGATCTGCAATCTTCCCTGACTGGTGTAGTGGCAGCTGGCTCCAGGCAGTGGGAGGGGATTTCTGCAGCAGTAAAAAACAGTTTGGAATATTGACTATGGCATTCCAATGGTAGTCTATGAAAAGCCTTCAGAGTGAGGAAGCAAGTCCAGCTCTCTCTCTGTCCTGCCAGACATTTTACTGTTGTGAGTAAAACTTTTGGTAGGTATGTGAAGTGATGGCCATCATTTCCAGAGATTCCCTGCCTCACCCCCAATCCACAGGGGATGAAGAAACCAGACCAAGGCTGATAAGGTTTCTGCAAGTACTAACAAGAGAAACTGTAAATAACTGGAGATGCCATAGGCATCACTGTTCTGACTCAGGATGTTCGGGTTTACCAAAAGGTGTCAAGTTGATGCCAGTTGAAGCCCATTACCAAAATGGGATTCAGCAATTAACATGGAATTTGTCAGCAGATAAGGACCTCTTGGCCCACCTGCTTTGCCAAGTTTGCCCCTGCTATACCGTCATCACAAAACCTACCTGATCTCTGGCTACTCCCCCACACACACACACACACACACTTTTCCACAAAATTTTTCTGTACCTATCCCATGCACACTTGAAGCCCACCACTGCTTTTGCCCCACCACCTCCACAGGTAGACTGCTCCAGACATCTCTTTTGGTGAAGATGTACTTCCTCTCATCCTTCCTAAGCCTCCCCCTTCCAGCATCATTGCATGCCCTCTTGTCCTGCAGCACCTCCTCCTCTGAAAAATACTCCCCTCCTTTACCTTCTTCACCACAGTGAGGTACGTATTGGTCCCTATCATGCCACACACCCCACCCCCCACCCCCGGTGTACATATTGAAATCCCTCAATCTCTCCTCATAAGGCTTTTGATGCAATTGCTGCATCATTTTAGTTGCCCTCCTTTGGACACCCTCTGCCTTGTCTATGTCCTTTCTGAGATGTGCTCTATACAAATGGACACAGTACTCCAGGTGGGGTCTCAACAATGACTGATACAGTGGCAACACCAATTCTCTCCTTCTGCTGGTGATTCTCCTCTTCATGCACCACAACATCCCACTGTCCCTACCTACTGTCTTATTGCACTGTCCTGCCACCTTGAGGTCATCAGATATGATGACCCCAAGGTGTCTTTCCTGCTTTGTGATTAACAATACCTTCCCCCCATTTTATACACCACCCCTGGATTTCTATGCCCTAGGTGCATGAGTCTGCACTTTTTGCATTAAAAGCCAGCTGCCATACCCCTGACTACTCCTCAAGTTTTCTCAGGTCTCTACTCATTTTCTCCACCTCCTCTGGAGTATCTACCCTATTGCAGATTTTGGTGTCATCTGCAAGGAGATCTACTTTCCCTTCTAGTTTTTCTGCAACATCTCTTACAAATGCATTGAAGAGGACTGATCCCAGCACTGAGCCCTGAGGTACCCCACTGGTCACACACCCATCATTACAGTGAGTGCCATTCACCACCAGCCTGTCACCTATCCATCAACCAGTTCTCCACCAAGTTTACCACCACCTTGGGTCACACCCCTAAACTGCCCAGTTTCCTTATAAGCCTCCTACATGGTACAGTGTCGAAGGCCTTGTTGAAGTCTAAGTAGGCCACATCACCACCCTACCCTGATCTATTTCCCTGGTCACTCAATTGAATAAATTGATCAGGTTCATCTGACATGATCTCCCTCCTGTGAATCCATGCTGCTTCAGGTCTTGTAACCCACTGGAATCAAGATACTCTACTTGCATTTCTTTTAATAGTGTTTCCATTAACTTCCCCACCACTGACGTTGTACAGACTGGCCCATAGTTGCCACCCTCCTCCCTGCTGCTGCACTTACGGAGTGGGATTACATCTGCCCTCCTCAATTCCTCTGAATCACTCCTGTTTCCAGTGAGTTGTGGAATAGGTCTGTCAGAGGTGCAGCAAGTACCTCCTGAGCTCCCTCAATACCCTTGGATGCACTCTGTCTGTCTCCAGTGCTCTGTTAAACAGGTCTGTCAGAGGTGCAGCAAGTACCTCCCTGAGCTCCCTCAGCACCCTTGGATGCACTCTGTCTGTCTCCAGTGATCTGTTAAATAGGACTGTCAGAGGTGCAGCCAGTACCTCCCTGAGCTCCCTCAGTACCCTTAAGTGTATTCTGTCTAGCCCCATAGACTTGTCCACTTTCAGATTTGCAAGTCCTCTCAGGACTCTTTCCCCCATCAATGGACTGTGTCCACCTCCTTCCTCTAGTGTTCCTGCTGCTTCTATATGGTTCATCCCCCCACTCCTTCAATTGTGAAGGCTTAATCAATTTTGATTTATTGTTCAGCTATAAGCCTTTACAAAATGTAACAAAACTACAAATACATAAGTACATTCCATGTGCAGTTATAAAATGGCAGCGACCAATGCAGTAATCTGATTGGTTAGTTACAGTGCAACATGGGACAATGTTGCACTGTAAATAACCAGTCCCAGTAAAAGTGCCTGATCACAGAATTTGATGGCTCTGTGATTCCTCTTCAGGCATTCTATTTAGAATTTTACAGGATTTCATAGTCACCATTTTTCTCCCTCACTAAACCGTCCACTCCTCTTTGAACCTTCTAATGTACTTTTCTGACCATGTGCCCTCAGCTCTATTGACACCTTCACTTCCTATCTCAGCCATTACAGTATTTAAACCTTGTAGGTAAAATGGTAACTAGGAAGTGAAGTAACACGGGACCCAGCAGCCTTTTAACAACAGTCCCTACTACCCCCAATTCAAAACAAAACTCCCAAATGGGACACTGATTAAAGAAACTGGGATCGGCTTTCAAACAGCAGTGCCTGATCGTTCTTTAATCCTTGACAAAACAAAAACCCACAGTTCTGACACCAGTTCTAGCCACATCAGAAGTTGGGACTCTCATCACGGGCTATACTGACGAGATACAGTATCTGTGTACACGCTGTACCTCAGAAAATAACAGCACTTAGAAAATGAGCAGCACAGCACTGCTCTGAGCTGCTCATGCGATGAGTTACTGTGCTTTCCTGTGCAAAATTGGAAATAGCGCCGACATTCAGAAAACGCCCAACAGAAGACAGGAGCATAGAAATGGTGCGCTCACCTGCTTTCACTCTGTGGGCTGATGGCACCTTGAACCATCTTAATCTCTGTCTCACTGTCTCTCTCGCAACTACCAGTAGTAGGACAAAGCCTCTCCCATCCCACATACCTTGCTAAGTGGCGACTGGAGTCCGGGGCTGCCATTAGTGCAATTTTGCAACACTCTGTTTATTTTAGTAAACCACCAAAACTTTTCAGCGAATAAGGAAGTGCTGCCTGGGTCCCTCTAAAGCGGTGCAAGTTTACATGGGTATTGTACCCATTTAGTGACGTTAGAGACACCACTGCTTTCAATGAAGCAGCAGTGGAGGGGCTTAATTTACTTATTTTATTGATTCACAGGGGTCTTGATGTGGAAGAACTTATACCGCCCAGCGGGGACCCAGGCGGCACCACCGTATTCCCTGAAAAGTTTCGGGCGGTTTACTAAAATAAACAGAGTGTTGCAAAAATTGTACTGATGGCAGCCCCAGACTCCCGTCGCCGCTTAGCAAGGTATGTGATATGGGAGTGGGCACATATAGTTAATTTGCAGTTCACCTTTTTAAAGAAACTTGTAAATACAATGTAGTCTTAGAAGGCGGAGGGACTACTTTAGGTTAAAAACACACATTAATTACAACTTTTTCATACTAAAAACTTTTATTATGTTAATAAAACACATTTTAAAATATGGAAAGCCATTTTATAAGTGCAATAAGACACTCCGAGGTTGTGCATTACGGTGTGATAACCGCACTCCTAGGGACGGCCGCGAGGCGCCTCGGCCTCGTGCCTAACTACGCCCCTAGGAGTGCGGTTATCACACCGTAATGCACACCCCATCATGTCTTATTGCTTACTTAATACAATTCTTATATCAGCATTATATAACAGAACATTCCAAACATTCTTGTTACATAAATATAGTGTAAGGTGGAATGTTGTTAAGGATAGAAATCCATAACTAGAATGGAGTTGTTATGCTGCAGTAGCTATGTCACTACTGCAGCATAACAACTTGGAATGCTGCCACAGAGTTGCTTTCCTCAATCCAGTTAAACTGGAAGTTGCATTTTTTTTAATCTTGAACTTGCAGAAACATCTGCAGCACACTGTGTCAGTTAGAAGAAAAAGAAAATGTTAAAATTTCTCATTTCTGTTGTCTTCTCCAGCTGGTTTTGTGTGATTTTCTATGCTGTGACTGCCCATACACTATAAAAGATTGTGTATGACCAGTCATACACAAACAAGTAAATTCTTGTATCTTGAGGTTCCCTTGGTAACAGAGTACCTCTCGAGCTACGCTCTCGAGGTCATCTGTTACCAAGGAAACCTCTTGATACAAGAATATCCTTGTTATGTATGACTGCTCATACACAATCCTTTATATCAACCTTTAATCTAAATAGGTAGTGATCTAAATCTGAAATTGCCTGTCTCTCAATTTACAATACTCATGTAATATTATTTTGTATCCTGTGCATTTCCACATCATAAATAATAAATGTATGGTAGACAAAAAAGCCATACACCCTGCTCAATGTATCCATATCATAGGAGTTAAATAAGTAAAGAACAATGTGGTCAGGGGGGAAATCGAGATCTTTCAGCAGGGTGCTCAACCACTCTTGCCTCCCTTCTATATAAAGGGGACATGTAAGTAAAATATGTTTTAAATCATCTTCAAGAGTTATGTTACACTTGCAAAATGGGGAAGAAATGCCAATCTTTTTATGTTGTCTTGCGTGCATGTGCAAGCAACATCTTGCTGTAGTAGAACATTCAGAGGTGTGTGACTGTTGCAGCGAATGCAGGGAATGCTTTAGTGGGTGCATCCCTCAGCCACCAGTTAGCGAGCATGCTAGTGATGACAGAAGTTTCAGAGAGAGCCATGGAGTTGAAAAAAATCTGCCTCGCCAGTGAGGTGCAGTTTCCTCATTGAAGCGTCATATGACAAAGCTCTGTTACGTGCCTTTCCTGGTGAAACATTCCAGTAAATTTGGTGGCTCCTGCCACCTGCCACATAATCCCCACAAAGCCAACATCAGGGATGCCCAATCCCTGTGTCAGCATGCACCCCCCAGTTCAATTTGTTTGCAGATGAGGGGGCCCAATCCCTGTCGGCATCATGTCCATATACACACACACACACACACACACACACACACACATACACATACACATACACACACACACACACACACACTTTCTTTGCTGGTGAGGCTGCCCAATTCCTGTCAGCATCATGACCCCTTCAAACTCATGGCACATTGGGAGCCCACCCCAGTGTGCCCCAAATCATTTTTTTACCTGTAAATAAAGAAAACAGTCCCAGTCTGGTTTCTATGTTTTTACCTGTGGAGAAAAATGGTCTTTCGACGCCCTGCCGCGCCCCTCCTCAACCCGCACTCCACCCTCTGAGCACCCCACCTTCCCATACCCCTGCATCCCATACTTACCTCCAGAGGGTCAAGCGCTGTGATCTTCTTGTGGAGCAGGAGCACATCTGAACTCTTCAAAAGCCTACCAGGAACTGAACAAAATGCGGTAAGCTTTATAATGGCAGGCAATGGGGGGGTTTCAACTTATGGATATCTCAGCCATTTTGGGGAATTTTGGTACTAGATTTTCAACATGTTCTAGATTTCCACCATGAACACATGCACTGTCATCTTGTTACTCGGTCCCGAAGGTGATTTTGCAGTCACTGCACGGAATCACCTTTCAGGACTGATTAATGAAATGACAGTACCACTGTTCATGAGGTGGGTCCCAAAAGCCCATGTTGCAAATGTGAAAAATTCCAAAATGACTGCATTATGAGTGTACGCCAGTTTCCATGCACGTCAGAACTTCAACAATTTTTTATATTTGCACTCCAGATTTTCAACATTGCCATTTTTTCACACCTCCTTATGAACAGTACAGCTGTCATTTTTTCACATCTTGCCCAAAATGTGTTTTCGCACCTATGGAGCACAATGGCGCGATCACTGTGGGAAATCAACCTTCAGGACAGATTAACAAAATCACAGTGCCACTGTTCATGAGAGGAGGTCCCAAAATGCCTATGTTGAAAATGTGGTTAAAAAATCCCAAAAATAATTGGGTTACGGGCGTGCGTTGCACACTTCTACGCATGCTCGTGACTTCACCAATTTTTCATATTTTCACTCCAGATTTTCAACATTGCCATTTTTTTACACCTCCTCATGAACAGTACAGTTGTCATTTTTCACATCCTGCCCAAAATGTGTTTTAGCATCAGTGGCCCCAAATGGCGCAGTCGCTCTGCAAAATCACCTTTCCGCTAACAAACCAATAGTGCCACTCTTCATGAGGTGGGGTCACAAAGAGCCCATGTTGAAAGTTGGAAGTGAAAATACCAACAAACACCCATGGCATTAGGGTTTTCAACTGTAATGCCCCACCCTGTAGAGATTGACAGGCATCAGGGGTGTGACTTGGGTTCGTCGGCTGTAATGCTCATGTCATTCCACCCCCACTCCCACCCTGCAACCAGTGACAGGCATCAAGTTGTGCCTTGGAGTCTTCAGCCCCAAAGTTAACCCCATTCTCCTATACTGCACCCATCTCAGTGTATTTCCTTATGGAATGGGGTGAGCGTAAGGCCGAAGACCCCAAGGCACACAGCAACACTTGTCAGTTTCTGCAGGGTAGAGTGAAGTAAAATGGTGTGAGCATTATGGCTGATGATCCAAAGGCACACCCCAACGCCTGTCAGTCTCTGCAGGGTGAGGGTGGGGTTGGCATCAGTTTAATACTTCACTGTCATTCCTATTATGCATCTCACTAACTCCTGCACTACCAATGCCAATGCCAGCAAGACAACATTCGGCATTGACAAATGCTTGTTTGTCTAAAGACTCTATAACTTACTCTATATAATTCCATTCTAAATCTTGTTAATATATGTCTCTTGCCTGGATTAGTTGTTTTCCTTAAGTATGGTTCCATTAAATGTCTGATTTTAAGCATTTTGTACCATCTAAAATGTTTCAAAATTTGAAAGACATTGGAAATTATTTGAAATCTCAGTATCCCTAACCCTAGATTTTAATTGTGATATTATTTCTTCCCTAGGTTTCAAATATATTTCAGTGAGCAGGTGTCCCAGGCCTAATGGGAATAACTTTCTCTTTATTAATTGAGTAAACAGAAATTAAAAGCCCATAGAGGAATACTGGATTTCTTCTTTGAGACAATATCTGGGAATATGAGACTCTGGCAACAAGAAAAGTTGAAGCAAAAACATTAGCTGTTTCTCTGGTATCAACTTTTGTCATGAAAATTGACCCAGCTCCAATCTTATTAATTCTGAGGAAACCGATTGTGGAATCATGAGTAAATAACGATACTGTTTATTCATGATAATATCAAGGGGTTTAATTTCAGTAAATCCCCAGATTTCTGTTACGTAAAGAATGCTGGACTGTATTTCAGCATTTATAACTTTTGCAGCTCCTTCTACTGAACCTTTACCTGTTTTTATATCGAAACATTTAAATGCATTTACAGCAATCTTTAATTTAGTTTGTAGATATAATAGCTGTGCCTTCCATTACAGTTTTCCACAAACCTAACCCCTAAATAATCGTAACATTTTGTGGTTTCCAATTTATTTTTATCTAAGTATAATACAGGTAGTTTCTTACTCTTACTATCAAAAATTATCATCTTGGTTTTATCCTTATTTATCAAAAGTCTATTTTCCGTACATAGACTGGAAAAATAATCCACCTTTCTTTGTAACCCCAGCAGGGAAGTTGATAATGTGAAGGCTTAACAGCCGTTCAGGATATTTGCTTTTTTTTTTTCCATTATAGATTTTTATTGTATCCTATTTCCGAACACAAATATCAGCATAAAATCAATGTTTGCCACTGAACAATATGAAGTATACATGTACAATCAATAATAAACACAAATATCTATAACTGTAAAATTAAGCAACATACTTAATATATTCCGATATTATTGAGGAATATATGTATAATCAATAGTGAACGTAAATACTTAAAACTGCACACTGAAACAGCAGACTTAACCTATACCAACAGTACTCCCTAAAAGGATATTTGCTTTTTCCTGATCCTTCTCTGTATGATCTTCCCCACCCTTCTTATCCTCACAGTCCCTCCCCTTGTTTTCTTCATTTTGTTTATGCATCTGAAGGAAATCCTGTCTTCGTTAGTTACCTCTTTCTTTAGCTATCCTTTCCTCTGTTTATACATTTGCACCCCTCACCACCTTCATTGCTTCCCCTGTGCTTTACCTGGTACCGGTGACAGTGCTGGGAGGTTTAAAAGATAGGTCAAATTGGACCCATTGGTGTAAAATATGTGGGTCTAAAGAGAAACCTACCGGGTCATAATCAGTTGCAGATTTTAACCAGTTCAGATTCCATTCCTTTAGATATTGTTATAGAGTAGGTGCATCAATTTGGACTCACTGGCAAAGGAAAGAGGGGTCAGTTTTGGAAAGGATGCAATTTTTGCCCTTTTGGTGAATGTTAGTGTTGTCCCTGCCTGGAACACCTCCTTATCCTTTTCCCTCTGCATCTCTTTGAACCTCTTGAATGCCACCTTTTCACTCTTTACCTTCATAGCCACCTCCCTCTAAAAACAAATAGCGGTGTATATTTCTTCCGGTTTTTGCTCACTTCCTTCACACAGAGGTCTGTTTCCTTCACTATGCCTTCCCTTAATTCACCCCACTGTTCCTCCACCCCACTTTGGCAATGCCCCCCCACCACCACCACCACCACTATATTGTCTCTGAGACAGTCACCCATTTTTTTTAAATCCACTCTTCTAAAGTCTAGGACCCTCCTCCTTGTGTGTTTTGTCTCTGCTGCCATCTTTATGTTAAACCCCACAGTATGGTGATTGCTGGCCCCCAGGTGACATTCTACCTTGACATCTGCAGCACTGTCCCTGTTACTTAGTAAGCACCAGATACAGTATTGCCCCCTCTCAAGTGCTCTGTTTGGCTAGTTACCTGAAAATTGTCCCCTGCAGAGAGTCTAGGATGGCCCTGCTTATAGCCAAGGCTGCAGCTAGGAGGTTCCAATCTACGTCTCTCAGGCTGAAGGCCCCATCCAGTAACACCTCTCACTTTTTTGCCATCATACTGATGGCTTCCCCCAGTGCAATAACCAAGTCTTCTCCCAGTGATGGAAGTCTGTATATCACCCCAGTGCAAATACTGGCTCCAATACCACTCTCCAGGGTGACCCACAGTACCTCCAACCCATCCTTTACCTCAAGGTTCCCTTGCACTTCCATCACTCTAATACCCTACCTCACATACAGCACAACTCCTCCACCCTTCCTCCTCTCCCTATCCCTTCTGAACTGAGTGTAGCCTGGTACAGCCATGTTCCGGTCATGGTTCTCAGTGCATGACAATTCAGCTATGGCCACAAGATCCAGGTCTGCCTCTGCCATGATGGTCTCCAGGTTTGGAATTTGATTTCCAAAACTCCTTGCGTTAGCACACATGGCAATGCACACCTTGCTCTCACCCTGCCTGCAACCTCTCTTCCCCACCTTCCTGCCTTTGCTGCCACTTGAAACTTCCTTCTCTCCTCCTCTCCCTCGCTATCCTCTCTGTGCTTTGCCAACTCAACACCTCTCTTTCCACATCTTCTGTCCCCTTGTCCCCTACCATGCCTCTTTCAACTTCTGCTCTGGGGGAGTTTCCTCCCCTTGGGTCCTCTCTTCCTGTTGCTTCAATCAGTGGGGGTAGTTTATGCCTCCCTTGGTAATACAACCTCCCCCATGGCTAATTTAAATGTTTATCAAAGTAACATTTAAACCTTCCACTGAGGACTCTGGTCCCCTTCCCAGAAGGATGCAGGCCATCACATCTGTATAGAACCATATAGACCCATATCCTTCCAGGTTAGCCCCCAATCCCCAGTGAAGCCAAAACCCTCCGAGACAGGTGCAGACCATCACCTCTGCATAGGCCCATATCTCACCAGGTTGGTCACCATTCCACAGTGTAGCCAAACTTGTCTTTCATGCACAATTCCTTCAACTAACTGTTGATGCTTTTGGTGTGGAGTACCCTATCCTCCCCTGGGCCGTAGACAGGTAGCACCTCAACAAATGCCACCATTCATGCTACCTACCTTAACCCACTCCCCAGTTCTCCGAACTCTCCCCATACTACAACAGCCCCATCCCTCACCTGCTCATTAGTCTCCAGATAGACAATGACATCCAGCTCCCCCACCCCACCCCTGCCATCCTAGCAATCTTTAGGATCCACTGTCCATCCTTTGAGCTGAGGCACCAGGTAGGCACCTAACCTCCCTCTGTCCATCCCTTCCTGCTTCCAACTCTATCCCCTCACAAATGAATTTCCTTTGGCAGTAGTATTCCCTAGAGATACAGAATGGAATGGAATGGCCATATTATTACTACAGCTAAAAAACATTAAAGAAGCAGTACAACAAAACTGAGTAAAAATTTGACCCTACATTCTTGTCACAATAAAAGATTCCAGGCATCTTCCAGTTTTATTTGGTAGAAAATTGTCTAGTTCCATCAAAATGTGAATATTCTGTAAATGTTTTTTCACAAGGAAAAAATATGCTACCACATTTAGCTTCTAAAAATAACATTGTAGACCTGGCAAGGGTAACGTTAAAAAAAAACTCATGGTGCACAGAATTGGAGGTATTTAGAAAGGTAGATTTTTCAGGTATGATGATATTTTTGTTAATTGTCAGTATAGTCTAGAGGCTAGAGTAACTAGCGGCGAACAAGCTTGGTGCATCCAGTAGAACTAGATTTGATTTTCACAGCCTCCAGCTGCATACTGTGGGACTCTGAGCAAGTTGCTTAACATACAAACATAGACTTTGTCAGCAGATAAGAACCACTTGGCCCACCCAGTCTGCCCAGTTCCCTACCTACTGGATAAGCTGCAGATCCTAGTTTTACCAACAGCCTACTTAACCTCCCCAGTGCTCCCAAGTCACCCCAGTAAACAGGCCTAGTGCCCAGTTGGCCTTGCCCGGTTACCAAAAGAATAAAATAAAAATAAAGTAAAATAAAACTGCAGCTAAAACTAGCTTTTTGGGGAAGAAAAATCAGTGCACTGCTACTTTAATCAATCACTGCTAGGATTAACAAGATTCTAGGTATGTATAGTGGAAACAGTAACATCAGCTTTGTATGCAGCAGATGCAAAGTTAATAGTAGAAATCCTATAGGATGCAGAAGTTAGGGGTTTATTCAGCACTGACTCCCACAAACGAAACTGATGAAATTCTTCATAATAATACTAAAAGTTCCAACTGGTATTCCATCTCATGCCGTGAGGGCTGAATCTGGTTATTTTGCTATTGGTTAAAACAAATAGGATAGAGCACTTGACAAGCATATCAGCTCACATAAAATGCACTGAAGCACCAAAATTAAATTGCACACTAGCGTTTAACAGTGAGTAAGAAAGCCAAAGGCTGGAACAGGCTATCTGCAGTGCTTCAACCACAGCGGGTCTTCATCAGGGAGCTACACCTTGTGCCACCTCACACCCCTAGATGGTGGTTAACAGACCATTAACATAATCCTGGGAAACCCTTTATTACCTTTGAGCACCAGCTCGGCCTTTTGTGCTTGTTTCTTTTAACAACATTCCTTGCACAAGATTCGGTCACCTCCAGAAGTGTCCCTTTCATCCTACCCCACTTTTCCTCTACTCCCTCAGTCTGGCTTATACCCACCAAGCTTTCCCTAACCAGATCTCGCATCTAGTGAAACTCTGCACATTTGAGGTTCAGAACCACTGCCCTTGAGGAGAGACCAGTGTTCCCAGTTACCAGCTCAAACCACACAGAACTGTGGTTACTGGACCCTAAAGGTTCCTTGACTGCCACCCCTCACTCCCACTTCCGTACTGGTGAGTATGAAGTCGAGAATGGAGTCCTGTCAAATGGGATCCCTAACCAGTTGCACAAGTAAGCAGTCTTGCAACGTGTCCAGCAGTATCTGACTCCTGGTGCATTTCACCTCAGGGATATCCCAGTCTATTTCTGGCAGGTTCAAGTCCCCAGCTAGCACTAGATACCCTTTAGCTCCCCGATTTCCTTCCCAGTTCCCTATCCCCCTCTTATTTTTCCCTGGTGGCCTGTAGACCAACACCCAATCTAATCTTCTTTCTAACATCTGAAGTCAGCTGCACCCAGATCAACTCCACTCCCTTCCCCTCTTTTTGATGGCCCAGCCCTCAGTAGCCTCCATACCTCCCTGATAGTATAGGCAACTTCTCACCCTTTACTCCTGCCCCTATCCCTCATAAACAAGAGTACCCTAAAACAGCCCGATCCCAATCATTGTTCCCAGTCTTCCACATCCTGGTGGTGGCACTCAAAGCAAAGGGGACCCTATTAGTCGATCGATTGCTTTGATCTATGAAAATCCTGACAGTAAATAATCTAAAACTATGTGACAATATCGGCCCCGTTATAAGTGAATGGGGCGCGCTCCTGCAGCCTTCATTTTGTGACATCACAAAACAGGAGCTGCGTGGGCCAACGTGGGGGCGTGGTTTGTTCAGTTCTTTTTTTGCCGGTGGGCTTGGTTTTAATTTTACGAGTAAAATAACTTTTAATACAGCATGACTTGTTATGCCACACTTCAGTGGGAGCTATCTGTGGGGGTAAGTTATCGAATGGGCTGGGGCAAGCAGCTGCTAGAAAGCTGCTCTTTAAGGGGAGCTTTCTTAGCTGTTTACATGTGCTACCAATCACTGACTCCACCCAAATGGGGGCTCGCTCAGTGATTGGTTTGGGAGATCTATTTTCTGGAGCCTTTTTCATTTTTCCCTGTTCACTTTTCCTCTCAGCTGAGGGAATCAGCATGCACGGCATGGGATGTGAGGGACTGGTCCTGTAAAAAAAAATTATTTTGATTACATGCCTGATATGTAATTGTCTGTCCCTCCGTACCCCCCGCCCTCCCCAAAGTTTAGCACCTGTGCCCTGTTGTCTAGATGAACATTTTTTTTATAGTGTTATACCTCGTTTAGCATGTGATTAGGCTATTCATGTATGTTAACAAAAGATTGACACTGTTAATAACAATGCACCTTGTGCCACATTACACCCCTAGAGTGTGGCTAGCAGACCTTTACCATAACCCCTGGGAATGCCTTATCACTTAGAAATAGTAGCTTGAAGTTGTTTTATTTGGGAATATTGAGTAACTGGGAGCAGACCAGCTGGCTCAGCCCTATAAGACTCCAAGGAATTAACTCTTTAAAGGTTTTTAACCAGGTCACATAGACCTAGATGGTTTTAACAGGCCCAGTAGACCTAATGAAGGAGCAGAGCTCCTTTGGGGGGGGGGGGCATTTCGTACATCACTACCCAAGCCTTCTGGTAGAAGATTGCACAGTACAGTTTCAGATAAAGAGTTTTAATTTGGAGATATACATCTTCCAGCTGTTTCTTAGGCTGACATCTATACACTGTTCTAAACTGGGCTGTAAATGTACGCAGCTTGCAGTCTGCTGTAGAAATTGAAATCAGCAGCTGCTGCTTGCAGTAGATAAGATGTATTATTTGTTCTTATAGTGAGGCAAACTAGGTTATATGGTTAAAGAAGAGAACTGCAGGATCTCAGAAGAATTGCTGTGATGTGGATGCAGTTGTTAAAACAACCAGTGTTTGTGACTTCTAGACAGGGTGTCTTGACATTATAGCTGCCAGCAGAGGGTGCCAGTACTCTTGCTGTTTTTTTTTTACAGATCTGTACCATATGTCAAATGGTACCATGTTAAAACATAACTAGGTCAACTTTTCAGAAACACATTTGTTCTGATAGATAGATAGATAGATAGATAGGTAGATAGATAGATAGATGAATTTTTATTTAAATAGCACTGTGTTAAACCAAGGTGCAGAACAATAATCAATCTATAAGGACAAAAAAATATATAAATATATACAGGGGAATTGTTTAACTAGGTAAAGCACACTAAGCTGGAGTTGGTTTCCAGGTGCGACCTACAAGCACAAGGAAGTTACGTGACTTGCTCAGGGTCACACATTATGCAAGTCGGGGTTGTGGGATTCAAACCCAGGTCTCCAGATTTACAGCTCGGTGCCCTAAACCACAGTGCTATACTGCCCCATTAATAAATAAAACAACAACAGAACCCAGACCATATTTAACAATATATTAACAGAAAAGAAAATAACACCCAAAAATTTAAAAAAGAAAGTTACTCTGCTAAAAGGGGGAAACTAAATAATCTGCCTTCTAACGTCAGGACTTCAGGAAGGCTTGATTAAACAGCCGGGTTTTCGGACTGGTCTTAAAAACAGTTCACTGAGTGGGCAGGCTGAATGTATGATGGCAGTCTGTTCCAGAGTCTGTTGAGTATAGCAATTGTGGACATCCTCTATGGATAGATGTTTAAACTAGTATTTACTTGCATCCTCTAGGCAGGGGCTAAGAGATGCTGCTAGAATCATGGCTGGGGTAAACTATGGCATTTATCTCCCCTCCACGGGGCAGATTGAGGGGTCATCACACCGAAAAGCTGATCTGCAGCTCCAGTCAGTCCTTAAAAGGTTAAACCATGGGGATGTGGTTTACGCTGCAGCCCTTCAAGTCCAGCCTTGCACGACTGGATTCCTTCTAAATCTTCCTCTATTGCTTTGCAAGTAAGTGTCCGCCCCGTACCCACCCCTCCCCTATACCCTGAGATCTTGCTCCCCTCTCTTGAAGGCAGACATCTCGTCCACTCCTCAATCCTTATATCTAAATTCCGTCTCTCCACCCTCTCCTGCTGCTTCACCTCACTCCCACTCCCAGTCCTTCTTGCTCAGGCAGTCTGACTGCATGTTTTTAAAGGCCCCTTTTATGAAACCGCTGTTTGGCAGGCCTCCTTTTCCTACAAACAAAAGAAAAACCTGAGATGTGCACATGGATTATAGCCCAGTGCAACCCTGGGCAGCCAGCCCATAATGACAAATGCAGACATTATGTACTAAAAAGGTGTATTTGGATAAGGAACGTACAAAGTCCAACTGCAGATGCAAAATAGCCATTTATTACTGGCCATCAAAAAGCCTGTACACAGTACACACCTTACTACAGTGCTTAAAAATGCAAGTTTGAACCCAGCTGCACTGTTTGGCACACCACCCTAGCCTGACTTACACTTCGCTCTAAACTGAGATTCATCATTGGGGTCTAACTAGGCTCAGTTTGAAGCAAAGTACTGGAGCAGTTCGTTGCGCCAAGTAGTGTGGCTGGGTTGAAGCTTGCATTTGTAAGTGCCATAGTAAGGTTTGCACTAGGTACAGGCTTTGTGACGGCTTGCAATAAATCCCTATGTTGCATCTGCAGTTAGGCTTGGTGCATTCCTTACCCAAATTTTATTCACTTTTCTAGTGCGTCCTTTCTGTGTTTTTCCTTTTCCTACAAAGTTCATCTTTTACAGAATAATCCGCCCCCATTCCCATTATCCCATCCTCTTCCTTCCCCTTTACTTTGCTCACTCCTGCTCCTCTTCCTAGTTCCCTCCATCCCTTCACTACTGGTCCCCCTCGTGCATCCTCCCACTGATAATCCCATTTATCTACCTCCGTGCTCCCCGTCCATTCCATCCTTCCCCATCCCTGGTAGTTGCTTTTTAACGCATGTAATTTAGTTTTGAAAGGACATAAAATGCCATTCATCCTTCATCGTAGGATAACTGATGGAGACAATCCTGAAAGAGAGGCTAGTGACCTTCTTGGAAGACAATGGATTGCATGTTGATCAGCAACATGGGTTCTTCTCAGGAATATCCTGCCAGACCAACCTAGTTGAATATTATGACTGGGTGATAAGGGAACTGGATAAGGACCCATGCAGTGGATGTCGTGTATTTGGACTTCAGCAGGGCCTTTGATTCTGTGCCTCATGGGCGGTTGGGGGGAAAGTTGGAATATGTGGGGATGGGGACAAAGATGGTGAACTGGATCATGAAATGGCTGAAGGGGAGGCAGCAATGGGTGGTTGTGACTGTGATGAGCAGGGTTCCACAGGGCTCGGTACTGGGCCCGGTACTGTTTGGGATATTCGTAGCAGATATCTCACATGGCATCAGGAGTAAGATCAGTCTGTTTTCTGATTATACCAAGATGGGGGCAGTGGTGGACAACATAGTAGGGTGGCAGGGGCAACAGGATGACCTGACTAAACTGAAAGAGTGGTCAGAAACATGGCAGTTGGGTTTCAATGTGAAGAAGTGCAAGGTTCTGCACTTCAGAGCAAGGAACCCGGGGAGGAGCTACCAGTTAGGAGGGGTTCCATTAGGTACCCCTGAGGAGGAAAAAGATCTAGGGGTGGTTATAACAGGGAATATGAACAACTCAATTCAGTGCAGGAAGGCGGCAACTAAAGCCAACAAGATGCTGGGGTGTACTGTGAGAGGAATCTCATCCAGAAGCTAGGAGGTGATCCTGCCTCTCTACAGGTCACTAGTCAGGCCACACTTGGAGTACTGCGTGCAGTATTGGCATCCATTTCTGAACAGGGATATCAGATTACTGGAGGGGTACA
The DNA here is from genome assembly GCA_016271365.2 of Neoceratodus forsteri. Classification (NCBI taxonomy): domain Eukaryota; kingdom Metazoa; phylum Chordata; order Ceratodontiformes; family Ceratodontidae; genus Neoceratodus; species Neoceratodus forsteri. The sequence goes on from CM028129.1 coordinate 1,738,783,019, forward strand.
GCACAGGGCATCTAGGATGATTCAGAGATTGGAGGATAAATCCTACAAGGACAGGCTGAGTCAGTTAAATATGTACACCCTGGAGGAGAGGAGGGATCGGGGGATATGATCGAGACCTTTAGATACTTGAAGGGGATAAACAAGTCAAGTACAGAAGGGGTCTTTAAGTTGAGGAGGGGGAGGGACACGAGAGGGTATGGTCTCAGAATGGAGAGGGGAAGATATAGAAGAGAGATGAGGAGACATTTTTTCAGAGAGAGAGTTGTGGCTACATGGAACACTCTGCCCAAGGAGGTGGTATCCTGTAAGACTGTGGGCAGTTTTAAAAGGGGATGGGACAGAGTAAGGGGGGGTAACTGTGAGGGGAGAAGGGGTGCAGCTGCAATGTAAGGGTGCTAGCTGCACATTTGAGCAGACTTGATGGACCATGAGGCCTGTTTCTGCTGGCAGATTCGTATGTTCGTATGTTCATACACTATGGTTGTCTGATTCCTACTCGCTGTTTTACTAGTTCATTCTACTGAGCTGCTCTGTAGTCTATAATTCAAATTCTATTGCATGTGTTCTGTTTTATTTAGTAGTTTTTTGCTCATACGACCCTCTCTCCCACCCCTCCCCAGGTGTTGCACCTGGCAAAGAACCTTGACTCAAAGGGCTTTTCCTGGCCAAAATGTTAAATAAATACAATTAGTGCAGCATGTGCGGAAGATCTCAGCTCTGCTAGCAGGAAAAGGATGCACATGGCTGTAAAAGTAATAGCTCTGACCTAAAGAATACCTTGCTAAGAGTGCAGACAGAAATTAAAGCAGCAGTGCACGTTAGCAGTGAAAATGTTGACATTTTTTATATTATTTTAGATTGCCTCTTATCTCCTGTTTTGTAAGATACCCTTTTGTCACCCATTTGAGTCTGTATTAGCACTTCTGTTTTACACTTGGAATTATAAAAGAAGCCCTCCTTTTAATAAGACTATCCCCAGGGTTTCTTCAGTATTCTCTGCTGTTTTTGAACTCACACTGTTTAACATCTCTTTTCCTGTGACTAAAATGAACTAGCATGAAGCAGACACTGTGCCCTGACAGTATGGGACAATAAGTGTTCAGAAACAGCTCAGAATAATGATGAAAACATGGGGGAGACCTATTAAAGGGTGCTCTTTTTACTATTTCAGAAGTTAAAAAACAATTTGCTAAAGCGGCCGGGCTCAAAATACTAAAGTTGGATTAAATGACATTAGATTTCAGCGAATAAAGGAGAGTTGTAATACTTGGGATAAACTCCGATTAGACTTTAAACTCACTCTTTCATTTTGTGCTTATGTCTTGGAGCATTTTACAGAATAAAATCAAGGCTGAAGTTGTCCAGGGACAAATAATTTATGGTGGCTGCTTCCATATTGTGAATAGCCCCGCACATCCACATCTGTTCTGCCAGCATGATGGTGGCCTTCAAAGGGGCCCTAAAATCTTACCTCTTTGATAAGCCTACTGTCTAAGTTAATTTTATTAATGTAATCAATTTAATTTATTGAAGTACAGCTACTGGATAGTCTGTTCTTTAGAGCTTCTTATTTATTTATTTAGTTAAGTATTTATTCATTTTTTTTTCTGTGTTTGTATTTATTTTGAATATTGTTTGTTTTTTGTACGGTGTCTTAAGCCCCAGGGAAGGGGTTTCTGAAAAGTAAAATTGCTTTGCCTACACACTGGGCTCTATTTTGTAACTCGACGACTCGTGGAGGTTGTCTACATAAACAATAATACCCTCCAGGGTCGATGGTATTGAGCTATACCGACCACCCAAGAGTGTAATGAGGCCCAATGCCACAGGCAGAGGGCCTTATAACCCCCGGAAGGTCCAGTATAGCCCAATCTCGCCCACCCTGGATTGTATTATTGCACTTAGAAAATGAGCTACTGGTAACATTTTAATTAAATATTACAAAATTAAAAAACAAAACTTAAATAGGGAGTAAAAATGAATAAGCAATCCATTTTCTTGAAAAGTAGTCCCTCAACTGGTATACTTACCAGTAGAGGGCACTGCTGTTTTTGACAGACTTTTTTTTTTTTTTTACTTTTCCACTTTTGTAGTGTGTCTTGCTCATTCACCCCCCCCCCAACACCACCAAGCAGTACATTTAATTTATTTTATTTTCAGAGAGTCTGCATTGGAGGTACTGTCAGATGATCCCTTGAACTGACAGGCAGATATTTTTTGTTTTTCTTTTGACATGCTGTCGCTATTCAGAGAAGTAAAAGACTGTTGGGACTCAGGACAGCTGAAGACAGCAGCACAAGTAATGTCCTGAGATCGTGCGTGTGTGTGTGTGTGTGTGTTTTATTTACTCACCTTCTGAGGTGGGTTGAGAGGGAACAGAGCTGGCAATTGACTGTTAAATTACATTGTGGTCAGGAATGAAGTCGGATGGAATGGGGTCAGCTGAGAGGTACAGCATAGTCGGGCATGGCAGGGTGTAAAAGCACAGTGATTGTGCAGTTAAAAAACTTGTTTTTTTTTTAAGAAAAAAAATGGTACTGTATGAGGAGGGTTGAGGTGAACCAGGGAACTGGCAGTTGTAAACTGAGTGTGAGTCTCACTGCAGCACTAGGGAAAGCACGCAACCTCAGCATGTTGTCAGTGAGGGAAACAAAAACTAACAAGAAATAATGCTTTGGGTGCCACAGTTTAGCTAAATTTTGAAGAACGCATGTATTTTTTTACACCGGTTCTTCACAGTACTCAATACACAGTAGAAAAAATTACTCACCGCAGTAATCTTCTTTCTTCCAAGGGTCCTATAGCATCAGTAACTTTTTTGCAGACTACCGAGCGGTACCAAGTGGGAGGCGGGCAAAGAACCTACTTAGGAAAGAAGCTCTGCAAAACCGCCCTGCCAAATTTGGTATCAGATCTGGTCTGCACATTCAAACTGTAGTGTTTCACAAAGGTGTGCACAGATTTCCAGGTAGCTGCTTTGCAGACATCCAGTAGGGCAATGTCCCTTGCTACTGCAAGCGAGGCTGCAGTGCCCCTGGTGGAGAGGGCCCTGAGCCCCACTGGAGGTTGTTGACCAGCTTTCTCATAGCAGACTCTAATACAAGAGACCAACCAATGAAATAGTTCTCTTGGTAGCTGGTCTTCCTCTGCCTACATCCCCGTAGGTGAGGAACAACTGAGTGGAAGAGCCTCTGGACTGTCTAGTATGCTCTGGGTAGTGAAAGATGGCTCTTTTGACATCCAAGCTGTGGAGCTTTTGCTCGCTAGGAGTGGATGGCTCAGTAAAGAAGACAGGCAGAGTAATGGACTGGTTCAAGTCAAACTCTGAAACCACCTTTGGCAGAAATTTCCTACTTGTCCTGAGCTCAACTTTATCGTTGTGAGGGATGATGTAATTTGACTCAGTGCACAGGGCCTGTATCTCTGAAATCTTCCTAGCAGACGTAATGTTTACCAGGAAGGTGGTCTTCCAAGTTACAAACTTGATGTGGGCCATGGACATAGGCTCAAAGGGTGGATTCATGAGCCCATCTATGCAAAGGTTCCGGCTCCAAGGAGGAATGGGCTCCCTGGTTGGAGGCTGGAGGAGAAGAGGCCTTTGAAAAACTGTTTAAAAATGTTGTGGGGAAAAAATGGATTTCTTCTTTCCCACCGAATGGTAGGCCGGAATTGCCGCCAGGTGTAGATTGAGTGAAGATGGTTTCAAACCTGATGCCTGTAGGTGTACCAGGTAGTTTAGCAGCTGAGAGTCTGAAGTTGATAGGGTTTCGACCTTTTCAGTCTTGCACCAGAGAGAAAACCTTTTCCTGGCTGCATAAGTCTTCTTAGTGTTCATTTCTTTAGCCATCCTCAGTATCTTAAGGACCTGTTCAGAGTACTGTGAGGATGGAAACTCTAACTCCTCAAGAAACAGGCCTTGAGGTGAAGAGAGTGTATGTCTGGGTACTGCACTCCTGTCTGAGGAAGGGTCAGCAGGGAGTGAGTTGTAGGCAGGCGAATGGGCCTGCTGCAGGACATTGAGAGGAAGAGAGGGGATCAGGCTTGTGTGGGCCAGTCCGGAGCCATTAGAATCATGGATGCAGGCTGCTGTCTGAGTTTCAGCAAAACCCTGAATATCAGGGGAAAGGGAGGAAATGCATATAGGAACCTCCCTGACCAGTCCAGGATCAGGGCATCCAGAGGAAGTGTTCCCAGAACTGGGGGCCTGCAATAGTACTGAGGAAGCTGAAAATTGAGAGGAGAGGCAAACAGAGCCATGTCTGGTGTGCCCCACCACCTGAACACTGTGGCTAGTACTTGCTTTTTCAGTGTTCACTTGCTCTGGCCCTGACTGATGTGGCTTACAGCATCCACCAGAGTATTGAGTTTGCCTGGGAGGTGAATAGCCGAGAGGCTGACTCCCAGGGAGAATGCTAGAGACCAGAGCTTCCAAACAGAGTATTCCTGATCTGGTACCACCCTGCTTGTTTATGTAGAACATTGCAGTGGTGTTGTCCATTCAAATTTGAACCGCCTGCCCTTCTATGCTGGGAACGAAAGCTTTAAGAGCTAATAAGACTGCTCTGAGTTCCAAAATATTTATGTGCAACTGTGACTCTTCGGGAATCCAGTTGCCGCTCACTGAGGCACTGTCCAAATGAGCTCCCCAGCCCAAAAGGGAGGCATCTGTGGTGATCACCTTTCTGGGAAGAGGAGCTTGAAAGGGAACCTCTGCCTGCAAATTTGCAGGGTCTTCCACCACAACAAGTTTTGGAAGAACTGCTCTGACACAGGTATCAACTTTGAAAATTTGTTGCTTCTCTGAGACCAGCGAGCTCTGAGGTAGGCTTGCAGGAGTCTCATCCTGTACCTGACCCCTTGGACTACTGCAGTCATAGAGGCCATATGTCTCAGAGGTTTGAGGAAATGTCTGGCTGGTCTTGGCTGTCCCCGGGTGAAAGAATCTGCCACCAAAAGGAAACTCTGAATTCTTTCCTGCAGGAGGAAAGCATATCCCTTCTGAGTGTCCAGCTGGGCCCCTATGAAGGTGAGCAGCTGGGTGGGTTCCGGATGAGATTTCTTTAGATTTACCAGGAAACCCAGAGGCTCCAGAGTGTGTTCTGTGAGGGAAAGAGATTCTTTGACCTGGCAAGGAGATTTTGCTACTATGAGCCATTCATCCAGATAGGGGTAGAGAGCGACACCCAGTCTCCTGAGGTGTGCTGCTACCACTGCAAGACACTTGGTAAAGACTCTTGGGGCTGAGGACAGATCGAAAGGCATTGCGGTGAACTGATAGTGACCTGAAGAAAGTTTGAGTCTGAGAAACTTCCTGTGAGATCTCCTTATGGGTATGTGGAAGTAGGCGTCCTTTAAGTCTAGGAAGGCTAGCCAGTCTCCCTGCTGTAAGGACTGTAAGACCAGTGACACAGTGACCATTCTGAATTTGGTTTTTTTCAGATATTTGTTTAAATATCTGAGATCTAAGATAGGTCACCACTCCCCAGTTTTCTTTTGTGTCAGAAAATACTTGGAGTAGAGGCCCTTGCCCTTCTCGTGGGTGAGGACCCTTTCCACTGCTCATAAAGCCAAATGGATTTGTACCTCCATTTCCAATAGTGGTACCTGTGTTGGGGACAGAAGTCTTGAGACCTGGGTACGCTTGAGGTCTGACAGCTGCTTGACCTGTAATGACAGACCCTTCTCCACTATCTCCAGCACCCACTTGTCCGACGTGATAAGGGACCAGCGCTGAAGATAGTGGGAGAGTCTGCCTCTAACCGGAAGTGGGGAGGCAACCTGGACACTCACATCAGGACTTAGACTGAGAGGCAGATGACTGGGTAGAGGTGGCTCTTCTTTGGCCCCTTCTGCCCCTGCCTCTGAAAGACCCCCAGTACTGGCTGAAGTCAGATTGGGGATAGGGATTGTATTGCCTGGGAACAAAACTTCTGCCCCTACCGCCCCGGGACAGGATCTCTGAGGGGTGGCGGGCTTAAGCTTGGATGAGTGGCTCTGCCAGAGCCTTGTACTCATAACTTTTTCATGTAGTCAGTGGTTCTGTAATCAAACAACATATTTTGATCACAGGGAAAATCCATGGCCTTGTTCTGAGTGCCTGTGGTCAGACTGGTTGTTCTAAGCCAAGCGAAGCATCTCAGAGAGATGGCATGGGCCATTGCCCTAGAGGCTGCATCATTGTTGTCGTCTGCCATGTGGAATTGGTACATAGTAGCTTCCAGGGCAGTTTTTGACGTATCCACCAGCTCCTGCAACATAGAATCTGATCTGTTACAGGCAATACCTGGACAGATTTCCAAAGGGCTTTCTGATATTTGGCTGTGAATGTCATGTAATAAGAAAGTCTGAGAAGCAGAGAAGCTGTGGCATACATTTTCTTTGTTATAAAGTCAATTTTCTTGGAATCCTTGTCAGGGGGAGAGGAGGACGAGGAGACTCCATCTTTCTCACAAGCTGCCTGCTGCACTATACTCTCATGGCTAGGGTGTGCAGACAGGAACTCGTACCATTTTTAGACAATTTATATTTCCTCTCAAGCTGCTTATCAACCTCTGATACTGAAGTGGGGTGTTGAAGCACCTTCATGGTATTTTTTCTAAATGCATTATAGATAGGCACGACCAGGGTCTTTGAGGACGAAAGACCTCTCATCTCCCTATAATCTTCATCTTCATCGACATCCTGGTTGGGCTCCTGCATAGGGAGGTCCAGGGTGTCCAACATATTTTGTATTAATGTAAACATAGAGGAAGGATCCTCATGGTCACCCGGGGGATCACCAAGATGAGGGTCCGGAGACTCCTGGGGCTCAAAGCCCTCAAAATTCATGTCAGGGGCATCATAAAATTGATCATCATCTGTGTCACCCTCACAGTCTACAGAAGAGAGAACTGTGGAAGAGTGCTTGCTAGCCCCAATAAATTGAGGATCCATCTTTTGAAGGGTCTGAAACAGTTGCCATGCTTTTTCCATATCTTGCACTGTGCAGTTTGTAAGTGTTTTGTTTTTTTCTGTATGCTTTAAGCTGCCTGTTGTCTTGCTATTGGCTTTCCCAGGAGCAACAGGAGCATATTTGTCTTGACAGAGTTTCTTTTTAGCCACTTCTTCAGAGGCTTGATCAAGCTTCCTTTTTTCATCACTCTTACTATTTTTCAATTTGTGAGGAACCTCATCCTTGGAAGCTTTATTTTTTGGCTGGGATCTGGAGGGTTCCTCAGCACCTCTGCTTTTGGTATTAGTACTTTTGAATGGCCCCTCGTCAGAAGCCTTTGATTTATCCTCAGCCATAATAATCAAAGGTTTGTCTGCTATGTTTGCCAATTTAAGCAAAGCAAACCAGTTCTGGACCTACGAACTGAGTGCAGGTTTCTGTGAAAATGTGACCAGCCAGTCCTGCCACAGTTAATAAACCTCTATTACTAGTATCTTTTTTGGGTTGTAGAACTGGGATCTATACCAGTGACAATCTTAATAGAAACCCAGTAATACTCAACTGTGCACAGGTGGCTGCTAGACCCTTACAGACAGTCCTGACACAGATGATACCAAGGTCCAGTAATATAACAAAAAAGGTTTCCTTGTAATTGCCAATCTAGAGAGAAAACCCCCAGGCACTGTTTCAATTTGAAATCCACTGCAGGTGCCTCATGGTAAACCCCATGAGGTCTGAGGTAAAAAACAAGGCAACTGTCCCTAATTCAACAGTTCCCACAAGAATTTGCCCAAAAATGAAGGAAACCATCGAAAATAAGCACCCGTGATAAAATTAGGCTTTAGACTAAACAGCCACGGTAAAAATAAAGTCAAAATAGTGTGGTAGTGTTAAAAATAAAAAATCTGCGAGGCGCTAATGAAAAAGCAAAACTTTCACTCTGCACACTAAAGGAAATAATTTATGAGGAAAACTTTACCCAGATAAGCACTAGGAGGCTGTCAACAAGGAAAGCTGGGAGACACCTCAGAGGCAATATTGCTCAGTCCAGTGGAGAAAAAATTCTGAAGTCTTCAACAGCTCTTACTCGGCTCACACCCCCTCCTGTCTTTTGATTGGCTTGGCCCTAAGCTCATTTAAATATCTCTTAAAGGCACACTCCTGGGGCAGTTGCACCTAGCCAGCTAAGTGCAAAAAAGTTACTAATGCTAAAGGACTCCTGGGGTAAGAACAGCCAGATAACATGATTAGATTTCTTTAAAACGTTTGCATGTTCAGTATTTTTTTATGGGGGGTTTTAATGGTACTGTGGCACTTGTTTTTGATGTCAGCCTAGATCACAATCAGAATGACTAGTTTACTGAGACAGCACATTCAGTGCGATCGCAGTGCAGAAATAGGTAAGCAGCAGTAATGGGACTGTACATGAGTTTTGCTGGGCTGCCTTTATATTTTAGCTACTGTGCCAGTTATTTTACAATGACATTTGCTGACAGCCATTACTGTGCTGACCATCTTTGTTCCTTCAGGGTGTGTTTTATGTACTTTCCATGATGCTCTGCATCACTGTGGTATATGTAATTTTGTTTTTCTTTGAAACTTGACTTTGTTGCCAGTGCTCTTCCAGGGTAAGTCTTACTTCAGTGCTTTTGCACTGAGCTTCTTGTCTTTTAAACTTCTTTCCAATTTTGGACACACCATGACCCAAACCACAGTGATCATATGGTTGGTCCCCCCCTCTCCATGGGCTGAAAAATAGATGTGGTGCACTGATGAGTCTCAAGATAGATAAAACGTGTGTCTACTTCTGCTATTTTCAGTCTTTGCATATTTTTTGGTGAGTCCTTTTGGCACCATTCAGTCCTGTTTAAAGTCAAACCATCCTTAGCTCCTTCATGGTGATCTGCATATCGTTCCCATGATACTTTGTATTAATGGAGTATGTGTAATTTTGTATTTCTCTGACACCTGGCTTTATTGCCAATGAACACTATAAAAGTGGCCCATTGCAGAGGCGCTGGTGGTGCAGGCTACTCCTAGACATACTCACAGATGAGGCACTGAAGGTGTGAAACTGGTCTGAGGACTAGCTTGCACCACCAGCGTCTCTGCAAGGGGCCTGGTCTATGTGTCTTTTTTCACTATTTGGAACAATGACTGTACCAAGTCACATTGATGTTGTGAGTGATCTGTTTATTACAACTCTGTCTGATGTGGCAGTGCTACTTTTATAGTGCTTGTTCATGCAGTAAGCAAGCACACTACAGTACGGAGCGGTTTTTACTGCTCTCTGTTTATTGCCAATGCCTTTCCAGAGTAACCCTTGCTTTGGTACATTTGCAATGGGATTTTTGGGCAGCCTATTGCAATGGTTTGTGAGTCACAAACTGAGTCTGTGACTTGCAGACTCAGTTTGGGTGTGCTGAGTCAGCAGTTTGCGAGGCAAGAACAATACTGGAAACAGCACTTTCATAGGCACAAACTTGTTTGTGTTTATTTGCAAATGCAGGCCTGCTAGAGCACATGCTAATGAGAGGTGGAGTTGGGAATATCAATCCCAAAGTCACATTGGAAGCCAAGGAGAACTCATTAACTTCTGTTTGCACCCCAAATTCAAGGGTCACTGAAAGCATGCTTTAACCACAGGCACAAATGGCTGCAGCTCCTAGCAAGCACCGTCAGTGCAGTAACAAATGACCGACAAGTATAATACCACTGCATGGTAAAGCAGTGAAAGCGAGCAGTTTGTGAAAGAAAAACGCACATTCTGACAAACACAAATATTTTCAATAATTGATATTTAGCTTACTATTTTCAACAGCATATTTACCCAGGATAGCCATAGTTTATTTATTTATTTGATTTTTGTTGACCGGGTGAATGCACTAGACAAATCCTGCTTATTTTCAGGCACGACACGGGGGAAGGGGATACAGATGAATGCCAACTGACCTTGAACCAGATCAAGCTGTTGGTGGTATTTTTAGTGAATGGAAGGGAAATTTGGCCAGGGCACTGGGGAAATTCCCCTACTCTGTGGTAGGGGGCGCTGTCCTGTAGGAGTGTGAGCCAGGTTCATTCTGGAGTGAGACGTGGACGGATGCGGAGCGTTTAACGAGTCTTTGGCAGGCACGGTAGTTGCTGATAGCGGAGACGGAAGTAAATGGAGTATGAATGAATTTGAGTCTGAGGAGTTGGTTGCTGCATTAAAGAACATGGTTTTGCAGTTGGAAAGTAGTACGATTAGTGCTGAGACCACAAGTGTTATTCAGATCGATTCCCAGTATTTTCAAGAAGAAAAAAAAAAGGAAAAGGATGGCAGAAGTATCACCTTCACAGCCTCCCTCCACATCAAAAGTATTCACAGGAGCTCAGGTGAGTGTTCCGCAGGACCAGCTGCCGCTTTCCCTGGGCGATAGTGAAGTATTTCCAGTAGAGCTATCATTGCCAGGGGCTGCGGGATGGTCAGCAGAGGTTGCTTTATGGTGAACGGGTTGGGTTCAACAATCAGATGGGACAAGGGTTGCGGATCCTACTTTTACCTCAGGTTCCAGATGTGCAGGCCTAGTGTCTGCCCCGAAGACAAGTTCACAATCAGTGAACTCGAGTGGGGGTACAGACCAGAGGCCTGTGGTGCCTGATGGTTCTCCCTCATTTTCTCCCCTGATCACGGTAGAAAAGGGAGCTGTTTATAATGACAAGGCTCCGATGGCTCCCTTAGAATCTGAGGGGGTGGATTCAGAGATCCCAGGAACATTTTACAGGATGTTCCTGAACAAGAATTTATACCATTGTCAGACCCTCTTCCCCAGAAGCCCTCTTATGCAGGCCTGTTCCACAAGCCTGTGGAGCTAGCAAAGCGGAGAAATGCTATTAGACTACGATATTTGGGGAGTATGGCTGAATTACCAGATCAATTTTATGTGGGTAAGGTCTTGCTAAAGGAGTCTTTGGGTTTCCTCACCACAGGAGGTGTATGCTCTTATTCATGCACCAGGAGAACATACGTTCGATGTTAGTTTTCGGACACCAGATATTTTGCAGCATTTTTGGATGAAATATTCTCTACTTAAAACCAACCCTTTCTGGACCCCATTTCAAGTTATTCCCCTGACCAAACAATCGTTTCAAATTATCACAGTGTTATCTCGGAACGAAGGGGTTAATATTTCAGACATTTTGTTCTGGTTGGAGAAAAGATGTGATATCCAGGGCACACCTGAGCCTATTAGTCATGCAGAAGGATTTTGGAATGGGGGTTGGCGGATAAAAGTAAAACTGTTTACTGTGGACAATGATTTTCAACATTTACAAAATTGTTTTTTTATAGGTACAGACAAGAGTTTTATTTTTTATCCAGGCCAGCCTCGAAAATGTCATAAGTGTGGGTCAGTGAGACACATTAGTACTTCTTGTGATAAAACTTGTTGTTTTCATTGTGGGGATATGGGACATGTAAGTACAGAATGTGACAACTCCCTTACGTGTAATTTCTGTGATGAACCCAGACATACTTTTACAGAATGCCCTCTTGCTGCACATAATACCTCTGAGTCTGATTTTACAGTCCAGGATTATTATATTAATATGGTTAAAGTAGGTAGAGTACCTCCGGATCCTAGACACCCAATACCACCCCAAAGTGGTGCTCCGCAGCATCCTAAGGGGAGTTCTACGAATCAGGATGCTGGTTTGATTGCTGCAGTACCCCCAGGGGTTGGGCAGGAACCTCCAGGTGAGGATGTTTTGGTTCACCCTTTATCTTTAACAAAGGGAGTCATGGCCCCTCCACCACCCCCTGTAGGTCCTCTAAAACTGGTGACGCCGGTTAGGGTGGACCCCTCCACCCTTAGTAGGGGAAGTTCTGGGTATCCCTTTATCCAATCCTTATGAAATTCTTGCAGGAGAGGAAGATTCAGTAGATTTAGACTCAGATACAGCTTTCAAATCTTCATCACAATGAGACCCAGGGTCAGATATGGATATAGAAAACTCTGTTTGGGGTGAAAAAAAAGCTGCAAAAGAAAAGCGGGCTTCGGATGGGTTTATGTAAAAGTACAAGGTAAAAAACATTACCTTCTTAATGCTGAACTTCTGGTATTAATGATTTGACTGTGGCTTCACAGAATGTGAACAGTATTCACACTAAATATAAAAGATTGGCTACTTATGACAATTTTTCTAGATTTTCAGGGGATGTAGTTTTTTTCCAGGACATGAGACTATATACCTGTGCTGATTTTGAGGAGGCCTCTTGAAATTGGCCATGGGGCCCTTGTTTCTGGTCAGGAGGGGGGTTAGACTTATGTTTTGGGATTGAAATTTGTCTTCTCACTTCTGATATTGTTGTCACGAATATTGTGGAGATAGAAGTAGGCAGGTGTCTCCTGTTAGATGTTACAATATAGAATTCGGATTTCAGATTTATTAATTTATATGCTGCTCAGACTAAATTGGCTCATATTGCTTTATTAAAGAAAATTAGTCCATTTTTATTAACTAGACATAATGTTTTGTTTGGGGGGATTTCAATATTAATAGAGCAGTGGGGGATGGGGGGGCAAAATCTCCCAAACTATATTGTGACTCTAATTTTTTGAATGACCTTTTAAAACAGATAGGGTTGATAGATGTTTTCCACTCAGATTCTCCAGAGGTAGTATATACTTATTTTTCAGGTTTAAGGAAATCTCGTATTGATTACTGGTTTGTGTCCCCAAATTTGAAAATTAGTTCTAAGGTTGCTCTTCCTGTGGCTACCTCAGATCATGTGCTCCTGCAAGTTACCTTTTCCGATTCTCCAAGTATTTCGAAGGGTTCAGGTCATTGGAAAATGAATTTATCGTTGTTAGATTTGCCAGAAGTTAAAGAAGTTTTGTTTCCTTATTAACAGCTCGTAAAATGGTTTGTTTCTTATGTGATGTGATACAAGAATGGTGGGATGATACAAAAATGGATATTCAAAGGTATTTTAAGACTATTTGGCATATTTTGGGGAAAGCCAAGAGTGATTCTTATAAGGTGGTGCACTCACGTTTAGAAAAAGCATATTGTGATTTACAAAAGGGGTTACAAGTGGATATGGATGAGGTGTACACTTTAAAACAGGATTTGATTAAACTACAATATGATAAACAACAGGTCTTGGAGACTGCCCAAAAATGTGGGGTGTCTAGTGAGCAAGGGAAGGTAAATCCATTTGAACAAAGTGATAGATACAGAAAAAATAAGGATATGACACAGGTGGTTAACCCTTTAGGATTGTTAGTATCTTCTAATAAAGATATAATGGAGGCTTTGGAAGATTATTTATTATTTTCAAGCTGATCCGTTGGTAACAACAGAGTCAAGTAATGACTGGTTATCGAAAGGTAACAAGATTTTGGTTCCTAAGGAATTCTTTCCAATTTTACAACAGTCTGTTTCAAGGTTAGAAGTGGAATCGGTGATTAATTCTTTACCTAAGGGTAAAACTCCTGGTAGTGATGGGTTAGTAAATGAACTATATCCTTTGATATTTTCAGTTCTAGGTGTTGAAATGGTGACTTTATATCAAGCTTGTTTAGATACTGGAATATATCCTGCAAATTTTAACCAGGGACTTGTTGTTTTTCTATTTAAATCTGGTGTTAGGGAGCTTTTGAGTAATTGGAGCCCGATTACTTTGTTAAATTCAGATTGTAAAATTTTAACCAAACTATTGAGTAATAGATTGGCGGTGGTATTGCCACAGATTATTCATTACTCACAGTTTTGTTCAGTTATGGGACGTCCTATTTCGGCTGCTTTGATCTTGTATTTCATAGGGGTTCTTTAAAAGATATTTCAGGGTTTTTGTTAAGTTTAGATCAATTAAAGGCTTTTGATCGAGTTTCGTATGTTTATTTATGGGTCTGTATGGCATATTATGGTTTTCCGTTCTTTTATTTTTTTGGTTCTGGGGTTATTATAACTCGTATATTTGCCCCATATGTACTATGGGAGGATTGGTAAGTTTCAGGCATGCAAAAGAGGGGTACGTCAGGGGTGCCCTCTCAGCCCCCTGTTGTATATTCTTTACTTTAGATCCTTTATTAAGACAATTGAATTCAACAGTGAATATTAGTGGTATTTCGCTACATAGCAATATGTCTGATCTCCTTACTATTGCATATGCTGATGATTTGTGTATTTTGTTATTAGATTTACCATCAGGAAATGCGACAGATATTATTTTACAACGTTTTATGGTAGGGACTGGGGCTAGTATTAATTTTGGTAAGAGTAAGTGTATTGTATTGGGAGATATAGCCAATAAGGTTTTAGACATTATGGGAATTCAGGTTTGTACTTCAGAGGTTAAGATTTTGGGTAATTTTTAGGGGGGTCCTCAGCCGGAGATTTATAATTGGAATATTATTTTAAGGGCAGCAAACTTTCAAGTTCACACTTGGAATAAGTGGCGCGTGGCAAAACTGAAAAGGATTTATATGGTTAAAACATATTTATTAGGTATGTTTCTACACTTAGCAGCAATATATGCATTACCTAGTAGCCTGGAATGTGCCTTGTTTAGTGTTTTTTTTTTTCAAGCCATCTGGGGTAATCATTTAAATTCCATTAAAAGAAACATTTTGTATTTGCCCAAAACTCAAGGTGGTCTCAACATGATTAATCCTATTGTTTTTTTCTTCTCAATATTTCTATTTGTGAATGTTTGTCCTTTGATTATGAATGTACAAAAGATTTGGTCCCCTTGGGTTTTGGATGTTCTAGAAAATTGGTTTCTAGATTGGGCTTGGGACAAACCTGTTCCTAAACAAAAACATATGCATAATGTGTTACATACTTATTCTTCCTGCTTCCGTAAGATAAAACAATGGCAACTCACTAAATCAATGGTATCTCAACTATCTAGAAAAGAGCTATATGCAGATATTCAATCTAGATATTTTTTTCAGTTTCCTGAATTTTTTTCTAGATCACAGAAAGAAATTGGGTTTGTTCGGAATATGTTATGCTCCACTCCTGTACCTTCTTCAGTGTGGGATGTGTCATGGTTGTGTGTTCATGGTAAATTATCAGTTAGGCCAAATATGAAACATAAAAATACTGAAGATCGTTCTTGTCCTAGAAGTAATTTGAGTTCTGAACAGGTTGAGTCTATGTAGCATTTGTTTTTTTCTTGTCCATATGTGGTTAACTTTTGGTCAGTGGTAGCCAAAAACTGGATTATTTCTCCATTTCAGAATTTAACTCCAGAGATATTGTTCCTAGGTATTTTACCAACAACATGGAAGTTATATGATAAAACGGTTATGCAAAGTAGTTTGTCATATTTCAAATATCATATTTGGAACAGTAGAGTTTGATGGTCTTTACAACAAGTGTATATTACTCCTGAACAATTGTTTTAGACTATATCTGATACAGTGCTTGCTTTGAGTAAGGGTGATTATAATTCCCTACCTATTATGATTGCCGGAAAAAAATGGAAGCATTTCAATTGGTTAGATACTGGGTGAAAGGTAATAATTTTTTTGTTGTTATTTGTATATGTTTAAGAATCTCTTAGTAGAAAGAAATTTTTCAGCAATATGATTTTATGTTTTTGTTTACAATTTATGTATGCTGTAATACTCATTTACTGTATATTTTTTTTGTTTTTTATTATGTTTTTGTATGAAGCAATATTATTTTTTATATGTTATTTTGAGTTCTTGAATAAAAAATTCTCCTGCTGTTTTCAAGAAGTGCCATGGGATCTTTAACATCCACCTGAACAGGCAAGTGGGACCTTGGTTTAACATGTCATCCGAAAGACGACACCTCAGGAGTGCAGCACCCCCCCCATGCTGCACTACAGTGTCAGTATATTGGGATTTAACCCAAGTGCTTGGTGTGGGGATAGAACCCACAGCCTTCGGATCTCCAAGCCTCAGAGGCGAGTGTGCTACCTGCTGAGCCACTGACACTGCTATATATTACTCATATTACCTCATACTTTGGCCAGGTGGCCTGTAGACCACCCCCAATTGATCCTTCTTTCCAGCAGCAGAAGTCAGCTGTACCTAGACTGACTCCACTCCCCACCTCCTTTTTGATGGCCTCACCTTCTGTAGCCTCCATACCCTTCCTGATATAAAAGGCTACTCCTCACCTTTTACATTTGTCCCTTTCTCTCCTAAACAAGGTGTACCCTAGAACTGGCAGACCCCAATCATTTTTCCCAGTGGCCCACACCTGATGGTGGCACTCTGTGTCCACTGAGGTACACATCTGCATCTGCAAAATTAAGGAAAGGGAGAGTTTGTAATGTGCAGATTGTGGATACTTGCCTCAGTATTTGTTTTACTAAGGGGTGCTTTTTGGCTGTTTGTGTGTGCTGCCAATCATTGATTCTACCCGGGGGAAGGGGGTAGCTCACTCGGAAACTGATTTGGGAGATCTATTTTCTGGGGCTTTTTTTTATCTGTCCTTGTCCTTTTTCCTACTGAGAGAATTAGCATGTATGGCATTGAGTATGTGGGGCTAGCCCTGTAAAAAAAAAGATATTTTGATTGCACGCAAGATGTGTTAATCATCTCCCTCCTCCATGTCCTCCTACCCAGGCATTTCCCAAGTTTAGCATCTGTGCCCTGTTGTCTAGCTTTGGTGGCTGGGGGCAGGATGTTATCCTGAAGCTGTTCTCTCGAACAGAGGAGGCACAGGGAGGATTGCTGATTCAACAGCCTGACCACCTGGCTGACTAGGAGTTGGTCTGGGAGTACTAAGCTAACAACGTTGATCCATGGAAAAACCAACAAGAACAACAGGGACCAGCAGCCAGAAAAGGAAAAAAGCAGTGGACCAGGGCAGTGGGAAGCTTGTCTGGAACCAGGTAAGGGCTTGTTGGGGTCCCGGGTGCGATGTACTGTACATGGCCCTGATCTAATACCCTGGTCCAATTCACAGCAGACATATTACCTGGGCATCCTGACTGGGCATGGACATGTTACCAAGCTAGAGCCAGAGCTCAGAATAGGAGGGTTTCAACATGGAAACAGTCCCAAGAAGTGGCAGAAGGCCAGGCCACAGCTCCCTCCAGTGGCTCCCCAGGGAGACTTTCTCTTGGGCCAGACCCACTGTCTTCCCCACCCCACCACCAGTGGATCATGTGAGTAAGGGGACTGAGATAACATTTAAAGCCTTTCAAGCATCATGTAAAAACCAAAATCAACCACAAAATATTACTTAAAAATTGAGGTACTGGTTGCAAAGTTCTAGGCTAGTTTATGTAACCTCCTTCCAAACTTCCATTTCCCCATAGAGTTGAGCCCCCCAGGCAAGCCTCCCTTCAATGTCCATTACATTAACATAAAACCAAAACTTAGTAAAGTCTAAAAAACATAAAATGCATAAAAATAGTGTTGTAAATAGTGAATTGTGTGAAGTGAAATCACTGTATGGACTATGTTTTCCAGTTATATCACCAAGTGAATTGTACAGAGGACCTGATAATACTAACAAACTAAAATGATTTATTGTATTGCAATTACTGTATGATCTTGCTGTTTGCTTATTTACACGGTTCAGTTTATCACTTTGACTTATACAGTGACACTTTTTGGAATTGCTATATGAGCATTGTAAAAAGTAAAAAAAAATCTGGTATCAGTTATTTGAGAAATGTTGTCATTATGACTTGTTGGTGCTCTCCTTCCGTTTTCATCGATTTTGCCGCTGGAATCTGCTTACAGTTTTAAATCCATCAGGTTGTTTAGCGGGGGTTATTTAAGCTAGTGCCATGGTGTAGTTGGGTTTTAAATATGTTTTTTTCATGAACAGCAGTAGTTAATTAAATAGGCTACATAAAATATAATAACTTTATTTTACAGTTCCAACAACTGACTCATAGAATGGTACAGAAAGGGTTACAGTCCACAGTGCACAAGCCATCTTTTTTTTCAATTGTTTAACCAGGAGTGGCACACTAGGCTGAAAGCTTATTTATAGGTGTGACCTGGGAGCACAGAGAAGTTAAGTGACTTGCACAGGGTCACACAGTATACAAGTCGGGGCTGTGGGATTCAAACCTAAGTCTCCAGATTTGCAGGTCAGAGCTTTAAACCACTGGGCTATACTGCCTCCTGTCATGGTATGGAAAATGAGGCAGGGGAACTCGAGTGCTACAGATGTAAAGGAGAACAGCAATTTCAAAGCTTGCCACCAATTCTTGCACAGGCAGGCCAGTACTAGGAGCACAGAAGAGTACACCAGACACTGAGCTTGCGAATTGACTTGTATTTATTATTTACCTCTGGCTAAATGGCCCACAGCAGGGACTGTTTTTTTTTTTTTTTTTTTTTTGAGGGTGGTTCTAGAGAAATTTGTTTGGGAGGGCAGGGCTTCAAGGAGGCATTTGTGGCATTAGCAAGTGATCTGTGGTGTGGCTGTGCTCCACTTAATGGTTTTAGAGTTTCAGAACCCCCCTGGGCCCAGTTTGCTTTGGAACTAAGGATGCACTTTGGATGGTCATTGCAGTCTTAGGGTCTCATCAGGGTTTTTTTAGTCCTGCTGGAGATCAGCTATTAAAATGGGCAGCTTTCAGCCCCAGTTAGTGAACTATCCAGAGAAGGAGTGCTAGCTTGGCAGGGACTCGTCAGAACTTTTGTTTGTTTTTTTGTGTGCGTCAAGCCTCCCCAGGCCTTGCCTACCCTCACACCCTGAAGTGAAGAGGCGACACCTGCTGCTGTAAGGTTTGAAGATGTGCCACAGTTCTGGGCCCTGGCCACAGCCTTGTGTTGTGTGCTGTTTACTGAGAGACAGACAATCTCACTTTAACGTACAACATAACACGTAAAAATGAATGAATAATGAGCAGTAGCAGCCCTGCTGCTTACCCCCAACCGTGTGTGTGTGTGTGTGTGTGTGTGTGTGTGTGTGTGTGTAATGTAAGAAGAGGGGGTAAGACACAATTCTGTAATCTGGGTTCAGGATAGATACACAGCACCAGCTACTGTTATACCTTAACCAATTTCAGTAGAAAAAACTTTCATTGCTGATATTAGATATGAGTTGACAACAGTGCTGGCAAGTCTCATTTGTAAAATGAGTTCACAGTGCTCCAAAGAATGAGCAGTAAATGCAAGGTGAAAGCGTCTAGCCTTAAGAATTTAGACTTAACTTCCTCTAGAATTTGGCTTGCCAAGACATTTGCACCCAGGTGTACAAGGATGGACATCTGCCTGTCCCAGCTATCATCTTCTCTAACCTATCCTCATCCTCATGGTCCAACCTCCTGGTAGGCATCTCACCTCCCTTTTCATTGTCCCATCCTGGCACACCACTTTCTCCAAATCCCTCATCATAGAATCCTCAGCTATAGATACCCATCTTGCCACCTTCTTTATTACCTTTACTCCGCTTGCTGCCTTCCTCTTACCTTCAACCCTACTGGGTGTCTCACACCCTCCCCAGTCCTTCACAGTGACTGACTCACAGTCTCCCCTGCTAGAATAAAGTTGCTGCACCTCCTCCAAAGGTGTAAAACACTTAGCAGATACTACTAAAGGGCACTGTTTCCCTCCTATAAACTGCCTCCTACCCGTAATACCTCTTTACTCCACCCTCCCTCCCTCTCCTTAAGCCAGTGGGCCTCTGTGGGCAGGTGTGAATGGGTAGTGGTTTAGGTGCCCAGCTCAGCTGTCTGCTCAGCATATTTCTCCTTGTGCTGCCCACAGCTGTGCATGGAACTCCTTGAACCTTCTGCATATAGGGCAGCAACCAATCCTCCAAAGCACAGCCCAGGGGATGATCATCCCACAGTCCCTGCCTCTAGCTAATGCACAATCATGTAAACTATCAATTTCTACTTCTAACAGCCCCTTGCACCTAAATTACAATCTAGCAGTCATGCCCATATGGGAAAATTTTTGCCTTAGTATGCCCTATTGTGTTTCCCAAGTTTCTTTCTCCCTAGGAGGCCTACCCCACTAATAATTACACCACAAAGCAGTGTTAGAGAGAGTGTAACTATTAACATGGATAAAGGTCTGAGAACTAGTAATATATCAAGCAAGAGGAGAGAACTGAAATGCACGTTGGCAAATAGTAGAAGTCTGGCAAAACATTTGGTGACCATGAGGCTATATTACACACTGATAAACCTGACATATATGGTATTACGGAAACATGATGGTCATCTGATGATACCTGGGGCAAGGATATCTCAGAATATAGATTGTTTAGGAGAGATCATTTTGGCAAAAAAAGGGTGTGGAGTGGCATTCTTTGTAGCTGAGGATTTATGGGCAGAGGAATTGTTCCGCTCTAATAACCTAGAAATTAGACAATTTGGGTGAGAGTAGGACAACATAGAAACATAGAAACATGGACTTTGCTGGTAGATAAGGACCATTTGACCCACCCAGTCTGCCCATTTCTCTACCTATTGGATAAGATGCAGATCCTAGTTAACCAATAGCCTTCTTCCTCCTACCCCCCCCCCACTAGTATTACCTTATGGCTGTCCCATGCTTTCTTGAATTCCCACACTGTTTTTGAACCCACGACCTCCTCAGGAAGGCCGTTCCATGCATCCACCACCCTCTCTGTGAAAAAATACTTCCTCACATTGTCCCTGAGCCATACCCCTCTACCTTCAAATTGTGCCCCCTTGTTCATACACATCTCTTTTTCACATCTCTTTTTCTAAAAGATGCTACACTCTTGGACTTTGCTGATTCCCTTGAGGTTCTTGAAAGTTTCTATCATGTTCCACCCTTCCTCCTTTCCTTGAGGGTATACATATTAGGATCCTTTGGTTTCTCTTCGTATGGCTTCTGGTGCAGACCTTGCACCATTTTAGTTGCCCTCCACCACATTGCCTACATCCTGTTTATGTCCTTGAAGAGATGGGGTCTCCAGAACTGCACAGAGTACTCCAGATGGGGTCTCATCAACTTTCTGTACAAAAGGATAACAACTTCCTGTTTTCTACTGGTGATGCCTCTCCCTATACATCCCAATATCCCCCCAGCCCTCCTTACTGCCTTTTCACATTGCTTGCCTACCTTTAGGTCATCTGATATGATGACCCCCAAGTTCCTTTCCATTTTTGTTGTTATTAGTACCTCCCCCCCACCGTATACTCTTCCTCTGGGTTTTTCTTTCCCAGGTGCATTACTTTTCACTTCTTTGCACTGAGTCTAAGCTGCCATACTTCTGACCATTCCTCCAACCTTGCCAAGTGCCTTCTCATCCTTTCCACCCCCCTTTGTGTATCAACCCTGTTGCATATCTTTGTGTCGTCTACAAAGATGGATACTTTTCCTTCCAGTCCCTCCTCAATGTCACCTATAAAGATATTAAAGAGGACCGGTCCTAGTACTAAACCCTGCGGCACCCTCCCCCCTCTCTTCAGAGTGGACTCCATTTACTATTACCCTCTGTGTCCTGTTGCCCAGCCAGTTTTCCCAGGCTACCACCCTGGGACCCACTCCCAGGCTGGCTAACTTGTTTATTAATCTTTTGTGTGGGACTGTGTCAAATACCTTGCTAAAGTCTAGGTAGGCCATGTCCACAGCCCCTCCCTGGTACTACTTTGGTTATCCAATCAAAAAAATCTATTAGATTCATCTGACATGACCTTCCCGCGGTGAATCCATGCTGCCTTGGGTCCTGTGCCCCGCTGTCCTCTAGGTACTCAACTTTTCCTTCTTTCAGAACTGATTCCATCATTTTCCCTACCACTGAGATCAAACTAACAGGTCTATAATTTCCTGCCTCTGCTTCGCTCCCACTTTTGTGAAAAGAATCACATCCACCCTCCTCCAGTCCTCAGGTACCACATCATCCTCTCATGATTTGTTAAAAAGGTTAGTCAGTGGTGTCACTAGTTCTCCCCTTAGTTCTTTTAGAATTCTGGAGTGAATCCTGTCAGGCCCCATTGCTTTCTCCAACTTCAGTTTTAGGAGTACTTTCAGGACCCTTTCTTCTGTGAAGGGATTGATATTGACCCCCCTATCCAAAGTGCTTCTATTGTTTGGTTTAGGTGCCTCCCCCTCTTCTTCTTTTGTAAATACTGAGCGCAAGTATTCATTCAGTATCCCTGCTTTTTCACTGACACCCTCTGCCCACCCCCTTCCCTTTATTAAGCCTCACTATCCCTGCCTTGGTCTTTCTTCGCTCCCTAATGTACCTGTAAAAGATTTTATCCCCCTTCTTAACTGAGTTGGCTATCCTTTCCTCAGTGTGGGCCTTTGCTATTCTGACTGCCTTCCCCACTTTCTTCTGCTTTAACTTGTACAGTTCTCTGTCATGCTCCTTCTGTGTTTTCTTATACTTCCTGGATGTTATCTTTTTCTCTCTAACTTTCCCCACCACCTCTTTTGAAAACCATAGTGATTTTTTCCTTTGTTTTGTTTTGTTCATTTGCTTCACACAAAAGCTTATTGCCTCTGTGATGGCAGTTTTGATTGTTCCCATTGTTCCTTCACCCCTCCTTCTTGCCCATTTGCTAGTGCTTTTCTGAGGCCCTCTTCCATTTTGCCAAAGTCAGACCTACTAAAGTCCAATACCCTCACTTTTGTATAGCTTGACTCTACGGCTGTGTTTATCATGAACCACACCGTTTGGTGGTCGCTTGTTCTCAGATGGCCACCCACTTCTAAATCAGAGATCCTCTCTCCATCCCAGTTTGAGAGTACCAGGTCTAAGACTGCTCCCTCCCAAGTGGGTTCCAACACTAGCTGTCTGAGGCATGCCCCCTGTAGAGCATCAAGAATGACCCTGCTCTTGGATGTGGCTGCAGCAAAGGTGCTCCAGTTAACATCTGACACATTTAGGTCCCCCGTCAACAATATCTCCCCTTTTTCTGCCATTCTAAGGATGCCTTCTATCATTTCCTTGTCCATTGCCTCCCCCTGAGGCTGGGGTCTTTATACAATCCTTGTGCGGATTGTGATGCCATTTTCTGTCTCCAGGGTGACCCACAGTGCCTCCTCTCCTCCTTGTTTACCCTTTAGTTCCATTGCTTTGATCCCTTCCCTTACGTAGAGAACTATTCCTCCTTCTCCTGTAGGTTGTGTCCCCTGGTATGTTAACATCCCAGTCATAGTTCACTGTATACAATGTTTCTGTGACTGCCACAATATCCAGGCATCCCTCTTCCATCAAGGCCACTAGTTCAGGGAGCTTGTTACCCAGAATACGGGCATTGGTACTCATCGTTCTCCATTTTTTGATAGCCTTACCCCTTTCAGCCCCATCTCTGTCCTTACTGCCTTTGCCTTTTTCTCCATTTACTCCTGTCCTACTCCCCATCAACTTTGCTACCTTGGTGTTTACCTCGCTAACTACCCTGTTTTGTGGGGGGGCTGGGATTTCCCTGCTCCTTTTCTGTGCCTCCCTTCTTGGCTAGTTTAAATGCTTGCCAATGAAGCATTTAAACCTATCACCTAGGATCCTGGTTCCCCTTCCAGACAGATGCAGACCATTGTGCCAGTATAGGCCTGTATCTCTCCAGGTGAACCCCCAGTCCCCAATGAAGCCAAAACCCTGAGCTCCACACCAGTTTTTCAGCCATTCAGAGAATCGCATGATGCAGAATACCCTAACCTCACCCATGCCATAGAGAGGCAGCACCTCTGAGAAGGTTACCATGTGTGCTACTTGTCTAAGGCCCCCCCCAACTCCACAAACTCTTCCTGCACTGCTCTGATCCCATTCCCAGCCAGGTAATTTGTCCCTAAGTGGAAAATGATGTCCAGCTCCCTTTCCTGTGCAGCTGCTCCCATGATCCTGAGGATTCACTTCCTGTCCCTCCAAGCCATGGCGCCAGGCAGGCACCTTACCTCCCTCTCCCCTCCCTCCATCAGTTCTACCCCTTAACGATTGCATCCCCCACCAGGAGTTGTTTCCTTCCCCTGCGGGGTCCTGTGCCACCCTCCTGTGGATCTCCTTTGTGGAGGTTCCCAGCATCCTCCTTGGTCTCCACTGCAAGTGCCTCCATAGAGGAGCCATGCTCCACCAGAACAATATATGAATTGTGGAGAGGTACAACTGGAGGGATGTGCCTCTGTTCCACCACCCTCACCCACGCTGAGCCCACCGTGGTCCAACTGCTCCTCTTTCTTGACAACCTCTGAGGCAGTGGCAGTGGACCTGGTGGTCCCTGGGTAGGGGAGAAGGTTTTCCTGAATCCTCACCAGGTCAGCCTGGAGACAGGCAACCTCCTCCCACAGACCAGAGAAGTGCCTGCAAATAGGGCAGCATCGCAGCCTCCAGAACATCTCCTGGAAGACTGCTGCCCCACAGCCAGTGCATTGCACCACTCCACACATGTCTCTCTCCCTTCCTGTTTAAATTTTTTATTTCTTTTTTGTTAGTGTGTGCTAGCATACACATGCATTTACCCCCTACATGGCATGCTGGGCTGTTAAGGATATGACAGGTGTATGTCCTTTGCCCTTTTTGGGGAATTGATGTCAGAACCCCTGGTATAAAGGAAATTATGCCCTTGGGGTGGGCAGGGTGAGGGGCAGGGTGGATGGGACCAAGCCCATGCCCTCCAGAAACAATCAGCTACAGCTCTGACCCACCACCCCGGTGAGTGCTTTCCTTCCTTTCAGCAAGACAACCTGCAGAACAGTTTAATAAAAAATATACCACACAAAACAAAATTTCAACCAGAGATTCACTTATACAAACCCTGCAAGTTTGAAATGAAAAAAAAATAAATCACCTCTGCTGTGTAGTTCTTTTCAGCTCTTCAAAACAGTAAGGACTGCATCTGCATAGGGGTATGTTATAGACCACCGAATCAGAAGAAAGAACTCAACAAGGAATTAATAGAAGACATAGAATCACTATGTGGGAAAAACTAAATTGTTATTATGGGTGATTTAAACCTTCCAGGAATGGACTGGTCCACGGGGACAGGCGGCACTGTCCAGGACAGATCCTTAGCACTGCCCAGGACAGATCCTTAGCTAAAGATTTAATCAACTTAAATCTTGATCAACTAGTGAAAGAGGCTACCAGGGGAAGAAACATTCTAGATGTGGTACTTATGGATTGTAGTGAAGGACTAAGCAACTGTAACACTGGTGAACCTCTAGGTTCCAGGGATCATGCAATGAATAGTTTTAGCATTTGCATGACAGGGGAGTTACTAAGTATAAATGCTTTAAGAAAGCAAATGTTGCATCAGTGAGGGAGTAAATTAAAAACTGGGACTGGCAGCGTGAGCTAGAGCATCAGGGTATAAATAGTGCATGGATGTGTTAGGAGAAAAAAATTAAGGAGCTAGAACATAGATTTATTCCTGTGATTAATAAATACAATAGTAAGGGCAAAAGGTCAATGTAGTTAAACAAGAAAATAAAAAATATGATCTAAACAAAAGGGGTATGTATAAAAGAGCAAAGCAAACAGGAGACCCTTCACTATGGAACAGTTTTAAAAGCAAGGAAAGAGAATGTAAAGATGTGATCAGGAAGGCTAAAAGATTAAATGAGCTAAACATAGCGATTATTTCAAAATGAAATGCCAAGATGTTCTGGTCATACATAAGCCAAAAAAAGGCAGTAACAAGAAAGTGGGACCTTTGATAGTCCATGAATCCATCTCCCCTCCTCTCCCTATCACCACTTGAGTCCCTCAGGGGGTCAGTGCTTGGTCCCATTCTTTTCTCCATTTTCCTAAATGACCTTCCTCTAGTTTGCTCCCCTTCTTCCTCCATTCACAGGTGCACCTATGATACTGTATTGTACACCTCCAGCAAATGCCCGGTTGATGTTGTAACCACTCTGCAGCATGACTTCCACCAGGTTCAGCTCTGGTTTGCCTCCCATCAGCTCTTCCTAAATGCCAAAAAGACAGTCTGCATGACATTTGGCACCAGGCAGAGACTCTTAAGGCTCCCCGGCCTACCCTCCTTCCACACCCTGAACGGGACAACCTTAGAGGACACTACCTCCTTCAGATACCCTGGGGTCTGGTTAGACCAACACCTCAACTTCTCTGGACATGTTGATGCCATCCTGAAAAAACTGTGCCCCAAGCTTGATGCCTTATACAGGAACCATACTTGCATCCCTCCTATGGCCAGGCATGAACTTGTCCAGAAGATGATACTCTCAATATTCAGCTACTTTGACATAGTTTATGGTGCCACTTCCAAGTCCTCCCTGGCCAGATTGGACAACCTCTTTAACTCCTTCTGTCGCTTCGCTCGCAATGCTCCCTCACAGACCCATCATTGCGAGCTCTATCATGCCCTGTCCTTTCCCCCGCTTGCTAACAGATGCCTCTCCCACTGTGCCAAATTCATCTTGAAATACTGGTTGGGTGAACTCCCTCCTTACCTCCTCACTTCTCTCTCTACCCCTCCCCCACCTGCCCACCTCTCAGATCGTCTGACACTCATACTCTGGTGATCCCCTGATGCTCTCCACACTTATCAGTCTGCCTTTTCCTATCACTTCCCTAAAGCCTGGCATTCTCCCCCCCCAAGTATGCCACTCAGCCTCCTCCTCCTCCTACTCCCTCGGAGCAGCCCTACACAACTACCTCTCCTCTAACTGCTCTGCTATAATCCACCTTAATTATCCTCACCTACCCTCCCTTTACTCAAATTCTATCTCCATTACCGCTATTACCTCCATTACCTTTTTCCTACTTCTCTCCCTTACCTTTTTCTTCTCTCCATTACCTTAATCCTACTCCTCCTTACCAACCTCCCCTCTTCCTCCCCCCACCCTCACTACCTACTACCTGATCCCCCTTCTACTTCTGCCTTGTTCCATCCCCTGGCAGGGTTCTCAGCATCCTGAAGGGGCCAGATCCTGGAAGACCTCTATCCTCCTCTATTTTCCTTCCCCTCCTCTTTCACTACCTGTTCCCTGACAGGGTTCTCAGCTTCCCATAGGGTTTTAGTTCTTGGAATGCCCTTTCCTACCTCCCCACCCCTTCTTTACTACCCTCTTCTACCTACTTCCCTCCCTCCCCCTTATCTCCACTACTTGGTACTAACGCCACCTTTATCTTTGACTTGCTTCATCCCCTGTGAGGGTTCTCAGCATCCTGAAGGGGCTAGAACTGGGTAAGCCTTTGCCCCCCCAATCCTCCTTTCATCCACCCTTTTCTTACCTCCCTCCTCCCCATCTCCCTACTTTGCACTCAACCCCACCCCACCTCTATCTTGGCCCTGATTTGACCCTTGGCAGGGTTCTCAGCATCCTGAAGGGGTTAGAACGTGGTATGCCTCTTACCCTCTCCTCCCCCCTCTTTTACCTCCCTTCCTCCCTCTTCCTCCCTTCCACTACTCAGCCCTATTATGGCTAGCCCTAAATCTCTATTGCACTTGTAGACTATTTGCACTTCTGATGTACCTTAGCTAACTTGTCTTGTCTGTGTTACTCCACACTAGCTTGACCTAGTTCAAAACTGCTAGAATTCCATTGAGTCAATTTCTACCTACACAGTTACGAGCTACTTAGTTGTTGGCATACAAATGTTAATTTTGTGCTATTGTATCTGTCTCAGTAATTTATCCTCCAGCTCTTAGTTCAAAACAGTTAGCATTCCATTGTTTCATTGTTCACTATACAGTCTACTTACTTTTTATTTGAATGTATTCAAATGTAAATGTTGTGTTATTGTACCAAATCTCTGTATTCAATCCTCATGTTCCCCTACCCCCCAGGTTGCACCATGAGACAAGCAACCTGTTGTTCAGTGTGCCTTCCTGGTGAAACATTTCAATAAATAAAATTAAAAAAATAGATCATGAAAGGGATATGGCCAACAGCCTAAATAACTTTTTTGCATCGGTCTTTCAAAAATCTGAGCTCAGTAGAACAGCTACAAATGATCTACTGTAGTTACCTTAACAATAATAAGCAAAGGTGAGGTACTTATGATGCTAGAAACCTTGGATGTCAACAAATCTCAGGACCGGATGGCCTACATCTGAGGACATTAAAGGAGATGGTATCAGTATTGACAGGACCAGTGATGAAAATATTCAGTATGTCCCTTGAAAAAAGGTGAGGTACCAGACGTTTGGAGAAAGGCCATAGTTTTGCCTATTCATAAGAAGGGCAGTAGGGGAGTGCTAACCAACTACAGACCTGTAAGTCTGACATCGGTAGTAGGTAAGTTATTAGAAGGACATATAAGAGAGGTAACAGAAACATCTATAACGAACTATAACTAACTAACTCCAACTATCTCTGTAAGTGTAAAGACACAACAGCTCTGAAAAGAGTTATCATATTGTTGTGTTGGTTATTGATGCCCCAGTTTTCAAGTCGGCTTCATACCTGTGGCAGCTGTAACTCTGTTCTTTGATACAACTGTTTTAAAGTCTGTATTGATCATGCTTACCATGATTTATACTTACTTGTAAATGGGACTTGTTGTTCTCTATTTCTCTACTTGTTTCTGACTCACTATCTAGGGTCCCCCCTACTCTTCTCTCTCTCTCTGTAGTGCTTACACTCAGCTCCCTACTGTGTGTGCCTACCCCAGTCCTCTTGTCTGCGTATTCCTCTTTCTCTTCCACCTGTGCTACTCTCACTCATCCCCTTCCCCATACTTCTAGGCAATCATGCTGACTCCTAGATTGGTCTCCCCTATTTTCTCGTCTCTCTGAGCTGCCCTCACTCAGATCCCTACCTAGCCCCCTACGCTCTCCTATTTACTTATAAGTTCTGTGATATCACTCCCCACTGTCTTTCTTCCATGTTTCTGGTTACCCTTTCTTTCCTTCAACTCCTATTTTCTGCTAGCTTCCCTCTCTCCTACTGACCTTCTTTCACCTACCCTCTTCATCTCCCTCCCCCTCTCCAGCTTCCCCTCCTCCAGCCTTCCCTCTCTCTCCCATTCATCCTGGCTTCCTGGGTGCCACCTCCTCCCTTCCTCTTACCTCCATCTTGAAGGTCCCAGATCTCTTCTTTCCTCCTGCCATTCTGCACCCCCCCACCTGCCTCATAGACATCTCTAAGGCTCCTTCAAGCTCCTTGTCTCTGTGCTACTTTTAGTGGCAGGTGATATTGAGCCCAATCCTGGCCCAGCTTATTCTTATCCCACAGATCTCCCCAAAGGACTGAGAGTGGCACATATCAACATCCGAAGCCTGCTCCCAAAGATTGATATGCTGCAACCACTTATGGTTCTTTTCAAACCCAATGTGTTGGTCATCTTGGAGTCTTGGTTATCCCTCAAGATCCCTGATACCACAGTTGCCATCCCTGGGTACACACTCACCCGACAGGATCACGGCAAGGATGGGGCAGAGTTGCCATCTACCTCTCCTCTAAAATCCAGTTCAAGCCTGTACTCACTGTCACCTCCCCCTCTGCCTACAAGCTACTCCTCCTCAACCTCTCTCTCTCCCTTTCTTTGTCCCTATCTTTGTGGTTGGAGTCTACAGCTGTCCCAGGCAGTCACCCCTCCCCATCAGTCACCAAGCTCCTTACCACAATCTCCTCACATGTCTCGTCTGGGGAGCTACTCATCTTAGGTGACTAACTTCAACTGGCTTTCCCCTTCGCTAACTAATTGTGACAAAACATTAAGTCCCTCCTGCTTACCCAACTGATCTCTGACCCAGCCTGATACAATCATATTTCCCTCAACCACTCCTTACTTGATTGGGTTCTTACTACTTACCCCCACCATATCATTGATGCTGGCACCCTTCTCGATGCCCTCAGTGACCGCCATGTGGTCTGTTGTGTGTGTAAAATACACTGTCCCAAAGCCCCCTAAATTCCTCCCAATCTGGTCCTTCCAGTTGCTAGACTTGTCCTCTCTCTATGTTGACCTGGTAGCTACCAACTGGTCTATCATCTCTTCTGCCAGTAACATTGATACTGTCCTCCTTTATTTCAACATCAAATTTCTGTCAGTCTGGGATCTTCATGCCCCCCTCAGAAAAAACAGGCTCCATGGTTCCCATCTCCCATGGATCTCAGCTGAATTGCTGGCCTGCTTTCATGCACATGACCTTGCCTAGAGGACTCATAAGTCCTCTGGCTTCCCTGATGATCTACTCAGGTACCAGCCCCTCGCAATGCCTGTACCAGAGCCACCAGGCTAGCCAGGTCTGAACACTTTGCCTCCACATTCCAGAACAACCTTAACCATCCCTCTAAGTTCTAGAAGGTTATCCATGCCCTCTCCCCCCCAACACAGTCTTCTTTCCCTGTCCTCAAGGTGGGTGACACTCTCATCGCAGACTCTTTCTCTGTTGCCCCTATGTTCAACTCATTCATCGTCTCCTGTGCCTCTTCCCTTCTCTCCTGCCTGCCCATCCCCTTCCCCTCCCGCCATCCTTCCACTCTATCACGCCCTTTCTCCTTCTGTCCTATCACCCTTATAACTTCCCTTAAGGCTCACTTGACTGTTAACCCTGTCAAGGGCAGGAGCACTGATGGTCTAGGACTCCAAGTTCCTCTATCGCTCCACCTCTGCCATTGCTCTACCTACTACTTTCCTTCTCAGCCTCTCTTTCTCCCTTGCCTCTGTCCCTGACTTTTGGAAATAGGCCACTGTCATACCCCTCCACAAAGGAGGTGACCCCTCCTCTCCTGGCAACTACCGCCATATCTCCTTGCTCCTCACTTTGGCCAAAATCCCAGAACACCTTGTGCTATCTCAGCTCTCCCCTTTCCTTGATTCATCCTCCTTCTTCACCCCTTTCCAGTATGGCTTCCAGAAATTCCACTCCACCTCCTCCTCCTCCCTCCTCTGGCTTACTGACTCCATTCTCTCTGGCGTGGATCAGGGCCTGATCACCTCCATTATTTTTATTGACTTGGCTAAAGCCTTCAACACTGTTGCCCACCCCCTTCTCCTAGATAATCTGAAGGCAGTGGGCCCTCTGACTCCTCAGTTAATTGGTTCCATTTCTACCTTGAGGTAAGGTCTCAGATTGTTTGAATTTCTCTGGTGTCCCCCAAGTGTCTGCCCTTGGTCCAATTCTTTTCTTGATCTTCTTGAATGACCTCCCCACTACCTGCTCCTCTGTATCCATTCATATGTATGTGGATGATATGGTACTATTTGCCATTGGCTCCTCCACCTCTGACCTTATGGCCATGCTTCAACTGGATTTCACTAACATTCAGAAATGGTTCCAGGCATATCAGCTGTCCCTTATTGCCAAGAAAATGGTCTCCATAAACTTTGGCACTAGGCAGAAACTCACCAGGCTAACCTTCCTCCCCTCCTTCAACACACTAGATGGTGTTGTAATTGAAAGTGTTCCCTCATTTAAGTACCTCAGGGTCTGTCTCAACCGTCACCTCAACTTCTCAGTGTACGTGGATGTCATCCACAAAAAACTATACCCAAACTCAGTGCTCTCTACCGAAATAAGGATTTCATTCCTTTTCCTGCTCATTGAGCTATTCTCTTGAAAATGATACTCTCTGTCATGACATAGTTTACAGCATTGCTCCCAAGACCACCCCAGCCTAACTGGATCCTCTCTTTCACTCCTTTTGTTTCTTTTCTCTGGACTGCCCGCTCCACACCCGCCATTGCTCCCTATACTGCTCCCTCTTCCTCCCTCCCTTGAAGCCAGACACCTCACTCATTGTGTCTCCTTCATCTCTAAATACTAACAAGGCTCCCTCCCCTCCTACCTTACCTCTCTCCTTTCCTCCCACCCTCCTCCTACACCCTCCGAAACTCTGGCTGTTGTTCTCTTGCACTCCCCTCAAGGAAATCCTTCACTGGCAAGGCTGCTTACTCCTTCTGCTTCCCCAAACTATAGAACTGTCTCCCCCTAACCATCCACTCTGCATCTTCCCATCGTTCGCTCTTCTATTCTCCACATTTTCAATTCTCACTCCTACAGTTGCTCCTGATACCTGTCCCTGGTCCACTGCTCACAACCTATATCCCCCTTCTGGCTCTCCCTTTCTCCCCATTATGCACTTGACTACCCCCCTTCAGTGCCTACCCTTGCACCTACTGTTACCCTTCAACATTTTGGCACTTTTGAATGGTACTTCTTGAATGTCACCTCCAACCCTGTTATTCCCCTCCTAATTCCTCACTGCATAGTTTCAATCAATCAATCACTTTATTTAACCAGGCATAAATGTGAAGGTGCCGGTCAATATGAGCCTATACATACCGGTCAACATAATTAACATGCAAAGGTACATAATGATAAACTTTACTGGAATGAGAAGAGAAGACAATCCCATATAGTCTCCACTAAGTAAGAACTCATACCTAAATGATAAAAAATAAGGAGGTACTAAGGAATAAGGTAAAAATTGGGGTGAAAGAGTAGGCAGCCAAGAGGGAGGCCAGAATAGGTAAAAGGGTAGAGAATAGGCAGAGCCATCTCGGATTAAGGGAACTAGGCTTGTAGGTCCTAGGTTTCTGTTGTTAGGAATGTGGGGTGGATGAGATACTTAGGCATAGGATTTGAGAGTGGCACCCGGGGCTTAGGGGTCATAGGCGTCTGAAACAGTTGCATGATTCCTTCAGATAATCTGTCAGTAGAGCTTTGAATGTGAAAATGCTTGGAAGTGAGGATAGTTTTAATGAGTCTTGCATAGTGTTCCAAAGTGATGGAAGTGAGAAGTTGACTGCTGCCGAGCCAAGGGTAGTTTTCACTCTAGGAATCTGGAAGCAGATTATGGAGAAGCGTCTCAGGCCATTACTTTCTCATTCTTACATAAATTGCCTAAGTTTGATGCTCAGTTATGATGCTTAGTTCCTATTACACCTATTATGTAATTTTCAATTTTTATGTAAGCTCCATCTCTAGGAGAGGGGCTTACATTCACCATTAGGGGCCCCACTTTTGTGCCTCCCCCCCACCCCAGGTTATGGATTTTGTAGGTGTCCTGGGGAAGGCACCATTCCAGGATACACATTGAGACTGCCACTATTTATTTATTATTTATTGAATTTTGATGACCGGGTAAGCCCACTGGGCCCCGAAGGTCCCTTTTTCAGGGGCGACCCGGGAATAACAGTACAAGAGATAATAAACAGTAGAAAACATATGGAAGTACAGGTTATCATGGGTATACAGTATTCGGCTGTTTACACATAGCAGACATTACATAGGTTTGGTATATCTGATTGGTCAGTGTTGTTCATTACATCATCCATTGACAGAGACATTAGTGAGACAGTACTCTAGATTCCTTAGGTGACATAGTTTAAGAGTATACAGTATTCGGCTGTTTACTCATAGTTGTTAAATAGGATTGATATACCTGAATGGTTAGTGTTGTTCATTACATAATCCATTGACAGAGACATTGAGACAGTACTCTAGATTCCTTAGGTAA
Source organism: Neoceratodus forsteri (assembly GCA_016271365.2). Classification (NCBI taxonomy): domain Eukaryota; kingdom Metazoa; phylum Chordata; order Ceratodontiformes; family Ceratodontidae; genus Neoceratodus; species Neoceratodus forsteri. The sequence continues at coordinate 1,738,816,241 of CM028129.1, forward strand.
CATAGTTCAAGAGCATTAATAGGTTAAGATTGGGGGAGGAGAGAATTAGTGCAACATTGTTAGGGGCTAAAGATTATAGTTAGGTGAACAGGCTGCAGAGGTCACTGCAGTAGTGTCAAGGGCGGAGGCATTGGCATATGCTTGTTGATAGAAAATGGGTCTTGAGTCTTGTGCGGAAACACGGCAATGATGGGGTAGGCTTCCTAGCCCTTAAAAGGAGGGAGCACGGGTAGCTTGGGGTGAGATAGGAGGCTTCAACCCACCCCAGGAGTGATGTTCTTACACAATGACACACAGCCTGTCATGCCTTATTGCTTAAATAAAGGAACTTTTCTAAATTCAAACAGTCATCCTTAGCTTGTAAATTGTTAAAACATCTTATTCCATTACTAACCCAAAAAATGACATTGCACAATATCGTTTCACTTTTCTGATCCCCATTCATGCACTGTGTATGCAGCACTTCACCTGCAGCCCAACTCCATTCACTTTCTTTCTGCACATGCGGTACATTATCACAGAGTCCAGTTTTGAACAGATGGGGAAACCGTAAAAACACAATCTTTCAAATGTAAATAGCTTTAAAAACACAAACCCCACAAGAATGAAACCCCCTAGGAAATCCTTCCCCACCAGCCTCTACAACCATACAAAATTTCACAATTTAAAGATGTATAGTTTTTTTATCTAGACAAGAGCAAAATTTCAGAAAAAAACACCACTGAAGTCAATGGAAAAACTGTATTTTTTTCACACTTTAATAGTTCTAAAAATACTGATCTCGGCCCACTGTCACAGCGGTAGCACTACCACTTGCAATGCCAGCAACCCAGGTTCGCGAATGAGCCAGGGATGCTGGAGGGCCAGCCAGGAGGGAAGCTTGAGCACCCAGCGTGCAGCCTGCTTCCCTGGGAGGGAGGAGGGGGGTCAAAGGCCAAGCTGTCCTGACCTTTGGTGGAGGCCAGAGGTACAGCAGCCCAAGCCGCATGTACGGGGAGAGCATGGTAGGATGTCAGCATTCGCACCTTGACATCATGGCACAACCACGTCTCCGGGGCAACACGGGAAAAAATGGAGCCTGCTTGAGCTCTGCCAATGTGAAGAGGTGCCTTTCACCACTCAACCCACAAGGCTGCAATGGGGGGCCCAATGAGACCAGAAGGACATGGGGTTCCCTCCACCCCAACTCTGCCTGGGGGAAAATCCAAGACTATGTGGGGGCACCTGACCAGTGGATCATGGAGTCGAGAGGGTCAGAAGAAGCCCAACTAGATCCAGAGGAAAAAAAGAGCAAGGAAAGAAAAAAATCTCTAATAATACTCCATCGATTTACATGAAACATACAGGAATTGTAGATTCTGCCATGGACAACAAATCTTCATGTAAATCTGTAAAACCATCTGTCTGCAAGTAGCAAACAAAATATCAAGTTTCTTATACTGTAGAACCCACCAGCCACCGTAACTATAGGGGTGCTACCATGCCCTTATAATGTGAGTAAAAAAATAGAACCTGTTTTTAAAATTGTATTTTTTCTGATAAAAGCTGTGGGGGTACATTAAACTCCACAAACCCTGTTTTAATAACTGTCAGAACCTTTACAACTTGAAAAGCAAAGTTTTGATAGGGTTCTTTTACAGAAGAGGCCAGAGGTTCTGATCTTATTCTAAGTAGTTCCCCATCACATCACTAATTTTTAGTATATAACGTGGAAACAAACATCCTGTGTGACTGCTGATGGCAGGAACATAATGGTGACAGCAATAGGTGAACCCCAACAACTGTATCATTTATCATCTGTTTCTGCTGTCACTGCATGTCTGCCTTCTCTTAAGTCATAATGAAACTTGAGATCCATTTGCTTTTTTATGTTTTTATTTAGTTTTGTCTTCTAAAGTTTCTTGTAAGACACAGAGCCCCTTCACCCCCCCACACACACACATTCTGCAATACCCCGTCCCTTCCTCCACCTGATTTCTTTTGAACGGGGTGGGGGGGGTTATAGGTGGTTCCAGAACTAAAGTCATTTTATGCTTTTGTTATGCTTTTGTTATCCTTACATGTTTATTCGATGCCAGGTATTCTATGGTTGCTCTGTAATAGGCACGCAGATCAGGAGCTGTGGCTAGTCGGGGTTCACTTGTTAGTTCGTGCAGTTTGAACCATAGCTGCAGTCACTTCTCAAAAAAGCTAGATCATTGGAAATGCATAAAAATGAGATGAAGCTTGCTGCAGGTAGTAGTGATTCTTGCATTTCTTGTTTATCCAGTTTTCCCTGAGGACTCAAATAATGGAGCCGATGACCCAATTCAGTCTTGGAGTCTCCAAGTTGGAGTGATAGGATGTGTGGGACATTGTACCTTCCTGCAGCACATCCTCCTGCACCTCAGTGTTGTGGTGCTCTTACTGTTTCTCATTTCAGAGACTGCTGCAAGCAACGCCAAGTCCATCACTGACTGCAGAGCACAAAAAAGAAAGACAGGTTAAGACCCATCTCTCCTGATGGAACCAGTCAGGGCTTGTAAGTTGCCAAAACATTTTATCCCATTACTAACCCAAAAATGACATTGCACATGCTCTTTTTACTTTCCTGATTCCCATTCAGTGCACTGTGTATGCAACACTTCACCTACAGCCCAACTCCATTCACTTTCTTTCTGCACATGCACTACGTTATCTCACAGCCCCATTTTGAGCAGATGGGGAAATTGTAAAAACACAATTTTTCAAATGTAAATAGCTTAAAAACATAAAACCCATAACCATCAACCCCCAACCCCAGAAAATCCTTCTCCATCAACCTCTACAATCATTACAAATTTCACAATTTAAAGATGTATAGTTTTTTATCTAGACAAGAGAAAAATTCAGAAAAAAACACCATTGGAGTCAATGGAAAACTGTATTTTTTTCATGCTTTAATATCTCTAAAAATACTGACCCCATTTACATGAAACTCTGCCACAGACAACATATCCTGAAAGTTTCATATAAATCTGTAAAACAGTCTTTCTGCGAGCAGCAAACAATAAATCGAGTTTGACATAAAACTCACCAGCCACCCTAACTATGGGGGCACTACCATGCCCCTATAATTAGAAATAAGCCAATAAAAAGCAATAGCTGCTGAGTGGAGTTGAACTATATTTAGATGTGAGGGCACCCTAAAGATAAATTACTTATCTACAAAAAAAACTGAATGAAGCATATCAGAATAGAAATGAATATAAGAGGACAGTAAACTTTATAAAAATAATTTCCTATCAGCTTTAAATGGCTGGATCCTAGACAGTGAAGTGCTCCTTTGTTACTTTCCCAACAAGTATGCAATCCACTCATACCTTGTAGAGGGTGGAAAAAATGCCATGACTCCCATTCTCTTTCCATACGGTTCTTGACAGATATTTTCTAACTGTTCATGTTAATTTAAGTCTACCACACGTACAGACTAGTGTATTTAGAATAAAATTCATTAAGAAGACCTAGGTTTCAAATGATTTTGTCAGTATTCATAAAAATGTCATAAGTTGCAGATCGAAGTGTAACTTTTGACAGTGTGTCACAGAACATATGGATGACTATTATCATTTACGTTAAAAAATATATGTTCCTTTTCACATATATTGTTTTGTCCTATAGTAGCCTGGCTGGTTGCATGTACTTAAATTTCTTATGACTTATGGGGCATTAAAAATAGACATTGAAGAAATCCAGTAGTAAATATCAAATAGTACAACTAGTGACAATTACAAAGCTATCTATTTAAAGTGTTAAAGATTAACCATCTCAAACATCAAATGTCCTTTAACATATCCTCTTTTAAACTGGAAAGGTACATTATTTGTTAAAGGTGTCTGCGATCATGTCCTTTGTCCTGTATTTGTCTGTTCTGGTTGTGCAGGTGTCCAGTACAGCTGCATTTTGGTAACCCACTGCTGAATTATGAAGAGGTCCAAGAAGATAGAATATAAATATGAGCAGCCAATAACAGAGTATGGCATGGTGTAGTGTGCTGCAGTGTTAAGGGAAAACAATTACTTATTCGTTTTCAAGCCCTCTGGAGAGACCATGAACTTTGGCCAAAATTGCCAGCATCTGTATCGTACAGAGTATAGACCATACATCTGAGAAGAGAAAATGACATTAACAACACTGACTGACAAGAACCACAAAACTGGGAGTTTATTTAGCATTGTGAAAGTTCTGACTCATGATTTGAAGATTGCTTTGCAATTTTAAACTCTGATTGAACCAAAGATTGATATTGAGAATCCACAAATGTTGGAGACCAGAGACTGTTTTTGATATTCAGGAGGAGCAAACATAGATCCATCATACACTTTTCTGAAAGTGATTCTTTAATTATGCTGCTTTAAGCATTCTCTAAAACTGGATTAGATATGGTACAGGGCAAAGAGGTATGATCAAAGACTCTTATGTGAATCTGTTAAATGTACTTTTGATTATTTCAACTCTCTAGTTCTATATGTCCTTGATTTAAGCAATAATGTATGACCAGGGGTTAGAATGGCAGTCTGTTAATCACCCCTAGGTGCGTAATGTGGCCTGAGGCACAGCTGAGTGACATATTACCCCTAGTGAGTGATTAACACATTGGATACTACACCGAAGTTACATGGTTATACAGCAACATGTTGCTTTAACCAAATGGTACTCAAACACAGCCAGCATGTTTTAATATGCTATGCTGTGCTGCCCATGACTTCAATTAGCATCTTTATAAAGCAGGCCAGTTTATATTTTGCATTATCTAAAGTATCTTATGCTAATACCCTGATAAGCAACTCACATCAATTTGGTTTAGGCACTAGAAGATAGTCAAATATGTCAAAACTACTAAAAAGTAAATTGTAAATTCTTTCAAATATGATTCTAGGTATGTTTAATGTTGTTGACTAGTGGTGACATTCATCCTAGTCCTGGTCCAGTTGCTCCCAACTTGCAAGATGCAGATATATTTCATTCAAAAAATATGTCTTTTGTTCATTGCAGTGTTCATAACCTGTCACCTAAGTTGGACTTGCTACAAGACTGGGTTAACCTAAATGATCCTGATTTCTTGGTAATAACCGAATTATGGTCATCTTCTAAAATTAAAGACCAGGAAATGGCAATTCCTAATTATAACATCTGGAAATCAGATAGGAATAAGAGGGATGGTGCAGCAGTAATTTATTCTCACACAAACTATGAGGTCAGTTTGCTACCAATTCCAACAAGGGAGAATAAGATTGAGATTTTTACTAACTGAAGTCTGTCTGAAAAATGTTTAACCAGTTTGATTTGATTGCTATTGTCCTCCAAAAACCCCAAGGCACTATTTTGAGAGTATGGAAAGCTGTATCCTCCCTTATAAACATAGCCATGAAATACTGATGATGGGAGACTTTAATGTAAACTGGAGAAATTGGCCCAGCATTTATTGCCTGGAAGACATAGCCTCTGACTTGGGGCTTGTGTAACTGGTAAATGAGACAACTAGACTAAATAGTAAAAATATTGACTTGTTGACTGTACTTAATTTAATCTTTTCTAATCATCCAAACAGATATAGAACAGTTGGGGTTCTTCCTGACTCTTTCTCAGATTACCAACTAGTATATTGTTTTAGTAAACGCCAAAAGAAAATGGGTGTGCCCAACTTTAAATATATTAGGTCATTTAAATTCTTTGATTATACTCAATTCATGATAGATTTGGAAAATGTTGACTGGGATTGTTTACTTTTCATTCCTGATGTGAACAATGCTTGTATTTATTTTTCTGAATAGTTTATTGCAGTGTGTGATAGGCATGCCCCTCTTAGGAAGAGACTGGTATGTAATCATTCTCCTTGGTACTCACCCTCATTGCCTAAATCTCATATTTTGCATAACAAAGCTGGGAAACAAGCCAAGCGTACTGGTCTCCCCTCTGACTGGCAGCTTTATAGGACTCTAAGAAATTGCTATATTAAAGAAATTTGTTATGCTAAGCAGAGTTTTCTCTCTGCTAAGTTGAACAACAGTACAGATTCCGACCCTGCTGCTTTTTGGAGAACTGTTAAAAGATTAAGCTCCTCTTCAACCTCCAATTTTCCAAAACATTTTGAATCTCAATGTTCCAAGATAACTAGCCCAAGATTGATTTCAAACGAATTCAACAAACATTTGTTTCTTCTGGTAACAGTTCATTGTCTTTCGATTCTGGTACCCTTTCAAGTAATTTGCCAATGGGTTTAGACTTACCTCTCTTTACACTGACGTCTTTTTCTGTTGATGAAGTTCAAACTGCACTGTCGAAATTGGACCTAAATAAATCTAAAAGCCCAGATGATACAAGTCCAAGATTTATGAAGTATGCTGCACCAGTAATTTGCCATCCTTTAACATACTTTTTTAATATGTCCAAGTCTTCCAGAATATTTCCAGACTTGTTGAAAGGGGTAAAAGTTATGTCTGCCTACAAGTCTGGTATAAATACTTAATTTTCAAATTACATACCCATTTCCCTTCTTTCCATTGTATCAAAGGTCTTGGAGAAGCTTACGGAAAAACAGCTTACCAGATTCTTAAACCAAAATAATTATTTCAATCCATTTCTATCTGGTCTTAGAACTCACCACAGCACTCAGTCAGCTCTGGTTGAAGTGACCAATGATTTTCAGGTAGCGACTGACAGTGGTGTCATAGTAGAGGCCATTTTCATCAAGTTCTCCAAGGCCTTTGACACAATCAGTCATAAATGGTTATTATACAAATTGAGATTTTGGGTCCATAATTCAAATTTCTATAGCTGGCTAGAGATTTACTTAGCTAGCTGGCACCAAATGGTTTTGTTTAATGGTGTCCATTCTGTCAATGTTCCTGTAAGTAATGGTGTCATGCAGAGCTCAGTTCTGGGCCCAGAGCTCTTTAATATATTTGTTAATGATTTAAAATTAACTCAGAACAATGTGGGCTTACATCTTTACGCTGATGACACAATCATTTACAGTTGGAACCTGAATTTTTTGGACTTGCATGAAAGTTTACAACTGGCATTTAATGAGCTTCAGACATATTTTCATTGCAATTTACTCTAGGTGAATGAAAAAAGAACACAGGTAATGCCGTTTAGTACAAAAGTGTGCCCTAACTTAAATATAATCACTCACAATAACACCGTTCTTGAGACAGTCCCGTATTACAAATAATTAGGCATCTGGCTTGATGAGTGCCTTAAAGGGGATTATCATATTACAACTTCTGTGAGTAAAATAAACTCTAGAATATGGTTTTTGTACCAACATAAAGTTAGCTTTTTCCATAACGTAAAATTAAGATTGGTACAATCAATGATTCTTCTTTCAATAGACTATGGATCTGTGTTTTTTCCTGGGGTGCATCTTTCTTGTCTTTCATGACTTGATACTGCTTATTACACACTTGCAAGGTTTGTTCTCCAACTTCCTTGGAGTACTCACCATTATGCTCTTGTAAGGTCTCTTGGTTGGTGCACCATGGAGCAGAAGCACATTTTGTATACCCTCATCTTGGCTTGAAAGTGTGTCAAGCAGAGGTCAATACTTGAAGCTGAACTTGTTGTTCCTACTACTAAGCACTCTATGGGGTGTCAGACTTTTTCATATAATGGTTCAAAACTCTGGAATTCTTTACCCATGTACTCATGTCCTGCCATTGGAACAATGCTCTCATTGCAAAGTTTAAAAAGCCGGTTCAAAGAAAATTATCTGGTCCCCTGCAGTTCTTGTCCATGGTCATTTCAAAGTTACATCAGTCTGCTGTTTCTTTCTATCTTTGTAGATTTATGTCTAACTTTGATATGTATTAGCAACAGAATTTTCACATATACTAATTTAACTCACAAAGTCATTGAAAATGAGCATGAGCTCTATTTGTTTGTTATGCCTTTTAACTGTTTTAAATAAAAATCTTGAATTAACTAACTATTAAGTTAACCCCTGGTTGTGCTTTATTGCTATTATAAAACTGATTTCAAAATAAAAGTGTCAGAAAACACTTAGCTTTTGAATGTTTCCTTCATTGAAAGGGAGATTTTAGTTCATCCACCAAGTGTTTAAAAATGCTGGTTCAGAATCAGAAAGCACCATTCCAATCATTCAGCAGTGATAGAGAATGGAATGCTGACATTAAGAATGCATGCAGCTGGCAGGCCCGGTGGCACTGAGGGTTGAGGCGCTGGACGCCACACCTCGCGCTGCGCCGGCGACCCGGGTTCGGGAACGGACTCGGGTGGCCGGGGGTCGGCGGGGAGAGGGAGGATCGAGCATCCCAACGGATGCTCTCCTCCCTCAGGGGTGGGTTACCAAGAGCGCATTGCGCTCTGCATTCCTTCCATAGCCGGTGGAAGCACCAGCAGAGGGAAGGGGGAGGCGGGCCGCCGTCGGAGCCGGGAGGGGGACGCCGCGGGCGCATGAGGCCTGGCGGCGCAAGACAAGTACCACTGGGACGATGTCCCCAGCGCAAGGCATCCTGGGGAGTGGGGACGCCAGGGAGAAAAATCGAAAACACCCTCCGCAGCTCCTTAGATTAGTTCACGAGTCCTACCCGGGACCACCTACAGGACAGACCCCAATGTGCGAGGAGGTGGAGGATGGGCACTCTAGGGGCAGATCCCTAAGGTAGGTACCGGGGGACATGAGCGGACGGAAGGAGGGGGCACCGGAGGCAGTAAAGGAGGGATAAAGACGAAAATAAAAAAATAAATAAATAAATAAAGAATGCATGCAGCAAGGTGATCAGGCTGTACAAGATAGTATAACAGAGATTAATGTAAGGCTGTCAGAATGCAGGCAACCAATCAGAATGTAGCATTCCTGAAACCCTTTTTATTATATAAAATAAAAATATCACTTGATTAAGATACATGTGTCAAATGTCACATCTGTATGTATTGCATAATGCATAATAAGTTGTCTACCACTAGCAGTGAGTTCATCAATATCCGTGATAAGTAACCAGGCAAGGATGAGCTGCAAGGTTCAAGACTGAAGAAAGAACTGAATAATCTGCTTGACCATCTGAAAAGAAATCAGTTATTCAAAAGAGACAGGTAAGAAGGGTCTTGAAAACAGGAGAAAAAGGGTAGACCTGTTGCAATTATATAAAATTCTGCAAGAGTCCAGAATTATCATGTCAATGTGGCTTCAAGTTCAACAATCATCTTCCTAACTTAAGAAGCCACAACAAACAACTGCTAATACCGGCTGTTAACACATGTAAGAGAGACAACTTTTTTACCATTAGGGTGGCAAAGACCTGGAACAAACTGCCACAACATGTAATCGAGGCTACTAATTTCAATACATATAAATCTAGATTTGACAAGTTCCTTAACTGGACTAAGGACATGGACTAATCTACCCACCGAGGAGTGGGCAACATTCTAGCTGGACATAGGCCTGCTTATGTCTGAATTAAACCGAGTAAAGCAATACATATATAATTTTGAACTACTAGTCTCTAATTTTAAATTTGTAGATATATGCTTTATTATATGGAAAATGGCAAATGCAGTACAATGCAAAATATCATTGCCTAATCTGATAAAAGTATTGAATGCTTGTGTGGCAAGATTCAACCACATAACCTATGCTGATTAGATAGGATATCGGAAGGGTGTGGAGGTGTTGGACCAGATAGCATCCGCCCCTGGATACAGCATACACTATACTACTGAGGTACAGTAATACTGCTTGGTCCCATTTTCACATGCAAAAACTGATATTTTCATTATTCCAAAGACCAGCATATAACAGACAAAAAGGGTCTACACCAACTAATCTGTTATAAGCAGGTTCAACTGCATTACGAAAGCAAACATTGATCACTTTCCAAGTGTGTGAGTCAGCTTTTACGGTATGGACAAGTATAGTATTTACTTATTTCAATTTTGGTAACTGGGTAAGCCCACTGAGACCAGAGGTCCCTTTTTCAGGGGCGATCTGGGATTAGTTACATGAGGCAATGGTTACATACATTAGACAAGATACATTTTCATACACTAGGCAAGATATATGTGTTAGGTTTATTACATACAGGAGTGACAGTAATTACAGTTGACAATACTGCTTATACATTAGGCACTATACGTGGAAGTAGCAGGGGTCATAGTAGATACATTCATTGAAATAAGCATGGAACGCTGTGGTCGTGGTTGAGAACTGCATGGGAAGGGGGAAAGAGTGGGGGCTAACGATTGCAGCCGCAAAGGCTGAATTCAAGGAGATACACTTTGAGGCCCAACTTGAAGCCTTGGAGAGAAGGTCTATTGACCAGGTTAGCAGGGAGAGTGTTCCATAAGTAAGGAGCAGCACATTTAAAGGAACACTTGCCTGGGTCGGTACAGACCCATGGAATGTCCAGGGGACGACCAGCTGAGGATCTCATAACACGGTAGTGTATTCTTGGGGTTGAGCAGGCCACACAAGTGAGGAGGAGGGCCAGTGGTGATGAATTTGTAGGTCAGACAGATAGTGGAGTATGTTAATTTGTTCCATAGGGTGGGCTAGTAAAAGCTGAATTATAGCAAAACACTAGTTTCCAGCCTTTTTTATTTATACCTTCTTAGATCCATATACTACAAAACCAACACATGAGGAATGATCAATAACTCGGCTACCATTCCATCTCAGGGTTCAGGTAATATCATACATACCACTTGAACTTCACTCTTGTGTGATGTCACCAGAACCTCCTCCCTGAAAGTATAGCTATAGCTATTTCATTAATCTTTCCCTATCTACTATATTATTCTATTTCCATAGAAACATAGAAACATAGAATTTGATGGCAGATAAGGACCGCTTGGCCCACCCAGTCTGCCCATTTCCCTACCTACTAGATAAGCTGCAGATCCTAGTTAACCAGCAGCCTACTTCTTCCTACCCCCAACCCCTAGAATTGCCTTATGACTGTCCCATGCATGCTTGAATTCCACCACTGATTTTGACTCCACAACCTCCTCCGGAAGGCCGCTCCATGCATCCACAACCCTCTCTGTGAAAAATACTCCTTAAATTACCTCTGAGCCGCCCCATCTTCAAATTGTGCCCTCTTGTTCTTCACACTCTTTTTTGAAAGATGCTACCCTCTTGGACTTTGTTGATTCCCTTGAGGTACTTGAACGTTTCTATCATGTCCCCCCTCTCCCTCCTTTCTTCGAGGCTATACATATTAAGCTCCTTTCATCTCTCTTCATATGTCTTCCGGTGCAGACCCTGCACCATGGCTGCCTTCAAGCCAGGACCTTCTCTGAAACAAGACAAATGATGTTATTTCCCTCGATATACAGTATAAATAATAAATAAAACAAAGTTAGCAACAAGTAGCAGAAAAACAATACATTCTCATCCATGTGCAGAGTATATACTTCAAATGAATTTCAGTATATGGATAACAAATCTGTTCAGTTACCTAAATGTTAACAGGGCAGTTAACACTTACTCACCTCAACAGAAAGTAACTCTAATATTGTAGCATTAACTGATGTTGTCATTATTATCCTAGCTCACTGATCTGCTAAACTCAGTATAGCTCAGTGGAGAGGGGGAATAAATCTGTGAATATTCAGTACTCTGCAAGTTGAAGACTCAAAGAAGGGCTCACATGTCAAATTAAACAAATATAACTTGTGCACTGTTATGTACTGTATCTCAGCCTCTCATCACTGGCCAACTGTGCCACACTGCTAATCCATTCTTCCACAGCATGAGGATTGGGTTGTCTATCTGTCATCATCATGCATTGTTTGGCCTGTGGCCAGCATTCAGTGACATAAAGGCTTGTCCAAATAAAACAGATCTACAGTGTAAACAAGTATAAAGAGACTTGATTAAAATGGAATGTCCATTCTCAGCATGTTTTTGCACAATTACAGAAGTGAGGGTCAGGATGAGAGCATGGGACAGCTCCACAAACTGAGAACTGCATGTTGCCAAGTTCATCTTCCCCTCTCAGCATCTGAAGTGTTAATTGGTGGGTAATACATTCATTTTAAGCAAGAAACACTAGTGTAAATCCCCACCTCAGCCAAATTGTAAAGAGGGTCATCATCCCAATAGACTCAGAGCGGGCATGTGCTCCCCTAAATTCTTATCAAAGTAGTGCTTTTTGGATCAAGTAAAGCTGTAAAAGTGTCATTTGAGGTTCTCCCTAGATCAGTTTTAATTATGCCTCCCCTCAGAAAGTCTTTTGGCATGATGTCCTTGATTATAAATTCTTATTCTTTGTGTTGGCCCAGTAGCTAGGTGACAATGCTGGGTACTGCTGCCACGAGAGAGAGAGAGAGAGAGGGGGGTTTGGGGCACTCTCAGGTGTCTCACTTATTGGGCTGGTGGAGGGCAGGCATGTGGACGAGTCACAGACATGATATGCTTAATCTCAGGGAAGGAATAGTTGAAGCGTACCACTCTTGAGTACCACCTGTGGCCGATTTTGAGCTAGAATTTGTGGAGCCACCCACAAACATCATGAATGAAAGCAGGTTCTGCATCTTCCTCTTTGAGTATTGGGGTGGAGGGATGGGTGAATCAGGGGATAAACATGGAGGAAGATATGGCCCTAGGAAAACAAACTGCATCCGCATGCCTCGTAAGAATGCCCAGCAGATTTAATGTCATTTGTCAACATTGTTTTTTCCATTTGCCATCCCAAATAACTGCACATCTCATATAAAGATGCTACATTTTTTACTTTCTCCAACATTTGAATGCTATTGTTCTATTCAGTACCTCTAAATATCTTTCATCCTAGCTAAAGAGTAAACAGGAAGTTGATGAGTCACTATGGGTCACCCTGGAGACAGGAAATGGCACCACAATCCGCATGGGGTTGTGTACAGACCCCCATCTCAGGGGGAGGAAATGGACAAGGAAATGATAGAAGGCATCCTTAAAATGGCAGAAAAAGGGGAGATATTGTTGATGGGGGACCTGAATATGCCAGATGTTAACTGGAGTACCTTTGCTGCAGGCACATTCAAGAGCAGAGTCATTCTTGATGCCCTACAGGGGGCATGTCTCAGACAGCTAGTATTGGAACCCACTCGGGAAGGAGCAATCTTAGACCTGGTACTCTCAAATGGGGAAGGAGAAAGGATCTCAGCTTTAGAAGTGGGTAGCCATCTGGGAACAAGTGACCACCAAACAGTGTGGTTCACAGTAAACACAGCCATAGAGTCAAGCCATACAAAAACAAAAGTATTGGACTTTAGGAAGGCTGACTTTCCGAAAATGAGAGAGTGCCTCAGAAAAGCACTAGCACATGGGCAAGAAGGAGGGTGGGGAAACAATGGGGAATAATCAAAACAGCCATCACAGAGGCAACAAGCCTTTTTGTGAAGCAAACCAACAAAACAAAATGAAGGAAAAAACCACTATGGTTCTCAAAAGAGGTGGCAGGGATGGTTAAGGAGAAAAGGAAAGCATTCAGGAAATATAAGGAAACATAGAAGGAGCAGGACAGAGAACTTTATTAGTTAAAGCAGAAGGAGGCAGGGAAGGCAGTCAGAATAGCAAAGGCACAAACTGAGAAAAGATAACCAACTCTGTTAAGAAGGGGGATAAAACTTTTTATAGGTATATTAGGGAGTGAAGAAAGACCAAAGGAGGGATACAGAGACTTAATAAAGGGGAGAGAATGTGGGCAGAGGGTGACAGTGAAAAACCAGGGATACTGAATGAATATTTCTGCTCAGTATTCACAATGGAAGAGGAAGGGGAGGTACCTAAACCAAACAAGAGAGAAACTCTGAATAAGGGGGTTGATACCAGACCATTAACAAAAGAAAGGGTTTTGAAAGAACTCTTGAAACTGAGGGCGGACAAAGCAATGGGGCCTGATAGGATTCACCCAAGAATTCTAAAAGAACTAAGAGTAGAACTAGTAACACCACTGACTACTCTCTTTAACAAATCATGGGAGGATGGGGTGGTACCTGAGGACTGGAGGAGGGCTAATGTGATTCCACTTCACAAAAGTGGGAGCAGGGCAGAGGCAGGAAACTACAGACTAGTTAGTTTGACTTCAGTCGTAGGGAAAATGATGGAATCACTTCTGAAGGAAAGAATTGTTGAGTACCTAGAGGCCAGTGGGGCACATGACCCAAGGCAGCATGGTTTCACAGCAGGAAGGTCATGTCAGATGAACTTAATAGATTTCTTTGACTGGGTAGTAGACCAGGGAGGGGCTGTGGATATGGCCTACCTAGATTTTAGCAAGGCATTTGACACAGTCTCACACAAAAGATTAATATACAAGTTTGCCAGCCTTGGAGTGGGTCCCAAGGTGGTAGCCTGGATAAAAAACTGGCTGTACAACAGGATGCAAAGGGTAATAGTAAATGGAGTCCATAGTGAAGAAAGGAGGGTAACTAGCGGGGTACCACAGGGTTCGGTACTAGGACCGGTCCTCTTTAATGTCTTTATAAGTGACATTAGAGAGCACCTGGAAGGATAGGTATGTCTCTTTGCAGATGACACAAAGATCTGCAACAGGGTTGATACACAAGGTGGGGTGGAAAGGATGAAAAGGGACTTGGCAAGGTTGGAGGAATGGTCAAATATGTGTCAGCTCAGATTCAATGCAAAGAAGTGCAAGGTAATGCATCTAGGAAACAAAAACCCAGGGGAAGAATACACAGTGGGGGATGAGTTAATAACAACAACAAAAATCGAAAGAGACCTAGGAGTAATTATATCAGATGACCTAAAGGTGGGCAAGCAATGTGAGAAGGCAGTAAAGAGGGCTGGGGGGACACTAGGATGCATAGGGAGAGGCATCAACAGTAGAAAACAAGAAGTTGTTATCCCTCTGTACAGACAGTTAGTGAGACCCCATCTGGAGTACTGCATGCAATTCTGGAGACCCCATCTCCACAAAGACATAGACAGAGTGGAGGCTGTTCAGAGGAAGGCAACCAAAATGGTGCAGGGTCTGCACCAGAAGACATACAAGGAGAGACTAAAGTAGCTTAATATGTATACCCTTGAGGAAAGGAGGGAGAGGGGGGACATGATAGAAACTTTCAAGTATCTCAAGGAAATTAACAAAGTACAAGAGGGTAGCATCTTTCAGAAGAAGAGATGCAAGAACAAGGGGCACAATTTGAAGATGGGGGGACGGTTCAGAGGTAATGTTAGAAAGTATTTTTTCACAGAGAGGGTTGTGGATGCATGGAACAGCCTTTCTGAGGAGGTTGTGGAGTCAGGAACAGTGGGAGAATTCAAGAATGCATGGGACAGGCATAAGGCAATTCTAGTGGGGGGTAGGAGGAAGTAAGCTGTCGGTTAGAATCTGCAGCTTATCCATCAGGTAGGGAAATGGGCAGACTAGGTGGGGCCAAGCGGTCTTTATCTGCCGTCAAATTCTATGTTTCTATGTAAACCATTTCTACACCATTCTATTATAAGTTAATAGGGCCTCTGCAGTGTCTCCTATGGTATAAGAGACTCCAAGAGTGAGACTTGGCAGAGAGGCCCACAAAGCGAAACTGCAGTTCTGACTTCCCAAACATCATAAGAGGTGTCTCTTATACCATAACAGACACCCTTCAGAGGCAAATGAAGCTGCCCTCCCCCTGGCTGTGAAGTGGAATGTTCCACTCCTAATGTTTTTGCACTAGAGACAATTGTATGCAGGATAAGAGGTACCGTGGCACTGTGTATTAATGGCTGAAATCACATACATGATTTGTAATATTCTGTTGGACACTGCTTGTGTTTTCATCTTGAAAAACTACACTTGGGTATGTTAAAATGTCTGTGTGTCCTGGGTCACCCTCCTAAACCACTTTTTTCACACAGTGAACTTGACCCGGTTACAAACGAATAAATAAATGCAAGCCAAATAACTAAAAATAAGTCAACAAAAAAGTATACACTGGTTCAAAAATCAACTATGTTGCTAATTTAAGTTAAATCATAACTACAATCTCAACGAATAAGGGTATCCAGAAATATGGATATACTGGAACCATTTGAAAGAAACAGAACATGTTGAGATATGTATTTACTTAGCAATACATTTACAAACGTATCCCAATGTTTGAATAAACATAACCATTGCTGTAAGTACTATATTATGCATTAAAACCCTCACAGAAGCAATTAAACCAGTTGAGCAACTCTTGACCACAGCGCTTTCATTCACAGTTGTGACAGGACCTAAGCCACAGTTCCTGCTTCATTCTGTATGAAGTTTTGCAATCACTTTATCAGGACCTCAGAGGTGGCATTCACACTTCTGTGTTTGGCAAGTTAGCAGTGCAGCACTGCAGTAGATAAACAAGCATTTGTCAATGCTGAATGTTGATTGCTTATATGTGCTGCTTAGGTATTTGGAAGTGAAAGTACCATGCCTAAGAACTGTCATGTGCCCCCCAAAAGACATCCACTGTGTCTTTCTATTCAGTATTCACAGAAGAGGGTGAGGAGCAAGGGCCACAGTAGTACAGCAGTTGCAAAGGCTATAGGCCGGTCAGCCTCACTTCAGTAGTGGGGAAGATGATGGAGACATTGGTTAAAGAAAGGATAGTGGGGCACGTAGTAGCCATCGGAGCCCAGGACCATAGGCAACATGGATTCACAGCGGGGAGGTCATGTCAGACAAATCTGGTTGATCTCTTTGACTGGGTGACAAAGAAAGTAAATCAGGGTGGGGCAGTGGACAACACTTACCTTAATGTAAGCAAAGGGTTTGACACCGTCCGACATAGAAGGGTGATAAACTAGCTGAGTAGGCTGGGCATGGGGGAAAGGGTGGTAAACTGGGTTAGAAACTGGATAACAGACAGGAGGCAGAGAGTGGTGGTAAATGGGGTGCAGTCTGGGGAGAGGGGGTGACCAGTGGAGTGCCGCAGGGATTGGTCCTGGGGCCAGTCCTGTTCAGTGTCTTCATTAGTGACATTGCAGAAGGGTTGACGGGAAAGGTCTGCCTGTGTGCAGATGATACCAAGATCTGTAAGACAGTGGATACCCCAGAGGGGGTGGAGAAAATGAGGAGGGACCTGGGGAAGCCTGAGAAATGGTCTGAGGACTGGCAACTGAAGTTTAATTCACAAAAGTGCAAAATTATGCACCTGGGACACAGAAACCCTGGGGAAAGGTACAGGATGGGGGGTTGCAGACAGTCACAAAGTAGGAAAGGGACCGGGGTTGTTATTTCAGATGACCTGAAAATGTCAAAGAGGTAAGGCAGCTGGAAGAGCCAGTGACATGCTGGGGTGCACAGGCAGGGGTATCACCAGCATAAGGAGGGAGGTAGGGATGCCATTATATAAAACCATAGTCAGGCCTCACATGGAGTACTGTATGCAGTTCTGGAGGTCGCACCTTCGGTAGGATATTAACAGGCTGGAGATGGTCCAGAGAAGGGCAAATGAGATGGTACTGAGCTTGCAATACAAGACTTATCAGGAGAAATTAAGGGACCTCAATATGTATTGAGTGGAAGACAGGAGGGAAAGAGGGGATGGGATAGAAATATTCAAGTACCTCAAGGGTATAAATATAACTACTGAGAAGCAGGAGACAGCTGCTATAGACATATGTGCCAACTTCTGTGTGATATTCTTTTGTTCTTATAAATCTGTAATCTCCAGTATTTCAGTAACCACATGACCACACTGCCTTCTTTAGGCAATTTTATGTTGGTTGATGCCTGGTGTCAGACGGCAGACAGAGGGCTCACCAGATTGTGTTGTCATTTGACCAACTTCATAGAGTGTTCTTTTACTGGTAAGCATTTTGGAAAGCTGCTGAAGTTCTCACAATTTTTATTATGATTGTATCTCCTTATGTCTGTCCCCTTTGGTCCCCCCATCCCCACACCCCAACAGTCATCAGTAGCCACAGCTGCAGCCTTCTTCTTGCCAAGATGGTGGGTGAGAAACACAGAAACATAGAATTTGACGGCACATAAGGACCTCTTGGCCCACCTAGTCTGCCCATTTCCCTACCTGATGGATAAGCTGCAGATTCTAGCTAAACAGCTTCCTTTCTCGTACCGCCCCCCAAGTAGAACTGTCTTATGTCTGTCCGTGAGCAGCTGCCTTCAGAGGCTGTGAAGTCTGACGTCTTTCAGTACCGCTTATTGGTCATCTTCCAACACAGGCGAGGCACCGCCAGCTGAAAACTAACTCAGGACAAGCAGGTTTCAACGTGGGGAAGAAATGGAGTGAGCAAGAATGAAGTACTCATTCAAATGCGGCATCGATTTTAAGATCAGCATACTAGCGTGGACATTGCAAATAGAACTCCAGCTCTTTAAGCAGCCTTATGAAGAGTAAAGGATTCTCAAAGCACTGGGGTTGTGTTTATTGTACTGTAAGTGGGCTGCATCTAATTCAGTAATTTACTGTACCTTACATCTGGATGTATGGTAGGGCCAACTTTAAATAAACACTGCACCTGAATTAACACATGATGCAACAGAAACATAGAATTTGTCAGCAGAAAAGGACCACTCAGCCCATCCAGTCTGCCCAAGAGTTCTCCACCTACTTGTAACTCCTGCCAGTATATGTTACTGCATGTCTTATTCTGCCTGTGTCCATCAGGACCTCCTTGTGAATGAGCTTGCCTAATGGATTTTTCCTGCAATGAACTTGACCCTACTCCACTTCCATAGCCCTATTAATCTCCGTTGACCCCCTCCTTCCCCTTTTTCTAATATACCCCTATGTTTATCCCATGCATGCTTCATGTCCCCTACCGTTTAAGGTTCCACCATTTCTCCTGGCAGTCTGTTTAAGGCATCTACCACCCTTTCAGTAAAGAAATATTTCTTCACATCTATCCTGAATGCCCCCCCAGCTTCACTGTATGTCCCTTGGTTTGGGTGCTCATCCTCATTTGAAGGAAACTCCCCAACTGTGCCCTCTTTACCCCTGTGAGGTACTTTGTAGGTCTTGATCATCTCACCTCTCGCCCTCCTCGCTTCCAGAGTGTAGATGATGAGATTCTTCAGCCTTTCCTTGTAGGGATTCCTGTGAAAATTCTGAACCATTTTAGTTGCCCTCCTCTGTAAAATCTCCACCTTATGTCCTTTCTGAAGTGTGAACTCTAAAACTGGACACAGTACTGTAGCTGGGGGTATACCACGGAGTGAGACAATGGCAGCACAACATCTCTCCTCCTCCTCCTACTGGAGATGCCACTCCTTATGCAACCCAGAATCCAATTTGCCCTGCCCATAGCCTTGTCACACTGTACTGCCATCTTGAGGTCCTCTGATATAATAACCTCAAGGACCCTTTCATGTCTAGTGAGTATCAGTACCTCCCCCCATTCCTATACTCAGCATCGGGGTTCCTATGCCCTAGGTACATGATTTTACACTTGTTGGCATTGAACCCCAAGTATGTAAGAAAATGGAATTGATTTGAATGAATTGCAGACTTTTAAGCAGCTTTTCAGGGAGTGTGTATGTGTGTGGGGGGCTCTGCTACTATAAGTATTTGCTTTTGATTTGGTATAATGTGCGAACATACTAACCCTGCTCCCCACTCCATGTGCTATATCGGAGATAAAGAGCCCAAATAGCATTGGGCCAAGCATTGAGCTCTGCGGCACCCCGCTTGTCGCTGCTGTGGGTGCCAAGAGCTACCCCACCACCACCACGCTCTGCACCCTTCCCTGTAACCAGTTCTCTATCCATTTAGTCAGACCACCTTCCACCCGTACCCTCCTTCTCCTCACTCTTCTCCTCCTTGGCCTGTGTCCCTCCTCCAGGTAGTCCGCACCCTTTCTCTGCCTTATTCTTACCGGGTGGTGGTGCCTTCTGTATTACACTCAGACCACTCTGCCTGCCCCTTTCCAGGGTTACTACACCTCCGCCTTTACCTATATCTAGGGCGGTGAGCTCATCAGGCTCCCCTGTCCGGACCTTTCTACCAACCTCAGTCTTTTGAACCCCACCCCCATTTGTTTAAATCCACCTTAGTAGAGATATAACCCTCTAATCCTGGCTTTTTATCTTTTTTTATACATATTTTCTTACAGGGCTATGGTCGGCTTGGTCATCCTGACTGACCCCCCTAGCCCTGCCCCTGACATCAGGCTGACCTGCTCACCTCCAAAGATTACCCCCGTGCTGCGGTGGTGAGGAGCTTCTCAGGTCGACCCACCGGAGCAGGATCCGGTTGTGGAGGCGACATTCAGGGCGGACGGGGGGGGTCAGAAGCTCATGCTTCCTCAGCGTAGCCCATTTTCCACTTTTCTCCCCTTTGCAGAGTGCCGGCATGCAATGACACTTAGGCACAGCGTGACAATGTCCACCACACTCCACTACCCTTTACTACACCACTGTAGTAGCATCCGCGGTCATCACCACGGGCCACTACAGAGCGGTGGGTCCCTGGATCCCACCCCGGAATAGGAGAGCAGTCCTCTGGACGTTCAATCCTATCCCTCCCTTGCCAACCCCTGGCGGCCCGGGCTTGTGTCTGAACCCGGGTCGCCAGCGTGGCGCGTGGTGTGGCATCTAGCTCCTCAACCCTCAGTGCCATTGGCCATGCAGCAATGCTGCCTTTAATACTTCCCTTCCCTTCCTGCTCCAGTGTACCCTGTCCCCCGCGTACAAGTCACTATTCTCCCCAGACCCTACCCCAGTTAGTCACTAACCCATAATGTTTCATGTGGCACCAATCCCTTAGCCACTCGAACTCCTCAAGGCTACCCTTCCTCCCCATGCTTGCACATGGTACTGGCAGTACCTCCAAGAATGCCACTGACTTTCCCACCCCTCACACTGCCTGCCCAAGTACTCAAACCTCCCCCTCACTACTTCCACAGTATCCCCCGCAAAGCCGTTTGTACCCACATGCAACAGTAAATGAGGTTTCTTCCTCCCCCTTGCTGCACTCTTGAGCAGTGCCTGCCCTGCCCCTCCTGCAGTCAACCTGGGGACAGCTTCAACCCAAATATGGCTGTGCCTTTCCCCCCTTTCCACCCCATCTCACCCATTTCAGTATAGAATCCCCCAGGACGAGTACCGCCCTGCCCCTTACTCCGTTTCCCTTCTAACGCTCCTTCCACCACCCCAGTACTCGTTCTTCCCTGTCCCTTACCCCCGCTAACTGCACCCTCTGTGACCTCTGTATCTGTACCCACTACTTCCACCTCACCCCTTTTCTCTGCCTTATTCCTCCCATCCCCCTTGAACCCCTTCCCAGCCTGACTACTTCCTACTGGGCTTCCCATGTCGACCTCCCCTCCTCCTCTGCTGATTTCCAACCCCTCTCCTATCCCCACTGTTGTCAATTTTGAGCCCCCATTCCCTTCTACCCCGATAATGATGCCCCTCCCATCCTTCCCCCTTTCCGTAGCCTTCTCTCCTTCAGTCACCACCGCCTTCCTTACTAGGCCCCTTCTACCCTTTTGTCCTCACTATCTCTTCCCCTACCTGTTGCCATCCCTCTCATGCCCAGCTTGTCCTCCCCTTCAGTATGTTCCTGCTCCCCCTCTCTGTCCGATAGCAGAGTTTCGAATCTATTCCTAGTCGATACCTGTCCTACATCTCTTCCCCCTATCAGTTCCCCCCTCTAGCTGTTCCCCTCCATGCCACCCCTGGTCCCTCCCTACCTGCAGCCATCTGCTTTCTCCCCTGGTACTCCTTGTGGTCTCTTCCTTCCCCATCAGGAGGCCCCCCGGCCTTGCCTCAGGCACCCCCTTCCTTCTCCTCTCTTTTCTGCTAGTACCTCTGATATTGGGGTCGGTTTCAGCCCCTAGTTATTCTACCTCCATTCCCCCTTTGCCATCCCTTATTCCCCCCTCAGGATGCCTACCATACTCATCTGCCCTGCCACTTAGACTCCTCCCTAGCCTCCACAGTTCCTCCCTTAAACTAGTCAGTCATCTACAGACCATACACCCCCCCCAATCCTCCAAGCCCCGTCCAGGATCATGGCAGACCCACACCCTGTACACTTCTCTACCCTTCCAGAGATGCCTGCCCTATTGACATGTGGCACCTACCCCATTTTGGCCCCATCTTATGTTACGGGCTCTTACTCCCAGGTTCTGTACCCTATTACAACTGTTAGGCCCCTATTTACTCAAATTCCTGTCCCCCCCCCACAGTAGTCCCCCACTGACCCCTTGCCGACTGGGGTAATTCAGTCTCAAATCTCATCCGTTAGATACTGTATTACTGTAGCAATCCTAAAGCCTCCTTGTCCATTTTTCACCCCTCAGTTACTATACTTTTTGTTCTCGGCTCTCATATAATTTCACTTAACCCAGTTAGAAATCCTATTGCACTCCAAGTATTACTCAGCTCAGTTAGAGAAATAAACAGAACAAATAAATATGTATTATTACAGCAATCGTAACAGTATAAGCTCAGTACTTAGGCCAGTTAGAGAAAGAAACAGAACAACCAAATCTGTATTATTACAGCAATCATAAAGTATCCAATCACTGCTTTGTCTCCACTCCAGAGACCCTGCTGTAATATAGGACCACAGAGGACACTGGGTGGGAGGGTGGGCAACTCTAAAGTCCTAGCAGAGCTCCATTGAGCTAGCTCACTCCCCCCTCTCACTCACTCATTCTGTTTCTCCCGGCACTGCAGGCTGCCCTCTTGTACTGGGCTCCTGACTGCATTGGCACTTCTTTCTGCTCACAAAGAAATCTGCAGCTGTCCCGACAGAGCTCCATTGAAGTCGCTCCCCCCCCCCTCACTCGCTCATTCTGTTTCTCCTAGTGCTGCAGGCTGCCCTTTTGTACTGGGCTCCTGCCTCTGTTGGCGCCTTTTTCTGCCCACAAAGAAATCTGCTGCAGTGCTGACAGAGTTCCGTTGAGCTCACTCACTCCCCCTCTCTCACTCGCTCGTTCTGTTTCTCCCAGCACTGCAGGCTGCCCTTTTGTACTGGGCTCCTGCCTGCATTGGTGCCTTTTTCTGCCCACAAAGAAATCTGCAGCAGTCACGATACAGCTCTGTTGAGTTCATGCACTCCACCTCTCTCACTCGCTCATTCTGTTTCTCCTGGCGCTGCAGGCTGCCCTTTTGTACTGGGCTCCTGCCTGCGTTGGTGCCTTTTTCTGCCCACAAAGAAATCTGTAACAGTCCTGACAGAGCTCAGTTGAGTTCAGTCACTCCCCCGCTCTCACTCGCTCGATCCTAATCTGTCCTAAACATTGATTTCTGAAAGCGACTGCGCTATTCTGCGCCGGAAGCACGAAAACACATTTCGGCCAGGATGTGAAAAATGACAGCTGTACTGTTCATAAGGAGGTGTGAAAAAATGCCAGTGTTGGAAATCTGGCGTAAAAATATTACTAATTTTCAAAGTTACAAGGGTGAGTGGAAACTGTACAATGCACACTCATAACACAACCATTTTATGGAGTTTCATCACAAAATTTTCAACTTAGGCATTTTAGGACCTCTGCTCAAGAACAGTGTCACTGTAATTTTCTTAAAGCGTCCCTAACACTGATTTCCCACAGCAACCGCGTTATTCTGCGCCGGAAGTGCAAAAACACATTTCAGCCAGGATGTGAAAAATGACAGCTGTACTGTTTATAAGGAGGTGCGGAAAAATGGCAACGTTGAAAATCTGGAGTGAAAACATTGCAAATTTGCAAAGTTACGAGCGTGCATGGAACCTGCACAATGCACGCTCGTAACACACTCATTTTATGGACTTTCATTACAAAACTTTCAACATAGGCATTTTAGGACCTCTGCTCATGAACAGTGTCACTATAATTTCCTTAATGTGACCTGAACACTGATTTCCCACAGCGACCACACTATTCTGTGCTGGAACTGTGAAAAAACATTTTGGCTGGGATGTGTAAAATGGCAGCTGTACTGTTCATAAGGAGGTAGGTAAAAATGGCAATGTTGAAAATCTGGAGTGAAAATATTGCAGATTGGCGAAGTTATGAGCATGCGTAGCAACTGCGCAACACAAGCTCGTAAAACAGTAATTTTTTTGATTTTTCCCACCAAATTTGAAACATAGACTTTTTGAGAGCCCACCTCATGAACACTGGTACTGTCATTTCGTTAATCAGTCCCAAAAGGCGATTCCGCGCAGTGACCACGAAATCACCTTTCAGGACTGATTAACACCATGACAGTGGCTGAATTCATGAGGAGGGGGCCCAATAAAACCATGTTGAAAATTTGGTGCCAAAATTCTAAAAAATGCTTGAAAAAACCCTATTTATGCCATTATACAGCTTACCGGCATTTCCCCAGTTCACTGTCGGCTTTGAAGAGTGCAGATCTGTTCCCGGTCCACCAAAGATCATCACACCGGGCTCCGGAGGTAAGTATGGGATGAGGGGGTGTGGTGAGGCAGGGTGCGCAGAGGGTGGGTGCGGATTGTGGGAGAGGGCAGGGAGACCGCGAGAGACCGTTTTCTTCTTTTACAGGGGATTTGGTACGCTGGGGTGGGCTCCCAGCATGCCAACTGAGTGTTTTTTGGGGTGGCTGTAGTTGACGGGGATTGGCCCCCTGCCACAGCACAAAAGGAGAAGGTACAAGAGCGAGGGATTGGGCACCTCTGACACAAATCTACCGTTTTTTGGGGGCATTATGCTGATGGGAGTGGGTCCCCATCAGCAATTCAAACTGGAAGGGGACATAATTCCGATGAGTGGGCTCCCCGTCGGCAGCATGAACTGGGACGGGACTCAAGCCGACGGAGATTGGGGCCCCCGTCAGCAAACAAACACTGTTGTGGGGGGGCATATGCTGCAGAGGAGGATTGGGCACCCCCTCGGCAGTGGGGGCTGAGTAATATTATGTGTGAACACGGCAGCAAGCCGCCGCCATGTTCACAAACGATATTACAGTACCAACGTTCCACCCAGCAATGATGGGTCGCTCCCTCATTGCAGTGAATGGCTGACACTGCAATGACGAGGCTGCCTCTGATTGCAGCGGCTGAAATGTTTCAAGGTTTTGGCATGCTGGTTGAACTAGTGTCAGCAGCAGCTTTCCACCCCATTGGGGAAAGTGGGCCAAGCCTCAAAAGGCCGCGCCGCCACAACCTGCTTCTGCAGCAAGCTGCCGCAATATGTTTCTTGTGCATGTGTGCAATCAACCTAAAAAAACTATGGTATTTACAAGAATAAAAAATAATGGAAATTCCTCTAATAGAGTCTGGTGCATTTTTCTTCCTTCCTGCTGCCTGCCCCCATCTGGATGGCCCTCCTCTACCAAGTCACCCACCTTCTATGGGACCTACCCTTGTGCTCTGACTACTTGCCACTCATGGCAGGGTCAGCGGGGCTTGCACTTGCCCCTTCCAAAGCAGGATCCTATAAGGTGCCCAGTGGGAGGTGTCAGGCTTGTGGGAGCGCTGTCCATCATCCCACTCCAGCAGGACTGTTTCTGCCATTTTCATTTGTTCCTTGGCACACCAGTATGCAATGACGCAGAGAATCTTATCAATATCCCATGCCCTACTGAGTCTACTGAATGCTGTGACATCTAGCCTCTGCTAGGTGTCAGGTCCACTGTGGTAGATACAACCTTCCCATCCCAGAAAAGAAGAGCAGTCCTCAGGTGCTTGATTCACCCCCACCACCACCACCACCAGCTGACCCTCGGTGACTTGACTTTGCTCCACAACCTGGGTAGCTGGCATGGTGGACAGAAGTGCTGCTGCCATCAGGTCAGCTGATGACATTATTTTAAGGTATGTTAGAGCATTAGACAGCCTCTCTAAACCATTGCTGGTCATGTTTAAACAAAACCTGACAAAGGAAAAACAAAGAATAACAGAATATACTGTATTTAAACATAAACACAAAATTTGCAGAAGCGATGGACGATGACGCAAATTCAGTTTTTGCATCTACGATCACACTCCCAATTGTGTAAAGCACAAGTACCCTGTTTTCAAAGGTATTTGTGTTTTTGTGACACATAGTTAAGGGTAGCTTGCATCAAAAAAGTGATGCATGTGTCATTTCTAGGATGCTAGCACCATCATCTTTGGCCACAGTTTTATGCAATTGTCCCAGAAAGTAAGACCACACACAGCATCAAAACTTTGCACTGACAATCTTGTCCAAGGTCACTGTAGCCAGAACACTATCAAGGAACTGATCCAATGTTGCTGCAAGGATGTTGGATTCCCATGAGTTTGAGAAAGAGCTGGAAGAATTGTGAGCCCTCTGAAAGTGGGTAATGTTGTCTAGTTGATCAGAGACCAAAAATATATATTTCACACCCCATAGAATAATTCTGACTTTTCAGACCAAATTTCTGTCCCCCAGTTCCAGCATCTGAATGGAAATCTATTAATCTTCATCTCTTGGTTTGGTTGACCGGGCACACAACTGGTTAAACAAATATCTTTTTATCACAAAATAGTAGCCCTCCTGTATTTCTGCTCATATTTAAAACAATTGTGTGGTCCATTTCCAGCACAAACTTGATCAGCATAGTAGGGCATTTATCGTCAGAAATACCACCTACTGTATGTACTTGAACTTGTGAGCTTGGTTAGCCCCTGGTTAACAGGCATTTATTTATTTTATCTATTTAGTTTTTGTTGACCGGGTAAGTGCACTAGACAAATCCTGCCTATTTTCAGGCACGACCCGGGAGAGGGGATACAGATGAATGCCAACTGACTTTGAACCAGATTAAGCTGGCATCACCAGTTCCCCCACCCCAGTAGGCATGAAGTACTGCCTCTGGGGCATAGTGAGACTCTGAATGCCCAAATTAAAGGTAAGAGCCTTGCAGAGTCTAAATTCATTGCCTCAGCAAGTTTGTTTATTTATTTAGTTACAATATGTTGACCCAGAGAGGTACATGTAACAGAACACATAGCTGATGCTCATTACCAGGTGAGACGCAGGGTAAGAACTTACATAAAGGGGGAATCCAGGAAAAATAAATGGTACAGTGGAAACATACAGTAATATTATACAAGATGTACAGTGCACTAGTAAGGACACAATAATAATGTATAAGATGTATCTGCAACCCCTTCTCCGCTGTGGCTGGCACCATATGGTAACCCTTTCTTCATGTCAGTAGTGGGCAGGCATGACCAGGGGAGACCCTCTATGTCTTGGGTTATGATGGACTGCTTGCCAGAGGGTTCCCCTGCAATCAATACACAGAGTAGTTTTCTTCAACCTTGGAATGAGCTCAGTGTGAACCTCTGTTCTGATGAAAAATCACACTGCAAGGTGTTTTAAGCAGTAGTCCCTCTTTACTGATGCACAGTATATTCAGTTACACACATCCTGTCCTCAACAGCTCTCCTGCTTAGCACTGTACAGACAGGTTTGATCCTGACCCAGGCAAGAGTCAGAACCCTGCTGCACAATTATACTGAAAACATTTGTAAGTATAGCACAGACAGTTGATTTTTGTCCTGCATGCTGCCTTGTTGTACATTGCGTTTAGCCTTTTGCCTTTTGGCCTGCAGCCACTTATGAACTGTGCATGCAGCCACTGTGCTATCTCTCACACTTTGATATTGACTGCCAATGCTAGTGTCAGTGAAAGTAATTAATCTTTCTGAATAATAACCAAGTGTGTCCAATGAGAAATGGGAAGAAATGAACACTGGTTCAGTTTACCTTAGTTGCAAAGGAGTCTCTGAAGTCAGAACTTGAAAAAAGATGTGTAATACAGAGACTCTAGAGACATATGGTGGACTGTGTAGCTATGAAAGGAGCAACAAAAATATTACTTTTATAGCCTGATACATAGTTTTAATTGTACTTATAGTGCTATGTTAAGCATGCGCTTTTTATGGCTACATAGCAGAGCTATGCTGACATATTACTATTAAACAGTAGAGAGAGGAGACACTCAGGAAGCACGTGTCTAGATACCTAAACTGTGTCTTTCCACAGTGGAGTTGAAACACATGCAATCCTCTCCATTGACCACAGCACTGTTCCTTTGTGCCCCCCACGGCTGGGCACACTACTTTCTTGCCTACTTCTGGGTCACTTCCAGGTTCAGCAGAACAAGAAAGTCAGCGAGCATTCCTTCATTTTCAAGATTATTATAAAAAATTTCATAGACACAGCTACACCACAGCATACTAATGACTGCCGGATTCTGGTCCTACTGTACTCTATGCCTACACAAGGAGGAAGGAGACCAGCCAAAAGAAACAAAATAACAGACAAAACTTTCAAAACTCCAGCAACAGTTTCATACTAGACAACTGTGCTTCCTACTTTACCTTCCATCACAATATCTTCTTCTCCTGAGGTGTTAAACAGTGTTCAGGACCCAGGGCTAACCCCCACCCCCAAATAATGGTTTACTAACACACTGACTTGAGAAGAAACAGCACTGTGCCTTTTATATATACCATAGCTAAACTCGGGTACAATAGTCTGAAGTGTTATTACATCTATCTAGCTAGCTAACTCGCTATATAGCTATCTGTTAAGGGGACTGGGATGCCCACCTTCAATACTGCTTCTTTCTGTCCTCTCCTAAAGGTTGCCCGCACTTCGCAATCTTTATATATATATTTTAAATATAGAAGCAGACCAGGATGCCCACCCCCGGTACCACTTCTCTTGTCCCCCTTCTCCTCCAGGTTACCTGCCCCCATTCCCCTTCTGTAGGTGGTGGCACTGGGGTGCCTACCCAAAGTGGTACTAAACATGAGCCTGACAGTGGGGATAATAGCCTTGAAATAAAGAAAACCACAGCTCGATGTTTTTTTTACCCCAAAACCTGTAAAACAGAAAATAGTCACTTGACGATCTGCCTACACACACACACACACACACACACACACACACACACACACACACACTACATATCACTCCAACCTCCCACTCAGCACCGACCACCCCACACCACCGACACACCCTCACTCACCTGAACATGTCCCAGGGCAAAGATCCACTCAGTGATTGAAGACACATCTTGCTGCTGGAACCAGTGACTGCAATATGAGAAACTAAGATAAGTGCAGTTCAATGTATCTCAAGGAGTTTTGAACTTTGATGCATAGCTTTGTTATTAATGCATAGTTTGACTTCAAAGTTTCAATGTGGACTTTTTGGGACCATGCCTCATGAACAATTGTGGTGGAATTATGCAAATCTGGCCTGAAAGGTCATGCTGCAAAATCACCTTTTGGGCAGGATTTGAAAATTTCCACTGGTCTTGTTCATCAGCTGAGATCATAAGAAGATTATGTTGAAAATTTTGAGTCAAAATATGTAAAAACAGCAAAGTTGTGTGTGTACATTGACATTTTTTTATGCTTGATAATAACTTTTGTAATATTAAATGTTCTGGCCCCAAAATTTCAACATAGTCATTTTTTCACACCACCTCATGAAGTGACACTTGTCATTTTTCAAATTCTGGTCAAAAAGCGTTTTTGCACCTGTGGCATGGAATGGCATTTCAGTGGCACCGAATGATGTTTTGGTAGGGATTTGGACATTTTCACCAACCAGGTTCATGAGCTTGGGTAATAAGAAGGCCATGCTGAAACTTTGGTTTATAAATACAGTAAAATGCCCAGGTTATGACTGAATATTACAGTATTTCAGCGTTCACTCATAACTTTGCTAATTTTCAATATTTTGACCCCAAACTTTCAACATAGCCATTTTTCCATACCACCTCATAAATGTGACATGTGACATTTTTTTAATCCTGGATTAGATGTGTTTTTGCACTTCTGGTGCAAAATGACATTTCGGCCAATATTCTAAAAATGGTACATGGCATGTTTATAAGGCAAATCATAAAACAAGTATTTTGAAAATGTGGGGACAAAATACAAAAAAATCTGAATTGATAAACTTTGTGTGTCATGCCATTTTCACTAATCTTGTATCCTTTAAAACAAAAGGGTGGCATTGGGAGAAAGGTGGTATTGGGTGCCAAGGAGGTGAGATGGGGGTGAAAGAGCCAGAGATCAAGTAGAGTCTATGGAGATAATAACATCATTTGCAGCCATATTTGCTCTGACCAGAATTTGTTATATTGCAACAACAATAGGTAGGAATTTACACCTATATAAGAATATCTTTTTGACCAGATGCTTGTCTAGCATAAGATGTATATGATCAGTGAACCACATCATGTTTTTTTTTTAGTTTACATTTTTACAAATCATATTATTGTGTATATAATATTAAAATGCAAATGTCCAAAACAGAAGGGGATGGAAGGCAATGTGCGTCAATGCTCATAGTCTGCCAAACAAAATCCCTGATTTCACAGCCACAATGGCAGGTGCATAATTAGACTGGGTCACTGTTACAGAAACGTGGTTCACTGGGAACCACTCCTGGGATGTCACCATCCCAGGGTATGCATTATTCTGGAAATATTGTGAGGGAAAGAAAGGAGAGGGGGTGGTACTGTATGTCAGAGATGACATATGAGCAACAGAAATCCAGGGAAAACACAGTAAAACAGAGGCCCTTTGGGTTACACTAGGAGCCAGGGACAAAGCTCCTATCCATGTAAAAGTCACATACAGACTCCCATCCCAGGAGGCCGACGTAGACAAGAAGCTCTTGGAAACCATCTCAGTGGTGGTGGACAGAGACGAGTTGTTGCTTGTGGGGGACTTCAATCTACCAGATGTGGATTGGTCCTCATACACAGCATCCTCAGACTGGAGCAAAATGTTCCTTTTTGCACTAAGGGGAGCAGGCTTGTGTTAACTGGTGAACTCACCCACCAGAGACAAAGCAATATTGGATCTAGTGCTGAAAAACAACACAAGGATCCCAGAAACAGAGGTGGGATCCAATCTAGAGACCAGTGATCACAGTTCAGTCTGGTTTACTGTGAACAACATGGAGGAAAATAGTCACACCAAAATCAAGGTACTAGATTTCAGAAAAGCCAACTTCCCCAAAATGAGAACTATGATCGCATCCATGCTAGAAGGAGGAATCACAGGAGATGTAGAGGACTGCTGGAATACTCTGAAGGCTGCTCTGCATATTGTAACAACTGTATGCACTAAGCAGATCAGCAAGTCCAAAAGAAGGAAAAGATCCCTCTGGTTCTCTCATGAAGTCGCATCCAAAATCAAAGAGAAAAAAAAAGGCTTTTATACAATTCAAACAAACAAAACATGAAGCAGACATGGAAGACTACAAGAACAAATTAAAGGAGGTGGGGAAAGCTGTTAGAAGGGCAAAAGCAGATGGAAGAGAAAATAGCACAGGGTGTTAAGGAGGGAGTCAAAACCTTCTACAGATACATAAGAGAAAAAAGAAAAACTAAAGGATGAATAGTCTGCCTAGCAACCAAGGAAGGTAAGATGGCAGAGAGTGACGAGGACAAGGCAGAAGTGCTAAATGAGTCCTTTTGCTCTGTCTTCACCATAGAAGACACTGGCAAAGGTTCTACACTGAACAGGGCAAAGGAAGACACCCAGGAAGCAGATGCTAGCCCCTTCACAAGAGAGGGTCCTAAAAGTGCTTAATAAACTGAAAGTGGAAAAAGCCATGGGACTGAACGGCATACACCCTGGGATATTGAAGGAGCTCCGAGAGGAACTGGCCACACTACTGACTGAGCTCTTCAACAAGTCATTAGACAGGAGGAAAATACCTCAGGACTGGAAACAGGCAACTGTTGTGTCCGTACACAAGAGCAGAAACAAGGAAAAGGCAGGAAATTACCACCCTGTCAGTTTGACCCCAGTCATGGGGAAAATTATGGAGTCACTACTAAGAGAAAGGATAGTGGTGTACCTAACAGATACTGGAAAAATGGACCCAAAGCAACATGGCTTCACAGCAGAACCCTCTTGTCAAGCCATCTTGATTGACTTCTTCAACTGGGTCACCAGAACAGTGGATCAGGGAGGGGCGGTGGACATTGTATACCTAAATTTCAGCAAGGCCTTTGACACCGTCCCTCACAGAAGGCTAATTAACAAGGTGGAACTTTTAGGGGTTGGCCAGAAGATGGTCAGCTGAATCAGTAACTGGCTGAACGATAGGACCCAGAGAGTGCTATCAATGGATTATTGTCAAGGGAGAGTAAGGTGACCTGCGGCATCCTGCAGGGATCGGTACTGGGACCGAACCTATTTAACATATTTATAGCAGACATAGTGAATGGACTAACTGAAGGAACTTCCTGTTTGGCAGTAGGAAGGAAAGGATCATAGAGAGACATTGGTTTTGTCAACCCTAAAGGAAAAAAGTAGCTCACTCCCCCCAGCTGCTGGTGGTCTAATATTGAGCAAGGAAGAAGGAGGCTACTGAAGAAGATAGGAAGTTGCTGTCCCAGAACAGGAAGGGTGAGAGTTGTAAGGAGAGGAGAGAATAAGCATCCAGAGAAACAGTAGAGAGGACACAAAATAAGACATGATAGGAGTGGTGCAGTGCAATGGTTGGGGCGGCAGTGTTCCAGGAGACATTCTGAGGCTGCAATGCTGCCCTATTTGCAGGCACCCTCTGGTCTGAGAAAGAAGGTTGCCTGCCTCCAGGCTGACCTGGCTAGGATTGTGAAACCTCCTCCCCACCCAGGGACCACCAGGGCCAATGCCACTACCTCAGAGGTTGCCAAGAAAGAGGAGAGGCTGGACCACGGTGGGCTCAAGGAGGAGAGAGTGGTGGAACAGAGTTGCATCCCTCCAGCTGTACCTCTCCACAATTCATTCGCTCTTCTGGTGGATAGTGGTTCCTCTATGGAGGCACCTGCAGTGGAGACCAAGGAGGATGCTGGGAACCTTCACAAAGGAGACCCACAGGAGGGTGGCATGGGACCCCACAGGGGAAGGAAACAACTCCTGGTGGGGGACTCAGTCATTAGGGGGTAGATGGGGAGGAAGGGGAGAGGGAGGTAAGGTGCCTTCCTGGTGCCATGGCTTGGAGGGACAGGAAGCGAATCCTCAGTATCGTGGGAGGAGCTGCATGAAGGAGGGAGCTGGATGTCATTGTCCACCTAGGGACAAATGACCTGGCTAGGAATGGGATCAGAGCAGTGCAAGAGGAGTTTGTAGAGTTGGGAAGGGGCCTTAGACAAGTAGCGCATACGGTAACCTTCTCGGAGGTGCTGCCTGTCTATGGCAAGGGAGATGCTAGGGCACTTCTCACCAGGGAATTCAATGAGTGGTTGAAAAACTGGTGTGGAGCTCAGGGTTTTGCTTCATTGATTGAAATATTTGAGGGATGCAGACCCATACTGGTGTGATGGTCTACATCTGTCCAGTGGGAACCAGTATAGGTCTGCATCCTCCAGGTGGCTAGACAACAGGACCAAAGGGTAGTAGTAAATGGAGTACACAGTGACGAAAGGAGGGTTACTAGCAGGGTACCGCAGGGTTCAGTACTGGGACCAGTCCTTTTAATGTCTTTATAAGTGACATTGCAGAGGAACTGGAAGGAAAAGTATGTCTCTTTGCAGATGACACAAAGATCTGCAACAGGGTTGATACACAAGATGGAGTGGAAAGGATGAGAAGGGACTTGGCAAGGTTGGAGGAATGGTCAAATGTATGGCAGCTCAGATTCAATGCAAAGAAGTGCAAGGTAATGCACATGGGAAACAAAAACCCAGGGGAAGCGTACACAATGGGGGGTGAGATACTGACAACAGTAAAAATAGAAAGGGACCTGGGGGTAATTATATCAGATGACCTAAAGGTGGGCAAGCAATGTGAGAAGGCAGTAAGGAAGGCTGGGGGGATACTGGGATGCATAGGAAGAGGCATCAATAGTAGAAAACAGGAAGTTGTTATCCCTATGTACAGACAGTTGGTGAGACCCCATCTGGAGTACTGTGTACAGTTCTGGAGACCCCATCTCCACAAAGACATAGACAGAGTGGAGGCTGTCCAGAGGAGGGCAACCAAAATGGTGCAGGGTCTGCACCAGAAGACATATGATGAAAGACTAAAGGAGCTTAATATGTATACCCTTGAGGAAAGAAGGAGAGAGGACATGATAGAAACTTTCAAGCACCTCAAGGGAATTAACAAAGTCCAAGAGGGTAGCATCTTCCAGAAAAGAGATGTGCAAGAATAAGGGGCACAATTTGAAGATAGAAGGGGACTGCTCAGAGGTAATGTGAGGAAATATTTTTCACTGAGAGGGTTGTGGATGCATGGAACAGCCTCCCTGAGGAGGTCGTGGGGTCAAGAACAGTGGGGGACTTCAAGAATGCATGGGACACGCATAAGGCAGTCCTAGTGGGGGGTAGGAGGAAGTAAGCTGTTGGTTAACTAGGATCTGCAGCTTATCTGTTAGTTAGGAAAATGGGCAGACTAGGTGGGCCAAGCGGTCCTTATCTGCCGTCAAATTCTATGTTTCTATGTTTCTATGTAACAGGGAATGTTTGTCTATTCGCAGATGATACAAAACTCTGCAACAGAGTGGACACAAGGGAAGGAGCAGACAACATGGAAGCTGACCTTAGAAGGCTAGAGGATTGATCCAGGAACTGGCAGTTACAAATTAAGGCCAATAAGTGTAAGGTAATGCACTTGGGAAAGAGGAACCCTGGAAAAAAGTACACACTGGGAGGATATCAGCTCGAGGAGACACAAACAGAGTGAGATCTCAGTATAATCATCACTGACAAATTAAAGGTAGGAAAACAATGTGAGAAAGCAGCATTGAAAGCGGGTGGCATTCTCAGATGTATAAGTAGAGGTTTTTCTAGTAGAAGGAAGGAGGTTATCATGCCCCTCTACAGGTTATTGGTGAGGCCACACTTAGAGTACTGCATTCAATTCTGGAGACCTCACCTCAAGAAGGGCACTGACCGATTGGAAATGGTGCAGAGAAGGGCTACTAAGATGGTGCATGGACTGCATCACATGTCATATGAAGCAAGATTCGGGGAGCTGAACCTATACTCCCTTGAGCAGAGAAGAAACAGAGGGGACATGAGTGAAACATTTAAGTATGTGAGGGGATTTATTGCAGCTCAGACAGGCAATCTTTTTCAACAGAACACGGCAGCACGCACGAGAGGGCATGATATGAATGCTTTGTACTACTTGGTATGACTACTCCCTTAATGTATTCCGGGTCACCCCTGAAAAAGGGACCTCCAGTGCTCAGTGGGCCTACCCAGTCACCAAAATTGAATAAATAAAAATAAATAAATAAGTAAATAATATGAGACTGGTAGGAGGAAGGTTCAAAGGCAACCTCAGGAAGTACTTCTTCATAGGGAGAGTGACAGACCCACAGAACAGCCTGCCCCAGGAGGTGATAGCATCAAAGACAATCAGGGAGTTCAAACTCACATGGGACAGACATAAAGGACAAGTTAGGACAAAGGCTGCATAGGGAGGAGAGTAGTTTCTAGGGCAGACTAGAGGGATTGCATGGTCCCCATCTGCCGACGTTTTTCTTATGTTCTCATGTTGGGGGGTGAGGATATAGCATGCACCAAGCAGGAAAGGGATCTTGGAGTTATCATCTCTGTTGACCTCAAGGCAGGGAAACAGTGTGACAAGGCAGCAGGTAAAGCAAATAGGATGCTGGGATGCATAGGCAGGGGCATCACCAGCAGGAAAAGGAGGTCATAATTCCACTATACAAGACACTAGTGAGGCCGCACCTGGAGTACACTGTGCAGTTCTGGAGACCTTACCTACGTAAGGACATAGACAGGGTAGAGAAGGTTCAGAGGAGGGCAACAAAGATGGTGCATGGATTGCATCACAAGTCCTATGAGGACAGGTTGAAGGCACTGAACATGTACTCCCTGGAGGAGAGGAGGGAGAGAGGGGATATGATAGAGACATACAAGTATCTTACAGGGAGGAACAGGGTGCAGGAATGCACTATTTTTAAGCGAAAAAGATGTTCCAGGATTAGAGGGCATGGGATGAAGTTGGAGGGAGGACGATATCTAGAGGAAACGTGAGGAAGAATTTCTTCACAGAACGGGTGGTGGACAAGTGGAACACCCTGCCAGAGGAAGTGGTGGGGGCTGAAACAATCACAGGATTTAAGAATGCATGGGATAGACATAAAGGAATTCTGGAGGTCAGGGGTAAGGGGCAACAGACTTCCTGGAAAACTTAAACTGAACTTACAAACTTAAATGGGCAGACTGGGTGGGCCATAGGCCCTTATCTGCCGACACTGTCTATGTATCTATGTATGTTCTTATAAACTTATGTACTGAAACTAATTTAGCTTATGATGTACAGGACCACTGCTCATCATCATTCAGTTCTTCTAAGAGAAACACTGAGTGTGATAAAGTGGTCAAGAAATTATAGACAAAGATATTTTCCAGTGATCGTAGTTGTGTCCTTTTCATCTGTTCAGATCAAGACCTTAGGGCCCTTAGGAATGGTTTTACCCTTCTCCCACAACAGGTGCCACATGACTCCTATTATATTTCCTTTCACACCAGTGAGTGAGGTTATATCTCGGGTCAGAGACTGTTCCTATCTGCATAACTTTTTTAAGTTTCTCCGATTGTGGTATTAGCTTTTGGTTCACACATTTACACACATCTTTGGCACCATAGCACCTGATCAGCATAATGATGCAAAAGGCATCACTGCTGTAGGGACATCATACTAGAACTTTGGTTCTCTAGCAGGTGTGCAGGAGTTCCCTAGTCCTGAAGGCAGAGGTTCTGTACAAGGCCAGTCTTCCCACTGCAGGATGGAGGCCACCCCTGTGCTGGTTGCTGAGTGCCTCATAGCAATGTCTTCTCACTCACCGGCAGGTGTGCAGGACACAGTGTGGTAGTTGGTACTCCAGTCCTCCTCCTGGCAAAGACTGGCAATTGCCCCAGCATCTCTACTACAGGCAGCAGCTATAGTACCTATTCCAACTTGATCTCCTGTACACAATGTAAGCATATCTCCTATCTCAGTTAGCAGCTTTTTCCTCTCTCACAATGTCACTCTCCTTCAGCATTCAGCTAGCTGCATCTCTTGGGCACACAGCCACAAATGCCCCCAAAGGTGACAACTCTTCTTCTGTGGGACTCCTTCCTGTGACTGTACTTTGAGATATAGTCTATTCCACTCGTCACTGTGTACTAGAATCTCCCACCTTGCTATACGCTTTGGGTTTTACACACATACACCTACACTGTGACACCATAGTGTTACTGTGTGGTTCTGGAGGCTTCACTTTTGTAGGGACTTCACTGTCAGAGTTCTCTTGCAGATGGCATCCAGGAGGTACCCTACCTAGTCCTGTGAAAGCAATAACCCCATCTAGGTCCATATCCCTGCTGGAGTCTTCAGGTCATCCTGTGCTGGGTGCCTCACATCAGCTTGACACCACTAACTGGCAGATATGCTGGGTACAGTGCAGCAGCACGTACTCCAGCCTGCCCTCTGGCAGTGGCTGGCAATCACCGCAACCCCTCAACTAGAAGCGGTGTCTCTAGTACCCATCCCATCTTGAGACCTCCTGTATGCAATGTCAGCATATCTTCTACCTTAATCTGTAGCTCATTTGTTCTCACTAGGTCTCTGTTTCTATCATCAGCTCAGCTGGTAGCATCACTCAGACACAGGACCACAAATGCCTCCCAAAAGGTAAACACGCAATGTTCAATGGGATCCTTCCTGCACTACAAGGCTGCCAAGGACTTCCCCTAAGGGGAAGCACCTTAGGGTTCCCACACCCTCTCTGTGTCTCACTTACATACCACCAGGAATTAAAAGTGATCTACACTAAATGTCCTCAAATCCCAGAGCCCTAGAATCTCCACTGGTGTAATAGGCCTGCCCACGGAGGGTACCAGGTGCATGGGCATCAAGAAGAGTTGGTCTTAAAAGCTGCATCCATCAACATCTGCACAGTTTTTTTTTTCATATGGATATATATATATATATATATATATATATATATGTATATGTATATATTTGGTCCCCGTCACCTCCTCCTGCCAACTGGTGATGGGGACACATAGGTATATATTTTTTTACAGGTTTTCTCCCCCCCAGATCCTGGCACACAGCCATACAAGTGTGTGGAGTCACCACACACTCCGTGGCACCAGCTCAGCCCCTTCCATCTCCCACAACTGTTTGCCACCCCCTCTCCACCTACACTACCCACCAGACCACCACCCAGTGGAAACGGAACTACAGGGGGCACCAACCCACCCTCACTACCCTCAGGAGAGGAGAGCTGCCCATTGGCATACTCAATCCTGCTCTACTCCCCCCCACTCTGGCACCCCGATGACCCGAGGTCATTCCCGAACCCGGGTCCCCGTTGTTGCACGAGGTAAAGCGTCCAGTCCCTCAACCCTCTGTGCCACCAGGCCAGCTAACATCTGTACAGTTTGAAACCATTGTCACTGCAGGCAGTCCAACAAGTGACCAGAAGCAAGGCACCTTGAGGCACAACTGGCCCCCTTCTGTCATGCTACCACTTCGTGCTCCTCTCACTGAACACCTCAGTCAGAGGCACTACTAATCCATGTGCTGCAGCCTTGGCATTCTAGTACCCGACCACACACACACACAGACACACACACACACACACACACACACACACACACACACACACATACATATACACACACATACACACACAGACACACACACACACAGACAAACACACACACATATACATACACACACACACACACACACACATACACACACACACACACATACACACACACACACACACACACACACACACACACACACACACACACACACACACACACTGTTTGGAAGGATAGGGTGTTACACTCTTTCCTTCTCCCAAGAAATTATTTCCTTCTGTGGAGATAGCAGAAGTGGGCTAATGTACTCACCCATCACACCACAAAAGAGAGGCTAGCTATGTCCACCTTCACCTAACACCCAACATGGGTGATTGTGATGCTGGGTGTTAGGTGAAGGAAACTGGTGTGGGTCTGCCTCAATAGCTGCTGTAGCAGTAACAGCCTAGTTTTAATTTTTTTTTTGTTACTGTCTGTTTAGTTAGTCGATTAGTTAGGATTATTAGTGAGTCAGATTAGTGAGGGTGCGTTTATTTTTCATTTTTTTGGGGGTCCTGTTGATGTTTTAGTTGTTCAAAGTGGTTGTCTAAAGCGGTCGTTTATATTTGGTACCCAAGTTATATTCAGGTTAAGTTTTCCATTTTACGAGTCAGAACTTTTTATTTGTTTTGTGGCAACCTGAATTTGTCGTTTTGCTATCGGGCTTTGACCACTTTTTAACTCTTTAAAATGCAGCCTAGTTACTAAATCGAGCCTGTTTTCGAACAATGCTTAGGATTTGAGACGTTACCCTGGAAGCATGAACAGTGTTTAATGCTTCGGACTTCGCCACTTTAAAGTTCTGATATAAGGAAGATTGTGTGGAAGATCGTGTAGGAACTGGGATTACTGAGACTGGCCATGGACGTGCATTCCTTGTTCTAGTTTTACATCTTGGGAGGTGGTGAGCTTGCCTGGCCCAGGTGCCTTGATTCATTATTGAGCAACAGTGTGGGACTTTGGTCGGTACTGGTGGCTCTAACTGGGGAGGAGCGACTCGATCGGAGCTCTCTGGGGTAAGGGGGTTGGGCAGGAGCTCACTGGAGGGTGTTGCACCTTTGTCCATCCCGGAGAGCTCTCGGTATGGAGCGGTTGTGGGATTGCTCTGTTTCAGGGCTCTGACCCAGGTGAGGGCTCGGGCTGGGCTAGCTACAAACCGTCTTTTGCCCTGGGGTCCTGACTGATCGGTTGGCAGTGAACTTCAGCCAAGGACTTATATATTTTATTCTGCATGGGCTGGAAGTGATTATTAAAGCAATTTATCCCTCCAGGTTGTGGCTATACTGGAGGATTTACTACAGCTAGTGTGGTTCGGTCACGAGGCGCAGCCAAGTGACCAAACCACACCAGTCGTGTTAAGTCCTCCAGTATACCCACACCCTGGAGGGATACATTTTTATTATGCAATGGCAAATGTTGTTTCTTTAATGTTTTTTAACTATTTTCTAACTCACTGAGGTCCCTACGCTTCGAAAGAGGATGTCATTTTGTAAAAAAATTACCGGCGGTGTTTTAGTGAAGCGGCAACAGGACACATCGCGGCAGTTTCGTTTGAAGTGAAAGTGACCGGATTGGCATGATACAAGGTTGGCTGGCACTTTTTCAAGTGGGTACACTGGAGGATTTACCATGCTGGGAAAGGTACCAGCCAACCAATCAGGTTGCAGGATTTGACACATTCGATTTACCACATTGTATAATGAAGGTTATGCCTGTTTGATCTAGGCATTTTGAAATGGTTTCCAGCAGAATCTCTATCCAATAGATTTTGGCCTGTGGCTAGGGGCCAGAGGGTTCATGGCCTGGCTGGCCCCCCCACCCCCGGAGTAGAGGCTGGGCAGGGTTCACGGTGGGTGCAGCCTTTTTTACACCTTCAGGGCTTTTCGGTGCAGCACTGTTGTGGGATTGCATTAGCTCCGGGGCCCTGACTTTGTGGGGGGGGGTCTATGCTGGGCTGATTGAGTCCGGCTCTGGTAGCAGGGTTTTGGCTTGACTGGACATTTCACATTGCTGGCGTGGATTATTTGGCTCCCTTCCTTTCGGAATAAGGAGACTGTGCTGGAATATCTGTACTAAGTGGTGGAACGTTGTGGTGATTTGAAGGCTTGGTTGGTACACGGCTGCTTGACTGGTGAGGCGGTGAGAGGGCCTCTGGATTTTTCTCTCTCATTTCTATTGATTTATTTGCTGTGGTCAGAGAACAGCACTTGGACGCTGCACTTTTAGGGTGGGGATGAGAGCCCCACCTCTTCAAATTTGGTATTATCTGAACATTCTGCTGAACTGCACCTGATATTGACTCATTTGTTATTTATCTGGTTGTTTTGTTACTTACTGTCTGTGAGTATTATTTGTAATTTTATATAGTAACTGATTTTTTTGTGTTTAGGTAGTTTGTGTAATTTGTAGATAGTAAATTTAATTTACTTTTGGTTTGTTCATTTTATTGTTTGATTTGGGTGGAATTAAGTTGCATTGTGTGTGTTAGTTATTGTTTTAACAATGTGCTGGAGCGGTCCATAGATGGTCAGGCTGTATTCCCCCACCAGGCTCAGAGAACTTGTGCCCTTTTGACTGTCCCTATTTATCAGTGGAGATCTAGGAATGCTGTCAA
Source organism: Neoceratodus forsteri (assembly GCA_016271365.2). Lineage (NCBI taxonomy): Eukaryota > Metazoa > Chordata > Ceratodontiformes > Ceratodontidae > Neoceratodus > Neoceratodus forsteri. The sequence continues at coordinate 1,738,857,317 of CM028129.1, forward strand.
TCCCTTGGGATTGTCAGGAGGCACAGGAAGGGGTGGGGAACTGGGCCTGGTGGGGGAATGGAAAGGGGGGGAAGGATTGGGGTGGTAGGGACCAGGTGACACCCTGGGACAAAATGGTGCCGGCACAGGGGTAATCCCTGTCTTGTTCCCATACCCAAGGGTCCATCAATTGATGCTGAACAGGAGTCGAGGTCTTCCTCAGCATCTCATCCAACTCAGACGGTGTTATGTAATGCCAGGTCCATCAAAAACAAGACAGCTATTATAGCTGATCTTGCTGAAATGGTGGATCTGGCATGCATCACTGAGACCTGGCTGGATTAAAATGCAGGCCCAGTACTGGCTTCTGCAGTTCCAGCTAGGTTCTCGGTGTTTCACCACCCGAGGTTGGATCGTAGGGGTGGGGGTGTAGCCATCTTTTTTAAGACCGAACTGGGCCTTGTGGATGTTCCAGTGGGAACCACCAGATCCTTTGAGTGTATCATGGGAGAGGGTATAGGTTTCAGAAAACTCCTCATTTACCGTCCACCAAGTGATGGGGGTTTATTCCTGCAGGAAATTGTGGTCTTTATCGCTGACATGGTATTGGAGTCTCCCAGATGGATTATTCTGGGGGACTTCAATGCCTGGGTTGACGATGAACTCTCGCAGTTTGGTCAAAATCTCCTCCAGCTAACGATAATGCTGGACCTTACACAGGTAGTTACCACCTCTACCCATATAGGAGGTCACTCATTGGATCTGCTGTTCCTCCTGGGGATGGAGATCTCCGACTTGGGGATGAACCAGTCAGTTGGTCTGACCATCACACCACAGGGTTCAGAGATGGTCCGGTACTGCCCTTTAAGGGGAGTTACCTCAGATGGTCTGCTGCAGTTCTGGACCTATCGGGATTGCTGGGTGAAAGCACAAGTCCAGGGGACCTTGTAATAGCCTATAGTAAGGCAGTGGGAGATGCTTTGGACTCGATTGCTCCTGTTCATGTGTGACCACTCACTCTTCACCCAAGGTCCCCTTGGTATGATGGGTCCTTGAGGGAGTTGAGACAGGTTGGTCGAAGGCTGGAGAGAGCATGGCGGAACTGTGGCCTGGATGCTTGCAGGCTTAGATTGATGGAACACTATCAGAGCTATCGATAAGAAATCACCCGTAAAAAGGCAGAGTTCCTGTCCAGGGAGATTTCTGCTGTGTAGAATTGACCAGCTCAACTTTTCCAAACTGCTGACAGATTGTGCAATCCAATCTGTCTCCAATCCGGAAGAGCTTTTTCACAAATTAAATGTGATGAGCTAGCTCAGTTCTTCGCAGATAAGGTTGCCAGCATCAGGTCCGGAATTGTCCTGGCTCTCTCCATGAGGGGTTGTGGAGGTCGATGGGAGGTAGTGAGCACCTGGTCTGTCTGGACAGATTTCAGCTGACCAGAATTCATGGACATTGTGAAGATTGTCCAGACCTTGCACCCAACCTGTTGTAGTTTGGATCCGGGCCCTACCCCCCTTTTAGTGGGGTGTGTAGATGTTATCTGCCTGATCCTAACTGAAATTGTATGGCGATACATACCCCATATAAATGTGGGGTAGAAAAGGATTCCTGTCACGGGGAACATGATGGCTCCCTCTCAACAAGCCAGAAATAGGTTAACATAGGAGGGGGCCTTCATGGTCCCCGTGGCAGTGCCATGTGTTTGAAGATAGTGTTTTTGTCAAAGACAAAATGCTTACTGATAAGTGTGAGTCTGGTGGCTTTAAGAATAAAATCAATGGGAAACTTTTGTGCCAAAGTATTATGTGTCAAACGGTATTCCAAGGCCAAAATAGTGAAAAATACTTGTATAGAGACTAATGTCAACAGATACTCACATAAATTCAGAGGACCAGACCAACCCATCCAACTTGGATAAAATCCACTGAATGTCTGATATGTGATGTTTGTACATGGGCCAACTGCTTTAGAAAACAGTGGTCCAAAAAATGGCACTCTTCTCCGTTAAGGAACCTTGACCAGATATTATTGATCTGCCAGGTGATTGGTCTGGTCCTTGTAAAAACGTAAACCATAGGTATTGTTGGAAAATCCACCTGCATGAAAGAATGCTTGGAATTAGTCATTTTGCCTGCATACTGTAAGTTTTAATTTTTTTGTGACTGTAAAGAGGGAGGGAAGGGATTGTATTTTGGCTCTGTGGAGCCAAGAGTCCAATCTTTTCCACTTCCCGAATCAGAGGCACACACCCGCACCCTCACATTTTTTTTTGCCTGGTTGCCCCATTTCCTGCCCATACTGGGTGGAGGCATCAGCTCCCTGCCCCACTTGCCACCCCCCATGCCCAGGATTACCCCCTGGGTGGGGCCATGAGAGTGGGACCCCCCACCCCGGTGCACATAGATCACAGCAGGAGTGACAGCAGAGGCAGGGGCATCATGAACAGGGACAGATTTTTTTTTTGCTGAGATCCATCAGGTGGGGCCGTGCAATGATGGCCAGCATCCACCCCACCCCCCCTGATGTGAGATGCCAGAAGCGGCGGTACCCCCAGCCTCCACTAGCGGACCACAGACCACCAGACACTGTTTACCCCTCCCTCCGGAGAAGGAGTGCAGTCCCTGGGATGCTCAAACCTTCTCCCTCAGGCTGGCCCTCCAACTCTCAAGTCTGTTTCTGAACCTGGGAAGTCGGCACTGCAAGCAGACGCCTTGCCGCTGCGCCAGTGGGCTGGCCACTCTTACACTCTGTGATGTAATTCTATGAAGAATGTGGCGGCATGCTCCATAGTTAGTACTGGGGTTCATTTTTAAGTGCTATTTATAATATTTTTAGAGTGCCAATTTCAATAAATCAAGGATGCCACTCAACCAACAAGGCCCTTCTGTCCAGCTTCATTGCGTCTCTTCTATTTTAATAGCATTTAACTTTCATGCAGATGTTTATATAATTTAGGGTGCACTTTGTATTTCAGGAGCATTTAAGTTCACAGGTGTGTGCACTGATGTGTTACTTTGCGCTGGTTTGATAAATGTAATTATACAATGGCAAGGAAGAATCTTGGACTGTGATTGGTCAGTTTGGGGCTGAACCCATGGTGTTATCCCAGCGACACACCCTGTCGTGCATTAATGCATGACAGGGTGTGTGTCGCTGGGATAACATGCCACGCCTCGGGTTGGGCATGAGGCCGTAGGCCGAGAGCGTCCAATGTCCCAGGCATGGTGTTATCCCAAACGACACACACCCTGGAGTGCATTATTCCTATTATACAATGGCTTGTTGTTATATATAAAATAAAAAAAATATTTTAAATAATGTTTTTATTGGCGTGGAAAAATATTTTTGTTTCTTAAGAGGAGATGCAAAAAAGGGATCATGAAGAGTGGCCATAATGATGACAGTAGAGCTGTGGTGTCATGCTGGGATAACGCTATAGGTTCAGCCCCAAACTGACCAATCACAGTCCATGATTATTTCTTGCCATTGTATAATCCATTATTCAAACATTGAACATCTAAACTGCCTGTATGAAGTCAAGTTTCAACTGTTGCAACCATGCTCCCTGGTGAAGCATCACGTTAATGACGTGAAGCGCTGGGGCTTTAGTGCTGTTCTTCCTAGTGTAAATTACAATTTTTTTATTTAATTTCCAAAAGTAACTTTGTAAGTCTGAGCTTTTCCTTTTGTATTTGAGTACTGCCATTTGTGTTCTTCACTGCATTCATTTTTAGGTTAGCACCCATTCACTCTCATGAGCGCATGTTTTTTTTGTTCCTGAAAAGAGGATCTATGCTGGCCTGTTGGCGCTGAGGGTTGAGGCGCTGGACACACCTTGCACCATGCCGGCTACCCAGGGGGGCGGCGGAGGGTGGGAGGGCATGGAGCAGGATTGAGCTGCTGCAATGCAGCTCTCCTCTCCTGGGAGGGATGAGGGGTTTCCCCAGCCCTTGACTGCCATCCAGTGGAGGATGGATGGCAGTTCGGGCTACGAGGGAGCTGGGGCAGAAGGGGCTGATCTGATGCCTGGAGTGAGTGTGCACCTCCATGTGCACCCACTGCCAAGTGTGCTGGGGTTTCGGGAATTACGGTGAGAAAAATGGGGGAAAAAACATAAAATGCATATAGGAAAAAAAAGAATCCAGGCTGGCCAGGGCAATTTTAGGGGCAACGTTGTGCACTATGTACACATGGTCAAACACAGGGAGGATCATGTTGAGGATGATCTCCCGGTGGACTAGAAGTGAGAGGTAGGGTTTTTTAAAAGACAACTTAGCGTTATCCCATGAAATACTGTTAGCCTCCTAACATGCAGGCATGCCCATAATCCAAAAGGCCACAGTCCTCTGAACATTTTCTAAGTCCTCCAAATGCCTGCTGAAGGAAACATTGTCCTTTGCCATGGTTTCCATTGGAGCCTTTATAGTCTTGATTTTATTCAGACTTTCTCTAATTTTGTTCTCAAAATTCTAATATGTTGACTTGTTCACTTGTAGTACAGACAGTGGACATGATGACAGGACAGGCCTTCAAGGTAAGCCTGGACAAATTTCTGACTAAAAAAGGCAATCACTTTATATCCGGGCTAGTAGGGTGAGCAAGGACATCTCATTTAGTACTTGTTTGTATAACATACCTGTCAGTCCCTGCTAATTAAGTGAGGGGGCTGACTGGATGAACCTGTTGTCCCTTCCAACTTTAGATAATCATATATAGGATGTTTTGCTGTAAATCTAGCACCCCTATCTCATATTTTGGTAACAAGTGACTACCCATTGAATTTGACCAGCCCTGCCAGACATGATTATACAGTGGCAAGATGTTAACTCAACAGACAACTCATACTCCGAATTTACTTGGCAAAGTATTTGCATTTGGTCGACTAAAGAAATACAACAAAATTAAGGCGGAGAGATTCGCATTTGTTGCCAGTCTACTCATGGTGATAGGATTCCAGTTTGGATGGGATCACATGTCATCTGCAGATGTTCATCTCACAATACATTTAGCATCTGAATAGGCAGACCAGCTCTGTGATGAAAGCTAAAACTACTGCTAGAAGAATTTGGGTTCCCCAGTCCCCAGTGAGTGTTTTGCCAGGTGAAATGATTAGGACTTCTACAGCTCTGTTATATTGCTAATTGCAAAAGCATGCTGTGTTCAGTAAAATGCATTCTGTTTTTTCAGGCTTACAGGATACCTTTCAACCTCTTTCCTTCCCAAAATAGCTAGTAACAAATAATTATCTCCTCCTTCAGAGATTTAAACTATAGCTGCTTGAGATTTGTCCTGCGGTTTTAAGAAGTAGCTTTGATTTCTGCCTTGTGTCCATTTATGTTCGAAAGCCTGGTCGTCACTTGACAGCATATCCTGGTGAGATGTTGTTATTGTGTTCTGTGAGTTACCTGTACTGCAAGACTGGCTTATATACTTACAATTCAGCAAACGGAGCAGAAATGAATGGTCTTTTAAAGCTGTGCAGGAGCTGCTGAGGTCAAGCGTTAATCTTTTCTTTGTAACTTGTTCTTTTTTTTCCCTTAGGGGGTGGGGGGGGGGCAAATAACGGAATTTTTAGACCAGCTTGGTTTAACCTAATAGGTGCCTAGCAGTGACCCTTAACCTACGTACGAATCTGATTCTGACCAAGGTACAAACATGAGTAATTGTGAAAGATCAACTTGGTCTGGCCTGAGATGGCCTGACTCATATTAAACCACATCCTGGGACATTCCAGTCATTCTTTCCCATTATTACTCAGCTGCTTTCCCAGTTAGCTTGCTGCCAGCCTTGCCAGCTAACAAAACAAACGCACATGCGCTTCACCAACGCACGCAGACATAAACAGTACAGAAACAAGCTCTCATATACAAACAGTAACTGCAGCAATGATGGAGCACTGTGTTGACAGCTCAGTAAGCTAGCACTCACATCTGTGGCCCGTTAGACCACAGGTCAAAATCCTTCCCAAGGAAATATTTGGGTTTGCTCCATTTAACACCCTAGAATGGTTGGGGGAGGGGAGCTGCAGTGCTGAACATTAGTAGTCTGAGAAATAGTAGCTCAGGAGGTGGCACATTAATCTCATGGCCAAAGGGTCACAAGTTCAAATACTCAGCATTCCCGGTCATCATTGACAGTCATATAAGAGCCAAGAACACAGACATACAAAAAAAACTCACACCACTAACATTAAAAGAAAATATGAACAATTATTTTTTAATATGCAGTATGTGAAGCGCATTCTTATATCTCTGTTCTGAGCCTCACATACTTCTTCTAGAAATGCATATACTTCTCCAGTTGCCCAGAATGGTGAATGAGGCTGTGGTTCTGCTAGGAATTTTGCAGACCTATTGTATCTCTGGAATCTTGCAGGACTCTGAGATAAATGTACTTTGCCTTCTTATACCTCATCACAATCCTTAAATCACTTGTATCTGGTTCTGTGTGTATTCATTAATGTTATCAGAGAATCGCTGTCAGATAAGGGCTATTGGAGAGCAGTAGACAGCAGCAGAACTTATGTATGGTGACTACTTGGAGAGTGAAAGACAGGAAATGCCCGCAAGCCATAAATATCAAACAAGCGTTTGTTAATGCCGAATGTTTGCTTGTTGGCATTGGCATTGGTAGTGCAGGAGTTAGAGAGATGCATAATAGGAATGGCAGTGAAGTATTGAACTGAAGCCAACACCACCCTGCGGAGACTGATAGGCACTGGGGTGTGCCTTTGGGTCATCAGGCATAACGGCCATGCCATTTCACCACACCCAACCCTGAAGACACCAACAAGTGTCACAGTGTGCCTTGGAGTCTTTAGGCCTTATGCTCACCCCATTCCATAAGAAATACAGTGAGATGGGTGCAGTATAGGAGAATGGGGTGAACTTTGGGGCCAAATAGTCCAAGGCACACCTTGATGCCTGTCACTGGCTGCAGGGTGTGGGTGGGGATGGAATGGCAGGAGTATTACAGGCAACAATCCCAAGTCACACCCCTCATGCCTGTCAGTCTCTACAGGATGGGGCGTTATGGTCGGAAACCCTAACGTCCTAGGCGATTCTTGGTATTTTCACTCCAAATTTTAAACATGTTTTTTTTGGGACACCCCTCCCCCCATGAATGGTGGCAATACAAGTTCATTAGCGGAAAGCTGATTTTGCACAGCGACTACGCCATTTGGCACCACTGGTGCGAAAACACATTTCAAACAGGATGTGAAAAATGACAGCTGTACTGTTCATGGGGAGGTGTAAAAAATGGCAATGTTGAAAATCTGGAGTGAAAATATAAAAAAACTGGTGAAGTCACGAGCGTGCGTAGAAAAATGCGCAACACACAATCTTTGCATTATAATTCGTTTGGGGTTTTTACAGCAGATTGTCAACACAGGCATTTTGGACCTCCACTCATGAACAGTGTCACTGTGATTTTCTTAATCTGTCCTGAACACTGATTTCCCACAGTGACACACATTTCTGTGCCGAAGTGCAAAACACATTTCGGCCAGGGTGTGAAAAATGACAGCTGTACTGTTCATAAGGAGGTGTTGAAAATGCCAGTGTTGACAATCTGGACTGAAAAGATTACAAATTTGTGAATTTACGAGGGTGCGTCGAAACTGCACAATGCATGCTCGTAACATAGCCATTTTAAGACCTCTGCTCGTGAACAGTGTCACTGTGATTTTCTTAATCTGTCTAGAACATTGATTTCACACACTGATTGCGCCATTGTGCGCTACATGCGCGAAAACACATTTTGGGCAAGATATGAAAAATGACAGCTGTACTGCTCATAAGGAGGTGTGTAAAATGGCAATGTTGAAAATCTGAAATGAAAATATTACAAATTTGCAAAGATTACGTGCGTAGGGAACAGTAGCATATGCTCATAAAACAGTCATTTGTAAGATTTTTTCCACCAAATTTTCAGCATAGAGTTTTGGGGGCCTACCTCATGAACTGTGGCACTGTCCTTTTAGTTACTGAGTCCCAAAAGGTGGTTCCGCGCAGTGACCGCGAAATCACTTTTTGGGACCAAATAACAAAATGACAGTGACTGAGTTCATGAGGTGGGGCCCTAAGAACTCCATGTTGAAAATTTGGTGAAAAAAATTCCCCAAAATGGCCGAGATATGCACCAAAGTTGAAAAAACCCTATTTATGTCATTATACAGCTTACCGGAATTTCTTCAGTTTACGGTCGGCTTTGAAGAGTGCAGATGTGTTTCCTGTCCACCAAGATCGCCACGCTGGCCTCTGGAGGAAAGTATGGGGTTGGGGTGTGGGGAGGTGGATGCGAGAGGGTGGGCGGGTTGGAGGAGGGGCAAGACAATCAATGAGGGACCGCTTTTGTTTTAGGTCTTTTTCTTTTTAGGAAGATGACGCTGGACTTTTGCCACACTGGGTGGGCTCCCAGCGTGGCAGCTGGAAGTTTTTTTTGGGGGGGATGCCAGTGGAGCCGATGGGGGATTGGGTACCCCCGTCGGCCATACAGAGGTTTGCCATGCTGGGTTGGGCTCCCAGCGTGGCATCTGGAAGTGTCTTGGGGGGGCAGCAGACATACATTTGCCACACTGGGGTGGGCTCCCAGCGTGGCACCTGGAAGTGTGTTGGAGAGGCAGCAGATGGACATTTGCCATGCTGGGGTGGGCTCCCAGCATGGCACCTGGAAGTGTGTTGGGAGGGCACTGGAGCCGATGGGGTATTGGGCACCCCGCCAGCCATACGCTGTATGGGAGTGCATGAGAGCACGCTGGGGTGGGCTCCCAGCATGCACCTATGTGTTCGGGGGAGAACTGTCTATGACAGACAGTTCAGATGTAGTGCCAATGTAGGCAATTTGCATACTGCCGACAGCAGTATGCAAATTGTCTGCAGTGTTTTCCTTTCAGCTGTATGCCACTGCATCTGAACGGTGGTCATAGACAGCTCAGACATTCATTGGCGCAGTGCAGCAGCGCCTGCAAAAGGGAGCCGGGCATTGGAAGTGGGGGAGGCACATCTACGAAAACTCATATGGTGGCACTACGTTTCTTGCACATGCGTGTCAGCAAACATAAAAATAAAGTTATACAGTATGTGCAGTCTCATCTATAATTAATACAGTACCTTAGTTACAACTTTTGAGTTTGGCTGCTCATGGGCCAGATATTCAGAAGATTGCCCTGGTGCAAACCCCCATTTGTCCACGTAAACTGGATTTTGCATGAAAGTGTCATATTCAAAATCCTAGATAGTGCGGGCACGCTGGGCTTGCACCGGGGCAAAGAGTGGAGGGGAGTGCAAGGCAAAACAATGCAAATGGGGGGGGCAGGGAACTGAATATCAGCGCACTCCGATATTCAGAGTATTTGCTCCATGCAAGGGCGTGGAGAAGATACTGCCGACCACAACCTAGTCTTAATCCAGCACAACCCTAGTGGTTGCCAGAGGTAGTGCATTGGCACCCCCCAACCCATGGTGCCCACCCTCCTTCTGATCACACTGCCATATGTGTAACCATAAGTCCCTGGTGTGTAGCGGTGTACCCCCCTTCGGATCACACTCCCATGTGTTTACTCATATGTTTCTGGTTTCTAGTGTTGCCCCCATCCTCCAATCCTGTTCCTGTTATGTACAGAAATAATTCTGGCATCCAATGGTGCCCCCCCTCCTTCCACATGTTTGCTCATCACCGCCTGACTGAAAACCGTAAAATATCCCTGATGTCCGATGGTCCTTCCCCCTCCTGACACCCATTTCCGTAGAGTAGTACTATCTCCCTGGTGTCCAGTGATCCCTCCTCCCACCCAATCCCATCCCGTACATAGAAATTTCCCCTCCACCTAGTGCATCACAACCCCCCATACAGCCACGGCAGGCCTGCCCAGGCCGTGCAACTTAGAGGTAGCCCCAAAACAAAGCCCGGCTCATTGGAAAGGCATAGCAGTGCCCACAGGCTCAGTCAACTCCCATTGGTGGTACTTGCCCCCACCTACCTGTGGCACCGATGACTCATTCTCCTGTCTCTCAAGGTCAGCTGGTGTTGCCAGGCTGACGGCGGTGCACAGCCTCACACAGCCCACACCCACCATCCAACAGTAACAGGAGCACACTGCTCATTTATAAGGGATGCCCACTATAAATAAGCAGTGCTCCCTACTACTATCAGACGGTGGGTGGCCAAGGTGGTGTGTGGTGGGCTGTGTCACCTGCCATCATTACAGCACAACACCAACAGTATGGTAAGAGGGACCAGGGGTGGGTTGTCAGAGCCAGGTGTGGGTGGGGGCTACTACCACCGATGGGGGTTGGCTGGGGCTGTGAGCGTGGCTATGTCTTTGCAGCAGTCTGGGCATTGTTGTTGGGGGTTACCTCTATACAGGAGTTGCACGGCTGTGGCAAGCCAGCCATGGCCATGTGGGGGGGTGTTGTGACACACTAGGGTGGGGGTACATTCCTATGTATAGGGACAGGGATCTGGTGGGGGGAGGGACCACTGGACACCAGGGAGATAGTACTACACTACAGGAATGGGTGTCAGGAGGGGGAGGGACCACTAGACACCAGGGATATCTTATAATTTTCATAACAGGCAGCAATCATCAAATGTGGAGAGGGAAGGGGGGCACCACTGGACACCAGGGATATGTCTGTACATAATGGGTCCAGGATCGGAGGGCAGGGGCACCGCTAGACACAAGGAATTTATGACTAAACACATGGGAGTGTGATCGAACGGTGGTGGTCACTGCTAGACATCATGGACTTATGAGTAAACACACAGAAGTGTGATTGGAGGGAGGGGGCATCTACTAGCACCAGTGACAGCTCATGGAACGGGCAATATTCAGTGCTAAAGGGCCTACAACCCAATGCAAATGAGCCCATAATGGGCATGCAAATAGCCCCTTAGTGCCTTGCATGCCCAATGAGCTCATTTGCATGGGGACTTTTGAATATTGCAAAGTTTGTCCTGGTGCTAACCATTGCCAGGGTCCTATTTCAAGGGTGCTATCAGATGAGCCTAAGTGGCTTAGCCCTGAGCAACACAGTACCTATATTCAGACAAATAGCACCCTGTACCATTCATTTGAATATAGCATTTTTTGCCCACCGGTATTATGGCAAGACAAACTGCAAATGTTTGCACTCCGTTATGCACTTGTTTAAATATTGAGCCCCAGGTCTTCAACTTCCAGCCATGACTGATACAATTTCAAAGATGGTTTGCCCCCTACTGTCCTTGTTGGGTGACACACAGATAATTAAAATTAATATGGTGGCATAGCTAGACTATATAATGGTGACAACACTACTCACATACATAATGAGACAACACTACTCACATATATAATGAGACAACACTACTCACATATATAATGATGGCAACACTACTCACATATATAATGAGATAACACTACTCACATATGTAATGATGGCAGCACTGCTCACATATATAATGATGGCAACACTACTCACAACGTTTTTCTCCCAAGTGGTTTTCATAAATAAATGGAATTAATACTAGAATTTTTATGGGGGTATAAAAGAGACCAAATAAAAGGGTGAAATCTGTTCAGTCATAGGGAATAAGGGGGTATGCTAGTTGCCTAGATGCGAGTCTGTACAATCTTTGAACACAAAGAGGGATGAGCAGTACATTGTTTTGCTGCAGAACAGAACCTAGTGGGTAATGAGAAAAGGCTAGGGTTGGCTGCTACGGTATCAGCATGCCCCACATGGCTCAGAAATGGCCTAGAACAGCATTATTAGGAACTCTCGTAAAATCAGCCACATAGCCATAGAAAATTTAAGTTTAAAAAACTGCTTCTTTAGCCTGTTCCATTTGGAGAAATGTGCTTATAAAAGCAGGGGCCAGGATTTTATACATGAACATATGTATATTGCCAGCAGACGAAGGCCTAGTGGTCTATCAAATCTGCTCATGTTGCAGAGCCATATATCAGTGAGTACTGAGGGCTCTGCTCCCCCATCCAACCTCCCCCCTTTCTTGCCCTCTCCACCTTGACCCTGATCATCCCTTTCACTCTATCCCACACTCCTTTTGAATCCATCTACTGTCTCCAGTGAGACAACCTCTTCCGGGAGCACGTTCCACCCTGTAACCTCTCTCTCTCTGTCAAGAACTGCCTTCTGATCTCCCTCTTGAACCATCTCCCTGCCAGCTTAAAGCAGTACCTCCTGGTGGTTTTGTTCCCACTAAGACAGATGATGTTCTCCATGTTTCCCTTATTGATGCCCTTCAGGGACTTCAAGGTCTCAATCATATCCCTCTTTCCTCTCTTCTCAAGTGGGTAAATGTGGAGGTCCTCCAGTCTCTCCTCATATGTCGTGCCCTGCTGACTCTGAACCATCTTCATCGCCCATCTCTGGACCACCTCTAGCAGGTTTATGTCCTTTTTCAGGTAAGATCACCAGTATTATATGCTATACTCCAGATGTGGCTGCCCCAGTGATACGTAGAGCGACAATATGATCTCCTCCCACCTGCTTGTGATTCATCTGGCAATACAGCCCAGCATTTTGTAGACTTTGGCCATCGCCTTCCTACAATGTGGTGAATGCGTTAAGTCGCCAGTGATGGTCACCCCAAAGTCCTTTTCTTCCTCTGATTTAGCTATCAAGAACCCCCCTCCCCCTCAATCCTCAGATTCCTTCCTCCTATATGCATTTCCATACACTTCCTGGCATTGAAACCGAGCTGCCATATTCCCAACCACTTCTCTGGCTTGGCTAGATCTCCCTTAAGCCCTGTATCCCCTTTGCTGTATCAGCCCTCCCACAGAGCTTGATGCTGTCTGCAAATTGACAGATTTTTCCCTTTATGCTGTCGTCAATGTCATTTATGAATACCTTAAACAACACCAGGCCAAACATCAACTCCCCCTGGTAATTTCCCTTGAGTCTAAAAGCTCCCCCCACTACCATCCTCTGGGTCCTACCCTTCAGCCAGCTTGCCATCCATCTACTGAGTTTCTCCCCTACCCCAGGTCCTTCAGATTCCTGATCAACTTCCTGTGCAGTACCAAGTAAAAGGCCATGTTGATGTCCAAGTATAGGATGTGAACCACTTTGCTGTTGTCTACTGTTCTTGTTACCCAGTCAAAGAAATCAATCAGGTTTGTTTGGCAGGCTGTTCCAGCCATGTACCCACGTTGTCTCCCATCCTGGAGACCATTCACCACCAGAAACCCTACCAGCCATTCTTTAAGGATCGTCTCCATTAGCTTACCCACAATCGAGGTCAGGCTGACTGGTCTGTAGTTACCCCGGTCATCTCTGAGCCCACTATTGTGGAGTGGCACCATGTGTTCCATTTTCCATTCCAGTGGCACTACCCCTGACTTCAGTGAACTGATGAAGAGATCCGCCATAAGGCCTGCCAGTTTCCTCAACACCATGGGATGGATACCATCTGGAACTGAGGACTTATCAACCTTGAGTGCTAGTAGCCCTTTTTTCACCCTGCCGTCTGATCCTCTCTTCTATGTTCCCCTTCCCCCTACCCCCCACCTCATTCCTTCCATTACCAGGCTGTTTTTCTCCTTTGAAAAGACAGAGCAGAAGCATTCATTCAATGCTTCTGCCTTTTCCATACTACTTTCTGTCCATCAATCCACCCCCCTTTTTAGCCTCACAATACCGGCCTTCTTGTCTCTTTTCCCCGATGTATCGGAAAAAGGCTTTCTCCCCTTTCTTGATCCCTTCTGTTAATTGCAGTTCCTTTCTGGCCCTGGCAAGCCTGACTGCCTTACCTGCCTCCTTTGCTTTTCCCAAATATTCCTGCCTATCTTCCTCCTTGTGGGTCCTCCTGAATCTTCTATATTGGAATAAAAGTGTCTACTGTATATCATTAACACTGAATCAAGAAGGCAATCATTTTAATTCAACATTTATTTGATGGGTAGTATTTTTGTGTTAGTCAATACTTCAAAACTGATATGATATCCAGGTTGTTAGAGCACAGAACTGTAACCCTGACTGTCAGTTTCATTCCCATCACTGCCATGTATTTACTATGTGACCTTGAGCAAGTCTCATAACTTCTCTGTGCTTAACCTACTCACATTATTTCTCTTTCTTTCTTTCTTTACTTTTTCCCTTCTTTTTCTTTTCCTTTAGTCCTTTTCTTTTCCCTTCCTCCTTTTTCTTTTCTTTCTTTCTTTTTTCCTTATTTCTCTTCTTTCTCATTCTCTTTCTGTTCTTTGCCTTCCCATAGCTTTTCTTACTCTTTCTCAATCTCACTTAACCTCCCATCCCTCTTTGTGCCTACTGATGCTGCAACTGCTCATGGCTTGTGAAGTGCTTTAGGATACAGTTCAAATGGAAGGTGCTGCATAAAACAAAATACTTTCCCTTACACTACTCATCTTCTGACAATCAAAAGCTGAATGGAAGAGCACATGGGACAGAACGTAATAAGTCCTTCTGTAGCAGATTGAGGTAGACAACTTCAGAGAAATCATGCCTACCATTCCTAAACTATAGGTGGCAGTTAGGCTGAATCCCACTTAGAAAAGAGGCAAACCTGGGATGGAGAGAACAATATTTCTATGAGCAAGCACACTTGTAAGACTATCTGGAGAAATGTGATTTGATTGCCAAACATCAAAGACTAAAGCTACACACTCGTACTGAGATAGAGGGACAATATGTGTTGGAATGGATAGAGGAAGGAGCTGTAACATATTTGCACATAGTGGTGATATTGTCACAAATATAGAGTAACCTTTATGTCCAGAGCACAAGCATACCTTTCATCACTTGTTTCAAAAAGCATAAATAAAACTGAAGAAAACTGGGTCAAAATTATCATGATCAAATACACCATGTCAAAAATGAGGCTTTAAGCCAGGAAATTCTGATGTAGGGTAGAAAACAGAATGAGAACTAGACTGTAACTCTAATGTTTAACATTTATTTCTGTCTTAATCCTTATTCTTCAGTGGTAGAAACCCCAGTTTTATGTGGCACTAAGAGAATGTCTGATGCAAAATCAGCAATAGCCCTTATGAAATGGGCATCACTATTTGGGCATCCTGATTGGTCCATACCTGTGTGTTATTCCTTCTTATGCACAGGAAAAAGGACCAGCAGTGCCCTGTGGGAACTGATCCTAATAAAGATGCCAGTTAGAATGTTGGAAAATTGAAAATCAGCCATCTTGTTTTCACCAACTACGAGTGAAATACCAGGCTGTATTTTCAATCTGCCAACATATCTGTAAATGAAATTCAAGACCTTTCTCCCAGATTTAACATCTTTAAATTAAAAACTGCCATGATAGGAATCCCAGCCTGCCCGCTCATGGCTGAACAGCCGACTTGCAGTCTTGCAACACGCCCGCCCGCTAGCTCGCTCTGTAACTTATCACAGAGCCAGCGGGCACTCTGTACTTCACTCCGTTATCACACCATTCATATTTTAACAATATTTTGTATGTAGTTGTAAAAAAAAAACAGTAGCTGGACTGGTAGAATCGTTCTGGGGGGCAGGGCAGTGGCCATGCCTGTGGCAGTGCGTTGGGGTGGCACAGCATTGGCTGGGCCAGTGGGGTTGGCCTGGGGAGGCAGGGCATGGACTCTGCCATGTGTGGTGTCCTGGATGGCACAACTGCAGCTGTGCCAAGGTCAGTGGCTTGGGGCAGCATGGCGATGGTTGTGCCAGGGATGAGGCGAGGGCCCCATGTGTAGAGGGCTGGCAGCACAATCATTTGTGCACTACATAGTCAACCCTATATTCAAAGGAAATCGCTCCAGCGCAATGCCTTTGAATATATCTTGTGTGGGTACTACCACAAGCAGTAGCACAGCACAATTTCTGCCCTAGGACAAATGTCTGAATATGGGGCCCTTAACATTTCAGGACTCATAATTTTGCTTTTCACCACCAGTTTACAACATATTGCTGTATTGCTTAATTTATCTGCTTCTTTTAGTCCACACAGGTAACTCTAATTCATTAGAAGGAAGCTATGCATTAAACAAAAGAAAACCTAACCAAGTTTTCTTAATATTTGCCTATCATGGGCAGAAGAGCAAGACGTTTTAATCTTCAGTCTTTTTTGTTTTTTAGCCATAGTCAGTTTGGACAGATGTACGTTTTGTTTTTACAGTACCAAGCATCATCATTTCACTTGGAAAAGTTTAGAAACAAAATGAGATAATGATTTTTCCCGTCATCAGCATTTGGCAGAAAATCAAGATATAATTCTAGACTATTTAATTTTTATTTTGAGAACCCCCTGGGCTGAATACATTTATACCAAGCTCAGGAATATTACTCTGACAGACAACATTGAATAACTTTGTTGTTATGGTTGTTCTGAAGAATTCATGGACCCCATATTTGTTAATTATATCTCAGGCTGTAGAGCGCATTGCTCACTTCTGATACTCATATCTTGTATATTTTGCTTGTAAGTCTCTACATAGCTATATATATTTTTTTAACCAGGAGAGATACACTAAGCTGAAGCTTGTTTACAGGTGCGTCCTGGGAGCACAAGAAAATTAAGTGACTTGCTCAGGGTTACACAGTATGCAAGTGGGAGCTGTGAGATTTAAACCAAGGTCTCCAGGTTTGCAGCTCAGAGTCTTAAACCACTGCACTCTACTGCCTCCTATACTGCAGAAAATTACATTTAAGGGCATCTTTTACAGAAGCGATCCATGGAGTGGGGCATCCCAAATTTAATAGTTCAGATTTTTCTTTAAGATAGAGAAAGGAAATTCTTTCCTTAGCCATTTTGTTAACGTTGCTCCAATAAGAGAGGACTCTAAGAGTTGCCAAGGACTGCAATTTAATAATTTCCTAGTTTTGCTCTTACCAAGCATGCCAGGGTTGAGACTGGGAGCCCTAAAGTGCTTCTGTACTGTTTCATAATTACTGCCTCCAGTGAACTGATTGCAGTAAACTCCCATACCTCAGTGGCATACAGAGTCTGCATATAATTTCATTTGACTGAAGCACCCTGAAGAATACCTTTCAAAGAGTAACTCCAAGCATCTTCTAAACTGTGAAACTGTGTAATGTGAAGCTGATTGTTTGGGTCTGAAATTCACTTTACGAACATGCTTTGCCATTTTCTGTTATTTAAGAATGTTAAGCCTAAATACTTTTGTACCTAAATAACTCAGATAATATTGCGGACAACACTGAGAATGTGCCTAGGCGTACTTGTTGTAATATAGTTCCTTGATTTTGCAATAAATATAATTGATGATGATGATGGTGGTGATGTCAACATTGTTAGCGATGGTTATAGCTAATGAATACAAACCAGGTAATTTTGTTCCACTTGAATATCCCTGCTCTATTTTTTCTAGACCACAGAAAGTGGCTGAATATTTTAATAATTATGTTATTCATGGAAAAATGTTGTTTAAATTACAAGCAATGTACACACTAGAAGATTCCTTCTGGGAGCTCACCAGGATATTACTGAACACTTCTGTGTCCTACATAGTGGGTGAATAAAGTGTTCTGTGGGAAAGCACAGAGGGGTATAATATGGGAATTAAAACAAGTAAATGGACAGAACATTCATTTTCTTACTTCGGGGATGTCTCAAGCACTGATACATTGCTTAAGGTTTTAGTGAGACATTTCTTACATTATGCTCAAAGTTTGTTTGCTTGTTTGTTTAGAAATGTTAGCCTGGGAAGACACACTGAGCCTAGGGTCATTTCCTGGAGCATTCTGTGGGGAAAGGTGGATGGAACAAACAACTAGAAAACAATATGTTTATTCATAAAGAGAAAGAACAGTTACTTATAGTAACAGTAGATCTTCAACAGACTCTCCTCCACTGGGACACAGTTTTGGAACTATAACCTGGCAGTGTCAGGACCACTTGGAAACTTTTGCTATTTGCAGGCCGCCCACAATCACGTACAATGTCAGTGTCTATAAAACGTAGGTGGACCCATCACTCCTCAGTTCCATGCCAGAGAAACGCTCAGGGGGTATCTTCTTGAGAGGAACCAGGAGACCAAACCAAGACCAGGCACACAAAGAGAGGCATTGGACTGGAAAACAGAATAGTTTTAAGGCACTAATGGACACGTCCAACAAGGCAGTGGACAAACCTGCCAGCTTATACTCCAGTAAGGGGGAGGAGGATGGGTGTGCTGTGGCTCAGTGGAGGATAGTCTCTCAAAGATCTACTGTTAATGTAAGTAACTGTTCTGTCTTCAACGAGAATATCTCTTCCAGTGGCCCACACCTTTGGAACGATTCCCAAGCAGTATACAAAGTACCCAGGGAGGACGGAAAAGTCTCATATGACATCATGATAGGAGGTCTTGCAGTACAATAACACTAAAACCAGCACATCTGCAAGAGCTGATGTTTAGACTGTAATGCTTAGTGAAAGTATACACACTACTCCATGAAGCTGCAGACACGTTCTGAAAACAGTCAACAGAAGTGGCCATACCTTGTGTAGAGTGGCCATGGACAGTACCAGGAAGCTCCTTACCATGCTTCCTATAATGTAATACAGTTAACCAACCATTTGGACAGGCCCCTCTTAGTCACAGCATACCTCTCAACTGTACCACATTACGAGACACGTTCCTCATTTTACTTCACAAAAACTCCCTGTTCCACATTGTGAGGACTTGTCCCACACTCAGTGTTAACATTTTAAAGCAAAACTCTATAGTAAATGATGCAAAAATATATATTATTCAATTAATAACAGACTTTCAGAACATACATGCAAACATTTTAACAGTGTTCTGAGCTTCTTAGGTAAAGATTTGAATAAGTGTTCCACATTTTGCTCATCTGTTCCACATTTTGAGAGGCAATGTTCCACATTTGGGGGACAAAAGGTTGAGAGGTATGAGTCACAGGGATATCCTCCTTACCAGGAGAGAGTGAAACAAAAAGCAATGAGAACTTCCTACAGTCCTTAGTGTGATCAATATAGAAACTCATTGCTCCATGTAGATCAAGCACATGTAGTAATGCTTCACTTTTGTTAGCATGCTTAGGATAATACACAGGAAGGTGCATGATCTGATTCAATGTGAAATCAGAGACAATCTCTGGCAAAAATCAAGAACTGGTCTGCAAATACACCCTGTCCTTGTGGAAAATCCAACAGGCAGGTTGAGTCCTAAGAGCCTGAAGTTCAGAAATTTGATGAGCAGACATCACAGTGACAAGCCAAAGCACCTCCCAGGACAGGAAGTGTATGTCACAGATCGCAGCTGGCTCAAATGGTGTCCAAGTCAATTTTTCAAGAACATTCAGGTCTCAACGTGGAACCATTTTTTTTAAATCGGGGGATGCATATGCAGAATAGGGCTGTGTATGCCTACATGTTATTTCCTGAATACCATGAATAATGGGTGTATCAAGTGTTTGGGTGTAATTCTCAAATAGCCAACTATTTCTGGCATCCATTATTTGGCTGAATGTGCAAAAAAAAAAAACCTTCTCCCACCCAGCTCACCTTTCCAGGTGCTCTAGAGGCAGAAGAAACAAGAAGCTTTCAAATTGTGAGCTCTTGCTACTATGCCAGGAGCTGACAGCTAATTGTTTGTAAATGGCCCCCTCCTAGACTGAGACCCACATTCTTCAAATAATAAGTCTCTACTGCTGTCTCCTTTGACCTGAGCCTACCCACCCACCCCACCCCGGGAGCTAGCAAAATAATTCTCAAGTCTCTGCTAGTACATAAAAACTGCTTAATTGAAATGTGTACAGACCACCATCCGTTTGTAATTAGTCAAGTCATTATGCAACTTTATAATTAAAAAATATCAAATTGACAGAAAAGAAAGCTGAAAAGAAATGTCTTACAGATATATTTAAACATTCTAAACCTGTCTGGTAATAATCTAAATAAGATCAGACAGAAGTGTCTAGTAATTACATAATAACATTTTAGTGGATTATTTGATACATCAATGTTCATAATTCTATGAAACTCACTAGAAAACTAATATTGCAATTAACCTCAATAAAAACTAAAACATACACCTAAGCAATATCAAGAAATGCTCATGAAGAGCATCCTATTACACGCGAATGGGGAAAATCAAAAATTGATTGAAAAATATCCAGCTCCTTAAGTCAGGGCATTTCAGGGAATGGTGGGAGGTCATGTGGCCCTGCAACCATGAGCAAGCAGACACAGTGTCTCAAGACATATGACATTCTTCATGAAACAGATTAAAACTACTGTATGTTTAATATCTGTCTTCCTACAGAACATTCAGGGAACTGAACCTGATCCCAGATCAGAGACTTCTACTGTATATATCTTTTCTCTGCACCCTCATATGACTCAGTGTTTATGCTCTGCCCCTACACCTCAATATTATCATTGTTGAAAATATTCTATACTTGTGTCCCCAGCATCAAACTATGTATATTATATGCTGCAGTCCTTAAGGAAACTTAAAATACTGATCGGAAGTCATAAACAGCTAATTTCATACTATTTAATTTGAAAATGTATAGTTGTATAGTTGTACATATAAATATCATGGTGTGCTTTCCTCAACTTATCAAAAAGTAAATTTATTGTAAAAATTGAATATTTTCATATATACAGTATATACTCCATAGGGTATATACTCCATAGGGTAGTAATTTTTTTACTGTTCCTCTTTTTCTACCTATATATACAACACACCCGTGGTCTTTTTTAGCATCCCATTTGTTTATGCCTTGTACTTAATGTACATTTCTATGAGTATAATATTCAAGTTCTTTTTCACACGTGTTCATTGAATGTCATAGTGTGAGGTGATGCAAAATATACACATATATATATATATATATATATATATATATATATTCATTGCAAAAAAATTTTGTTAATGCATCAGTTAAAGTTGAAGCAACAAAAGTAGGGAAATGAGGTGTTAGGGTTGAGAACCTAACACCTCCCACCACATAACCCTACCACCCCACCACCACCCTCCACAGACCAACAGGTATCGGGGGTGCCTTGCATTAACAAACTTATTTGCAATGAATTTCCTTACTTTTTGAGAAAGTGTATTCGTACCCTTATACGTTTGTGGGAGGGCCATGTGCTCCCATCAGTCTATAGTGTGTAATGGTTGTAAAAGGCCCTTCATCATGTGGAAGCACAGGGACCGTATACACATTGTAATTAACCCTCACCTCCCTGTGGGAGCACAGGGCTCTCCAGGCCCTGCACTCTGATCACACTCCCATCACTCCATAATGGTATCTATTTGTGGTAGCACAGGGCCCTCCCATTTTCCATGCTGCCTGTGGGAGGGCCCTGCACTCCCCATTCTTCATAATGGAGGGCCCTGCACACCCAGTGCTTCATAATGGTATCCATATGTGGCAGCGCAGGGTCCCCTGGGCTCTGCGCTTCCATCTACCTATAATTGTAGAGACACAGCACAGGCCTAGAGACATTCCAAGTAACCCCTGTGATGCAAATAGTGCAATATCTCAGTAACTGTAGGAACATGGGGGAAAATCCCACCACAGTTGTAATCATGGCCTGGCAACCTGCATGCATGCTTAGTATTTAGTGAAAAATCCATATCTCAAACCATTTTCGAAATAAAGGTGCCAAAAGGTACTGCATCCACCACAATGTTATCCTATGGGAAATTTCCAAACTTTAAAATGTTATAACTATGGAAGTAATGCAAATGTTATCGCCAAACCAGCAAAAGTCCCATCTGTGGGGCAAGCCCTTTCTACCCTGAAAATGTCAGCCCTTAATTCCAAACTGTTTCTTTGCAGTAACATGGAAAAGAGACAAGAGACAGTAACATTTAAAAATCCCTTTTTGTGAGCTGTCAAAATCCTTTTCGTAAGTGAATCCCTTTTCATGAGGTAATCTAGATTTAGCAGTTGCCGTATTGGTCCTTGCAAATAGATCCAGAAGAAGATTGGCTGATATTTTATCAACTGATAGATGGTTTGGGGGCTTGTTGATTATCCGTGTCCTTCTTCTGTGAGCTTCTGAAGAAGGACTGGTTGGTCCGAAAGCTAGAGCACTTTGTTCTTGTTGTTACATCTATGTTGGTCCATTAAAAGGTATCAAATCATTTGCTTCTGGATTTTCATGAGGTAGGAACTTGAAAAACAGTAACAACCACTCCATGGAGCAGGGAGTATTATATCCAGTGGGTTTCCTTCACAGACACAGCTGGAAAATCTTCTGCAACAGTCTATTGGGCTAACAGACTAATTATTTGAAGCAGTTTCCCTTAAGCCATGCAGGCTAAATTCCTGGCCGCATTCTTGGGGCTGGCATAGGCCTCCACTTGGGGCAGCTTGGCACTGCTACTACACTCTCTCTCTTAAGTCATGTCTCCTTCCTCAGCTTTCTTTCCCAGCCACTACGTCTCGTTTACAGCCAGACTCTTCTATACAATTCCATTCCTATACACTTCTATCTGGCTTATGACAGTACAAGATGTTTCTACTGTCCCAAACCCTCTGATGCTTTCCATTTCCTCCCAATCTGTCTGGTCGCACACCTTCTCTACCCGGGGGCTAATTCCTATAGAACACACCCTTTTACTTCATTTTATTTATTTATTAGATCATCGGTTTACAGACCTTTGAGTCATAGACTCATTTACAAAGGCACCTCGTCAAGAGAGCAATACATCACAGCAAACAAAACAGTACAGTACATGACGCTTAGATTAAAAAAGCAACCAGTGTTACAGGCATTCACTGGTGGTACACGCTTGGTAATAGGTAGATCACAGTAGTCATAATATAGGTACACTAATACCACGTCAGGTTGCAACCAGAGATATTTTATTACATTAGTCAGCAGATGTTGCATGAGACCTCAGGTACTTTCCAAAGAGGTCTTAACTCAGTAACTTTTAACTGAAGTTCTTGTAGCAAGAACCAAACCACCAGAACCCTTTCAGACATTCAATCGCTGATGCCTTTGTGAGTGGCTGGGCCTTATTCCGGTGGTTTTGGGTTCCCCAGACCTGATCCCAGTCACTCCCAGCATGCTCTACTCATACAGTGATTCCAACCTCTGAACTGATTTATCAGGAGGACCTCTGTCAGTGCCACACCAGATCACCCAATGGACTGCCACCCCACTGGGGGCCCAAACATCACTCCGCCAAATGGACTTTCCCCACCTCCATAAGTGGCTCACCCCATGGTTCCCAACTCTGCAGCGGCCTCCAGTCTGGGGATTAGGGGGTAACTCTGCCACCATTATGCCTTCAACTGCAAGGGCTGCCACTTCCAAGCTGCGCCCCAGGCTCTACTGCCATAGCAGGCCCACCCACAGTAAACCATCCAACCCAACAGCTGAACTCACCCATGGGCTATCTCTCTTTTAGGGTTTTTAGGCCCTATCAGTGCTTACCCTACCAAAATGCCGAAGTTCACTTGGCCTCCATTTTCATTTCTGCTCCCCAGGCTCCGGCTCCCAAATGCACCAACAGGCCTCTACGCTTTGCTCCATTGCTCCCCTTTCATCACACCCGAACCATCGACTTCCATCTCATGGGTCTTCAAGGGCAGAGGGCCGGGGCGGCAAGCAGACCACTCCGGCCCCACCACAGCCCTCTCGCCAAACTTGCAGACTGAACCCCCAGTCTCTCTCTCTGTCCTGGTCCTCCCCGCAGTTCTCCCTTGTTGCCAAAATCCCCTGCCATTTATATCCATCATGGAGGGCCCCACCTGCAGTCAGTTGGCAGCACCACATCCCAGACTCAGCAGCATCACAGCTCTCTCTCTTTCTCTTTCTTCCTAGCTACCTCCTAGCAACCAAAATGTAACTAGAAAGTGCCCAACAGGTGCTTACTCATAGAAATATAGAATTTGATGGCAGAAGGAGACAACTGGCCCATCTAGTCAGTCCTTATATGCCCAAGAACATACTCTATTCAGGTCTGCATCTTCCAACCACACCCCCTTTCTAGACTCTGTTAACCTACTGGTTACCCCTACAGGTTTCCTTACACCCCCCAGGCAGTCCACTATGTGGATTAGAAATGCTGTGAGGGCAGGCATTAGGACCCAGAGGAGTCCCAGAGGCCTAGATCACATCAATCAATCAATCAATCAATCAAAGTCTTTATTTAACCAGGCGATCACCGTTGAGTAAGCTCATTTTCGAGGTGGACCTGGGTTTGTTAACAAGGAACAAGGGGCAATATACATGGGATGTAACACACAAGAAAATAGCAATAATACAAATAAAGTGAGATACAATAATACAGTATATACAAAGTATCAGCCGGTAGCATTGACAGTAGTATATGTTTGGAACAGAAGATACAGCTAATTTTGGGTAGGACACAATTTTTCATAAAAGTAAAGAAATATACATATCAGGTGCACAGAACACAAATAAAACCTAATATAAAAAGATATATAGTGATACGGTATGGAGAATTTAGATGGTTGTGGATTTTCAGCCCAATTTTAGGGCCCCCCCCCACCTCCTCTGATATGAACACAGCTGTCCAGTGGCCTCAGACCTGCACTGCACACCCTGCAGCAGAAGCAAGCTCCCTGACCTAGCCACAGGGGTCACTGTGGCACTAGAGCTTGCCACTAACCCTCCCTGACCAAAGTACACTGTCATATGGCAGCTGCCCTATCCTGATCTGCTGCTTCCCAACGTAGTGACCAAACTCACTTCTGAACCCAGATTGCCTGCATGGTAGCAGGACTGCTGCTGCTGGGCCATCAGGGTGATAGGAAGTAATGTTTAAAAAAAAAAATTCTACCCCGCCCAGAGGTGCTGGGGTATTCTGTTGCACAACCACATGGTAGACTCTGGTTCACACTATGAGCTGGACTTTCTCCATCATGCTGGTGGAATCTTTGGTGCGATGTGGAGGCAGTGGTCTCTCACTTGGGGGGGGTAAACCATCCCACTGCACAAGTACCTCCTTCAGGTGGATGTGGGGTAACCATAGGGTGCTACGGGTGACCACATGACATATTGCCCCTCCCAAGGCACAGTGTGTGCGGAACAGCCTACATCAGTGAAGTGGGCGGAGAAACCTGGGAAGGAGACTCTTTTAGGGGAATAGTAGAACAATGTCTGAGGCTCAGTTCATGCTCCAATTACCTATTGTCATACTGCATCCCCCCATCCAGGCATGCTGTACCCTGTTTGGCAGAATGGGTGCCCTGCTTGGGGTGGGGGGGTAGAATCTGTGGGGGTGTATCCTGCCAAGATCCAGTCTGGAGGTATGGGTGCAGTCATTTTATTAAGGCTGGAGTCAGCAACCCAGAATAGAGGTCTGGTATCCCACATTGGGTCAGAAAACATTACAATTACAAAAAAAGAAAAGTAAAGAAAATTCTATTGTGATACATAAGGCCTCCGAACAGCAGAATGTTAGTCATTTGGCCATAGATGGGTGGGACAGGAGTGTCGGGGTCAGTGACGCAAAGAAGAGTTTTGCTGAACAGATAAATTCATGTTGCTTTTATATGAGTGGAAATTTTGGGGATTCTCCACACACACAGACGCACAGACACACACACACACACTCTGTGACTCAGGCACACTCTGTGACTCAGGCATCCTATCACTGTGACTATGACACACGAAGCCTCAGAGATTTCCTGTGGCCTCTGAACTGGTCTCCTCCCTCAATTCACAAGCGCTTCCTGATTGAGTTTTAAAACTAGAATGGGAAAAAAAAAGAAAAATCTGTGCAGGAAGCCCTGGCTGCAGCAGGGGATGTGGGCAGATGTTAGCTGCCAAAGAAAATGGAAACAAACAGAACTAAAATATTAGCACCCAGAGTGTTTAACTCTATATTTCGTTCTGCAAAGCAGACTAAACTTAATATTTCAGTTTTCTCCAGTTATCCCCATCCTCCCATGCCCTCTGCACTGCTTCTCTGTCAGTGGTACATGGCAGCATTCACTGCACAAGTGGCTTGTGTCAGTACAAATCAGAAGCCAACAGCATGTACCTCAGCCTAGAGATGCTTAGGTCACACATTAGAACTCAATTCAGTTTCGTTCAGAATAAAAACCATTGAGAAGAGCTTGTTTACAATGGTGTCCTTTTAAGGAAATACTTGTGATTACAGGGAAGCATGTTACAGACATAAATAGTGCTAGATACAGTGTCCAGCTTACAAGGCATTGTATGTTTGCATGAACATAACAAAGTTTCAAGTACAAGGTAAGACTCAGTACAAGTGGTGTAGGGACAGAAGCGCACGGTTGTTTCTACCTATGTTATGTCCCTGTAATAATGGCAGCAAGGTTTATGCCAAAAGAAGCTTGAAAAGTATCATTCCATGACTTTTGCACTGGAGGGAAAAGGATGGTTTACCAGGTATAGAGATTCTGGCAGGTAGTTCCATGCAGTCAGGAATCTGTGACTGAAGTTGAGGGACCTGCAAGTTGTATTTAGGTACAGAACCATCAGCTTGAGTGATCCGGTAGCACGCAAGAATCTAGGTCAAGACTTCACTTGTTATTTATTTATTTATTTATTTATTGAATTTTGATGACCGGGTAGGCCCACTGGGCCCCAGAGGTCCCTTTTTCAGGGGTGACCCGGGGGTAAAAATTACATACAGGTAAACAGATCAGTACTATATTCTTTGCAAAAAACTTCATTAATGTACCAGTTAGGGTAACTTAATGCCACAAAAGAAGGGAAATGTGGTGTTAGGTTTTCCAACCCTAACTCCCCACCCCCACTACCCTCAAGCAGCAAAAGGAAAAAACATTAGGATTTTGGGACTCAGGAGTCTTGACGAATTAGTGGTGGGGTCTTCCTTGGGGTTGTCAACCCTAACAGTCCCCACCCCAAGCCCATAGCCTGTAGTCAAAAGCACATGGAACAGCTCCAAGCCAGTGCCTTATAGTGATAAACTCCTCAAAGTCAGAGAATTATGTCTCGCCACATGTTGCCAACACAATTTGTTATAGCTTTCTTCACGGTGAAGAAAGGAGATTGGGTGTGATGTTTGCTCAAGGAACGGGGAAGGCGTTAGGGTTGACAACCCCAGGGAAGACCCTCCCAGTGATTTGCCAAGACTCCGGAGATCCAAAACCCTAATGTTTTTTCCTTTTACTGCTTGGGAGGTGGGGGGTGGGAAGTTAGGGTTGGAAACCCTAATGCCACATTTCCCTACTTTTGTGGCACTAAGTTACCCTAACTGGTGAATTAACAAAGTTTTTTTGCAAAGAATTTCCTTTATTTCTGAGATAGTGGAATTGTATCCACATTCACATATGTCTTGATGCCCTTTGCGAAAAGAAGACTCTGTCCACCTACAGAAATGCAGGGCCCGCACTTTGCAATGACAGATATGAAGGAATCATGGGGGTGTCTGGTGGGTTGTGGAAGTGCAGGGTCCTGTGGTCTCTGCACTTCTATGTGGCCACAGCTACAGATGCACAGGGCAAAGAGAGAATCTGTCAGCCAGTGCACAGGGCCTTCTGCCACCCAAGGGGAAGAGAGGTGCAGGGCCCTATGCCAAGAGGATAGTTGTCTTCACCATATGGAAGCCGGGCCTGTGCGGATACCATGTACCTTTCATTCTCTGGCTGGAAGGGTGTCACATAACAGCACCATCCCCCCAACCTGACCCTGTCCAGCTGGGTCACTGATGTCACCACAGAACTCAGCTGACCAGCATGGGATCAATAAAGCATACTTGCTGAGGTCAAGACAGACACTACACACAAAGTCTGTTAACATTTATTCATTTATTTTATTTCTGTTTTAATTCTGACCCAAAATTTTCAAGATACTCATTTTATGATTCACCTTATAAACATGACATGTACCATTTATCGTATATTGTACAAAATTTAATTATAATACCAGAAGTCCGAAAACACATCTTGTCCAGGATTTGAAAAGTGACACGTGTCATGTTTATGAGGTGGTGTGGAAAATGGCTATGCTGAAAGTTTGGAGTCAAAATACTTAAAATTAGTGAAGTTATGAGTGAATGTTGAAGTACTACAACATTCACTCATAACCTGGGCATTTTACCACATTTGTGTACACCAAATTTTCAGCATAGCCTTCTTAGTACCCCACCTCATGAACCTGGTAGGTAAACATTTTCAAATCCCCGCTGAAACATGTTTCCATGCCACCAAAACATCATTCTGCACCACAGGTGCAAAAACACATTTTGGCCAGGATTTGAAAAATGACAGCTGTCACATTGATGAAGTGTTATGAAAAAATGGCTATGTTAACAATTTGGGGTCAAGATATTTAAACTTACCAAAGTTACAAGCGAGCATAGAAAAATTTCAAGGTATATAAATAACTTTTCCATTTTTACATATTTTGAACTCAAATTGTCAACATAGCCTTCTTATAAGCCCACCTCATGAACAAGGGTGGTGAAAATGTTCAAATCCTGCCTGAACAGTAATTTCACCAAGTGACCGTGAAATCACCTTTCAGGCTTGATTTACAAATTTCCACCATCATTGGTCATGAGGTGGGATCCCAAAAAGGCCATGTTGAAAATTTGGGGTCAAAATATGCAAAAATTAAAAAGTTATACATCAGAGTTAAACACCCCATTGAAATACAATAAGCCACACTTAACTTAGTTTCTCATGTTGCAATCAGCAGTTCCAACAGCAAGACGTGTCTTCAATCGGAGAGTGGATCTTTGCCCTGGGATGTGTTCAGGTGAGTGAGTAGGTGTGGGAGGTGCTGGGTGGTTGGTGCTCAGTGGGAGGCCGGGGTGGGGGGGTTGGATCAGCAAGGGACAGTTTTCATTTTGACAGATATTAAAAAAAAATAACATTGAGGGTTGGTTTTCTTTATAGCAGGTAACTTGAATGCGAGGACAGCAATCAGAGGGTGGGGGGGTGCATCTAGACACCAGAGGAAAAAAAACATACATAAGGGGACAGTGATCGGAGGGTGTGGTGTGCTACTAGACACCAGGGAAACATGCAAGGAGACGGAGATCGTAGGGTGGGGGATGCCACTAGACACCAATGAAACATTATATAAATATGGGGCCAGTGATTGGAGGGTGGCGGGAGCCACTAGACACCAGGGAAACATTATGTAAATACGGGGACAGCTATCAGAGGGTGGGGGGGTGACACTAGACACCAGAAAAACATTATGTAAATATAGGGATGGCAATCAGAGGGTGGGGGATGCCACTAGACAGCAGGGAAACATTATTTAAATATGGGGACAGCAATCGAAGGGTGGGTGGTGCCACTAGACAGCAGAGTAACATTATTTAAATATGGGGACGGCAATCGGAGGGTGAGGGGGTGCCACTAGATACCAAGGAAACAGTGAGGTTCACTGCTCTCAGAGCAGCCTGCAGTATGAGTTCCAGCTGCGACTGAAGAACTCAAGAAAGTCCCATTGTTCTCATATAGAGAACGTAGGTCAACGGCTCCTCTTGCTAAGCTGGACACCCAGGATTTTGGGTGCCCAGAAAACACATTTCTGGCCATTAATTGAAGAAACAAACATCAGAATCTAACTAAATGGTTCCCATTTAGCTAGGTTATGGTGTTTGTTTGTTTTAAATGACATGTTTTTATGTAATTTCCATACTTAGTAGTTCAAGAAGAAAAGAAATAAGATGGCAGGTCTCATGGCACAAAAAAAATGCTTTGGGCTGTGAGAAGCAAGTGGTGAGAAACCAAAAATGGTCCTGCAAGACAGAATTTATGGTGTATCAGAACGTTATCCCAAGAACCCTACTGAGCAGGCTCTAAACAGAAAAAACACAAGTTAGCCTTATAATTCTGGAACCATTTAATATGTTTTCACAAAACCTTTCAAAGGACATCATGCCTGTACCCTGAAAGTTGGAGAAAAATTCCATTCTGTGTAAACTGTAGGTGAGAGCAAAAAAAATTTCATATTAAGTATAGGAAAAAAATTTGACTTCTACAGAAAAATGACATATATGGATCTCAGAAACTGCACAAGCTGCCATCACAAAACATTGCACAGTTTTGCATCTCGCCTCCTAGACAACACATGCAAAATTTCAGACAATTTTGTTGCACGCTGCCAAAGCTATTAAGGTGCAGAGTTAGGGATTTAACATTGAACACCCTACTCAACCCTAACTATGGGAGCGCTACCGTGCCATTATAATGCAAATCACTTACATAATTTCTGCCAATCAGCACTCAGAACTGCAAGGCCTCTTTCTTGAGTACAGCTGTCTTCTTGATCAATGCATGTAAGAGGCAGCTATATGCGCTTTTTTAAGCAAACAGAAAGTAAAAATTATTAGTTTATGCTGTACGTGTTGCATGAGATGTCTCTTATGATGTAAGATAATCATCTTGCATAGTTGGGGACAACAGAACACAGGTTCAGTTTAGAGAACCTCTCACCCAAACTGCACAAGATGAGACTTTTATACTATAACAGACATCTCACACTGTACATGTAAGCATGTAATACATTCTTAGCATGGTTTTGCTGTGGTTTCTAAAAGCTGTTCTTTTTTCCATGCAGCTTTTTTCCCTTTTAGGTCTCAGAGGGCTCTTTAGCCCTTCCTCACCTCTCCTGCCATCTCCTACCTCCCTCAGGACTTGCCCACCTCAGGTTCTCCTATTAATTACCCCCGTGGTGGGGACAGGGATGGAGGGCCGTCCTCCCCACCACAGAATACACACATCCAGAAGTTTGGCAGGGGTTTCAAGCACTGCAGTGGATGAGGGAACATTCATATGATTGCTTCCAACTGTCCTCCTTTTCTGGTCCCTCCCCCACCCAGTAGCATGCAATGACATTGGGCATGCATGTGCATGGAGGCGCATACGCACTACAGCGCCTGCTGCCAGCCATCCCATTACAAGTTGTGCCTGCTGCCCTGCCACCACATCTCCATATGGTGGCAGTGTAGGAGCAGAGTAGCTAGTCCTCCTCTCTCTCTCTCTCTCTCTCTCTCTCTCTCTCTCTCTCTCTCCAGCTGAGCCCTAGCGACCCGTCCATTCCTAAACCTGGGTCCATACCTCTCAACCTCCTGCTTCATAAATCAGGCACAAGGCTTAAAAAAATCAGTGACAAAGGACCAAAATCAGGGACACATCTTCAGAATTGGTAATATCAACTCAGGAAGCTAGTAGAATAAGGGCCTTAGTGTAAAATGCATTTTCTAAGGAAAAACAAGTATGTAACTGTAATGTTTGATATTATTTTGTGTATAAAACCCCCACTGTTTGGTCACAGAAACACGATTTTTAGGAAGGACAGAATATAAGTTTGAGGCAAAATCAGGGATGTCCCTGAAAATCAGGGACAGTTGAGAGGTGTGCCTGGGTCACCAGTGTGGGGGGATGTGCTGCATCCAGTGACTCAACCCTCTGCATCACTGTGCCTCTAAAAGTTGTTCTCAACATACATAAAGAACACGTTTTCACAGAACATTAAGAACGACTTTGAATCTTCAGCCTCACCTCCGCTGTGATAGCAGCTGTGCTCATTACAAGCATGCTGTCAACCAAAGTGATTCATCTGTTTGAACAAACACTCACTAGGGCTGTGCAGGATCTGAATATTATTTTCCAAATACCACAAATAGTAGGGCTTCTAACTATTCAGAAGCATGTCCAAAATAGGAGACTATTCATACTTGGGGAACAATATTTGGCTAGCTACAAAATTAAAAAAATAGAAAAATAAAAATAAAAAAGCCCTCCTTCCCAACCCAAAACCCAGTAAAATAAATATAAACCCCATCCCCCCACCCATTCTCAGCAGCCTGATGCCAAGCTGCTCCCCCCAGCTCCAACAATGACATTTATTTTTACTAATTTGAACAAACAGTATAAATAAAAAATTCCCCAATGGATGACCGGCACAACCCACTTCCACTGCCGACTGCTGTCTTTATAGCACTCATTTGTGTCTAAAAACAACAAATATTACAGTTATGTCCCCCTTCCACCCCAGGCAGCATCCTGACCCAGAAGCACCCAATTCTCTAAAAAGAGACGACCAGCACAGACCCACCCTCCTTCACAGCTGGCTGCTTTCTCATGAATGAAAGCACTTGTGCACTTGCTCTCTTTGTATAGCAAAACACACTGGTCACATGATCAGTTGGTTTTACTATACAGAGAGCACATGCACAGGAGCACTTCCATTCATGAGAAGGTGGCCAGCCATGGAGGAGGGCATGTCTGTGCCAGTCACCTTCTCAGTATTGAGAGAATTGCATGCTGGTACTGGTGGGGTCAGGGTGCTGCCAGTGGGGGTAACATCTTTAGACACAAAGATGGCGGACGGCCATGGAGGAGGGTAGGTCTGTGCCGGTCGACATCTCTGTATTAAGAGATTGGGTGCTGGTGGGATCAGGGTGCTGCCAGGGGGTAGGAGACATAACTGTAATACTGTACTTGTTTATAGACACAAATGAGTGCTAAGAAAGACTGCAGACGGCTTTGGAGGTGGACGGGTTGTGTCGGTCGACTATCAGGGGATTTCTTTTATTTACACTGTTTGTTCAATTAATAAACATGAATGTAATTGTTGATGTTTGGGGGGGTAGCATCCGGCCGTTGAGAAAGAGTGGGGGTTATGTAATTCTACTGGGTTTTGGGCTGGGGAAGGGGGTTGGGCTTTTTTTTTATTTGTGGGCTAGCCGAATACTGAATACCCAAATATTTGGCTGCTGAATACCGAAAAATCAACCAAAAATTCAGAAAAACATATTCGCACAGCCCTGACAGTCATTCACTGAGATCCTGTTTAGTTACACTTTCAATACATTAAGTTAATCCCTAAAAAGACAAGGTGAGTGCTTAAAACATGTTACCTAGTGTATTATTATAAAAAAAATAAATAAATACTGATGTTTGCTCGTGGGTGCTGTAATATCACTGGAGCACCAAAGCTTTGCTTTCGGGCCCAGTGATGTCATAGCACCCACTATATGAATATGAACAGCTTGCTCATCACACTTTGGTGTTATTTTCTGTATAATTGTTGTTTGCCATCAAAATTAGAGCTATAAGTCTGTTTCAAAGAAAGATTTAGACTGGTTGAACTCTGGCTGTTCAATCACTTTTGGACCAATTCAAAAGTTTGGGCAAAAGTGCAAACAAAAGTTCAAACCGGAAGAACAAGACAAACTTCTGTATGTAATTTTGCTTTGTTTGGTTAAAAAAACTTCCCTGTCCCCCTTAAATGGTAAAAAATAAAGAAACACAAAAAAGACTGCCTTCCACACCTTGACTCCCCACCCCCAATCCTTGTACGCAGGGCCGGTGTTAGGACTTTGGGGGCCCCCAGCAAACTCAATTACTGGGGCCCCACAGATGGGTCCCTCGATGGGCCCCTGCACCCCCTTCCTGGGCGCCTCTATGAACCCCTTCCTCTGCTCCTCCCCAAACCCCAGTAATCTTTGTACATAATCCAACTACTGCACAATATGTCAAACACAATGACCTGGAGACACTAGAAGTATTACATTTCTAACAGATAATAGAATAAATTGCAAAAAAAAAAACCTTCCTTAACTGCCCCACTGACTACTGCATAATTTGTCAGACTCAGCCTCAGAAAATATTTATGACCTTAAGAGCAATAATACAAATAAAATAATTGCACAAAATGTTCCTCTCTAGCTACTGCAGTATTTTTTTTACCTCTGCTCTGCTGCTCTCTACCTCTTCAGACTCCCATCTCCCTGTACTTATACTGCAGACATGCACCTGAGGGGGGCATAAATTTTCAAGTCTGAGTTGGAGGAGGTGCGATAAATAGTGATGGACCTATTGGAGCCCCATGATTAGTTCCAGAACAGAACCTCCTCCCACGTCAGCACGTTCTGTGTAGCACAATACAGGAACGTGGGGAACATGAAACAAAGCTGCCTGGGAACAGAATTGAAGGCAGGATGGTGGCGTGGACCACATGGTGTGGTTTGGCGTTCCTTCGGGGAAACTGGGGCCCGATTTTCGGGCACAATGGGAAGCCGGCAGCAACAAATGCAAAGCTTCACAGTATAAACCACACAATAGGGCAACTGGACAAGGACATCACATGTTGTTGATGGGGAGCCGGAGCGAAGCTGGAGAGAATTCACTAGTGCAGTCAGCAAGGAGCACAGGGGCTTGCCAGGTACTAATGCTGCTCAGCTATGTTGATCTGCTGGGGGGAGGGGGGTCAGTATTTTCTTTTCTTTTAGGATGCTGTGGTGATCCAGGCAGGGAGTGGTGTAGGCCAGACAAAAAAGTATGCTGCTGGGCTGGATAATGGTTTGCTGCTGGTGCCCGTCAGACCCGCTACATGTGCCGCCTGCAGCCCGCTACATTTGGGGGCCCCAGCCAGCGAGTTCATGGTGCCTCAACGCCGCCCTGCTTGTATGAATAAGATAGTGTGAGGAGGGCTCTAACCCATCAGCCCTGCAGCAGTGCTGTCGATTGCAACCTGGGTTCAGGAATAAACACATTGCAGGGCCAGTTGGAGGGGGCGCTGAGCATCCCACAGGACACTCAGCTCCTCAGAGATGGCGGTCAACCATCTCCCTCTGGCTGCTTTGGCACCATCTGGGGGTGGCGGCCTATAGGTGGTGAAGGCAATGCAGGGATGGCTATGGGAGGGATGATGTATGACTATGCTTCATACACACCCATTGCGTACTTGCATAGGTGCACTGTGCCTTCATCTCAGGGATGGAGCACAGTAGGAAAATGCCTTCCCAGCAGGATGGCACTTCGGCATACTCATGCCCCCACACGCTGCCTGAGTGCACAGCATGACAGGCTCCCCTGGCACCAAATTCAGACTGCAGAGTGTGTGAGTCGCTGAGGGTCTTACCATGGGCCAAACCACAGGGAAGATAAGATGAACTTCTGTGGGACAAAGGTAGGTGATAGGTCAGCGGTTGCCAAACAAGGCAGATGGTAGCTGTGGCTAGGAGAGGGAATAATAAAAAAGAAAGAATAAATTAAAAAAAAGATAGTTGGAGGTCTTCTGGCCTCCTCTGAATCCAGCTGTCCCATTGCTATTTGTCCAGGCTGGAAGAGGCAGTTCATGCTGTTTAATTCAGTTCCACAATCCTCTGTTTCTACTTAACTTCTTGAGGATTCTCTACCTCAGTGCTGCAGAGCTTCTGGTGACCCTTCGCAGTGCTTTCCCTTGACCTGCCGATGCCTGCTCCTGCAGGCTAAGTTCTACTTTTACTGTCATGACAGTCCCCATCATTTTCATCTTCAGCCCCTCCTCTATCCCCCTGCCATTGCTTGACTTGGCAGGGGTTAAGGTAGCATTGGGGAGGTTTCTGATCCCCCCCGTGTTGTCAAGATTTGCCACTGCTTATTTTGTCAGACCTAGTGGTTTCTAACTCCTAACTCCCACAGTCCCCAGCTTTGCATCCACCCTCCACTAGTATTTGCGTGTACAGCACTTCCTGTGGACTGCACTTTTGTCTCATAAATGTCCTATAAATTACTGATACATATTATTAGGCCTTTTATAGGACGACTATAAGAAGAAAGTGCCATCCACTAGAAAGAGACTGTGTACTCTGATTCTAGAGAAAGGCAGATGCACAGCCAACAGCTATAGAAAGGGGAACCTACCAGTCCTGCCTGAGTGGGAAGAAACAAGTTCTGGCAGTACTGTGTGGCCATCAGAAGCCCCCCCCCCCCATGTTACCATTACTTCTGCCAGATCAGGCAGACGCAGGGAATGAGGAGGGGTAGGTCAAGCGAGGCACGGACAGTGAAAGAACAAGGGACTCCTGTCCTGCCACAGCAGGCACTGGCACGTTGGATAGCACTGAATGGGGGGGTTGATGGAAGGCTGACCAATGTTTACATTGAGACTCCTTGCCAGGTCATGCATTGGCAGGGCACCGAAAGTCTAGGGAGGTGGACATAGGCAACGACAGGTAAGCTGTGGGATTCAGCAGCCAGACGGCCCCCAACTGTCTTAAAAGTACAAAGATTAGGAGGGGAAAGTGGGGAAATGGGTGGGCTAATTTTTCATTGCAACTGTCATATATATGTATGTATGTGTATGTATGTATATATATATATATACATACACATTAACTGAAAGGAGATAGTTTTCAAATTGAAATGTAGAATGCAACCCAAACATTTATTTCTTTTCTGAACTCGGTGTGAAAAATTTTAAAAAGTCAAAGTCTGTGATGTTTGCACTGCTATAGTCAAAATCTGGGAATCTTGCAACAGCCCCAGTTTTAGTTACTGGTATTTAGTCCTAGATCGCCAGTGATAAGGCTACCCCAGTGGCCTAGAGGCAGTGTGTCACACTGCCAAACAAGTGACTTGAATTCAGTAGCAGCCTGGAATGCTGCATCAGGAAGCAGGCCAGACTGCAGCAGCTGGTGCTCAGCGGTGCACTGCAGTCAGGAGGGATGGTGCTGGACAGCCAGTGCCAAAGCAACCTCTACAGTGGGCCAATGGAACTTTCTCCCTCCACAGGACTTCATCGTGTACAGCATAGGCGTCAGACGATCCGCCCACACCAAGGAAAGGAGGGGACAAAAAACAGGGAAGAGGCTGGCCCAGTGGCATGGTGGGCTGAGGTGCTGGGGCCTTACCTCACGAGCAACCCGTGTTCCCTCGTAATCATGGGTTGCTGGGGGTCAGTCAGGGAGGAAAAGGACTGAGCACCCACCCGCTGCTCTCCTTTCCAGGGGGGGAGGACCTGCACGTGCCGTCGAATAACTGACACCTGGTGGAGGCCAGGTGATAGTGCGGGTCTAGGAGGGCAGTGGAAGGAAGGAAGGGCTGCGGGACTCCGGAGCATGCGCGCGCCTTCACACGCCACTGTGCACACCCCAGTGTGGGGAACTGAGACAGAAAATGGAAAAGGGAAGGATTTGGACTAGTGAAGCCCTGTCTGCCTGCCCCTGCTCCCATATCGCTATGACCACCATCCTGGGGCAGTTGGTTGGGGTATCAGATGCTGGGTGGGGGTGGCAGGGACAGGACCGAGAGCCCTCCGGAGCCACCCCAACTGGGAGAAAAAGCTATATGAAAAAAAAAGAAAATAGAGAAGAAACCCTTTCATCATCTATATGACGGACAGACCCCTGCGTGACTCTTGGATCCTAGCACCGACTGCCACTTGATCCTATCCACACAAGCTGAGCTCTTTAGGGGGAAGGATGACCTTCCCCTGGAGCCCCTGTCACAGAGAAAAAACTGGGGGATGTCAGTTGGGCAGAACTGGGCTGGAGCATGTGGGGGTCCAGTCTGAAACAGGGTATGTCCCTTGGACCTGGGTTTACCCCTGCCGTGGCGTATGACTGGGATTAACAAATAATAACAAAGAAAAAAAAATACCCAGTGATGGGGTGCAACCATGAGTTGGTATTCCTGAGAGTGGGGAACATTAAAGAACCAGTGACTTCTCAGGGAAAACTATAAGAATATCATATTTGCACACATGGCTGCTTATGCTTCACATATTTTCTGTATTTATTTTCTTTATCACTAAAGACACATACTTGAAAATTGGATTCCCTCATACTTCATCTGCTTCTTCTGCATATCTATGTATGATGTCATAAATAGTGTATACCGTCACAACAATAAAACTTTCACAGCGAAGACCATTATGGTGACAAATATTAGCAGGTCACTGTAATGGTCCCTCTGTACACCTGCACTGTTTCTCCCGGTGTTACACCCTCACCCTGTAACAACTCTAACCCAGAGTTGGTTATTTTAATAAGAGGGGTGCGGGGGGTGAA
This sequence comes from Neoceratodus forsteri, assembly GCA_016271365.2. Taxonomy (NCBI): domain Eukaryota; kingdom Metazoa; phylum Chordata; order Ceratodontiformes; family Ceratodontidae; genus Neoceratodus; species Neoceratodus forsteri. The sequence continues at coordinate 1,738,894,995 of CM028129.1, forward strand.
GCCCGCTGCAAAAACACAATTTCTTTTGGATGGCAGAATGCCAGCTGTAGGTATTGTGCCCGTCACTGTCCTGGATGTCGACAACAGCATGGTACGTCCCATAAATAGAGCTGCAAGCATGATTCTACCCACAAATCCAATGCCTCAAACTTCAGGTGTTCAATTCTCATGAACTTTTGAGAACCTTTGTAGCCCAACTCTGACTTTAGGTTCCACTGGTTTGACTAGGGTGAACTAGTCAAATTAGTCAAAGAGTTACTGTCAAATCAGCCGTCCTTTCCCCAAATGACACCCCAGTCCCCCAGCCTGTAGCCCACCCACTCCAGCCCCCAAACTGCTTCTATTTAAAAGATTCCCCACAACAAAGGATTCACAATTTTTCTATCTATAGAGTTTATTCTCCTCAATCATGCTCATCTCAGGAATATAGCCTGGTCCCAGGGATGTACCCTGTTCAGGCCAGTCAATCCCCATTCCCACCTCCAGGTCCAACACTACCCTGACTTTCTCCACAGTTCCCCCTCCATGGCAGGTGCTCCAGGGGGAGGGTCATCCCCCCACCCCAAGTTAGTTGTGTGGAAAAGGAGCCAGTGTTGGGCAGGTACTATCACTGATGGGGGGGTCCAGAAATCCAGGCTGTCATATAGATGGTGCATGGAGTTTTTCCTTCCTGGTTTTGTCCCTCCTAACTGACATGAGCACAACTGTCCTCGTGGCCTAATGCACATGGAAATCATCTTTTTCTGCAAGAGTGAGATCCCTGGCTCAGTTGCCAGGGTCACAGTAATGGCAGAGCTCGCTATCAACCCTCCCCAGCTGAGGCTCACTGCCACACAGCAGCTACCCCAGCTTGGCTGCCCCTTCCCCCAACAAGGTGATCTAAGTCCACTCCCAAAATCTACTCACCTGGATGATAGTGTGATGTGCTGCCACTGGGTCATCGGGGTGGCCCTATTATCCATGATTTTTGGGAAGCTGACATTGGGTATCTCCAGTCTAACTCAATAATTACCCCCACCTTCCCACACAGTATTAACAAACTCAATAATTACCCCCACCTTCCCATACAGTATTAACAAACTCAATAAGCTGAGAGCATGTTTTAATCACTCCCCCATCCCTAAACAACCCCTACCCCTCCAGGCCCCAAAATATTTAGGGGGCAATAACATATCCCCGCTAACTCAGTCACCGTCCCCCACTTTCTAGAGTACCAAGTCATTCATCATTTGCAAAATGCATAAGCACACAACAAATCAGTCTGTATAGCATCATCAATGACGGCAGTCATGCTGTCACCCATATTGGTGGGACAGTCATTTTGTCAACACTAATTAGGGTGCAGGCAATACGCCATCTGGCATTGCCATGCCAGACATTGCGCCTCCAGGGACTGATAGCACCAAAGTGCCATCCTGGGAAATAGGTATTGTGGGGGGCTTCACACACTCCAACCCCCATTGCAAGGGGGCTTCACCCCCTGTACTTTCCAAATCTAAATATAACCTACTCCAGGGCGGGCGTGCCCTGAAGGGGATTGAAATTGTGTTGGTGCCAAAGAGTGCAGGGCGATCTAAAATCAAGATCACCCCTGTCACTGTTGCCCTTGTTGTGGTGTACTAATTGTGGTGCCATAATGAAGTCGCCCTGGTAATGGTATACGCCCCTCCCCTCCCTCCCAGGAGCATGTTTACACACTGTTCATGGCAACAGGAGGGAGGGGACCGACTGGGTTAGCTGAGATATGGAATGACAAGGCACTCTGTGGCTGCTTATTCCCCCACACCCTCATAAAGTGTTTTTCTTGTTATTTTAACTTGTAACTATGTTTTGAGTTATTCTGTAAGTTCTGAATCCAAGCTGTATCATTCATTGTAATGTACCTTTGCTTTCTCCTATTGTTCTTTGTTTTGCAATCTATGACGTGGAACCTTTGTAAAAGAGCTTGCGCTCAAAAGTATTTTCTGAATCCTAAATAAATAAATAGATGAACTTATACATAAATGTATTTGGAGGCATTGGGGGGGAGCTATGAAGGGGGTAGTGATTGAAAGCATGTTATCAGCTCCTGTCAAAGTGCCAGAAGCTATGAAGTTGTTAAAATACAGTATGGGAGGACAGGGACGAGAGTGGTGGGTGGAAAATGAGAGGGTCTGAGGAGGGTTGGCCTAGTGAATATCCCTGGCACCACCTGGGGAGAACTAGTAGTTTTTTTTTAGTTTTTTTATACTTTGGCTTGCTGTCAAACTATGCAAGTTGCTAACCTAGTCAAACTGTGGTGAACTCTGCCAGGTCTGAAATTCGAAGCTCAGAGGATCAAACTTTGAGCAGTTCACCCTAGGACCAGACCTTTCTAATATCTTTATAAATGACAGTACTTAGAATGGGAGTGATATACAGGCTCCCACGGCAGGTGGAGGATGTAGACAGAGAACTGCTGGAGATTATAGAGAACGTGGTGCCAAAGGGTGGATTGCTGCTGATGGGTGACTTCAACTTGCCAGATGTGGACTGGATCATCCCAGCGACAGCCTCAGCCAGGGGTAAGGGATTCCTGCAGTCCCTGCAAGGGGCAGGTCTCACACAGCTAGTGAGGGAACCTACAAGGGAGAATGCAATTCTGGATCTTGTCCTAAGCAACGGGGACAGGATAAAGAAAAGACACAGTGGGAGAGAGCTTAGGGTCTAGTGACCATCGAGCTGTGGGGTTACCATAAGGATGTCACAGGAGGCTAGCCACACAAGGACTAGAATCCTGGATTTCAGGAGGACAGACTTCGGTAAGATGAAGGACAAATTTCAGGAAGGCTATGCAGGGATACGATGACATAAGGGGAGTAGTGGAACAGAAGGATAAGATAAGGGAAGCCCTGCACCTGGTAGCAAACCATTGTGCCATGCCCTGCAGCCAGAGCAAAAGAAAGAAGAAACCACTGTGGTTCTTAAGGGGGGTAGCGGAGCTAGTAGGAGGAAAAAGATGGCATTTCTGAGGTATAAGGCAACATAAACAAAGGAGGACAGGCAAGAATACTTGGAAAAATGAAAGGAAGTGAACAAGGAGTTAGGGCAGTAAAGGCCAAAACTGAGGAAAAGCTAGCTAAATCGGTGAAGGAAGGAGGAAAGGCATTCTTTAGGTGTATTAGCAAGAAGAGGAAGACAGAGGGAGGGATTGTGAGACTTAGGGAAGAGTGAGGCAGGTTAGTGAAGAAGGACATTGACAAGGTGACCATCCTCAACAAATACTTCTGCTCCATATTTATGGAAGAAGAAAATGGGGATGGTCCCCCATTAATGGACAAGGGCGAACAGGGGGAAGAGCTGGACATTAGACCTTTTTCAGAGGACAGAGTAAAAAGAGCACTAGAACAGCTTAGGGTGGATAAAGCAGTGGGGCCCAATGGGATACACCCAAGGATCCTAAAGGAGCTCTGGGAGAAACTGGCTAAACCTCTGGATAAGCTGTTCAGTGGATCGCTAGAAACAGGTGTGGTTCCGGAGGAGTGGAGGAGGGCACAAGTGGTACCCCTGCACAAACGTGGTAACAAGGAGGAGGCAGGAAACTACTGCCCAGTCAGTTTGACCTTGATAGTAGGTAAAATGATGGACACCCTACTTAAGGAAAGGCTGGTGGACCCAAGGCAACATGGATTCATGGCAGGGAGGTCATGCCAGACCAACATGATTGAGTTCTTTGAGTGGGTGACAAAGGAAATAGACCAGAGCAGAGAGGTAGATGTGGCCTATCTGGACTTCAGGAAGGCCTTCGACACAGTCCCACACAGGAGACTAATCCACAAGCTGGCAGATCTGGGGGTGGGGACAGAGGTGGTCACGTGGGCTAGAAACTGGTTGAGTAACAGAACACAGAGTGGTGGTAAATGGGGTTAGCTCAGAGGAGGGATGGGTAACAAGTGGCATACCCCAAGGATCAGTGCTGGGACAAGTGCTCTTCAGTGTCTTCATAAGCAATACTGCAGATGGTCTAGAAGGGAGGGTTAGCCTGTTCATGGATCATACAAAGCTACAAAACAGAGTAGATACACATGAAGGTATAGAAAAATTGAGGAGGGATCTGAAGAGGCTAGGAAACTGGTCCAAGGAATGGCAGTTGGGTTTCAATGCAAAAAAGTGTAAGATTATGTATCTAGGTAGAGGGAATCCTAGGGCGGAGTATGAACTAGATGGGGTAACACTGGAGGCCACCACAGAGGAAAGGGATCTAGGGGTAGTCATAGAAGACAACCTCAAAGTGGCTAAACAGTGTGACAAAGCAGTCAGAAAAGCTAACAGAATGCTAGGGTGCATAGGGAGGGGTATAGCAAGTAGAAGGAGGGAAGTGGTGGTATCGCTGTACAACTCCCTAGTAAGGCCTCATCTGGAGTACTGTGTTCAGTTCTGGAGGCCCCATCTCTGAAAAGACATAGACAGGATGGAGACGGTGCAGAGGAGGGTGACAAAAATGGTGTCAGGGATGCAGCATGTCATATGAGGAGAGGCTCAGAGATCTCAATATGTACTCCCTGGAAGAAAGGAGAGAGAGAGGGGGCCACATGATAGAGACCTTCAAATATCTAAAGGGAGTCAACAAGGTACCAGAAGAGAGCATCTTTCACATGAAGGGAAATAGAAGAACAAGGGGGCACAGCATGAGACTAAAAGGTGGAAAACTTAGAGGGAACTTGAGGAAATTCTACTTCAATGAAAGGGTGGTGGAGAGATGGAACAGTCTCCCCCAGGAAGTGGTGGGGTGGCCATGGTTCAGGGATTCAAGAATGTGTGGAATAAGCACATGGGAATTATCAAGCTAGGGTGAAGGGGGGGGGCTTGTAGCATCCAGGGTACCTTAAACATTAGAAAGAGGGACAGGGCAGACTGGATGGGCCACAAGGCCCTTATCTGCTGACAGCATCTATGTATCTACTGTATGACACTGCAGTGAAGCTGGAGGGAAAAGTCCTCGTCTTGGTGGATGACACCAAAATAGTGTGGTCACTCCAGGGGGGTGGAAAAGATGAACAGAGACCTGAAGAAACTTGAGGAGTGGTCAATGGTATGTCAGCTGGGTTTCAATGCAAAAAAGTTCAAACTAATGCATTTGGGGTACAGAAACCCAGGAGCAAAGTATGAAACAGGGGAGGTGTTATTGACAAACTCCAAACATGAAAGAGACGTGGGTGTAATCATCTCTAATGACTTAAAGGTGGCCAGGCATTGCAACAAGGCAGTTGGGAAGGTTAGTGGGATCCTGGGGTGCTTAGGAAGAGGGTTCACCAGCAGAAGGAGGGAGGCAGTGTTGCCTCTGTATAGATTGCTGGTGAAACCTCACCTGGCATACTGGCTACAGCTCTGGAGATCACATCTCCAGAAGGACATAGACAGAGTGGAGGCAATCAAGAGGAGGGCAACTAAAATGGTAAGGGGTCTACATCAAAAACCCTATGAGGAGAGACAAAAAGAGCTCAATACATACACCCTGGAAGAGAGGGGAGGGGGATATAATAAAGACCTTGAAATACCTCAGGTGGTAAATATCATACAGGAGGAAAGTATTTTTCAGATAAAATTTGCTCAAGAACAAGAGGACATGCTATGGAACTGGAGGAGAAGAGATGTGAGAAAATACTTCTTCACAGAAAGAGTAGTGGATTCCTGGAACAGTTTACCAGTCGAGGTGGTTGGGGCAGAAACAGTGGTGGTGTTCAAGAAAGCATGGGATATGCATAAGGGAATCTTAGTAGAAAGGAGTGAGGGGAAGGAGAAAGTGCTGGAGATCAAGTAGGATCTGCAGTGATACCATAGGTAAGGAAAAAATGAGCAGAATGGGTAGGCTAAGAGGTCCTTATCTGCCAAATTCTCGTTCTCTGTTTCTGTGCCCAGCTCAAGTCATAATCCTTTGTTTATGAATCATGCTTGGTTACTGTTAAAAACAATTATGATGTCAGAAGCATGAGATCATGAACACAATTTTCTTTATTAATAGAAAATAAGAGGAAGTAAAAAATAGGAAATACAACTAGAACCGAGTTCTCAAAGTTTTCCCAGTGGCATGGTAGGCTCTTTAACCCACAACCTGGAAGATTATGCTTCGCTTTATTTCTGTCCTTGGGGGGGGTGCTACTTATACGCTGGATTTGCACAGAGGAAATCCTTGAAGAAAGTACAATGTGCACTCAAGCTGGCACTCAAAACGGATCCACAACAGCACAGAATAAAAAGTAAAAAGAGCCAAGCACAGTATCTTTTTACCAGCTCAACGGAGAAAGCTTAAAGGGGACAGGACATTTGTACTAATTTGTAGCAATTTGTAATCTTTATAGTAACAGAAATGAAAGACTCACCTCCAAATGAACCATATTTAATTGTACCCAAAAAACACTTACATTAAAAACTATGTTTTCATTTTATTGACAACATTCTACACAGTTCTCTTCATGGAACCAGTAATTTGGAGTTTTTGCTATGTCATGGTTTGTGTACAGAATGCTAAACCTGAGCTTGTGACCCATCAGAACCATGCTCTGAGTTCTTAACACAAACTGTGACAGTTAAAAATCCAGGGGCCCGATATTCAGAAGTTTGGGTAAGGGCAAAGGGCTGTTTGCCCAGGTCTCAAAAGGAGCAGTTGCGTGAGCCAACAGGGTTAGCGCTACCACAAAAAATAATGTATGCGAGTGGGGAAAGGGAGGGGCAGGGACAGGAATACCCTTGCAACCCCATATTAAGTGCATCTGCACTGCGTAAAAGGGATTAGCATGGTTATTTTCCTCAGCGCAAATATCGCCGAACCAAACCCCATCTTATTCCAGGCAACCCTAGTGGCTACCGGAGTTACTGCAGCCAGCTACCAAGTTAGCCATTCCTGTGCTACGGACAGTATCCTTGGAGCCCATTGGTACCCCCTCCCTTCAGATGCCATCCCCATGCCAAGTACAGTATCACTGTGGCATAGTGGTCCCCGTTCCCTTTGATCACCAGTCAGCTACACAAATCTAGTCCCCTTGGTGTGCAGTGTCCCATCCTCCCCGGTCCTGGTGCATTAAGGGAAACAAATGTCCCTGGTGTCCAGATGTTCCTCCTGTTTCCTGATTACCAGACCCTTTAGGTACACATATTCCCTGACATCCAGTGGCCCCCCCACCATGCTCCAATCCCAGCCCCATAACAGACACAACAGCCAGTCTTTTGCTGATCCTCATAGCATACTGTAAGGAGCAGGGGAAAAACAAAAAACTATTCCCTGTTGAACCCTGGTATCCCCTCCAATTAACAGTACTGCTGTTGCAATGCAGTAATCATTGGTGTCTAGCAGCCCCCTCCCCATGGCAATGACCACCCACCCTGTCAACCCCCCCCTTACCTGTCGGTGCTATGGGAGCCCATACAGTGACCAGCAGAGCCCTCCTCACACCTCCTCAGCTGGCTACCATATGCAAAGCCACAGAAAGCATGCATCCTATGTACAGTACAGAAGATGTGTGCTCTCTGTGGCTTTGCATACAGTGGCTGGGCCAAGGAGGTGTGACGAGGTCTGTGCTGGTCACCATATGGGCTCCCGTGGCACCAACAATTCAGGAAAGGGGGGTTGACAGGGTGGGTAATTGGTGCTGTAGTGGGAAGGGGCCGCTAGACATCAGGTATTACTGCATTGCAGTGGTGGTACCGGTGATTGGGGGTATGTACAAGGACACACCAGGGAATAGTTGGTTTTGTGTGTATTATGTGGCCAGGGATCAGAGACTGGGGGGAACCACTGGATGCCAGGGAATATGTATACCTAGAAAAACAAAAACAACTCCAGCACATTCACATGGTAGCTGCAAACTGTGCAAAATTTGTTAAATAACTCATGCAAAACTCACACAGACACACTAGTGAGACAGCCAAAATCCCCAGCGCTTCGAAGTGAACTGCTCTTTTGTTGGAGGATGCGTGACTTGTCTCTACAGCAGAGAGAGCACATTTTTAAAGGCTATTTCATCAATATTAATGGCCCTCATTTAATATTAAATAGGATCTGCCTGTGAGGTGATCAACATTACTTGTAACCATTGCTTTAATGTCCCCTACTAGCTCCACTCATGTTACAATAAACATCAACACATTTCAATACATACAAAATATTATCCAGTTTTATCCCCTTGTTATCATTCATTGCTGAGACAAAGTAAGAAAAGTTGTTCATAATTGCTAAAGAACAAAGGAAAAATACAGTGATAATATGAATTATTTATGACATTTTAACAACCCCAAATCAACTACCTACTATAACATGGCATGCATAACTGAGCCTGCAGTTCAAAAAAATAGTATTATTCAAATAATGTTAAATACTTCATGCAGAACAGACAAAGAAGCAGAATCAAAGAAATCAAAACAACAGACTAGAAAACTGCCACCCTCAGTCTCTATCAAATAATTAGGTTATTTATTATTATACTACGGTGACTACAGGCTGCACACCTAGCATCTCAAGTGTTTGAACACTACTAAAAAATACATGTAATCTATTTCTTCATTCAATCCTATCAATTGTAATGCTTTCAGATTGTATATCTACTTAGATTCTTTTTGCAGCAGTATTCGAACACAACCCCCACTCCTACACAATTTTTGTACATTTCAATTGCACAAAATTTCACACAACTATTTTGGTCATGCTCTTCAAAGTAATGTCTGCTCACTACAGTTTCCAAATTACCCATCATAATGTCTGTAATGTGCGCCAAAAGCCTTTCTTTGGCTTGTCTAACAGTTCGCCCTACATAAATCCGTGGGCACAAACACACCAATATATAGACAACAAATGTTGTATAAAAGGAAATTAATTGTTTTATGGTTATTTGTATGTTTAATTCAGAAACCACAAATTCATTTCCTGATCTACAATAATTACAGGCCACATAATTCCCACAAGTAAAAAATCCCTGTGGTTTAGGTGGTAACCAAGTGGGACATAAATCATTGGTAAAAATTAAATGACAATGACTGAACAAATTTCTTAAATACCTAACTCTGCTATAAATGACTCTTGGTTGATCACTGAATAAATTTGGTATACTTCATGAATGTAGACTTGACCAATTTTGTAGAATAATGTTCTGAATTCTATGGGCTAGTGGGTTGTATACGAGTACCTATGTCAAAGGCCCTTCATTTTTACCATCCTTGTCTTTTGACTTCAACAAAGAGTCTCTTTCAATCACTCAAACATTTTGTAAAGCTTCATCCAAAACCCAAACTCTGGTCTGAAGAACCCCTTTTCTTCAACCATGAATACATTTCTACTGATTGAGACTCAAAATTCTCCATTTCCGAGCAATTACGACGCAATCATAAAAATTGCCCATAAGGGATGAATGATATAAGGTGTGGAGGGTGTGAGCTTTGTGCATGTAGAACTGTGTTCCCGGCACTTGATTTTCCACAGCCAGAAGTAGCAATTTTGTCCCCCAGTTTAGTTTGCAGTTGTAAGTCAAGGAACTGAATCAGTTATTCTTGCAGTAAAGGGCAAATTTAACCCATTATCATTTAGTCCCTAAATAAAGGCTTCTGCTGACTGCTTTGACTCACTCCAGATGATAAGTATATCATCAATGAAACGGCGTCAGTGCACCATCTGCCCCGATATCTGTTTTCTGCATCACCAAAGATGCAAAGTTTTTTTTTTTTGTATCAGAATAATTTATTGAGGTTTTCCAACAATAACATATCAACACATCAAGCAAAACAGTATGAAGAACAATATCACCACCAAAGAACCATGGAAATACATACAGAACTTATCAGTGAAAGGATCCACCATGTACAAAACACATAAACATTGTAGAATCCTAAAAAGAAAACATTTTATATCAGGTATATAAACTAATGTCTATTGTTAAAGAGGAGATAAGTGAAAACACCATAACATTATGGCCTTGTCTGTTTCCACAATTATTAAAGTACCAAGGATAAAAGATGTAAAGCACCTCAGACAGTGGACATCCTGCAGCCAGGTGTGGGAGCATGCCCACTGTGTGCTGATGTCATTGCATGTCCTCGCCTCGAGAGGTATCAGAACAAGGAAAAACCCCGGCCCCAGGGAGGACGACAACAGGCCCTATAGTCGGCCCCCCCACGCCCACCACCAGACCCTGTCCACTTCAAGGCCTCCAATTCCTCCTCCACTCTCAGCCTGCCAACTAGATTTAGAGGAAAAGGAGCCAAGGTAGGGTGTGGCAGACCCTCCACAGGGGGTATACAAGCTGGGGGGGTAGACAGGCTGGGGTGTTGGTTGGAGCTCCAGAGGGAGGCCTGGTCCGGGAGGTACTCGGGCTGGGCAGGTGAAAGACTGGCTGCTAAGAGACCACATCTGAGGGAGATCCTGGTGGGTCTGGCAACAGGAGGGAAAATAATTAAAAAAAAAAGTAATCAAGGGCTCTAAGCCCCATCTCATGTGGTATCCTTGTGTAGAAGGAGGTTACATCTAGGGCAATCCATAAAAATTCAGGTTGCCAAGCTTGTCATGTTAAAATAGGTAGTTGACTGGGGGTTGTTAAAAATTTCATAAATAATTAATTCATATTATTTTTTTTTGTTAATATAGTTTTTATTGACAGATGTTTACAGGTTAAGGGGTATCAGTAGTCACATGTTCTTCTTAATACACACATTCAAACATGTACAGAGCAAGAAATCAAACAGGATCATACAAAGTTCATTAAAAACAGTTTCTCATTAGCTTAGGCTTTGGGCAGGTCCACATTTGTTCCCACTACTGTATTCATGGTTCCAAAGTATATCTCTCCTCCTCCCCCCCACCCTTCATTCCCTCCATTCATGCTCCCCTTCAACTTCTCCCCTCCCCTTCCCCAGTCATCGAGCCCCTCCAATCCCAATTTATTTTTGTTATTTTAATTTAAATCAAGGCACAAAACTAGGGTCCCTTGCCATAATGTAAAGGATCCATCTTACCCATTTCAAAGTGCATAGATCTGCACAGTCATTCAACTGATAAGAAAGTCTCTCTGCCCTGTATATCTGAGTCATCATTTCTCTCCATGCCGAGATGGTAAGGGCATGGGTGAGAGCCAGAGTCTGGTCATGGTTTTCTTTGCCGCCATGAGGGCAATCCCCAAAAGGTAGCTAGTATAGGAGTCTCTGAACCCAGGGGGAAGAACTTGCAATAGGAAAAGCTCTGTGGACAAGGTGATTGGAGCCCCTAGCTTGTCAGTCAGTTCCTGCTGCAGGGAGGACAGAAAGGGTTGTAGGATAGAACAGGCCCCAAAAATATGGGTGTGATGTGTGGGTGTTATCCCACGTTGGCGCCAGCATCCTATTGACTTTGTGGTCAAGTAGTGGGCTGTTATGGCCGGGGTATGAAAGTATCTGATCATTAGTCGCCAGGAGAATAGCCTCCAGGCATGAGAGTAAGTGAGTTTGGATGATAGAAGCCAACCCTATCCCACTGCTGTGTGGAAATATCAAAGCCTATTTCCATGGTCCATCTCTCAAGCACCCCCTTGGTGTTCACTCCAATAGTGCTATTAAGGGCCTTATGAAGAGTGGAAATAGTATGGGGGATCTCACTGACCAAAAGGTGGTTTGGAGTAGAGTAACTAGTGGGGGTACGTCCCCAGGCTTACGCAGCTCAGAAGGGAGTAGAAAAAGTGTCTTAATTGTAGGAACCTGTAAAAGTCCACCTGTCACAGGCCATAGGCCTGCCTCAACTCTTGGAAGGATTTGAACTCATTCCCATTTACTAGTTGAGAAAGGGAAAAGAGGTGGAGTCGATCCCATTGTTCAAATGTGTGGTCATACTGGGCTGGAGGAAAATTCTCCAGGGAAGCAAGCGGGCACATATAGATCAGGAAGGGTGATAAGGCCAATTGTCTACGGATCACACCCCAAATTTTAAGTTGGTGTGCGATCCACGGACCTAGGTTCAACTGGGGTGACACCAAAGGAGATTGGTGAAGAGTTGCTTGCACCAAGTCTTTAAATGGAAGTAGGCCCTCCTCCATCTCCTTCCATATAGCAGGGTTACTGCGCATAAAGCGGGTAGCAAGAAAGAAGAGGTGAGATGCCCAGTTATATATTTTAAATTCGTAGGGCCAATCCCCCCACCAGTCTTGGGAGACAGAGTACCGAGAGGCGAACTCTTGGATGCTTGCCCACCCATATGAACTTCAGTATTGCTTTGTTCCAAGCTTGGAATGTTTTAGCTGAAATATATATTGGTACATGTTGAAAAAGGTATAGAGCCCGGGGGAGGGTCACCATCCAGACAACTTCCACTCGTTGTAATAGGTTGAGCAGGAGTATGGCCCACCTAGCAAGGTCAACTTGAAGCTGGATGTAAAAGGGGCCATAGTTATTTCGGGCTGTCTGCATACTAGTGCGGGAGAGGTACATGCCCAAATATTTTAATTTGTCAAGATCCCAGCGAAATGGGTGGGTCCATTTTAATGTTAGTGGCGGCTCAAAATGGAATGTTAATGCATCTGTTTTAGAGGTATTTAATTTACACCCCGAGCTCATCCCATACTCCTCCATAATCTTGAAGACAGCTGGGACTGACTGTATAGGGTTGGCCAAGAACAACAGTATGTCATCCACATATAGGGCAATGCAGTGCTCCCTTCTTCCATCCACACTCCGGTTATTTGGGAAGAACGCCTGATAGCCTGGGCCAGGGGCTCCATGAAGATGGCAAATAGTCCAGGGGATAAAGGACAGCCCTGGCGGGTACCCCTGTGCAGAGTAAAGTAGTCAGAGTGGTGACCAGAGACCTTTACACATGCCTTAGGAGAGGAGTAAAGGGCTTTAATCATAGAGATAAAAGGGGTGGGGATCCCCATTTTAGTCATAGTGATGAACAGAAAGGGCCAGGAGATCCTGTCAAATGCCTTCTCAGCATCTAGGCTGAGAAGGATTGATGGGGCTTTACGGGACTGCATCTCCTGTACCAAGTGTAGGGCCCTTCTGGTATTGTCTATAGTGGATCTAGAGCTCACAAAACCTGTTTGATCCAGTCCGATCAGGTGGGGGAGAGCCGCATATAGGCATCTGGCCATAATTGACATAAGTATTTTATAATCTACGTTTAACACTGAGATGGGGCAGTGCAAAGTACATAGCTGGGGGTCTTTATCAGGTTTGGGGATGACAGAAACAGTGGCATACGACCAGCTAGGGAGTGGGGCACTTAGGCTTTGCAACAGTTCATTATAGATCTGTATCATGGAAGGGCTAACCAAGAGTTCTACACATTTATAAAATTCTGTCCCATATCCGTCAGGGCCGGGGGCCTTCATGGTTTTTAGGTGGGAAATGACTGCTCTCAGTTCCATCTGGGTTATGGGGATAGTCAAGCCGCTTTGTTGATCCCTGTTAAGTTTAGGAAGGTTCAGGGAGGAGAGGAAAGTATCAATGGAGCCTTGGTCTGACGGGTGATCTGGGGTGTATAGTTTCTTGTAGTAGTCACAAAATGCCTGTGAGATGTGTCCCAACCTTGTGCGTATGTCACCTGTAACAGATCCCTAATGGTTGCTATGGTGGAGAGGCGTGTCTGCTTGCGAAGTTGAAAGGCTAATAAGAAAGAGACCCTGGGTCCTATTTCCCCATACCGCTGCCTAAGAAATGATAAAGCTATCTCAGAATGTTGCATGCGCAGCTTATCTAGTTCCTGTTTGGTCTGCTTAATTTGGGCTGTTACTGATAGATCCCCTTGTTGGTGGGCTTCTTGGAGGAAATTGAGGGTCTGTTCCAGGTGCGATTGTCTTTCTTGGTGTTGTTTCGCTAGGGTGGAAGTGTGCTGTATCAAGTAGCCCTGAAGGACCGCTTTCAATGTGCCCACCTGATCATGGGGGTAGAGTCCTGTGCACTGTTGTCCTCCAGGATCTCCTGAATTTTATCCCCCAAGAATTCCTGGAAGGGTTCACTCTTGAGGTGTATTGGGTTGAGTCTCCACATGGTTTTACATCTGTCAAGGCCCAGGTCCCAGTGTGTTATCACCGGAGCATGGTCCGAGTGGACGATATCCCCCATGGCAGCTGCCCTAAGAACCCCCAGACTCTCCTTTTGTGTATAACAGTGATCAATCCTGGTATACGTACCATGGACTGCTGAGTAAAATGAATATCATCTATCTCTAGGATGAAGGGTGCGCCACACATCTAGCCAGTCCACTTCCAGGATAAATCTTTTAAAAAATTTGTGTGGGGCAGGTTGTCAGTTTCTAGTAGAACCAGTAGTATCCAGAGAGGGGCTTGGGACAATATTAAAGTCTCCAGCTAAGATCAGGGTACCCCCGGCCATCTCTAGTATTTTTCTTAGCAGGTAACTAATTGTCTGTGTAGACGAGCCTGGGGGAAAGTAGGCGTTCACCAGGGTTACCTCGCTGTCCTGTAACAATCCTTGGACAATTACCAGGCGGCCCTCCTCAACTGTCCACTCCTGGGCTGTGTGGAAGGGTATCTGACCAGATATCAGTATGGTGATCCCTCTCCTGCTGCCCTATGAGAATCCCCTAGAGGCTAGCTTTTTGTGTTCATTAACATTCATATACGTTTCCTGTATATAAACAATCCCCGACTGACTTTTCTTGAGCATAGTAATCATTCTTGAGTATTTGACAGGGCTACCCAATCCGTTCACATTCAAAGATAAAATTTGTAGAGGTTGGCTAGCCATTCATGCTTCTCCCAGGTTTAAAGGAGTTGTGCTAGGCCTCTTTGTTAACCCTCATCCTGTGATTCCGCCTGTACTAGTATCTGCTGTATAAGAAGGTGACTGCCTGTGGGGTGGTGAGGAGGCTGAGCCTCCCTGTAACGTTAAACTTTCCAACTTCAACAAGCAATAGGGAATACTAACTATAGGGGAAAACTGGGGCAATGAACTAGTGCAGATCCCTGCCAACTGGGCTTGGGCTGCTGAACTCCTAGTGGCTTCCATAAGTCTGGGGGTTGCTAGGCACCCAGGCTCAAGTGCGCCACATGTGGCTTAGTCCACCTCGATGGGAGGACCCGACGTAACACGTCTCTTCTAAGGGGAAGGGGGGATAGTCATGCCGAAACCCCCCTCAAGGCATATAACAGTACTATTTGATATTGAAATAAATTCAACTGTTAGTTTTGGCATGATTTAATTTACCAGGCCATTCTTCATAGGGTGTTAGGCCGTGGTAAAGCCAGAGATTCACCCTGCAACAGCCATGGATAAGAGCGAGGTGAGTGGTGTGTAGAGCTTTGGGACTGGGCCCCCCAGCCCCCCTTGGACAGCACTGGTGAGGCAGAGGGGGGCACACCAGACCCCAGCTCTGGCATATGCTCAACTGTGGTGCTTAGTTCCCTCCTCCCACCCCCACCCACCTCCAAACTTTGGTGTGGTCGGGGAGGAGAGGAAGGACAGGGCAGGAGAAATAATCCCACACACTCTGTCTGGGCTCACATTCCGTCCACCTTCCGGTGAACTGCAGAGGTGTGGGTTGCACTACCAACCGTGCTTGAATTTAATTATAATAGGGAAGGTGATCAGGAGCACTCATTATGCAGGTAATGTGTGCCCAGGGTGCCTCCGACCCGGCCTCATTCCTCAATTTCCTTCTCTCTCTCCCCCTCCCCATTCCCTCTTGAGAAAGAAAAAAGAAGAGGGGGAAAAAAAAAGAAGAAAAGGGGGCCATGAAGAGGCCCCAGGCCAGGCCAGCCCTCCCCCTCCCCCATAACTCACCAGTCCTCTGCTCCTCTACCCATTGATCCCCATCCACAACCCCTTCCTCCTCTCCTAACCCCCAGCCACAGAAAAGTACCCACAACTCATGGCTTTGCCTTGGCCCGCTGGTAGGGCATGCCACCTACGCAACTTATGTCCATCCAGACTGGCTCATTTAAGGAGGCCATGTTACCCCCTGCCCTTCACCATATGGCAACGGGGAATGCTGTAGATAGTTCCAGCCATGAAGTTGGGTTAGCTTGGGGAGGGGGAAGGGGACCCTCAGGGAAGAGCAGTAGGCCCGCAAGTCACGGTGAAGACCCAGTTTTAAGGCGGAAAGCTTAGCCAGCCTACCTGTCCAAACACATCCTGACAGTGGAAGTAATTAGTCCTCCGGTCCCTTCATTTCACTGCTTGTGGTGTTAGTTCCATGACATTCTTGGCCAAGGCCTATTTGCAAAGTCCAAACACAATCTGTTAAAGGGCTGAAGTGCCTTCCCATCTGCGTTGTTCCTTCTGAGGCATGCGGTTCCAGGCCTTCTGTGCAAGTTTGGTCACCAGGGACTTATTTGGAAGTCTCTGATCCAGTGTTATCATGATTCCCTCCTTTGTGAGACCCTGGACCGCCTCCTCCACACTCTCACAGGTTTTAGGGCCATCAGTGAGCTGCACCACAAGTTTCACCGGGTATGGGGTCCGGAACTTGGTCTTCGCCTCCTTTAGTTTCCTAAGGATGGGAGCATAGGCATGGCATCTCGTAGCAATAGCAGTCGGGTAATCATTATCTACATAGATACGTTGGTCCTGGTGCTTTAGTTCTCCCAATTACCATGATTTATGGAGAACCACCTCCTTCTCCTGGTACCGCAGGAATTGAACTAGGATTGCACGTGGGCATTTAGTTGTTTGGGGGCCCAGCATACGATGAACTCGGTCCATTTCTAGCAGGCAGCTTTCCAGTAGGTTTAGTGCTGTTTTAAAAAACTTGCATAAATTGTATAGGGTTACTGCCCTCGGAGCCCTCTGGGAGGCCCGACACGCATATGTTGTTTCTCCGACTATGGGCCTCTGCATCATCCGCTCTCTCACGTAGGCCCTGCACCTCTCAGTGAAGCTGAAGCTGAAGCTGAAGGATGGCATTTTCAGTGCCATCTACTCGGGAGTTTGAAATTGAGGCCTGCTCTTCGAAATCATCCAATCGTTTTTCAGTTTTGCCCACATCAGTGCAGAGTGCTGCAAATGTGGAGCGGGTCTCCCTCCTGAAGTCTCTGAGTTCCTGCAGCACCAGATCCATTTGTCTGGCAATGTTCGGGGACCTGGCTGCGTCGATGCTTGTGGGCTTGCTTCGCACAGAGACACGTGAGCCATCGCTGTCTGAACCGATTCCATCGGGATCAACTGGGTCCAAAGGAGATTTAGCAATGTCAGGTTTGCGCCAAGGCATCTTCCCTTCCTCTTCTGTAAGAATGGCCCATTTCTGAGTTTTAAAACTTGAATTTTAGGAGGTTTTTCAGTCTTGATGGGGACAGAGCTGAGAGCTCAAGAGGTTTCCAAGGGCATGACGTCACCGGACATCCTCAATTAATTCATATTATGTCATCGTATTTTTCCCTAGTCCTTTAGCAATTCTGAATAACTTTTCTTACCTTGTCTCAGCAATGAATGGTAGCAGGGAGATAAAATTGGGTAATACTTTGTATGTATTGAAATGTGTTGATGTTTATTTGTAACATGAGTGGAGCTAAGAGGGGACGTTAAGACAATGGTTACAAGTAATGTTGATCACCTCACAGGCAGATCCTATTTCATATTAAATGAGGGTCATTAATATTGATGAAATAGCCTTTAAAAATGTGCTCCATCTGCTGCAGAGACAAGCCACGCACCCCCCAAACAAAGAGGCAGTTCACCTTGAAGCACTGGGGAATTTGGCTGTCTCACCAGTGTGTCTGTGTAAGTTTTATATGAGTTATTTAGCAAATTTAACACAGTTTTGAGCTACCATGGGAGTGCGCCAGTGACTTTTTGTTTTTCTAGCTTACAGTTTAGCCTACACTTGGTGACATCAAGCTTGACTATGCGAGCATGTCCTTAGTGTGTCTCTAATATGTGTACCTAACAGCGCTGGAGATCGGGAAATGGGAGGAACCACTGGGTACCAAGGACATCTGTTACCCTTGACAGGCTGGGACTGGAGGGGGGTAGGGACAATGGGCACCAGGGGGACTAGATATCTTTGTAGCTGACCTGCAACCAGAGGGAGGAGGGACCACTAGGCAGGCTAACTTACTGGAGCACAGGGATGGTGATCAGAGGGAGGGGGACCTCTATGTGCCAGGGCTAACTTACAGGAGCATGGGAATAGTGATCGGAGGGTGGGGGACCACTAGGCAACAGGGATAACTTACGTGGGCATCAGGATGGTAATCAGTGGGAGGGGGGACCACTAGACACCAGGGATGCATTAGTTACATGCCGGATTGGTGATCAGGGTTGGGGTGGTGCTACACTAACCTGCCGTGCTTCCCATGCAAATGGCCCCTTAGTATCTTGAAAGCCCAATGGCCTCATTTGCATTGGTCCCTTTGAATAGTGTGCCTAGCACTCCAACGCTATCAGGTCTGGTGACGCTATTCCCTGCACAGCAGGGAACCATGTTGGGGTAGTGCTTCTTGACTTTAGCACTGGACCGGCATGCCCCTATATTCAGCTAGAGCACTATCTGACTGAATATATCATCCTCAGACTCCAGGGCAAGGGCAAGGGCAAAGTGGAGTGCAAAACTTTGCACTCCACTTTGCCCATTTTTGAATATCGGGCCCTAGATAACTGATTCCATGAAGAGAAGTGTAGCAGAATGCTGCCCTTTAAAACAAAACAATGCAAAATACAGGTTTTGGCATTGCTTTTATTTCTGGTACAATTACATATAGACGTGTTGATATAATTTCTGTAAATGGGAACATCATAAATACCTGCCAATTAGAAATCATTTCCTGTCCTCTTTAATATTCTGTGTGAAAAAGCCAAACATTTGAAACCATAACACTGCAGCAGGAACTCCCAATCGAAACCAAGTTACCCAATGCATTTTATCCAGAATCAACTGGGCTTTTTCAAATGTGAACTTAGTTTACCATTTGGATTCAGAGCCCTGAGACCTTGGAAACACCTCCCTCTCATTTCTGTTTAAAGTATGACGTCCAGTACTGTGAAAAGTTACAGAAATTTGCATTTTATGTGAGGGGGTTTCCTCCATGGAACTCCATGTCAGTATAACTCTATATGGCATGGAGAATTACATATAAAACTTAGCAAGTACAGTTTCTGTGCATAAGTCAAGAACTTATAAACTTCCGCATGGAATTTTGTAGAAATGATGGACATGTTTTTTACATACTGCACAGACAAAAAGGAGAAGTCATGACTACTGTTTTGTGTATAGGGAAAAAATTAAAATGCTTTCTCATAAAATGAGTCAAAAACGGTATACTTAGTGGACATTATTCATATTTCTCAAAACTGTTCAAATAATCATCTTGATTCACAGTTGCAAGGCACCATCACAATCTTTTTTTTTTTTTGTGAACTTCATTTAAAGAAATTTTCGAGCTAACAGATACAGATACACATCATGCCATATCATGCTTTCAGATAGTACCACTGTCTGATCTTATCATCCTATTTTTCAATATGATATGATACTCCATCTCCATATATGTACACATTTTACTTTTAATTATTTATTACAGCAATAATTGTAATTGCAGTACTGAATGCCCCCCCGCCCCGTGTGATTATGGTTTAGGTTGGGAATGCATTATTCTCTATGGCTTCCATTAAAGAACCCTATATAGCTTCAGATTGGGTTATTTGCCCATTAGCCCCATATTGTGCCTTCTCTTGCCTATGACATCCCAACAGATTGTTCACCGATTGGAAGACTGACAGAGGGTTGGACCCAGCCAGTGTTGTGCTAGCATCTTTCTGCTATTAACTTGTGCCAGTCCCCATAAAACATTCTGTTTCACCTAGCTCGGGGGGAGATTCCACCCCCCAGGTGAAACTTCAGTGTTGAGTTCGGGAGGGGCTGTCTGATCACCCTTTCCATAATCCTATAGACCTCTGCCCAGTAGGACAGAATCCTGGGGCAATTGTAAACCATGTGGAAGTACATGCCTTCTTCTCCCTTGCACTTTGGGCATACTGAGTCTTTATCGAACCTCATCTTGTGTTGTATATTGGGAGAGCAGTAGGTCTGAATTAAGAAATTATACTGATTTTGTCTCAACCTATTGCTCTTGGGTCTTGGCCCATGAAATTACACGTCCTACAGCCCTATTCCAGATTTCCAAAGTAAAACTTAGATTAAGAGCTTCACACCATGCACCCCTCTACCTTTCCAAAGTGTCTGCCCTGCTGCCCAATAAAAGCCTATAATGAGTAGATAGGTACTTAGAGTGCAGTTGCAGGGCTAATATCACATTTATTTTATGGGAGAAGCCTTGGGGGAATTGTGGACCCCTTAGACTAATGGTAACAAATGCCTAGCTTTCAGGTATATAAAGAATGAATGCATTTCCAGATGAAATTTCCTTTTACGGTCCAGGAAGGATATCAGGACATCCCCTTCATATGCGTTGCGTAAATGTTGCAACAATGGTCCCCCAAGCCACTCACAAAGGGAGTTGTAGCCTTTCCCCAAGTGGTCAAGACCTACCTTGTGACAGCATGGGGAAGGCTAAAGGGGTCACCATGCAAGTGACTCACTGGGCCATCTGCAGACCATGGCAATGCTTGCAAGATCTATATACATTTTTAGTGACACCCCCCCCCCCACTGTAAAACTACACAAAGTGTTTCTATAGAGTGAGACTAAAGAATGAGAAGACAACAAAGAGCCCTCGGGGGGGAGATAGGTGAGGGATGAGAATGACAGAGGCATACAGAGAGGACTGGGGCTGGGGGTGGATTCCTTGGTTGCTAGGAATTGGGACTAAGGTTATGGAGACAGCCACTGAACCCTGTGGGAGTTATATGAAAGCCAGAAATAAGCATTCCGCATTGGCCCAAATGTGAGCCTTATGGTGCACGATGGGGGTGGAAGAAGATCGAAGCAGCAGCACCTTTGCCATGACCATACATACAAGGCCATGGGTACTGCACAGCAAGTATTAATTGCCACAAACCCCATGTGGTGACACTGATTTGTCAGTAATTAGTCACTGGGGGAACTCTTCCATCCCCCCCGGCAAATGAGCTAGCCCTTTGTGGCTAGCTGCAGTGTGAGAGAGGTTGCTTTAGGATAATGTTTGCACCCTGATTTGCCATTCCTCATGTTGTGACTGTGCAAAATATAATTTTACACGTGCTGTGAGTGATGTTTCTTGTGGTACACGTGCTTCATCTTATGCAATTTGAGGCAAGAAGAGTGTGATGCAAAGCTGAGCACTTTTGTCGCACAGACCGTGCAAAATGATGCTCTTATACCATGAAAGATATCGCTCACTGTGCACAAAAATTTATGGTAAAAAGCACTTGCCAACGCCAAATATTTGCTTGCTTGTATTTGATGAGTAGTTGTTGGGCATAGATAGCGCAATTAAAATTAACAAATTAATAAGTGTTATAATAGTGAAACTGTCATGACTGAGAAACAAAGAGATCCACACGTAACACTGTTGTTTTCTTAGGCTGTGACCCTGAATTATCAAGACAGTATTAGTATTGCCCCAGCATACAGTAGGAACATGACAGGTGTCATTTATCAAATGCCACCCGAAATGTGATTTTGAAAAACGACAGCAAAAACAGGTTTTGGAGGGGGATTTAAAAATCACACCTGCCATGTTCATAAAAAGGAGTCTAAAAACAATGACTATATTGAAAATGTGGGTTCAAAAAGTGAAACAAGGAGTGATGTTTACTGTGGCTGCATGAGTGAGATCAGCTGTTCTTGACAGACTGCTTGCAGTGATCAGTCTTTTTCCTGGCAAAATGTAGTGTCCTGAACCCTGATCACAGTGACGCTTTGAGGAGGAGTTCATGTTCAATATCAGTATAATATAAAGCAGCTCTGGTGCTGTATTTATTTAGCAGACCTAGATTAAAACAATTTTTGTCAGTTTCTTTACACCAATATCTGGTCCTCAGGAGACACTGAGCTTTCCAGAGCAGGGGTCTTAACAACTGCAGCCACACTGAAAACAAGAAGCAGCACTAACAGTCTAAGACCACAGTTTTTTTTTTTTTATTTATCATAATATTGTATTTGAAAGCCTCCACAAAGCATCACAGTGATTAGAACAGTAACTTTTGCTGGAAAAAAGATGGGTCAGTATGAGCAGTCTGTCAAGAACAGTTGATCTAAATCACAATGTCACACTGGACATCACTCCTTGTTTGAAGTCAGTGGCAGATTCAAATTTAGCGGGCAAGGCTGGAAGTGAAAGCATGGAAATTGGTACAGATGGACTCAAAGGATGCTTATATACATATGTAAAGGGTAGCCTAGTAAATGTGAAAACACATAAAACATTTCATTATCATGAACATGTAATGAATGAAAACTGTGCACAATCAATTAAAAGTATTGTCATTGCTTTACTTTTACTGTTGTATTTTGTTTTGCAGAATAACAGTGTATAATTCGAATTGTTTTTGGTCATATTTCTCTTTTTTTGGTTTGGAACATATTTTTTTCCCTCCTGCTTCACGCCAGAGTGGAACCTCCTTCCACCTACTGCCAATTACCCTGATCGCATCCTGCCTGAGATATTGCCTTTCATTCCATTTGAACTGCCAACCCACCCATGACACACTGCTGTGCTGCTCCCCCCTTGCTTACTCCCCAGGGCCGGGCATGCCTTCAGCTCCTTCAGCATCTCTTCCCTGCAGACATCTGGCCACCAACGGTGGAGGCGAAGACTGGTTGTTTCCCTGCAGGATGGAGGCACAGATCCAGTGTTGGATGTGGTGGGCTGGCAGAGTCTCATCTTTCTGTGTCTGTGCCTCCTTTTTCTGTTTTTCTGTCCTTCCCCCTTGCCAGAAGCAAGCAGCAGGATCGGCTGCTGGTGAAGTCAGATGCAGCCAACCCAAGAATGCATTCCAATGGCTCCAGTCTGAGCTGCAGATTCCCCTGTACCACCACCTGCAATCACCAGGTGGCAGTAACACAGCGGCTCGTGACACCCTCCCTCCCCTGAGGAGGACAGCATCCTATGGGACACTCAATCTTCTTCCCCCTGCCAGCCCTCTGATGGCCCAGGCTCATTCCCGAACCCAGGTCACCGGCACCATGAGCAGTAGTGCTACCACTACACTGGTGAGCCAGCAGTTATATTTCTTAGGTCTAGGTATGCTAGAGTGCATTCTGTTTGTTTGGGATGGTAGATGTAGGGACAGTGCCAGCATGTTGGGGGAGAAGAGACTGGGAGGGTAGGGAGAGAAAGCAAATAAGGGAGAGCAAGTACTGTGACTGATGATGAATGGCGGGGTTCTGTCAGAGCAGAGATAAGGAAGGGGAAGAGAAAGCAAATGGTGCAGAGCTACAAATATATATCGAGACTGGGAGGATCGCCGGCCCAGTGGCGCAGAGGATTGAGGCACTGGACGCCACACCTCGAACCACGCCGGTGACCCAGGTTCGGGAACGGACTCAGGCGCCGGGGGCTGGCAGGGGAAAGACAGGATCGAGCATTGCAGAACTGCTCTCCTCTCCTGGGGAGGGGCTGCCCTGCTCTGTAGTGGCCCCTGGTGGAGACCGGAGGCACTGCACATGGCGGCGCAGGAGGGACCAAGAAAACCAGAGAAAATAGCTTTGGCTCCCGCCGGATGACGGCTGCCATCCTTCACATCGCCGGAACCTCTGGGAGCCTCCTCCTCCTCCTTAGCAGCACCCCCAGGCCATAAAGCAAAAATAGTGTGCTGGGTTTCTCACTGCCTTCCTCCTTGGAGGAGAGGGACCACCGAGCAATGGGATATGCTTGGACAACTCAGAGGTCAGCTGCAATGTGTGGTATGGAGGTAAGAGCTCCAGAAGAGGATTGCCGGGTCAGTGGAGTACTAGGTGGCCCGAAGGAGAGGTGGACGCTGAAGTGTGTGGGAGAAGGTAAAAAGAGATTACATACAGAACAAAAAAGATTGGGAGGATCTTGGGAGGGTCAGAGATGGGAAGAACAGTGGTAGAATGCAAGTGCTTAGAGCAGTTCATTTATAGAGGATAATGTATGGTCCTCTATCAGTAACTGGTCTGTTAACTGTTGAGAGGTTGCCAGGGTGACCGTGTAAACCTCAAGAGCAAAGCTCAAGAGGTTTACATCACCATGGCAACCTCGAGATGGTTAACATTAACCGGTTGCCAATAGAAGGACCATACATTGTTTTTTATAGTGTATGCTCCCAAGAAAAAGGGAAAACAGCTCCTTACTTTTCAAAACAGAGTCACCACTGTGGCCATTCAGTCCTTCCCTTACCGCTGCGTGCCTCTGTGGTTCCCAGAATTAAAGAAAAAGGAAGGCTACGCACATGCGGGCTAACCCTGTTGTTAACCTATTGATGTGGACGAGCATCGATAGGGTTAACAACATTACTACATCATATCGGTGGTATAACAACCTTAGGAAATGATGATTTCCTAAGGTTAACAGTGTTCTACCATACATTATATAGTGATAATAGCAGACTTCAGGGCTGAAGGTAGAGATGGAGGAGGGAAGAGATAGAGAAGAAATAGAACATAGAGAGTAACATGAAGTAGTGTTCAAAACAGTAACCTACAGAGGCAGAGATGGAAGGGGGAGAAAAGAAATGTCATAGAACAGGTACTGTAAAGTATGAGAAATGGCAGGAGGTGGGGGAGGAATCAGGGAGAGGTTGAGAAAGCAACTACGGGAGAGCATGTGACATACAGAGAATGGCAGTATATAGGGGCTGAGAGTTGGAGAGAGAAAACATATGGGATGGGGAGAGAGGCAGTGCCACAGAGTGATTAAAGTATACAGAGAATGGTAGCAATTATTTTTGGGGAGGTAGCACAGATCGTTGAGGGGAAGGATAGAGATCAAGTTTCGAATAGCTACCCCAAAAAAACAATTACTACCATTCTCTATATACTTTAGCCATTCTGCAGCACTGCCTCTCTCCCCATCCCATATTTTCCCCATTCCAACCAACATGAGCCCTCGAGTCAGACACAACCTAACAATTTGGTATTTTGTATTCCTCTAGACCTCCCCCTGACACAAGATGAGCGATCTCTCCTTAGCAATGGTCTCTGTTTTGTGCCCACACCCAGATATCTTGATGCACCCCAGGTTCAAGTTGATCTGCAACGCTTCTATCGTGGAGTACACCTTACAGCTCATTTTTCTAATGAGACTCCTCTTCCCGCAGATGATGACAGTATTACCAGAATAATCAATGACTTCAATCCCCAAACGTTGTGCATGGACACCCCCTCCAGGACATTATGCTGCTATTGATTATTTTGTTAACCAATGCATGGAAAACACCACTAACTTCAATTTTCATTGCAGGCACAAGCACTCCAACCTGACAACTGGTGAGCTTGCAGGACTCAGATCTCTGCAATGCAGGAATGACATTGTTATTAAACCAGCTGATAAGGGAGGTGCTGTTGTGGTCTGGCAAAATGATCTATACATCACTGAAGCCACACAGCAACTCTCCGACACCAGGTTTTACTCTTCTCTTTCCCAGGACCCCACTGCTGACTATCAGACTGAGGTTACCACCAACATCACCTCTGCTATTGAAAACAAAGAGCTCCCTGCTTCTGCTAAGAGACTCATAGTTCAGCATCTCAGGGCATCCAGGTTTTATCTCCTTCCCAAAATCCACAAAACAGGTAACCCTGGTCATCTTATTGTGTCTGTCTGCTCCTGCCCCACATCCCACATCTCTGCATTTTTGGACAGCCTCATGAGACCACTCATTGAGTCCCTGCCCTCCTATGTTAAAGACACTAACCATGCTCTCCAGTTATTTGACAGGTTCAGATTCAGTTGCTCTCATCAGCTCATCTCCTCCATGGACATCAAAACCCTTTACACTGGATCCCCCACAATGATGGTCTGACAGCTTTGCAGCATTTCCTGAATAAGCAGGAAGTCCAGCAAGCACCCACACACACACATTAACTCATCTGGCAGAACCTGTTCTTAAACTTAGTGCTTTTTCTTTTAATAACAGTTTTTTTTTTTAGCAGGTCAGTGGAGTTGCCATGGGTACCAAGATGGGTCTCAGCTTTGCTAATCTGTTTGTGGGTTGGGTGGAGGAACAGTTTTTTCCTCTCATTCACAGGGACTGTGCCTGAACTCTATAAATTCTACATAGATGACTGTGTGGGGGCTACCTCCTGCTCCAGGGAGACCCTCCAAGTCTTCCTTGACATGTTTACCACGACCCATCCTTCCCTTCAGTACACTGTTGAAGTATCCTCCTAAAGGAGCTCCAGGAGAAACTGGCTAAACCTCTGGCTAAGCTGTTCAGTGGATCACTAGAAACAAGCGTGGTTCCGGAGGAGTGGAGGAGAGCACAAGTGGTACCCCAGCACAAAAGTGGTAGCAAGGAGGAGGCAGGAAACTACTGCCTGGTCAGTTTGACCACAACAGTAGATAGAATGACGGAAACCCTACATGGAAAAGCTGGTGGACTACCTAGAGACAAGGGGGCTGCTGGACCCAAGGCAACATGGATTCACAGCAGGGAGGTCATGCCAGACCAATATGATTGATTTCTTCGAGTGGGTGACAAAGGAAATAGACCAGGGCAGAGTGGTAGATGTCGCCTATCTGGACTTCAGGAAGGCCTTCAACACAGTCCCACACAGGAGACTAATCCACAAGCTGGCAAATCTGGGGGTGGGGACAGAGGTGGTCATGTGGGTTAGAAACTGGTTGAGTAACAGAACACAAAGAGTGATGGTAAATAGGGTTAGTGCACAGGAGAGATGGGTAACAAGTGGCATACCCCAGGGATCAGTGCTGGGACCAGTACTCTTCAATGTCTTCATAAGCAATACTGCAGAGGTTCTAGAAGGGAGGGTTAGCCTGTTCATGGATGATACAAAGCTATGTAACAGGGTAGATACACAGGAAGGTATAGAAAAAATGAGGAGGGATCTGAAGAGGCTAGAAAACTGGTCCAAGGAATGGCAGTTGGGTTTCTTTCATTTTGTATAATGTTTTTATTGATTTTATCTTTTAGACATAAAAAATGAACAAATGAGGCACAATCCATACACTCTTCACATATCTAATACTAGTGATCCATATTCGCCAATATTCCAGTCCAAAGAAACTCAGTCTTTTGTATTGGCCATTTAAGTCCAAGATTTGGCCCGGCCATGAGTAGGAATAGTCATCCATTTCAAATGGGAATAAAACATCGAGTAATATCAGAGTGAAATACATTCTGTACCTCATATCAAATAAAAAGTAAATAATACAAATTAAAACATCAACAGTGCAACCAAGTTCATATTTAAAACTAGATAATCTCAATCTAATAATTAGTGTTTGTCAACACAGCAGCATAAACCCTTTTTAATGCAACATCTCTGTGTGTGATGGAAAGATTTCAACCCTGGAATCCTATAACTCATACAAGACCCCCACATCCTTCGGAGAAGATAAGTACTTCTGCTGGGGAGAGGGCTGCTATAAATTGTGCCCACATTCTGGAAAATAACTCCATCTTTCCCTTAAATGCAAATGTTGGTCTCTCCATTGCTATTGTAGACAGCATTAAATTCCTCTACATATGGGTTGTAGGTACTACACATGAAACCCATGTGTTCAGTATAATTTGTCGAGCCAGGATAAGTAACACCCTCACCCACCTAGGGTACAGTGACCATTCTCCCCTTTCATCCCTACTTAGTCCAAAGAGAATTGAAATTGGGGACAATTCCAATTGCTAACCCCACATTTTACTAATTTCCTTCCTTATCTGGTCCCAATATCTTTGGATAATTCTGCACTACCAAAAATAATGTAGGTAAGTGCCCTTTTCAATTTGACACCTTCCACACATGGGTGAAATTTCCGGGTGATATTTATTGACCCTAACTGGGGGATGGAAAAGGTAGTGGAGGAATATGTACTGTGCTTCCTTAAGTTTATTGCAGGCCAGTAGGCCCATGTGAGAGGATACTATCTGTTCCCACGTATCATCATTAAGAACACAATCCAGGTCCCTCTCCCATCTACCCCTGCTAGCCCGAGAGGGTTCTCCAAAGTGTTCCCTATCTAGTTTGACCATTCTCCCAATCAAGCCTTTCTCACTAATATGAGCCCCTCTTTTTTATCTTTCTATCTGACTTATTGTCTCCCCTCTTGATGTCTGTGCTAGTATTTTTTCTCCATAATGTCTAACCTGCAAATAACAGTACATGTGCGACCCCTGTAGGTGAAGGCTTCTCCCAAAATCTTCAAATGTGAGGGGACCTTCCTTCCCCCATAAATCACCCAAGCACCTGATCCCATTTGCCTCCCAAGTAGCAAATCCTTCATCCTCCCAATCAAAGAGAAATTCCTGGGTTTCTCGCTACAGGCACCAGTATAGTGTTATTTCCTACTATTTTCCCCCTTTTTTTGAAACACTTCCATGCCTCTAGGACTGTAGTTACCATAGGGTTAGGGCATGTCAATCTAGCATAGGCTCCCTCTCCCCCTGGTGCTAGATATGCTGTAAGGCGGCCCGGGCATCCCTCTTGTTCCATGTCTAGCCAAGCTGCTGCCTCCCCCCGGGAGACCAATTTATATATATATATATATATATATATATATATATACTGCACTGAGAGGAACTATCCTTGCATATCTGGGAATTCCATACCACCCTTATTTTTCAAAGCCTTAAGTCTAGTCAATGTCATCCTTGGTTCCCCCCCTTCCAAATAAAATTAGTAAAGCTCCTATCCAGGAGTTTCAGATCGTTTTTTGATGGGCTAAATGGGATCATCTGCATTATATATAATAATCTGGGTAATATGTTCATTTTGATAAGGTTAATCCTCCCAATCCACGATATAGGAAACCCGTTCCACCTAGACATATCATCTCGCACTCTTTTTATTATAGGGGAGTAATTTAACCTATATAAATCTTTTAAATCTCTGCCCACTTTTATACCTAAATAAGTAAAATCTTGGCCCACTGCCCTCAACCCCCATGTGGCTCTGCCTCGATAGTTAGTCTCCTTAGATAGGTACATATTCTATGACTTACCTATATTAAGCTTGTATCCTGAAAATGCGGCAAACTCCTGTATCACTTCTAACAAAGTGGCTACTGAAACCTCTGGTTTAGTTAAATAGAATATTACATTGTCTGCATACAAAGAGATGTGGTACTGGGAACCATTTTGTGTTTGTATGCCCTGAATCATCCCACTTTCCCTCACCCTGCACGCCAGAGGTTCAATCGCCATGGCAAATAGCAAAGGGGAGAAAGGACAGCCCTGCCTTGTGCCCCTAAAAAGCTGAAACTCAGCTGAGGGGATACCATTTACCAAAACTCTTGCCTTAGGCTTATTATACAGAAGTGATATGAGATTAATAAATTAAATTCCCACCCCAAATCTGTTTAGCACCTCGATGAGGTATGGCCATTCAATTCTATTGAACGCCTTTTCCGCATCCATAGATAATACACATGCTTTCCCCAGGTTTTTTGTCCCCACCACTAAACAAAAGGAGTCTTCTAATATTATGATATGACATCCTACCCTGGATGAACCCTGTTTGATCTGGGTGAATAATCGAGGGCAATATGGTTTCAAGACAAAGTGCTAGGACCTTAGCTATGATTTTACACTCAAAATTAAGCAGGGAGATGGGCCAGAATGAAACACATTCCATGCTGTCTTTGTCTGGTTTCAGTAGTAAGTAAAGATTAGCTAAGGAGCATGAGGCAGGTAACTCTCCCCCCCTCCCCACTTCCTTGATTACACTACACATTGGGCCTGCTAGTACCTCCTTCAACAATTTGTAGTATTCGGCCCTGAACCCATTCGGACCCCCTGCCTTTCCCGACTTCAATCCAGCTATTGCTTTTCTAATTTCTGCCTCAGAGATCTCTGCACCCAATACTGCAGCTCGTTCTTCTGTTAGCTTTGGGAGTTCGATGTTATCCAAAAATACTCTCGCCTTTTCCTCATTACCTGTACATTCTGCTTTATACAAGTTCGAGTAAAATTCTCTAAAGGTTTCTCTAATTTCTTCTTCCTGGGTGGTTATCTGATTACTCTTATCCCTAATTGAAACAATTCAACCAGAAACTCTCCCCCCTTTCATTAATCTAACCGGCAGGGGGCCTGGTTTGTTGCCCCACTCGTATATCCATTGTCTGGTATACGGCGAATTCTTTTGTGCCAGACCTGTAATAGTTTCGAGGCCTCCCTGGCTACTTTTAACTACTGTCTATCTTCTACCTTATTTTCTTGATGGACTCTAATTTCTGATTCTTTAATTACTTTTTCCAAATTACTAATTTTCTGTCTTTTTCCCTCTTGACCTTTGCTGTGTAACTAATTATAACCCCCCGAATGAAGGCCTTTCCCACCTCCCATACTAGGCCCTTGGAGGGGACCGAATCTTTATTTCTGGTCCAGTATTCTTCCCATTCAGATTTTAAAAATTCACAAAGCTCTTCCTTGCATAGTAGGTAAGTGGGGAATCTCCATTGCCCTGGCCTCCTTACCTCTGCACTCCCAACCAAATTTAATTGTACCATTGCATGGTCCGACAACATAATCGGACTATGCGTAACTTCCTTGACCTTAGCAAACAGGTCTTTTGCAATGAAAATGTGGTCCAATCTCAACCACAAGTCAAGGGGTATGGAGTAAAATGTAAACTCCTTCAGTCCTGGGTACAGAGTACGCCAGCTATCTACCAACTCTAAATCTTGCAGGCCCATAGCCCAAACTTTAGTGGTCCGGTTTTGTCTTCTGCCCACTCCTTTGTGATCCATAACCCAATCCATAATGCAATTGAAATCTCCCCCCCAAAATAATCCCCGAAAACTGCTCCTGATGCATAATATCTAATAGATTCTGAAAAAAGTTGGGGTCATATATTGCTGGGGTGTAAATATTACCAAATGTAATCTCACTACCATGAAGTTTACCCCTTACAAAAACATTTCTTCCCTCTTTATTGTCTTTAAGCACTTGTGTTATTTCAAATGGGAAATTTTTATTTATCAATATTGAAACACCTCTTTTATGCGAGGAGTAAGATGCAGCATGACATGATCCTACCCAACCCCCTACCAATTTACCATGTTCTTTGGGCAATAGGTGTGTTTCCTGAAGCATTGCCACTTGTACTTTCTTTCGCTTAAGTGTAGATCGTATCTTAGCTCTTTTAATGGGGATATTGATTCCCTTGACATTCCAAGATATTATAATATCATCTTGCACAGTCGCCATCATTTTGTATGATCAGAATTCCTTTCCCACACTTGGATCATTCTCAGTTCACCACCCATCACTTTTGACAAACATTGGTTGCATTGAACATTAACTTTAACAATAACATTAACCTTGGAACCACATAACAGTAAATCTCTCAAACTCTGGTAACTGTTATAACTCATACCCACCCACCCCTTTTCTTCCCCTCATCCCCAACTGACACACATTAACAGTTCGGTAAATTTTGCATTTATTGTCTGTAGAACTAACAGCCCCATCTGCTGGCATATTCTATAACCCAACTCTCCCACAATTGCAAAACTCCAACCCCCCCGCACCACTTTTGCAACCATTATATCAGCAAAGCTGCCCTTTGGAATAATAGTGCAGACTGAATACTCAGCTTTTGCATACTAAAATACCCATTATATTTTATAAGCACTATTTCCTGCGGTAGGCTATCCGCTTAGTCCTGCGATTCTATGGGGGCATCCCGAGATCCCCCCCCCCACCAGGAGCCACGTGGCGAGGCCTACGGTGTTACAGCATTAAGGCAATAACTTAAATTTATTTTATTCTAGTCCCCCAAGTAAGCCTGCTGGTTGTTAGATGGACAGACTGCCCCTGCAAACACATGAGACACATAAAACTCCATTAAACATTACTGAACTACATAAAGCAGAAGAGTACTGACTCACCCTTCCAAAGTAAATATTATGCTGAAACCACTACACTGGGAGCTCAGGCCTCACCTAGGGTCCCCTGTACAGGAGGAGTGAGCAACAGCCTCCCAAGATATCCCCCCACAGGACCCCAAACAGCAAAATGTTACGAAACGATAAGATTACCAACTATATGTCTCACTTTCCTTTATCATTCTTTTTGTCCCAGTCCAAAATAAACAATTTTAACTTATGTGGCTCCCAGAACAAGTAGGGTGCTCCTTCCAAGCAGACTTTCACTGTGGCTGGGTATGCGAGAAAGAATTCAAGATTCAGTTCCCTCAGCATATTCATTGTTTCATTCAAGGCTTGGTGCTTCCTCTGAGCCCATTGAGATAAATCCTGATGTAGAGTTAGCTTGCAACCCTCGTAGATAAGCTCCTTCTTAGACCTAAAGGCCATCATCACTTCTTGACGGTTCTGGAAATTATGCAGACGAAAGATGATCTGCCTGGGCGGTTGATCCTCCAGCGGTCGGGGGGCCAGTGCTCTATGGGCTCTCTCCAGCTTTAAATAACCGTGCTTGAGCTGCATCCCCAAGAGCTTTGGTAACATTTTAGAGCAAAAATCAAGGACACTCTTGCCTTCTTTGCCTTCAGCAAGCCCTTGCAGACGTAAATTATTCCTTCTATTGTAATTTTCCTGGTAATCCACCATTTCTTTCAATTGCTCTAGTTCCCTCTCTAAAGCCAGGACTCTATCGGGAATCTTCTGCATGGCATCTTCGATATTAGAGACTCTCTGCTCCACCTCAGATATGCGTTTTGTATTTTCAACCACTTCCGAGGTAATCAAAGCGATCTTCATCTCAAAGGCATCTAGCCACGGTCCTAGCCCCTGCAGAACTTGATCACCCACCGCCCAACTCAGCACTGCAATTTTGGCTGCCGATAATGAGATAGGCCCCATTGTAGAGGGATTTGGTGCATCACCGAGGCCCAATTTTTTATTTACAGTTTTAGAGTTCTTTCTTGTCATTTTGCCTGGAACTAAGTACTTCTCCATGCTCTTCACTGTATCCCTTGCTTGAATAGTCAAACAGTTATTAGATTAGCTTTGCTGAATTACACTTTTCAACTTAAGTAGTGCAGATGCACGAATGTACTTCTCCTCTACTTGGTGCTCATTAGTGACCCCCAGCAGTTGGGTTTCAATGCAAAAAAGTGCAAGATTATGCACCTAGGGAGAGGGAATCCAAGGGCTAAGTATGAAATAGATGTGGTAACACTGGAGGTCACCACAGAGGAAAGGGGCCTAGGGGTAGTCATAGAAGACAACATCGAAGTGGCTAAACAGTGCGACAAAGCAGTTGGAAAGGCTAACAGAATGCTAAGATGCATAGAGAGGGGCATTTTATTTATTTATTTTATTTTAGTCTTTGGTAAATAAGTAAGGCCCACTAGGCACAAGTGCCTGTTTTCAGGGGTGATCTGGGAGCACTGAGCGGTTAAGTGACTTGCTTAGAGTCACACAGTATGTAAGTGGAGGT
Source organism: Neoceratodus forsteri (assembly GCA_016271365.2). Classification (NCBI taxonomy): domain Eukaryota; kingdom Metazoa; phylum Chordata; order Ceratodontiformes; family Ceratodontidae; genus Neoceratodus; species Neoceratodus forsteri. The sequence continues at coordinate 1,738,928,340 of CM028129.1, forward strand.
TATGAGAATCAAACTCAGGTCTGGTCTGCTGGATGTATCAAGGTCGTTCACACCTCATTCCTCTAACCTTTAGGCTATACTGCCAGCCAACAAGTAGAAGGAGGGAAGTGGTGGTACCGTTGTACAACTCCCTAGTAAGACCTCATCTGGAGTTCTGTGTTCAGTTCTGGAGGCCCCGTCTCCAAAAAGACATAGACAGGAAAGAGACTGTACAGAGGAGGGTGATAAAAATGGTTTCAGGGATGCAGCATAAGTTGTATGAGGAGAGACTCAGATCTCTCAATATGTACTCCCTGGAGGAAAGGAGAGAGAAAGGGAGGATATAATAGAGATCTTCAGTTATCTAAAGGGGATCAACAGGGTACCAGAGGGGAGCATATTTCACATGAAGGGAAACAGCAGAACAAGGGGGCACAGTATGAAACTAAAATGTGGGAAACTTGGAGGGAATTTGAGGAAATTCTACTTCACTGAAAGGGTGGTGGAGAGATGGAACAGTCTCCCCAGGTAGTGGTGGGAGTAGCCACGGTTCAGGGATTCAAGAATGCGTGGGATAGGCACATGGGAATTATCAAGCATGGGTAAAAGGGGGGGGCTTGTAGAATCTAGGGTATCTTAAGCATTAGAAAGAGGGGTAGGGTAGACTGGATGGGCCACAAGTCCATTATCTGCTGATAACATCTATGTATCTCTGTATCTACACTGCCTTTTCTGGATATCCAACTGTCAGTAAAGAACATTGGTCTGAAGACATCAGTTTATTACAAACCCATTGGCTCACACAGTTTCCTCCTCCACAGCTCGTTCCATCCTAAACATGTCAAGAATGGCCCACCATATTCATAGATTCTTAGACTTCACAGGTTATGCAGTGAAGATGATGATTTTGCTGAGTAGGCCCAAATAATGCATAGCTTTTTTTTTTATTAACAGGGGATACCCTAAAAGCACAGTGGACAGAGCATTCTCCTGGATCAGTAACATTCCCGTAACCTTGACCCCCTTAGGAAGGACATTGTCATGCAAAAACAACAATGAATTCCACTAGTGCTTCTTTTCCATCAGAGTACACTTTCTCTTCACAGGATCATCACCAGTAACTTTCCTATTTTGCAAACTGACCCCAACATTGGTGCTTCCTTTACAGAACCATCTATTGCCTCCTACCACGGCCACCCAACCTGTGGAATCTCCTAGTAAGAAGCAGCCTACCTACTCGTAACAGTTCCTCCCTACCAGGTACCAAATCTTGAAACAGAACTCGCTGCTACACCTGCAAAAATGTGTTTCTAGTGTGACTGAAATTCGGGGTCCCACAGGTACTTTCACATCACCAAGGAGTTCTCATACACCTCTGATAATGTGGTATATTGTGTTCTGTGCAGGAAGTGTGCAGCTATTTACACTGGAGAGACTGGCAGACACCTTGCTGACAATTTCAGGGAACAATACAGGGCAGTCAGGAATGGAGACACTGATAAACCCATTGTATCCTACTTTATCTTGAGGGACCACAGTGTCAATGACCTTTCCATTTGTGTACTTCAGCAGGGCTTCTGGGATTCTGACCATAGCAAAAAATATGGAAACCAAGCTGAACATCTGCCTTGGCTCCCAGCAACCCTCCAGTTTAAATGACAGACTTATTTTCTACTAACATCTTTCAGCCACCCCTTGTTTTCCCTAAAGTCTGTTTGTATCTGTATACATTTAATTTCTATTTTCATTCTCACCATACGTCTCCATCTCTGTCTCCTTCCCCCACATTTGTCACCTTTCAACCTTCTGACTAGGCCCTGTTAATTAATCCCCACCTTGAGATTTCTCTAGCTAGCTCATTCACTGCTATTATGCCTTGTCATTCTCCTCATCACCTGTTTTGTTTCCCAGATTCTCTCTTAATCTTGCCATTTACCACTTCTTCTCCCACAGCCTCCCCCCTTTTTTCTTTCCCCACATATATATCCCTTATTTTACCTCCCCTCTACACTAACTTTGCTTTTTTCTCTTTTAGATATTTCCTGAAGAAGACCTAAGATTGAAATATAGATTTTAACTCTATTTTCTATTTTCAACATGCAATTAATATTACCATTTTGTTTTGCTTTCAGACCACATGCTGATGCAGCACCTTGTCTCTGTTTTTACAAGTAGCAGATAATGTAACTCCTCCACATGAATATGCATGGTATGCATTTTTGGAGCATCTGTATGACGATGAAATAAAAACAAAGTAGAAAAGTAATTTGTGAGAATGCCAGTAGGATTCATACAATAAAGAGCTCAGTGAGAATATACATGGTGGTGCACGAGATAGTTAAAAAGCAGAATGATGCACTTCAATGGGCATGTAACTGATGGAGTCATTATTTTTAAATAATGAGACTGTATAGTATGAGAGACATGCACTGGTATTATTAGTAAAGCTGTGTACTCAGGGGATTATACATGCTTACAAACAGAACATGTAAATTACGTGAAGTAATGACAGCAGTAGGTCTTGGAAACTCCTGGGCAGACTAGATGGACCTTCAATCTCCTTCTGCCTTCATTTTCTATGTTTCTAAATGGTGGTGGCTGTATGGCTGTTAGGTTCAATAGCAAACACTGGGGGCCAACCTGGGAAGACATCTATTCATTTATGTATGTGTGTATGTCTGTATGTATGTATGTGTGTATGTGTGTATGTATGTGTGTATGTATATATATATATGTGTGTATGTATGTATGTCTGTATGTATATATATATGTATGTATATATATGTATGTATATATATATATGTATATATGTGTATGTATGTATATATGTATATATATATATATATATGTCTGTATGTATATATATATTAAATATATCTATATGTATATGTATGTATGTATGTGTGTGTATGTGTGTATGTATGTTATGTGTGTATGTATGTATGTATGTATGATGTATGTGTGTGTATATGTATGTGTGTATGTATGTATGTATGTATGTATGCATGTATGTATGTAGTATGTACTGTATGTAGTATTTATTTATTAAAAAGCTGGTACCCAGGAAAGGCACACTGAGCCAGGGCTCATTTCTAGCTGTGACCCTGTGAGAAAGGGGAAAGGGAGAAACTTACAAGTGCAATACAATATACAAAAACAGAAGTCAAGAATTAGCAAATTTAAATATAAGGCAGTTGGTACACTCTGAGGACGTAGCAAAAGTCATGGACACAATCAAGGCATATCACTGTAGCAGCTGTGGGTAAAGTAAGTAATCATAATAGAATTGGAGTGACATATTAAGCTTTGGTGGAAATAGGTGTACAAGAAGGCAGCCACAGGAGTGAAAATGCAGCCAAAGAACCGCAGCAAGCACAGGAACAGTTCTGCAGCAGGTGAGAGTGCGTAGTAGCAAAAGGGCAGCATTTGGAGGACTGAAATGGGAGAAGGGGTATAGAGTTAGGGTGGAAAGCAGGAACAGGAGGGCATTGGTAGTTGACTCAGGTGAAGTCTAAAGACAGGGCGAGAGGGAGATAGGCGGAGGTGAGAAGGGAGCAGGTTCTAGAGGGAGAGGAGGCAACAGGAGAAGGCCATTTGGCCAGCAGAAGAGTGAGGCAGGGGATGGAAAGGTGCAGGAATCCCTGGACTGAAGCAAGTAGGAGGAGCTGGGAGCAGGGGATTGAAGGAAGGAGAGATAAGATGGCAGAGACCCAAACCAATATTTGGCAATGAAGGCAGCACAGTTGGCCTAGCAACGTGATGGTGGGGGGGGGGTTGAGAGGGAGAAGTGGGAGGGTACGAGGGGGAGAGTCAGTGGCTAAGTGGTAGAAGGTGTTGTATAGGGTATCCAGTCTGGCAAGGAAGGAGCAACGCCATTGACTGTATCAGCATAATTTAAAATAAGGAGCACCATTTTGGTTACTAGCTCCTTATGGACCTGCAGGCAGAGGCATTCTTTGCTTCTGAATGAGGCACCCAGTTTGGGGTGGAGTTTGGAGTGGATGCCGTCTCGATGGATGAAGAAATCAAGCTTGCTGGACAGCCAGACTCATAGATATTTGAACGCGGGGACCACTTCCAATTGGGTACCATCAAGAGTGGTGAAAACAGGGGGACAACGCCTGGCCAGTTTCTTGGAGCAGCCAAAGTTCATGGTCACTATCCTTTTGGTGTTGACTTTAAGCTGGTTATCATGGAATTGCTGTAGGACATTATGGAAGTCCTGCTGGAGTGGACTGGACACAGTAGAGGCTGTAGGGATGGATTCCTAGATAACTGTGTCAACCGCATGCATATGGATGTTTGAGGAGAAGCATGTAGAGGGGACATCATTGAGGAAGATGGAAAAAAGAACTGGCACTAGTATGGAGCCCTGTGGGACTCCAGCAAGAATGAGGGAGACAGAACGCCCCCCACCTATACTGACTGTTGATGGCCTGAGAGATGCGATCAGAACCAATTGACAGCTTTGGCCAAGAGGCCAGCGGAGCACAGTTTGTTAAGGAGAAGGAAACACCGAGTCGAAGGCTTTGGCCAGATCGATGAAAATAGCTAAGGTGATGTGGCTCTGATCCATCCCTGTAAGGATGGATTCAGGAACCTGCAGTAAGGACAATACAGTAGAGAGGTGCTTTCTCAAGCCAGACTGGAAGAGTGAGAGAAAGACTGAGGAGTGTAAGAAGTAGGCAAGTCTGGAGTAGACGAGGGACTCCTGGAACTTAGTAAGGGAGGAGAGGAGGGAGATAGGCTGGTAGTTGCCAGGGGAGAAAGGGTCTCCCCCTTTATGTAGGGGGGAGTACCTTAGCAATTTTCCAGGCCTGAGGGACCGTGCAGTTGGAGAATGAGAGGTTAATGATGTGAGTTGGGGGAGGCAATGGCTGGGGTTGAGATGCGTAGAAGCTTTGGCTCCAACCCAATGTGGCTGGACTTGAAGGGACTGAGCAAGGTGAAGGCAAGGAACATTTTGTGGGGGTGTGACAGGAAGGAAGTGACAGCAATTTGGTGATGATGGAGGGGTGGGAGTAGAGAGGGATTGGGGGGCTAGAGGGGAAGGGTGTGGCGCAGGTGGTGAAGAAATTATTGAGATGGCTAGTAACTGAGGCAGGGTTCCAGACTAAGAAGCCATTTACCAAGAGGGTGGGAGGGGGGAGGATGGGCAGAGGAGTCTAAAATGGAGTGGGTTACATTCCAGAAATTAGCAGGGGAGTTGAGGTTGGATGGGACATGGGCATGGATACAGGCCTTTATGTGGGCTGGCAGTATAGCCTAGAGGTTAGAGTAACGAACTGTGAATGAGCTTGGTACATCCAACAGACCTGGGTTTTATTCCCACAACCTCCACTTGCATACTGTGTGACTCTGAGCAAGTCAGTTAACCTCCCCAGTGTTCCCGGGTCACCCCTGAAAACAGGTACTTGTGCTTGGTGGGCCTTACCTGGTTACCAAAAGACTAAAATAAAATAAAAAAATAAATATGGGTGACAGCCTGCATACTTCCAGGAATAGGACTGTGATCCTCAGTGGGAGGTTTAAATGCTATTTGGATGAACATTTAAACTAGCCAGGGGGAAGGCTGTAGAACTAAAGGAGGCAACAGCTGCACCTCCAGATGATGAAGAAGCAGGGAGGGAGGGCCTGAGGGGAGTAAACTTGCGTGGGCAGGGGCACAAGAAAACAGGGGTGGGGACAAGGCAGAAAACAAGGGTGGTGTAAATCAGAGAAGCAAGGAAAGAAGGAGTAAAAGAGGCAGGAAATGAAGATGGTAACAAGGGAAAACTGGGTCGGGGAGCATCAGGGAACAGCACAGGAAGGCGAGGGAGGGGAAAGCATGGAAGCAGTCAGGGAGAGAGTAAGGTATGGAGATCCATGTGTGCCAATACTCGGAGTCTGGGAAATAAAATTCCAGACTCGGAGGTCATTATGGTGGAGGCTAGCCTGGATTTAGTGGTCATAACAGAATCATGGTGCACTGGCAGCCAGTACTGGGACATGGCCATACCAGGTTACTCTCTGTTCAGGGAGAGAGAGGGAAGGGAAGAGGAGAGGAGAGGAGAGGAGGGGAGGGAGAGGGAGAGGAGAGGAGAGGAGGAGAGGAGGGAGAGGAGGAGAGGGAAGGGAGAGGAGAGGAGAGGAGAGAGAGAGGAGAGGAGAGGGAGAGGAGAGGAGAGGAGGAGGGAGGGGAGGAAGAGGAGAGGAGAGGAGGGAGAGGAGGAGAGGAGGAGGAGAGGAGAGGGAGAGGAGGAGGAGAGGAGAGGAGAGAGGAGGAGGAGAGGAGGGAGGGAGAGAGGAGAGAGGAGGAGAGGGAGGAGGAGAGGAGAGGAGGAGAGGAGAAGGAGGAGGGAGGAGGAGAGGAGAGGAGGAGGAGAGGGAGAGGAGGAGGAGGAGAGGAGAGGAGAGGAGAGAGGAGGAGGAGAGAGGAGGAGAGGAGGGAGAGAGAGGAAGGGAGAGAGGAGAGGAGGAGGAGGGGAGAGGAGAGGAAGGGAGGAGAGAGGAGAGGAGGAGAGGAGGGAAGAGAGGAGAGGAGAGGAGAGGAGAGGAGAGGAGAGGAGAGGAGAGGAGGAGGAGAGGAGGAGGAGAGGAGAGAGAGGAGGAGGAGGAAAGGAGAGAGAGAGGAGAGGAGAGGAGAGGAGAGGAGGGAGAGGAGAGGAGAGAGGAGAGGAGGAGGAGAGGAGAGGAGAGGAGAGGAGAGGAGAGGAGGAGGAAGGGAGAGGAGGAGAGGAGGGAGAGGAGAGGAGGGAGAGGAGAGGGAGAGAGAGAGGAGGAAGGGAAGAGGAGAGGAGGAGGGAGAGGAAGGGGAGGAGGTGAGGAGAGGAGAGGAGGAGGGAGGAAGGGAGAGGTGAGGGAGAGGAGAGGAGAGAGGAGGAGGGAGAGGAGGAGGAGGGAAGGAAGAGGAGGGAGGGAGGGAGGGGAGGAGGTGAGGAGAGGAGAGAGAGGAGGAGAGGAGAGGAGGAGAGGAGGGAGGGTTGTACTATATGTAAGGGAATTAAGGCCATGAAAGTACATGAGCATCTGAAGGAAAGGAAGAGCTGGAAGTGCTGGGTACCATTCTCAACCCTCCTTCCTCAATACATCAGGGACAAGGCTTAAAATAATCAGGACAAAGGACCAAAATCAGGGACACATTTTCAAAATTGGAGATATCAGCTCGGGAAGCTGGTAGAATAAGGGGCTTAGTGTAAAATGTATTTTCTAAGTAAGAACAAGTCTTTAACTTTAATGTTTAACATTATTTTGTGATTACAACCCCCACTGTTTGGTCACAGAAACACAATTTTGGACAGAGTAAAATTTTGAGGCAAAATCAGGGACAGTTGAGAGGTATGGCTGTGAGTCATCCTGGAGACAGGCGCTGCAGCCACTATCCATACCGGGATGGTATACTGACCTCCAGCACAGGGAAAGGAGTTGGATAAGGCACTTAGGAAGCCAGCATCAGGATGGCAAGCAAGGGGGAGATGCTGCTAATTGGTGATTTCAGTCTGCCAGATGTGGATTGATGCCTTCCAACTGCAGCTCCGGCAATGAGCAAGACCATTCTTGTTGCCATTCAAGAGGCTTATCTCAGACAGCTAGTCAATAAACTCACTAGGAATGGGGCAGTACTGGACCTGGTGCTTTAAAAACAGGGGTGGCATGCAGACATCACAGCGGGCAGTTCCCTAGGTACCAGTGATCACCATAATGTAACAGCTGTGGTATGATTTTTCCATAAGAAGTATTAAAAAAGGTACCTCAGTGAAGTATAGCTCACCTAGGAGTGGGTCGAGACCAGGTTCCGGCAGTGCAAGAGAGAGAAAAAGGATCCTGTAGAATAAACCAAGAAAGTAGCTATGAGCATATTAGTAGTGAAAGGGTAAGTAGTGAGCTAAGAGGGGAAGGCAAAGGGGTTGCCTCCTTAAAATGCACACATGTATATGTACCCCCACTCGTCAAGGGCTTACCTGATAGCCCCCGAAGTGGCTCCCATTTCCTCTGTCTTTTCCCATAATTTCCTCAGTCCTGGATGGTCCCCGGTAGTCCCTGGATCCTCCCGGGCACCGCAAAAGTTTTTTAAAGAGCGATTGCCGGGAGCTGTAACCTAGAGCCACCACCATTTTGTTGCACTCCAGTGCCAGGTGACACTCTGTGCATGCGCAGAAGCGCATATTAATTATGGCCATTCGGCGACCTTTGGAGTTGTCTCTCCAGAGGTCCCGGTCCCTCTGGCAAGCAAAATGGGGACTGGAGACCTGAGCTGGAGTGGAGAAATGGCAGGAGAAGGAGAAGAGCAAAATTGGTGAGTGCCAATCATGCTCGAGGAATCAGAAGCTGTCTCATGAATAATAATGAGGCAGCTCATGAATATTAATGAGCCAGCGCCTGTCTAGCACTGGGGCAGAGAGAAAATAGCACTACCAATGGTAGAACAAATAAATAAAATGTATAAATGGTGAAATGGGGGTTCAAAGGCAAAGGGAATTCTACAGTCCTCTGGGGATTAAGAAATAAAAATGTATATGTTTGGGCTGTAATAAAGGTTTTAAAGGGGGAACTATAAGAACTACCATGGGACTGTTTGTGCTGCCTAGGGGCAATCCAAAACAGCCCCAGTGACTGAGAAAGGGCTGATTACAATTGTTATACAGTGCAGTATCTTGAAAGGGCACAGGGGTGGCTACCAAATGGTGTGGCATATGTAAACTAAAAGTAAAGTGTTTGGCTGCTGTAGCGATTTAAACTTGGGACACTGTATAAACTGTGAGGGGACTTTTTGCCAGCAGCCATGCTAGCTGCCATATGACCACCTTACAGCCAACCACAGGATCAGGACTCACCAGGAGGATTGTGGGGCTTCAGAAAAGACTCTTGGGGGAAAAATACCAAGGAATGTTTGGGCACCCTTTTAAGTAACCAGTGAGGTGTCAAGGGAGCCTCATACATATTCATTTTCTTTGAGGACAGTGGTTCCAGCCAATGGGGAGCTACCAGAAAGCTCCCAAAAGAAGAGAGCTTTGATTCTGAGTTCAGTTCGGCAGAAGCCCCTCCACAGGGAAGGGGGCTACAGTCCCTATGCAGAGAATGGGGCTGCACGGCTAGGAGAGGGCCTGCCTGGAGGCTGCCAGCAATCTGCCCTCCAGAGCTGGGTGTTTGCCTTCCCCCATCTGAAGAGAGTTGGAGGAGAATGTGAAGGCAGCTCTGCAGAGAAGGAGAGCTGCAGGAGTGTGATGCTGTGGTAGGAAGCTACACCACAGCAGTGACGGGATAAAGAGAAGGATGCTTGAAAAGGAAAACGGGATTAGGAAAATGGACTGATCCTGAGGAGGAGAGCCTCCTGGTATCCATCTGCACCTCCATGGTGAGACATGGGCGATCTGAGAAGTGAATGGAAAGTTGTGTGAAAGCATGGACAAGGAAAAGGTTCTGTCTGACCCTGGCATAGACAAAGCATCTAAGGAGATGAGGGGAAGACACAGGTCTGAGGACTGGTTGTAGCATGGAAGAATGGCTACTGGAAATTGAATGGGAATCTGGATTCTGAGAAGCTGAAGAGAGATCCTCTTCTGAGATTGTTATGCACCTGCATAGTGAGAAAAGAGACTTTCTTGATGTTTTGCAGAAAAAGAGTTCTGGAATTGTGTGTGAGCCAAAGCAAGAGTGAGAGACTGTGAAAATGGAAGAATGAGCAGGTGCTATCTGGACAGGTACCTGCTGTCTGCTCTTGAAATATGGCTAAGAAAAGACACTGTTGTAATGAACCTGTAGTTTAGACTCTGCACCACCCCCCAGAGTCTGAGAGACAGGGAAAACAGAGATTGTTTTGGCTACACACCATGGCTGGTTTCTGAGGGAGAAGAAAAATTAAAAAAGTTTTGAAGGTTCCATCCTAAACCCAGGGCAGGGCCAGGTGGGGAACTCGCTAACCTCCATCAAAGTGGGGCCTGCTGCCGGCAGGGGATTAGGTTTATTCCGGAGTGCTAGGGCACTCTGACATGAGAAGGAGCCGGGCTGTGGAGCCACTTCTAGGTCTGGGTCCCTTGTGGCTGGCAGGCATTGCCATGTGTTCTGCAACGGGCCTCAATAGGCCAAAGGGGACAAGATGCAAGATCTCCAGTCAAGTTGAAGATGCAAGCTGCAGTTTCCTTGCCCCCTCAAGTTCAAGCATCCAGCCTGGTTCTGCATCTGTTGTTTCCATGAACCCCAGGACTTCAGTCGTCTGTACCACCAAAGAACTGATTCTGCAGAGCCGTGAGTAAAAGCAGGAATATCCTTGCACTTGGAGATGTATATAGTTTAACTGCGCTCCCCTTTAAGTATGTACTCACTGGCATAGGAAGCCAGTATTGTAATCAGGGAAAAATGTAAAAAGTTGATTTAATTCCACAAGTGCGTGAACGACAGCCGACCAGCTGCACCTCAGGCCTGCAACTATTATCTGGGTACCCAGAGACAGAAATTGGGCGTCATTCTGAAACTGATACCAGTGGGACTGGGTTTTAGGTAGTGTTGCTCAGGTAGTATCCTAGAAATTAGGATACCAACAGATACCCTCCATTTCACCAGATAGTTGCTGTGGTAGGATAGAAGTGCTATCTGACCATGCAGCCTGCCCTCTAGGATCCAGTGCATGGATCCTACAAATGTTATGGATTCTGTGTATCTTAGCAACAAATCCAGCTCAGATCCTAACTATTTGACCTAGGATCCCTGGATCCTAACTAGGATCCATTGCTATCTGACCCCAAATCCTAACTATTTGACATAGGATCCCTGGATCCTAACTATCTCACCTAGGATCCCTAGATCCTAACTATCTCACCTAGGATCCATGGATCCTAACTAGGATCCATCACTATCTGACTCTGGATCCTACATCTGTCTTTGGTAGGATTTCTGGTAGGCTCCTAGGTAGAATACCAGCACTATCTGGCAGATAGTGGTAGGACCCACAAGAGCACCATCTGAGCAACATTAGTTTTGGGAATACCTGCAGCAGTCAGATAGCTAGGTAGAAAGATAGTGGCTGCATTGATTAAAACATGTAGGTTTGAATACAAAAAGGGAACTGACTGGGGAATTGCTAATCTTTAAATGCCAATCCAAATGTCTGCATAACCTCTATTCCACCTTACCCCATCCTAACCCTCTCCATGTAAATACATTATGATGTTACTGTTTTAGAAAGTGCTGACTCAAGAGGCTGATTTTAGCCAGCATATCAGTAGCTGAGTTTGAAAATGCCAACTACTGGAAATGTGGGCATGTTCGAGTCTGGTAAGTCCAAGTCTGGGGTAACTGTTCGGGGAGTGAGTTAGTACGACATCCCCAGGGGGTTGCACAGATAAAGGTCTGACCCTCTAGTTGTACTCTGGGTGGAGGCACCGCCATTTTATGTTGATCTTGGGAAAGGACCCCCTGTAACAGCTGTATGGGAACCCAGGCCCCTCAGCCTGTATACTAGGTAGCAGACATGGGTTGTGGCCCTCTCTAGGATGGCGCCAGAGAGGGGCTACATACACATACATAGATTTAATTAACAGTGAAAGCCATTGGCTAGTAAGTAATTGCCCTGGCTAGTAAATATTAACCCTGCTGGTCCAGTGGTAAAACAAAACAGGATCAGCATCATTATAGTCACACAGAGAGTTTAAATATTTATTACAAAATAAAGTATTGTGCCCTTATTAATGATTGTGACTGACAGCCTGCTGCAGAGAGTCTAATGCAAAGCGGCAGCAGCGCAGTGCTGAGGTGCCAGAGCAATGGAGTGAGAGTGAGAGCCGAGCATCAGCTTCACAGAGAAGTGCTAGCTCGCTAGGAGGGGAAGTACCTCACAGCAGCCCTAAGCAGCTGCATGGAACTGCAACAGTGGTCATGGAGCAGGCTACGGCCTGCCAGAGCAGAGTTCCTGTGGAGAGCAAGTCACAGTAGAACACTCCTCTCACTGGCAAAGAGGCCAGATAGTTGATAGAAAAATACATTTATTGACAGGTGACAAGCACCAGGATAGCAGTTTTAGGGACTGGCTGCAATTATTTTAATATTTAAATAAATAAAGGGTCACAGAGAAAAGAATGGGAGAGTCCCATTCACAGAAATAACAGCGCAAGCCAGGCGCCATTTTAGAGCAGCAGGAGCGCTGCTCCAGTAATCAAATGTACCACAATAAAACACACAATGAATATACACAGGAAAATCAATTAAATGTATAAAATAAAGCCACAGGGGGCTAGTAAATGGTCCAAGGGACATAGTTATATGTGGGATGTAACACAAAAATGCAGCATTTTAAAAACAAATGGCACTAGTTGAAGCTAGCAAGCATATAGAAAATAGAGGAGCCATTTTAAACTGCAGAAATGTGCTAACTTTTACTGAGAAATACTTCCAAGCCATTTATTGTCTGATTTTCACTAAACTTGGCAGTAATACACATGTTGGGCTCACTACTATTCCCTGTCTTCCTAAGGGATCTTCCCACTACCTGTCCTTTCACCACCATCCACATGTATGCTCGACGATACTGTCCTGTATACATCTGGTCCCTTCCCCACCGATGTAGTATCCAGACTTCAGCATGACTTTAATGAGGTTCAGCTCCGGTTTCAATCATATCAGTTATTCTTGAATGCCAAGAAAAGACAGTCTCCATGACCTTTTGCACAAGGCAGAGATTCTCTCAGCTCCAGTCCCTCGCCTCCTTCCACACCTTAGATGAGACTTTGCTTGAGGACAATTCCTCCTTTAGGAACCTCGGGGTCTGGCCTGACCAGAACCTCACCTTTTCTGGATACATTCATGCCATCCACAAAAACTGCACCCCAAACTGGGAGCCCTACACAGAAATTGTGGATGTATTCCACTGCTGTCCCGCCGTGCTCTTGTCCAGAAAATGATCCTCCCTATTTTTGACTAGGGGGATGTAGTCTAAAGTGCCGCTCCCAAATCTTCCCTAATCAGGCTGGACTCTCATTTCCACTCCTTCCACTGTTTCACTCTTGACTGTCCTTCCTGTACCCATCATTGTACCCTATATCAGTCTCTCTCCCTTCCCTCCCTAGTGGACAGGCACCATATCCACTGTGCCAACTTTCTAGCTAAATTCTGGTTTCACTCTCTCTCCTTATCTCTCTCTATTTCCCTCAAACCACCTTCCTCTCACTCCCTTAGAAACCTTGACCATTGTACCTTAACCATCTCATCCAGGTCCACCTCAGCAGGACAGGCAGCATTCCCCCACAGTTTCCCAAAAATATGGATCTCCCTCCCCACTCCCATCCACCATGCTGCTGCCCTTCGGGTCCTTTCCTCCCTTCTAAAGGACCTTTTCTTCCCTGCCTGCAGATGTGCTTAATTTCCGCCCTCAACATATTTGCCTCTCTGTTCATTATGCAGATTTGCACTTCCTCTATGTTACTCATTCGACTGATTGTTTATTGTGGTTTCCCTAACACTTTTTCTGGGTTGTTGCAATGTCTGTTATCAGTTTTGTCATCCTGTTTGCTGATTGCATCTCTTATCCATTTATTATACTGTATCTGCGTTTTTGCTGCTTGTATTTACTGTTATCCCCATTCCCTTTCCCCCAGGATGCATCTGGAAATGAGCATTCACTGCTCAGTGTGCCTTTCCTGATGAAACTTATAGGCCCATAGCCTTGTTATCTATAATTTTCAAGATATTTGAAAGAGAGGTGCGTAAGCAAGTGTACGCATTTTTGAGTAGTAACAATCTATTGGCTCCCCAGCAGTCGGGCTTCAGACCTTTACACTCAATGAGTACAGCCTTGTTAGATTTCACAGATGCCATCTCCCACACACTTGACAGTAAGTTGTGCGTGGGGGTGGTGTTCGTGGATTTTTCAAAGGCATTCGACACTGTCGATTATGTAATTCTTCTAAATGTTTTGAAGGATAAAGGAGTTGCTGATGAGTCCTTAGATTGGTTCAAATCATATCTGCAGGGCCAAAATCAAATAGTCAGTGTACACGTGATGTTATCTGGAGCACGAGAGGTGAGTAGGGGAGTCCCCCAGGGCTCGATCCTGGGACCTCTCCTATTCATTTCTTTTATTGACGGGTTGCCAAGGGCTTGTATAAACAGTAATAGTACCATTAAATTGTATGCAGATGATACTGTATTGCTGTGCCCAGGTAAAGATTATATTGAAGTACAGAAAGCCCTGCAACAAGAATTTTTAGTGTTGGATTCATGGTTTAGATAAAATAAAACAAACATAATGATGTTTACTGCTAGGAAAACACCAAAGGGTGTGGCAAAGAGACTGAAAATATCACTATAAAAACAGTAATTGGTAACCCCTTGGCCCAGGTGGATAGATATAAGCAGCTGGGAGTCTATATTGACTCCCAATTAAAATATGATTTTTACATTGACCAGCTATGCACCAAGGTTTCCCAGAAATTAGAAGCCCTGAGAAGGCATAAAAATAGTATGTCCCTAGATACTAGAAGAAAATTAGTCCAATCTGTAATTCTCCCATTAATAGATTATGAAAGTATGGTATACTCAAACACTAGTAAGCATAATCTTCTTAAATTAGATAGGTTGCATTATAAATTGGCTCAATTCATACTAGGAGTCAAGGGTCCATATTATCATTTCCACCACTGTGATTTACTTTCTCAATTGGGATGGGTCCCCTTAGATGTCAGAAGGGGTAGAATTCTGAGCAATTTAATTTATAAATGCCTCCATGGCTCTGCTCCTACTTACTTAATTGACAAATTGGTATTAGAAAATTCACAATTTACTTTATGTAATGTAAAAGGAAGGGGCTTAAAAGTCTCACATATAAAAACTAGACATGGCAAAGCAAGATTTGATTATATAATCTCTAATGCTTGAAGTGCTGTCCCACCAGGGGTCTGAAGTCTGCCAAACTTAATGGCATTTAAAACTGCTTGAACAGAGTGCTATGCGTTTGAATGTAAATGTTTTAAATGAAGGTACTGTATGACAGTTAAATTCTTGTTGTATTGTATTTAACTTGTTTCGTACATAAGTTCCTGCTGAGTGATGAGTCTCTGGTCTTTGCAATTTTGCACATGTATGTTTGATTCATGTTGAAACTTTTGTGATAAATCAGGACAGCATTGTAAACAGGCTTGCCTAATGTCTTATCCTGATAAAATATACAAAAATGAAAAATATAACTTTTAAATAAGTAAATTTAAATGTGCCCTACAAAGGAAAATGTTTGTTTGTGAATAAAAAATCAGGAAAAGGGAGTGGCTGACATGGGAAGGTGAAGTGACTGGAAACTAGGTTCCATGCTGCAGGGAGGCAGAGTGGAGTAGGGGCCAGGAAAGGGTGTACATTTCAGGCAGAAGGTTTTACAGGAGTCTGTGGGACAGCCCCAGGGAGGAGTCTGAGAGAACAAATTAAGTATGTAAACAGACCAAGCTGTGGACTAATGCAAGAGCTATTTTTAAAGGAGAAATGGGTCATTTTCACAGAAATTCAGTTCTAGACAGTGGGAAGAGTCACTACAAGATGTGTGACTTTTTTTTATAGTAAGAGAACTTCAAGCTTTAGTGACTCTGGGTTCCCACGGGTGAATTTCTAAGAGAAAATTTCAGGAGAAAGCTGAGAAAGTGAGCTTTCTCACTGCGTAAGTGTAGTAATGTTTAGACTTTGTGAAGTAAGGATTTATTTATGTACAAAAATACATTATGTAAAATGTACAGTCCAGGCTGACAGGACAAGGTAGCCTTGGAATGTTCAGAGAAAGACATTAGGATTCACTAGGAGTGGGGTGGTAGGGCACTGCAGGCTGGGGGTCCACTAGACTACTGGGTATAGTAAACTGTGATATAATGGGGGATCAGTGCTTGGCCGGTCCACTAGAAAACCAGGGTTATTTGACTTATCAATGCAGGAGATCAGGGCTTGGGGGAGTGGGGGCCACTACACTACCAGGGTTATTCTTATATTTATAATGGGGGATAGGGGCTGGTATGGGGGACTAGGGCATATTAGCACACAGTGGTCAACTCACCCAGAGGGCACATTTCTAAATACTCTTAAACCAGCCCTGGTTGGGTACTCAGAAATTCACCCTCTGGGTGATTTTTGAGAATAGCGATTGAGGAGCTTTGGTAGCCTGCATCTGCTACAAGCCCCTAACACCTTGCCACAGCCCATTTTGTGGTGCACATGTGATGCAAGCTCCATTTGGTGCAGGCAGCCCACAGTAGATGCAGGCTGCCTTTGTGAATTGCTCCCAGGGCATTGTTTGGCGCAAGGGGCGCTTTGCACCAATTACTGGGATGCAAGCCCTTTGTGCTACCCCAGGAGTTTTGAGAATTGAGCCCACAGAGTATAAGAATATAGTGTTGGGTTTTTTTTTTTACTATCTCTTTTTCGCTCCCCCTCATACTGCGATCGGTCCCTCTCTCCAGGCATCCCAGTGCACCCAGTCTGTATCATGAGGACCTGGAGGATGCTCCCATAGGTGCCCCATTCCTGTATTAGTCTCTAGAGACCCAGTTGACCCCCTGGGTGGGGTGGAAGAGTCCATCCTACCTCCTTTGAATCTTCAGTGGAACGTGCAACCAAAGCTCTCTCCAGGTTCCTCCATGATTGCAGTAGTGCGGGAGCCCTTCGCCTAGATCGGTTGCAGGTGTTTTCCATTGTTCTGGTTCACCCACTACTGACATCAGCTCTCGAGGAGGACCACTGAGATGGAGGCATGCTGAGACGTGCCTCTGCTCCAGTCCTTGGCTGACGTCGGCCCCTCCATGACTATTTGCTTTCTCCAACCGCACCAGTACGGCCTGTGGTCACCCAGGCGGTGGCGGTATAGCAGCGGGACCAGCATCCCACCCCTCCCCAGAGAAGGAGAGTAGTTACTGGGTGCTCAATCCTTTATCCTTCGGAGACCCAAGTCCGTCACTGAACTTGGGTCGCCGGCGTGGCGCGAGGTGTGGCGAGTGGGCCATACCCGTTACCAAAGACTAAAATAAAATAAATAAATATTACACATGACCCGACATATGACAGTGAGAGCCCTGGACTTTAGGAGGGTGGATTTTAAAGAAATGAGATATCGCCCTCAGAAACTGCCTCATGAAAGGGATTGCCAGGGAAGGGTAGAGATACAGTGGGGGGAAAAAGGAAGAGGATCATTAAAGCAACCAGACTGTGCATGAAGGAAGTGAGTAAAAGCAGAAGGAAAAAGAGACCGTTATGGTTCTCTAGGGAAGTGGCCAAGGTGGCGAAGGAAAAAAAGGTGGCATTCAGGAGGTATAAGGAAATGCTGAGGGAGGAAGACAGGGAGGTTTGCCAAGTAAAACAGAAGGAAGCAGGAAAAGCAGTGAGGGGAGCAAAGGTGAAAACAGGACAGGATAACCAACAGGTAACTAAAGAGGATAAGACTTTCTTCGGGTACATAAGTGAGAAGAGGAAGACAAGGGGAGGGACAGTGTGGATAAGGAGGGCGGGGAGGGACTGCACAGAAGAGGACAAAGAAAAGGCAGACATCCTGAACAGGTACTTCTGCTCAGTCTTCACAGTGGAGGTAGTGCGAATGGACCACCAGGGAGCAGCAGGACCAAAGGAGGGGGGAGGTGGAAACAAGTCCATTTACAGAGGAAAGAGTCCTGAAAGGACTTGCATCTCTGAAAGTGGACAACGCTATGGGACTGGACAGGGTATGCCCAAGGGTACTAAAGGAACTCTGGGTAGTGCTAGCTGCCCCACCGACAGCCTTATTCAACAGCTGTCTGGCAACAGGCATGGTTCCAGAGGACTGTAGGAGAGCAGACATGATGCCTCTACATAAGAGCAGCAGCACCGAGGAGGCCAGCACCTATGGGCCAGTCAGTCTCACCACAGTGATGGGGAAATGAATGAAAACCCTGTTAAAGGAAAGGTTGGTAGCGTATCTTGAATCCAATGGGCTGCAAAACCACAGGCAGAATGGATTGATGGGGTGAGGTCATGCCAGATAAATCTGATTGATTTCATCAACTGGGTGACCAGGGAAATAGATCAGAGGAGGACAGTGGACATGACCTTTCTGGACATTAGCATGGCCTTCAACACTGCCCCACAGGAGACTGATAAAGAAATTGAGCAGCCTAGGGGTGCAATCCAAAGTGGTGAAATGGGTTAGAAACTGGTTAACAGATATGAGACAAAGGGTGGTGGTTAACGGCACTTAGTCTAATGATGGAAGAGTGACCAGCAGGGTGCCGCAAGGCCCAGTATTGGGACCAGTGCTCTTCAATGTCTTCATAAGGTATTTATTTGCGAATTGGTAACCAGGAAAGGCACACTGAGCCAAGGCTTATTTCCAGGTGTGACCAGAGGGAAGGGAATGGGAAAATACAATAAAACATACACAGTATTACATTATCAGTACAAAGTAAAGAGCAGTCAGAGTTCGATTTCACATGGTACAAGTGGAAGGCCGGCCCGGTGGCGCTGAGCGTTGAGGTGCTGGACACCACACCTCGCGCCACGCTGGTGACCCAGGTTCAGAAACAAGCCTGGAGCACTGGGGGTCAGCAGGGGAGAGAGGATCGAGCATCCGGAGGACTGCTCTTCTCTCTGGGGGAGGAATCCAGGGGTAGCCCGGCGCAGCAGCAGCCCGCAGTGGAGACCGGCGGCACTGTGATGTACAAAGGTTTGGAAAATGGGGAGACACAAGGCTGTCTTCTGACATGAGTGGAGCACCCATGCTGCGGGCCGAACAGCACTGCATGTCCCACGTCTGGGGCGTAACTAGGGGAAGAAAATACCCCTCCCGCCAGATAAGCGATGGTTCCTCCAGTGCCAACGCCACCACACGACCAACCCTGGTTGCTCACCACTGCTCCCTCTACCTCTCTGGGGGTCATAGCCCCCTCCTGAGCCTCCAGGGGGGTCATAACTAACTTGAAGATGGTGGGGAACACAGCGGTCAGTAGAGCGGTCACGGCGAGAGAGGCAGCCAGAGAGAATTCCGGCTGGGAAGGCAAGGAAAAAGAGTTGAAAAAAAACAAACATGGTACAAGTGCAAGTAAAAGGCAAATGAAACACAGAAACATAGAAACAAAGACTTTAGCAGCAGATAAGGACCGCTTGGTCCACCTAGTCTGCCCATTCCCCTACGTACTGGATAAGTTGCAGATCCTAGCTAACCAACAGCCTAGTTCTTCCTACCCAACACCAGAATTGCTTTATGTCTGTCCCATGCATTCTTGAATTCCCCCACTGTTTTTGACCCCATGACCTCCTCAGGAAGGCCGTTCCATGCGTCCACCACCCTCTCTGTGAAAAAATACTTCCTCACATTGCCTCTGAGCCGTCCCATTCTCCCCATCTTCAAATTGTGTCCCCTTGATCTTGCACATCTCTTTTTCTGAAAGATACTACCCTCTTGGACTTCTTTGATTCCCTTGAGGTACTTGAAAGTTTCTATCATGTCCCCCCCTCCCTCCTTTCCTCAAGGGTATACATATTAGGCTCCTTTAGTCTCTCTTCGTATGGCTTCCGGTGCAGACCCTGCACCATTTTAGTTGCCCTTCTCTGTACTGCCTCCATCCTGTCTATGTCCTTGCGGAGATGGGGTCTCCAAAACTGCATGCAGTACTCCAGATGGGGTCTCACCAGCTGTCTGTACAGAGGGATAACAACTTCCTGTTTTCTACTGGTGATGCCTCTCCCTATACATCCCAGTATCCCCCAGCCCTCCTTACTGCCTTCTCACATTGTTTGCTTACTTTAGGTCATCTGATATGACTACCTCCAGTATCTAGACAAGGTACAATGGCCGGATTTGAAGCATAAATAGGAAAGCCAGAGCAGAAGGCATGATGGCAGTGCAGATATAGAATAGGAAGGAACCTAATACAGGCTGAGGTAGAACCCGGGAGGAGGCTCAACAACAGCGATGATAGGGGCTCTGACAAGGGAGGGTTATGAAGAAGGCAGACTGGAGCACATGGGGTGGGGAGGAGTTATAGCTGGTGCCTAAGACATTGCAGAAGAACTAAAATTGAAAGTATGCGTTTTTGCAGATGACACCAAAATCTGTAATAGGGTGGACACTCAGAATGAGGTGAAGAAATGGGTAAGGGTCTTGGGAAACTCGAGGAGTGGTCAAGAGCATGGCAGTTGGGGTTTGATGCTAGAAAGTACAAAATCACGCAGCGAGGGAACAGGAACCCAGGAGCTGAGTATAGGATGGGGAGGAATACTGACAGTCACTTAACAGGAAAGGGACCTTGGGGTTATCATAATTGATTACCTCAAAGCAGCAGGGCAATGTGTCAAAGTAGTAGGGAAAGTGAGATGCTGGGATGCATTGATAAGGGCAGGTGGTGGTGTGGATGGGGACTGTGGTGTGGTGGGAGGTGTCTGCCATCATCCAGATGGCTGAGATGGGTGATTGTCTGTTTCTGGGCCCCACTCACCTCCCACATGTGTGTAGCCAGGGCAACATCCTGCTGCAGAGACGTTTGGCAACGTGTGGTCACCCACGATGCCAAGAATGCCTCCACTAAGCCGCCACCAGGAGCCTCTATAAAAGTGACTCACAACAAACCTCCCTATGGGTGGGAAGCATCCAAGGACACCTGTGACTTCCTCCCTGCCAGACTCTGCTCCTGACATCAGAGTTCGGAGTGCAAACCCGGACTGCCAGCATGACAGAGTGATGCCCCATCGCTCGGCACCATGGAGCCAGCAGGGGAGTCTCTTTCTAATGAGGAAGAGCACCAGGACCAGGGGACATGTGAGGAATCTGGAGGGGGGAGTTAAAGGGGGATGTGAGGAAGTACTACTTCACTGAAAGGGTGGTAGATGCCTGGAACAGACCGTCTGGAGAAGTGGAGGAGGCATAAACATTGAGGTGCTTCAAGAATGCATGGGATAGACATAGGGGAACATTAGTTAATAGGCAGGGAGGTGAGTGGGTTGCCAGAGACCAGTTAGATTCTGCAGAGCTAGACTAGGCAGGGATCATCTGGGCAGACTGGGTGGGACAAGCGTTCCTTTTCTACTGACAAATTCTATGTTGCTGGGCTTCTATTAATTTATATAGAGCAAGTGGCTCAGAGCCGTTAATGTGAATTACAGCAGTTTGGGGGGGGGGCAGATGCCGAGGAGGGAAGAGAGCAAGTACTACAGAACAGGTAATGTGAATGGTCAGGAATGTGGGCAATGGGGGCAGAGATTAAGAGAAGGGGAGAGACTAAGTGCCACAGAGAAGCAAATGTATACAGAGAATGGCAGCTTTTTGAGAGGATTCAGAGATTGGGTAGAACAAGGATAGAGCCAGACAGCATGTCATATATATGGAGAATGGCAGTATATTGGGGGGCAGATCGGGGGGGGATGACTAACATGCAAATGGCACACAGTAGGTAATATGAAGTAATAAAAGTGGCAAGATGTTTGAGGGTGGGTGGGAGAGACTAAGTATCACAGAGTGGCTAATGTGTAGGAACAATGCCAGCATTTTGGAGGGGTGGGGCAGATATCAGGGAGGGAAGAAGTAAACAGCAAGTGCCACAGAATGAGTAATGTGAGTGACAGTGAATAGCAACATTGTAGGGTGGGGGCAGAGATTTGGAGGGGAGGGAAGGCAAGTGCCACAGAGCAGCTAATGTATAGGGGAAATGTTAGCATGTTGTGGGGTGGGGCAGAGATCATGGTGAGGATAGATATAGAGCAAGTGGGGCAGAGCAGCTAATGGGAATTGCAGTATATGGGTGGGCAGATATCAAGGAGGGGGTGAGAGCAAGAGCTACAGAGCAGGTAAAAGTAAATGGTGGGGAATGGGGGCACATTGTGAGACAAAGATCAAGTGGGGGAGAGAGAAAGTGCCACAGAGTGGCAGGTGCATACTGTACAAAGAATAGTGGCATGTTGGAAGGGGGGATAGAACCCAACAATGTGTCACGTAAATGGAGCATGTCAGCATGTTTGGTTGGAGGGATACATAACAAATGGCACACAATGCCTAATATGAAATATTGGGAGTGGCGAGACATTTTAGGATGAGAGGGAGAGTAAGTGCCACAGAGTGGCTAGTGTGTTGGGACAATGCTGACATTTTTTGGAGGGGCAGGTACTGGGGAGGGGAGGAACAGAAGGCAAGTGCTGCAGAGTGGCTAATGCTGAATGACAGTGAATGGTAGTGTTCTGAGGGGGAAAGAGATTAAGGGGGTAAAAATAAGTGTCACAGAGCACCCAATGTATAGGGAAAATGGTGGCATGTTGTGGGGTCCGAGATCAGGGTGGGGATGGATATAGAGCAAGTGGTGCAGAGCAGCTAATGTAAATTATAAAATGGGCAAAGGATTTCAAGCAATCTGATTGGTTGTTAAGCATGCATTGGATGTGTCTAATGCACAGCTAAAACTAGAAACCCCATTTATAATACACAGACCCATTTTATAAGTGCAGTAAGCCACTCTAGGGATGTGCATTAGACAGTTCTAATGCTGCGGCTGGAGACACTGGGCCTTTTCGGCCTGCTGTGTGCTCACTATGTCTCTAGCCATGCATTAGAACTGTCTAATGCACACCCCGTTGTGTCTTATTGCTTACTTACGGTGAATGGCAGCAATGTGGGGGGCATATATCAAGGAAGGGGGAGAGAGAGCAAGTGCCACAGAGTGGCAAATGTATTTGGAGAATGGTGGCATGTTGGGAGGGTCAGAGATGGGGTAGAACACGGAAAGCGCTGGAGAGTATGTTATGTATGTGGAGAATGGTGATATGTTCAGGGGAGATCAGGGGAGGGAGGAATACAGAGCAAATGGCACAAAATGGGTAATACGAAGTACCAAGAGTGGTGAGATATTTGAGGGTGCGTGGAATATAGTAAGTGCCTCAGAGTAGCTAATATATTTGGTGAATGGCAGCAATTTGGAGAGGGGGCAGAGATCAGTGAGGGAACGAATACAGGTCAAGTGGCAAAGAGTAAATAATGTAACTTACGGGGAATGGGGGAACATTGTGGAGGGTAAAGACCATGGAACGGGGAGGGAGAGAGAGCAAGTGGTGAACAGCAGATAATAAGAATTAAGAGAAATGGTGCATTTTGGGGGCATGGTGTAGATAGTGAAACAGGAAACATAGAGCAATTGCCGCAGAGCAACATGTATATGGACTATGGCAGCATGTTGGGAGGGGGGTCAGAGACCATGAAGGACTACAGAGCTAGTAAGGAAGAGCAGATCATGTGTTTCATGGGGGAAGGTGGCAGAGATCAAGGAGAGGTGTAAGAGGGCAGTACTGCTGAGCAGCAAATGTAAATAAGTGAAAAATACCGTTCATTGTATGTTCATCACAGTGCAGAGTGTGTTGAAAGCACTGGGAAGAAGCACAGAAGCGGAACTAAAAGCAGGAACAAGGCTTTGTGCAGGTCTTAGGAACTGAATAAGGAAACCCTCTAGTTTGCATTTTCCAGCCTTGAACTTGGGTAAGGTCTTTAAAAGGACTGGAAATGTAGAGAGTGGGTGGAATTAGGAAGGAGATTCAGTATTCAGGAGATGTGCCAGGTGAAAAAGGGAATACACCCCCAAAAGCCCACTTCAGATCAGAGTAATATATTCACATGCTTTACATGCATATTCCGCTTGCTTACTGACTGTATGAGATCAGTGTTGTTTACTTATGTTGTAATGACAAAAATACTTGCATTTTAATGTTTATTGTCAGCAGAGTAACACAGCTTCTTACCTAAAGTGATCAATGACTGTAGGAACATGTTAGAACATGTTTTACTTGCTTTTTGCCACATATCAGAATACATTAGTTCCATGAGTTACAAGCACTGCATTATAGTATGCAAATGGTTGTGCAACATCTCTGCCATTCCCTAAGAAACAAAGCACTAAACTGCACCACATGCAGTATGGAAGAAGTAAACAGTAGCACATATGTGGAACTGGGAGCATAGGGTAAGGGTTCAAGCAGGAAGAATTAGGAGTTAACTTGAAAATATTGCAGCTTGTATTTTCCTGCCTTGTGACTGGGCAAGGATTTCAAAGAGAAAATAATGAGAGAGGCAAAGAGTAGGCAAAATTAGGGAGGGGAGTGGGTATTCTAAAGCTGTGATAGGTGGAGGCGGGGCACACCCCCAAAAGCCCTTTCACAGCAGACTGATACCAATATATTTGCATGCTTTGCAAGTGAATATAAAAAGGGTCTGAGAAATAGAGCTTTCTCTGATTGGCTGTAGGCATTCTATCAGCCTTATGTTAATCTTTGATTAGAATGTGGGTAAGAGAAATACTGTACTGTGATTGGTGGAATCCAGTCACATGATTGTGCTGTTATCCCAGCACAACAGCACACGTCAGAAATGCTTAACTTTCTGAACCTCATAACTTGGTCCTAAAATAAAAAAATCAAGGAAGTCATGTTATAATAGCAGTAAGGCATTCCATGGTGTGCATAATTGAGGGATAACATCATTTCTCATGTGCGTAAAGCCCTTGGCTTCACCTCGAGCTTCACTTCCCAAGGTGTGCCATTATCCCATAGTAACACACACCTCATCATGCCTTATTGCTTAATTAACATACATGTATAGCCTAATCACATGCTGAACAAGGTATAATACTATTAAAAACATTTTTTTTTATTAAAATAGCAATAAGGCACTCCCAAGGGTTATGTTAATGTAGTACTGTAGTAGTAAATAGATTTATTCATAAAACTAGAACAGGAATTACCTGACTGAGCCAAAGCTCATTTTCAAATGGGGTCCCATCATTCACACACACAGTTACAATAAATACGCAGTTCCACATTTACAAATACAGCAAAGAGCATTACAAAATTGGAAAACAATATTCAGGCTGCAAAACCAAAAAACTATAGCAGGAATTTATAAATCCAAATAAATAGCAGTACACTAACTACATAAATGTTCATTTATCCATTAAACTGTCTAAGGTAATCAAGTGCAAAATATTGATCCTTTAATATTTCTAACCTGTGTCTCAATGACTGTAATAAGTTTCTAGTTTTGCAACTGACGTAAGAAGCCAAGATTGCATAGGCTCCCAATGAAGGGTGCGTTGGGCAGGGGTCCTCAGACCACCAGGAAGTTCATTCCGGACACGTGGTCCAGCAGATTAAAAGGCCACAAGGCCCATTGCAGTCACACAAACTGGGACAAAGACGTCTGTGCTGTTTCATGACCTCAACCCTCCACTGTGGGTTCTTTACTTCAGGAGTTCCAGAATATATGAAACCTTATTTCTTCTTGAATCCAGCTTCAACCCACCTTCTGGTTTCGGTTGCAATTATGTTTTAAATAAACTAAACCAACCTAAACTAAAATAAGGAGGTGCTTTCTCTCGTACACAATTGAATATGCTTTGTACTCTGGTCATCCAAGCTCACCCAGCCCATGTCCCAGTAGAACAAACAATGGTGATGGTCCCAGGGGGCATTCAGGGCAAAGCGGCTGTACCTATTATAAATAATGCCTAACTTCACCATCTCCCAACCCCCCCCCTTCCTCACAGGCCCCACCTGAATATCACATCACTATAATCAAAGAGGGCGACTATCAGGGTGCTCACCAATTGTTTGTGAACACTCAAGGGAATACATTTCTTGTGTCTATGGAGAAGTCCCAGCTTAACATTTAACTTCATAGTGTTTAAATCTATGTGGACATCCCACTTGCACTGGAAGTCAAGCCAGACCACCAGATACTTGAGTAAAGCTATGACCGTCTATGGTTTGGACAGTCAGTGACTTTTTCCCATTTCCCAGTGGCAGTGCCACTCCTGCCCCCAAAAGGCATGGTCTGATACTTCTTAGAATTTAAGACCAGCCTTTGCAAGCAGAAGTCACCCTGCAGGAGGTCAAACACACTTTGGAAAGTATTCTGAATTTTGTTTATAAATGCTTCCTCAAAATATATTACAGTATCATCTGCATACAAAATGATGCCAGGTGTCTTTTTTTTCCTTTTTTTGCATTATTTATTTTACCTCTCCTGCCAGCCGCCATCCAAGCCGACCACTCCTTCAGGCAGCCAATCTCCTCGCTCCCACCCCGATCCTCTGATCCTGCCATCCACTGCCTCATCATCGTGCTGCTCCGGCCAGGTGTCTTTAAGTAGGAGCCCAACATCATTCATGTACAGATAGAAAAGAACTGGACCTAGAATGGGCCCTTTGGGTACACCTGAACTGATACTATTATACGTCCAGTTGAAGTTGTTAAGTGAAACCTTTTGCTTTCTATTGGTTATTTAACTATGAAATCAGGCCCAGGCAGTGGAATTTAATCCCAGACTTGCTAGTTTATTTAGTAAGACATCATGGTCAAGAGTATTGAAGGCTCTTAAAACCTGAACTTGCACAAATCCATTGGCTCAATGGGGAGGGGATAATAATCAGATTGACAAGAACAAAACTGAGATCCATACACGAGAATGCATCATGTTTATGTGAGGGTATAGACAGAAGCAGGGCTTCAATTAACATGATTTGGGAAGAATTTTCCGTCACTCAAATTATGAAAGCCTGTCAAAGTTGACCTGGTGGAATCATTTAATTTCCATTTTTCCAGGTTAAGTTTGGGATTTTAAACTGTTTTACTTTAAACAAAAACTGCCAATATTTCTAGATTTTTTTTTCTTCCTTTATTTACGCTCCCATCTCCACTGGTCCCCTTCTGCTCTCCACTCATCCAGTGCCGTCACTCACCATCTCTGGAACTTACCTTGGCTCTGGTTTCCCATGGATTGCCCCTTGTGATGGGGCCAGGAGAGGTAGATTTGTGCCCCCCCCAACTGTCCACATCCAGATGGTGGAGTTAGGGTCCAGTGGAGTTAGGGTCTTGTAGTGGGTAAGATATTCATCCTGCCAGCAAGGCTTTATTTGTCATTTTTCTGCAGATCCTGCCCACCTCCCCTAGCACTGAGCACTGCTCCATCAAGCCTCCCCTGTACCAGTGTACCCCCTGTGGAGGAAACCAGCTCCCTGGCCCATTGAAGGAGTCGCTGGTGTGGCAAAAACCCAATGCCATCCCACCTCCAGCTGCATGGCAGTTGCTCCCCAGCCATCAGGGCCTTCCAATCTGCTTCCCGGGCTCACTTTCAAACTCAGGTCACCCACATAGGAGCACACAGCACTACCCACTGAGCCCTTGAGCAGCCCCTAATACTTCTAAATTTTGACTTATGTAATTACTGCACCTCCTATTTTAAAAAAAATATCTGAAGCCCTGGATTGTTGTGGCCTTCAAGGAGTCTGCAAAAAGTCAAAGTAGAGCCAAGAGAACTACAATAGACCCCGTTCTGGACTGGAATGCTTAAATGGCTATTAGGTGAACAATTGCAGAAGGATGTGTCAAACCTGGTTCAGTTCAATTGATTCATTTTACCAGGAAAAGGCTCCATTGCGCAAGCTCATTCACAAGGAGGTCCTGGGCAGGACAGCACACAATAGATTTTAGGTACAGTCGTTAAAGAGATACATACATGTATAAGGGATGATGCCACCCAGGGACAAAGATTCTTTGGTCATAGGGCCCCTAGCGGGTTGAATGGGCTCATCGGTGACATCTCCTCCATACCTAAGCGTGGCCCATTTAAATCCAGGCTCCGCCTACTCCTCTCTGCCTCTAGCACCTGCGACTGTCTCCTTTAATCAGCCTTCCTTACCATTACCCAATCCTTGTCTCATCTCTTTCTACATAGCACTTCTATTATCTACCCCTAATCTCCTACAAGCCCCTCACCCACCTCTCTCCCCCCTCCCCACACCCCTCCACCGCCTGTTGTTCTCTCTGTGATGTGACAATGTCTCTGGCTGCTCTTACCGTTTGTGTCCTTGCCATGTCTTGTAACACTATTTACCCCATCAATGCCTCTGGCTTTAGTTTAACCCAAATGTATGCATTCATATCATGTAACTGATTGTTAACCTGTTATCCTGCCTTTGTTACTTGTCTTGTGTTTTTTTTTTTTGTTGTTATTGTACTGCAACTGACATGGAACCTTTGTAAAGGCCCTTGGCTCAAAGGTACTTGTAATCCTAGATTCAAATAAATAAATAAATAAAATGATGGAAAAAGTATTCATTGTATAATACATTGACTAGTTATAGCAGAATAGAACAGTAATTTTAAAAGAGTAACAAGAAGAGTGTTAAGTGCCTATGTTATACAGTTATGTATTATATTGTACATAAGAATAACTTGTATCATTAGTATGTAAAAATCGGGAAACTTGCTCTGATCAAGTAAGGTTCAGTAGTAACCATAAGTTGATACTAATTACAAGTATGGGATTCACTGCTATGTCTACTTATAAGAGTTTTGAAAATACCAGGCCTGACTATGCTGGTAAGTTTTAGGGATTTTTGTAGTTTGTTCCAAATCATAGGGATGACGCTGTAATTGCTGTTTTTCTGTATTGGGTAGCATATTTTGGGGTATCAAGAAGGATATAATTATTTTTTCTTAATGCATAGCTACTATGTGACAAGACGGCAAGATCTGAAATGTGTTGTGGTACACGTTTGGTAATTATTTTGTAGGCCATAAGTATAGGTTTTTAATCCTCCTTGTGGCCAGCGACGACCATTATAAACTTGTGTGGGATAAAAACTATGTGAAAAAAAGGAAATAATCTCAAAGGAGGGGAGAAGGTATTCTGGGCAGACTAGATGGATCAAGAGGTCCCCTTCTGACGGCAAATTCTTATGTTCTTATCATAGCGTAGAGTAAGCAGCGGTGAGTTAGGTGCAGAGCTGGTGATAAATCATAGGGCCTAGTGGTAGAGCACAGCCAATTTATTAATTAGGACATTTGAACACTGGCTATAGATCAGATCTGCATAGTCTAGAAGGGGAAGGAAGGTAACCTGTACTAGCCTCTTTCTGACATTCACTGGAAAGCAGTTCTTGTTTGTATATAAAAAAAAATCTAATTCATAGCTTTTTCAAAGGTCTTTAATGTGTGTATTGAAAGACATGTTTATCAAGCCATAAACCAAGGTATTTTAGACAGTCTACCACTTCAAGTGAGTCTCCTAAAAATGGAGTCAGGGAGAGTAAAGGGTACTGTACTGGCAGTCGAAAAAAAACATAACTGTTTTTTGGGGCATTTAGCAGAAGCTTTGAGTGGAACAGATTTAATTGAAGTTGATTAAATTTTCATTGGAGATCATTACATACTCCAGATAGAGAGGGCCTGGAGACATAAAGGACTGTATTTTCAGTGTAGAAATACAGATTGGCCTTAGTAGTTACAGCATGTATTGGAATCATCACCATTTCTGGCAAAAAGGGCAGGAAAAAAGGTTATCCCCCCCCCAGGATACAATCACTGTATGCAAAGAGATTTCTACAGGACATACCAATTTCTCACAGATGGAGTGTAAAATGTCCTGGTGGAAAACTTATTCATGAGAAATAACCCCTTGATAGCTGGAATGACTTACTAGACAGTTCTTCACTTTTGCCCACTGAGTGACTACTTGGTGCAAGTGGAAGGAAAACCTCTAATCTCCATATCTCCAGTGCTTCTAAGCATAGATTTGCAGACATAGAGCCCCTGTTTGTGCTCAAACACAACAACGCAGTGATATCATCTGTTTTCTGGGCTTCTTGGTCAGCTATGAATGTAGTGACTGTTTTGAGAGCTAAATAAATAGTTCTTATCTCCACCACATTTATATTATGTCTTGATAACTCATCAGGAGTCTAAAGACAATTAACTATTTGTTTTCTTTTCCAGCGTATTCCCCACCCCATGAAGGTAGTGTCCATCATCAACTGGAAAAAGTTATTGTTTGGAGAAAGGGGACTCTGAACTAGAACTTCCCTAAATGGTGATGTCAAGTAAGAATATTTAACAGAGTCAAAGTGATAGTTTGTGGGACAGGAGAAAACTGGGACCACTGGTTCTTGAGATGTCACAAAATGAGCATCATGTATAACCATACCCATGGGACTACAAATGTGGTAGATGTCACTGGACCCAGCAATTGGAGAATATCCCTGGCTGGATGGGCCTAACCACCTGAAAACATTTTGAAAATGGGAAAAGGTGATGGATACTTTGAAATGGAAGGTTACCTGCGTCTCCTGGGAATGCAGTTTCTCTCCTATCAAAATTAGATTTGGAATCAGGGTTAGTTGAAACCTTTCAACAAAATATCCCAGTGGAATGCTAGACTCAAGACAGTTCACATGGTCAAATTCCAGGTATGTCAGGCTTCCTGTTCTGACTTTGCCCTGGTCAGCCAAACACCAAAGTAAGGGCAAACAGCTTGCACCTGCCCACGTAAATGAGTGGCCTTATCACTAGGCATTTCATGAACCTTCTGGGAGCAGATGACAGGTCAGTGAGAAGGGCCTTAGTTTAATAGCTAGAAGTCCCTTTGACAAACTGGATAAATAATGATGAAATGGAATGATGGGACTATGGGAACAGCCAAACTAGTGATCCAAAAAGCAAAACCAAATCCCTTGTTCCACATCAGGGAGAATATCTGAGAGAATCACGATCCAGAACTTTTGTTTATTAATGCTTCTCTTTAAAAGACACAAGCTCAAGATTAAATGGAATCCATGCTGGCTTTTGGGGACGTCAGAAAGAACCTTGAGAAAAAAAAATGTTTCTTGTCTTACTTGGGGAGGTGGTGAGTTCTAGTATATGGAAGATGAGCAATATCTCTGCTCCAGAAATCAGTCAGGCTAACTCACAATAAAGAGCCTCTCTAAGATTGAATGATGGTATACATTGGCTGAAAATCCAGGACTACTCCCTCGCACTCCGCCTGCAGAATTAATTTGTCTGTGGTGATGGAGGACCACGTAATAATTAAGTGCATTAATCATCTCCCTGTGAAAGGCTCCCAAGGAAGGAGAAGGAAGAATGGAATGTGTCTGTGTGATAGTCTTCTTTTCCAAATGCTCTTTTAAGCTTGAAACTTAGTACTGTATCAACCTACACTGTTTCCCATGGCAGTTTCCTACACAACATTCAAATTATCCTGTATGTGAAGTAATTTTGTTTACAGTTTGCTTACCCAGGATAGGACAGCTGCGATGCAACATGTCATTTTCAGTGGGGTCCTGCTTTTGCCTTATTTGACAGCAGGAAGGACTGAAGTACAAGAAGACTAACTGACTGGCTCAAGGTCACACCGTAAGTAAGTTGTTCTGGTGGGATTTGAAGTTGGGTCTCTAGGTACTGTAGTACATGCTCACGTAACTACCCCATTTTGCCTCTCAAAACTATGTAATACCCACATTTACCCTTGTCCCTTACATTTTAGACTGCCCCCTCAATGTTTTTTCCTAAGACACCATGAATAATCTGCTGGTGTCTACTTCCTCCATACTCTACAGCATCTTAATATTTAGCATAGTCCTCTCAGCCTTCTTTTCTCTAGTGAAAACAGCCCCACTCTTCCAGTCTTTATCTGTATTATAGTCCCTCTAACCCATTGGCCATCCTTGTTATCCTGTTCAGTACCTTCTCCAGTTTTGCTACACACTTTTTATGATGGAATATCACAATCAGTATTATAATTACTGGCAGTGTTTTTACACCTTGAAAACTATGTTGTATTTTTCTGTTATACATTAGTGTGTATAACGGAGCTACAAGTAGCTACAGCCTATCGGCAAAATATCATTTGTTTTCTCCTGAATCTGCTGCTGTTTCAATTTAACTGAGCAGGTTGAAGGGCAGCATAGTACAACCTACCTTTTTGTCCACTTTTAAAACCAGTAATTATAAAAAATGAGGAGTTGCATGACTTATTTGAACACCTTATAACTTATTTGTTAAACACCCACAGCGAGTGATGCCTGATTAAGCCGCTTGATCTTCACTCTTGTGGTTCAAGTGGCACTGCTTACCCTGGGTGTGAAAAAAAACCTTGTTACACACTGCTCCCCATATATTATTCTGTATCTAATGCAATTGAATCAAAGCCTTGCATAGTAGCAGAATCATTGCTCATTCCTTGTTCTCGATACCCTTTTCGATTCAGCTCACCATTCTCAGTCCCTAGTTGACTTCTGCTGCACACTGCTGTATTATTTCAGTGGTGTCAACAATAAACCCATGATCCTGCTCCAGATAAGATGCAATACTGTCTTTGCCTTTTAGTGTGTACGTTATCGTCTTATTCCTTGTCCCAGATGCATAATCTTAAACTTGCCCACTTTTGATTAAACTGCATTTGTCATCTGTCTGCAAAGTCTCCTAATCTTTTTTAAATTCATTTGTAAACTGGCATGTATTGGCTTTCACAGTGTCCTCTGCCAACGTTATCTCATCTCTTATCTCTTCCTGATGATTACTGAAAAATTAATGAGCAGTGGCTCCAGTACCAATCACTGGGGCACACTACTAGTCACCTATCTCAATGCTGAATATTTTTTATTTGCTGCCACCCTTTGCAATCTGTTCCACTGCCCATTCCTAACACATCTGAGCACTTCTCTCATGTCATGATTTTTGACCTTAGTAGACTCATATGCAATATTTTACCAAAAATTTGCTGAAGTCTGGATACAGATACATACAATGTAGGTATTAGTTAAAACATTAAAATAAGCACATGGGCAGTTCAAGAAGTAGGTGACCCAAGAAGGCACCCCATGTATTTCCATAAGATAACCTCTGAGATAATATCAGAGATGGCAGAAGCACCTGAATTATAAGAGACCACTAGATGTACTAATAAAGCGGCATGGGCCACAAAATGTCAGTTTTGGATGGTTGATCACCAATAGAAACTGTTTTTCAGAAGGTATTTAATGTACACGCTTTTTGTTTTTCAAGTACTGATTGACCTTATAGTGGCTGGTTCCTCAGCACATGTGGTTTATAGCCATTAAAGAGGTATGGAACTCTTGTTGGACTTGTCAAATTCTGAGTGAGACCGTGCTGTATCCCTTATAACTTCCTTTTTGTCTGTTTATTTAGACTGTCTCATAGATTTCTATCAGACTGGTCCGACAGGACCTTACTATAGTGAACCTGTGCTTACTATCTCCTAGCAGCTTATGTAAATCCAGGTGCAATTTGATCTTGTTTTTGATTATGGCCTTCATAATCATACCCTGAATTTATGCTGTGTGAACTGGCCTTTAGTTTCCAAGGCTCCCCTCCTCTGTTTACGAATTTCACTTGATTTATAATGTCAACAGCTACAGCTAAGTACAAAAACATTGCATGGGTAGCAAATCTGTTGTCTTTTACAACAGCTATATCAATGGTCAGCTTTACCAGTACCCTGTTAGTGGAGTCAGCTTATCTGAAACCAAATTGAAAATGTGACAATATAATTACGGCCTATAAATCTTATCAGCTCTCTCTCTCTCTCTTTTTATATTATAGTGGTGTGGTAGCGCCACTGTAGTTAGGGTTGAGCAGGAGTTTCTATGTTAAACCTCAAACTTTGCACTTTAATATCTTCACAACCATTCAACAAATTTGCACAACATGTTGCACGCATGGTCTTGGGAGATAGATCTCTTGACGTGCCAAGTTTCTTTCTGATATCTGGATATCAAAAAAAGTTACAAAAGTCACTGTGTTGTGTTGTTTTTTTGGTTTTTGTCATTGCCCAGTGCCTAAACAGTTTGGAATTTTGGTCTGAAAATTTCAGGAAATAAAGGGATTGGCCTGTAGATATGTCTATCACTGGTTTGGTGAAAAAAAATATTAATCCTTTCCAAAGTTATTAAGATTTCAGTTCTGAGCATGCTCAGTACAGTCTTTCGAATAGCTGCTTGGAATGAAAAAAGAATTTGGCCCATACAAAAAGGATCCGTTTTCATATGGGGGTAATCCTTTATTGTGAGGAAAAACTCCTTTTCCATATGGCTGCCATCTTGTTTCCTTTTTTTGTTAATTTCAACCCACAAAAATGATACCCTGTTCACACACTAACGCATGTAACTTGCTAATAGGGACCCCATTAGGTGGATTCTGCACTTAGTTTCTGGAAAAATGACCCAGAAATTTATTTTTTGAATATTTAAAAACCCTTTTTTATGAGACAAATGTTTTTTTTCATATGGGCATAAAGAATTGGTCCATATGAAAAAGGATGGATTTTAAAAATTTGAACTTAGTTTTTTTCTGATTCTTTTTTGTATGGAAGCATTCTTTTTCATATAAATGGAAACAGCATAGGAAAAGGATGCCTTCATACAAAAAAAGAATAGAAAAAAACTAAGTCCAAATTATTTTTTCATATGAAGGCATTCTTTTTTGTATGCTTTTTTCATTCATACAAAAAAAGAATGCCTTCATACAATGTTGTTTATTTCATTCAATGCAAGAGATGTCCACAAACAGGTTATGTTGGAGAAACAAGCCAACCACTGCACACTAGAATGAATTCGCACAGGCATAATATTAATCTGAAAATGATTGAAAAACCAGTGGGGCAACGCTTCTCTCGGACGG
Organism: Neoceratodus forsteri; assembly: GCA_016271365.2. NCBI lineage: Eukaryota > Metazoa > Chordata > Ceratodontiformes > Ceratodontidae > Neoceratodus > Neoceratodus forsteri. The sequence goes on from CM028129.1 coordinate 1,738,962,726, forward strand.
ACCACTCAATCTCAGATATGTCAGTAATGATCTTAAAAGGAAACCTCAAAAGTACACAACAGAGATGGGCTTTTGAGATCAAATTTATTTTACTTCTCAATGTGGTAGAAGATGGTATGAACACAGATTTGGGGTTTATGGCACATTATAGGACTTCAACATCCACAGACCTTTTCTTCAAAGGATATACATATTATAGGACTTCAGCATATGTGTGTTTGTGGGGGGGGGGTTATGTGAGTGTGGTGGGTGTGGGGGTTGCTGTTACATTGAGGTGGGCCTATGTTCAGGTACATGACATAATGGTGTCACAGTATGTTATGACTCTTAGTTCACACACAAAATGAATGTGAGTTCCTTTTTACTGCTTACCTTCCCTTGGGGTGGGGTGGGGTTAATTCCATTCGGTCTTATTCAGATTCCCTGGCCTGTTACTGTGCATACAGTATTTTTATTATATACTGTCACATTTTTGAACTTTGAATATATTGGGGTGCAGGATCTCATTTGCATGGGAGTCCTTGATGGATTAAATTACATTCGGCTAATATTGTAATTGTTTATGGAAATGAAGGTATATTAGGACTCTTGTCTTACATACATAATGTACATTCACTTCTATTTTTCTTACCCTGGGGAGGGTGGAAGTTTTATTACATTGTGGTTCTATTCAGAATCTTTGGACTGTTACTGCACATATAGTAGTATGATTATATAGTGTCACATTTTTGAACTCTGTACATATTAGGATGTATGATCTCTTTTACTTGGAGGTTCATGACAAGTTTAATTCCTTTGGGTAACTACTGAAGTGATTGAAGTGAATGATGGTGCATTAGGACGTGTGTGTGTGTGTGTGTGTGTCCTTACAACTAGTTATCTTCCCCTGGTGGGGAATTTAATTACTATGATTTCTTATTCAGATTTCTTAGATATTTTCAGTACATCAAGTAGTTTCATTGTACATTAATAATGTATTGAAATCTGTACATATCAGGTTGCATGATCTCAGTTTCTTGGTGGTCCTCGACAAGCAGCTTTTTGTGTGGCTCTTATACTGCCAATTTATATTATTATGTATAAACTCCTGTTACAACACTTAAGATCTAAAGGTTTATGGAACATAATAACCAGTTTGAGACTATACAGTAGTTGGGCAATGTTTCTAGCTAAGTTTTACATTCCGTATAGTGTGAAACTATTGCTCACTTTAGGTAAACTTTATTTTAAACCTTTGTATGCCATGTATATTTCATTTTTGTAGTTCTATTTTGTGGGGCTTGTTTTTAACTTACAATTATGTCACATTTAGCATGTCTTTAATCAAAGTGGGTTTGGCTTTTTTTCCCCTATAGTTTATCTCCTTCCCCTAGCCTGCCACCTCTGACTCTTCAGGGGGACAAGTGGACATCCCACTGCCCAGAACCCTACCCAAGCAGACCTCTAGCCCCCATGGAGCCACGGATTACCCTCCCGGGCGGGGTGAGGAGGGGGGTCAGATACCCCGTAACTTACGTTTCATTGGTCCTGAAATCTGCTGGGTGGGCACGGGCAAATCATGGGCCCGGCCTCGGTCCTCCCATCTTCCCGGCTGAGGCAGGCTTTTTTCCATTTTTCTCCCTTCCCGAGCAGTGTGTGACTTCCCCCAACATCATGATGCAAGCGTCGACGTCCAAGATGCTCAATGGCCATCCCATCCCCTAATGGGGCTTGCAGTTCCCGAGCCTCTGCTTGGGGCCATGCAAGTGGCGGGCATCAGCCTGATCCCTCCCCAGAGAAGGCGAGCTGTTATTGGACGCTCCAGCCTATCTCTCCCCGGCCGACAGACCGATGACCTGAGTCCACTCCCGAACCCGGGTCACCGGCGTGGAGTGAGGTGTGGTGTCCAGCGCCTCAACCCTCAGCACCACTGGGCCGGCCCTGGCTTTTTTTTAAATTCATTTAGTTTTTGTTGACCGGGTAAGTGCACTAGACAAATTCTGCCTATTTTCAGGCACGACCCGGGGGAGAGGGATACAGATGAATGCCAACTGACTTCGAACCAGATTAAGCTGTAGGTGGTATTTTAGTGAATGATGAACTTTTAATTTTATTTTAATGAACTGCATTCTTAAACACACTGGGACACTCATAATTGGGTTATAGAGCTCTCTGCTAGAGATGTTCTTATCTTACTCTAAAGGTATCTCTAAGTCATTGTGTATTCCCTGCTTGTTGTTATGCCCTTGAAAATTCTGCAACTGCAGGAAAAACTCAGCACATGTGCACTGCCAGTTGCGGAGCTGCAGTTTTTCCCACAGCTATGGTATTCTCAAAAGTGGAGCCAGCTTGCGGCTGTTTTTTCCTCCGCAGCTGTGGAAAAATGTTATAGCCAATGGGACTAGGCATAATATCACCCACAGTGATTTCTCATGGAGTGCAACTAGTCCCACAATGTTTTGAAACTCTGGCTCCCAGTCTTTAAGAACAAGTTGATAATATAAGTCAAAGGGAAAGTTAGTATATTCACTGTAAATTGAACTAGTTTGGCTTTGTAAATTATCCATACAAGGGCCATTGCTTATAATCTACTGATATCCCTCAACTGGTAAAACATCTCTGATTCTATTATATAGATACTGATGCATTAACAGTTGAGGATGGATAAAGATTTTCATTCCTCTAGTATGCTCTGCACTAAAGTTCTACGTAGTCTGACAAACTATCTGACAGAATTGTAGCAGCAGAGATCATTGATTACACAGGTAAGCCCCACCATATCTGGGGGCTTACTAGGCTGCCACCTGCACTGGAGCCCTGTCTTCAAAATGGACACGGTGCTCAAATAAACAAACACCTCCCTGGGCCCAGGACAGGCAGCGGGGACAGAGCAACACTGAATCAGCCCAGAGGGGCTCAATGTAATGCAGCAGCAGCAAGCTGCTACAGTCTGGCACCTGTATATAAACAAACATGGCAGTGCCCATGCCGCTCCACAGTCCTCTGACCCAAGCAAAGACTTCTGGGAAAGAGTTGAGATTGGCACCAACAATGCCCATGAATTTCGGCCAGTCAGAAGCTTGCTTTGCTTCTCAGACTGCATGCAAGCACAGCACTACTAGGCCAACATTCCAAGGACTGCTTGCCTGGGACTGACTGACCAATAGAGTGTCAAGTTTTTCATTTCCCATAAAAGGTGCTGTTTCCAGGGACCTGGGTCAGTTCTGCCAGTGTGACAGAGACAGGGGAGCTGTGAGCAGGTGAGACACTATTTGCTATGCACTGCAGCCTTGCCAGGCCAAAGAAGTCTGGGATCCCAACAACTGAATTTTTGGTGAAGAAAACAACAGTTTCTATCAAAACTAACAGTTTGAAGGTGAGGATTGGAGCTGGGGTTTTCCTGTCTCACCAGTGACTTTCCCCTCTGAGGGATAAGTTTCTTCAAAGATCAACTGTCTGGCCCATAAGGCCATTGGTTGCTTCAAGGTCCCCTGGAACCTCTACACCTACAGCACTAGACCAACCATGAGAGAACCAAGACCAGTGAGTGAACACCAGACAACCTCAGGAAAGCCTGCTTTCCATCCAGAAGCACGTCCAACCATCTCATCTGTTCCATCATCAGACATCAAAGATATCTGTGAAGCTACAAAACCGTGAGTAACCATTGGGGTTTTGACGCACAACTGGGAAAATTGTGATTGTGTCAGGGACTGAGATGAAACCCTGGCTGGGACTTCGCCATTTTGCTAGGCCTAGGCAGAAGACCTCTGGAGGTCATTCAGCCACCCATTTGTGTGTGGATTAGGGGTGTGCATGTAACGAATAGTATTTCCAAAATACCACAAATAATGCCCTATTCTTTATTCAGATATGAATAATAAACAGTGGCACTATTCATGTCAATTCATATTCAGGAAATACTAAAGAAAAAAAAAGAAACAAACAACCCCACACCCTCCTTCCCAGCTCAGTCCTTTCAAATACAACCCCCATCCCCCCACCCTCTGCTACAAGCCCAATCCCTCCCTCCTTCTCAATGTCATGTTTCAAACGAGAAACACTCATGATGGACGACTGGCACAACCCATCTGCCTCCAGTGTTTTTACAAATTAATATTCCCCACCTCCCAAACCCCAACAGCAGCACAAAACTCTCCCCTCCTCCCTCCCAGCACCCACATTTTCTTTTAGCAGAATGAAGGCCCCCAGACGTGACTTGAAGGTGACTGGCACAACTCGCCATTCTCCACAGCCAGCCGCCTTCTAGTGAATGAAACCGCTCCCTCATTTGCTCACATAGTATAACAGCTGAGCGTATGTTAAGCTGTTTTACTATGCAACCGATCACAGATGCGCTTTCATTCGATAAAAGGCAGCCCTCCATGGAGAAGGGCAGGTTGTGTCAGTCACTTTTGAGTCGTGGCTACGTTGGGTGCTGCTGCTTCGGCGGGGGTAGATAATGCTTCATAAAGGCAAAGCACTGAAGACGAGACAGCAGCTGGCCGCAGAGGTGGGCAGGCTGTGCCGGTCACCCACTGTGGGAGTTTCTTGTTTAAAACATGACATTGTGGGTGCTGTGGGGAGGAGAGGGTGAGATTGAGCTTACAGCAGAGGGAGGGGAGACAGGGGTTGTATTTTAAAGGTCTGTGCTGGGGAGGAGCCTGAGGATGGGGAGCTGTTTCTTTTACTTTTCTTTTTTCAACAGGTACATGAATAACAAATATGAACACTGACTATCCAAATATTTGGGGCCCTGAATACAACTATAGAGACGAAAATTTGAAATAAGGTATTCGCCCACCCCCAATGTGGATTACGAATAGGGGCCCATTTTGAACAGTTTACATCAGCAACAGTTTGGGTTTTGAAGTGTGCTTAACTGCAACAGTTTTAAAGCCTCCCACCGAGCTCCTACCCTGCTAACAGCAGCTGCATCCCTAGTGAGGTACCCAATGCAATGAAAAAAAGAGAGCTCTCACCCATGGCCTTTAGGGAAATTTAAAGGGAAACTGTCAGCAATAAGAGCCTTGCACCCAACTGATCCCAGTTTGCACTTTCTGTACAAAAAAACATATTTATTTACTTACTTACTGTTTACTGCAGTATACTAGACTGTATTAGGCTAGATTTACTGCCTTGTAAGGTGACATTTCCTGTAACCAGAAATCCCAGAATCCCCTGCATATGACATCAGAGGAGGACTGCACAACTAGAAGATTCAATAGCCCGCAATATACATGTTAAAGATTTTGTAAGCAGAAATCAGATGTTTGCTGGTCCCACTGTTCTCAAAGGGCTTAGTACATTCCTCTGTGACTGTACCTAGCCCCTGGAGAACAGCAGACCAGCAAACAGAAGATCACAGCTTATAAAAACTCTAACATTCACTGCAGGCTATTGAATCTCCCAGTTCTACAGCTCTCCTCTGAGGTCATATGCAGGGAATTCTGGGATTTCTGGTTACAGGAAATGTCAGCTTAGAAGTCAATGAAATTAGACTAATAGAATCTACTACACTACAGTAAACAGTATGTAAGAAAGTGCTTTTGCCCACAAAGTGCTATTTGAGACCAGCCTCACACTTGAGTGTGAGGCTCTTATTACTGACATTTCCCCTTTAAGTCAGACGCAAACGCTTGAGGTTTTGAGGACTGTCAGCAGGGGGCAGATTGTGTGGGGCATACTGTTGTTGTTACTCCATAGAGTATAAGAATTTTACTGCTACCCCATTGCTCCAATTTTTCCTGCTATCTCCTTGTTCTTTCTGTACTTTCCCCTTTTAAATAAATTATTTGTTTGAACTGTGTTTATTGGTTTTGGGGTTGTTATCTGCTGTTATGGTGTCACTTGTTCTGGGCCGGGAGTGTGTGGGCTGACTATGTACTATTTCCTGGGGGTAACAGCCTTGTGTGTCAGCATCCAGGTATCCCATATTTCTTACCCCAGGTAGAGGCACTGTGCCACTTTTAGGCCCAAATACCCATTGTAGCACAACTTTAAGCAACACAGGCGGGCTCTCTCAGAGGGTTTGGAGAGATGAACTTCAAGGGCCCCGGGCAGTCTGCTACACATATAGACTGATATGGGAGCACATCAATTCATCCTGGTCATTGCACTTCATGACAACTTGCCCTGCACTATTAGCTCCAGTGTCAACTGGATCCCACGTCCATTCATCCCTGGACAGTTCACTCCCACCACAGATCATACTGTACTCCAACAGCAATTATAATACAACTGCCACTTCTACAACTCTTAAGCATATTGTCTCATCTGGTGGGCAAATTTGCACCCACCTGGAGTTTATTTTATAATATTTATGCTGGGGGCAAATTGTCCGGGGATGAATTGATGTGGGAGCCGATTGACGCCGGAGCTGATAGTCTTGGGAGAGTTGTCACAGAGTGAAATGACCAGGACAAACTGTGATGTAGCTGACTGATATTGGCTTGGCTCAGGAAAACCTTTAGTAAAAGCAATGAAGTTGTTACGAAGGACAGAGCATGCTCACCAGGTAAACAATAAATTGAATTTTTGTAATAATCATTGACAAGCAACTATTGCTGCAGTAATAACTCCAGCTAAGCATATGAAATAGAATTTCTAATCAGAAAGGAATAATAATTATCTTTTTTTTTTTCTCATTGCAATTTGTGGAATATTCATTAAGACAGTGTATATTCTCAAGCAAATCAGTGGTCTCAGCATCACTGCTCTTAAAGGAGAACTACACTAAAATCAGTGTAGAAGTTGTTTTTAAGTACTAGGGCCTGATTCCAAAACAGGTTACGCATGTCGCAAGGCAACTTGCGCCAAACCCTATGGCGCAAATCGCATCTTGCGACATGCATTATGCCCAATGCAATTCTAAGAGGCGGCCTGTGCCAAATGTGTGTTATGGTACCCACTACATCTGCAACCCACTGCGACATGGTGCAAGGGGGGATTCCGGCAATGATTATGCCACTTTCCAAGAGAACGGCTGTTGGAATTGAAAATCGCGATTTCCAAGAGGGACCACGTGGACCATGGCATAAGTACAGCTAGACCAGCTACTAGCTGGTCTAACCATACCTACATCCACCAGGAATGCACTACTGAGCCTGCCGCCCCTCCAGTCAACCCCCCCCCACAGTCCCCCATGGGTGCCCACCACACCCCCCCATGACAGGGCTGCCCACTGTGGGCTGCTGGCACCCCCTTGCCCCAACCCCTGCAGTGCCCCATGGTGCAGGTTCCATCCCCTGCATGCCAGGCACCCTAGGGTGGTCCTGTGGCCCCAGCCCTCCCCAGTTCTGTGAGGCAGTGCCATGGTATAGGGGTGTAGGGGTCTGGGAGGGCCATGCCTTCTTGGTAGTGTGCCCTGCGGTCTCATTGCTTGTGGCACCCATGTCGCGCGTAAGTTGCAGGGCATGTGCCAGGGACCCTGCCTGTTCTGGAATAGGCGCATCCCGGTGTAGTGGCACATGTTGCAACTTGCATATGCCTGCGAGTTACAACATGCTTTGGAATTGGGCCCCTAGTTTCAATTATGTTATTGTTCCATCTATACAGGACTTTCAGTAACCACAGAGGATATTTCTGATTCACACTCAGGTGATGAGTGCCATATTAAAACTCGGTTTATGGCCCTCACAGCCACAGCATTCTGTTGTAGAACACAGAAGTATAGTGACAACAATGTGAGAGCTTAGCAATGACAAAAACTACATCACAGAGTTCTAAAATGGCCCCTACTACCAGCATGTAAACAAAAAAACATTCAGGAAATGAAAGGCCAGTAAAGATGAAGCAACAACAGAACTGAATCCAGTAAAAATAACTTCTGCTGAGAAAAGCAACTTGCAGTTCAGTGCAGTTCTCCTTTGACTCATTTTCACATTGGTGGCTATTTTGTTTTAAGGTTAAGCAATGGAATCTCAGATTTCAAAAATTGCTCCAGGTATTAAGGCGTTAACGCTAGTTTCTTTGCTGAAATCATCTATTGCCACTGTATCCCTAAGGATATGACAGTAGTTTTGGAATCCTTTATCTTTGAAGATTTTCCTTCATATTACAGCCAAAAGGGAAGTTCTGTTCTAGGGATAGCCAGACAGTTTGTGCTGCATCTCTGAGCAAATGTTACTGGTTCATAATGAGTCTACCTGAATGACTCAGTAGAAGCCATTGCATGGGCCACAGACTCTCGGCATCCACAGCCAGCTGTAGCTTTTGTTTTATAGCACTAATGAAATATTTCATTATGCAGAGAGTTTCGAGAGGCAGCAAAGGCAGGAAGAGGGTTACACGGCATTGAAGGCAGGATGAGAGCAAGGTTTGGAGAGCCATGTGTGCTAACACACGTAATCTAGGAAATAAAATTCCAGACCTAGAGGCTATCATGACAAAGGCAGACCTGGATCTTGTGGCTACAACTGAGTCACAGTGCACTGAGAACCACAACAGAGACATGGCTATACTTTGTTACTCTCCGTTCAGAAGGGATAGGAAGGGGAGAAATGTGTGAAGGGATTTCATGGTATGTGAGGGAGGGTATCAGAGTGATGGAAGTGCAAGGCAACCTAGGTGTAAAGGATGGGTTGGAGCAGTGGTGGAGCTGGGGGGGCTAGGGGCGGTTGCCCCTCCTGGCTGCCCCAGTGTGAGTAGTGGTGCCCCACCACTATCTTTATTCACTGTTTAGTGCCCATTGTGGAGCCCATGATTAACTGAATGGACCCCCCCTGGCTCCCAAATGCTCCCAAACCTGGCTCTGCCACTAGGTTGGAGGTGTGGCACATCACTCTGGAGATAGAAGCCAAAGCCACTATTTGCACTGGGGTGATATACAGACCTCCAACACAGGGGGAAGAATTGATAAAGCACAAGGGGACGCCATCAGCACAATTGCAAAAAAGGGGGAGATGCTGCTGGTTGTGGTCTTCAATCTACCAGATGTAGATTGGAGCCTCTCAGCCACAGCCTTGGCTAGAAGCAGGGCTATGCTAAACTCCCTGCAGGGGGAGTTTCTCAGGCAACTAGTCAAAGAGCCCACTCAAGACAAGACAATACTGGACCTGGTGCTCACAAACAGGGACAGTGTTATAGACCCCAAGGTGGGGTGTCACCCTGGGGTAAGCGATCACTAGACAGGGTGGTTTAACATAAATATGGTGGCCAGAGACAAACCACACAAGAACGAGGGTCCTGGACTTCAGGAGGATGGATTTTAGAAAAATGGGTGATTGCCTCAGAGTCAACCTAACAGGGGGGGATGCCCGGGGTGGGGGGAACAGGGGGGTAAATTGAGGGAATGCATAGTGAAGGCAATAAACCTCTGCACAAAAGAAGTGAGCAAAAATAGGAGGAAAAAGAGACCACTATGGTTCTCAAAGGAAGTGGCTGCAAAGGTAAAGGCTAAAGGGGTGACATTCAAGAGGTACAAAGAGACACAGAGGGAAGAGGATAGGAGGTGTACCAGGTAAAGGAGAAGGAACAAACCAGCACAGCTGTACTACTGGAAGTATATAAGGCTTTATTAGTCATTTAAAAAGGCAACATACCACATGAGGCTAAGCTCCATAACACAGGACGCACAAAAACCCCAACCGGTTTCGCACCTAGTGCGTCATCAGGAGGTGGTTACAAAAGTGCAAACATTATTTACTTAAATAGTAGCCCTTAAAGGGGTAAGTGCATAATTCATGTCTACTATATTAAAGTGCCTACAATAAAATAATGTATATAAAAGTGCACAATATTTTAAACACATATGGCAATACCTAAACTGCCATTTAAACAATTATTATTCAAAACCGTGAGGGATGGTGGGAAATAGCTAGAAAAATTCTACTGTTTGTAATTTATACATTTCCCACCAAGGAAATAGTTTCTATATTGAAGCAGCAAAACTTTCTGTGCAATAATCCCTATGTAAATTCCAGAAGATGGGCTGTAAATAGCTCCTTGTAAATCTGAAAGGGAAATATGCATAAGACAAGTTATAATCAGAAGAAAGCATATTACACATATATACAACAAGCAATACAAGGTAATTATTTATTGATACAGAACAATAATTCTATTTTGTCATTCAAACCAGGAGTAATCAAGGCACCCAGGCCCGGATATTCAAACTGCGCCAGGCTGTGGCGCGACCTGAGCACAGCTCGGCACTGTGTTGCGGGGGCTGCCTGGCTGATATTCAACCAGAGCTGTACATGGTGCAGTAGCTTGAATATATTCTCACCCTGGCCACCCCCCCAGTGCAAGTGGCCAGAGTGGAGCATGGAGATGCACTAGCGCAAGTGCCATTGCGCCATACACAGCATCTGCGATATTCAAAAAGGGACATGCAAATGGGGCCATAATTTATGCAAGGTGCACATGGGGCCATTTGCATGTCATTATGGCCCCATTTGCATGCCATAAGCATGCAGGTGCGTCGATCCCTGCAATGACTTGCGCCTGGCGCCCTGCCAGGCAGCAGCCATCGGGATCGGACGCCTTCGCAGCTCGACAGGTTATTTGTCTAAAGAATGGTCCTCGCCTATAGTCTCGGTGGTCCAGTGATCGTTATGCTCAACGCATCATCCATAACTTCATCATTTGGAGGGTCCAGTACCGGCACTTGGTTAATTAGGGTATCTGTCAAACAGGGGGCCGGTTTGTTATTCGGTGGTCAAGGCAGCCCCTCTCTTCCGCCACTGAGCACCACCCGCCCCTCGCGCCACAGCAGGCAGCACTTACCCGCCCGTTACCCGGGCGAGCCGAGCTCATTGTCTGCCAGCATGAGCCACGGTCGCAGCCCATACTATGTTACAGTCCAGACATGGAATGAATCATTCACATATCTGAATGTGGTACGGTGAGAGTTGCACTTCTGGCTCACGCCAGGAACCATCGGGCGGCAGCCCTACCGAGCTGTCAGTCGGCGGGCGGGCGGGTGGCAGATGGTGGTGCTGCCACCCGCCGCTGATCGGGGGAGCGGGTGGTGGGCTCAGTGGGTGGGTGGGGGGTACACTAGACCACCAGGGTAATAGGCCATTTTATATGTTTGACAGATGCCCACGATTACAGAGTGTGGTCCACTGGACCACCAGGGATACTGGACCTGGGGGGTTATATACTGATGCCCGCAATCGGGCATAGCGTCCACTGGACCACCAGGGATATTGGAGGGGATTATTCTTTAGACAAATGCCCATGATCGGGCACATAGCAGTCCACTGACCACCAGGGATATTGAGGGGGTTTATGTACACAGATGCCCACTATGGGCATGGGGGGGCAATGCCAGGTGCAGCCGGAACTGGGGTGGCCACCCACAGGTAGCAGCTACCGTGTTGCGCCCTGCAATGTGGCAGCTTACCTGTGGGTGGCCATCATTTGTTCCTTTTTTGGGGGCTTAACTTTGTGCAGGCGCAGGAAGGGGTTGCGCATGCATGACTCTGCACATCCCAGGCTGAATATCAGGCTGTGCAGGTTATGCATGGGCACGCCCCCCCCCCCCACCTGTGCCTGCATACATTACTGATGCACTCCAGTGCATCGGGATTTGTGCAGCGCACTTTTCCCTTTTGAATATCGCGCCGGGGCCCATCAGTGGGTTGTGCATGGTGCAACACTGTTGCGCCATGCGCAACCCTTTTGAATGTCTGGGCCCCAGAGTATAAATCCAAACTGATTTTTTCTGTTTAAGTTTCACATTTAGGTTGCCACCTTTTGGTCCTAAAGAGACCTTCTTTATGCCACAAAACTTAAAACAATGACTTTTTACACCTGCCAACATGCAATGATTTGCCAAGGCGTTACCTAGATCATTTGCCAGGATGCACCTCAGATGTTTTCCAATTCTTGTCTTGTAGTTTTACCTACATAGAAAGCTGCACACTCACAGGTAGCCAAATAAACAATATTTTCTGTATTACAGTTAACAAAGTTAGTAACTTTGTATTCCCAGCTACAATTACAAGTAGTGAATGTGGTCAGTTCTCAAAACAGTAATGCAAAATTTGCATCTGCCACAAGTGAAGTTACCATCTGGCAGTGGTGGCAATCAATTGCCTACCCCTGTGCTTGGTACCTCAGGTCCTTTGTAGCTATGGACTAACCTATCTTTTAAATTTCGGCTCCATTTATAAACCATTCTTGGTTTCATTCTATTAGCCTCTTGTAACAAGAGTTCATTTTCCAAAATTCTCCAATTAACCATAATTACCTTTTCTATCTTTTAATATGTCTTGTATACTGGCTTACAAAATTAATTTTAGAAACACTCTGTGTACACTCCTTTACTAACAGAAGTTATTGCCTATCAACTGACAATGTTTCATAATTTGCCTTGAATACCACATCAGGATTATGGCCACATCCTATTAATCTTGCACAGAGATCTGAAGCATTTGTTACAAAGTCAACATCCTCACTACTATTTCTTCTTAATCTCAACATCTGGGCTTTGGATATACTTTTATAAAAGCTTTTATATGCCACCAGCTGCCATCTGCCACGTTTGATTAAGAATATACCCAAAGCCCAGATGTTGAGATTAAGAAGAAATTGTAGTGAGGATGTTGACTTTGTAACAAATGCTTCAGATCTCTGTGCAAGAATCATAGAACATGGCCATAATCCTGATGTGGTATTCAAGGCATATGAGGTAGAAGAAAATACCTGAGGGATAGAGGTCTAGGGATAAGAAAGTTGTGACAGGAGAAGATGATTAAAAGGGACTTAGCTGCTCAAAATGTTTTTGTTTGACTCCTCATGGTTGTGTACATTTGATTATAGCTGGACACTAGCTAAAAGGAGTGTTGCCCATAGAGTATGCACAAGGATGTGGTGCTAGAAACAACAGATCAGCACAGAACCAAAAAGTTCCCTGCACACACTAACCTGAAAAAAGGGACGCTGCATCAAAAAGCTTTTTAATGCCAAAAATTTATATTTATTTAAAAACAAACCACCCGCTTCAACACATAGCTTAACATGTTTCGGGCTAAGGTCCTTTTTCAAAAGCTATTTGATACAGCGCCCCTTTTTTCAGGTTAGTGTGTGCAAGGAACATTTTGGTTCTGTACTAGCTGAAAGGACTTGGATGATGCATGCAAATATTATATAGCAAAAACTGTGTCCTGTATAATGTCCCAACATAAGGTGGCTAATGGAGTAAGTGTCTTTGATGACGCAGTTCAATTTTTTATTTTTCCCATTCACTTTGGCTCCACTTTCCATTTAATTTCAAGCCATTTCCACATTCGTGGTAAGCATTCTGATCATTTAGATGCTGTTAAGGAACTTACTAGTTAAATGTTCTCAATGTTGATGTATTTGGCCTTTGTAAGATGGATTTGTATAGCCAACTTATGGAAAAAGATGTAAGATGTTGCGGACATGAAAGAAAGCTCTGACCATTTAAGTTTAATTTCTCATTACAGGATGTTTCACCTATTAAAGGGGTGTTCTATGAGTGCTGTTTTTAACTTATCTGGGTAGTTCCCCACTCATGACAGCAATAGCCTATGAAGTGCCTTATAGAAAGTGAAAATATTGTGTGGATAACCGTCTCATGATGTATCAGTGTGGGAGTGCTAATGATCCTGTACTATCAAAATGTTGCATTTATTATTGCTATTCACTGTCCTACAGGCTATACTTGTACTGATTTAAACATAAAATCAATAAATATAAGTTTTTAAAAAAAGGTGGTGGGGCAGGGTGAGAGGACTAGGCAGGGCAGTGGGATGATGGGGTGCATAAGGATGGGAATCATCAACAGCAGGAGAGAGGAGATTATGCTACTGTATCTATCATTGCTGAGACTCCACCTGGAGTACTGTGTCCAGTTCTGGAGACCACATCTCAGGAAGGACATAGACTGGGTAGGGGCTATCCAGAGGAGGACAACTAAAATGGTACAGGGGTTGCATCGAAGCCCTATTAGGAAAGACTGAGGAATCTCAATATGTACACCATGGAAAAGAGGAGGGAGAGGGGGACATGATAGAGACCTATAAGAACCTCACAGGCATGAGCAAGGTACAGAAGGAGGGTATTTGTCAGAGGAGAAGGTGCACCAGGACAAGAGGGCATGCAATGAAGCTGGAAGAGGAGAAGTTTAGGAGGGATGAAGGAAATACTTTTTCATTGAATGAGTGGCAGGTGCCTGGAGCAGTCTACCAGCAGAGGTGGTGGGAGTGGAAACAGTGGTGGGTTTTAAGTATACATGGGACAGGCACAAAGGAATCTTTGCAGAAAAGCAGGTAGGGTCTGCAGTGACAGTATTGATAGGGGCAAACAGGGCAGACTAGGTGGGCCAAGCAGTCCTTATCTCCTGACAAATTCTCTGTTTCTATGACAACTTTTTCCCTATCCACTTGTTCTTGCCCTCTGTATGATTTCCAGCATACCAGGGCACTAAACACGCTGCTAATGAGCAGAACAAACCATATGAGCTGCATCTCTTGGGGAAAGGGAAGCCGGCAAATGGAGTTTCCCAACAACAGCATCCAACTTCTTGGACTTTCTATCAGGAAACAGAAGCAGAAGCGACATGGACTTTCTTGTAATCTGGCCAGACCGGCAAATCGTCTGAGGAGTGCGATGACAAACAACTGATCTTCTTTCTAGTGATTCCATTCCTCCTGCTGTTGGTTCAAGTCAAATTCTCCATTTATGAGTGAATAAAACAGGGTTAACTGGTAGATGTAGTTTGGAGAAACACTAATCCCTACTTTGAAAGATTCCTCCAGTTGAGAATCAAGAATGAGCATATTTATGGAGGTAAATTTCTGATAAGAGTCTAGCAGTGCTCCCAGAATTCAGTACCAATAGGGCCAGAATTGATTTTTCAAAGGAACCAACAGAGGGGTTGGCTTTTAGAGAACTGTATTTGGGAACTGGAACTGGGACTGAGGAAACTATGCCCTTCTTTTGTAAAAGGTGATCAGAGTAAAACATTTGCTAGCTTGTTTAGGGGATGCACAACATTTCACCTGGGTACAGTGAATTACTAGTCAGTGTTTCTTGTGCTGCTGAGGTAGATGTTTTATGTCTTCTGATCTGGACATGTGAGCTGTGCACTATGCAACAGATTTAAAGCACGATGTGCACATCATGGATGTGGAGGGAGGAAAAATGTCTCTGCATCATAATACAAAGAACTCTCAGTGAGTATTTCAAATTCAAATTATATTTATTTCAAACCATATAAATACGAATGTTGGTATAACCACTTGAACCATGACTTGTTTTCAATGACATCCTTACAAACGTTGAGCATGTGACATATAATACTAAAAGAGCACTTATTAAAAATAATTTCCAAAAAGGCTGGTGGCTCAACTAGATGGTGCAATGGGCGGTAACAGAGGAGCACCAGTTAGGCTAGGAAAAGGTGGTTCGCTCCCCACTCCTGGCTGAAGTTCAAGCTGGAATAAATCTGTTGTTTCTTTCTTTAAATTGGCAGACTAGGTGGGCCAAGCGGTCCTTATCTGCCATCAAAGTCTATGTTTCTATATAAAAAAATATGTAGACATGGGGTTAATAATGTTAATAAAATATTACTATAGGCAGTTACACCATCATCTGTCATAAAACAATTCAGTATTGTGCCACTTGGAAGATATGTCTGTAAAGCTTGCCTCCCTCTCATTTAGCCATTCAGACACACAACTGAAAGGCAAAATTGGGACATAGCATAAGCATAGCTCAATCGGCATTGAGTTCCATAATCTTGGTGCACTTACTAAAAAGCTTGAAAGTCCTTTGTACTTTTTGTCTGCGACACCTCAAATTTAAACTGCCTGAGGACTGGAGAGTAGCTTGGATATGTCAGGAGTCAAAAACTGTGATGTAAACCAGCACTTTCTTTTTAGTACATTGAAAGAAAACATTCAATACTTGAGTCTGCTTCCTCACTTTAATGATCACCTTATCACCTTTTTTGATCAATATCCATGAACTCTACCAAGTACTCCTCCTCTTCTTTCTCATGGGTGTCTTATTCAGCACAGGTTATTTAACTACAATAATGAGACTGAAGTAATTGTTGATGACAGTGCAGCCATACCTTTCCATGAATTCCAAAAGCCGCATGGACCTGTACCAGTCTTTTAGTTATGTGGTCTGATGTATGCCACCCTTTCATTGCATAACATGCCAAGACAACCAAGTGACACTTGAATGACAGACTATTGCTCCAGTGAGCTCATACACAAAAGACACTAAGGCCAATAAAATAGTTAGTTAGTTGAACACAAGCTCACCACCCTCAAGAAAACCCAGGCTATGCTCTTTGGCTCCCTGAGCAGAACAGAATCCTGCCCTGCCCCCCCTTCTAATCCACAGGGCCGATAGTTTGCCCTGCAGATGGTTGCCGCTGTCAAGTACCTTGGCGTCACTCTGGACCCTCAGCTGGACCTCTCCCTACACATCCGAAACATCTGCAAGGCATGGGTGTAGCCAGGCATACTCCAAGTACTCCATGGTGTGCAATTTTATTTAAGGGGGGTAGCAAATAGGCTCTGAACTGCTTCCTTTTTCCATGAAAACTAACAAAAGTTGTATTTATTGTGTCAAATGAGGCAACAAACACAGTCCTCATGTACATTTGTATATTGTCTGGCTACACCCGGGGGGTGGGGAGCAGTAAGTCCACTTGGTGTGCAGCTCTAAAATCCCTGGCTACACCCCTGCTGCAAGGCCACAAACGCTAAACTCAGTCTCACCTACAGAGCCAAAAAGTGCCTCACCCCAGCTGCTCGAGTAGCTCTAGCCAGGGGTGTTCTCCTCCCCTCCCTCTGCTACAGGCTAGTGACCTTTGCCCCCGTGCCAAAATCCAGCCTCTTGAAATGAGATACAGCCTATAACAGCATTTGCTGCTTTGCACTTTCTGCCCCTCCCCTGACACACGGCTGTGACCTCTACACTCGCCTTGAGTGGCTCCCTCCTGAGAAGCATCGCATCTTCGTAGTAGGGAACTTCATTGACAACATCGTTAGATCAGCCACCCCTGCTGCCCTTGCCCTTCCCCTCAACCCTGACACCACTTCCTACCACCTTAGGTCAAGGGCGGCACTCAATCGCCCGGTTCCAAGGACACGCACCCTTGCGGGTGATCGGACCTTCACCAACTATGCCCCCAAATTATGGAATTCGTTCCCAGACCTTACTCGGTCCACCCCCTCCCATCCAGGATTTAAAACTTCCCTTTGGAACTTCCTGAAGGGCTCCTCCACCTGTCCATGCACCTCGTAGCCCCCTTACACTACGCGTGCATGGGGGGTCTCTGCGTCCTCAGGGCCCACTGCACTTACTCTCCTGACAACTGGTCAAGCAATGACTAAATGGAATACCATAATTAGTATCACCTGCTCTCCCACTGTGTGTAAATTTGACTCACTCTCTGTTTGTGTATGCTCTAGCTCTTAACTCTCCCGGGACATCTGTAACCCCCCCACTGGGCTCATGTGTTTTTTACTGGTTGTCATTCTTCTATATATCCTGATATCTCATTGTATGTAAAAGTTGATTCGTCATTGTACCTGTATATTCAAGTCTGTGACTCTCCCGGGTTGCACTTGAAAATAGGCACTTGGCTGTCTAGTGTGACTTACCCAGTAAACAAAAGCAAATAAATAAATAAATAGTTTTTGTTGACCAGGTAAGGGCGCTAGACAACTGAATGCTTATTTTCAGGCACAAGCTGGGAGGTTACATAGGGTCAGGGTAAGCAAACAACAAGTTACAGTAGAGCAAAAGAAAAGTGACATTGTCAATGGCAGAAAAAAATAGATTACATAGCAAGGCAGTACACAGATAAGCAAATAAGGTCAAAATTACAAGGCACAGTAGAAGCAAGCCAATAGCTCGTTTATGAGACATGACGAATGTGAATAGTTCATCAAGCTCCTGCAAGACAAGTCTTGCTAGTTGGGTAGACTGATAGTGGGGGAAAGGTAAGCAATCAAAATGTAAAATGAAATAAAAGGTAGATTTCTAGTCACAAGAGCATACATAAGATTTAAGGAGGTGACTGCGATATCCCTTTTTGAAGGTGGACACAGTTTGTAGTAGTAGTAAAATGTTTTTATTCATAACATAATGAACAAAGGATAAGCTTGATTGAGCCAAGGCTCATTTACAACGAGGTCCCATTGCACAGTCTTCAGTGGTACATTATCATAAATTACAGATAAATAATTAAATATAACTATACATAGACATTGTGACTACACAGACTGTAGACAACAATATCAACAGTTAAATTATTTAGCAACATCTGTGTGGCTGTTTACACTTTTTATCCCACCACACTTTTATCTCCTTCCACCTATTCTTCTCCCTGATAATTCTCAGATTAAAGGGTAAATTGTTCCAAGCCATTGCTCCATTATAAGAAATAGAAGTTCTGCCTATCTCAAGATTACACTTAGGTACAGTTTGGCAGTGGCGCAGACTAGAAGATATAGAATTCCATAGCCTTGGGGCAGCGACAGAGAAAGAAATGTCCCCCAGCCACATCCTGGTTCTTGGGATAGGTAATTCTTCATGAAAGGCTGACCATAGCGGGTTGGTACTGACTGGGAGGCAGATAAGACTAAACAGTGAAGAATGGAGACTGATTTTGCAAGATACTGTAGATTACCTTTCCAAATGACAGGTCACATAGGGCAGCAGGATGAAGCCAACCCAGTTTAGTGTATAATATGCAATAATGGGTAAGGCAGATTAGAGACGTGGCCAATCGACAGAGATTATTATATGCAATGTTCCATTTATGTAAGTTAGTTTGAGAAGATACATGGATTACAGATACCCCATAGCTAAGTTTAGGGAGTAGGACACCATGAACAATGGATAAGCAGGCTTGTGGGTAAGGTTATGTTTGAGCTGCTACAAGAGACCCAGTTTGGTGTTTACAGATTTGCAGTCACCCGTTATGTGTGGAGAAAAATTAAGGGATGTGTCAAGTGTGACACCAAGGTAATTAAATGTAGGCACCATTATAAGAGGGGTTCCATCACTGCATTGTACTGTTAGAGAGGTAGCACAGTTTTTAATTTCGTGAGCAGAGCCAAACAGCATGGCCTGTGTCTCTGTCATATTTAAAACGAGTTTGTTAGATTGGAGCCATTGCTGCACCCCATGGAGGTCAGCGGTTAATCTGGTGTTCATTTCAAACATACTATGTGAGCTTAGGTACAGGACGAGATCGACTACATACAAGATAGGGGTGCAGTGGGCAAATGTCTGGTGAAAGTCATTAATATATAGGGAGAAAAGTAGTGGTCCAAGTATTGAGCCTTGTGGCACACCCACCATAGAGGGGGCAGGAAGAGAGAAAATAGTTCCAACTTTTACCCATTGGCTCCTTCCATAAAGATAGTTCCTAAACCAGTGTAGGTCCGAGGAGGAGATCCCCAGGTTGCTTATTTTTGCACAAAGCAGATGATGGTTTACCAGATTGACTGCTTTGGCAAGGTCAGTGAATACAGCCCCTGTGTACTCACTCCTATCCGTAGCAATTGCAACCTGGGAAGTGAAGGAGAGGAGAGTAGTAGTAGTACTATGATTTTTACAAAAACTGTGTTGTGCCGGAGACAGAAGGTTTTGCTTGGTTAGAAATTCAGTTAACTTTGAGGCAACAATCTTCTCCAGTATTTTGTTAAGGAGAGGAAGTATGGCAATCTGTCTACAGTTTGTACCCAGTTTTGGGTCACCTTTCTTAAAGACTAGGATAATAATGCCGGCCCACTAGCGCAAAGGCATGGTGCTGACCTGCAGCATCGATGACCCAGGTTCAGGAATGGACCCAGGGTGCCGACGGGTCGGCCGGTGGGGGGGAGAATCGAGCATCCTCTGACTGTTCTCCTTCTCCAGGGGGGAGGGTGAGTAGTTTATCCGGTGCACTATGGACACCTGGCAGATGCTGGTGTACCACAGCACTGACGCCAGCACATCGGGGGCAGGGTGGATGCTGATATTCATTGCATGTCCCCGCCCCTGTATAGAGGAGAAAACTCACAGCTGACTGCCTCTGTGAAGCCTGCCCCCAGCTTCAACCATCCTCCAGGCCAGCTCTTCCCAGACAGTTTCCAGGATTGTGGCACTAAAGGGCCTGGTGTCATGAGACACCCCTGGGGTAAGCTAGGGCGCCAGGAGAATGCAGGCAAAATTGGAGGTGGAAGTGCAGGGGTCCATGACCGGGGTGATGATAGGAGGCCAGAAGTGGCAAAAACAGAAAATATAAAAAGACAGGGATAATACTGGAAAGTTTCCATAGCTCCAGTCCAGCCCCAGTCATAAGAAACAGACTGATGGTTCTAGCGATAGGTGAGGACAGTTCCGCAGCAGCAACTCTTAGTAGTTTAGGATCTATCACATCAGAGCCTAAGAATTTGTCTGTAGGAATTTTCTGTAGCAATTTATGCACTTCAGATACTTTAACTGCACAGAAGTAAAATGGTGGCTAGTTCAAGGTGTAAGAGCAGGGATCTTTGATAGGTAGCGCTGACAGTGGCAAGGGCGGGAAGGCCCCTGTATAAGATGATAGGTCAGAGAAGTGGTGATTGAAAGCATCTGTTATGGTTTTGAGATTATTACAACTGACATTATTTATGCACATGACAAGGAGAGAAGGGTTAGTAGATATACCCAAAGCCTGTTTAATACACTTCCAAAAGTGTTTTGTGTTACCTACAGAGGAATCAAGGAGGGTTTCATAATATGTACTCTTATTTTGGAGAATTACTTTTTTACATTCATTTCTAGGGGTGTGACATTTTGACCAGTCAAACTCAAGCCCAGTGGCCTTGAAAACAGACCAGGATTTATCCCTAGCATTGATAAGGGCAAGGAACGTATGGTCAAGCCATTTGGTTACAGGACCCTGGACCCGCCTGGTAGTAAGTGGGACATGTCTGTCCTGTAGACTTGAGAAAGTATCACTGAAGTGAGACACAGCCAGATTTAAATCATTTGTGTTCCAGAGGTATGACCAGTCAGTACTCCTAACATCTGTTTGAGCAAGGTTGGGTTAAAGTATGCAGAGTCACGAAACTGGAGAAGTCTCAAGGGGGCTTTTGGAGTTTTAGTTCTCCACACACAGCAAACTAGCTAGTGGTGGTGTCAGCGTGGCTCAGTTGATAGCACATCCACCTCTGGACCAGAAGGTCGTGGGTTCTCGTCCCACACCGGTACTGGACTTGCACCTAAAAATCGCTGGCATCCGAGTGCAGTATTGGGGGGTGCTGTACTACTGGGGTGTGCCATCCTTCAGATGACACGTTAAACTGAGGTCCCTTCTGCCCATCCTGGTGTTGTCCTGGTGGGTGTCCAGGTTGAAGTAAAAGAACCCAGGGCACTCTTCGCAAAGAGTAGGGAACATTCCCAGTGCCCTGGCCAACATTCCCCTTCCCATAAACCAGTTCATGCAATTATCCAGGCTGTGTGTGTGGGTGATGATGTGCAATATGGCCACCACCACACATTCAGTCACTTCACTACCAGTCTAGCATTGCTTGTAAAGCGCTTTGGATGTATGAAAAACGCTATATAAATGCTGACTCTTCTTCTTCTTCACCAATTACATCTGGTAGCACACCAGAGGAGATGATCCTATCAGCCCTGTATGTTAGAATCCAATCTATTAGAAAGGATTTGCTCCCATTAAGTGCAGATCTAGTGGGTCCAGATATGACCTGAGTAAGGTGTATCTTAGCGAGATTAAGCTCAACATATTTACTTTTGACACTGATCAGAGGTGTAGCCAGAAATTTCCATTTTGTACACAGTCTCCAACAGTTGTACCCCCCCAATTAAAAAATGTACACATCCTCTCCAGATGGTACCCCTTCCAAACAAGTCAGATTGTTGTCAGATGATTCCTCTAATCTCTAAAGAGGTTATACATGTATCTGTCTCCTAAACAACAGAAGTTTGAACAGAGACACTCCTCAGTGGCCTACACTAACCCAAATACTACAGATTAGATTGAAAATGTTAACAGAAAGGCATATGGTTTGTGACAGGCACTCAGCAAAACTGTACTCAGATGTGTACGGGGAGTATGCCTGCCTACACCCTTGACACTGATCCAATCATTGTTAAAGTCACCAAATAATAGGAAATTATGAATTTTAACTATGGAGCTTATAGTGTTCAGGAGAGGTTGGAGTGCTTGTCGACTACCAGCTGGGGGAATATAGGTACAAAAAAGATGCAATATTTTTGTTCCACGTAACAGGAGAGTAGCATGATTAAGTTCAAAGCCTTTGTCAGTAGGGACCAGGGTGCATATAACACTGAAGTTAAGATGGGATTTAAACTAAACCATGGTTCCCCAACCCCCCCAACCTCTCCTTTTAGATCCAGGACAATCATTTCTAATAAAGTTATATCCAGGCAGTGCACATAAATGGTCAGGGATTGAGAGTTCCAACCATGTTTCTGTGACCCCAAGTATGTCAGTGGTGAGGTAATTAACCCAGGCTATGAGATCAGCGTGATTTGGGATGACTCCTAATGTTCATGTGTGCAATTCTTAATCCCTTGTGGCTGTGCCAAACATGCATATTAGTGTTTGCAGGGGAAACCGGTGGGGGCCCAGGGTTGGGTTTAATATTTCCCACCATAAGTAGAAGGGAGAGAGCTATAAATACAGTTGTATATGGCCAGGGATGGGAATGAAAGGGTTCATAAGACCATTAATACCTTGTGAGAATATGGCCAGACTGGTGCAAACACTGGTACATTAATAAGCAAATATTCCTATCCTTTGTACCATGCAACAGTTGGTTTGGCATAAGGAAGTTAGATGTTTCCCAGGCTTGCTCAGGCTGAAAGTAGAGAAATGGCTTATTGTCAATAATAAGCAACAAGCATGTAAACAACCCATTATGTGATACTCCAGGCACACCTAAATTACTACAGTACTTAGAGACAATGTATTCACAGCCCAGGAGCTCTAATAATCGCCGTATAGCAATAGAACGTCAGGCAGTTGTATAAGATGTTGTGGGAAAGGCTAGCACTGTACACAAGGACCAGATTTTATGTGGTTTCTCTGCTGTTTACACAGGCTACATACATTCACAGTACAGTACTTCTGCATTATATTTACATTCTAGTCATTCATGCGATGCATGACCCTCTCTTAGTTTACCTCAGTTGGTCAGAGTGTGGGGCAGTCGGCAGCCTCCCAGGCAGACTCCCAATGTCCTTTGTGCTGGTCCTTCACATGAGGGCCACAAGCAGGAGGGACACTTGGAGCGATACAGTGATATAGCACTCAAAGTCCCACCCTCAAAGCCTCCTGATTGGCTGGAGGCACGGTCTATATCCTGCTGTCTTTGTTCTCTGCTCCACGCCGGTGGAGAATCGCAGGAGCTTCGGCAGCCATTGGGGGAGGGCATAGTAGCTGCAGGACCCCCTCATGACCCCTCAGTAGTCTCCCGGGCATGATCATCAGTCTTGCTGTGTGGTGGAAGGGCTGGGAAGGTGACAGGCAGTTTAAAGGGCAAAGCCCTGCCCTCAAAGCCTCCTGATTGTACTGAAGGCACAGCTATGATCCCATTTCAGCAGTGACTCTGAAAACCTCTATGTCACATTCCAAAGAAATAATTCACATTCACAAGCAAATATCGAAGAACTGTGCTTCTGTAATGGGCTCCTCTTACACTATGTACACTAAGGTGCCCCCAAGTGCAAGATACTTGTTGGTATTTCACACCTCGTCAGTGTGGTGACATCATAAAGGCACTCATTCTTCACTCTCACTATGACGTCACCACACTAAGACGGTGTGAAATGCCAGCTTGTACTTCACACTTGGGGGTACCTTATTCTCTATGTGAGCTCCAGCTGTCTGCAGTTGCACAAATAGCACAGACACCTTCCAGTCAGTCTTCTAATATACTTTCTCAACCCTCACATGAGAGTCAGGCAAAACACTGCAGTGCTATTAGGAGTTAGACCTTTTTTTAACAGTGATGTAAGATTGACTGATACTTACATACATACATACATACAGACAGACAGAAATGCACACATACATAGACATACATGCATACATCCATATTTTGGGTGAAAGGAAACCATTGTTGGCGATCATATTACCCCAATCCTTAGAGCTCTTCATTGGTTGACAGTTCAGTTTCAAATCGACTTTCAAGTGCTTCTGCTGACATATGAATGTCTCCATGATCAAGGTCCTAAATACCTTCTAAATTTGTTAACTGAATATCATCCAGTAAAAACTCTTAGGTTTGCAAATTTGATGATTTTGGTTGTTCCCAAACATCATTTGAAAATTGTAGGTTATTGGGCATTTGTTTAGGCTCCACTACCATGGAATGCCTTCACAGGTCTCTTACCCTTACACAAAGTGATCCCTTAGATGGTTTAAAGTCTGCACTGAAGGCATTAAAGTTTGAAATTATGTAAACTTAATGTACCCAAATTGTTTTCCAGATGATTAAAAAATGTTTCATGGTATATGTTTTGTACGTGAGGATTTTGTTGTTACATCCATGGTATGTATTTTTTAATGACTGATTATTTGTATTTGTATGCAACTATATTCAGAACCTGCTGATAGTGCTGCGCAGAGCCTGCTGATGGTGCTGCGCGGCCTGGCTCTGAGCACTATTCAGAGCCTGCAGACGGTGCTGCGCAGCCCAGCTCTGAGCACTATTCACAGCCTGCTGATGGTGCTGCACGGCCTGGCTCTGAGCACTATTCAGAGCCTGCAGACGGTGCTGCACAGCCTGGCTCTGAGCAGTATTCACAGCCTGCTGATACTGCTGCGCGCCCGGCCCTGAGCACTATTCAGAGCCTGCAGATACTGCTGCACAGCCCGGCCATGAGCAATATTCAGAGCCTGCTGATAGCGCTGCACAGCCTGGCTCTGAGCAATATTCAGAGACTGCTGATACTGCTGCACAGCCTGGCTCTGAGCAATATTCAGAGCCTGCAGATAGCGCTGCACAGCCTGGATCTGAGCAATATTCAGAGACTGCTGATACTGCTGCACAGCCCGGCTCTGAGCAGTATTCAGAGACTGCTGATAGCGCTGCACAGCCCGGCTCTGAGCAATATTCAGAGCCTGCTGATAGTGCTGCACAGCCTGGCTCTGAGCGATATTCAGAGCCTGCAGATACTGCTGCACAGCCCGGCTCTGAGCAATATTCAGAGACTGCTGATACTGCTGCACAGCCTGGCTCTGAGCGGTATTCAGAGCCTGCTGATAGCGCTGCACAGCCTGGCTCTGAGCGATATTCAGAGACTGCTGATACTGCTGCACAGCCTGGCTCTGAGCAATATTCAGAGCCTGCAGATAGCGCTGCACAGCCTGGATCTGAGCAATATTCAGAGACTGCTGATACTGCTGCACAGCCCGGCTCTGAGCAGTATTCAGAGACTGCTGATAGCGCTGCACAGCCCGGCTCTGAGCAATATTCAGAGCCTGCTGATAGTGCTGCACAGCCTGGCTCTGAGTGATATTCAGAGCCTGCAGATACTGCTGCACAGCCCGGCTCTGAGCAATATTCAGAGACTGCTGATAGCGCTGCACAGCCTGGCTCTGAGCGATATTCAGAGCCTGCAGATACTGCTGCACAGCCTGGCTCTGAGCAGTATTCAGAGACTGCTGATAGCGCTGCACAGCCCGGCTCTGAGCAATATTCAGAGACTGCTGATACTGCTGCACAGCCTGGCTCTGAGCAATATTCAGAGACTGCTGATAGTGCTGCACAGCCTGGCTCTGAGCAATATTCAGAGCCTGCAGATAGCGCTGCACAGCCTGGCTCTGAGCAATATTCAGAGCCTGCAGATAGCACTGCAAAGCCTGGCTCTGAGCAATATTCAGAGCCTGCTGATAGCGCTGCACAGCATCGCTCTGAGCAGTATTCAGAGACTGCTGATACTGCTGCACAGCCTGGCTCTGAGCAGTATTCAGAGCCTGCTGATAGCGCTGCACAGCCTGGTTCTGAGCAATATTCAGAGCCTGCTGATACTGCTGCACAGCCTGGCTCTGAGCAATATTCAGAGACTGCTGATACTGCTGCACAGCCTGGCTCTGAGCGGTATTCAGAGCCTGCTGATAGCGCTGCACAGCCCGGCTCTGAGCAATATTCAGAGACTGCTGATACTGCTGCGCAGCCTGGCTCTGAGCAATATTCAGAGCCTGCACATACTGCTGCACAGCCTGGCGCTGAGCAATATTCAGAGCCTGCTGATACTGCTGCACAGCCTGGCTCTGAGCAGTATTCAGAGCCTGCAGATACTGCTGCACAGCCTGGCTCTGAGCGGTATTCAGAGCCTGCTGATAGCGCTGCACAGCCTGGCTCTGAGCAATATTCAGAGCCTGCTGATACTGCCGCACAGCCTGGCTCTGAACAATATTCAGAGCCTGCAGATAGCGCTGCACAGCCTGGCTCTGAGCAATATTCAGAGCCTGCTGATACTGCTGCACAGCCTGGCTCTGAGCGGTATTCAGAGACTGCTGATAGCGCTGCACAGCCTGGCTCTGAGCAATATTCAGAGACTGCTGATACTGCTGCACAGCCTGGCTCTGAGCGGTATTCAGAGCCTGCAGATAGCGCTGCACAGCCCGGCTCTGAGCAATATTCAGAGACTGCTGATACTGCTGCGCAGCCTGGCTCTGAGCAATATTCAGAGCCTGCACATACTGCTGCACAGCCTGGCACTGAGCAATATTCAGAGCCTGCAGATACTGCTGCACAGCCTGGCTCTGAGCAGTATTCAGAGCCTGCAGATACTGCTGCACAGCCTGGCTCTGAGCGGTATTCAGAGCCTGCTGATAGCGCTGCACAGCCTGGCTCTGAGCAATATTCAGAGCCTGCTGATACTGCCGCACAGCCTGGCTCTGAGCAATATTCAGAGCCTGCAGATAGCGCTGCACAGCCTGGCTCTGAGCAATATTCAGAGCCTGCAGATAGCGCTGCAAAGCCTGGCTCTGAGCAATATTCAGAACTGGGGGGGTGGACTTCAGGGATGGGGCAAAACTCGTGGAGGGGGAAAAATTAACTTTTCAAAAAAAAAGCTGCAACACCGGGACAGCTGGGGCATACCACGGTCCCAGGTCTCCAACCCTGCCATGTGCTGGCGCTTTAGCCACTCAACCACAGAAGCAGCTCAACCAGGCACCGCACACACAGCAGCCTGATCCCTTAGCAGAAAGACGAGAGTGACAGGGGTGGTACTCTACCACCATATACCCCTGTCACTCTCAATGCTTTAGTGCTTTACACAGTGCAGTTATTGCCATACTGTTTTTGTAGCATGGTATCGACCTGGTACTGTTACCTTGTATCCACTGCTGTACCTAACCATTCCCCCAGTAGTAATGTATCATTCACTACTATGGTATACGTTTTAGACATTGTTACCTTGTATCCTCTGTACCTGACCATTTCCGCTTCCTCCAGGACGCATCTGGAAATGAGCAAATTGCTCAGTATGTCTTCCTAGTGAAATTCTTAAATCAATAAATAAAAATAAATAACAACATGTACCAAACAAGTATTTTATTTATTTTATTTTTATTTAGTTTTTGTTGACCGGGTAAGTGCACTAGACAAATCCTGCCTATTTTCAGGCATGGCTCGGGGAAGGGGGATACAGATGAATGCCAACTGACCTTGAACCAGATTAAGCTGTTGGTGGTATTTTTTTTTTTTAAGTGAATGAGGGAAATTTGGCCAGGACACCAGGGAAATTCCCCTACTCTTTTCGATAAGTGCCATGGGATCTTTAACATCCACCTATCTAGGCAGATGGGACCTCGGTTTAACGTCTCATCTGAAAGATGGTACCTCAGAAGTGCAGCACCCCTCTCATGCTGCACTACAGTGTCAGTACTGGGATATTAACCCAAGTGCCAGATATGGGAACTGAACCCACAGCCCTCTGATCTCCCGGCCTCAGAGGCGAGTGTGCTACCTACTGAGCCACTGACACTGCAATATCTCTCTCTCTTTATCAGTTCCTCCATCTGGATCCAGCAAGCTAAAGTGAGCTTGTGGCTATAGAAGACAGATAATTAAAATAGGATAAATAAAGATAATCAGGCTCTGCCTATTTGAACCTGGTTACTAAGTGGTTAATGTGTCAAAGAGCCCTGAGTTCTGGAATATTCCAGGCTCCCTTCCACAGCACTGCTGGCCTGCTGAGTCATTGTGCCTGTGCTCAGTAGTTGGGATGCTGTTCGTTACTGCTTACCCCTCCCATCACCAATAAAAAGGAGCGTGTGAACACCAGCTCATTCTTGCCTGAGCTTAACCTTCAACTCAGATGAGTGCAGAGAGAGACAGAGAGAGAGAAAGAGAGAGACAGACAGACAGACAGAGAGATAGAGATAGAGAGAGACAGAGATAGAGAGATAGAGAGAGACAGAGAGAGAGAGAGAGAGAGAGAGAGAGAGAGATAGAGAGAGAGAGAGATAGAGAGAGAGAGAGAGAGAGAGAGAGAGAGAGAGACAGAGACAGAGACAGAGACAGAGAGACAGAGAGAGAGAGAGAGAGAGAGAGAGAGAGAGAGAGAGACAGAGAGAGAGAGAGAGAGAGAGAGAGAGAGAGAGAGAGAGAGAGAGAGAGAGAGAGAAAGAGAGAGAGAGACAGACAGAGAGAGAGAGAGATAAACTGGCCTAGAAAGAGACAGAAGCAATGACCAGCAGCTTCTCCACAGAGTCGGTCTGACCCACCAGGATCCCTGAAATTTCCAGGTGGGCCCGCCCCAGTTGGGTACCTAGCCACCTTCTATACTCTGAAAACCTTTGCATGTACTGTATCACCTATTTTTTAATTAGAGTATTTCTGGCACTGCAGGTTTAAGAGGTAAATACAGAGCTAGTGTAATGAACTGAAGTGGAATACTGACATATGTGTGTCACCCTGGGCTCTTCACTACTGATTTCCAGGTGGGCCTCAGTACCACAGTCTAACCTTGCCCCCGCCCCCACCAAGAGTGGGGTGCTATATGGCCAGAGGCAGCTTAGAAGTTAAACAAGAGAGGAAGACAGACAGAAAGCAGAGAACCAGAGCCATAGATCAGAGAACTTAGCTTAGAGAAGAGAGAGTCTTGAGGCCCGATGGTTTACCAGCAAGAGGATGTAATTGGAGAAGTGGGGGGCTCCCATCAAGGTTTGTGAGAACCCACTCTAGGTGTCAAGCTGGTGGACAATGGCAGCCTAGGCATTATATATGAATATGACATTATGGGGGAGTCAATGAGAAATTATCCATTAATCAGCCATCAAGATCACTCTGACTGAAAGGGTCATACATTTGTGCCAAGCACGGTTCATCAAGCAGCATGCTGCCCTGCGAGGCTCGGAAATGTTTGTCTCACAATGAGCTGGAGCTATGGGTCAGTTGCGGGGAAGCCCAGAGAGAGTTATCCAGTTAAGACCAGGCCTCACAGTAGAAAGAGAAATAGCCGACCCCAAGTGCAGCAGAAGGTGTGTCACCATAATTGTGTAGAGGGCTCTCTGTAAATCAGGGACCTTGTGAGGTGGTATGTGTCACTGTAACTACATGTGTCCCCTTGTGGGTCCATTCATCTTCGTTGTGGCAAATAAAAGTGTAATGTCCTTGACTCTACCTCCCCCTGAGTGGACAATGGCATTTGTTGTAAGTAACATTTGCAGTTGCAGAAACTCCAAGGCACCACTCAGCAAGCCTCAGTGCCTGAACACATCCAGAACCCTGGTCAACTCTCTGTCTTGTAAGGTGGTGCTCATAAGTAACTGTCATCCAGATTCCTTCCTTCCTTCCTGGAGTTCATTGTAAAAGACACTTGGCTACAACGAGAGTTAACCTGGTTAAAAGGGTTAATAAAGTTACTGAAAGACAAGATTTTGAAAGAGATTAAAAACTGAGATTTTGCAAACATTAAAGATCCTATGACAGCTAAAAAAAAAGCACAAGTGTTATTAACATTGGTATGTTGGCCTATTTCCCCCTGGAAGTTGCTCTTCCTCCACTTCTAGTCACTAAAAAAACTGTACATGCCCAAAGGACTACCTTATATAAAGAAGAATATTTTCATTGTGCCATCACATGTGCTAAGGCTATGTTCTACTGTGAAAAGTATGCTAACAATTTATTTTAGTTATGCCTCTCCTTTGCCAAGCTGTCCCCTACACATTACGTAACAACCTTTTATTAGAACTTGAGAGCAAGATGAATGCTGGGAATGAGGAAAAAAAACCTCTTCAGTCCATCACCAGTCATTCTTTTTTTATCCCATTACAGTATTTCATTTGATATTAAATGATTCCATCCACTACCTTTGCCTCTACTGTCTTGGTTGGCAAACTTTTTCCGATCAGTCATTAGTCATTGAGTGGACAAGTTTTTGTTGTCATTTGTTTGCAATTTGCTTTAACCTTCCATTTATTATGCCCCACAGCAATACACCAGGCTATGTTTTAAGTAGTAACTTGTTTATCTCATGTGCACCGGTAAAAAGATTTGCCTGTTTCTTGCAAAATAAATTACTGATGACACCACAATACTCACATTTCACAACTTTCCAAAACAATCTGAATTTCAGGACATTCCATTCTTTAGTACAAAAGACACAATCACACTCCTCTGCTTGCAGCATTAAAATAATTTCTGCAGCAACAGGTTTGTATTTTTTAAGTAGAGCATGACGTTACAGCAGGAATAATCAACTTATGAAGATGAAATCTAAGGGAAATAAGACCCTGTTTTTTGTTGTTCTTTTTTTGTTTGCTTGTTTAAGACATTTTTTTTCTCCCCTGACCCTGCTGTCATCGACTCCCAGGGATAAGTCCTGTTGACAAGAATATACCTTTCTCAGGCCAAAGCCATAATTTAGATGGCGCATGGAAGCTTTTTCCCCCCTCTGGTAGTTCTCCCTGCATTCACCCTCCTCCCCATTTAGCATGAGCAATGCCTGTTGGCCACAGCACACAAGGCATATCCCTGCAGAAGGAGAAAGCTCCCTGGTCTGCCTACAGGGGTTGCAACAGCACTGGAGCTCCCTGTGACCCTCCTTGGGCAAGGCACGCTGCCTCACAGCAGCTGCCACAGCCTGGTCTGCCTCTCGACGTGGGGATCTGAGTCCGCTCCCCATTTTGGGTTGCCTGTATGACTATCAGGGCAGCCCTAAGATCCTGTTTTAATGAAAAAAAGGTCCCCACTATTTATTTATCCATTTATTGTTTTTGGGTCACTGGGTAGGTCAAACAAAAGTCCTATTTTTACAGGTGAGCCGGTATCAATTAGAGATAACAGTACATACTAGATTCAAGCATTAAACAACATTGTACAAAGATTTGTTACATAGGTGGGTATATAACTGGGCGCAAACCTTCATGAATTTTGTGCAAAACAAGGTGTGCAAAAACAATTAGTGCAGTGCGGTACAACAACTACATTTTGAACAAGCTGTGCAATAACAGCTAGTGCAAACTGGCAGAAAAACAGAACTATCATTTCAACAGGTTAAAACAAACTCTGATCACAGCCACTATGGCTGCTAATACATTAGCCTGATTTAGAAAATGAGCAAGATATTTCCTGATCTTTGATTGGCTGTGACTTTTACCAAGGTGGGCATTTATGTGGCAACAGAGACCAGGAAATAACAAGACCCATTGACAAGTGCCCCATTACCAGCTGGTATCCCTATGCCAGCTTAGAATTGTGAAAAAATCAATTTCAAGCAGCTGCCATTTTTGCTCTCACTTACAGAGATTTCAGAAGCTGACCACCCCCCTAGACTGTAACACTTTCTATGCAATTTAACAACTGAGCAAAACATAAGCCACTATCACCCACCCAACTAAAAAAGGTACCCTTTGCCAGGCAGCCCCTGTCCTCTAGCCGCCTGCCACTTACCTTGCTGCCACAAGCCAGAAGCACCTCTCCATCTGCAGTAGCCTAATCCAAGAAAGTACGACTGGTCTCATGACTCAGCGGTGTACACGACACAGATGACCACACTGCCATCACTCTCCCCTACCCCTGCTGTCATTAACTCCCAGGGATATATCCTGTTGACAGGAATATACTGTACCTTGCTCAGACCACAGCCATAATTTAGATGGCAAATGGAAGCTTTTTTCCCCCTTTGGTAGTTCTCCCTGCATTCACCCTCTTCCCCTTTTGGCATGAGCAATGCCTGTTGGCCACAGCACACATGGCATATCCCTGCAGAAGGAGAAAGCTCTCTGGTCTGCCTACAGGGGTTGCAACAGCACTAGAACCCCCTGTGACCCTCCTTGGGCAAGTCACACTGCCTCGCAGCAGCTGCCACAGCCTGGCCTGCCTCTCGACATGGGGACCTGAGTCCGCTCCCCATTTTGGGCTGCCTGCATGGCTATCAGGGCAGCCCTAAGACCCTGTTTTAATGAAAAAGGGTCATCACTAATTATTTATTCATTTATTTTTTGGGGTGACTGGTTAGCTCAAACAAAAGTCCAACTTTTAAGGGTGAGCTGGCATCAGCTAGAGATAACAGTACATACTAGATTCAAGCATTAAAGAACATTGTACAAAAATGAGTTACATAGGTGGGTACTGTATATAACTGGGTGCAAACCTTTATGAATTTTGTGCAAAACAAGGTGTGCAAAAACAATTAGTGCAATGTGGTACAACAACTACATTTTGAACAAGCTGTGCGACAACAGCTAATGCAAACTGGCAGAAAAAGAGAACTATAGTTTCAACAGGTTAAAACAAACTCTGGTCACAGCCACTATGGCTGCTAATACATTAGCCTGATTTAGAAAATGGGCAAGCTATTTCCTGATCTTTGATTGGTCGAGACCCTTACCAAGGTGGGCATTTATGTGGCAACAGAGACCAGGAAATAACAAGACCCATTGACAAGTGCCCCATTACCACCTGGTATCCCTGTGCTGGCTTAGAATTTGTGAAAAAATCAATTTCAAGCAGCTGCCATTTTTGCTCTCATTTAGTGAGATTTCAGATGCAGACCCCCGACTGTAACACTTTCTATGCAATTTAACAACTGAGCAAAACACAGGTCACTATCACCCACCCAACTAAAAAAAACTACCTTTTGTCAGGCAGCCCCTGTCCTCTAGCCGCCAGCCATTTACCTTGCTGCCACAAGCCAGAAGCACCTCTCCATCTGCAGTAGCCTAATCCAAGAAAGTACGACTGGTCTCATGACTCAGCGGTGTACATGACACAGATGACCACACTGCCATCACTCTCAGCATACACTGAGGCTCAACCCCCACTCAGCTCAAACAGAAACAACAAATTTGAGGTTTTTTTAATCACCTTGTATGGCAGGAATGACACTGAATACAGTTGTCATTCCTGTTCTGTCCGCTCTGCCATCCCTGATGACAGCACTCACTGCCGTCCATGACTGCACTCACTCACATTCACTCTGCCTTCCTGAGCCAAGACAGAAATAATTTGTTAGATTATTTTTCTAAATCACTTTGTATGGTACAAGCAAAATTGAATACAACCATCACTTCTGTCCGCTCTGCCGTCCCTGATGACAGCACTCACTGCTATCCATGACTGCAGTCACTCATGCTCACTGTGCCACCCTGAGCCAAGACAGAAATTACTTGTTTGATTTTTTTAATCACCTTGTATGGCATGAACAAATTTGAATACTGCCATCACTCCTGTTCTGACCACTATGCCATCTCCAATGACGGCACTCGATGCCATCCATGGCTGTGTTCACCTTACCATCCCAAGCAACTGCCGTACAAGCAAAGTAAACCAGGCACTACATAAAAAATAAAAACATTTCTAGTAAAAATAGTGAAATAAAATAAAAAGAATGCTATCACCTAAACTCAGCCCTGTTAACAGCAGTACCCTCTAGCAGCAGTACCTTACTAACATACTAAATTGCCAGCAGAATAGGCCTAACGGTCTTTCGTGTCTGCTCGTTTGGTCAGCCCCCACCCTGGGTGCTGACCTTGCTGCCCCCCTCGCCTTCTCTGGCTTCTCCCTTCCCAGTTCCGGATAGTCTTGCTGCATTGGATTTTGCTTCCAGAACCCTTCCCCTGTACCTGTCTCACCCCCTCTTGAACCCCTCCACTGTCTCTGCCTCCACCAGCCTCCTAGGCAGTGTATTCCATGGCTCCACCACCCTCTCAGTGAAGTAGCACCTCCTCCTTTCTCCCCTGAATCTTCCCCCCTCCAGCTTCCACCCATGCCCTCTGGTGGCCCCCTCCTCCTTCCTTCGAAGCACCCTGACTGTTCCTCCCCTATTTACCCTCTTCATGTACCTGAAGACCTCTATCATGTCCCCCCGGTCCTTCCTCTCTTCCAATGTGTACATATTTAGCTCTTAGAGCCTCTCCTCATAGGTCATGTCCCCCAAGCCCCAAATCATTTTGGTTGCCCTCCTCTGGACCCTCTCCAGGAGGTTAATGTCCCTCTTTAAGTGTGGCCTCTGAAAATGCATGCAGTACTCAAGGTGCAGCCTCACCAAGCAGTTATACAGAGGGAGTATCACTTCCCTCCTTCTGGAGGTGATCCCCTAGCGATGCATCCCAGCATCCTGTTGGCCTTGGCTGCTGCCCTCCTACAAGTCTCAGAGTTGTTCATCTTGACATCCACCACCACCCCCAGGTCCCTCTCAGCCATCGAGACTTGTAGCATTCCCCCAGGGTGTACACTTGGCCCGGGTTTCTGGCCCCCAGGTGGAGTACCTTGCATTTCCCTGCATTGAACCTAAGCTTCCACTTTCTAGACCATCTTTCCAGAGCCTCCAGGTCCCCCTTCTATTGACAGTTCTACCAGTGGAGGGACTACTTTACAATAATTTTTTTAATTCATTTTGCAAATTTTTTGTTACAGTTTTTAAACATGGTTTTGTTTTCTTAAATATGTTCTATATGCAGCCCATTTTCTAAGTGCAATAATGCTCTCCAGGTGGGCAGTATGGGCTATACTGGACCTTCCAGGGAATATAAAGCCATCCACCTGCAGCATCGGGCCTCATTACACCCCTGGGTGGTCTGGTATAGACCAATACTGCCCACCCTGTCAGGTATTATTGCTTGCAAGGAATACAGAATAACGGGGACTTAGTTGTAATTTACTTGCTGTATTTTTGCAATGTATAAATCCTGTATTTAATGGAAAACTGGAAAAGGTTTATGGGGCATGGATTTAGCTACCCTCCATGTACTACCTGAAATGGGGGGGGGGTGTCAAGCAGTTGGTGTACAATGATATAGATTCCTATGCAGTCTGTCACAATGCAGCTGTACCGCTGTCGGCATCCCATTGACATTTTCCCTCAGAGAGATTAAAACAGAAAAGTTCACACTTTCTGGTTTAGGCCATGCCCAGCTCACCACTAACAAGTCTGCTTTCATTGTTGGAAATGGAAATAATTGGCCTTCCCTGTATGCCTCAACAGAGAAGAAGGACTGGTGTCTAGGCTACCTCCCTCCCTCCCTCTGCCGACACCTGTCCCTCGGGGACAATGGGTGGGGGCTAAGCCCCCTGTGGCTGACCTATCCCCTCCCCCAATTCCATCACCTGTGGCCCAAGTGAGCTGGGGATGGAAATCCCCTTGGTGGGGGTGATCAGGGTCTGGCCCACGCCAGCAGGCACAGGGATCGGGCAAGCCACAGAAGGGATGGATAGATGTAGGGAAGGCTTAAAAGGGGCTGCAAGTGATCCCAAAGTCCCTTTCCATGCATCTCTCCTTCAGAGGAAACTCTATGGCTCTTCCAATGGCGGGCACAGTGTCAGCATGCACCAAGAGGAAAACAGCTCGAGCTGAGTGTACCTTTCCACCTGGGCTGCAGGTAATCGTGGTCCGAAGTGCTAAGGAATTACTTTAGCTAGAGCCGCTGTGTAGGGAGAATGTTATCCTCCCAGTTTAGTCCTAGAGGGGGCTCCTGGTATCCGCCTGCAGCTTGCCGAAGCTTGGGTTGGGAGTTTACAGCCACGTGGTACATGCTCCATTCCTCACCGGCCGGCAGAGCTGGTGGCCAAGAATGGGGGCTGACTGAAGCAGCAACCTGGTAGCAGTGCAGATGCTTCCTTGACCATTAGCAGCAGGTAAAAAAAAAATGGGGCCTGAGCTTTGCACCCAATTTATGTAGTAGGTGGCCACATGGAGCACGCATCACTCCTCTCCCGGGTGGGCTAACACTGGCTTCTTCTAGGAGATCGAACACTAGCAGCATCTGAATAAAGCTGAAGCTCATCTCTCGAATGTGGCGCCAATCAGGTGCAAACTACTTCTGCTCAGTCGACCAGCAGAGGGGGCATAGAGCTGGAGTGAGAGGGAACAGATCAGAATGAGCGGGGTATGGGCTTGGTGCAGTCAGTGGGCTTGGTTGATTGCCACAGCCTTAGCATGTGAGTCAGGGCAGTAGTGAAAGGGCTGCCACCCATATTGGGACACAGTTGCACCCCTAGGCATGATTGCGAATAAGCTCCTGTGTAGTGTGCTTTTTGGGCTAAACTACCCCTTCAGCTGGTCATTTACCTTGTGGTTGGGTAGGCACAAACAGGACCTGGGGCATTTTTGGTGGTAGCAGTCTCTGCTCTCCTGTCGGGTGGCATGGTTTTAGTAGTTTTCCAGGGGACCTTGTGAGAGGGGGCCTTCCAGCTGCCTGCTGAGGAGAGACAGGGGGTCTTCTTTCCAGCAAGTGGCCAGCAGAGCACCTGCAGCAAGGAGGAGAACAGTGTAGTGGATAAAGGTGCTGAGCTGCAAGCCCCAGGTCACGCCTGGAAACAAGCAGATCCAGGAGACCTAAGTTTGAATCCCATCATCCCCTACTTGCATAACCTGTGACTTGGAGCAAGTCAGTTAATTTCCTTGTGCACCCAGGTCGCACCTGGAAGTGACTCTGAGTGAGTCAATTAATTTTCTTGGGCACCCAGGTCACACCTGGAAGTAAGCTCCAGCTTAGTGTGCACAAGAGAAAAAAAACACTTTACTAGTGAAACAATTTCCCCCCTCCCCCTGTGAGAGCCAGTAGAAGTTTGAGGCAGTATAGCGCAGTGGTCTAAGGCTCTGAGCTGCAAATTTGGTGACATCCAGCAGACCTGACCTGGGTTTGAATCCCACAGCTTCCACTTGCATACTGTGTGACCCTGAGCAAGTCACTTAACCTCCTTGTACTCCCAGGTTGCTCCTGTAAAAAAGCTTTCAGCTTAGTGTGCTATACCTGGTTAAACAACCAAATAAAAAAAAAAAAGTTAGAGGCCAGGACAGGGAGTGTGGACCCAGGAGCCCTAGCAGGCCTAGGGAAGCAGCCTCAGTCAGCGATGGCGAGCCATAGTGCAATATGGAATTGGAGCCACAAAGCCCTATTAGTGGAGCTGGCAAGGATGACAGAGACTAGAGGAACAGCATGGCTGGAAGTGTTCCTGAGCACCTCAGTGGCTCACCGGAAGTGGGACAAAGACCGGAGCCCCTGACAAGGAAGACGGACGAGAGGTAAGACACACCTAGGTCCTAAGGATATTAGGGCATGCTTACTGGTGCTAGTGAGCTTATCAATGGACTCACCTCAGGATCTCAAGGGGTGAAAATCTGAGCTCAGATGAGGGTGAAGGCCTCCAGAGCCCAAGTCCAACTCCCTAGGGCAACTGGGGGCAGTGGGAGAGAAGAGCATGGCAGGTGCACAAGAGGGCAAAAAAGAGCTCGAGGTAAAGGCCTCACCCAGTAAAGGATCCAAAGGGTCAGGCGAGTGATTCAGAGAGGGACCCCTCACGGCCCTTGGACCAAGTCAGATGGGGGGGCCAAGATGCTGGCTACCCACAAAACCCAGAGGTTGGTATGGGTCAGAATCTGAGTTGGAGTAGGGGAATAAGCCCATCACACCGACAAAGAGGAGAAGGCCCAGAGGTCACTGTCATAGCCCTCAGCTGTCTGCCCTGAGATTCAAGCGGATCAGGCTGGATCCCAAATCTAGTGGTGAGTCGGAAGCTGAACAACCCATGGGGGTAGGCCAGTGACCACAAAGATCACTAATCTCCTCGGATTCAGAGGAGTAGGACGGGGATGCCACTGGGGTCAGTCCAGCAGATAGCAAGATGGACGAGGTTCTTGGGGGTCTGAAGGACCTAGCCATCATCATGGTGGGCCAGGGAATGGGCGACACCAGTGGAGCCACTGGAGACAAGGGAGCAGTGCCAAAGCAGCCGTACTCCAGCTTGGAGGAGGAAGTGGGGGCACATTCATCGGAGAAGATGAGAGCGGCTTTCTGCTGCAGGGAATTTGTTGATGTGTTCAGCTTGTTGCACAGAGTGGAGGAAGGTGACACAAAGGAAGGTGAGAACCCATGGAGTGAGAACGGTAAGGATAGCAAAAAGTCCCAGGTTGAGAGGAATTTTGAGAATTGGTCAGCGGGGTTTTTCATTTATATGAATGTTTTATGTTGTAAGAAGCTGGGGCTTTGCTGCGGCCTCCTCAGTCATTGGTCTCAGATAATGAGAGTGCATGTGGCCTGGTGGGGGGTGATTAGCATGGCTTCATTACGGTGAGGTCTGCTGACTTCAGCTACATAAGAACCCGGAACAGTAATGGGACCAGGTAGATATGCCCCTCTGGGTGGATGTGATTATGGACAGGGCTTCAATGCAACGCACAGATTGTGGCCTCCCTGCTAAGGTTGACCCGGGGGTGAGGAGTAAGGAGTCAGGGAAGTCTGGCAGGGCAGGGAACCTTTGATTTTGGTTTAACAAAGGCTCATGCTCACAGTCTAGGTGCAAGTTTGCCCATGAATGTTTTGCATGTGGGAAATCCCACCCCTTCACACAGTGCACAGGGGGCAAACAGGGAGCGGGGCATAGCCAAAACAAAAATGCACCCACCAAGAAAGGGAATCCTGGACTTGGCAGAAACACTGCGAAATGTAAATAAAATGAGAGGGTAGTTACAATGATACTCCCTCAGGGAGGAAGCAATTTTATTGCTAGAGGCCTTTGCAAAGGGTTTTAGGATTCCATACACAGGACCCCACTGGGACTTCGAGGCACCCAATTTGAAGTCGGCAAGAGACAACCGGAGGGTGGTGCAGGGTAAATTAGCAAAAGAGATGCATCTGGGGAGGACTGCCGGCTCATTCGCAGAGCCCCACTTGAAACATTTTAGGATATCACCTGTGGGTGTGGTCCCTAAGAGCACTCCAAGTGAG
Organism: Neoceratodus forsteri; assembly: GCA_016271365.2. Classification (NCBI taxonomy): domain Eukaryota; kingdom Metazoa; phylum Chordata; order Ceratodontiformes; family Ceratodontidae; genus Neoceratodus; species Neoceratodus forsteri. The sequence goes on from CM028129.1 coordinate 1,739,001,856, forward strand.
TTTTGCATGATTACCCATTAATAATTTCCTGAGGGCGGGTCCGTGAATGACTTTATCAATCCGGCTTTGATTTCAGTTCCCTATGCATCCTTTGACGTGAGGTGGTGAGCTTTGGTTGGGGAGCGTTCATGGCCAATGCAAATATCGAATTCTCCTTCCGGCTACTTCTGGTTCACCCAGTAGATTTTAACTTGTTGGGAATGAAAGCTACACAGATAAATGTTTGCCAATGGGATGCGCCATTGTATGTGCATATTTGGAAAAATTCAGCACTTTTCTGCATTGGGTAGTTGAGCAAACGGCACCGGTGGGGGCGGATCATCCATTATTTAGATGATTTTCTGGTGGTGGGGCCACAGGGCAATGACACTTGTAAATAGTCCCTAGGGGCCCTAGAGGGAGTTTGTCAGGAATTTGGCATGCCTCTCACCCAGGACAAGATGGTGGGTCCAACCACGGTGCTGTTCTTTTTGGGGATAGACATTGACTCGAGGGCAATGGTTTGTAGGCTGCCGAGGGACAAAGTTGACACTCTGTGGCTGATGGTTGCCCAGGCAAGGGAGGCAAAGAAGATAACACTGCGGCAGGTGCAGCAATTGCTAGGTCATCTGTGTTTTGTTTTTTTTGTATTTACCTTGCTTTTTGGCCCTCCGCCATTCATCAGAGCTTCGCCCTAGTCACTGTGCCCCTGAGACTTCATTGCCTAATTAGCCCCTCACTCCCCTGGTCACTCCTGGCTTACCCCCCAGGAGGCAGGGCACGGCACCGCACCGCAACAGGCACTGGTGCTGTGGAACTGTATCTGGTTGGGAGAGCTCTCGGCTAGGTGGCTGATTGAATCTCAAGAGCAGGGCATCATACAGATGTCTGGCAGAGAGGGATTCTATCCCTATAGTCTGGTGCAGTGATGTGCAATGATGCCAGCGTCTGTCCTGCCCCAGTGCCCCTTGACTATGCGTCGGTGCTCAGGGTGATGCACCTAGTTGCCTGTGGACAACCAACACCCCCAGCAGGCCCAACAACAACAATCACAGCAGCAGTAGCAACAATGGGGTGGGAACCAGAACTATCATAAGAATAAGAAGCAAAAGAATAAGGGCAAACAACAACAGCAAAGAACAGGCCCTTCATATAGGAAGATAGCTGAGGAAAATCGGAAGTTCAGAGAGCTCCTGGAGCAAGTGCGTTCTGTAGCAGATGCTGTTCCTGCTCAGTCCCTTGCAGCCATACAGCCAAGAACCCAGGCCCCAACGGGCCATGGCGACACCAGAAGTACAGGCCCTCAGGCCCATACAGGCCTGAACCCAGAGGCACCTCCATATATAGCATCAGTGCAGCATGGTGAAGTGGTGCAGAGGAGCCAGACCCAGCCTCTCCATGCCCCCACCAGTACAGACTGACAATTACAGGCCCCAGTCTGGATTGTAAACAAGCTGGTCTTAAATACAAATGGAAGGCCCTGCACTGAGGCCGAGGTCGGGGGGCCACCTACTTACAGTGTTACTGGATACAGGCGTGGCTGTGTCTGTATTACGTGATGACCACCCAGATACATCTCCTTAGTCCACTGGATGGAAGACCAGCATGTCAGGAGTAGATGGTACTAGGCTACCTGCATGCTGCTCCCTACCTCTACCTGTAGAGTTGGGTCACTTGAAGGCCTCACATACCTTCCAAATGATGGTACTGCATGATCACCCTAGTATCATTGGAATCGACTTCCTTGCCCCACACGGCTGTGTGGTGGATCTAGCAAACATGCTATTGATACAGATTCAGGGCCAATACCATACCATCTTGATCCCTGATTCACACGTTGTGGCAACAGTATCTGCCAACAATAAAGAGTATGACATCATAGATTTGTTCAAGGATCATGAGCTTCTCCCAAAGCTCCTACCCATTTTTCAAAGGCATCTGGAAGCATCTGCTGTCAACAAGCATGACTGCGGCAGAATGTACACTGTCATTGAAGTGCCAGGCCCAGCACATGAGAGGCAAAGGCAATACCCTTTTCCATCTGAGGCCTTGCCTTCTCTCAGAGAAACAATAAAATCGCTCCTCAATCAAGGGGTAATCAGAACATGTGTTTCTACTGCCAACTACCCAGTGTGGCCCGTGAAAAAATGCACAGGTGCCTGGAGACTTACTGTTGACTACAGGAAACTGAACCAGGTCACCCCCAGTTGTGCTCCATCTGTGGCCTCTGCACCTGATGTGCTACGACATTTGACCCCTGACCTAAAATGGTTCAGCGCCCTGGATATTTCCGATGGTTTTTGGTCATTGCCATTGGCCCCCAAAAGTCAATATAAGTTTGCCTTCACCTTTGATGGTAGACAGTACACGTGGACCTGCTTACCACAGGGATTCCATAACAGCCCGTCCCTGTTCCATCTGCACATGATGGATGCCCTTGAGGGTTTCTCTACTTCCAAGTGTCTCTTGCAGTATGTGGATGACCTAATGTGGCAACTGCTATGCAGGAACAACATTTGGATCTCTTGGATGAACTACTGACTCTCATCCAGAGAGCAGGCCTCAAATGTAACCCAGCAAAAGCACAGCTATGTCAGAAAGAGGTACTCTTTCTGGGCCTGAAAATTATGTACCAAGGCCACAGCTCTACCTGGAAAAAGATACAAGGATTGCAAGATCTGCCATTGCCCACCAGCATGGCAACTCTCAGAAGGTTTCTAGGTTGGTAAACTATTCCAGAGATTTTATCTGTGACTTTGCTCAGAAAGCCACTCCTTTGTATGAGCTACTGAAAAAGGACATTCCATGGACTTGTGGTCCTCTGCACACCCAGGCTGTGACGTCACTGAAGCAGGCCTTGGCCTCGGCTCCAGCTCTGGTAAACCCCAATCCAGCACTATCATTCCATCTGGAGTGTGCCACCTCCGACATTGCCATGTCAGCAGTGCTGGCTCAGAAGGTCCATGGTACCCTGGGACCCACTGCATATGCATCACAGCTCTTGACCCCAGTTGAACAGAAGTACAGCCTTTGTGAAAGGAACCTTCTGGCCATCTACTGGGCTGTCAAGTACTTTCTGTATATCATTGGGTACTCTCCACTGATTGTTAATACTAACCACACCCCAACTACTTTTCTGCTATCAGACAGAGTGAAGGATGGGTCAGTCTCTAACACCAGACTGACACACTGGTCACTTCTTCTTCAAGATAGAGACATACAGGTGCACCCAACCAAAATTCCATCCATGCTGGCACATGGACTCCTTTTCCAAGGAGAACCCCATGACTGGACACTGCAACCGCCTGATCTTCCAGATCCAGGTCCTTTCCTCCCTGCCATGCCACAAATATCAGAGAATACTTCTTTGTGTCATGTTTTTACAGATGGTTCAGCTTCCTATTACCAAGGAGAACAAATTGTAGGGATGGGTATTTTAATAATTTACCCATATGGTAACACTGTTAAAATCTCTAAACGTTGCAGTGTAGCATCATCACAGTATGCAGAGATGACAGCGGTGGCCTGTGCCCTCAAGTTCATCCAGCATGGAAGCGAGGATACCATTATTTTCACAGACTCTAACTGGGTTTGTTGTTCTCTTACAGAATTTCTCCCTTTCAGGCAGAAGAACTCTTTTCTCTCTTCTGATGACAGCCCAGTGAAGTACAAAGAACTGGTAATATACATACATTCACTGGCACAAAGATTTGCACACAAACTCTATGTACACAAAGTCAAGGCTTATTCCCTACATGACCCTTACCATGCCGTCAATGACACTGCAGACACCCTTGCCAAGGAAGGGGCCCGAGGGGGGGACACCTGGATGATGGATCATCCAGAGGCCAATGCGGCCATACACATTGCAGCAGTCAGGAAGAAACCTGAACCTTTTTCCCCCTTGGACCTATCAGCTGCCCAACATGTTGATACTGAGCTGAAAGAAGTGTTCAGATTCCTTGATAAAGGTACCGCAGAGGTAAGTTACACTTGTTACTAGACGACAAGCTCATCTGGTATCAACCAGATGATTCCACCACCAAATTGTGGGTGGTCCCCAGACACCTTAGGTCCAAATTCTTGCATCAAGTGCATGATACACCCACTGGTGGACACCAGGGAGTGGAAAACACCCTCCAGAGGCTTAAAACTTGGTGAGCACACCCCTGGTCCACGCAGCGGCCTAACAGCTACTGCCCTACCTGGTACACTGATTAATAATCTACAATTTATGCATATACCTGTTTTGTTTAACGCCTGGTGGCCTGGTGTCACCAAAGATGTTAAACAGTACATAGATAACTGCCTTGTTTGTGCACAAAACAACCCTATTCCCACCGAACAAAATGCCAAGTCCCTACCACAATGACACACTGGCCCTTGGCATGCCATACAGATTCATTTTATTGGTCCCCTGACCAATACCAACAGAAATAATAAGTATGCTCTTGTGGTAACTGATCTTTTCTCTAAGTGGGTCAAAGCTTTCCCCACTAAGACATGCACTGCTAAAACCACTGCCAAAATCCTGGTTGAACAAATTTTCTCCAGGCGGGGCCTACCTCTTAAGGTAGACTCGGACAAAGGAACCAGTTTTACAGGTGAGTTGATAAAAGAATCCCTTGAACTCCTTGGAGTTCAGCAAAAGTTCCACATACTCTACCACCCCCGATCCTCAGGTCAAGTAAAAAAAGCCAACAAATGGATTAAGCAAATGCTTTCCAAATTTATTGAGGACAATCCCAAAACCTGGGATTCCCTATTGCCGTTACTCCTTATGGCAATCAGAAGCACACCCTCAGCCACTACCCAGTTAACACCCTTTGAGGTGATGACTGGAAGACAGATGAGACTACCTGAACACCTATTGTTTGACCTGCATACCCCCACTGCAGACTGTGTGTCTGTAGACCAATATGTGGAAAAACTCAGAAAAGACCTCATACACACACACACTTGTATGCTGCAAATTGCATGGGCAAAGCCCAGCAACAGTCCAAAATACAGTCTGACAAACACACACACAAGGAGTAGATTGGCAGGTTGGAGATCAGGTAATGGTTCTTCAATTTGCACATCCCAAACACTCCTTCTCCAATAAGTGGGAAGGTCCCTACCCCATTGTCAACAAGCTCAGTCTGGCAGTCTATCAAGTTAGACTCCTGCAAAACACTAAACTGACTGACAAATGGTTACAAGCAAACCAACTGAAACTGTATAAAGGAGCTTAATTACTTTTCCTCACCCCATTGGGCGGAACAGTACTAACCTACTGTTTTTTTTTCCCTCCTACGTGCCCCAGAGTTACCTCTCCTTCAGGCCGCCATGGACCTGGACATTCCCCTACTAGCTCCCCTCAGCCACCTACCTCATATCTGCAGCCTTCCCTCGGGCTGGTCGGTGTAACCCCTGCGGATGGGTCCCCCTCCTCCGAGGAAAGGCACCAGCCGAAGCGAACCAGCACTACTACTTTCCGGACCCTCGGGCTGCTGAGGCAATTGTGGCTCTCAGGGAGTCTTCAGGGATGTCGGGGCGGCGTCCATCATCGATTAACTTCCGGGCGGATTTTCTGTTTTCTTGTTCCCCTTGTTGCGTCGCTACTTGCAGTGCCTCCAGTCTCCACTGGGGCCGCTGCATGAGCGAAGATGTCTCTAACCCACCCAGGACAGGAGAGCAGTCCGTCGGACGCCGATCCTGCTCTACCGATTCTCGAGACCCGAAGTCCGCTCTCGAACCCGGGTCGCCGGTGTGGGTCGAGGTAAAGCGCCAGTGCCTCAACCCTCTATGCCACCGGGCCAGCCTAACCTACTAACCTACTAATGTTTGATTTTGCTTTTCAGATACACTGACAGGATGGCTATCTTATTCCATTTTCTCCTCATCTCAGGAGTTATCCCCTGCATCCAAGGCACAGTACCGAACCTCCTACCACACCTTGATCCTCCAGCATCTGCTCCAGAGGGAGTATCCATTAAAATACCCGATAGTTTGATTATTGTCCAGGAAGGTTCTGACGCTTACCTCACTGCCTCGGTTGTTGCTCCTGATAAAACTACCCTACAAATTTGAGTGGCAAACCACATCGCAAGGACAAATTCTCCCTGTGGCCAAACTCTCCAAGGGAACATTCCATGGCTGGCCTAATGCTAAATTATCCCCAAATGGTTCTCTGTCCTTGCTACAAACTGCTCTTAGACATTCTGGTTTATACAATATCACTGCTTTAACTGACCCTGCATATTGTAATTTTTTGTCTAAGGATTCTGCTCAAAAATGTTATGCTGTACACAACATGGCCTCTGCTGCCATGTATCTTTCTGTGTTACCACCCACTGACAAACAGCTTTTGGAATGTCCAAAGCACACCCCTGGTCCAAGTAGCGGCCTAACAGCTACTGCCCTACCTGGTACACTGATTAATAATCTACAATTTATGCATACAGTATACCTGTTTTGTTTAATCTTACTTACTGGAACATGAAAGAATTTGGCATGTGTCATAATACTAACACTTCAGCATTTTATAGTATGCTATTGCTTGACAGCTTAGCAGCATTTCAAATTCATACTCAAGACCTTATTGCCGGGGTCCACTCCACTGAGCATAGAGGCGACTTCAGGAGAAAATCCAATCCTGATGATCAATGTCATAAACGTAATACAAGTGAAATTGACAGTTCTGATGTCACTGGTGCAACAAGCACTGTCACAGGTCTCTTTGGTACAGCTATGTCCATCTGGAACAAGGCAGACATTGCTGCTATCAAATCTCATTCAGCTAAATTCCAGACTGGTTTGGTCAATAATATCCTACCCCCATTATTGCATGATGTGGATGGCCTTAGTCAGGAGGAAAGATACACTGTATACAATATGCATGACATTGCTAAGGCATTCACTGACTCTAAAGACAATATTAATGCACTCATTGCACAAAATAACAAAGAAGCAGATAAACAATACATTGCTAGAGAAATTTTGTGTTCCGTCTATGGCTCATACATTATTACTACCATCAACAATCTCTTCTGGGATCTAGAATCTGGATGAATCCCTGATATCATACATGACAGATGTATTTCCAAATGGTATTGTCCACAATGTAAAACCCCTGGCTGTATTGCTATGTGTATGCAACAATCTCTAACTATTCCTCTTTCTACAGCTAGGTATTTGGATTTTGTGACCAGACACCCTAACACTGGTCCCTGTTTTACTTCCAAGAAATGTTCTATCAGAGATACTATGTTTGTTTCTTTCACTGTCTTTTTTTTTTTGTTTATTCTGTTTTTCCACCCTCCGTGCTTGCTGGTCCCCACTCCTTCAGGCTCTGCAAGTTCCCTTAGCCCCACTGTCCTTATCCAGCCCTCCTCTGGTTCCTCGTATATGCAGCCAATCCCCGGGATATCCTGGCATATCCCTTCGCTGGGCTGGTCCCCCCCTCCTCCGAGGGGGAAGGCACCAAGGGGAGAGGGATGGCCCCAGCACATACTTCTAGAGCCCGGGGATGCTGCCGAAGAGAAGGAGGCCCCAGGAAGGTACTGGAGGCACTCAGGAGACAGACAGCCATCATCTGGCAGCCAGCAAGTGATTTTCCCTTGTTTCTTGAGGTGCATGATGTCCGGACATCAAGGCAAGAGCCGATGTCTGCCACGCTCCACCCAGCAGTGACCCCGACGTGTTGCCCTACCCTTGGCCTCCATCAGCGGTCACCCAACACCGGGTTGTAGCCCTTCCTCCCTCGAGACAACGAGCAGTCGTGGGATGCTCAAGTTGTCTCCCCCGGCCGGCCCTCCAGTGACCCAAGCTCATTCCTGAACCTGAGCCACTGGCGTCGCAAGTGGAAATCCAATTGCTGCGCTGGCAGGCTGGCTACTGTCTCTTTACCACATTTTGATCCCACCATAGCTTTGTTCGACAAGCTTGCAACTGTGCACTCCATTGGGCACCTTGATGATGACATCTACAGAGAACGCCTAGACCTGCCTCCTCTTCTGGTCTTCCATCCTTTCCTGGATGCCTGGGTCGCTCCGCACACAGACTGCTGTGCAAAAACACAGGTACTTGTGTCGATGTGATGTATTTGATGTTATTACACCTGTATGTGGTTATTCTCCAGATAGTATTGATTGGTCATTTTCCATGGACGATGACATCAGCACAAATGACACCGCCTTTTCGGACTCAACATTGGCTCCAGACAAACTTTACCAATCTTATTGTGAGGAGGTTCATCACCTGTCAACATGGATTTCCAGGACTACCTACACCTGCCCGGTACAGTTGCAAAAATGGAGACTGCCTACAGTTAAAACACAGTACAATTCAGATGGGGAATACTGCGTTGTCACGTACTATAAGTCGTAAACATACAGAAGTGAGACACATGTAATTGATTTCCCCAATTTCTGTTTTGTCCCCCACCAGAAGTCTGTCATTGGACATACCATTATTACCCCCGTTCCCCTTATGGATGCGGACATCATTAATGGTAACCCTGATTATCTGCTCACCCTTTCTGAATATTTGCCTTATTTTAATGTACACATAGATCCACTGTCTCTTACATTAAAATCACTTTTAGAAAGGAAAGACACCCACCTCATCCACATCGGCAATAATATGACCAAGGATAATGAAGCTACTCTCTCGTTGAGTAATGATGGTGATATGAATGATGCATTAACTAACACTTGCTTAGAGATTACTTTTAAAGGTTTTGTTATCATACAGGCATTTTTGATCTTTATCTTGATTATTATGCTATGCTGCCTATGGCACACACTGTGCCAACATCGAGAGCAGCTGGAGTTCCTTTACAAAGCTCATGCGTCGGGTTTGTAAACGGTCCCTGCTCCCTCACCTTTCCCTAGATTTGCCTGTGTTGCCCTTGGAGACAACATCGGGGGGAATGTTACACAAGGTCCCTGCACCTTAATTGGTACCCCCAGAGGTACACCGTATATAGCTAGTGCTTAAGGATATGTTATACTAACATATAGGGCTAAGGGCATCTGCCGTATAAGAGTAGATGTCAGGATATGTACACATATTATTGTAATACACTTTGCTTGCTAATACATATATATTTTTCCTATGCATTTTCTGGGTATTTCTTACTTACAGATGTTAGTACATTTGTGTCCTTGGAATGATTATAACATATAAGTTGGCATTGACACCTTTTGCTGATTTGTACTACTACACTGAGTTATGTAAGACTCTGTATACTATATTCTTTTGTTTTACAAACTGACTACTACTACAAAATTGTATAATGTTATCTTGGACTGTGGAGCCACCTCTAATTTAGCCAATAGGGCTCATCTCTGTAACTAGAAATGTTTCTATCTTACAGTAACCACAGTAATTATCACAGATATATAACGTGAGACACTGAGTCTCATACCTCGGAGACCCCAAGAGACATGGAGAAACCTCGAGGTATAGGGAATGCTTAGCATTGACTCCTGGTTCGTATTGGTAAGAACTGCTTAGGGCAACTGTGATTTATCCTTTGGTAGTAATAAACAAGTTTATTACTCTTATGCAACGTGTTTGTGATTCCTTGCATTCCCAATATTGCCAAGAACCTGAGAATGAGGTTTTAGACCTCCTGACAACATCCTCACTAACGCAGAATGAAAAGTCATTCTGCATCAATGAGGACATCACTACTGCAGCCGAACAACTTTTTGAGGTATATGACTTTCCATACACAATCACATTCCACCATACACTATAGGTCTGTTCTAGCATCAGAGACTCAATTATCACACTGTCTGGGCAAGCAGAAGAGATTTCCCTGATGAGCAGGCAAAGATAGAAGGGGGGTCTTTCACTGTCAGCACAGCAAAGAAACAGTTGTAATGAAAACTATAAACAAAACTAAATGGTTCTAATTTGTTTATGTGTATAAGGAGAGCATGATGATCAGGGAAACAACATTTAATTAATTTATTTTATTTTTTATTTAAAGGGACACTGTCAGGTTTGAGGCTGATTTCATGAGTGTGCACCTCCTTTGTGTACTGTAAACAGTGTTAGCATAGAAAACAATCATTGTAAGCAATTTGTAAATTGTCTCGATATTTCTTATTTTTGCCTGAAAGTGTGTTGCAGGCGGTCCGCTTAACATGCCCACGGCGCGCATCCACAAGCAGGAATGGTGCCAAACCGCGGGTGAACTTGTTCATGAACAAGTTTGTTACTTTGGGTCATATGCTGGTAAATGACTGAAGAGCCTACCGTGAACTTCAGTGATCCCATCTAAGTGATTCTTATAGAAAACTGAGTGCTCTATCCCGATTTATTTTCTTTATAAAAGTTGCAGCTGTGCTTCCGGGCATACGCATTAGATCAGGCGTCTAATCGCATCCCTGGAAGTGCAGCTGCAGCTTTATAAAGAAATAAATAAGTGATAAACGCCGATATAAAGAATCATTGGGCTCAGGATCACTGGTCCTGATATCTATTACAACATATGACCTAAAACTGAACTCGTTCATGAGCAGTTCACCAGCGTTCAATACCATTCTGCTTCAGATGCGTGGGCATGTTAAAATGGATCCTTCAGGCAAAAATAAAAATATGAAGGACAAACTACAAATTGCTATGCAACAATTGTTTTCTATCTTGACATATTTACAATTCACAAAAGAACACCACTCATGAATCAGACAAACGCATTCAATTCACTAGAACCTCTTTTATTTTTAGGGCCCAGTTGAAGGTTTTTACATTGTAAAGGTAGCAACCATGTTTGTGATAGAAGATCAGTTCTGATTGTAGGTGGACTGATGCAGATAGTTCTGGTTGTAGGAGGACTGATTTGCTTATTGTGTGATGTGGTTTAGGACCAGGATGACTGTGCATTAATAGAGATTTAATGTACTGTCAGCAGATGTCTCTTGGCCAATGAGATTTCTAGATTTTTTCTTGCTATTTTCTAGATTTTGTTAAATGCATAGTAATCTTAAATATTCCATATCCTGAATGTGGAGAAAAACAGAAAACAAGCAGGAAGAAGAAAGTAGGCAATACTACTTCATAAACAAAGAGAAAAAAAAGTGGGAAACACACAGTTACATAGGCAGAAGCAGACCCAAACTGCTCAAATACATTCCTGAAGTATATAAAAGCATGTACACTTGAATCATATATGGTTGTTTTTAGATGAAATCTATCACCCCCCCAACACACACACACACACACACACACACACACACACACACACACACACACACACACACACACCTCTCTCTCCTCTCAACTGGAATTAATTCTCATTCAAGAAAAAAAAATCACACAACAGTACACTGAGGTGTGGGGTGGGGAGGGGTTATGTTCCTGCATCACTACTGGTAACAAAATAAAACAAGTACACACACGTTCTTCTTTTTATACCATCTCAGTTACTGTACCATGCTGAGACAAAAGGTTTTTCCTCACTTTCCCTGCTAAATGATGTGCTGAGTAGTGCCAGCCAGGAAGCAAGGGAGCAATCATTAAGAGTGCGCTCATGATCGCCTCTCTTGCTTCCTGGCTGGCATTACTCAGAACGTCATTTAGCAGGGAAAGTGAGGCAAAACATTTTGTATCAGCATGGTACAGTACCTGAGATGGTATAAAAACCAGAGCATCTGATCATCGGGGGGTCTTTGCAGTAACAGCCACAGCTGACTTGTCTGGAACGGTGGCAGTGTCCTTGGTGCCCGATGTCGATGGAAGTTGCTGATGCGGCAGAGGCAGGGGATAGGGGAGGGAAGTCAGTCAGCCTGCTTGGGGAGGGTTTGCCTCAGTGATCAGGAGGAATCTTCTGATGACAGATGTGAGTCACAGCTGTAACTACAACTATGATGTCTCCCTGCTAGTGTTGCTGATTCTTCCATGTGGAGCACCCGTGCCTTACGCTGATCTTTAGCTTTCTTCTTTTGAACCCTGCTCCAACCCTTTTCCACTTGTGCAAAATGACTATGATCATCTTCAGCAGGGGGTGTCAGGATCACTGAGGGAGCTGATGTGTCCATAAGGTGCAGGTTGGAGTTATGAGATTCTCTGCTCAGAGACTGGTGGGCGAGTGAGCGGGTGAGGGGGTGGTAGAGCACGCTGTCTTACACTGCTTTTTGGTACAAAGTAAAAAAAAAATGATCAGAGGCAGTAATTTGTGTGCAAATATAGTAGATTTGCAGAAGTCAGTGGAAGTTTTATTTTGGAGTGGACCAGAGTGATTAACAGCAGCCACTAGACCACCAGGTATGTGAACAGAAGGCTGTCATTGTTGTTTGGCTGAGGGCCATTTTAATCCACAGTTTATTCTGTTGTTGTGCAATGTAATGGTCAAAACCATAACCTGACATGCATTTATAAAAATAATGCACTTTTTATGTTATGATTGTCATCATTTTGCTCCACTTGAACAGCAAAAGGGCAGAGACTGCACTGGAAGCGTTTGGCACTATACAGACTAAAGAGCAGTATTCAGGAGCTCTCACTCCGATGACATCATGTTCCACATTAGGTGGCCATCTTAGAGTGCAGACAGAGCAGAAGGTTTGAAGGGGGACGACTTTTGTTTACATTTTTCAAATGCTATGAAACTGCATTTATCCTGCTTATATAAATGCAGTTTTAGCATGAATGTAAACAGTAGCCTTTCCTTTAACTCTCTATGGAGCCAGATTTTACAACTGTTTTTTAGAGAAATACCCTGTTTAGTTGTCCTTTAACAGCACTCTACCCTCGAACACAGCCTAGACGCTAGCTGAAATCCCCATCAATGAAGTGATAATAACTTATATTGAGTTTTTTTGTGGACCCCCTCCTGTACTGTCAGATAACTGCAGCTCTTAAAGAGCTGTTAATCACACCAGAACATTTGGAATACTAAAGGAGATTAGCACGAGGACTACAGTTGGCTAAAGTAGGGACTTTTTAACTATACTAACAGCTATGGAAAATCTGCAGTAGTCAGTACATACAAATAGAGGGATAGCTGCACTAGCTCTGGTCAATTTGCACTAGGCCCTGAGCTAGTAAAGCAATGTTAAAATTCATCCCTGTGTTTTGCAACAGGTTAAACCAAGGTTTGCTCTGCTTCTATTGTTTTTTTAATCTGTTCTGATGTAAAGCAGTAAAATTACTTGCGTTATGATCTTTAACTGGCACAGTTCCTTGTTAGGGATCTAACATGCTGCAATCCCAGTTCTAACTGTGCTCAAGTTTCAGTTTACATTGCCACTCTCTGCATAGCTATGTAAATCGAGGCCATTGTCAGCATGCCTGCCTGTGCTTTTGTCTGTTCTCTCAGTACATAGTATGGAGAGAAAAAATGTTTCTGATATGTCAGATCAACATTTGTTGATGAAAGAATTTTTTTCTTGTCCTGCTGTGTTAAGTATTGTGTATAATCAGTAGCATTCTTCTAGCTGCAGAGGTGGCACAGAAAACAGAAAAAAAGTACCACAACCACTGATTCATGAATAAAGTAGAACTGGTAAGAGGAGGGAAAGGGTGATGGGGATGGAGGGCACAGACAGACACAGAAGCGCAGGGATCTCATGCATACCAATGAGGCGATGAGATTCCACTACGGAAGTTAAAAATAAGATGTGTCAGTTCCTGTTCCAGTTTGCCCTGCTCATTTTCCTCTTGTTAGCAATATGCTGCCTAGCTCTTACTATGTGGACGTAAAAATGGAAGGCCCTGAACTTCAAATCTTGGGGGAATTTTGTATAACAGAGTTCTGCTGATGCCAACTGTGATTTTTTTTTTGGGGGGGGTTGCTGGAAACAGAAAAATCTGAGAGTTGCTGCCGATGGGAGACTTCAACTTCTTGGATGTATGCAGGGACCTCCCAGCAGCAGCAACCCCAAGATGCAGGGACTTCCTGGATGCAATCCAGGGAGCCTGTCTGTGGCAACTAGGGGATCAGCCAACCGGGGGGGCCATACTGGACCTCATTTTTACAAACAGAGACTGTGCTGAAGGGGTGGAAGTGACCAAACCACTGGGGACCAGTGACCACAAGGTGGTGGTTTTTGAAGATAAAACCAGATTGGAGCTGGGCTACACAAAATCTAGCGTCTTGGATTTTAGAGGGGCTGACTTTGCAAGGATGAGGACATACCTAAGGGAAGCCCTGACAAAACTGGGGGGTACAAGGGGGTGGAAAAGAAATGGAATAGGATCAGGGAAGCTACTGGAAAGGCAACAGAAATAGGAGTCAAAAGCATTAGTAAAAGTAGGAAAAAGAGGAGACCTTCAGTGGTGTCCCCCAGCATGAAACCCAATTCTGCAGCATTTTGCAGCACGCTGCAGAATACTGCAGCAGACCCACTGAATAAAGCACTGTAATTTCAATGTCAATTAGTCCCTTTTGTCATTCAGGAAAATATGATACTGCCAGGATAAAGTGAATGCCAGTTTCCTGCATGACAAAAGGGACTAATTGCCATTGAAATTACAGTGCTTTATTCAGTAGGTCTGCTGCAGTATACTGCAGAGTGCTTTAAAAGTGGGTTTAATCCTGGAGGATGCCACTGTATATGGTTCACAAGGGAGGTAGCAGAAGGGGTAAGGACCAAAAAGAAGGCATTCTTACTCTACAAGAATACGCTGAGTGGGAGGGATGGGGAATGATATCTGGAATTGCAGAGGGAGGTGGGAAAGGCTGTTAGAAGGGCAAAAGTGCAGATGGAGTTAACTATTACTAGCAAAATCAGGGAAGGTGATAAGGCACTCTTTAGATACGTCGGGGAGGGAAGGAAAAATAAGGTGGGTATAACAAGATTGGTGGGCTATTGTAGACGAGGATGGCCTTAAGGTAAATATACTGAACAGGTATTTTTGTTCAGTGTTCACCAAATAGGATGAGGAAGGGGGACCAAGGATGAAGAGGGGGTGCAGGGGATGAGGGGAAAGAGACCTCACCATTCACAGCAGAGAGGGTCTATAGGGAATTAGGCGGTCTTCGGGTAAATAAGACCATGGGACCAAATGGGATGCATCCCAGGATCCTGAAAGAGCTCAGGATAGAATTATCAAGATCACTGGTGGAACTGTTCACCCTGTCACTGGAAACAGGTCAGGTTCCAGAGGATTAGAGGAGGGCAAAGGTGGTATCGCTTCACAAGGGGGGGTGACAGGGAAGACATGGGAAATTATAGGCCCATGAGCCTGACGTCACTGGTTGGGAAGATCATGGAGTCACTCCTAAAGGAAAGACTGGAGGACTACCTGTAAGGGAAAGGGCTGGTTGATCACCGACACTGTGGGTTTGTTATGGGGAGATCCTGTCAGAGGAACTTGATAGGGTTTTTCAACTGTGTTTAGGGAGAGTTGGACCAGGGAAGGGTAGTGAATGTGGCCTATCTGGACTTCAGAAAGGCTTTCAACACTGTTCCACAGAAATGATTACTAAATAAGATGGAGGGTCTAGGAGTGGGTCAGGACATAATAAAATGGGTGGGAAACTGGCTATCAGGCAGGATCCAAAAGGTGATGGTAAATGGGGTGCTCTCTGAGAAGGGGAGGGTCACAAGTAGGGTGCCACAGGGGTCTGTACTGGGCCAAGTCCTTTTCAACATTTTCATTAGGGACATTGCTATAGGCCTGCAGGGAGGGAGTGACTGTTCTCAAATTACACCAAGATATGTAATAGATTGGATACCCCGGAAGGGGGGTTGAAAGAATGAGGGAGGACGTTGTTAGGTTAAAGAGGTGGTCCAAGGTCTGGAAGCTAGGTTTCAATGCAGGAAAATGCAAAATTATGCATATGGGGCATAGAAATATGAGATTAATGGGGAGGAAATAGCGGTTGTGGAACAGGAGAGGGATTTGGGTGTCATCATCTTATCTGACCTGAAGGTGACAAATCAGTGTTAGGCTGAGGTAGGGAGGGCAAGCAGAATGCTGAGATGTATAAGTCAAGGCATTGCTAGTAGAAGAAGAGAAGTCATTGTGCCCCTGTATGTGGCTCTGGTCAGACTTCATCTGGAGTTCTGTGTTCAATTCTGGAGACTGCACCTGAAGAGGAATATTGAGAGGGTGGAGGCTGTCCAGAGGAAGGCTACTCAGACGGTTCATGGGATGCAAGGGAAGGCATACGGGGAAAGGCTGAGGAAGCTGGATATGTACTCCATGGAGGATAGTAAGAACAGAGGGGATATGATTGAGATGTTCAAATATCTAAAATATATTAACAGGATGCAAAGGGTGAGCCTATTTCAAATGAAAGGAAGTTAAGCAACTAGGGGTCACAGTATGATGTGGGAAGGTGGACTTTTTAAGGGTAACATGAGGAAGAACTTTTTCATGAAGAGGGTAGTGGATGCTTGGAATGGCCTGCCAGAGGGGGTGGTAGTGACAGAAATGGTAGCGAGCTTCAAGCACGCATGGGATAGGCACGTGGGAATCCTGGGGGTGAAGGAGGAATGGGTACAATCTGGGGGGGGTCAGTAGCTGGGGTATTACTGGGCAGACTAGGTGGACCATATAGGTCCTTATCTGCTGACATTATGTATGTATGTATAGATACTAGATTCTCCCTTAACAAGCTTTTTTTAAGACTAACTAGGCTTTTCAAATCACTCACAATAGCTCAGTCTTTTTAATCATATAGACAATTAGTTACTCTGGTCCTGCCTTTTCAAGTGTTATATCCTTTTTCATATGTGTTGCCCAGATCTGTACATAGTATGCTATGTGTGGTCTGACTAGCACAAGGTATACCCTAAGCATGATTCCCAAGGCTTGTATTCTACTCTTCTTGCAAACTGCTTTTGTTTTTAGTTGCTTGGCTGCACTGGCAGTTTGCTTCTTTTCTAGAACCATATTTGCAGCCCTAGTGAAAAGGTTTTGATTGTTTTATAGGTTTACATACAGAGGACACTGTATGGGCGCCATCCAGAACAAGCCTGTGTCTCCCTCAGGAGGTTTCTATGCCAACCAGGAAGCTTGAGAGTGAAGCTCAAGACGTTCATTTGTTACCTTAGAAAGCTTGAGATGCAGATAAAGGCTTGTCTGTATATTGAAAGTGTTGAAAATAGGCATGGGTGCCCATGCATTATCTTTTATAGTGTATGGGCACCCATGCCCATTTCAAACACTTGACGTCCTGTCAGGGAGCTGGTAGTTTGGCAGGAGCCACTTGAGTGTTGGTGGTGGGCTCAAATTACTGATTTAATGTGTGGCTAGCAGCAGCAGCTGTTTCTGTAAATCGTTAAAAAAAAACAATTTCCATCTCGATTAGCTGGACAGAAGCAGCTGTGTGGCAGCGTTCTAAGATGTTGTGCTGCAGCAGTGACATCACTACTGCAGCACAACAGTTCTATTCTAGGCATGGCTTTTCATCCAGAACAACATTCCACCATTCACTATAATCAACTTAGAGTCAGTACACTTTTTGATTGGTAACAAATGCAACTCATAAAGTGCAGGTGTAATATGACTTACTTTCCCTCTGAATGTTAGATGTTTACTGCAGCATTCTGCAGCAAAAGTAATTGTGAAATAGTATTATGGCAAGCATGTATTTATAATAACCAGGTTTCCTTTTTTCCCAAAGGGAAACCATGGCGTTATTTGGCGTAATAAAGGAGTGTTTATTATGGCAAACACGTGCACGGTTTCCCTCACTTTGTGCATGCGCCCACCGCAGTTTTCGTCGCTTCCCGACCACTCTCTGCTTGCCTTCTCAGTGAAAGAAACCACCAGTGTAACTCGGCGGTAAGTTATTTTCTTGAAAACTTTGCTCATTTCCCACATTTACATGGATGTAAAAAGGATTTTTTTTACGTTTAAAACTTCGAACATCAAACATACAGAACCGGCTAACATGATACCACAAGCGTGAGCCTCACGGAACACCTACTATTTTATATAATTGCTGTGGCAAAAGGGAAGCCAGCAATTATATAAAATAGAAATATCAAGTGTTTAAACTTGAAGTTTACACCCCGGGTTAGATGCTTTCACAAACCCCTTGAGCTTCGCTCTTGGGGTTTATGTAACATCTAATCCTTTGGGTGTGTATAAACTTCTCATTACACACACCACCCCATATGTTATCCTCTATGTAAATTGTAATTGCAAAATGAAAGCAATCTTGTGTTTGTATTTAGGGGCCTCAAGTATAGAATTCATTGCCTCACAATTTCCACTCAAGCACTGATCCACTCCCCAACTGTTTTTTGATCAAACAACTGTCCTCAACTGCCCCACAGATACTGTTTGTCAAATTTATGGCTGTGCTGAAAGTGTTATTGCTTATTGTGTATTACATTTTTTAAATATTGAGTAAATGTCTATGTAACTGATGCAGGACGCCACTGAAAACTGGCCTCAGCTCAAAGGGCATTTCCTGAATCAACATATGGCACATTGTTTTGCCTGGATTTTAATCCTAACTAAAAAGCTGTTGTACCACAGGTCAAAACTCATGGAATGCTGTTATACTGTATACTTCTGTTGTACAACAGCTTTTTTTTCCCATTAGAATGGAAACTACTGATGCCACCTGCTGTTTTTACTTTCAGACCACTTTCCTCACAGCCAAGACCCTCCCTTAGCATAAAATCTTGTGTTGTTTCTTCATTTAAAAAAATACACAGAAACCCACCCCTCATTCAGGTGGCTTTTCATAAGCTGTATGGTGGGGGGTCTGTTTTTTTTTTACACAATACAAATTTAAACTGAAGACATCATGGGAATAAAAAATCAGCATTTATGTAGTTTATGTTTCAGCCCATATACTATACAAAATAACATATTGGCAGCCATGCACAATTCGAATGAGTTTGCATCTTGGGTTCTCATGACACCAGGGACCTCTCAAGCTTCGATCTCCAGGTCCCTATAGTGTCATTACAATTCCTTGATGGAAACACAATTTTCCTGTGCATGGTTGCCCGTGCATTATGCTCTATATTTTACTAGTACTACTACTACTAGCATGGCAGATAAGTATGTATAGAGCACATTACTGTATTCTAGCCATGTTGTGACAAAAGCCTGAATAAGAATTCTCAGACTGTCAGGTTTCAGGAACCTTATAAGTTTTTTTTTTTTTTCTCTATTTTTTAAACAGCAATAAAAGGCAGTGCAGCTCCTCCTTATGTCACATCATGAGGTCATGAAATGCCTCACCAAGTTATGTTTCAGCCAGTAAAAGGCAGATAGGCAGCAACGGATGGGATGGGATGGGATGGGACAGGACGGGACAGGACGGGATGGGAAGAACAGCCCCAAGGAGTAACACTGCTGTCTCCCACTAAAAATATAAATATACCAATGGCTGTAGTTAAATAAAATATTGCACATATGGACTACAGTCAAACACATGAGGTGAAGGTGAACCAAGCAGGGGGCCCCATGACTTCACTGTTGGGGGCCCATAAAACCTTAAAGCCAGCCCTGACAGTTAAGAATGTTTGTTTTTTCGGATTGCATTACAGGAACTAGGACATGTCTACTACGGTAATTACATTATTACCACATCACAAATTTGTACCGTGTAAGATTCCTCTCAACCTTTCATCACATACATATAGGATACTTCCCCATAAAATATAAGAAAAAGACAAAACAGAAGATACATCCTCAAATCCTAGAAACTCAAAGCACTGTTGAAATGAGTGTTGTCCTGTCCATAAAGTTTGTGGTTTATTATCACATGCTGATATGCATTTCTACTTTACAAGCTCTGTGTGTAGAATGGAGTAAACCTTTGTCATGTCAGACAGAGGATTTCCAAATGGCAAAATAAGGGATCACTCCTTCTAATATGGGACAGTTGTGAGGTAGGCCTTATTGTAAATGTCAAATGACAATCCAGCTGCTTGCAAACTCCATAGGTTTATCAATACTCCAATGATTCAAGTGTATACTGGCTAACTTCAGCCATTAATTAGAAATTGAACAGAAATAACCATCATTGAGTGACTCACAAGTAAAATTCATAAGGCTCCTTCATTCTGCAAATACCTTAGTTAAGAAATATAAAATAATGATTGTACACTGCGCCAGCTGGAGAACAAAGTGTTTCAACTATTTCTTTCAGTAACTACGGTTACAGTTTGACTAACAGTACAGTAACTAAAAAAAAAAATCAGTGCACTGCATTGTTCACAGGAAACTGCAGCTGGAGGACAGGAAGTGGCCTATGGACAACTTCTACCGAAGGGAAGCTGATCATTCAGCAAAGCATAATAATTATTGTTTTGACACAACAGCTGTGCGGAGGGAAATCCTTCCAGTAAGGAAAAACAAAGGAAACAGTTAAAAGTTTTTGTATTGCAGGAGATAATTATTAACCTTAATCTGCTTGTGGACAGCAAAAATGTAAAAAAGACAGGAAAAGGTAACTGAAAGAGAAAATGTTTGCTTTGGTGTGGTTTTGGTGAACATGTATGAAAGTTCAAAGCAACAATCACACAGGGTCAGTTTTAACAGGCGTTCCTGACACCATGTGTGGATTCTAAACTAAAAAAAAAAATTACCTCACTTATTCTCCCACTAGTTCCTTATATGATGTGATGACTACAGTACAGCATAACTATATATAGATTCTTGGTGGTTAACAACAATACCCATGTATTCATCAGTGCAGATACTGTATTTAGTATCTTGTTTAATCATGCTTTTTATTCATTTTTCTCCTAATTCCCTATCTCCCACTCTGTGAACAGGGTCACTATGGCAACACCCCTCTTCCATTCAAGAGGGTGGGTCAGGGTGAGCAGTTGCTATCCTAGCAGATGCCAAAGTCAGTTCATAATCAGCCAACGGGAAGGTAAGTGAATGCTGGGTGGTTTGTGTCCCTCTTCCTCTGGGAACTAAATACTTCATCACCATGACTTGCCCAGCTCCCGGTCAGCTCTAGTGAGGGATTCTTGGGTTCACATGAAACGATTACTCTCAGTAGAAACTATGTTTCTTCTAATAGGTTTATTAGTGATTCATAATGGATTTATTAGTGATTCACATAAATTGCATCATCCCAAGGCTCAGAAAATGTAATTTGTACATCACTAATAAACTCTCGTTGTTAGAAGGAAACTCCCCTTGGTAATCGAGATTGTCGTCGGTCTCCTGCAGTGGATCAGATTCATGAATTTTTGGCTGAGCTCCCTTCTCAGAGCGGAGGCCAAGTTGAAAAATGTTGACTACTATAAAGCACATTTCATTTGTCTCTGTCTCCTTATGCCTCAGTCCAAGGATTTCTCAAGCTGCATCTGGTCTTCACATAATGCACCACATAACTTGAGCAGATAATTTTAGGAGAAGAAGTGCAATCTCATATATTCCTGAGCTTTAGAGCAAGTTCTTCTTAGCCAATAAAACAACAAAATTACATTATCAAGTTTCAACAGAAACAGGTAGACTAAGGATTAATATGTAATGATGACTTAAAGCATGCACCACCTAAAGACAGCCATAGCCAAGCTCAACCTATCCAATCTGTAATATCTAGAGAAAGTATACACTGACCTGCATGTATTTGATGTGCATGTTCTCCATGGAGGGCAACAATCTTTCTGCCTATGAAGTTAAAATAACTCTAACGGACTGAGAACTATGGCTGGGACCTCTAAAACAACTATACAGTGGTGGCAATTGAAAAGTTCCCATTGCCTTCAAAATGCTGCAGTAAGTGAGTTAGTCCTGCTGCAGCAACTCAGTTGTCTTCAATGGTAATTAAACCCAGTTACTGCGAGGTACATTGAGGAATACTGCAGCAAAATGGTAACTTTTTAATTGCTACCTCTGTAGCTTCTATATACATACATTAAGCCTCCTTACTAGATAGATAGATAGATAGATAAGTAAAACATTTATTTTCATACAGGATATTGTTAGGATTTTACTCCTGTTTTCAACAGTGTCCTGTTTGTTATACAAAGGAAAAAGGAAAGAAATAATATATATTCAATGTTTACATTCAGGTACAAAATTTCAAATACACAAAAAACCACTGTAACATTAAATACAATAACTTACATACATACAAATGTAATTCATTTCTTTTTTTTTATTATTGCATCTCTCTTTTTTTTTTCCTTGAGCCTGATGCGGCGCGGCCCTGCCCACAGGGAGAACAGCAGGTTCACTCACATGATGGGGGGGGTCTGGCACAACCATGACCAATCTGCTGGAGGGCTCCCCATCCCCGCCACCCAGACCAGCGCCCACCCCCCCAGCGCAATTCCACGACAGTCCTCCCCGCATGGCAGGGCGTAGCCATCAAACTGCTCAGTCATGCCCAGCCTTTTTCCATTTTCTCCCCAATGGGAGCATGGACATACAATGACATCCATGCACAGCGTGCAGACATCCACTGTGCTCCTCCCCCTCCAAACACCTGTGCATCTGCAGTACCACTGAGTGTCCCCAGGGACCGCCAGAGCATGGTGTGAATCCCACCCTTTCCCTCAAGACTAGGAGAGCTGTCATCAGACACTCGATCCTAGTCCTCCCCTGCCAACCCCCAATGATCCGGGCTTGTTCCCAAACCCGGGTTGCCAGCGTGGAGTGAGGTGTGGCTTCCAGCACCTCAACCCTCAGCACCACCGAGCAAGCTAACGGAATCCAGTTCTAAAAACAGGCACACTTTTGAAAGAAGTAATGTTTCAGTTGAGTTCTGAATTTTTCTATTGATTGTACAGATCTCAAGGCATCTGGTAACAAATTCCAGGCCCTAGGTAGGTTTGTCTGCAGAGTTGCCCCCCAACCCCCATTCTATTGTGGACTCTTGCTGTAGGAATATTCAGACTGTTTTGCCTCAGTTCATATTTAGACATATTTTTCATTTTCAAAGTTACTTGATTACCTAAGGGATGCTCTTCATAAGAGTTAGCTAATTTATGGCACCAAATTAGCCATAACATCTGCCTTTTCTGGGCTGGCTGCAGCCAGTTCAACATCTCGTACGTTTTACAGTGGTGTACGACGGATTTACTTTTAGTAGCAAATTTGGACAACCTGTAATTGGTCCGATTGATTTTGTTTAGTCCACCCACCAATGAGTTCATGTAAAGGAATGAACCATACTCTAAGTATAAGCAGATGCTCCACCAGTTTTCCCCCAGATTCAGTAGTTATACAAGCTGAGACTGACCTTAAGACCTTTAGTTTTTGATTCACTTTTTCAATCTGTTTACTTATATGTTCAGAGTAATTAAGTCTATAATCAATTTGTACCGCAAGATATTTGTATGATTTTACATTTATTACACTTGTCCCATTCATAAGACCTATTTCTAACCCTGGGATGGAATCTCTCTGAGGACCTAAAGAAAACAAAATACTATGTGTCTTTTTTGCATTTATCATTAAGTATGAATCCTTAAACAATTTTTCTAGAGCAGACATATCCTCTTGAAGCTTTTTTGTACAGAATCTCTATCTGCTGAGGCCACGATTGCTGTGTCATCTGCGTACAATCTTACATTACTATGAGTAATACTTTTTACCAAATTATTGACATAAACATTGAACATTAGGGGTCCCAGTATCGAGCCCTGGGGAACCCCCCCTCTTAATCTCCCCAAGATTCGACACTGTGCCTCCACAGGAAACACATTGTTGTCTGTTTGAAAGGTAGGAATGGAACCAAGCTAATGGTTCTTCTTGGACCCCACAAGTATATAACCTCTGTAGCAACAACTTATGGTCTACCAGATTGAATGCTTTGCTAAGGTCCATGAACACTGCCCCAGTGTATTTACCTCCACTAATAGATGTGGCAACTAAGTTGTTAAAATCCACTAGGGCAGTACTTGTGGACGTACCCTCTCTAAACCCATACTGAACATCGCTCAAGAGTTTATGTTGTTCCAAATAGTTAGAGTTGTTTGTGTATCTGTTTTTTCCACTACTTTGGACAAAATGGGAAGCAATGCAATTGGCCTATAGTTTTAAACTTTATCCGCCTCCCCCCTTAAAAATGGGCACTATGTTCCCTACCTTCCAACACTCTGGAAACGTGACACTGGTTAGACTCTAGTTAAAAATGTATGTCATAAATGGTGCCAAAATATCATCCCCTAACTGTAGAAAATGGGTCTCTAGTCCATCTAACCCACATGCTTTATGTGTTTTCAGTTTTTAAGGTCTTTTTTTAATATCTCGGACTTCTATTTTTTTGAACCTGAATCCTGTTCTCAGTGGTTTCACAGTCAGACCAGCTTTTACCATCTGAGTATCTTCCACTAGTTGTTGCAAATTTATTTGAGATGTTTTTGTTGCAGGATCCTATAGATGTAACTTTGGTAACTCGTTAAAGCATTTATTAAAATTTTTAGCAACTTCTAATTGGCCTTTTATAAATATATTACTATCCATTAAGGTTATTTGAGCCTTTGCTCTGACTGGGTTTTGTAGTTCCCTTACTACACTCCAGAATGTCTTAGAGTCCGTTACTTTGTTTATTTTGTTCTGATAGTACCCTTTTTTTTGACCAGCTTTACTGCTTTTGTACATTTTAACTTCCAGTTTTTAAACTTATTCCAATCCTCACTTTCTTTAGCGTGCCTGGCCTTTTTCCACAGTTGGTCTCTAATTCTCAACAGAGTTTTAAGTTTTTCTGTTATCCATGGTGCATCCCTAGCATTTGTTTTTTTTTTTTTTTTTGTATTTTGGGAGCATACAATTCAATAATAGTTTTTAGTTCACCAGTAAGTTCTTGGATTGTCAAATTCAAGTCTGGGATTTGAATCAGTCTATCCCATCTAATGTTTTTCAAATTAGTTCTAAAGGATTCTAGGTTAAAGTTTTTAAAGTCTCTTACCCAGTAAGTCTTATTTCCTTGGAGATTCTGTTTATTTATGTTTATTTTACATTTAATAGGATTATAGTCTACCAGGTTTAGAGACATGATTTCCCAACTTCTTATTTCTATGTCGGATGAAACAAACATTAAATCCAAAATTGATCTCTTTTGTGTATTAATAGTTCTCCTGGTAGGTTTTTGTATTATTTGTTTTAACCCCAGAATTTTGAAACAGTTATTCAATTTTTACCTCTACTTTGCAACTAATCCAAGTTGAAATCCAGTCAGTATCAGTTTATTATCCTTTGTTTTGTCTACTAATTTATTTGTCAAAATTTCATATGATTTTATTTTTGTTCTTGGTGGGGCATAAATTACACCGACTTTTAACTTAATTGTTTTTAATTCGACTATCAGACAATCTATCCCTTCTGTATTCTCAGATCAAATTAATTGAATTGGACCCAAATTATTCTTAAAAATTATCCTTACCAAGGATGCTTTAGAAACTGCATGACCCTTTAAACCAGATCCATATAAAACAATTTGATTTGCATGTTAGGTTAATTCTATATGCCATTCTAATCAAAACATTGGAACAATTTCTCTTTATCACTCAAAGCTTTTGGACAAAATGAAGGTAGGGGAGAGTTCTTGATAGATATGAAATTACAAGGAGACCATATGGATTGCATGTCTCAAAAGGTAGTACCAATAAGGCTTCCATCAGTTTATTTTGTTTCAGTGGTGAAACAGAGTGCCTAATTCTATCATTTAACTTGCTGTAGTCCTAATAAACTAAGTATTTCATGATGGGAACCTATGGAATTGACTCCTAGCATTCCCTTTGCTGCCCTATAGCAGTTATCTGAATTTATGGAGTTGGGACATAGCTCTCCGTTATATCCCTGCTGCAGAAATTGAAGAACCAGAAAAATAAAGCTATTTTTTTAGACAATTAACCTAGGATAATCTAGAAGAGATGCAATATCTTGTTTATAGTGGGGTCCATCTTTTTAAGGACTTTATCACAAACAATGACCCTTAGTAGATTTCCTAGCTTTGTTATAGAAGACATACATATGTGTGCTATATGGAGAAATGATTACTATAACTCCTAGAGAAGAAGGGATAGGACCAATAGATGTAAAACTCCCTAACAATCTATCTACAAGTTAGAACCCCAAAGTATTGAGCACTGAAATGAGGACTGCACAAAAGTCAATATCTAGGAATATCAGGTACTGTATTGCTAAGAGAATGACTAGGATATGATGTCACTAAGGCATGGGTATTGGAGAAAATACAGCTAAACTGCAGTCCCTCTGTATGTAAGAACAAAAATACTGACAATTTTTTACAGCTTTAAACATAGATAGCCACAATAAAACTGACATCTTCCCTGAGATTTCCTCACTGTGTTCTCCCAGTTCAATATGAGTGAATATAAGACTCTTCACCAACCAATATTTAAACCTATAACTTCTCAGCTGCAGACGTTCCCCTACAATTAAATCATGATAAACAGAAATTAACAAATCAACTGGTGTCCTTGGTTGAAGTTGCCTTGGCTAAGGCCTCAAGCCCTAATAGCTGCTCACCAAACCTATACTTAGAATTGTAGAAGTTCCTGACTCCAGAACCTCTCTTAATTTACAACAAGACCCTCCAGGGGGTAAACTCTCCTCACTTTACCAGCTCCTCATTACCCTCAGAATGAAACCTGATAAGGAGCCAGTGGTAGTCAATATGTATAGGCCACCTGTTTCTTAACACTGATGCCAAAATCCTAGTCAGAGATCCGGCAAATAGACTGAAGACAGTCCTCTCCAGTGTGATTTCTCCGCAGCAGGTCCCTTTATGGTTTGTATAACAACATAAGAAAGCCTTTCCACTTCCTGGTAAAAGCAATCAACTCCACAACACTAGTAAGTCCTGCATGCACCAGATGATATAAAGGCTTTAAATAGGGTCCTTTGGAAGTTCTTGTTCCAAATGGTTTGTGAATATGGCTTTTCAGACTCCTACATTATAGGGACTTTCCAGGATCCAAGGCAATTTCCTAAAATAATGTATAAAAATCAGATATAATTCAGCATTGATGTAATTCATTTTCTGTATAACTCTCCCCCTGTTCTTTACAACTTACCCCTTAGACTGCCTGAAGATTTAGAACGAATAGGTTTTTAAGATGTGTATACATGTTGGCGGCACAGCAAGGGTTAAGACACATGCATGGAAAACAGTTTCATTGTCCACACAACTTCATGCTTCTTCTGCTTTAGTATCCAATGAAGCCACAATTGGCTGTTTATGACATCACGTGTTGCTGTGAAAATTATTATGATGTCACAGAGAGTTATTTGCAGTTACTTATTTTCTCCCCTTGAGTCCTCTGCCTGCATCTGACCTCCCCCCATGTAGGCACCGGGTATGAGACCCCCTCCTCATAACCCCATGACTTACCCTTCGTGGCAGGGGGTGGGGAGAGACTCAACTCACCAGTCCGGATTAGCGTTTGGGGAGGTGCCTTCCTGGGCCGTCACGGAAGGGGACCATCATCATTCACAGAGGACTCCGCTATTTTCTGTATTTACTCTGTCCCCTCTCACGGTGCGGCATGCAGTGGTGCCAGCGGTGGCTGCATGCACGCTCCCATGCACGTCCTGCCAAGCGCCTGCCGCACTTTCAGCCTATGTCCAGTGCTGACGTGCCACCTCCCAGCCTCCGCTAGGTGGCAGGCAATCACTGAGCAATGCAATCCCCCCCTCCCCGGAGATGGACAGCAGTCCTAGGGATGCTCAATCCTTCTCCTCCCTGCCAACCCCCTCGGTACCCCATGTCCATTCCCGAACACGGGTTGCCGGTGTGGCGCGAAGTAAGGCATCCAGCACCTCAGCCCTCAGTGCCACCGGGCCGGAATGTCACAGAGGGTTATGACTTCATTGGTGTAAAGCAGAGAGACCAGATAAAGATTTTGTTTTGTTTCAAATATCCTCAGTGGGTAAAGATTCTATATGTAGAAGCACAGAATTTGTTGGCAGAAAGGGACCACCTGGCCACCCAGACTGCCCAGATTTTCCCTGCCTATTCTGTCCCAGGAGCAAAAACAACCAGCGGCACTCAGTAAAAAAATAATCAAAAGTAAAGCCAATGGTAAATCCAAAAAATGTTTTATTAGGCACAAGAAAGCATGGTACCTGGCACCAGTGCTTTGCCTTGTAACTGTGAGGCTTTGTTGGGCGGGGGGCTTCAGTACAGAAGCTGCATACATTATAAAGCTAATTTCTTAAAAGTATGGTCACCAGTATAAGCAGCAACCACACTTAAAGTGCATCAGTTTAAACAGCCAAACATTAAAAATACAATTTTCATCAGTACTGAGTAAATTGAAAATATACACCCAACCCCAAAATACCCATATTTCAATACCGTGCAAAAGGAGCTTGTGTGGGAAAATAACAAATGGCAGCTACTAGCAATAAAGACAATAAAGGAAGCCACATAAATACAATTGAAGCAGTTACTCAGCTATATGCATCATTCAGAAATTCATTAGATCTAATGTGACTACTGCAAAATAAATAGAAAGAAAGAGCGTAGGAAAATGGGAAAAAGGGAAACAGAAAAAGAGGGAGACAGGTACAGTATAGTATAAAGGATTAAAAAAACACAATAGATAACATTTAGTAATGACTGAGTTCTCTGTTAGAAGTGCTCGCAGTCCACATCACATCGGTGAATATATTTTCTGCATAAAGTTGCACCTAACAGTTTCATGCCCTTTCAATAAATAATAAGGGAAGGCAAAAAGAAATTAGAAAGGGCAGGGAAGGTGTAGGGGAGGGGAGGGTTTGTTGGAGGTATGGGGGGAGGGAGTGGGTGTACGGTAGGGAATAAGGAGGGGAAAAGGAAAGCAAAATAGAAGCGTTGAAAAGGAAGAGATGCCTGACTTCCAAAAACCATAAGTGCCATACTTTCTTGTGCCTAATAAAAACATTTTTTTGATTTACCATTGTCATTACTTTTGATTATTTTCCTGCTGAGTGGCACCCGTTGTTTTTGTTACTGCCACATCAGGAACACGTGGTGTTTGTGTGTGTACTACAGTATTTTGTCCCAGCAGACCCCACCTGGTCTTAGGCAACCCTTCCCCCATCCTTTTATTCACTAGTATTCCCTTATGTCTATACCATGCATGTTTGACCCCTCTCCCCCAGTTGTTGCCCCTACTGTCTCTTGTAGAAGGCTATTCCAGGCATCCACGACTCTTTCAGTGAAGTAGTATTTCCTCGCATTCCTCTTAAATGTCCCCCCTCTAGCTTTGTTGCATGCCCTCTTGTTCTGTTGCACTTCTTCATTTGACTCCCCACCTGTACCTTGTTCACTCTCATGAGGTACTTGAAAGTTTCTGGCATGTCCCCTCTCTCCTTCCTCTCCTCCAGGGTGTACATACTGCTCCAGGGTGTGCACAAGGTATACACTCATTCTTCAGCATGTATCACCACAGTGAGGTGCCTAGCAAGACTACCCCCTACACCATTACATTTTAATACAAAACTTAAAAAGCAGGCACTCACCACCTCAGAAAATAAATAGGAGACTCACGCCATTCAGGCTAAAAGAAATTTTTTTATTCCATGCCACAAGGCTAGCAGCCAGGCAAATACTTGATGCATTTCAGATAACAAAGTGTTGTACCTTCGATAAAGGGCACTTTGCTGTCTGAAATGTGTCAGGTATTTTTCTGGCTGCTAGCCTTGTGGCATGAAATAATTTTTTTCTTTAGCCTGAATGGTGTGCTTCTATTCCCCCGAGGTGGTGAGTGACCGATTTTTAAGTTTTGTTTTTATCGACCTATCATGAGCACTCCAGCTCTGTGCAGATACTTTTTCAGTTTGACATTACATTTTAATGTTTATTTCAGTGCCTACAATTTTGGATTAAGCAAGACCCATGTATATAATGGATATATGGGGGGGGGAAGGGAGATAGAATTTGCTGCAAATTGTCCATGCCCACAAACATTCTCTTTCAGCTGAAAAAGTTGCTTGAGACACGTCCTGTTGTCTTAGTGAAGTATGCGCCAAAGCACTTCTGGGAATCTATGACCCAACCTGTCAGACTTACGTAACTGCTGACTGAAGTGAGCTGAGAGTCTTGTCTGAATGACATGAACCAACTTGTCAACCAGGATTCTGGTTAAGGTGTGTTGTCTTGGTCAGTTTGAGGGTAAGGCGATTCTCTCACTATTTGGCTACATGATGGAAGTTTTACCAAAACGGAGAGGCAAGAGACACAGCTCATAAAAAGGGACTAGTTTGTTGAGCAACTGAACTGCAGAAATCAGAGCCAGGAAAGTGGTGAACTAAATTTTCACTTTTAGACCACCACTCTATTATTGCTACTAACTACATAAGATTACTTCTGTAACTGACTGTTTAACATCACTGTATAACTGTACTGCACACTATTGTAAAATTCTCTATGACAGCAAATTTGTACAATTTAACCTCAGTGTTCATTTGGATCCATTGGACACTGTAGATCATACACTGCAGAGGAATGCAAACTGAGGAACCTCTGAGCATGAGCTTTCCATTGAACACCACACTTGTTTTCCACAAAGAACCACCGGGACATCACAATGGATTCCGGAAAGAAACAATACTTGTATTTCCAAGAACTTGTGGCAAACTGAAGAGCTTCTGGGCCATCACTATAGACCCTAGGAAAAAATCTGAAGAACTGAAGCAATGGACAAAACCTTGAAGAACCTCAAGGCCATCACCACTGACCCTGGGAAGAAATCTGAAGAATTGATGAACTGGACCAAACTTTGAAGAACCTCCGGGCTGTCACCACTGACACCAGGAAAAAAATCTCAGTAACTGAAGAACTGGATGAAACCTTGAACAACCTCCGGGCCATCATCACTGACTCTGGAAAGAAATCTGAAGAAGTGAAGAACTGGACGAAACCTTGATGAACCCCTGGGCCATTGCCACTGATCCCGTGTCCCATGAAGAGACCTGAAGAACTGGATGAAACTGAAGATCTGGAACACACCCAGGCTGTCAACCTCGGGAGAATATTTAAAGAACCCTAAAACAAAAATCCCAACACCACAGGGCATCAGATCCCTATCTGTGAACCGGTGCAGTTCCCTGCACTGTTTAGTTCACTGTTAGGGAGGGGTTGGCCTGAAAACTCAGAAGAAAACGTGATAGGGAGTTCCTTAGCTGACTATGCTATTCCTATTCAGATGACCAGCCCCAGATTGTCAGGATACAGCTGGGTGGAACAGTCTCTGGATCATGCAGGAGAAACTGTGACCATGCAGTTGGCAGAAACACAGTTGAGTCTCCAATGTGTACCATTTTTTCACTTGATGGTTGCTGCTTTCAGCTGTGATTGGATCAAGCAACCATCAAACAGCAATTAAAAAGATGCAAGGCAATTTGAGAACATGCAGGGCAATTCAAGAGCAAGCAGTCAGTTCAGGAAATTAAATCAAATCATCTTTTTTTTTTATAGCGCCTTTCAAAATCACGGTACTGTACATAAAACCATATACAGAAAGATAAAATTTAAAACACAGACATTAAAACAAATCATCCATAGCTAGGGAAAGCTAAACTAAGCATGCAGGGCAATTCACAAATTATGAACAAGTGCAGTTAATTTTGAAGAAGTTTCACAGCATGCAAGGGTGGTATCTCAGTCTCGGAGCATGCAATGACCATTCAGGGCAACATTAGGTCAAATAGGGCAAATATGGTGAAAGCAGAGCAGTCAATCTTGGGGGAATCTCTGAAGAACTTAAAACAAAAAATCCAACCCCACTGGGTGTCAGATGCCTGTCTGTGAACCATTGCAGTTCACTGCACTGCCTAGCTCACTGTTATAATAATAATAATAATAAACTTTATTTATCTATGCCTTTCTTAAAACCAAGGTGCATTACAATAAAATACATGATAAAAACATACTAAAACCATACAAAACATCATATAACTGAATTAAGAGCAGGGCAATTAATAGGCATCAACATTATCTAAAAATGCCTTGTTCCATAAAAAAGACTTTAGGCCCTTTTTAAAACCCTCCACCATCATGCACTCTCGAATCCAGCGTGGTAGAGAATTCCAGAGGGTCGGCACCGTGAACATAAAAGCTCGGGTGCCAGAAGATTTTAAAATGACCCTCGGGATCTCTAGCAACCCCTCGTTGGTTGAGCGGAGTGGTCACGTCGGTCAGTAAGGCACCAGCAGCTCTTTCAGGTAATCCGGGCCCGACCCGTGTAGGGCTTTGTAAGTCAGAAGACCGACTTTAAAGGTGATCCGCCACTGAATCGGCAGGGAGTGCAGGTCTCGGAGCACCGGTGTAATATGAGAGGAACGAGGAGTCCCCTGTTAACAACCGGGTTGCCGAGTTCTGCACTATCTGCAAGTGGCAGATATCAACCCCAGGCAGCCCAAAGTAAAAGGGACTGGCTTGAAGACTCTGAAGAAGGCACGTGACAGGGAGCTCCTTAGCTGCCTGCACCATTCTGATTCTGATGACCAGCCTCAAATTGTCAGGACCCAGTTGGGTGGATCATCACTGGACTATGCAGGAGAAATTGTGAGCATGCAGTCTTTGGATTAAGCAACCATCAAAGGGCAATTAGAAACATGCAGGGCAATTCCAGAGCATGCAGGGCAATTTGCAAATTTTGAATAAGTATAGTCACTTTTGAAAAGGGCCCACAGCATGTAATGGCAGTATCTCAACCTCAGAGCATTCACTGATCATACGGGGCAACTTTAGGGGCAATTTAAGTACTCTCAGAGAAAAACAGGGCAAACTCAGGCCAAATAGGGTAAATTTGGTGCATGCAGGACAGTTTCACAGTCTTGGAACATGCATTCAATTTGGGAGCCATCCCATTAAATGGCAATCCTGGAACAAAACAATTCTTGCCCTTCACAACTGTCCCCAGCAATTTGGCACCATCACTTTAAATACACTGATACTTTTGTTTTAAAATGTTCTTTCAAAATTCACTACAGGCACTTTGAAATAACTGTTGCACTTCCCTTTAAGATACTTGTTCTGTCACCAGGGGCGCTATACCAGGGCAGATGCTACATAAAGGAGAAACCTGGGATATCCCTAGCTATGTGGGTATCCTGGGCTATGCCCTCCCTCCCACAGGCACATAATTAGGCGTTGCAATAAAACAACAGTCCTGACCTTTTAGCGGAGGGCTGACTAACTTAGCCTGTGTGCTAGGGGTCTCATGCTAACTGTCCCTCCCTTGCTGGGGGCTCTGGGTTAGTTACACACTTTTAAACAAAAATTACAAGCCCTTGGCTAGGGCTGTGGCAGCTATGCTGCTGGGATGGCTAACTGGGCTTCTCTGCTCCCTTCTTCTTGCTCCTGGCTAGTGCTGGTGTCACAATACACTTAAATTATATGATTATTTAATACTAGCCCTTGGCTTGGCCTTCTGGTGGCTACCGGGGCTACTAGCCCACTTTTGTCACTAGCCCCATTGGCACTTCTTGTCAGTTAACTGGGGCTTGCTCTTCTTTTAACCCTCATACCAGGTGCTAATTTATTTAAAAAAAAAAAAACAATATGGGCTTGATTGCCATTTCTCTGCCCCTTTTGGGCTATTTTTATTTAAGTTGGTGCTTTGCCCAGCCCCTCTGCTCCTCCTATGGGAGCTTAATTTATTTATTTATTTATAATAGGGGCCTGCTCTAACCAATGCTCCACACTCTAGGAGCTTCTTTTACTTAATTAGGACCTCTTACCCTCTCACTCCACCCTGCGGGCGCTTAATTTATTCAAATTTTGTCCTGCTGCCCACTTAGCCTGCCCTCAGGATGTCGCTCAGCCTTGGCCTTTCCCTGATCCCCTGCACAGCTGTGGCCATCTTTCACTGCATCATCCAGTGTGTTAAAAACATTTTTTTTAAATAATGACTCGGACGGTCAGCACCTGTCCTTCAGTTCTGCCACTGACGCACCACCCCAACCCAGGATGAAGTACTGTAGGTGGTTTGGAGGTTGGTCGCTGGCTGAGGCAGGCTGTGGCTGCTTCTTGGACCTCACTGTGGGTGGTCCTGCTCAAGAGGGCTTACCCTGCCAGCCTCCTGGCACTCCTTCTCACCGTGTTTTTTTTTTTCTTCTCCTCTCTCTTTCTCTCTCTCTCACCACAGCCTACTGAGCCTACAATGAGGGACTGGATTTAAACTTTTTAAATAAACAAAATCCTCAAATGGGGCTATACAGAGCCCACACCAGGGTCGCTGCTTCCGACTGCTGACAGGAGCCACTAACACTTTGACTGGGCCACTGACTCTGCTGCTTCAGGGGAACAGGAGGAGAACCAGGCGCACTGCTGAAGGAGGTAAGTCTTCCCTGCTTCCTTAGTCCCGCTCTCCCTCAGGCCCGAGCACTGGCCAACTGCTTTGCTTTAATCCGCACCTGAGAGCACCTGATGGATACTCTACTGGAAGAATAAACCCTGAACCACTGTTCCTGCCATCCTGGACACTTTTATAGCACCCCCCCATCATTTTGGATGCTGAGTCCCTGACAACGTGAGGGGCAATCAATGGGCCAATGCAAGCTGGATATTGCAAAGTTGGCACAGGCTTGTGCCATACAGTGCTCATGCCATGGGGCAGGAAACTGTTGCAGGAGACGGCTGAGTTCTAAAAGAGAAAAAAAGTTCTAAATTGCAAACAACCCGTTTACTGTGTGGGAATCTCGTCACTACACTCACCTTCCCCTTTTGCCACCTTACATTCTAGCTGTCAGGGGCCTGGGCTGGGGCACCTTGTCTGCTCTGGGAACACTGAGGCACCTGGGCTGTACTGGGGACCCTGTACTGGGGCACCTGTTTTGGGGGTATTACATATTAGAAAAGATTACATTTTATGTGAAGAACTATGTCCGAGGTTATAAGATAAAGTTACTCCTAGCTCTTCCTTAAAGAGCTAGTAGAATTCCTAAAATTAAAAGCTAGTAGCACCAAAAAACAGCAGGCAGACAATTTTAATGACTGTTAAAATAGTTCCCTGTAACTGTTCTTTCAGAAGTGCTTTTCTTTTTTTCTATGTACTCATCAGCTGGTTTTCCACCTGATAGCATCGGGGTGTGATATGAAAAGCAGTGCTTTACCTACAAGCAAGAAATTATCTAGTTCTGTTCCTACCACTGCCTCGTCAACATGTGACCTCTCTCTTATGGTTATATCACAAGCCGTACATGTATCACAAGTTAACAATCGAGCAGCAGCAGATGGGCTTTATTTTTGTTACTAGTGACCTCACAGTCAGTGAGATCGTGATGCTTAATGATGTACAGGAAGGAACAGAGCTAAGTACGTCAGCCTCCAGTCAGAATGCTGTTCAACACATCACACCAAGTATTGCCCAATAGAAAATATTTTAATTAGCAAAACAGCAAAGAAAAAAATACTTCAGATATAAGAAGTGATAACGGACTACTTCTGAAAGTTACTATTAATTCCAAGCAGTACATTGTCAAATATTACACTTTAGAGCCAGCCCAGTGGTGCTGAGGGTTGAGGTGCTGGACACCACACCTCATGCCATTCTGGTGACCCGGGTTCGGGAACAGACTCGGGCTGCCAGGGTTCAGCAGGGGATGGAAGGAATTGAGCATCCAGAGGACTGCTCTCCTTTCTCGGGGTGGGCTATGGGACTTGCACCACTCCTTAGCGGCCCCTGATGGAGGTCGGAGGCCTCGCACAGAAGCGGTGCCATAACTAGGGGGTGGAGCGGTGACGTACGTCGGCACATCAGTGCCCGGACTTCATTGCACATCCACGCTCCAGGGGGACACCATACTTGAAAAATACCCTGGAGGACCAGGGAGGCGACAAAGGCTCCAGGAGCCTAGCCCACATCCCCAACACCTGACCATCCCTCCACCAGCTCTCCCGAGCCCCGCCCCCGACCAGGACCAACCCTCTAATTGCAGAAAGACCGTCAGGTAGGTGGGGTAGGCCCTCCTCCAGGGGTTGATCTGGGGGTCTGGAAGGTCCTTGGAAGGGGGTGCTCAGTAATTTTGTTCCCAGAGGAGGGTGGTCTCAGGTGGGGAGTAGAGGCAACGGCTAAGTGAGCACTTCTAAGAGATGCCCTGGTCCACTGGAGCAAGTAAAAAGAATCTACAAAAAAAATACACTTTAAAAGAAGTGAGCTATTACTTGTTATATCTGAAGTATTTTTTGTTTCCCCTTTGTAAAACAGGAGATCTTCTACCTAATAATATTTGGTGTTATGTGTGGAACAGTACTCTATCTGGAAGTTGGCAGAGCTAGTTATATTCCTTCTCATACATCATCAGCCCTATGACCTCACTGTTTGTGACATCACAACTGACCAAGAAGAGTCAATCACCTGCTGCAAGATTGGTCACTTACTTGTGATGTCACAATAAGTGAGGTCACAATGCAGATGCGTTAAGAAGAGAAACAGAGCTAGATATGTCGGTCTACAAGTAAAGTTCTACTCTTTACATCACACCTAATCCTATCATGTAAAAAACACAATAAGTGAATGAAAAGAGAAAAAAATACTTCAGAAATAAAAAGTAACAGTTGATCACTTTTAAAAGTAATAGCATTTTTGGCCTGCTATTTTTGGCACTACTAATTCTTTAATTATAAGGTCAGGAAGAGAGTCTGTTGATACAGTATACGTGGAATTCTCCAAGGCCTTCAACTTAATGGACTGTGATATTTTGCAACCAAGACTGGAGGGAACGGGGATTGCAACTGACAGAAATATCTGGTTTAGATCACACAATGAAAACAGCTCAAGCTGGCCCATCAGCACAGTGGCAGCAATACCGTTCGCAATGCTGGTGCCCCAAGTTTTGGTGCCAGATTAGGTTGCTGGGTCAACCGAAGGAGGGTAGCTGTCTCCACTGCTATACTACCACCTGGGTGACCACGGGTGGCACTGCAACTAGGAACGCCAAGGGAGAGAAGAACATTGGCCAGGATCCAGGTGCAACAGCATGCCTCCACGTGCATGCGTCTTCATAGATCCGTTCTGCATGCTGACGACCTCGCACTGGCAGAAACTAGAAAAATGGCCCCTGCACCCAAGAATGAAGGCTCGCCCGGCACTGCAAGGATCCCCCTGCCTAATCCGCTACTCCTACTTCCCAACTATATCAGCAGCTCGAGGGTGAGCCCCTCCATCTCGTCTCTGCCTGGGAGGAACAACCAAGGCTCCATGGGGGGAAGGTCTTAAGCGCCAGCCCACCGGTAAGGGGGTCAAAGCAGGCGTACCTTGGCGACTCCAGAAGGAGTTCAGATACAGGGAGAGAAGGGGGCATAAATTGAAAGTTAAAAAAAAAAAGAGAGAAAACAGAACTCAATGCATGTTGGTAGAGAACCATTTATCAGAGCCTGGTATACTGCACAGAGGCATCTCACAAGGATCAATATTGGGCCCTTTACTATTTAGATATACATTAATGACCTATCTCAGTTTATTTATTTTATTTATTTAGTTTTTGTTTACTGGGTAGGTACCAAAGCCAAGAGATGACTATTTTCAGGTACGACCTGGGAGATTACAATAGGTAGGGGTGAAACAGGGAAAAATATATTGTGGGTATAGGAAAAAGACAACCAAACCAGATAATACAGAGCAAATCAAGATGTCACCAATACATGTGATTTAACAAGATATGACAGAGTTCAAAGAAACAGTCACAGAATACAGGGAAAACAATCACATGTTGCAGACAGCCGCTGGGTTTAGAGCAGGTGAAACAAACAGAAATGAGACATTAGTGCCTAAGTAAACTGGCTGAAAAGGCAGGATTGGTCGAGATCAGTTTGCAGCAATGGGGAGGTGGGACAAGCAGAGAGCAGGTTCATGGGGGTTTGAAACAGGCACAAGGGATCTGGCTGAAGAGGAGGGAGCAATAGCTGTTTTTAAACTGGGCATGGTTGGGGGCAAGGCAAACATCAAGAGGCAGGGAGTTCCAGAGTTTAGCCACAGAGTGAGAGAAAGCTAAGGTACATTTGTTGGATTTGTGCCTGGGTATTTGTAGCAGAGATTTGTCAGATGAACGGAGGTCATGGAAGGAGGGCAGTGGAGTAAGTAGGGAGGCCAGCGAGACAGGGATGCCTGTTCCAATGATATTGTCCGTCAGGGAGCCAAGGGCAAGAGTTCGAGTGAGAGAAGGGGGTAACCAATTTAGGGCAGCATAGAGCTGACAATGGTGTGTTGACCAAGGAGAGGCCAAAGCATATCTGCATATGCTGTTGTAGGTAGTATCCCACTTCTTGAGGAGAGTTGTAGGTGCATAAAGATAAGTGACTACCCCATAGGCTAGTGATGGGAACAAGATCCCACGAGCAATGGCCAATCTAGCTGACTGAGTAAGGACATAGCTGGTTCGGTATGCTGCTCCAATTTTAGCATTTACTGATTTACAGGTAGTCGTAATATGTTTGCCAAAGTTTAGATTTTCATCAAGGAGAACTCCAAGATACTTGAACGAGCATACTGGTTCAAGGACCAGTCCACCCTGACCAGTAACTTTGAATAGGTTCCGGTTGCTTTTTAATTTGACTGCAAAACCAAACAACATAGTATGTGTTTTACTAGTATTAAGGATTAGCTTATGGTGGAAGAGCCAGGATTGGACAGACTTAAAAGCAGTGGTAAGGGTCAGGTTTATGCAGTGAATATTGCTATCACTACAGTACAGAACCAGGTCGTCCGCGTAGAGGATAGATGAGCAATCAGGGATATTTGCCGCAATGTTGTTAATAAAAATAGAGAAGAGAAGTGGTCCTGATATTGATCCCTGGGGAACACCTAGGTTAATAGCCACAGGGCTAGATACCGCGGAGTTGAATCTGACAAGCTGAGTTCTATTTTATACATAGCTATTGAACCAGGCGACCGAGTCCTGGGAGAAACCAAGGGCTAAGAGACTATCAAGAAGAAGAGAGTGATCAACCAGCTCAAATGCCTTTGTCAGGTCAATAAAAATTGTCTCTGTGAGGCGACCATTGTCCATAGCAGTAAGAGTATCATTCGTAAGGTGGAGCAGGGCCATAAAGGTGCTATGACCTTTGCGGAAACCATGTTGAATTGGTGAGAGGAGGTTGTATTTAGTCATGAATTCGACAACTTGGATTGATACTAGTTTTTCCAATATTTTGCATAAAACTGGTAGTATAGCTATCGGCCGATAGTTTGCCATATCTTTATTATCCCGTTTCTTTAGTACCGGCATGATTTTAACCATTTTCCAGATGTCAGGGATGACTCCATTACAAAGGAAGAGGGTGAAAATACTTGATAAAGGCTGGGCAATAAGTGGTGCAACCAGTTTTAGAAGTTTGGGTTCAATGTCATCGGAGCCTGCACTAGTATTTTCAGAAATGGTGTTCAGCAGACCCAGGACATCAGATTTGGAGACTGCCTTAAAGTAAAAAGGAGGGGGATGTACAGTGGGGGAAGGTGGGGTGGGTGGAGGTAGAGGCTGACCTTGGAGGAAGATAGATGTAAAGCTTGACAGATCAGTAAATTGTTTATTAAATGCCTCTGCAATAGTCCTAGGGTTGTTGCAGTGGACATCATTAATGATCATTTCATCAGCCAAGTGGGTCATCTTTGTGCCTAGGAATGATTTCACATGTGCCCAGAATTTCCTAGGGTCACCTGACGCTTCCATCAGAAGCCCTTACAGTAAGCGCTTTTTGTTAGTCTGATCTGCCTTTTGTAAACACTTCGCTGAGCCCTATAGGTGTGGTAATCGGCAATAAGGCCAGAGTTTCTGAAATGCCTCCAGCTCTTATCCTGGGTGCGTAGTGTGGCCAGGAGATCTTTGTGTAACCATTTTGTGGGTGTCACATGAACACGCTGAGTTACAAGTGGAGTGTGCCTATTTTGAACTGTGTGAAATTGGTCTAGGAAATAGTCAAGAGCTAGTTGTGCATCCTGGAGCTGATAGAGATGAGACCAGTCAATAGATGAGACATCATGTAGGAACTGTAACTGATCTAGTTTAGCATAGTTCCTAAAGGTGATCTAGCGTGGGGGCCGAGATTGAAAGCTAGAGTGTTTCCATACGCAGAAGATTGGGGAGTGATCGGATATAGTATCAGGCAGAGTGCCTGCTTCCACAATTCTGTCAACCCGGTTTGTTAACACACAATCTAATAGAGTGCTTGACATTGCTTTAGGGGATATCCTAGTAGGCACTGTTATAACTTGATGCAGGTTGTAGCTTTGGACTACAGATAGAAGTGAGCCATGGGTTTGTCCAAGGCAGTTCAGATTCATGTCACCAAGGATAATCAGTTCATTATGGCCTGCTAATTTTACCGTGTCCTCCAGCAAATTAGTGAAAGCTGATAGTCTACCCTGGGGCAGGTTACAGGCGACAACTATGTGTAGATTTTTAGCACCCAAACGGACGAGCGCATGGAGGGATTCACAAATGGAGGATTGAGGTTTGGTATTCTGTGAGACAGTAAGATGAGCTTTGTAAAATAGCGCGACTCCCATACCTCATTTGGGAGATATCCTGTCATTACTAATGATATTATAGTTTTGTAACAAGCAGTTAGAATCAGGGGTAGAGGGCTTAAGCCACGTCTCAGATAGACACATTATATCTGGGTTATGGGTGGAGACCCAGGCCTCAAGTTCTGTGAAATTATGCGTTAGGCTCCTAATGTTTAGATAGGCTATGAGTAACCCTGAAATTTTATCCCAGGAGGTATCAGTGCATGGCTGATGATGTGAAGGACCTAGGTTTAGTTCAACATCACCTGCCAACAGGCTGGAAAGCAGCAAGAGATACCAAAGCTTGCGATGGATAAAAGGAGTAATAATTATAGTTTTGGGACAGAGTTTACAATCTAAGTAGGTGGTAACAATATAATTGATAAATCTTGGGAGCAATAGTGGAGTGAGATCAAAGCTGCCAGCAGGTCTAGCCAGCATGTTAGAGAATTTGAAATTTCCATTAGGGTTGTGCTGACAGGTACAACTATGGGAACATGGAATCAGGGAGAGAGTAGCAAGAAGACAGAGCACCAGGCTGGTAACAAGAGACACAAGAATTATCTGTGCCATAATGAGTAGTAGCAGCACAGTTTCAAAATGCGGGAAGTAAAAACGCAGCCTACAGGCAGAAATATAAACAACTTGAAATGCCAGTATGCAGTAGAGCTTACCTGATGCCCCCAGTGTTGGAAAATGATAAGGAGCAAATGGCAAAGTGCACTGTTAGACGTTAGCTGAAACTGACAAAAAATATCTTATGTAAGTAATTGCCCAGATAGGGCAGGTGGGCGGTGGGGAGCCGGTGCAGAGTGCTGGCGGGGCTTAAGCTGTAGTGAGTACAGAACAGTTAAAGTTTAGTTGCAGTGTCCTCAGCAGTATCTAGAAGGGACTGCCAACAGCACAGCTCAAGTTCCGATGGTTGCACTGAGAAAAAGGTGCCAAAACAAATTCAAAGCAGTCCTCAGCTTGCTGGTAGTGCACACAAAGAAGCCGGGTTATTGGCAACAGTCCGCGCTGCCTTAGTTACCTTAAGTTTTTAAATCTAGTGGTGGGCGGTCTCCTGTAGCCAGGACCGCCATGGAGAAGTGGGCTAGGGCTTGTCCGGGGCCGTGGAGGTCCAAGTCGTGCCCGAGCAGGCGGGTGAGTCCTTAAGTTTTTAAATCTAGTGGCGGGTGGTCTCCTGTAGCCAGAACCACCATGGAGAAGTGGGCTAGGGCTTGTCCGGGGGCCGTGGAAGGTCCGGGGCCATGGAGGTCCAAGTCGCGCCCGAGTGGGTGGGTGAGTCCTTAAGTTTTTAAATCTAGTTGTGGGTGGTCTCCTGTAGCCAGGACCACCTTGAAAAAGTGGGCTAGGGCTTGTCCGGAGGCTGTGGAGGGTCCAGAGCCGTGGAGGTCCAAGTCGCGCCTGAGCGGGTGGGTGAGTCCTTAAGTTTTTAAATCTAGCAGCAGGCAGTCTCCTGTAGTCAGGCCCGCCATGGAGAAGTGGGCTAGGGCTTGTCCGGGGGCCGTGGAGGTCCAAGTCATGCTCGAGCGGGTGGGCAAGTCCTTCAGTTTTTAAATCTAGCGGTGGCTTAGAAAACATTGGTTCCCGGGCCCCTTTTGGGAGTTTACCACCAGTCTCTCTCTGAAGCCTTTTTCTGTCACCTGACACTCTCAATGAAAGGGTGAGCTTTCCTGAATTAAGATCTACCATTTCTCCTAGCTCCTGACTTGCTGATTAGTTATACATTTTTTTACCAATGTATAGTTTAGGAGTGGGGGGGAAGCAGGTGTTCAGTTGCTGAACTTGGTCTCCTAAGGACATTATTCTCCTGTAGTTATATTTTATTTTACCAATGTATAGTTTAGGAGAGGGGGGAAGCAGGTGTTCAATTGCTGAACTTGGTCTCCTAAGGACATTATTCTCCTGTAGTTATATATTTTTTCACCAATGTATAGTTTAGGAGTCGGGGGAAGCAGGTGTTCAGTTGCTGAACTTGGTCTCCTAAGGACATTATTCTCCTGTCTACCGTTATCTCGAACCCTGTGAGAGAGGGCAAGATTTACGGTTTTAAACTTTCATCTTTTGTGAGTAAACTGCTTCCTTGAACCCTGTGAGAGAGGTAAAGAAACAGCTTTCAACTCAGTGCAGATCTCTGGATTATGCCACTTGATTCAATCCGCTTATTGTTGGACTTTCTGGACTTTTTTGTGACTGTTAAACTCAAGTCTATTTCATCATCTGTTGTTATGTACATTAATTTACTGGGGACCCTTTTGCTGATTAGCAATATTTTATTTTACCATTGTATATAGTTTAATTATGGCATGTCTGGAGTGTGTAATTCTTTAGGCTTAGTTATTTGTGTGTATATGTTCAATTGGATTGAATGATTGTATAGGTTTATTTGATTTTAT
Organism: Neoceratodus forsteri; assembly: GCA_016271365.2. Classification (NCBI taxonomy): domain Eukaryota; kingdom Metazoa; phylum Chordata; order Ceratodontiformes; family Ceratodontidae; genus Neoceratodus; species Neoceratodus forsteri. The sequence continues at coordinate 1,739,044,574 of CM028129.1, forward strand.
TGGGACGTAATGTGGAGAGTGGGGAGGTCAAAATTTGCGTACTGGGAGGGAATTTTTTTTTTATCTTAAGGTGGTCTTGAAACATCAGTTGTTGGGGTTTGGGTTTATTGTAATTGGGGGTGGGGTATTGGATATTCCAATGTTTTATGCTTGTGCTGGGGTTGTAGTATGTGTAAAGGTTTGGGAGCAGATAGGCTCGTCTACTCCGGTGACAACCTGACAGTTTTGTGCTTTTGAAGGAACCTCATCAGCCCTCTCTGCAGAGGTTCTCAGTTGCTGCTTGGAACTCCTTCAAAGGTGGGGCAGCACCTGTATTGTAGGTTCTAGGTATGATGATTGGGGGTATGAGATTCAGGAGATGTACAGGGAAGATATGGAATCTGGGTTGCAGGTTGCCCTGCCTGGTTCCCCTCCCCAGGGCCCTGCCAAATGTCATCAAGCAGGAAGTAGTCTGTCCAGACAGTTCTACCCCTCCCCTTAGGGCTGTTCCTTTACTGTTTTTAGTGTATTTTATGGAGATATATTGTTTTATTTATGCTGTTAAGGCACCCTGAGCTCTGGAAGGGTGCCTAATACAAATAAAATGTACTTACTTACTTGCAACACAAGGTCACTGAGGAATAAAACAGTGGTGATGGAGGGTTTCATCATGGATTCCTCATCTGACCTTGTTTTCATCACAGAGACCTGATTGGGTGATGGCGCTGAACCTGTTCTGCAGGTATCAGTTCCACCAGGTTATCCTGTGGTGCACTGCCCGAGGAGGGATCGCAGAGGGGGCAGGGTGGCCATTTGTATTAAATCCACTTTGGGACTCACTGTACTCCCCATGAGAACTTTCAGGTCCTTTGAATATGTAGCAGTTAGATGCACTCTGGGTGTTAGTGGTAAGATTATTCTCATATAACATCCTCCAGGGTATGGGAGTCCTTTCTTGCAGGAGTTGGCGGGCTTCATGGTTGAAGAGGTGTTGGATGCCCTGAGATTGATTGTGCTGGGGTTACTTCATTGCTTGGGTCGATGATGAATCCTTGCATTTTGGACAACTCCTTCAGCTGATGTTCTCGTTGAGACTAGCACAGACAGTTGCCTCTCAAACGCATCAATATGGCCACACTCTCGACTTGATCTTCTCATTGGGGCTTAACATCAGTGTGGTCAAGGCTAATCCAGTCAGCTGGTCAGATCATCTTGCGGTGTCGTTCCTTTGTAGGGCCCTCTGTTTCAATACCCCTTCCATGAAGATTGTCTGATATCATCCAAAACATAATTTGGAACCTAGCAAGCATCAGGAGGTACTAGAATTCTTGTGAATGATGCTTGCTTGTGCTCAGGGGGTGAAGAAGGTCATGTAGCACTATAATATGGTTCTCGCATCTGCCTCAGACTCCCTGGCACCTTATCGTGTTCATCTGGACCCTTACCGTGTTCATCCCTTGACATCCCATCACAGTTCACCATGGTACTATAATGAGCTGCTTCAGTTGAAGACTAAGGTACAGAAGTTGGAGCATTCTTGGAAAAGGTCACAGTCTGAGGAGGACAGGTTGGCACTGAAAACTCATTATGATCAGTATTAATGGGCAATCAACATGAAAAAGGCAGAGTTCCTCTCAAGGTCGATTGCTGCAGGGAAGAATCGGCCAGCTCAGCTGTTTCACACCATAGACAGATTGTTAAATCCTCTCTGTCTGTGATCTGTTAGAGCCTTTTCAGCAGATAAGTGCAAGGAGTTTGGTAAATTCTTCTCTGACAAGGTGTCCTCTATTATATCTGGTATCTTTTCAAGTGGCCTGTCACTGACCAGTAGTGTTTTGCCTTCTGGTAATATAGGTCTGCCTATCTGGAGTGAGTTTCAGATGGTTTCTCAGGATGAGGTGCTTTGGGTGATCTCTAGTCTGCATTCCATCTGCTGTGACCTGGGACCAGCTTCGCTGCTTTTGGGCCGCAGCGAATCCCCTGGGTCCGGGGATCTCTGAGATCATCAGTGGCTCCTTGAGGGAGGGTGTTTTTCAATCTGCCCTGAAAAAGGCAGTGGTCAGACCCCTCTTAAAAAGGTTTTTCTTGGACCCTGATGTTCTGACAAATTACAGACCTGTTTCGAACCTTCCCTTTTTGGGAAGGTTATCGAGAAGGTGGTGGTTAACCAACTTGTGGATCACCTGGAAAATTATAACATCTATGAACCTCTCCAGTCAGGTTTTCAGCCCTGCCATAGTACCAAAACTGCACTTGCCTGGGTGACTCATGACCTCTTTCTGGTGAGGGACAGAGGACTTAGTTCCATCTTGGTCCTTCTTGATCTCTCATGTTGGCATTTGACACAGTTGACCATGGGGTGCTGTTGGATCGCCTGAATACTTACGTGAGTTTCACCGGCACTGTTTTGCACTGGTTCAAGTCTTACATAACTGGAAGAATACAGTAGGTTACTCTAGGCAATTTTATCTCTGGGGCTTCTGCGCTCTCCTGTTGGGTTTCCCAAGGTTCGATCCTTGCTCCTGAGTTGTTTTCTGTGTACATGTTGCCCTTGGGGGAGTTGATTAGATGGTGCAGGTCTGAGTTTCACTGCTATGCAGATGATACTCAGTTGTACCTGTCTTGCTCTCCCGATGGGGATCATGTGGCTTTGGTGCTGGGGCAATGTCTTGCCAAGATAAATGGCTGGATGGCCTCAAACTGGTTATGTCTCAACCCAGGGAAGACGGAAGTCATGCTGATTGAGCCAAGTCAATCGGGTGCAGCAGCAATGGGAGGTATGGTAGCCCTTCCTGTGCTGGGTGGCCGACCTCTTATTGCTGTTGATGCAGTTAAGAATCTTAGGGTTCTTCTGGGCCATAGGCTGACACTAGACCAGCAGGTATTGGTGGTGATCCAATATGTTTTTTATCATTTTTGAAACATCACCAGGATCAAACCGCAACTGGCTCCTACTGACCTGGTGATGATCATTCATGCTTTCACTACCTCTAGGTTGGACTACTGTAAATCTCTGCACTTATAGCTGTCTAGAGGTTTAATGCGACTTCCTGGTAAATATTTATTTATTTAGATTTTGTTTACCAGTTAAGCCCTCTGAGACCAAAGATCCCTTTTTCAGGGGTGACGCGGGGTTGAGTAAACCAACCACTTTACATTAGTATACAGTAAGACAGCTTCAAAATACATATACAGTTTGTACAGGAGGCAAGGGAACAGTAAGACAGTGTTAGAGAACATACAGTAAGAAACAGAGCCAGTGCACATACATTGCCAGTGGGGTACATTTGCCTACAGACTTCAAAATACATACATAGTTTGTACAGGAGGCAAGGGAACAGTAAGACAGTGTCAGCCTCCACTGTGGAAATAAATAAATTAAATTTAATTTAAATACATACATACATACATAATGCGACACTTGCATCTAGTCCAGAATGCTGCAGCTCAGCTGCTGGTGGGAGCTTCTCAGAGGGACCACATTATGCCAGTCCTGCATGTGCTGCACTAGATACCCTTGCAGTGGCGCATAAACTTTAAGAGATGCTTGTTAACACACAAGGCCCTGCATGGTTTAGGACCTTACTACTTGAAAGATCTGCTGATTTCTTACCTCCAAACCCGACCCCTCCGCTGCACTGTTGCGGCCTACTGGCTGTTCCCTCCTCCCAGGTGAGGCAATCTGGGGACAGAGCTTTTGCAGTAGCAGCTCCAGTGCTGTGGAACTCCCTTTCAGGGAGTATCTTCTCTACTGGCACAGTGGAGGCCTTTAAAAGATCACTTAAATCATACTTATTCGAGCAAGCCTTCCCAGCCAGCGAGTATTCAGATGAATAGCAGCTTTGGTATTTTAAATGGTTGTGATGTATTTAATTTTAATATGTTTTATCTTTTATGGGATATGTTTGTTTTGATATTTATAAGTTATGAGCAGTGCCTTGAGCCCCCAGGAAAGGGCACTTTATAAATAAAATTGTCTTGCCTATAAGACTCTGTGCTGATGATACTGTTTTGTTGGCTTTGAGCAAAGTTCATCTTTAGAAGGAGTGTAAGCTTCCTTCACTAGCACCCCACCACAACCACAACCACCACCACCACCACCAGCTACTTGCCTGGTCCCTTGCTCCCTCTGCCCCCAAAGTAAAGGGAAAGGGAACATTGTTTAACCAGGAGTAGCGCACTAAGCCGAAGCTTGTTTCCAGATGAGACCTGGGAGCACAAGGAAGTTAAGTGACTTGCTCAGGATCACACAGTATACACCTAGGGTGGCTGTAGGATCTAGTGGCTGTGGGAAAGTGGCTCAATTATATTCACAGAATCCTTTTTGTCGTATTTGTTCATTACAGCTTAGTGTATACATTTACATCTAATATATGGCTATTATATATTTTCACAATATATTATATATACGTCAGTATTTCTTTAGCTCTTTTGCACCAGGCGTTTCTGATCATTTGTATATTCTTCTAGTTGACTGCTCATTTTGTAGGATCTTACTTCGAGAGGGTTCCTTCACTAGTTCATTACATATAGGACTAGCACCACCTGCGTCTGGGCCTGCAGCAGACTTTTCTAGCAATACCTGATGGGGGACTGCCACCCAAAGTCAGTGACTGGCGTCAGCGTGACCAGAGTATGGTAGGTCCCCGGCCCGCCTCAGTTCTTTCTGCTGTGGCCTCATGTCAGTTGCACCCGCAGACTTCCATTAGCGATTGTCGTGAAAAAGTTCTTGCGGATTCTTCCCTTGCTTTTCTAACCTTCTTCTTGAATTTTTTTTCTCGCTTATGTCGTCACCCAAAAAGAAGTGCTCATCCTGCGGCATACAAATACCCCATAAGGACGGCCACCTTAAGTGCGTGATCTGCCTGGGCCCAGACCATCCTGTCTCATCCTGCTCAGAGTACCAGCTGTTCAAACAGACCACCAGAAAAACGAGGCAGCAGGCTTTGGATGCCCATCTTTTAAAAGTCCATCTTGCTTCGTTGGAAAAGCAAATGGACCGGATCTGCGAGTCCTCTTCAGAAAAATTTTCTCCTTCCAAAAAAGAGCACCGGAAGGAGAAATCTCAGGAGCGGGAGTGCTCCGTGGAGGCCCAGCCTGAGGCCTCTCGGCCCTCGATGAGCAAGGCTGCTTCTCAGCTGCTGCCTACAGTGAAGACTTCTGACGGTAAGTCGGACAAAACTTCCACAGGTAAGTCGGCCGCCAGCTCCTCCGATGGCCGCATCACCATTGCTGTTAAGTCAGCCCCCGGCTCCTCCAGGGACCACCCGGCCACCAGTAAGTTGTTTCCCCAGGTCTCGGGGACCCGCCCGGCTGTAGCTGATAAGTTGGCTGGGGGCTCCTTCCCCCCGGCCTGACTCCATCTAGTAAGACGCCGGTCTCTGACGGCCACTCAGGTGTGGTTCTCCTTCTGGGGCCTAACGGCGCCTCACCCGACATCTGGAAGAGCCAGGGGGAGATTGCCCTTCACCCCCCCCTTCTCCCCCACCAGCATCCTCCCCTTCCCAGGTGGGTACTTCAGGTGAGGACAGTGTGGAGCCCCTTGACGTTCAAGACCATTTCTCGGGGTCAGTTCCACACTCCCCTGACAGGGTCACCAGAAAGGAGGCCCCTCCTAAGCTGTCTGGCCTAGCTGTGGAGGCCCCTCCTCTCCCATCGGGTGGGATCTCTCCAGATCTGGCGACTATCCCGGTCCCGATCCCACTGTCGGATCTGGCCCGCGCTCACCCGATGCCGAAACCGACGACAACGACTTCAGAGCCTGGGCCCAGTCGTCTTCCCCAGCCTTCGGCTCCAGTGCCAGACACGGTCCCTCTATTGGGTCCCCTTCATCCGGTCCTGATGCCAGCCACTCCAATGCCGGATCCTTTTCCAGCAATGGATCAGGTGGTGCTGGTCCCGACGTTGGTACCCCAGATGTTGGCTATCCCGCCGCAGATCTATATGACGGCAGGGCCTGACATGGGTCCCCCCCTCCGTCAGACTCCCTGGCTTTGGGGATTTATTCCAGGCCCACACTGTCCCTCATTACCCCGGGGTATCCTGGGGACCACTACCCGGCTGGTCCTCCTCCTGATTGGAGTACTTCAGAACAGTACTACCCTGGGTACAACCCCTACCACAGCTGCCATTTCCTGGGTTACCAGGGGTATCATTACCCACCTCCCCCAGTAATCCCCCCCCCTCCTCCTCCTGCCCCCAACCTATACCTCCTCCCCCGCCCTCTCCACAGACTCCTGCCATGCCGGACTTCAAGACCCTAATTCAGTCTTGGTGGCAGGGGGCACACTTGGAATTGGTGTCAGATCTGGAAAGCAGACTCCCACACCCACGGTCTCCTAGATCTCCGTCCCCGAGGAGTTCTTCTCTCCATCCATGGTTCACATCTCAGGGACGGTCCACAAAACTGTAGTTCTCCCGGACCTTAGAAAACTTCCAGATGAGGGGGCAGATGATGATGATGGCGATGAGTCCCTGGAGGAGCCCTCGGATGAACCTGAGGTTCCGAAGGGCAAGATTTCCCCCCAAGTCTCCCCGAGGACCCTGCCTTTTCGGACCTCTTGAGGTCCATGCAACTTTCAACTGGGAGTCGGAGGAACAGGACCCCATGTGACAGAGACTCACTGAACATCTGGACTAGAGTCTCTGTCCCCGGTGCCGATTCCTCCTTGGATTGGACCTCACCAGGACCTCACCTCTACGGTCTGGCAGATGCCTCATTCCATCCTGGCTGTCTCGAAGATGGCGGACAGAGTGTACCAGGCGCCTAAGGAGGCTCCATTTCTCAATATGCATCCGAAGGCAGACTCAGTCGTTATTTCGGCTGCTCATGATCGCTCGTCTGCACCCAAGCACATGAGCACATATCCTCCAATCGAGGCAGATAGAACAGTTCGGTAGGAAAGTTTACTCTTCGGCCACATGTGCGCTCTGATCCCTAAACTATGTGGCCTACATGGTGTCACACCAGAAAGCTACCTTGGCCAGGCTGGAGGCCCAAATCGCCTCAAAGAGGAGCTCACCAAGGACCTTTCACCTCTCACGGTATCCTGTAGACAGCTTGCATGCTACTATGACTCTGTCGACTCTGTAGCCCGCGCCTCGGTAACAGCCATCGCCTTAAGATGGCATGCCTGGCTTCGCATTTCTGGCCAGTAGATCTTCGAAAGAGGTTCCTTCAGTAGGTCATATTTTTCCCTCCCTCCTTCCCCCTTTTATTTTATATACAGGGACTCCAAATCCTGTTTACACCTGCTGTCAGGCCTCTTCCAGGCTCCGCCGGGAGAACTGGAGGGTGGGTGTAGGGACTGCCCATTATATACGGTCATGCTGACGTCAGTCATGTGATGTCAGGTGGGCGGTCCCCCATCAGGTATTGCTAGAAAAGTCTGCCATGCGGCCCAGACACCAGGTGGTGCTAGTCCTATATGTAATGACCTACTGAAGGAACCTCTCTCGAAGATCTACTGTTACGGTAAGTTCCTATATAACTGCCATGTTTATAGAATCTTTCACTCTTGCTGCAACTCCCCTCCCCTGCCACACCTGGAAATGACTCTCAACTCAGTATGCATTCTGAGGCCAAAAATTCTAAATAAATTAAAAATAAATAAATAAATGATCGCTTTCATACATTTAGCAGCCCTAGAAACACACACGGACCTTGGTCTACCAGTTGTCTGCCTTTTATTTTCATAAAGTTCAGGCCAGTCAATATCTCAAACAGAATTTGAACTCAGAAGGTCTAGAACTCCAGATTTATATCCCACTGTAGTAAATTATGGAAGACTGGTTATGTAACGGAGAGACTAACATTACATTACTTTATTTATGTAGTAGGAAAGATTGACAACTGCCTCTCTTAGACTGTCCAAAGCATAAATGGGGATCAGAGATCACACTGACACCCTCTAACTAATTAAGTTACATTGTGGGACTTCTGGTGATGTCACCGATCATGGCAGAAGCCAAGGAACAGATCTTCAACAACTGTCCCCATATCAGAAGGAATCCAAGCATAAACATCCTTAAAATAATGAAAAAACAACTGCAGCAGAGACTGCAATGTCTAGGCGACAGACAAAACTAAAGATGAACCTAGAAGATGAGCTAAAGGGGCTGATAGAAGAAGCTCGAGACGAGGCCCATGCAGCCTAAGGCAGATTCCCGTGCCAGTGGTCCCTCTCTCCAGTTCCATCAACTGAGGTGGACATAGATGACGACGAGCAACCATCAACGGTGACTCGTCAAGCAGTGCAGTAAATTCTACTAACAGAACTGAATTGACACTGGCCAATCTAAAAATGGACTTGAAGAACAGCAGTAAAAAAAAATAGCTACCACAGAAGCTAGGGTTACATACATGCAGGAGAGCATGTCAGCTCACGACAGATTGCTCCTCTACCTGATGCAACATGAAAGAGAAGAAAAGAAAGAATGGAGGACACAGCGAACTGCTGCAGATGCAATCATTTTTTTCATTCATGGTGTAAGAGAGGGAACAGAAGACAGTTTCACATCAGCAACTGAATTCATTCAGCACCTGCTAAAATCAACACTGCAACTCCCACCTGAAGTACCCCAATCATAGAGAGAACATACAGATCCCTTGGACCTAAAGGGAGGAGTCAGCGCCGATGGCACCACCCACGAGAGCCACACAGTGTGTGGTGTGCGAGGGGTGGCCGTTAGGCACCGTAGACTCCTCCTCCATCCCAGTTCTGTAAGCTGGAGAGGCAAAGTAAAAAGGGATTAGAAGAATAAGAGTGAGGCAAGAGAGCCAAAGGATAGATAAAGGAAAGGAAACAAACCAAAAAAGGAATAAGCCAAAAAGAGGGCAGGAAAGAGAAGGACCCTACCCTAAGGGACCGAAGGGCCTGCTTCCTTTGGGCAGCTCTGAGGGAGAAACAGATAAGGGAAAGGAAGAAAGAAGAAAAGGGAAGAAAAAGAGGAGGAGGAGATATTGGGAGGAGGGAAAAATACTGCCACAAATCCTGAGTGAAATTGGCTTGAAGCTTATCAGCTCGGATCTTAGAGCAAGGAAGCAAGGATCCCTTCAGACAAAACTGGTTCGGATGGTTCAAACGAACCTTCTACACAGCTTGAAACGAGAGAGGCAGATTTCCCTACACCTCCTATTATCCCATTACCCATCACTCAAGCTGAGAGCTCACAGAATGCAAAGGGAAAATCTGTTCCAGACAGGGACAGCCCCCAAACAGGTAAAGGGAAAAAGCCCCACTAGCAATTAGATATGCGTCACTGCTGGGGGGGGAATAGGGAGCCCCAAAAGCCCCAAGAGAGGGCAACCTCTTAGTTAAGATGGACAGAGACAGAGAAGGAGCTCATTCTGACTCCCTGGAGAAGAGAGGGGCCAAATGGTTCAGACCACCAGTTCAAGATGTTAAATTCGTATCGGGCTAGAACAAGCCTTTACTAACCCCGGTCTGGCATCATCAGGTAATCTAGGGACACCAGCCAAGTCCAAAGACTGAGGATAGAGGACTGTCTCAGAGACTAATCCCGTGTCTGGAGATTGAGCTAATCTGGCCCAAAGGAAAGTCCCCGAAGGCAAAACCTTCCAGGAAACCAGAAAGAGTTTCCTTAGATGAAAAGGATGAAGTTTTGCCTGCTCTACTCCTTACCCAAATCCTTCGTTGTGTTTTTTCTTAGAGAAGAACAGAAGGTCCCAAGGAACCAGAGGATTAGCCCCGGGGGAAGGGGAGGAGGGGGGGCAAGCAGGGTGGGGGAGATGCCCAAGAAAAGAGGTCCATGAGGGAAGGTGGGATTATAATGAATGGTGAAGATACAAGAGAAGATCAAGAACTATGGTAGGTACATACTCCATATCTTCCCTTGTCAATCTTCACCATTCATTACTGCTGGGTGAGTACCAAGCCCCTTCTGGAGGGGGCCTGAATTTTGTCCCTGAGGAAACAGATCCCTCAGCCTCCTACTGGTGGAAAGCAGGAGGGGAAGACCCTAACCAATAGACAGGTGCAGTCTAAGGTTGCTGAGGGCAAGAGGGTGTCCCCATGGCTGGGGGATGGAGGATGCCCCCTGAAGAATCCTCCTTGCCCTGTGGGAAAACAGGCAGGTCCCCCGGAAAGCGGAGGAAGTCACCCAACGCTGGGCAATGGGTGACAGTCTGGACAGATGAAGCCATGCCATCCGCCATATGCAGATCGCTGTCCCTGCCAGTCTGGAAGCCGCCTTGTTGGCATCTTAAGACACCCTTGCCTAGTGCCTTGCAAGTTCCAGACCCTGTGCAGAGAGGGCAATGGCTTGTCTGGATGCCAGAACCTGCGCTAGCATCGACCACAGATGCCTGTTATAGGCAGCATGGTGTGCCTGATGTGAACCTATGCACATCAGTACAAGACTTGAAGAGAAGACTCTTCGTCCCCATCGATCAAATTCAGCAGAATCCAGATCCGGGGGTCTGTCATGTGCCAGGCGCCGAGGCCCAGAAGGAGTATCTAGGGTTGTCAGGCCCGAAGGTGGGTGAGACAGAGAACCTAGAGACTCATGGTGGGGCACAATACTGTCTCCTGCAGTCTGCCGGGGCTGGAGAAGGGGCAGCTGGAGACTGCCAGGTGTGGATAGATGCCTCCTGGACGGGGATCGGCCAGCAAGGCACCACGAGGTGGCGAGAGCTGAATTCACTGAGGAATGCACATGTCTGCCGTTTGGTATTGTCCCTGCAGATGAAGGAGATATGAAGCTCTGAAACCAGCCTCGAAAGGAACCGCTGATATTCAGTGAAATCAGCGTCAGAGGATAGGTGGACAGAAGGTTCCTCTTCCTCAGGAGAGGAAGATGAGGAGGAAGTGGAGCTCGGGGGACAGGTGGAAGACCAGTTCGTCCATGGCCGTGACATATGAAGGGAAGGCCACCGCAGTAGCTCTGAAACTCTCCCAAGTTAAGGGCCCTGTAGGACCCACATGGCCTGGGAGAGAGTGGGGTGGTTGCAGAGGGATGGGCGAAGGGCACCTAAGAGCATGTGCCTGGCCTCTGCCAGGGCTCTGAGATCTAGGGAGCAAAGCCACCAAGACTGGGAACCCTGAGATCATAGCAGGTTGCGAGGAGGTAACTTGAGGAGGCAAACCCCGGAAGAGCCCAGAAGGGGAATCTCCCCTATGATGCAACCAAGGTTGAATGAGTCCAAAAGGGCAACCCTCAGTATCGCCACCAAAAGGCACTCTGGAGACTTCGAGAGAAAGGTGTGGTTCAGCGCTACGACTCCTTCCCACACCCCACAGGGGCTGTGGGAATGCACTGCTGTTCCTCACCCCGACCTCTCAACCACTCTGACTCCAAAGCAGCCCTCTTCCTCAACACCAGTGCAGGGGCTCCCCGCTTTGCAGACCTCCAGAGGGAGGCCACAGAAGCAGGGCTCCCCGCCCCTTCTGAAGGAGCCTCAGCAGAAGCAGGGATGGCAGCTGCCTGGGCCCTCTCAGAAGACGGCATTCTCTCATGAATCTCGGAACCATCGCCCCTAGAAAGTCCCAGGCCACCCCTAGCCGTGGGACTCCCATGGCGAACCTGATCCAGGGACTCGGGGAGAAGAACACTGGGCCGCCTGACTCCCCTGCCTACAGAGAGTTCCGAATCCAAAGACTCAGGCTGCCAGTCCGGGTCCACCTCTGAGTCATCCTCCCCAGAAGAGGAGTCGAGCAGAGTGTCCTCCAGAGAAGTTACCTTGGAAACATCTCCTGCGACGGCACTGGGAACGGCACCAACATAGGCCGCGATGATGCCAACAGCGCCGCTCGAGTCCCTGGCCCTGCGGACAGCACCAGGAACCATAACGGCACTACCAGCAGTGCCACCCAAGTCTCCGGTACCGTGGGTGGTGCCAGAACCCAAAATGGTACCGCCAACTGCACCCCCCCTGAGTCCCCGGCTCTGCAGATGGCGCCAGAACCCAGAGCAGTGGTCCAAGTCCCCGGTGCCGCAGACGGCACCAGAACCCAAAACGGTGTCACTAGGTGATATTGAGGGTCCACCAGTGCCAGGCCCCACAACCGGAGGGCGCGACATTGGGGGAGCCTGCACCTCCAAGGTGGTGACTGCCAGGGCGGCACCTACGATGCGACCCTGGAAGGAATCGCACCATTCCTCCGGCACTGAAAAAGAAACCTCCTGCTCGGTAAGGCTGGACGTGGAGGAGGTTCCATCCTCACTGGGCCGTAGAGACCTGAGAGGGGACCAGGAGGAAGAGTCAAAAGATCTGGCTTGGGAGGCCCACGGGCGACGTTGTCCTCCAAAAGTCGGCGGAGTCCTAATGATTTTAAAAGTGCGGATTTCCAACACACTGTGGTCCATGGAAAAACAGGTGTCGCAGTGGTCCATATCATGGTTGGGTCCCAGGCACCAAAGACAAACATCATGTCGATCTGTGATGGAAAACTACCAGCCACAAGGGCACCGACACATAGGGGCACTGCCTGCCTTGTATTTATGCTTGGCCCCTGAATCAGACATGATGAGAAATTATTTTAATAAACAGCAAAGATCCCGGCGCCGTCTAAATATAAAATGAAATGGTCTTACCGGCTTCAACGGCGTCAGGATGGAGAACCGGGATGAAGGAGTCAAATGAACGTCATTGAAGAATGAAGGCCTAATGGCGCAGCAAAAATTTCTCTCACTCACGCAGCAGGTGCGGCTTTGATGGCAGGAGAAACAGAACTGGGATGGAGGAGGAGTCTACGGCACCTAACAGCCACCCCTCGGACACCACACAGTGCGTGGCTCTCGTGGGCGGGCCTTCGGTGACAACTACTCCCTCCAAAAAAAAAAAACTCCCGTGGCGGGTGCACGTCTCCAGCTTACACCCAGCAGTAATGAATGGTGAAGACTGACAAGGGAAGATGGAACGCTACTGAAGCACGCACACAGAGACCTGATGACTTTTGTTAAAAGGCAACAGAAACTCATCAAAGATCAGGAGGAGCAGTCCCAGTCAACTGCCTGATTAAATCAGAGACAAAGGAGTGGAACTCAAATTCAAAGACTTTCCAAAGCCTGGGACTTCAAACTGACTGCAATGTATATATTTACACACTTGGACATTCATAGACGTCATATCTGAAGTGTGCAAGTCACAGGGGAGAGAAGACACAAGTGGAGCAGAGAACAGATGGTCAGAGCTCCCCTAACAGCACTTGTATTGCAGCAAATGGGGGCATTACACTGAATTAATATGAATATTTAGGGGCTACAGAACAGGGGGAAGGGATTAAAATGGAAATTGCTTGTTTTTTGCCATGCCAATAACACACAATTGACTGGTGGGAATGGTGTGTGTGTGTGTGTGGGGGGGGCTGAAACAGACTCTATCTAGCATATTCTAATGTTAATTGGCCAGGGGAAATGGCCAGCCCATGGGAAGTACAACATCATAGCAGGGGAGGGAGACTGACAGGAGAAAGACAGGCACCGAGGAGCAATGAACAGGCATAGTACGCACTTAAGAAATAAAGTACAGTTACGTAAGAACTTACCATAACAGTAGATCTTCGAGAACAGCTCTTGCAGCAGGTTACACCATTAGGACTGAAGCCGGCAGGCGTCAGGACCCCATGGAAAAATTCTAGCTAGCTATCTTCAGTAGGGTTACCACCTGTCCCTATTTTCGCAGGACAGTCCTGATTTGGGCAGCTGCGTCCTGCAGAAAAACATGAAAAATGCTAAATGTCCTGACATTATAGTAGAGAAAATATTTTCTGATTTTCCTCTAAATGTTGCAAAAAACTATAATACCTTAACTAAACTACCTTAAAATAATACAAAACACAAGAAACAACTGAAAACTACAACATATAGTCTCAATTTGATTATTTAGTGAAAACATGTCTGTTGCATTGGTTCGAGATATATTGTCCTGCGAAAATCCAGTTTCAGTAAGAAATGTCCCTTTGGACTTCTTAAAAGGTAAGGCCTAATCTTCACGGCGCTGGTCCTGCCTCGACGCGCAGGTAGTAATATAAGGGGCGGTCTCGCCAGATTCCCTAGTTCTCCCGCTGAGACTTCTCGCCGCAGGCTGACATTGAAATGGGAGACCGAGGATCCACCGTCAGAAGACAAACGGAAAAAATGTTAACAAGTGACTTAAGCCATGCCTCCTCCAAGGGGGAAGGTGGCGAGAGGTTTGCTGCAAGAGCTGTTCTCGAAGATCTACTGTTACGGTAAGTCTACGTAACTGTACTATCTTACGAGACACAGCTCTTGCAGCAGGTTACACCATTAGGACTGATTCCCAAGCAGTAGCGCTTGCAAACACTCTGGGAGGAGGAAAATTAGAAAGAACGCTCCAGGTCCTGATCCAGGACAGGAGACCCTGTAGTACCGCCAGGTCAAGCCTGCTCTTCGCCGCGGAAGCGGCGTCCAGGCTATAATGCCTGATAAAGGTATGTACAGAGCTCCAAGTGGCTGCAGCACAAATGGCAGAGGTGGAGACGTTTCAAGTGTTGTGAAAGGAGGTGGGCTGCACCCCTAGTGGAATGGGCCCCGACTGATCCTGGAGGGCCTCGCTTGAGATCATAACAGTATGAGATGCACTGGACAAGCCAGTGAGACAGGGACTCTTTGGATACTGGTTGGCCCATCATCCTTCAGTAAAGGAAATGAAAAGTTGCTCAGGCACGGTTGCTAGTTCTGCTCAGGTAGTACCTTAAGCTGTGGGAACATCCAGGGTGTGAAGCAGCCTCTCCTCTGTTAGAATAATTAGGGAAGTAGACCGGCAGGTCAATATCCTGATTGAGAGTGAGTGTGGAAACCACCTTAGGCAAGAATTTAGCATTCGTCCTCAGGGATACTCTGTCCTAGTGGAAAATTAAATAAGGCTCTTTGCACATGAGAGCATGAAGCTCAGAAACTCTTCTCGCTGACGTAACAGCAACCAAAAACAATGTTTTCCACGACAGAAAACGCAGCTCGCAATCCGCGGCAGGCTCAAAGGGGGGGAGCGTGAGTTGCTCCAGGACAAAGAGCAAGTCCCATGGAGGCACTGGGTCCTTAACTGGTGGCCTAAGATGTAACACCCCTCTCAAGAATTCTCAACAGGCATCCAATTGTGCCACTGTATGCTGTCCCACCGGGAGGTGATAAGCTGAAATGGCACAGAGGTGCACCTTAATAGAGGAGTAGGCGAGACCCAAATGGAAAAAGGAGAGCAGGTACTCTAACACCGCTTTAACTGGACAACCTAAAGGGGAAAGGCCGCGTGCTTGCGACCATAGACAAAAACGGCGCCATTTCATGGCATATGTCACATGCATTGCCGGCTTTCTGGCTGCAGAAAGGACTTCCGCAACCTCTTGCGAGACCCCGTGACGCAAGATGGCTATGTCTCTAGGAGCCATGCAGGTTCAGTGAGCGTAAGTCCGGATGGACCAGTGAACCCTTCTCCTGAGACAAGAGGTGGGAGCTGAATGGCAACGAGCGGAGGTTCCCGGACAGCTGAATTAGCAAAGGGAACCAGATCTGCCTGGGCCAGAATGGGGCCACCAAGATCATTGTTGCATGCTCCTGCGAGTTTGAGAAGAACTCTCTGGATCAATGGGAAGGGAGGGAAGCGAGGGTATCTGCCAGCCCAGGAGAGGACAACGCGCTCGCCAGAAAACACCAGGCCCTGGATCTAGCGAGCAAAAATTGGGCAGTTTTGTTGGATGGGCGGCAAACAAGTCCAATTCTGGAGTTCCCCATCAAGAAACAGATCCTCTGCTACCTCCTGGAGAAGTTCCCACTTGTGGACTCTGGCCTGGGAGCGACTCAGGCCGCCTGCAATCGTGTTGTCCACCCCGGAACATGTACTGTGATCAGGTTCGCGCCGGTCAGATTACCCAATCCCACACCCTCATGGCCTCCTGCAAAGGGGTAAGAGTGCGCCCCTTGTTTGTTGAGGTAATACATCACTGCCGTGTTGTCTGTCTGAAGCGGAGAGTACTCGGCGGGATTTCTGACTGAAAGGCCTGCAGGGCATAAAGGACCGCCCTCATCTCTAGGACGTTGATATGGAGGTGGGCCTCCAGAGGGGTCCACGTACCCTGGTATTTCACCCCATCCAGGTATGCTCCCCACCCTAGACCTGAGGCGTCTGTGGTGAGGATTACCTCCGGGGACGGCGCTATGAATGGAACGCCCATAGAGAGTGTCCCTGGGTCTAGCCACCACTGCCAGTCTCGAATCGCGGTATTCGTGATTCTGACCGGATGCTGCATGTGGTCTTGCCTTTGGTCCCATTGCACCTTGAGCATCCATTGAGTTACCCGCATGTGGAGCCTTGCAGGACAGTAGAATGGCCGCAGCCATGTGTCCAAGCAAGCGAAGGACCGACCTGGCTGGGTTGGTCTTGTTCGACGAAAGCTCCCTGATGAGGGATCTGATGCGCTCCGCTCTGTCATCTGGGAGAAATGCTCTTCCCTGAACGGTGTCCAGTACTGCGCCTATGAACTGCAGTTTCTGCAACGGTACCAGGAGAGACTTCTCGTGGTTGATTAGGATACCCAGAGATCGAAACAGGTCCTGGGTGCTCTGGATTGCCCGTAACAATGCCTCTCTGGAGGCGGCCATGAGAAGCCAATTGTCCAGGTATGGGAACACATAATGGCCCTGTCTCCTTAGAGACGCTGTCACGACTGCCATGCATTTGGTAAAGACCCTGGGTGCCGATGACAGCCTGAATGAAAGGGCTCAGAACAGAAGATGATGGCCGAGAAACTCAAAGCGCAGGAACCTCTTGTGCGCTTGAGCTATAGGGATGTGCAGGTAAGCGTCCTGCATATCTAGAGATGCTAAAAAGGCGTCCTGCTTCAGCATGGGAATAAGACCCGGAAGAGTTACCATGTGGAATCTTTTGTAGGCGACCGACAAATTGAGGTCGCTGAGGTCCAGAATCGGACGGAGGTCCCCTATCTTCTTTGGAACCAGGAAGAAGTGGGAATAGTATCCGTGTCCTCTCTGGTTCTCTGGGATGTACTCTATCGCTCCCTTTTGCAGGAGCGCGAGCACCTCTTGCCTGATCAGTGACTTGTGCTGACCCGTGTACCGGGAGAGCAACGGAGGCCTCGAGGGTGGCTTTTCCACGAATTCTATAAAGTGGCCTCTTCCGACCAACTGTAGAACCCACCTGTCGGTGGTTATAGTCTGCCATCCCGCAGGAAATTGAATGCGCATTCTCACCATGACGCCCCGCTGATCCTGAGGGCGGGCCGGGAAGGAGTCAGGCTGTGGTGGCTGAGGATCCCGCTGGCTGGACCGGCTTTGGAGTGCGCTGGCTCTGACCTGTGGGTTGTTTTCCCTTGGCTCTACGAAAACTGGAGCCCCTCTGCTGTGGAACGGGGCGGGACTGTTGCCTCTGTGTCCGTCCATGAAATCAGCTTTGGTTCCTACGAAAGGAACTAAGCTCGGGTCGGTACATGGCCTGAACCGACCTCACCGCCTTCCCGGCCTCTTGGAGTTTGGTGATTATCTTCTCTGAGGGTTTACCAAACAAAACTTCTCCCTCGAATGGGGTGGCCATGATGTTTTTCTGGACGTCCGAGGTAAAACCGGAGACACGGAGCCAAGAGTGCCTCCGGAGGCATACGCCTGAAGCTGCTGCTTGGGCCGAGGAGTCCGCGGAATCGTACGCAGCTCGTAGCACCTGGGTTCCCACGTCCGAACCCGTACGGAGGAGCTGTAACATCTCCTCCTTCTGCTCACCTTCCGGCAATTTCTCAGCCGCATCCAGACCCTGCTCCCACAGGGCATTTTGGAACTGCACCATGTGGGTCAAATAATTCAGGGATCTGATGGCGCAGGTAGCGGAAGCATACATGCGCCTACCCATGGAGTCCAGCTGCTTGGACTCTGGGTCCGGTGGCAGGGTGCTCAGATGTTGCGGTCTCTGGGACCGGTCATGAGAGGCTGTTATGACCAGAGAGTCGGCCTGAGGATGCTGGGTCAAGTACTGGTCTTTTCTTGGAGCCTTGTACAAGTGGTCAGCTTTCTTCGGCATTGCCGGGAGCGAATGTGGACACTTCCACGCTGCCTTGGTGACGTCCACGAAAGTGTCTACCAAGGGTGGCACCACCACAGGCTTGGGGTCCTTCTGCCGAAGATACTTCGCAAGGCGCAGCCTTTCCGGGTCTAACTCTTCCGCATCCCATCCCATGTTCTCCTGGATGTGTCTCATGATATCCGAGAATGAAGGGTCATCCGGAGACTTTGGCAGCTCATGTGGGTCCGGAGAAGGGATGGAGAGGGGAGATGGGGATCTGGATGTAGAAAACTCTGATCCCGTGTCCTCCGTCGACGGCGAACGGCGGCGTCTTCTGGGTCTCTTGGGACTGGGTGACCTAGAAGATGATCTGGACGGAGGTCTCCTTTTATCGAGTCTCCCCCTTGGAGGGGTCCTGGGCTCCCGGGGAGGAGGTAACCGGCCTGCAGACCCAGACGGAGACGGGGGTGCAGGAACCGGAGGAGCAACCGGTGTAGGAGGAGGAGGAGGAGGTGGAGTGGGGACCATGTCCTTTCTGATGGTATCCCACCAGTAAGTGAAAAGCTCCTTCACCTCTGAAAAGGAAAGGTCCGACGATGGTCCGGGAGCTGGTGGATGGTCGTTGGGACCCGGCATCGGCTCCACAGGGGGCTCAGGTTGCGGCGAGGTTTCCCTGGGAGTCTCAACAGGACCGGGGTCGCCCGTCTGGTCCTCGGGCTGGGTTAACTCCTCCTCAGTGATGGTCTCCTGACCGACGTCAGTCGGAGGCGTCGGGGTCCTCTTCTCAACTGGAGCGGGCGCCGGTTCCCCTACTGGCGTCCGGTGATGAGTAGGCCTGGCCAGCGACAGTCTTCTGGCAGACGATGGCTCTGGGGACCTGTGGCGAGAGGCCGACGTTGGACGAACCGGCGTCAGGTCCTGCGGCCTCTTGAGAGAGGTGAGCGCCTTGGTTTTCCAAGGAGGCAAGGAAGCAGACCTGACGTCGGGTTCAGAATGGCGGGAACCTGACTTGTGGTGATGGTGGCGATCCCCCGACTTAGCCAGGGCCTTGGATGACGAGGAAGGCCTGGGAGTCTTGGCCTGAGAAAAGGAAGAAGATTTTCTCACCGCAGCGGTGGGAGGCTGAGAGCTGGCCCAGGAAGGAGAGCGGTCAGACCTTGAGCCAGAGCTGCGCGAGTCGGAGGCCCTAGAAGGGGACCTGGAAGGGGCCTTCTCTCTGTGCTTCTCAGCATGCTTGCGGGCCTTCTGCGAAGAATCTTCCTTGGAAGCCATGGACTTGAGTTGCTCCTCTAACGGGAACGCCTGTAGGGCCTTCTGGCGACGGATCCGGTTCTGCTGTTGAAACCCTGGCAAAAAGAGCAGGACCAGGTGTCGTGGGTCTGGGCCTAGGCACTGGACACAGGCCGAGTGCGGATCCTTAAATGGGATCTGCTTCCACAGGCGATCTTCGAGGAGTGACCGAGGTCGGGAGGACATCAGAGAGAAAACTAATCTCGGAGAACAAATTTCCCATAGGAAAGCACTTACCACGCGTCGCGCGCTAGAAACTGAACTGAAGGGTTGAGACATGCAAGTCGACGGCGGGAAAGAACTGGGGAATCTGGCGGGACTGCCCCCTTATGTACTACGCCTGACGTCGGAGGCGGGACCGACGCCGCTGAAGATAGCTAGCTAGAATTTTTCCGTTGGGTCCTGACGCCTGCCGGCTTCAGTCCTAATGGTGTAACCTGCTGCAAGAGCTGTGTCTCGAAGTAAGATCGGTCGATTTAGAACCAAGTAGGACAAGAATCAAAGCACCATTAACAAGATGTAATTACAACAAAGGGGGGGAGGTTAAAGATAGCACAGAAGGGAGTGGCTTAGTGGGGAGTGGATCAGCAACAAACATATGACGAAAATTCAAATCTAAAATAGCAACAAAATTCTTTTTGACACCAGACAAAACAAAACATCATGGGACAACCAACACAGATTTATGTTGCTGGAACTGCAGGAACAGGGGAACACCACTGTACATTTTTTGGGAGTGTCAAAAAATTCAGGGATACTGGAATTCATTAAAACAAGCTTGATCCAGCACACTAAATATCATAGAACCTGGGCCGGCCCACCGGCACAGCGGTTGAATTTCCGCTTGCGACGACCCAGGTATCAGAGGGCTGGCTTGGTGGGAGATGGCTCGAGCATCCCAAGATGGCTTGCCATCTCCCAGGGGAAGGGCAGGTGCACATCCTGGTGTCTGTCAACCTCTGGCAGAGGCCACAGGCATGGCTGTATGTCGGGTCCCATCGCGTAGGGAGCGCGACGGACATCATGCTCCCAAGGGGAAATAAACAGGAAATGGCTCCCTGGCCAACCAAATGACGGCTGCCAGTCCCCCACCGCCATGAAGCCCTGGACAACCCGGGTCCACCCTCAGCAGCAGCTGGGGCTACTGAGTTGTATGGCCAGTCCTCACAGGCACCTTCCCCTTGGGGAAACCAATCCCACAATGAGTTATGTCGGCTTACCTGGGGGTAAATGTGGGTGGTGGTTGGTGGGGGGTAGAGTGCCAGCAGGGTCCTAGGTGACCAAGGAGTGGCCAGCCGGGAGCGAGGGAGAAGCAAAAAAAAACCATCATAGAACCTATCACATCAGTCACGTTCTGGGCTTACCCCTGGGAGGAGAAGGTCAAAGTGGAGATAGCATATTTACAATATGTGGGAAGCATCAGCAAAGATTATAATGCACATATGGCTTTCAGAAGGGCCCCCTACAGTAGACAATTGGCTAAGACTATGCAACACAATATGGGAAATGGAACGGCTCACTGCACTATTAGGGTTAGTGAAAGATAAACATAATTCTAGGTGGCTTCCACACTACGAGATAATAGAAGACAGAGAAAATCCCCAGTTATCCAACAACCGCCATAGAGATTCAGGTTGAGCCAGAAACACGCTATTGAAAACAGAGTGGTAAGAGGAGAAAGGAAAATGTAACATAGAAACCTGACTTTTATAAATAGTTCTATGTGGGGGTGTTAGTTGGAGAAGGGGACAAGAAAGGGGAATGTTAACAGTGATCACTGAACTAAGAATCTAATCACTAGAGGTAACCCAAGTCCACGAGGTCAGAAAAACAAACTGAATGATATAAAGAGAGAATGTGAACAGAACCAAAGCGACAAACCAGTCTATAACCATGCCTTTCAGATGCAATGCTGAGAATACTAATGGGATGAGGTGGTGGTAAGTACCCATCAAAAGAATTCAGGTATAAACAGGGAATAACAACAATAATAATGGAAAATATAATGCATGGATAGAGAAGGGCCGCTGAAGGGAGCGTTCTTTTTAGTGGAAACATTTAATGCATGCAGCATGCCAAGAAAAGGGGGTGGAATGTTTTTATTTGCAAGAAGCATGAAACAATTTATTACTGCTTGGGAATACAGAAAGAGTGGGGGAAGGGAGGCAGAGGAAAGAATCTGATGTACACCCAAATAAAGGAGGACAACCACCACCCATACTACCTGCTGGAATCCATGAACACAGAAGCCTGTTGACTAAGCAGAGCTACGAGGACCAGGTACAAAGGACCCAGACACAAATGCTGCTGGAGTGAGTGGCAGACACCATAGCTTTTGATTTCTGGACAGATAAACATACGTACAGTAGTATGGATGAACTTTGAAAACAAGATAGCAAGGTACAACAACAACAGTGATGGTTTTTCTTTATAACAATATATAAATATGATGAACTTCTATATGTACTAGCAGCAAGCAAAAAAAAGGGGTCACTGATGAATGCTTAATAAAAACAAAGTTGAAAAAATCTTGCAGGTTAGTTACAATAAATTGAATGTAGTCACAATACTGCACTGGAATGGAAAAATCATAGTCTTGCAGAAAAGAAATAAGTCATAAGTCTATACATTTCAATAGCTGTTTCAGCCTGTGCCTGAACCGCAGAATAAATCTGTTGCTAAATTGTAACAAAAAAAAAAAGGGGGGTTAGTTTGCTTTCACAGTCTTGTGTGTGGCTGGATTATGGAGGAGTACAGAGGTTGGTGCTCTGCAGGAAAAGAAGTTTGATAGCCCTATCAAAATTGCTATACCTACCTGGCAACTGGGCTGGCCAATCCAACTGTCACAACATAACTCGATGTTGATGACGCACAGATAAAGCTATCTGTGATGATGCTGTTTTTTTACGTTTGCTGTGTACATGCACAGCAAAGATTTTGAAATGAGAGTGGGTTTTGAGAGGTGTGACACCGTCAGTTCAGTGCAAAGCAGTCTGCAAAGGGCTCGTCAGTGTCATGCCAATCATCAGCCAGGCTGATCATGACACTGTTCTGGCTTGCTGGGTGGAAACTACATGTAGTTCAAAGGAGAGAGCCGACCCAATCATAGTGCAGCTCTTTCCTTTGATCTACATAACACTGCCAGCAAGCATAGCTGATCTGTCATAATCAGCTTGCTGTGCCCCCCCAACATAATCCCTGATGCTGGCTGCAACCCCCCACCTATTTTCATTATGCGACACCGGGAGCCCACCCCAGTGCCGCCAAACATGAAGAAATCACGATTTGAATATTCTGGCATGGGCTGCTCAACCTCTGCCGCTGTTATCCCCACCCTTGCCCATTTTGATTCTGCAACACTGGGAAGTCCACCCCCAGTGCCGCCAAACATGATGAAAACCCACACAAGTTAATAGTCCACCACGGAGACGTCCAATCCCTCATACCGGCTGCTACCCCCCACCAAACTGCCCATTTTAATTCTGCAACACTGGGGAGCTCACCCCTGATGCTGCCAAACATAACACCCAACACTGGGGGTGCCCAATCCCCAGTGTCAGCATCTGAAAGAAAACCCTCATAGTTTTTTACTGACATACACCTTGTATATAGGCAGAGAGTACAATGTCAACCAGTTATACATAGTCAAAGATATGCATACAAGGTACATATTTGAAGTAGCATAGATCTACAATGTGCAGAGTGCTAAGGGCAGTATAATTCCATGCATACAGTTTTACTTAGATTTACAATGTGCTGAGTGACATAGGCAGTATAATACAATATAGTACAGTACAGTGTACAATACAGTGTGACAGTTATACATAGTCCAGAAAAAAAAATTACTCACCATAGTAATGTTGTTTCTTCTAATGGAGTCTTGCTGTATTCAGACATAATGCAGTTAGCCCCAGCACCTGAACTGCCCCGGAGAGGAAAGAGTTAACTCTATGTAAAAGCATAGAACGTTGAGCTCGAGCTCGGTTTTCAAACCTCTGTCTGTGGTACTTCCCAGTGTAACCGTCAGATTCGTACAAGCTAACTAACTAGTAACTAAAGTTGGAAATTGTTCAAATATAGCCAAAGGGAAAAATATATCTTCTTAGGCCCCAAAAGACTCAAGTCAAGAACCCAAAGGGAAAGGTAGTGACAATATTTAGTAAAACACCAGAAAATAATATAACATCTACCTCACCCAAGGAGGGAGGTACAAGGTACACCCCGAGGTATAACACTGTACTCACAGCCCACTTCCCAAAACCAGGTTCTGAGAGGAGGCAGGAGGAGGCTTGAATACAGCAAGACTCCATTAGAAGAAACAACATTACTATGGTATTTTTTTCTTCAAACAACATGAAGTCTTGCTGTATTCTGACATAATGCAGACTACCAAGCAGTTCCCTATGGAGGAGGGAATTCAGAACCTACTTTGGGAAGAGGCTCTGCAGTACTGCTGTACCAAACCTAGCATCACTCCTAGCCTGGATGTCCAGGGAGTAATGCTTGGTGGAAGTATGTACTGTTTTCCAGGTGGCTGCTTTATAGATCTCTAACAAAGGCATATCTCTGGCTACAGATAGTGAAGCAGCTGTACCCCTAGTCGAATGAGCCCTCAGGCCTGAAGGGGCATCCTACCTAATTTGTCATAACAAAATTGTATACAAGAAACAATCCACCTGGCAATAGTTCTTTTAGTGGCAGGCTTACCCTTTCCCACTTCACCATAAGTGAGAAACAATTGAAGACAGTCAATTCTATGTGCCTTAGTATGCTCAATGTAGTAGCTAAGGGCCCTCTTAACGTCCAGACTATGTAACCTTCTTTCACCTGAAGAATGGTCAGTGAAAAACACAGGGAGAGATATAGACTGGTTCAGATGAAATTCTGAAACCACTATGGGCAAGAACCTCCTATTGGTTCTGAGGACTACTTTGTCCCTATGGAAGGAGATGAAGTCAGGTTCCACTGACAGGGCCTGTAGCTCACTAATCCGCCTGGCAGAAGTAATAGCTACCAGGAACACAGTTTTCCAGGTCAAGTATTTCAATTCGGCCGAAGCCAGAGGTTCAAAAGGCAGCTGCATTAGCTGAGCTATGCAGACATTAAGATCCCAAGGGGGAGTGGGCTCCCTAAAGGGAGGGTTAATGTGAACCAGACCTTTGAAAAACTTTTGGAAAACAGATGAGATGCCAGGGAAGAGCCCTTCCCTGCTGAGAGGAATGCAGAGACAGCTGCCAGATGAACCTTCAGACTGACAGGCCTAAGGCCTAAATCATTGAGATGAACTAGATGAAAAAATTACTCACCTTAATAATGTTGTTTCTTCTAATGGAGTCTTGCTATATTATGACATATGCAGTGAGTCCCAACCTTCGAACTGCTCCGGAGGTGAAAGAGTTAACTTTCCATGCCAGGCATGGAACCTTGAGCGTGAGCTCGGTTGAAAACTCTGTCTGCTGTTGCTCAAACTCAAACTGTCAGATCTTTACGAGCAAAACTCACCAAGGTTCTGTATGGAAGCCGTAAACCTACACTAGCCCACTGGCTACTAACTACAAGAACACATTTCTTTTCTTGATCCCAAAACAAAGACTCAAGTCAGGGGAATCAAGAAAGAAAAATTAAAACATAACACCCAAGCACCCTAAAAGAAAGGGTGAAAAATAAAGTGGGCATCTATGAAGTGCCAACATTGCACTGCCCACCCACATCCCCAAAATTAGAGGTTCTGAGAGGGGCAGGCCGGGGCGGGGGAGGTCATAATATAGCAAGACTCCATTAGAAGAAACAACATTACTAAGGTGAGTAATTTTTTCTTCAAACAACATGAAGTCTTGCATATTATGACATATACAGATTACACAGCTGTACCTCCATGGAGGAGGGACAGAACCTACTTAGGAAATAGGCTCTGAAGCAGCTGTGTGTTAAATCGAGCATCACTCCTAGCCTGGATGTCCAGGGAGTAATGCTTAGTAAAAGTGTGAACTGTTTTCCAGGTAGCTGCTTGACATATCTCTAGGATAGGGATGTCCCTGGCAGCAGCCAGAGACGCAGCTGTACCTCTGGTAGAGTGAGCCCTCAGGCCTGAGGGAGGAACCTACCCAGTTTTCATAGCAAAATTGGATACAAGAGACAATCCACCTGGCAATGGATCTTTAGTGGCAGGTTTTCTTTTACTAACCTCACCATAAGTGAGGAACAATTGAGGGAGTCCAACCTGTGATCCTTGGTACATTCTATGTAGTAACTAAGGGCTCTTTTGACATCTAAACTGTGCAATCTCCTCTCGCCAGAGGAGGAATGGTCAGTGAAGTACACAGGAAGGGACATGGATTGATTAAGGTGGAAGTCTGAAACCACCTTAGGCAAAAACTTTCTGTTAGTCCTGAGGACCACCTTATCTCTGTGAAAGGAGATAAAATCAGGCTCCACTGACAATGCTTGCAATTCACTTATGCGCCTGGCAGAAGTGATGGCTACCAAAAACACAGTTTTCCAAGTCAAGTACTTAAGCTCTGCTGAAGACAATGGCTCAAAAGGGGGTTGCATAAGCTTGGCAATGCAAATATTAAGATCCCAAGCAGGGGCAGGGTCCCTGAATGGAGGGTTGGTGTGAAGCAACCCCTTGAAAAACTTGGAGAATACAGGGTGAGCTGAAAAAGAAGAAGGTTTACCTGCTGCTAAGAAAGCAGACACGGCTGCCAGGTGCACTTTTAGGGTAGCTGGTCTCAGCCCCAAAGAATTCAAATGCACCAAATAATCCAGGATTGTGGGCAAGTCAGCAGATTCTGGGGGAATATGCTTGCCAGAGCACCATATGGAAAATCTCTTCCATTTGGAATTATAAGTAGCCCTGGTGGAAGGCTTCCTAGAGGCCTTCAAGATATCCAATACACCTTGGGAGAGGTGTAGGTCAGCAAACTCTAACTCTTCAAGAGCCAGGCCTTGAGATTGAGAGATTTGAGGTTCGGATACCAAACTCTCCCCTGGGCACAGGTTAACAGGTTGTGATTCCTGGGAAGACACAGGGGAAGGTGGACTGCTAAGGACACGAGGAGTGGGTACCAGGGCTGTCTGGCCCAATCTGGAGCAATCAGGATCATCTTGCAGGGTTGAGATCTGATTTTGACTAGCACCTTGAACAGAAGAGGAAGGGGAAAAAGCATAGAAACTTCCTTCCCAACTGAGAAGGAAGGCATCCAGAGGGACTGAGCCCAACACTGGGGGCCTGCAGCAAAAAAGGGGAAGTTGGTGATTGTCTGGGGCTGCAAAGAGATCTATCTGCGGGGTGCCCCATCTGGCAAATACCACCTCTAGTACTAGGGGATCCAGTGCCCATTCGTGATGGCCCTGGGAAATCCTGCTAAGAGCATCTACCAGGACATTGTCCTTGCCTGGGAGGTGAACTGCCATAAGGGAGGCGTTCAGGGAATAAGCCAGAGACCACAGCTTCATTGCTTCGGTGCACAAGGCCGTAGACCGAGTGCCTCCTTGCTTGTTGATGTACCACATTGTAGTGGTGTTGTCTGTTCTGACCTGTACAACCTTGTTCTGAACAGATGTGGAAAAACTTGAAGTGCTAGAAAACTGCTCTGAGTTCCAACAGATTGATGTGGAGCAGAGATTCCTGTGGGGACCACAATCCCTGGGTAGTGAGGTCACCCATGTGAGCTCCCCACCCCAAGAGGGATGCATCTGTAGTAAGGATTAAGGAGTGAGACTGGGGGGTGAAGGGCACCCCCTGTCTCAGATTGCTCTGGTCCTGCCACCACTGAAGGGCCTGGATCAGGGTTCGAGTCACTGGGATCAATTTGGTTAGAGGGTCTCTCCTTTGAGACCAAAAGGCTCTCAAATGGAACTGGACGTCCCTCATTTGAAATCTTGCTCCCTGCACTACTGCTGTAGAAGCAGCCATGTGCCCCAGGAGCTGAAGAAAATGCCTTGCTGGTCGAGAGACCTGCAGGGTGAAAGAGGAGGCCAGAGAGACCAGGGTCCTTGCTCTTTCCAGAGGAAGGAAGGCTCTGGCCTCTTTTGTGTTCAGTTCTGTGCCTATGAAGGTGAGAAGCTGGACAGGCTCTAGAACTGACTTTGGAAGATTGAGAAGGAAACCTAGAGATGTGAGCAGTTGCTGAGTTACCTGAAGGTGTAGTTTGACCTGGTCTGGAGACTGGCCTGCTATGAGCCAGTCGTCCAGATAAGGAAAGATGGCAATCTTTTGCCTTCTTAAGTGGGCAACTGTTACTGCCAGGCATTTTGTGAATACCCTCGGGGCCGAGGTGAGGCCGAAGGGCATTGCTCTGAACTGGTAATGGCCTGAGGGCAGTTCGAATCTGAGGTAATTTCAATGGGAGCTTCTGATAAGAACATGGAAGTAGGCATCCTTGAGGTCCAGGAAGGCTAGCCAGTCCCCTGGCCTTAAAGAGGGTAAAATAATTCCCAGAGTCACCATTTTGAATTTTGGTTTTAAAAGGTGCTTGTTTAGATATCCGAGATCCAGGATGGGCCGCCATTCTCCTGTCTTTTTTGGGGTAAGGAAGTACCTGGAGTGCAACCCTTTGCCCTGGTGTAGGGATGGAACCCTTTCCACAGCTCTGAGAGCCAGGAGGGTAGAAACTTCTGTTTCTAGGGCAAGTGCCTCTGATGGATTTGCAGGTGGAAAGGACCTGGCTCTCATCTTCGGAAATTTTTTGAAGCTGAGAACCAGTCCCTGGCTTACTACTTCCAGGACCCACTTGTCTGATGTTAAAGACTTCCAGTCCTGGACAAAGTAAGCCAGCCTGCCCCCTACTGGTAGTGGAGAATCGGCCCTGGCCACCCCATCAGGGAGCCTGCTTGGCAGGGGCTTTGGGCTGAGGGGTAGAAGCAGGCTTACTTGTACCCCGTCTGCCTCTTCCTCTAAAGAACCCCCTCTGGGCATAAGCAGAAGAGGAGGCCTGGGCTTGGTAAAAGGCTCACGAAAAGGCCTGCCCCTGCCCTGACATGCTGCCTTTGAGGATGGCTGCCTTCTTTTTGGCCTGTGCACTCCTATAGGTGGTCCTATATTCATCCATTTTCTTCATATAATTCTCTGTCTGCTCCCCAAACAGAGAATTGCCCACAACAGGAAAATCCATAGCCTTAGACTGGGTATCCTGTGACAGGGTAGTACATCTGAGCCAGGCCATTCTGTGAAGAGCCACAGATGTAGCCATGACTCTAGAGGATACATCATTAGAGTCCACTGCAGCATGGAATTGCACCTTGGATGCCTCAATACCATCAGCAGCCACCTGCTCCAACTCACTGGCAAGCTGGTCAGGGGCCTGTTTTGCTAGGACCAGCACAGTATCCCATCTGGATTTCTGGTATCTAGCAGCATAAGCCATATAATTTGCCTGTCTGAGTCCTAAAGATGCTGCCATGTACTGTTTCTTTGCCATGGCATCCATCCTCCTGGAGTCCTTTTCAGGAGGGTGAGAGGCTAGAGGAATATTTGCCTTGTCACAGGCAGCAGCCTGCACTACCCCCCACATGGCTGCATTGCTGAGAGAGGAACTCCGTATCACAGCCTGATAATGTATACCTCTTGTCCATCCTTTTATCAACAGGAAGGATAGAGTGAGAAGTTTTTAAAATTTTTACTGTCTGTTTCCTAAAGGATTTGTGCAAGGGAATAGACAGTCTCCTAGACTCTGGAATATCCATCATTTCTACATTATCAGGCTCTTCTTGGTCATCAACAGCTTCCTCAACAAGGAGTTGGAGAGTTTCAGCAACTTTCTTATAGAACATAAAATGAGAAGGGGACTCAGATAGCCTGGGGGGGGGGACCCTGACGGTCTGTCTGGAGAGATGTCCGGTTCAATGGGCACATCCAGATCTTCAAAATCACATTCACTCTCCTCATACTCCTCCTCCCCTTCCTCCGGTTCATAAAAATCCTCAAAATCATAATCTTGAACCGGTGGAACCGGCCGAACCGAGCGCTTCCCTGATGATGTCGGTTCGGACGGAACCGGGGAAAGAAACTGGACAATTTGAATTGTTTTAGCTATTTCCTCAGCGATTGGAGAAAGAACTTTTGGCTCCATACTAGCTGACTTTCTAGTCCTTTTAGTTGGAACCGGCTCCTCAGAGCTGGCTCTTCGTTTGCCTGAGGAAGTATCGCCCTGGTCAGAGGGCACTTCCTCCGGTTCGGTTGGTACCGAACCCGGCTGGCCATCCGGGTCAGCGGACTTTTTGGCCTCCCTTTCCCTGAGCCTACCAACTCTCTTTTCCACAGTGGCAGCAGGAAAATTCTTACAAATCTGGCAGTATGCATGAGGTGGTCAAACCCCAGACAATATACACAGGTGGTGTGTGGGTCAGCCTTAGCAAAGGTGTCCCCACAGAGACCACAGTGCTGAAACCCAGTGGGTCCAGTTTTTCTTTTGGGTTTCTCAGACATAGTGCCAGCCTAACCAAACTTGCCCGTTAGTGGCAATCCACCAAGCAAGACTCTCTTATCAGTTCCCAACCATGTCAAGGGTCGTGGAAAAAAACATAATGAAATCCAGTTTTTTTAGAACCGATAAGAACCGGGAACCGCACTCTAAAGGACTAGAAAGTTTGTTTAAAACAACCTGATCGGTTCAAACCGAACCGAAAAAGACGTTTACAAGTTCCACACAGAAGAAAATAAATGTAAGCCTATCTATTACTTACAATACCACAGACAGAGCTTGAACTGACCGATTGCAGTTTAATTTCGGTCAAGAAACCAAAAAAATAAGACTTTTTAACCGACAAACAAACCGAGCAGAAGAAGAAATCTCCGGAGCGACTGTTCAGTGAGGCGGAGTAAAGAATCTGGCAGTTTGAGTTTGAGCAACAACAGACAGAGTTTTCAACCGAGCTCGCGCTCAAGGTTCCATGCCTGGCATGGAAAGTTAACTTTCACCTCCGGAGCAATTCGAAGGTTGGGACTCACTGCATATGTCATAATATAGCAAGACTTCATGTTGTTTGAAAGTGTAAGGTTGTGGAAATGTCTGCAGAATCTAGCAGGATGCCTTTCTGAGAGCACCAAATACTGAACCTTTTCCATTTGGAGTTGTACATTTTTCTAGTGGAAGGTTTCCTAGAGACCTTCAGAATATCCAGAACTCCCTGAGAAAGATGTAGAGCTGCATATTCTAACTCTTCAAGAGCCAGGGCTTGAGATGGAGAGACTGGAGATTGGGGTACCAGATCCGCCCCTGGGAGGAGGACAGGAGATTGTATGTCCTGGACAGAGACAGGGGACATGACACTGACAAGGACAGCAGTAGAGGATACCAAGGCTGTCTGGCCCAGTCTGGAGCCACCAGTATCACTGTGCAGGGTTGAGTCCTGATTTTGATCAGAACTCTGAACAGCAGAGGGAAGGCATAGAGAAACCTGCCCTTCCAGTCCAAAAGGAGAGCATCCTGGTGGACCGTCCCCAGGACTGGAGGTCTGCAACAAAACAGTGGAAGTTAATGATTGTCCGGTGCTGCAAAGAGATCTATCTCTGGAGTGTCCCACCTGGAGAAGATGACCTCCAGTATGTGAGGATCCAGGGACCATTCGTGGTGACCCTGAGAAATTCTGCTCAGAGCATCTGCTAGTAAGTTGTCTACCAGAGAAGTCTGAAGAGAATAGGCCAGAGACCACAGCTTCATGGCCTCTGTGCACAAGGCTGAGGACCAAGTGCCTCCCTGCTTGTGGATGTGCCACATTGTGGTGGTGTTGTCCGTTCTGACTTGGACTACCTTGCCCTTGACTGAATCCGAGAAGCTCTGCAGGGCTAAGAAAACTGTCCTGAGTTCCAGGAGATTGACATGAAGGAGAGACTCCTGTGGAGACCAGAGCCCTTGAGTTGTCAGGGCTCCCAGGTGGGCTCCCCACCCTAGGAGAGAAGCATCCATAGTTAAAACTACTGATGGGACTTGAGGGAGGAAATGGAACCCCTTGTCTGAGGTTGTCCTGGTCCAGCCACCACTGGAGAGCTTGGACCAGTGTCTGAGTCACTGGAATCAGTTTGGTAAGTGAATCCTTCTTCTGAGACCAAAAAGACCTCAGATGAAACTGAATGTCCCTCATCTGGAACCTTGCTCCCCTGCACCACTGCCGTGGAAGCTGCCATGTGGCTCAGGAGCTGGAGGAACTGTCTTGCTGGGCGGGAGACCTGAGGTCGAAAGCAGGAAGCGAGATCCACTAGGACCTTTACCCTTGCCAGGGGAAGGAAGGCTTTTGCTTGTACAGTGTCCAACTCTATGCCTATAAAGATGAGAAGTTGAACTGGTTCGAGCACAGACTTTGGAAGATTCAGAAGAAAGCCCAAGGAGCTGAGTAGGTCCTGGGTAGTTTGAAGAGCTGACTTGACCTGTAAAGGAGACTGACCCACTAACAGCCAGTCATCTAGATATGGGAAAATGGTGATACCCTGTCTTCTGAGGTAAGCCACCACTACTGCAAGGCATTTTGTGGACACCCTTTGAGCTAATGTTAGGCCGAATGGCATGGCTCTAAATTGGTAATGGCCTGAAGGCAACTCGAACTTGAGGTATTTTTGTGGGAGCACCTGATAGGAATATGGAAGTAGGCATCCTTGAGGTCCAGAGATGCTAGCCAATCCCCTGGCTTTAAAGAGGGAAGGATTATTCCGAGTTACCATTTTGAATTTTGGCTTTACAATGTGTTTGTTCAAATATCTTAGGTCTAGGATGGGTCGCCACTCCCGTTTTCTTTGGGGTAAGGAAGTACCTGGAGTACAGTCCTTTTCCTTGTGCTGAGTAGGAACCTTCTCTATAGCGCTGAGAGCTAGAAGAGAGGAAACCTCTGCCTCTAGGGCAAGGGTTTCTGAGATTGATGCAGGTGGAAAAGACTTGGCCCTCTTTTTTGGAAATTTTTTGAAGCTGAGGGCAAGTCCCTGGCTTACTACTTCTAGGACCCACTTGCCTGAGGTCACAGACTTCCAAGCCTGGAAGTAGTAAGCCAGCCTTCCTCCTACTAGAAATGGGGAGTCGACCTGGGCTGACTCATCAGGGTGTCTGCTTGGCAGGAGCCTTGGACTGAGACGAGGACAGAGCAGCCCTGCTCATCCCCCTCCTACCCCTCCCTCTGAAGAATCTCCTCTGTGGGAAGGGATAGGAGGCCTGGGCTTGATAAAAAGGCCTTTGAAAGGGCCTGCCCCTGCCTCTAGACTGCTGCTTGTGCAGAATGGCTTGCCTTTCCTTGGCCTGTGCACTCCTGTACGTGGTCCTGTATTCATCCATTTTCTTCATGTAAGCCTCTGTCAGCTCCCCAGAGAGTTACCTACTACAGGAAAATCCATAGCCTTAGTCTGGGTATCCTGCCAAAGCTAGTACATCTGAGCCAAGCATGTCTCCTGAGAGACACAGATGTAGCCATGACTCTAGATGACACATCATTAGAGTTGACAGCAGCATGAAATTGCATTTTGGATGCCTCAATTCCATCAGCAGCCACCTCCTCCAGCTCCTTGGCTAGGTGGGGAGAGGCCTGTTTAGCCAGTTCCAGAACTTTTTCCCATCTGGATTTCTGGTACCTGGCTGTGTAGGCCAAATAAGTAGCCTGCCTGAGTCCCAAAGAGGATGCCAAATACTGTTTTTTGGCCATGGCATCCACTTTCCTGGAGTCCTTATCCGGGGTGTGTGAAGCCAAAGGAATGATAGCCCTGTCACAGGCTGCAGCCTGCACTACCCGAACATGGCTGTAATGACTATTAAGGAACTCCACAGCTGAGACTGATATTGAATACCTCCTGTCCATTCTCTTGTCCACAGGAGGTACTGAATTAGGGGTTTGTAAAATGTTGTGTGTCTGTTTCCCCAAAGATTTATGAAGAGGGATAGACAGCTTTTTGGACTCTGGGATGTCCATCATCTCCACAAAATCAGCCTCTTCCTCCTCCTCTGCTGCTTCAACCAAGGGAAGCTGCAGGGTTTGTGCCACCTTTTTGTAGAACAAAAAATGTGAAGGGGACTCAGAGAGCCTGGGAGAAGATACACCTGAGGGCCTGTCTGGGGAGATGTCCGGTTCAATGGGCACATCCAGACCCCCTTCATCATCATCATCATCGTCATCACAGGGATAGTCTTTGTCTCCCTTCCACTCCTCATAATAAACATCTGGGTCATAATCCAGAGGAGACAGATCTGACTGAACCAGCGGTGTCAGTTCAGACAGAACCGGTCTAAGCGATTGGAGAATACTAATCGCTTTGGCTATTTCATCCGCGGTTGGAGAGAGGGATACCCGATCCAAACCGGCAGACTTGTGCTTTTTCTTTGATGGAACCAACCCCTTGGGGTCGGCTCTCCTTTTGCCAGAGGAGGTATCACCTAGGTCAGTAGGCACCTCCTCAGGTTCGGCCGCAACCGAACCAGGTTGGCCATTTGGATCTACGGACTTCTCGGCCTCCCTTTCCTTCAACCTACTCAGTCTTTTATCTAGAGTGGTTTTAGGAAAGTTCTTACAGATTTGGCAGTCTGACTTGAGGTGGTCAAAGCCCCAGACAATAAACACAGATGAGGTGGGGGTCGGCCTTAGCAAAGGCCTCCCCACACTCAGTACAGTGTTGAAACACAGTGGGACCAGTTTCTTCTTGGGTTTCTCAGACATGGCCAACCTAACAATCACCCTATAGCAGCTTTCAAGACAGGTAATGAGCAACCAATCGGTTACAAACCGTGTCATGGGCTTTTTAAAAGAACCAGCAAAAGTACGGTTCTTTTGAAACCGATCGGTACCGGAACACCACACTAATCCCAGAAAAAGAGAAAAAATTCAACAGCCAGTTCCGAACCGGACCGACTGGAAAAAAAATGAAGAAAGACAATTTCCACTCTTTAGCAAAATAAAACACAGTCATTACGTATCTACATACTACCTGTACCATAGACAGAGGCTGGAAATCTGAAAATAATAAACAAATGCGGTTAAAAACGAACGTTTTTCTTTTTCTTTTACCGAACCGAGCAAAGGAAATCTCCGGAGTGACTTCACTGTTAGGCGGAGTAAAGAATCTGATGGTTACATTGGGAAGTACCACAGACAGAGATTTGAAAACCGAGCTCGAGCTCAACGTTCTATGCTTTTGCATAGAGTTAACTCTTTCCTCTCCGGGGCAGTTCAAGTGCTAGGGCTAGCTGCATTATGTCTGAATACAGCAAGATTTCATGTTGTTTGAATAAGTATCTCCATAGGCATGCCAGGAATAAGGGAGGAGTGGGGGAGGGTCAGAGGGAGGTAGAGGGGGACCAGTTGCAATGGCCGGGGGAATTTTAACTGCTTTTTGAGGATGGCTAGGGTGGGCACAAGGTAAATTGAGTGGGGGAGATGATTTCACAGATCAGGGAGTCTGAAGGAGAAAGTGACTGCTTGATTGTGAGTGAGGATGAGGTAGAGTGAAAATGCAGGAATCATGGGTTCTGAGACAGCAGCCTTCAATTGATGAGGGG
Organism: Neoceratodus forsteri; assembly: GCA_016271365.2. Lineage (NCBI taxonomy): Eukaryota > Metazoa > Chordata > Ceratodontiformes > Ceratodontidae > Neoceratodus > Neoceratodus forsteri. The sequence goes on from CM028129.1 coordinate 1,739,079,296, forward strand.
AGTAATAGATTGGAGAGATGGGGGAGGGCAGCAAACTAAAACTTGCAGACGAAAGCAGCACAATGGGCAAGGCATCGATATGCAAGAAAGGAGAGGGATAGGGCCACATATAGAAACACAGACTTTGACAGCAGATAAGGACTGTTTGGCCCACCTAGTCTGCCCATTTCCCTACCTATTGGATAAGCTGCAGATCCTAGTTAATCAACAGCCTATTTCTTCCTACCCCCCACAAGAATTGCCTTATGTCTGTCCTATGCATTCTTGAATTCTTCCACAGTTTTAGACCCCACAACCTCCTCAGGAAGGTGATTCCATGCATCCACCACCCTCTCTGTGAAAAAATACTTCCTCATATTGCCCCTGAGCCGCCCCCCAATCTTCAAATTGTGTCCCCTTGTTCTTGCACATCTCTTTTTCTGAAAGATGCTACCCTCTTGGAATTTGTTGATTCCACTGAGGTACTTAAAAGTTCTATCATGTCCCCCTCTCAATCCTTTCCTCAAGGGTATACATGTTAAGCTCCTTTGGTCTCTCCTCATATGGCTTCTCTTGCAGACCCTGCACCATTTTAGTTGCCTTCCTCTGGACTGCCTCCATCCTGTCTATGTCCTTGCAGACATGGTGTCTCCAGAACTCAATGCAGTACTCCAGATGGGGTCTCACCAACTGTCTGTACAGAGGGATAACAACTTCCTGTTTTCTGCTGGTGATGCCTCTCCCTATGCATCCCAGTATCCCCAGCCCTTCCTACTGCCTTCTCACATTGCTTGCCAACCTTAAGGTCATCTGATATGATTTCCCCCAGGTCCCTTTCCATTTTTGTTGTTACTACCTCCCCCCTTATTGTGCACTCTTCCCCTGGGTTTTTGTTTCCCAGATGCACTATTCTGCACTTCTTTGCATTGAATCCAAGCTGACATACTTCTGACCATTCCTCTAACCTTGCCAAGTCCCTTCTCATGCTTTCCATGCCCCCTTGTGTATCAACCCTGTTGCAGATCTTTATATCATCTGCAAAGAGGCATACTTTTCCTTCTAGTCCCTCTGCAATGTCACTTATAAAGACATTAAAAAGGATTGGACCCAGTACTGAACCCTGTGGTACCCCACTAGTAACCCCTCTTTCTTCAGAGTGGACTCTGTTTACTATTACCTTCTGTGTCCTGTCATCCAGCCAATGTTTTACCAGGCTACTACCCTGGGACCCACTCCCAGGCTGGCTAATTTGTTTATTAATCTTTTGTCTGGGAATATGCCAATGGTGGGTACGAAAGGGGAGGTTGGAAGTGAAGCGACAAAAGATGTTGCACAGGGGATCTAGTTTAGCGAGGGATGATTGGGGACGGCCATGCTGTAGACTACATCAGTGTAGTCTATCGTGGGGAAGATTAGTTTGGTGATGAGCTCTTTATGGGTTGGGAGGGAAAGACAGTTCTTAATCCCATACAAGGCTCCCCAGTTTGGGCCAGAGTTTGGAGTGCACAGAGTTAATGTGCTGGGAGAACTCTAACTTGGGGTCCAGACAGACCCCAAGGTATTTGAAAGACTGCACTGTTTCTATTTTAGTGCCATCCAAGGAAAAGAAGGATGGCGGGGAAGAAAGCTTGGCTAGCCTTTGGGCAGTTCCGAAAACCATGGCAACTTTTTTTGGTGTTGTACATGAGTAGGTTTGTCTCAAATCAGTTGACAGCATTCTCAATAGATATATAAGAAATTACTAATAAATAATTGAAGATTTTTAAATGTTTTGTGACAAAATTGAACCACTTAGGAAAAATATTATTGTATTGCAAATTGCAAAATTATTTATTTTTCTTCTGAATTTAATTTATTTGAAAACCAGGTGAGTACATGTACCACAATGTTTACAATTCTTAAAAAAAGTGGTAAAACAAATTGCTTCAACATTCTATAAACCATTCAACAACAAAGCCAAAATATTTTAAAAACACACAGATGTATTCAGACTCCCTGATCTGTGGAATCATCTCCCCCACTCATTCCGCCTCGCACCCACCCTTTGACAATTTATTCATTTAAAAGAGTTGTCCCAGAAGGTAAACAGAGATGAATGTCTTGTTTCCAGATACATCATGAAATGGGGTAGTCAAGTACACAAAATATATTAAATTCCGTACAACTGTAAAGTATTAAATACAACATTATGTAGCACCAAATGGAGTGGAGACCACTAAAAGCTTTACAAAAGTGGAAGGCATGAATACAACATTTCTACGACACAAAATGGAAAAAAGTTATACAACATGAAGTAGAAGCATCACACATAAGAGAACGGGGGACTGCACTGAACCTGTAAGTAATTTTTCCCAATGGAAACTGATTTTAATTGCTGGTTAAAATTCTGGTATTATTCCATCTATACAGGCATTTTAGTAATCTCAGTGGGTGTTTCTGCTTTACAGTCTGATGGTAAGTACCATTTCAGAATTGTATGATGTAGTTTATGTTCCAAACGAACTCAGTGTTCAATAGTAGAACACAGATGTATTGCGCCAACAGGAGTAGAACAGGGGCATAAACTACATTATACAATGACAAGAACATTTCCTGGACTCTGATTGGTCAGTGTGAGCCTGAGACAGTGATGTTATTACACAATAACATCACTGTATGGATTTGGCAGATGACGACCTCTTAAAATTTTCAGAAACAAAGATATATTGCCACACTAAAAATCTACTAAAACATTTTTAAAATATTTTTTTTAATTTGTATAACATCGAGCCATTGTATAATTGCAATAAGGCACTCCAAGGTGTGTGTTATTGTGTAAAAACATCACACCTGGGGTGGTGGAAGCACTTGGCTTCGCCTCATGCTTCAACCCACCCCAGTAGTGACATTATTACATGATAACACACACCTTGCCGTGCCTTATTGCTTAATTATGAACTGGGGATCGTAAATGCAGCAATCCGACTGGCCGACAGCTCTTTAAAGCCATGATGATATCGGGCTACATCATCATGGCTTCAAAAAAGCTTTGGCAACCAGCCTCCTCACTCACAAAATTTCCTCTGTTAGCAGCATTCCCCAGATCCCTCACTAGCTTCACAAAAGTCTGCTCAGACAGAACATGTTCTCCTATATACTACAACCAACCACAGATTTAAAAATTTAAGTAAAAGAAACCAAAAAAAAACCCACCAAAATCAATCCGTTAGCAAGGGGAGGGGCTGCTGTGCAGAAGTTGTGGTCGGTAACTTCTCACTTGGTTTCAATAGCAGCAGTGCATGACTGGCAGTAACGGGCGAGTCTTTTTTTTTTCTGTAGCAAATAAAAACAAAGCGGGACTCGAATAACACAACGGTTGCAACTCCTCCATGTGATTCCTTACCAGTGTACTGTCCGTTGTCTCACCCCAGCCACAACTCTCTTCTCCACGCTGACTTGCGGCATTGGCACACCATTTCAGTGCGTGGCTTTTTACTCTTCATTTAAAAAAAAACCAAAAAAACAGTAAGCTCCACAAATCCCTTACACGCCGCTCGCTACCACTAAGGAACAGAAACCTCTTTAAAATAGCCACAATTCATGATGTAGAGTGAGAGATGAGTTCACACAGACACACCAGCCCCACCTGTATCACCTACCAGTATAATAGCGCCACCACTGTCTTAAGAACTATTTTATCAAAATGTGACCCTACACCACCCAAAAACTCATTTTAAAACCTGTTTATTTTACTTTTTTTAATTTTAAAACTTTAAACCCAGTTCATAATAGCAATAAGTCACTCCAGGGTGTGGTATAACATGGGATATTGTCACTTCTCCGGACAGTTGGGCGCACTTGACCTCTTGACCTCGTGCTAACCACCTGAGACTGGCGACATCCCATGATATACTCCCTGTCGTCTTATTGCTTAAGTACATCATAGTCCTCCCACCCTGAGGCCTGCAGGGGAAAAATCACTGCCCAGGCTGGCTTTATGCAGCTACTAGCGCAGAAATTCAAACCACGTGGTGGCCCCGCCAGCGCTGTGTGCCAGCTACCCCACTACCCCGACCACCACCCTTGGCAGACTCTGACTTTCATAGACCTTGTCACATGTGTGGAATAAACCTATCAGCCCACTCTCCCATTAGCAGATTATATGTTTTCCCCTCTAGTGGCCGCTAAACTCTCCTATCCCCCTGTCAAACCCTGCAAGCATCATGCTGCTTCTGTTTCTCACCACAGTGTGCCAGCTTACACCCCAACTTCCCTCCCACCTGCTCCCCATCCTCAACTACCTCCAAACCCCTTCTCAATAGGTATATCAACCATTTAAGTCTCTGTGTGGATTATATGTAAACTGTCAATAATATTAAATAACTGAAGATATGTGGCAATATAAAGAAATGTATGTAATGTACTGTACTCTTGACAAAGTGTAACAAAAATCTTTTAATAAAAAATATATTAAAAAAATAATAATCAGAGGAGAGCTCCTTTTAATAAATGGCCTTTTATAAATTACCTTTCCAGGCTGCCGGCCAACTGCAGTTCCACCCTTTATGCTGATGACTTGGTATTACTATCTAGATCCCAGGACATGCAGGCCATTAACTCCCAGTTGAACACCCAAATCCAATCCTGGCTCACAATGAATAGGTTATTCCATAATCTAAGACCCCATCTATGCTCTTTGGGTCACAGGCTAACATTAGATCATGTCCTGATTCCCTGGATGTAGCTACTGCTGGTGGCTCTCCCATTATTACTGCTTATTCCTTTAAATATGTTGGAGTTACCCTTGACCCCCAGCTCGATTTCTCTCTGCACATCCCCAATGTGTGCAAGGCAGTTAATAAACTTGGCATGACCAACATAGCCTCACCCTTGAGACACGTCTTGCCTTGCTAAAGAAGTGCTCTTACCAACCACATACTATGGGCTCCTTACCTTCACCCACACTGCAAAGCCCTCCTTGCCTAAGTGGGACGTATGTAGTTTATAGCAATGTCTAGCAATCTGCCCTCTCAGCAGCCCGCCTTACACACCACTGTGAGCTCTATAAATAATAGGATGGTTGTCCCCAGTGAACAGATGTGCATTTGTGTTGACCTGTGTTGTTCATAAAGTGATAACTTCCTACCGGGACTAAGCAGCTAAGGGTTGCCAACTCGTATTACCCAAGTAGGTCTAGTGATATGTCTGCTTGCAGTCCCCAAAACCTTCATAGCTGTGGGAGACAAGGTCTTCTGTTGTTTGTACATGTAGGCTCTGGAACATCCACCTGTTACCTATACATGGTGCCTCCTCTCACTACCTCTTTAGAAGGTCCTTGTGGTACATCCTGCAATTGCACTTAGTTGTTGTTACATCCCCCCCTTCCCAGTGATTTTGGACTCTTGCATTACCCTGGTTTGTTCAGGTTCATGGTTGTGTACTTTGTGTTATATACCTCCGTACTCTTGACTGTACCGTTACTGTATTTAAAAGTTCCAGTTTTCATCTCATATACTGTAGTAAACTTGTTTGCGTCTTCACCCTGTAACTTCCTGGGTTGTACCTGAAGAAAACATTACTCACCTTAGTAATCTTCTTTCTTCCAAGGTATTCTTCAATATTCTTAACTCTTGTAGTCAGCCTTCAGAGTAGAACTGCCCAGAGATTAGAACGTATGCAAATGACAGAATCCATCATTGACTCGTGCGCTTATTCAAATGCTGCCCTCACTAACTGCTGCATTCTAAACACTCCTATTTCATGGGAGCCTGCAAGGAAAACCCCCACCTAATCTATTCTAACCAATATGTACTCTAACATTTGAATAACATAATTATAACAGCCATAATAATAGAATAATAACAATGACATTAGTAAAACCTTCTAATAAAATATTCCCCATAAAATGTTAGATATGACCCAAGAGAGGGGACAAACAACACCCAACTGGGCTCAAAATTGTGACCAACCAAGGGTGAAGCACCCCTCTTTTACAGATATCCAGCCTGAGATGCAGAAGCCACTGGTTCTGGAAGGGGAGGGGAGGCATGGGTGGTTGGGAGTTAAGAATATTGAAGAATACATTTGAAGAGCAAGATTACCAAAGTTGAATTTTCTAACCCCAGGTATTCTACAATATTCTTAACTCTCGGGGACTACGAAGCAGTACCTTTGGAGGTAGGCACAGAACCTACTTAGGAAACAGACTCTGCAGAACTGCTGTGCCAAACTTGGCATCACTCCTCGACTGGGTATCCAGACAGTAGTGCTTTGAGAAAGTATATACTGTTCTCCAAGTAGCTGCTTTGCAGATTTCTAATAAGGGAACATCCCTGGCAGCTGCTATAGAAGTAGCTGTGCCCCTTGTGGAATGAGCCCTGAGGCCCACTAGGGGCTCTTCATCTGCTTTCGAGTAGCAAAACTGAATGCACGGGACCATCCAATAAATAATTCTCTTGGTTGCTGGTTTTCCCTATTACACATCTCCATAAGTCAGAAACAGTTGCTGTCTGTCCTGCCTATGGTCCTTGATGTGAGTCATGTAGTAGCTCAAAGCTCTCGACATCCAGGCTATGAAGCCTGCGTTCACCTGAGCTGGAATGCTCAGTAAAAAAGACTGGCAGAGTGATGGACTGATTCAAGTGGAAATCAGAAACCGCTTTAGGAAGGAACTTCCTATTAGTTCTGAGCACCACCTTGTCCCTATGGAAGGAAATGTAGTTGTGCTCAATGCACAAGGCCTGAAGATCACTGTTCCTTCCGACCAAAGTGATGGCCACCAGAAACACTGTTTTCCAGGTAACATATTTCAGGTGGGCTGAGACCATTGGCTCAAAAGGGGGTTCCATGAGCTTGGCAAATGCATACATTGAGATCCCATGCAGGCACAGGTTCTCTATGGGGGGAGATGCAGATGAGTCAAACCTTTGAAAAACTTCTTGAAAATGGGATTAGAAGCAATGGAATTACTCTTGCAAGCTGAAATACATGCTGAAATTGAGGCCAAATGCACTTTCAGGGTAGTGTGCTGTAGGCCCAGGAAGTGCAGATGGACAAGGTAGTCCAACAAGTCTGGTACCCTGCTTGTGAGGGTACTACATCATTAGCAGGACATCATATAGAAAATCTTTTCCACTTAGAGGCATATGACCTTTTTGTGGGTTTCCTGTAACCCCTCAAGACATCTAGTACACTTTCAGAGAGAGAGAGATGCAAGTTGCATACTCTTACATTCTCAACAGCCAGGGCTTGAGCCTCAGGGACCTGAGGTTTGGGTACAGGATCCTTCCTTGTGAAAAGGTTAACAGGTTGTGCCTCCGTGGGAGGTGTATTGGTGGAGCCACAGCCATGGAGAGCAGTAGGGAGTACCATGGCTGCCTGGCCCAATCTGGAACTATCAAAATCATTGATGCTGGTTGGGATCTGAGTTTGATTACGATTCTGAGGAGCGATGGAAAGGGAGGGAAGGCATATAGTAGCTTCCCTAACCAATCCAGAGCCAGAGCATCCAGAGGTATTGTGCCCGTGGCTGGTGGTCTGCAACAGAACTGTGGCAACTGGTGATTCTCGTGGGATGCAGAGAGATCTATCTCTGGAGTTCCCCACCTTCTGAACACCACCTCCAATACCTGCCTGTCGAAAGTCCATTCGTGATGATCCTGGTTGATTTGACTCAAGGTATCTGCCAGAATATTGACCTTTCCTAGTAGTAGTAATAAAAACTTTTATTTTTAAACAGGATATAAATGACAATTAATTTACAGCACCACTAGGATGAGCCCAATTTTACTAGGTGTTCCTGTATACTCATCAACAATAAAGTTACAAAATTCCATACAGTTATTCATAAAAACTGACAAACATCCTATGGACATTAATGATAAATATGACATACACCCTATACAAAAGTACAAAATTCACATAAATAATCAAAACAAGTGCATTTTACAGAATTCTTGTTTCAGTGCAGCAGAAAGTAATTTCATAGAATTATTAGCATATTTCAGCTGGATATTTAGGTTATTCCATATTTTAATTGCAGCAAAAGTAAGGTCATCTCCCCAGTTTTAGTTTTAGGTGTCTCAAATTTATAGTCCCTCATCTCTACATTATTCCTTAGATCATGTTTATACTCTGCTTTTTGCATATTATCGTACAAATAAACAGGTTTTGTGGTTTCCTTTACTTGCATAATCATTTTTATCCATATGATTTTTTGTTTACTCTGCAAGGTAAGCCACATTAATTTTTCATACAGGATACAATGGTGAGTCCATTTACTTGCCCTCAGGGCGAATCTGGACAGTTTATTATACATTACTTCAGCCTTTTTTAGTACAGTCTTATTCGCAAAACCAAATGGATGGCTACTATTGAAGCCTGGAGTGAGTAGGTCAGGTTCCATATCGTCACTGCATCTGCACACAGATGGTTGGACCTTGTTTCCCCCTGCTTGTTTATGTAGTACAATGTAGTGGTATTGTCTGTTCTGACCTGTACCTTGCCTTGTATCATGGATGAAAAGGCCTGCATGGCTAGGAACACTGCTCTCAGTTCCAGCAAGTTTATGTGCTGGAGATACTCTGCACTTAACCAAGTGCTGTGTACTGTATGATCCCCCAGATGAGTTCCTCAACCTAGGAGGGATGCGTCTGTTGAGAGAACCACTAATGGGGACTCTTGCTGGAAAGGGACTCCCTCTCTGAGGTTTTCCCTTACCTGCCACTATTGGAGAGCTTGCAGTAATGTCCCTGTTACTGGAACCAATTCTGAATATGGGTCGCTCCTTTGGTACCAATGTGCCCTGAAGTGGAACTGTACGTCTCTCATTTGAAACCTGGAACCTAAGACTGTAGATGTTGCTGCGACATGTGCCAGGAACTGCAGGAATTGCCTTGCTGGCTTTGGTTCGTTTAGCCTGAATGATCCAGCAATTTGTAGAATGTTGGCTACCCTTTCCTGAGGTAGATAAGCCATTCCCCTTTGTGTGTTCAGCTCTGCTCCTATGAAATGCAAAACCTGCACTGGTTGTAGGACAGACTTTTTGAGATTTATCAGGAATCCCAGGGACACGAGGAGGTCCCGAGTTTCCTTTAGGTAGTCTCTGACCTGTTGAGGAGACTTTCCTACCACCAACCAGTCATCCAGGTAAGGAAACTCTGTGATCCCCTGCCTTCTTAGGAGTGCCACCACCACTGCGAAGCACTTTGTGAATACTCTTGGAGCCGAAGTAAGGCCGAATGGCAGTGCTGAGTGTCACAAACACACTCCGCAGGTCAGCCCCTCTGCTCTCACAGTGCCAAACCTTGAAGTGCAATATGTGAACAGGAGACAAACAGGGTAACTCTCCTGTCTGTTTTGGGTCTGAATCACCTACTAGTCTCAAGTCCTAAGGTAAAATATGAACCCTTTTTCGCTAGCACGGCCAGTTAACAGGATCAGATATCGCACCCTCTTCAGAGAAATGCAGTGCAATACTTCACCCAGTGGGCACCCAGCCTGGTTCACAGTTCTACCCAATTGACTCAATTTGAGACCTAGGTATTTTCTTAACTTAGCCAGATAGTAACACACTTAAGCCATTAACAGTTTTGTCAGAATTATCCAATACTGTCTCAGCATTCATATGCAAAAGAAAAGACTCAAACAGGATTAAGGAAATCAAACTGTTTACTAAAATAAAAAAAAAACAGTAACTGCATACAAAACAGAGAACATATAACAAATATTTACAGTCCAAAAGACATGGGAATTTCAGACACAAAAACGCCTAACTGAATTTTCTAATTCTCAGTTTGATGTTACCTATTTGTGACAGAAGTGCCTTTTTTCCCAGAACACACTGTGTGTGTGTATTCTCTTAGAGGTCCAGCGATAGATGTGTCCCCACTCCTTTCAACCAGAGTGATAATAAGACAACAATGCCCTTCTCATCCTGCGAGGTCACAGCTCATGAGGTCACTGTTAGTCCTGTAATTAATTTGTAATCTGACCAAGAATATCCAAAAGAGTGTCATTTTACTGCTGGCCAGAAATCTGCAAAGGTAGCAATATCAAAATATGACAGTCATTTTGATCAGAGCATTCACCTTTGACCCTTAGAAAACACAACCTGACAAACAGTTCTCTTCTAGTGGTGAGAGATGTAACAGGCAGCTGTTAGAATTTGTCACTTCCTATGATGCTGTAAAAGATGCAGCCTTCTATGACTTTCCTGGACTTCAAAGTAATTTAAGTTTTACAATGTGTTATATAACAGCTAACACAGGCATGACAGGAGATGTCTAAAGGAAGCTTCTTAAATAATTCATTCACTGGGTCACTGTTCCTATAGTCAATTGTTTTCAGCAAGCCAAGGCCTTTGGGGTCAAAAGGTCAGGTCCCTTTAAAAGCTGCTGGCTGCCATTTAAGCATTCAAATAAACATATATTTATATCACAAATATGATACAATATAATGATAAGTAGACAGGCAGAGTGCCACACTAAGAACTGGTAGTGACCAGAGGGGAGACTGAATCTGAGATATTTTCTGAGACTCCCTTATGAGGATGTGGAAGTAGGCATCTTTTAAATCCAGGGATGCCAACCAGTCTCCCTTCTGGAGGGTTGACAGGATCATAGCTAGAGTTAACATTTTGAACTTTGGCAATAATAAGTCGAGGATAGGCCGCCACTCCCTGTTTTTCTTTGTGGTCAGAAAGTACCTTGAATAAAAACCTTTTACCCCTTTGTTAAGGAGGAACTGGTTCCACTGCTTTTGACAGTAGAAGATTTGTCATCTCTGCTTCTAGCAGCTTCCTCTCTGCATTTGAACTGACATCAGCGTGGTGCTATACAGGGAGTGGTCCCCACACCCGCCCTCCAGTTTTCCCACCAGAGACCTAGAAAGGTGTGACAGGAGAGAAGGAGTGGTCTCCTGGAGCTAAAAGCAATTACAGGAGAAAGAGTAGAAGAAATCCAGAGGTAGGTGGGAGGGAAAGCAGTACCTAGTGCAAGAGCCTCTCTCGAAGATCTACTGTTACTGTAAGTTTTTATGTAACTTTACTTACTTTGAGAGGGCTCTTGAAGTAGGTACTCACATATAAGACTGAGTCCCAAGCAGTAACCTGAGACAAGTCTGAGACATGGGAGGTAGGAACGGGTTTGCAGAAAAAACAGGACACTCATGATAAGAGTCCCTGCAGAACACCAAGGTCAAAGCCCGCTCTGCGCCTTGAAGCAATGTCCAAACTGTAATGTTTGGTAAAGGTATGGACAGAATTCCAAGTTGCAGCCGCATAAATGTCTGCGGCTGAAACGTTCCTGAAGCAAGTAGTAGAAGCAGTCACGCCTCTGGCTGAATGTCCTTTGACCTCCCCCGGAATGGGTTTATTGTACTTCTTGTAACAGAAGGTAATGCAGTTTGCCAACCATTTGGACAAACACAGTTTTGAAACAGCAGCACCCTCTCTTTTGGGTGCAAAGGAAACAAACAATTGGTCAGTTTTACAGACAGGCTTCGTCCTGTTTGTGCAGTACCGAAGAATTCTGTGCACATCCAGCGTGTACAAAAGTGCTTCACCTCAGCTGGAGTACTCCAGGTAGTACACTGGCAAGTCAAGTGACTGGTTCAAGGTGGATTCTGATACCACCTTAGGTAAGAACTTCAGACTGGTTCGAAGAGCTACCCAGTCTCTGTGAAAAATCAAGTAAGGTATCTTACACATTAGGGCCTGAAGCTCAGAAATCCTTTGAGCTGAAGTGATGGCCACTAGGAAGAGCGCTTTCCAGGAAAGATAGCACATGTCAGAACTCGCTGCCAGCTCGAAAGGAGCAGTGTGTTTTCTCTAGGATGAACTTCAAGTCCCAGTGTGGAGCAGGGCTCCGTACTGGTGGTTTTAAATGGAAGATCCCCTTTAAGAAGGTTTTGGATACCTCCAGCTGGGCCAGATTCTTGCTTCCCACAGGGATGTGATTGGCAGAAGTGGCAGATAAATGGACTTTCAAAGTTGAGTAACTAGGCCGGCCTGGTGGCGCTGAGGGTTGAAGCGCTGGATGCCACACATCGCTCCACGCTGGCGACCTGGGTTCGGGAGCGGACTTGGGTCACTGGTGGGTCGGCCAGGGGGAGATAGGCTTGAGCATCCCACGACAGCTCACCTACTCCGGGGAGGGTTGAGGCCATAGCCTGTGCACTTGTCCGACTCCGAGCGGAGGCTAGGAGTACTACAAGCCCCTAGTGGTAGGGGATGGGCAGCTGCTATGCAGCGTGACGTCAGCGCTCAATGCCTTGATGTCAGGGATCTCATGCTGCAGGGGTGGGAGAAAAGGAGAAAATGCCTGCCATCGCCGGGAAAACTGAGCCCCGGAGACGTGCCCTCAATGCGCCTTCACTTGCCCGACGGCACCTGAACCGACGAAATGTAAGTGATGGGGCACAGGGGCTCTGCCCCATACCCGCTCGGGGTGGGGTAAGCCGAAGCTCCATGGGGAATCAGGGGGTCATTCGGGCAGGGCGGAAGGTAGAGTTGATGTCTGCCTTGGGGCTCCTGAAGGGTTGGAGATGGCAGGCTGGGAAGGCGGACAAAAAAAAAAAAAAGTTGAGTAAGACCCAGATCGTAGAGATGCAGCATGTAATCTAAGACCTGTGTGACTGAACAGGAAAAGGTTCTAGCCCCTTTGAGTCTGCCCATATGGAAAACCTTTTCCATTTTATGGTATAAGTGGCTCTAGTGGAAGGTTTTCTGGCCTCCACCAGAATTTGTGCTACCCTCGGGGGAGACCCGGAAACATGCAGCAGCTACATCAGTAGGTACCATGCATGCAGATGAAGAGACCTGAGACCTGGATGTACCAGGGTCCCCTGTTCCTGTGTCAAGAGATCTTGAGAGGTTGGCAGTGGAAATGGAGGCTCCACTGACAGTTGTTGCAGCAGAGAGAACCATATTCGTCTCGGCTAGAAGAGAGCAATGAGAATCATTTGTGCTCCTTCTGCCTGGAGTTTCATTAGTACTCTTCGAATCAATGAAAGTGGAGGGAAGGCATACATGAACCTCCCCTTCCAGCATAGAGACAGCATGTCTCGCCAGAAAACACCACACCCTGGAGTGAGCGAGCAGAAGGTTGATAAGTTTTGCATTGAGTGGGGAGGTGAACAGGTCTGTTTGTGGCCTTCCCCACCTTCTGAAGATATTGTCTACCACTGACTGTCTCAGCTCCCACTTGTGTGCACTGGCTTGTGTGCAGCTGAGTGTGTCTGCCAGGACATTTTGAACGCCTGGCACGTGGACTGTTGTCAACTGATGGTTGAGGTTGGCTGCCCAGTACCACACTCTCATTGCTTCCTGATAGAGGGGATAAGGGAGGGTTCTGCCCTGTCTGTTCATGTACCAGACTACGCACATGTTGTCTGTCTGAATCATGAGTTGACCTGGTTGGATGAAGTGTTGGAAAGCCTTTAGGGTGTTCAACACTGCCCTCATCTCGAGTACATTGATATGAAGGGACAGTTTGTTGTAGGACCAAGGACCCCGTGTTCTGTGGATTCCCAGGTGCGCTCCCCATCCCAGGCCTGAGACATCCGTCATCAGGGTTTGGGAAGGAATGCTTCAGCAGAATGGGACACCCTTGGAGAGGTTGTCCTGGTTTTGCCACCACAAAAGGTCCCGAGCCATCAGGTCTGAGACCAGGATCTCGTGGTTTAGATTATCTGATCTCTGCTCCCACTGCACTCTGAGGGTCCACTGAGAGACTCTCATGTGTAGTCTGGCTAAGGGGACCGAACGGATGGCTGCGGCTATGAGCCCGAGCAGTCAAAGGATTGACCTGGCTGGTATCCTTCTCTGCGAGGCCACTAGGCATGCCTGTTGCTATAATGTTGCCATCCTGTCCTGTGGCAGGAAGGCCTTGACCTGGACTGTGTCATTACCCATATGTATTAACTCCCAACTGACAATGTAGAGTGACATGGAAATTGAATACAATGGTACAAAAAAAATGAATCCTGCTTCTATAAATGTATATCTTATTTTTTTTTCCTTGCCTTTTTTAAAAACTTTATTTAAAGGGTTGAGGCACAAATAGAGACTAAGGACTAAAATTACATTCTATAAAGTACTATGGGCTAGAGAGAAAATGAAAAGAGCAGCACAAAAAAAAACATGTTGTGATACCATGGTAACTGGGAGGAATTACTTTGTTACATAAACATAGTTACTATTGCTAAACATGCAACCAATAAAAATAAAATAACCTTTATTTTAATTTTCCAGGGATCTTTAAATTCTTACTTGCGTAACTGACTTAAAGGATCTAAACCACTGTACCATGGCTCAACTACGTGATGTCATGAGGGTTAGAGACCACTCATGAAATATCAGGCATATTTTTATTAGGCCCATGCCATGTCCTTCTCTGTATGTCTCTCTCTCTCTCTCTCTTAGTGGCATGATTCAATTTAAGTTAATTGTTCCATAAGAGTTTTGACATGTATCCACTCCTCACTGTAAGTCTGCAGTCATCCATTTAATCTGTGTTTTCTTTTTTAAACATAAGATGAGGTTTGGTGGTGTTCATTCTATTAATTGTACTGCATAGCCACCACATATTTTGGTAAGACAAATTTGGAACCCTTTGATGTGGGTGGCTGAAGCATCTTTTTTTTTTTTTTTTTTAACAGTATATGGTTAGGGCTAATTTTGTATGGAAATCAGTGGCTACTGAAAAGTTGTTATGCACATTCTAAAAGTTGTGCATGTTCTATCAACTCACCCTATGTTCCTGCTCGCGCTTACTCCCACCTGCCAGTCTGCTGTCATTTTTCCAAAGTGCTCCTGGCTGAGCTGACCCCCACCTGGCAGCCAACTTTAATTTTCACTGAGTGCTCTCGCTCCAGGGTGCTCAGCGCTGCTTCCTACTTTCCTCTACAGAACCATATACTATAAAAAATAAAATATGGGTGACCATACACAACTCACCTTGTGTTTCCATCTTGGGGTTGAGATAAAAGCATGGACCTCTCGAGCTTCGCTCTCAAGATTCATATGCTATCTCTATCCCTCGATGGAAACACAGGCTTGTTGTGTATGGTTGCCCATACCATTATTCCTTATGTAAGGGATCATTTAGCTGGCTATCTAGTCCAGTAATAACATGGAGTCGTTTGACCAAATGCACAACCAGACCACAAAATGAACAGCAAAAAAATGGGGAGAGGATGTGTTCATCAATGGCAGTAAATATGATGTCCCCTACATTAACACTGCACAGAGGTTGCTGCTGGGAAAGAGTGGCTGATATTAAAGTTAGGATGGGTCCACCCCATCCACCAAAGACAGAGCTTCTACCCGATCTCTGTAGTAGACAGCTGGGGTTATTGCTTTCATGTTGGAAACTTAAGTAGTAATCTGACTTGACTAAATAACCAACTTCTCCCTCAATCTTCAACTAAGCACACAAGGATGCTGTCAACAATATTCCCAGATAGCAGGAAAGCTATCCTACTTTGCCCTTGTATCTTTTGAACGCTTGACTATACTGAATGCTCTTGTACCATTCTTCACACTGATCATCAGTAGTGGCAGTAGGGCAGAAAAACTCAAGTCAACTTTTCATCAGCTAGTCAGTATTTACTAACTAATAAGCAATCCAAATAATCTATTTTTTGAAAATCATGAAAGAGTAGCTACATTTCATTTTCTTCCATATATCAAGCAGCCACTTAGACACAATCACAAGATGATCCACTTATTAAAAATGTTTATAACAAATATCCAACTTACATTTTACATAAAAAGAAACAAAATGTGTACAGTGACCTTGAAATTCAGGCATTTCCAACTGCTTTTATGCAATAGCATGAGAACAGCCTTGGCTTTAAGCAAAGCATTTTTTCTGCCTGTAAAATACCAACTATATCTGCAGAACATTTTGAAAAAAATGATAAAAATAACACAGAAAGAAAAAAAAGATGAAGCACAAAAGAGGCTACATGTGGTGCTATCGGAGGCTTTCATGTTTGAAGAACTGCTGCCGTATCTCCTTTTAAATGGTAAACTGGTTTAAACAGAGAGCAAGCAGGAACCCACAGAAATACTATGTAAACTTCTGCACGCCACTGCTCAGTTGGCGATGCTAGTTAAGTCCATCCTTTTTTCTTATCATATGAACATGCCTTTGAAATATGCCCACTCAAGAAAAAGCAATGGACTTTTATAAAATGTAACTGGGCAGTCTGCTGACAAGGATAACTGGTGACAGGCTGTTTCTCTTCATAAAGTGGCAACACCTTCAGTTGCCAAGTTCCAGACTCAGAGTAAACTGGGATTCTCCATCCCCGAGTATAGCGTGCATATGTCCAAAGGCAGTTTTTGCCTACCCCTCCGGTCAGAGAAAAAGTGTGGATGAGTGGCACCCACAGGGTTAGTTTAAATAAAAAAAAACTGTTAAATTCCACTTACACAAAAAATTGTCACCCACTTCCCCTTAATTTAACTCCAGTCAAATCAAGCCAATTTCTGCAAGGCAGCTAACTTTCCAATGGATTCATAACATAATGACATTTATTCCCTCAGTGCAAATGATCTCTTGTTTTGTACACAGGGCTGCATTATCTTGTTGCAAGGACACCACAGGATTTTTTGGAGCGAACATAACAATGACATCAAGTGGTGTAAGATAACTGACAGATTTATACTGTAGTCATCCAATACTTTTAACTTCTGTGCTGTGCAACTGACTACTCTGAAGTTGTATAAAATCACACATGCCCTCATAATGCAAAGCATCATGGGCTGCATATGCAAATCAGCACAGAATATTATGCTGGTTCAACTTTAAGCAGAAATGCATGGTGCCAAAAGGCCTCTCACATAGTTTGCAAAGGGTGCCAACAGAAGACACAGACACGTGTTTCGTCCTACCAGGACTCATCAGTGTGCCTCATCTGTTTGACACCAGAGTGGAATGAACCAGCTACCCTAAGATGGTCTATCTGGGTTATGCTGTGGTGAACCCAATTAAAACAAAAAACAAGTTAAAAGACAAAAAAGTCTCTCTGAAGTTAGGCAAGCCTGCTGGGAAAAGGGTTTCAAAGGCTGGTGCCCTTGGATCAACTGCAGGTACTTTCCAAAGAGAATGTGCTTTCTATTTGCACCTCTACCTGATTTTTGATGCTGGAAAGCAAAAGATCAGGTTTTGCATGATCTAGTGCTTATGTTTGTCATCTGAAATTTGCAGCTAATGTCAGACACAAGTAACATTTGCTTCTGAATTCACTGGCAAATTATGTCACAAAAAAAGTGTAAAAATACTATTTAGGCAAACAGCTGATGAATTCAGACTCATGTTAATCAAGAAACTACATCTGTTTCCACCTTTCTGAAAAATCTCAACTCATATCTCGCTGACGCATTTGCAAATTTTTCTGAAAAAAATAACTCGCAGAGGACTGTTTCTCTGAAGTAAATGTGTGTCACCAAATGTTCTGAATTGCTGAATATCAGACAACACAAATTAAGTAAAGTATTTTTGTAAACTCTTACATCAAAACTACTTGATTAGAAAAAGTGCCATTTTTGTTAAAGGTGAACAGTCAGCACCAAGAGTCCCACACACAAGTGTGGGGGTGGTCCCAATTTACATTTTGTGTACAGAAACACTAACTGTTCACTGCAGTATAGTAGAGAATATTAGCCTGATTCTGTTGACCTGTAAGCTGACATTTTCTGTAACCACAAATCCCATAATTCCCTATAGCTGACATCAAAGGAGGGTTGCAGCAGTGGGAAATTCAAAAGCCTGTAGGGCATGTTTTTTATGAGCTCTGATCTTTTGTTTGCTGGTCCTTCTGTCCTTGCTGCCTAAGTACAGTTACAGAGGACTATATTTGGCCCCAAAAGAACAGCAGAGCTTATGTTCACTGTGTTTTTGTCCCAACTGGCCAGTAGAGGTTCTCTACATTCCAGTTTTAATTTTCAGAACTATACAGTGTACAGTAAGAAAACATTACACACTGCTGTAATGTTCTTTCTCCCAAAGGGATCTCTCAGTTTAACAGCAACCATTCCTCTGGAATGAGCAGCCTATGAGCTTTAGAATTTATGAAAATTATGGAACTTGAAACTAAATTGAAACTATGTTCTGTGTGGTCATGCTCATTCACTCCTGTACTCTAATGTCATATGTATTTCTAAGGTTAGGGTGGGCTATGACCACTAAAACCAGCTAAATGGCTATAAATTTTATTTTATCCCAAATTTTTAATAACAGTTAAGAAAGGCAGAACCAGCTTATTTATGACAATTAAAATAAATCTGACCACTTAGCCACAACTGTAAAGGCACCATAACAAGCAATTCTCAAACAAGAAATAATTAATTCTTGTCTGAACCTTTTACTAGGTTCTAAAAGGGGAGGCAGGGATTAGGGACTGTTAAAGAGCAGGGGCCGGATATTCAAAAGGGTTGCGCCATGCAAGAGGAAAATCTTAATATTAGCAAATAAGATTGTTCATAACTGTTTTAAAGCATTAGAGCATTAATTGCCATTTAGTTTTCAGTGTGTGTATATAAGCAGGTCCACCTCAGCACTCTCAAAATGTCATTACTACAGCTTTTGTTAAATAATTTATTCTGTTATTGACTGTTAAGCAGTATCCTGAAACTATTATTTAACCAAATTGTACTGTCACTGCTAAGTGTCTTTGGACCTCCAGATAGTGCTAGTTTATCATCACACCAGGTCTGTAGCCACACCACTGGTGCTCGTTATCACTCCTGGTCAGTAGCCTTACCCTGGAGCTTGCTCGGCCCTGCATGACCCTGCTCTCTGTCACCTCACTGCTCCCAGGTCCCCTACAGTATACCCCTGTTCTATCCAAGATCGGCCTCGGCATGATCTCTGTTAAAGAATTCCGCTCCCCTCTCCACTTCGCTCTCCTGGCTACCCTTATCCTGGGACTCATCCCCTCCTCTCGGACACTGACCCTGTACAGGACAGTGGCAGTGGCAGTCCATCCACCACTGCTCATGCGACCGATTTACGTTCTCAAACCTTATGGCCAATGCCTTGGTCCCCGCTTATCCTCCTAGCGGACTGCTGTCTAGACTCGTCCTGCCCCAAATCAACATTAGCGTACGCCGTGTCTGGAGGCCAGAAATCAAAAGGTCCCCGAGAGGACCTCTTCTGTGGCTAATCTACTGTCCATTGCCCTATCTGGCGACATTGAAGTCAATCCTGGCCCCACCACCTTGACTCTCCTCAGAAATGGTGGAGGAAAAGGCCTGAAAGTTGCTCACATCAACATTTGAGTCTTCTTCCCAACCTTGACGAGCTCACTGCATGGGTCACTCTCTACAAGCCTGACATCCTGGGGATAACCGAGACCTGGCTTAAACCCCAGATTCCCGACTGGTCTGCAGGCTCCCTGGCTATGAGCTAAAACGGCAGGATAGAATAGGGAGCAAAAGGTGAGGAGGTATCCTGATTTACTACAGGGCCCACCTCAACGCACTTTATAAACCACACCTCCGTGCTGGCCAACCTGTGAGCTCCTCCACACCGTGCTGCTGCTTGGCAACACCAAGAAACTGCATCGCAGATGCTCCTACAACCCACCTAAGGGCGGGCTGCAGGGCTTTCCCATCTCCTGATACTGTCTGTCCCAGTACCAGGGTAAATGAACTCCTTATCTTGGGGACATTAACCTAAACTGGGATGGGGAAAACGTCAAGCAGTTTGAGGCCCTGCTTGCCACCAAATCCCTAACACAACTGGTAAGGGAGCCCACCCGTAAAAAGGCAAACAGCACTTCCTGCTCCCTCTTGGACTGGATTATGTCAAACCGTCCCGAGAGGATCTCCTCAGTAGGGGCCCTACCCGACGCCATATCGGACCACTCTCCGGTTCTGTGTGTATGGAATATCCCCTCCCCTAAGGTTCCCCACAAAATCATCCAGGTTCGAAACTTTGCCAGATTAAACCCTGACCTGTTCTTGGAGGAACTCAGGCTTACGGACTGGTCAACAGTCTACAGAGCACTGGATCCCTCATCGCCATCGCTCCACAACATCTTTGTGGATCTACAAGATAGGCATGCCCCTATCACTAGGCGAGGGTCTCGTGGGACAGCCACCCAGTGGCTGAAAGGGGTCTCCTCTCCCACATGCCAGCGAGAGACAAATGCTGGCATCAGGTAAAACGCTCACACGACACTGCCCTGTTGCAGCAATACAGAAAACTCAGAAATGAGTGCAAGAAAATGATCAGGGGGAAAAACTGACTTCTGCAAGGCCGCCCTTCTCAGCTCTGCTAAAGACCCCAGACGGTTCTGGAGAACCATCCAATCACTGGCGGTCGCTCCTACTCCGGGGTCACTGACATGCTCATCGAACGAGTCTTCTGCAACATTCCTCACGTGATTGCTAATGCTCTAAACTCTCATTTCACAGACCTCCCTTCTGCTCTCCCGCTAGGGTCCTCAGCCCAAAACTCAAACTGCCCTGCCTCCCCGTCCCAATGGGAGTCTGGTCTGACCCGCCCTCCATTTTACCTAAGGGCGGTATCAGTAAGCGAGGAGCGGTCTCTCCTTCTTGATCTCTCCCAGAATGCTAGCCCTGGTCCTGATGATCTGGAGCCAAAGCTTCTCAAACTAGGTGCTCCCTTATAGCCTCCCGTGGCCCACATTTTCAACCTATCCTTACCCAGGACTGATCCCGGATATCTGGAAGGTTGCCAAGGTCGTCCCTGTCCCTAAGCAGGGCGACCCAAATCCTGGACAACTACCGTCCCATAGCTATCCTCTCTGCTGTCAGCAAGCTCCTGGAAAGGTGGTCGCAAACAAATCTCGGAGTATATCCACTCCCATGGTCTGCTGACCCCGCCCAACACGCTGCCAGAAGGGCACAGCACTTCCACGGCCTCATCTCAGTCTCTTCCAGCATCAGAGCTGCTATGGATCAGGGAAAACTCTCAGGTGTGGTATCTATTGACTTATCCAAGGCGTTCGACCTCGTTGACCACGACCTGCTTGCCCTGCAGATGAGGTCCCTTGGTTTGTCCCCCACCGCCCTAAACTGGGTCTCTGACTACCTATATGGCAGAAAACTAACTAAATTCAATAAAGTCCTCTCTGGCCCCCGGCCTGTCACCTCTGGTGTCCCTCAGGGCTCCGTGCTGGGTCCCCTACTCTTTTCCCTGTTCATCAACAATCTCCCTGATGTGGTTTCCAGCTGCCGTGTCATCATGTATGCGGATGACCTGGTTCTCCTGGCCCACTCCTGTGATACAGCCACACTAAACCATCACTTATCTGAAGACCTCTGGAACATCCAGGCATGGCTCTCCAACCATAAATTGGTCCTAAATCAAAACAAAACCCAGGCTATGCTCTTCGGTTCCTCTGCCAAAATACGAGCCTCTTCAACTCCCCTACATATCAACTACGAAGATGGCTCCCCTCTCCCTACCGTGACCTCCCTCAAATATCTTGGAGTGACGCTTGATCCCCAATTGGACCTTGGTAGTCATATCCATAATGCCTGCAGTGGGGTAAACCGCAAACTGGGGATGGCCTACAGGGCTCGGTACAACCTCACTCCAGCGGCTCGCTTAGCTCTTGCCAGGGGAGTACTACTTCCCTTCCTCAGCTATGGCTCCCTCATATTTGCTCATACTTCTAAGACCCTCCTAAGCAAATGGAGCACAACATACAACATCTGTCGTTTTGCCCTGGCCGCCCCGCCTCACCCATCACTGCGAAGCTCTACCAGAAGCTTTGGCTATCCTGGCCAATCACTTTAACTTTAGCACTGGGTGCCTGTGAGTAAAGTACTTAGCTCTGCACCCTCCGGAACTGGCCCGGTTTCTTGCTCCTGCTGACCTCTCCCCTACCTGCTTAGGATCCCAAGGCCCCGCCTACTAAGTGTACCTACTTCCTGCACCAACATGGGGACCGGAGTTTTGCTGTCCATGGCCCCAGGCTCTGGAACTCCTTTCCTGAAAGAGTCCGACTGCCTCCTCTCACAAGAGTTTCCGGACCTCCTGTGGGATCATCTTAAGGTGGCTTCTCGCGTGAATGTCCTAAGCCTCCTTAGCCTCCCGGTGTCCACTGGTGCCGCTTCTTCTCTCCTGCTCTGGCGCCACCACTCTTGCGCTTATGTCCTCGTCCAAATCCCCTCCCTTGCTTGACCGACGCTATGATGTTACTATGCTCATAATCCTCACCAGCCCTGTTGGTCATTGAATTTATCTCTAACTTATACCTTGCCCCAGCACTGTATCTGGGTGTACCTTCCACGTAAATGTAAAACTGTAAAATTGTCTTTTCTCCTGTTTTGTACCTGAATGTATTCGTCTGAACCAATTACTGTATCAATGTACCTGTTGTACCCTTTTGTACTCTCCGGGTCGTTCCTGAAAATAGGCATAAAACTTGTCTAGTGTACTTACCCGGTAAACAAAAACTAAATAAATAAAAATGCGCAATAGGGTTGCGCATGCGCAAGTCCGAATTTGCGCCATTCTGCGATATTCAGCAGGAGGCAGTTGCGCCACTGAAAACAGGCTGAGCAACAGCGCAATGCAAATGAAGGCATGCGCAACCGATAGGGGGTGGATCCATGCATAAAGAGCGCAATGCGATATTCAAAGGCTTGCTCAATGCGCAATAGCGGAACAACCAGAAGGTGCACCACAGCGGAAATGAGCCAAAATAAAAAGGCTCAAGTAAGAGGTGCAAGAACGCTACAGGGATGCCAAGCGAGACAGAGAGACACAGACAGCGACAGTCCAGAACAGGGCAGGCAAGGGAAGTTGTGTGGGCCATAGGCTGCAGAGGCCAGCGGGGGTACCCGGTGCAGTGGAGGCAGCAGTCAGGACAGAGGGGGTAACAGAGCAACATCAGCCAGGGGGGTCACAAGCCAGGAAGATGGACAGTGCCAGCTTCCACATGGAAGCTGTAATGAGGGGGGTGAGAATGCATGCTGCAGGGGGACGTGGCCATGGAAGGGCCCGCCGGGCGGTACGGCCTCAACAGGCAGTACTGCGTCTGCATCAGCTTTGAGCTGTACACAGATGTAGAGATCATGGCCGGTACCGCCTGAACAGGGCAATACTGAGGCGGCTCTGTGAGCTGTGCAGTGATGTGATGCAGGCACCTCACGACGGAATCACGCCTGTCAGTGGAGACAAAGGTAACAGCCTGCATGTGCCTGCTCGCCACGGGTACCTTCCAGAGGCTGACAGGGGACACCACAGGCATAACACAGTCGGCCACGTCACGCATCCTCACCCAATTCCTCAGCGCACTGCTGCCACATGCTGCAGAGTACATCCATTTCCCCAGCACCGCGGCAGAGCGTACAGCAAACATGCAGGAGTTCCACAGGGTAGCACGTATGCCTGGCGTGCTAGGGGCCATAGACTGCACCCGTGCGGCTATTCGCACGCCACCTGGCCCCGATGGGGCCGCATACAGGAACAGGAAGGGCTTTTCCAGTGTCAACCGCCAGGTGGTGTGTGATGCCACTGGGCGCATAATCAATGTCTGTGCCACACACCCTGGCGGAGCACATGATGTCTTCATATGGTATCAGTCCACACTGTGCCATCGATTCGAGAATGGGGACATCCCCACAGGCCATCTAGTGGGTGAGTACGCATGTAGGAAATGCAAACGTGGGGCAAGGGTGGGAATGCCACAGGTGCTATGGTAGTGGCACGCAGGGATATTGGCAATATGGACCTGAACATGATACTTATCTCCACACAGGTGACAGCGTATACCCACTCCGTCCCTGGCTGCTCACACCATACCAGCGCCCCATGACCCCATCGCAGCAACGCTATAATGAGGCACACGCCGACACACGCAACATCATCGAGCGGGTGTTTGGGATGCTCAAGGCACGCTTCCGATGCCTAGACACCTCCGGCGGTGCCCTACAGTACAGCCCTCAAAGGCCTGTGGGATATTCCTGGCCTGTTGTATCCTGCACAACCTGGTCAAAGACTGTGGGATAGCCATTCAGGCCGAGGAGGGGACATGGCTGGGGACGCCAGCGGCGCCGGGTGATGATGGTGATGAGCAGCCCCTGGACGGCGGGACCCCCGACTGATCCGGCAGGCCCAGCTGCACCGGGACACCATCACGGAGGAGCATTACGCACGACACAGGTAAGTCAAGGGGCCATGTGCAACCAGCACTGTCCAGGCGCAACCCACAGGCACACAGAGTAACACACCAGGGGTGCATGACGGCAAGGGGAGTGGAAGGGTCCAGGCACACAAACACACCATCAGGGAAGGGTGAACAGTCATATGGACACACACACACACAGACACCAGGCACAAAGCGTACATGGGCAGGTGCACAGCAGAGCAGGAACAGACATGGCAAACACACAGATCCACAGACCACACCCACCACCTGTAGTCCAAGTACGTGTGTCAGATGCTGGGCACCCTTGCACCTTGGTGTACAATACAATGCAGGCATCATCATGCACATGCACCTGTGGACAGCAGTCGGGATGGTGTGCAGGTGGTCCGTGTGTCGGCGTGATGGGCAGGGCGCCCACCAGTGCACTGCCCACCATGACGCACATTGCACACAGGGCAGCACCAGACAGGGCCCGCACTGGGAGACAGGTCAGTCATGTTGCACTGTTCCACGGCCACCGTGGATGCGTGGGCGGCCCCACCGTGACCCAACAGCACTGGCAGGCTGAGCAGGGGCCACATGGGGTGGCACCGATGGACCACCAGGGGTCCCACTGCACAATCGCGACCTTGTCCACACAGGGGTCTGCAGCATGCCAAACATACCTACACCAGGGGTACTCGGGATGCCCACAGCAGAACCCAGCGTCGACAGGCTGGGTGTCGCATGACGCTGGGAATGGGGAGTGGAGAGCAAACTGTGTGGGGTGCGCGGTACAGGGGCACCTGCTTGTGTGCCCAATGCAGCCACGACAGCGACCAATGCCTGGGTCTGCCTGTCAATGGCGGCGGTCACATCCATCCGCATTTGGACCATTTCTGCAAGGATCAGAGCACAGTCCCTGCTGCGCCGCTCCACAGCCACGCACAGTGCCTCCACGGACGTTGCAACCCGCCTTTGCTGCTGTACTGATTCCCGCAGCAGGCGGGTGTGCTCTTCAAATGGGTACTCTGCCACAACGGCATCCTGTCCCCCAGGGTATGGAAGGTCCTGATGCACAACACCCCTTGAGGGTGGGCGCTGTTCACCAGGACCAGGAATGGGCATATCAAAGGGCGGTGTGCATGTGCCACCGATGGACACTGTACCCCCAGACCTGGTGGGTGACTGCTGCTGCCCCTCCAACCGCTATGCCCCAGGGACCACTCGTTCCACTGCTGTGGCCGCAACAGTGCCAGACACCTGCACAGCCACTGGTGCTGCTCCACCGGTGCTGACAGGCACAGCCTGGGACTGTGCCGACATGCTGGCACACACGTTGGAACCAGCTAGGCCCAGGGGCACGTGCTGGCCTGCTGTGTGTCCGTCATGGGACACACACGTGTCACTGCCCATTGCAGTCCTTGCATCATCAATGGTGCAGGTACATGCTACAGCCAGTCACAGCGTGCTGGCATGCTTGCATGCCAGACTGCTGAGACACAGGCTGTGCACCCCCCACACCTGACTCACCAACAACAGAAGTGGCAGCCAAGCGTGCATGCTGGTGCAGTGCATGCTGGCTGGCGACAGAGGTGGATGGACCCTCCTCCAACTCCGGCAGGTCTTCCTCACTGCCTGGTCCCACCACCATCCCCTGAAGACGAACAGGATCTGTAACAGAAAGTGAGGACATGTGAGTGCATGTGAACAACCTCCCCCCCCCCAACACCACCACCACGTCATACCGTGCAGTGATGGGCTTCCACCTGTCTGGAATCCACCTCCTGTACGCCTCAATAGCACTCCGCTGCATTGATGCAGCCAGTCGTCTTCAGCCGGGTCAGCCCGCCACCGCTGGCTGGCCCCGCCTGTGCCAGCACGTGCCGCCTGAGGGCTGCCACCTTCTCCTTCACCTCCGCGGTCTGTCCCCATCTTTTTGCATTCCTGCACGGAGCGCTGGTGGCTTCCGTGCAGGTTCACTGCCCAAGCTACCCGTCCCATGCAGCTGCAGGGCATGAGGGTGCCCCGTCCACTCAGTAGTGGCTCCTCTTCCAGGTAGGCCTGGAAGAGGGCCTCTGTCTCTGCTGTGGTGAAGTTGGCCTCCTCTCGCCACCATCTCACTCCTCACCTTGGCTCTGCTCGGTCATGTCGGTCTGTATGGGTGGAAGTGGACACCTGTCACTGTGCAGTCTACAGCGTTATCCCATGACCATTGGCCAGAACATCACACAGCATGCAACTCACCTGCAGTAACCGAATCTGGCCAGCACAGCCCAATGTCGCATATTCATAGTGCAATGCATGCAAATTAGGAGTGGCGCAACTTTAATGACATGCTAATCGCACCACTGCGCCTCTGAATGGCTGATCAGTTGATCTGCATGTGTCGGCTGAATATCACGCCGTTGCGCTTTGCGCAATACGGTTGAGCCGGCTGAGCCAATGGCGCATTTCTGTGACTGTGTGGTACACTACACTGCGCATGTCCAGGTAGCTTACGCAGGCGTCTGCCGTGCTGATGACGTGCTGTGCGCGACCAGCAATTCAGGCCATGGCCACCATTGTGCCAATGGCGCTACAGCGCTGGTCAACATATGGCGCTGTGGCAGTACTGCGCAATAGTCCACTGTGGCACTGGCACGCAGGTGTCCGATCGCCCAGGACGTGTGGACGTCCGATGGCGCCGTGCGTGGCCTTGCACCACTGACCCATGATCTTGTGCCTGACCTTTGCCCCCGGCGCTGTACGTCTGGCATGTGTACGGCTCTATCGCGCTGTTCGGTGACAGCGCGATGTGGACCGACGGCGCTGTCCAAACAGTGCGATAGGCAGTGATGGAGTTGTATTGCGCAACATTTCCACGTGGGGTTGCCACGCTGCGGAGCGCCATATTGCCACTGTACATTTTGAATATGGCACGCAGGAGAGCACCACAATGGGGGGCTTTGGAATTAGCTAACCTGGTGGCTGTGGTGGAGCCTCACTATGGCTCACTGTTTGGGGGAGTGCCCCTGCAGGTGCCACGCAGCCATGTGTGGCAGCAGGTCGCCGCTGCCCTGGAGCAGGCCACTGGGCGGAGAAGAACCCCGGAGCAGTGCAGGCACCACTACGGCAACCTGCAGAGGAGGGAGCGTGCTCTGCTTGCGCGCCTCAGGTCGCGTGCCAGGAGGAGCATTGTGCCCAGGCCAGGTGAGTGTGCTGTGTATGCACCGCTACTGTCTGCATGGGTGACTGTGTAATGTAATCTGCGCGTGGGGGGGGGTTGGGCTGTGGTTTACTGTGAGGGTGTTTGCAGGCGTGTGCTGTTTGGGTCTGGTTGGGTGCGCAGGCACACTCAATGGGGCAAGGGGCTGTCTGCTTTGGGATCTCACTGATGTGTTTCTCCTTTGTCTCCCACAGGCATGGAGGAGCGGAGGCGGGCACAGGCTGAGGCCTGGGATGGCGGTGCCAGGGTGGCTGGCGGAGGAGGTGTGCAACAGCCACAGCCACAGCAGCAGCCACAGCCGCAGCAGCACCTGCTGCAGCGGCTTGATGAGGGTGACTGTCATTACATCATGGATGCTATTGCATGCTGGGGGGGGCACGGACACCTTCCATGGACAACACTACCATGCATGCAACATGTGACAGTCATCACTGTCCAGTGGCACTGCATGTGTGTGTGTGCATCACTGGTGGTCCATGCATGCACCGGGCACATGGCTGTGGCACTAGCATCCCACCACGTAGCCACGTCACTGGGCAGCCTTGGTTGTGCGGTGCTGACATGGGCGGTGTGTGTGTGCAGTGGTACATGGCCATTGCTGGCTGGTTGGGCTTGTCTTGTGCACGGTCACTGTGGGTGGGTGCAGTCCATCACAGGAGCGGGGCACCTGGCTGTATGCCATGCATGATGGGTGGGATTCAGGGTTGTGGACAGTCACAGACATTGACTCTGTTCCCTTGTCCTAGGTATCCGGATCCTGCGCTTGTTGGAGCAGGGCATGCGGAGGCTGACACAAGTGGCGATGGACACCCATGCATTACTCCTCAACCTACAGCAGCATGGCATGCGGCGCCGGAGGAGGCCACAGGCACAGCCCAGGCGGGAGGAGGGCAGGCTGCCAGGCGGTAGCCAGTCGTCGGCGGACCCCACCTTCCCTCTCCCAGTTGTTCACCCCTGCCCCTTACCCACCACTACCTCATACCCATACCCCAACCCTGCCTTGTACATATGTTTGTGTTTATTGTTCTCGTTATACTTCTTAATTACATTTATATTTTGATATGAATGCTGTGGTGGTCTCTGATTTGCAGTTGGCTATCGGTGCTCAGTTGCAGTGGTGTGCATGGCGTCAGGTGTGGTATGGTCATGGGTATGTGTGTGGGGCGGTGTCTCTGGTGTGGGTGAGGCTTCCAGTCAGTATTGCTGTCTTCTGCCACCCACTGCTGGGTGGTCATGGTGGGTTTGGCTTGTGTGGTTCTGTGGTTCACAAGGTTGCAGTGTTCCGGGGGGAGGGGGCCCTGGGGATTCCTGCAGTGCTGGTCATTGCGCATGGGTGATGTCTTGGGGTCACAGTGCTGGGCGTGCTGTGCACGGGGGGGGGCGCTGGGCACTGGGGGTGCCCTTTGTGCTGCTCTGGTTGACGGTAGGTGTGTTGCAGTAGCACACCGGGTTGTGCTTTGCTTGTCCCCATGGCCCAGTGGCTGCTCCATCCCTCCCCCAGTTATGCTGTGCTTGGGGTGAGGGGTACATTGTTGGTTCGGCAGTGTGTCCCTGTGCCCATCTGTAGCATGGGTGGTGTGCCCCTGCATACCTCCCTGGTTGTGCAGTTCCATTGCTATGCTGCTGGGGGTGTCTTTGCTTGCCCTATAGCGCCTCTGGACTGCTCAGCTGGGCTGGCCTTGTTGCGCTATGGCGCATCATTTCTGCTCAGCTTCCCCTTCCTGGTTGCGCTATGGCGCAGTTTGTGCGATATTCAGACGTTGGCTGCTTGCGCAATTGGCCTTGCTCCATGTCTGAATATTGCGACGATTGCGCATGTGCGCAAGTGACTTGCGCTTGCTCCTGCTGTTGCGCACTTTTTGGGTGCAGTTTGAATATCCAGCCCCAGGTGTTTACTGAATAATCTCTCTCCCATCCTCTTACCCAATTCGGTACCTCACCCTCCGGTTTAGCGATCCTTCTGTGTGACGCTTTTTTTTTTTGTTTAGAATATTTTTAGTATAAACACTCGTAAAATGCACTCCCAGGATGTGCAGCCAAAATGCTCGTATTTCTTAAGTTTCAGGCACGCCCCCATGCTGGCACATTTTGTGACGTAACTACTAGAACTGTGCGGTGGCGTGCCCCATAGGCTATAATGGGGCCAGTTTTGGTGTGCGTTTTTATATACTTTTGAGTGCTGGTTTTGAAAAAAGAAGGCCACTGCTCAACTAACAAGGTCCTTGTTAGTTGAGCAGTGGCCTTTTTTTTTTTTTAAACCAGCACTTCAAAGTATATAAAAAACATACGCCAAAACTGGCCCCATTATATCCTACGGAGCACGCCACCGCGCAATTCTAGTACTGTCACAAAATATGGCAGCGTGCCTGAAACTTAGGAAGTATGAACATTTTGGCTGCGGGTCCCAGGAGCACATTTTATGATGTTTATACTAAAAATATTCTAAACAAAAAAATGCAGCACACAGAAGGATCACTAAACTGGAGGGTAAGGCACTGAATTTGGGGTGGGGGGGGAGATTATTCAGTAAACACCTGCTGTTTAATCAGGGATCCCTTTGGTAGAAACATTACCATAGTAATTTTTTTTCTTCAAACTCCAGGAATCCCTCACTTAAGCTTAATAGCAGACACCAGCAGTACCTTGGGAGGCTGGGTACAGAACCTCTTTGAAAAGGTTCTGCAAGACAGCAGTGCTAAAACTGGCATCTCTTCTGTACTGTATTTCCAGACATTAGTGCTTTCTGAAAGTGTGTACTACTTTCCATGTAGATGCTTTACAGCTTTTCTGCAGGGGACAGCCCTTGATGCTGCCACAGAGGCAGAAGTACCTCATGTAAAGTGTGTCCTGAGGCCTCTGCGTGGCATTTTACCAGTTTTGTCATAACAGAACTGAATATAGCAAGAGATGGTTCTCTTGCATGCTGGCTTACCTTTCCCCACTTCACCACAGGTAAGAAACAGCCAAGTGTTAGTGGAGCTGATATCCTTTGTGTGGTCCAAGTAGTGAACGACTGCCCTTTTTCACATCCAATCTGTGGAGCTTTTGCTCCCTCAAGCTGGGTATTCCTGTGAAGAAGACTGTAAGGGCAACTTACCAATTCAGATGGCATTTAAACACCACTTAGTGGAGGAATTTCCTGTTTGTCCTTAGGACTACCTTGTCCCTATGGAAGATTGTGTAATTAAACTCTGTGCAGAGGGCTTGTAGCACACTTACCCTTCTGGCAGATGTTACTGCCACCAGGGTAACTACTTTCCGGATGACACATTTCAGTGCAGCAGTTGCCATGGGCTTGAAGGGAGCCTCCATTAGCTCGGCAATATACAGGTTTTGTACATTTCCTTCTCAATGACCAAAACTTATTTGTTTTAGTCTGTCTCAGGCTGTAATCTGGTTTATTTGTTCCTACATGTACGACTTCATTTTGTACCAAGTCAATGCCTTGTGTCTTTACCTGACATTTTGCAACTGTGCACTTATTTCTACTGTTCAGTCATTGTATTCTTGTTGTTTACCTGCTATGTACTCTCCCGGGTCGTGACCAAGACTAGGCACATGTTTTCTAGTGCACTTACCCAGTAAACAAAAGCTAAATAAATCCCTGGGAGGGACAGAATCCCTCACTTGAGGGTACAGGTGATTAAGGCATTTGAAACACTTTTTTTTTTTTAAAGGGCTGTGAGGCCATTGACCTGTCTTCTTCAGCTGATGTGCTAGCAGATACTGCTGCCAAGTGTACCTTCAGTGTTGAAGGTCTCAGGTCCAGAGACTGGAGGTGGACTAGGTAGTCCAGGATTGTAGGCAGACCTGCCTGGGTATGGTTAATCCATCTAGGAGTACACCAGAAGTAAAATCTTTTCCATTTTGAAGCATAACTTTTCCTTGTAACTAGTTTTCTAGAAACTTTCAGCACCTCCATTAACTTTTCAGAAAGATTCAGCCCAAAGATAGTACAGTTACGTAAGAACTTACTGTAACAGCAGATCTTCGAGAGATGCTCTTACAGTAGGTATTCACATATAGGACTTAGCCGCCAGGTGTCAGGACCCCACTGAAAAATCTTCTAGCTAGCAGTCTCTGGCGGGGACTGCCCCTGAAGTCAGCTGACCGACACCAGCGTATGTCAGTATAATGGGGACAGTGCCACACCCGCCCTCCAGTTCTCCTGCCGGGGGGTGACAGGAGCAAGGTTTGCTCCCTAAGAGGAAAGCAAAGAAGCTCGGGAAGGAGGGAGGAGGAAAGGACATACTATTGCAAGGCCTCTCCTCAAGATCTGCTGTTACGGTAAGTTCTTATGTAACTGCACCATCTTACTCGAGAGGGCTCTTGCTGTAGGTATTCACATACAGGACTGAGTCCCAACTGGTCAATCTTCCTGGAGTCCTTAGTTTTGTTGGTATAATACTGCAAGATCCAATGGACATCAAGGGTGTGGAGGAGATGTTCCCCTTGATTGGAATATCCCGGAAAGAAAACTGGGAGCTCAATGGATTGATTGACCGTAGACTCCACTACAACCTTGGGGATAAACTTAGGATTGGTTCTCACAGCCACCCTATCTCTGTGGAACATCAGATAAGGGACCCAGCGCACCAGTGCCTGCAGCTTGGAAATACTCTGAGCCAAGGTAATAGCCACAAGGAAGAGAGTTTTCCAGGACAGAAAATGCATGTCTGCCTCAGCTGCTGGCTCAAAGGAAGGCAGTGTGAGTTTCTCCAACACGAAATTAAGGCCCCAGGGAGGGGCTGTATTGCGGATAGGGGGCTTAAGATGCAGAATCACTTTGAGGAAGGTCTTAGAGACTTCCTGTTGAGCCACTGACCTATCTCCCACAGGAAGATGGTAGGCTGAAAAGGCCGACAAGTGAACTTTGAGTGAAGAATAGCTGAGACCCAAGTCAAAGAGGTGCCTTGGGTAGTCCAGGATCTTGGGCACCGGGCAAGAAAAGGGTTCCAAATTCTTGGAAGCTGCCCAAATAGTGAATCACTTCCACTTCATGGAATATGTAGACCTGGTAGAAGGCTTTCTGGCCTCCACCAGGATATTAGCTACTTCAGGAGAAACACCAAAGTGAGCAGTAGCTAAGTCTGAAAGAGCCAAGAATGAAGGTGGAGGGATCTGAGCCCTGGATGTACAAGGGTCCCCTGATCCTGGGTCAGCAAATCCTGGGAGAGCGGAAGTGGAAGAGGGGGGCTCTTCCGACCACAGCTGTAGCAGAGAGAACCAGACTTGCCTCGGCCAGAAGAGAGCGATGAGAATCATGCATGCCCCTTCTGCCCGGACCGTGTTCAGAACCCTCAGGATAAAAGGGATCAGAGGGAAGGTGCAGATAAACCTGCACTTCCAGGACAGAGACAGCGCATCCCGCCAAAAAATGTCTCATCCGGAGCAAGCGAGCAAAAGACGGTATGCTTGGCGTTGCTGGGGGAAGCTAACAGGCCTATCTGTGTCATGCCCCACTGGGCGAACACACCGTCTAATACCTCCTGCTTTAATTCTCACTCGTGAGCCTTCGCTGAAGTTTGACTGAGAGCATCTGCGAGGGAGTTTTGAACCCCCGGCATGTGAAGCACTGTCAGGTGTAGGTTGTGTTGTGAGGCCCAGGACCAGATCCTCATTGCCTCTCAGCACAGGGGATAGGAACAAGTTCTAACCTGTTTGTTCAGATACCAGATAACACAAATGTTGTCTGACTGGATCAGAAGGTGACCGGGAAGAATGAGGTGATGGAGGGCCTGGAGAGCATAGAGGACTGTGATTCTCAGTGGGACCAGCTCCCTTGGGTCCTGTGGGACCCGAGATGGGCCCCAGCAGACTCCTGAAGCATCCGTGGTCAGGGTCTGGGAGAGAGCCACCAGGCTGAAGGGAATTCTTCGGGAGAGGTTCTCCGGAATTAACCACCATCTGAGATCCCTGGCCATGGGATCCAAGATAAGAATCTCATGGTCCAATTCATTTGAGGACTGGTCCCACTGGACTTCGAGGGTCCACTGTGAGACCCTCATGTGCTGGTGGGCCAGAGGAACTGTTGGGATGGCAGCCGCCATGAGGCCCAGTAGGCGAAGGATTTGTCGAGCTGGTACGCATTTCTGATCTAACAGAATAAGTACATGCTGCTGCAAAGTCTCTATCCTGTCCAGGGGAAGAAAGAGTTTGCCCAGACAAGTATTCAACACCACCCCAATAAACTGAAGGCGTTGGCATGGGACCAAATGGGATTTGGCCTGATTGTGATTCCCAAATTGTGAAAAAGCTGTTGCGTAGTAAGGAGGAAGTGCAGCAAATCCTCTCTGGATGAGGCTGCAATCAGCCAGTCCACCAGGTAAGGGAACACTTGGACCCCCTGGGCGCACAGAAAAACTGCCACCACCGAAAGACATTTGGTGAACACCAGGGGAGCCAAAGAAAGGCCAAATGGGAAGGCCTTGAACTGAAAAAGTTCCTCCTGGAAGCAGAAGTGGAGGAACCTGCGATGGTGCAGACGAATGGGGACATGCAGGTAGGCGTCCTGCATGTCCAGGGCGCACAACCACAGACCTGATCTCAGTAGAGGAAGAAGGCCCTGAAGAGAGAGCATTCTGAACCTCTTGAATACCACAAACTGATTGAGGGAGCTGAGTTCCAGAATGGGCTTCAGGTCTCAGGTCGCCCATGGAGCTGACGGCGGGAAAGAATGGACGTGGGACCATCCCCTTTATACTGATGAATTCTGGTGTCGGTCAGCTGATGTTGGGGGCGGTCCCCACCACAGACTGTTGGCTAAAAGATTTTTTCTGTGGGGTCCTGATGCCTGGTGCACAAGTCCTACTTGTGAATACCTACTGCAAGAGCCCTCTTGAAGTAAGATCTCCAGTTCTTCAAGAAACATGCTCTGAGGCACTGAGTTCTCAGATCTAAGAATGTAAGCCTGCCCTGGGACAGTGCCTGCAGATTGTACCTCAGGAGCAGGTTGATAGGAGGTTTGTAGGAGAGGGACAAGAGCATGGAGCACCAAGTCTGTCTGGCCCAGGCTGAAGCTATGAGAATCAGTGTTGCCAACTCCCTCATTTTTATCAGTCCTCTTTGCAAACGTGAGAATGGGGGGGGGGGGGAGACATATAGAAACTTCCAGACCAGTTGAGGACTACAGGATCCTCTAGGACTGAACCCACTACTAGGGATCTGCAACAAAAAAGTGGGAGCTGGTTGTTTTCCCAAGAAGCAATCTATTTCTGATGTACCCCACCATCTGACCACTGTTGTCGGCACCTGTGTTAGCATTCATTTGTGATTTCCATGGCTGATCCTGCTCAGAGAGTCTACCAGTATACTGTCTTTTTCTGGCAGGTATACTGCAGATAGCTGGACTTCCAGGGAGTAGGACAGGCTCCAGGTCTTCATGACTTCTGCACAGATCTCTGTAAAGTACAGTTATGTAAGAACTTACTGTAACAGTAGATCTTTGAGAGAGGCTCTTGCAGTAGGTAATTACATATAAGACTGACGCCGGCAGGTGTCAGGACCCCACGGAAAAATTTCTAGCTAGCAGTCTCTGGCGGGGGACCGCCCCTACGGCAGGTGACAGACATCATACGGCATCAGTATAAAGGGGCGGTCCCCCAAGCCTGCCTTCCAGTTCTTTCCCGCCAAAGGCCCAAAAGGGCGAGACGAGAGAGAAGCAGATATTTCCCAACCTGGAAAAGGAGCTAAAAAAGCTTAGGGGGATGGAGGTATTACCTACTGCAAGAGCCTCTCTCAAAGATCTACTGTTATGGTAAGTTCTTACATAACTGTACTATCTTACTTTGAGAGGGCTCTTGCTGTAGGTAATTACATATAGGACTGAGTCCCAAGCAGTCTGGAACAAGAAGAAGCAAATGGGAGGAGGAAAGCTACTCAAATAGATCCTCTAGCTGTCAAGGCCTTAGGATAGGAGACCTTGCAAAACAGCAAGCCCGAAGTCTGCTCTACTGGCGACAGGCAATATCCAAACTATAATGTTTTGTAAAGGTATGGACGGAAGTCCAAGTGGCGGCTGCACAGATGTCCGCCGCTGACACATTCTTGAAACAAGCCGCTGAGGCAGCAACTCCTCTGGTGGAGTGGCCTCTCACTTGACGTGGAAGGGTCTTGTTGTACTTGTCATAACAGGAAGTGATGCAATGAGCCAACTATTTGGACAGGCATTGCTTAGAAACAGCATTGCCTTCTCTTTTGTGGGCAAAAGAGACAAACAGATGATCAGTCTTCCTGAGATCTTTTGTTCTGTTAGTGTAGTATCTCAGAATTCGGTGAACGTCCAGAGTGTGTAAGAGATACTCCCCTTGATTGGAGTGTTGCGTAAAGAAAGCAGGTAACTCTATGGACTGGTTCAATGTAGATTCCGCTACCACCTTGGGGAGAAACTTAGGGTTGGTGCGCAGAGCCACACGTTCCTTGTGAAAAATCAAATACAGGATTTTACTCATCAGGGCCTGGAGCTTGGAAGTCCTCCGAGCAGAAGTAATGGCCACTAGGAGGAAAGTCTTCCATGAGAGGAACTTCATGTCTGCTGAGGTTGCCAGTTCAAAAGAAGGCAGAGTAAGCTTCTCGAGGATGAAATTCAAATCCCAAGGAGGGGCAGGAACCCGGATAGGGGGTCTCAAATGGAGAACCCCTCTAAGGAAAGTCTTAGAGACCTCCAGCTGAGCAAACGTCCTGTCTGCAAAAGGGACATGGTAGGCCGAAATGGCCGCCCTGTGTACCTTCAAGGACGAGTGACTGAGACCCAAATCAAAGAGGTGGCGCAGGTAATCCAGCAGCCCCCCAACAGACAATGAGAAAGGCTCAAAATCTTTTGAAGCGGCCCAGATTGTGAACCGTTTCCATTTCATGGCATAGGTAGACCTAGTGGAGGGTTTTCTAGCCTCCTCCAGAATCTCAGCCACTTGGGGTGAAACCCCAAATTGGGCTTGAGCAACGTCTGCAGGAGCCATGCATGCAGTTGAAGGGACTTGAGACCTGGATGGACCAGGGTCCCCTGATCCTGGGTCAGTAAAAGTCGCGACAGAGGAAGAGGAGGTTCCTCTGAGTACTGTTGCTGAAGAGAGAACCAAACTTGCCTGGGCCACAAAGGAGTGATCAGTATCATTCGTGCTCCTTCTGAACCGAGTTTCTGTAAGACTCTCGGAATCAAAGGGATCGGGGAGAAAGCACAGACGAATCTGTCCTTCCAATCTAGAGACGCAGTGTCTCTCAAAAAAATGCCGTGCTCTGGAGCGATCAAGCAAAAGTCGGGAAGCTTTGCATTTAGAGGTGAGGCGAACAGGTCCACCTGTGGTGTTCCCCAATGTAGGAATATATCGTCATAGACCCCCTGATCCAGTTCCCACTCGTGAGCTTGCGCAGACGAGCAACTGAGTTTGTCTGCTAAGGTGTTCTCGACCCCTGGGACGTGAATTGCCGTGAGGTGGAGGTTGTGCTGTACCACCCAATCCCAAACTCGCATCGCTTCCCTGCAAAGAGGGTAGGAACGAGTCCCTCCCTGTTTGCTGATATACCACACCACACACATATTGTCCGTCTGTACGGCTAAGTGGATGGGAAAGAGATGCAGATGCAGAGCTTGAAGAGCATAAAGCACTGCCCGAAGCTCAAGCACACTGATGTGAAGCATTTTCTCAAGCTTGAACCAGGAGCCCTGGGCCCTGTGAGGTCCAAGATGGGCTCCCCAACCATCATCCGAGGTGTCTGTGGTCAGAGTCTGGGAGGGGGGGAGAAAGACAGAAGGGAACTCCCCGACACAGGTTCTCCTGAACCATCCACCACTGCAAGTCCTGAACCATGGGGTAGGAGACTGGACAAGCTGGTCCAGATCGTCCACCAACTGATCCCACTGAGACCGAAGCGTCCACTGAGAGATCCTTATGTGGAGCCGAGTGCGAAGGACTGTTGGGATTGCAACCGCCACAAGCCTGAGGAGGCAAAGGACCGACCTGGCACTGACCCACCTGCGGCTGGACAACAGGCTGACCTGAGCCTGGAGTGTGGATACCCTGTCCGGTGGCAGGAAGACCCTGCCAGAGGTCGTTTCCAGGATCGCCCCGATAAATTGGAGCCTCTGGGATGGGATCAAGTGGGACTTGGAGTGGTTGATGGTGATGCCCAGGGAGAAAAACACCCCCTGGGTAAGGGAAAGGAAGAGCAGGAGATCCTCCCTGGATGGGGCCACTAGAAGCCAATCGTCCAGGTACGGGAAAACCTGCACCCCCTAAGTACGCAGGTAGGCCGCTACCACCGAAAGGCATTTGGTGAACACCCGGGGTGCTGAGGAAAGACCAAATGGGAGGGCCTTGAACAGGCAGTGGTCCCCCTGGAAGGCAAAATGGAGGTATTTGCTGTGAGAAGGGTGGATAGAGATGTGCAGGTAAGCATCCTGCATATCCAGAGTGCACAGCCACTGTCCCAGCCGAACGAGGGGCAGGAGGCCCTGCAGGGAGAGCATCCTGAACCTCTTGTACTCCACGAATAAGTTCAAGGAACTGAGGTCGAGAATCGGCCTTACATCTCCTGTCTTCTTCGGGACCAGGAAGAAGTGGGAATAGTAACCCGTTCCCTGAAGAGAAAGGGGGACAGGCTCTATCGCCTCCTTCAGCAAAAGTGCTGAAACCTCTTCCTGGACTAGAAGAAGGTGTTCCTGAGAGTACGACGACCTTGGGGGAGGGTGACGAGGTGGTTTCTGGAGAAACTCTTTTGAGTGTCCTTCTGCAATCAGCTGGAGCACCCAGGAATCTGAAGTTATCCTCTCCCAGCCCGAGAGGTGGACGGAAAACCTCCCTCCTACAGGTTCCTCCTGTGGGAGAGGGAAGGAGTCAGGTGGTGTGGGGCAGCGTCGCAGCTGAAGCACCCGCTGCTTTTTTGGGCGGAGGGGGCTTGGCAGCTGGAGGGGCCCGGTGTTTAGCGGCCCGCTTTCCCTGGGGTTTCGCCTTTGGCCAATTCTGTCTATGAAAGGGACAGCACTGCATTTGATGGGGATGATGCACGGAGTCCACAGACTTCAGTACAGTCCCCTTCTCCAGAAGATCGGTGATAATGTCCTTGACATCCCCACCGAACAGCACCGAACCCCGGAAAGGCGCTTCTTGAATAGCGGACTGCACTTCCGGGACCAACCCTGACACACTGAGCCAGGCATGACGCCGTAAGCCTACGGCAAAATCAGAGCTCCTACCAGCAGTGTCCACTGCATCGTAAGTAGCACAAAGCATGTGCCGACTGGCCGAACGCACAGAAGGGACAAGGTCAGCCACTTCCTGTTTGACTTGAGAGTCCGGAAGGGAGTCCAACTTGGATTCCACCTCGCTAAGAATCTCCTTCTGGTAATCCCCCACGTGACCAACATAATTTAGGGCCCTAATACCCAGAGTGGAAGAATCACAGATCTTCTTCCTGTACTGGTCCAGAAGACGGGATTCTTTGTCAGGTGGAGACAAACTCAGATGTTTCAGGTTAGCTGTCTGGCCATAAGCGGCACTGACTGAATCAGCTCGAGGGTGAGAATCTAAAAAGTCAACACCCTCGGGAGCCTGATATAGCCTGTTCGACTTCCGAGGAAGTAGGGCTAAAGCCGACGGCTGCTTCCAAATAGTGGAAACAAGATTGGCATGAGGCTCAATCCAGGGTGGCACCAAGGTGGGAGCTGTCACGGGCAGATCCAGATGCTCAGCAAGTTTCTTACGCTGGAGATCCGGCTCCAAGGAATGCCACTTATGAACTTCCTGGATTTTGTGCAACTCCGTAAAAGAAGGATCCTCCGGAAGGGACTTCGGAGGAGTCCTTGGCCTGGGCTTAGACGGAGAGCATGACTCATCGTCTGGCTCGGAACAACCGTCGGAGTCGTCCTAGGAGGAAGAAGAAGTTGATGATGAGGAAGACTCCCTCTCCTGGCATGAGGAGGAACGGACCCCTTTGGAAGCCCTCGGGAAGTGTGTCCTGCCCCGCCCTGGAACCAGAGGGTTCGGCCCCGGTGTCCAGAGGTGGGAAGGGAGTCTGTCATTGTGGATGTACGGGAACCGGAACCATCGTCGGGAGACGACTCTCCACCTCTCTGGTGAGCTGTGCCTTGGCCTCAGACCACCAGGAGGCCAGAGTCTCCTTCAAGTCCACTGGTGGCTCAGGAGGCAGTGGAGGTGGAGGAGGAGGGGGATACCGGTATGGATTATACCCGTAAGGCGTGTATCCATAACCCGATGATGGGAAGCCCGGCATCAGGTACTGAGACACTGGGTACTGGCGCATCGGATACTGAGGAGCTGGGTAAGACGGCATTGGATACCTGGGAACAGAGGAGTCTGCCAGAGCAGATGGCCCAGCCAGAGGGCTCACGGGCGGGTCTGGAGCAGAAGGCCAGGTGTTGGAGCAGCATCCGGGAGCGGGATGTCGCCCAGGGTTGGCAAGACCGGTGTCGAGGCCGGTGTCCGGGGAGCCGTCAGGTAGGTTGGCCCAGCGGGCAGACGGTCTGACAGGGGCACAGCAGGAACCTCAGCATCACCTGGGGATGGAGGGGAAAAATCTCCGGGGTCAGGCTGAGACCCAGGGTCCCTGGAGGCAGCGAAGGCGGGAGCCGGAACGCGGATGTGGGAGGTCCGTGTCAGCTCAGCTGTCGCGGCGGACACCGGGCAAGCCGACGTCCGACTTAGCGGACCCATTGCCCGAGGCAGGTCACGAGGGAGGGGCAGCCTGGTTGGGCGGAAGAGGGGCCATGTGCCGCCACGATGGGTCGGGCGACTTATCGACCATCTCCATGCGGGCATCGAAGGAGCTGAAGTCCGGCTTACCAGAGCTGCCTGAACCAGTAGGCCGCACAGTGGCGGCTTTACTGGAGCGGAGGCCTCCAATAGCTTGGAGGCGCCCGAAGGGCCCAAGCGCGAGCCAGACGGGAGGGAGCCGACGCCGCTTTGAAACCCTCTAAGGCGGTTGTCACGTAATCGGTTCCCCAGGGGGGGACGTTACTTGAAGCACGGCGCATCTCAAGACACGGTGGATGAGGAGCCTTGTCCCGGTGCTTCCTGTCTTTTTTTCTATGGCGGTTTCTTCGGGGAAAGTGGACGCCTGCCGGAGCTTTTTTAACTCCTTTTCCATGGAGGACATTTTCTTCTTTAAAATATGGGCCTCCAGGGACTGCTGCCGCTGTCTGCGGGTGGCCGCGTTGAATTTAAGGCAGTGCTGGCACTTCTCCACCTGATGATCTGGGCCTAGGCAGAAGAGGTATTGGGAATGGCCATCCTTGTGCAGGAGTTGGGCGCTGCACGAGTCGCACTTGTTCTTGTGATCGGTGGGTGTAGGGGACGACATACACCGATGAATACCTGACAAAAATTTGAAAAATCAAAAATAACTTGGTAAAAACTACCGATGACTGAGGCTGACGAGCGCTGAACTTTACCGCGAGGCGTTGACATGAGCGAACGGCGGGAAAGAACTGGAAGGCGGGCGTGGGGGACCGCCCCTTTATACTGACGTTGTATGACGTCAGTCACCTGACGTGGGAGCGGTCCCCCACCAGAGACTGCTAGCTAGAAATTTTTCCATGGGGTCCTGAAGCCTGCCGGCGTCAATCCTATATGTAATTACCTACTGCAAGAGCCCTCTCGAAGTGATATATCTTGTTCCTCTCTGCTTGTTTATATACTACATTGTTGTGGTGTTGTCTGCTCTGATCTGGACAGAATGACCCCTATTCTGGAAGGAGGTCCTGAACCTGTGGACCCGACACATGCTAAAAATAATAGCTAAGGCCTGCATGATCACACATACACCAAATGAAGTGGGTCCTCTAACTTTGATTACTGGTGATCTGGCATTCCCCCCAGCAAAAACAGATCCTGAATTTCGCAGAACAAACCACCAGACTTTAACCAGGTATGGCTCACTGATAAGAAATGAAGTTGTGGTCCCATTTGGGGATCTCCAGTCAAAATACGGCCTCTCCTGCTCGGACTTTCACAGATACCTCCAAGTTAGACACCATTTACTGACGAATCAGTTAATTCAACAGGTTGGAAGAGATCTGACCCCACTAGAAAACTTCTTTTACTGGCCTGCCATGCTTAATGGCACCAGAGATCTCACTTTGAGAGAGTGTTCTTGCAGCAGGCAATAACCATCAGGGCTATGCTGCCAGGCATTAGGACCCCATGGAAAATTCTAGCTAGCAGTCTATGGCAGGGACCGCCCCTTGACGGCCTCTCCCTGATGTCGCCTATGGCATAAAGGGGCGGTCCCCCGGCACCACCTCAGTTTTTTTCTCCGCCGTCGACCCATGCATTTCGGCTCCACAGATGCCAGTCCACCACCATTTTTCACGCAACCTAGTAGTGTATTCCCCATGAACGTCATCAACAGAGTGACGGAAATCTAAGTGTGTGTGCGGCAAGCAGATCCTGGTGAAAGATGGCCATTCAGCCTGTCTTCTGTGTCTGGGCCCTGATCACAAGCCAGACAACTGCCCACACTGCCTTAGCTTTAATTGTCCCACCCGCATCCGCTGCCTGAAGACCTAGAAAGCCTATCTTCTGGAACAAGTGGCCGCCATGCAGAAGACCCACTCGGGAGATAGCTCATCTTCTTCCTTGGCCAGAGGGACCTCCCCCAGGGAGAAGAAAGCTAGCAGGAAGCACCACCACCGAAACAAGGACAGGTCCAGGTCAGAATCCCGCTCCAGGTCCCCGCATAAATCTTTCAAGAGTACCACCTCCGGCGTGAGGTCGGACTCCACCCCTCCGGCTTCTGACAGCTCTCAGAAGGGACCAGCTGCTTCACACACTGGAAGGAACTTTCCAGTTATTCCAAGACCTAGGGATCACTTTAAATCTTCCAAAATCCTCCCCTTGGCCCAGTCAGAGACTACAATACATAGGGGCCATCTTGGATATCATCCAGGAAAAAGCCTTCCTCTCCTCACACAGGGCAGATCATCTCCAGTCACAGGCTTGGAGGACCACCTCGTCCGGCTAGGCTTCGGCCCATATGGTCCTACAACTGCTCAGCCACATGGCAGCCACCACTGTGACCATCCCCTTAGCTCAGCTACACAAGAGGGTTCTTCAGTGGAATCTCAGGGTGCAGTGGGACAGGCGTATGGACGACCTAGAACAGCACGTTCAGATATCTAATGCACTGCACCAGACCTTGAAGTGGTGGCTGACTCCCTCCCATCTGGAGAATGGGGCCCCCTTTCGGAGGCCCAGTCCTCAACAGGTACTAACAACGGATGTCTCAAGATTGGGGTGGGCGTATTCAAAGACAACCAGACCAAAGGGACATGGAACTCTTCGGAACGAAGCCTTCACATAAATGTGTTGGAGATGAGAGCCGTCCTTTATGCCTTATAAGCATTTCAGATGATTCTCCTTCCAGGTCCCTTACTGATCCATAAAGACACATCAGTGGTATTTTACATCAACAAGTAAGGGGGGGACACACTCCTATCCCCCTGCAGAGAGGCCATGAGAGTCTGGCACTGGGCAGTGGAACATTATCAGAACCTCACCGCGGTCCATGTTCCAGGAGTCCAAAACACCTTGGCCGACAGCCTAAGCCGCTCTCGGTCTCAAGCTCATGAGTGGAAACTGCTATAGAACCTAGCAGACAACGTTTTTGAAAGATGGTGACTCCCAGAGATGAACCTCTTTGCGTCCCCGCTCAATGGCAAACTGCCCAATTGCTGCTCGCTAGATCCAGGGCCTGGTGTTTTCTGGTGAGACGCATTGTCCCTCTCTAGGATAGGGAAGTTTCTCTATGCCTTCCCTCCATTCCCACTACTTCAGAGGGTGCTGCTCAAGCTACAATCGGAACAAGCAAACATGATTCTGATAGCCCCATTCTGACCTCCTCAGATTTGGTTTTCACTGCTCCTCAGACTTGCTCTCCCAGGAGCTGGGGACACTGGTGCACCAGGATCTCAGATCCCTGTACCTGCACGCATGGCTCCTGCAGACTTAGTCAGAAGACGGTACAGAGTTTCTTCAAAGGTAGCACATGTTCTTGTGGCAGCCAGGAAACCTTCGACCAGGGCCACGTACACCATGAAATGGAAACGTTTCTGCCTATGGGCTTCCGCCCATCATCTGGACCCGGTCACCTGTCAGGGGAGCTCGGTCCAGGAGTACGTAATTTCCCTGTTTGACGCAGGTCTAGGTTACTCTTCAATAAAGGTACACCTTTCTGCAGTATCAGTCTATCATGGGCCAGTGGACAGCTGAACCCTGGCACAGCTTAGATCTATCTCGTACCTTCCTGAGAGGTATAATGCATTTAAACCACCTATACTGGACCCAATTCCCCATGGGATCTTTTATTTATGTTAGAGAAACTTATGTTGCCTCCCTTTGAACCAGCCACAAGTTGCAAACTACACTTTTTGCTTGGGAAGCGTTATTTTTAGTTGCCATTACCTCAGCCTGGAGGATTTCAGCGCTTCAAGCTCTTATGTGTAAAGAGCCCTGTTCAATTTTCCACAGGGACTGGGTGTCCCTGCATACTAATCCTAAGTTTCTTCCGAAGGTAGTGTCTGAGTTTTCTCTTAACCAGGACATTCGTCTACCTGCCTACTACCCAGAGCACTCAAATCAAGGGGAGGCCCTATTACATATCTGGACGTCCACAGAGTTCTTTGATTTTATG
Source organism: Neoceratodus forsteri (assembly GCA_016271365.2). NCBI lineage: Eukaryota > Metazoa > Chordata > Ceratodontiformes > Ceratodontidae > Neoceratodus > Neoceratodus forsteri. The sequence goes on from CM028129.1 coordinate 1,739,123,223, forward strand.
TAGACCGTACCCGGTCTTCCCAGAAAACAGGATCAGTTGTTTGTGTCTTTCACCCTGAGAATAACAGGGGCACCAGTGACTAAGCAGACATTGTCCAAATGGTTGATCAGTTGCACAGTGTTCTGCTACCAAAAGTACGACAAACCTTTACCGGGCTTGGTTAAATGTCACTCCACCGGGAGTGTTGCCACTTCGTTTGCATCCCGATGAAATGTGTCCACAGTGGATCTCTGTGCTGCAGCCACTTGGGAGTTCTGGTCACACATTCATCAAGCACTACAGTTTGGACATTAGTTCCAGAAGGAGGGTAGGCTTTGGCCTATCCGTTCTCCAGGGACTGCTCTCTTAGGAGCTCTTGTGGATTTATATATTCACCACCCATCTGACCTAGATCATATCCTTGTCCTGCTTGAGACTCAGTCCTGATAGTTATTGCCTGTTGTAAGAGCTCTCTCTTGAATTGAAATAGTACAGTTATGCAAGAACTTACCATAACAGTAGACCTTCGAAAAAAGCTCTTGCAGAAGGCATGCTTTCCCTCCCTCCTTCCTTCCCCCTGGTTATGTATGTATAATTTCTTCTCTCTTTTGGGGATGTTAGAACCTCCTCGGCTCTCCATCCTTCATGCAAGCTGGGTGTCCAGCAGGCAAACAGGTGGTGCCGGAGGACCGTCCTTTTATGGCACAGGCGACGTCGGGGTGGGGCCGACATCAAGGGGCAGTCCCCCCGCCATAAACTGCTAGCTAGAATTTTTCTGTGGGGTCCTAGTGCCTGGCAGCATAGTCCTGATGGTTACTGCCTGGTGCAAGAGCTCTTCTCGAAGATCTACTGTTATGGTAAGTTCTTATGTAACTGTAGTATTCTATCTCAATGGTCTACAAGGCCCTACTTAGCGCAGATAATTAGGTGATCAATGCCTTCAGGCTCAAATGGGAGACAGAGGCTGAGATCTTCATCCCAGAGGACAAATGGAGAAGGATCTGGGAGGCAGAGAGAGACAGAGGGTGGAGGATCACAGCATCCCCAAGATGGCGGGAATTTAAATGGAAGTGCATGACTTGGTTCTTTCACACCCCCATGATCACCAGGCACTTCATGGTGGGAAACTCACAGATGTGTGAGAGAGAATGTGGTCAGGTGGGGTCCCACCACATCTTCTGAGGATGTCCTAAACTGGGAACGTTTTGGTCAAGGATCTAGGCTTAACTCACAGCACTTTGGGAAATTCCAATCTCACTGGAATTCAAACACTTGGTCTTGGGGTCCCAGATGTAGAAGGTGCACAACAGCAGGGGCTCCTATGAATTATGTGTCTAGCGGCCCACAAAGAGATCATGGCCAACTGGCTGAAGACTACTCCACCCTCCCAAGAGGACTGGATTAATACAGTTCACAGCATACAGTGAATGGAAAACTTAACGGCTAAACTCCGGCTAAGGGAGGACAAACATAACACTCTCTGGGCCAGATGGCTGGCTAGACGAGCCCAGGTGGAATGGGACAGTAGAGGGCCAGAGTGAATCTGGGTTGGAGAATACTTAAAGCAGCCTCTAGCTTAGGAGACAAGACTGATGATTTCCCTAGCTTAGCTTAATATAAAAAGTATGGAGTATGTATACAACGAAACCTGCAGTACACCAATGCTATGGTTTGTCATCTTTGGATCTTGTTTTCTGTTATGACAACACTGTTTAAGGCCATGGTTAGCAGCCTAGTTTCGGCCACTTAAGAGAAGGTGGATGTACTAAAATGACAAGTGAATCATTCAGGATAGTTACCAGACATCCTCTAACAGCCTGAATGAAGAATACTTTACTAAAGGCATAGCATTAGACCACTGTATAACTGCTGTTATTTCCATATTTAAAATCCCATGTAAGGTATAATACTACTGAAAACACAGCTCATGTTTTGTATGTAACGTTTTCAATAAAGTAGAGTTTAAAAAAAAGAATGACCCCTGTTCTGGGAGGAAAAAGCCTGCACTGCCGGGTACACTGTTCTGAGTTCCAGGAGATTTATGTACTCGAGATTTTTGCCCATTTGTTAAGTAGTGAGTCAGTCTCCTCCCCGGCAATAGATGGGTGACTTGGGCAGAATTGTCAGAGGTTTTGTTTTGTCTGGGGTTTGAAGGCCAGTGTTGCAGCTGCACACCTAGTGCCTCTCTTACCCCTGCTGCTATAGTAGCCCCTTTGTGGAGGGTACTCATAGAACACATAAACTCAAGAGAAGTATACCTTACCCCTACCTCCCCGTCCATATGGCCTGTAAGAAGTGGAAGCCTTTTCTTTCTCAGTATTGCTGTTGTAGGTGGTTTTGTACTCATCCACCTTTTTCATGTAAGCCTCTGTTTTGTCACCAAACAGTGAATATCCCTCACAGGGAAAATCCATTGCTTTCGTTTCAGTATCCTGGCATAGGTCTGGAGTTATAAGCCATGCAAACCTTCTTAAGGACACTGCATGGGCCATGACCCTAGATGCATTGTCATTTGTGTCCGCTGCGATATGCAACTGGTATTTTGTTGCATTTATGGCTGATCTTGCTGTGTCAACCATTTTATATGCCAAGTCTCCAGTAGCTTTTTTGCTCAGTGCCAGTATTGCATTCCATAAGTCCGTCTGGTACTGGGCTGTGTAAACTAAATAAGCTGCCTGCCTCAGGAGAAGGGAAGCAGACATGTCAGCCTTTTGGCCCCCACTATCCAGTTTCCTGGAATCCTTTTCAGGAGGCTGGGAAGAAAAGAGACACTTTTGCCTTATTACAGGTGGCAGTCTGGACCACTCCCTCATGATCAGGGTAGGGGTACAGGTACTCAGCACCCTGTTTATCCACCCAATACTTTTTCTCAATTTCTTGTCAATGTCAGCAGCTGAGGTGGGTGACGACATGACTGTGAAAGTGGCTTTTTTGAGGAATCTGTAAATGGGCAACATCAATCTCCTTGTGGGTGCTAAGCCCATCATATCCATAAAAACAACCTCATCTTCCTTGGTTTCATGGGAGATGTTGAGGGGTATTTACCATATGCCTTACAAAGGTACAGTGTGAGGTATATAGTTCTCTGAAGACTCTGGAGGAGAGCCAAATTCCTGCTCAAGAGAACCCACTGGTTCTATGGGTTCCCCCTCATCACAGTACAAATTCCTGCTCCACAGGCACTGGGAATGGAGGTGGGAGGGGTTGTGAGCAGGGTTTGACCTTAACATTTTTCTACTAGCCCTGAACCTAGTGCAAACTGGCCAGTGCTAGTGCAGCTAACCCTCTACTTGTCCGTCTTGACTAGTGCAGGTTTTTCATTGCTGTTAATGAAGTTGAAAAAGTCCCTAATTTAGCAGGCTGTAGTCCTTTTGCCAGTCTCCCTCAGTGTTCCAGGTGGCCTGGTGTGATTAGCAGCTCATTAAGAGCTGCAATTATCTGGTAGTTCAAGAGGGGGATCCAACAAAAGACTCAATGTGAGTCATTATCACTCAGTTGTTAGGACATTCAACTAGTGTGCATGCTGTGATCAAGGGTAGAGTGTTAAGTCACTAGCTACCAGTTTGCTGAACTTGTCTGATTTGTCCCACAATATCAAGACCAGTATGCCTCATTTCCCAACCTTTTGAGTGTCTGTATCCAACACAGCAGTGGCAGAATGCTATCATGTATACACAGTCTGCCCAGTCAGATGGTCTGTCCAGTCTATACCTTCTTTGAACATCACTGCAGACTAGGCTCTGAAGTGGCCATCCATAGACCCATAGCTGCCATTACTGACTAGTGTAGGGTCCACAGCTCCTCTTAATAGATCACACCAGTGAATGCCATCCATGCAGTCTCACCCTTATACCACCCAGCATGTCATTCAGTTCTAAAAACAATGCTTTGAAGCATGTTTGGTACAAAGCAAAACCTTAGCAAAATATGTAATTTCAAAGGTTAAAAAAGGTATTCCTGTGTGCATAGATCATCCTATATAGAAAGAAAGGTAGTACAGCATCATGCCTGTATACTGCTCCCCTTTGACTGACGAAATGACACTGTTATGAAAAATCTGTTTTTGTTAGGGCAGAGCATGTTATAGCAATACTTTTGTGCCTGGTGTGTGTATATATGTGTATATATATATATATATATATAGACAGATATAGATATGCCAAAGTTTCTTACATCCCAAGCCCCCTGTGTGAGTTTAACTCTCTCCAAAGAAATCCTAGAACTTCCCCTGCCTCACTTCACAGTGTAAGAAAACCTCCAGAAGTGCAGTTCTGGTTAATCACATGTTGGGGAAGATAGCGTCTTTCTCTGCCTCATTCTGTACATTGCCCTGCAGGTCAGGGTGTAACTGTGGTGACGTGCATAATGATGTTGGCTTTTGTGTGTGCAGAGCTAGAACTGCCTGACTGAACATTTAATATTATGGTATTCTCTGGCTTGGTGGGGAGGGAGTGAAGAAAGAGGAAGAAAGGGGCACATAAAAAAAATGTGAATACACTCTGCGTGTGATCGGACTGCAGTCTTTTTTTTTTCTGGAGCAGGGAGCAATGTGGGAGCAGGATAAATATGCAATAATCAGAGTATTTCTTGGCTTACATTTTTTCCTGTATAACCGATCAAAACTGACCATTATTATTGTGGGCTAGTGCAACCATCTGCGGGCTAGTGCAATTTTTAATCAACTTATCCGGCTAGCTAGTGCAAAAAAACAGTTAAGGTTGACCCCTGGTTGTGAGGTTCCCTATTGCTTGGAATGCCTGCAGAAACTGTCATGTCTTTTTCATGTCCTCTAGTGATGGCATTTGTTTTGGGTTCTCTGGCAGCTATGTTCCTTCTTACGAGAACAGTGACATGTTTTTATTTCTTCTTAGCAGGAACCTTCCTCTCTGTCTGCTCCTAGGTTCCTTTATTTTCTTGTGGATTCACGGTTTCCCTTTCAGATACCCTCAGTTCTGACTCCTCTTTAGCAGCTTTCTCCTTCTTTTCTGTCCCTTCTGACAGGGACTGCTGCTTATTCTGAGGGGCTAGACCCTCACCTTAGCTTTTTGGTGATGCTGAGGCACACTGGGAAGCCATAAAGACTTCTAATTCTTTAGTCATTTTCTTTTGTGTTTTAGGGCAAAACTTTTTATAGAGATCACAACTGGCAAAATTACTGTCTGGACCAAGGCACTTTAAGCACAGCTAATGGCAGTCTGCCTTTGCCAAGGGCGGAAGCCAAACTGTACAATGTTTAAAGCCTTTAGGCCCTGTCCCCTTTTTTGGTCTGTCAGTCAAGCCAAACACTGAAAGCCCTGGAAAATTGTTTCTGGGTCCCCAAAACAGGAACTGAAAATGTAACAAGCCAAAATAAACATTAAAAAGGGCTTCAAAACAACAAATGTGGTTTGGTTCCTTGACAAATAACCACGATCTGAAATTTATCTCAAAAGAGGTTAAGATGTAGAACAGAGCAAAATATCTTGGTTCCCAAAAATTTGAAACCAAGACTAATTTAATGTAAAACCACTAAAGCAATTGTGAAAAAAGGATTACTAGTTACATTTTAAATGTTTCAAACAGAGGCTATCTTAGAAAGGGAACTGTGCTGAAAACGACATTCTCCAGTTTCCGAGGACCGACTGGGAACCAGAAAAACACAGTAAAATAATGCAAATATAGAAAATAACACCCTAAAGCACAGTATCGATTTACAAACTAAAATACTTGAACTCTATCAAATTTAGCAAAGTTAAACCATAAACCAGCCAGAAGTATAGAGAAGACTTCAGTGCGACTGCTCTCTCAAGCAGAAAAATTAATCTGATGTTAGAGTGCAGGGGTGAGCATGACCAAACAGAGCAGAGTTTGATTTTAGTTCCCAAATTTCATAATTTGCATAAATGCTAATGCTCAGGGGCTGCTCATTTAAGGGAATGATTGCTGCTGTTAAACTTAAGTGAGGGATTCCTGGCTTCTGAATAAACCAAACTGTAGTAAGATCCAATTATGTGAAAATTAAGTTTTATTCAAGCCAGAACTGCCCTATTGGGTTTTCCTTCTTCACCTATTACTAGCTCAGAAACCTTTCACACCTCTGGAAAATAGTAGTACCTTATTTTTTTACTTGAAAAACTGGTTGCGTTGTATCATTGTATAACTGATGCAGACAGGGTTATTCTGTTGGCTTCTGATGAACGAACTAAGCAGCTTCGGTGCCTCTCTCTTTTAACATCAAGCTGAGGCAGAGTCATTTTTATCAGCTCTGAGCCCTGTGCACCTCCCAGTCACCAGTGCTGATTTCAGGTCACAAGTCTGGGATCCACACAGTCAAAGTACATTTGAAATGCAATTACAAAATTGGTCTCTACTCTGAAAAACTTAAACATCGGAATGAGACAAAAACATGTTCTAATCTCAGCACTCCAAAATACCACACAGTGACAGTTTTACACAAGGCAGATGTCATTCTCTGCTGCTTTCATCTTTGTGTCCTGTTGCCTCTCTTTGCTTCTTTCATCCTTCCTTAAAAACAATGGGTCTTTTTTCAAATGCAGCAACACTGTGGAGTTCTTTGGTCTAAAGGAGATGGCGGGGAAGGGGAGAGAAAATGAAAGATTATGTTTAATTTAGTAAAGTTCAATTATATCCATGTTACATTCTGACATGCTGAAATCAGAAATGAAAAACATGTTTCAAACAACATGAAGTCTTGCTGTATTCTGACAATCTGTAGTTAGCCTCAGCACTTGAACTGCCCCAGAGAGGAAAGGGTTAACTCTATGCCAAAGTATAGAACGTTGAGCTCAAGCTCGGTTTTCACACCTCTGTCCCTGGTACACTTCAGTGTAACAGTCAGATTCTTTACTCTGCCCTACAGTGAAGATGCTCTGGAGAGTTTCTCCTTGCTGCTTCGGTTTGGAACAGTAAATTGTTCGGTAAATCTCATCCGATTTATTTCTTTTCGGTCATCAGATCTCTGTCCACGGTACAGTATAGTGTTTTGTGGTAGATAGTGGTATATTTTTGGTAGAAAAGAAATTGTTTCATTTCTGGTAGGTCCAGTTTGGAACCGCCTTGATCCGTGATAGTTTTTTAATTTTTCACTTTGCTGTGGTGTCCGGTATCTTTCAGCCTCAAAAAAACGAAGTTTTTATTCTGTTTTTTTTCCACGACCATTGAACCGGTTGGTGGCTGAAAGTTTTGGTTGTTGCCTGGCTTGAAAGCTTTTAAGGGTAACTTTATAGTTGTGGCTATGTCTGAGAAACCTAAAAAGAAAACCGGTCCCACTAGGTTTCAACACTGCACCGAGTGTGGGGAGACTTTTGCTAAAGCTGATCCCCACCTCGTCTGTGTTTGTCTGGGGTTTGACCACCTCGATACAGACTGCCAAATATGAAGAATTTCCCTAATTATATGCTAGAAAAGAGACTAGCTAGAATTAAGGAAAGGGAAGCCGAAAAATCCACTGAATCAGATGGCCAGCCCAGTTCGGTTCCGACCGAACCGGAGGAAGTGCCTGCTGACACGAGCATTACTTCCTCGGGCAAAAGAAAGTCAGATTTAGAGAAATCTGGTTCTGCAAAGCGTAGGAAGAAGTTGGTCAGTTTGGATCCAAACCTGCAGATCCCAACCACTGAGGAGATTGCAAGAGCGATTAGTATAGTTCAATCGCTTCGACCTACTCCGACCGAACCAACCGGTTCCGAAAGACAGTCGGTTCCAGCCCAGTCAGAATATGATCTGGAGGCTTTTTATGAGGTTGACTGGGAAAGAGATGCAGAGTATGAAGGTGATGATGACAATGACTTTCGCGGCCTAGATGAGCCAGTAGAGCCTGACATCTCCCCAGACAGGCCTATCAATATTTCTTCTCCCAGATTGTCTGAGTCCCCCTCACACTTTTTATTTTATGAAAAGGTGGCAGAAACTCTCCAGCTCCCAATGGTGGCAGCCTCGGATGAGGATGAAGAGCCTGACTCTGTGGAGATGATGGATGTCCTAGAGTCAAAGAGACTGTCCATTCCCCTTCATAAGTCTTTGGGGAAACAGACTCAAAAATGTTTGCAGACCCCCACTTCCATACCTCCTGTGGATAAAAAGATGGACAGGAGGTATATGCTGTCAGGCTCAGGGACAGAATTCTTCTATAACCATTGCAGCCATGTTGGGGTAGTGCAGGCTGCAGCCTGTGACAAGGCTAACATACCCTTGGCTTCACACTCCCAGATAAGGAGTCTAGGAAATTGGATGCCATGGCTAAAAAAAGTACTTGGCATCCTCTTTGGGACTCATGCTGGCCTCTTATATGGCCTATGTGGCTAGGTACCAGAAGTCAAGGTGGGATACAATTCTGGAGTTAGCCAAGAACGCCCCTCCCCAGCTAGCCAAGGAGCTGGAGCAGGTGGCTGCAGATGGCACTGAAGCATCTAAAGTTCAGTTCCATGCTGCTGTAGACTTGAATAATGTGTCTTCAAGAGTCATGGCCACATATGTCTCCCTAAGGAGGTTCACCTGGCTCAGATGTACTAGCCTCTCACAGGATACCCAGGATAAGGCTATGGATTTTCCTGTCACTCAGAACTCACTGGGGAGCAAACACAGGAGTACATGAAGAAAATGGACAAGTACAGGACCACATATAGGAGTGCAGTGGCCAAGGAAAGGCAGGCCACTCCTCAAAAGCAGCAGTCTAGGGCTGGCAGGGACAGGCCTTTTCACAGGCCTTTCTACCAGGCTCAGGCTTCCTCTACTTTTCAGCAGAGGGGGTTCTTTAGAGGGAAAGGGAGAAGGGGGATGAGCAGGGCTGCATCCACCTCTCAAGCTAGGATGCCTGCAAACAGACACCCTGATGTGTCAGATCGGGTCGCCTCCTTAGTTCCAGTTGGGGGACAGGCTGGCTTACTTCTTCAAGGAGTGGAAGTCTGTAACTACATACAAATGGGTCATGGAGGTGGTAAGCCAAGGACTTGCTCTCAGTTTCAAGAAATTTTCCAAAGTAGGGGCAAGGTCCTTCAAGCCTTCATCACCACTGGAAACAGCTGCTATAGAGGCAGAGGTTTCGGCCTTGCTGTTCCTAAGAGCAGAGGAGCATGTGCCTCTAAGTACACAGGAGCAAAGGATTGTACTCAAGGTACTTCCTTACCCCAAAAAGGACTGGGAAGTGGCGACCCATCCTAGACCTAAGATATCTGAACAAACATCTTTTAAAACCAAAGTTCAAGATGGTGACTCTGGGAATCATTCTTCCCTCTCTGAGACCAGGAGACTGGCTAGCTTCTCTGGATCTCAAAGATGCCCATTTTCACATCCCTATCAGATGCTCCCACAGAAAATACCTCACGTTCGAGTTGCCCTCAGGTCATCATCAGTTCAAAGTGATGCCCTCTGGCCTGATTTCAGATCCCAGAGTCTTTACAAAGTGCCTAGTAGTAGCAGTGGCTTTTCTCAGAAGACAAGGCATTTCTGTATTTCCTTATCTGGACAATTGGCTCATTGTAGGCCAGTCCTCAGACAAAGTCAAGTCAGCTCTGGCTGTTAGCCAGAGGCTTCTGAGTTCTCTAGGGTTTATCCTCAATCTTTCCAAGTCAGTGCTGGAACCAGTTTAGCTACTCACCTTCATGGGGTAGAGCTGGATACCATTCAGGCAAAAGCCTTCCTACCTCTTTCAAGGGTGAAGGCTCTCATACACCTGGCAGCCACTTTCAAACCTTGAGTGCCTCAGCCAGCTAGGCATTTTGGCTACCCATCTATGAAGCAACAGATGTTAACTTGGCTCTTGATCACTTCATCTCAATTTTCAACAAAGCCTGCGACCTCTTTGCCCCTGCTAAAAGGCGCAAAACAAAATCTCTCTCTAACCCATGGGTCACCGCGGCTCGTCTCTCACAACTGAAACTAAGGGATCACCTCTGGGCAGTTGCCAGGGCCACTGGCAAACAACTGGACACCCAAAATTACAAACATGCACGAAATGCCTGCACAAAAGCCATACGGCTAATGAAATCCACCTATTACAAAGATGCTCTCACCAATACATGGGGAAATGATCATGCTTTCTGGGACAATATCAAGGATGTCACAGGGAAGCAGCCAAAAACCTCTCCGGCCATGTTAATGGTTGATGGATCCTCAACCCTTGACCCCAAGGTGATAGCAAACATCTTTAACACGGCTTTTTCAGACCTTAGTGCTGTTCTACTCCATGACTTTTTCGAAAACAGGCCTACTCCCCAAATACCTCAGCCCCTCAGTCTAACCATCCCCTCTTCTACTTCAGGAAGGTAAGGCTGAATGAAGCTCGCCGCTATATTACTGCAGCTATTTCTAAATCTAGATCTAGTAGCGACACCCTGGACCTTAAGCTTCTTTTGCTCACCCTCGATGAGGTAATTCATCCATTAACAAAAATCCTAAACCTCTCTCTCAGCTGTGGAAAATTCCCGGACCTATGGAAAACAGCCACCGTGACACCCATCCATAAAAGTGGGGACAAGACGATTCACTCAAATTATCGCCCTATCTCCATACTGCCCCCACTCTCTAAGGCACTTGAGCGCATCGTGGCTGATCAACTTACCGACCACTTGGATAAATACAATATACCTTGTCAACAACACGGCTTCCGGAAAGGTCACAGCACCACCACAGCCCTTCTTGAGTTCACTGGAGCTTTGCACAAATCCCTTGACAACGGCCTTCTCACAGGGGCCATTTTCGTCGACCTCTCCAAGGCCTTCGATACAGTACACCATGGATTATTAATACACCAACTACTGAATGCCGGACTATCACCTGACTCTTCTCTCTGGTTTAAAAGCTACCTAGAAAACCGGTCACAGAGAGTAAAAACTGCAGATGCTCTTTCTAACACTCTGCCTGTTCGCTCGGGTGTCCCCCAGGGATCCATACTGGGATCCCTCCTTTTTAGCCTTTTCTTAAACTCCCTTCCTTACCACTGCTCTGAGCAGATCATACTATATGCCGATGATGCTGTTGTATTCTCCACTCACAAAGATCCTGCAACTCTTCAACACAACCTTCAACTTGGTTTCAGTTCTGTAGAGACATGGTTTCTTAATCATAAACTGGTCCTCAATGACAAGAAAACCAAATCTATGCTCTTCTGCAGCTCTCATAACCCACACAAGCTACACCACTTGGCTATCTCTACCACCCAGGGGAACACTCTAGATCAGGTGGGGTCCTTCAAATACTTAGGGATATAGCTTGACCCTAATCTCTCCTATGGACTTCATGTAGATAATGTAGCTAGAGCTGCTAATACATGGCTTGGTCTCCTCTACAAACACAGACCACACCTCATGCCAGAAGCTTTGAAGGTTGCAGTCCTGAGCTCTGTGATCTCTGTAATAGACTATGGTCTCATCATTTTATAGCAGCCACAACCACAACCCTTAGATGCCTCTCAACTACTTAAATAAAGCATGTCAGCTCATCACTGGTGCTCACCGTCTCACCCACACGTGACCTGTACACTCAGACCGGCTGGCTCCAACTATCAAACCGCATAAAGTTTCTCACCTGCTCCATGGTGAAAAAAATCTACCTTGGCCTTGCACCTTCTGGGGTCTCGACTCTGTTACAACATCGAATTAACAAATGGCACCTTAGGAGACCCACGCTACAGCTACTGAAAGTCCCCCACTGTCACACTTCACAGGGACAATGCTCTTTTGCTTATCGAGCGCCACTCTGGTTCAATGGCCTCAGCCCAACCATCTCCTCTGCCCCAACTATTGGTATGTTTAAAACTAGGCTCCAGGACTGTCTCACTACCAACAGCTCCTGTGACTGCCCAACTTAACCTTGTTCTCCACTTCCCTTTCTGCTCTAGTTGTCCCCCCACTGGATTCTACCCTCACATCTTGGCATACCCAATGCTGCACTTTTCACCCTCTTGCCACCCTTCCTACATTCCTTCCCCCCACCCTCTTCCCTCTCCCTATGACTCTGGCACTTCTTATCTGTTGTTTATCTTCTCTGACAAATGCCGCTGCTGCTGCATGTTACAATGCTACCCTTGAACTGTATTAATCTGTACTCTGTTTGCAATGTCCACATTGTTGTAGTGCCTGTCTTGATGTTCCCCATAATTTGTATTTCTCTGATGTTGAACCTTTGTAAAAGAGCCATGGCTCAAAGGTATTTGTAATCCTAGACTTGATAAATAAATAAATAAAAATAAATAAAAATTTTCTTCAGCTTCCATTTCAGTGGTCCAGGGAGCCAGGTTCCAAATGAGGGACATTCAGTTTCACCTCAGGTCTTTTTGGTCCCAAAGAAGGGATCCACTCACCAGATTAATTCCAGTGATTCATACTCTTGCCCTGGCTCTCTAGTGGTGGTTGGACAAGGAAAACCTCAGACAGGGAGTTCCCTTCCTTCCCCAGGTCCCTTCAGTTGTTCTCACAATAGATGCATCCCTTCCTGGGGTGGGGGAGCTCATTTGGGGACCCTCACTGTACAAGGCACTTGGTCTCAGCAGGAGTCTCTCCTCCACATCAGTCTCCTGGAACTCAGGGCTGTGCTTCTGGCCCTTCAAGCATTCTCGGCCTCAGTTCAAGGGAAAGTGGTGCAGGTCCAGATGGACAACACCACTACCATGTTGTACATAAACAAGCAGAGAGGCACTCAAGCCACGGCCTTGTGCACAGAAGCCATGAAGATATGGTCATTGCCGTACTCCCTTCAGACCTTCCTGGCAGCAGTGCAACTGCCAGGGAAGGACAATCTGCTAGCAGATGCCCTCAGCAGGATCTCTCAGGGTCATCTCGAGTGGACCCTGAACTGTTAAAACCTGCAGATCATTTTTCAGAGATGGGGCATTCCAGAGATAGGTCTCTTTGCAGCCCCAGACAATCATCAGCTTCCTCTGTTCTGTTGCAGACCCCCAATCCTGGGGTCTGATCCTCAGGATGCTTTCCTGTTGGATTGGACAAACAGGTTTCTTCATGCCTTCCCTCCTTTCCCTCTGATATTCAGGGTACTGATCAAGATCAGGTCTCAACCATGCACAGTAATCCTGGTGGCTCCGGATTGGGCCAGGCAACCATGGTACCCTCTGCTGCTGTCATTGGCAGTGACAATTCCTCTTTGTCTTCCCAGGAGGCATGACCTCCTATCCTCCTCCCAGGGGAGGATTTGATATCCCAATCTCCAGTCTCTCAGACTCAAAGCTTGGCTCTTGAAGAGTTAGAGCATGCAGGATTGCACCTTTCACAAGGTGTTTTGGATAGTCTGAAGATTTCTAGGAAACCTTCTACCAGAAAAACTTATAACTCTTAGGTGGAAGAGGTTTAGCATTTGGTGCTCTCAGAGGGATATATAGCCAGATTCTGCTGGCATTTCCACAGCACTGGACTATTTAGTCCATTTGAACTCTTTAGGCCTCAGGCCTGCTACTCGTAAGGTTCACCTAGCAGCTGTCACTGCTTTTCTTTCAGCAGGGAAGGTATCTCCCTTGCTTCTCACCCTGTGTTCAGTAAATTTTTCAAAGGTCTGGTTCTTCTCAATCCTCCCTTTAGGGAACCAACTCCAGCTTGGGACCTGAATATCTGTTTTGCACAGTTTATACAGCCTCCCCTTTGAGCCTTTGTCTTCAGCTGAGTTAAAGTACTTGACTTGGAAGACTGTATTCCTGGTAGCCATTACTTCCGCCAGGAAGATCAGTGAGTTACAGGCTTTGTCAGTGGAACCTGACTTTATTTCCTTCCATAGAGATAAGGTGGTCCTCAGGACAAATAGAAAATTTCTCCCTAAAGTGGCGTCAGATATAAATTTTAACCAGTCCATGTGTCTGCCTGTGTTTTTCATTGACCACTCTTCTTCAGGTGAACAAAGGTTGCACAGTCTGGATGTAAAAAGGGCAATGAGTTATTATATTGACCATACCAAGGTCCATGGGGTGGCTGTTCTCAGTTGTTTCTCATTTATGGTGAGGTGGGCAAGGGTAAACATGCCATTAAGAGAACTACTGCCAGATGGATTGTTTCTTGTATCCAGTTCTGTTGCACTAAATTGGGCAAAAAGCCTCCCTCAGGCCTGAGGGCACACTCTACCAGGGGTACTGCCGCCTCCTTGGCAGCAGCTAGAGATAGTCCTCTCCTGGAAATCTGTAAAGCAGCCACCTAGAAAACTGTTCACACATTCACCAAGCATTATTGTCTGGATACACAAACCAGAAGTGATGCTAGGTTTGGCACTGCAGTGCTGTAGAGCCTCTTTCCCAAGTAGGTTCTGTAGTTCCCTCCTCCGTGGAGGTACTGCTTGGTAGTCTTCAGACTGTCAGAATACAGCAAGACTTCATGTTGTTTGAAGACAAAATTACTCACCATAGTAATGTTGTTTCTTCTAATGGAGTCTTGCTGTATTCCAACCTCCCACCCTGCCTCCCCTCTCAAAACCTCTGTGTTTTGGGTTGTGGGTTGACAGGTGCAGTGTTGCACCGCAGAGGTGTACCTTTCGGGTCCCATTCTGCTTAGATTAGGCTCTCTTGTTCTGTTACATTGTTTGATTATTATCACTATCTACATAAGGTTTTGTTTTTGGGGGTTCTCACCCTGAGTCTTTCGGACCCCATTTGTTATTGCCTTTGGCTTTTAGAAGTTTTTATGAAAACAATTTCTATTCTATGAGTTAGTATTAGTGCTTGTAAGAATCTGATGGTTACACTGAAGTGTACCAGGGACAGAGGTTTGAAAACCAAGCTCGAGCTCGACGTTCTATGCGTTGGCACAGAGTTAACCCTTTCCTCTCCAGGGCAGTTCAAGTGCTGAGGCTAACTGCAGATTGTCAGAATACAGCAAGACTCCATTAGAAGAAACATTACTATGGTGAGTAATTTTTTTCTTTTATGCATATGTCTTCAGGAATAAGGAATGGATTATCCTTATCCCTCAGCAAGCTACTTGACAAGGTAGCAGGTACCCAGCTAACCGAATATCTACATAAGTACAGCCTTATGACCCTCTGTCAACATGGCTTTCGTAAAGGGCACAGTATCACCACTACCCTAGTCCAGCTGACTAATGACATCAGGACTGCCATGTACAAAAGCTTGTTCACTGAAGCAACTTTCATCTATCTATAGTCCCAATTCACAAAAAGGGTACAAAACAAGACCCTAAAAATTACAGACCAATCAGCCACCTGTAAAATTCTTGAGAGTTTAATAAAGGACATACAGCAATATCAGTGTTACAAATAACACAGACTTTGAACAACATGGATTTAGGCAGGGAAGAAGTACCACTACTGACCTGATTTGTTTCTATGAAAAAGTGAGTAATTTACTGGACAATACCATGCCACGCAATGCAGTGTACCTGGATTTTAGCACGACATTTGATTTGATGTCACACTGGGCTCTAATAAGAAAACTGGAAAAAAAACCACGTAACACTTCCATAACCCACTGGATTGCGGAATGGTTAACTGATATATCTCAGAGAGTGGTGATTAATGGGCATTTTTCTGGCACTGGTAGGGTGACAAGTGGAGTCCCTCAAAGTTCTGTTTTGGGCCCTTCATTATTCCAAATTTTTATTTCAGATATGACTGAAGATGTACTTAGCTGGATGGTGAAATCTGCAGATGATGCAAAACTAGGGGGCCCTTGTGAAACTTTGTCTAACATTGATGATCTTCATTGTAACCTTGACAAGATTTCCACATGGGTTAATAGGTGGGGAATGAAACTGAACATGGATAAATGTAAAGTAATTCATCTTGGCAGTAAAAATCCTAAGAATACATATTGGAAGAAACTTCTAACCTCCGACAACAAACAAGACTGCTAGCTAAAAAGTTTCCATGTGATCCTAGTGCCTGGCGCTATAGTTCCATAGGTGTGGCCTGCTACAAGTGACACCCCAAAGTCAGATTATTCTAACCTTTTCTCAGACTATGAGGTGGGTACCTTCACAGAAGGAGGTTAGCGGCATTGCTCAAGTCTGAGGAATGTCCTGTATGTGCTTCTCGGGTAACACCTTTTGTTAGGCTGAAGAATTTCTTAACTGTGCTATCAAGACCACTAATGCTACTTCATTCCCTTTGCACCAGATAAGGAGTCTGGAGACTTATAAAAATTCTGAAAGCTCATGTAAAAATTCTTTGGTTAGTCTAATAAAAGGCATTACGTAAAAAAAAGCATACTGCACAGGACAAGAAACAGAACCCCTAGGCTCCTCTGCACCAGCTTTCACAAGCAGCTAGAATGCCCTAGGCAAATCCACTGTAGTCCAAATAAGACACAGTGAGCTATATGCCATAAGAAAACGCGTGTGCAGCCCTTCCTCTTGAAGTTTCTTGCGCTGCTTTTGTGTCTTGTCTGTGTCAGGTCACTCCCCTGCCCCATCACCTCACTGTATGCCCTACACTGAAGGGGAAAAAAGCATAACCCTATTCTAAAACCTGAACTAGTAATTCAAAAACTGCTGTTTTTCCTCTGACCTCAGTCAGCCCCCTCATGATGGCCCCCCAACCCTGCCACTAATCTTCTCAGTGACTTACTGGTTATCCACCACTTAACCAGGACCACTGATGTGGTGGGTGGCCCACCGTGATGGTTGTGCTTGGGCCAGCAGGGGGGTGCCAGCACTGGCCCAGCAGAGCAGGGATTTTCTCCTGAGAGAACCGGCGTAAAATTATGCACATTCATGCATGCAAATGTAGGTGCAAGTGCTTGGCATCTGGTAGCTGCCCCTCTCCCCTTTGATGTGTGCTTGCTGTGCTGCCACCTCTCCCTCACCAACTGACAGTCAAGTAGCAAAATGCAGCAGCCTCTCACGCTGAGGGAAGAGAGTTGTACATGGGACACTCGAGGGACGTGAACTGTACATACAACACTCAAGGGAGGAGAATTGTACTTGGACACTATATTTATTGAAATGTTTCACCAGGAAAGGCACACTGAGCAACAAGATGCTCATCTTACGATGCTCCGTGGGGGTACAGAGGAGAGCAGTGAGTACATGATATATAGCAATGAGTTGCACATTGGAGTCATGAACTGAGAGTAACATTACATACATCCATTACTTACACTGAATCGAATTAGAGTTACACATTGCCTACAGGGCTTTAAACTGCCTTGTATTTAAAAGGGGGGGGGGCATGAAGTAGGGAAACAGTATAGGGAAGGTTTAGAAGTGAAGGGAGAACAAGGAGTAAGATTAGACATGGATTGTGTTAACTATACATGGGTGACAGTCACTGACTAAGGGAATACGCTTGACAGGGAGACAAGACAGAAGTGCAGTATGGGGTAAGTGCAGAGGTTGGTAGAAATATATGCCAGCATTTACAGCCAGTAGCTAAAGCCGCTGGTCAGGCCATGCAGGATGTAGGGGGAGTGATATGGAGGGTAGTAGTAGGAAGAGGGGTTGGCTAAAGGGTTGGGGGAGAGGAGGTCAGGTGCATGAACAATTTACCGTACAGCAGTTTAAGAGGGCATAGGATAGAGAATGCCTAGAGGAGGAATGGCGGATTTGGACCGGCAGGTCATTCCAAAGCTTCGAGAGATGGTAGGAGAAGGTTGATTGGCCTGCAGAGTTCCGACGGTGAGGGATTACCAATAGTCGGGAGTCAGCAGACCTGAGTGCATGACAGGGGGTTGGAGAAGAAGATAGGGAGGAGGCGATGTAGGATGGAAGGGAACCGAGCCAGAATTTAGAAGCAAATTTAGCACTGTGAAGTAGTCTCTGGTCGTTAAGGGGTGGGAGGTCCACTGAATGGAAAAGTTCGCAGTGGTGGGTGTGGGTGTGTGCATCAAGGGCAAAACGGCAGAAAGCATTGAAGAGAGGGTCCAGTCTGGATAGGGTGGACTTGAGGGCAGAAATACAGGTTACTCACCTGTAACAGGAGTTCTAGGAATGGTATATGTTGTTCATCCACACTATCTGGCAGGTTCCTTGCCACTTTAAATCTTGCCGGAAGGTCTTCAAGCTAGCTCCTCCCACCCACCTGGGTGGTAAAACTCTTGGCTCCGCCCCATGACGCCAGATCTGGCCCGCTGGAAGCTCAGGTTGTGCGTCGAAGCCGGGGAGGTCGGGTGGGTTCATGTGGATGAACAACATATACCATTCCTAGAACTCCTGTTACAGGTGAGTAACCTGTATTTCTAGGGACATGGATATGTTGTTCATCCACACTATCTGGCAGACTCCTAGCAGTTCTCCGGGAGGAGGGAGGCAAGGCGCACACCCCCTATATACTTACTTGGGGAACAGAGATTGGAGAACCGAGGCCCCAAAACCAGCATCCCGACGTGACTCAAGGTCGATGTGGTAATGGGTAATGAAGGTGTGTGCTGACTTCCAGGTAGCAGCCCTGCAGATTTCCTGGATAGGGACGTCCCTGGAAGCAGCCACCGATGCAGCAGTATGGCGGGTAGAATGAGCTCTTATCCCTCTGGGAGGCTCCATGCCCGCCAACTCATAGCAGAGATTTATGCAGGAGGTGACCCATCTGCCTATCGTCCGCTTGGCTGCAGGTCTGCCAGGTGCGGCTTCAGCATAGGTGACAAACAGCTGGCGAACCTCTCCCCAAATTTCCATGCGTCACGCTCCTTATAATAAGCGGCGCCCTTCTGGGTCCAAAGTATGGACCTGTATTGAACCTCCGGAGTGACTGAGGAGAACACCGCAGAGTCAACACCTGATTAAGGTGAAACTTGACACCACCTTCGAAGGAATTTCGGGTGGGGGCGAGGGACAACTTTGTCCCTGTGGAAGACCAGGTAAGGAGACTCTATGCTAGCGCCTGGAGTTCTCCATCCTTCTGGCTGACGTGATAGCCACCAAGAAGGCGGTTTCCACGACAGGTGGGGAAACCACACCTGTGCACTGGTTCGAATGGCTTGCCCATGAGCTTGCCAAGTACCAGCAGTAAATCCCACGGAGGTGGGGGTTCCCGCACTGGAGGGGAAATGTGATCAAGGCCTTTAAAGAAGCGCCCGACCACTTTCTCCTGCGCCACTGACTGCTGACCGGCCCGCGCCTGGTAAGCAGAAATGGCTGCCAGGTGCACCTTAAGGGTCGTCGACCTAAGCCCTTGACTAGATAGGGACCATAGATAGTCCAAAATGCTTGCCACAGGACACGAGAAAGGGTCCAACCCTTTATCCTGACACCAAATGGAGAACCTCTTCCATTTGAAAGCATAGCATTTTCTGGTCGACTCCTTACGGGACGCCTCAACGACGTTGAGGACCCCGTCGGAAAGACCCAAGGCCTGGAACTCTAGCCGCCAGGAACCAGGCCGTCAAGGGATTGAAGGTCCGGATGGAACACCTTCCCCTGATTGACTGAGAGCAGGTCCGGGCGAGCTGGAAGCTGCCTCGGAGTCCTGGAGCGGAGACTGAGGAGATCTGGGTACCAGAACTGGAGAGGCCGGTCTGGGGCTATCAGAATCACCTGCGCCTTGTCCCTCGCTTTCAGCAGGACCCTGTGAATCAGGGGAGCGGGGGGAAAGGCGTAAAAGAGGCCCGGGGTCCACGGCCTCGAGAAGGCATCCCCCTGCAGCGAGCCCTGCTGAGGCGGCGGCATGAAACAGCCTCAGCCCTGCTGCCTCCCTGGAGGCAAACAGATCCACCAGAGGTGTACCAGCGGGAGAACAGGTCTTGTACTATCTCCGGCAGGAGAGACCACTCGTCATGAGCGCAGCCTCATCCGGCTCAGGGCATCGGCCAGGGTGTTGGAGGCCCTGCCACATGAATGGCCAGGAGATCCGCCCAGGCTGCGCACTAGTGACCAGATGCGGAGAGCTTCCTTGCATAAGAGCATGGAGGCGTCCGCCCTGGTGGTTTAGATAGTACATGGTCGGGTGTTGTCCGCCGACCTGGACCACTTGACCGGAGAACGGAGCAAAGGCGGTGAGAGCTAGGCGGACCGCACGGAGCTCCAGCAGGTTGATATGGCATCAGGACTCCCGGGGACCAGAGGCTGTGCACTCGGTGTTCCCCTAGATGGGCACCCCAACCCATCAAAGAGGCGTCGGTCGTTAGAGAGACCGTCGGCTCGGGGAGGACAAACGGGAAACCCTCCTGCAGATGGGACGGAACGGTCCACCACTGGAGAGCGTTCCACATCTCCTGGGTCGTCCACACACGCTGGTCCAAAGGATCGCAGCGCTGTGACCACTGGCTGGCCAGTCCCCACTGGAGGGGACGCATGTGCCAGCGTGCCCAATGGACTATGCTGGTACAGGCCGCCATGAGACCCAGGAGTCGCAGGAAGTCCCGGGCAGGGCGCGCTTGCCCAACCAGAAATGATTGGGCAAAGGAGGTAAGAACCTCGGCTCTGTCCGCCGGGAGCCGTGCTCTGGCTCGAAGAGAGTCGAGCTCTGCCCCGATGAAAGATATCACCTGCTTCGGCTCGAGTTCCGACTTGGCCTCGTTGACTAGGAGGCCGAGTTGAGAGCAAACCCGGAGGGCCAGATCCCTGGACCGCTCCACCTCCGACCTGGAGGGGGCTGCTATCAGCCAATCGTCCAGGTAAGGGTACACCCGGACACCTCGGCATCGCAGGAATGCTGTCACCACTGCCATGCACTTGGTGAAGACCCTGGGAGCTGGAGAGAGGCCGAAGGGCATGGCCTGGAACTCGAAAAGGGATCCCTCCGCCCTGAAGCGGAGGAATCTCTGATGAAACGGACGGATAGGGACGTGAAAGAACGCGTCCTGAAAGTCCAGAGAACAAAACCACACGCCGTGTTCCAGAGATGGTATTATCTGAGCCAGAGTGACCATTCTGAAGGTTCGAGACCTTAGGAACTTGTTCAGGTCGTGTAGGTCGAGAATGGGGCGCCAGCCCCCCGTCCGCTTCGGGACCAGGAAGTACCTGGACACGAACCCTGGTTCTGATGGAGGTCCTCTATCTCTTTATCACCCTTTCTGAAGGAGGAGGCGATGTCTGCCTCGATGAGCCTCCAGAGTCTGGGGACCCAAGCCCCTTTGGGCGACGGCTCTGAAGGGTGGAACGGCTCAATTCCAGAGGCAGGCCTCCCCACCACCTCCAGAACCCACCTGTCCGTGGTAACAGCGGACCAGGCGGAAAGGAAGTGCCGGAGCCGTCCCCCCACGGTGGGAACCAGGGGCGAGATGACGGGGATGAGGGCGACACCCCTCAGCCCGTCACTGCGCAGGCTTGGAGGAAGGACCAGCCGAGGGACCACCAGGGCCTTTTCCTCCTTGCTTCCTAATAGGGAAGCTGATGGCTTGGGCTTGAATACCAAGGTCTCAGCCTGCTGGCCCTGGCGTTGTTGGGCCGAGGCGGAAGGGAGCAGAGGGCGAAGGGCTTAGGCTGAGGCTTACGGCCCTTGTCCTTCTGCGCGGACGAGACTGAGTCCAAGGTGGCATTGGACTTTTCGATCCTCTGGAGGTGGCCTTCCACTCCAGGGCCGAAGAGGTCAGTTCCCAGGAAAGGAACATTCGTAAGCTTGTGCTGGGTATCCGAGGTGAAAGTGGATATCCTCAGCCACGCCTGCCAGCGCATAGCCACTGCGGCCGCCACTGACCGGGCACAAGAATCTCCAATATCCAGCGCAGTCTGGAGCTGCTGCTTAGCTACTGCCCTGCCCTGGTCCCGCACCTGCTTAACTGTGGTCTGCAGGTCCGCAGGAAGATGAGGGATGACCTCATCCAGGGAGCCCAACAGGGCATGGGAAAAATGTGCCATCAAGACAGCCGAACTGGCCTGACGAAGGCCAAGGGAAGAGGCAGCATACACTTTCCACCCCGCATAATCCAGTTTCTTGGACTCTTTGTCGGGCGGTTTGTCCACGTCCCTGGCATTTCTGGCTCGCCGAAAAACACTGTCCGTGACCAACCCCTCAGCCGAAGGATGTTCGGAAAAGCCGGACAGAGAGCCTGTAGGGACCGCATACTTCCTGGCCATCCTGGCCGAAGGTGCAGGACAGGAAGCCGGACGCTGCCACAATTCCATGGCCGGACCAACAATGGCTTCGGCCACCGGAAAGGCCTCCGTAGGAGAATCCCCTCGGTCCAGGATCTCAGTGAGGGGATATCTAGCCCGTTTGGACACAGGTTCGAGCTTCATCCCAGTGGATTCTGAGATGAGCCTGAGTAGTCCAAGGAAGGACGAGATTATCGCCCATCGACTGCCCCCAGAGGATTCCAAGTCTAGGCGCTTGGAAAACAGGGAGGAGTCGTCGTCCGACTCAGACGAGTCGTTGAATAGCTGCCTAGAGCCCGCGCCACCCTCCACGTGCCGAGGCTTATCGGGAGTGAGGGTGACCGACAGCCTATCGGGAAGGCCATGAGCCGGCCGCGAACTTTTTGTCGGGGCCCCGACTGTCGGTTGAGGCGGAGGCGGTTCCACCAGTATTGGTGGGGCAGCAGGAGTAGACCGAACAACCGGCCTGGAAACAGGCTCCTCGACCACCGCGAGGGGTTGTTTCGGCCGTTCCAGTGACAACCATTTTATGGCCGGAGAAGAGGCCTGAGCACGGCATTTCGCGCCAAAATTAGTTGTTGCCACATGTTCTCATATTTTCGGGCGCAACTACGCCAAGCCTCCCCTCGTCCGAGGAGGATGAGGAAGAGCGGCGACGCCGCTTACCGCGGTGCCGAGACCGAGACCGCCTGTGTCGACGGGATCGGCTAGACCGCGAAGATGTCTGAGACCGAGAATCTCGGCTAGGCCGAGGTCGGCGCGGCGGGGAGCCGAGGATCGGCAATCCCCTCGGTTCGGATGACAAATCCGATGGCTCAGGAACCAGAGGCACAGATGAGCCGACGGTATCCACAGTCCTCGCCGGGGGAACCGGGGAGGAGGGATTTTCAGCTTCTCCAGCCGACAACCCGTCTAACGGGTCGAGAAAAATCTCGACCACGTCGGTGGGAGTCTCGGTCACCTGGCCTGATGGGGGCACTGTGAAGCCAGTGACCGAAGCCGAAAATTCGACCGAAGTCGACTGTCGACAAGGGGAGGGAGATCTTTCCCGCTCCCAAGAGCGTCGACGATGGGACTTACCCTTACTTTTCTTCGACCGATGAAACTGTCCAGAAGAAGTTGGACCCTCACCTTTGGTCGAGAGGGTCAAGCAAAGCTCCTTAAAAGAAGCCGAATAGGAGGACCCAAGCGAGAGCGGGACGAATGCCGCAGCCGAAGATGTAACGGCATGAGCCGCCTCCTCCTCGAGGGCGATCATCTGCTCAAGTTGTTCTGCGGAGCCCGCAGCCGCGGACACCGCCAGTCGGGCCTCCTTGGATTTAACGGAGGAAATCTCCTTTTCCAGGCGCCCAAGTTGGAGGCAGGCAGCCTTGATCCTCAGGACGTAGACCAAGAAAGATGAGCACAGTTCGCAGGCCTGCGGGTCGTGCTCCTGGCCTAGGCAGTAAACGCACGTGGAGTGCGGATCCGTCCGAGACATCTTCTGCCCACAGGGGCATCTCCGAAAACTGGAGTCGATTTGTCCATCGCAGCTGCGAGGGATGAAGACCGTGAAGGTTTTGAAGAAATTTTCAAATCGAAGTTTTTTTAGGCCCAAAGCTTAATCGCAGAGCGTTAAGGAGGGAACCTGAGCTTCCAAGCGGTAAGGAAGATCTGGCGTCATGGGGCGGAGCCGAGAGTTTTACCACCCGGGTGGGTGGGAGGAGCTAGCTTGAAGACCTTCCGGCAAGATTTAAAGCGGCAAGGAACCTGCCAGATAGTGTGGATGAACAACATATCCATGTCCCTAGAACTGTAGATTACATCGCAGTAGTCGAAGGTAGGTAGTATCATTTTCTGCACAATTTCACGTCTCATGGGTAGTGGGAGACTACTGCGATATCTATACAGAGCGCTAAGCCAAGGGCGCAGTTTTTTTCAGGCTAGCATCCACATGGGTTGAGAAGGATAGGTGTTGGTCAAGCCAGACCCCTAGGTACCTAAAGGAGGACACATCCTCGAGGACTGTCCAATCAAGGTCGTGGAAGATCGGGGGTGAGGTAAGTCTGGATAGTCTCTGCCCAGTGCCGAAGGTCAAGGAGACTGTCTTCTTGGCACTGAGGGGAGAGCTGGTGGGAGTTAAACCAGAGCTGTACCTTACTGAAATCAGCCTGTAAACTGGATGCAACCTTCTCATGGATCCGGCCGGAGGAGAAGAGGACTGTGCCATCTGCATACATATGTAATGAGGTAGAAGAGCAGGTTTGTGGCAGGTCATTTAGTAGGATGGAAAAGAGAACTGGGCTGAGAACTGAGCCCTGAGGAACACCAATGACAATAGAGAGTGGAGGAGAGATGGAATCAGCAATTTTTACAGACTGGGTTCTGCCTTGGAGGTAGGCTCTAAATCAGTTGGTGGCAGTCATGGATAACCCAGCTTCAGATAGGTAGGATAACAACAGGGGGTGGGATACTGTGTTGAAAGCTTTGGCTAAGTCGAAGAAGATGGCTGATGTAATTAGATCTTTGTCCATCCCAGACAGGATGGAATCCGTGAGTCTTAGTAGGAAGGTGGTAGTAGAGTGTTTTTTCCAAAATCCAGACTGGAAAGGTTTGAAGAAGTTGGATTCAGTGAGGTAGTGGGAGACCTGTGAAAGCACGAGGTGCTCCTGAAGTTTCGCGAGGGCAGGGAGGAGGGAGATGGGGCGGTAATTTGCCACGGTGGTGGGGTCCCCTCCTTTTGGTAGTGGAAGGACTGTGGCATGCTTCCACTTCATAGGAATTGATTCAGTAGCGAACAAAAGGTTTAGAAGGGTGGCAAGGGGAGATGTGATGGCTGGGGCAGATAGGTAGAGGAGTTTGGTGTCCAACCCGTCATGGGACTTACCCTTGGAGGGGGTTCAGAGTGAGCAGGGCATCGAGGGCTTCCATGGGAGAGATGTTCCTGAAGGAGAAGGTGTTCAGGCCGGGTGGTATAGGAGTTTCAGAATGGTGAGTGGGCTGGGTTACAGCTGGAAGGGAGGTAAGGAGGGTAGAAGCACATTTGGTGAAGTAGGAGCTTAATTCGGAGGCAACCGAGAGAGGGTCTGAGAGGAGACTCCCATTTGTGAACAGAAGAGGGGAGGGATTTGTTGATGGAGAGAAAGAGGAAGTTGATAACTTTCCCAAAATGTAGATTGCCTACCAAGATTGGTGTTAAGGGTGTTGTTAAAATATTCAGCTTTGGCTAGTCGGGTGGCCTTGGTTCACTTGTTTCGGAGCATGCGGTAGGTGATGTCGCCTGAGAGGAGCGTAGTTTTGTAAGTTCTCCACGGCTTGTCCCGGGCATTTAGGCATGCTATTGGTTCGGGGGAAATCCAGGGAAGGTGTGTCCCCTGGACCCTAATGCGACACAAGGGGGGCATGATTATCCCAGACACTGAGGAAGGTGTTTCGGAAATGTGTAAGCGCATCATCTATGTTATTACTTCTAAGGTGGAAGCCCCAGTTTGAGTGAGCTAGTTCTTTCAGGAGGGGGGTGAGGTTTAGAGTTTTGAATGACTGTTGCAGTAGAAATTTGGGAGGGGATTTAATCCAATGGATTCTGTGGACTAAGTAGGTGATATGATGGTCATTTATAGAGTCTGGAAGTAGGCTGGAATTGACGACCCAGTGAGGGTGGGAGGTGAGAGCCCAGTCAAGTAGGGAGTGATTGCCAGTCTCGTGGTTTGATCATGTCGGTTCCGAGATGACCTGGGTAAGATTGAGGGCTGTTATCACGGAACCAGCTTTGTAGAGAGAGATGGCCAGTTGTGATTAAAGTCTCCCATAATATAAAGTTCGCCTGACAGGGCTAGGGAGGCTAGGTGGCTTAGAAGGCTGGTGACTGTTGCCGTCGGGGTGCCAGGGCAGCAGTATATACCAGCAACATAGACAGGGAGTAAGAAGAGAGGGGACAATTTAAGTATGAGTAGTTCGAAGGCTTTGGGCTCTGATTTAGTGAGTGTGATAGAAAAATGTAAGTCAGAGTTGGTGTAGATAGCAACTCCTCCGCCTCGGGTGGGTCGTTCTTGCCGAGTGACATTGACTCCTGGGATGGCGATGGTTGGGTCATTGATGTTAGGGTTTAGTCAGGTCTCCGATACGATGATAATGTCAGGGGCATGTTGGGCAGGTAGAACCTGGAGCAGATCGAGCTTGGGGGCTAGGCTTCGAATGTTTAGGTGGAGTATACGTAGTCCCCGGGGGAGGGAGCCACCCTGAGTAGCAGTGGTGGCCTTAGCAGGGGGGGTTGATAGTTGAGTTAGGAGAGGGGGCTGGTGCTGGGCCGGAGTTTGGGTGTATGTCCCCCGCTGCAAGGAGTAGCAAGGCAAGAGTTAAATAGTGAGGAAGTATGTAATAGCACTTTGAAGTGGGAGCGTGCCGCTTATGAGATGCTTTGGGGGCAGACAGCTTGGGAAGCGCGGAGGGTAACTAGGTGAAGGGTTGACCAAAGGTGGGCACAGGGGAAGAGTGAGGGGGTGGGGCTCATAGGATAGAGAAACCAGGTGATGCCTGGTAGAAAGAAAGTGGTGGTGGGGGGGGCATGGGTTAGATGAGTTAATACAGTCACAGGGAGGGGGAACAGGGTAACAACTTGTGTGAGGTATTAGGGGGGATATGCAGCATATGAAGGAGGAGATTAGGAGTAGGGTCGTAGCTGTAAGTGCCACAGCTGATAGCACACAGGAGGCAATGAGCCAAAAAGTGTCCTTGGTACGTAGGATAGAGGAGGACAACTAGAATGTCAGCTATAGGGAGGACGGCAGGCAGGAGATCCGGTACGGGCACCAGTAATGTTACAGCAGGTTTAGGAGGTGAGGCAAGTAGAGTATTTAATAGGAGGCCTGGGAGGGGTGGCGGGGGTGGGATAAAAAACAGGCTGGTACTCTTATTTCTGTGTTCAAAATTGGGACCGCTAAAAAACAGCCCTGCAGTAGGGTTACAAAAGACATAAAACAGCTTGGCTAGCCCGGTCTGACAAGGCGCGCAATGGAGCTTAGTGCCCGCGGTCCAATCAGGAGCCGCTAAGTTGGCAGGCGCACCAATCAGGGAGCCGCCAAAATTGGCGGTAATACCTGTGTGGTTGGTCTGGGAATCAGGATGAGGAGGGTGACTGAAATTTGTCTGTGGGCTCGGTGTCGGCATCCAATGATGCCGCTGGGGTCCTGAGGTGCTGCTCAGGGCGCGGGCGAGGTCTATGACGCTGGTCCGGGAATAAGGACCATGAGGGTGGCTGAAATATGTCTGTGGGCTCATTGCCGTCCGGCGATGCCACCGCGCGGCGAGGGTTCGTAGGCTGGTCCGGAAATCGGGACCAGGAGGGCAGCTACTTGGGGGACACTAGAAGGAGGCAAGTTGTACATGGGACACTGGATGCTCCCCGACAACAAAGCTAGCTCCCAAGTGATCAGAGTCTATTCTTGAACCCGTGCCACTGACACAGGGAACAGCAGCACTACTGCTGGACTATCGGAGAAAGGAATTCAACAATACTTTAAAGGAACACTGTCAATCTTCCTTGATTATTAGAACTGAAATGCATGGTAATGTATAGCTTATACCCAGCCTTGTTTTGCTTCAAATTATCAAACTACTCTTACTGCATACTTCCTGAACAATAGAAACACCCTCAAACAGTGCAGCCACTCATGACACAATAGTCTCCTCTACTCCCACTGCATAATGAGTGGCTAGATTATGTTGGGGATGTTCCTGAGTCCAGGAAAGATGCAGTGGGAGTTGGTCAAGAAATGTAAACAGACATGTTTGGTGTGGTAACACCAGTATAGTGGACACTCAAGTTTTTCACTTGTTAAAAGAAAAAAGGGATCTGAATAAAACTGCTAGCTGCATAAACAGTCTATAGAATATGAACAATCATAAAACGTGTTTTTTTAAACTAGGGACACTTTGAGGGGTTGACAATGTCCCTTTCAGATGACTTATTACTGAATTGTCCTACGTTTAGAAACTTGTCATTTTGTAAACACCAGCTCAGGTTGGTGTCTAACTTCACTCTCAGATTAATCCAATACTACTACTTTTACCTGGAGTCACTTTAACAAGTAGCAATGCACTTCAGTACATCCTATCATAAACATGACGTTTCAGCTATTACAATTTACAGGACAATGCATTTGGTTTTCCTTTCCAGGGTTAATATAACACATTTTGTCAGCAAAGACAAAACTTTTGTACCAAAAGCATTTGACTGTCCAACTAACCTCATAGTGTGTTTCTTTACACCATACTGTTTACCATGACAACAGACTCCGAAGTCACAAAATTAGCATACACGAGGTCAGTTGGGGACATAGTGATGCTTTTTGCAAGACAGCCAAGTAAGCATTGCAGCTCTTTCTTTCTCCTCCTGCCAAGCTACTGACAACTTTATTAGTTTCATATGTGGTTTCATTGCCTGTCCAAGCATACATACGAGACCAGCCCCCTTTTCACCCGTGTAAGCAACGCAGGTTGCTGTCACAGGGGCAACCGAACCAACCCATTTTGAATATGGGCTGCTGGTGCAAGTCTGTTTCGTGTGAGCAAAAAAGTAGTTATGTAAGAACTTACTGTAATAGTAGATCTTCAAGAGGATCGCTTGCATCAGGCCACACCTATGGAACTATAGCCGCCAGGCACTAGGACCACATGGAGACTTTTTAGCTAGCAGTCTAACAGTGGCCGCCCACGACGATGTCAGATGACATGGTCCTGCTTGTACCAACGTGGGTGGCCCTGCGCCCTCCTCACTTCCCTCACAGGAGACCATATGCAGAGGATCTCCTGCTGGGGAACCGATGGCGAGCTAGAGGTTCCTGCCACTAGGTAAGGTGGAACAGAAGGTACACCGTCCTGGAGAAAAAGACAGGAAGTGAGAAGTCCTGAGGCTATGGAGGGTGGGATGGCATGACGTGATGCAAGAGATCCTCTCAAAGATCTACTGTTGCGGTAAGTTCTTATGTAACTGTACTATCTTCATCAAGGGGATCTCCTGCAGCAGGCCACATTTATGAAATGAGTCCCATGTCTATGTCTTCAGGAACCAGACACGAAGCTATAGGGATCTGAGTTCCAGATGGACTAGGGTGCCCTGCTCCTGCGAGAGCAAGCCTCTGCACAGGGGTACACCTGAGGTTCCACCGTCAACTGCTGCAGTAAGGGGAACCACAGCTAACAAGGCCAGAAGGCAGAAATGAGAATCATGGTCACGCCTTCCATCTGAAGCTTGATCAGCACCCTCTGAATTAGGGGGGAGGGAAGGCGTAGGGGAACCTCCCTCTCCAAGAGAGGGACAATGCATCTTGCCAGAAAACTCCAGGCCCTGGAACGAGTGAGCAGAAAAGCAGCAGTTTTGCATTGAGTGGGGACGCAAATAGGTCCAGCTCTGGATGACCCCACCTGTCGAACAGGTCTTCTGCAATCGAGGTCAGCAGTTCCCACTCGTGGATGCTGGACTGCGACAACGTTTTGGGTGCCTGGAACATGGCCGGTCGACAGTTCCAGACAGTGTTCAACAGCCCAGTACCAGATTCTCATCACTTCCTTGCACAGGGAGTACAAATGGGCCCCCCCCCACTTGCTGATCTAGTGCACTACACTGATGTTGCTCATCTGCAGTAGCCTAGGCCCCGGAGACAGACACAGTCCTAGAAGGCTTGCGGGCTGTATAGGACGGCACTCATCTTGAGGATGTTTATGTACAGGGAATTCTCCACTGCAGCCCATGTACCCTGGGTCTGGTGAGGGTTCAGATGTGCTCCCCAGCCCATCCCCAAGCCATCTGTTGTGAGAATCTGCAGAGGAGAGACAATCAGGAAAGGGACCCCTTTGAGTAAATTGCTGGATTCCATCCACCACTGGAGCACTTTCTTTACTGGCGAGGTTACGAGAACTTTTTGTTCTAGATCGTCTATGCACTGATCCCACTGAACTCTGAGGGTCCTCTGGGGGATCCATATGTGTAGCCTCGCAAAGAGTACCATGACAATGGTTGCCACCATCAAGCCCAGCAGCCACAGGAATTTCCTGGCTGTGACATAACAGCTGCTGTAAAGCAACCTGGCCTGTGCCATCAGGTGCTCCCTGACTGGGAGCAAGAAAGCTGCACCCTGAGCTGTGTCCAGTATGGCACCTATGTTCTGGAGACAATGACTGGGGGGTCAAGACTGACTTGGACAGGTTGACTGTGACCCCCATGGCATGAACCAGTTGTCTGGAACACGCTAGGGTACAGAGCAGTTGCTCTTCAGATTGTGCTTAGAGCAACTAGTTGTCCAGGTAAGGGAAGATGTACAGTCCCTCCCTCCTGAGGGCTACTGCCACTACTGCCAAGCATTTGATAAAGACCCGCGGCGAAGAAAATAAGCCAAAGGGCAAGGCTCTGAACTGGTAGTGTTCTCCCCTGGAAAAGGAACCCGAGGTATTTCCTGTGGGAAGCACATATCTTCATGTGCAGGTATGCATCCTGCACGCCCAGGGAGCATATCCAGTCTCCCTTGTGCATAAGAGGCAGCAGGCCTTGAAGGGTTACCATCCTGAACTTCTTGTACTGGATCTAGAAATTCAGGTTTCTCAGATTCAGGATGGGCTGTAAATCCCCCTGCGGATTTGGGAATTAGAAAGAAGTGGGAATATAACCTTCTGTTCCTCTGATCCACTGGAACGGGTTCTATGGCCCTTTTGTGTAGCAGTAAGCGAACCTCCTCCAGCAGCACTGAAATGTGATCTGGAGGGTAGATTGAATGAGCTGTGGGAAGGTCTAGAGGCCACTCCAAGAGTTCTAGCATGTGGCCCCGCTCTATGAGTTGCAGGACCCATACATCTGTTGTGATCTCCCACCACCTGTCCAGGTGCAGGGAGAAGCAGCACCCTACTGCCTCCTCCTGCAGTGCTGGAGAAAAGGGGTCTGGCAAGAAGTCATGCTGAGGTAGGGCCAGTGACTGGGGCTGCACCTCCACTCTTAGGGGCCTTTCCGGTGGTGGAGAAAGGGGTGGGGAAGGGGTGACACTCGGCACTTGCCTGGCTGGCAGGTGCCCAGCTTGGATTTGTGGGAGGCCCGACCAAAAAGGCACCTTCTGTCCACTGCCTGGCTGTGTGTGGGAGAGAGTGGACAGACCGCAGGGTCCTGCCCGAGGCCTGTAGGTCAGACTGGATGTCCCAGACATCAGCCCAGAAGAGCCTGTAGTCTTAAAGGGGGCACTCATGATGAACAGTAACAAAACAGGACACCCTGAGCCAAGAATGTCTCCTGAGGCAGATGTCAACTGCAGCTGCGCTAGCACAGACATTTGTAACATCATAAACAGCCCTCAAGAGATGCTTGCCAACATCTGCCCCAGACTGGAGGGCTTTAAACAGCTCCTGTCTCAATGGACCCTCCAGAAGGGCCTGAGCCGCAGCTCTGCCCCTTTTCCAGAGGGTATTCTGAAACTTGACCATATGGGCAATGTAATTAACAATTCTGATGGCCATTGTGGAAGAGACAAAAGTCCTCTTGCCCATTAGATCCAGCTTTCTGGACTCCTTGTTCCGGGGAAGAGAGTTAAGGCGCTGGGGTCCCTTGGACCTGTCATAGGCAGCATTTATCACCACATAATTTGCCCTGGGTTGCTCCATGAAGAAAGGCATCCTTGAGGGAGCCTGGTATAATTTGTCTGCCTTTCTGGGCATCGCAGGGATCATGTTTGGCCTATACCAAGCAGCATAGTGGCATCCTCAAATGCAGCCAGCAGAGGAGGAGTAATCAGAGAGGATGAATCTGGCAGTTCTAGATGTTCTGTCGGATTTCTACTGGTAACATCCAGCTCCTCAGCACCAAATCCTGTAGCTGCCTCTTCATGGAGATGAAGGATGGGTCATTGGGTGGGGATCTCGGAAAATACCTGGTGGAGTCCTCACCTCTCAGGAGACAGTGGAGACCAAGCTGGAGGGGGTCCTAGCCCCTTTATCCTCATCTTCCTCCTCACCAGGTGGGAGGAAGTCAGGCTGGTACTCCTCGTCAGCCCAAAGCTCTGAGAAGGGTAAAGAAGATGCTGACGACCACGAGCGTGGAGGGCGCATCAACGTGACAGGTTGCAGCACAGGGGTACGCCTAGCAGGCCCTGGCATCACTGGGCCCAGAGGAGGGGTGACCTGGTGCATAAACTCCCAAAAGGATGCAAGCACAGTCTGAACATCGAAGGTCATTAGCACTGCAGGGGCACCATGCGGTGATGACGGGAGTGGCTGGTTCCCTTGCGTTGGTGGTACTGTCTGAGGCACTGGCAAAAGAGACTTAAGCTCTGACATTAGTGAGAGGGCTGGAGATGGTGATGGGAGAGGATGGGTCTCCAACATCAGAGAAGTGTCCCAAGTAGGCGATAGCGGGGGCAAGAAGCCTGACGTCGAAGGGCCAGTGCCAGCCAGTGTAAAGCTAGTGGAACCCCTCACCTGAAGCTCCTGGGCAGGAGGGGGCCGTGACAGCAGGGATTCCTGGGGCATTGAAGGGGGAGGCTGTAGGCCTGTCATCACCAAAATGGCCAAAGATGTTGACGGGGGAGCCGAA
The DNA here is from genome assembly GCA_016271365.2 of Neoceratodus forsteri. Classification (NCBI taxonomy): domain Eukaryota; kingdom Metazoa; phylum Chordata; order Ceratodontiformes; family Ceratodontidae; genus Neoceratodus; species Neoceratodus forsteri. The sequence continues at coordinate 1,739,155,662 of CM028129.1, forward strand.
AGGCCGGATGTCGATGGGCCAACGCCGGCTGAGGGAGGTCAGATAGTCCTATCTGCTGCCCTGAACCAAAAACGGTCTGAACGACAGGAGTTGCAGTGTCAGCAGGGAAGGCAGTAGACCCGACGCAGATGAGCCATCGCCGGAACAACTGGCAGGAAGTACTGCCAAGGCTGACCCAGTGGAAGAGAGGGTGTGCATGGCAGTCGCCGTTGAGGTGGTCAATGACCCAACTTCAGTCAGCGCTCAACGTGGCGGCCAAGAGCACACCGGGAAGGACTTCTCCTTCTCCGGATGCTTATGTTTGCCCGAAGATTTATCCCGGGAGTTGGAAGTGTGAAAGACCATGGATGGAGCTGACAAGGTGGTGGAGCTTCTGGCCTGGATCTCTTTCTCCATTTGGGCGACCTTCTGTTGCAGGAGAAAGTTTTCTAAGGCCTTCTGACAGCGCTGCCAGGTCGCCTGGTTGAATCCGCTGCAAACCTCGCAAGCCTTAACACTGTGGTCAGTGCCAAGACAGCAGAAGCAGGCATCGTGGTCGTTCTTATTGTAGATCTTACAGCACCCGCAAAAAATGAAAATTACGTACCTACCGTAATTATGATCTTTCTGTGTATCTTCACCATTCATCACATTTGGGTTACTATCCCGAGGTCATGACCCCACGGGAGCTTTTTATTTATTTATTTTTGGATGGGCAGAGTCGACGCAACATTGGCGCTGCCCTCGAGGCCGATACACTGCGTTGCGCTTGTGGGTTGGCCATTATGTGCTGTCAACTCCGCCCTCCCGCCAGTTCTGAGTCGCTGGAGAGGTGAGGAAAGGAATGGAGGGTGGGACAAGGAAGTCCAAGGAACAGACAAAGGAAAATATATATAACGAAAAGGAGAAATAAATGAATGCGAGGACAGAAGAAGAAGAAGGAGGAAACTAAAGGGATTAGGTAGGGGCCCCAATCTCTGGAAAGACAAAAGGAAGGGGAGGAATTTAGGGTAAATTTGGGGGAGGAGAAGGTAGCAACCATACCCTGGGCCTTGACTTGCCTCCAGATTGTATAGGAACTACAAGGAGTAGCCAGGCTTTAATGACAGAATTCAAGGCACAGAATTACAGGCACTAACTCCAAAAGGCAGAAAGCGGTTATTCTGGAAGAAAGACAGGACACAGGGCCTCTCCCGGGGAAAGAGTGTTTGGTGTAAGAAAATTAGATTTTTTTTTTTTAGGGAGGATATGACCAACGGACAAAGAAATTAAGGATTGACGGGAACAAAGGAGGAGCAGAGGATGGAGGGCAACTGCCAACTCCCACCTCACAGGGATGGAGCTAAAGCACTGGAGAAGAAGTGCCCCCCACGCTAACCACTCTCCCTTAGAAGTATCATCCCCCTATATGCCCCTGGTTATCCCACTCCTTACAAAAAGGAGGGGGGGCAAAGGAGGGCACAGAGAGGAAGGGGGACCCAGAGACTGAGGCCCCAGGGGGATGGCGGGCGGGACTGTGATGAATGGTGAAGATACACAGAAAGATCATAATTACGGTAGGTACGTAATTTTCATATCTTATCTGTGTCAATCTTCACCACTCATCACATTTGGGTGAGTGCTGAGCCCCCCGAAGGGGGTTTAACCCTAATGGACAGAGTCTCTTAGCTCTCAGTGGGTGACACACTAAGAGGGAGAACCTTCACGGCCTGGGGAGGCCTGAGTGTGGGGAGAGTGAGACGGGGACCCCCCGGAGGAAAAGGAAGTTGCCCCGACAAACGCCGTCTCGCTCTACGGGAGGAGAGAGAGGTTCTCTGGTGAGCGGAGTTAATCACCCTACGCCAGGCCAAGGGTGACAACCTGGAAAGACGTAGCCATGCCGCCCACCTAGTGCAGATCGCTGTCCCTACGACCCTGGTAGCTACCTCGTTAGCATTGTACGATGTCCTCGCTTGGTGCCTTGCTAGCTCCAGGCCATGTGCAGAGAGTGTGATGGTTTGTCTGTTTTGCTCCGTGTCAGACAAAGAGGCTAGGAGCTGACCCAGCCTGGACCACAAGAACCTGTCATAGGATGCACAGTGGGCCTGATGTGCTGCGATGGAGAGCAGCAACCGTGCCAAGTAGAACGTCTTCCTCTCCCAGAAGTCAAAATCCAAGGAGTCTTGATCTGGGGGCCGGTCACGGTGGAGGGCGCCAAGCCCATCAGGAGTGGCCACTTGCATCAATCCTGACTGAGGATGAGGCATGGAACCTGGAGACTCCGGGGCACAATACCGCTTGACAGAGATCCATAGGGGCGGGAACTCCAGAAAAGGGTCTCTGCCAGGAATGCAACAACGCCTCTCAAAAGGGAGCAGGCCAGGGGGGCACCACAAGGGTGTCCTTGCTGAAGTCGCCAAAAAAAAGGCATGTGCCGAGTGTTCCGGATTGCTCTGCGTGGGAGGGGTGATGTGCAGGTCCTCCAACATCCTCATGAGGAATCGCTGATACTCCACAAGATCAGTGGCTGGGGAGATGTGGACAGAAGGCTCCTCTCTCCCAGAAGAAGGGGATGAGGAGTTAGAGGACCGCAACTGTTCAGAGGGTGGCTGCTCGGAGGGAGGTTGAAAAACCTGACTGTCCACTGCCCTGACATAAGCAGCGAATCGAGCAGCCACGGCCCTGAACTGCTCCCAGGAGAGAGGCCCGCTAGGATCAAGGATGCCTGGGAGCGCCACAGAATGTGGCAGAGGAATAGGGGTGGAGCCGAGAAGAGAAATCGTCTGACCTCCACCTGGGCTAGGGAGTGCACCAGGAGCACCAGCAGAAGGAAGTGCTCCGGAAGACCCAACAGCCGAACAAACATTTTGGAACTGCCTTGGTTGCGCCGGAAGAATCCCCGTGAAGCCCGGGACCGGGACTGGTGGTCGAAGGACGGTCCCCTACCTCCAAAGAATGGGGCCCTCTCAAAGAAACCGAAGGGGAAGAGTGGAGATCCGCGCTACGGCTTCTCCCAGAGCCCGGGTGGACTTCAGAAAAGGGCCGCCGCACAGAGCCCATTCGCCTCGACCCCTCGGAATCTGAATGGGCCCTCCTCCTCGAAAGAGTCAGCCTAGGCAACTGACAGCCCTGGTCGGGCAATCTAGGCACACCACCTGAGGGGGTACCACCGCTGAGGGGTCAGAGAACCCTCCGAGGCCAGGCTGCAGTGCAATGGTGGCATGCACCTTTGCATGCTGGTCAGAACCCCTGACCCCAGCCCCAGCAGTCTCTGCCCGCTCCTCAGAGGGGGTCAGACTCCGGCCTGTCGAGGATACTAACAGGGTGCCCATGCCAGCACCTAATTCCAAGGAGCCAGACTGCCCGTCTGACTCAAGAGTCCGATTCCTCCTACGAAGAGGTGGAGATTGAAGCCCTGTGCCAAATAGTTGGTGGGCACCTGCTGCCATCTCGACCAGATGGGACACCAGAAACAGAAACCGTACCCGAATCAGTACAGGTGTCCTCCACGGCACCGCGAGCGGTGGGCAAAGAAAACACGGCTCCAATCAGGGCAGCAGTTTCCAGGCCAGAAGCCGAACGGCACCGACCCATCCCACGGCACCGCAAGCGGCACTGACGACGGCTCCGACAGCACTCTCTGCGCCGCGAACTGCATTGAGATCTGAAACCCCCACAGCACCGTGCCCATGCTCGGAGCCGCGAACAGCCCCAGAACTGGACACGGCACTGTGCTCAACCTCGGCACCGCGGACGGTGCCAAGCTGAGAAAAGGCCAGAGACAGCGCCACAGGACCTCCCACGGTGCCGCTAGCACCATCAGCCCCGCGAACAGTGGTGACAGCAGCCTCGGCGCCGAGTGACCGACCAGCGCAGACTCCATCAGGGCCCACGGCGCTGCAAACAGCACCGAGGCCCGAAACGGCGCCGACAGACTGCATCGAGGACGGTACTGACCCGGGCCTTCCGAGCCGCGGATGCGACACCGGGGGAGCCTTCGCCCCCGAAGGAGCGACTGCCAATGCGGTGCCTCCCGTCCATCTCCCAGGGGAAACAGACTGGGCCTCCTGCACCACGGGAGAAGCCTCGGCCATGGCTAGGCTACTAGAGGCCGAGGTTCCCTCCTCCTCGGCCTGTATAGAATCGGGAGGTGACCCGGAGGAAAGGCCAAGAGAACGTGGCTTGGCCCAATGAGTGCATGCCCAACCCCCGAAAGTCGGCAGAGCTTGCTCCACTTTCCACGCACGTTGCTTGATGACCCGGCGGTCCATGTAGAAGCAGGCGTCGCACAAATCCATGTTGTGAAGCGGGCCAAGACACGTAAGGCAACGGTCGTGCTGGTTAGTGATGGAGAATTTTCGGCCGCATGGGCACCGTCGCATGGGGGCCATCCGATCTTTGAAGATTTCTTGCCCTCCTACCGAGACATGACCTACAAAGAAAAAAAAAACACCAAACAAAACTCGACGTCTCAATAAAACAAAAGTAATGTAAAGATCTTACCGGGCGACATCGAGTGTGGCGAACAGAACCGGCAGGAGGGAGCCGACGGACTGCGGCACCGAGGAAAATGACATGGGGTCGACAGAAATAACTGCGAAGCAGGCAGGCCTCAAATTTCTTCTGTCAAAGCGCTCACAAGGTGACCTTGATGGCGGGAGACGAAGAACTGGTGGGAGGGCGGAGTCGACAGCACATAACGGCCAACCCACGAGTGCCACGCAATGCGTCGGCCTCGAGGGTGGTGCTGATGCTGCGTCGACACCGCCCATCCAAAAAAAAAAATAAAAAATGCTACCGCTGGGTCATGACCTCTGGCCAGTAACCCAAATGTGATGAATGGTGAAGACTGACACAGATAAGACTGGAAGAGTTTCTCAGGGTTGGTTGGCATAAACGGAAGGCAAAAATCATTTTATAAAATAAAGTGATGGGAAAACCAGGATGAGAAACGAAATAAACGAAACTGAAAATTCTCAAAGATCTGGCGGTTGACTGAAGCTGCAGTGTCTCTGCAGAGTCCAATGCACAATGCTTGACAGCGGAAAAAGAACTAAGGAGGGGCGCGGGGCTGCCCACGTTGATATATGCAGGATGTCGACACTGTCATGGGCAGCCCCAACTAAACTGCTAGCTAAAAAGTTTCCGTGTGGTCCTAGTGCCTGGTGGCTATAGTTCTATAGGTGTGGCCTGATGCAAGAGACACCCTCGATGAAGATCACCATTCTTCTCTCTGCCATTACAGCTGTCAGCCTGATGGGCCATGGTGTCATTTATCCCAGTCAAATCAAGCAAGGCTAGTCCACTATACAATCTTTTTTTTTTTTTATTAAGTCTGCTTCTATGTTTCAAATTATGATCTTCAACTGCACACAATAATTTGTGTTGCTTTAAGCTTTGTTTCTGCAAACCTAGTCTCCCATTTTACTTATGCCTGCAACGGAATCTCTGCCAAGCTACTGACAACTTTATTAATTGCACTGGGGGGTTCTGCAATTTTTGTCCTGACTTTCAGTACATATTTGTACAATGTGGCTGTAGTGGAATTCATCAACATCAGAACTTTTACAAGTACCTAAAAATAACGCTACATCCATCTTCAGACAGGTTTGGGAAAGAGTTCCTGTAAACACGCAATCATTTTCCATAAAGCTAACATCTGTATCTAATAATGGGTCATTTTCTGAGTCACGTAAAGAGCTTCGGGTTGACGCAGTCTCTCAGTCATCCAGTTTGTCCATGTGTCGATCCTGCTGGTTTCAGTATGAAATCCAATCCCAGAGCTCTAATTTGGGTAAGATTTTAAAATATAAGTAATGTTGAGAGTTTCAGGACCACAACATGTCCAGAAAAAAAGTTTAACTTCAAAGCAGCTATGCTTTGGGGGAAGGGAACCTCAACCAAAGTGGGTGGGAGGAGCATCCTGGTTCATTGAGTGTTTTGCTCTTACTAAAAACTGTCTGGGAAAATTTTGTAATGTTATTTTCCCACGGACAGCTGGCCCTCATAGTTGGTTGTCTGGACGAGAAAATACAGTTTAATACTGCAAATAGCAAAACAAGCACCCTAAAAGGCCAACAGTCTAGAGAAACTGGAAAAAAAATTGTTTCGTACCCAGTGCTGAGCATCTTCAATTCACACAGGCAGGATTTTTCAGCTCTGATACCCGTTTGGTAGCATACATGGGGTTTACAGAAAACAGCTATTGTTGAATAGCAAAGTATAAAGAGACAGTGGCTCAAGTAACATGACTGTTGTGATTATTATATGTAAAAACTCATATAAAGCATCCAGTTCATTGCTGTAGTTCTCTCAGGTTATTCAGATTCAACAATAAGCTTTTCTAAATGCTTTAAATTCTTGTCATCTCGAGGAATGCAAGGGTGCCGCCCAACTGGAAGTGGCGTAGAGAGAGGAAAGTCAGCCACTTTAACTTGCGCTTCTCATGATACCTGTCGGGTGAAATCGGACCGACTCAGGTTGTAAGGGTGCCCCGCAGAGACCACCATATAATACAATCAAGCCAGACAGCCAGTGCCAACAGCTCGAGGAGACAGTGAGTCACACAGCTGAAGTCCATTTTCACTCTGAATTGCACCATAGAATGCCATTCACACAGTATTGCAAGTAACATTTTGATAATTTTAGTGAAACTCCAGGTTGCTGTTCAAGCTAGAGGCTTGGCAACAGCATGCTGACGTGTGTACTGTAGCTCTGGATCAAGTCTCTCACTCACGGGGAGCCACAACTAGTTTTTGTAACCTGCCAGATATTGAATTTCACATGAGATACTAACTCCCATGCTGGAGAGACGAGCATGTTTCAGTGGGAAAGCACTTTGCTCCCGAGAGTGGCGCGTGCGCTGGCCCTGTCAGATTTATGTACTAATTGCCAGCTGGCCAAAGAGTTACACTACCATCGGCTTTAAATGGTCAAATGCTACCAGTAATGTGTATCCCACACTCTTCTACCGCCATCCCAACCAGTGGCATTGTGAAGACATGGTGACCTAGAAATTCAGGAGCCAGGAGATAATTATGTAGAATTTGCAGAAAGAATAAAAATGTTGTCTCTCCTCTATCTGAACCTGTTTTGGTTTTTTTTCCTGCCGCTATGCCTTGTGCCTCATGCTCCCTCAAAACTTGGTTGCTGACACACACACAAAAGTGAGAGTCAATACAGATGACTCACTGTCATCAGCAGAACATTTCCCTTATTGTTAACATGAAAACAACATATAACCTAATCCTGCCATTGCAAAAAGAAATCTTTACAATGATTTGGGCACTCACTACCTCATAAGATTGATGTCACAGGAATCCTCCGTTTCTCATTTAAAAATCATTTTGTTTATAACTTTTAAAACCAGTATATTAAAAACCACACATTAACAATTCCCGGACCTATGGACACCCGATGCATTATGGATTCCAGTGGCATCAATCTTGTGAGTATGATTAAATCTTAAGCTGTCGGACTGTCATTTCTTGAGATAAGGCAGAATGTTATTTTGTTGCACACCTGAACTCCAGAAGCATTAGCCGGCTACGGAAAAAGCAAATATACTGTATAGTAGATTATTTCCACTGGCATTTTTTTTTCACTGTATTAGCGGATTTAGACCAATGCGTGAGTATAAAGGGAAATTCTTCAGACTGTATGCAAGCCATTTGTGCACACCACTTTAAAAAAGAACAAGTAATTCAAGTGCTTGATCAATGACCTTTATTTCATACGCACACCAAAAAAACAAAACATTTAATTTAAAAGAACAAAGTTTAATCGCACACCGTGTCTCTGGTGTGTCTGTGACATTCGGACACCACGTGGCCAGTGCGCAGCGTCCTCTGCATGATCCCCAGGTGGCAGAGCAACAGCAACAGGTTTAGAAGGCACCTGAAATAAACAAAAGTAGAGTGAGGAACTGAATGCAGAATGAGGAACCGGGAAAAGCAAACGGTGTAGAGACTTACAGGGTTCAGGCAGTTGTCATGTGCGTTGGCTATGCCAGCCTCAACAAAACCACAGATGCAGTCTTCCCTCCTCGCACAGAGCTCAGTGAAGCTCACTCCCAGTCACTGTACATGTCTCTCTTTTATGTGGTGGAATGCAAAATCCACTTTTATTTCTGATTCACCCCTCACAGATACACAGAAGGTGACGGCAGATAAGGACCGTCTAGTCTGCTCCTTTTCCCTACCCAATGCATAACCACAGACACTAGCTGATCTGTGCCTTACCCTCTCTTCCCTATTAATAGAGTACTCCTATGTCTATCCCATGCATTCTTGAATTCACCTACTGTTTTTGCCCCACCACCTATGCAAGGAGGCTGTTTCAAGCATCCACTACTCTTTCTGTGAAAAAGTACTTCCTCACATTGCCCCTGAGACTACACCCCTCTAGCCTCATATCATGCCCCCTTGTTTTTAAACACCTTCTTTTCTGAAAGATGCTACCCCCTGTACCTTTGTTTATACCCCGATGTACCTGAATGTGTCTATCATATTCCTCTCTCTCTCCCCTCCAGGGAATACATATTGAGGTCCTCTAGTCTTTCCTCGTATGACTTTTGGTGCAGTCCTTGCACCATTTTTGTTGCTTTTCTCTGGGCTGCCTCTATTTTGTCTATGTCCTTACGTAGATTCGGCCTCCAGAACTGGACACAGTACTCCAGATAAGGTCTCACTATTGATCTGCAAAGTGGCACAACCACCTCCTTTTTTCTGCTGGTGATACCTCTCCCTATGCACCCTAGCATCCCTCATAGCTACTCCGCCACCAGTCCTGCATACCAGTTAAATGAAATGTATTTTCAAGCAATCTTTGATAATTTTATTAACTGAAATATCAAGAGACTACAGCAGATCTGTACATGAGGCAGGGATAAATAAAGGGATAATGTTACACTCTTGTAGTTTTTCCAATACTTCGGAGGTTGTGTGCACCCTAAACAAGTCCATCAATAATAAAGCCTTCTGTTCATTAGGAAGGGCAAGACGCTGTCTCATGAAGTCAAAATACGGCACTAGCACATTATCCACATAATCCTGCAAAATAAATTCATTTACCAATGGTTCACTCAATGGATGATCTGCCAGTCAATGGGAAATCTGTGCTGGGGGTGACATGCTGCTGTTTTACCCTTGTATATCACTTGTGGTGGTAAGTAGTCTCCTGCCAATGTGCATGCTAAAAAGTAGAGTTACGTAAGAACTTATTGTAACAGTAGATCTTTGAGAGGATCTCTTGCCGCAGGCCACACCGGTAGGACTTGGCTGCCAGGCACTAAGACCACACAGAAACTTTCTAGCTAGCAGTCTACCAGAGGGAGCCGCCCACCTCCGACGTCACTCTCTGACATCAGCCTAACCTATAAGAGTGGGTGGCCCCATAGCCTCCTAAGTTCTCCTGCTGGAGACCAAAGCAAAGGTCCGCCAGGAGAACCGAGGAGGTATCCGAAGGTATCCTTAAATCAAAACAAAAAAGGAAGCAGAAGGATCTCCATCATGGAAGAGGAGAGCTAGGCAGAAGGCCCAAAGGAATAACAAAGGGGAAGGAGGGAGAGAAAAGCATGGCCTGCTGAAAGAGATCTTCTCGAAGATACTCTGTTATGGTAAGTTCTTATGTAACTGTACTACCTTACTTCAAGGGTGTCTCTTGCAGCAGGCCACACCGGTAGGTCGAGTCCCAAGCAGTTCTGGCAATAACCTAGACAGTCCGGGTGGCTGGCCATAAGGACCTATGAGACAAGGCCTTGTAGAACAGCCAGGTCGAAATCAGCCCTGCATCTGGAGGCGATGTCCAGACTGTAATGTTTGGTAAAGGTATGGACAGTGCTCCAAGCAGCAGCTGCACAGATCTCCGCAGTTGAAACATGCCATGAAAGCGGCCATATCTCTGGCAGAATGGCCACGAACCACACCTGGAAGTTCATTACTGTAACAAAAAACAATACAATTGGTTAACCATTTGGATAAACACTATTTGGACACCAAAATGCAATCTTTCCCAGGGGCGAAGGAAACAAATAATTGGGATGACTTCCTACAGTCCTTAGTTGTGCACAGTACCTCAAAATTCTATGCACATCCAGAGTATGGAGCAATGCTTCCCCCGGATTGGCATGCTCTGGAAAATGAACGGGCAGGTGCATGGATTGATTCAAAGTAAATTCAGACATCGCCTTAGGAAGAAACTCAGGACTGGTACACAAAGACACCCTGTCTTTGTGGAAAATCAAATATGGCTGCTCACACATGAGGGCCTGAAACTCAGAAATCCTTGAGCAGAAGTAATAGCAACTAAAAATAATGCTTTCCATGACAGATAGCATAGCTGGCAACTCGCAGCCTGTTCAAACAGAGGCAGGGTGAGTTTCTCTAACACAAAATGTAAGTCCCAAGCTGGGACAGGATTGCAGATTGGAGACTAAGTGTGCAGGATGCCTCTCAAAAACCTGTGAGACACGTCAAGTACAGCCAAAGTACGGCCATCAACAGGTACGTGATAAGCAGAGATGGCTGAGAGATGTACCTTGATGGAGTACTTCAGACCAGAGTGTGAGAGGGAAAGCAAGTACTACAAGATCTGATTCATCAGAAAGGTGAAGGGGTCTAAGTGACGCGATGTAGCCCATATAGCAAAATGCTTCCAGTTCATGGAATAGGCAGCTCTGGTGAATGGTTTCTTGGCCACAACCAAAACATCTGCCACCTTAGGGGACACCCCAAACCTCGCAATGGCTACATCCTCAAGAGCCAAACATGAAGGTGGAGAGATCTGAGATTCGGGTGGACTAGACTCCCCTGCTTCTGGGACAGCAAGCCTGTGCAGAGGGGCAGTGGCACAGGAGGTTCCACTGCCAGCTGCTGAAGCAAGGGGAACCAGATCTGAGGAGGCCAGAAGGGTGTAATTAGGATTATCTTTGCCCATTCCATCTGAAGTTTGATCAGAACCCTCTGAAGGAGCAGGAAGAGAGGGAAGGTGTACAGAAATCTCCCTTTCCAAGAAAGGGACAACGCGTCTTGCCAGAAAACTCCAGGCCCTGGAGCGAGCAAGCAGAAAAACAACAGTTTTGCATGGAGAAGGGATGTAAAAAGGTCCAACTCTGGATGACCCCACCGGTTGAACAGGTCTTCCACCATGGATGTCAGGAGCTCCCACTCGTGAGGTTGTGACTGAGACTGGCTTAGGCTGTCTGCCAAGACGTTCTGTTCACTGGGAACGTGTACAGATGAGCGTTCCAGGCTGTGATCTATAGCCCAATACCAAACCCTCATTTCTTCCCGACACATCGGGTAAGATCAAGTCCCCCCTTGTTTGTTGATATAATGAACCATGCTGGAGTTGTTCGTTTGGATCCGCAGTAGGCCATGGGAGAGCTGGGTCTGGAAGGCCTGGAAGGCATATAGAACTGCTCGCATCTCCAAGATGTTTATGTGGAGTTCTGCCTGGTGAGCCCCCCAGTCGAGGCCTGTGGCATCTGTGGTGAGGATTTGATGTGGGAGTGTATGAAAAATGACACCCCTCCCAGGAGGTTGCTGGGCTCTAGCCACCACAACACCACCTTCTCGACTGGATCTGAGACACCAGGACTGGCTACTCCAGGTCATCTGTACACTGGCCCCACTGGGACCATAACATCCACTAAGGAATTTTCATAGGCAGCCTGGCTAGGGGTACCATAATGACAGCTGTAGCCAGGAGACCCAGGAGGTGCAGAAAGATCCATGCTGGGACGGGACAGCTGGAGCAGAGCTGACGGGCTTGATCCATCAGGTGTTCTGCTCTGTCTTGGGACAGAAAAGCCATTCCCTGGGCCATATCCAGCACTGCCCCCATATACTAAAGTCATTGGCAGGAGGTCAGAAATTACTTGGGCAGACTGATAGTGATCCCCAAATCCTAAAACAGGCAGCAGGTATGAGACAGGTTTTGGAGCAGACGCTCCTAGGACAGCACTGCTAGCAGACAATCAGCCGGGTAAGGGAACACACAGAACCCCTGCCATCTGAGGGCAGCTGCTACCACTGCCAAATACTTGGTGAACACTGGGGGCTGAAGATAAGCTAAATGGCAGAGCCATGAACTGGAAATGGGCTCCCTGAAAGTGAAATCTGAGGAAGCACCTGTGGGAGGTGCATACCTTGATATGCAGATAAGCATCCTGCAAATCCAGGGAGAAAACCCAGTCCCTTTGGTATAATGGGGGTAGCAGACCCTGAAGAGTGACCATCCTGAACCACTTGTGTTGAACTGACAGGTTTAGCTCTCTGAGATTCAAGATGGACTGGAGGTTCCCCATCCATTTGGGAACAAAGAAGAAGTGGGAGTAAAACCCCTTCCCTTGCTGGGACTGCTGATCGGATTCTGTAGCCCTTCTGCGAAGCAGGGCATGGATTTTGTCCCAGATCAGGGGGATGTGATCTGGAGGGTACAAGTACGGAGCTGGGGGTTTGTCCTGAGGCCACTCCAAAAGTTCCAGGGAATGTCTGTGCTCTATGAGCTGCAGCACCCAACTGTCTGAAGTGATCTGCCACCTTTCCAGATGGAGGGAGAAGTCACCCCCTACAACCACCTCCTGCGTTACTGGAAGGAGAGGGTCTGGCAAGGAGTCAGGAAGGGGCAGGGCAGCCGCAGCTGGGGCTCCAGTACCTCCCCAAGAGCTCTTGTTGGTGGAGGGGGTGGGAGTAGGTAGGGCAGCTGCCGTGCCCAGACACTTTCCCTGAGGCTTGGCTGATGCTCTGGTCTGCCTGTGGGTAGCCCAGAGTTGGGCTGCATACAGACGCCTGCAGGTGGGCGAGGATATCTTCAATGTCCACGCCAAACAATCTGTACCCTCAAAAAGGGACATTCATGATGGACAACTGGACGTCTGGGGTGAACCCAGACATGCAAAGCCAAGAGTGCCAACACGTGCATATACCAGCTGCTGTTGCCCAGGCCGATGCAGCCACAGTGTCGTAGACTGCCCAGAGCAAATGAGTTTCAACATCCAAAGCTGACTTGAGGGAACCCAGGGCTTGTTGCATGGCAGGGTCGTCCAGTAAGGACTGGACGGCATCCCTGGCCTGATCCTACAGGGCATTTTGGTACTGAAGCATGTGAGCCAAGTAACTGAGGGTGCACATCACCAAGTGATATGAGGCGAACGCCCGCTTGCCCAGAAGGTCCAACCGACGTGACTCTTTGGCAGGTAGCAATGAGCTCAGACGCTTAGGCCTTTTAGTGCGGTCGTGAGCGGTGTTTATCATCACAGAGTCTGACTGCACCTTTTCTCAGAAAAATGGTTTCCTGGCATTTTTAGACAAGGCTGGGACCAGACTGGGCCAACGCCAGGCAGCCATGGTGGCGTTCTGATAGGTGTCTATCAGAGGAAGAACCACCAACAGAGGAGTCTCTGGCTGGCAAAAGTAAGTGTCGGTCTCAAAGCCCACAGTCTCCTGAATATGCCGTCTGACAGCCGTAAAGGTGGGTTCATCTGGTTGGGACTTGAGAACACACTTAGGGGTATCCTTCCCTTCAGAGTAGCATGTAGAGTGGGTAGACATGCCACTGGTGTTGCAGTCATCCCCCTCATCTTGGTCTCGATCTTTGTCCTCATCAGACAAACAGAGCTCTGGGCGGTACTCATCCCCCTTGTCTGTGGGCTGCCAGGGGGTATGAGCCAGCATAGGTTGTGGGGTCGGTTGCAGGAGCACTGGAGTGGATGGCCCCGGAGAAGGCTCCTGGAGGAACGGGAGGTAGGGGACCCTGAGGAGGGTGAACCTGCAACCGCATGAAGCCCCACAGGGACTTGAGTAGGCCTTTCAAATCAACCGTGACTGGCATCGGTCCAGTGGGTGGCAGATAAGGATAGGCCAGTGTTAGTCCTGTAGGTGCTGGCTGAGGATAAAGTGGCATAGGCCCTGCAAGCACTGGTTGCGGATAGACCGGTGTAGGACCGACAGGCGCCAGCTGAGGGTAGACTGACGTAGGGCTTACGGGTGTTGGCTGAGGACAGACAGGCACAGGCCTGATGGGTGCCAGCTGAGGCAAGACCGGCAAAAGATCAACTGGCGCCGGAAGAGGTAAGGTTGGCGAAGGTCCCATGGGCGCCGGCTACGGTAATACAGGCGCCGGAAAGGGAGAAGCCCCAACAGGCGAAAGTGGTGGAGGGTTTGGTCCTGGGGAGGGATCAGTGTTCTGCAGTGCCAGCCCTGAGAGGGAGACCGATGCAAGAGCTGTGGGTGGTGGGCAGGAGTTAGAAGAAAGCCAGACTTCCACCAAACCCACGCTGGCTGAAGATACGCTGGGACAGCCAACATACTGTGTGCCCGTAGTTAGCAAGGGCCTAGGCAGCAGGGGCTGGGGGGCCAAGAGTGAGCCCTGACCAGAAAGGCCTCCGCCAGAAACTGTAATAGTGGTGGGAGGCAGTGCCATCAGTAGCTCTGTAGGTGAGAGAGCGTGTGCGGCAGTCGAGGCCAACTCACAGGAGAGGTAGGCCCGTTTGTGGTCGACGAGTGATGTGAAGACCACGAACGGGAGGAGGAGGAGGACTGGGACCTAACCCAGTCCTTGTCCCAGTGTCTGTGTTTCTCACTGACCTTGACTCAGGACTTTGAAGTCTGGGAGCCTGAAGACTAGGCCGGGGAGACAGAAGAGCTCCTGGTCTGCAGCTCCCGTTCCATGGAGGTGACCTTCTGCTGCAGGAGAAAGTTCTCTAAGGTCGGCTGGCGGCATGGCTGGGTGACCTGGTTGATTCCCCAGCAGATCTGGCAGGCTTGGACATCATGATCTGGGCCTAGGCAACAGACAGAATAGTTAGAAAGAACTTACCGTAACAGTAGGTCTTCGAGAGGAGCTCTTGCAGCAGGTAACACCTTTAGGACTGAAGCCAGCAGGCGCCAGGACCCCACGGAAAACTACTAGCTAGCAGTATCCAGAGGGGGACCGCCCCCAATGTCGGCCTGGCTCCGACGTCACTTATGGTATAAAAGGGGCGGTCTCCCAGCCCATCCCCAGTTCTCCAGCCGGAGACATGGCAAGTAGGTAAAAAAGGAGAACTGAGGAACAAAGGTATCTGAGATGGAGAAGTAGCTACCGGGGAAAGGTGGGAGGGAAATACAGTACCTGTTGCAAGAGCTCCACTCAAAGATCTACTGTTATGGTAAGTTCTTAGGTAACTGTACTATCTTACTTCAAGGGGGCTCTTGCAGCAGGTAACACCTTTAGGACTGAGCCCCAAGCAGTAAAGTAGAGACCCCAATCAGAAGGGTGGAGGCAGAAGTCTCCCAAAGGAATTGGGACAGGAGACTCTGAAGGACTGCAAGTCCAAAACAGCCTGCTCTGTGGTAAGAAATAATGTCCAGATTGTAGTGCTTCACAAAGGTGTGGACAGAATTTTAAGTGGCAGCTGCACAAATGTCAGCAGCAGACACATTTTTCAATGAGGCAAAAAAGCAGCCATCTCCCTGGTAACATGACCCTTAACCAAGCCCGGTAAGGGTGTGTCATACTTACTGTAGCAAAAAACAATGCAATTAAGCAACCATTTGGATAATCCCTGTTTACAAGGCCAGATTAAGGTAACCTGGGGCCCCAGGCTCAAGAGAAGTCTGGGCCCCCCTCTCGCTGTGACTATGCTCCTTTGCCACAAAGGGACCCTGTCCCTGACTGTAAGGTACCTTGGGAATCCACTTACGTGCAAACTGTATCTCATGTTAGGACACAGTTTGTATGTAAGGAGATATGGGCAACAGCATACAAATCAAATTTCCTACCCTTCTGCTCCCCCACCAAAATCATATTGGCTACAATGCACACCATCCTCTAGTCCCCCTCCCAGTGTCACATACTGTTTGATTTCAGTCTGATAATCTACAGTGCACACTTGACTATCCACCCATTTTCATACAAGCAAAATTGGGTGGATAATCAAGGGTGCGATACAATAAGGGGCAATGGAATAGCTATCATTTTGTGCAAACATTTGCTGGGTAATCAATGGATCCCTGCATGTGCAAGACTATTCTCAGCATACATGATTGCCTCCTTTCTTACGCTACTTAACTTACTGCAAGTACAGTCTCACTTCCTGATACAGCCCCACCCACAGAATCACATGAATTAGGGGTTGTAGTAAAGTTCTATGTGAAAACAGCACCGAAAAAATGGTGCCAACGAAAAACAGCACCAAGGAAAACAATGCAGAGCACTACAGCATGCTCCTAAATCAGCGCTGCTACACTTACTTTTTCGGGGGGGGGGGCAAGCCCCCCACAACCCCCATCATTAATGTAACATTCACCAGAGGGGATGACAATGAGGTACAACGGAAAACTCAGAAGGGTGCTACTCCACAGGGGGACACAAGTTGGCCGGGGGGGGGTAGACAAAGTTAGGAGGGCTTGCAGAACAGGAGTTAAAGAAGAAAAAAAACCTTGAACAAAAAAAAAAATCTTCCTAAAGCCAATCCTGAACCCAAGTCCACCAACCACACAGGAAGTGACTATAACCACTACACCAGAAGGCCAGTTCGGAACTGGCCTGACGAAGAAATGCCTATCTACTTCAAGCAATAACTACTACCTACTGAAATGAAAGCAGTGCACTTAACTTACAATGTGCTCTTAATAGCACAAAGCCCATTTCCCAGTCGCTATTATCATCTCACCAAAACTGACTCCCTGTAATTGAGTCACAGTATTCACGGGATACCTTGTAGTGCTACAGACAGACTTAAAATGGTCTGGGTTAATGGCAACCTTCAGATGCTATTTGTTCACTTTGCATGCAATTGTACAAAATGGAGGGGTAGTTCTGCATGTGTATAGCTCTACAACACATACAGTTGCCTGCAGATTAAACAAATATGATCTAAAGGCCACTGCTGCCCCGATGGCATTGTAAGCCTGTCTATAGTAATGTAGCCTCTTTGCTACTTTGTGTCAATAAAATGTGGGTTTGTAGGTGGTGTTAAAGATCACGCTTAGTGTCATAATGTTTGTGAAATGCAATATAGTATTGCTAAAGGACTTAGAAAATCCACATTTTTTCTAATTTGTCATAACTTTGATGATCCTATTCTAACATACTAACGTACTAATTGCCAGCAGATTAGGCCTTATGGTCTATCGAGTCTGCTCGAACCTCAGATCCCATGTTGGGAACCAGGCTGCCCCACCCCCCTTGTGTACCGGAAACCTCCGTCATCCCTCCCCACTGGGCCAGGCCCTCATCTGATACATCCCCTTTCTGTATCTGTCCCACCCTCTTTTGAAAGCCTCCACCTTGGAAATATGAACCAGCTCTCCAGGCAGTGCGTTCCAAGGATCCAGCACCCTCTCAGTGAAAAAACTCCTCCCCCCCCCCCCCCATCCTTCCAATTTCAAACTATGTCCTCTGGTGATACCACCCTCCTTTAGTTTAAAGATTTCCTCCATGTTTACCTGATTTATTCCCTTGAGGTACTTGAGACCTCAACCATGTCCCCCAAATCTCTCCTCTCCTCCAATGAAAACAGAAGCCTCAAGTCTGTCCTCATACGTCAAATCCCCCAGTCCTTGTATCATCTTGGTAGCCCTCCTCTGTATCCTCTTGAGGAGCTGTATGTCTCTCTTTAAGTGTGGTCTCCAGTACCGTACACAGTACTCAAGATGTGGTCTAACCAGTTCATTGTACAGTGGCAGTATCACTTCCCTGCTCCTAGAGGTGATTCCCTTTATGATACATCCCAACATCCTGTTTGCTTTGCTAGCCGCTCTCTAGCATTGCTCAGAATTATTCATACATGCATCCACCATGACTCCTAGGTCTTTTTCCCCTGTTGAGACCTCCAGCTCCTCCCTTCCCAGGGTGTACCCGTGTTTAGGGTTTCCCTGCCCAAGATGTAACACCTTGCACTTGGTGGTATTGAAATTTAATTTCCAGGTGTGAGCCCACCTTTCCAGGGTGTCCAGGTCCCCTTGCAGGACCATCCTCCCCTCTTCCCCCTCTACTACTGCTCCCAACTTGGAGTCGTCAGCGAAGAGACTCATTTCACACCCTATACCCACCCTGATGTCAGATATGTATACATTAAACAGGATCAGACCCAGGACCGAGCCCTGCGGTACCCCACTACCTACCCCTCTAGGGTTTAAAAGCTCCCCACTGACCACTACTCTCTGTGTGCGTCCATCTAGCCAGCTTCCTATCCATCTAACCATCAATGGGCCCACCCCCATCCCTGTCAGTTTCTCCACCAGACCACTGTGGACGACCCAGTCAAACGCTTTGCTGAAGTCCAAGTATAATACATCCACAGGCTTCCCCCTGTCCAGTTCCGATGTTACCCATTCGTAGAACTCCACAAGGTTGGTTTGACACGATCTACCTGTCATAAACCCATGTTGCCGACTATCCAGACCTCCCACCTCCTCCAAGAACACCCCCAATTGTTCCTTCAGTATACTCTCCATTAATTTTCCCACCACCGAGGTCAAACTGATGGGTCTATAGTTACCTGGTGCTTCCCTTGACCCCACTTTATGGACTGGCACCACATGTGCCTCCCGCCAATCCCTAGGTACCTCCCTGTCCCAAGCGACCTGTTGAATAGTTCCGCCAGGGGTGTGGCCAGTACGTCTGTCAATTCCCGTAGTACTCTCGGATGAATGCCATCTGGCCCAGGAGATTTATCTTTCTTTAGGGTTTGCCACACCTGTTCAGTGACGATAGCATCATCCGTTCCCCCCCCTCCTTACTAGTCTTTTTATCCTTATCCTGATGCGACACCCCTGGGGTACCTCTCCCTTCCTTTTGCTTCATTTCTGTTTCTCCCCCGATCCCACACACTACTGTTTCTATCCCCTTCGTGCCTTGCTTTGTAAATATCCCATCCCCCTCCCTAGTGAACACCGAGACGAAGTACTCGTTTAATACCTCCACCTGGTCCCTCGCTTCTTCCACCCACCCATCTTCAGATCTCAATCTCCCGAGCTGGCCCTTAAGTTTTTCTCCACTCCCGAATGTACTGGAAGAATACCTTCTCCCCTCCCCGTAACAATCAATCAATCAATATCTTTATTTATCCAGGTGGGCACCATTGAGCAAGGTTCATTTGCAAGGTGGACCTGGTCATGAATACATCAAAGTACAGTACAGAAGCAGGTATACCAAAAGCAACAATATACAAGGAAGAAAAAGTATATACAGTGTATACAGTACAGTACAAGGTTGAAATAAATACAAAAAAAAAACAGCATTATTTTACAACTGAAGAAGTCAGCAGATGTACAATCAACCATAGGCATACAGGGGTTATAAGCAGAGATCTTTTGAGTGAGGCAGCCGGCAACTACACATATAGGGGAAAGAGGCCATGTATGGGGTGGCAGGTTAGACAGGTAAAGAATAGGAGGGATATATTACCGACGACTGGGGGAAAAATTGAGCTAAAACCACAGAAAGTGACGATGGCTGTCGTGTACTTGTTTATTATGATAATGACAGAGGAGGGGTAGATAATTGGGACACTACTGTGGATGGGATGGGACTTTAGCAAGGCTGGAGTGGACAGGGAAGGGTGGGTGCAGCAGGAAGAGTTAATAGGGAAAGAGTGAGAGCCAGGGGTAGAAACATGGTGAGCATCAGGATGGAAAGGAATTAGTGGGCTAGCGGTGAGGAAAACATTTGCAAGGTGCTGTATCCCGTGACAGCCGCCGCTCTTTACTGGACCTTGCCCCCAGCACCAACCGGGTGATTTTTCTAGATGCAAGACAGTACGTTTCCATTTCCCTACTTCCTCTCGTTGTTTTTTTATCTTTTGTAGGCAGCCTTCTTTTCTCTGACCGCTACCTGACCTTCACTGGACCACCAGCACGGTTTATGTGACCTTGCTCCCTTATGCTTCACCTTAGTGCAGGTCCGGACTGCCTCATGAAGTCCCTGTTTTGTGACCTCCCATCTCTTTTCCACAGCTGCTATTGCTGTAATCCCCTTCAAGTGATCCTTGAGAATATTTTCCATGCCCATAAAGTCTGCTCTCCTGAAGTCCACAGCCAGTGACCCAGCCTCCCCAAATGCTTATTTGAAACCAGACTGTATCGTGGTCGCTCCCAGTCAGGGGATACTCTACAACCAGGTCCCTTACCAGATCCCCATCTGCCAGAACCACATCCAAGATATGCCCCTCCCTCGTGGGCTCCATCACGTGCTGTGCTAAGAACACATCCTGGCAGCCGTCCAGCAGCCTCTGTTCCTTGGCCACCTTAGAGGACATGGTTACCCAGTTTGTACCTGGCATATTAGGGTCCCCCATCAACACCACTCCCTTCCCTTTAGGACCACACTGGGCAATAATGCTGTCCAGCAAACCATCCTCCAGAACATCACCCATCCCGGGGGGCCTATATACTACACCCAGCTTGACCCTACCTCCTGCCGGGGTTCGTAAGCTTAGTGTACCCCCTCATGTTTAGGTCCCAATCATGGTTCTTGTTATTGCATTCGTAGCATACATCACACTACCCCCCAAACAGCATGGCCTGGAACTCTGGCAACTTGTTTCTCAAGCTCCTGGCATTTACTAACACCACCCCCACCCCTTATCCCTGCTCCCTTTATCGAACCCCCGCCAGGGTTCCTATGCTTCCATCCTCCCTCTGCTCCTCCTGAAACCTCCTCCCAGCCTGTTTCCCTCCCCTTGGGTTTGAATGCTACTCCCCTCATCTCGAGGAGAGGGCTTCAAGCCAGCCCCTTCCTTATCCCTTCAGCTTTCACAAATTTAAACACCACCTTTCATGAATGCAGTCCACCACCCCGTTTAAGGACTTCCTTCTCTAATGGGGTAAGATGAAGCCTGTCCTTGGCAATACAGTCCTTTATCCTCCCAAATTCCCTCCAAGTTCCCTAACACCTCGACATACTTTCTTCACCCCACTTCCTGAGCCAGCCATTAACCTCTGTGATCAACTTTTTGTTCTCCACTGAGGCCCTAAGTATCAGCAATATTTCTGAAAAGGAAATGTTGCATCCATTATCCCGACAAACTCTGGTAAGTCCTCGGAACCTTGCTTGGATTTCCAAAACGCTATGCCCCTCTATATCGTTAGTCCCCAAATGACCAGAAAAATCCGGTTTCCCACCACAATCCCTAACCAGTTTGTACACCATGAACTTTGCTCTGTGCACCGTCAGCCCAGAGAAACTCACTACCTTCACCTGGCTATGGCATCCCCCCACCCCGACCCTCCCATTGGTTACCCCTAATTATCGAGTCTCCCAATAACAGAACCTTAACTCCGTCCTCATCCTTAAGGTTACCTCCACTATGCGCTCTCAACCCCCCCTTCCACCAATTATCCGTGACCTCAATTTCATGGGAGTCTTTCTGCCTTATTATGAGAGACCCCTTGTCACCCTCCCCTTTCTGCCTTCTTTATTACTTTGCCCACTTAACTCAGACCCCCCCTGACTGGGGGGCCCCTTTAACCCTCTCTTATCCGAGCAATTTATCCTGGCCCTGATCATGTCCCCTTCCCCCACATCGTCTTCCTCGCCCCTTGTAAAGTACCCTACCTCCAGAGGCCCTCTGTGGGTCCCTTTACCTAGGGCCCGATCCTTGGTCGCCCCAGACTGGGGTCCCTCCCTGCCTCCTTGACTTCCAGTTTCTCTCAGCCCCGCCTGCAGTATGTTGCATCTCCCTATCTGCTTAACATTTACATTTCCCCTTCTCCCCCTGGGACTAATTCTATCCTTTCCATTGTCGACCTGTGAGGCCCTATGGGAAACCGTCTCCCTCCCCCCATCTTCTGGATCAATTTCCTCATTGCCACCTAGCCCTTCCTCCCCCTCTAGGTTGCCTAGTAGCTCAAATTTATTGGAACACACTATGCCAGCCTCCATCACATGACCCGAGTTTCCTCTGACTGCCCCTCTATCTCCCCTCTTGCCCTGTCCTCCTTAGGAGCTCCCTTTCCACTGTCTGCTCTTCTAGGCTTCCCCACAACAGCCCCTCCTGACACTCCCCCCCCCACTCTCCTGATACTCAGAACGTTTATCCCATAAGTTTTCCCCTTCGCATCAACATCCCTATCTAAGGGTCCTCCATCCTTACTATCCCCACTCCTGCTTCCTGTAACGTAACCTCCTCTAATTTCTGAACTTTGCCCCAGCCTCCACTCCACCCCACCCCACCTGTCTGCCGCCCATACCCACACCCCTTATCCATGGCCACACACACCCAACTCCCCCAGCTTACTCCTTAACCAATATACTTCACTCCTGATCCAAGACAGCCGTCTACAGAGTGGGCAACCTCCATCTCTCCAGGCCCAATTGAGAATTACTGCTGCCCCACAGCCTGTGCAGCCTACAACCCTTCCGAAGATACCTGCCGTGGTGGAAAGAGGCCATCCTGTTTTTCCCTCTCTGTTTATAACGGGGACATCCCCGTCATCCCAATCCCTTCCCCCTGGAATACTAACCCTCCCTCCCCTCCATGTGGCCATACTGGGGTGTACTATATCAGTTATGTTCATTTACAACAAACAGCCCTGCTCTAAATAGACACAAACTCTAACTTGATGGGACAGGGTAAACAGGCTCTAAATAGACACAAACTCTAACTGATGGGACAGGGTAAACAGGCTCTAAATAGACTCAAGCTCTAACTGAAGATACAGAATAAACAGTATAATCATATAGTATATCTTAGCTCTGTTTTACAACCCAGTTGCCTGTAATATCACAGCCCCACTTGTATCTCCATGCTTTTTCCTTATTCGCTCCAGAATGATACACTTTTATTTAGGTAGAAGTCCTGATTTGTCCACCGCCAGGGAACCCCTCCCCTTACCAGCCCATAAAGTCTATTTAAAAGGGTGGTGGTGGGTGGTTGGGTGGGAGGGATGGAGGAGAAAATATAGATTCATATGTTCAGTCTGGTCCCTGCAGGCCACCTGTTAAATGGGAAGCAAGCCTGCAGCGCTTTTGGCACCGAAACTCCAAATTTAAAAGATAGTCCCAGTCCCTGAGCTCCAATGAGCTCCCTCTCACTGCTCGGTCCCTCCCTCGCTCTCCGGCACTGCTGAAGGCCACCCGTTAAATAGGGCAGCAAGCCTGCAGCGTTTTGGCGCTGAAACTCTGGATTTAAAAGTTAGTCCCAGTCCCTGAGCTCCCTCTCACTGCTCAGTCACTCTCTCGCTCTCCAGCACTGCTGAAGGCCGCCCGTTTAACAGGGCAGCAAGCCTGCAGCGCTTTGCACTGAAACTCTGGATTTAAAAGTTAGTCCCAGTCCCTGAGCTCCAATGAGCTCCCTCTCACTGCTCGGTCCCTCTCTGACACTCATTGCTCCAACCCAAACTCAACCATGAACCCACCTAATTTTCTCCGAGAGGAGAATTGCATTTACAAAGATAATCCACTTTCAGTCATGGAGTGTAAAAGTTAACCAACACATTAGGCAGTACGTCCTAGTGGCTACAGCCCCAAGCCAAAAACCTAGAAAACATGTAGACTCAGAACACTGATTTGTGAACCACAAACTCCATCTGCATACTGCATGACCCAAGGCCAGGGCATTTTACAGAACATCCACGTGCTAATGAAAGGCACCTGAAGCTTGGAAAAAGCGCTCCAATAAGCAGACTCTGCTGGCTCTCCAGTCCTTCCAGACAGTATGAATGATAGGGGCCTAGGGTTGCCACTTCTGAATAAGGCAAAAACCCGGACCGTAAGCCCCTTCCCTATTTCAGCCCTAAACCACACCCCTTTTTTGGGCCCACCCCTTTAAAAACTGACGATTAAAGGGGCACTATCAGCTTTCCCCTACGTTTTTGACTACCTGAAGTCTATAAACTTGTACCACACACTTAGTAAAACATGTTCATTAGAATGCCCCCATAGATGTAAAAACAACAAATCGTACCTGTTTTTATTAAATTTAAACCAAAATCTCCTTTCCTCGGGGCCGAGACGACCCGCCACCGAGGCTTGTATATTGGATAATGACGCGCACCATGAGCGCTCGCTGTCCTGAAGTGTGATTCGATACCATTACACCGCCAACTAAGATAATCCCTTTGTGCCATCTACTAATCCAAGCGCTCCTGGTGCCGAAACCAAACCGAGCACTCGAATATCAACTTATAATCAGACTTTGACGAAATCCACAGATGCTAAAAGAGACACGGTGAAGATCCCACAGATAAGCGCGCACAACATGCCCTTTACGCATGCGCCGGATTTCGCTCAAGTCTACAGTTATAAATTGTGATATTACTTAGTGTCGGTTTGGATCGAAGCACCAGGAGCGCTCTTTGGATTAGTAGATGGCACAAAGGGATTATCTTGTTGGCGTGTACGGTATCGAATCACACTCGGACAGCGAGCTGCTCATGCGCGTCACGCCCAATATATGCTTCCGTGGTGGGTCAGTTCTCGTGTCTCGAGTGAAAGGGGATTTTGGTTTAAATTTAATAAAAACAGGTACGATTTGTTGTTTTTACATCTATGGGGGATTCTAATGAACATGTTTTACTAAGTGTGTGGTACAAGTTTATAGACTTCAGGTAGTCAAAAACGTAGGGGAAAGCTGATAGTGCCCCTTTAACTGAAACTACCGCATAAATTTACTGCATCAGTGGACACATTAAGGAACTGCACCACAACACCACTTATGAATTAATAATATAATAGTTTATTGCACTTTGAAAGACGATTAAAGATTTAAAACACACTTTCATATTATGGTAGGAGCAAAAAGCACAGAAGTAGGAATAGGAAAAGAAATGACATTAGAAAAAATGCTATTGATTTGTGGAAAATGACCATTGTATACTGCATAAAATGGATATAGCACTCTCCCTCAGTAAGTTCACTGCTGCTGCTATATCCATCTTCATTTTCTGCAATGAACCTCCAAATGGCAGGATGGCATGTACCTGAACCCTGGCTGATGAAGTAGGATTTAACTGCAGGCCAGCACTGGAGGAGCCTGTTTATTGCTGGCAAGAGGGAAAGCCAGGGAGTGAGCACATGGTGTAGCAGATCCTTCCATTCCAACTCAACAAAGGCAAACACGCCTTTTAGCTCATGCATATTCTTAGAGCTGGAAAACTCATTATATACTTTTATTACCAAGTTTTCCACATCATACCTGCCCACAGCCTTACGGTATTCCTGGCACAGTGATGGATGACATGGCACAGGCAGTTGGCAAACACAAGGTGGGCAACTTCTGACCTTAAGTTTTGAAAAACTGAATGTTTCCCATAATGTACAGAGGCATTGTCCGCAGCATAGCTTGATACGTGTGTAAGCTGTAAACCTCTGCTGGTAAGGGATTCAATCATTGTTGCTGTGACAGCATCTGCAGTTTCACTGTGATCTTCATAGAAGTCCAACAGTTTTTGTTGGATCCCCTTTTTGGGATCAAAGTACGGCACAGCAACTGGAAACATTTTTTTTTTGCCTTTATTAGAAGCATCCAATGCAACAGAGTAAAATGAATTGCCCATTTCTTGTAAAAGCAGCTCCTCCCCAAAAAGTGCCAGGACATTGGTGACAATGCTCTCTGCCTTTGTTTGTCCACAACTCATTTTGGATGCAATACTGGAGTCTGTGTAGATCTGCTGGGCTATCTTCATTCCACAGTCTATGGACAGGTAGGAGTGATGATGCTGGACTCCATGGTATAGTTCTATAAGTTCGGCTGCGATCACCTTATTGCTTTCAGAACTATTTTCTGCAACAAAAAATTTCTTCATAATATGATTTTCTTTCTGAAGGTGTGTTACCTGTTCGTGTTTTCCATTTTTTTCATGATTTTTTACTGCAGCCTCACCATCCCACTTCACTGTAAAAGCAGAGCCACAGACAGTGCATTTGGCAGAATTTTCCATTCCTGGTCCTGCAGATCTGATCCACGAATACTTGCTTTCCCAAGCCTTGTTGTAGCAGCAAAATATTTTGGCCTTCTTAGTAGGATTGCTACTCCTTTCTTCATCATGAATGGGTTGGAATCTTTTTCCACTAAGACGCATGTTTCTGTTAAGCAGAGGAGCGAGAGTAAGAGTCAAAAAGAGCAACAAACTAGTGTGCGATGGCCACTGTTGGAAGTTCCAGGACAGCAGGATGTCAGAGGCTCAGTCCGTTGGCAGCACAATATGAACATTTTACTGTAATATTTCAGAGACTGCAGTGAGTGACATGCAGTTGCGGTGGAGCAATCAGACTGACTGGAAACAGTTGTCCAGTCCTCCTTGACGTGGCAGTATCAATATCACAGAGCAAATACAAGTTGCCAGAGCATCTGAGAGGAGAAGAAGAATCAGCATTTTATTGCGCTTTTCATACACAGTGTACCCAAAAGTGCTTTACAGGCAATGCTAGACTGGTAGTGAAGTTACTGAATGTTTAGTGGTAGCCATATCACGCATCAACCCCTACACACAGCCTGGACAATTGCATGAACTAGTTTTGTGGGAAGGGGAATGTTGGTCAGGACACCTGGAATATTCCCTACTCTTTGCAAAGAATGCCTTAGGTTCTTTACTTCCACCTGGACACCCACCAGGACAACAACAGGATGAATAGAAGGGACCCTGGTTTAACGTCTCATCCGAAGGATGGCACTCCCCAACAGTACCTCACAGCACCCCCTAATACTGCACTCAGGTGCCAGCATTTTTTAGGTACAAGTCCAATCCTGCTGCAGGACGAGAACCTACAACCTTCTGGTCCAGAGGAGGATGTGCTACCAACTGAGAAATGCTGTACACCCCAGAGATATTTTTTGAGTATGGTTTTAAACTTCTAAACTAATACTGAAAGAATATATACCAAGAGATGGCTTCTTAGAGGGTGATGAAGAAACACATGGTCTGACCTGGTCACTTAACTATCCATTATCAGGCCCCAGGGTTCTGAAATGTGGCAGAGAACAATTTTTACAACCTGAGATGTCCTCCAGTGGTCCCTTTAGTGTACATCCAATATTCTAATGTGTGTGTGACCTGTTTTGAAAAATTAATAAACTAACTGGGTTGCCTTTGTAACTAACCTGAATCCCTCTCTCCTCACTAGTTGGTGCTTTCTCTCTTCATACTGCCTGAACATTTTATGACATCAATAATACCAAGCCAGGCCACTCAGATTAATAGCATGGAATGAAGTTATTGATGTCACAGAATGTGTTCAAAATATGAAAAGAAAGCAGTAGCGACTGAGGAGGGCTGAACTCTGATCTGAGGTACCCCAGCTAGGTTGTGTATCAAAAATGGTCAAAGCATATTAGAATACATAACTGGTATGGAAAAGATGATGGAAGGGCAAAAAAACAACTATGTTAAAAAAAAACAACATTTCCCAGCTCCTTTGAGTGAGTTACGATAATAACATACCCTGAAGACTTTAACAGTGCCAGTATCATAGCCCTCAGTTGAGATTTTATAGCAATCTGTGAAAAGAACAGATACTAATGGTTGGATTCTTATAGAGTTACCACCTTTTCAGAAGCCCAAAGTGGGACATTTCTTACTGAAGCATGAATTTTAGCAGGACAGTACGTAACTCGACCAATGCAACAGACTTGTTTTCTCTATATAATCAGAATTAAGGCTAAGTATTGTAGTTTCTTAGTTGCTTCAATTGTTTCTTGTCATTTTAATGTATATTAGTTAAGGTATTGTAGTTTTCTGCAACATTTAGTGGAAAGTTAGAAAATATTTTCTGTACTATAAAATCAGGACATGTAGTATTTTTCATGTTTTTTTGCAGGACACAGCTGCCCAAATCAGGACTGTCCTGCGAAAATCAGGACAGGTGGTAACCATAGATTCTTATAAGATGATTAAGAAACAAAAGATGTGACCTGGTTAGCTAAATATTCATCAGGTCCCAGGGTTCGTAAATGAGTTGTGATAAAATACCATTAAGACTTTGGCAGTTGCAGTAGCATGGACCATAGTGTGAGCAGTTAGATTTAAAGCAACATGTGAAAAGAATAGATACTAATGGTCTGCTTCTTATAAGGTGATTAAGAAACAAAAGATTTGGCCTGGGCAGTTAAATACCATTATCAGGCCCCTGGGTTCTTAAGTGAGTGCTGATAAAATACCATGAAGACTTTGGTGTGAGCAGTTACATTTTAAGTTAAATACACTGTGTGTGTGTTTACTTGATTATGGAAGGATAATCCTGCTGGCCAAGGAAGTCTCAGCTAACTTCAGGAGTTTTGTTGTGGCACTGAGCTTATCACATAGATGCAAGGCACCAAATACAATACAGTATGGAGGCAGTATAGCGCAGTGGTTTAAGGCTCTGGGCTGAAAACCTGGAGACCTGGGTTTGAATCCCACAGCCCCACTTGCATACTGTGTGACCCTGAGCAAGTCACTTAACTTCCCTGTGCTCCCAGGTTACACCTGAAAACAAGCTTTCAGCTTAGTGTGTCTCACCTGGTAAAACCAAGGTAAAAAAAAAAAAAAAAAAAAGTATTTCAAAATTTTTGAATAAAACACAAAAGGCACTTTTAGGTTTTGGATGAGTTTGTCTTTTTTTCTGTACTTCTAACAATATCAACAAAGCATGGAACAAATGCCTCCCCCCCCCCCACACTACACTGTGGTACAGCTATGTTAATAAATGTAACATAGTTGTGGACTGATTTTCATTTTTTTTAAACTTGCCTTAGCTGAGATAGCCATGGGCCATTTCTCTCCCATGTGTGTTAAAGGGGATGCTGCAGCACCACAAGAGATGCATGACATCCCACTTTCTGAATGTATCTGGTGGCAAGCTTGTTTTGGCAAACTTCACCATTAAAAAGCAGCATGGCAGAGCTGCAGAAAATGCCACCCCCAGCAGGGAGCAGATTTCTCTTCACTTACCTGAAAGGATTTCTTCTGAGACAGACAGCAGTGCCAGTGCATCAACCCCATCTCCCACCAGGTGAGAGGAAAACGGGGTACCTTTACTACCTGGCAACAGTTGACCCCCAGCCTGACTGCAGGTTCCCTATTGAGTTTGCTCCTGCCTGCTGTCCTGAACCAGAGACTCTGAGTGCATGCATAAAAATTCCAGGCCGGTCACTGAGAACTCAGGGCCCGGTCCACACCTGTGGTTTGCTTGCCTTCCCACACAATAAATGCTACACAACTACAGTAAGATGAGACCTACTCTGATAATGTGTTTCCCATACAGTATGCAGAATGCATAACATAACACATCATACTAATTGACGAGCCAGCCTTACAGCAAGTGTCCCTGTTAAATTAAGTACTTATCAAAAGCTGTAGAATTCTATCATTATGAAACATAATTTCTGTTTGCCATTTTTGTTACTGAAGTTCTTTTCGGTTGGACTTGAAACTGCATTCTGTAGTTTCAAATCCAGTCAAAAAGAACTTCACTAACAAAAGTGGCAAACAGAAATTATGTTTCATGATGACAGAATTTTATAACTTTTGAAAATACAATATAAATAATATAACACACAAGACTATTTAAATTGGCGAGCCAGTCTTACAGCATCCCTGTTAAAATGAAGTACAGCACTTTAAAGTCCAGCTGAAATGAACTGTCCAGTAGCAAAACTGGGAAACACAAATTATGTTTCATGATGACAGAATTTTATAACTTTTGAAAATACAGCATTTGATACTGAAATAATATAAAATTGGTGAGCCAGATGGCCCTTGGGCCCCTACAGCAACCATTCCTGTTAAAACTAAGTACTGTAATTTTTCAAGCCTGTCCACAGTCCACTCCAGCCAAGAAGAACTGCAGTACTTGTTTATTTATTTATTTATTCATTCTAGGATTACAAACACATTTGAGCGCCAGGCAGCTCATTTACAAAGGTTCCACATCAGTAGGGAGGGTTACAAACAGTTGCAGGGAAACAGACAAGTCATACAGAATATTTCAGAACAGATGTACATGTGTTTACATTATAGTATAGGACAATTAAGCTTCAGTCATATACACATTAAGCAAAACCTGATCAGAGGCAGAGGGAAGAAAAGTAGAGGGGGAGGAAGAACCAAGAGGGAGAGGAGCAGCCAGGCAGCCCTGTAAAGTTGCAACTACGAAAGGGTGGAGGAAATAGTCTTAGAAAGGGGAGGGAGAGGGACAAAGGCAGGGAGGAGGGTGGTAAAATGGGGGTGATAAGAGGTGTCAGTGAGAGGAGGTCCAAGAAGTGTGTCTGTGTGTGTGTGTGTGGGGGGTGGACTAGTGGAGGTCCTGAAAGTGACCTGGAAATTAGATGGCGCAATCACAAGAGTTTTCAGTTAGAAGGTGAGTTTGGAGCTTATGTTTGAACTCTCCAAGTTTAGGAAGCGTAGCTAGACTATTGGGGAGTCCACTGAACCAGGAAGGCGCTCTGCTACCAAAGGTGCGTTGATGTTGCATGGTCCAGCACCGTGAGACTAGTAGGAGCTCAGTGGATGAGGTGCGTGTATGTTGGGTCTTTGGAGATTTGTGAAGCAGACAACACAGACCCTTCTGCACGAACCCAAGTAGAATCTTTTTAGTGAGAAGTCAGGTGTGGTATTTAATTCTTCCAGATAGACTGAGCCATCCAGTCTGTTTATAGAGATCGCAGGTGTGGGTGAGGTGGGATGCCCCCATTTGGAGTCTACAAGCCTTGTTTAGCTCAACAGTGAGCCTTCTGAGAGCAGTATCGGTAGCAGCTCTGTAAATGACAAGGCCATAGTCGATAATAGAGAGCAACGAACTGTGAATCACCAGATTGAGAGATTCAGGTGTTAGACACTTTCTGAGTCGACAGAGAAGACCAATCCTAGCACTGACGGCTCTGGCTACATTTTCGATGTGGGGTGTATAGGTGAGGTGACTATCTAGGGTGACCCCAAGGTACTTGAAGTGCTGTATTTGTTGAAGGGGGTCATCTTGGCTATTTCTGATAGTGAGAGCACGTCCGTTGTATCTACTGCGGGCAGAGAAGAATAACAGGACTTTTATCTTCTTGTAGTTTAGCACAAGTTGTGCTCACAACAGAGGGAGGGGAACCTTTCAATTGTCTTTGCTTTGTAGCAGATATACTGCAGGTGGAGGCTGCTTCTAACTGAAAGGTGAAATAAGGTATTTACAATTATCAGGAAAAGACAGTCTTGTTACAATTCTTAAGATTTTCAGTGCAGGAAGAGTTCAAAGCACAGCTCACTTATTTTGGACTGACTGCTTTCAGAGCACAAACCACCAGGCTGTTTTGGGGCTGGGAGGTTTACCTGTGTCTGACTTGAATGTCTGGATTTTTCTCTGTTTTAGTAGCAGGAGTTTCTCTGTCAAATTGTTGTGTATAGTATCTTGCAGACAGGAAGGCACTCACTCGCAGTGGTGGGTCAGAGCTCTTAGCTGATTGTTTTGTGAGGGCACAGTTTAGGCCCAACCCCTTCCCACCCTCACCCCCTGGAAATAGTTCCTTTATACCTGGGGTTCTGACATCATTTCCTCAAGAGTGCAAGGTGCATATCAATGTCATATCCTCTCTAGCACACAGCACTGAAAATATACATACACATTGTATAATATATATATATTTCTATATAACAAACCAATCACTCACACAAGCACACACACACACAAAAAAAGTACATAGTCATGTGGGGAGTAGTGCAATGTAATGGCTGTGGGGCAGCAGTCTTCAGGAGTCTTTCTGGAGCTGAGATGCTGCCCTGTTGCAGACAACTCTCTGCCCTGAGGGAGGAAGTTACCCGTCTTCAGGCCACACTGGACAGCATGAAAACCTTCCCCAGGCCAGACTGGATGGTGGAAGGACCCCCCCATCCAGGGAGCACCAGAGCCACCACCACTACCTCAGAGGTTGCAAAGAAAGCACAGCAGTTGGACCACTGTGGGCTCAGGGAGGGTGAGGAGGGTGGAACAGAGGCACACCCAGTCAGTTGTTCCACCCACAATCCATACACCATTCTGGGGAGCACAGCTCCCTATGGATGCACCCACTGGAGGAGATTAGGGAGGCTGAGGACACCTGTCACAAGGGAGGCCCACAGGAAGGAGGCAGAGGATGCCACAAGGAAAGGAAGCAGCCCTGGTGGGGACTCAATTATTGGGGATAGAACTGGGGGAAGCAGGGAAAACTGATAAAAGTGCCTGCCTGGTGCCATGGCTTGTGGGGCGAGCATCCTCAGGATCACGAGAACAGCTGCGGGAGTCTGAGCTGGATGTCATTGTCCACCTAGGGACAAATGACTTGGCTCAACATGAGCTTACAGCAGTGCAGAAGGACTTTGTAGAACTGGGGAGAGGCCTAAGACAAGTAGCACACACAGTATCCTTCTCAGAGGTGCTGCCTGTAAATGGCATGAGTGAGGCAAGGGTACTTTGCACCATGCAGTTTAATGAGTGGTTGAAAAAATGGTGTGGAGCACAGGGTTTGGCTTCATTGGGGACTGGGGTTCCACCTGGAGGGACACCAGCCTATACTGGCAGGATGGTCTGCATCTGTCCAGGAAGGGAACAAGTCTTTTGAGCAATCGGTTTAAATGCTTCATTGGCAAGCTTTTAAACTAGTCAAGGGGGGAGGCACTGATAAGCAGCAGAAAAATCCCAGCCTCTCCCTACAAAACAGGGTACTAAATGGGAAAAAGACCGAGGTAGAAAGGTCAGTGGTGGATGCTGCAACAGAAAGTAAAGCCATCAAAAAATGGAGAGCAATGAGTACCAATGCCCGTAGTCTGAGTAACAAGCTTCCTGAATTAGTGGCCTTGATGGAGGAGGAACATCTGGATATCGTGGCAGTCACAGAAACATGGTACAATACAAAACCATGACTGGGATGTAAACATACCAGGATACACTATCTACAGGAGGGACAGGGAGGGTAAAAGAGGAGGAGGAGTAGCTCTTTACATAAGGGAAGGAATCAAAGCAACAGAACAAAAGGGTAAACAGGGAAGAGAAGAAGCACTGTGGGTAAATTTGGAGACCGTCAATGGCACCACAATCCGCACAGGGGTTGTATACAGACCCCCTTCTCAGGGGGAGGAAATGGACAAGGAAATGATAGAAAGTATACTTAGTATGGCAGAAAAAGGGGAGATATTGCTGATGGGTGATCTGAATATGCCAGATGTTAACTGGAGTGCAGTTGCAGCAGCCACTTCTAAGAGTAGGGTTATTCTAGATGCCCTACAGGGGGCATGCCTTAGACAACTAGTATTGGAGCCCACTCGAGAGGGAACAATCTTAGATCTGGTTCTCTCAAATGGAGATGAGGAGAGGATCACAGATGTAGAAGTGGGTAGCCATCTGGGAACTAGCAACCATCGAACAGTATGGTTCACAATAAACACAGTAATAGAGTCAAGCCATACAAAGACAAAGGTACTGGATTTTAGGAGGGCTGACTTTGTCAAATGGAGTGCTTAAGGAATGCACTAGCAAATGGGCAGGAAGGGGGGGAAGAACAATGGGGAATAATAAAACTGCCATCACAGAGGTAATAAGCCTTTGTGTAAAGCAAATAAACAAATTCAAACGAGGTAAGAAACCACTATGGTTCTCAAAGAAGTGCAGTGAAGGTTCAAGAGAAAAGAAAGCATTCAGGAAGTACAAGGAATCACAGAAGGAGCAGGACAGAGAACTGTATCAGCTAAAGCAAAGGAAGCTGGGAAGGCAGTCAGAACAGCAAAGGCCCAAACCGAGGAAAAGATAGCCAACTCAGTTAAGAAGGGGATAAACCTTTATAGGTACATCAGGAGCCAGTAAGACCAAGGGAGGGATAGTGAGGCTTAGTAAAGGGAGGGAGGGTGGGCAGAGGGTGACTGTGAAAAGGCAGAGATACTAAACAAATACTTTTGCTCAGTATTTACAAAGGAAGAGGGAAGTACCTAAAACAAACAGTAGAAACAGTCTGGATACAAAAGTTGTATCCAGCCCATTTGAAGAAAGGGTTCTGAAAGAACTCTTAAAACTGAAGGTGGACAAAGCAATGGGGCCTGATGGGATTCATCCCAGAATTCTAAAAGAACTAGGGTAGAACTAGTGACACCACTGACTACCCTCTTTAACAAATCATGGGAGGATGGGGTGGTACCCAGGACTGGAGGAGGGCAGATGTAATTCCCTTCACAAAGTGGGAGCAAGGCAGAGCAGGAAACTACAGACCTGTTAGTTTAACCTCAGTGGTAGGGAAAATGATGGAATCACTTCTGAAGGAAAGAACTGTTGAGTATCTAGAGGGCACAGGACCCAAGGCAGCATGGATTCACAGCGGAAGGTCATGCCAGACAAATCTGATAGATTTCTTTGACTGGGTGACCAAAGTAGTTGATCAGGAGGGGCTGTGGACATGGCCTATCTAGACTTTAGCAAGGCATTTGACACCGTCCCACAAAGATGAATATACAAGTTAGCCAGCCTGGGAGTGGGTCCCAAGATGACAGCCTGTAAAGAATTGGCTGAGAATAGGACACAGAGAGTAATAGTAAATGGAGTCCACTCTGGAAAAAGGGGGTTAGTAGTGAGGTGCATGAGGTTCAGTATTAGGACGGTCCTCTTCAGCATGTCTTTATAAGCGACATTGCAGAGGGACTGGAAGAAAAAGTATGTCTCTTTGCAGATGACACAAAGATCTGCAACAGAGTTGATGACAAGGTGGAGTGGAAAGGATGAGAAGGGACTTGGCAAGGTTAGAGGAATGGTCAAATGTATGGCAGCTTAGATTCAATGCTAAGAAGTGCAAGGTAATGCACCTGGGAAACCAAAACCCAGGGGAAGAGTACACAATGGGGGGTGAGATACTAACAACAACAAAAATGGAAAGGGACCTGGGGGTAGTCATATCAGATGACCTAAAGGTGGGAAAGCAATGTGAGAGGGCAGCAAGGAGGGCTGGGGGGATACTTGGATGCATAGGAAGAGGCATCACCAGTAGAAAACAGGAAGTTATTATTCCTCTGTACAGACAGCTAGTGAGACCCATCTGGAGTACTGCATGCAGTTCTGGAGACCCAATCTCCAAAGACATAAACAGGATGGAAGCTGTCCAGAGGAGGGCAACTAAAATGGTGCAGGGTCTGCACGGAAGACATATGAAGAGAGCTTAAGGAGCTTAATATGTATAGCCTTCGAGGAAAGGAGGGAGAGGGAGACATGATAGAAACTTTCAAGTACCTCAAGGGAATCAACAACGTCCCAAGAGGGTAGCATCTTTCAAAAAAAAGAGGTGTGCAAGAACAAGGGGCACAATTTGAAGATAGAAGGGGGGGCTCAGAGGTAATTTAAGAAAGTATTTTTCACAGAGAGGGTTGTGGATGGGCGGGAATGCCTCCAGAGGAGGTTGTGGAGTCAAAAACAGTGGTGGAATTCAAGCATGCATGGGACAGTCATAAGGCAATTTTAGGGGGTGGGGGTAGGAAGAAGTAGGCTGTTGGTTAACTAGGACCTGCAGCTTATCCATCAGGTAGGCAAATGGGCAGACTGGGTGGGCCAAGTGGTCCTTATCTGCCGTCAAATTCTATGTTTCTATGTAAGTTTATGTTTGGAGATCCAGTGCTCAACGTCCAGGAAACCACTCTGTAGGTTGCTTTCGAGCACGTACGGGTCAGGGTGGCTTACAAAAATGACAGCGTCGTC
This sequence comes from Neoceratodus forsteri, assembly GCA_016271365.2. Lineage (NCBI taxonomy): Eukaryota > Metazoa > Chordata > Ceratodontiformes > Ceratodontidae > Neoceratodus > Neoceratodus forsteri. Next base: position 1,739,191,209 of record CM028129.1, read on the forward strand.
CGCATAGAGCAGTGTGCGCAGGTGGCAGGCAGATGGTAAATTGTTAATGAAGATGCTGAATAGTAGGGGACCCAGAATTGAGCCCTGAGGTACACCAGACTGAACTGGTTTTTGGTCTGAGATAGCGTTGGAAATCTTCACGCATTGTGATCCATCTCCAAGATAGCTTGTAAACCAGGACAGTGAATCGGGGAGAGGCCAGTTAGAGAGAGTTGATTAAGGAGGAGCTGGTGATTAACCGTGTCGAAGGCCTTGGTTAAGTCTATAAAGACTGCCCCCACAAGACTGCCTTGGTCAACAGATTGGTGGACAGAGCTGGTGAGTTCTAGGAGAGCAGTGGTGGTACTGTGCCCTTTTCTAAAACCATGTTGTTGTTCACACTGCAGGAAGTATTTACTGAGGTAGTCCACTAGTTGGTTGGCAACAATACGCTTGAGTATTTCTGAAAGGGGAGGGAGGATTGATATAGGCCTATAGTTGCTATGTAGCACACGGTCCCCAGCTTTATGAACTGGTGTAACAATGGCTGTTTTCCAAACCTGTGGGAACTGAGACCATGACAGAGAGAAGTTAAGGATCTGAGTGATAGGTGGGAGTACTTCCTCAGTGGTAAGTGTGATTAGTTTGAGGTCTAGGAAGTTCCCACTATGCCGTGACTTACCCAGCACTTTGCTCAGTAGTTTCCTGACTTGGGTAACAGAAACATTTTTAAAGTAGAAAAGAGGGTGATCACTTGTCTTGTTCTCCTGTTGGTGCACAGACTTTAAGGTGGTATCATCAAAGAAATCTTGTGGTAGGACATTGCTAAGATCGGTAAAGGAATCACTGAAAGTATTTGCAATTTGTAGTGGATCCAGTATGTGGGAGCCGTCGAGGTTTATCATAGTTGGTGCCTTTTTTTGGGTCTTTTCCAGTTATATCTAATATTTGACCAGAATTTCCTGCTATCACCCCAACTCTTGGTAAGCTGCTCCCTATAGTGATTGCTTTTCACTCTGCGGATGGCCTGAGTGCAGGAATTTATTGCAGCTTTATAGACTTGCCAGTCTTGAGGTTTGCCCGATGATTTAGCACAGTACCAGAGGTGGTCCCTCATTTTGATGGTAGCAAGAAGATCAGGGATCATCCAGGGATGTACAGTGCCACACACCTTCATTTTCTTGAGTGGTGCATGTACATCACAGGCAGCAATGAAAGTATTGATAAAGTGCTGAAGGTCTTCATTAGTGTCAGCAGAGGAGTCCAGTAGAGACCAGTCCTAACAGTGAAGGTGTTGTTTTAGGTGCTCCAGGTGGCCACGTATAAGCACTCTGTTGAATATAGTCAGAGGCGGTGGGGATTGGAATTTGTTGGTCCAGCTACAGGTGACAGGGGAGTGGTCACTTAGCCAGTCAGGGTACACAGTTACATTGGAGATCCGGTCAGGGCGGTTTGAGATTACCCAGTCGACAGTGGTGCTGGTCTCAGTTTTGTAGTTAGTTTTTGTGGGAGAGCTGACAAGTTGAGAAAGATGTAGAGCTAATAGTGCATCCTTTATGGAGTCTGAAGAAGCTGACAGCCAGTTTATATTGAAGTCGCCAAATATAATTGCCTCGGTGATGTGTTTTGGGGCTTTTAGGTAATCTAAGACTTTATAAAGGCCAGTGTTAGGGTCTTTGGGTGGTATATAAACTGACAGTATTGTGAGAGTCTTTTGATGTGCTCCCAGTAGTACTTTGATCCCTAGTACCCGAGTGGGGCATCCAAGGTCAGTCACAGGCATGGCTAGACCCTTTAGTGAGTCTTTTAGGTAGGTGGCACGGCCATCACCTCGCTTGGTCAGCCTGTCCAATCTGAAAATTGTGTAACCAGGTAGGCGAACTGCAGAGTCTGGTATTTTGGGGGATAACCATGATTCCATAACAGAGTATGTCAGGGTTGTTTTGTGAAACCCAAACTTTAAGGGATAATATATAAATTCATAATTTATAGTTCTGAGCATACACTATAGTGATGGGATTCAGAATTGAATTCTAGTCACATACTGTAGCCCCCCCCCAAAGTAAAAAAAAAAAATAAAAAAATATGAATAGAGCAGAATGGCAGGACACTTAAGAAACAGCCTAATCTGGGAGCCCTGGAAATTCACTATTTAATTATTAATTTAATCCACTTTAAAACAGGGCAAGCAGCCTACCTTACAAAGTTGGTCCTAGCTGTAGCAGGATGTTCTCCCTCTGTCTCCAGTCTCTTCTCTGGTAAGCAGCAGTGGTGGTGGGTGCAAGTCTTCTTGATGATGGCTCTTCTTCACCCAAAGTTTTTTTTCTCTCTGTCCTGTAGTGGTGGTCCCTTGAGATCAGGTAGCAGCAGCAGATATCTCGCAGATTCGCAGTGGTGGTCTTCGAGGATTGATGCTGTCAGTCATCCAGCCAGCAGAGGCTGTCCGAGGACAGATAAGACAGCTAAAAGCTAGGGTATTTATAACCAGGAGTAGGGGTGCCCTTCTTTTGTTTTTATTTTCCACTGCATATTCATATTTTCCAGGGCCAGACAGCAGAAGAAAATGATTGGTCCCTTCTTAAGGACCAATAAAAATCAATGAATTTCAGTGGGTGGTTACTGCAAGTCGGACAGCAACCCGACTGGTAGAAAATTAGCTAGTCAGCAGTGGAAGCCACTGATTGGTGGGGCTTTCAATGCCGACTGCTACTGTGAAAAACAGACCGAACTCCTGGAAGTCTAGCTGGGCAGGAAAGAGAGACCAGAAAGCAGCAGGGACCAGGGTCCCAGACATTCGGAGCGAGCGGGGGGGGGGGGGGATGGATTAAGAGACTGTGAGAGTGACTGTAGGATTCTCAGCACAGTGCACTGCACATCGCTCTCATTCCAGGCTGCAGCTCTACTCGGTCCTCCAGTCCTCCCTCAGGCTTCAGTCAGAGCCTCAGAGAGAGTATACTGAACTCAGTCTCATCAGCAACAATAGATTTTAAGGTAAGATTATGTAAGACTTTGCTGCGCTATCTAACCATGCCTGCAGCCTGTCTAATAAATAATCTGGGGATCAGAAAAGAAAAATGTATCTTTTTCTTCTACTCAGGGACACAGTCGGACCGGACTCAGAGTCAGGCGGGCAGGTGGTGCGGCATTATAGACCCATCCCAGGCAGCATTTACATTTTATTCTTGTGATGAGTGTGAATGTGAACAAACTATTATGATTTAAGTAACTGTTTAGTGGTGTGGGCGTGCGGCAGTACTATGGCTACCACTACAGAGTCAATGGCGGGGGATGCAAGAATGATTTACGTTTGGATCGGAGCGACGGAGCACCGTAGCAGCATCCATGGTCTGTAGACCCCGCGGGGGACTGAGAACCAGACAAACAAGTAAAAAACAGACAGGTGTCAACCTTAGAGGGGCCCCCTCAAATGCACAAGATGAGGCAAGTAGTGGACAGACTAGTGCAAGGGGCCCCCATATCACAAATCACAACAAATCACACAATCAGATGCTACACAAATCAGATGCCATTCTGGCAGAGCAAGGTTCCTCTATGATGGCACCCTCAGTGGAGACCCAGAAGAATGCTGAGGACATCCACAAGGGAAACCCACAAAAGGGGGGCAAGGGACACCACAGGGGAAGGAAACAGCTACTGATAGGGGACTCAATTGTTAGGGGGGTAGAGCTGGGGAAGGGAGAGAAGGAAGTAAGCTGCCTGCCTGGTGCCATGGCTTGGAGGGACAAGTAGCTTAATCCTCACAATTGTAGAAGCAGCATCACAGAGAGAGAACTAGATATCATTGTCCACCTTGGGACAAATGACCTAGCTAAGCATGGGATCAGTGCAGTGCAGAATGAATTTGTGGAGTTGGGGAGGCCTCAGGCGGGTAGCAAGCACAGTAACCTTCTCAGAGGTGCTACCAGTCCATGGCAGGAATGAGGCTAGGGTACTGCACACCATGCAGTTTAATGAATGGTTGCAAAACTGGTGCAGAGCACAAGGCTTTGGCTTCATTGGGGACTGGGGCTCCACCTGGAGAGATAAAGGTCTATACTGGTATGACGGTCTGCATTTGTCCACAAAGGGGACCAAGCTCCTAGGTGACAGGTTTAAATGCTTCCCTGGCAAGCTTTTAAACTAGATAAGGGAGGAGGTACTGATAAAAGGCAGGAAAAGTCAAGCCTCCCCCCACAAAACAGGGCAGGTAGTAGGGTAAAAACTGAGGTACAGAGCTCAACACAGGGCAGGATGGGGGTAAATGGTAAAATAGATAAGAGCAATAAGAGCAGGGATGGGGGAAAAAAGGATCAAGCCAACATTAAATGGAGGGCAATGACTACTAATGCCCGTAGTCTGGGAAACAAGCTTTCTGAGCTAGTAGCTTTGATGGAAGATGAACAATTGGATATTGTGGCAGTCACAGAAACATGGTACACGAGAACCATGAATGGGATGTCAACATACCAGGGTACACAATCTACAGAAGGGACAGGGAAGGCAAAGAGGAGGTGGAGTAGCTCTATACATAAGGGAAGGGATCAAAGCTACAGAACTAAAAAGTAAAGGGGGAGGACAAGAGGCACTCTGGGTTACCTTGGAGATGGGAAATGGCATCGTAATCCGCACAGGGGTTGTATACAGACCCCCGTCTCAAGGGGAGGAAATGGACAAGAAAATGATAGAGGACATTCTCAAAATGGCTGAAAAAGGGGAGATACTATTGATGGGGGACCTGAATATGCCAGATGTTAACTGGAGGACATGTACTGCAGCCACATCCAAGAGCAGGGTCATTCTCGATGCCCTGCAGGGGGCAGACCTTAGACAGCTAGTGCTGGAACCCACTCGGGAGGGAGCAACACTAGACCTGGTACTCTCAAATGGAGAGAGAATCACAAATTTAGAAGTCAGTAGACATCTGGGAACAAGCGACCACTGCAGAGTGTGCTTCACAATGAGCACAACCATGGAGATAAGCCATACAAAAACAAGGATACTGGACTTTAGAAGGGCTGACTTTGGCAAAATGGGTGAACACCTGAAGAATGCACTAGCAAATGGCCAAATAGGAGGGTGGAAGAACAATGGAGAAAAATCAAAACTGCCATCGTGAGGCAACAAGTCTTTTAATAAAACAAATAAAAGAAAACAAAGTGGAGTAAAAACCACTATGGTTCTCAAAGAGGTGGCAGGGAAGGTTAAGGAGAAAAGGCTGCATTCAAAAGTATAAGGAATCACAGAGAGAGCACGACAGGGAACTGTATCAATTAAAGCAGAAAGAAGTAGGAAAGGCAGTCAGAATAGCAAAGGCACAAACCGAGGAAAAATAGCCAACTTCGGTCAAAGGGATAAAACCTTTATAGGTACATTAGGGAGCACAGAAAGGTTAAGGGAGGGATAGTGAAGATTAATAAAGGAGAGGGAGGTGGGCAGAGGAGACAGTGAAAAGGCAGAGATACTGAATGAATACTTTTGCTCAGTATTCACAAAAGAAGATGAGGCTGTTACCTAAACCAGACAACAGAAGCACTCTGGGTAGAGGTTGATACCAGTCCATTCACAGAAGAAAGAGTTCTGAAAGAACTCCTAAAACTCAAGGTGGACAAAGCAATAGGGCCTGAGTTCACCCAGAATCCTAAAAGAACTAAGGGGGACCTAGTGACACCACTGACCACACTTTTAACAAATCATGGCAGGATGGGGTGGTACCTGAGGACTGGAGGAGGGTAGATACGATTCCCTTTACAAAAGTGGGAGCAAGGCAGAAGCAGGAAACTACAGACCTGTAAGTTTGACCTCAGTGGTAGGGAAAATGATGGAATCACTTCTGAAAGAAAGAACTGTTGAGCACCTAGAGCTGAGGGCACAGGACCCAAAGCAACATGGATTTACAGCAGGAAGGTCATGTCAGACTAATCTAATTGATTTCTTTGACTGGGTGACCAAAGTAATAGACCAGGGAGGGCTGTGGATATGGCCTACCTAGACTTTAGCAAGGCATTTGACACAGTCCCGCACAAAAGATTAATAATCAAGTTAGCCGGCCTGGGAGTGGGTCCCAGGGTGGTAGCCTGGGTAGCGAACTGGCTGCACAACAGGACACAGAAGGTAATAGTGAATGGAACACATTCCAAAGAAAGGGGGGTTACTAGTGGAGTACCTCAGGGCTCAATGCTGGGTCCAATCCTCTTTAACATCTTTATAAGTGACATTGCAGAGGGTCTGGAGGGAAAGGTATGCCTCTTTGCAGATGACACAAAGATCTGTAACAGAGTTGATACACAAGAAGGGGTAGAAAAGATGAAAAGGGACTGGGCAAGGTTGGAGGAATGGTCAAACATATGGCAACTTAGATTCAATGCAAAGAAGTGCAAAGTAATGCACCTGGGAAACAAAAACCCAGGAGAAGAGTACACAATAGCAGGGGAGGTACTAACAACAACAAAAATGGAAAGGGAACTGGGAGTAGTCATATCAGATGACCTAAAGGTAGGTAAGCAATGTGAGAAGTCAGTAAGGAGAGCCAGGGGGATACTGGGATGCATAGGAAGGGGCATCACAAGTAGAAAAAGGGAAGTGATTATCCCTCTATACAGACAGTTGGTGAGACCCCATCTGGAGTACTGTGTGCAGTTTTGGAGACCTCATCTACGCAAGGACATAGACAGGATGGAAGCAGTCCAGAGGAGGGCAACTAAAATGGTGCAGGGTCTACATCAGAAACCATATGAAGAGAGACTGAGACAGCTTAATATGTATACCCTTGATGAAAGGAGGGACAGGGGGGACGTGATAGAAACGTTCAAGTACCTCAAGGGAATCAACAAAGTCCAGGAGGGTAGAATCTTTCAGAAAAAGAGATGTGTAAGAACAAGGGGGCACAGTTTAAAGATAGAGGGGGGACGGCTCAGGGGTAATGTGAGGAAATTCTTTTTCACGGAGAGAGTGGTGGATACATAGAACAGCCTTCCTGAGGAGGTCGTTGGGTCTAAAACAGTGGGGGAATTCAAACATGCTTGGGACAGACACAAAGCAATTATAGTGCGGGGTTGCAGGAAGCAGGCTGTTGGTTAACTAGAATCTGCAGCTTATCCAGTAGGTAGGGAAATGGGCAGACTGGGTGGGCCAAGTGGTCCTTTTCTGCCGTCAAGTCTATGTTTCTATGTTTCTATATAAGATATGCACCAGTCACTCTTCCTATCAGGAACACCAATTGTGGGGCAGGAATATTTCTAGCCACTTCTTTCCACTGAAGATACATGGGGTTGGGAGATGAAGCAAAGCAAAAGGGACAGTTTTCACCTTAAAAGGTTATTCTGGCTGGAGCCCATGAAGCTATCAGCTGTACTTAACATACGAACATACGAAATTTGCCAGCAGATAAAGGCCTAGAGGTCTATCAAGTCTGCTCAAATGTGCAGCTAGCACCTCTTATTCTGCAGCTGCCCCTTCCTTCCTTCCACCCCTCCCCTTCCACTGACCTTCTCCTTTGTTCTGTCCCATCCTCTTTCGAAGCAGTCCACTGTTCTACTGGATACCACTTCTGCAGGTAACGCATTCCACCCAGCTACCACTCTCTCTGTAAAAAAGTGTCTCCTCATCTCCCTTCTGAACCTTCCTCCCTCCAATCTCATATCATGGCCCCTGGTGTCCCTCCCCTCCCTTACTTTGAACAGCCCCTCTGTACCAGTCTTGTTTATTCCTTTCATGTACTTCAAGGTTTCAAACAAGTCCCCCCTAACACCTAATAAGGGAGGTGAGATTCACATTCAGGCAGAAAAAAAACAAAGGAAAACGGCTTGTTTACACCTTAAAGGTTAGTGTGACTTGACACCACAGAAGCTATCAGCTGTGCCTAACACCTAATCAGAGAGGTGAGATTCTCATCACAGTTCAGCTCTTGCCTTGCTGCTCAGATTAGTCAGCAGCCAAATGCTTGTTTTCACAAATGTCCAATGTAAGAGACACCAACAAGGTATGACAATACAAAACAGAGTCTAACAGAAACAAGATCTATACAGGAGAAACAATCCAAACAAGTGGTTTAGATATATATAACAATGTCAAAGACTAACAGTTGTTTAACAGTTACAGCAATTTTCATTAACTGAAAAACAGGAGGCAATCAATTGCAATAAAGTAAAAAGAGAAACACATAGAGCAGCCTGAACATTTGTGTGTGTAACATATGGAGAGCAGGAAAGAGAAGGGAAGGGGTATAGAGGGGCCAGTAACCTAAGTGCTAGAGGTGGGGAAAGTGCAAGTCTTTTGTGGTTGGTTGTAATCGGGTCCATGATTGAAATATGATGAAACCTAGGCTAGGAGTGGGTGGTGGGAATGAAAACTAAGTTTGGGGGTGGGGGAGCAAAAGGTAGGTGGATGGGTGTGGGGGAGGAGAATGCAGCTCAGGCAAAAATAAACAGGTATGTAGTGATTATATTTTGGGGATTATTGGGGGCCCCCCTTGGCAGATGGGGGCCCTAGGCTAGAGCCTATATTGCCTATGCCTTAATCTGGCCCTGCCTGTTTAGAAACAGGAGCACCTTCCATTTGGGGACTGTGGGGCGGGGGGGGGGAGACAGGGGCTGGCAGCAGCGAAAGAAACAAACTGATCAGATTTTCAAGTAGGCCGGGTGCAGTCCAAGTAATAACAAAGCACCATGTGAACATCCAGAGCATGTGGCAATGCCTCCACATGGTTCAGGTACGCTGGGTGATATACCAGAAGGTGGATGTCTTGATTCAGAGTAAACTCTGGCACCACCTTTGGAAGAACTTAGGATTAGTTCTCAAGGACACCCTGTACTTGTAAAAAAAAAAAAAAACAAACAAATAAAGCTCCTTACACATCAAGGCCTGAAGCTCAGAAATTCTTCAAGCAGAAGTAATGGGAACTAAAACAACGCTTTCCACAACAGAAAGTGTATCTCGCAACTTGCGGCAGGTTCAAAGGGAGGCAATGTGAGCTTTTCTAGAACAAATAAAGATCCCATGGTGGTCGATTACTGCAACTCCCTTTATCTAGGGCTACCTGGAGTTGATATCCGCTTCTTGTAGCTGGTGCAGAAGGCTGCAGCCCGGTTGTTGATCGGAACTCCCCGGACTTGTCACATCTCTCCGGTGTTGTGTGAACTGCACTGGTTGCCGGTACAGTGGTGGATCACCTTTAAAGTTGGACTTCTGACATATAAAGCCTACACAGACAGGGCCTGGACTACCTGAAAGAGCTTCTGGTTCCTTACTGCCCAGGACGATCGCTCTGCTTGGCCGCTGAGGAGTTTCTAGAGATTCCCAGGGTATATTTAAAATCCTTGGGGGCCCGTGCATTTATGTACCCTGCCCCTGCCCTTTGGAATGCTCTACTCCGTCGGCTTTGGGAGTGCATGACTGTGGAGGGATTTACATAGGCACTCAAAACCCATTTGTGGCAACTAGACTACCCTGCTTGATTTTATTGGAGTCTGAATTTTATTTGATGCTGTATTTTATTGGGTTTTATCTTAATCTTGTTCTATTTTATTGTCAAGGTGCCTTGGTTTTTGAAAGGTGTGATATAAATAAAGTATTATTATTATTACAGGATCCCTGATGGGAGGATTCAAGTGCAGAATGCCCCGTAGGAAAGTACAGGGAAGGTCCAGGTGGGCAATAGCCTTCCCCTCAATAGGCACATGGTAGGCCAAAATAGCAGACAAGTGCACCTTGAGCGAAGAGTAGCCAAGTTCTGCATCAGATAAGGAGAGGGGGGTACTCTAAAACTGAGTTCACCAGGCAGGAGCACGGGTCTAGATGCCGAGCAGTGGCCCAAACGCAGAACTGCTTCCATTTCAAAGCATAGGTCAGCCCTAGTGGAGGGTTTCCTGGCTGCCACTAGGACATCCACTACTCTGGGTGATGCCCCAAATCTGGAGACGGCTAGGTCTGCAGGAGCCATGCATAGAGATGCAGAGATCTGAGATCCTGATGGAGCAGGGTTCCCTGTTCCTAGGAGAGCAAATCTGATCAAAGAGGCAGGGAAAGTGGAGCTTCCACGGCCAGCTTCTGAAGCAGAGGGAACCTCACATCAGGACTTAGACTGAGAGGCAGGTGGCTGGGTAGAGATGGATCTTCTTTGGCCCCTTCTGCCCCTGCCTCTGAAAGACCCACTGTACTAGCTAAAGTCAGATTGGGGATAGGGCCTGTAAGGCCTGGGAAAAAAACTTCTGCCCCTACCGCCCCTGGGACGGGATCTCTGAGGGGTGGTGGGTTTAGGCTTGGATGAATGGCTCTGCCTGGAGTCCTTGTACTCCTCGACCTTTATCATGTAGTCAGTGGTTCAGTAATCAAACAACATATTTTGAACACAAGGAAAATCCATGGCCTTGTTCTGAGTGTCTGTGGTCAGACTGGTTGTTCTAAGCCAGGCGAAGCATCTCAGAGATATGGCATGGGCCATCGCCCTAGAGGCTGCATCATTATTGTCATCTGCCATCTGGAATTGGTACATAGTAGCTTCCAAGGCAGTTTCTGATGTATCCACCAGCTCCTGTACCATAGAATCTGATCCGTTGCAGGCGATAGCCTGGATAGATTTCCAAAGGGCTTTCTGATATTTGGCTGTGAATGCCAAGTAAGAAGAAAGCCTGAGAAGCAGGGAAGCTATGGCATACATTTTCTTTGCTATAAAGTCAATTTTCTTGGAATCCTTGTCAGGGGGAGACGGCAACAAGGAGACACCAGCTTTCTCACAAGCTGCCTGCTGCACTATACTCTCGTGGCTAGGGTGTGCTGACAGAAACTCGGTACCATTTTTAGACAATTTATATTTTCTCTCAAGCCGCTTATCAACCCCTAGTACTGAAGTGGGGTGTTGAAGTACCTTCATGGTATTTTTTCTAAATGCATTATAGACAGGGACAACCAGGGTCTTTGAGGATGAAAGACCCTTCATCTCCCTATAATCTTCGTCTTCATCGACATCCTGGTTGGGCTCCTGTGTAGGAAGGTTCAGGGTATCCAGCATATTTTGTATAAATGAAAACACAGAGGAAGGATCCTCGTGGTCACCCAGGGATCCCCAAGGTGAGGGTCCGAGGACTCCTGGGGCTCAAGGCCCTCAAAATCCATGTCAGGGGCATCATAGAATTGATCATCATCTGTGTCACCCTCACAGTCTACAGAACAGAGAACTGTGGAAGAGTGCTTGCCAACCTCAGTAAATAGAGGACCCATCTTTTGAAGGGTCTGAAACAGTTGCCATGCTTTTTCCATATCTTGCACTGATGGAAGAACCTGCGCAGTTTATAAGTACTTTGTTTTTTCTGAATGCTTTAAGCTGCTTGTTGTCTCACTATTGGCTTTCCCGGGAGCATATCTGTCTTGACAGTTTCTTTTTAGCCACTTCATCAGAGTCTTGATCAAGCTTCCTTTTTTCGTCACTCTTTATTATTTTTCAATTTGTGAGGAACTTCATCTTTGGAAGCTTTATTTTTTGACTGGTATCTGAAGGGTTCCTCAGCAACTCTGCTTTGGTATTAGTATTTTTGAATGGCCCCTTATCAGATACCTTTGATTTATCCTCAGCCATAACTATCAAAGGTTTGTCTGCTATGTTCACCAATTTAAGCAAAGCAAACCAGTTCTGGACCTATGAATTGAGTGCAGGTTTCTGTGAAAATGCCACCGGCCAGTCCTGCCCCAGTTAATAAACTCTGTCTATTACCAGTGCCTTTTTTTTTGGTTGTAAAACTGGGATCTATACCAGTGTAAATCTTAATAGAAAACCTGTAATACTCAACCATGCACAGGTGGCTGCTGGACCCTTATGGACAGCCCTGACACAGATGATACCAAGGTCCAGTAATACAACAAAAAAAGTTTCCTCGTAATTGCCAATCTAGAGAGAAAACCCCCAGCCAATTCGACAGTTCCCACAAGAAATTAGTCAAAAATGAAGGAAACCGTCGAAAATAAACACCCGCGATAAATTAGGCTTTAAAGTAAATAGTCGCAGTAAAAATAAAGTCTAAATAGAGCTGTCACGCTAAAAATAAAACATTTGTGAAGCGCTAATGAAAAAGTAAAAGTTGTCACTCAGCACAATAAAGGAAAAGATTTATGAGGAAAACTTTACCCAGATAAGCACTAGGAGGCTGTCAACAAGGGAAGTTGGGAGACACCTCAGAGACAATATGCTCAGTCCAGCGGAGAAAACATTCTGAAGCTGTCAACCGCTCTCACTCAGTTCACACCCCCTCCTGTCTTTTGATTGGCTAGCCCTACGCTCTTTAAAAAATCTGTTAAAGGCACACCTCCGGGGCAACTGCACCTAGCCAGCTAAGTGCAAAAAGTTAATGACACTAAAGGACTCCTGGGGTAAGAACTGCAGCTTATCCTGTAGGTAGGGAAATGGGCAGACTAGGTGGGCCAAGCGATCCTCATCTGCCGTCAAAGTCTATGTTTCTATGTATTCCTGTTTCTGCCCTCTCTTACTATTAAAGAGCCCCTGACAGTTAGAAAAACTTGGAAAAATGTGAGCTTTAGACAGTTCAGTTTATATTTCACATATTTTCTATAATTATTTACCTGTTTTCTTTACTACCAAGGACAGCTATATGAAAGAGACTTACTGTCCCTTAGACCTCATCTGCTCTTTCTGCTATCCTACATACGACATCATAATCCGGTTGCACCTGGAAACGAGCTTCTGGCCATGGTGCTTTTCCTGGTTACCAACTTTTAAATAAGTAAATAAATAATCCCCCATTTATGGCATTGTAATAATATCTACAGCAACAGACTGTGATATCATAAACAGAACTGTGATGTCACATGTAGGCAAGCAGCCAGAACAGATAGGGCACTGAATCCTGTTTATATGCAAATGCCCTTAGTAATAAAGAAGAATGAGAAACACACAAATAATATTAAAATATAAGCTCACTTGTGCTAAACATTACATTTTCTCAAAGTTGTCACAGCGGTGTAAGGGGCTCTTTAAGCCAAGTGAGAACAGACATGCTGTAGCTAGCAAAATCTACCACAATTACTACACAGAGTAAGTGACAGGGTGGTGGATTACATGGAGTATCTATCATGAGTACAGGGTGACATTTAAGCCTTTGAGGATCAGCTGTTTGTCAGACCATGGACCACTAATTCAAAGCTGTGCAAAAACATTTAATCAGCTGACAGCACGAAAATAAGAGACCACAAGTACAAGGTGTTATACAGTTTTTGTTTGTGGAGAGAGCTGGCCCGGTGGCGCTGAGGGTTAAGGCGCTGGACGCCACATCTTGCGCCACGCCTGCCATCCGGGTTCAGGAACAAGTCCAGGTTGTCGGGGGGGGCGACGAGTGGGATTGAGCTGTCACGAGGTGGCTCTCATCTCCTGGGGAGGGATGAGGGGTTTCTCCGGCCCTTGGCTGCCACTTGGTGGAGGATATATGGCAAGTCAGGCAACGGGGAGCCCGGTGATAGCCAGGGGTGGGGTGGAAGAGGCCAAGCTGGTACCCAGAGTATGCGTGGACCTCCACATGCACACAGTGCCGTGTCTGCCAGGGGCCCGGGATCTTCAGGGAGAAAATCAGGGGAAAAAATGCAAAAAGTTCTAATTTAAAAAAAAAAGGAAAAAAGTTTGTGGCGAGGAGGTTATGAGTTCAGGTGGGGGGGGTGTGGGGGTGTATAAGACTGAGATGGATGCTCTCTTTCCCTGTTCATGCACGCTGCATTGTACCTATGCATCACAGCACCATTTGTATCTGTGACAAAGAAGACAAGGTAGCAGTAAGATACAAATCCATCCCTCAGGCATGATACAATTTCATTTAATAAATGACGCTATTCTCAGACTTGTCAGTGATATACTGTACTTAAGTTTTATCTGCGGTCATGAGGTTTATCGTTATTGTAGACAAAACATGAAAATGACTGTGACTGCATGCAGTTTCTTGCATCACATATATGAACAAATGCACACCAAACTGTTTTCATTAGGGATAGAAACTGTCTTTTTAATGAAGGCCCATTATATTTATTTATTAAGAAACTGCATGTTTTCAGAATCATTTTCAATTAGATAAGTCTAAGAGTAGCATTATTCATCACATGATACTGTTCAGTACCAGAGGGACGAATTGACATGTATCCTGGACTGCAGTGTCCTCTCTGTCACTAACGCAGATGGTACTGTGGTGTACAGATACAATTCGGCATGCATGAACCAGGAACATGAGCTGTGAACACCAAAACAATTATCACTGTTTGTCACCAGACATTCAGACACTGTTATCTACAGAACAGTTACAGTCTCAATAGTGCAATAACTTGGGAATTCTTTATAGAAACAGAGAAAAAGACATGAGTTCGTAACAGTTTATTTATTGTGCCAACACATTTGTTTTCCCCACGTTGAGAGATGACAGATTACTGCCAAAAAACACTAAACAGAGCAGTCCGATCCTAAGTGAGATGAGCTGTATGAGCTGAGAGGACTTTAAATTGGCTCTGCTTTCCTCTCTGTTTGTCACTTCCGGTCACATGCACACCTCTAACCACAATCCGCTGGACTAAGCTGGGACTTTTGTCTATGGCTACAGAACAGATTTTTTTTTTTTTTAACTCGGCTCTATTGAATAAATTGTCACTATAGCTCAACATGCATGACATTACAAGTAGATCCAGTTAAACAAAAATCACAATGTGAATATATAAACAGACATATCCACTCCCAAGCATTAACTTATCATTGGGTTAAAAAGCCATGGTATAAAACCTGCCATAGTACTGAATGTTAATCGTCCCTAATAAAGGGAGTGCTATGATAATCAGGTTGTGATCAGGCGCCATTTAGACACATAAGAAAAAAAAATTAACCCAAAACACAATACTGTATCAAATGGGGCTAGAACAAATGCACCCCATCCAATGGCTGTGCGTCCCCCTCCCCCCCTGCGGACTTTCAAAAAAGAGGAAAGAAAAAGGAAAAACAAGGGGTTTCTATCTGTCCATTCTGTTGATCTTCTCACCCACATGCGCTGTATCGTAGCCTGAGGCCAAAGGCTATAAACTTGAATCTAGATAGTGTATTTATAAGGAAATGCCCACTAGCCCGAGAGGCTCGGTTAACCTGGGTTGGTCCATGTGCAAAGTGTTGTCTATAAAGTTATTTTTTTAACCCCTTATCCGGCCTCCAACAGCCAGGCCTCCCACCCCGCAGCACATTCTGATCATACTGAAGCCGGAGTTTAGCAGTCAGGGATCCATAGAAAGCACATCCTTCACTCTCCCTAACCAGTCCTGCAGTGTAGGTAGCTCTAGTCTGAGCCATCTAGCCAGAACAGATTTTGAAACAAGGTATGCGTGAACCAAAATTCTGCTCTAGCAAAAGTGGAAAAAAATACAGGAGGGTGTTCTGGTAAACCAGGATATGAAAAAAGGCAGGATATACTAGCTCTTTAATCTCCACACCTTGACGTTAACACTAGATATTAACAGTCCTTCCTGTGTGAATTATTTTCTCTCTTTACGGCAGTTTTTCTTATACTACACCCTACTAATGTTGCAATCACGAGTGAGTTGTTGTTTAAGCCCAGGTTGTGTCCATTTTATCTAATCAAAATAAAACATTCACCGGGGTAACTTTAGCAGTGTCCTGCACCCACCATTTTCAACCTCTGGCCAGAGGATTTCCAGTTTTACTAGCACATTTGACCAGCACTTCCTAAGCACTGTAACAGTGCTTCACTAAAACTGATGCCAACTTACATCTGCTTTATAGATGCGGTGCATCGTAGGACAGCTCGCCAATCATGACTTCATGTTCTTCGCTGATCACAACCTCATTATCCAGAATGTTGCGTTGAGCCACCGCCACAGTATACACAGTTTTGGTGGACAGAAGGTATCGGCATGAACGAAGGACAAACTGGAGCCAGCCATTCCTGACAGATGGCTCTATCTGGCAATCAGACACAGCGGCTGATAAGCTCTTGAGCATGACCCACTTTGCTGCCATTCTTCAGAGAAAGCAGTATGGAGCAGATGCACTCTGCTGAACTGTGGGATCCACAAATTTCAAACAATTCTAGACCTTATCTCTACGAGGTTTTTTTTTTTAATACAGATGTGGATATAGCTTTCTGTGGGAGAGGGGGACATGCATCTATGAATTGTGCAGTTAGAAGCCACCACCTGCTAGTTTTTATTGTGCATGCACAGCCTGTGGCTTTCACACCTCAGAAGGAATATTTCCTGCATTTTCTGGCAAGACACTTGTTTCCAGTCAGTAGTGGAATAATGGTTAAAAAAGGCACTCCACACAGTGCGGTTGTTTAAAAAAAGTCTGTTTTGAGTTACACTGCATTGTTCCTCAGAAAAAGGGAGTGACTGTGACCAAGCGACTGTTTAGGGATGCTATCTGAATTTAAAAAAATAATTTGGTCCGTTATTGGTCTCCCACTGAGCTGACTAACTGTGTTCATCTAGCCTTTGTCTCAGTTTTAAAAACAAAATGGTTTTAGTCTCCTAAATTGAGCAGTTGTCCACTTATTAAAGTCACAAATCTGAACATAAAGGAGGGACCTCAAGTCTATGTATGAGATGCACATACTCTACGATGGAAATTTGTTTACGAATTTCATGAAATAATTTTTTTGTATAGCATGTACATGGTACACTGTTTATTATGAAATGAGCAGAAAGAATGCTGGCTCCTAATTGGCTAAGATGTACCTTCACCCGGGCCGTTATCCCAGCACAATGGCCTGACTAAAAGTAGCTCAAAAAAACATGTTTAAAAATGTATCCAATTTAAGAAAAAGGACCCATTTCATAATCGCAATAAGGCACTTTAAGGGGTGTGTCATAGAAACATAGAATTTGATGGCAGATAAGGACCGCTTGGCCCACCTAGTCTGCCCATTTCCCTACCTACTGGATAAGCTGCAGATCCTAGTTAACCAGCAGCCTACTTCTTCTTACCCCCAACCCCCAGAATTGCCTTATGACTGTCCCATGTATGCTTGAATTCCACCACTGATTTTGACTCCACAACCTCTTCCGGAAGGCCGTTCCATGCATCCACAACCCTCTCTGTGAAAAAATACTTCCTTAAATTACCTCTGAGCCACCCCCTCCCTATCTTCAAATTGTGCCCTCTTGTTCTTGCAAGATGCTACCCTCTTGGACTTTGTTGATTCTCTTGAGGTACTTGAAAGTTTCTATCATGTCCCCCCTCTCCCTCCTTTCCTCGAGGCTATACATATTAAGCTCCTTAAGTCTCTCTTCATATGTCTTCCGGTGCAGACCCTGCACCATTTTAGTTGCCCTCCTCTGGACAGCTTCCATCCTGTCTATGTCTTTGCGGAGATTGGGTCTCCAGAACTGCACACAGTACTCCAGATGGGGTCTCACCAGCTGTCTATACAGAGGATAATAACTTCCTGTTTTCTACTGGTGATGCCTCTCCCTGCATCCCAGTAACCCCAACCCTCCTTGCTGCCCTCTCACATTGCTTGCCCACCTTTAGGTCATCTGATATGACTACCCCAGGTCCCTCTCCATTTTTGTTGTTGTTAGTATCTCACCCCCACTGTGTACTCTTCCCTGGGTTTCTGTTTCCCAGGTGCATTACTTGCACTTCTTAGCATTGAATCTAAGCTGCCATACATTTGACCATTCCTCTAACCTTGCCAAGTCCTTCTCATCCTTTCCACCCACCCTGTGCATCAACTCTGTTGCAGATCTTAGTGTCATCTGCAAAGAGACATACTTTCCTTCAGTCTTTCCAAATGTAAACTATAAAGACATTGAAGAGGATCGGTCCTAATACTGAACCCTGCGGTACCCCACTAGTAACCCTCCTTTCTTCTGAGTGGACTCCATTTACTATTACTCTCTGTGTCCTATTCTCCAGCCAATTCTTTACCCAGGCTGACATCTTGGGACCCACTCCTAGGCTGGCTAACTTGTATATTAATCTTTTGTGTGGGACTGTGTCAAATGCCTTGCTAAAGTCAAGGTAGGCCATGTCCACAGCCCCTCCCTGATCTACTACTTTGGTCACCCAGTCAAAGAAATCTATCAGATTTGTCTGGCATGACCTTCCCGCTAGAATCCATGCTGCCTAGGTCCTGTGCCCTCTGGCCTCTAGATACTCGACAATTCTTCCTTCAGAAGTGATTCCATCATTTTCCCTATCACTGAGGTTAAACTAACAGGTCTGTAGTTTCCTGCTTCTACCTTGCTCCCACTTTTGTGAAGGGGAATCACATCTGCCCTCCTCCAGTCCTCGGGCACCACCCCATCCTCCCATGATTTGTTAAAAAGGGTAGTCATTGGTGTCACTAGTTCTACCCTTAGCTCTTTTAGAATTTTGGGATGAATCCCATCAGGCCCCATTGCTTTGTCCAACTTCAGTTTTATGAGTTCTTTCAGAACCCTTTCTTCTGTAAATGGGCTGGTATCAACTTCTGTATCCAGAGTGTTACTACTGTTTGTTTTATGTACCTCCCCCTCTTCATTTGTAAATACCGAGCAAAAATATTTGTTTAGTATCTCTGCCTTTTCACAGTCTCCCTCTGCCCACCCTCCCTCCCTTTATTAAGCCTCACTATCCCTCCCTTGGTCTTCCTTTGCTCCTGATGTACCTATAAAAGGTTTTATCCCCTTCTTAACTGAGTTGGCTATCTTTTCCTCGGTTTGGGCCTTTGCTGTTCTGACTGCCTTCCCAGCCTCCTTTTGCTTTAACTGATACAGTTCTCTGTCCTGCTTCTTCTGCGATTCCTTGTACTTCCTGAATGCTTTCTTTTTCTCTTGAACCTTCACTGCCACTGCCTTTGAGAACCATAGTGGTTTCTTACATTGTCTTGTTTTATTTATTTGCTTCACACAAAGGCTTGTTACCTCTGTGATGGCAGTTTTCATTATTCCCCATTGTTCTTCCACCCCTCCTTCCTGCCCATTTGCTAGTGCATTCCTTAGGCACTCACCCATTTTGGCAAAGTCAG
Source organism: Neoceratodus forsteri (assembly GCA_016271365.2). NCBI lineage: Eukaryota > Metazoa > Chordata > Ceratodontiformes > Ceratodontidae > Neoceratodus > Neoceratodus forsteri. The sequence continues at coordinate 1,739,210,177 of CM028129.1, forward strand.
CCCTCCTAAAGTCCAGTACTTTTGTCTTTGTATGGCTTGACTCTATTGCTGTGTTTATTGTGAACCATACTGTTCGATGGTCGCTAGTTCCCAGATGGCTACCCTCTACATCTTTGATCCTCTCTCCATCTCCATTTGAGAGAATCAAGTCTAATATTGCTCCCTCTCGAGTGGGCTCCAGTACTAGTTGTCAAAGGCATGCCCCTGTAGGGCATCTAGAATAACTGCACTCTTCGAAGTGGCAGCTGCAACTGCACTCCCGTTAACATTTGGCATATTCAGATCACCCATCAGCAATACCTCCCCTTTTTCTGCCATTCTAAGTATACTTTCTATCATTTCCCTGTCCATTTCCTCCCCCTGAGAGGGGGGTCTGTATACAACCCCTGTGTGCACTGTGGTGCCATTGCCTGTCTCCAAATTTACCCACAGTGCTTCTTCTCCTCCCTGTTTACCCTTTTGTTCTGTTGCTTTTATTCCTTCACTTATGTAAAGAACTACTCCTCCTCCTCTTTTACCCTCCCTGTCCCTCCTGTAGACAGTGTATCCTGGTATGTTTATGTCCCAGTCATGGTTTTGTGTGTACCATGTTTCTGTGACTGCCACAATATCCAGATGTTCCTCCTCCATCAAGGCCACTAATTCAGGAAGCTTGTAACCCAGACTACAGGCATTAGTACTCATTGCTCTCCATTTTTTGATGGCTTTACCTTCTGTTGCAGCATCCTCCACTGACCGTTCTACCTCAGTCTTTTTCTCATTTAGTACCCTGTTTTGTAGGGAGAGGCCTGGATTTTCCTGTTGCTTGTCAGTGCCTCCCCCTTTGACTGGTTTAAAAGCTTGCCAATGAAGCATTTAAACCGATTGCTCAAAAGACTTGTTCCCTTCCTGGATAGATGCAGACCATCCTGCCAGTATAGGCTGGTGTCCCTCCAGGTAGAACCCCAGTCCCCAATGAAGCCAAACCCTTGTGCTCCGCACCATTTTTTTTCAACCATCCATTAAATTGCATGGTGCCAATTACCCTCGCCTCCCCCATGCTTTTGACAGGCAGCACCTCTGAGAAGGATACTGTGTGTGCTACTTGTCTTAGGTCCCTCCCCAACTCTGCAATGTCCTCCTGCAATGCTCTAATCTAATGATGAGCCAAGTCATTTGTCCCTAGGTGGACAATTACGTCCAGCTCGGAATCCCTTGCAGCTGTTTTCGTGATCCTGAGGATGTGCTTCCTGTCCCTCCAAGCCATGGCACCAGGCAGGCACCTTACTTCATTTTTCCCAGCTCCCCCCAGTTCTATACCCCTAATAATTGAGTCCCCCACCAGGAGCTGCTTCCTTTCCCTGTGGAGTCCTCTGCCTCCTTCCTGTGGGCCTCCCTTGTGACAGTTATCATCAGTCTTCTCTGCGGGTGCATCCATAGGGGAGCTATGCTCCCCCCAGAATGGTGTATGGATTGTGGAGTGGAACAATTGACTGGGTGTGCCTCTGTTCCACCCTTCTCACCCTCCCTGAGCCCACTGTGGTCCAACTGCTGTGCTTCCTTCGCAACCTCTGAGGTAGTGGTGGTGGTGCTAGTGCTCCCTGGATGGGGGAGGTTCCCTTCCTACTGTCCAGTGTGGCCTGGGGGAAGGTTTCTTTACTACTGTTCAGTGCGGCCTGAAGACGGGCAACTTCCTCCCTCAGAGCAGATAGTTGTCTGCAAATAGGGCAGCATCTCAGCCTCCAGAAAGACTCCCGGAAGACTGCTGCCCCACAGTCATTACATTGCACTACTCCCCACATGTTTATCTAGTTTTTTTATTGTATTTGTGTGTGTGTGTGTGGCCTGTGTGTGTGTGTGCACGCACGTGTGTGTGATTTGTTATATAGAAATATATATATTATACAATGTGTATGCTTATATTGTCAGTGCAGTGTGCTAGACAGGATATGACAGTGAAATGCACCTTGCACTCGAGGAAATGATGTCAGAACCTCAGGTATAAAGGAACTATTTCCAGGGGTGGGTGAGGTGAGGTGAGGGGTGGGAAGGGATTGGGCCTAAACTGTGTCCTCACAAAACAATCAACTAAAAGCTCTCACCCACCGCTGCGATGAGTGCCTTCCCGTCAGCAAGATACCCTACACAACAATTTGACAGAGAAAGTACCCTGCTAATCAAACAGATTGTCATAGTGGGCTAATGGCCTTTCTCGGGTGATGGAAGCACTTGGCTTCACCTTGTGCTTCAGCCCAAGCCCAGCATCAGCACCCAGGCCTCCCAGGTAAATGCCTGGGGCCCTGAGATCAGAGAAGGGCCCAGGTGGGGCTAAAAATAAAATGGGTTAACTTTGCTGCCGGCCTGCCGGGTACATTTAAATCTGTGAGTGCTGACTGACTCCGAACCTGCGCTGCTGATGCTGACTCTGCGGTGCATGAAAACCGAGTCAAACTGTGTGTCTATCTACATAATTTTAAATTTCCTGGCCCCGGAAAAATCAGTGCAGTGCCAGCCCTGCTTGACTGGCAGGGCCCCAATCCAACTAGGGAGTGTTTTGCGGCAAAGGGATGGGGTGTGGGTGCAGACAACCAATGGCTGGAGGAGACTAGTGTAGCAGAGGGGCTGGGCTGGCCTGGGGGATGAGCTGCCGCCCCCCGCTTGTTCTGCAGTTAACTGCACTTATTTGTATTGAGAAGGCGGGAGTCTCAGGGCAGCGGCATGGTGGAGTGCAGTCTGGGGACGCCCGTCGAGTACTGTAGAGCGTCGAGCAAGTTGTCGGTCGAAGTTGTGAGGAGAGGGGAGAGAGCTTTCTTTGAAAGGGCATGGGCTGGCTGGGTTTGTCCGTTGTCGGGTCGCCTCGGCACCTAGAACAGCAGCAGTGGATCCGGGATGGTTGGAGCAGCTGGCAGCAGCGGAGGACTGGGGCAGCATGAGCATCTGGAGTTGTGTCAGCAAGTCAGACAACAACTCGGCAGCAAAGCCAAATTGCATTCATACAAGTTATATTATATCCCTGTCACTAGTCTCTTATACAGATACAGGAAATACACTAAAGTAATCCTAAAACCTGAGTAGTCAGAATAAAGATGCCTTATTTCCCATTGAAATAGCTGTGTCAATGTATTGGGGGGGGGTTACATTCTGTAATGTAACCACAAGTGAAAATTCTGTGGAACTCATTGTAGATGGGAACTGGGAAGCATGAACCATCTGGGCTGGTCGGGCAAGCCACTTGACTGTTTGGGGGCCATAGATGGCAGAAATAATGTCATAACACTGCTGATGAGCACCTTCTGTGAGTTGGTGGGATGAGTTAGACGGACAATTCAGTTCAAGTAATTGAAACTGCGCGTGCCAGTTAGCCACTGCTGAATTGCTGTGGCGGAAGCCTAATGTTGTGGGTTGCGGTCCAAGCATGAGACAGCGCCTCTGCCAAGGGCTTGGGGTTGGGAGGAGATGGGCTGCCTGCATCTCTCTGCCAAGTGCTGGGGCTGCTAGGCCTGGGTTAATTAGTTTACTTTTATTTATTACACTGATGGACAGGTCAGAGGGGGCTCACTGAAGGTACATGGCCCGGGGCCCACCAAAATCTGGCGCCGGCCCTGCTTCAACCCACCTAAGTTGGGCCATTATATAAAGAATAAAGTACAGGGTGGTGTGTAACGAGGTTTTACACACACCTGAGGGGTTGGATGCCATATAAACCTCGAGAGTGAAGCTTGAGGGGTTTATCCAGGCATCCAACCCAGAGGGTGTGTATAAAATTCGAGTTTACACACCACCCCATACTTTATTTTATATAATTGCTGTGTTAGGCTTTTTCGCCACAGCAATTATATAAAATAAAAAGGTTCCAAAGTATTCTCCAAGTGTATCCTGTGGTTGGTCCTTTTAGTCCGGTGCCGAGATTTTCGTTTTTTAAAACGCATTTTTTTCCTTTCTGTGGGTCTTTGTGTGTTCCCAGGGTATATGGGGGGGAGAAGAGAAAAGGACTTACCGCTGAGTTCTTGTGGCGGTTCTGTTTCAGGGAATTTCTGCAAGGCGGTGGCCCGGTCTCAACAGCGGCGCTGCTGCGTGATCATGTGCACAGCAATGGAAATCGTGTGCGTGTCTGTCGTTATAAACACTCCTTTATAACAGCAAATTACACCATGGTTTCCCTATGGGAAAAAGCCTACGCCGGTTACTATATCACCATAACGCACACCCGGTCATGGCTTATTGTTTAAATGAACAGAGACATACACAGCAGTAATCAGTGGTACGGACTGGAAAGTCTTTAAAAGAACTTAGCTGAGTCCTCAAACTACAAAGCTTGCTCAGTCCCACACTGGCCATTACTTGTAACTGTCTATTAAGCCACACACAGACACATTGTTTTATTTTATGATTTATTCAAGTCTTGGATTACAACCTTTGAGCTAGAAGCTCATTTGCAAAGGTTCCACATCAGAAAGAAAACCCAGCAAGTAGGATACATACAGTGAATCAGGTTTACAGCAATATCAAGCATTAGAAAAGTGAAGGTTACAAAGACAGGTTACAGAAAAGAGTTATACAAATCAATCACAGCAGTAGGCTTCTAAGGTCTGACAAGGAGGATCCAGGCTAGGGCAATAAATTCATACACAATACTTTAGGTGGACTGACTAATCTCTCCCAAATATGTGGAGTTGAGGAAGATACAGGAGAGGCTAGGGAAGTTATGCAACTAGGTGTAACGAGGAGTGTGGGACAGAGAATAGAGAATGGAAGGGATTCAAGGCTGGGAATTCTGGAGAGACCCAAATTCCCACTGTCAATGGAGGTAGAGAAGGTGGGAGATAAAGGAGGTTTTGGGGGGGATAGGAGGTGGGAGGGTCTAAAAGGGTGATGTGGTGGGGAGCTGGTTAGGTGGTTAAGAAAGCATGGGGTCAGAAGTAGGCCATAGGGCTAGAGTGCTTAGTGGTAGGCCACAGGGTTAAGTGCTGGGGCAGCAGGTTCGGCGGCCAGGCCATGGACCTTATTTACTGGGAGCACGAGCAAGTCTTTTGGTTGGTCAGGTGAGAGCAGAGTTCTACTTTGAATGGTCCTAATTTGGGTTCAGTAAGGAGGTCACCCGGAAGGGAGTTTAGCAGCGTTGGGGCATGACAACCAAAGGACCGCTGACCTTGAGTTGTGCAGTGGAAAGGGACCTTGAATTGTGTATTGTGAGATCCTCTGGCCAGCCTGTTAGTGGCTGTTAGACACAGCATCGACTGGATTCCAGGAGGGGATAGGCCTAGAGTGGCTTTCCTGGCCAGCAGGCAGAGTTGATACTGTAGACAACATTGTCCACATTGTGGACAGAAGAATTTTTTGGCAGGCGTTAGGGAAGTCCTTAGGAACTGAAAGTGTGTCACCGTCCCTCCCTGACTGCAGACTCCTTCAGTTCCAGTGTCACTATCAATAACAAAGCTAGCCCTTAGAAGGAATGTGTTTAACACACACGTGCAGTTAACTCTTTTAAAAGACTTTTCCAGCAACATCCAGACTTAGCCCTTGTCCCAGCATTTCAATACTACAAAACAGTGGTCATCATTCCTGCAATCTGTTGGCCAACTGCATTTTAAGAGGGTTATGCTAACCACTGGTAATCCTAGTGCAGGTATGTACCCAGTGGAGTGCACACCACCATTCCTTTTTGAATTTTAAAGACTAATATTTAATACCTTTTTTTTTTAAGGGAACATGCATGCACAATGGACCACAGAGACTGAAAGCCCACGGGAAACAGTTTTAAATGAGGTATTAAGCTTACCTGAAGTTGGAAGCAGTCAGGAGACATTGCTGACGAAGTCTGCTGTGTATTGATACTACACTGACCATTTCATAGAACACTGTGATGTCATGGAGGAACAACCTGTGCTTGAGTACATGCAGTTATGCACACTTTGCTCCTCCATGCCACCACAATATTCCACAAAATGGTGGCAATGTACCATCAATGCTACATCACTGGAATGCTTCCAGATACAGGCAAGGCCAATATCTTGTTTAAAAGTACTTTTCTGGGGCTTTCAAAAGGCTATGTGGGCTACCATACATGAACGTTCCCCTTCAATAATATCAATAAGGCATGTCATGGCTTAGGTTATCTCTGTAAATCACCATTCTGGACAACAGCATTCAGCTTCACCTTGTGCTGTTCATAACCCTAAGAAGATGAGTAACTCATGGCAACCTAACCCGTAGTTGTGAGCCTTATTGTTTATATTTTGGCCTTCCCCTCTAGGCGATACAAACTGCATGCCACAGCAGCTCCATTCACACGCCCTGCCACCCTGTCCCAGTCTTTCTTTTCAGTTTACTTTGCCCACCATGACATGGCACCTCTAAAACTAATACACAGCATCGCTGACACTTATGCATCCATGGTTTAAGCTCCAAACTTGGAGCACTCATGCTTGCATGGGTCTACATTTCCACTGGGGCTGGGGAGTAAAGTTAGCAGGCAGTTTCTGATTGCCCTATGGACAGCAAAGTTTAATTCTGATGTCTTGCCAGCTGTTTCTGTTGTCCTGGGCTGCTGGACAACAGGATTTTTTCCAGTCTGACTGAAGCTATAATGGGTGAAAGAGTCTCGGGGGGGAAAATGGTAGTCCTATGCTAATCACTATGGCTTCTGTGCTTTTCAGAGTCATGCTCTCGTTTTGTTTAGCGATGCAATTAAAAATACGCAATAAATGAATTTCAGGGCAGTTGTCTCCTTGGACGTCAGTTAAAGTAGCAGTATTTGTTAGTCACCGTAACAGATGTAACACCAAATAATTTTTTTTTTATATGTTACTAGTTATGTTGCCTGTAAAATATTTTAGTTGTGGGACGTATAGGGAGAACTGAAAATTGCCTCTTATTGCAGTCCCAGGCCTCGGGGCACTCAGATAACAGGGGCTTTTGTGTACACAATCCTTTTCCTGCTTGTAAAAAGGCCTTTGTTTTGGTAAAACTTCAAAGGGCTGAATCCCTTTCATAACAAAAGACATGTTTAGAGTGTAAACAGGGCCAAGGCATGGTGAGACAGAACCCCACTGATTTAACCATCTAGGACAACAAAAATACCCAGGCTTCAATCTACAAAACCAGTCTGGACGTGTTCTGGAAAAGGGTGGTCTTCAGAGATTAAAGAAATGGTTCAGTATGTGATGTCTGATAGACATGTATGATGATGATGCAGGTGTAGTGGGCTGGCCCGCCAAACATATTTCTCTCTGTGTTTTCTCTTAGAATCAGTTATGTTTTGGGATTTCGCACTAGCAACATCACGGGACTGAGTCTGCCATAACTCACCTAGTTTCCAGTTAGGTGCAAGCTTCTTCTATTCTACTTAGCTTTCAGTTAGGTTATTCTGCATGTCCTCCATTTTTTCAAATGCATTTATTTTTATCTCTGTAGAAATACTGCAATCCCCGTAGTCTTTAGTGTGTATTATTCAGTAACATATGTAAATATCATGGCATATTAAATGTTATTTTTATACAGTTTATGCTTTCTGTGACCGATTTATTTCAGGTACAGATAACCAGGGGTAAATCTGCAAGTCTGTGATCTGTTTCTGAAGAAGCCGGCTACAAAGTTACCATATCTAAGGCAAAGTCTTCTCAGCTGTGATAGAAGGGATGGGTCCTTTGCCCATTGGTAAGGAGAACTGCAGTGAGTGAACAAAGGTTCTGGTGGGATTCGAACCTAGAGATACCCCGAGTGAGGCTGTGGCTGAGTGATTTCAGCATACCAAGATAACTCTTTCAGGTGTCTAAAGGACTGTGAAAACTGGTAACGGTGCACACTGAGTTCTGGGAGAGAAATGAAAATTAAGTACTTACTGTAATTGTTGATCTTCCACAAGATTTTCAGCACTGATCATCACTTATAGGCCTGAAGCAGAGGCACAAGGGCCATGTGGCAGCAACATTTTGGTAGGCAGGGAGTCAACATCAGCTAATGATGGCACCTGCGCAACTGCGCCAGCCAATAACCGTTACTGGCTCCATCACACAGCTCAGTTCTGTTCACCAGTAAAGAAACAAAGCGAAGAGAAATATAGAGAGGGCTAGATATGTACTAGCTAAAAAAGATAGGGAAAAGCTCTAGGAAACTAAATAAAACCTGACTACCAACTCAGAAATAAGAAAACGGCACACTAGGTGGTACAAGGGGTAGTACGGTCTGTAGAACCAGAGTCTCACACCACTAGCCACACAGAAAGTGGACAGCAGTCTGAAAAAATATGGCAGAAGCCCCGAGTACGTGGCTCTGCCAGAATCAGGAAGAGGATGCCCATGAATGGGACCTTCTTGCAAATGAGAGGGCAGAATGTGCCGCAAAAGGAAAGAGACGCACAGACTTCTGGTTAGAAAAGGGGCAACTCCATGCTAGCAAATAGAGAATTAATTAAACTCGTGAGTTACCCAAGTCCCTCTTTCTTACATCAGGGAAGAAGAAAGGGAGAACCTAGGTGCATGAGGAGTTGCATGACTGGACAGTCCAAGTAAGTTGATGCGTATATTTCCCCAGACAGCCCTGAGGGTAGTGGGCTACAGGCCCAAATACATAAAGAAGAAAAAGGGCATGCCAATCAAAAAAGGCTAACATAGAAGAAAGATTCCATCAAAAAAAATGACCTGCTCCTCCTGTAATCATAGGGATGTACCATGCATACGAGCTAGTGTAGTTGATTAAAAAAAAATGAAAATTAGGTTACTTGTCATAACTGCTGATCTTATAAAATATCTTCACCATTCATTCATACTTGTGGGTCTAGACTCGGAGGCACTAGGATTCTGTGGGAGCTTTTTTCTACAGGGAGGGAGCCAACGTCGGCTACTGCCATCGCCTGCGCACCTCATGCAGCTCACATGGTGTCACGTACGCTAGGCAAAAACCATCATCAGCTCCCTCAAGCAACTCAGTTCTGTTCACCAGGAGAGAAACAAAGTAAAGAGAAAATAAAATAGAGGACTAGATACTCTTTAGTCCAGAGGGATAGTATAAAGATACAGGAAACAAAATAGACCAAGTAGAACCCAACTACCAACTTAAGAGACTAACGGTTGGGTCTACCAGGTAGCACAAGGGTAATGGGTCTAAACAGAGTCACAGCTTCTTACCACTAACCAGACAGAATGTGGAATGAGGTAGGGAAAGATATCATTGTTGGGCAAAGTCATAGAGGGCATTTTAAAGGAAATTGTGACTGATTATATCTCATCAAACAATTTATCTGATCCTGTGCAGCATGGATTTATTAAATCTAAATCATGCCAAATAAATTTACTATCCTTTTATGAAAATGTTAATTCAGAATTGGACCAGTGGAGACCAGTGGATGTGGTCTTTATGGATTTTGCTAAGGCTTTTGATAAGCTACCACATACAGAACTAATAAAAAAAATCTGGCTAAAATTGGCATTTACCAAAACATTGTGAAATGGATAGCTAATTGGCTGACCAACAGGAGGCAGAGGGTGGTAGTAAGGGGCGTTATGTCCAAGTGGTCTGCTGTGACTAGCGGGGTGCCACAGGGCTCGGTGCTGGGCCCGTGTCTTTTTAATATATATATTTCATTCTTACACCTTAGTAATCCTTCTATATGGATTTCAAAATTTGCAGATGACTGCAGACTAGGCGTCACAGTGTCTACTATGGTTGATTCGTTATCCTTACAACAAGCTATAAATGAAGTTTATAAGTGGACAAAAAACTAGCAAATTGGAACTGAACATCTCCAAATGTAAAATTATGCACTTAGGTAGAACAAACAACAATCATTCATACAATATAGGGAACATCTTATTAACAACATCTGAAGAGCGGGACTTGGGCATTAAAATTACGTCAGATTTAAAGTTCAATTCACACTGCAATCAACAAGTTAAAAAAGCTAATCAGATTTTGAATTGCATTTTGAGGCACATTTCTAGTAGACACCATAATGTTATGCCCTTGTACCAGGCCCTGGTGAGGCCTCACTTGGAGTACTGTGTACAGCTGTGGTCCCCACAGCGTAGAGAGGACATTGAGAGAGTGGAGGGTGTGCAGCGTAAAGCGACTAGATCAGTACTCGGACTAAAAAACTTACCCTACGAGGAGAGATTAACTAAGTTAAATTTATACTCACTGCACTATAGAAGACTAAGGGAAGACCTCTGCATGATGTACAAGATATCACATGACGATATATTAAGAGACTTAAAAATGATACATAACACAGGACGCTGCAGCACCAGAAAACACAAGTTGCAATTTGTATTGCGTAAGTGGAACACAAATAAAAGGAAGAACTGGTTTACTGTAAGGGGGCTGCCAGCATGGAACAACTTACCTGCAAGTATTGTGGGAAGCTCGAGCATTGATATATTTAAAACAAGCTTAGACAAACATCTCTTTTACAAAACTACTAAATTTTAGCGCAAACGGGCAAGCATAATGGACATAAGTCTCACTGCTTGAACTAACTTATGAAACTTATGAAGTAGCCTGAGCAAGTGGCTCTGGCTGGGGAAGTCCAATTTGGGACCCTCTTGCAAATAAGATGGCAATAACGCCCAAAAATTGAAAAAAATGACATCTGGACCCCCCCAAAGACTAATAACTGCATGCTGCCAGACATAACTTGAGTAAACACAAGAGCAAACTCATAATCCTCTTTTCTCTATGATAGATGAGAGACAAGCAGGGACAGAGAGCATAGGAGTTGCTGGACTAGAAGCCCTAGGAAGGAAAGATGTTATCTCCTCTGGTATGCTCCAGGTAGAGTGGGCAAAGCCCAAAGAGCAGTGACAAGGGATACGAACAAAATAAATTACAACATGATGAAAAACATGCCCTGCTTCTTCCTGCAACCGCAGGGATGTACCCTATGTGAATCTAATACAACAGAAGTCACTTAATCAGGATGCAGATATTGGGGACGTCCGCTTTAATGGGACATTCCACCAGGCACCGATTAAGTGGCCATGTATTTCAATGGCATCCCCATCTGTTTAATTGGGATGAGGATGCCAGACTACTGAAACGATTCAGTCAGATTCACATCTATTGCTGTTGCTGGGACGCTTTTAACAGACCGCAGAGTAGGTGTGAACTGAGCTCTGAATAGCACTGCCAGCACCTCCACAGTCATCTGCCACTTCCTGACTACTGCTTGCTGCAGCACACTCTCAAGTCTGATCTCTTCTTTACAAGTTCTCCTCTCTTCATGCTTTCAAGTTGCTCATTGTTTAAAAATAAAAAAAAGGTGTTTCTCACTCAGTACTTCAGTTTCGATCACCTCTGTGCAAGTCCAGCACCTGGTGAATTAATTAGCCTACAATGTTTTGAACACCAGTCCCTTTTCTCTGTTGCTGCAGCCTCCCCCTTCCCCCTTCACTGAGCTGGTTCATTCACACTGCACTTCCATTTGCAGGTTTGCTTGCTGTGCTTCTTTCATGCAACTCAGCTTTGGGTAATCAGCTTTTCCGTACCTTGGCTTTCTTGTTTCTGACGGAGCGGCTTACAAACACAGTAACTGCTGTATGTTTATTTCTGCCTGCTGAACACCCTCGGCTCAAACTCGGCTTTGGACTTTCCGTGTTTCCACACCTCGACTTTCTCCTTTCTGACAGACTTGCTGCTGATATAAAGGTAAAAGCTGTCCGGCTTATGTACTGTATTAAAATACGCACATAAATACACACTTCTGATAACTGGGACGAAAGTCCCGCCGACGGACCATCCCTATTAAGCGGCCTCTACTGCACGCTGCTCCAAAAAACAGTTTGCACTGCACCTCTCCAGAGGCAGAGCATCTGCTCAGTGCAGTAGCTTGGACAGTGTCCTGGGCACATGTTGTATATAGCAACTGACAAGGAGGGTAGACAAAAATGAAGGGAAGGGAGTCACCCACCCACTCCATAGAAAAAATACAAGTTTTAATTTTTGGCTGGTAGAGGGACCACAAGTGATCCCACTTCCTTTTGTTGTTGTTTGTTTTTTTTTGTTCGTTAAGTGGGACTGCCACCACAGGACCAAGGCAGAGGAGACAAGCACAGTGATCTGCTGCCAGGGCCCAAAGGGTGAGTCCCAGAGGCCCTGGCTCTCAGCTGAGTAGGGGACGGTGGGCAGGTGTTTGAATCAGTGGTGAAGATATTCTGGAAACTCAACAATTATGGTAAGTATGTAATTTTCATATCTTCCAAGAATAAATCTTCACCACTGATTCACACTTATGTGTGAGAGTACGAAGCTTCTCAAAAAAGGGAAGGAGCTGGCTCATCCTGAGGGTAATGAATACCCTCAGCCCTCTGGAAGAACACCTGACGGCAGGGGCTCCTTACAGGTCTGGCAAGACGACAGACTGAATTGGGTCAGACAGATGAGCGAGAGGGCAACCCGATAGCTACTACCTGACTCTACAGGAGAAGTGAGCCCCTTGGAAAGAAAAGTTACCTACTTACCGTAACAGTAGATCTTCGAGAGAATCTCTTTCATGAGGCCACACCTTTGGAACTTACAGCCACCAGGCACTAGGACAACAAGGAAACTTTTGCAAGCAGTCTGCCAGGGGCCGCCAATGGTGACATCAGACGTTGGCTCTCCCATATAAACATGGGCGGCCCTCCCTGCTCAATTCCCTGCTGGAGATCATGCTCGGAGGGCCTCCCTGTACAGAACCAGGACAGAACCTAGGACTCTACCAACCAGTGAGGCAGACAACAGCAGACAGACCCTCACGGAGAAGGAGGTAGCATTTCCCAGATTCTCAGGATCTGATAGGGGGAAGGAGAGTGGGATGGCATGGCTTGATGAAAGATTCTCTCAAAAATCTACTGTTACGGTGAGTACGTAAATGTTCCTTCTTCTTCGACAATCTCTCTTTCATCAGGCAACATCTATAGATCGAGTACCAAGCAGGGTGGCAGGAGCTGACAGGCCTAAGAAAGTAGGCCTTGGAGCACAGCTAGGCCAATGCTAGCCCTCTTTCTTGAAGCTATGTCCAGACTGTAGTGTTTGGTAAAGGTGTGGACAGTTGTCCAGGTAGCAGCTGCACAGATTTCCACAACGGATACATTTTTAAAACATGCAACACATGTGGCCATGCCTCTAGTGGAATGACCATGAACAACTCCAGGAAGTGCCTTACCGTACTTCCCATAACAAAAAGTAATACAGTTTGCAAACCATTTGGACAGGCACTGTTTGGAAACTGAAGGGCCCTCTTTCCTAGGGGCAAATGAAACAAAAAGCTGCAAGGACTTTCTGTAGTCCTTTGTGTGCTGTATATAGTACCTGAGTAGTCTACGTACATCTAAAGTGTGGTGGGAGCAATGCTTCCCCTGGATTGTGATGCTCATGAAAATAAACTGACAGGTGGATGGTTTGATTTAAAGTAAACTCAGACACCAACTTCGATAAAAACTTAGGACTGGTGCATAAATACACCCTGTCTTTGTGGAAAACTAAGTTAGGAGGCTCACACATTACAGCCTGCAGCTCTGAAATCCTTCAAGCAGAAGTAACAGCAACTAAAAACAATGCTTTCCAAGAAAGAAAGCATAAGCCACAAGTTGCGGCTGGCTCAAAAGGAGCCAAACTATGTTTTTCCAACACAAAATTCAGGTCCCAAGCCAGGAATGGATGACAGATAGGAGGCTTTTAGTGCAAAATGCCTCTTAAAAATGCATGGCCCACTTCCAGCTGGGCCATCATATGACCTTAAATAGGTATATGGAAAGCTGAGATAGCAGCCAAGTGTACATTATTAGAGGAGTACTGCACGCCTGCATCTGACAAGGACAGTAGATCTCTAGAACCTGATTTATTGGACAGGTAAAAGGGTCTAAGTGGTGAGAAGCAGCCCACAAAGCAAACTGCTTCCACTTCATGGAATAAGTGGCCCTGGTAAAAGGCTTTGTAGCAGACATCAAGACATCAGTCACTTTTTGGGAGACCCCAAATCTAGCAGTGGCTGTTTTCAGGAGCTATGCATGTAGAGGAAGCGATCTGAGGTCTGGATGGACCAGGGGTCCCTGCACCTGTGACAGAAGTCCCTAGCATAAGAGCAGAGATACTGGTTGTTCCACTGCCAGCTGCTGCAGTAGAGGGAACCAGATCAGTCGAGGTCATAGGGGAGCAATGAGGATTAGGGTTGCCCCCTCCATCTAAAGTTTTAGCAGTACCCTCTGAATTATAGGGAAGGCGTAGAGGAACCTCCCCTTCCAAGAGGGGAAATCACGTCTCGCCAGAAAACTCCAGACCGTGGAACAAGCAAACAGAAACACATCAGTTTTGCGTCGTGTGTGGATGCAAAAAGGTCCAACTCTGGAAGGCCCCATTTGTCAAACAGGTTGTCCACGACTGAGGTCAGCAGTCCTCACTCATGCATTTTGGACTGTGACTAACTTGGTTTGTCTGCCAAGACATTTTGGGCTCCTGGAACATGCACTGCTGACAGTTCTAGACCTTGTTCTAGATCCCAATACCATACCCTCACTGCCTCCCTGCAAAAGGGTAAGAATGAGTTCCCCTTGTTTACGAGGTAATGCATCACACTGACGTTGTCTGTCTGTACTAACAGACAATCTGGGGGCAGGTGAGCCTGGAAGGCCTGTAGGTCATACTGGGAGCAAGCTCATCTCACAACATTCGTGCAGGGTGCTCCCACATTAGTCCACACACCTGCATCTAATGGGGCCCTAAATGTACCCCAGCCCATCCCCGAGGCATCTGTTGTTAAAATATGGTGCGAGGGAGGGATCAAAAAAGGAACCCCCTTCGGCAGGCTGCTGGGTTCCATCCACCACTTGAGCACCTTGGGTACCGGAGAAGTTACAAGAACATTCTGTTCCAGATCGTTTGTGAGTTGATCTCACTGGACTCTTAAGGTCCAGTGAGGGATCCTCGTATGGAGCCTGGCCAGAGGTGCTGTAACTATGGCCGCTGCCATTAGGCCTAGGAGCCGAAGAAACGTTCTGGCTGTGACACACTAGCTGTTGTAAACTTGCTTCACCTGTACCATCAGACGCTCAGCTCTGTTCAGAGACAGAAATGCTGAGCCTATGGCTGTATTCAATAGCCTCTACTGCAGTCACTGGCAAGGAGTCAGAATGGACTTTGGCACACTGACAGTAATCCCCAGAGCAATGATCAGTTGCCTGGTTCAAGCAAGAGTGTTGTGTGAGCTGCTCCCTAGAGTGAGCTTTTAGAATCCGCTCGTCCAGGTAAGGGAAGACATAAAGACCTTCCCTGTGAAAGGCTGCTGCCACCACTGCCAAGCATTTGGTAAAGACTGTGGCACAGATGACAAGCCAAAGGGCAATACTCTGAACTGGAAGTGTTCCCGCTGAAACATGAACCTTAAGTGCTCCCTGTGAGGTTTTTGAATTTTGATATGAAGGTAGGCATACTTCATGTTGAGGGTATAGATTCAGTTTTCTACCTGCAGTAGTGGCAGCAGACCCTGTAGAGTAACCATCCTGAACTTTTTGTATTCCGTGAAAAAGTTCAGGTTCAGGCCAGCCCATCAGCGCAGTGGTAGCACTAACACTTACGACGCTGATGACTTGGGTTCAGGAATGGGCTTGGGTGGTCAGAGGACCAATTGGGGGGGGGGCGAGGAGGATCGAGCGTTGTATGGACTGCTATCCTCCTCCAGGGCGGGGGGTTCACCAGTGCTCCTGAGACCCCGTGTGGCAGTCCAGGGGTCCAGCAGCTGGGACTGTATCTGTAGAGAGGCATGTCAGATGTTCGGCATGTAGCCCTAATGTTATTGCACGACATGCCTCCCAGGGAGAAAAAACGCGAAAAAAATTGGAGGTTCTACCTCCATGAGGATGATATCCGCCCACGTGAGTGAATCTCGCACTACCACTTGAGCTCCTTCCGTGTCACCTAGTAGTCTCTACTGGGGAATGGAGGGTAAGCTGAGGGTGTTCGGGAGTTGGGTTACTCTAGTGAGTGGGAGTGCAAGGCGGCTACGAGGGACTGATGGCTGACAGACAGACAAGGAACGCAGCAAAAAAAAAAAAAGTTCAGGTCCCTGAGATTCAAAAGACGCCTTAGATCCCCTGTCCATTTTGGAACTAAGTACCACCGGGAATAGAACCCTGTGTTTCTCTGTTCCAGCGGTACAGGTTCTAGTGCTCTTTTCTGGAGCACGGTATGAATTTCCTCCAGAAGCAGTGGAATGTGTTCTTGAGGATAACGTGTAGGCTATGGTGGATGGTCTGGAAGTAACTCTAGAAGCTCCAGAGCATGTCCTTGTGCTATTATTTCCAGGACCCACACATCTGAGGTCGGCTCCTTCCACTGATTCTGGTGGAGGGAGAGACGACCCCCCAACAACCACTCCTGGAAGCAACGATGGCTGGGGGGTGTGAATGGAATCGGGCAGAGCCGGTTGTGGCTCCTGCTGCACTGTCACTTCTAGGGGGTTTTGGGTGGGCACCTGGGGTGGCTGCTGGAGTAGGCAGGGTTCCTGCTCCTTTACAGTTACCCGACTGTCTGGAGGTGGTATAGTCTCTTGCAACAGCCACATGAAAAGGCACCCTCTGTCTACTCCTTGGCTGGGTGTAATAGAGGGAATGGACTGATCTGAAGGTTCTGCCTGATGCCTGCAAATTGGAGAGTATGTCTTGCACATCAGCACCGAATAACATCATGTACAAATTGTTTTAGGTCTTGTAACTGCAACCCATGTTTATGCTTATCTGTATTTTTTTTCATGTTTCTTTATGCAATTTTTATTATCTCTACGTACCCTTTCTCTGGGTCACACCTGGAAACGAGCCTTGGCTCATTGGTGTCTTTCCTGGTTATCAACTTTTAAATAAATAAATAAATATATCCTCTGGAAGGGGCACTGAGAATTGACTGCCGGACATCATTTGCAAAGCCCACCACCCTTAACGAGGAATACCATCTAAGACATGGTCCTGAGGCTGATGCCCTAGCTGAAGCATCCAAAATGTCACAGGCTGTACGTAGGAGGTGTATGTCTATGTCAGCCTGAGCTGTTAAGGCATTAAGGAGCTCTTGCTTTGGTGCATCTTCTGGAAGAGCTTGGGCAGCTGCTTTAGCTTTCTCCAGAGTGTGTTTTGGTATTTTATGTTGTGGGCCTGGCAGTTTGCAATTCTCAAGCCCAAAGAGGCTGAGGCATAGGTCCTTTTACTCATCACATCTAGCCTCCTGGATTCCTTGTCAGGAGAAAGGAAAAAACAGGTTACTCACCTGTAACAGTAATTCTAGGAGTGGTATATGTTGTTCATCCACACTTACTGGCATGTCCCTTTCCCCTTTAAATCTTGCCGGAAGTCTTCAAGCTGGCTCCTCCCACCCACCTGGGTGGTATATACCTCTGCTCCACCCCATGACGCCAGATCTTAGCCTGCTGGAAGCCAGGTTGTGTGCGTCCGCAGCCAATGAGGTCGGGTATCCGTGTGGGATGAAAGAAATATACTACTCCTAGAACTACTACTACTAAAGGTGAGTAACCTGTTTTTCTAGGATCATGGATATGTTGTTCATCCACACTTATTAGCAGACTCCTAGCAGTTCTCCGGGAGGAAGGAGGCCAGGTGCACACCTCCTACTTAGGGAACAGAGATTGGAGAACTGAGGTCCCAAAACCAGCATCCCAGTGTGACTCGAGGTCGATGTGGTAGTGGGTAATGAAGGTGTTTGCTGACTTCCAGGTAGCAGCCCGACAGTTTTCCTGGATAGGGATGTCCCTGGAAGCAGCCACCGATGCAGCAGTATGGCGGGTAGAATGAGCTCTCATCCCTCTGGGAGGCTCCATGCCTGCCAACTCATAGCATAGACCTATACATGATGTAATCCATCTTGCTGTGGTCCGTTTGGCTGCAGGTCTGCCAGAAGCAGCTTCAGCGTAGGTGACAAACAGCTGGCGAACCTCTCCACAAATTCCACCGTCCTCTCCTTGTAATAGGAGAGAGCACGTTTCAGGTCCAAAGTATGGAGCCTGTACTCGGCCTCCAATGTGTAATTAGGGTAGTATACCGGCAGAGTCAACACCTGGTTATGGTGAAACTCTGACACCACCTTCAGAAGGAATTTCGGGTGGTGGCACAGGACAACTTCGTCCCTGTGAAAGACCAGATAAGGGGAGTCCACCGAAAGTGCCTGGCGCTCCCCTGCCCTTCTGGCAGATGTGACAGCCACCAGGAAGGCTGTCTTCCATGACAAGTGTGATAGCTCACACTTGTGCATTGGTTCGAATGACTTGCCCATGAGCTTTGCCAATACCAGCAGTAGATCCCATGGAGGTGGAGGTTCACGCACCGGAGGGGATATGTGATCCAGGCCTTTGAAAAAGCACCCGACCACTGTCTCCTGTGCCAATGTCGGCTGACCGGCCCACGCCCGGTAAGCAGAAATGGCTGCCAGGTGCACCCTAAGGGTCGATGACCGTAGACCCCCTTTGGAGACAGACCAAAGGCAGTCGAGAATGTTAGCCACAGAACAGGATAAGGGGTCCAGACCCTTCCCCTGACACCAAATGGAAAATCTTTTCCATTTGAAGGCGTAACATTTCCTGGTCGATTCCTTTCTAGATGCCTCCACCACGGTGTAGACATCTCCGGAAAGACCCAAAGCCTGGAACTCTAGCCGCTCAGGTACCAGGCTGTGAGGTGCAGGGATTGAAGGTCTGGATGGAAGACCTTCCCCTGGTTCAGAGATATCAGGTCTGGGCGTGTACAAAGCTGCTCCGGGGCCCTGCAGCTGAGGCTGAGGAGATCTGGATACCAGAACTGGCGTGGCCAGTCTGGGGCTACCAGAATCACCTTCACCTTGTCCCTCCTCACCTCGAGTAACACCTTGTGGATCAAGGGAAATGGAGGGAAGGTGTAGAGGAGGCCAGGGTCCACAGCCTTGAGAAGGCATCCCCCTGCAGCGAGCCCTGCTGAGGGGGAAGGCATGAAACAGCCTCAGCTTGGTGTTTCCCTGGAGGCAAACAGGTCCACCATCGGTTTGCCCCAATGGGAGCACAGGCTGTAAGCCACCTCTGGATGGAGAGACCACTCGTGGGATGTCTGGCCTATGCGACTGAGAGCATCCGCCAGCTGGTTTGAGACTCCTGCCACATGGATGGCTAAGAGATCCGCCTCCAACTGGCTCACAAGGGTCCAGATGCGGAGCGCCTCCTTGCACAGCAGACGGGAGTGTGTGCCACCCGTTTGTTTAGGTAGTACATGGTTATGGTATTGTCCGTCTGGACTTGAACCACTTGCCCTGGAGCTGAGGAGCGAAAGCTGACACTGCCAGTCTGACTGCTCTGAGCTCCAACAGGTTGATGTGGCATCGGGACTCCTCAGGGGTCCAGAGTCCATGGGCCCTGTTGTTCCCCATATGGGCTCCCCAGCCCATGAGAGAGGCATCGGTCGTGAGGATGACTGTCGGCTCAGGGCAGACAAACAGGATCCCTTCCTGCAACCGGTTTGGGGCGGTCCACCATTGGAGAGTGTCCCACATCTTCTGGGTTACAGTGATCAGCTTTTCGAAATGACCGTGGCGCTTAGTCCACTGTGCGGCCAGCTCCCAATGGAAGGGGAGCATGTGCAACGGAGCCCAATGGACCACTGAGGTGCACGCCACCATTTAATCCAGAAGGCGCAAAAAGTCCCGGGCAGGGCGCAAGTGCCCAACCAGTAATGATTGGGCACAGGAGGAGAGAACCTTCGCCCTGTCCGCTGGGAGCCAAGATCTGGCTTGACAAGAGTCAAGCTCTGGCCTGGCGAAGCCCATCACCTGGAGAAGGCACAGTTCCGACTTGGCCTCGTTGATCAGGAGGCCGAGTTGGGAGCAGGTTTGGAGGGCCAGATCCCTGGACCTCTCCACCTCCTATTGGGTAGAACCTGCAAGGAGCCAATCATCGAGGTAGGGGTAAATTCTGACCCCCCGACGCCAGAGATGGGCCACCACCACTGCAATGCATTTGGTGAAGACCAGGGGGGCCGATGGACAGGCTGAGCGGCATGGCTCGGAACTTGCACAGGGTCCCCTAAACCCTGAAGCGGAGGAACCGCTGGTGGGACGGACGGATTGGGACGTGAAAGAATGCGTCCTGCAGATCCAGTGAACAGAACCACATGTTTCGCTCCAAGGATGGTATGATCTGGGACAGAGTGACCATCTGAAAGGTGTGTGGCCTGAGATATTGATTCAGGTCGTGGAGATCTAGAATGGGGCGCAAGCCTCCCCGTCCGCTTGGGCACCAGGAAGTACCTGGAAACAAAGCCTGGGTCTGCAGACAGATCCGCCACAAGAACTACTGCCTCCTTGAGGAGGAGCTGAGCGATGTCATCTCGAAGAGCCAACTGGGTGCATGCGGAAATCCGTTCTTCCCGAGGGGCGCGGGCTCGGCTGGGAGGATACTGCTCGAATTCTAGAGGCAGACCCTGACCGACCACTACAAGAACCCACCTGTCCAAACTGATAGCGGACCAGGCGGAAAGGAAGTGGCGGAGCCGGCCCCCCAAGGGAAGACCCAGAGCTGGCGTGAGGGGAATAGGGGTGGCAGCCCCCAACCCGTCACTGAGCAGGCCTGGAGGAGGAGGAGGAAGCTCCAGGACCTGAGCATAGGCCTCCTCTGCTGGCCTGTTGGCGTCCAGGCTTGGGCCAAGGGCACCAAGCTTCAGCCTGCTGCTGATGCTTCTGTCCTCCCAGGAAGGAGGACTGCTGAACCGCAGGGGAAAAGTGCTGAAAAGGCTTCTTCTTTTTCTTCTGCTGGTTCTTGCCCGAAGAACTCTTAGCAGAAGTGGCATCCAAGGTGGCACTGGACTGCTCTATGCACTGTAGGTGACCGGCCACTCCTGGGCCAAACAAGTCGGTCCCAAGGAAAGGCACATCAGCTAACTTGTGCTGAGTATCCGCCGGGAAGGAGGAGAGCCTCAGCCAAGCCCTGTGGCGAGAGGCAACTGCGGCAGCCATCAAGCAGGCAGAAGAGTCCCCGATTGTCCAGGGCTGTCTAGAGCTGCTGTTTGGCAACAGCACGGCCCTGATTTCAGATCTGCTTGACTGTGGTCTGCATGTCCGCGGGGAGATGTGGGAGGACTTCATCCAATGACCTGAGAAGGGCATGGGAGAAGTGTGCCATGATGATGGCCGAACTTGCCTGAAGAAGGCCCAAGGAGGACACCGCATAGATCTTCCACCCCGAGTGGTCCAAATACTTGGACTCCTTGTTGGGAGGTTGGTCAGTGACGGCAGAACTGCCAGTATGCCTGAACACAGAGGCGGTCAGCAGCTCTCGGCCGAAGGATGCTCTGTGAACCCCGCAAGGGACCCAAAGGGCACAGCATACTTGCGGGCCATGCGGGCAGATGGTGCTGGACATGAGGCAGGATGCTGGCAAAGTTCTAGTACCGGACCAACAATGGCCTTGGCCACAGGAAATTCCTCTGTCAGGGTATCCCCTCTTTTGAGGATGTCCGTGAGAGGGTACTCCGCCTTTTTCTGGATGGGTTCCAGGGGCATCCCTGTGGAATCAGAGATGAGATGAAGGATCCCTTGGAAAGAGGAAGGGCCTTCCTCCATCCCTGTGCCAACGAACGACTCATCATCCCCAGTATGAGAGTGAAGCCTGGTGACATCCGAGTCCGAAGAGGTCAGGGTACAGCGGCCTGCCACCTAAATCATCCTCGACCCGCCGAGGGTGGTCCGGGGTGACCGTGACCGACAGACGTCAGGGAAGCCAGATATCTGGTTGGTCCTCTTTGGAAGGAGCCCCTCCCACAGGCTGCTTAGGCGGTGGCTCCACCACTATCGGTGGAGAGACCGGAATAGGCTGAACCGGAAGACGGGTCGGCCCCGTGGGCAGAGGAACCGAAGACTTCGGTTCCGAGGGGGTCGGCCTCAGCCTAGGAGGCAAGAGCCGTAATGGCTGGGGTAGGTGGCGGAGCCGGCTTCTGCCCGGACAAAATCAGCTGTTGCCACATAAGGTCCTCATAGCGCCGACGGAGTTTCCGTCAGAGCCTCTCCTCATCTGAGGAGGACGAGGACAACCTGTGGCGTTGCCTCTTTTGGGCGCTTGTGGCTCTTCCTGATCCGATCGACCAAGGGGGTTCTAGACCTCGACCGAGCAGGCCGACTCGGTCGTTCGGGAGACACTGGAGGGATCAGTGAAACCCGAGGGTCCGGAACCGGGACCTCGATGGGGACACCAGCGGGCTGGGTCCCCTCATCGGGGAACACAAGGATCGGAGTCCTTTCCAAAGAGTCGTCAGCCACGGCCGGTGACAGAGGGTCGACTGGATGGAAACAATCTCGGCCTCATCTGCCACATCCTCGGTCGGCTGGCCAGACGGAAGGTCCATGAAGCCTGTGGCCGAGGAAGCGATCTCGACCGAGGTTAAGACCGCATGCTCCTGGGATGGAGACCTCTCGGTCCCAAGAGCACCTGCGCCGAGACGAAGACGTACCAAGTTCCTTGTCTCTCTTACGAGATCGGGAGGAGTGGGAGCCCGCGGGCGCCTCACACTGGGTGAGGACAGACTGGCACAACACCTTAAAGGAACCTGTGAAGGTGAAGCCAGGTTGAGTAGAGCAGAAAAGCTCCGATTAGCGCTGAAGTCTGGTGGCGCCTTCTTCAAACGCCTTCATGCGTTCCAACTGCTCGGCGGAACCCGCAGCCGCGGAAACCGCCCACCTAGCCTCCTTGGACTTCACTGGAGGATCCCTTTTCTCCGGTCTCTCCAACTTCAAATGTGCCAGGCAGTCGTCCAGGACATTGGGATGGAAGGCCAAGCAATAGCTGCAGGACGAGGTGTCATTGCCGACACCTAGGCAGCAGGCGCACGTGAGATGCGGATCGGTGTGTGACATCTTCTGGCCGCAAGGACACTGGCAAAATCCTCGAGAAGATTTCTCTTCCATGATCGAGGACGCAAGAGCGCGATCGCTAACTCGAATGAGTTTTAATTTCGGTAAAACCTAAGTTTTGAAAGCCAGGGCCTACGAAATGCGTGAGCACGAGGGAGGCATCCTGCATCTTCCAGCAGAAAGGAATATCTGACGTCATGGGGTGGAGCCGAGGTATATACCACCCGGGTGGGTGGGAAGAGCCAGCTTGAAGATTTTCATCAAGATTTAAAGGGGAAAGAGCATGCCAATAAAAGTGGATGAACAACATATCCATGATCCTAGAACAGATGTTTTGGTGCCTTTGATCTGTCGTGGGCAGCATTTATGATCACAGAGTCAGCTTCAGGTTGGCCTGCAGAGAAAGGCCTACCTGAGGGGGCCATATACATTTTATCTGCCTTTCTAGATATGGCAAGAATTACACTAGGCCTATGCCAGGCAGCAAAGGTGGGATCCTCCAGGGCAGGGAGGAGAGGTGCAATTACAATTAGGGGTGGGGCAGGTAACTTCAAGAAGTTTATCAGGTTCTTCTTGGTTGTGTCCTGCTGCTCCAAATCAAATCCCATGGCAGCTTGAAGTTGCTGCATCATGGTTATGAAAGATGGGTACTCAGAAGGGGACCTAGGGTGTAAACCACCGAGTCCTCACTGCAGCTGAAAACTGTGGAACTAGTCCTCTCATAGAGACTTTCCATGTAATCTTTGACTTCCTCATCATCATCCTGGTCCATCTGGTCAATGGGACGAAGGGAGCACTGGCAAAGCCACTGGTGCTCGAGAGAGTATAAACTTGATAGGTGTCAGCGTGGGGGGGGGGGTTTGAAAGAGAACCCGTCGATGGAGCTCCTGGTGCAAGAGGTAAAGGCAAAAGCTGTTTCAGGATGTCCGTAAAGGATGACAGGGTGGCATGTATATTGGTGCCCGTGTATTTGACAGGAGCAACGGAGGTGGACGGGGAAGGCAAGGCCGTCGACAGTGATGCACCAGCTGTACTGGGCCCATAGCCCGCCCTAACCTGGAAGCTAGGTCGACGGTCTGGGTGGCTGGTGGCATAGCTGAAGCAGTCGATGGCACTGAAGTGGTCAGAGCCACGTGGTGGGGCAATAGAGAGTGAAGTGGGGAGATTTTGTCTTTTTCTCTCTCCCTCTCCTGGTGCTTATGCTTGTGTGAGCCCGAGATTTTTTCTCGGGATTTCGAAGATCTGGATCCCGAGGTGTGCACCGGTGACACAGTGGAGCTCTTTTGCTGGAGCTCCTTCTCCATTCGGGCTATCTGCTGCTTAAGTATGTGCTTTTCTAGAGCACTTTTTCAGCATCGCTGGGTGGCTGTATTGAACCCCTTGCAGATCGGCATGCCTGAACATTATGGCCCATGCCGAGGCAGCACACCCAAGCGTCAAGCGAATCTCCAGTGTATATTTTCTTGCCACACTCGCAACAACGGAACAGCTCTGACGGCTCTTTAGTTGACATACACACTGTTGAGGCTCACTTATATAAAGTGATAACGTGACTATGGCGAGGAAAAAAACAAAAAAAATCAGCGACTGTAATGGCGTTGTTTCCATGCAGGGTTCAATGAGAATGGCCAGTGGTGGGAAAAGAGCTGAGGAGGGAAAGGGCCACCCACATTTACATGGGAGAGCTGACCTCTGACATCATCGTGGGCAGTACCTGGTGGACTGCTTGCAAAAGTTTCTGTGCGGTCCTAGTGCATGGTGGCTTATAGTTCCATAGGTGTGGCCTGATGAAAGAGATATCCTCAGAGAAGATCCTGTGTTCCTTTGCTCTAGAGGCCCAGGTTCTATGTCCCACTTTTGCAGCAAAGTTTGCACTTCTTCCGGCAACGGGGCAGGTGGGTACCCTGGGGGATATGTTGTTACAGGTGGTGGATGATCTGCAGGATTGTCTCGAAGTTCCAGATCGTGCCCCTTGAAGGGAGAAAAGACTCAACCCAAATCCATGTATATAATTTGTATAATGATATTTATTTTTCACAAGCCACCTAATGTCGACTCCGATGACGTTTCATAGCCTCAGGCCACTTCCTCAAGGCTAGTGGTGGTCTTGGTTTTTAAAGTGTAACATACGCAGAAACTGAATATTGTTAATAGGGAATTTACCCTCTTGACGTTAGTCCTATATGGGCATACTGTCAGATCCTTTTTTTCCGCCAAACAGTGCAAGGTTCCTGTCGCCATCTGTAAGTAAAGCACACGGACAGAGACTACCTTGCCCTCCAGTAATCTATTTTTTTTTTTTTTTACTTTATGTTTATTAAACTCTTTTTTTTTATATTTTCTTCTTTTTCCCCGCAGGACCACTGAAGCCGTCCACCCTGGTCACGGCCCCCGGAGACCTCCGCCATCGCCGATTGCTGCTGAGGACCTCGGTCACCCCGGCTTACCCCGGAGGCGGGCAGCTGCCACCTTCGGTGGCCCGGAACTGTATCTAGTCGGGTCCTGCAGCAGCGGCGGCTATGTGAGGCTCTCCTGGAGGGCTTCATCAATCGGCGGTCCTGCCCTCCATCTTTTCCTCGGTTTTCTCCCTAGAGGCGGGGGCGTGCAATGATGCCAGCGTCGCCCGCCTCCATCCCCATGCTCGGCGCCGGCTGCGCGGAACCCCGGTCTCCACCAGGGGTCTCTCCCGCGCCCGAGGCTTACCTGCCGCTTCCTCTCGGAGTAGGAGAGCCCATCGGACGCCGATCCTATTTCGCCGCCCTCCGACAACCCGGATCCGCTCGAACCTGGGTCGCCGGCGTCGCAAGCGGAAATCCCACCGCTGCGCCAACGGGCCGGCAAACTGTTTTTTAAAAATTACAAGCTCATAACATACATAAACAACAAGATACATAAAACATACAGGAAATAAAAGTAGGCTGCTCACATTTAAAAACCTTTGCTAAAACAGTGGCTTAAGAAGCTAATAAGTCCTCTAACCACTATATAAGAGGGATGCGGCTAAGATATGGTGAATAATCCAAAGCCCAAAATTCAGTGTAGGAACAGAACAGATAATTCCTCTCGCGGTAGGCCAGAATGCACGAGAGTCCCCTCTCAGGGCCAACCCGGCTTAGAAATTAAATAGTACATCAAGTAAAAGTATTAAGTGAATAAAGAAGCCCGAGGA
Source organism: Neoceratodus forsteri (assembly GCA_016271365.2). NCBI lineage: Eukaryota > Metazoa > Chordata > Ceratodontiformes > Ceratodontidae > Neoceratodus > Neoceratodus forsteri. Next base: position 1,739,236,158 of record CM028129.1, read on the forward strand.
GCCCACTCCCAGCTCCTTCACCCGCAAGATAAATTCCATATCCTGCCCTCTCAATGTACAAAATCCTGCCGATCTTTCGTAATATAAATCACCCATCTCCTCCAAAGAACTGCAAAATGTTCGATACAATGATTAACAGCTTGGGGGGATTAGCGGTGAGTCACGTTTTTGTGATGGCTTTTTTCGTAACAAGCAAGCAGATATTCAGAAGTTTCCTCACTGAGGAAGAGCACCATGGGACTGCATAGCAGGAAAAAAGAAGGAAGCCTGCTGATAAGTGCGATGGAATATCAAAAGCATCTGACAGAGCTCCCTCCAGAGAAGCAAAAAAATGGGGGCAAAGCTAGGCATTCCCAGAAAATATGTCCTGTGTGGCTGGGGAGTGCAGCTTGCTCCCGTCCCTGGAATAGAATATATTTACATTGTACACCTGGTACAATAAAAAAAAAAACAACCATTACTTTCCAAGAATATTCTTTCCAACCATGTGACCCCGTGGCAGAGTGCAAACACTGAAAGTGTCTAACCCAGTCCTCGTCATCTACAGAGAGATATGAACATCTGCTTCCCAAGCCTGTTTGAGAGTGTGGGTAGATTTCGGGTTTAGCTGCTGTAAAACACCATAAATGTATGAAAGCATGTGGGAAAGCGGGCAGTGCCTTCAATAGCCTGTGATACTACTGGCATCACTGAGGGGGAGCTTAGATGTGCCAAATCAGATGGCAGAAGGCTGTATATGTAACCTACCATTTGTAAATAACGAACTCTATCTGCTTCCCTTAAAGAATATTTTTGTTGCAGTTCTTCAAATGTTAATATATTGTCATCTTTTATAAAAATTATATATTAAATGTAATCTGAGTCATTCCCAGTTCTTCACCCTCCAGTAGTCTACCATTATTATATAACCTATATATACCAATTTGGATTGAGTCTTTCCTCCCTTCACAGTTCGAATATTGTCAGATTGGCAAAACTAGAAGCCCCGATAGTTAGTTTTAAACCTTAGTACAGGCCCAGACATCCAGTACCATCATCCTTTATACAAAACGTTAACATATAAAATTTTCTTTTCATTTTCTTTTGTTTCTGAACTGAGGAACGGATTCTGAAGTTTTAAACGCTTGCTGCTCTCAAGCCATACCCGCCATGAAAAATGTAATATCCGGGGTCATACTGTTTACCATCAGAAACATGAAGCAGCACCATACTAATACCACATCAGTATAAATCTATTATGTACATTCAAAAGATAACCTCAGTGGAGATTTTTAAACATTTGAGTGGTGGACTAATAAAATTAGTAATAAAAGCTGTTTTAAAAACATCTGAGGACATTAAAAATACTCCAATAATGAATCTAATGATGTCAGAAACATTTTTTTCTAAAAAAATGACAAGATTACATTTTTTGCTGACTACAAATACTGTTGCTTTAAAAGAAATACTGACTTTATCCTTTACTTATGAATGAAAAAAAAAAAAGCATTCCTCCTTCCTTACAACAAAGAAAAAAGGTAAGCTTGACAATAGATTTCTCATACTCCTGTCTGCTTTTGCAATTGTCTTAGTATTGACTTATCAGGCCTTACAGTTCCGCCCATTCTACTGAATCTGGGAAATCCCTTCAGTGTGGGTGTGGAGGAGTGGAGCAAGTTTGCAAGCAACAAACAGAAAAAAATGACCAGGACCTACCCTGTTACCGGTCCAGGCGGTTCACAACATCACGTACGACTGCAATCAGGTTTTCGTTCTCCTGGGGATTGGACAGGATAATGCTGTGCAGCTTACCCATGTAGGAGTCTATATTCTCCATTGTGGGGGTCTCCCCAGTCCCTGTGTGAGGAAGGAATTAGGAAGGTTATCTTCAATGGCCTTTCTGAAAAGAATGAAACAAATGATAACTAACAATTCCTGTACTGTTAGTGTGCAGCTTTCTGAGTTTATCAACCTCTTCAGCCATGGAACCAACTGCGCAGCTTAAAGGGCAATGTAACTTTATAGAATAAAAGTCAAAGTTTAGCAAAAACATTCTTATCAATTCTACCCAACTACTGCATGTATTGGTCAGCTGGGAGGATTCTCTGCTTATATTCAAGGCCACTGATTTACGGTGATTAAAACAATTAAATTCCGTTTTCAAGACTTTAGATTCCAGAATTTCACTGGTGATTGTTACTCTAATTTCCGGATTTTACCGGGATTCTTTTTTCATTTTTTAGTATGTGCACAAATAATCAGAATTAAAGAAGGCTTAATATACAGAGCATTAAATGAAGCAAACTGAAAATAGTACAGGAAGGAATTAAAACAAAAACACACTTTTTTATAGATTTACTGATCTGTTAGAAAATGACAGATTCCATGAAATCTTCGTTTTTACCGGTTTTCAGGCAGCTCTAATTCCGGAATTTTACCGGATTTTCCGGTAAAAACCGAAAAACAGTTGCCTTGCTTATATTACTCAGCACAGGATTACAACTACCTCTACACTGGAACCCCTTTTCACTAACTGGATGGATCTCACTTAGTACTGTCGCTGAAAAGCATATATGAATGAATGGTCAGTAAATCGTTACCCGGTTCCTTACACAAAAGTGGATCACTGACAGATTTTAAATACTTAATACAGTAGTTATGAGATGTACATGCTCAAACATGAAGCACAAACAGTGTAAACATCTAAATACAGGACAATCAGTACAACAGAAAAGATGAACCATAAACGGATGGTATCTAAGAAAAACAAAACTGAAAATAGACTCTAAACTTAGGTCCCCACATCTGATGAGACAGATTCCCAGCTGTGAGCGAAGGATTTATTTCACTCACTGTGCCTGCTCTGTAAACAGCTGGCTAAAAACTGGGGGGAAATTCCTGAGTTTTCATCCATTGTCTGGTCCTCTTTTTTTTCTCTATGAAGTGCCCTCTCTATACTTTCTGTTTCAAAAGACTTTTTTTTATTTTGTCTTTCTCAGAAGACGTACAAACTGTGAAAAACAGCTAAGAGGCCTACATTGTAAAATAATCTTTTCATCTCAAGGCAAATTATGTTTAATGTTGTGTCACGTTCGACTTTTAAGTCGGGATTCAATTGACAAGAAAACAGATACCAACTGTCCCTCTGGTAAGCAGGTTTTTATAATGGGGAAATAAAAAACAAAGACAGCCAGTCTATGAGATCACATCTGTACCATAGACCTTCACAGTCCAGTGGCAGGAGACTGAAAAGGCAGGAGGAGAGTAAGAAAAAAGAGGTACAGTACTTAAATTTTTTACATCAGAGGAATTGAGAGTAAAGCTACTAACAGTCACTATTTTCCCAGGACAGTCCCTATTTTAGGCAGCATGCCCCAGTGTCCCCACAAGTTTTGCAAAATGTCATTTTTGTCCTGGTTTTTGCTTACTTGTCCCAGTTTTGTCCCTTTATTTTGCTGACTGCTAATCCGTGAGTGACAGTTATTTCAGCACCACTATGGCACTGCTCGAGCTGGACAACAGTTTGCAACTTCAACCCCTGCACCTATGTTGCACCACAAGCATGTCAGCGGGGACCCTGGTAAAGCATGTTCCTTCCTGTTAGGTTAGACTGGGTAGTAGTGCAAACAACTGCATGTGGACGTCTGCCTGCCAGCAGTGGAGAGGGACTTCAGACAGAAGAGACCAGCAGCAGTGAACTAAAGTACCCAAACCTGATCAGCTGCAGGAAAGTGTGTGAAAACAGTTCAGTGTAGTGGTGGAAGTCACTGAAGTGATGTTTGCTCAGCAAATGAGGGGAGTGTAAGCAGGTTGGGATGGGACTGTCAGGAGAAGCAATACATGCAGCTCGAATGTCTGAACGCAATTTAACACAGATTTGCTTCTAATGAACTTTCTGTACATCATGATTTGGAACTTGCTGCAGCAGAATGATGTATTGTTTTAATCTGGATGTTTGCTACTGGTGTTACTGTGGGGCAGCATGGCCAGAGCAAGCAGAAATATTTAATTGACTGTGAGCAGCGTTGTCTGCGGCAGTGCCCGTGGGAGTGACATGGTGTTTGGAGGGGGGGGGGTGCGACATGGTCAGGATGGACCCAGTCCCAGTTTTTGGCCTTAGAAAGTTGGTAGCTTTAACTGACAGGAGAGACTAATGATACAAGGACTTGTGTAAAATGGTTGCTGAGAACCTTGCAATCTGATTGGTTAAGAACCATTGATAAATGCAGTATAAACCACAGTCTGGCACTTCTGATGGAGGCCAAACCCAATTACCACAGAAAATCCGAACACCCCAAAAAAAACAAACAAACAGGTCAACAGCTGATGAATAGAAACAGAACGATTAATGGTCATTATTACTTGTTTTCAGGATTGCTCTCTTTCAGTACTTTCAATCTTTGGTACAAATCACTCAATCTATCTAATGCTCTTTCTGCCTTGTTGGTCTGTTTCCTGTGACTGCAACTCAGAGTCATAGGCGGTGGACCAAGGGGTCAGCAGATCCCTCACTTTGTAGTTGTGGGGTCAGCCAATTAATTTTTAACCCCTACATTTCAGCCAGTGGAGCAGCACTAATCTGAAATAAACAGAAGCTCTCAGACAGCATGCATGCTGCTTTTCAACGTTAATGTACTCAGTATATTCAGAAAATCCAGGCAAAGAGAACCCATTAAAAAAAAAAGTTACACTGTAAACATATTAGGGCTTCCCCTGCCCTCTCAAAATTCTGTAACAGTTACACATTGTGATGCTGTTCTGCTTTGATAATCATGAACCATTCTAACATTACAGCGAAGAAACCATGGATTAGTCATGAAAACGTGTTAATTGTTTAGGATTATAAAAAAAAATCAGGCAGGCTGACTGAAGCATTGTCAAGAAAACAATTTTCTCCCTGCTCTTGAGCAGTGTGGTAACATAGTAGCCCTGGCTTACGGGAGCCACCACTTTTTGGTAAGCTCTTCCGCTATTGCGCAGAATGCTTCACAGATTGATTTTAGTGCAATCATTGAAAGCAGCAGCAAGCAGAGCTTCTCAGCATTCACAGCTCTGTTTTAGCAGAGTAATTAGCTGCCATGGCAACAAGTGGAGCCTGCCAGTGCTTCACAGCTGGGACTAAGCTAAAGGAATCAGCAGCAATAGCAACAGCCAGAAAAGGAACTTTTTTCTGTTGCAGCAGAATACAATCGCTATAACAAATGAAAACGAGATTCTCTTTCACACCTAAACATACTCATCATAATTTTCTTTGCCAGCCACTGTCCAATTTTATGCAAGGAAGAAGGCATGAGATGTGGTTTATGGCCTCATAATGCAACACAAGGCACTTGGGCAGAGTGCCTTTTGCACCTGGGAAGGGCTCTAATCAGGGAATAAACCACACCCTGCAATGTCTTATTCCGCTTGTAAAATGGGTCCCCTGGTAAATAAATAAATAAATGATTAAAAAAGTTAACATAAAAAGTGTAAATACATCAATAGAAAAAAAAATTAGAAAAGTAGTTTGTGTCCTTCAATGGAGATGCTGTGTAACGAAAAAGCAACTAGAGGGTGCTGTGGTCTGTCACATTCCCCCCCACACACAGACACTTTGGAGAATATGTTTTCAGTCATTTTTTTATCTTTCGTTATTTTGTCAGGCTGCCTTTGTTAATGAGCGAGAGAGTGACCAGTTTTTATGGAAGCAAGTGGGATGCAAGCATGTCCCTTAGCAGCCACTATAGTTAGCACTTGCTAGGGCTTTTCTGAATGCAGAGCTACGGCATGGTTTTGGGTTGCTGTCGGCAGTCATACTCGTCCTGAAGTGTGAAAAGCGGTTGTCTCATCCTTAACTGTGGCAGGATTTTAAAATGACTCCAATACAAGTGGCAGCTGTAATACAGACAACAAGCAGCAACAATAGGAGGATTGTGGTGGCAGTGGTGGTGACAAGAGTGAGTGGGCTGGTGGGGGAGGGGGGTTGCCTGGATACAATAGTTCATATATTTAAAGCCTGCAAATGAAAAATGAAAGTTTTATTAAAAAGGTCAGTAAAAAACATTTAAACATTTTTTTTTCATATGTGAAGTTTTTCTGTGGTATGGTCTGGGGGTGGGTATTTCTGAAAGCACTAACAGGTGGAATTTTGTGGGTTAGGACAAGTAATAGGAGTAAAGATTTTTACCTTTACCAACATGGCTGCTATAATTTCTTTAAAAAGACTCTGGAAGGCATGGATTTCTGCATGTGCTGCATCCAGATTGGCTGAAGAAGTACCAGTTGGCAGAATATGCTTGCATAATGACATAGCCAACTGTACCTCTTAGCCAATCAGGATGCAGGATTTTCCCTACCCATTCTATGACAGTGCAACAATGCACTCTAGGGTTCGTGAGCTGTACTGGATAAACCATGTTTACGGACGCCTGAAGCCACTTGGCTGTGTCTTGTAATTCCATCATCTGTAACTGTGGTTTATCAGGCACAACCCACACCCTTCGTGTGTTACTGCTCACTTACGTGTACATCACAAAAAAACAAACAGTCATCTTCACAGCATATAGCTTGCAGCTCACTTACTCGACTGGCTGAGGTCATGGCTATTAAAAAAACTACCTTTAAAGACAATGTTCAGTCTGAAACATTTAAAGGCTCATACAGTGGACTCAAGAACATAGCGCTAAACTGAATTCCCAGGAGGAGCCCAGGTCCTAACAATGTTAGTATAAATTCTTTAACCCCTTCAGGCAGCTGCTGTCAAGAAGGTTGGAAGAATTATGGGGTGCATTAAGGGGGGAGGATGTGACCAGCAGGAGAGCGGAAGTCATCTTGCCATTTAAAAAGGCCCTGGCCAGGCACCACCCAAAGACACCCTCTAATGAAGGCCCGATTGTGGGGCCAAGGCTCTAAGGGAGCATGAGCTGCTGGACTGAATAAACTCGTTTGCATCGCCATTTCTGCTTGCTGTGTTTATTCCAGACCTGGAGTGCTACAATAAACTTTTCTGGTTCTCGTTGTTACAAGGGGACGAGCCTTCCCCATTTTTGTGAGCATCCTGGTAATTTCCTGTGATGCACCTGCTTTCCTCACAATCCACCCAAAGTACTGCATGTAGTTTTGGGTTCCTCAGTGCAACTGAGATAGCTGAGAGAGAGAGAGAGAGAGAGAGAGAAAAACGCAAAGCCACCAAGGTGATCAAGAGTATGGAGAACAAACTTTATCAGAGAGACTGAAAGCTATTATCAGTGTTCACCCTGCAGGAAAGCTGGGTGTGAGGGGACATGATCTCAGTCTTCTCCACACTGTAGAGTATCGACAAAGTCAAACAGTTGGAGATGTTTGATTTGGTATGCTCCAACAGCACGTGCTGCCTTGACTTGATACTCAAAGGTGGTAAAATGTAAGGGTAACGTTATGGGGCATTTCTTCTCCATGATGGTGGTGAACCTATGGAACAGCTTACCAGCAGGGACAGTGCGCATGAAGACAGTGCTGGCTTTCAAGGTAAGCTTGGACAAATTTCTGCTTATCAGGGGAATCACAAGGTACCCTGGGTAGTGCATCCCTGTATATCAGTACGTTTGCACAGTATACTTCTTGATCCTTGCTTATGCAGGGGTGGGGAGCAGACTTGACGTTGCTAAAGTGCCTTTTGACCTTAAAGGTGATAGGAAATGATTTTTACCTAGTTAACTGCCCTTCTATGTTTCTTTCTAGTCTAGTCATGTATTCCGATAGGATATGAACAATTTTTCATAAAGAAGTATCTAGCTTTGGGGTGCCTTCAGGTCTTTATAGAGTTCCATTCTCCTCAGCTGCTGCTGCTGCTCTTTCTTTTCTCATTTCTATGACATTCCATGACATCAGTTTTATCATTCTATGCCACTGATCTGACTGGCCTGGAATAGTGTTACTGATGCCATGGAATGTTCTGGCAGTATGAAAAGAGAAACAAAAACAAGGAATAGCGGCTCCAAATACCCGCTGTGCCTGTGTATAATATTTAAACATGGAGAAAGAAAAACACGGCACCAACACTTTCACATAAATAAACTGTATTGTGCTCAAACATTTTAAAACACACAATGCAGTAACGCCATGCAAGGTCAAAACAGCTCTGACCTTGCATGGCGTTCCACTTGTGTGTTTTAAAATGTTTGAGCACAATACAGTTTATTTATGTGAAAGTGTTGGTGCCGTGTTTTTCTTTCTCCACAGTATGAAAAGAGAACACAGCAACTGCGGAGGGGAAAGGGCTTCAGTGTAGTAACAAGGCACACAAAAAGATAAATATAGAAACACAGAATATGATGGCAGATAAGGACTGCCTGACCCACTTAGTCTGTCCATTTCCCTACCTACATAAGTCCCAGATCCGAAATGATCTGCAGCTCACTTTCTCTTTCCTGCCACTATGGTTACCTTCTGTCTATTCCATGTATTCTTGAATTCCCCTATTGCTTTGGCCTCTGCAGAGAGGCTGCTCCATGCATCCACCACCCTTTCTGTGAAAAAATACTTCCTCATGTTACCCTTGAGTCTCCCCCCAGCCTCATATTGTGACCCCTTGTTCTTGCACAACTTTTTTTCTGAAGGATGCTGCCCTTTTGAATCCTGTTTATCCCCTTGAGGCACTTGAATGTCTCTATCATATCCCCCCTCTTGCTCCTTTCCTTTAGGGTATACATACTGAGGTATTTCAGTCCTTCCTCATATGTTTTCTGGTGCATAGACATAGAATTTGACGGCAGATAAGGACCGCTTGGCCCACCCAGTCTGCCCATTTCCCTACCTACTGGATAAGCTGCAGATCCTAGTTAACCAGCAGCCTACTTCTTCCTACCCCCACCCCCCAGAACTGCCTTATGACTATCCCATGCATGCTTGAATTCCACCACTGATTTTGACTCCACAACCTCCGGAAGGCCGCTCCATGCATCCACAACCCTCTCTGTGAAAAATACTTCCTTAAATTACCTCTGGCCGCCTCTATCTTCAAATTGTGCCTCTTGTTCTTGCACACCTCTTTTTTTGAAAGATGCTACCCTCTTGGACTTTGTTGATTCCCTTGAGGTACTTGAGAAGTTTCTATCATGTCCCCCTCTCCCTCCTTTCCTCGAGGCTATACATATTAAGCTCCTTAAGTCTCTCTTCATATGTCTCCGGTGCAGACCCTGCACCATTTTAGTTGCCCTCCTCTGACAGCTTCCATCCTGTCTATGTCTTATGGAGATTGGGTCTCCAGAACTGCACACAGTACTCCAGATGGGGTCTCACCAGTTGTCTGTACAGAGGGATAATAACTTCCTGTTTTCTACTGGTGATGCCTCTCCCTATGCATCCCAGTATCCCCCAGCCCTCCTTGCTGCCCTCTCACATTGCTTGCCCATCTTTAGGTCATCTGATATGACTACCCCAGGTCCCTCTCCATTTTGTTGTTGTTAGTATCTCACCCCCACTGTGTACTCTTCCCCTGGGTTTTTGTTTCCCAGGTGCATTACCTTGCACTTCTTAGCACTGAATCTAAGCTGCCATACATTTGACCATTCCTCTAACCTTGCCAAGTCCCTTCTCATCCTTTCCACCCCACCCTGTGCATCAACTCTGTTGCAGATCTTAGTGTCATCTGCAAAGAGACATACTTTTCCTTCCAGTCCTTCTGCAATGTCGCTTATAAAGACATTGAAGAGGACCGGTCCTAATACTGAACCCTGCGGTACCCCACTAGTAACCCTCCTTTCTTCTGAGTGGACTCCATTTACTATTACTCTCTGTGTCCTATTCTCCAGCCAATTCTTTACCCAGGCTGTCATCTTGGGACCCACTCCCAGGCTGGCTAACTTGTATATTAATCTTTGTGTGGGACTATGTCAAATGCCTTGCTAAAGTCTAGGTAGGCCATGTCCACAGCCCCTCCCTGATCTACTACTTTTGTCACCCAGTCAAAGAAATCTGAGATTAGTCTGGCATGACCTTCCCGCTGTGAATCCATGCTGCCTAGGGTCCTGTGCCCTCTGGCCTCTAGATACTGACAATTCTTTCCTTTAGAAGTGATTCCATCATTTTCCCTATCACTGAGGTTAAACTAACAGGTCTATAGTTTCCTGCTTCTGCCTTGCTCCCACTTTTGTGAGAGGAATCACATCCGCCCCTCAGTCCTCAGGTACCACCCCATCATCCCATGATTTGTTAAAAGGGTAGTCAGTGGTGTCACTAGTTCAACCCTTAGTTCTTTTAGAATTCTGGGATGAATCATCAGGCCCCATTGCTTTGTCCACCTTCAGTTTTAAGAGTTCTTTCAGAACCCTTTCTTCTGTAAATGGGCCGGTATCAACTTCTGTATCCAGCGTGTTACTACTGTTTGTTTTATGTACCTCCCCTCTTCCTTTGTAAATACTGAGCAAAAATATTTGTTTAGTATCTCTGCCTTTCACAGTCTCCTCTGCCCACCTCCTCCCTTTATTAAGCCTCACTATCCCTCCTTGGTCTTCCTTCACTCCCTGATGTACCTATAAAAGGTTTTATCCCCCTTCTTAACTGAGTTGGCTATCTTTTCCTCGGTTTGGGCCTTTGCTGTTCTGACTGCCTTCCCAGCCTTCTTTTGCTTTAACTGATACAGTTCTCTGTCCTGCTCCTTCTGCGATTCCTTGTACTTCCTGAATGCTTTCTTTTTCTCTTGAACCTTCATTGCCACTTCCTTTGAGAACCATAGTGGTTTCTTACATCGTCTTGTTTTGTTTATTTGCTTCACACAAAGGCTCGTTACCTCTGTGATGGCAGTTTTTATTATTCCCCATTGTTCTTCCACCCCTCCTTCCTGCCCATTTGCTAGTGCATTCCTTAGGCACTCACCCATTTTGGCAAAGTCAGCCCTCCTAAAGTCCAGTACTTTTGTCTTTGTATGGCTTGACTCTATTGCTGTGTTTATTGAGAACCATACTGTTCGATGGTCGCTAGTTCCCAGATGGCTACCCACTTCTACATCTGTAATCCTCTCTCCATCTCCATTTGAGAGAATCAAGTCTAATATTGCTCCCTCTCGAGTGGGCTCCAGTACTAGTTGTCTAAGGCATGCCCCCTGTAGGGCATCTAGAATAACTGCACTCTTCGAAGTGGCAGCTGCAACTGCACTCAACATCTGGCATATTCAGATCACCCATCAGCAATATCTCCCCTTTTTCTGCCATTCTAAGTGTACTTCCTATCATTTCCCTGTCCATTTCCTCCCCCTAAGAAGGGGGTCTGTATACAACCCCTGTGCGTATTGTGGTGCCATTGCCTGTCTCCAAATTTACCCACAGTGCATTCCTTTCACCATTTTTGTAGCCCTTCTCTGGATCGCTTCCATTCTGTTTATGTCCTTCTGGAGATGTGGTCTCCAGAACCGGACACAGTATTCCAGATTTGGCCTTACCAATTGCTTGTATACTGGCATCACCACCTCCTGGTTTCTACTGGTAATGCCTCTCCCTATAAACTCCAGCATCCCTCCGGCCCTCCCCATCACCTTCTCACACTGCTTGGCTACTTTCATGTCCTGTGTTATAATTACCCCTAGGTCCCTTTCCATTTTTGTTGTCAGTATCCCCCCGCACTCCTCTCCAGGATTCCTGTGCCCCAAGTACATGACTTTGCACTTCTTTGTATTGAATTTAAGCTGCCACACTCTTGACCATTTTTCCAACTTGCCTAGGTCTCTCCTCAGTCTTTCCACCCCCCCCCGGAGTGTCCACCTCATTGCAGATCTTGGTGTCGTCCGCAAAGATGCTTACTCTTCCTTCTAGCCCCTCCGCAATGTCGCTAATGAAGGCACCGAAGAGGGCCAGTCCCAGTACTGAGCCTTGTGGCAACCTGCTGGTCACCCTCCTGTCCTGGGATAGAACTCTGTTCAACCACCCTCTGTGTCCTGTTGCTCGGCCAATTTTTGACACAATTTGCCACCTTGGGACCCACTCCCAGATTGCTCAACTTGTTTACTAGCCTCCTGTGTGGGGCGGTGTCAAATGCCTTACTAAAATTTAGGCAGGCCATGTCCACTGCTCCCCCCGATCTACCACCCTGCTCACCCAGTCAAATAAATCTATCAGATTTGTTTGACAAGATCTACCTGCTGTGAATCCATGTTGGCTTGGTTCTTTTGCCCCGCTGGCCTCAAGATATGCTACAATCCTTTCTTTTAGTATAGATTCCATTATTTCCCCCACCACTTATGATAAGCTGACCGGCCTGTAGTTCCCAGCATCCACCTTGCTCCTACTCTTGTGCAGTGGAACCACATTCGCCCTCATCCAGTTCTCTGGCACCACGACCTCCTCCACTGATTTGCTGAATAGGGCTATCAAAGGTGCCCACAGCACCTCTCTGAGTTCTTTTAGTATACTGGGATGTATCCCATCTGGACCCATTGCCTTGTCTACTTTTAGTTTCGAGAGTTCCTTTAGGACACCCTCCTCTGTGAATGGACTGGTGTCCTCCTCTCCTCCATGTGTGTTTCTACCACCTAATTTTGGTCCCTCCCCTTCCCCTTCTTTTGTAAATACTGCGAAGAAGTATTCATTCAGAATTTTCTGCTTTTTCTAGGTCTCCTCCCCCTCCACGCCCCCCTCCTTATTAAGCCTCACAATCTCCCCGTTGGTCATTCTCCTCTCCCTAATATACCTGAAGACCGTTTTGTCTCCTTCTTTTACTGACTGTGCTATTCTTTCTTCATTCTGCGCCTTTGCGCTCCTGATTACTTTCCCTGCCTCCTTCTGTTCTGCCTGCTACAGTTTATCTCCCTCCTTCTGCGTTTCTTTGTACTTTCTAATTGCCCGTTTCTTTTCCTTAACCTTCCCTGCCACTTTCTTTAGAAACCCATAGTGTTTTTTCCTTTTTTTGCTTTGTTGACTTGCTTTGCACAGATATATACACACACACACACACACACACACACACACACACACATATATATGTATATTGTTTTAACAAAAAAGTCAAAACATATCAGAATATTGAGTAGGCACTAAATGGAAAACAGGAGGGCATCTAGAGGTTTAAAAACCTGTTTCCCAGCACCCTTCAGGAGAACTGCATTGAACCCATAAGCCACGCTTTTCTTATGAAAACTGGAGGTGATGCCATGAAAGGGACCATTTTCTGGATTGGTACACTGATATTGCCATCAGGTTCACCTTTAGGGAGGATGTTTTGAACTCTAAGAATACAAGAACCTGCAGGTAATCCAAAACCCTGACTTCTGGAGAAACCTCTGGGGGAAGTGGCAAGCTTGAAGTACCAAATGGAAAATATTTTCAACTTGAAGAAAGTCACAGTATCAGACCTGTCTGACCCAATCCAGAGCCATTAGCAATATCCAGAGTCACTCAAGGGGACAGCCCGGAGGAAGTGGCAGCTGCCAGGGATGGAGTGACTGACCTCCCATGGGAGGCTGACCAAGGATGGTCCCGGTGCTTGTCCCAGTGTTTATGCTTCCCGCTAGACTTCTTCTCCTTCTGGGAGGAAAAAGAAAAAGATGCCGAAGAAGACTAAACCAGAGAAGTAGAAGAGCTTTTAACCTAAAGCTCCTTCTTCATCATGGCTAGTTTCTGCTGAAGTAGGTAACTTTGAAGGGTCTTCAAGCAGTGTCTGTGTGTGGCCTGGTTGAAGTCCTGGCAGTGCTGGCAGGCCTCAGTGTCATGGTTGGGACCTAGGCTGAGCAGGCAGGAAGAGTGACCGTCTTTGGCGGGTATCTGCTTGTCGCAGGCACACTTCGAAGGCAGGTCGGAAGATGAGGCTGGAGAAGAAGATAAATGGGATGGAGAAAACACTGAAAATCGATGTCAATACTAAAGGAGAAAAAGGAAATAAATCAAGGGTAAACGAAAAGAAAATGGCGGCTGACCGAAGCAGGCACCTGTAGAGGTCCGATGTCCGCGGGTCGATGGCAGGAAAAGAACTGAGGTAGGTCTGGGGGACCGTCCCCTTTATATGCTAGGCGGATGTCAGCATGCTGACATGAGCAGGCCTCCCCCCGTGACAGACTTCTAGGTAGAAGTTTTTCATATGGTCCTGGCGCCTGGCAGCTTCAGTCCTACTGGCGTTGCCTGCTGCAAGTGCCCCCTCGAAGCAATTACTATAAGCCTCTGAAACCTTTGCTAGCTGGTAGACACACACACAATGATGTGCAACATCAGCACCTATATAACTGTGGAGCGCCCCACTGCTCCTCATTTCCTCACTAAAGATAAGCTCAGAGAGCCTCTTACACTGTGGAAGCAGGAGATCAAACCAGTACCAGGCACACAAAGAGAGGCACTGGGCTGGAAATACAGTATACATAAGGCCCTTATGTACACCTCAAAACAAGGCAGGGGACAAACGTGACAGCTGATGCCTCAGAAAGGATAAAGGAGGATTAGTGTGCTGTGGCCCAATAGAGGAGATTCTCTCAAAGATCTACTGTTACAGTGAACAACTGTTCTATCTTCACTGAGTAAATCTCTTCCACTGGGTCACACCTTTGGAATGATTCTCAAGCAGTACAAAGTACACAGGGAGGATAGCAGAGTTTGATATGCAATCAGGACAGAAGGCCTTGTGGCAGGGCAGTTTAAATTATTTCCACTGCAACAACAAGGGCAGGGGAATTTAAATTATTTCAACAACTGTAACAATAATACTCTCTAAGCTCCAGAGATCATCTTCAGTATTTAGACAAACGTCACTATATAAGAGAACGACTAGGTCTGAAACTGGATAGAGGAACTACACATCCACTAGTAGATTTACTACTGACAGCCATGTCAGGTCACATACCAGAAGATGCTGTTTCATTGATATACAAAGCATTGGGAACCCTACACTTGGGCTCTACTGTAACAACCTGCCAAAAAATGGGAAGGGGAAATGAACTGCACTATTTTGGAGTTAGAATGGGAAATTATCGATTTCTCTCAACATAAGTTATCCTCATCGTATATCTGATGAGAATACGCCTGGAAAGTCATAACCAGATATTTACATATTCCCCATGTAACTGGACAGTATGACATGCAAACGGGGAAGGAATGTTGGAGACAATGTGGGAATCAAAAAGCAACCAACATGCATATTCTCTGTGTCTGTCCCAAATTGCAACTTTACAGGCAGGCAGGGGAAAAGTCTCTACAGGACCATGTCCCCTCACTGGGCCCACTTACTTCTCAGACTGCATTCCTGACACTAATTCCCCGGCAGCTGGGGGAGCCACATGCAGACAAAGCTTGGGGATGTGGTTATTAGTAGCAAAAAAAGCAATTACAAGACGCTGGTTAACCGTAGAGCCACCCCAACATAAAGACTGGGAGGACACTGTCCAAGAAGAAAAAATTACTCACCATAGTAATATTGCTTCTTCCCAGTGATACTCAGGTATTCAGAACTCTTGCAGTGTCCCTTTAAGACAGAACTGCCCAGAGAGATGGAACATATGCAAATGATGGAATCTTTTGCACGAGTCGGGTTTTTCAAATGCTGTCTTCTACTAACTGCCTTAGTTCTAAAACCTTCAGATTTTTCCTGGAAAGACAGGCCCACGAGGACTAAGTGTAATAATAATATTAATCATACTAATAATAATTATAGTGGGAACTCCCTTAACATCAGAAAGGCCTCCAACTGGAGGGCATAACATATGAAAGAATACCCCGGAATGTCAGAATCACCTGAAAAGGGGGAAAAACAATAGTGAAAACAAACCCAAGATATGTGTCAGAGTGTAGCACAGATACCCCAAAGAAATGAAAATTATGTACCTACCGTAATTCTTGATCCATCTGTGTGTGTTCACCATTCATCACTGGTGGTTTCTGGCTGAAGGATCAGGACCCCGTGGGAGCTTTTTTTGGTTTTTCTTGCAAGGGGGAGGAGTTGACGTTGGGGCGGCGCTGCCCTTGAGACTGATGCATTGCGCTCGCAGGTTGGCCAGTAACCTACATCGACCCCACCCCCCAGTCCAGCTTCTGCACACTGGAGAGTGATAGAGAAGAGGAGAGAAGGTGGGGCAAGGGAGTCCGAGGGACAGGAAAAGGAAAAGACAGAAACCAAAAGGAGAAATAAAGCTGAGGAGGGGACAGAAAGAGAAGAAAACCTAAGCGTTTGGGACAGGGGGGCTCAACCTCTGGTTGAGTAGGGGAGGGATAAATAAGGGAGGGAAGACAGAACGAGAGAAGAGAGGGGAGACACCATACCCGAATGACAGGGGCCCAGAGGACTGCTCGAGGATGGAGGAGACACCACTACTTTAGGCCAACAACTCTTCTCCCAAGGCGGATAAGAACCTTTAACAAAGGCTAGGAAGAGGGAGGCTGACACAAAGCACATGAGGGTAGGCAGACTGGCTATTCTGAGGAGTCTTTTTACTGAACCCAAGTAACGGGTCAGTGTCTCCCACTCTTGTCGAGTGGTATCATGAAGTAGGGACAGGACCACTTCGAAGAAGTATCCCCCTGAGGAGAAACACACACCCAGGAGGGTTTTTGAAAATTTTAGAGAAGAGTCACCTCCAAAGGAGGAGAAATTTTAGAATTTGAAGAATTTTAGAGAAGCGTCACCTCCAAAGGAGGAGAACGATACAATAGAGGATTTTATTATTTTGTGAATAAGAGGTGGAAGAGATTCCCGAGGGGAACTTCACATGGGAGACCACTTAAGCAGTAGCTGGAGGAAGGAGAATTATCTGGGAGGGGTCACCAGGGTTCCCACCAACATCGCCTCTAGAAACCACAGGTTTGGTTGAAGCAGAGCGAGGGTCCAGGGAAGTCTAGAACAGAAGGGTTCCAACAGGACAGAGAGGAGACCCTGGTGATCCCAACAGGGATTTACCTCCCTGCCTGCCTGTCTTCCCAGGGTACCTCCAACACCCTCAGGGTAGAGTGGAGCCACAAGGTACCGGAGAAGAACCATATGGTCCCCTAGTTGAGAAAACAAACAGGGAGGAGGAGGCTTGCTCAGAGACTGAGGCCTAAGAGGGGAAGGTGGATGGGAAGCAGTGACGAATGGTGAAAATACACAGAAAGATCAAGAATTACAGTAGGTACATAATTTTCATATCTTATCTGTGTCATTCTTCACCATTTATCACTGGTGGGTGATTACTGAGCCCCCTGAAGGGGATCCGGTACCCTCCTAAGGGAATGAAGTCCCTTAGCCTCCAGTGGGGGAGACACCGGAGGAGGGAACCCTTCCAGGCCTGAGACTGGCCTGGGTGAGGCATAGTTCTCAGAGTAGGAAAGGGAAGTCATCCCTGCAGTTCCTGCCTCACCCTGTGGCAGAAAAGATGGGTTTCCCGGAATGAGAAGGCAGTCACTCTACGCTGGACCATAGGTGATAACCGGGACAGATGAAGCCATGCCACCTGCCTAGTGCAGATCGCTGTCCCCGCCAGTCTGGAAGCCACCTCACTGGAGTCATAAGATGCCCTTGCTTGGTGCCTCGCAAGCTCCAGGCCCCTCGCGGGGAGGGCAATGGCTTGTTTGGTCACCTCCGAATCAGGCAGAGAGACTAGGATCTGTCCTAGTAGAGACCCTAAGTGCCTGCTGTAGGCAGCATGATGGGCCTGATGAGCTGAGAGGGTAACAGGAGACGTGCCAAAAGGAAAGCCCTCCTCCCCCAAAAATCAAATTCAGCAGAATCTGATTCCGGAGGTCGGTCATGCCTTGGGCGTCTATGCCCAATAGGGTGTGTCTAGGAGAGTCACGCTCGAAGGGGGGGAGCTAAGGCTCCTAGAGACCCTAGGGGTGCACAATACCTCTGGCGGAGGTCCCTCGGGGCTGGTGCAAGGGTTGAGGGACTTTGCCAGGTGCGGTACGACACCTCCCTGAAAGAAGAAGGCCAGGCAGGAACCACCAGATTGGCTGCACTGAACTCGCCTAGAAGGGCACACGCCATCCGGTCAGGACTGTGACTGCCTAAAGTGGAGATGTGGAGCTCGTCAAGCAATCCTGAAAGGAAGTGCTGATAACTAGACAAATCAGCTGCAGGGGCTAGGTGGACAGAAGACTCCTCTCATTCAGAGGAGGAAGATGAGGGAGCTGACGAGCCCAGAGAGTCAAGCATGGGCTGCACCGGGGAATGGTGGAACACCGGCTCATCCATCGACCTGTAGTAGGCGGAGAAAAGTGCAGCCATAGACCTGAACTGCTCCAGGTAAGCGGTTCCATAGGACCGGCGCTGCCTGGGAAAGAGGCAGGGGTTGGCAGAAGTAAGGAGGCCAGACATCTCCTAGGAGGAGTGCAACCTCTGCCAGAGCTGGGAGACCATATGAGAGATCTTAAGGGGGGAGAGGACCCACTGGTCTCAGCAGTCAGTGGCTGATCAACCTAGCTGGAACAACCAGGAATGAGCCGAAGAGGGAAAAAAAACCTGCGCGGTGACCAGGGCCGTGGGAGCCCAGAAGGCAGGGGTGTGCAAGTTGCATTGCCTGATGTTCGAGGCTGACCTAAAATCTCTGTCGGACTGATCCTTTGGTCTGCTGATATCAGCCCGAGGACAAGTGATTTTTTGGGGTGTTTTTTTTTCCCCCCCAGCCTCAATTTCTTTTCCTCTGGGCTGCAAGGACAATTTTTTTGTTTTCTGTACTCTTGCCATTTGCCAATCCCACTTCCCCAACCCACGCCATCTATGAACTATAGATCCCTGTATCTCTGATTCATCTGCTGAGTGATCCACAGCATAGCAGCATTGATCACGTTTTCATTGGCCACAACTGGCTCAGAGGAGGATCTCACTGCGACGGCAGGAAGAACCAATGGTGCACGGCATCAATGCAGAATCAGAGGAGTCCCTACTTGGTTAAGATGCCATCGACTCGAGGGTGATCTGATTGAGGAAATCTAAATCAAATTTAAACAGGTGGGTAGAGAAATGTTTGGGGCACTGCTTAAGTGTGAAGAAGTCTAACAAGTGGATGGGTATTTGTCCATTTCCGTGCCCCCCCTCCCCCATAACTAAAAAGAATGTGTCCACATCGGTGACTGTTTTTTTGGGAGTTGCAATTGTGTGGGCATGGATACGGAGTTGTTAGGTTGAGTCAGCAGTCGAGGAGGGAGTCAGTTTAATGCCGTTCAGTTCTGTGGCAGTACTGGCAGGGTGTAGATTGTGGGGCATGTGGTGGAAGAATGCATCTAAAGGACTTAGTCCTCTTGCAAGTTGGCAGTGTTTTAAATTTGGGGTGGTAGTCGGAGCCAAAGCAAGCATGGCGGTGTGCTGGTTAGTTTTTGATGCTTGGCTTTTTGAGCTGTTTGCAGTTTGTGTGCCATCAGACCGCCATGTTGTGGTTATGGACTGCCTGGTTCATTCACCCTTCTGCTCTCAGGATCACTCTGATTCCGCTGCGCTGCCCCACCACCACGCAACTTGCAAAATGGTAAACTTAGCTAGTTATCATTATGGCTTGCTGAACTCCCCCCCTCAAAAAAAAAAACCCTGCTTGATTGGGAGCGGTTTGGGAGTCAGGACATAATGTTGCTGGGTTGCCCACTCAAACATGCATTCCAGTGGTGGTAATGTTGTGTACTGTGCCTTGATGGGTTGATTGTGAATTGTTTAGTCCAGAGTCACTTCCACCCTGCCTCTTTTCAGACAGTTTGTTCTGTTCTTCTTCCTGTGGGATGTTAGCTGCTGGATGCAGTGCCCTGAGAAAACCATGTGCTGGTTTGGGTCCGGTGGGGGGAGGGGGGGGGTCATGGGTGCTTGCATGCACAGTCATTTTGGAATCCATATGGATATTGTTCATTGCAGTGAGAGACAGAACACAGCATACAAGTTTGGGCCTGCCCTCCCTGACTCCATCACCTCTGTCACACATGATGTGTCCCTATATTACACCCTTATAGTATTTGTGGGCCCCACCACAGCATTTTTTGATTCTGCTGCAGTCTTTAGACACACTATTTCCTGAACCCAACCAAGCGGCCCTGCTTTTTTTATCTGCATAGTAAGTTGCTTTGCCCCTTGGCCCTCTGCTCTGTGGCATGCCAGTGCAGTGAGGAGACCCTGGTGTTGGTGTTGTGCTGGTGTGGTGTGAAATAAATAACTAAAAAATAAGCCTGCTGTTGTACCCTAGCCTAGTGGCCTGCTGGCTTCTTCTGAACCTCGGCCTGTCTGTTCTCAGATGTATTTTGTTGTAGTGAATGGGATGGAGGAGTGAAATTAAAAAAAGTGAATGATAATTGTATAATCTGCTGCTACATGTGTCAAATCTGGTAAGGTCAAGGTTTGATTATTGGTGCTGACAGCCAATCCCATTCAAATGTAACCACAGTACAACAATTCAATGGGGACTGCTAGTGCTTTGCGTGGGCAGCACTCTATTCAGAGGTTTAAAAAAAGTCCTCTGTTACTTCTCAGGCTCTAACACATCAGGAAAGTGAACAAACACACTGAGGCACCACAAACAACCCTTGCAGGCTGGCTGAACTCTGTGAATTTCACCAGTTAGTTAACCAAGGAGATGTATTTGATTTCTCACTGCCAGTATTCTGTTTCACATGAAGAAGCAGGGATCAGCTCGCCTTGGTGTTAGTACTGTAAAATTTCCTATATTTTTTATTGGTAACTAATTTAACAATGGTAAGTAAGTAAACAATAAAAAGTGCAGCAGTAACACCAAGAAGAGCTGATCCCTCCTTCTTCATGCGAAACACAATACTGGCAATAAAAATGCTTCTCCTTGGTTACTGGTCTGGTGATAACTGTCAGTCGGAGTTGGTGCCCTGCCTCTCACTGTGTTGAGGCTGTAGTGGAAGGAACAGAAGGAAATGATCTCCCCCTTTTTTTAATTTCCTGTCTTTTGCACTTAAGATTCATTACGCAAGGTAAGAACAATGAACTTCCAGTGTAATTTTGGTTGTTTAAAATGTAATTTTTAATCTGTCTATCTTTAGTGGTAGGACAAGTACAACATTTCATGGGCAAGTAAGTTTTAGACCACCACTTGCCCTGGGGCAAGTATTAAAAAAAAAATTGATTTGCACACCCCTGCCAGAAGGGCGGCCCCTAGCCTCCAAAGATGATGGCCCTCCTGGGGAGACCTCAAGTGAGAAAACAGGACCAGCGCTGCGACTACTTCCCGATCCCCTGCGGGCTCCCAGGGAAGGGTGCTGCCCCTGAGCCTGTCCCCTCAACCCCTCAGACTCAGAGAGAGCCCTCTTCCTCAGGATCAGCTTAGGCAGCTCGATCCCTGTGGCCGACTCCTGAGAGACAGCCACTGGACGACCACCCTCCCCTGCTGGAGGCGCTCCTGCCAGTCCAAAAGTGGGGCCAACCTGAGCAGCCCCAGGAGGGGGTACACCCCCCAAGGGAGCAGGCGAACCACCATCTCCGGTCTGTCCCCCGGTGTCCCCCAGAGCACCTGAGGACAGGTCGGGACCACTGACACCGGATCCAGTGGTAGCTGCCGACTCCATGGAAGGGGGCTGAACTGGAGCAGAAGCGCTGGGCTCGGAGGAACCGAAGGATTCCGAGGAATCTGTTAGCCAGTCTAGGTTGGCCTCTGAATCATCCGAGGAAGAGGAAGCCCGGACCCAAACCACTCCACGATCCCTCCCACCTGACACACTGCGAGGTGGCCCCATGCTACCCACAGTGCCGCCACCGTCCCTGGCGCCGCGAATGGCGCCGGAGGCTGGTGCTGCACCACCCCCCAGATCCCCGGCACCGATCCGAGGCAGCACCGGCAGGCGACACACAGGACGACACCAGACTGGGCCCAGAGACCCCAGGCCGCTACACCGAGGGAGCCCTTGCTCCGAGGAGGAGACTGCCAGGACGGTGCCTCCCTCCTGACCCCCGGAGAACTCCGTCTGGGCCTCCTGCACCGTGGAAGGGGGTTTCCGCCAAGGTCAGGCTCGGAAGGGCAGAAACCCCCTCCTCTGTGGGCCATATAGGACCAGGAGGGGAACCCGAGGAAAGGCCAAGAACCCTGCATTTGACATCCCGAGTACGAGCCTGTCCTCCGAAAGTCGGCGGCACCCATCTGACTTTGAACCTGCGCGATTCCAAAACTTGATGGTCGATGGAAAAACAGACATCACAACGATCCATGTCATGGTTAGGGCCCAAGCAGTTTAAGCATTGGTCATGCTGGTCCGTGACGGAATAAAGTCTGCCGCAGGGACACTACTACATAGGAGGCCAACCCACCTTGGGAAGTTTCTTCCCCCCCCCCAAACGAAACGTGACTTGATGGAAAAATGCAGTAAACAAACAACAGCACTCGGTGTCGTCAAAAATAAAAGGAAAGGTCCTACCGTTCAATGGCGCCGTGGAACGCAGCAGTACAGAACTAGGACAAGTTGGTGACAATGCAGTACGAAAAGTCTTCACACACGAGGTTCGTGCTCATTCTATAGCAGGAGAAGCAGAACTGGGACTGGGGAGGCGTAGCGTAGATTACTGGCCAACCCGAAAGCGCCATGCAATGTATCGGCCTTGGAGGTGCCGCGGCCCAGACGTCGACTCATAAAAACATAGACTTTGACAGCAGATAAGGACCGCTTGGCCCACCTGGTCTGCCCATGTTCCTACCTACAGGCTAGGGCACAGATCCTAGTTAACCAACAGCCAATTTCTTCCTACCCCCCACAGGAATTACCTTATGTCTGTCCCATGCATTCTTGAATTCTCCCACAGTTTTAGACCCCACAACCTCCTCAGGAAGGCTGTTCCATGCATCCACTACCCTCTCTGTGAAAAAATACTTCCTCACATTGCCCCAGAACTGCCCCCCCCAATCTTTAAATTGTGTCCCCTTGTTCTTGCACGTCTCTTTTTCTGAAAGATGCTACCCTCCTGGACTTTGTTGATTCCACTGAGGTACTTAAAACTTTCTATCATGTCCCCCTCTCCCTTCTTTCCTCAATGGTATACATATTAAGCTCCTTTAGTCTCTCCTCGTACGGCTTCTCTTGCAGACCCTGCACCATTTTAGTTGCCCTCCTCTGGACTGCCTCTATCCTGTCTACATCCTTGCAGAGACGGGGTCTCCAGAACCGGACGCAGTACTCTAGATGGGGTCTCACCAACTGTCTGTATAGAGGGATAACAACTTCCTGTTTTCTGCTAGTGATGCCTCTCCCTATGCATCCCAGTATACCCCCAGCCCTCCCTACTGCCTTCTAGATTGCTTGCAAACCTAAGGTCATCTGATATGATTACCCCCAGGTCCCTTTCCTTTCTTGTTGTTGTTACTACCTCCTTCCATTGTGTAATCTTCCCTGGGTTCTTGTTTCCCAGGTACATTATTTTGCACTTCTTTGCATTGAATCCTAGCTGCCATACTTCTGACCATTCCTCCAACCTTGCCAAGTCCCTTCTCATCCTTTCCACGCCTCCTTGTGTATCAACCCTGATGTAGATCTTTGTGTCATCTGCAAAGAGGCATACTTTTCCTTCCAGTCCCTCTGCAATGTCACTTATAAAGATATTAAAAAGGACTGGACCCAGTACTGAACCCTGAGGTACCCTACTAGTAACCCCTCTTTCTTCAGAGTGGACTCCATTTACAATTACCTTCTGTGTCCTGTTGTCCAGCCAATGTTTTACCCAGGCTACCACCCTGGGACCCACTCCCAGGCTGGTTAATTTGACTAGTAATCTTTTGTGTGGGACTGTGTCAAATGCCTTGCTAAAGTCTAGGTAGGCCATGTCCACAGCCCCTCCCTGGTCTACTACTTTGGTCACCCAGTCAAAGAAATCTATTAGATTCGTATGACATGACCTTCCCACAGTGAACCCATGCTGCCTTGGGTCCTGTGCCCCACTGGCCTCTAGGTACTCAACAATTCTTTCCTTCAGAAGTGACTCCATCACCTTCCCTACCACAGAGGTCAAACTGACAGGTCTGTAGTTTCCTGCCTCTGTCTTGGTCCCACTTTTGTGAAGAGGAATCACATCCGCCTTCCTCCAGTCCTCGGGTACCACACCATCCTCCCATGATTTATTAAAAAGAGTAGTCAGTGGTTTCACTAGTTCCCCCCTCAATTCTTTTAGAATTCTGGGGTGAATTCCATCAGGCCCCATTGCTTTGTCCACCTTCAGTTTTAGGAGTTCTTGCAGAACCCTTTCTTCTATCAAGAGTGCTTCTGTTCATTGGATTAGGCACTTCCCCCTCCTCTTTTGTAAACACTGAGCAGAAATATTTGTTCAGTATCCCTGCTTTTTCACTGTCCCCCTGTGCCCACCCACCATTCATTGTATTCAGCCACACTCCTCTCCCTCAGACTCCTCCCCCTTGCAAAAAAAAAAAAAAAAAAAAGCTCCCGCAGGGTCCTGATCCTCCAGCAAGAACCCACCAGTGATGAATGATGAAGACTGACACAGATAAGATAGCAGTGTTTTTAGAAGTGCAGAGGCTACTGGTTCTAGAAGGGGAAGCAGGGTAGGGAGTTCTGAATACCCGAATATCTCTGGGAAGAAACAATATTACTACGGTGAGCAATTTTTTCTTCTAACCTCAGTACTACTTGGGTATTCATAACTCTTGCAGACTAAAAAGCAGTACCTTTCGAGGTGGGTACAGAACCTACTTTGGAAACAGACTCTACAAGACTGCTGTGCCAAACCTGGCATCACCTCTGGACTGAATGTCCAGACTGTAATGCTTTGCAAAGGTGTGTACTGTTTTCCAGGTAGCTGCTTTACAGATGTCTACCAGGGGAACATCCCCCATAGCTGCTATGGTAGCAGTTGTGCCCCTTGTGGAATGGGCCCTCAACCCTGTTGAGGGCTCTTTTCCAGCCTTAGAGTAACAAAACTGGATACACTGTACTATCCAGTGAGAAATGGATCTTTATGATGCTGGGTTACCCTTTCCCACATCCTCACAGGTCCGGAACAGCTGTTTTCAGTCCTGCCTATGTCCTTTCACCAGGACTAGAGTATTCAGTGAAAAAGACAGGTAAGAATGGTTTGATTCAAATGGGAATCAGAAACCACTTTAGGAAGAAACTTCCTGTTTGTTCTCAGGACCACTTTGTCTCTGTGGAATGAAATGTAGTCCTGTTCAATGCAGAGAGACTGGAGCTCAATGATTCTTTAGGCAAAAGTCATTACCACAAGGAAAACAGTTTTTCATACAACATATTTCAAATGAGCTGAAGACATGGGCTCAAAAAGGGGGAACCATGAGCCAAGCTACACACATTTAGGTCCCATGCTGGCATGAGTTCCCTGTTTGGGGGGGCTGCAAATAGGCCAGGCCTTTAACAAACCTTTCGAAGATAGGGTCTGGAGGCCAGAGAAACATTCTGTCTAACTGATATGTAAACAGATGCTGTGGCCATGTGGACCTTTAAGGTACTGGATTGCAAGCCCAGTGAATGCAAATAGGTAAGATAGTCTAGCACAGCTGCGACACCAGTCTGTGCTGGTATTACTCCTCTGGTTAAACACCAAAGAGAAAACCGTTTCCATTTTGCAGCACAGGTTTTTGTTTGCGGATGGTTTCCTGTAACCCCTTAAAATGTCCAAGACACTTTCAGGAAGATACAAGCCTGCACATTCTAGGATCTCAAGAGCCATGCTTTGAGCCTCGGGTCCAGGAGCCTCCCCTGGATGGAGGTTAGTAGCTTGTGCCTCCAAGGAAGGTGTATTGGTTTAGCCACAGATATGGAAAGTAGCAGAGTACCATGGCTTCCTGGCCCAGTCTGGTGCTATCAAGATCATTGATGCTGACTGGGACCTGAGCTTGAGCAATGCTCTGTACACCAGAGGGAAGGAAGGAAAAACATACAGGTGCTTTCCTGACCAATTCAGAGCCAGAGCATCCAGGGGCATTGTTCCCAGATCTGGTGGTCTGCCACAGTACTGTGGCAGGTGGTGGTTCTGGTGGGATGCGAACAAGTCTACCTTTGGGGTGCCCAACCTCCTGAAGATCACTTGCACCACCTGGCTTTTCAAGGCCCATTCGTGACGGGCCTGGTTGATTAGAATCAGGGTATCTGCCAAGGTATTGTCCTTGCCTGGCAGATGAAAAGCCTGCAGGGAAACCATGAAGCATGCTAGACTCCATATTTTCATGACTTCTGTGCAGGGAGGGCTTGATCTTGTCCCTCCCTACTTGTTTATGTAGTACATTGTGGTGGTATTGTCTGTTCTGACCTGTACCACCTTCTCCTGTACTAGTTGTGTGAAAGCCTTTAGTGCCAGTAACACTGCTCTTAGCTCCAGCAGGTTTATGTACAGGAGTGACTCTGCACTTGACCATGTGCCTTGGGTGATGTGAACCTCCAGATGGGCGCCCCACCCTAGTAGAGATGCATCTGTTGTCAGAACTGATGGGGAATTTTCTTGAAAAGGAACCCGTTCCCTTAAGCTGGTTTCCTCTTTCCACCACTGGAGGGTCTGTAACAATGTTTTTTGTTACTGGAATTAGTTTTGACAGAGGATCCTTTCTCTGACACCAGTGTGCCCTGAGGTGAAACTGAATGTCTTTCATCTGGAACCTGGGTGCCAGGATTGTGCCAGCGGCAGCTGCCATGTGGCCCAGTAACTGAAGAAACTGTCTTGCAGTTTTTGGTTTGTTCAGGATGAATGAGCCCGCTATCAGTGGAACAGTTCTTGCCCTGCCCAGAGACAAGTAGACACTTCCTTGCAGGGTATTTAGTTCTGCTCCTATGAACTGCAGTGACCGAGCAGGCTGAAGGACAGACCTTTTTAGATTTATCAGGAACCCTAGAGACTCCAGGAGCCCCTGGGTGAGTTGCAGATGCTCCCTCACTTGCTGGGGTGATTTTCCAACCACCAGCCAGTCGTCTAGGTATGGGAAAACTGTGACACCTTGTCTTCGAAGGTGTGGCACAACTACTGTCAAGCACTTTGTGAACACTCTTGGAGCTGAAGTGAGTCCAAAAGGCAGGGCTGAAAACTGGTAAGATGGGAGCCTGAACTAGACCTTATGGGGATGTGGAAATAGGAGTCTTTTAGGACCAGTGATGCCAACCAGTCCCCTTTTTGAAGCGTTGGCAGAATCAATGCCAAAGTCACCATTTTGAACTCTGGATTTGTCAGATGCTGGTTTAGTACCCTGAAGTCTAAGATAGGCAGCCACTCCCCATTTTCTTTGTGGTACCTTTTGCTTAACACTGCCTTTGACAGTAACAGGTTTTGAACCAATTTTTCCAGGAGTTTTCTCTCCACATTTGTAGATAGTTTGAAAACATTTGTTTTTAATGCTGGAAGGAATTTGAAACTCAAGAGACAATTCCTGACTCACTACATCCAGGACCACTTGTCTGTGGTGATTTTTTGCTAAGACTGGAAAAAGTGAGTCAGCCTGCCTCCCACAGATAGTGGGGAGGTGGCCTGGGGAGACATGTCAGGGTGTCTGCTTTGTTTGAGGATGGGCCTGGGAACCACGCCTGGAACCCCCTTATGCCCCTGTCCCTGAAGTACTCCTGCTGTGGGTACAGAACTGTGACAGAACTGTTAAACTGCTTATAGTGTGCCACCATATGCACCAAGGTAAGGAAATACCTAGGTCTCAATTGAGTCAGGAGGAGGATTGTGAACCAAGCAGGGTGCCTGCTGGGTTAAGTATTGCACTGCTTTCCCTGAAGAGGGTGTGATATTTGGACCTGTTACCTGGGCGCGCTAGCGAAAAAGGGTTCATATTTGACCACAGGACTCGAAACTGGTAGTTGATCAGACCCAAAACAGACAGGAGGGTGGCCCTGTTTGTCTCCTGTTCATATACTGCACTTCGAGGTTGGGCACTGTGGGAGCAGAGGGCTTGATCCCTGGAGTGTGTTTGTGACAAATACTATGTCCAGGAAGATACAACGTTTTCCATGAAAGGAAATGCATCTCACAGGTTGTGGCAGGCTCAAATGGAGCCAATGTCAATTTTTCTAAAATAAAATGGAGGTCAAAAGGCAGAAAAGATTTATGAATCGGGGGATGCACGTGCAGAATACAATTCAAAAATGTAAGGCTCTAGTTGTGCCACCATGTGCCCATCAACACAGGCAGGGAAAGCTGAAATGGCAGTCAAGTGCACTGTAATGGATGAGTACTGAAGACCGTAGTCAGATCGGGGCATAAGGTAGTCCAGTAAGGATTCACAGGACCCATAAATGGGTCCACTGAATGGGAAGCACACCATATGGAGAAGTGCTTCCATGTCAAAGAGTGGGTGTGTCTCGTAGAAGGCTTTCTAGCTATAAGCAAGACATCAGCCACCAGGGAGGAGCCCCTAAACGGCCAATGGCTATGTCTTCAGCATCCAGGCATGCAAATGAAGGGACCACAGGTCCAGATGGACTACGGATCCCTGATCCTGCCAAAGCTAACCCCTAATAAAGGGGGAGCAGAACAGGAGGCTTCAACTGTGGATGCTGCAGAAATGGAAGCAAAATCTGGCGAGGCCAGAAGGGAGCCACCAGTATCAGGGTGGCATGCTTCCCCCACAGCTTGAGAAGGATTGGAGGAAAGGCATAAAGGAACCTCCCTTTCCAAGAAAGGGACACTGCATCTCACAAAAAACTCCATGCCCTGGAGCGAGAGTGCAGAAATTCGGCAGTTTTGCATTGTGTGGGGCCTAAAAAACATGCAACTCTGGACAACCCCATCTTGAGTAGAGGTTGTTTACCAAGGAGGGCAGCAGTTTCCATTTGTACACCAGGGATTGAGACCTTCTTAGCCTGCCTGCCAAGATGATATGGACATCTGTAGGAAACACAGTCAAGAGCTGAAGACCAGTACCACACTGTTTTTGCTTCCTTGCACGAATGATAAGAGTTAGTGCCCCCTTGCTTGTTTATGTAGTGCATGACACTGACATTGTCTGTCCAATCAGCAAGGGACTGGGGCTGAGGTGCTCCTGGAAAGCCCAGAGACCAAACAGAACAGCCTGCATTTCTAGGACATTTATATGGAGATCTGACTCCAGAACAGCACCCAGCCAGACCTCCAGGCATCCGCTGAGAGTATCTGCACAGGAGTTGGGGAAAATAATGGAACACCCTGTAAAAGGTTCTGGCAGTCCATCCACCATACTAGAGCACAGCAAAGCAGGGACATGTTGATAACCATTTTTTCGAGCAGTCAGCTGATTCCGTTGTACCTGAAGAGACCACTGCAGTATGCGCGTATCGAGACAGGAAAAGGGAATCCTTATCATGACAGCAGCCAAAAGCCCCAGGAGACACAACACTGATGTGTAATGACTTCTGTGTATCAGCTGAGCCTGGGCAAAAAGAGCTTCTGCCCTGTCTTCAGGCAGGAAGGCACTGCCCCCACGCTTGTGTCCAGCACTGCACCAATACACTGGAGGCACAGACAAGGAATGAGTAAGGATTTTGGTACATTCACCGTGACACCCAGTTCCTCGAACAATTGTCTCATTCTGAACAATGTGTATATAATAGGTTCCCCGAATGGGGCCTTCAGGAGACAACTCTTATGAGGACATAAAGCCCTTCCCTCCAAAGGGCTACTGCCACAACTGCTAAGCATTTAGTAAATACCCACGATGCTGAGGATAAACCAAAGGGCAAGCTTCAGAACTGATAATGGCTGCCCTCCTGCAGACGTCAACACAGCAGGGAGGTCTCCTGTCCAATCTGCTCTGCCATCTGCCACTTCTCTTCGCCACCCCATTCCTGATTCCTCTGCCATTCTTTCTTTTCAATACCCAGCCAACTACACATAGAGCAAAGCCAGCCACGATGCAGCACAGTAACTTGCAGTAAATAACACACTACAAAATACCGCAGTAAAAAAGGGCTTAAATGCCACTGAATTACACTGTTCTCTGGTGCACACCGCAGCATTTTATGATACACTGCAGCATAACTGTGTTGCATCCTGGTTGGCACCACTGTAACTAGTGTATACACCTGCAGAGCTGGTATACACTCTCCAAAAAGACAAAACCATCTAAGTCTGCAGGAGAAATATACTAAAAAGCACAAGCCCACTGCAGAAAGCCCTCCACCCACCCAACCCACAGGGAGATAATGGAGGGGGATAGTGATCTATACAACATGGGCAGACTAGACGGACCTTGTGGTCCCCTTCAACCGTCACCTTCTATGTTTCTATGTTTCACACTCATGCCATCTAATAGACTAAACTAACAAACAAATGACATACTTGCACTCACCCTTAAGAAAAAAATAAATACAAAAATAGCCCCCAAAGTCAATTCGAAATAATACAAGTCCCATATGCAGAATAAACAATCATGGTGTTTGTTTTGCTCTAACCAGGGCTAGCAACCTGGACATGTCAGGAAATAAAGCATTTTCACCAACTAAAGTCACTGGTCACCTCTCCCACCAGTGCCAATAGTAATGTCCGAGATTCAAGTTTTGGGGTGAGGGACTCCTCCTCAAGCCACTGATCTCACCAAAGTCATCAATTTCTACCACATAAAGACTTACAGTCCCAATATAAATGACTTAAGGGCAGTACCAGAAGAATAAAAAAAGTGCATCTTGCCACAAACTACACGTCCAGACTGGACTTATCAAATCCCAGAGTATAGGGTTCCCCATGGCCGAGTTCATCACATACGTCATCACAGAGAGATTGCTTACGGCAGTGTCAGCAATAGTAAACAAGGCAATGGGAACTTTATCATTACTGTACAGTATAGCACTACAACCGGGTCTCTCATTAATTTCACTGAAGACTGAGCTACTGGAAACCCTGGGATCTGCTGTGCTCAGACACAGAGCAAAATCTTTGGCAGGATCAACCAGAAAGAATTTTAAACCTACACAAAAATAAATGACTATTTTTTTTTTTTTTTTTTGGAGATTTTCTAAATTGGGATCTCCTTTGTCCCATGACAGATGTTTGGGGTCCATGAGAAGTCCCCCTTAAATAATATTAACATCAGCTCCCCCCGCATCTCACATCCCGCCCAACTCCAGCAAACTCCCTTGATTATCCTCTCCGACACAGGGATTCGCGCACCTTTCACATCCCTACCGGCCAAGCTGCCTTTTCGTACGGTCTCCCCCCTTCTCTGGAACAGAATTCCCTCCGACCTGCGCCTGGCCTCCTCTCTCTCATCCATAAAAAATTCCTCAGGCTCCTCCCAAGCCCCCTCTGCCCCAATTGCCCCAACAGTCCTAGAAAGCCCCCCTAAGCCCTACTACCTGCACATACAAGTCTTGCAGCAGTCCAGTACACTTTTGTCCGTTTACTGGCCTACTTTATTGTGAATGTAAAAATTTTTTGTACGGTATGTATAATTGTTGTGTATACTGTGTCCTGGAAATTTCCTTGTGTATCTCTTCTCATTTCTGTGTACGCTCTGTACCCGGGTCGCACCGGGAAACAAGCTTCGGCTCAGTGTGCCCATCCCGGTTATCAACTTTTTAAAAATAAATAAAATAAATAACACAGCTAGGACCAAATAGAACTTATAATGCAAGCAAGGGGGTTATGATAAGAAGTAAGGAACATTATCAATTGCCTCTATTAAAATGTGCTGCTTGCTTGCCAGGATTGACATGTTACAGGTGTGGATTACCCAACATATACCAAATATACTCTCAATTGTAGAAACCTGGCTCATGTCAAAAATCCCCAACACTGCCACTGACATAGATGGGCACATGCTCTATAGACAGGACAGGCTAAGCAAGAGAGGTGGAGGCTGTGACATTTACCTTAAAAACACCCTCCAGGGGCAGACCATCCCTTATCCATGGATAAATAGCAATATCCAAGCACTAGCATTAAAAGTCCAATTAGGTAAACATAACAGGGCCCTCACTATTGTATAAATCTATATCCCCCTTAAAGGTCAGGTGGACAGCCTGAAAGGGGTTGTAGACCACTATAGCAACCTTAATCACAACTCCGAAGTAATTATGGTGGGTGACTTCAATGTGAACTGGTTGCCCTCTGATGCAGCCACACATAAAGATGCACTATACCCCATCAATGTAGCCCAGCTAGTAGACTTCCCCACTAGAATAAATTATCGAACAGGAAACAATAACCCTCTTTGACTGATTGCTCATAAACAGGCCTGAAAGAATCAATAATACCTCTGTTCTCCCTTACTCAATCAGTGACCATTCCCCTATTCCATGTAACTGGTCAAATAAAGCTGTTAAAACACCCACTAAAACCATTACAAACAGAGTTCTGAAAAAAGGGCATCATGACTCCTTTAGGTCCCACCTTAGGATGCAGGATTGGTCCCCCATCAGCAACTCTGAGGATGCAGACCAAGCCCTCAATAACTTCATTAATATCTTTAATGCAGCCTGTGGCATTTTCACCCCCCCCCCCCGGTGTAAACATAAGATCAAGGGTACTAATACCCCATGGGTTGGAAGGGAAGGGGAAACTGTTTAACCAGGACAGGCACACTAAGCTGAAGCTTGTTTCCAGGTGTGACCTGGGAGCACAAGGAGGTTATGTGACTTGCTTAGGGTCACACAGTATGCAAGTAGGAGACTGTGGGAATTCAAACTCAAGTCTCCAGATTTGCAGCTCAGAGCCTTAAACCACTGTGCTATACTGCCACCAAGGCTACTCGAAGAGATGGCAGAGACAACCTGTGGCACCATATAGAAAGGCCAGGAATGCCTGCACATGTGCGACAAAAGAGGTCAACAGCTGTCATTTCAAAGATGAGTTAGCAAACTGCTGGATGATAGCAGAAAATTTTGGGGAAAGATTAAGAGCTAACAGACAAATCCAGCAAATCCACTCCAACAATGTTGGACATAAATGGAGTTATATCCCTTGACCAGAAAGCCACTGCTGATGCGTTCAACCCTGCTTCCACTGACCTCAGCAGTGTCCTCCCCCCTGACTATTTCAACCCAGCTGACCTCAGCAGTGTCCTACCCCCTGACAATCTCAAGCCCGCTGAGCACTGTACAAATGCTACTAACCTAAACCAAGTGCAGGGTCCCTCTCCTTTCTACTTCAAAGCCGTAATCAAGAAGAGGGCAAAAAAATACTTACTATGTGTTCTCAGGAAATCTAGGTCTAGTGGTGACACACTTGACCAAGCTAATCGCCCTCACCCTCGATCAAATCCTCTTCCCGATAACTCACATCCTCAACCTATCATTATGCTTTGCCAAATTCCCTCACAGATAGAAAGCTGCTACTGTCACACCGATACACAAAAATGGAGATAGGACATTGCACTCTACCGCCCTATATCTACCCCCAAAGTGCTGGAACTTATAGTGGCTGACCAACTAGTTGATCACCTGGAAAAATATTAGATACAGTGCGCCCAACAGCATGGTTTCAGAAAAGCGACAGTACTACCACTATGCTAATTGAATTTACCAACTACATACTTAATGCCCTAGACCATGGCCTAATGATAGGGGCGGGTCATCATAGACCTCACCAAGGCCTTCGACACGGTGAATCATGAATTATTAAACCAACTGTCCATCACTGGGCAGTGCCATTAATTGGTTCAGAAGTTACCTCACTGATAGAAGTCAGCAGGCAAAGATCAATGGAGCCCTGTCTGAAAGCTGAGTTATGCGCACTGGGGTTCCTCTAGGATCAATCCTGGGTCCCCTACTTTTCAGTTCATTCCTCAATCATTTCCCTATTGAATGCCCCAAGAAAATGCTCCTGTAAGCAGATGATGCTGTGATCTTCACAAGCAGCAAGGACCCAACTATTTTGGAGAAGCAGCTTCGGAAACAATTTGTTTATGCCGAGAACTGATTTCTAAAGCACAAGTTTCTCCTAATTTACAAAAAAACAAAAGTTATGACCTTTGCAAAACATCACAACAAAAACAGAGCATACATTATAGCAAATAATCTCAACATCCCTCTCAACGTAGTTCATTCCTACAAATACCTGGTGGTCACCCTCAATTGCAACCTGTCCTTCTCCAACCACACTGACAATGTCACCAAAGCCGTCAACACCAGAATTGGCATGTTGCACTGGCACAAACACTGTTTGACCTGCGAGGTGCTACGGACTGCAGTAGACAGCTCTGTCATCTCAGTTGTTGATTACGGCCTGGTTGTCTATGGTGCAGCGTCTGACACCCGCCCTCAAAAGGGTTATAGTTGTCTTAAACAAAGCATGCAGACTCACAACTGTTTCACACAGGCTCAAGTGCACATGTGACCTGTATGCCCAAATGGGGTGGCTGCATCTGACTGAAGTACCAGACATGTCTGCTAGCTAAGAAAGCATAATTGGACCTCACCCCCTTATGCATCCAGGAAATACTGTGCCACACAACTAACCCCCCCCCTCACTCCCAGGAGTCTGGATGCCAAAAGTACAAAGTCCCTTTCTGCCGTACATCGCAGGGTCAAAGGTCCTTTGTGTAACGTGCCCCCAAATGGCTCAACTCCCTCCCAGACAACATTGTATTAGAATCCAAATTAGGTCAATTCAAGCGTAAGCTGCGGGAACACCTCGCCTCTTTAGGTGGCTGTGACTGCCCATCGTAGCGTATGCTAGCTAACCTAAATAATGCCCCTCTCAGTGAACTACTCTGGTTCCCCTTAGCACTTGCCCCTTTGACTCCTCCCCTTCTCTCTGCCAAGTTAATTTTCCCCACCCATTGTCCCTCCCTTTTCTGCCTATTAGATCTCTGCGCTACCTCCTCCTCTCCCACTTTTTGTGTCCTTGGATAATCACCTTCTGGACTGATCCTCAGTTGTATGTGCTCTTGAATCCTACCCCCCCAAACACCGTTTGTTCTACAAGACAATGCCTCCTGGGCTGCTATTCCTGCACTCTAGTATCATTTAATTAGGTTGCTCAGCCCTGTATTTTGTCGTATGTTATTGAATCTGGTACCCTGGGCTAAAATACGTTGCCACACTAGTGTGGACACAACTTTACTTTATCCACTGTGTCAATGTGACTGATTTTTTTACAAGTTCCCATTTCTAGATTCCTTATAGTTACCATGCTCAGGTACACCTCCGTTTGTACTTATCCTTCCTGTAACTGCCTTATAACCCGATTGTTTAAATTGTACCTGTTTTTGTCTCTGTACTCTGACGTGGAACCTTTGTAAAGGAGCTTCTAGATCAAAGGTATATATTGTAATTCCAAGAATTAAATAAATAAAAGCTCTCAGCTTGTTATTTAATTGGTAATGCAACAGCAGTCAAACTCCTTTTCATCTGTCTTGTCAGCTAAGTTAAGCACTTTGGAAATAGGACATTCCATTACATCTGCAGTCTTTTTTTTTTTTATAGCCTGCTGGCTTCTTAATATACGAATCTCACATTTACATTTAGACATTTGCTTTCTTTCCTCTGAGCAATGCATCTCCTGTGGAGTTTTCTGTTGTGTTAACAATGAGCAAAGGGGGACAGAAGAAGGAAGTGTCCTAGAAGAATTGTAGCCAGAGTGTGGGGGGGGTTAACAACCCTCCTTCTCATCAATATAGTCTTTAACATGTGGCAAGCAGATGGAGCTTTACATTTACCTCTCA
This sequence comes from Neoceratodus forsteri, assembly GCA_016271365.2. Lineage (NCBI taxonomy): Eukaryota > Metazoa > Chordata > Ceratodontiformes > Ceratodontidae > Neoceratodus > Neoceratodus forsteri. The sequence continues at coordinate 1,739,271,550 of CM028129.1, forward strand.
TCCAAGGGCTGAAGCAACCAGTAGTACACTCCTTATGCAACATGAAGGGGTACTGACAAAGGGGGAAAATTCCTCCAAGGACAATCTGTAGCAGCCCGTGACCTTTCAACTCAAGGATGAGACTGCCTTCTGCTGAGTTACAAAGAATCAGGTTTCGGATGTTACTTTTTTGTGTGTAAGCTATAACTACGGCACTTTTCACTGCAGTTACTCTTTAGGCAAAGATCTGAATAATTATTTTCACTTTCCATTTTCCCCTCCAAACCCAAATAGGCCAGGCTCTCCTTCAGCACACCCAAACAAACACCCAAACAAGCGTTTGTCAATGCCAAATGTTTGCTTGCTGGCATTAGCAGTGGAAGTGCAGGAGTTAGACAGATGCAGTATAGGAATGGCACTGAAGTACTGAACCGACACCAACTCCGCCCTCACCCTGCAGAGATGGACAGGCACTGAGGTGTGCCTTTGGGTTGTCACCCATGACTGTCAAGACATTTCACCTCACCCTACCCTTTAGACACTGACAAGTGTTGAGGTGTGCCTTGGGGTGTTTGGGTTTTACATTCACCTCATTCCATAAGTAAATACGCTGAAATGACGCAGTACAGAAGAATGGGGTGAACTCTCGGGGCAAAGGGTCCAAAGCACACCTCAATGCCTGTCACTGGCTGGAGGGTGCAATGGCATGAGCATTACTGTCGACAATCCCAAGTCACACCCCTGACACCTGTCAGTCCCTACAGGGTAGGGCGTTATGTTAGAAAACCCTAACGCCCTGGGTGTTTCCTGGTATTCTTACTCCAAGTTTTCCACATGGGCTTTTTGTGACCCCACCGCATGAACAGCGACACTATCAGTTCGTTAGGCGAAAGGTGATTTTGCACAGCGATTGCGCCATTTGGTGCCACAGGTTTGAAAACACATTTCAAACAGGATGTGAAAAGTGACAGGTTTACTGTTCATGAGGAGGTGTAAAAAATGGCACTGTTGAAAATCTGGAGTGAAAACAGATTTTTTACAGCAGATTTTCAACACAGGCATTTTGGGACCTTCGCTCATGAACAGTGTCACTCTAATTTTCTTAATCTATCCCGAACACTAATGTCCCACAGCAACCACGCTATTCTGCACTGGAAGTGCGAAAACGCATTTCGGCCAGGGTGTGAAAAATGACAGCTGTACTGTTCATAAGGAAGTGTGGAAAAATGTCAATGTTGAAAATCTGGACTGAAAATATTACAAATTCGTGAACTTACGAGGGAGCGTGAAAATTGCGCAATGCACATAACACAATCATTTATGGACTTTTGTCACCAAATTTTCAACAAAGCCATTTTAACACCTCTGCTCATGAACAGTGTCACCGTGATTTTCTTAATGTGTCCCGAACATTGATTTCGCAAACCGACCGCGCCAATGTGCGCTACATGTGCGAAAACACATTTTGAGCGAGATGTGAAAAATGACAGCTGTACTGTTCATAAGGAGGTGTGGTAAAATGTCAATGTTGAAAATCTGGAGTTAAATTTTACAAATTCTCAAAGTTATGAGCATGCGTAGGAACTGTGCAACACATGCTCGTAAAACAGTCATTTTTTTGGAATTTTTTCACCAAATTTTCAACATAAGGTTTTTGGGGCCCTACCTTGTGAACTGTGACACTGTCGTTTTGTAAATCGGTCCCGAAAGGTGGTTCCGCGCAGTGAATGCGAAATCACCTTTTTGGACCAAATAATAAAATGACAGTGACTGAGTTCATGAGGTGGGGTCCCAAGAACCCAATTTATGCCATTATACAGCTTACTGGCATTTCTTCAGTTTGCGGTCGGCTTTGAAGAGTGCAGGTGTGTTCCTGGTCCACCGAAGGTTGTTGCGCCAGCCTCCGGAGGTAAGTATGGGGTGAGGTGGGGCACTCAGAGGGTGGGCATGGGTTGAGGGAGGGGCAAGACAGTCAGCAAGGGACCGGATTTTCCTTACAGGCGATGTTTTTTTTGAAAGACGATGCAGGACTTTTGCCACGTTAGGGTGGGCTCCCAGCGTGGCAGCTGGAAGGCTGTTGGGGGGGCAGAGGAGCCAATGGGGGATTGTACACCCCCGTTGGCTATACAGACTTAGTGTTGCCACACTGGGGTGGGCTCCCAGCGTGGCACCTGGAAGTCTGTTGGGGGGGCAGTGGAGCCGACGGGGACTGGGCACCCCCGTCAGCCATACGGAGTTTTGCCACACTGGGGTGGGCTCCCAGCGTGGCAACTGGAAGTCTTGGGCGGGGGGGAACGGAGCCATCTATGACAGCTGTTACAATACAGTGCTGACGTGCAGGCACTTTGCCAGCAGTATGCAAATTGCCTACATGTTACCACCGCTGATTGTAGCGTTGTTTTGCTTGAAACTGTATACCACTGCATCTGAACTGCTGTCATAGACAGCTCGGACATTATTGCTGCGTAAGGCTCAGGGCCATGCATAAGGAGCAGGGCACTGAAGCATGGTGGCATTCCTCAATAAACTTCGGATGGTGGCACTATGTTTCTTGCACATGCGTGCAAGCAAACATAAAAAAACAAAATCCCATGCTTACCTGAGCCATCACCACTAGCCCACAGATAACCAAGGCTCAGAAGGCCTGGCCCTCCACATAATGTACCAGACTTATACCACTGGGTGCATCTGGCCAACCCAATCTTTCTCAGCTGGGAGAGAGGCTGATGATGCTCTGGTACCAACAGGAGGAATGTGTGGGCAGCCAACACTGCCCTCAAGGCACAGCCTGCCTCTGCAGCAGCACTTTACTGTTGCACTGTTTTGTCTCTCATAACAAGCTGCCTAACTCCTACATATTTATTATTCGAACACCATGCCACCATGTATCACCACTCTAGTAAAATAACTGGAAATTCTTAAAAAAAATGTACAAGTCCCTGTTAAGATTCGAACCTTGCTGTTTTTGCTAAAAAATTAAGTGTTTTGTTCTTACCTGGAACTGAACTGTTGTTTCTTTGCTTGTTAAGCCAACACACATCCAGTGCGTCACCTGAGTGCACTGAAGTAAACTGCCATTCATACAGTGTCAAAGGTTTGTCACAGACAAATGAAGCAGGTAGTCCAAGTGACCTGGGTTCAAATACAGGGAAGTTCTTTCGGGTATAATAAATGACAAGCAGCATACCTGGCCTTGGAGGCAACACTGGCTGCACAGACCTTCAATTACCTTTGTTATCCCAGCACAGAGTCAGCTAGGAGAATGAAATAACATTGTCTGACTGTGTGCCACAATTGTTTCTCCTTGTTTTTCATCTTCCCATGTCCCAGCCCACCCCACAGTGGCACAGACCTTGATGGGAACCCTTCTGGCCAATCAGAAGCAGGCTAGAACCATGCCTACACAGAAAACTGGGCAACACACACGGACAAGCACCAAAGAGGCAGTGTAGCGTAGTGGGTAAAAGCTCCAAGCTACAACGCTGCTGAACTGGATCGGAATCTTACAGCCACCACTTGCATACTGTGTGACCATGAGCAAAGTCACTTAACTTCCCTGTGCTCTTAGGACGTACCTGGAAACAAGCCCAGGCTTAGTGTGTCTTTCCTGCCCGAAGGCTGGCTTTTGTTAATACAACGTTCAAGTCAATGGCTTGTGTTAATCAAAGTCTATCTTCACAAATTACAGGTCTTTGAGCAAATGTGCATAAGTGCATATCCAAGTGTGCTAGATGAAACATTAAAATCCAAACCTATTGTGAAGCACAAACTACCAACGCAGGCATGCCATTTTGTTTACTAAAGCTCCGTCGGGGGAACCAGGCCAAACTACCATATTCAAACACTTGTCAACTCAGAGTTGAATGAATGGTCCTTTCTGCAACACCAGCCACAGGATTTCACCCTTGTTTGGAGCGATGCATCTTTCTTATTTAATATGCTTTTTTCCCCCCCTCTTGCCAGCTGGCCCCCATCGGCCCTGGCCACTCAACCAGACCCATCAGCTGCCTTCCTCAGGACTTACATGCCACCCCCCCCCGGCAGGGCCATCGGGAGGAGGCTCTATCCTCAATGGGAGACTCGACTGGTGCTTCAGAGGGGAGTGCCTCAGTAGGTGGTGTAGGGCCTGTGGTAAGGGGTAAACATCCTCCTACAACATCTGCCATTTTTCTTATTCGGTCCCAGCCCCTGTAGGACATCAAGATGATCTCTCAACATGCGTGCATGCATGCGTGTGCATTACACGTCACAGCCCATTGGCATCCTTCCCCGATTCCGTGGCTCTACTTGCACATCCATCTGTGGACAGCCAAGTAGCAGTAGCACACTGGAATCTGACCTTCCTCCCTCCCTCCCCGAGGACAGCATCCTTTGGGATGCTCAGCTCAGCTCATCTCATCTCCCCCAGCTGGTGTCCCCAAAGCTGGGTCCTTGGCGTTGTGAGCGGTAGTGCTACCACTGCGCCAGCAGGCCAGCATAGAGCTATGCACGCTTGCTCACATGACACCCTCCCTTGAACAACCATCGGTTGGCACTGGTTCTGTTCAAACAGGTCCTGCCATGGTCGCCAGTTTGTTATGTGCACAGTTCTAGACCTGCAGGCAAAACACGACACACAGCCATTAACTCAGGTAAAAAGATTACTGAAGGATACAAAGTACAAATTAAAATGAAACTTGGTAATATGAAAGCAATGGCACATAGAACTGTTTTTTTATTTAGATAAATTTACTTTTAGGTTGAAACGCATCGTAAGTAAAAGCATACCATATACGGATACTGGAAGACAAAAAGGGAGCGACCGTAAGGTATGCAAAACTGATTAAACAATATGAAAACGGTTGATGTGAAACTAACAATGCAAAGATCTGGAGAAAATCCATTTGGCAAGAATAGTAAAACGCTGTAAAATCTGTACTTTGAGAAAACAACCAGGTTTAAAAAGGCGTTATAGTTTAATGCTGTCATCAAGATTGACAATTACAGTATATATTAATAATATCTCAAACACTAGATGTTTTCAATGCACGAAGCAAGCTGTACATAAGAGAATAAATAACTAAGGAAAATGTATGCTTCTGTTTTTTTCCAGATTCTGTCACATGCTAACCTGAACAAACAAACAAAAAAAAAATCTAACACTCACCTATACAGGGTTCGCCTGTATAGGTGAGTGGGAGGAACACATGGGAGGATGAGGACTTGTATTGGAAGGACAGGCTACATCTAAGTGAGAGGGGAGACAAGAGTGCAGAGGGGGGTCTACACGGTTATATAGACAAGGTCTTAAGGGGGGTTACACTGGTATGGGGAAGTACAAGGCTAGGAAGGGGGAGAGTTTGACAGGAAGAGAGAATGAACTAGCTAACACCCCCCCCCAAGGAGCAGATATGGAAGGGAGGATTGGCACAGAGGAGGGGGTATATGGTGGAAAGGATTTTCTGCAAATGCCAGGAGCTTGGGGAACAAAATGGTGGACTTAGAGGCCACAATGGCGGATGAGGGCCTGGACATTGTAGCCGTAAAGGAGACCTGGTGGACTGAGCATCAGACATGGAAGGCAGGTATCCAGGGTTCAGGCTTTTTAGGAAGGACAGGGCTGGCAGAAAGCGGGGTTGCACTGTACATCAGGGATGACATTAAACTGACAGAAGGGCAGGAGGAGCTAGGGGAGGCAGAAATCTTGTGGGTCAAGCTAGAAAAACAGTCTGGGGCATCAATACGGCTGGGGATGACTTACAGATCTCCAATGCAGGGGGAGGAAGTGGATAGGCAGCTGCTGTAGGTGGTTCAACAGATGGTACTCAAGGGGGAGAGTCTGCTGGTGGGTGAACCTAACCTCCCAGATGTTGACTGGGAATCCCATCAGCTGGGTCAGCCAGGAGCAGAGAGATCTTTGAGTCCCTCCAGGGAGTTTTCCTGCAACAGCTGGTTAGGGAACCCACTTGGGGTGGCAGCATACTCAACGTGGTCCTCACCAATGGGGATAGTGTGGAAGGAGTTGGAGTGGGGGTCAACCTAGGCGTAAGCAACCACAATACAGTCAGCTTCAGGGTTAGGATGGGGAACAAAGAGAGTCGGACCATCACAGAGGTCCTGGACTTCAGGCAGGTGGATTTTGCCAAAATGAGGGAGATATTCAGAATCGAAATGGAGGGGAAGGAGAAAATAGGGGAAGTGGCGGAATTATGGAATTCAACTGCGGGGGTTACTAAAAACCACTGAAATCTGCATAAAGAAGGTGAGGAAGAACAGGAAAAGAGGGAGGCTGCTCTTGTTCACCAGGTAAGTGAAGGGGGGGGGGCAACTGGGGAAAGAAAAAGGGTGTTCAGAGCATACAAGAGGACACAGGGGAAAGAGGACAGGAAGACTTACAGGAAGAAGCTGAGGGTGGCAGACCAGAAGATTAGGAAGGTAAAAGTAGAAACGGAGGAGAGAATTGCTAAGCAGACCAAATGGCAAGGCAAGGCAAAGTTTATTTCTAAGGCACCCAATCTCAGAGGTTCTGGGCACCGTACATAACAATATAAAACTATAGGCAGGGAATCAGATAAAAAAAGTCATAAATAATTAAAACAACAAATGCAATATCAGAATCAGCAGTTTAATAACAAGAATTCTGGGCTGGTCAGATCTCTCCATCTGGGAAAGCCAGGGAGAATAAATAGATTTTTAGGCCACTCTTGAACACCTCAACCGACAGGGCCTCCCTGATATGAGCTGGTAAAGAGTTCCACAGGACCAGACCGGCGACATTGAAGGCATGGTCGCTGTAAGTTCTTTAAAGGAGAACTGTGGCAATACGAAGCTCCCCACCCCCGAAAAGCTTACCTCCTCATTAAGCTTTTGCGACTAAAAACCCTCTTTTTTTCCCAACAGGCAATTACTTTATTTTATTTCTTAAAATCCATGAACTGGAAATATGGAGGACTCTGTGCAGCTCCATTTACAGTAACAGTGCAGTGTTGCACCGCTCATTTACACTGAAGTCACGAACGTGATATGAGCAGTGGACACAGACTCAAAGGGTGGTTTAATGAGCCTGTCTATGCAGAGGTTCAAGTTCCAAGGAGGAACCTGCTACCTGACTGGAGGCTGAATCAAAAGTAAAATAAAGCTGGTCTCGAATACTCAGCTCCAGAAGATCTCAGGAAGTCAGATGTTCTTTCAGTGATTAAACTTTATTCAAGTAGAAAAATGACAAATACAGTACCCACATGTACACCCACGTGCTGCTTTTATTATCATCATTGGAAGAACTGCTGACTTCTCGAGATTTTCTGGAGCAGAGTGTTCGAGACCAGCTTTATTTACATTCCACTGACTGCACACACTGTGGATCCACTCATTCACCATACAGCGGTCTGCTTGTGCTGCTTAGTTTATACAGTGCACCACACTGATGTTGTCTGTTTGCACCAGCAGGTGCCCTGGGGATAGATGGGTCTGGAAGGCTTGCAGACTACAGAGCAGACCTCATTTCTAAAACATTTATGTGGAGGGTGCTGTCCACTGTAGTCCATGTTTCCTGAGTCTGACAAGATCCCAGATGTGCCCCCCCCCCCAGCCCATCCCCGAGGCATCAGTAGTAAGAACCTGATGAGGGGAGGGAATCAGGAATGGAACCTCTTTTCAGCAAATGGTCAGGTTCCATCCACCACTGCAGCACCTTTCTGACAGGGGATGTTACTAAGACCAGCTTCTGCTCCGGGTCGTCAGTGCACTGATCCCACTGGACCCTTAATGTCCACTGGGGAATCCTCATATGCAGTCTGGCCAGAGGTGCCGTAACAATGGCTGCTGCCATCAGGCCCAACAGTCTCAGGAATGTCCTGGCTGTGACACTGAAACGTAGAAAATGATGGCAGATAAGGACCAGGTGGCCTGCCTAGTCTGCCCAAATGCAGATTTTTGAAGAAAAAAACAAAGAGGACCCTAATTGATTTGTGGGTTATTCCTTCTTCCGTAATTCCAGGGTACCCTTATGTTTATCCCATGCGTTCTTGAACTCCCCAACTGTTTTAGCCTCCATACCTGTTGTAGATAATCTGGGCCTGTGTAATCAGGCATTTGGCCCTATCCTGGGGCAGACAGGCTAAGCCTTGAGCGGTGTCCAAGACTGCCCCATGTACTGCAAGCGCTGACAAGGGATCAGGACTGACTTGGGCAGACTGATCGTGATCCCTAAGGCACTGAACAGCTGCCTGGTGCGTGCTACAGTCTGGTAAAGCTGCTCTTTGGAGTGAGCTTTGAATAGCCAGTTGTCCAGATAGGGGAAAACATACAGTCCTCCCCTGAGGGCTGCTGCCACTGCTGCCAAGCATTTGGCGAAGACCTGTGGCACAGATGATAAGCCAAAGGGCAATATCCTGAACTGGTACTGTTCCCCCTGGAACAAGAACCTGAGATACTTCCTGTGAGGAGGAGGAAGACACATCCTGATATGCAGGTAAGCATCTTACATGTCTAGGGAATATTCCAGTCCCCTCTTTGCAGTAGTGGCTACAGGTCTTGTAGTGAACTTATACTGAATAAAGAGGTTCACATCCCTTTAGACCAGAATGGGCCTCAGATCCCCTCAACATTTGGGGACTAGGAAGCAGTGAGAATGAAACCCCCTGTTCCTTTATTCCCAAGGAACTGGTTTTAGGGCACTTTTCTGCTTTAGGGTATGTACTTCCTCCAGCAGCACCAGTATGTGTTCTGGAGAATAGGCTGATGGAGTTGGTGGATGGTCTGGAGGTTAACTCCAGAAGCTCTAGAACATGGCCCTGTTACATAATCTGCAAGACCCAAGCATCTGAAGTTACCTTCCTCCACTGGTCCAGGTGGAGGGAAAGGAGACCCCCTACTGCCACCTTCGAAGGTACTAGTGGGTGGGGGTCTAAGAACGAGTCATGCACATGCAGATCCTGTGGCTGCAGCCGCATTCACACCTTTACAGGCTTTTGAGTGGACACCTGGGGTGCATCCTGGGGCAGGCAAACTGATCCTCCCCTGCTTTTACTTTGTTGTCTGGCCTCTGAACGGTGTTATGTTGCTGGCCAGATGAAATGGCACCCTACTTATTGGTTGTGTATAGTAGAGGGAGTGCACTGATTTCAAGTCCTGCCTGAAGCCTGTAGGTTTGAGAGGCTATCCTGTATGTCTGCTCCAAACAGCTTGTATGCTCTGAATAGGACATTTAAGATAGACTGCTGCACATCACTGGCAAATTCTGCTGCTCCAACCAAGAGTGCCTTCTTTTTTCTTTTTGTTTTATTTATTTATGCTCCTCCCCCTGGCACCCCTGCTGGCCACTCCTTCAGAGCGCCAACGCCCACCACACCACCACCTCGACCCGACCCTGTCTTGCGACCTTACCAGGGTAACCTGACATATCTCTCTGTCAGGACGGTCCCTCTCCTTTGAGGGGGAAAGAGCGGGCAGGTGCAACTACGTATCCTTGAAGGCTGCTGTTGGATTGGTCTGGCCTGTCCGGGGCTTTCTGGCGGTGCAGGCTGGGCGCTCATCATCCGGTCGGAAGGGGGGGCCATTTTCACGTTTTCTTGGCCTGCCCCACACAGTAGCCTGCATAAGGATGGTGTCCTGAGGTGGTGACCTACAGGAGGGCGTGTCGAGGCTTCATGACCCCCAAGCTGGCCCCCCCCAGGTCTGGAGGGCCTTTAGCAGCTCCTGTTTAGGGGCACCCTCTGGGAGAGCTTGGGCTGCTGCCTTGGCCATCCTCCAGAGGGTATTCTGGCATTTTACCACATGGGCCTGATAATTTGCAATTCTAAGGCTCAGGGTAGCAGAAGTGAAGGTCCTCCTCCCCAGGACAATTAGTCTCCTGGACTCACTTGTCAGGAGGGAGAGAGCCAAGATGTTTAGGACACTGCCATTGTCTGTCTGTACTAGCAGAGGACCCGGTGACAGGCGAGTCTGGAAGGCCTGTAGGCTATACAGAAGAGCTCTCATTTTTAGAACATTTATGTGCAGGGTGCTCTCCACTGTGGTCCATGTACCCAGTGTCTAATGGGTCCCCAAATGTGTCCCCCAGCCCACCCCTAGGCATCTGTAGTTAAAAGCTGGTGAGGAAAGGGGATCAGGAAAGGAACCCGCTTTAAAAGTTTGCTGGGTTCCATCCACAATTTGAGCACCTTGTGTACAGGAGAGGTTACTAGAACCCTCTGTTCTAGACTGTCGGTGAGTTGGTCGCATTGGAATCTTAGGGTCCACTGAGGTATCCTCATATGTAGTCTGGCGAGAGGTACCGTGACAATTGCTGTTGCCATCAGCCCCAGGAGTTGAAGGAATGTCCTAGCTATAACATGCTGGCTACTTGGGCCTGGGCAATCAAATGTTCATTCCTGTCCAGAGGCAGGAAGGCTGAGCCTTGTGCTGTGTCCAAAACTGCTACTATATACTGTAGGCACTGGCAAGGTGTCAAGACAGATTTGGGTACACCGACAGTAACCCCTAAAGCATAGAACATCTGCCTTGTTCAAGCTAGGGTGTGCAGGACCTGCACCTTGGAGTGAGCTTACAGCAGCCAGTCGTCCTGGTAGGGAAACACACAGAGGCCTTCCTATGAAAGGCTGCTGCCACCCCTGCCAAGAATTTGGTAAAGACCTGCAGTGCAGATGACAAGCAAAAGGCCAATGCTCTGAACTGGTAGTGTGCCCCTTGAAATAGGAACCTCAAATATTTTCTGTGAGGTTTGCGAATTTTGATATGAAGGTAGGTATTCTTCATGTCAACGGAAAAGATCCAACCCCCTACTTGTAGCAGTGGAAGCGGGCCCTGTACGGTAACCATCCTGAACTATTTGTACTCTATAAAAAAGTTCAGGTCCCTGAGGTTCAGAATAGGCCTCAGGTTTCCTGTCCATTTTGGGACTAGGAAATACTGAAAGCAGAACCCTGTGGTTCTCTGTTCCACAGGTACAGGTACTATGACCCTCTTCTGAAGCAAGGTATGGACTTCCTCCAGGAACAGAGGAATATGCTCTAGAGGACAGTGTGTAGACACCAGTGGGTGATATGGAGGTAGTTCTAGAAGTTCCAGAGCATGGCCTTGTACTACTGTTTTCAGGGCCCAGGCATCTGAGGTCACCTTCCATTGACTTAGGTCGAGGGAAAGACGACCCCCAACAACCACCGCTGGAGGCAATGGTGGTTGAGGGGTGTGGAAGGAGTCGGGCAGAGCCGGTTGTGGTGGCTCCTGCTGCACCACTACTTCTAGGGGCTTCTGAGTGTGCACCTGGAGTGGTGCCTGAGTGGGAAAGGCTCCTGCTCCCCTGCCCTTACCTTGTTGTCTGGTAGTGGTACAGTGTCTAGTACCCAGGGATCGACAAATCCCAAAGCCCGACGTCCCGGGCTACAATTTTTTGCTATGGGACAACCAATTTCACAGTACTTGGTTGTCCCACGGACAACCAAATCAGTGATGCCTTTTTTTTTTGTTTGACTTCTCATTGGTCCACCCAACTCACAGCTAGATGTCCCCAGATCGGCTCCCGCCGGCAGGCAGATGAAGCAGCGGAGCTCCGTCACATGATAGCTTTAGTCAGTGACGCTGCCAGAGTTGAAGGCGAGAGGGAGAGTGAGCACCATGTGCCCGCTACAATGGGGACCTCCTGCTACCCGCCCAAGATCACCACAGCACTTGCTGACAGTGGGCCACCCACAGGACTGCCAGGTAAGTCCACCAATGCTTTGGGACAGTCCTGCAGGGTGCGGACATGATGGATGCGGGAGGAGCTGGCGGGGTTAGCACAGTAGTGCACCGCACACTGACGCGCCATTTTCATGAAGCAATGCTGGAGTCATTTCGGTGTTATGGCAATTGCATGGGCTGTTCAAGTGGCATGGTGACACTGTGGTGTGGAGGGGCTGGCTGCTCAAGAGTGTACTTGTGGGAAGGAAACAAAAAAAAAAGACAAACTGGGACGGGAGGAGGTGGGAAGCTTCCTTGCCAGTCGGGTGATGTCTGTCGATCGCGAGGCATATGTCAGGATCGTCAACGACGAACTCAGCGAAAGGAGGACAATTGTGAGAAATAAAATAAAGATCAGAAAACGCACAATTTGAATTAAGTTAGTCAGTGACTGAGAAGGACCCCAACCTAAGACATAGTAACGCATCAACCAGCAGGCAACCAGAAAGAAAGAAAGTAAAAGTGGTTGCCAATGCTTTAGCTAAAAAAAACCAAAAAGAATATTTTAAGAACAGCCTGCAGTTCAGCAGGAAAGTGTGGGCAGTTGGAGTTGAGCAGTTTAGGGTGACACAGGAGAAAAGAGGAAAGGGCACAGGTGTGAGACTGGACTTGTGTGTGGTGTGGGAAAGGGAATCTTGGGCAGTTGAGGAAGAGGACTTTAAAGAAAGAGATGGACTGGTTAAGGAAAAGATGAAAAAAAGAGAAAACTGTGCACTACAAACTAAAGTCTATTATTTAAAAAACAAAATCTACCCCACCTTACCCTACCTGACATCCAGAGGGGCCAGGTGAACACCAAAGTGCACTATAGTGCTGTGTTCTCTGTGCTGTGGGTACTGTTGTAAAAGCCACAGCAAGAGAGTGTGGGACAGGTTTAAGGAGGCCTAATTGTCAGGGCTTGCTGTGTGTGGGGCACTTGGGCATGCAGTTGTAGGGGTGAATGTATTCAGCTACAGCCACACTGCCGGCTTGTACCCTGACAGACAGACACCCAGATGGTTGTTGACTGTACCAACAAGTGCCTGCCTGTTCCCACTGACCCACCTCCATCTCAGTCTACTAGTACCACCACCTAGTGAAAGATGCACACCACATAGTGACTGGTAAAAGAAATGTTATTAGCATCGAAAAAATAATTTTTACCTGTCTTTTGATGCTCTATATCTACATACTATAAACAGTACAACCCCCACATCATGTACTTTGTTTTTACATATGTTTTTAAAAAATGTGCACTGAAATGTATTGGACTACCATTTGAAACTCTGGGACCACCATTTTTGGCTAGGCCAGTTGTCCTGGACTAGTATGCCATTTTAAATTTTGTCGATCCCTGCTAGTACCAGCCGGACGAAAAGAACCCTCTGTCTACCCCTTGGTTGCGTACGACAGAGGGAATGTACTGACTTCAAGGTCCTACCTGAGGCCTGGAGGTTAGAGAGGATATCCTGTACATCTGAGTCAATCAACTTGTATCCTCTAAAGGGGGCACTGAGAATGGACTGTTGTACATCATTTGCAATGTCTGCCACCCTGAGCCAGAATACCCTCCTTAGGCATATTCCTGAGGCAGCTGGTCTGGCTGAAGCATCAGATATGTCATGGGCTGTAGGTAGTAGGTGTTTTCCTACCTCAGTTCCAGCTGGTAGAGCTCTGAGGAAACTCCTGTTTGGGTGCACCTTTTGGTAAGGTTTAAGCAGCTGCTTTAGCCTTTCTCCAGAGTGTATTCTGGTATTTGATGATATGGGCCTGATAGTTTGCAATTCTGAGACCCAGACAGGCTAAGGCACAGGTTCTCTTACTCAGCACATCTAACCTCCTGGATTCCTTATCAGGAGAAAGTGAGCTAAGGTAGTTTGGTGCCCTGAATCTATCATGGGCAGCATTGATTATCACAGAGTCCGCCTCAGGCTGATCAGCAAATAAAAGGATTTCCCTGAGGGGGCCATATACATCTTTCATCTGCCTTTCTTAGTATGGTAGGAATCACATTTGGCCTATGCCAGGCAGCAAAGGTGGCATCCTCAAGGGCAGGAAGGAGGGTGGTATTACTATAGGAGAAGCACCAGGTAATTCCAAGAAATTCAGTAAGTTTTTTTTTTTTTCTGGTTATAGCTTATTACTCCAAATCAAACCCCATGGCAGACAACAATTGCTGTATTGTGGTGATAAAGGATGGGTCCTCAGGGGGAGACCTTGGGGTGTAAACCACCAAGTCCTCACTGCAAGTAGACACAGTGGAACTAGCCCTTTTGTAAGGACTTTCCACATAGTCCTCAGCCTCCTCCTCATCATCCTGCATTATGAGATCAGGTCTGCACTCAAAGTCATCCTTAGTCTAGTTGATGGGTCAGGGGGAGTGTGCTGGCGAGGCCACTATCGCTCAAGGAGGGGGCTGAGACATAGCCCTAGGATGTGTCGGCGCGGAGGTTCAAATTACGAGCCCCGCTGATGGACCTCCTGGTACAGGAGAAGGATGTAACAGGCGATTAGGTATGTCCATAAAGGATGACAGCACCGTCTGGATGTCAGGCACCTGTGTAATTGACGGGGATGCCGGTATGGGTCGACGGAGGTGGCAAGGCCCCCAGTGTCGATGCACCAGTTGTACTAGGCCTGGTGGCACCTACGGCCTGCCCTGACCTAGAAGTGAGGTCAACGGTCTGGGCAGTGGGTGGCGTCACCGCCTGAGCGGTCGATGGTGCTGCAATGGTCATACCTGTATGAAGGGGCGACCTGGAGCGTACCAGGGAGTTTTCTCCTCCTCTCATTCCCGCTCTCAGTGTTTATGCCTGTGGGTCCCAGACGATTTCTCCTGGGATTTTAAAGATTTGGACCCCTGAGGAGTGAGCCGGCAATGTTGAGGAATTCTTAGCTGGAGCTCCTTCTCCATTCAGGCTACCTGTTGTTTTAAAAGGTGCTTCTCCAAAGCACCCTTTCGACGTCACTGGGTGGCTGTGTTGAATCCTTTGCAAATCGGACACATGTGCATGTTATGGTCTGGGCCAAGGCAACACACAAAAATGTGTGAACCTCCAGTGTATATCTTTTCATCGTATTCACAATAACAGAACCGTTTTGACAGCTCCTTAAACAACGTACACACAGTCGAAAATCACTTATGAAAGTGACTACTTTGACTAGAAAAAAAGAAAGCGGCGACTAGAACAGCGTTGTTTCCGTGCATGGTCGATGGCAAGAAAAGAACTGAGAAGGGAAGGGGACACCCCCGTTTTATAAGGAAAAGCCGACGTCTGACATCGCTGTGGATGGCCCCTGGTAGACTGCTTGCAAAAGTTTCCGCGTGGTCCTAGTGCCTGGTGGCTTATAGTTCCATAGGCGTGGCCTAAAGAAAGAGATACTCTCGAAGAGTATCAACTAGCTTCCTATGAGCCACCTTAAGAGTGATTCGCTGCACTTGTTTCTCAAAAGTATACCAAAATTTGTCATCAAAACGTGGCACCCAAATTCATATTTTACATACAGAATGATTTTGTACACCACTTTCCTCAAAAGGTATTGCAGTCTCTTTCCAGCAGCAATTACTTTCATTTTCAGAAGATTTGAGGCACACAAAATGAATGGCGTGTTCCATTTGTGGTTAGTGATCTCACACATGCAGTCAAGCCAAGACAATTTTCACCAGCAGACTAAATCAACCACTAGATACTTTTCCTACTGGGATTCAAGATGTAACTCTCTCCTAAATGTGCAACTTCCTGTTGGGGAAGTTAGTGAAGTCAGTGCCTGTCAATGCCTGCCGCAGGGTTAATAGCAAGTGCCTGGCTCACGTCACTTAGCTCTACTCCCATCAACTGCTCATAAATAAAAATACATTTGCCACATATGGCATTCACAAAGTTCGATGCGGTAACAATATTAATGCACTACAGGTATGTGATAGCTAGCATGATTTAATCTGTACGGTATTCTGAGGGGAAGACAGGCTATAAAAAATGCAATGCAACACATAGTGCAGGACACGGAATTAGATTTCAAGAGTAGTGGGAGGAGTCAATGGCAAACATTTCTTCAACTAAGCAGGGAGTTCAGTCCTTATTAAGTTGAAGCACAGAATACACTAGAATAGTAAGCCAACCGTTTAACCACTGACAATTTACAGGGAATACAAGCAACACTAAAGGATTCCCTTAGTGCCTCTTGATGATGCATTTTCATACCGATCTTAATGGACCATTTTTCTCCTGAGGTAAAAGTATAAATATAGGCAGCACGCTTACTTGATCTGATGAATAGTTTGAGCATTTGTGCTAAACCGAGTGTGGACTGTTTTTTGTAACAAAATGGAGCACAGATCACAAATTTTTTTCCTAATGAACTGAACTATAGTGCTTCATCTACTAAGCAACTTCATTCCATTTAGACCCACCTGAAAAATCACTGGCAACATGAAATGTATTTTGCCTTTTTTTATTTATTTATTTATTTTTTTTTACTTTTAAAGCACTAGAAACACTAAAATTGGCCAGTAGAAATGTTATTCATTTTTAAAGACCAACTAAGCCCCCACTGGTGCCTTACCTTACCTGGACTTAACCAGTCCATATCCCCCCATATGCCAGGCCCTCCTTCATACTGGCTCCTCCAGCACTGACACCCGGCTTCTCATGGGCTCACCGTCCAATGCCATCCTCTTCTTGTCTCATCCTTTCAGCAGGGAGTAGACTGATCAGGCCACACGCTGCACAGACCAGGTCCCAGGTGAACCACGTCGACAGTGCTGGGCCTGCGGGGAGTCGGCATTCATCCAGTCTTCCCAGGGTTTTCCGCTTTTTCTGGTTCCATCCCTTGGGATGCAGGCGGCAAGGGTGTTCATGAGCATGCATGCGACCGTGCTTAGCGTGGCACCAGCCTGTGTCCCCACTTCCCTATGCATCTCCGACTGCACTGACACCTGTGGTCACCCAGGTGGCAGTAGAGCAGTGGAGTTGGCAACCCTCCCTCCCCAGATGAGGACAGCATCCTCTGGGATACTCGATCCTCCTCCACCTCCTCCCCATGGTTGGGCCCCAACAACCCACACTTGCCCCAAAAGTGGGTGGCCGGCATCCCCAGTGGTGGCACTACTGTTGCGCTGACAGGCCATATAGTCCATATCTTAAAATTTTCTGAACAGCAATTTATGAAGGGGAAGGGGAAGGGATTGTAATTTCTGGCTTGGAGAAGCTGGCCACCAGATCGGTTTCCCTTCCTGGTCCCGATCTATGAAAGCCCCTATGTGCCAGCCCCTATGCTCAGATATTTTGTGACTAATGAGTTTGCAGAGTGTGGGGGCGTGCTCCATTGATATGAGTGAGGGCAAGTTTTAAACTGCTTTTTATTTATTTACTGATTTATTTATTTATATTATCGACTTTGTTTCTGCTCTTTGGGTGTCAGCTAGGTGATATACCCCACATCGATCAGCTGGGTCCCAGCAAGGATCCCAGACTTCTTGCACTGCTCATTGTCTAAGGGGTTTTCTACTTCGATATGGCTCCACCCGTGGGGAGGTGTGTGTGCAATGTCCTCAGTGCACAGCTGAGCGTGCTCTAGCACCCGACCTGCAGATGTCTGCTGCCTCCACTAATCCCGCTGCAGTGCTGGTCCCAGGCTCACCTACCCCTAGCCATCGCTAGGGGGTCAGTATGTTGCCAGGCATCAGACCCCTCCCTCCCTCCCTGGAGAAGGCGAGCAGTCCATCAGATGCTCAGCCTTCTCCCCCGGCCGGCCCTCCGACAGCCCTGGGTTTGCTCCTGAACTCGAGCTGTAGATGCTGCAAGCGGTAGCACTACCACCGCACAGGCAGGCCAGATCAAATTGCTTTTCAACATATTCTGGAAGTTCACTGGGGTCAAATCAAAGCCACCACTCAACTAACAAGGCCACTGTGCTCTACAAACTCATTTGTCACAAACTGCAGAAACACAGAAACATGAAGTTGACAGCAGATGAGGACCACAAGGTCCATCCAGTCTGCCCATTTATTTTTCTACCTTATAAATGTGCCATCGGCCTTTGCTCTGTCAGTGGCCTATCTATTCATACTCATCTGTACTGCTCCCTTACGCCTATCCCATGCCCGTTTGAAGCCCTGCACTGTATTCATAGCCACCACTTCCTGAGGTAGGCTGTTCCATTCATCCACCACTCTTTCTGTGAAAAAGAATTTCCTCACATTCCCCCTTAATTGGCCTCCCTCTAATCTCATGCTGTGTCTTCTTGTCCTGCTCTTTTTCTTATATTGAAACATGTTGGACTCTTTCACCTTGTTACGGTCCTTAAGGTGTTTGAATGTTTCAATCATATCACCTCTCTCCCTCCTTTGCTCTAGGGTATACATATTGAGTTCAGTTAATCTGTCCTCATATGTTTTCTGATGCAGTCCCTGCACCATTTTGGTTGCCCTTCTCTGGACTGCCTCAATTTGATTAATGTCCTTGTGAAGGTGTGGCCTCCAGTACTGCAAGCAGTACTCCAGATGGGACCTAACCAGTGTCTTGTAAAGAGGGATTATTACTTCCCTCTTCCGACTTGTGTTACCCCTACTAATACACCCCAACATCCCTCTAGCCTTACCTACTGCATTAGAGGTCTGCTTGAATGATTTCAGGTCATCGGTGATGATGACGCCCAAGTCTCTTTCTTCCCTTGTGACTGCCAACAACTCCCCTCCCAGCCTACTGGTGGCTTCAGGGTTTCTCTTCCCTATGTGCATGATCTTGCACGTCTTTGCGTTAAACCCCAGTTGCCACTCTTCCGACCATTTTGCCAGTTTATCCAGATCTCTTCTCTTTCTGCCCACCCCATCTGGATCATCTGCTCTGTTGCAGATCTTGGTGTCATCTTCAAACAAAACACTGTCTGACAGCAGGGGTGGCACAAGGGCAGGGTTTTCACAAATCAGGACAAGAAAGGGGAAGGGATCTGGCAGCTGCCTCCTTTGAGCCAGGAATTACGATCCCTTCCTGTTTATAAAGGCAAGTTTATTTATAAAGCACCTTTCCCACGGGCTCAGGGCACCGTACATAATTTAAAATGATAAATATTACAACAGGAGAAAGTCCTTCATAGTTGCCTTAATTTCCTTTTCTGTTAGCTCCAACATTGTCAGTGGGGAGTTAATACATATAGGGTATTGAGCTACCCCATTGGGATAATGGTACAGCCCAAAGTTGCCATTCAGCATGGAACACTAGGCACGTGAGGATTCAGAGGACAGCAATAACTCAGACACCTTTGTCCAGGCAGTACCTACACATTCCTATATAAACAGCAATTTTCACGGTGGCCAGAATAATGAGCTCTCACTGCAACCAAAAAGCTATTTTTCAGGGCCGGCCCGGGGGCCTAGAGGGCTGAGGCACTGGAGCCTTACCTTGACCCATGCTGGCGACCCGGGTTCGGGAACGAGCGCAGGGCGTTGGAGGTCGGCACGGGTGGAGGGGGAGAGGGCGGAGCTGGATTGAGCTGCCGACAGGCAAGCTCTCCTCTCTCGGGAGGAAGCAGCGGCGTCCCTCGGTTGATAGGTGACCCCCAGTGGGCTGGAGGAAGCTCGGGCCGGGGGCTTAGACAGTGGGACAGGGGATGGGGAAAGGAGGTTGTGACCGTGGCTGTTCGGCGCATGTGCACTGACTCCTGTGGCCTCCGGGAGAAAAAAAAAAAATCAGAGGAAAAATGCTGGTCGGCAGGGTGAAGACCACCCCCTGCAGGCCCCGCTCCCGGACCGGGAGGTAAGAGACGGTGATTCCGGGGGGACGGGGCCGACCGGCAAGGGGAGAAAAACTATGACATGATAAAAAAAAAAAAAAGCTGTTTTTTATGCTCCAGCTACAAATGAATAACACAGTAAGCAACTTATCACATGACAATAACAATAAATAACCAACAGACCTTATTCGTAAGCCCAGCTGAAGCAGTCCTGCTGACTAGCACTTCGACCATGTCACTTGAACTTCAGGTCATCAACTCTCTGGTCTTGTTGGCTTGCTGCAAACAACACGTCTAACAACATGACAGTCAGTTACAAGTCAAGCACTAACTTGAATATGGAGAAGTATCCTGTAACATCCCAGTTTCATTAATTTCGAGGGCATATAAACAGCCTCACAAAGGAAAGAGATGTCCACGGCTAGCAGACCATTCCTGATATTTTACTATATCATAAATAATTCTTCTTTGCTGAAATCCAAATTTCTTAGATATACTGGACAGTATTTTCCAACAGGAGCCACAGGCACCTGGGAGAAGCCCCACTGACAACGGTGGCGCTAACAGAAAAGGAAATTACAATACATACGAAAGAATTTCTCCTTTCTGTAGTGTTCATGTTGTCAATGGGCAGTTTTATACATGCAGGTTCTAAAAAGCAGTATCCATTCCACACCTGGGTTGGGGAGAATACTGTCCCATATATAATCCATATGGACCGACTCATCTGCTAACCACCACCTGTGAACTCTGCGCCCAAGGGCTACATCAGCAGAGTTCTGGACACCCAATCAGTAGCGCTTAGGAAACATGAGAACTAAGAATCACTTTGCATAGCTCTAACACAGAAAGCTCCCCTCCCTCCCTCCATGCAGGGTGTCGCAGCACATTGGTAGGGTGGGCTCTGATCAGAGCGGACGGTTTCTTCTGCTCAGCCACATCTGCTTGGACGATGCAAGCTCTTTCTCACCTGGCTAAGGTAACCCTTTTTGACCTTTCCTCAATGCTCCAATGAGGGCGAACAAAATCTCAGACTTACTGTACTCTTCTGATCTGCTCAAATAAGTTTTAAGTGCCCTGCGCAACAACATACATAACTCCTTGCCCTTTTGATTTTTCTACTCCAGAGAAAATGACGGTAAGCAAACTTCACAGTTAGTGTAGAAGGTCAAAAGGACTTTAGGAAGAAAGGGATGGAACTGCCCCAATCACCACCTGATCCTTATGCATCATGTGCAAGATTTTACAGGAGAAACAAAAGACCTGAAGCTTGCCAATCTCACGAGCTGAAAAGATGGCAGCCAGCAATATCTTGCAAGACAGAATGTCTGACAGCATCGATGAACGCTGCTGTAAGGATGTCCCGCACAGTGCGATCAGTATTAAAATTCAAAACCCACAGTGGAAATAGTGAACAAAAAAAACAAAAAAAAAGATAACAAAAGGTCAACTTGTGCTAACCGCTTTGAAGGAAAATGTGAAAATGTCTAAAACCCAAAATGTTTCCTAGAAGTGAACCCACAGAAGTTCCTAATAGTGCCCTGAACGCAGGAACCCGGCGCTGCCGAGCACTCCATGTCAGAACTTCTCCGCTCCTTGACTTCGAAAATTCTGCCGTCTGAGATACCGCAGATTTGAACAGTCCGATATTTTCAGGTCAGGCCCAAGTGAAAAGGTACTCTAAACTCGATCACAGACTGCTGATGTGTAGGCTTTCCTGGGAGCCACATGGGTGTCTACCACCTTTCTGGGGACATCCTGCTTAACAGCCTCTACCTCTCAGGGATCAGGCTGCCAAAGGCCTGGCCACTGGGCTCAATGCAGAATGGAGACTCTGGCCAAGAAAATTTCCACAAAGATGGAGCTGAAATGGAGGCTACCGTTTTAGGTTCAGTAGATTAGATAATCACGGCCCTCATGGGCCCCTGAAGCTATCTGCCTAAACGTCCTCTTGGCTGACTGATGTTCTCCAGCAACTTGAACAGTAGCGTCAGTGGCAGGATACCAGCCCTACCTAGCCACTCTGGGGCAAACGAGATGAAACAAACTTCCTCCTGGCTGCCTGATGTTCTCCAGCAACTTGAACAGTAATGGCAGTGGCAGGATCACAACCTTACCTAGCTACTCTGTGGAAAACGAGACAAAAATTTTATCTGGACTGCTGACATTCTGCCACAAGTTGAACAGAACCACATCCTTTCTTAGCGACTCGGGCGAAAGCAAGCGAGAAGAAAATTTTATTTGGCTGCTGACAACCTGCCGCAGGTTTGGGCACTAACGACAGAGGTACAAACAGCTGCCTCCCTGGCCACTCCGGGGGAAACAATCAAGCTCTGTGAAAACCCCTTCACCAGGCATCTAGTGCCCTCCAGTACAGACTGTATAGCATCAATAACTGAGCATTTTACTTTGCTGAAAACTTTTGCTTTGGGAGATCGAACACCTCCAGGTCCAGGAACTAGGTCTGTATAAACACTTCTCTGATGACCCCCCTTCCCCGGGTGAAGACGGAGGAGACACTGGGCTCAAGGAGGTGCCAGTGTCCTGCAGTGTCTGCCCCTGAAAAGGAGGAGCAGAACTGGTGGCAGCCCCAGAGGATGAGACCAGCGCTGGTAGTGAGGGTGTTGGGGGGATGGCAGTGAGGAGACCAGCGTCCGCCGCACCCACACTGGCTGAAGAAACTCTAGCCGAGCCACCTGACTGCTTGCCCACTGTGAATTATGGCTGGAACAGCAGGGGCTGGGGAACAGGATACAAAGTACCCTGACCTGAGGAGCTGCCCCCACGAGAGTAACCCAGGCGGGCAGCAGTGCCACTCATAGCCCTGTAGATGTTAGAGTGTGGGGTACCAAAGAGGTTGACCCCCTAAGGGAGGAAGACCGTTTCACGGCCATAGATTTGTGAAGGGACCGCGAGCTGGAGGCAGACTGGGGTCGGTCCCGATCTTTATCCCTATGCTTGTGTTTCCTGCTGGCCTTGTCCAGGGTTTCAAGGATAAAAAGCCCCCCCTCCCCCCGAGGACTGGGGCGGGGAAACAGAGGAACTCCTGGCCTGCAGTTCCTGTTCCACCGAGGTGGCCTTCTGCTTAAGGAGACTGATCTCCAAGGTCTTCTGCCAACATCTCCTGGTGGCTAGGTTGAAGCCCTGGCAGACCTCGCAGGCTTGGACATCATGGTCTGGGCCTAGGCACAAGACGCAGGCAGAATGGCTGTCCTTGTCCAGGATCTGTTCGCGGCAGGCACACTTTGTGAAATGATCGTATGATGAAGACAGTTTAGAAGACATAAACCATCAGGTAAGAACACTGAAATTTCGATGTTAAAACTGTGTTAGAATCGAAGAATGACAAAGCGTAGTAAATGTGGGAAATGGCATTCGACTGTAGCTGCGGTGGTTTAAGCGGTCCGACATACGTTGGTCGACTTCGGGAAAAGAACTGAGGAGGGTACTGGGGCCGCCCCGCATTTATAGATTTGGATGAAGTCAGTGGATAGCGTCAGAGGTGGGCAATCCCCTCTGGTAGACTGCTTGCTAGAAGGTTTCCATGTGGTCCTAGTACCTGGCAGCTATAGTCCTACCGGTGATGGCCTACTGCAAGAGATACCCTCGAAGTAAGATCAGCAGATACATGTTGTGATGCCAGAGATAAGTGAGACACACGGGAGCAATTCCAACTTGTTCCTCCCCATCATACCGAGACCCCATAAGGAGAACTAGTCAAATGGTTCAGAGAAGAGTTATCCAGCTAACTGAACTTCTTGACCACCATCACAGTTGCAATAAGGGAAAAAAGGAGGTTTACCTGGCTTCATCGTGGAGTGCAGAAGACAAACCCCCCCCCCGCCTGGATGAAAATTCCTAGGGAAAACTGGCTCCTGGTCCTGTGCATTGCTCAGCACCATAAGTACACGCTGAACTCCTGCCTCCAGAACAAGCACTGCAAAATCATGGGATATGCACATCCTGTACTGCCCCACAAAAGTAGCTCCTGTACCACTGCAAGGCACCAGGGAACCTGACAACATGCAACAGGGGACTCTGCTCCTGTCCCACCACGCAGTGAGTGGGCTGCAAAAACCTTAAAAAACACAACTCTACCTCATCACTGACTGAGTGATGAGACACTTACGCCACAGGATGAGGCTGAAACAGCATGGCTGTGCTGCCCCTGCAAGGAGGGAAACACTGAGAAGCCCCAGCTGTGCTGCTCCTGACTCTAGACATAACTTGGAGCTAGCAGGAGGGTGGGTGCACATGCGCTGACGTTATCACATGCGTGCACATGCCCAATACGCACCCTTGTTCTTAAAGGGGCAGCAACAGGCCCCAGCATCAACGAATAGAACAGCTGGCCTGAAGCCAGCGAGAGGTCCACAATAAGTGGGGGGAAAAAAAAAAGGGCAGATCTTACTACCAACTCCTGTGACAAAACCTAGTGAAAGTAAGAGTTCCATCCCCCGAGACGGGTTTTCCTTTTCTGGCCCCCCTTGTGTGCGCAACCCCCATGGCATGGCGCAAGGCAATCCTGCCATCGTCGGGCATGCTGTATCGTGCCACCCACGCTTCTGCGGCGCCCCCAATCTCCACCAGGGGCCGAGCGCCGGGCATCCCAATACCTTAACCCCGGGACAGGAGAGCAGCCCACAGGTGCTCAATCCGTTCCCTCCCCTTCCAACACCCAGCACCCGAGGTCTCTTCCAAACCCAAGTCGCCTGTGTGGCACAAGGTGTGGCGTCCAGCGCCTCAACCCTCAGTGCCACCGGGCTGGCCAGAATGAGGTATTTGTTACATGCGGGAAAGTACAGTAACGTAACAGTAGATCTTTGAGAGAGGCTCCTGTAGTAGGTAATTACATATAGGACTGACGCCGGCAGGCAGCAGGACCCCACGGAAACATTTCTAGCTAGCAGTCCCTGGCGAGGGACCGCCCCCACGTCAGGTGACCGGCGTCAGGAGATGTCAGTATAAAGGGGCGGTCCCGGACACCCGCCTTCCAGTTCTTTCCGCCACAGGCGAAAAAGGCCGGACGAGAAGGGCGGATATTTCCTAAATGGAAAGGAGCTGAAAAAGCCTAGGGGAGTGGAGGCGGAGAAGTACTGACAGGTGCCTCGAAGAACCACTGTTACGGTAAGTTCTCGTTAACTGTACTATCTTACTTCGAGAGGGCTCTTGCAATAGGTAATTACATATAGGACTGAATCCCAAGCAGTCTGGAACAAAGAAAGGCACGGGAGGAGGAAAACTTCTCAAGCCTTGCAAGCCTCAAGACAGAGGCCTTGCAAAACAGCTAGTTCGAAGCCTGCCTCTACTGCTAGAGGCAACATCCAAACTGTAGTGTTTCTCAGAAAAAGTACATGGACGGAAGTCCAGGTGGCGGCAGCGCATATGTCTGCCGCAGACACATTCTTGAAACAAGCTGCAGAGGCAGCTACTCCTCTTGTGGAGTGGCCTCTGACTTGACCTGGGAGGGTCTTGTGGTATTTGTCATAACAGAAAGTGATGCAATGAGCCAAACACTTAGATAGGCATTGCTTGGAAACTGCACTGCCTTCCCTTTTGTGAGCAAAAGAGACGAACAACAGGTCAAGTCTTTCTGAGATCCTTCGTCCTGTTGGTGTAGTATCTCAGAATCCGGTGAACATCCATAGTATGGAGTAAATATTCCCCTTGGTTAGAGTACTGCGTAAAAAAGGCAGGTAGCTCTATGGACTGATTTAAGGTAGACTCTGCTACTACTTTAGGTAGAAACTAAGGATTCGTGCGAAGAGCAACTTGTTCCTTGTGAAAAATCAAGTAGGGGATTTTACACATCAGGGCCTGGAGCGTGGAGATTCTTCGAGCCGAAGTAATGGCCACCAAGAAGAGCGTCTTCCACGAAAGAAACTTCAAATCTGCAGAGGCTGCATGGTCGAAGGGAGGAAGGGTAAGTTTCTCGAAAACAAAATTCAAGTCCCAAGGGGGGGCAGGGGTACGGATGGGGGGCCTCAGATGGAGGACCCCTCTGAGAAAGGTCTTGGGAGACCTCCAGTTGAGCAAAAGCTTTGTTTGCGAAGGGAACATGATAGGCCAAGATGGCCGCCACGTGTAACTTCAAAGAGGAATGGCTGAAACCCAGGTCAAACAGATGATGTAAATACTCCAGCAGAAGCCCCGCTGAACAAGAGAAAGGCTCCACGTTCTTGGAGGCGGCCCAAATAGTGAATCTTTTCCACTTCATGGCATAAGTGGATCTGGTGGAGGGTTTTCTGGCCTCCACTAAAATCTCAGCCACTTTGGGAGACACACCAAAACGGGATTGGGCTAGGTCTGCAGGAGCCATGCATGCAGTTGAAGGGATTTGAGGCCTGGATGGACCAGGGTCCCCTGATCCTGGGTCAACAAACTTCGAGATAGAGGAAGAGGAGGATCCTCTGAATATTGCTGTAGAAGAGTGAACCAGATTTGCCAGGGCCAGAAAGGAGCGATCAGAATCATTCTCGCTCCTTCTGAAGCTAGTTTCTGCAAGACTCGTGGGATAAGAGGAACTGGGGGGAAAGGCATAGACGAATCTGTC
This sequence comes from Neoceratodus forsteri, assembly GCA_016271365.2. Taxonomy (NCBI): domain Eukaryota; kingdom Metazoa; phylum Chordata; order Ceratodontiformes; family Ceratodontidae; genus Neoceratodus; species Neoceratodus forsteri. The sequence continues at coordinate 1,739,297,489 of CM028129.1, forward strand.
CTTCCAGTCTAGAGACAGAGCGTCGTTCCAGAAAGCACCTCACTCTGGAACAAGCGAGCAGAAGGTGGGAAGTTTTGCGTTTTGGGGGGATGCGAACAGGTCGACCTGTGGTGTTCCCCAAAGTTGGAAGATACTGTCCAAGACCCCTTGGTCCAGTTCCCACTCGTGAGTCAGAGCAGAAGAGTGACTTAGCTTGTCTGCTAGTGTGTTGTCGACTCCTGGAACGTGAATCGCCGTGAGGTGAAGGTCGTGTTGTGTCGCCCAATCCCAAACCCTCACTGCCTCCCTGCATAGAGGGTAGGCCCGAGTTCCTCCCTGCTTGTTGATGTACCACACTACACACATGTTGTCCGTCTGGACGGTTAGGTGGCTGGGAAGGATGTATTGGTGAAGGGCTTGGAGAGCGTACAACACTGCCTGAAGCTTGAGCACACTGATGTGGAGAGCTTTGTTCTAGCCTGGACCAAGAGCCCTGGGTCCGATGAGGGCCTAGATGGGCTCCCTAACCTTCGCCTGAGGCGTCTGTGGTTAGAGTCTGGGAGGGGGGGAGGATGAAAGAAAGGAACCCCCTGAAACAGGTTCTCTTGAACCATCCAGCATTGTAAGTCTCGCATCATCGACGATGAGATCCAGGTTGTCCACTAGTTGATCCCACTGACAGCGTAGAGTCCACTGAGAGATCCTCATGTGGAGTTGAGCGCGAGGGACCGTCGGGATAGCAGCCGCGATGAGCCTGAGAAGGCAAAGGACCGACCTCGCCGAGACCATCCTGCGATCGGATAACAGAGTTATCTGGGTCTGAAGGGAGGCCGCCCTGTCCGGAGGCAGAAAGGCCTTGTCCATGGTCATATCGAGGATTGCCCCAATAAACTGTAGCCTCTGGTAAGGGTCCAGATGAGACTTGGAATGGTTGATGGTAATACCCAGGCAGGCAAAACCTGCTGGGTGAGGGAGAGGAAGCGCAGGAGTTCCTCCCTGGACGAGGCCACCAGGAGCCAGTCGTCCAGGTAAAGGAACACCTGTACTCCCATGGTACGCAGGTGGGCCGCCACCACTGCCAGGCATTTGGTAAATACTTGGGGGCTGAGGATAGACCAAACGGGAGCGCCTTGTACTGGTAGTGGTCCCCCTGGAACGCAAAACGAAGGTATCTGTGATGAGATGGGCGAATGGGAATGTGCAGATAAGCATCCTGCATATCCAGGGCACAAAGCCATTGACCCGGCCAGAGGAGGGGCAGAAGGCTCTGTACAGAGAGCATCCTGAACCTTTTGTACTCTACATAAAGATTCAGGGAACTGAGATCTAAAATCGGTCTGAGATCTCCTGTCTTCTTTGGGACCAGGAAGAAATGGGAATAGTAACCCATCCCCTGAAGATGAAGGGGGACGGGCTCTATCGCTTGCTTCAGCAGAAGAGCCGAGATTCCTCCTGGACCAAAGGAAGGTGTTCCGTGAATCTGACGACTTCGGGAGGGTGGTTTCTGAAGAAACTCTATGGAGTGTCCTTCTGCTATGAGCTGGAGCACCCAAGAATCCGTGGTTATCCTCTCCATCCTGGAAGGTGGAGGAAAACCTCCCTCCCCGGTTCCTCCGGGAGTCCAGAGACAGTGGGAGAGGAAGGGTTGGGTGGTGTGCGGCAGTGCCACAGCTGAAGCACCCGCTGCTTTTGGTGGGGGGCTTAGCAGCCACAGGGCCCGGCGCTTTGTGGCCTGCCTTCCTGGGGTTTCGCCTTTGGCTGATTCCGTCTGCGAAGGGCGGCGCTGCTGCTGATGGGGATGGTACATGGAATCAACTGATTTCAGAGCCGTCCCTTCTCTTACAAATCGTAATGATGTCCTTGACATGCCCAACACCGACCCGGAAGGTGCTTCCTGGATAGCAGATTACCTCGGGATAGTTAATAGCGGGCCAAGCAGCGCCGTGAGCCTACGGCGGCTAGCTCCACCAACGCAGTGTCCACTGCATTGTATGTCTGCGTAGCATGTGGTGACAGGCCAACAAGCACAGCGGACAAGATCAATAACTCCTGTTTGACTTGGGAGTCAGGCAAGTAGTCCAGCTTGGCTTCCACCTGAGTAAGGATGGCCTTCTGGTAGTCCCCCATGTGGCCGACATAGTTCAGGGCTCTAATCCCCAGTGTGGAGGAAGCGTAAATCTTTCTCCTGTACTGGTCCAGAAGGCGAGATTCCTCATCAGGAGGTGACAAGCTAAGATGTTTTGGGTTCGCCGACCGGCCGTGAGCTGCGCTAATCACGACCGAGTCGGCACGAGGGTGAGAATCCAGGAGATCAACACCCTCTGGAGCCTGATATAGCCTGTTTAACTTCCTAGGAACTGGAGCTAAGGCCGAAAGCTGTTTCCATATCGTGGTCACAAGGCCGGCGTGAGGCTCTATCCAGGGTGGCACTAATGTAGGAGCTGTCACAGGCAGATCCAAATGTTCAGCGAGTTTCAGACACTGAGGATCTGGTTCCAAAGAGCGCCACTGATGAATCTCCTGGATTTTCCTAAACAACTCCATAAAAGAAGGATCCTCCGGAGGAGTAATTGGCCGGGGCTTCAACGGAGAGCGAGGCTCATCGTCTCTCTCGGAGCAGCCGTTGGAAGAGTCCAAGGAGTCCAAGAGTGAAGAGGAGGAAGAAGAAGAGTAAGACTCCCTTTCCCGACCCGGGGGAGGAACAGGCCTCTTGGGGAGTCCCCGGGGACACGTGTCCTGCCACTCTCTGGATCCAGATGGAAGAACCCTGGAGTCCGGAGGTGGTGAGGGAGTGTGCCGCCTGGGGTGTACGGGAACCTGGGACGGCACTGTCACCGGAAGGCAGCTCTTGGCCTCTCTTTGGTGAGCTGAGCCTTGGCCTCAGCCCACCAGGAGGCAAGTCTCTGCAAGTCCACGGCGGCGCGAGGCGGTGGAGGGAGGAGGAGGCGGGATAAGAATATGGGCTATACCCATATGGAGCGTATCCAAAACCTGGCTGCGGGTAACCTGGCATCGGGTATTGAGGCGTCGAGTACTGCGGCATCGGGAAGCCCGGCGTTGGGTACTGCAGCGCCGGATATGGCGTTCCTGGGAACACCGGCGTCAAATAAGATGGCGGATATCCGGAAGCCGGGGGCTGCCTGAGCAGACGGTCCAGCTGGGAACCTTTCGGGCGGGTCCGTAGCGGACAGCCCGGAGGTGAAGGGCCCGGTGGGAGCAGGAAATCTCCCTGGGTCAGTAAGGCTGACGTCAGGGTCGATGGTGGAGGCCCTCACACCGGGGGTACCAACGTCAGAGGGGCCAGCATCCGGGGAGCCGTCAGGTCCGTCGCTCCAGATGGAGGAAGGACTGGCGGAGGCAAAAAATCCCCAGTTTCGCCCGGGGACGGAGGGGAAAAGTCCCCGGGTTCAGGTTGGGGGGGACTTTGGCTCCCCAGACGGCAGCAAAGGCTGCGGTGAACCGGGAGCGACAGGCGTTGGGGTCCGTCGTCGGTTCCCTCGCCCGGCTGGATGTCGGATGAGCCGACGTGAGGCGTAGAGGCGAGCTCTCGATGGGTGCCGGAAGAGCCGACGTCCAACTTACGCGAGCCATCACTGGAGACAGGTCGAGAGGAAGGGTCGGCCTGGTCCGGTGGGGAAGAGGCTGTGTGTCGCCCCGGAGGGTTGGACGTCTTACCAGCCCTCTCCGGACAGATGTCAGAGGAGCTGGCGCAACACGGAGTCGCCCGAAGGTGAGGCTGCAAGCCTGTGGCGAACCAGGGCGAAGACCTCCAACTGCCGGAGGTGCCCGCAAGGCCAGAAGAGAGCCAGACGGGCAGGCCACGCCGCCACAGAAACCTCCAGGCGGCCGACGAGAGCGATCCCCGGAGGAATGTTACCTGCGTGCCTGCGACTCCCGAGGAGGCGGTGGAGAAACTTGTCCCGGTGCCTTTCCTTGTCCTTCTTCTTCGATGGCCTTCGAAGTGGATGCCTGCCATAGCTTTTTAAGCTCCTTTTCCATAGAGCTCATTTTCTTCTTACGAATATGGGCCGCCAGGGATTGCTGCCGTCTTTTTCAGGTAGCCGCGGTAAAGCTAAGGCAATGCTGGCACTTCTTGACCTGATGATCAGGGCCTAGGCAGAACAGGCACAGGGAGTGGCCGTCCTTGTGCGGTAGTTGGGCGCCGCACAAATCGCACTTGTTCTTGTGCTCGGAGGGTGTAGAGGATGACATACACCGACGTTAGTACTGACGTTAGTCGAAAAATATAAGATTTTCAGTAAAAAGCGAGCGAAGGTAGGGCTGACTAAGCACAAACTTTTCCGCAAGGCGCTGCACGAGCTAACGACGAGAAAGAACTGGAAGGCGGGCGTCCAGGACCACCCCTTTATACTGACGTCTCCTGATGCCGGTCACCTGATGTGAGGACGGTCCCTCGCCAGGGACTGCTAGCTAGAAATTTTTATGTGGGGTCCTGCCGTCTGCCGGCGTCAGTCCTATATGTAATTACCTACTGCAAGAGCCCTCTTGAAGTAAGATCTTGATATTCATGGGTGAGGTCAGGGGCCTCTTCAGAGACCTTTTCAGAGGGAGTTACAAGTATATTTCTAGATGCTGCTGAGGAACCCATCCAGACAATATCTGGAGTGGGACTGACCCTTATTTGGAAAGAATACTGAACTTTATAGATTCAACATGGCGACAGAGTGTATTAAAATATTTTCATTTAATATAAACAGTATTAATAGCCCCATTAAACGAGCCAGGCTCCAACAATATTTGTGCCAGCAGGGGGCAGATTTAATTTATTTACAAGAGATGCACTTGTCTCAGTTAGAGCGCTCCAAACTCTCTGCTGGGAATAGATATGAGGTATATTCTTTGTTAAGTAGAACTGGAAAGCGAAGAGGAGTGGCAATAATGATTCCTCGAGCCACTCCTTTTATCAAAGAGAAAGAAACTGCAGACTCAGATGGTCACTGTGTAATAGTGCAAAGACGCTTGACTGCAACAGAAGTCTCGCTGGCCAATGTCTATTTACTACCTGGTGCCCCCCAACTTTGCTGAGAAAGTTTCTAAATAAACTCTTAGATATTCAGAAGGGCGTAATGTTGATTGGGCGAGATTTTAATGTAATGTTGGTCCCCCAGAAAGATTCTTCTTACCCTCAGGCTCACAGAAACACTTACACAGAAACTCTTTAAGGCCCAACTTTCAAGAATGGGATTAACAGATGTGTGGTGTCATTTTTTTTTTCACTACGACAGGGTATACTTTTTACTCCTCTCGCCACCATACCTTCTCTAGACTTGATTATTTTCTGGCATCTACTGAATTTATGGAAAGGGTTCAGGATATTTCAATTGGGGCATATATTATGTCCGATCATGCGCCTCTCCTCTCCTTATGAAAGTAAATCTGGGACTCCAAAGAAAAGCCTCTATGTGGAGGCTTAATATCTCCCTTTTAAAGGACCTGGACTTTAAAGCTATGATAGAGACCCGCATTCCTCAAATTACTGCTGAAAATCGAAGCTCAGATACCTCTGTGGCTCTATTATGGGATACACTAAAGGTCATAATTAGGTAGGAAATTATCGCTTACTCCTCCCGTAAAAATAAATTCAGGTATAAAAATCTACACGCATTACTTAGAGTTGCAGGGTAAGGTGGTGAGAGGAGAGCAGGTCCCTCTGAATTAAATTAGTCAGACACAACATGAGATCCAAAAAATACTGGACTCTAAGGTTCAGACAGCACTTCTTTATCTTAAAAAGTTTTTTTATGAAGGTGGTCCCAGGGGAGTCCAAAATTTAGCTAAAAGAATCAGGGCATATAGACACATGGCAGATATAACTAGAATTTGGGACACAGACACAGGAACAGTTCACTATTATAGGCCTGAAATCATGAAAGTCTTTCAGAATTTTTATAAAATCTTATAATACTCGGAGCAAAGCCCACCAATGGCTGATAATATCAGAGTCTTTCTATTTCCCTTAACCTTCCCAAAGTCCAGTGCAGCCTAGTGAGCCTCTTCATTAACCCCTAACTACCACCGAGATCCAATCCGCAATTGTTCGAGCTAAAACCCTGAAGAGTCCCGGCCCTGACAGTTTTACCGCTGAGTGGTATAAAACCTTTCTCCCCATATTAATACAACCTCTTTGGCAAGCTTTTCTGGAGATTCAGGGAGTAGACCCCCCCCGATCTCTTGGGCGTATGCTGTAATCTCTGCTATTCTGAAGCCGGGGAAGGAGCCACTGCTAACAGAGTCATACAGACCCATCTCAGTCCTGAATTGTGACTACATGCTTTTCATGTCTATTTGGGCTGGAAGGCTGGAAAATATTTTGCCAGGTTTAATTCACATGGACCAGGCCGGATTCTTGAGGGCGAGACAGATGGCTGATAATGTTCAGTGTACCATACATTTAATGGAGTCTATGTCCCGTAGTTTAGCCCCATTTCTTCTGAGTAGCCTTGATGCCTACAAAGCCTTTGATAGGGTCTCTTGGAGGTTCCTGTGTGAGGTCCTGGCATCTTTTGGCTTCCCGAAGGAAATAATTAAGTGGCTAAAGGGGATATATGCTTCACCCAAAGCTTATATTAGAATTAATGGGGAAATTTCCACACCTATACCTTTGGAGAGGGGGACGAGGCAGGGGTGCCCTCTCTCTCCGCTCCTTTTCGCCATTTATACTGAGCCTTTTGCAATGGTGATTCGGGAATCCCGGAATATCTTTGGGAATCCGGGAGGGCAGGAGAGATTGGAAGTTTGCTCTTTATGCAGACGATATTCTGCTTTCCCTGCTTGACCCTGCTATTTAGGTGGTGTAGCATGAAAATTAAGTATTTAGGGGTCAACCTCCCTCAAGATACCCAAAACATCATTCTATTAAATTATGAACCCCTAACTCAAAAAATTGAGAGTGACATCCATGAGTGATCCCAGCTCCATCTTCCTTTCTACTCTAGGACTGATCTTATTCGTATGAACATCCTCCCCAGGTTGTTGTATTTGTTTCAGACAATGCCGATCTTCCCTACATATTTTATCTCCTGGAATCGAACTTTGACCAGGTTTGTTTGCATGGTAAAAAAACAGGAATTTGATGGTCTATATTACAGTTACCGAAGGAAGGGGTTGGCCCTTCCCAACCTACTTAAATATGCACAGGCCACGGTATTAACTAGAGTAATGCACTGGAGCAATCCGGGACACAAGACCCCTTGGAAGTGTTTGAGGTTAACCTTAAGGCAGATTCAAGATATTACACAGGTGATATATTCCAGAAACACTCTCCCTCCGGAGCTGGGCCCCCATTTGGAGAGTATGCACTCTAGTCTTGGGATGTGGTATAAACTGCGTCTCTCAACAGAATTCGGGGCAGTGGCCTGTTTCCTGGGGGTGATAATGACAGAGGCAACATCCTTTCCCCTTCAAGCATTGCAGAATATTAATTTTTGGTATGGGAGGGGACTTAAATTTATGTTTCAACTTATGGATTAGGAAGGGGCTCTTCCTTTTTCCAAACTACAGGAGTTATATGGAGTAAGGCAAGGGAACCTTCAGACGTATACTTTACTTACAGACCTGTTAATACAGAGAGGTCCACATGGAGGCTCATTACCCCCCCTTTTTGCTACTGCAGCTTTTCATGACTACCCTGAAGGGACAGACATGGCCCCACTTTATAGAGTTGGTATACAGAGGTCTGCAAGAGCTTGCCAAGGAATCAACTAGCTCAATTTTAGCAGCTTGGAATAGAGAATTTAATATTCCGGTCTCTGAATAGGACTGGAACAAACATACAAAGCTGTCCCTATGGGTCCCGGGGGCCCCCTACTAGAAAGAATTTTCGTAGAAGCCCAGGAATAAATTTTTTAATACACCAGCCAAGATAGCTAAATTTGCAGATGATCCTATAGGGAGATGGGAGAGCCTGTGGTGACAAGTGCTGGCCACTCTCCTGTGTTTTGGTTTTGCCCACAATTGCAGGGGTTTTGGAAAGAAATAGCTGCAGCTCTGGGACATTTTATGGGAGGGGAAGCAGTACTTACCCCTGAATTGGTTCTTCTATTGGTTCCACCTGAAGATTTCAGGGTTCCCAAGGGACCTCTTCTGGTAACCTATATTCTTGCAGCTAAGAAGGCAATTACATGCCTTTGGGGTAGGAATACTCCTCCTCCGTTTCAGGATTGGTTTAGTGTCATGATTGAAGTATACACCATGGAGAGACTCATCTCCAGGGGGTTGAATACAGAAACAACATTTGAAATTAGATGGAGAAAATGGGTCATGTTTGCTATTATACAGGACCCCCAATTCATACCATGAGGATTTTGTTAAGTATATATTTGGGAAGTTGGTCCCTGCAGGAGAAACCCCCAGACGCAGCATCCATTCTGAAGATAGATCTCTGACCCTTAACTGGTCACGATTGCCCCACGGCTTTGCAGCTATTTCTTCCAATATGTATTTATTCTACGATACGTATCAAACTAAGGTATGATTATCTGCCTCCCTGACAATAAGTGCACAAATTGTAAGATTATTGTTCTGTATTGTATATATGATATATTTCACATCCCTGGTATTTTGTTTACAAAATAACCTAATAAAAATAAAGTTTAAAAAAAAAAAATAAACAGAAGTAGAATTTAATATCTTCCAGAGAGCTCTAACCATGCTTCTAGCCCTTCCAGTGGTGCAGCAAAGACTGGGTTATTGCTGTCCTTGGAATCCTTGTGTGCCCAGTGTTCTATGCTGAGGATGGCTTTGGGCTATACAACTACCCCAGTGGGGGGAACTCAATACCCCATATGTATTAACTCCCCACTGACAACATGGAACGTTAAAGAAACCTAAACAATTCAAAACATAATAAAATACTTCAGGGTCTGTTCATGAAAAAGGGTTACCAAAGTGTGACATGAGGGTCAAATTTTCATATTACTTCTAGATTACATTAGTGAAGCATTTCAAGATATTAAGACTCACGTATGAAAAAAGAAACATACTGGGAGATAAAAGCCTCACAGGTTCCTGAGATAAAAGAACTGTATTGTGATGAATGTAACAAGTGGCATCACACACCATGGTAAATGTAACACCTGACACAAGAAATTTATTTTAGTAGTAAAAACTTTTATAAATACATGTAATGAGTTACATTAAAACATGAGAAACACATATTTACAAAACTTACATTAATTGCAAATTTGATGTTTTGCACCACGTACAGTGGTGAATGTAACAAGTGACATCACACTTATGTTTCACTTACTAAAACTGTACTAAACATGTCTAACAACTAACATACTACTGCTACTGACTTGACATACTGCTATAAAACATGAACAAATGTGACAATTACATTACTGGTACGTGTGATGCTTAACACCACATACCGTGGTTAATGTAATGAGTGACATCACACATTTGTTTCAGTTTTACAAAGTTTACTGAACATGCCTAGTGGCTAACATGCTGCTACTAATAACTGACACAGTGCTGCAAAACCTGGAGAAATCGGACAGTAATAAAATTAGTGACAGGTGTGATGTTTGACACCACATACCGTGGTGAATGGAACAAGTGACACCACACATTTGTTTCAGCAGAAAAAAGTTTACTGAACATGCCTAATGGTTAACATGCTACCACTAATGACTGACATAGTGCTACAAAACCTGGAGAACGTTGACAATAATAATGTAATTGACAGGTGTGATGCTCGACTCCACATTCCATGGTGAATGTAACAAGTGACACCACACTTATGTTTGACTTACTAAAACTGTACTAAAGTTGCCTAACAACTAACATACTACTACTGACGGACATACTACTATAAAACATGAAAAATGCAACAATTACAATACTGGCAAGTGTGATGCTTAACACCACACAACATGGTAAATGTAACAAGTGACACTACATATTTCTTTCAGTTTTAAAAAAGTTTACTGAACATGCCTCATGGCTAACATGCTACTACTACTAACTGATATAGTGCTACAAAACCTGTAGAAATTTGACAATATTAACAGCACTGACAGATGTGATATTTGACATCATATATCGTGGTGAATGTAACGAGTGACACCACAAAGAAAATCTATTTTAACCCCCCACCCCATATACACAGTATAATTCCTTTTGCAACGGATGCCCTGCATTTTCCCTAAACATGCAGTTGTCACTGGAATTTACTCTCTGAAAATTTGCCCCACAATCAGTGAATGATGGCAACCAAAGCCTACCTGTGGTTAATGTAACTGCAGTCCTTGTTGTATGCAGTGCTTATCTGTATGGAATGTAGCCCTACAAAATGGAGGAGCCACATACAAACAATGGGTTTTAAACCATAACTCAGCTCCTCACTCTATGGCCCTGTGCACACTAGGGCACCTGTAACGTTACTGGCAGGGTAAAACGTTACAGGTGCTCTGAAACATGGTTCACGTCCACACCCGTAACGTTTTCAAAACATGTTTGACAACCATGTTTAAACCCTGATCGTATCAGGGTTTTAGCATGGTTTCCAACACGGTTTGAAAACAAACACGCTTACATCGGCATTGTGGACGGGTGTCGGTACCATGTTCTGCCTCTGCTGCCAATGTAGTCCTGCAAAGAGCCATGGTTCACTGCCCCCTCAAGTCAACATGGATCGGATCAGAAACTGGGTTTGCCTTTGAAGTGTGGACACAACTGGTAACCGTGCTAAAACACAGTAGGACAAGTGAGCACACACAAGCATGGTATGTTTTAAAATGTTTTTGAACTTGAATTTGAATCAGACACCTGGCAACTGGGCTTTAATGCCAAAAAGTGCAAGGTGCTGCATTTTGGGACGAAGAACCCAAGGAGGAGTTACCAGCTAGGGGGAGTGCAGCTAGCCCAGACAGAGGAGGAGAAGGATCTGTGTGTGCTCATTACAGGGTCAATGAACAACTCGGCACAATGTAGGAAGGCAGCTAAAAAGGCCAACAAAACGCTGGGTTGTATTGCAAGGGGTATATCCTCGAGGAGGTGATTCTGCCACTGTATAGGTCATTAGTTAGACCACACCTGGAGTACTGCGTGCAGTACTGGCATCCGTATCTGCAGAGGGACATTAAGTTACTGGAGGGGGTGCAGCGCAGAGTGACAAAGATGATCAAGGGGCTGGGGGACTTATCATACGAGAGGAGGTTGAAGGAGTTGAACATGTACTCACTGGAGGAGAGGAGAGACAGGGGTGACATGATTGAAACCTTTAAATACATGAAAGGAATAAACAAGACGGGTACAGAGGGGCTGTTCACAGTAAGGGAAGGGAGGGCCACCAGGGGCCATGATATGAGACTGATATGACATGATATGAGAGGAAGGTTCAGGAGGGAGATGAGGAGACACTTTTTTTACAGAGAGGGTGGTGGCTGGGTGGAATGCGTTACCTGCTGAAGTGGTATGCAGTAGAACAGTGGACTGCTTCAAACGAGGATGGGACAGGACAAGGGGGAAGGTTAATGAAGGGGAAGGGAGGGGCAGCTGCAGAATAAGGGGCGCTAGCTGCACATTCGAGCAGACTTGATAGACCTCTAGGCCTTTATCTGCTGGCAAATTTCGCATGTTCGTATGTTCGCATGTTACAGCTGAACCATGTTCAGTGTGGACAGGGCCTTAGGCTGCTGCTTGGTTCTGAGGGGCAGGTTATGACATTGCAAGTGTCTTGCCGAGTGACGGGTAAGCATTGGGCCTGACGCGACTCCAAGCAGGGTGAAGGTCAAAGGTTGCTCTCCCTTCTGTGACACAGCTATATCAGACAGTAACACAGTCAATTATCACAAGGAGGCAAGCTGGGAGAGTAGCCAGAAAAATCATTTGCAGTGCTAAAAGCACAACTACAGATTTGGGGGCCATGCGGGTGAATGTAACATGCTGTGACACCAATTGTTACATTCATCACACTAAATACAAAGCTGAACAAATTAAAAATGGAGCATTACAATGGGCTAAAGAGTACAGATAATAAAAAACACAACGCCAGATTAGTAATCAGAATTACTGTATTAAGGGAAAACAGTAAATAAAGCTTGCAAAAACAATTAGTAAAACGTGTTTTTGCATGTCACACTTTTTCAGGTAAAAAAAAGCAGCAAAATGGAGCGAGACACCACATCAACAAAAAAAAAAATATATGGATACCTGTGAATTCTATAGTTATGTTATTTATCTGCACATATAGCCAACCTTCAGATTTAGTCAAGAACATATGACTGACAGTTCATGATTTTTAAAAATGTGCTATGCACTGTATGGTGGGCATTGGTAACCCTTTTTCATGAACAGACCCATAACAGCCATTAAATACACCCGGCTATGTTAATCTAAAAACTCACTAGCTGGGGAAGGACTGTTCAAATATTTAGGTTTTAAGTAATCTTTTAAAGGCCTCCACCATGCTAGCACAGCGTATACTCCCCATAGGGGAGTTCCACAGCAGTGGAGCTGCAACCCTAAAAGCTCTATCCCAGAATATTTCAAAGGATGTGATGGAAATGAAAATTACATACCTACTGTAATCCTTGATCTTCCTGTGTATCTTCACCATTCATCACTGTCTGGCTGTCAGTCGGAGGCACAGCACCCCACTGGAGCTTTTTTTTTCATTAGGGGGAGGAGTCAGCACTGGAGGCGCCACCGCCCTCGAGGCCGCGCACTGCATGGTGCTCACGGGTTGGCCAATAACGGTCGCCGACTCCTCCACTGTCCCAGTTCTGCTTGCCAGAGAGAGACAGAGAGAGAGGAAAACAGATGGCTAGAGAAGAGACGAGGGCAGGGCAAGGTTGCCCAAAGGATAGCATAAGGAAAGGATATAACTGAAGCCGGAATACACTGGCCAGAAGACAGAGGAGGACCACCTACGGGTGTGGGCTTTGGCCCCAGCCGCTGGGTGGCCAACCAGAGAGAAAGAGCAAAGAGAGAGAGAGAGAGAGAGAGAGAGAGACAGAAGGCAAAAAAAGGGAAGACAGATTGGGGGGGGACGGGGACAAAGGGAAGACCCCACCAGACTCCACACAGTTTTAGAATCCTGGGGGAAGATGTTGAAAGACATTTGAGAGGTCACCAAGCCTATTTCAATCCACACACTTACAAACCCTGGAATCCCAGGAGGATCCCATCCAAGTGCTCAGCAGGCCAGAGTCCGCTCAGCTGCTGAGAACAGACAAGATTGGGCACTTTCGCGGGGATGTATGGTCTTAGATGGAGACTCTGGATTTTGGCCGAACAACAGATCAGACAGACAGGCTTCAGCACTGAGATCCTCCCAGCTTGAGAAGGTGTGGAGAAGGTCCCTCCGGTCACCCTACTTTAGAATAGGGTGGGACAGCCACCCTGGGACAGGATCCCCTCCTTTACCGCTGTCCCAAAGGGAGAATCCAAGGGGTTCAGGGGAGTTCCTGTCCAGGATAACCCCCCTTTATACTATGGAGGAAGAGAGAGGGAGTGTCCCTGTGAGACCTCTCCCCTCTTACTAGGAGTTGGTTCTGGCTCACCGGACCGGACTGAGTCCTGGAGGAACCCACCCGGGAGAGAAGGGAAGGAGCCATGGGGAGCCTGGAAGGCTGGGCATGAAGCCTCATCTTGCCCTCCCTCTCAGGAAGGGCCCTCTGAAGCTTGAGCAGGTAACCGTGGACCCAGAGGTAACAGAGGGAACCCAGCCCACACTTGTCCTCGAGGAGGGGGGAGAGCAAGCAGGGAGCAGGCATCACCCAGATTCTAAGGCCCAAGAGGGGACAGTGGGAGGGTGCCAGCGAGGATGGTGAAGATACACTGGAAGATCAAGAATTACAGTAGGTACGTAATTTTCATATCTTCCCTGTGTCAAGCTCCACCATTCATCACTGTCTGGGTGAGTACCGAGCCCTCTGAAGGGGGTCCAGCACTTTCTCAGAGAGATGGAAATCCCTCATCCCCTCATGGGGGATGACCACAAGAGGAGGAGACCCATTGCAGGCCAGCTAGGCCTGTGACTGATCAGGGCGTGGTGGGGCGCTCCCGTTGCCTGGGAGATGGAAGTCACCATTGTAGTTCCCGCCTCATCCTGTGGGAGAACAAATGGGTCCCCCAGAATGTGGAGGCAAGCACTCTATGCTGGGCTAAGGGGAACAACCTTAAGAGATGAAGCCACGCCGTCTGCCTAATGCAGATCACTGTCCCCGCTAGCCTTGAAGTTACCTCACTGGAATCACAAGACACCCTTGCCTGGTGCCTTGCAAACTCCAGGCCCTGTGCGGAAAGGGCACTGGCCTGTCTGGTTGCCTCCGAATCAGGCAGCAATGTCAGTGCCTGGCCTAGCATCGACAACAGATGCCTACTGTAGGCAGCATGGTGCACATGATGAGCTGCAATGTTAAGCATAATATGCGCCAAGGAGAACACACTCTGTCCCCAGCGGTCGAACTCCACAGAGTCCGCATCCGGGGGTCAGTTGCGCACCGGGCATCCATGTCTGGTAGGGGTGTCCAGCAACCTCACTCCCACAGTGAGATGAGGAGGGAACCTGGAGACCCCAGGGGTGCGCAATACCTGCACTGGCAGTCCACTGGGGCTGAAGCAGGGGCAGATGGACACTGCCAGGTGCGGAACAACGCCTCCTGGAAGGGGATTGGCCAGGATGGGACCACCAGGTGGCCAGCACTGAATTTGCTGAGAAAACAGTGCGTTGCCCGCTTGGGATTGCGTCTTGTGAAGTGAGAGAGGTACAGATCACCGACAAGCCTCGAAAGGAAACGCTGATACTCTGTCTAATCAGCGTCTGAGGACATGTGGACGGAGGTATCCTCTTCCTTGAAGGAGGAAGACGAGTCTGATGATTCAGAGTCCGGCTGCTGCAGGGGAGACAGGCAAAAGACCCGTTTGTCCATAGCCCTGACATACCTGGGAAAGTGGGATCATCTGGTGGGGATTTGGGGACATTACTCGGTGCCTCTTCCCCTTCGCAGGACTCTGGACCCATGGAGGAAAACTCACTGCTGACACTCTCATCAGCGTCATGTGCATAGTTATCCTGGTATCTTTGGGCTGATGATCATCCAAGTGGTTGGCTAACCCCGCATCAGGCCTACCTCGGGGGGTGCGAGGAACACTAGGGCCTGGCCGAACAGGGGCCAAGGAAATGAGGCCTGAAGGAGGTCCTTCAGGGGTGGCTAGGGCCGGGCCTCTCAGGGTGGGGACCTGTGTCTGCATGAAAGACCACAAGGTTGAATGCAGACCATGGTAGTCAAAGGGGGCCAGTGCTGGTCCCCCAGGTGTCGAGCAGTTACAGACCAGCGCAGGTTCCAAGGATGGCAGATATGGATAACCCGGTGCAGGTCTTGTTGGTGCAGGGTAGGAGAAAGCAGGCGCCAGACTAGTAGGAGCCGGTGTTGGGTACCCAGGCTGAGGTCCTATGAGCGCAGGTTGCCGTAGGACAGGCACCGGTCCCACGGGAGCAGTTTGCAGTAGGACAAGTGATGAACCTACTGGTGTCAGTTGAGGGAGGGCTGGAGCTGGCCTGGTGGGTGCTGGCTGCGCAAGGATAGAGCGTCCAGAGGACTGCGCTCCTCCCTCGGGGGGAGGGGGACTAGTCGTCCCGCTTGCTGACTGCCCTCTGGCGGTGGCTGGAGGGCAGTACGGGTCAGGAGGCTTGAAGCCAATGTCTTTGCGTCAGTAGGGAGGGGGACTGGGTGAAAACTGGAAAAGCAAACCTGGTAAGCTTGATGATGGTCCACCACTCCTGGGAGTGGTCCCCCAGATTCTGATTAGGTCTCCAGGATGGGGGAGAAGCCAGCAACCTCCTCCTGGCCCTGTCATGGGAGGCAATTCACGGGGGAACTATCGGGGGGCTGCCTAGCACAGGAGCAGCGGGGACCGGAGAGAAAGTCCCTTCAATCGGAGGGCCGTAGCCACCTGCCAGGGCTCAGGAGGAAAAACTACACATAAAAAAAATTAGCAACCTTCTGAAAAGCAAATTCTTGAGACATATCGAACAACAGAGCCATGGGCTCCCCCAGGAGAGGCCCCACTGACAATGCTGGAGCTAACAGAAAAGGAAATTAAGGTAAGTATGAAGGAATTTCTCCTTTCTGTATCGCTCCACGTTGTCAATGGGAAGTCTTTTTTACATATGGGTTCTAAGAAGCAGTACCCATTTTCCGACAGGGTGGGGCAGAATACTGTCTCATACAGGACCCATATGGGTGAAAAGAATAATGATCTGCTAACTACTGCCTGCAAAACTCTGCAGCCAAAGGTTGCATTGGTGAAACTTTAAACATCCCATTGCTAGTGCTTAGTAAATGTATTAATGGAGGACGACGGTGCCGCTCTACACAGTTCTAGCACAGATGCTTCCCCTTTCTCCACCCAGAAGTAGCCAGAGTCCTGGCGCAGCAAGCTTTAGTAAGGCCTGGAGCTTTCTTCTTCTCTGCAGCAAAGGCCTTGGCAATGTAAGCGCTCACCCACCTAGGCAAGTTTTCTGCCTCTCTCTCTCTCTCTCTCTTTTTCCCCTTCTATTTTGTCTCGCTCCAAACACAACCAACAGACTTTCGGACTTCCTGAATTCCGTTGTCCTTTCAAGATACATCCTGACTGCCCTATGCAGGTCCAGCCTGTGCTGCTCCTGTTTCTTCAGATTTGCCGGTTTAGGACAGGACAGTAAACAGATTTCCTGATTTATGTGAAATGCTGTAGGTATTTTAGAAATAAAGGATGGCTCCATCCTCTAAACTACCCTTTTCTCGTGAAAGATAAAGTAAGGCTCATGTGGGATGTAAAGCTCCCCAATCCTGGCAAAGCAGATTGCGACTAGGAAACACACATTGAATGGCAAAATCTCCACGGGTACTGATGAAAATTGCTCGAAAGGTGCCTTGTAAAGAGCATTCTGTACCATATTCTGATTCCATGGGGGAATCAGAGACAGGAACAAAGCTCTGATTCTGTGAACTGCTCTTAGAAAATGTACAACCTCTGGTTTGTCCCCAAGGACATGCCCATGGAACCTCCCAGGGCTGCTCCCAGCAAGCACACCTGACCTCTCGGAGTGCTCAATGCAAGACCTTGTCTGCCCCCTCCCAGAAAAAAATCCAAAATCTGCAGAATCATAGCCTTGGCAGGTCTGATACCTCTCTTTCCGGCCAAGGTTGAAAACGTGTTCCACACATAGTCATCGGCTGCAGATACCTTTGTGACTGCCATTAGGGTATCCACCACTTTTTTTGGAGAGACCCTGACTTACTCTCCTCCTCCTTTCAGGAGCCAAGCCGTCAACTGCATCGCCTCTGGGTTTTGATGCTGAATGGGCCCTTGAAAAGAAGGTTCTCTCCAGCGTGGAAGCTGGAATGGGGCCTGCTGCTGAGCCAGATTCACAAGGTCTGAGAACTACGGTCTTCTTGGCCATTCTGGGACTACCAGCAGGAAACCGCCTTTATCTCGCAAAGAACCTTGGGAAGGAGCTACCTACCATCATTCCTGCTAAATAGTCTGAAATCTTAAAAACAAATAAAAGTGCACCACTGAAAAAGCACAGTGGCACAACCCCATAGTTAGTCTGAACAAGATTTGCTTCAGTAAAAAATAAATACTGTATTACTAGTACTTGTTATTGGATAAAATATAAAATAAATATTTTATCAGTAGTAGCTGTTACTGGATAAACTAAAAACATATAAGTTGCCAGTGATCTTTGGGTCGGATGTGGGTTAGTTATGGGCTTGTAGCTTTTACCTGGTAGCGGAATATTAGAGAAACTGCTCGCTAGGGCCTGCCGCAAGGTCTCCAGGTGCTGCTGCAGAAGAGCATTCCTGTTCCGCTCCTGCGTCATGTCTACCTCCAGCTTCTCAACTGCAGTCCTCATACTCTCCACGTGCTTCTGCAGGGCTGCGTTTCGCTCCTCATACTCCATGTTGGATTTACGTAGCTGCCGCAATTCTGCCTCCCGTGCTGGTAACAGAGAAGAAAGGAGAAAATAATTTCAACCTGATTTCTTTTTTTAAGTTTAATGTTGTCACTGGGTTTAGTCATAAGTGCTGGGTTAAAACCTCATCTTTACCCAGGAAAGACCGACTTTCAAAGCCATGACCACATCAGGGAACCTGACCTACTAAATGTTCTGAGTGACAGTTGGGAGTTAGCTTTATTAGCTATAATGCCACACAAGACAGCTGAAAGTGTGGCTCAGCTGGCTGTAAAACTGCCTCTGGGCCAGGTCATGGGTTCTAGTCCCATATCGAGACTGGGCTTATACCATAAATGCTGGTACCGGACTGCAGTACTAAGGGGATGCTATACTGTCAGGTGTGCTCTCCTTAGGATGAGACATTAAAGTAAAGTCATTTTTTTTTCTTTTCAAAACTTTATTTTCAACTGGTTGGCACATACACCAGGTAGTAGACAGTCTCCAGTCATCACTCACATTTGGTACACAAACTTCCAGTTTAGGATTAGACAGACAGAAGATCTTGTATTTATTACTAACTTTACCTAGGTTTAATGCAAATACAAGGTAGGAACTTAACCTTCTTATTCTTGTACTGGAAGTGAACTGAAAAAACAAGAAGACTGAAGTACTGGAAAGTACCTTTATGGAGTCAAGATCAGTCCACCTGCTCCAAGAGGGGAAGGAAAGGGGGGAAGGGGGCCAAGACCTGGCTTTCAGAGCTCCAACCTCATCAGAAAGATGGGAACCAGACCTGAGTTACTGCCTCCCTGCCCATCACCTTATACTGGGTGTGTTACAACTTCATACAATGGACTAGTTTTTGGGCCCATTCTGTTACTGAGGGTGTGGATTCTCTACCCCAATGGTATGCCAAGATTAGTTTCCCACCTGCCATGCTCAGTGGCCACAACGGGTGATCCAGTCTGACACCCACTATCAAGACCCCCGGGAGACTCAGAACGGCCTCTTCCGGACCCACCAGCTGATCATCTTTTAGTGCTGTTTGTATGGTCGAAATATTGCCATGCCAATACTGTTGTACCTTTGGACATTTCCAAAGTAGGTGAAAGAAACTGCCATAGTGACTCTGGCATTTTGGACATAGTTCCAGTCGGGTCGGGTCTAGCTTGTGCCAGGGTGGGGGTAAAGTATGTTCTGTGTAGAATGTTAACATGTGTAGCTCCAAGTCTGTTGTTGACGGAACACTGCATGCCCCTCCTTAGAACAGTATTCCAATCCCCTGTGATTAGCTTTTCCTCTCCCAGATCCATGACCCACTTCTTTTTTGGCTGGAGCCCCAAGTTTGGTAGTCCACCCACCAATGCTTTATAGCATTCTGTCATGGGCCTTGGCCCTTTACTCGGTCTACTGCCACTCAATATCTCTTCCAAGGGAGATCTTTGTGGTGTTATAAAGTATTCTATCCCGTCCTTTTTAAAACAAAGCCAGGATCTTAATTGAAGATAAGTAAAGAAATGAGACGGGTGGAAGCCACAGAGGCCTGCCAACTGTTGGTAGTGGAGAATATCTCCCTGGTCATAAATGTGCTCAGTTAATGAGATACCCTTCCCAGCCCATTCTCTCAGGGTACGGTACACAGGAAACGGGATCTCCTCCTCCTCTCAGAGTACCCATCCAATATTTGCTTCCGGGGAAACTGTCTCCGGGTGGTTCAAAACACCATGGGTTGTCAGCCAGACCCTGACCGTCGTTCTGGTAAAAGGGTTTTTAATGGTACCCACTTGCCTTCGCTTTAGCAGCGAGGCAAGCTTGGGCAATTCCAGTGGGAAAGTGTTCCCCTCCTTCTCTACCTCCACCCATGTTTTTGACTCGTTATTCAAGCAGCATAAGTTCCGTATAGCAGATAATTGTGTCGCTAAATAGTAATATTTCATGTTTGGAAGGCCAAAACCCCCATCTGACACTGATCTCCAAAGGGTATCTTGTTTAATTCTATGTCTTTTGTTTCCCCATAAGAGGGTACACAACGCCCCCCTAATTGATTTAAAAAAATACTGTGGGATCCATGTCAGTATGGCCTGGAACAGATACAAGCATTGTGGTAGTACAAACAGGCCAGATTTACCTTTCCAATTAGTGTTAGTGGAAAATTTTTCCACCTGTCACATTGTTCCTGAATCTTCTTCAGCAGGGGAATGCAGCTGGATTTAAAGAGTGAGGATAATTTCCTGGGGATGTTAACTCCCAGATATTTTATAGAGGCCACTGGAGGGATCTAAAGGCCTAGTATAGAAATACCTGTTCTGTCTTCTCCCAAGGGGAGCCACTTGCATTTGGCCCAATTTATTTTATGGCCCAATATGGGCCCATATTCTTCAAAGAGTTCTGTCAGAGCTTGAATATCCACCTCCAGATCACTAATAAACAGCAGCACATCGTCTACAAATAGTGAGATGACTTGGTTTTGGTTCCCTACTCTACACCCATGGATTCTAGGGTTCTGACAGATGAAAGAGGCCAAGACCTCCATGATTAAAATATATAACAGAGGAGACAGGGGGCATCCCTGGCAAGTTCCAGTACTTAGAAGGAATTGGGGGGGGGGGGGGAATGGTTTCATTTGTGTAAATGTGTGCCTTTGGGGCTGTATATAAGGCCTTTATCCACGCTGTAAAATTTGGACCCACCTTGAATTTTTTGAGGGTGGCAAATATAAATGCCCATTCCACTCTGTCAAAGGCCTTTTTGGCATCAAGAGCCAAAAGGCCTCTCTTTTTATGCTCCCTCCTCCCTGACCACTTGAAAATTATGTTAAGAGTCTTTCTCAGGTTGTGTTTCACCTGTCTACCTCTAACAAACACGCACTGATCCTGATGAATCAGGGAGGGTGGAACTCTTTCTAGCCATTTGGCTAGTAACTTAGCTATGATTTTATATTCGGTGTTTAACAGGGAAACGGGTCGATATGACCCACATTTATTGGGACCCTTTCCAGGTTTTGGAAGGACAATAATTGTAGCGAGGGGGGTAAGGTTCCGGAGTCCAGAGCATCTCTGACCACTGACACCAGCAAGGTGCTGATCTCTTGCCAAAAGATTTTGTAAAATTCCATATGTATGACATCGGGACCAGGGTCTCTACCTATGCTCGCCTCCCACATAGCCTCCTTAATCTCTTGCTCTGATATCTGGCTGTCAAGTGTCTCCCTCTCATCCTCATTTATTGAATTTAGTTGTACTTTTTGTACAAATGTATCTGGAGTCGCATCTGCTGAGGCTTCTGACTTGCATAAAGCCTCGTAAATGAGCCAAAAGGATTCATTTATCCTTGCTGGGTCTGTAGTAATCTTCCCATCCGGTGACTCTAGGGACAAAATAGATCTTTCTGTCTGTTTGGCCTTGACCCTTCTGGCCAGCCACTTTCCCGTGTCTCCCTCAAAGTGTGATCTGGCCCCTGTTTTAATGATACCTCTCTCTATCCTCCGGCTTGTCAGTTTAGCCAGGTTCCCTTTTAATGCTGTTAATTCCCCCCCTTCCTCCCCAAGTCATTGGTTTCTATTATCACACACTCTAACTCCACTATCCTCCACATTACTGCAACTCCCTGTACCTAGGGCTACCGGGGGTGGAAATCCATCGCCTGCAGCTAGTGCAGAATCCAGCATCCCAGCTTTTGACAGGGTCGTCTCGGTCCTGTCATAATTCACCGGTACTATGCGGACTGCTGTGGCTGCCAGTGTAGTGGCAAATCACCTTTAAAGTTGGTCTTCTGACTTTTAAAGCCCTACACGGACAGGACCCAGACTACCTGAAAGAGCTCCTGGTTCCTTACTGCCCTGGATGATCGCTCCGCTCAGCCAACGAGGGGTTGTTGGAGATTCCAAGGGTGTGTTTTAAATCTTCTGGGGCCAGAGCTTTTATGCATGTGGCCCCAACCCTTCGGAATTCTCTACCCCGTCGGTTACGGGAGTGCACGACCGTGGAGGATTTAACCAAGCGCTGAAAACGTTTTTATGGTACCAAGCATTCGGTGAGCAACTGTTTGATGTTGTTAATGATCTTGTATCTATTACACGCTGTTGAGATGTTTGTTTTGTGATTTTTAAATTTGTTAGGCACCTTGGTATTTGAAAGGTGCCTTAAAAATAAAGTTTATTATCTGACTCTCTAGTTCTTTTTCGACTTTATGCAAGTTAGCCGCAAAAGAGATAGTGGCCCCTCTTATAACTGCCTTAAGGGCTTCCCAGGTATTACTTATCGAAGTATCTTTTGGCTTGAGGTACTGCATATGTTCCCTTATTTTGTCCCCGATGTGTACCCTAAATGGCTCTGAAGTCAACAGTGAGGGGTCCATTCTCCACTGCCTCAATGGCGGAGGGCCTCTACCTGTGGGGATCGAGAACTCCAGTGGAGCGTGCTCCGAGATACAGACTGGGCCGTAACTTGTGTTTTTTGTCCCTCTTGGTAGGTCTGATGAAAGCAGGAAATAGTCTAATCTTGTAAATATTTTGTGTACTGGGGAGAAAAAGGAGTATCCTTTTAAATGCGAGTGAAAGTATCTCCAGACTTCCTGGAGTGCCCTATCCCTCGCAAGTGCTCTTAATGCCCCCTAACTCCTTGGGGGGCTGCTCCTAGTACCAGAGTTGTCCTGCTTTTGGTCCAAGTAAGTATTGAAATCTCCCCGATGATTAGGTTATCTGGGAAAGGAGCAATGACCACCGCTAGGTGATGGAAAAATTTGGGGTCATCTATATTGGGACCGTATATACAAACCAGGGTGCACCGCTTACCCTCCAGGGTTGCATCCACCACTAAGTATCTCCCCTGTGAATCTGCACGCAATCCATGGACCTCCACTCTTATGAGCAGGCGAAACCAGATTGTCACCCACCTAGCCTTAGAAGTGAATGGGGCTGCTATGAGAGTGCTGCCCCATGATCTTTCCAGCCTCAGTGTTTCCTCCTTGGTCATATGAGTCTCCTGCATAAAAAGGACATCTCCTCTCTGTTTCTTAACATATGCCCACACTCGTTTTCTCTTGACAACCATCTTGAGTCCATGTACATTCCAGGTGATACACTTTATGTCACTCATTCTTATGTATGAAACAGAATTACTTGAAGTGAAGACTTGCCTCACTCCCCCCGTGCCCCTGCACCAACCAAACCATTTTTATAAAATTCACCCGAACTGTCCTCCCACATTACTTGAGAACTAGTCCCTCGAACAGCCCATGACCCCCAAAGCCCACCAGAAATCCCTTCCCGGGCCTCCCTACTGTATATCCTCCACTTACTACTGGTCGTCCTCTACCATTCGTGGATGTACTGAGGTGGGTCCTACCAGCTTATATCAGCCTCATTCCCTTCCTCTGCTGCACTACAAAAAGAGAGGGGGGGAAAAGAGGCCAACACCTCCTCCCTGGGGGCTGATGAAACATACTGTGCCACCCTTTTAATGTATTGACCATTAACAGATTTCTCTTGAGACCCCCTGGGAGAGGGTACAAGGGTGGGAATAAGCTTCAGGCGAGGCAAATTAACAGGTTTAGAACACACCTTGGTGTGATATTTATTTTTCACAAGTTCGAAAAATAATAAATGAAAACAAATTGCAAAGAAAATCACTACTTAACATCAGTAGTTTCTCGCATAATACAGTCCTGGATCCTAGAGCTCCTAAGACCCTTCCCATCTGCATTCAACAGCTTTTCTACAGTAGCAGTAGCGGTAGAATCAATCTCTCTCTCTCTCTCTCTCTCTGTCTCAGGGCTGAGCCCCACTGAAGTGAACTCACTGAAGAAGTATTTATATGTTTTTGGTGGGGTCCACCTGACTAAGCCCTTACATGTCTGAACATGTTGTTTCAAAACCAAGGGAAGAGGGTTGTTTCAGGGGAATTCCTGGATCAGTTAAAGGTACAGTGTACATCTCCACAGATACTGACTCTCTATATCTCTGATCCATAGTGACTAAGCACTTTTTATAAAGTATACCACATTCTCATACATAGAACCTTATACAGTAACAGGTCTATAGTGTGAATTTATGAAACTACCTTAAAGAGTTCTTATAACTGTACTACTCATTAAATTAATACTATTTTATATGACTTCTGAATCCTTTTTATTTAAAAAGGCTTTACTAACTGTATTCATTCCTATTTAAAATAGCCTTCATGCTTTTTGTACACAAAATGCACTTATGCACTTTACACAACACCTCTCCGGGTGTTTGGCATCATTCCAGGGACTGGATGGATGGAAATGGAAAAAGAATGGAGAGAGAGAACTAGCAAGAAGTTTAGTAGGAACAGTAAAGAACTACGCTCGGTGACCAACCTAGGATAGGAGGGAAAAGAAGAAAAGCAAAGAGAAAAGTGTTAACTGTTGCGCACAGACGTTTTGGTAGCTAGGAAATAAGGAGATAGAAAAGTGGTCCATCAGTCACAGCTGAAGGTGAAGCCTAACTCCGCCAGTCGGGAAATATGCTCACCACCTTATCCTGCTCCACAATTCGGCCTGCTGCCCTCGATGCCTCCAGAATGCTTGCTGGTTGGGCAATTGTAAGAATTTTGCGATAATGTGCAGGGATCTTTCCCCGGGACTAGGGTGACGGCTCGGGGACCGATGTGTGCATTGGATCTCCAGCTGGGTTTCATCAGGTAAATTCAGTTTCTTTTTCAGACAGTTTTGCAGGTAGGCCACACAGTCTTTCCCGTCTAATCCCTCCAGCATCCCAACAATGTGCACATTGCAGCACCTCTACCTATTCTCATGATCATCAATTGTTGCCTTCAAAGATTCTATTCCTCTCGAAGCCTGCTGCACATTATTTTCCAGTCTTTGATGCACGTTGCCCCGATCGCTGATCCTTTGCTCCAATTCTTCCAGCCTGAGGCCATTCACAGTCTGTCGGAGATGCATTAACTGCGCCCGATGTTCTCGAATCCGGAGTGCATTTGGCTGGTGAGATCAAATTTTAAAGCATTTATAAGTGCTTCTATGCTGTTTGAGGGCTGTAGGAAGACCAAATCGTCGGTACCTTCAATGTGAAAAGCCTGTTTGTTTTCCCATGGGGAGGAGGACATATTGTGCTCTCTCTGGTGCTTGGGGCCTGGGTCCTCACGTCTTTTTTTTTTTTTTTGAACTTTCTATTTCTCCTCCTTACCACTGCCCCGGAGCTGTGCTTCTTTGGGAGACTCCTATGTGCTCCCCCGGGACTGACCTACTTGAATCCCCAGGGGTTTCCCCCATGGAGCCATGGCTATATCCCCCAGGCGGGTACGGGGCAGGGCCCAGACACCCCGATATCATGTTGTCTAATCAGGTCCCCCGGTGGTCAGGCAGGCAGTCATAATCGGGGCTGGCACTGGAGCTCTGTCTACCCGTGCTCCGGCAGAACTTTATGTTTTCTCTCTGTGTGGTGTGTGCCCTGACATCAAGACATTACGCCGACATCCACTACACAACTTCCCATTGGTCTGTCCTACCAGCTTGCTGTACCTCGGGCCTCCACCTGGGGTCAGACAAGCCGCGGATCCTGTCCCTCCCTCCCCCCGGAGAAGGCCAGCAGTCCCTAGGAGACTCGAGCCTTCTCCCCTGGCAACCCTCCAGTGACCCGAGTCCGCTCCCAGGTCGCGGCGCTAGGCAGAAACTCAACCACCGCGCACGACGGGCCGGCTCTGGGTCCATTTTAGTGGCTGAAAATGACAGAGGGTCTTGGCAAAGGCCCTGCTGGCAGACCGGATGGAGGAGGCGGTCCCGCAGGCGTCAGTCCTAATGTAGGAAGACCGCCAAAGGGGTCCGATGATCCTGACGGAGGAACAGGTCTTCCGTTGGGCAGAGAGATGCCGGAGGGTAGCGTCAGGTCGGCCGGCGTCAGAGGATCTGGCGTAGGAGGGGGACCCCTGACAGCAGTGTCCCAAGGTCGTTGGCCTCAATCAGGGAAGGAGGGTTGAAATCCTCGGGTGTGAACCGAGGGGATGCAAGGACCTCAGCAAGCAACGGGGTTATCCGTTGCGGAGAGCCTGGGGTGTCGGGCGTGACGATAGGGTCTGATGCAGGCAGGATGACCAGGAGGTCATCGGAGGAGCCGGCAGCCGTCTTGTCAGCAGTGTCCGGGTGGACGTCGGAGGAGCCAGCGTCCGACTTATTGGACTCCCTGTTCGAGGAAGGCCGTGAAGGAGTGGGGCCTTATCAGAAGGGGCGGCTGGCATCACATGAGGAGGTGAGCGCTTAGCAGCCCTGTCTGGGCATGCATCGGTGGGACCGACGTCCAACGTCCGACTTACCAGACCCGTTCGAAACCGGAAGGCCACGGTGGAGGAGCGGCCTTGACAGAAGCAGAGGCCTCGTTTGCCCTGGAGGCTCCCAAAGGGCCTGATCGTGAGCCCAACGGGAGGGGCAATGCCTTCTTGGTAGTCACCAAGACGGCAATTGAGGAGCAATCTCCCGGAGGGGATGATACCTGTAAGGTCGCGACTCCAATCAGAGTCGTGGCTGCTGTGGAAGACTAATCCCGCTCCCAGTGCTTCTCCTTCTCACGCTTCTTTTTGTGGCCTTCGGGGAAAGTAGACGCCTGCCCTAAGTTTCTTCAACTCCCTCTCCATGAATGCCATTTTCTTTTTGAGGAGATGGGCTTCCAGGGACTGCTGCCTTCCCTTGCAGGTAGCCGAGTTGAATTTCTGGCAGTGCTGGCACTTCACCACAGGGTGGTCTGGGGCTAGACAGAAGAGGCACAAGGAGTGGCCATCCTTGTGTGGAAGCTGGGAACCACACGAGCCGCACTTGTTTTTATGCAATTCGGAGGGCGTTGGGGAAGACATACACAGCAGATGGTATGAGGAGAAAAAAGGAAGAAATTCAAGAAAAAGGTTGCAATTGTTGAAAACTTTACAACCGACGAAGGTACTGACGAGCGCTGTTCTACCACGAGGAACTTTCACAAGCCGATGGCGGGAAAGAACTGGTAGGCGGGCGTTGGGGGACTGCCCCTTTACACCGACGTCGTTTGACGCCGGTCACCTGACATAAAGGCGGTCCCCCGCCAGAGACTGCTAGCTAGAAGTTTTCCGTGGGGTCCTGACACTTGGCAGCTTAGTCCTATATGTGAATACCTACTGCAAGAGCTCTCTTGAAGTACGATCTCTCAATTTCTTACAAGCCACTGGGTTTAATTTGCAGGATGATAAAGATTTTAGCTGGATGGACCTGGAGCTGCTAGGCTAAGCTACCATTCCCTTCCTCAGTCAGGCCACGCCCCCATCAAAGCAAAGTTCTGACTGGCTGTTCTTGTTCAGATGGAAGTTAAAGATCCCATGGTACTTCTAGAAAAAAGGAGGGGAATTTCCCTGTGTTTTGGCCTAATTCTCCCCATTCACTAAAATAACACCAACAGCTTAATCTGATTCAGTTTAAGTCCCTTCGCACCTGCATCATCACCTCCCCCCCAATGACAAGGATGAAAATAGGCAATACTGTCTAGCCCTCCTTTCCCCATCAATAAAAACTCTGACACATGCACCTTCTCACCAATGCTGAAGCAATGTCTAAATGTTATACCTTTAGCTAAGTGCTATCGGAGTCTCGTAATCAACACCAATTTCTGAAGGAAAGAATTGTTGAGTACCTAGAGGCCAGTGGAGCACAAGACCAAAGGCAGCATGGTTTTACAGCAGGAAGGTCAAGTCAGACAAACCTAATACATTTCTTTGACTGGGTGCCCAAAGTAGTAGACCAGGGAGGGGCTGTGGATATGGCCTACCTAGATTTTAGCAAGGCATCTGACACAGTCTCACACAAAAGATTAATATACAAGCTAGCCAGCCTTGGAGTGGGCCCCAAGGTGGTAGCCTGAATAAAAAACTGGCTGGACAACAGGACGTAAAGGGTAATAGTAAACGGAGTCCACAGAGAAGAAAGGAGAATAAGTAGCGGGGTATCGCAGGGTTCGGTACGGGGACCGGTCCTCTTTGGTATCTTTATAAGTGACATTGGAGAGCACCTGGCACATGACACAAACATCTGCAACAGGGTTGATACACAAGGTGGGGTGGAAAGGATGAAAAGGGACTTGGCAAGGTTGGAGGAATGGTCAAATATATGACAGCTCAGATTCAATGCAAAGAAGTGCAAGGTAATGCATCTGGGAAACAAAAAGCCAGGGGAAGAGTACACAATGGGGGGTGAGTTAATAACAACAAAATTCGAACGAGACCTAGGAGTAATTATATCAGATGACCTAAAGGTGGGCAAGCAATGTGAGGAGGCAGTAAGGAGGGCTGGGGGATACTGGGATGCATAGGGAGAAGCATCAACAGCAGAAAACAGGGAAGTTGTTATACCTCTGTACAGACAGTTGGTGAGACCCCATCTGGAGTACTGCGTGCAATTCTGGAGACCCCATCTCTGCAAAGACACAAAGAGTGGAGAGCAACCAAAATGGTGCAGGGTCTACACCAGAAGACATACGAGGAGAGATTAAGGCAGCTTAATATGTATACCCCTGAGGAAAGGAGGGAGAGGGGTGACACAATAGAAACTTTCAAGTATCTCAAGGGAATTAAAGTACAAGAGGGTAGCATCTTTCAGAAGAAGAGATGTGCAAGAACAAAGTGGCACAATTTGAAGGTGGGGGACGGCTCAGAGGTAATGTTAGAAAGTATTTTTTCACAGAGAGGGTTGTGGATGCATGGAACGGCCTTCCTGAGGAGGTTGTGGAGTCAAAAACAGTGGGAGAATTCAAGAATGCATGGGATAGACATAAGGCTGTCCTAGTGGGGGGTAGGAGGAAGTAAGCTGTTGATTAACTAGGATCTGCAGCTTATCCATCAAGTAGGGAAATGGGCAGACTAGGTGGTCCAAGCGGTCCTTATCTGCCGTCAAATTCTATGTTTCTATGTAATTTATTGTCTACTTAGCTTGTAATGTATTGTTTTGTACCAATGCAATTTTGTACTTGCTTGTAATGTAATGCCTTGTATGTAATGCTATGCACCTGTTCACTTTCTTCTTGTAACTGATACTGAACCTACAAATGAGCATCGCCTCACAGGTGTTCTCCAAGATATCATTAAATAAAATAAAAATAAGAGCTGGTTGAACAATTAACTTAGTAAACATCTGTGAAGCTTACTGAAATCTGAATGTAAAAAGAAAAGTTACTCAACTCCAGATCTTCGAAGATATCTTCTCCACAGAGTACCGCTCTGTTGTCCTCATACCTGAGGAGACAGGGCCCTGCAAGAACTGGAACTTTTGGGGGTCAGCAGCATCAGTGCACAGCACCAATTCATGGTGTTGTCCACAACCACCAGAAAGATAAATAGTGAGGTCGGCCCCAAATACCTCAGCAGTTTTTTCACTTTTTTTTTTCTTTTTTACCAAGGAGGAAGAGCTATCTATCTGAAAATTCATAACAAATAAAACTAGTGCAAAAGACAACTCATCAGTCCCCATAAAAAAGTACAAGAAAAAATTACTTACCACAGTAATACTGTTTCTTCCAAGGGATCCCTCACAATGCTTATTGCTGCAATCCGCCTGAAGGGTTGCACTGCCCTGGAGTGGAATTTTATGTAAATTATGGAACTCTAGAATGCAATTTCAAATCTCTGCTGTGTGGTGGCGTTCTACCCTGCTCTCCAACGTCAGATTGATTTTGACAGTCAGTACAGCAGTGAAACATATAAGCATAAAAACAGAGAATTTGACGAGAGATAAGGACCACCTGGTCCATCCAGTCTGCCCTTTTTTCCCCTACCTACATTGTTACCACATACCGTACTTGATCTACCGCTCTTTCCCCCTCCTCCCTTCCTTTCCACTATGATTCCCTTGTGCTCATCCCATGCATTCTTGAACCCTGCCACCGTATTCACTTCCACTACCTCCGCTGGAAGATTTTTCCAGAAAACCACCACTCTTTCTGTGAAGAAGTACTTCCTAACATCTCTCCGGAATCCCCCCTTCCCGCTTCACTGCATGTCCCCTTGTTCTTGAGCACCTTTTCTTCTGAAAAATACTTCCTTCCTGTACCTTATTTACCCCCCATGAGGTATTTAAAGGTCTCTATCATATCCCCCCTCTCCCTCATCTCTTCTGAGGTGTACATACTGAGGTCCTTTAGTCTGTCCTCGTAGGGCTTTTGATGCAGACCCTGCACCATTTTAGTTGATCTCCTCTGGACCGCCTCTAGTCTATGTCATTCCGGAGATGTGGTCTCCAGAACTGTACACGGTACCCTAGGTGAGGTCTTACCAGAGATCTACACAGAGGTAACACAATCTCCCTCTTTCTGCTGGTGATACCCCTCCCTATGCACCCTAGCATTCCACTAGCTCTCCCAACTGCCTTGTTGCACTGCCTGGCCACCTCTAACTCATCCGATATGATCAGCCCCAGGTCTCTTTCCTACTTGGTGGTTGTCAATACCACTTCGCCCATTTTGTACTATGCCCCCGGATTTCTGTGCCCTAAGAGCATTATTTTGCACTTTTTCACATTGAAACCCCGCTGCCATACCCTTGACCACTTCTCTAGTTTTCTCAGGTCTCTCCTTTTCCATATCACTCCCCCTGGAGTGACCACCCTACTGCAGATTTTGGTGTCATCCACAAAGAGGCAGACCTCCCCTTTCAGCTCCTATACAATGTCACTTATAAAGACAATATGAGAAAGGGTACCAGCACTGATCCCTTAGACACCCTGCTGGTCACTCTCACTTCCATGGAGTGAACTCCATTTACCACCACCCTCTGTCGCATATTCTCTAACTAATTTCTTACCCAGTTTACCACATTTGGGCCTACTCCTAAGCTACCTAGCTTGCTTTACCAGTCTCCTGTGTGGAACGGTGTCGAAAACCTTAATGAAATCTAAGTAGACCATGTCCACTGCTCCACCCATATCTAACACTTTTGTCACCCAGTCAAAGAACTATCAGGTTCGTTTGACATGACCTTCTTCCCCTGTGAAACCGTGCTGCCTCGGGTCTTGTAACTCACTGTATTCAAGATATTTCACAATCCTTTCCTTCAGCAGTGATTCCAGTAATTTTCCCACCACAGATGTCAGGCTGACTGGCCTATAATTGCCAGCCTCCTCCCTGCTGCCACTTTTGTGCAGTGGGACTACATTCGCCATCCTCCAGTCCTCTGGAACCACTCTTGTTTCCAACGAGCTGTTAAACAGGACTGTCAGAGGTGCAGCTAGTATTTCCCAGACCTCCCTTAATACCCTTGGTGCACCCAATTTGGTTCCACTGATTTGTCCAGCTTCAGATTAGCGAGTCCCTCCGGGACTCTCTCCTCCAAATAAGGACTAGTGTCCACCTCCCTCCCTCCAAAGCTTCTGTTACCTTTTTGTGGCTTCTCCTTCCTCTATGAACACTGAACAAAAGTATTTGTTCAAGATATCTGCCTTTTCTTGGCCCCCCTCTGTACAGTCATCCCTTCCCTTTTTAACCTTACAATCCCATCCCTGGTCTTCCTCTTTTCGCTTACATACCTAAAAAATGTCTTGTCCCCTTTTGTTACCTCACGGGCTATTCTCTCTTTAGTTTGTGCCTTTGTGCTCCTTACTGCTTTCCCTGCTTCCCTCCTTTTCCTCTGATACACCTCTCTATCCTCCTCCCTGTGTGTCTCGTTATACCTCCTGGATGCTTAACCTTTTACCCTTTACCTTTTCAGTCCCCTCTTTCAAGAACCATAGCAGTCACTTTTTCCTCTTGCTTTTGCTCACTTGTTTGGCGCAGAGGTTTCATACCTTTACTATGCTCCCTTTTAGCAAAGCCCACTGTTTCTCTACCCCTTCCCGGTCATCCCTGAGACATTCACCCATCTTTATAAATCTGCTCTCCTGAAGTCCAGCACCCTCACCCTTCTGTGGCTCAATTCCACAGCCATCCTTATACTGACCCCACACTGTACAGTGAACACTGGTCCCCAGGTGGCACCCCTCTTTGAAGTCCACAATACAGTCCATGTTAATGAGTACCAGGGTCCAGTACTGCGCCCCCCACCCCCCACGAAGGGGTTCACTGACTAGTTGCCTGAGGAATGTCCCCCTACAGAGCCAGGATGTCCTTGCTTTTATCTGAAGTCACTTCTCAAAGCTTCCAATCTATATCTGGCAGACTGAAGTCCCCCACCAGCAGCACCTCCCCTTTTTCTGCCATCTTGCCAGTGGCTTCCAGCAGTACCTTATCTAATTCCTCCTGCTGTGCTGGAGGTCTGTAGATCACTCCAGTGCAATCAGTGGCTCCATTCCCCATCTCCAGGGCAACCCACATTACCTCTGCCTCCACCTGTTGTCCCTGCATCTCTGTTGCTTTTATGCTTTCCTTCACATAAAGCACCCCAGCCCCTCCTTTCCTTCCCACCCAGTCCTTCCTGAACAGAGTATAGCCTGGTATAGCCATGTCCCAGTCATGGTTTTCAGTGCACCATGACTCAGTAATGGCCACAATATCCAGGTCGGCCTCTGCCATGATGGCCTCTATGTCCAGAATCTTATTTCCTAGACTTTTACCATTCGTACACATGGCCTTCCAGATTTTGTATCCACTTTGCTTGTTGCCCCTCTTTTTTCCTTTTTGCCCTCCCTCCATCCCCCCTTTTTAATTATCCTGTTCCCTTCCCCTCTACTACCCTGCTTCCTTTATTAATTTGCACCCTGGGGGATTCCACTCCCATCAGGTTCTCCATACTCTCTATTTCAGCCGGGGCAGTTTCTGCCTCCCTGATTCCTTCCGCCAACCCCCTCGGCTAGTTTAAATGAACATCGAAGTAACATTTAAACCATCCACTGCAGACTGTAGTTCCCATCCTGGATAGATGCAGGCCATCACCCCTGTATAGGCCTTTACTCTCCCATTTGGGTCCCCACTCCCCAATGCAGCCAAACCCCTTCTCTCTGCACCACTCATTTAGCCATGAGTTGAAGCTCCTGGTGCGGCGTTCTCTCTCCTGTCCCCTGTTGTAGACAGGCAGAACTTCAGCGAAAGCTACTAAGCGAGCTACCTAAGACCCATCCCAACTCCCTAAACTCCCCCTGCACTATCCCAGCCCTGTCCATAGTCAGATCATTAGTCCCCAGGTGGGCAAAGACATCCAGCTCTCCCTCCCATCCTGCTGCCCTAGCAATCCACAGGATCTGCTTCCCATCCTTCTGGGCCATTGCATCTGGTAGGCACCTAACCTGCCTCTCCCTCCCCCCTTTCCTATTCCCAAAGTAGCCACTAATCTCACTAACCTAACCCTAATCAAACCTAAGTGAAAAATACAAAGAAAATCAAGGGATTGGTCCCACAGGACAAGCTATGGCACACTAGGAATAAGTAACAAACACACTCAACTGATTGTAGACAGTGCAATAAGTAATGCTCAAGCAAATAAATACAAAACAACAATTGGTTGTTGGATAACCTTTTTCGGGTTCTGGAAGGGGAGTCAGGATGAGAAAGTTAAGCATAGTGAGGAATCCCTTGGAAGAAACATAATTACTGTGGTAAGTAATTTTTTCTTCAAATCCCAGAAACCACTCACTATGCTTACTGTTGTAGACTACTAAGCAGTACCTTGGGAGGCTGGGTACAGAACCTAGTTAGAGAAAAGGTTCTGCATGACGGCAGTGCAAAACCTGGCATCCCTTCTGGACTGCACATCCAGGCAATAGTGCATTGTAAAAGTGTGTACAGTTTTCCAGGTAGCTGCTTTACAAATTTCTAGCAAGGGGACATCCCTTGCAGCTGCCACAGAGGCAGAAGTGCCATGTGTGGAGTGTGCCCTGAGGCCTTGTGCTGGTAGCGTGCCAGCTTTACTGTAGCAAAACTGGATGCAGGATACTGCTCAGCAAGCAACAGTTCTGTTAGAGGCTGGCCTGCCCTTGCCCACTTCACCATATGTGAGGAACAGCCGTGAGTGGGACAATCTGAGGTCCTCAGTGCGGTTCAGAAAGTAGCTAAGTGCTCTCTTAATGCCCAGACTGTGGAGCCTCTATTCGTCCAAACTGGACTTTGCTGTGAAAAATACTGGAAGGGTGATGGGACTGGTTCAGATAAAACTCAATGAGGATGTATTTCCTGTTAGTCCTTAGAACTACCTTGTCTCTGTGGAAGATAATTTATTTATTTCAATAGTTCGGAAAACAACTTTGAGCAAATGCTCTTTTACAAAGGTTCCACGTCTGTACAGGAATAGACAGAAAATACAACAAATGCTATACAATTAGTACAAAGACAAACTGCATGACTCCTATAAATATTGCAACAATGCCTGGTGATTACAATATCAAATTAAGTAAAGGTGAAAACACATTCTGCAGTAGAAGAAAAAAAAACAAACAACCAGTTACTGACATCTATGAGGAGATGAGCGTTAAGGGAGCACAGTGCAGGAAAAAGAGTAGCAGCCTGGAGGTCAGGCTCAGACAAAGGTCCTAGAAGGGGAAGGAGGTCATGACCATGCTAGTGGAGAGAAGGGCATGGGTCATGGGAACTGGTGCCGGGGAGGGGGGATGAATGCTTGATAGGAGTGAGACCACGAGATAAGGGGAATGGAAAGGTGTAGGGGAGATGCAGGTACATACGACACAGAGTCAATGAACTGTGACACTCAAAGGCTTTGAAAACAGAGGTAGGCCTCTAGAAATCTTCCTCTCAGCTACCCACGAGGTGACCTCAACGGCAGGAGACGAAGAACCAGCGGGAGGGCGGAGTCGACAACTCCTAACGGGCAACCCGCAAGCGCCATGCAGTGCATTGGCCTTGAGGGCGGCGCCGATGGTGTCTCGACTCCACCCATCCAAAAAAGCTCCTGCGGGGTCATGACTTCTGGCCAAGTGCCCAAAGGTGGAGAATAGTATAAGACTGACACAGATAAGATTCTAGTTTTCAATGGGGTCTTGTTTTATACAGTTTTTTTGACTGGAAGAACTGAAGCACAGATTTAGTGACTTGCTCAAGGTCACACAAAGGTTAAGCAGCTCTGGTAGAATTCCAAGGCTGTAGCAGAACTTCACTACACTGCCTCCATGCGATCATGAGTCACTATGAGAACTGATGAGAAAGAGCCACAGTCACGGTCCTGTCTTTAAATTTAATCAGAAAAGGAAAAGGCCTACTTCAATTACAAGTGTGGATGTAGATAAAATTAAAGGAAACCACAAAACAGAAATGCTGCAACAGTAAATAATGTGCTTTGGATACCTTTGCTGTGGTTCAGAAACTCTTCTGTGAAGATTGGAATATCAAACACAGTCTTCTCCTTTCCATCTGCTTCCTTCTGTAAAGATAAGGAAGATGAAATGTTAATTTAGGCTCGGCAGCCATCTTCACTCTTACATTTCAACAGTACTTTTCCCCTTAACCAGTCTGTCTTGCACAACTGGGCAGGCCTTGAAAGTCTGGGCTGGCCTTGAGCCAATGAGCCAGCCTGTGATGGCTTAGCAATCAAAGAGATGTACAAGCCAGAGAAGAGTTGAGCCAGACCCAACTCCTTGCCGTCAGGGTGCAAGTAACAAAGCCAGATTGTCCATGCTGTAGGAACTAAACATTCAATATTTTTTTTTTTAACTAACAAAAAAAAAAAATCTAACAACTATTCTGGATAACTTATGATTAGACGATACTTCTACAACTGCAAGTAATCGAAGGACATTATTTTTCCTTTTGTTATTGTTTTCTGTTATAGACAGCCACACTGAACTAGTAACAGTTTGTTTCCAGATGCATCCTGGCGGAGAGGGGGTGGGAGCATACCTCTCAAATGTACCACATTAGGAGGAACGTTCCTCATTTTACTTCATAAAAGCTCCCTTGTTCCACATTGTGAGGACTTGTCTCACATTCAGTGTTAACATTTTAATGCAAAAATCTACAGTAAACGATGCAAAAAATATATTATTCAATTAATAACAGACTTTCTGAACATAAATGCAAACATTTTAACAGTGTTCTGAGCTTCTAAGGTAAAGATTTGATCAAGTGTTCCACATTTTGCTCATTTGTTCCACATTCTGAAAGGCAATGTTCCACATCTGGGGACAAAAGGTTGAGAGTTATGGGTGGGAGAGTACGAAAAATAAGGTGAACAAGCACGCTTAACTAACAGATGTGTAAACAAACAAATATTTGGTGCAGAGTAATACAGTAGAAGGTGCCTAAGATGAGGTAAATTTTCAGATGATGAAGAGCAGTGAACAATACCGTAAGTTGGGAAGGGTAGGCCGGGGGTGGGGGGGTCACAGTGCAAAAGCAAGGCTTCAGTGAGCTTGGTTGAAGGGTGGTCACCAGCAGCATAACAGCTGGCGTCAGGACAGTTGCAGGAGTGGGTTATAAAGTCACGCTTGAGATGTAAAGGAGTAGGGGGAAGAGAGCACCAGAGCTTAGGGAACCGAGAGGAGTAAGCAGCTTGCAACCAGACATCATTTTATACATCAAAATAAAAAAAAATGTTGTTATTCACAGTACCAGCTAAGTTTCTTTCTCAGATCTTATTAAGAATCCTTGATCTAATTTTTATTTATTAAATTTTGGTGACCGGGTAGGCTCACTGAGCCCTGAAGGTCCCTTTTTCAGGGGCGATCTGGGATAACAATACATGTTTTGATACAGAGAAAGGCTTGGGTTACAGAATAATTTTCAGATTTGCATGCAGGTTACAGTCATGGTTATCAACATGATACGGATCTTCCTAATAGGCCAGGATACAATCGTGACTAACAATATGCAGTTTTCCACAGGAACGCTATCTGTAGGACAGTGTCAAGGCCAAAGCGCCAAGGATCATGATGGGGTACCTGGGTAGGCCCACCTCAGGTGAGCTGACGTATGAAGTGGGGGATCTTATGAACCATGACAATGGCAAGTGCTGCCGTCAGTGGTATGGGCCTTCAGTCTGGTGCGGAAGTTCACAAGTGAGGAGGCTTCCTGCACTGGAGGAGGAACTTTGTTCCACAGGTAGGGGGCTAGGTAGGAGAAAGACCTGCCACCAGCATTAGTCCTGACTCTGGGAACTTCCAGCAGTGTTCGCCCTGATGCCCGTAGGCTCCAGGGGTTATGCTTGATTGCTATGGTTCCTTCTAAGCTAGGTGGAGCAGATGGCCTGAGTAGCTTGAATGCCAGCAAAGCAGAGGGTACTGTAGGCATGTGGTCAGTGAGGGCCACTGTAGCTGGGCCAGTACGTCACAATGGTGACTTCGTGAGTGGTCCTGGGTAGTGAACCGGGCTACCTTGTTGTACAATATTTGCATGCTGGAGACCTCTTGCTTGGCCATGCCCTGTATAATCAGTGCGGCATAGGTCAGGGTGGGGGGAGCAGGACACTTGTGGCGATTGAGATCCTGGCCTCTGGGATGAGCTGGTCCTTAAGTCAGTACAGGGTACCAAGTTTACAGTGTATGGTCTTGGTAACCAGATCCACGTTTTTTTATTTATTTAGTTGTTTAACCAGGAGTAGCACACTAAGCTGAAAGCTTTTTTTTCCAGGAGTGACCTGGGAGCACAGGTAAGTTAAGTGACTTGCTCAGGGTCACACAGTATGCAAGTGGAAGCTGTGGGATTCAAACCCAGGTCTGGTCTGCTGGATGTCACCAGATTTGCAGCTGAGAGCCTTAAACCACTGCACTATACTGCCTGGTTCTTGAAGGTAAGACAGTGGTCCAGTGTTAGTCCTAAGTATTTTAAGGAGGGCACTACCTCAATGCCGCTTCCACGGAGTGCAGTGAGCTGCAAGGATGTAGACCTGTCATGATCCAGGGATCTGTTCCCAAATAGCATCGCCTGGGTTTTTCCTGCATTTAGGACCATTCTATTTGCTCTCAGCCAGGCCTCAAGTGATGTGAGGTCAGCTAGGAGGAGGGGACCAAGAGCTGACATATCGCCAAGGATTGGTAGATCGCTGAGGAAAAGACTGGGGTGAAATAGGATTTTATTGTCGATTCCTTGGGAGATTTGGTGCATCTTACAGAGACCTCACTCAGTGATGACTACAGGCCTGCCCTGGAGGGTGGCCATCCCAGTCAGATTTTCAGCGATGTACTGCCTGAGGCCAAAGCACTGTTGGGGAGGGGGGGGGCATTTGTTTTAGATCTAGCTTGAAGCTTGCATATACCCACTGACTGAGTGACAAGGTCATTTGAATATGTGGTCGAAAAAGGGGAGGCACATGTGTAGTGCAGGACACTCCTGATGTATGGCCTTCTGTGTGGGAACAATATTTCCTGCAGGAATTTGCACACTTCACTGTCACTTCAAGTTAATGCACTCACAGTGTCTCACAGTCAACAGTACGACCCATGAAGTGCACTAAAATGGGGACATCGTCTTTTCTCTGGTGCTGAACATCTCGGATGTTAGGATTCGCTCGGATTACAATACCACACAATTTCTTGCTGGGACACTTCCCCGAGTGCTGCACCCACTTCAGAGATGGTCCAATACTGCCCTGCATGCAATCTTGAATCAGGAGGATGCGCAGGGTGGTGTCGGCACGTGAAGGAGTTGGATAGCACTGTGTGACAGCTATAACATGGCCATTACTGCAGTTATGGATTCCTGCTGTACTAGTCTGTGTCCACTCTTCGACCTCATGTCGAAGCTTGCCACGGTATAATGATGAGCTGAGATGGTTAAAGGTAACAGGGCAGAGTTTAGAGTGTTCATGGAAGAGATCAGGTTCTGCAGAGGACAAACGGCTCTTATGTCCCACTGAAAAAGGCAGTGCTCCTGTCATGACTGATAGCCTCAGGCAAGAGCCGACCAGTTCAACTCTTCTGTACTGTGCACAGGTTGATTCATCTGCCCTGCCTACAGTCCAGAGGTGTTTTATGTGCAGAAAGGTGAGAGGAGTCTGGTCAGTTCTTCCTAGAAAGACTATTACAAACCTCTCCTGACTACTTGTTAGGTGTCAGCAGTGACAAGGAAATGAGGAACAGGGCCCTCTGATATTCTGCAGGGAGCTTCAGTCAGTCTTGACAGAAAAAGTGCTCAAGGTAATCTCTGAACTGAATCACACTTTCTGCAATTCTGACGCGAAGCCCTCTTGGCCACTGGTGGACTGTTAGTGCTAGTATTATTAGGTATTCCCTAATGGAGGGATGCTTCCCAGCAGCTCTTAAGAGAGCTGTACTGAAGACCCTGCTAAAGAAGCCATCATTGCACCAGCACAAGCTGGCAAACTACAGGTCAGTCTTATATCTCCCCTTTTCGTGAAAGTTTATTAAGACAGTAGTGGCAATGAAGCTCAAGACCCACCATAAAAAGTCTGACATCTATGAACCTTTCCAATTTGGTTCAGGCCTTGGCCAAGCACGGAGATCACAGTCATTAAAGTGTTTAATGACCTGCTCCTGGTGAGAGATAGGGGTCTCTGTTCTCCTCAATCTCTCGTCAGCATTTCATATTGTGTATCAAGGGATTTTGCTGTGTCACCTGAAGGAACATGGAGGAGACCCATAAGTATAGCTCTGAAAGGAGAAATTCCTTCATACTTAACTATAATTTCCTTTTCTGTTAGCTCCAGCGTTGTCAATGAGGAGTTAATACATATGGGTAAGAAACACCCCTACTGGGGTAGTGGAACAGCCTAAAGCCGTCAATCAGTATAGAATCCTGGGGGCACATGAACATTCCAAGAGCCAAGAACCTCCAATCATGTCTGTCCACACAATACCTATATGCTGACACGTACCCAGTAATCTGCAAAAACACCCAGGTCAATGAACTCTCTCCTTAACCTAACACCAACAATGTACATGTAAAACCACCTGTCATTACAAGAAGGATAACCAGATGCCCTACCTTACTCTGCAGAGCTAAATAGCGGTGACCTGGTGATCAAATATGCTGTCCTGCCCTCAAGTCGCCCAACCACTGGTCTTTTAACAGGACTGGCATTCTGCTGATATTCTCCTTTATGCATCACTCCACGTTGTCAATGGGGAGTTAATACATATGGGTTCTAAGAAGCAGTACCCCCTTCCCTACTGAGGGGGAGAATACTGTCCCATATATATCCCATATGGGTGAAAAAAAAATAATACTTCTCTGTGAACCACAGCCTGCAAAACTCTGCGACCGAAGGCCGCCTCGGCTGAACTTTGAACATCCAATCTGTACTGCTTCATGAATGTATGAGTGGAGGACCACACTGCCGCTTTGCACAATTCTAACACAGACGCCTCCCCTCTCTCCACTCAGGAAGTAGCTGGAGCCCCAGTGGAGGGAGCTTTAATGAGGGCTGGAGCTTTCTTCTTCTCTGCCGCATAGGCCTTGGCGATGTAAGCCTTTACTCATCTAGCCAAGGTGAACCTGGCAGCTTTCTGGCCTTTTTTTCGCTGTCCCAAAAAGAACAGACAGACTTTCAGACTTCCTGAATTCTGTTGTCCTTTTGAGGTACATCCTGACTGCCCTGCGCAAATCCAACTTGTGCAGCTCATGCTCCTTTGAATTTGCTGGCTTAGGACAGTAGACAAATTTCTTGGTTGACATGAAAAAGCTGTAGGTATATAGAACCGTCCCCGATTATCACCTTTTCCTTATGAACAATGTAAGGTTTTTTGTGGGACAGCATCTGAAGTTCACCAATCCTTTTTGCATAACAGACTGCAATTAGGAAACACACCTTGTATAACATGATATCCAACAGCACCAACGAAAGAGGCTCGAAAGGTGCCTTACAAAGAGCATTCAACACCGGATTCAGGTCCATGGGATTCAGAGCCATGGAGATCGAAAGAATGGTCTGCTTCTGCTAATCATGCTTAGAAAAAGAGAAGGCCTCCTGACTGGTCCCCAGGGACGAGCCCGGAGAACTTCCCAGAGCTGCTCCTAACGCAGACACCTGACTCTCAAGGTGCTCAACACAGGCCCTTTGTCTACTCCTGCCTGCAAAAAAAATCCAAACTCTATGTAATCTTAACTTTTGATGGCCTGATGCTTCTCTTTCTGCCCAAGCCGAGAAGGTATTCCACACACAGTCATAAGCTGCATATGTACACACCCTTCTTGCAGCCATTAGGATAGCCACCACTTTGTTTGAAAAATCCTGTCTTAATCTCCTCCTCCTCCTCTTTGGAGCCAGGCCACCAGCTGTGTTGCTTCTGGATCTGGATGCAGAATGGGCCCTTGGAAGAGAAGGTCCCGCTGGCATGGAAGTCAAAATGGGATTAACAAGGTCTGAGAACCATGGCCTCCTTGGCCATTCTGGGGCTATCAGAAGGAAGCTTCCTTTTGAGTGCCTTATCTTGTGAAGAACCTTGGGAAGGGGCATTAGCAGAGGGAACGAGTACACAATGAAAAAATCCCACATCTGGGACACAGCATCCACTGCCTCCACCCGAGGACACCGATACTGAAGGAAGAACCTCAGTACCTAAGCATTTTCTTTTGATATGAAGAAGTTGATCGGAGGATGACTGAACCTTCTGCACAAGAGTTCAAACACCTCCGGGTTCAACATCCATTCCCCTGGATGGACTGTCTGTCAACTCGGACAATCGGCCTAGATGTTCAGTTCTCCTGCTAGATGAACATTCAGAAGAGTCAGAAGGTTAGTCTCTGCCCACAGCAGCACTTTGGTTGCTTCCGCCAGCATCTCTTTGCTGCTTGTAGCTCCTTGGTTGTTTATGCACACCACAGTGGTGCCACTGTCTGACCTTACCTTCACTGCCTTGAACCATACTTGATTGTGGAAATGAAGAAGAGTGAAATATACTGCCCTCATTTTCAGTTCGTTTATCTATAGCCACTGCTCCTAAGGGGTCCAAACACCCTGGACTGAGACGTGGTCCAGGACTGCGCCCCAGCCTGATAGGCTGGCATCAGTCGTCAATATCAACTCTGGCGAGGCTTCCAAGAGAGACACCTTGCTGAGGTTCTCAAAACTTTTCCATGAAGTCAGCAACTGTCGGATTGACCGTGGAAGCATAATCAGGGCTTGGTAGTTTTCAGAGGCCAGATTCTAGGCTTCCAGCATTCCGTTTTGGAGGGTTGCATATGCAAGCGGGCTCATGGAACTAGCTCTATCGCTGCAGTTGTCACCCCAGAATCCAGAGAAGCAAGTGAGCAGAGACGAATGGCTGGTTGCTCAACCACTAAACCTCTCGCCTCACTGTCTCCTTCCTGGATGAAGAGAGGAAGACTTTACCCTCGTCTGTCCTGAACATCGCACCCAAGTGATCCAAACTCTGACAAAGAATGAGGGAGCTCTTCTCCTGACTGACAACTCAGCAATGCGGCTCCATCACCATCATCTCCAGGGTCCTTGACACTGACCTCCTTGCCATCTGAGCAGATGATGCTCAGGTGAGCAAGTTGTCCGGGTAAGGATGTATGTGATATCACTCCTGTCTCAGCTGCACCACCAGTATGATCAGGACCATTGAGAATACCCTGGGTACTGTCACCAACTCAAAGAGAAGCACCCAGTAGTGGAAATGCTTCCCCTGAATCGCAAACATAGAAACACAGACAATAATGGCAGAAAAAGACCAGAGGTCCATCCAGTCTGCCCAAGTTCCCTAATATCCCTGGAACCTACTGTTCCTCCATGGTACTAAACGTCCCAGTCCCTGTCCTCTCTCTCTATTCTCCTCCTTGGTTCCGTTGCCCCCAGTAACTACTATTCCCTTCATTATGTCCCAGCCCTGCTTGAATCCCTTGACTGTCTACGCACCCACCACTTCAACTGACAGACTGTTCCAAGGTTCCACCACCCTTTCCGTAAAGTATTACTTCCTCACATCTATCCTGAACCTACCTCCTTTTAATTTCCATTCGTGTCCACGTGACCGTGAATTGGTATTCAGGCTAAACAGTTCCTCACAGTTCACTCTGTTAATTTCTTTAAGGAACTTGAAGATCTCTAACATATCTCCCCTGTCCCTTCTGGTCTCCAGTGAGTACGTATTTAGTGCCTTGAGGTATTCCTCATAGGATCTGCCTGCTGGCCCTGAATTATTTTTGTTACTCTGCGCTGCACTGTCTCCAACCTATCTTTATCTTTTCTGAGGTGAGGACTCCAGAACTGGGCACAGTACTCTAGGTGAGGCCTCAACAGAGATCTGTAGATGGGAAGTATTACCTCCTTTCTTCTGCTATCAATACCACTCTCTCGATACATCCCAGCATCCTGTTATCCTTGCTATATTTATTTTATTTGTTCTAGGACTACAAATACCTTTGAGCCGAGGCTCTTTTACAAAGGTTTCACGTCATTGGTACAATTGAGACAAACATAAGCAAAGATAACAGTTTATAAAAAAAAAAATCTTGTAGAGGAAAAAAGAACAATAAGGTGAAACTTTGGGGAGGGGAAAGGGAAAGAAGGAGGGTGAAATCAGGGAGACTAAGTGGATAGTGGATGGGAGAAAAGGGGAGATAGGTCGGGGAGGGACAGAGAGAGGATAAGTGGAAGGCGGGTAAGAATAGAGGTAGTGCAGCTGGGTGGCATTTGTCATAGGCCAGCAGGGGAGGTGAAGATTGGGGGAGAGGGCTGTGCTGGCAAAGTGCAGGAGTAGATGTGGATTCAAAAGGGCATCTTCAGCTATGTAACCAAAAGAAATGTTTAGCCACAACAGTCACAGAGGTTGGAGGCAGTGAGTATTAGGCAGAGCAGAGTCTTAAAAGTGCTGAGCGATAGTGAGGATGAGATGTCACTGGGAAGACCGCTGTACCAACTAGCAGCCCGGTAAGCAAAGGATCTTTGGCCTTGTGTTGTGTGGCAATGTGGGATTTGCAGAAGCTGAGGTTTCGATCCCCTGGTATGGCGGGTGTGGATTCTCAGTTGTATGAGGGCACAGACTCCGGGGGGGGGCGCAAGGCCCAGCAAGATTTTCTTAGTAGTAATACAAGTTTCGTGTTTTATTCGACTGGCAAGATTCAACCATCCAGTTTGAGAATAGAGGTCACAGGTGTGAGTTAGGTGTTGGGAGCCAGTGACAAGTCAGCAGGCCTTGTTGAGGGCCGTGGATACACGTTTGAGTGTGGTGGTTGTAGCAGAGCTGTAAATAATGAATGCCATAATCAATGATGGATATGATGGAGCTCTGGACAGCGACAGTGAGGGCTTCGGGTGTCAGGTGTTTCCTATGATGGAATAGCAGGCCTAGCCGGGAGTTAGCGGCTTTAGCAACATGGTCGATGTGGGCAGTGTAGGAGAGGTGAGGGTCAAGGGTGATCCCGAGGTATTTAAAGTTTTTGACCTGTTCCAGTGCGGCACCTTGTCTGTTGATAACGGAGAGTTGGAAGTGCTTATGTTTATTATGGGTGCTGCTGAAGATCATGGCCTTTTTTTTTTTTTTTGATTAAGGATCAGTTTATGCTTTGTAAACCAATTCTCAACTGAGGAGAAGCAGAGTTGGAGATTTTCTTGCAATTTCTTCGGATCCTGGTGTGTGGCAAGGATTACTGCATCATCGGCATACAGGGTGATATGTTCAGTGCAGGAGTCCGGTAGGGTGTTAAGAAACAGGCTGAAGAGTAGGGGGCCCAGTATTGAACCCTTGGGGACTCTAGAGAGTACAGGTTTGGAATCAGAGTGCACATCCCCGATTTTTACACGCTGGGAGCGGTTTTCAAGATAGCTTTTGAACCAAGAGATTGAATCATTGGAGAGACCAGCATTTTTTAGTTGGCTCAGCAGGAGGGAGTGGTGGACAATATCGAAGGCTTTGGTCAGGTTGATGAAAATAGCACCAGTTAGTTGTCCATTGTTGAGGGAGCTGTGAATGGAGCCAGTGAATTCGAGTAGGGCAGAGGATGTACTATGACATTTTCTAAAGCCATGTTGCTGTTTACAGATAATATTATAATTGTCCAGATGCTCGGTAAGTTGGTCCGCTACTATACGTTCCAATGCCTTCGATAGGGGAGGCAGAATGGAGATAGGGCGGAAGTTCGCATGGTCAGTCTTATCACCACTTTTGTGAATCGGGGTAACAGTGGCCATTTTCCATTTGTCTGGGAATT
Source organism: Neoceratodus forsteri (assembly GCA_016271365.2). Lineage (NCBI taxonomy): Eukaryota > Metazoa > Chordata > Ceratodontiformes > Ceratodontidae > Neoceratodus > Neoceratodus forsteri. Next base: position 1,739,342,353 of record CM028129.1, read on the forward strand.
GGCTAAGGGAAAAAGAAAGAGAGATTAAAGATCTTGGTGAGGGGCCCAAGTATCTCGTCAAGCGTTAGGGCCAGTAGCTTGAGGTCAAGTGTATCACTGCTTGTTCTAGATTTGCTGATGGCTTTGGCAACGTAGTTTCGGACTTGATGTTTCTTTAGTGCTTTAAAGTAAAAAGGTGGGTGACAGGTGTGGGTGGAGGAGTTGGGGGTGTGGGAGTTGATGCATCTTGGAAGAAGTCAGAGGGGAGGACACTGCTAAGGTCAGTGAAAGCGATGTTAAAAGTGTTTGCAATAGTTTTAGGGTCGAGTGTAGTGTGCCCATTTATGCTGAGTATGTTCGGCGAAGATTTTGACTGCTTCCCAGTGACATCTTTAATGTTTTTCCAGAAATCCCTCCCATTGCCCCAGGAGTTAGTGAGGGCATTTTTATAGTAGTCAGATTTCTGTTGCCGAATGGATTTGGTGCAGTCGTTCCGTGCCCGTTTATAATTCTGGATGTCGAGTTGCTTACGAGTTTCTAGCCAGTTCCCAGAGGTGGTCCCTGGATTTAAGTTTTTTTAGGAGGTCTCCTGACAGCCAAGGGTTACTGAGCGATTTAACTTTATGCTTTTTGAGGGGGGCAAATTTATTACAGGCTTCACTGAAAATGTGAATAAATTGCTCCAGTGCAGTATTAGTATCTGTTGCCTTGAAGATGGGGGACCAGTTCTGCAGACAGAGGCGTGATTTGAGGTGGGGTAGCTGACTACGGGGTAGGACTCTGCTGGTGATGATTTTTGGAGGGAGCTTATAGAATTTGTTTGACCAGGTACAGCTGATGGGAGAGTGGTCACTGAGTGAGTCAGGGAGGACTGAGGTTTTCGTCATCCGAGAGGGGTGGTTGGTTAGGATCCAGTCGAGTAGGGTGCAGGTCCCAGTTCTGTAGTTCTTTCTGGTTGCACAGTCAACCATTTGAGTCAGGCTAGCTGATATAATGGAGTCCTTAAATGACCCACCTTCAGCTGAGAGCCAATTAATGTTAAAGTCACCAAGAAGGATGATTTCGGAGTCTAATGGGTGGGATTTGACAAAGTCAAGGACAGCGGTTAGACCAGGTCCCTGTTTCTTAGGAGGTATGTAAACAGTGACAACTGTGAGGGCCTTATTGTGGGGCGCCTAATAGGAGTCTGATGGGAAGAATCTGAGCAGGTGTTGCTGGAAGATTGGAATCAATGGGGAGTCCTCGGAAAGTGTCTTTCACATATAAGGCACACCCCTCCACCTCTTTTGGACTTACGATCAACCCAGAAGACACTGTAGCCAGGAAGGGTGATTGCCTGGTCAGGAATCTTTGGGGTAAGCCAAGTTTCAACTACTGACAGAATATCCAGGTTGTGTTGGGTGGTAAAGGCTTGCAGTGCATCAAGCTTAGGAAGTAAACTGCAGATGTTCAGGCACATGATTGAGAGAGTGCCTGTTGGTTTGTTTTGGTTGGAGGTGTTTGGTCCGGGGTTAGGGTGAACAGTCCCTGATAGCAGCAGGAGGAGGAGCACAAGTTTCAGGGTGCATAGGCGGAGTTCAGTCACAGAGAGAGGTGGCGTTTCCTTTTTGAACAGTAGTATGCCAGGTGGTAATGTCGAAAATGCAATATTGGAATAGTTGTATACGATGTGGCTAGAGGTGCCCAAGGCTCACACATGAGCAGGGACAGATCAATTTTGGTAGTGTGCCTCCAGGGGGAGGATTTGCCCCATTGCCAAATGATGTAAAATAATCAAATCCATAGGAAAAGGACCAGTAAACTGTTTGATCTACAGTAACAAGACAAAGGATGTGTTAAATTCCTGGAACACTGGCCTGGGGCATATGCTGGAAGTTAAAACCCTTTGTCAGTGTCTTCCCTTTGTTTAAATTGTTGTGAATAGTTCTCAAAGACATGCAGATCCCTTTAGCAACAAGGTACACGGAAATGTGGATTCAGTTTGCACTCCCCAGGTCAAAGCTTGTAGAATTTCTTAGCTGTACTTGCTCTGATTGTGATGGCTTCCAAAAAAGTTGATCTAATGAGAATCCCAATATCTGCTGGTGATGTTTTCCAGTTTCTTAGTCCAGGAAACTTTCATATATCTTATATCCAAGAATGGTCTAGTTCCTCCAAGTCAAAACACATGAAATCCACAAAACTAAACTACTGACAGAGACAAACACAAACACCCAGTCACACAGCCCAAGTAGGCAGAGCATATGCCTTGTTGAAATGATTCGATTGCTTAGGAGAGTTACTAATGATAATTCCCATATCCCGTTCCTCAGCTGTAATGACAAGTCTTTCTCCTCCCATCCAGTACTCTGTCTTGGGGTTCTTTTTCCCTAGGTGCATTACCTTGCACTTTGTAGTACTGAATTTTAACTGCCAGACCTCAGAAACTTCTGGTGCAACTGGTGAATGGGGATGTGGAGACAGCATCAGCGAACAAACTTTTTAGGTGCTTCAGAACCAAAATCGGTTGGAACCCCACTGACTTCTTAGGAACCACAGAGTAAACTGAGTAGAATCCGACCCTCCTTGGTTGGGGTGGGGGGTACCAGGACAACTGCTCCAATCTGTTAACAGGTGATCCAATGTCTGGGCCACCGCCTGTCTCTTCAGTGGGTTTTAGGCACAAGGGATTGCAGGAAAAACTTTTGAGAGTACTGCTGCAAACTCTATTGCGTATCTTGGAGCCAGGATTTCCAGTACCCATGCATCTGATGTGATTTGGGCCCATCTCTAGTAAAAGATGTGTAGTCTTCCACCAACAGAAGAATGGCAGTGACAGATCCGCGTACCTTAATTTGAGAGTTACCTCTTCATCGCCCTGCAGCTCCATTATGCCTGCAGGAAAAGGATCCTCTGTTGCTGTTGTCCTTAAATCTGGAATAGGCTCCCTTATTTCTCTGATTTCCAAAATTCTGAAAGGGATAAAAAACACACTGGGACTGCTGCGCACCTCCTCGACCTCTTGATGTTGAGTTTGTTTTCTGTTGCTGTTTTGACACCAGGAGTTGTTTTTTTTATCCTGGAAGTCCTGCAGGATGTCGTCCAATCTGGATCTGAATAGCAGTCTACCTTCAAAGGCCAAGTTAAATGGACTCACCTCTAACATCTGATCTGCGACCCAATGCCTGAGCCACACACCCCGCATGGCTGCTGCATGTGATAAGTGGAATGGGGTGACATCTGTAAATTGTCCACTGTGGCATCTCCCAGAAAAGTGGATGACATGGATTGTCAGCTGCAAAATGTCACCCTTTCCAAGCCGGGGGGGATGAAACCACCCAGGATCATGACCCATGAGCTCAAACCTCTGGAAACAATAATGGATATGTATGAGGTGCAAAGATTTACCCCATTCGAGGCAAAAGCTCATCTGCACAAGGCATCCACCCTCTTATCGTGGGTATCGGTTAGAACCAATGAACCTTGAACAGGTATGGCTATGTGCTTAACAGAATTATGAACAGCCTAATCTGCCAAGGAGGGCCTCCCACTTCTGGGAGCTCTCTTCCAAAAAATGTTAACGTCTCACCCAGTCAAGGGAGATGCTTTCACTTATTTGCGCTGGCCAATTCCTGCTCAATAATCTAGTCACAGTGCACAAAGTTTGGAAAACACTTTGGAGCAGAGGAAGATGTGGACTGGATTAGTTTCATGTCCAAGGACTCCATCACTTGCACCTTCTTCGGCTGAAACATCCAACAAGCCTCCATTATGAGACAGGATAGAGACTTTGTATCAGACAGGGGAGGGATCAGAATATTTTCCCTAAGCTCCGTCCACTACCTCTCCTTTTCCTCCTCAGAGGGTTCTTCTTCCTCATCAAACAGCTACGGACGGGTCAAGATTTTCCCCTTGGCCCTCTGTATCCTCACCTTGACCTTCAGCACTGTTAAGGCTGGGGGTTGCCTGCAGATCTGGGTGAGCATTATCGTTCTGCTCTGGTGCACCTGGACGTGCCTGTATGGGCCCCCCGACCTGAAGGGCCCATCTTGGATTTAGGTGTGCTGGTGGGGATGTCCTGCAGAACATCAGAACTTAGCAGCTCACTTAAGAGCAGCAAAAAAGGATCTGTGCAACCTGGCTCTGCTACTGCCAGTTGGTATACCAGGTGCATACCCCCCCAACCCCGCAGTTTGGCTAGTGGGGACCGAAACAGACATATCAGATTGTGTTACACATTTAGGACAGTACAATCCTAAAGGGGAGGGTCTCAACATCCTACTGCAGGTCTTAAAGCGCTTAAATACTACAGGTCTCTGATAAGCCACTGGTGCCACTGCCTTATGCTGAAAATTAAGAGAACACAAAAAGGAAAGTGACAATAACAGGATATGCAATGTCCCCTAACACCAACAACAGTACCGCCGTACTCTGTGCCAAATGGCACCTCTGACTGCCCCCAACTGAGGCATAAGAAGTAACCAAAGCCACTTACTGGAGATGGGAGCCTGCCTGAGGATGCAGTGCCTACCTAAGGAAGATCACCTTAAAGCTACATTGAAAAATTTAAGAGTAGTGCTTTTTCTCCTGTCTGTTTCAAACACAAAGGGTAATATGCAATGGAAAACATGGTCCACACCTGCAAGAAGTGCTGAGGAAACAGCAAGACGCATGGTATAGGCAAGCCTCTGGTCGACGTCACACTGATGCATGTGATGGCACCACGATGATCATGAGCATACAGAACTACCAATAGCGCGGAACTCGTGCCTAAACAAGTGCCTAAGAAGGACAAACTGAGAAACCTCCCAGGCGAGCTGCCAGCAATGGCGGAGATTCGCGTTGGGAACCAGAGTTAAGAGGAACGTACTATGTAGCGCGATTGCAAACACACTGCACCTCTGTACTCTTGGAGGCTCCAATGAGGCTAAAAATCTTGGAAACATGCAGCAGAGCACAGGAATTGCTCTGCAAGGGAGGGAGCTCTGCAAGAAAGCAAAACAAAGTCCCCGTAATCTAAGTCAGCCCCACACCTTCCCCACACTGCTCAGGCAAAATAAGCCAGAAAGAGCAAATTCAACTTCATAGTCCTATAGGACAGAGAAAAAGAGAAAGGGTCTGATGTCCAGATAATGCTGAAGGAGAAAAGAACAGGAAAGAGATTAGGATAGACTATGTATTATATCTGCCCCCCCCACACAAAAAAAAGAGAAAAAGGAGTTCACTTACCTGAAAAGGGGTACCATACTAAGGAGATAAAGAAAAAAAAAGAAGACCTGCAGAATGCCCTAGCTACAGTACTGGCACGTGGCCCCAAATTCATACACACTAAGTAGTGAAAGTGAGATAAAAGGATAGCAGGTTAGTCAATTCGAAAGCCACAGGCACAATTTCTAAATTTAAGGGTGCTCCCTGAAAACAGGTAGCCCCAACCTGCTCCACAGTTGCACAAATCTGACCAAGAAAATAAACTGTAGATCGAAGAAGTCCACAGCGGGCACGCCTATGCTGCCTGTCTCTGCAGTGGCAGAGCAAAGACTGTAAAATCTTGGCTCTTGGAATGTTCATGTGCCCAGGGTGCTATGCCGATCGACAGGTAGGGTGTTCATTACCCATATGTATTAACTCCCCATTAACAATGTGAAGCGATATAAAAGGGGTTTAAGTTCTAGCCGGACCAACAGATCATAGCAAGTCATCATGGGTCAATTCTCGTCTCGTCCAGCTGTTGTCAGATTCCCAAGGGGTCAATTCTGTCCCCATGTTATCCGCAGTATAAATGTTGCCTTTGTGACAGCTCACTAGACAGTATGGTGCAAGTTTCCAGAGTTATGCAGACGGTATCGACAGCACCTGTTGTTTACATCAGATTGCTAGGAGGCGCTTTCCTCACTTAACCACTGCCTACAAGTAAAATCTGATTGGATAGCCTCCAGTTAGCTGGGTCTCAGTCTTGATAAAATGAAGATGTAACTTGTGGTATAATGTCTCCACGGGTCAGCAGGGACAAGTGTCACGCCACTGATGACATCTCTGAATGGCACTATGTCTGCCATGGATAGGGTTAGAAACTCGAGATCACTGTGGCGACAAATGGATATTGGAACATCACGTGTCAGCAGTAGTCCGCAGAGGATTTTTCAGCTTCAGAATATCTCCGGGATTAAACTCTTTCTTGTGCACGAGGACCAAGCAACCATTGTACATGCCTTTGTGATCTCTGTTCTTCTAGTCTAAGAAGGCTGAGTGGGAAGCTGGTGTGCCACCTACAGCTGATGCAGAATGCTGAGGCCAAACTGGTCACAGTGGCTACATGCACGGACCATGTTTCTCCTGTGCTGCGGTATGCACTGGCTTGATATTAGGTGGCACACCACTTTCAAGACTGCTTTGTTAACCCACAAAGCCCTGTACGCACTGGGCCCAGTCTGCCTTAAAGATCTCTTAGCCTTTTATGCCCCCAGTTGCCCTGTGCTCCCCCGAGGGGTTGCTGTTGGACACCCCAAGTTTTCATCTAAAACAAATCAGGAGAAAGCACTTTCTTGGTGGTGGACCCTATTATATGGGAGTCGTTTATCAAGGGACTGAACTTTTGTCTTTTTACTCAAGCTTTTGATACTGACTGAACTAGTAATTTATTACATTTTGGCAACTTAAGTTTTTTTTAATTTTTATTATCGCTATTTGGTCCCTGTCGCCTCCCCCCGCCAACGGGGATACATAGTTATTTTCACTTGTTTTTCTCCCCTGATCCCCGAGGCCCCAGCACACGGTCCTGCGAGCATGTGGAGGCATGCTACATACCCCGTGGTGCCAGCTCAGCTCCTTCCACCTCCTGTAGTTTTTGCTGCCCCCTCTCTGCCTACGCTACCCACCGGACCTCCACCCAGGGGGAGTAGAACTAAGGGAGGGGGGCACCAACCCACCATCACCACCCTCGGGGGAGAGGAGCTGCCCATAGGCATGTTCAATCCTGCCCCACCCTCCCACTCACGCCGGCACCCCGACGACTCAAGGTTATTCCCCAACCTGGGTCACCAGTGTAGTGCGAGGTGTGGCATCCACTGCCTCAACCCTCAGTGCCACCGGGCCAGCAGCAACTTGGTTTTTATGGTTTCTGCATATTTAATGCCTTTATTATTATTTTAATTTGTAATATTTTATGGGCTTTTTCTTTGGATGCACTGCTCTTTGTTTTATCCACTGATCGATAGGGATAGGGACCTATATAAATTAAATCGCCTTTTCTTTCTGACCAACCAGAAATGGTCCGGTCAAAGTCCACCAACCAAATTCTGACTGACCTTTAGTGGCACAGGATTGGATATACATTGCACCATGTGTTGAGATTTTACTTCATGCCAGCAGTACCCCCAAATCTGAGGCTGCATTCTCCTGCACACATAACTCCCTCCCTTGGGCCACTAGATGTAGTGTAACAGCAGGAGCTACACATCCTCCTGGAGGTAGAAAGCACCTGAAACTGGCATCTAGCATTAGCTCTGACGCCTGATGTTCAACAGCCCAGGCTCAAAACTTGAACATGGGTTGTCAACATAGTAAGCCACACAGCTCACCATTATTGTATTTTATTTATTTAAAGTATCAGATTTACAGACCTTTGAGTCAAGGACTGATTTACAAAGGCACCTTGTCACGAGAAACAAAACAACAGTACAGTAATACAGTACATACAACAATGGCTTAGAGAGCGACCAGTTTTACAAACATTCACTGGTGGTACATGGGTAGCAATAGTCAGGACACAGTAAACATACTTTAGGTACACAAGTACCACATCAGGTGAAACCAAAAAGACAGTTTTTTACAGTAGACCGCAGATAAGGCAATTAGGCCACTGGGCAGCCACAAAATTATTTAGAAGAAAATATTACTGAGGCTTTCAACAGGAAGCATACATCCCCAAAAGTAAAAGAAAAAAAAAAAAAAAACACTCTCCAAATTACCTGCCCCCCCCCCCGATTAGACTTCGATTCTAATACAATATTGTTCTTCATCACCTGTGTGGCTTAACCCTTGCTGTGCCATGGACTGATAGATCAGTCCAGAATTTCTATATGTTCTAATTCTGCCGGCAGCCTAAGGGTTAATATCTCATGCGCTATATCACCCGAAATGTAAACACAACTACAGCTGCGCAGTGCAATTTTACATTCTCAACGAGATTCTGTGCCGCTCCACTGAATGAAGTGATGCACGTGAGCGCGGTAGTGCTGCAGGGAGAATGTGAAATGGTGATGTGCAGTTCCAGCTGTGATTTTTTTGATTGTTTGGAGATGCATGTTTTTCTTTAAACCTTTTCCCAGTGCTGATCATTTTCTGATCTTTCTGACCTGAGCAATTCCAGTCATATCATTTTTATAGTAATTGGGGTCCTTACTTGGAATACCAGCACACAGAGCAGAAATGAGATGTAAACTTTGAAGTGACAATTTTCGTTCTACTGAGAGGCACAATTTGCCTGTTTTCAACAGGAGGAAAACTGCAGCGATTAGTGAGACATCATGCTGCTTCTCATGCAATGTTCCAGTCAAGAAGTCAAGGTAGATACAGAGGTGACAAAAATATAACAGCAATAAATTCAGCATAAGCTGTATATAAAAAATATCTGTAAATGATTTACAGTGAACCCGAAAATAGCAAATGATATTATAGGCTGTGATTCATCTTTGTCAATTTTTTTCTTTTTTCTGTTCCCCCAATATTCCACTTCAACTTCCTCCATTTGTTAAGCAATGCGTGCAAAATGTGCATAGTGACAGCACTGTGAGCTCCCTCACAAGAGTGTCCTGCTAGACTTGTGCTAATAGTTTGGTTTTGCTGGTTGGACTGCAATTTCAGGTCACAGCACAGGAAACAGAAACATAGAATCTGACGGCAGATAAGAGCCACTTGGCCCACCCAGTCTTCGCATTTGAATCACCTTTATTCTTGCAGCAGACCCTCCTTGACCTACATCTCTTCCTCCCACCTTAACTGTACAATTCCCTTGTGCCTATCCCAGGCATTTTTGTACTCCACCACTGTTTATGGCCCCCACCACCTCCACTGCAAAGCTGTTCCAAGAATCCATTACCCTTTCCATGAAGAAGTACTTCCTCACATCTCTCCTGAATCTACTACCTTCCAGCTTCATAGCATGTCCCCTTGTTCTAGAGCACTTTTTTCCGGAAAAATACTTCTCCCTGTACATTATTTATCTCTGTGAGGTATCTGAAGGTCTGTGTCATATCTCCCTCTTCCTCCTCTCTTCCAGGGTGCACATATTGTGCTCCTTTAACCTCTCCTTGTAGGGCTTTTAATACAGATCCTACACCATTTTAGCTGCCCTCCTCTGGACTGCCTCCACTCTGTCCATTTCTTTCCTGAGATGTGGTCTCCAGACCTGGACACAGTACTCAAGGTGTGGTCTTACCAGTGATCTATATAGGAGCAACACCACCTCCCTCTTTCTGCTGGTGATACCGCTTCCCAACAGCCCAACATCCTACTAGCCCTCCTGACTGACCCGTCGCACAGTTTGGCCAACTCTAGGCCAACCAATATGATTACCTCCAGGTCTCTTTCCTGCTTGGTCACTGTCAATAACACCCCCCCCTCCCATTTTGTACTCTGCCCCTGGGTTTCTGTGCCGAAAGTGCATTGATCTGCACTTTGTTGCATTAAATCCCAGCTGCCATACCCTTGGCCACGCCTCCAATTTTCTCAAATCTCTGCTCATCCATTCCACCTCCCCTTCCCTCCCCCACCCCCTGGGAGTGTCCACCCTGTTGCAGATCTTAATGTCCTCCGCAGACAAGCAGACCTTCCCCTAGCTCCTCTGCTGTGTCACTTAGAAAAGACACTAAAGAGGACCAGTCCCAGCACTGATCCCTGAGGTACCCCACTGGTTACCCTCCCTTCTTCAGAGTGAACTCCGTTTACAACTACCCCGTCTCCTATTCCCTAACCAATTTCTTACCCAGGTTACCACCTTGCTGGCAACCCCAAGCTACCCAGCTTGCTTACCAGTCTCCTATGTGAAATGGTGTCGAAAGCTATTCCAAAATCTAGGTAGGCAACGTCCACCGCTCCTCCCTGATCTAATTCCTTGGCCACCCAAAGAAACAGAACAGTTACGTAAGAACTTACTGTAATGGTAGATCTTCAAGGGAATCCTTTCATCAGGTCACACCTATAGAACTTAGCCATCAGATACTAGGATCCTATGGAAACCTTTCGCAGCAGTCTACTAGGGGCCTCCCACTCAGACGTCATATGCTGATGTCACAACCCTATATCAGCATGGGCGGCCCACTCCATCCTCAGTTCTTTTTCCCCTGGAGATCAAGAAAGCTAGGCCTCCCCTAAGAGACTGAGGAGACAGAAAAGGTACCCAGCGATATATAAAAGGCTGGAGTGACAAGAAACACAGAGAGGAGACAGAGACATAAGGGGATGGAGGAGGGAGGGAGGAGGGACTACATGACCTGATTGAAGAGATTCCCTCAAAGATCTACTGTTACGGTAAGTTCTTATGTAACTGTTCTATCTTCTTCAGGGATATCTCTTTCATCAGGTCACAGCTATGGAACGAGTCCCAAGCAGTACTGACAGAGAGACAATCTGTGTGGCAGGAAGGCAGATGCCCATGAAAGAAGGCCTTGGAGCACAGCTAGGCCAAAGCCTGCCTTCCTTCTAAAGGCAATGTCCAGACTGTAGTGTTTGGTGAAAATGTGGACACTACTCCAAGTGGCAGCAGTACAAAATCCGTCAGCTGACACATTCCTGGAACTGGCAACAGCAGCAGCCAGGTCTCAGGTAGAATGACCATGCACAACCCCAGGACATTCTTTGCTGTATGTCCTATAACAAAAAGAAATGCAGTTGGCTAACCATTTGGACAGGCACTGTTTAGAAACAGGAACGCTGTCTTTCCTAGAGGAGAAACAAACAAACAATGGTGAGGACTTCCTGCAGTCCTTGGGATGGGGTGTACAGAAATGGAAAATACTATGCACCCTTAAAGTAAGGAGCAATGCTTCTCCTAGGCTGGCATGCTCGGGGTAAGAAACAGGAAGGTGGGTGGACTGAATCAAAGTAAATTTAGACACCACCTTAGGAAGGAACTTAGGGTTGGTACGCAAAGAGACCCTGTCCTTGAGGAAAAATAAATAAGACTGCTTACCCAAGAGGGCCTGTAGCTCAGAAATCCTTTGTGCAGAAGTAAAAGCAACTTAAAAAATAATGCTTTCCATGACAGAAAGTGCATCTCGCAAGATGCGTCTGGCTCAAAAGGAGGCAGGGTCTGCTGCTCTAGAACAATTATCCAGTCCCAAGCTAGGACCGGAGCAGGGATGGAAGGCTTCAAATGGAGAATGTCACCCAAACCAGTATGGGCCACATCCAACTGGGAAAAAGAGCAAAAAGTCGCCACTTCCAAGCTGCAAATTTTATTTAGAACACTACAACACTTTCAACACCACCGAACAGACCAGAGCACACTGCTCCCTAACCGGTTTTGAACTATGAGTTCATCATTAGAGGGACGGCCTTCACCTATCCCAGCGGTCTTTTTTCTTGTCATTCTTAAAGACGCAGTGTAACAATACAAACCGTAAACATAGTTTCATAAAAGTGCCACAGTGTAAAGTGCAATATTCAATAAAGTGCACGTAAAAAGACCCATGAGAATTATCAGCAACAATCTATCACCCAAATATAAAGTATCGTTTATCAAAATAAATATATTTTCTGTTTTACCAAACTGTGTTAAAAAGACCCAATTTAAGGTCTCAAGGAGCTCCTTTTCAATAGCTTCCCAGGTACCTGTTGTTTTCTCCAACAGCATTTAAGTAAAATGGTAATAACTTAAGGGAGGAATAGGGGAGTATCTCTGCAATTTGAGTGCAGGAGATGACAGAAGTGCCTTAACATTACACTGCAGGAAACAAACCAGGGATACTCATATGTTTACACCGTGGTACTTTTATGAAACTATGTTACTGCTACTGTTTGTATTGTTACACTGTGTCTTTAAGAATGACAAGATAACAGACCATTGGGATAGGTGGAGGCCATCCCTCTGATGATGAACTCATAGTTCGAAACTGATAAGACAGCAGTGTGCTCTGGTCTGTTTGGTAGTGTTGTAGCGTTCTAAATAAACTTGCCCGCTTTTTGCTGTTTTTCCTGTGGATTTCTTGAGCTGAGCACTCCTGCATAGCTGCAGCGGTTACTTGTTGCCATCACATCCAACTGGGCCCTAGTGTGGCCATCCACAGACACATGAAAGGCGAATGTAGCAGACAGGTGCACTGTAACAGAGGAGTACTGAAGTCAGGCGTCAGACAAGGACGAAAGATGCACCAGAACTTGGACCACCGGATGCTTAAAAGGATCCAGATGGTGGGAAGAGGTCCAGATGGCAAAATGCTGCCATTTCATCGAACAGGTGGCCCTGGAAGAGGGCTCCCTGGCAGCTACTGGGACATCAGTCACTTTCTGACACACCCCAAACCTGGCAATGGCTACGGCTTCAGAAGCCATGCATGCAGGTGAAGGGATCTGAGGTTCGAATGAACCAGGGTTTCCCACGACAGAGTCAACAGGTCCCAGAAAAGGGGTAGAGGAACGGCTGAGACTGTCTGTCAGGACATTTTGGTCACCTGGAACAGGAATGGCTGACAGATGTAGACCATGGTCCAGAACTCAGCACCAATACTCATCCCCTTCCGACACAGGGGGTAAGAGTGAGTTCCCCTCTGCTTGTTGATACAGTAACCAAGCGGAGGTTGTTTGATGGCACATGCAGGGGACCTGGAGAAAAAGGAGTCTGGGAGGCATAGAGAACCACCTTCAGTTCTAGGATGTTTATATGGAGGTGGACTGCCATCCGGGACCAGGTTCCCTGGGTATGAAAGAGTACCAGGTGCGTCCCTCATCCCAGACCCGAGTCATCCGTGGTGAGGATCTGGTGAGAGGAGGGAAGGAATGAGGAAGGATACCCCTCTAGGAAGAGTGCAGGGATCCATCCACCACTAAAGCGCCTTGCGGACTGGGGAGGAAACAAGGATGTGCTGCTCCAGATTGTCTGTGCGCTGATCCCACTGGACTCTCAGAGCCCGCTGGGGATTCCTCATATGCAGTCTGGCCCAAGGTACTGTGACAGCGGCCGTGGCCATCAGGCTCAGCAGCCTCAGTAAGGTTCTGGCAGTGACATACTTGCTCTGCGCCACAAGTCGGGCCTGAGTCATCAGGCCCTCCACCCTGTCCTGGGGAAGGAAGGCCTGACCCTGGGCAGAGGCCAGAGCCACCCCTATGTACTGCAGCTACAGAGATGGGGTCAGGACTGACTTGGGCAGGTAGACTGCAATGCCCAGTATGGTGCGGGGCGTGCAACAGCAGGTCTCGGGACTGGAGGGAGGACTGACCCCTGACCACCACTTCCTGGCTGGAAATGAAAGGGGGGGGGGGTCTGGTATGGAATCATACAGTGAGTCTCAACCTGGACATTGTGAGAAACTGGGTGAAAGGAGGACCCTGGGCAGTTCCTAGGCTGGGTGTGGGACAGAAAAGGGACAGACTGGGGAGCCCTGTCTGTCCTGACTAAATGGCATGAACCCCACCAAGGGGGCTGGCAGCACTAAATGCCACACCTCAGCTAAAAAGCCAGAGACCCTAAATCAGGACGGCCTGCTAAGGCAAAGGCCAGAGGCAGCAGTCCCACTGACACAGTGCCGGGTCCAGAGTTCCCCAGAACCTCTCGTGCTGGCCCTCACAGGTGGTCATGGAAAGGGGTGCAAGACCAGAAGGGGGCCCCTGAAAAGCAAGGACCCCCAAAGCGTGTCCCAGAACGAAAAGGGCACAACTCAGGTGACAGCCGTAAGGCCCCTGCCTCGCTCAAGGCAGGGGGATGGGGGGCCCCCAGCACATCATCCCGGACTCAGGACCAGAGGGTGGAGTGGATAGTTGCAGAAAAGCCCACAGCATCCCAACAGGGGGAGTGAGAAAAAAAAAAAAGTGGTGGGGGAGGTAGCAAGCACAGGAGCCCCCCAAAGTAACCTCCGAAAGCGGCGGGGGCCAGAATGGAAACCCATTCTGCCTAAGGCAGCCCCTCATGTACATTCTCAAGAGGGGGCCCTCCGCAGTCTCCCGGCTTACAGTTCATAAGAAAAGAGTGCAAGGAGCATGGTCTGGCATCTGGGAGACCACCAAGGATGACCAGAGGAGGGGGATGCCGCCCAAGCAGGATGGATCCCAGAGGGCGCCCCTCCATAAAGCCACAGCACTGCGGAGTCAGGAGAAGAATGCCTGTGGCAGCATAGACAGAACCCAGCCTACAGAAGCCATGCCCTGATTGGGGCCTGAGGCTGCTGGGTGTAGGAAGAGGATGAAGACCAGCTCCAACATGCGGCCAATGGGAGACACAAGGAGCTCCGTCAGAGCAAAAGCGCCACAAGCCGTCATATGAAGATGAATGGCGGGTACGAGGAGCATCTGATGGAGGAGGGACACCTAGGGTCTCCATCAGGGTAACATGGCCCATCGTCACTGAGCGATGGTCGGGAAGATGATGCCGGTGTTTAGGAAGAATCTCCGGTGTCAGAGGGCCTGTATGGGGGAGCATGAGGCAGAACTCTCTTGAGGCCAGATCTGACCCGAAATGAACACTGGGGAGCAAAAGCCTGCCAAGCAGTTGACAGGGAGACGATGACAGTGAAGAAGGGCTCCACCAATGGAAGGCCTACTGGGGGAGGTAAACACAGAACTCCCTAAGGCTAGATCCCACCCGCTAGGGCAGCGGAGAGGTAAATGCCCCTGTCGGAGGACCAGTTGGGGAAGCATAAAACAGAACTCCCTGTGGCCAGACCCCAACTGTTTAGACAGTTTAGGGGGATGAAGAAACTCTCCGAAAGGAAAGCCCAGAGCACCCCTCGGTGAAACGAATGTCCCACAGCCAAAATCCTTGGCTCCGAGAACTGCGGGAAGGGGCAAGTCACCCCATCAGGCTGCCTGCTGTTGCTGCTCCCCAAAAGAGGGTAGCAGAGGATCGCAATGGAGTGGGTGAAAGAAAAAGCATAGAATCCATTGTGTCCAGACTCCCGCCCGCAGAAAGAGATGTTGAAGGGCCAACTGAAGAGCAAGTGCCAGGCTAAGGTACAAGATGCCTGTAGGAAAGAAGGTTCGCCAAAAGTGTCCTCCGGGACACCATTGAGGGAGACGGCCAGCACCATGTCTCCTGATGAGATCACAGAAACGGAGGAGCAAAAAAACCCCGCTGATTCAAAAAGGAAAAGCAAAATAAAACAGGCTGTGTGATTACATGTCTGCAGGGTTCGATGAGCACTGGTCGACAGCAGAAAAAGAACTGAGGAGGGAGCAGGGCCGCCCACACTGATATAGGGTTGTGATGTCAGTGTATGACATCGGAGTGGGCAGCCCCTAGTAGACTGCTGCAAAAGGTTTCCATAGAATCCTAGTGTTTGACAGCTAAGTTCCACAGGTGTAACCTGATGAAAGCGATATCCCCAAAGATCTATCAGATTTGTTTGGCATGACCTCGCCCTTGTGAACCCATGCTGTTTCAGATCTTGTAGCCTGTTGGATTCAAGATATTCCACAATCCCTTCCTTTAGCAGTGTTTCCATTAATTATCCCACCACCAATGTAAGGCTAACAGGCCTATAATTGCCAGCATCTTCCCTGCTACCATTTTTGTGAAGTAGGACTACATCTGCCCTCCTCCAGTCCTCTGGTACCTCTCCAGTCATCTCTTAAACAGGACTGTCAGAGGTGCAGCCAGTACCTCCCTGAGCTCCCCCAACACTACTGGATGTACCCCATCTGGTCCCATAGTTCTGTCCACTTTCAAGTTAGTGAATGCTTTCAGGACTCTTCACTCAGAAAAAGGACTAGTGTCCACTTCCCTCTCAACAAAGCTACTGCTGCTTTTTTCTGGCCCGTCCCTTCCCCTCCATTGTGAACACTGAACAGAAGTATTTGTTTGAGATGTCTGCCTTTCCCTGGTCACCCTCTGTACAGCACACCCCACCACTTAACCTTACAATCCCTCCCTTTGTCTCTTTTTTTACTTACATACCTAAGATATGTCTTGTCCCCGTTTGATACCACCTGTGCTATTCTTACTTCAGTTTGCACCTTAGTGCTCCTTACTGCTTTCCCTGCTTCCGTTTCCCCTGACACACCTCCCTATCCTCCTCTTTCTGCATCTCCTTGCACCTTCAGAATACAACCCTTTCAAACTTACGGTACCTTTGCCACCACCTCTTTTGAGAACCATAGCGGTCTCCTCTTGCTTTCACTCACTCACTTGACGTAGAGATTTGATGCCTTCCCTATGCTTTCTTTTAGTTAGGCCCACTATTCTCCCCCCAAGTCATTCCCTCTGCCATGTCATCTCTTAGGCATTCACCCATCATCTGCCCTTCTGAAATCTATGACCTTTGCCCTTGTGTGGTTTGATTCCACAGCCATCCTCATGTTGAACCACACTGTATGGAAATCACTGTTCCTCAGGTGGCTTCCCACCCTGATGTCTACAACACTGTCCCTCTTAATGAGAACCAGGTCTAGCATTGCCCCATCATGAGTGGGTTCACCGACTAGTTGCCTGAAGAATGCTCCCTGCAGGGAGTCTAGGATGTCTCTGGTTTTAGCTGACGCTGCAGTTAGGAGACTCCAATCTTCTTCTGGCAGACTGAAGTCCCCCACTAGCAGCACCTCTCTCTTTTCAGTCACCTCCCTCTTTTCAGACATTTTGCCAACTGCTTCCAACAGTGCCTTATCTAACTCCTCCCCTGTGCTGGAGGCATGCAGATCACACCTGCGCAAATACTGGCTCTGGTCCATGACTCGAGGGTGACCCACAGTACCTCTGCTCCCCACCTTGAATTCCCTGTATCTCCGTCACTTTTATGCTTTCCTTCACATAAAGCACCCCATCCCCACCCTACCTTCCCACCCTGTACTTTCTGAACAGCATGCAGCCTGGTATGGCCATGGCCAATCCATGTGTCAGGACTTTACAAGCATTTTATTTGCTGTGAGACCCTAAAGTGTAAGAATTAATGCACGGGACTTATGGCAAATAACTGGTATTTTCCATTTGTGCATTAAAGAGATGCCTGCTAGTCCATATCTCCATGGTCTAATATGCATCAAGTTGGCACCACTTGCATGCATCTTTGAGACAAAGCAAGTCCATGTGCCATAACAAAAAAACCAAAAAAGACCAACGACAGAAAATCGTGTGCAGATGCATCAAATGGAGTACGCGCACTGCAGATGCCCAGGTCAACGGCCACACCAGCTTCTGTGGACTCTGCATCTGCGTTGAAGAATCCTACCTCCAAGTCTGAATTACTTTAGATAAGGATGGCACAATTTGGAATGGCTTCCCTTGGGACCATGAAAAGGACATGTCAGTACAGCTGAGCTGGCCCACTGGAGCCAGGGAAAAGATGTTGTACTTGGGTAAAGTTCACATCAGTGCTGCAGTTCTGCCACTGCCTTACTGGAAGAAGTGATACAATATAGAAAAATCAAAGGACCAGGGAGAAATAAAACTACACAGTGCCAACGACATTCTTTCCATTAACAAGCTGTGGTAAATCCTATGAGAAACTGAGCTTTATTCAATACAGTGCAACAGAAACTCGATGTAAATGATGAAATGGGGAAACTTACCTCATGGTCACTGGCAGCCTGACGGACTCCATCTGTTTAAAGAAAAAGAAATGGTGAAAGAGACATCAGTTTAGAAAACCATTATGAATCTGGATTGTCATGTTGCTCTTACGAAGAATTTATGGAAACCGGTGGCTGATCCCTACTGAAATTTACTCTGTTGTGCAAACAGGTACACACATTAGCTCTGGGAGTTGCATTTATTTCTTATTTGAAATAAATTCGATAGATGGCGGATGACTCCAAGAGTTACAATATTTATTTTCATAGGTGTCCCTCTGCATAGCAGGGTACAAAACTATGCAGTTCACAGTGCATTAAAGGGACTCTCTCAGCCCTAGTTATATAAAATGTATGCAGTATTTTTTTTGCATTTTGGTTAGTGCCCCTATGCAGAGTGTCAGTATGTAATTAGTTTCATGAAACTAGGCTTTAAATTCCTATATTTAGTGACAATTCAGCTCACCGGCAGTTTAGTGTAATCATGCCAACAGCGGAGCTTTGTTTACATTTTCAAGTTTATGCACCTGTGTGCAGTTCCGATGTTTTCATGCGCGACACTGTCATGACGCGGCACTCTTACTGACTGGCATTCACTTTCACTTTGAGCGTACATACTTCATTTTCTAAACTATACCTCTTGAAACCTTGTGGCATTATTTATATATCTTCGTCTCGTCACTGTTTCTGCCATTTTGAAACAGTTGTCCTTGCCTTTTTTGTTGTTGTTGTTGTTGTTGTTGTTGAATACCTTTCAAGAAATGCTGTGACACTGACACTGTAGGACAATATGAAGGCATAGACAAAAAATACACAAAATAATTAACAATCAGGTATCCTTGAGTAGAGACAAGTCTCTGTAATTGCCAAGAAGTCTGGATCATAGTGACATTGTAATTTAAAGAGGAAGAGTCAACACAAAGGGCCCCGTACTCATGTGTGAGGCTGGTCCCAATGTGCACTTTGTGTGCAAAAACATTTTGGTTCACTTAATGTTTGCTGTAGTATAGCTAACTGTACAGAACTGTAGAACTGTGCACAAGGGTAAGTGGTGCTCACGAAGACATTAAAGGCAGTACATCACACATTCGGGCACTCACCACCTCTCATGAAAGGATGCTAAACAGCTCTTTGTAGACAGAAGTTAAAATTTCATTTTACTGACAAACAAAAGAGTATAAAAACACCCCTGAACACGTCCCAACTGAAACGTTTTGGACTTAACAGTTCTTTATGAAAGGAGTTCATTAGTTTTCAAGCTCTTGTGTTGGTCAAAAAAATTACATTTTAATTTCTATCTACACAGAGCTGTTTGGCGTCCTTTCATGAGAGGTGATTCAACAGCCTGCAGTGCATGTTAGAGATTTTATAAGCTCTTAACAGCAACATCTATTAGCCAGAGGAGAGAGAAAATGTTATATAAATCAATTTCCTCTCCCCTTTGGCCAACAGCTGGACATGAAATTTTGTATACACTCACATACAAGTCAAGTCTTTAATTCCAAAAAAAAGATTAGGGTGGGAGTACATGTACTCAGTGCACCCCAAACACAACTAATGACAGTCTGCCTTAGCTAAGAGTTGGAAACAAATTTTACAGTTTTTTAAAACCTGTAGGTCCTGTACTCTTTTTCTGGGCTTCTCAGTCATGCCAAACACTGACAACTGAAGAATAGCACTCCTGTTCTGAAACAGACCAAAAATGCAAATTACATACCTACCGTAATTATTGATCTTTCTGTGCATCTCCACCATTCATCACTAGAGGGTATAGCGCCGGAGCTAGGACCCCGTGGGAGACTTTTTTTTCCCTATGGGCAGAGTCGATGCAGGGCTGGTGCCACCCTTGAGGCTGACGTTCCACATGGCGCTCGAGGGTTGACCGTTAGCAGCCCTTGACTCCGGCCTAGCCCCAGTTCTGACACGCCGGAGAGTGTAAGGAAGGGAGGGTGGGTTTAGGCAAGAGAGCCTAAGGGATAGACGAAAGGAATAATAAACTAAAAGGAGAAATAAATGACAGAGGAGACAGAAGGAGATTAAAAAAGGAATTGGGGAGTGAGGGGCCCCAATCTCTGGAAGGAGAAGAAGGAAAAGGAGAGGAAGGCGAGATAAGGGAGGGTGGGGTGGGGAAGAGTAGCACACCCCAGGAGCGATTCTGCACCTGAGGATTTTTTCGAGGATGATAAGTCCAGCCCTGGACCATCAAGGTTCAGCCGCAGGAGGCCAAGCCAGCACTTTACAGCAGTCTAGGTCTAGCAGACCAACCAACAAGAGAGTGCAGGCTGAGGGTGTGTCTCAAACTGTCCCCCTCCCTCCCAAAAGAGGGGGATTTTAAACAGCCAATATGGCTTAAGGGGAGAAAAACTGAACTCAAATTCTGAGTCCAAAATTAAAATAGACTGAGAGAACAAAGGGGGGAGGGGTCCCCAGGATTCCCTAATAAGGGAGAAGAGAAAAGGCGACCGCCCCCCCAATATCTCCATAAAACACCCCATGATTCATCCTGTGTCTCCACAGTCCCTCCGCCCTAAGCATGAGAGAGAGGAGAGGAGGCGAGGAAAGAAGACACACAGGGGAGGGGTCAGAGACTGAGGGCCCCAGGGGGAAGATGGGAGGGATTTAGTGATGAATGGTGAAGATACACAGAAAGATCAACAATTTCGGTAGGTACGTAATTTTTATATCTTATCTGTGTCAGTCTTCACCATTCATCACTAGTGGGTGAGTACCGAGTCCCCCCCCCCGAAGGGGCCCTTTAACTACCCCAAGGGACTAGGTCCCTTAGCCTCAAGTGGGTGAGACACTGAAGGGCAGAACCCTTACAGGCCTGGGGAGGCCTGTGACTGGTCTGGGTGAGATGGGGATCCCCAGTGGGAGAAGGAGGTCACCCCGAAAGCCACCATCTCACTCAGGGTAAGTCACCCTACGACGGGCCAGGGGTGATAACTGGGATAAGCGAAGCCATGCCGTCTGCCAAAGGCAGATCGCTATCCTTACCACTCTGGATGCCACCTCACTGGCGTCATACGATGTCCTTGCTTGGTGCCTTGCTAGCTCCTGGCCCTGTGCAGAGAGGACAATGGCTTGCCTGGTTTCCTTCGAGTCAGGCATTGAGGCTGGGACCTGTCCTAGCTTGGACCACAAGAACCTGTTGCAGGCTGCAAGGTGGGCCTGATGTGCTGCAACTGAAAGAAAGATCCATGTTGAGTAGAATACTTGTCTCCCCCAGAAATCGAAATCCGCAGAGTCCGAATCTGGGGGTCATGGTAAGGAGCCTGAGGCCCAGAGTGGGTGTCCAGGGAGGTCAAACCCGAAGAGAGATGAGGCAGAGAACCTGGAGACCCGGGGGGAGTGCAATACCGCTGGCGTAGGTCCCTTGCGGCTGGTATGGAGGAAAAGGGACATACTGTAGCTAAAGCCGATGTGACACTTCCTGAAAAGGAAAAGGCCAGGTGGGAGGCACCAGGTGAGATTCACTGTATTCGCCTAAAAAGGCGTGCGTCACATGCTCAGGATTGCAAATCGGGACTGGGGTAAGTTGGAGCTCGTCCAACATCCTCGCAAGGAAGCGCTGATAAGAGGACAGATCAGACGAAGGGGAGTTGTGGACCGAGGGTTCCTCTCCCTCCGTAGAGGGAGAAGAGGATGAGGATGAGCTCCCAGGTTCAGGGTCTGGCTGCACGGAAGCATAGTGAAACACCTGTTGGTCCAGGGAATGGAGGTAGGAGGGGAAATATGCAGCGGAACCTCTGAACTGTTCCCAGGTGAGAGGCCCCCCCCCCCCCAGGTCCGGGAATACTTGGCACAACGGGGTTGGAGACAGAGGCTCAGGGGACAGGATCCTAGCAACAGGAGAACAGTCTCTGTCGGGGCAGGGGGGCCAACAGGAAACCCTTTGCAGTGAGGAGGATCCAAAGGCCACCGCAGCTAACAGCCGTACCACCAGATCAGAATGGTCAGAGCTGTGCCCAAAGGAAGAAATCCCGTGAGGTAAGCGGAACTGTAACAGTCCACAAGTACGGCCCCTGACCTCTGAAGTTAAAGTCCCTCTTGGGGACTCCTTCAGGGAAAGGTGAGGGTCTGTGCTGCGACTCCTCCCAGAACCCAGCTGGGCTCTGGGGAGGGCGTGCTGCGTCACACCCCTACCTCTCAACCCTTTGGTATCAGAGAGGGACCTCATCCTCGCAGCCACCACCCTAGGCAGCTGGCAACTCCAGGCGGCCTCAGAGGAGTCGACCCAGGGAACCGTACCCTTCCCCTCCAGGTGTGCCCCAGGCTGCCCCAAACTTGGGCTGTCCAATCACACCAAGGAAGGGGGTACCCCAACTGGAGGAGCAGAAACACCAGTGATCCCAGGTTGCACAGTAGTAGACATGAGGACCACAGCTGGCTGGTCAGACCCCATGACCCTAAGATCCACCAGTGACAACTGACCCCAGAGGAAGGCTGAGTGGGGGCCGAAGTGCTGAAAACGGAGGGGTCCGATGATACTGAAGAACCTGGGAGCCAGGCCGGATCAGACTCAGAGCCCGCCTCCAAAGAGGCAGGTTCCAAAGTCCGGTGCCAGACAACTCCCCGAGCCCCTCCAGTTCCTGGACCACGAATTGGAGCATCCTGAGACTCGGCACCGCAAACAGTGCCAGAGTGAAGCACAGAGCCACACTTGGTGCTGACACCTACCCCGGCGCCACGAATGGCACCAGAGTCGGGCGCAGTCCCGAGCGCACTGCCGACAGCCAAATCCAGCACGGCACCACGCCCAATGCCGACACCCACATTGACGCCGCAAGTGCCACTGAAATAAGGCACGGCTCCAAATGCGGCACTGCGCAACACCCGCAGGGCTTACTCCCGATCAAGGGCGCCGACTCAACTCCTGCGCGCCGTACGGGCGCCGGGATCCGGACCAGGCCCAGAAACAGCCAAAACACCTCTCCCAGTGCCACCGAAAGCCCCAACGCCGCGAACATCATCAGAGTCGACGGCGGCACTGAGAGAAGGCCTGACGCCGACCACGGTGCCACGATCAAAGACCACAGTGCCACGAATGGTGCCAGGACCAAGAGTTGCGCCATGAGACGGCGCTGAGGATGGTGCTGGTCTTGACCTGAAGGGCCCGGAACACGACACTGAGGGAGCCTTCACCACCGAGGAGGCGACTGCCATCGCAGTGCCTCCCGACTGACCCCCGAAACGGCCAGTCTGGGCCTCCTGCACCGCGGAAGAAACCCCTGCCACGGCATGGCTAAAAGAGGCGGGGGTTCCT
This sequence comes from Neoceratodus forsteri, assembly GCA_016271365.2. Lineage (NCBI taxonomy): Eukaryota > Metazoa > Chordata > Ceratodontiformes > Ceratodontidae > Neoceratodus > Neoceratodus forsteri. Next base: position 1,739,365,286 of record CM028129.1, read on the forward strand.
TCTTCCACAGGCCATATAGAACCGGGAGGGTACCCGGAGAAAGGGCAGAGGATCCTAGCCTTGGCCCGTTGATCTTGTTCGCCCTCTGGAAAGTCGGAGCGCACATCCGACTTTCCACACGCAGTGCCTCACCACACAGCAGTCCATCGAAAGCAAACGTCGCAGTTGTCCATATCGTGGTCGGGGCTGAAGCGGAAAAGACAACGGTCATGCCGGTCCGTCGAGGAATAAAGGCGGCCACAGGGACACCGACGCATAGGGGGCCGCCCAGCTTTCAATGTCTTCTTGCCCCCCGGGATGAGACATGACTGAATGGTAAACAAAACAGAAAACAGTACTCGATACCGCTTGAAATAAAAGGAAAGGTCTTACCGGTCAGAAGCGATGTCGAGCAGGCGAGTAGAACCGAGGCAACTAACAACTCCAGCAAGTACACTACACTAGGCCGACAGACTAGGCCGCAAACCAACAGTCTCCTCATGAGGTACCACACTCGATGGTGGGAGAGAAAGAACTGGGGCTAGGGTGGAATCGATGGCAGCTAACGGCCAACCCTAGAGCGCCACGTGGAATGTCGGCCTTGAGGGCGGTGCTGGCCCAGCATCGACTCTGCCCACAGGGGGGGAAAAGTCTCCCCTGGGGTCCTAGCTCTGGCGCTATACCCACTAGTGATGAATGGCGAAGACTGACACAGATAAGATCATTCCTATAAAGGGAAATTGTATATAAAATACAGAAATGCATTTTGGTTCTTATTTTTTTTTTTTGTAAGACCCACACCAATACAGAGCGCAGAATAAGAAAAATTAAGGCTACTGATGTCTTGGTTCCGGAAAAAGGGAACAGGGAATAAGTTTACCAAAAAAAAAAATCACAACCCGATGCTCATTAAAGAAATTTACAAATAAATTCGGTAAAGTTAAAAAGTTCCCTGAAAACGGGAACCTTGCCACAACAGCCCTTTCTCCAGTTCCTGGGAACCAATGTGGAACCAGAGAAAAGTACTCAAAATCATAGTTTTACACAAATAATGGCCGTAACTAACCCAAAGTTATCAAGGGTAAAACTAATCAGTTAAACAAAAATCAACTAAATAATACACCATAATCGGTGAAAGTGAAGACAAGACTTCAGGGTGACTGCTTTAAGGTGGAGAAATAAATCTGCTCTCAGAATGCAGGTATGATCGTGACCGAACAGCAGAGATTTGAATTTCATTCTAAAGATTCACTTAGAAAAAAATCTGGGCTCCAGGGCAGTTCATGCCAGGTGAATGATAGTAGTTGTTAAGCATAAGAGAGGGATTCCATGGGTTTGAAATGCTGTTCTTAATGTAAAATTACTTCTGATTACAAGCATTCAGAGTCTCTGTCAACATGTTTTTTTGACATAGTGTTCAATTATGGTCAACTGCCCCTTTTTTTCAATGCATTCCCCTATTTATCAGTCAGTGAGAGGTTCACAGGTTTATACATTTCAGACTAAATTATTTTTCAACAACTAACCCCAGGCTAGAAAGGGATCGCCAGCCAAGCTCCGAATATTATCTGTGTAAATTATACCAAGAAGTGGGATTAAAGCATAAGCTGCTTCAAATAACAAGTCTCTCATGTTAAAAAGATATCAACACCCTGCCCCCAACAACAAAGGGCACATCTCTTCACCTGACTCAGGACAGTTCAATCGTGGGGTACCCTGCTGTAAACTGTGATGGCAGAAGGGGTTGGGTTTTGTAAATGAATTACAGGGGCTAATGAAGGAGTGCTTCAGGATATATCATTAAAGAGCAGCGGACATGTTTCTACGATTCAGGCAGGCAACTTATTCCACACGGTTGCCTGCCTGATAGGCTAAATGAACTAGTTGAAGTAGTTTTGCTCGGCTCGTAACTTCCCGTGTAATGCGAACTGACGTCACTCTTTTCTGTAGCCCGTCGAAAAACAGCATTTTGATGCGCAGGGGTAGGGGGCCAGGGGCTGCAGGCACTCTATGTAGTTCTCTATGTAATTATTAATAGGACTGGGGGGGCTGTCTACATGTACTACAACTATCTTTGCTGGCAGTTCTACATGTATAGGGCTACTATAGCATATATATGCTAACCCCATACAAGTAGAACTGCCAGCAGAGACAGTCATAGTGCATTTAGGCAGCCCCCCTTCCCAGTCCTATTAATAACTACATAGAGAACTACATAGAGTGCCTGCAGCCTGTCCCCTACCTCACGTCATCAAAGTGCTGTTTTTCAGGGCGGGGCTGCAGAGCTCGGCAATTGTTCAGCTCATATGCAGAAGTTACGAGACGAGCTAAATAAGGTCAAATTAATAACTTTACTCTGTTTACGAAACGGTTCCAACTAGCTCATTTAGCACATCGGGCAGGCAACTCTCTGGAATAAGTTACCTGCCCAAATTGTGTCAGTGGCTCTTTAAAGAAGCTGGTGCCAGCCATCTCTGATAACCACACCATCAGCACACTAAAGAGGAAGATTACAAGTCATGCACATCAGATACAAACTCTCCAGAGTCAAGTACAGAATGGGAGCGGATGTTATGGCATATACCTCGGGAGGAAAGGGACCTCGGGGGTTATCATTACTGACAATCTGAAAGTAGTGGCCCAGTGTTCAAGGGCGACGGTGAGAGCAAAAAGGATGACTAACTGCGTAGGGAAGGGTATAGCAGGCAGAAAGGGGGAGGTTATACAGTATATAGAGACCCATGAAATTCTTTTTATTTTTTTATAATTTTTCTTTTTATTTTTCTGTGATTTCTTGTTATTTCTTTTTATTCATTGAAAATTGAGTTTTATTTCTTGTTTTGACATTTACATTCATAAACTACCTCAAAATGACATTATACACACTAGAAATCACATTCCTAGTACACTATGTTGTATTATACAATATTATGCTATGATCTTGAAAGGTTTTGTGAATGAAACAATTCCGCTGTCGCTTCCTTGCGGACCATCTCTGTGGTAACAGCGGAGCCTAAACACCAAATGCTGCAAACATTTATTTAGTTATTGCGCTCCCAAAAGCAATTTTTTCACTTTATTCACGTGTTTTTTCGTTTTATTCTTTTTTGTTGAATGTTATGTTATTTCTTTTTATACCTTGAATTTCTTGTTATTTCTTATTAAAGGAAAAACACGAGTCTCTAGTTATACTCCTCTTATACAAGTCACTGGGTCGTATACCTCTCAACTGTACCACATTACAAGGAACGTTCCATATTTTACTTCACAAAAGCTCCCTGTTCCACATTGTGAGGACTTGTCTCATACTCCGTGTTAACATTTTAAAGCAAAACTCCATAGTAAATGATGCAAAAAATATATATTATTCAACTAATAACAGACTTTCTGAACATACATGCAAACATTTCAACAGTGTTCTGAGCTTCTTAGGTAAAGATTTGAATAAGTGTTCCACATTTTGCTCATCTGTTCCACATCTGGGGGACAAAAGGTTGAGAGGTATGCTGGTTCGACCCCCACTTTGAGCACCATGTGCAGTTCTGGAGTGCACACCTTAGAAAAGACACAGACAGGGTTAAAGCACTGCAGAGGAGGGCAACCAAGATGCTTTAAGGCAGGTGTTGCTCTATAACCTGCCATTGAAGCCAAAATATATTTATTCTTAAATAGCGATTTTTTAAAATGGGTTAGCATTTTATTTATTTATTGAAATGTTTCACCAGGAAGGCACACTGAGCAATAAAATGCTAGTCTCCCGGTGCGACCTGGGGGGAAGGGATTACAGAGAAAAGGATAACACGCAGGATATCTAGTGAAGTACATCTAAACAGTATATAAACAGCAGCATAGGTTACATTTTATATTCGTTACAGGCGACATCATGGTAGCAACTTGGTTACAGATACAGAAATGCTTAGCACAGTAGTAAGTTATACAAGGGCTAACAAGGAATACAAGTAATGCAAGGGTTAACCACACAGACATAGACACACAAGAAGCACATGACAATAAGTGCATAGGTTGGACCAATAAGCCAGCTTGCGTAGCAGTAGCTATGTGCCGCTGGTCAGGCAAAGGGGGGAGCAGCGATGCGTTTGATGTAGTCGCGTGCAAGAGCAATTTACCGTGGGGTAATTTACCAGAGCGGTAGATAGAGAGTGGGCAGAGGAGGAGTTGCGAATTTGCGGAGGGAGGTAATTCCAGAGCTTAGGGAAGCGGTGAGAGAAGGCTGCTTCTCCAACAGCGGTCCTCCGTCAAGGGATTAATAATTGACGGGAGTCAAGGTATCTAAAGGTATGAGTGGGAGTGGGGATAGCTGAGAGTATAGTGGAAAGGTATGATGGGAGTGCGCCAAGCCAGAACTTCAAGACAAATTTAGCACAGTGCTTAATGCAATGGTTTTCGAGGGATGGTAGTGCCAGGGACCGGTAGAGGTCACAGTGATGTGTGAGGGGAAGGGCATCAAGAGCAAAGTGGCAGAAAGCATTGAAAAGGGTGTCTAGTTTTGTCAAGGTGGACTTTGGAGCGGCACTGTAGACAATGTCACAGTAGTCGAAAGAGGGTAGTATCATTTTCTGGACTAGTTCACGGCACACTGTTGGGAGGCGGCTACTACAGTTCCTGTACAGGGCACCAAGCTTGGGGCGCAGTTTTTTTTAAGATAACGTCGATGTGGTCAGAGAAAGATAGATGCCGGTTGAGCCAAACCCCTAAGTATCAGAAAGAGGTGACATCCTCAAGTTTTTATCCGTCCAGGGTGAGGAAATAGGGTAGACAGGGGAGCCTGGACAGAAGTTGTCTTGTGCCGAAGGTCATGATGACTGTTTTTCTAGCACTGAAGTAGAGCTGATGAGTGCGGAACCAGTGCTGAATTTTGTTGAAATCAGCTTGGAGGTTAGACACCACCGCTTCTGGGGAAATGCCTGGGAGAAAAGTACGGTGTCATCTGCATACATGTGGATCGAAGAAGTAGAGCAGATGAGTGGCAGGTCGTTTAGGAAAATGGAGAACAGAATGGGACCGAGAACTGACCCCTGGGGAACACCAGTAGTTATGGGAAGGGAGGTGACTACGGCGTCAGAAACTCTAACAGATTGTGTTCTGTCAGTGAGGCAGGCGCTGAACCAGTTAGCAGCAGCGACAGAGAGCCCTGCATCAGATAGGCACGAGAGCAGAAGGGGGATGTGAGATAGTGTTGAATGCTTTTGCAAGGCCGATGAAGATGGCTGAGGTAATCTGCCCTCTGTCCATGCCAGATAGGATGGTGTCTGTGAGCCTTGTCAGGGAGGAGGTAGTAGAGTGTCCCTTTCTAAACCCAGACTGGATCACTGTGAAGAAGTCTGAGTCTGTGAGAAAGGAGGTAAGCTGGGTGAGCACAAGGTGCTCTTGTAGTTTAGCGAGAGCTGGGAGGAGAGAGATCGGATGGTAGTTTGAAATGAGGTGGGGGTGCCCCACTTAGGGAGGGGAATGACGATGGCGTGCTTCCATGCCAGGGCGACTGCTGTAGCAGCAACGGATTGGTTTAGGAGGTTGGTAACTGGGGCTGCTATGGCAGGGGCTGAAAGCTATCGGAGTTTGGGGTCCAAGCCATTAGGAGATTTGCCTTTTGATGGGTTGAGAGATAGCAGGGCTTCCGCTGATGAGATGTCACTGAAGGAGAAGGTGCGAGGCCCAGGAAGTTTCTTTATACCAGCGGTGGGAGTGTGTGGTGCATGGGTGGGCAGGGAAGAGAGAAGAGTAGCAGCACATGTGGAGAAGTATGTGTTAAACTCAGTAGCTACTACTCTGGGGTCTGTGAGAAGGAAGTTGTTAACATTTAGGAGTGGTGTGGGATTAGCAGCTGGTGGAGTGAAGAGGGAGTGAATGACCTTCTAGAATTTTGAGGGGTGATTTAAGTTTGACTGGAGGGAGTTGTTGAAATTCTCTGCTTTAGCTAGTCGAGTAGCTCTGGTACACTTGTTTCGAAGCATACAGTATGTATAGAGATCTTGTGGGAGGCATGAAGATTTATGAGCTGTCTGTGCTTTGTCCCGGCCAATTAGGCATGTTATTAGTTCTTGAATTATCCAAGGCATGTGGTTTCCGTGCACCCTTGTGCGACGCAGTGGCGCATGTGCGTCCCAGATGTTGAGGAAGGTATTTCTGAAGTGAAGGAAGGCATCATCAATGGAGATGATGGAAGGGGAAGGAGCCCAGCTTGCCAGGACAAGGTCTTCTAACAAGGGGGTGAGGTTGAGGGATTTGTAGGAGCGTTGGACTAGAAACTTTGGGGGGGATTTGGAGCGGTGAATTTTGAGGACTATGTACATAATATGGTGGTCACTCAGGGAGTCCGGTAGCAGTCCTGCACTGATGACCTGGTGAGGGTGGGTGGTCAGGGCCCAGTCTAGAAGCGAGTGGTTGCCAGATTTTGGGTTTTGACAGGTGAGCTCGACAATGATTTGTGAGAGATTTAGGGCAGAAATTTCAGGCTGGGCTTTACAGAGAGCTGGAGTTAGCCAATTGTGGTTAAAATCTCCCATAAGAAAAAAAATTACTTACCATAGTAATGTTGTCTCTTCTAATGGAGTCTTGCTATATTCTGACTAAAGCAGTTATCCCCAGCACTTGAACTGCCCCAGAGAGTAAAGAGTTAACTATATGCAGAAGCATAGAACGTTGAGTTCCAGCTCGGTTTTCAAACCTCTGTCTCTAGCACTCTGAAGTGTAACCGTCAGATTATTACGAGCACTAAATAATAAAAGTAATAGGTGTAAATTATTTCAACTCTTGCAAGCCAAATGGCTGCACAAACTGTTTTTAGGGTCAAAAGACTCAAGTTGAGAACCCCAAAAAGAAAGCTAAATATAAAACCAAAATAGGTAGAGAGCTAAAACATAACTAAAACCCATAAGACAGGGCAAGCCAAGTACACCTCTGGGGTGCAGCACTGTGCCTGCCCACCCACATCCCAAAACTACTGGGTTCTAGGAGGGGAGGCAGGTTAGAATACAGCAAGACTGCATTAGAAGAAACAACATTACTACGGTAAGTAATTTTTTCTTCAAACAACATGAAGTCTTGCTGTATTCTGACTAAATGCAGACTACCAAGCAGTACCCCCTTGGAGGAGGGATTCACAGAACCTATTTTGGGAACAGACTCTGCAGCACAGCTGTGCCAAACCTAGCATCACTTCTAGACTGAATATCCAGAGAATAATGCTTGGTAAATGTGTGAACAGTTTTCCTGCTTTACAAAATTTCCACTAAAGGTATATCCCTAGCTGCTGCGAGCGAAGCAGCTGCACCCCAGGTAGAGTGAGCCCTCAGGCCTGAGGGAGGTTCCTTCCCAAGTTCTGAACAGCAGAATTGGATACAGGAGACAACCCACCTAGCAATAGTTCTCTTGATGGCTGGTTTGCCCTTTCCCACCTCACCATAAGTGAGAAATAACTGAGAACATACACTCCTATGGGCCTTAGTATGCTCCACATAGTAACTAAGGGCCCTTTTCACATCGAGACTGTGTAATCTTCTTTCCCCAGAGGAAGAATGGTCAGTAAAAAACACAGGCAATGTCACAGATTGATTCAGATGAAAGTCTGAGACCACTTTGGGAAGAAACTTTCTGTTAGTTCGAAGGACCACCTTATCCCTGTGAAAAGAAATAAAATCAGGTTCCACTGATAAAGCCTGTAACTCACTGATCCTCCTGGCAGAGGTAATGGCTACCAGGAATACAGTATTCCATGTCAAGTATTTCAGCTCTGCTGAAGATAGAGTCTCAAAAGGGGGCTGCATAAGCAGTGCTATACAGATGTTCAGATCCCAAGAAGGGGTAGGGGCTTGAGAGGGAGGATTAACATGCATCAGACCTTTAAAGAATTTCTGGAAAACTGGATGAGAGGCTCAGAAGAGCCCTTCCCAGCTGAAAGGAAGGCAGACACAGCTGCCAAATGGACCTTAAGCATAGTGGGCCAAAGGCTTAAACTATTAAGATGCACCAAATAGTCCAATACAGTAGCAATATCAGCTAATTCTGGCTGAACAGGTATCTGTGAACACCAAAAACAAAATCTTTTCCACTTGGAATTGTAAGTTTTTCTGGAAGCAGGTTTCCTGCTAACCTTTAGAATATCCAAAACCGATTGAGAAAGGTTTAGATGTGCATATTCTAGCTCTTCAAGAGCCAGGCCTTGAGCCTGAGAGCCTGAAGATTGGGATAGAGGATCCTCCCCTGAGAGGATGTCAGCAGATTGAACTATCTGGGAAGACACAGAGGCCTTGTCACTGACAGTAGTAGAGGATACCACGGCTGTCTGGCCCAGTCTAGTGCCACTAGGATCACCCTGCAAGGCTGAGATCTGGTCTTGATCAGAACCCTGACAATCAAAGGGAAATGAGGAAATGCATACAGGAACCTGCTTGTCCAATCCATTAATAAAGCCTCCTGGTGTACAGAGCCCAGTAGAGGAGGCCTGCAACAAAAGAGAGGAAGTTGATGATTGTCTGGGGCTGCAAAGAGATCCATCTCTCGAGTCCCCCACCTGCTGAAGATAACCTGAAGGACCAGGGGATTCACAGTCCATTTGTGATGACCCTGAGAAATTCTGCTGAGAGCATCTGCTAAGATGTTGTCCTTCCCTGGCAGGTGTACAGCCACCAGGGAAGCGTGAAGGGAATAAGCCAAAGACCATACCTTCATGGCCTCCGTGCACAAGGCCAAGGACTGAGTGCCTCCCTGCTTGTTGATGTACCACATGGTTGTGGTACTGTCTGTCCTGATTTGTACTACTTTCCCCTGAACCACAGTTGAGAATATCTGCAGAGTTAGAAAGACAGCCCTCAACTCCAGAAGGTTTATGTGAAGGAGGGACTCCTGATGAGACCAGGTTCCCTGAGCTGTAAGCTGTTCCAGATGGGCCCCCCAGCCTAGGAGAGAGGCGTCCGTGGTGAGAATCACTGAATCATATCACAGGAATCATAGTTGTTTACAAGCTCAGGAAGCAAAGCCTATTATTGAACTTGCCACCCGAGGGTGGATTAATTATCTATATAATCAAATTTGGTGTTACCCATAAATTTGTCTAACAGACCCTTGAACATGTCCATTGACCAGCTCTCTACAATTGAGGCTGGCAATGTGTTCCATAAATTGACTATTCTCAGAGAACCACAGATGTCTTTTTTTGTTCTACAATTTACCCCTTTTAATTTAAAGTTATGAAATCTAGCACGTGATATATTAAAGTTTTTTTCTATACCTAGAATTTCAGTAAGGCCAGGTTCTCTTGTGGCTTTATAGATCAAACAAAGGTCTCCACGAAGTTGTCTATACTGAATGGAATATAGGCCCAATATTTTCAATCTTTCTCCATAAGGTTTATCTGCCATACCCTGAATCCTTTTAGTCATTTTTCTTTGAACCCCTTCTAATTGTTTCTTACCATGAATTGTATTAGGTACACAGAAGGGAGCACAGTATTCTAGGTGAGATCTCACCAAGCTGGTGTAAAGTGGAAGGATAACCTGCGGTTGCCTGCTTTTAATATTTTTCCATCTGCAACCCGTAATTCTTTGGCATTTCTTAACTTTAAATGTTGTATTATTGTCAAAGTTGAGCTTACTGTCAATATTAACCCCGAGGCCTTTTTCATTTTCTGTTTCTTGAAGTTTTACATTGTTTAATAAATAACTATTTTTCATATTATTATAACCAAAATGCATTACTTTGCACTTTTGCTCATTAAATTTCGTCTTATTCTTTTTTGCCCAAAGTTCTAGAGCTTCTAACTCTTTTTGGAGAGTGCTAATTGCCTCAATGGAGTTGACAATGCAACAAATCGTCTGCATATTTTGATATCCAGACGTTATCTGTTGTCTGCATTGATGCTATCAGAATGTTAAATAATACAGGGCCCAATACAGAACCCTGCGGCACTCCACTTGTCACCTCTGCCCATGAGGACATAGCTCCTTTTACTGACGTACGTTGTCTACGATTATATAGCCATGAATCTGTCCATTTTATTAAGATGTATGGAAATTTCAGTTTAACCAAGTGTTCTAACAGTATTTTATGTGAAACCCTATCAAAGGCTTTTGCTAAGTCCAGAAATACAACATCCACTGGAAATCCCACATCCAAACATGACCTTTCTTTTCTAAATCCATGCTGTGTTAAATCATGTAAATTATTATGATTCATATGTTGTTCAAATCTACGCAAGATTAATCTTTCTAGGACTTTCCCTATAACTGAAGTTAAGCTTACAGGCCGATAATTACAGCCTACAGATTTAACACCTGCTTTGAAAATTGGAATTACCACTGCTTCCTTCCATGCTGACACACTTTCATCTGCTTCCAAGGATAGATTAAATAATTTACTCAGAGGGCCAGAGATGTGAGTGGCAATTTCCTTTAGAAAACTAGGGTGTATTCCATCGGGTCCAGCTGATGAAGTAACTTTTAGTTTCTGTAATTCTTCAAGTATTTCCTCTACTGTAATAAGCTCAACAGTCACGTAGTTAGAATTTGTGATTTAGTTATTATATTGTTCCTTGGGAAAAAATATCGTACGATAATTGTTAAATTCTTTTGCCATTTGGAATTCATTGTTTATAGTTCTTAAGTTTGTTTGTAATGGACCTATTGTTGCTTTAGAACCTCTGAGTGAACCAACATAATTATAAAACTTTTTCTTATTATCTAACGTGTCAGTTGCTAATTTATTTTCCATGTACATTTTAGCTTTCCTAATTTGTTTTACTTTATTAGCACAATTTTTATAACATTGCCATTTATCTTGAGATGGGTGAATTTGATATTTCTTGTAAATGTTTCGTTTTTTACCAATCAGTCTCTTAATTTTATTATTCCACCATGCTGGATTTCTGTAGCCCTTATTATATTTCTTCCTGTTTAGTACCCAAGTATCCAAACAGTATTTAATTTTGGTCAGTATAAGGTTCCAAGCTTGGTGTACATCAAGGCCTATCAGTTCTGAGTTCCAGTCCCTGCAGTTCAGGTATTGTTTTATTCTTGGATAATTAGCTCTGGTGTAATTCTTGATTATAGTATTCCCCTTGGTATCTACTGATCTAGGCTGTATATGGAATAAAATCATATTGCGATCACTGTTTCCCAGTGGTTCTAAAATTCTCTGTTCGTATACAGCTGACTCCATATTTGAAAGTACAATATCAATAATACTGTTATTTCTAGTACCTTCCTGAATTATTTGTTCTAGATTTTGATTAACTATAATATCAAGAAAATCCTTCTCTGCAATATCCTTACAATCATGTTTTATCCAGTCGATATTAGGAAAGTTAAAATCACCCATTAATATATAGTTTGTTGTTGGTTCAAAACAATTAATTTAAGAAAGTCAGTATTCTGTTCTTTATTCAGGTTAGGGGATCTATAGGCCAAGCCTATACATATATTTAAAGATGGTAAATTAATCTCTACCCATATTGTTTCATTTTCTCTATTAGTTTGTTTATGTGTAGAGATACGGTGAAATGAATAATCTTCGGTAATGTACAGTGCAATCCCCCCTCCTTGTTTATCTTTCCTGTTCTTAATTATTTTGTTAAAACCCAGAGTATCTACGTTCCAGCTATCATCATGAAACCATGTTTCTGTGACCCCACAAATGGAAATATTTTCTTTTTGCATTATATATCTTAATTCATCCATTTTGTTTGACAGACTTCTGGCATTTAGTAGCAAAACATTTATATCTCTCTTTCTATTTTGATGGTGAGAAATATCATCAGATGCTACAATGTTATTAGGAGTTAGTGTCAGAGTTCGATCCTGTTTTGTACATTTGTCTCTTAAAGACTCAAACCCTCCCCCTGCACTAGTTTAAATATTTGTCAAGAGAAGTAATAAAGTGTTGCCCTGGTAATTAGTTCCCTTTCTTACTTAAGTGCAGGCCATCATAACAAAATAAATCATCTTGGTGATAAAACTTCCCAGTGTGTCAAACAATGAATCTCTTGCCTTAATGTCCATGTCCTTAACCAATTATGAAATTTCTGAACTTTCAGGTAGATTTTTGTTGAGGCTTTTGGTATTGGCAGAGTCGCAGATATCATAACTTCACATCCCAGAGAGGTTAGTCTGTTAGATAGAACCACCATATCTTGTTTAATATCCTCTAGGGAATCTCTGAACATGTTATTTGTTCCCACGTGTATCAGGACAACGGGGTTATGACCTAAACCTTTAACCATTGTTTTGCACATACGTGTTAAGTCTGCTATTTTAGCCCCACTAAAAGATGATAATGTCCGATATGATTTATCTGGATTACATATGTCCCTGTCCAATCTTTTGATCATAGAATCCCCTATTACCAGAAGATTTCTGTGATTTTGCTGTAAATTATTGTCAGGTTCTATGTTAACAAGACTGTCATTATTTGAATGACTTAACATCATTTACTGAAATCGTGGGACAGGTATCAGTATTGTTATCCCATACTAGTGAAAATTTCAGAAGTACCATCTGCTACTAATTCAGGTGTTGAATTATTTTCAGAGTCACATTCTATTGTTGTAAGCATGGAAAATCTATTATTAAGGGGGCTGTTAAATGTTGTTGCATGCCGTCCTTTTTTAGCGGGTTTTGCATATTGAATGTTGTACCACTCTTCGTCCCCGTCTGCTGATACTTCTTCCTCTCTAGTTCTTTTACTGGTTTTCTTATTATAGGGATCTGATTCTAACTGCTCTGACATATGAAGAACAGTGTCTATAGGAGTAGTCAAGGTTCTAACCAGGCTACGTGTAGGTGGAATGGGAAACTAGGGGAGATGAAGTCACACTGTTCCCTGAGGCTAGTTTAGTGCCAAGTCTGTCTGCCATATTTCTTTGACTTGTTTCCAGCTGAACTAACCTGTTGCTGAAGGAATTTAATTCATTCATTAAATCATCATTGTGTACACATTTTAAAGGGATCAAGTGGGATCTGTTGTGTATTAAGTACATAAGACAATGTGTACATTTAATGAAACTTTCTCCATCATGCAGGGTTATTATATTTGCCATTTTAATAATCCGAGCTGTATGATTATCCAATACAAACAAGTGTTTATTTTAATTCCACACAATTAGGATTACTTATAAGAATTCTGTAGTTCCAGGGCTACAATTATCTTCCAAGATGCTATATGTAAGTGTATTCAAGTGTTTATTTACTGAAGGAGCCTGACTGATGAATGGGACACCTTGCCGAAGGTCGTCCTCCTCCAGCCACCACTGGAGTGCCTGAACTAGAGTCTGGGACACTGGAACCAATTTGGAGAGAGGGTCCTTTTTCTGAGACCAGTAAGATCTGAGATGAAATTGAATATCTCTCTCTGAAACCTTGCTCCCTGGACCACAGCTGTGGAGGCTGCATGTGGCCCAGTAACTGAAGAAAATGTCTGACTGGACGAGAAACGAGAGGTTGAAAAGAGGAAGCCAGAGTGACTAGAGACTGAACTCTTGAAAGAGGAAGGAATGCTCTTCCCTGGGTCGTGTCTATGTCCGCCCCTATGAAAGTGAGCAGCTGAGTTGGTTCCAGAACCGACTTTTCTAGGTTTAGAATGAAGCCCAAGGACTCCAGGAGCCTTTGGGTGACCTCTAAGGCTGACTTGACTTGGCCAGGGAAATGACCTACTAGAAGCCAGTCGTCCAGGTATGGGAACAGAAGGATACCTTGTCTCCTGAGGAATGCTACCACTACTACCACGCACTTGGTAAACACCCTTGGAGCCGATGTTAGGCCGGAAGGCATGGCTATGAACTGATAATGGCCTGAGGGCAATTCGAACCTGAGGTACTTTCTGTGGGAATGTCTGACAGGTATGTGGAAATAGGCATCCTTGAGATCCAGGGAGGCTAGCCAGTCTCCTGGTCTGAAAGAGGGAAGAATTACTCCCAGAGTCACCATCTTGAACTTTGGTTTTGTTAAGTGTTTGTTGAGGTACCAGAGGGCTTAAATCTAGGATGGGTCGCCACTCCCCTGTCTTTTTTGGGGTAAGGAAGTATCTGGAATAAAGTCCTTTTCCCCTGTGACAAAGAGATACCTTCTCTACTGCTCACATGAGCAGAAGAAAGGAGAGGAGACTTCTGTCTCTAAGGCCTTTGTCTCCAAGGGGGAGAGGGGGCTGAAAGATCTTGCTCTCATTTTTCGGAACCTTTTGAAACTGAGAACAAGTCCCTGGCTCATTACTTCCAGGACCCATTTGTCTGAGGTAATGGAATCCCAAGCCTGGGAATAGTAAGCCAGCCTGCCCCCTACAGGAATTGGGGAGGTGACCCTGACTGACACCTCAGGGTGTCTGTTTGGCAGGGGGCTTGGACTGAGTGGATGCTGGGGTCCTGGTCATCCCTCGTCTGCCTCTTCCCCTGAAGAACCCCCTCTGCTGGAAAGAGGAGGAAGCCTGGGCTTGGTAAAAAGGCCTGTTAAATGGCCTGCCCCTGCCAGCCCTAAACTGCTGCTTCTGAGGAGTGGCATGCTTCTCTTTTGCTGCAGCACTCCTGTAGATGGTCCTGTACTCATCCATCTTCTTCATGTAAGCCTCTGTTTGTTCACCAAACAGAGAGTTACCATTAACAGGAAAATCCATGGCCTTAGTCTGGGTATCCTGTGACAGACTGGTACATCTGAGCCTAGCTAATGTCCTCATAGAGACAGATGTAGCCATGACCCTGGAATGCACATCATTCAAGTCAACAGCAGTGTGGAATTGGACCTTGGATGCCTCAATACCATCTGCAGCCACCTTCTCCTGCTCCTTGGCTAGGTAGGGAGGGGCATTTTTAGCCAGTTCCAGAACCGTATCCCACCTCGATTTCTGGTACCTGGCTGTATATGCCATATAACTGGCTTGTCTGAGTCCCAAAGAGGATGCCAAGTATTGTTTCTTGGCCATGGCATCCACTTTCCTAGAATCCTTATCTGGGGGGCAAGATGCCAGGGGAATATTAGCCTTATCACAGGCTGCAGCCTGCACTACCCCAACATGGCTGCAATGAGTTGTAAGAAATTCTCTTCCAGGACCTGACAAGGTACATCTCCTGTCCATCTTTTTATCCACAGGACGCATAGAAGTTGGAAACTGCAACATTTTTTGTGTCTGTTTCCTCAGGGATTTGTGCAGAAGGACAGACACTCTCTTCGACTCTGGGACATCCATCATTTCCATGAAGTCAGGTTCTTCCTGATCCTGTTCAGCTTCTTCCACTGGGAGCTGAAGAGTATCAGCCACTTTCTTGTAAAACAAGAAATGAGAGGGGGACTCAGAAAGTCTGGGAGAAGACACACTGGAAGGCCTGTCTGGGGAGATGTCAGGCTTTACAGGCTTATCTAGACCTTCATCTTTGTCTTCATCATACTCTTCTTCTCCATCCCAATCACCCTCATAGAAAGCCTCTGGATCAATGTCAGAAGCGACTATGTCCGACCGAACCGAACCTCTATGAACAGTTGCCGGTTCGGTCGGAACCGGGTAAAGCGACTCAACAATAGAAATAGCTTTAGCAATCTCCTCAGCGGACGGACCATGGGAAGTAGGATCCGAACCCGCTGATTTTCGTTTCCTTTTGCTAGGAACCGATTCCACAGACTCTGCTCTCCTTTTGCTCGAGAAGGTATCGCCCAGGTCAGTGGGCACCCCCTCAGGTTCGGCAACCGCTGAACCGGGCTGGCCATCCAGGTCAGTGGACTTCTCGGCCTCCCTCTCCCTTAGCCTACTCAAACATTTTTCCAGAGTAGCTTTGGGAAAGTTTTACAGATGTCTTCTTTGAGGTGGTCAAACCAGACAGTAAACATAGATTTAGTTGTAGGTTATTTTAGCAAAGGCCTCCTTACACTCGGTACAGTGCTGAAACCCAGTGGGATCGGTTTTCTTTTTGGGTTTCTCAGACATGCCGGAATACTGAAAAGTTACCCTTACCAGCTATACTCCCAGGTTCTTTCCTGTGCCAGCTTAACCCCTCCCATCCAATACTCCATCCTGGGGTTCTTGTTCTCTATCTGCATCACTCCACACTTTCTGATGTTGAATTTCAAGTGCCAAACCTTGGGCTGCCTCTCCAATCTCTGCAGGCCCATTTCTTTACCACCTTCTCACTGTCCACCCTACTGACAAAGCTTCGTGTCAGCTGCAAAGAGATATCTTGCCCTGAATTCCTTCTCTTGTGTCGCTGATGGACATACTGAGGGGAACTGGACCCTGGACTGAATCCTGTTTCCCCCACCACTTGTAATCTCTCTCTCCTAAGATCTGACTCAGTTTACCACTACTCTCTGCTATCTCCCCTCTAACCAACTACCCACCTATCTAACTTTGTCCTTCACCATGCGCATATCTACAGCCTAAATTATACTAATCTTTACACACACAAAAAAACAAAAAAAACAAATCAACTTTGGTACTTTAAATGAGTCCACTTACCTTGTCGGTGTTGTTTGCCCTTCTGCCTCTCTTGTGCTTTCCTGTTAAACAGTTTGTAGGCTTCCGTCTTCTGGTATTGCTCCAGCTCCTTTATGTACCGCTCTTTATCTCTCTCTGCCTCATCCAAATAGTGCTGGCAACACCAATCAAAGAGTGATGGTTAGTCTCAGCAGTGTGTGTGTGGGGGGATGAACATTTTTTTTTTTTTTAATGGGCGAGTTATTTCAGTCTATGTGAAGCCCAATATACATGCTGTTCAATCACTTCTATTATTCAGTGAGCAGCAAGTGGCACTATATTAGGCTTACAAAGATAAAGCTGCAGCTCCGTGGGTAACCACGTTCTACAAACATTAGGTTTAATTGTTAAAACGTTTGCTCATGCTGTCCTAGGTTTTGCAGAAATGACTTGTGGTAGAGAAAATGATGTTTTACACACTGCTATTGAGGTAACTTGTCAAAAATGATGTATAAAGTCATGATTTTAACATTCAGCAGGGCTTTCTACAATCAGCTCAGGCCAAACCATTTGTCTGAACAGGGCAATGCAGGACAGTCCCAGAGACTCTTGCAATAAACCAAAGGGTGCAGAGTCTAAACTAGAGGGTGACCAACCAGCTCCCACGTGGGTACAAGCCCAAATGCTGTATTCTCTGTGGATATCATGATGTACCACTTAAGAAGCTTACTGTGTTAAAAGTACAGAGGCAGTATAGCGCAGTGGTTTAAAGCTCTGAGATGGAGACCTGGGTTTGAATCCCACAGCCCCCACTTGCTCAGGGTCACACAGTATGCAAGTCACAACTTCCTTGTGCTTCCAGGTCGCACCTCTAAACAAGCTTCAGCTTAGTGTGTCTTTCATGGTTAAAAAAAACAAAAACATTTTCTTTACAAGTCTGATACTGAAACTCTCATTCCTGGGAATATTAATATGAGGGCTGTACGCCGTAGTATGGAAATGCATCTACTCGGTTACATACAGAACAAAATGTAGCAAAGTGCAGAAAAAAATATCTATATCGCAAAGATTCAAATGCAGACATTTTTCTTGCTGTATAAGAAAATTTTTTTTTTTTTTCATGTTTCCAAACATGGCAGATAAGCAGCCACTCCTTACAAAGCAAAAATGTAAATTAAAGGGGAACAATCAGCACAAAAAGGGCCCACACCGAAGTGTGGGGCTGGTCCCAATTTGCACTTTATAAGCAAAAACATTTTTTTGTGTACTTACTGTTTACTACAGTATACAAGATTATATCAGAAGGATTCTGCTGATGTGCAAGCTGACATTTTCTGTAACGACAAATCACAGAATCCCCTGCAGCTGACATCAGAGGAGAACTGCAGCAGTAGGAGATTCAGTAGCCTCCAGTGCATATTAGAGTTCTATAAGCTCTGAAATAACAGTTACGCAAGAATTTACCATAACAGTAGATCTTCGGGAGAGGTTCCTGCCATAGGTCTTCACAAGTAGGACTGCGCCCCATGGCGTCAGGACCGCATGGCAAAATTGTAGCCAGCAATCATCAGCGGGGACCGCCCCCGGCATCAGGTGATGGACATCAGAGTGACTATAAATAGGGACAGTCACCCGCTCGCCCTCCAGTTCTTCCGTCGCACACCTCTAAAGAGGAAGCAGAAAAAAAGAGAGGAAACTCCTGGAGCCCTGAGCTCTGGATAAAACAAAGTCATGGGAAAGGAATAAAGAGGAAAAAAAACACAGGAGCTGGGGGAAGGTGGGTTGGAAATCTAGACCTACTGCAAGAACCTCTCTCGAAGATCTACTGTCACGGTAAGTTCTTACGTAACTGTTATATCTTACTTTGAGAGGGTTCCTGCAGTAGGTCTTCACAAGCAGGACTGAATACCAAGCAGTCAACTAAAAATGAGGAGTCGGAGTCGAGGTTCTGGGAAGAGGAAAATGTCTGCCAACTGCAGGCCACTCATGACAGAAGACCTTGCAGGACTGCTAGACTGAAGCCAGCCCTGCGCCTAGACGCAATGTACAGACTGTAATGTTTCATGAAAATCTGGACAGAAGACCAAGTGGCCGCTGCGCAAATATCCGCAGTAGACAAGTTCCTGAAAAAGGCAGTGGAACTGGCTACTCCCCAGGTGGAGTGGGCCTTAACTGTCCCCGGAAGGGGTTTTTTGTACGTCTGGTAAATGTAAAAAATACAATTTGCCAGCCACCTGGACAGCATCTGGTTAGAGACAGCCTTACCCTGGCACCTAGGGGCAAAGGCTACAAAGAGCTGATCCGCCTTGTGAACCTCCTTCGTCCTCAAGACGTAATATCTCAGCATCCGGTGCTCATCCAGAGTGTGCAGAAGAAACTCCCCCATTGGAATATTCTGGAAAGAACACTGGCAGTTCAACATTCTGGTTAAGGGTGAACTCCGAAACCACCTTCGGAAGAAATGAGGGATTAGTCCTCAGAGCCACCCGGTCTCTGTGAAAGATCAAATATGGCTCTTTACAAACTAGAGCCTAAAGCTCTGAAACTCTTCGAGCTGAGGTGATAGCAACTAAAAAGAGCATTTTCCATGCCAGGAAACACATATCACAACTTGCTGCTGGCTCAAAGTAAGTTTTTCTAAAATAAAATTAAGATTCCAGGGGGGAGTTGGATTCCGGACCGGAGGTTTGAGGTGAAGGAGCCCCTTCAAAAATGTTCTGGAAACCTCTAGCTGAACTAGGGTTTTGTCCTCCACCGGAAGGGGTAGGCCGAAACCGCAGAAAGATGGACCTTCAGAGAGGAATAACTGAGGCCCAACTCCAACAGGTACAAGAGGTACTCTAGAACCTGGGAAGCTCAGCAAGAAAAAGGGTCTAGGCCCTTGGCTGTGGCCCAGATAGAAAATCTTTTCCACTTCATGGAGTACATGGATCTAGTGGAGGGTTTTCTAGCCTCCACTAAGACCTGAGCGACGCGGGATGAGATGCCATAGTGGGAAGCTGCTATGTCCACAGCTGCCATGCATGAAGGCAGAGTGATCTGAGGCTCGGGTGTACCAGGGTGCCCAGCTCCTGGGACAGAAGGTCATGAGAGAGAGGAAGATGTACTGAGCGTTCCAGTGCCAACTGTTGCAGCAACGGGAACCAAATCTACCGAGGCCATAGGGAGGCAATGAGGATCACGTGTGCCCCCTCTGCCTGTAGCTTCAGCAGAACCTTCTGGAGGACAGAAAAGGGAGGAAAAGCGTACAGAAAGCTCCCTGTCCAAGACAGAGACAGTGTGCCTCACCAAAAAGCACCATGCCCGGGAACGAGTGAGCAAAAGCTGAGCAGTTCTGCGTTGAATGGGGAGGCGAAGAGGTCTATGTCTGGCCGGCCCCACTGAAGAAACAGATCTTCTACTACCACCTGTTTTAACTCCCACTCGTGAACCCTGGCGACTGATTGGCTGAGACTGTCTGCCAGAATGTTGTGAACACCTGGCAAGTGGACTGCTGTCAAGGACAGGCTGTGTTGAACAGCCCAGTATCACATCTGCATCGCCTCCCTGCAAATGGGGTAAGACCGGGGTGCCTCCCTGTTTGTTGATGTACCAGACCGTTGCCATGTTGTCTGTCTGGATCAATAGTGTTCCTGGAACCAAGAGGCACTGAAAGGCCTGAAGAGCACAAAGCACTGCTCTTGTCTCCAAAATACTGACATGAAGGTTCTCCTCCATGGGCGACCAAGTGCTCTGGGACCGATGGTCTCCCTAGTGTGCTCCCCCATCCCAGATTCGAGGCATCGGATACGAGAATCATGGTGGGAGACAGACAGTGGAAAGGGACCCCCACCGAAAGGTTGGAGAGGTCCTGCCACCAAAGGAGATCCCTCTGAAGGCTGTTGGAGACTAGAACCTTCTGGTTCATGTCGTTGAACCGCTGATCCCATTGGACTCGTAGAGACCACTGGGTCACCCTCATGTGCAGTCTGGCCAGAGGGACTGTAGGAGTGGCAGCCACCATCAGTCCCAACAGTTGCAGGACTGAATGCACTGTGGTCCAACAAGATGAAGCCACCAACGCTGCTTGAGAGATTAGTGTCTCTGCTCTGTCAGTTGGGAGGAAGGCCTTGCTCTGAACCATGTCCAGCACCACTCCAATGAATTGGAGGCACTGGAAGGGTAACAGCTGGGGCCTTGGGGTAGCTGACCGAGACGCCCAGACTGGAGAAAAGGTCCAGAGTGACAGAAAGGGAATCCTTCAGACTGTCCGGGGAGAGAGCTTAAAAAAGCCAATCGTCCAGGTATGGGAACACATAAATGCCCCTGCAGTGTAGAACACCGCTACCACCGCTAAGCACTTGCTGAAAAGCAGAGGTGCCAGAGAGAGGCCAAATGGAAGGGCTCTGAACTGGAAATGCTCCTCCTGGAAGGAGGATCTCAGAAAGCAGTGGTGGGCCGGAAGAATGGGGATATGTAGGTAGGCATCCTGCATATCCAGGGAACACAGCCATGTGTTTGGTTGGAGCAGAGGTAACAGTCCTTGGAGGTTTAACATGCAAAACCTCTTGTATTCCACGAAGAGGTTGAACATGCCGTGATCTAGGATAGACCTGAGATTTCCTGTCTTTTTGGGAACCAGGATGAAGTGGGAGTAAAATCTCCTCCCAGTCTGCTCTGATGGAACTTGCTCTATGGCTGATTTTTGCAGCGGACCAGAAATTGTTGGCCTGACAGGTAATGAGACCTACCCAGAGGATCGGTGGGTGGCCTCTCCAGGAACTCTATTGAGTGACCTCTTGCTATTAGTTGTGGAACCCATGCATCTGCGGTTACAGCCTTCCACCCTTCTAGGTGAAGGCCGAATCTTCCTCCCACCAGTTCCCCCACGGAGGCTGTAGGTAACGGGAGGTGGGTTTGTGAGTCAGGATGCTGAGGGGAGGGGCCCCTTTCTTCCAGTGGCAGTTTTTGGGAACTTGGCCTGTTTTTTTTTTTTCCTACTCTATTTCATTCCGGTCCACGGCCCGGAGCTCTCTCAGAGCATCTTGCCTGTTTCTACCTGCCTGAGGCCCCTCACCTGTGCCTCTCTCCCTCCTCTCCTGTAGCCAGCATCCTCGCCTATCCTCCGGGTGGGGCCGCCCCCTTGGGCACACTTACTAGTCAATCTCTGGCTGCGGGTGAGGACCCAAGTGAAGGAATGGAAAGGCCAGGCGAGGCGGACCAGCAGAGGGCATGAGGGTCAGATGCTGCTCTGCCTCACAGAACTAGGTTTTTCCTTTTCTGGTGGTCAGTCTCCCTGCATGGGCACCCCTGGCTTAATGGTGGCTGGCACCTCACCAAGGCCACCCATGTTGTTCAACATGCAGCCCATGCACTGCAGCACCCCCATCTCTGCGGGGCAGCTGGTGTGCCGGGCATCTCCCGCCCTCCCCAGGGGAGAGAGCAGCCTAGAGGCGCTCAATCTCTCCCCATCCCTGCCGATCTCGGGCGCCGGGAAGCCTGCTTCTCAACTCGGCTAGTCGCTATGCAGCAGGTGTGGCATCCAGCGCCCAACCTCAGCGCCACCGTCCAGCAACTGGCCTGGGGTTTGAGCACCAGAGCCCAAGGAGCGGGTCTAGGCCTACCCTGGTTCTGTTTGTTCCATTTCCGCTGGTGGCAAAAAGGCTGCTGGGGTTTCTGACCTAAACGGTAATAGGAACGGACATCTTTCAAAGATTTGCCGCTCTCTTGCAACTCCATAATTATATCCTTTTCCTCACCGCCAAACAGAACTGAACCCCTGAAAGGGAAAGTCCAGAAGTGAACGCTGAACATCCTGTGCCAACTCTGCCAGATGAAGCCATTGAAGGCGCTTGAGACCGATGCCCATAGCCATACAACGTGCTACCGAGTCATAGGTTACACGAAGGGCAGGACGATTTGTTCAACCTTATCTTGTCCAGGAGTTTGTACCAGAGTTGTTCGTCAGGTACCTCCTGGATGTCCTTTTCCAGGTCAGATAGTGCAGATATCTGGAACGCCACCATGTGGTACACATAATTCAATAAACGTATGGCGGAGGTAGAAGAGGTGTAAAACTTGTAGCTATACTGGTCCATTTATTTTGACTCCTTGTCAGGAGGGGAGGCACTAAGATGTTTACGTTGTGCTGACCTATTGTGAGCTGCAGTTATAACAATACTCAGCTCTGGGTTGGGCAGTAAGGTGGGAAACCCCTTCCAGGGGATGGTAGGTCCTGTCAATCTTTTTTTGACATGGCAGGGATGGACGACGGTTGCTGCCAGACTGTGGAAGTGAGATCTTCATGTGGCCATGTCCAAGGAGGGATGGAGAGAGGGTCAGCATTGACCAGGTCCAAATGTTTTGACAGTCTTCTGCGTTTGGAGTCCAATTCTTGGGAAACCCAACCGCAGGACTTTTGAATGGACCGGAAGAGCTCAGCGAAGGACGGGTCCTCCAGAGAGGATTTATGGGATTCTTTCGGCTGGGGCTCTACGGGAGAGTGAGGCTCTGATTGGTCCCCTAGATCTGAGTCCTGATCTGAGTACGAGGATTCCGGTCTACTAGGCAAGGAAGCATCTGGAACCGTGTCCGGAAGCCAGTGTTCCATAGAAATCCCTGAGGGCAGAGCACCCAAGCCTCTGTCCAAAACTCTGCTGGAAGGTGTAGGGCTTCTGGGTGGCACCCTGTGAGGTGGGGTGGCCCTGACCACCAGCTGAGGTTGACCCAATTCCTATAACAACTGGGACTTAGCATCCTTCCACCAAGCCGGAATGGGTTCTTGTTCCAGCTGAGGGGTTGGAGGAGGAGGAGGAGGTGGATATCCTGGGTACCTCATACAGTATGAAGGGTAACTAGGAGGTTGGTACCAGTAAGGGTACTGATAGCCTTGATACTGAAGGGCCTGACCTGGCGTCGGGTAACCTGGCGTCCAGGGAGGGTAGCTCGATGTCGGGGCCCCCCCCCCCCGGCTAGGGTTACAGGGGTGCCAATAGAAATTCCTGGGCCCGGGACACACCTTTAGGTCTACTGGGCTCCCCTTAGCCTCACATCCCCTGTTACACGTCCCCCCATCGGCCCCCCTGAGCCACTGGGCCTGGGACAGCTGTACCCCTGTCTGCTCCCTGGTTGGGTACCGCGGAAACTGTGGTGTGTGCCAGGATAGTAACATGTCGGACCGGCTGGGGAAGCGGGAAAGCAGCCCAGCAGAAGGCGGCACCGAGGGTCCTCTAGGGATGGAGTCCATTGGTAGATTCCGGGGTGGGAACCCCCGAAGGCCAAGGGGATTCTGGTCCATTCCATCCCCAATGTCTGGCAAGGGATCTGGCGGTGGGTGCAGATCCATTGGCGGAACAGAGACTGGTGAGGGACGCAAGTCCGGTAGAGCCCCCGTCAACGGGTCCGTATGGTGAGTATCCAACGGAGGAGGGTTCTGGGGAACAGGCCCAAAAAGGTTGGAAAAGGACAGCGAATCCCTAGAGGGAGAGCCCTGGTGGTATGAGAGGAGACCTACGAGCTCGCTCTGCCCAGCATCGGGGTCCACAAGAGAGCTTGACGGGAGAGGAGTCACCACACGGTCGCCGACCAACTTAGAGGTGACGGTCTGGCGGGCAATGGAGGAGCCGACGACCAGCTTACAGACCGGGCCAGGCTGACAGAAGCTGGGAGGCTAGAGTCAGGCTTATTGTTGAATGGGGAGGCAGTGAGGGAAATAAAGGTAGAGGACCCACTATCCGACAGCGATCACCAAACAGTGTGGTTTAATATCATGATGTGTGGGGAGCCAGAGAAATCGGTTACTCGGGTGGTAAACTTCAGTGGGGTGGACTTTGGGAGGATGCAGGAGGTACTGAAAGGGAAACTGGAGGGCATAAGGCATGAGATGGACGTGGAGCTGAAATGGATATTATTAACGGGGGTTACAGAGGCAACAGAAGCCTGCACCAAGGCACAGAGTAAGAGGAGCAGAGCAAGAAAACCATGCTGGTTGAACAGCGAAGTTGTGGAGGGCAAAAAGAGTGGCTCACCAGAGGTTTAGGAGGACAGGGAATGAAGTGGACAGGGAGGAATATGCAAGATGGTCCAGGGAGGTGACCAGAAAAATGAGAGAAGCCAAGGACCAGAGGGAGCTGAGATTAGCACGGAGAATTAATGGGGGAAGAAAGACTTCTTCAGATACAACAGGTAGAAAAGAAAGTGCAAGGAGACAATAGTGAGGATAAAAATGGGTGGGGAGTGGACGGAAAAAGGGGAGGAGCAGGCAGAAGCACTGAATGAATACTTTTGTTCCGTGTTCACAGAAGAAAAGGGGGGACCACTACCAGCATGGGCTGGGAGGGTGGGGACAGGAAGAGAGGAGGTGACAGATGGAAGAATTGAGGCAAGTAGATCCTAGAGGGACTGAAGGTAGACAAGGCACCAGGGCCGGATGGTATCCACCCCAGGGTGCTGAGGGAGATGGCGGAGATGTTGGCGGATCTGTACAGCACCTCCCTGGAGTCCGGATGTGTGCCAATGGACTGGAGGATGGCACATGTAGTGCCATTACACAAGAACGGGCCACGGGATGAACCGGGTTAATTATCGTCCGGTAAGTCTCACATCCATAGTGTGCAAACTCATGGAAACGATACTAAAGGAAAGACCGGTGTCGTACCTGGAGGACAATTTCCTCCAGGATGTGAGGCAGCATGGGTCTGTTTCAGGGAAGTCTTGTCAAACCAACCTGATACAATATTATGACTGGGTGACAGGTGAACTGGATAAGGGTCATGCGGTAAATGTTCTTTACTTGGACTCCAACAAAGCCTTCGATTCAGTGCCTCCTGGGCGGCTTGGGGGGAAGCTAACTGGTGTAGGAGCAGGGGCAAAAATGATAAACTGGATTACAAGCTGGCTGAGTGGGAGGCTGCAACGGGTGGTGATGAGAGAGGAGCTCTCAACTCCAAGGCCGGTGACAAGTGGGGTGCCACAGGCTCTGTGTTAGGGCCAGTACTGTCTGGGCTCTTCATATCAGACATTGGACATGGGGTGGTGAGCAAGGTAAGTCTGTTTGCTGATGACACCAAAAGCAGAGCAGTGGTGGATGGAGAGGAGGGGTGGACGCAGCTGTAGGGGGACCTAAGTAAGCTAGAGGAGTGGTCAGAGAGGTGGCAGCTGGGGTTCAATGCAAGGAAGTGTAAGGTTATGCACTTTGGGGTGAAGAACCCAAGGAGAGAATACTGGGTGGGGGGGGGGTTAAGCTGGGGATCACAGAGGAGGAGGAGAAGGACTGTGGGGTAATGATAATGGGGACCATGAACAACACTGCCCAGTGCAGGAGAGTGGCAGCAAAAGCGAACAAAATGCTGGGGTGTATAGCAAGGGGGTTTTTGTCCAGGCGAAGTGAGGTGATCTTGCTTCTCTACAGATCACTGGTAAGGCCGCACTTATCGAGTACTGTGTGCAGTTTTGGAGGCCATACCTAAAGCATGATATCAGGCTGCTGGACGGGTGCAGAGGAGGGCAACAAAGATGATATGCGGAATGGAGGGAAGAGACTATGACAGCAGGCTGGGAGACCTCAATATCTACACCCTGGAGGATAGAAGGGACAGGGGGGACATGATAGAGACATTCAAGTATCTGATGGGAATCAATAAGGATGGGGCAGATGGTGTCTTTAAGTTAAGGAGGGGGAGGGTCACCGGGGGCATGGGCTAAGAATAGAGGAGGGAAGATTTAGGAAGGAAATGAGGAGATACTATTTCACAGGAGGGTGGTAACAAAAAATGGAACGCCCTACCAGAATGGGTGGTATCATATAAATCTATGAACAGCTTCAAAAGGGCATGGGATAGGGGAGTGTGAGGGTTGGGGATGGCAGTGGGATGACAAAAGGGAGGGGGGTTGGGGCAGCTGCAAACTTGGGGTGTTGGCTGCACACTCAAGCAGACTTAGATAGAACGGGTGGTCTGTTTCTGCTGGCACATTCGTATGTTCGTATGATCAGCCTAGTTGGACGCCCGGCAGCAGAGCTGGAGGGCGACTTATCGGCCAAGCTCAGAGCAGGAACCGCAACTATTTCCTCTGAAAAGGAGATCCCCAACTGCCAGCTGACCTCGGCGGGGGGGGGGGGCGTCCAGTCCGGCGGAAGGGACGAAGGCCCAGAAAGTGGGGTACTCACAAGGGTGCAGGCCCCACCCGAGATGGCGTCGGCTTGCTGACTGCTTTTCCTCTGCGGAGAATGGCTCCGCTCCCAGCATCTCTCCTTCTCCTTTTTCTTCTTCTTCTTTTCTGGGGCCGGAGACGAAGATCTTTCCCTCAGCTCCTGGAGCTCTTTTTCCATTGGTGCTAGTCTTTTGTTTCAGTAAATGGGCATCGGTGGTCCTCTGGCGATGAGTGCGCATGGCCTGGTTGAAGGTCTGGCAGATGAAGCACTCTGTGGTCTTATGTTTAGGCCCCATGCAGAGGACGCAACGGGAATGGTCGTCCCCATGCAGGATCTGCACACCGCACTTAGAGCACTTTTTCTTGGGCTGGTGAGACGACATACACAACTGTTGAGAAAGGATTTAATGTTAAACTATGTACTATGATGAAAAATGGTGGGGGACTGAAGCTGTTCTACTGCGAGGTCCGACAATTCAGGTCAATGGCGGGAAAGAACTGGAGGGAGGGAGGGCGGGGACCACCCCTATTTATAGTCATGCTGATGTCCATCACCTGACGCCGGGGATGGTCCCCGCTGATGACTGTTAGCTACAATTTTGCCGTGTGGTCCTGATAACAGGGGGCACAGTCCTACTTGTGAAGACCTATTACAGGAACTCTCTCGAAGTAAGATCTTTTGTTTCCTGGTCCTGCTGCCTTCCATGGGCTAAGTTAATGGGTTCATGACACAGTATTTAGTCAGTCAGGATTGTTTATTTCTAAACATTCCAGGTACTTATATTATAAATATGAGGGTGTGTCATGCTAAAAAATGTGGCCTGAAAGTGAGAATTTTAATGGAAAACTATTTCCCAGATGGAGAAATAGTGATAGAAAAAAGAAATTTCTTCATACCTACCATAACTTCCTTTTCTGTTATCTCCAACATTGTCAATGGGTAATTACAACTGGGTAATGTGCATCCCTACTAGGGAAAATGGCACAGCCCAAAGCTTTAGAATGCTGTGCATATAAGGATTCCAGACAGCTGCAACTCTCCAGTTACAACTGTCCTTGTAGTGCCTCTAAATATGAAAATAAATGCCACACTGGCCTACTTGATATAAAAAGCACACAATTAGCCATCTAGCCAGAATAAAAGTATGGTATATACTGTCCTACCTCGTCAGATGACAAAGGTGAATGATGGAATGTTCTCTTCTAGAGAACTATGGCTTGTAAGGCACTCTGGAAAGCGTTAACTTGAAAGAAAAACATATTCAGTAAACAAGCAAGGACTGCATGCAGTGTGAAGACTATCTGCAACAGAAGAGCACTGCATACAGTGTTTTCAATGCATCATTCCTGCTACCTCTGTATGATGTACTGTCCATTCAACTGTTATGCATGTAATGAATCCCGGATCTTCCCTGAAAAAGGGATCCCTGGTTCCAGTGGGCTTACCCGGTTATCAAAATGAAATAAATAAAAGAGGCACCCTTGGCTAACATCAAATTCGAACCTGCTAAAAGTGCGTGATAGCAACCAACACTGAAATCTGGACTAATCTCCTTGTGTTATATACTGTATATACACATTTTATATATATATATATATATATATATATATATATATATATATATACACACATATATACACACACACACACACACACACACACACACACATATATATAGTGCCTTCAGAAAATATTCACCCCTTGGATTTTGTCACATTTTGTTGTGTTACTGCCAGAATTTTTAATGCACTGAATTTTTTCCCTTTGATGCACACAGCATACTCAACAATTTAAAGGGGCAAAATATTTTTATTGTGTAACAAAATGTATGAAACATTAAAACTGAAATATCTTGTTTACTTAAGTATTCACCAGTCAATCGTTGTAGAAGCAATTACAGCTTTGAGTCTTCTTGGGTATGTCTGTATCAGCTTTGCACATCTGGATTTGGGATTTTCGCCCATTTTTCCTTGTAGATTTGCTCAAGCTCTGTCAAGCTGGATGGAGGCGTCGGTGAACCTGCAATCTTTAAGTCTTTCCACAGATTCTCAATGGGATTCAAGTCTGGGCTTTGGCTGGGCCACTCAAGGACATTCACCTTCTTGTTCTGAAGCCACTCCAGTGTTGCTTTGGCTGTATGCTTGGGGACTTTGTCCTGTTGGAACGTAAATCTTCGCCCCAGTCCAAGGTCTATTGCAGACTGATGCAGGTTCTCCTCAAGGATGTGCCTGTATTTGACTCCATTCATTGTTCCCTCTATCATGACAATTGCCCCAGTCCCTGCCACTGAAAAGCATCCCCATAACATGATGCTGCCACCACCATGCTTCATGGTAGGGATGGTGTTCCACAGGTGATAAGCTGTGTTCGGTTTGCGCCAAGCATAGCGCTTTGCATTCAGGCCAAAGAGTTCTTTTTTTGTTTCATCAGACCAGAGAATCTTTTGCCACATGGTCTCAGAGTCTGCCACGTGCCTTCTTGCAAACTCCAGGCATGCTATTATGTGGCCTTTTCTCAGGAGTGGCTTCTGTCTAGCCACTCTCCCATAGAAGCTATATGTGTGAAGTGCTGCAGAGATTGTTGTCCTCTGGACAGGTTCTCCCATCTCTGCCATGGAACTCTGTAGTTCTGTCAGGGTGGTCATTGGGTTCTTGGTCACTTCCCTGACCACGGTCCTTCTTGCCCGGGTGCTCAGTTTGGGAGGATGGCCCGCTCTAGGGAGAGTCTGGGTGGTTCCGTAATCTTTCCATTTCCTAATGATGGACTTGACTGTGCTCCTGGGAACTTTCAACACCCTAGAAATGTTTTTATACCCCTCCCCAGATCTATGCCTCCTCACAATTCTATCACAGAGTTCTACGACAGCTCCTTGGTCTTCATGGTAGAGTTTCTGCCTGACATGCACTGTCAACAGGGACCTTATATAGACAGGTGTATTTCTCTGAAATCATGTCAACCATTTGAACTGACCACAAGTGAGTCCATTCAAGTTTTAGAGTGATCTCACAAGGAAATTGGATGCACCTGAGCTCAATTTGGAGTGTCATAGCAAAAGGGGTGTACACTTATCATGTCAAGACATTTCAGGTTTTTATTTTAAATTACATGTACAAAAAATTCCAGAAGTTTCATTCCACTTTGACATTATAGAGTAATTTGTGTAGATACGGGACAAAAAATCCCATATAAATGTATTTTAAATTGAGTTTGCAACATCACAAAATGTGACAAAATCCAAGGGGAGTGAATACTTCCTGAAGGCACTGTATGTACATATACACACACACACATACATGTACATACATACATACGTATATATATGTGTGTGTATATATATATATATATATATATATATACACACACACACACACACATATGTTTATGTTCACATAACACAGCAGCAGATAAACTATAGAGGGATGCCCAGACAAACTTATAAAGGGGGTATAACAGAAAATCCCCAGATGGCATACCAAATAATATTCTCCTGCAGGAGTGAGGGTCCCAGGCAGGCCCCATTGACAACGTTGTAGCTAATAGAAAAAGAAATTATGGTAAGTATGAGGAAATTTATTTTTTCTGTAGCGCTCCACATTGTCAATGGGTAGTAGTTACAACTGGGTTCTAAGCAGCAGTACCCAGAATAATTGGGTGGTGGAAGAATATTGCCCCATATGTCAACCACGTACAGGAAAGGAACTTACCTGCTAACTGTCGCCTGCAAAACTCTGTGACCGAAGGCCGCATTAGCAGAGCTTTGAACATCCGATCTGTAGTGCTTGGTGAATGTGTGGATGGAGGATCATGTAGCTACCTTGCATAACTCTAAAAAACAGACGCTTCACCTTTCTCTATCCAGGAAGTGGTCATAGCCCTGGTGGAGTGAGCCTTGATGAGAGCCAGAGGCCTGTTCTTTAATGCGACATAAGCCTTGGCAACGCAGACCCTCACCCACCTAGCTAGGGTGGCCTTGCAGGCTTTCTGTCCCTGTTTGGCCACTCCGAAAAGGACAAACAAGCTATCTGATTTCCAGAACTCAGCTGTCCGTCTAAGGTATGTCCTAATGGCCCATTGCAAATCCAACTTGTGCAACTCCTTCTCTTTTTGGGTGAGAAGACTGCGGATAGAAAGACGGAAGACAAATTGCCTGGTTCACATGGAAGGCGTGGGAGCCTTCAGGATGAAGGACAGAACTGTTCTTAGCACCACCTTGTCGTTATGCATGACAAGGTATGGTTCTCTGTAGGACAAGGCCTGGAGCTCACCAATCTTCCTGGCTGAATACACAGCAACCAAAAAACACACCCTGTCAGACAGCACATCAAGCGGAATGGATGACAGAGGTTCGAAAGGCACCTTACAGAAAGCATTTAGCACCAAATTCAGATCCTAAGGAAGAACCAGGGATCGAAACATAGGTTGACTCCTGCCGACAGCCTGCAGAAAATGAATAACCTCTCTGTTAGTCCTGAAGGACATACCCAAGGAGGCTCCAAGGGCCGGATCCGGCCAGGGACATCACGGGATAAAACATCGCCGGACATTAAAAGGCGGCAATAACATCGCCGCCTGAAGTGTCAGAAACCAAAAACAACCCTTGCCAGATCTGCGCAGGCAGTATAATGTGAATAAATCCCTGGTGTCTAGTGGGTCCCCCGCCCCACCTGTCGATAGTCAGCCCCAGTAAATGTAATTGTATCAATCCCTGGTGTGATGTCCTCTGGCCCCGCAACCCGCCATCACCGATCCCTGATCGCCGGCACCAATGCCCCATTATTTAATAGCAATATATCTCTGGTGTCTAGTAGAACCTCCCCACCCGGCAGGTAGTTCCCCATGACGCCCCGACAATGAGCAGGCGACCAGCACAGCCCTCTACTCTCCACCACAGCTGGTCGCCTGACTGAGCTGAAAGAAAAATTACTCACCTTAGAAATGTTGTTTCTTCTAATGGAGTCTTGCTATATTATGACATATGCAGCGAGTCCCAACCTTCGAACTGCTCTGGAGGTGAAAGAGTTAACTTTCCATGCCAGGCATGGAACGCAGAGCTCGCTCTCGGTTGAAAACTCTGTCTGTTGTTCTTCAAACTCAAACTGTCAGATCTTTACGAGCTAAACTCACTAAGGTCCTGTGTGGAAGCTGTAAACCTACACTAGCCAACTGGCTACTAAATATAACAACACATTTTTTGGTACCAAACAAAGACTCAAGTCAGGAGACCCAAAAAAGAAAAACACAACACCAAATCACCCCAAAAAAGGAGGGGTGAAATAATAAGGTGGGCATCTACTAAGTGCCAACACTGCACTGCCCACCCACATCCCAAAACAAGGTTCTGAGAGGGGCAGGCGGGGGGAGGTCATAATATAGCAAGACTCCATTAGAAGAAACAACATTACTAAGGTGAGTAATTTTTTCTTCAAACAACATGAAGTCTTGCTATATTATGACATATGCAGACTACACAGCAGTACCTCCATAGAGGAGGGACAGAACCTACTTAGGAAATAGGCTCTGAAGCATGGCTAGCTAAAACCGAGCATCACTCCTAGCCTGGATGTCCAGGGAGTAATGCTTGGTAAAAGTGTGAACTGTTTTCCAGGTAGCTGCTTGACATATTTCTAGAATAGGGATGTCCCTGGCAGCAGCCAGGGAAGCGGCTGTACCTCTGGTAGAGTGAGCCCTCAGGCCTGAGGGGGAAACCTTACCCAGCTTTTCGTAACAGAATTGGATACAAGAGACAATCCACCTGGCAATGGATCTTTTAGTGGCAGGTTTCCCTTTACCAACTTCACCATAAGTGAGGAACAGTTGGAGGGAGTCAAACCTGTGACCCTTGGTACGCTCAATGTAGTAACTAAGGGCTCTTTTCACATCTAAGCTGTGTAACCTCCTCTCGCCAGAGGAGGAATGGTCAGTGAAGTACACTGGGAGAGAAACAGATTGATTAAGGTGGAAATCTGAAACCACCTTAGGCAAGAACTTCCTGTTAGTCATGAGGACCACTTTATCTCTATGAAAAGAGATAAAATCAGACTCCACTGACAAAGCCTGTAATTCACTTATGCGTCTGGCAGAAGTAATGGCTACCAGAAACACAGTCTTCCAAGTCAAATACTTAAGTTCTGCTGAAGACAAGGGCTCAAAGCGGGGTTGCATAAGCTGAGCAATGCAAACACTAAGATCCCAGGCAGTGGAAGGGTCCCTGAATGGAGGGTTGGTGTGAAGCAATCCCTTAAAAAACTTGGAGAATACAGGATGAGCTGAAAGAGAAGAAGGTTTACCTGCTGAAATAAAAGCAGACACAGCTGCCAAATGCACCTTTTGGGTAGCTGGTCTTAGCCCCAAAGTGTTTAAATGGACCATATAATCCAGGACTGTGGGTAAATCAGCAGATTCTGGGGAAATCTGCTTCCCAGAGCACCATATAGAAAACCTCTTCCATTTGGAATTGTAAGTAGCCCTGGTGGAAGGCTTCCTAGAAGCCTTCAATATATCCATTACACCTTGGGAGAGGTGTAGATCAGCAAACTCTAACTCTTCAAGAACCAGGCCTTGAGATTGAGAGATTTGAGGTTCAGGTACCAAATCCTGCCCTGAGCACAGGTTAACAGATTGTGATTCCTGGGAAGGCACAAGGGAAGATGGACTGCTAAGGACAGTAGGAGTGGATACTAGGGTTGTCTGGCCCAATCTGGAGCAATCAGAATCACTTTGCAGGATTGAGATCTGATTTTGACTAACACTTTGAACAGGAGAGGGAAGCGGGAAAAGCATAGAGAAACTTCCCTTCCCAATTTAGAACTAAGGCATCCAGAGGGACTGAGCCCAAGACTGGGGGCCTGCAGCAAAAAGGAAGTTGGTGACTGTCTGGGGC
The DNA here is from genome assembly GCA_016271365.2 of Neoceratodus forsteri. NCBI lineage: Eukaryota > Metazoa > Chordata > Ceratodontiformes > Ceratodontidae > Neoceratodus > Neoceratodus forsteri. The sequence goes on from CM028129.1 coordinate 1,739,398,675, forward strand.
TGCAAAAGATCTATCTCGGGTGCCCCATCAGCAAATACTACCCCAGGACCAGGGATCCAGTGACCATTCGTGATGGCCCTGTGAGATCCTGCTGAGGGCATCTGCCAGGACATTGTCCTTGCCTGGGAGGTGAACTGCCGTAAGGGAGGTGTTCAGGGAGTAAGCCAGAGACCACAACTTCATTGCTTCGGTGCACAAGGCCGTAGACAGAGTGCCTCCTTGCTTGCTGATGTACCACATTGTACTGGTGTTGTCTGTTCTGACTTGAACAACTTTGTTCTGAACAGATTTGGAAAAAACTTGAAGTGCTAGAAAAACTGCTCTGAGCTCCAACAGGTTGATGTGGAGCAGAGATTCCTGAGGGGACCACAGTCCCTGGGTAGTGAGGTCGCCCATGTGAGCTCCCCACCCCAAGAGGGATGCATCTGTAGTAAGGATTAAAGAATGAAACTGAGTGACAAAGGGAACCCCTTGTCTCAGATTGTTCTGGTCCTGCCACCACTGTAGGGCTTGGATCAGGGTTCGGGTTACTGGGATCAACTTGGTTAGAGGGTCCTTTCTTTGAGACCAAAAGGTTCTCAAATGGAACTGGATGTCCCTCATCTGAAATCTTGCTCCTTGCACTACTGCTGTAGAAGCAGCCATGTATCCCAGGAGCTGCAGAAAGTGCCTTGCTGGTCGAGAGACCTGCAGGGTGAATGAGGAGGCCAGGGAGACCAGGGTCATTGCCCTGTCCAAAGGAAGGAAGGCTCTGGCTTCCTGTGTGTTCAGTTCTGCGCCTATGAAGGTGAGAAGCTGGACAGGCTCTAAAACTGACTTTGGAAGATCAGAAGGAAACCTAGAGAGGTAAGCAGTTGCTGAGTTATCTGAAGATGTGACTTGACTTATTCTGGAGACTGGCCTACTATGAGCCAGTCGTCCAGGTAAGGGAAGATGGCAATTTTTTGCCTTCTTAGATAGGCAACTGCTACTGCCAGGCATTTGTGAATACCCTTGGGGCAGAGGTGAGGCCGAAGGGCATTGCTCTGAACTGGTAATGGCCTTAGGGCAGCTCAAACCTGAGGAACTTTCAATGGGAGCTTCTGATGACAATATGGAAGTAGGCATCCTTGAGGTCCAGGGACGCTAGCCAGTCCCCTGGCCTTAGAGAGGGTAAAATAATTCCCAGAGTCACCATTTTGAATTTTGGTTTTAAAAGGTGCTTGTTTAAATATCTGAGATCCAGGATGGGCCGCCATTCTCCTGTCTTTTGGGGTAAGGAAGTACCTGGGTACAACCCTTGCCCTGGGTGTAGGGTGGAGCTCTTCCACGGCTCTGAGAGCTAAGAGGGTAGAGGCTTCGCCTCTAGGGCAAGTGCTCTGAAGGAGTTGCAGGTGGAAAGATCTGGTTCTCATCTTTGGAAATTTCTGAAGCTGAGAACCAGTCCCTGGCTTACTACTCCAGGACCCACTTGTCTGATGTTAGAGACTCCAGTCCTGGACAAAGTAAGCCAGCCTGCCCCTACAGGTAGTTGAGAATCGCCCTGGCAAAACCATCAGGGTGCCTGCTTGGCAGGGGCTTTAGGCTGAGGGGTGGAAGCAGGCCTGCTTGTACCCCATCCTGCCTCTCCTCTAAAGAACCCCTTCTGGGCGTAAGCTGAAGAAGAGGCCTGAGCTTGGTAAAAAGGCCTGTGAAGAGGCCTGCCCCTGCCCCTGGAAGGCTGCCTTTGAGGAGTGGCCTGCCTTTCCTTGGCCTGTGCATTCCTATAGGTGGTCCTATACTCATCCATTTTCTTCATGTAGTTCTCTGTCTGCTCCCCAAACAAAGAATTACCCACAACAGGAAAATCCATGGCTTTAGTCTGGGTATCCTGTGACAGGCTAGTACATCTGAGCCAAGCCATCCTGCGAAGTGCCACAGATGTAGCCATGACTCTTGATGACACATCATTAGAGTCCACTGCAGCATGGAATTCACCTTGGATGCCTCAATACCATCAGTAGCCACCTGCTCCAGCTCCTTGGCAAGCTGTTCAGGGACCTGTTTTGCTAGAGCCTTAACAGTATCCCATCTGGATTTCTGGTATCTAGCAGCATAAGCCATATAATTTGCCTGTCTGAGTCCCAAGGATGCTGCCATGTACTGCTTCTTTGCCATGGCACCAATCCTCCTGGAGTCCTTTTCAGGGGGTGTGTGAAGCCAAGGGAATATTTGCCTTATCACAAGCTGCAGCCTGCACTACCCCGACATGGCTGCATTGATGTGTAAGGAACTCCGTATCAGAGCCTGACAATGTGTACCTCTTGTCCATTCTCTTATCTACAGGAGGTATAGTGTGAGGAGTTTTTAGAATTTTTACTGTCTGTTTCCGAAAAGATTTATGCAAAGGAATAGACAGTCTCCTAGACTCTGGGATATCCATAATTTCTACATAGTCAGGCTCCTCTTGGTCATCAACAGCTTCCTCAACAGGGAGCTGGAGTGTTTCAGCAACTTTTTTATAAAACATAAAATGAGAAGGGGACTCAGAAAGCCTAGGAGGAGACGCTCCTGAAGGTCTGTCTGGGGAGATGTCCGGTTCAATGGGCACATCCAGACTTTCAAATCCACATTCATTCTCCTCATACTCCTCTTCCCCCTCCTCCGGTTCATAAAAATCCTTAAAATCATACTCTTGAACCGGTGGAACCGGCCGAACCGTATGCTTACCTGATGGTGCCGGTTTGGTCGGAACCGGGGAAAGCGACTGGACAATTTGAATTGCTCTGGCTATTTCTTCAGCGGTTGGAGAGGAAAGTTTTGGCTCCACACCCGCTGATTTTCTAGTCCTTTTTGCTGGAACCGACTCCTCCGAGTCGGCTCTCCTTTTGCCCGAGGAAGTCTCGCCCTGGTCAGAGGGCACTCCCTCCGGTTCGGCTGAAACCGAACCGGGCTGGCCATCCGGGTCAGCGGACTTCTTGGCCTCCCTTTCCCTGAGCCTACCAACTCTCTTTTCTATGGTGGCAGCAGGAAAATTTTTACAAATCTGGCAGTCTGCATTGAGGTGGTAAAACTTAGACAATAAACACAGGTGGTGTGGGGGTCAGCCTTAGCAAAGACTTCCCCACAGACACTACAGTGTTGAAACCCAGTGGGCCCGTTTTTTCTTTTGGGTTTCTCAGACATAGTGCCAGTCCTAACCAAACTTGCCCGTTTATGGCAATCTGCCAAGCAAGACTCTCTTATCGGTTCCCAACCGTGTCACGGGTCGTGGAAAAAAACGTAATAAAATCCAGTTTTTTTAGAACCGATAAGAACCGGTAACCACACTCTAAAAGACAGATTAATATATTTTTAAACAACCTGATCGGCTCAAACCGAACCGATAACCGTTTACAAGTTCCACACAGAATAATAAATGAAAACCTATCTAGTACTCACAATACCACAGACAGAGCTTGAACCGACCGGTTGCGGTTTAAATTCAGTCAAAAAACCGCGAAAATAATACTTTAACCGACAAAATGAACCGAGCAGAAGGAGAAATCTCAGGAGTGACTGTTCAGTGAGGCGGAGTAAAGAATCTGACAGTTTGAGTTTGAAGAACAACAGACAGAGTTTTCAACCGAGAGCGAGCTCTGCGTTCCATGCCTGGCATGGAAAGTTAACTCTTTCACCTCCGGAGCAGTTTGAAGGTTGGGACTCACTGCATATGTCATAATATAGCAAGACTTCATGTTGTTTGAATGAATGAGCACGAGAAATGAATGAGCATGTATATACTCGCATGCATTCATTTCAGCTCAGTCGGGTGGCCAGCCATGGTGGAGAGTGGAGGGCTGTACTGGTCGCCCACTCATTGTCGGGGTTGGGGAAGGAAGCGGAGTCATGGGAAACTACCTGCCAGGGTTGGAGGTCCACTGGACACCAGCGACATACTGCAGTTAAAGAAATAATGGAACACTAGTGCCAGTGATCGGTGACGGACAGTGGGGGGGGGGGGCCACAGGACATCACACCGGGGACTGATACAATTATATTTACTGTGGCTAATGATCGTGGGTGGGGTGGGGGACCCACTAGATACCAGGGATTTATTCATATTATACTGCCTGCGCAGATTTGGCCTGCGATGTTTTTGGTTGCTGACACTGCAGGCAGCGATGTTATTGCTGCTTTGTAATGTCCGGCGATATTTTGTCCCGTGATGTTCCTGGCCGGATCCCAAGGGCCAACAGCTGACCTCTCAGGGTGCTCAGGGTCAAACCTTTTTCCACTCCTTCCTGTAGGAAATTCAAAATCTGCGGGACCGAGGTTTTGGAAGGCCAGATTTTTTTTTTCCTGGCCCAAGTCAAAAAGATGATCCATACACGAGCATAAGCTGCCGAAGTGGAAGTCTTCCTGGCAGCCATCAGTGTGTCTACTACCTTCTTAGAGAAAACCTAGTTTTAGGAGTCTCCTCCTTTCAGAAGCCAGGCCGTGAGTTGCACTGCTCCCGGATTTGGATGTAGAATGGGACACTGAGAGAGAAGATCCCCCCCCCCAAACACTGGAAGGCGAAGGGGAGCACGTTGAGCTAGGTTCATGAAGTCCGAGAATCATGGTCTTTCGGGCCACTTCGGAGCTATTAGAAGAAAGTTTCCTCATGAGTGCCCTATTTTGCGTATGTCTTTGGGGAGGAGAGGCAGAGGAGGAACAGCTTATGCTCTGTCAAAGCTCCACTCCTGCATCAGGGCATCCACTGCTTCTGCCTGTGGATGCTGATGCTGGTAGCCACTGAAGAACTGCTGAGTTTGAGCACTGTGGCTGGTGGTGAACAGATCGATCTGAGGACAACCAAACCTTTGACACAGAAGGTCGAACACCTCCGGGTTCAGCATCCACTCCCATGGATGAACATTTTCGCTGCTTAGCCAACTGACTTGAATGTTCAACTCCCCTGCCAAGTGGACTGCTGACAGAGAGAGAAGATTCTCCTCTGCCCACAGTAGGAGATCGGTGGCTTCTTTTAGCATCTCCCTGCATTTTATGCCTCCTTGATTGTTTATGTATGCCACTGTGACATCATCGTCTAATCTTGCTTTCATGGCCTTTGACTGCAGCAGACGTTGAAATCAAAGAAGAGTGAGGCGGACCGCCCTCATCTCCAGAATGTTTATGTGGCGGTGCTCTTCCTGCACTGACCAAGTTCCCTGAATGGGCAAGTGGTTCAAGACTGCCCACCAACCTGACAGGCTGGCATCGGTAATCAAAATCAACTCTGGTGGTACTTCCAAAGGAACCCCTTTGCTCAGATTCTCCAAACTCACCCACCAACTCAAAGTGTACCGCAGTTGTGGTGAGAGGGGGATCCTGGCCTGATAATCCTCCAAGATCGGATCCCAGGCAGACAGTAACTCCATCTGTAGGGACCACATGTAAAGGCGAGCCCACGGAACTAGTTCTATCGCTGTTGTCATGAGGCCTAGAATTCACAGCAAGCAGAGAGCTGAGGCCGACGACTGAGTCCTCAGCCACTGAATCTCTCTCAAAAGGGTCTCCTTTCTGGATGGCAAAAGGAATACCTTCCCCCGGTCCATCCTGAATACCGTTCCCAGGTGTTCTAGGTTCTGAGATGGTTGGAGAGAGCTTTTCTCCCAATTCACCATCCAGATGTGCGACTCCAGCACCTCCAGAGTCCTGGTAACAGACCTCCTTGCCAATGTCACAGACGGTGCTCGAATGAACAGGTCATCCAGATAGGGACAGACATGATGTCCCTCCTGTTGGAGTTGAGCCACCAGGACTATGGGTACCTTCAAGAAGATCCAGGGGGCTGTTGCGAGTCCAAAAGGAACTGCCCTGTACTGGAAGTGCTAACTCAGGACCTTGAACTTAAGAAACCTGATGAGACTGACGCATGGGGACGCATCTGTCAGATCTATGGAAGCTAGGAAATCCCCTGGCTGGACAGCTCAGGTGATAGAACACAGGAACTCTATCTTGAAGGTCATGTGGTGCACAAACTTGTTATTAGTTTCAGATCCAGGATGGGCCTGAAACTCCCAACTTCTTGGGAACTACGAAATAGATGGAGTAGAATCCCTGGCCTTGCTCGCTTGGAGGAACTGGCACAATTACCCTGATTTGACTGAGGTGGGTCAGGGTCTCTGACACTGTCTCTTTTCCGGGTCCTTTGGGGACCAGGGATGGCAAGAAACACCCCTTTGAGGGGATTTTTAAAAACTCTATTGCATAATCTAAGGCCAGAATTTCCAAAACTCAAGCATTTGAAGTTATCTGGACCCATCTTGAGTAAAAATTATACAGTCTTCCACCAAGGGAAGGGGGCAGACATGGGCTCACGTACCCTCATTGTGAGGCGCCTGTTTTCTGCCCTGGGCCTCTGATGTATCATCTGGCGAGGGCCTCCCGTTACTGTAGCCCTTGTAACCAGACTAGGCCCCTTTACTTCTCTGGTTATCAAAGTTCCGAAAGAGATGAAAACCTCCTCGAAACTACCCAGCCGACACCTTGACCTTTTGGGGGTTGATGCCGTCTTACACTATTGCTCTGAAACTGGAAGGTGGCCCTTTGTATCCTGGATATCCTTCAAAATATCATCCAGGCCAGCACAGAAAAACAAACCTCCCTCAAAGGGGAGACTGAAGAGCTTGGTCTTCGAAGCCTGATCAGCAATCCAATGCCTAAGCCATGCACCTCACATGACCGATACAATGAGACAGACGGAGTGAGCCGACATGCGTAAATTCTCCACCATGGTATCCCCTAAGAAAATGGAGGCCATGGCAACCAATTGCAGAATGCTCGGTCCCTCCAAATCTGTAAGAACAAAGCTGCCCAGGGCTGTAACCCATAAGTTTAAAGCTCTGGCAACAATAAAGGAGGCACAGGAAGTATGCAGGTTTGTGCCGTTGGAGGCAAAGGCCCACATGGCAGCTACTTGCTTATTGTTCAAATCTGTTAAGACCAATGACCCCTTAATAGGAATAGTAGTGTGGTGAACAGAATAATGTACTGCCTTATCCGCCAGAGGAGGGGTTTCCCACCTGCAAAATATTTCCTCCAAAAAAAGGGCAATACCGGGTCTTAGGTTTTGGCAGGTACTTTCTTTGGTTTATACCTTCCCATTCTTGTTCAATAGTCTGGTCACAGTGAATAACGCACGGAAAACACTGTGGAGCAGAAAAGGACACGGACAGTATAGGACTGACATCCACTGCCTCCATGGATTGTTTCTGCTTGAGTTGTAAGGACCTACATGCCTCAGCTATCAGACAGGACAAGGACTTGGTATCAATGAGAGAAGGGATAAGAATCATCTTCTTAGGCTTCGTCCACTCCCCTTCTTCCTCCTCGTCACAGGGGTCGGCCTCCTTATCATAAAGTAGTTTCATATTGTCAGGATTTTAACCAAGATCCCCAATATCCTCATCCTGTCCCTCTAAATGGTCAGGGTCGGGATCTGCCTGCACATCTGTATCCACAGCCCTGTCCTGCTGCGATGCACCTGGATGTGCCTGTGTGGGGCCCCCCTGATCTGAAGGGCCCAGTCTGGGGTTGGGTGTGGCTGCTGGGATGTCCTGCAGAACACCAGGGCTCAAAAGCTCTCCTAAGAGCAATAAAAAGGATTTACGCAATTCTGCTTTGCCACTACCAACTGAAAAACCAGGTGCCCCCACCTCAGCTCGGAGGACCGACTGGGAAGGACTGTAAAAAGACATATTAGCCAGTGAAACACAATGGGGGCAATAGGAACCCATGGGAGAGGGTCTCATCAACCTTTTGCAAATCTTACATCCTTTAAATGTTAGTGGTCTCCAATAACAAGACATGGTGCCAATAATGAGCCCTGTAGATGCCTGGGCTTAAAATAATAGGCTCCAAGTTCCTTACGAATATTTATACATACAGGAAAAGAATCTCACCTCCAGAGCAGAAAATATATGGAAGTGTACATCCACAGTTGCTCCGACTGCAAACTGAAGGCAAAATTAGTCAGACAAGTAAATGCGGCTAGAAATGAGAGCCACCCATTTAGCAGCTATGAAAAAGCACAGACGCATATACACTCTGACTGACACGTGCCCAATGTCACAACACTGTGCATGACGTTGTCACGTTAGTATGAGGGCGTGCGCACACTACAGATGTGTGAATGGCGCACTGTACAGGGGAATTGTGAAAGTTATAAAAAAACAGGTGCACACCCAACAGTAAAACAATCAGTCAAGCGTTGAGAAAACTTGGTGGCTCAAGGGAACCAAGAAGCACACCACCAGAGGCTAATAAAGCCAAAATGAAGTAGAAAAAAATAGGAAAAACTCTGCACTCAATAAAGAAAACGAGTCACTCCTCAACAGCTAAACCTACACTGTATAGCCTGTATACTGGGGCTATGGATGCTGAGGAAAAAGGGAAATACCCTTAAAAATCAAACACTTGAAAGAAAAGACAAGGAGGCCTAAAAACTGGGGGGCCTGACACATAAATAGCAGAAGGGGACTCCCCAAGGAAGCCACAGACTACACCCCAAAAACAGAGAAAAAATACTTTACCTGTGGCACCTCCATTCCTTTTTTTTGGGGGGGATGTGAAAAATCAGACAGCTTAGAAAACCACAACACCCTGAACTAAAAGGCAGACATGGCCCCCAATCCAAGCATGAGCAGTGGAAATGGGGAAGGTAAACTAGTCAATTTGAAGGCCACAGCTTAACAGGCACAATTTTAAATTAGAGGTGTTCCCTGTCACTAGTTAGCCCCAACCTGCTGTGCAGAATTGCAACCCCAACGCTTAAAAGCTTCTTCAGAGAAAGCTTGAGAGATGCTAAGCCTATGGCACAGCTTAGACTGGAGAGTTGCTGCTGTTCGGAATCTCATATGCCCAGCATTCTAAAGCTTTGGACTGTGCCATTTCCCCTAATTGGGGGGGAGGCTGCACACTACCCAGTTGTAATTACTACCCATTGACAATGTGGAGCGCTACAGAAATTAGGAGGTTATCACACCTTCATAACCCATTGTCCCCCTTTTTTTACCCAAGGACAATAATGTTCCACTACTGTATACGCCTCAACACCAGCCTGGATTTGTGTAAATACAGTTTATGTCTATACAGTAGCTGATTTGTTCTGAAACGTCTGTTTCTGCAAGCCATTAGAGACACTGCTGTCAGCTCTGGCATTGCTCCACTCTTGGGAAGCCCGCAGAGGCAGTGTGTCTTATAACAACACTAGTGCTACGGTCATCAGTGCTAAGATGATCGATGATGGAGTGTGTGATCAACTAGTTAAGGAAAGAACAGATCATAAAATGAATCCTTGGGCTACCACATACCTTGGTAAAGCATTCATTTCTTAAACAATATTAAAAAAATGTAAGTATTTACATGTTTCTAAATGGTTGCAAAATGTTTTTTCACCCTTCAGTTATCTTTTACTCTGCCAGCCACCCTCTTCTGTTACAGTCATTCCAGCACCATCACTCCCTTCCTTAGGGCTTACCTTGTTCAACTCTATGGGATCCCCATGAATTTCCCACTTTGCTGGGGAAAGGAGGGTCCCTTTCCCCACTGAAGTACAACCTGAATACACCAAAGGTGATGCCCATTTGGTAGTGCAGGGCCAACAGAAGATCAGCTGTCATTTAGCATGGCTGGGATGTCCCCTCTCGGTTTTCTCCCCTGGAGTGCCCAACAGACATTGATGCACTGTTAATGCAAGGGCATGCATATGCCTATCGGTGTCCAAGGGCAGCCCTCCCTCACTGAGGCAATTCCACGATGGCAGGCTAGCAGCAGGACAGACGGAGGACAGCTGTCCATGGGTAGCTCCATCTTCCACCCCCAGCCAGCCCCCTAGCTATCAGAGATTGTTCCCAAAACCAGGTCATCGTCATAGTGGGTAGTAACGCTACTGCCGCGTTACCAGACCAGCTTACAAAAGTTAAATTTTTAATAGGTTAAGTAATCACGATAGTAAAATAAAGTAGAAATCATGTGAAATGTATGATTTATGCGTATTCTCGACTTTCCATTTGTAATCTAGAGTACGTGATGGACAATGCATTACTGTATTTGCTTTGTGCTTGACTTGTTAAGCCTACTGGTGGCATGGATAAATGTCAGAGAAAAAGGATGTTTCTATGTTGTTGTGTTTTTTTTTTTTTTAATATACCTTTTTTCCTCCATGGCCCACCAGCTGGACCTCCTTCCACCATCTCTGATGGCCGCTGTCAGCCAAGAAGCCTCTTCCTACTGCTCTTCTGCAGACTCCTGTCATTCCCAGCCCTGTCACCCCTCCAATCTGCCACCTGGGGTGGGACCCTGCCTAACAATGCCTCAAGGGGGACAAATTCCACACACCTGGCCAGATAACGTGGAATCTTGCAGAGGGTGATCTTTTCAGGAAACAAAGGAGCAAAACCTGTATTAGCTGTGGGGTTGGCATAGCTTTATCTGTCCCCAGCTTGCAGAGTTTTTATCCCCAATGTCTCTCATGTCAGCACGCCCCCCATATTCATAACATTGGCATGCCTGATGCACCATCAGTGTGCTCCCTCCTTTTGAGTGCCCAACTATGCAGCACTCCTGTGGTCACCCAGGTGGCAGTACAGTGGTGGGAGGCTACCCACCCATCTAGGAGAGGAGAGCATCCAATGTGATGATCCACCCTCCACATACCAGCCCTCCAGCATGCCCGGGCTCAACCCCAGGTAGCCAGTGGCACCCATCACTGCGCCAATGGGCTGGCTGATGTTTCTATTTAATTGTTAGTTTTATCCAGAGATTAAAAGCTGTTTCTATGTCGAATTTTCCCTATCCCTAATGTACTCAACCAGATTTTTTTTCACTGCATAAATCACATTTGAGCATATAAAGCTTAACTTTCACTAAACCGTTGTTCCAAAGCTAACAATCACTGAGTCAACTACTTCCATGCATCATGCAGTTTCAGAATGTTGGAAAAGCCCTACCTACAGCATCCGTTACCTGTTTCTCTTCCGAAGGCAGCTTGCTCCACTCATTCCCCAGCATCCTGGTGATTTCTGGAAAGGGCACATCTGGCCTCTCTGCTCGCAGCTGTTCCCTGCGTTCATTCATGAACCGCACATAACCGGTAAGTGGTGGTTTGGGAGCATTACTGTCCCGAGGAATCTTCTTCCTCTTCCTCCCTTTGGACCATCCCCCTCGCCTGCTTCTCTGCTATACAAAGAAACACAATTTCATCCACTGACCTGCCCAGGAGACAGTTCACTTAGTTTTCAGTCTGAGTTACAAAACTTCACTTTAAGGGTCCCTTGCAAGTGGAGTACAACTTTATATGGAAACATCTATCCATTATATCCATGGGGATTCTGAGGAAATCTCTGCAGCCAGTCAGCATGTTTCAAGGACAATCCTCGTAAAGCTGCTTGCAGGTACAAAGTGAAATTGCTCAAGTCTCCAATATGGAATTCTTAGCAAGGCTGTTCTAAAAACCTGAGAAACTGTGGATAAAAAAAGTAAATAGGTGTGGGGAACTTGGGGTCTCCTATGAAGGGGGAGATACAGTAACCCACATCTGCCATTTTAATGGACAGCTTGAACATTTGAAGGGATGTATGTCATTTGTAAGTGGCTGTTTGCCCATTATCTGCCCTCTCGAAACCTTCATCATCTAGTTTTGGAAGCACATACACTGGTATCCACAAATACCATTCTGCTTGCAAGAAACACAACTATAAGCAAAGGGCATATAAACCTTGTATTCAAGCTATTAATGTTCACGCAATAGAACTCAGATACCAAAACTTAATAATATAACAAAGTATTATCTACTCAAACCTAAAGAACCCATTAAAATCAGTGCAAGCTCCATGGTGTTTGTCCTACTGCCGTTTTTTTTTTTTTGTAACTGATTTATCTCCTGTCCCCGGGAGCCCCCATCAGCCCGACCCACCCCAGCTCCAGCAATTACTGGGGCTTACCTTATGTCCGCCTGGGAGCGTGCTCATGGGGAGGGGGGCCGGCTTCATCCGGGAATTTTCAACCTTTTCTCCCTTAACCGGGGCCCCAGGAGTAGACACGCATGTGCGTGGAGGCGTGCATGTGTACTACAGCCCCAGTGACAGACCCTTCTGCCCACCCCACGGCCTAATGCCTGTGCCCCCCTCTGGCTGTTCCACTCCTGGCCTCCATCAGGAGGCAGACCTGCGCCGAGAGATGCAGTGGATCCTCCCCAGAGAGGAGAGCTGCCATCTGGCCACTCTATCCAGCTCTGTACCCCCCCCCCGGCCTCCGACAGTCCGAGCTCGTTCCCAAACTCGGGTCGCCGGCATGGTGTGAGGTAAGGTGCACAGCACCTCAGCCCTCTGCGCCACCAGGCCGGCGTCCTACTGCCTTTTAATAAAATGTACTTACTACTACTAACTGGACACAATCAAGCTTTAAAGAGCTAGTGTACCGCCTGAAATTCACACTGACTTTTAAAAGTAGTGAACAATTATTTTTTATATCTGAAGTACTTCTTCCTTTTCCCAAAGTACAAGATCTTCTGCCTGATAATACTTGGGGTGATGTGTGGAACAGTATGCTACCTGCAGATGGACATAGCTAGTTTTATTTTTCCTCATACATTATCAGCCCTATGACCTCACAGTCTATGACAACAAAACTGATCAAAAGCCAATCACCCGTGGCAAAACTGGTCACCTTTGATGTCACAAGAAAGTAATGTCACAGTGCTAATGAGGTGTGAAGTGGAACAGAACAATATGTCAGCCTTCCACTATAGTACTGCTCTTCACATCACATCTATTATCAGGTAGACAACCTTCTTTTATTTTTTTTTTCTCTCTTTTCATACTGCTTTCTTTCTTGGCTGAGTCAGACAAGGGCGACTCTGACCCCCCCCCCCCCAACACTCACCTGGATCCGATGACTCCCGCAGTGGGGATGGTGGCACAGGTTGGGGCGGGTGGCTGGATCTTCATGGAGCCCGAGTCCACCATTCTTTTCTGTATTCTCCTTGGTTCCCCATGCTGCAGCATGAGCATGTGCGTGTGGAGACACACAGATGCCATGAAACCGAGGCCCCTCTCTTCTTGGTGCTCAAACACTGACACTACACCCAGGCCTCCACCTGGGGCAGCAAATGGGCTGAGATGGGAAACCTTGCCACCCCAGGAGAGGACAGCAGTCCTCAAATGCTCAATCCTACGCCCCAAAAGCTCGTTCCGAACTCAGGTCGCCGGTATGGCAGAAGGAAAGGTGCACAGTGCCTCAGCAGTCCACACCACTGGGCCGGTCCAGGTAAACAACCTTCTAATATGCAAATGGGAGAAGAAAACTACTTAGAAAATAAAAAGTTACAACTGACTACTTTTAAAAATTAATAACTTTTTGCTTTTTTGCTCTTTAATGGCATTCATGGGTTCTGGTAGCATTTATAAATGAGTGGTTTGTACAATACTTGCCACCAGTACACATGTGAGCTAGGGAAACTTCAAGGTTTTCCAGCTTCATAGCCTACTTCTTGAAGTAGCTAACAGCATACCGATGAGCTAAAGTAGCACTTCCCTCAAGAAGTGCTAGGCGAGATGGCTTGTGTTTAGTACTAAACAATAACAAAATAAAACATCTCCCACCCTCTGAATGAAGTTTTAAAACAGCACCCCGCACTCAACCCCCTGCTAGACCCATACCATCCTCCTCCTTCGAATCCAGCTAAGTTTTAGGACTAAATGGTAAGCCAATCAGGTATTTCTACTAGGCTATTTCACTCACCATTTATTCAGTCTCAGACTTTGAAGGCGAGGATACAGTCACTCTGATGGAACAGTTTTTATTTTTTACAGGCTTCTAATTATGCATAGCACTGCAGGTTGGGGGCTTTGAGGGGGAGAAGGTGGGCATATTTAACAGAGGGCGGATAAGGGAGGAGGTTTCATTCATGATTTGTGGGGACGTGGTGGGGATGAGAACACTTGATTTTGCTGGTAGGTAAGGTGTATTAACCATTATACAGCAGTTAAGCACAGATGAGTGCTCACTCTGATTGGGAACAGCTTTCTTTTTTTATAGATATTACATTTAAAAATGGGGTTTGTGGGGCTGTAAGGGGAGGTGAGGATTTGTTTTCAAAACAAGGTGGTAAACGGAGCAGGGTTTCTTTTTTTTTTTTATATATAGGTTTTTATCTTCCTGGCAGGATCAGACGGCTGTTTCAGCCCGGTCCCTGCCAGCTGCAGCCGTCCAGTATTGACTCTAGTACCGGAGACCATTATCCCCCATGGACTGCCCCTCATGGCAGGGCCAGGAATGGAGGGTCATCCTCCCCCACCCGGGATACAAATCCAGACTGTCCCTGGACCAGAGAAACAAAGCGGGCCACTGGCATGATGGGCAGGGCTTCATAAAGCCTGTCCTTCATTGTTTTCCTCCTAGTTTTCTTTCCATGGGCTCTGCGGACGTGCAATGAGCACATTGTGCATGCTCTGCCTCTGTGGAGATGCCCCCGTCATTCTGAACGCCGGCCCTTCTCCTCACTAGGGGACTCGCACACACCACCACCTGGATTCCTCCAGGTAGCAGTCAAGCGGTGAGTCATGGAATCGCCCCTCCCCAAAAGAAGACAGCTGTCCTATGGACGCTCAATCTTCCCTCTCCCGGCTGACCCCCGGGCAACCCGATTTCGTTCCTGAACACTGGGTCATTGGTGTGAAAACAGACAAGGCGCCCATGGCGCTTCAGCCCTCTTCACCACCGGGCCGGCCTTGGAGCAGGGTTTCTTTGATAAAAAAGTGGGATGGGGGAGAGGTGGCAGGAACTTGCTTTTGTGGGTGGGGAGAGGAAGGGAATGCTGGCAGCAAGCCATTTATTACTAAAACCTCACTGGGTTCAGCTGGGGGGGCATGCTATTTTAAAACACCTGGTGTGGTGGGATGAGGAGGCAGACATGATTCAGAAGGTGGATGTGGTTTTATTGCTATTTTTAAAACAAAAAAAAAAGAAAAACATGCAGACAAAATTGGTGCGAAGTCGCGAGACTTCACAAAGCTTTGTGAAGCGCAAACTTCCCCAACTTCACATCAACTTCGCCCACGAATTAAAACTTCTCAACATCTCTAGTCATAAGAACCCCAAGATGTTATTACAGTCATATATGAACACTCTGGGAGCACTTATTCGTTGCAGTAACATAGGATCTCGCCATTTTACAGCCTATAATCTGGAAACTATATGCAAATCCCCTGAAAGAACTAAGGCTGGCTCGACTTTAAGCAGGACTGATTGGTGCTTGAAAACAGCAGAAACTGACAAGTGTTTCTTCCGTGCCATGACACATCACTGTGGGACAGCCCATCAGCGACCAGGGTACAGGAGTGCACCTTGGTCATCAGGGGGCTGGCTCGCGGGGAGAGGAACTGAGACTCCCAGATGACACTCTCCCTTTCTGGGGATGGAGGCTGGCTGTCGCTGTTACAGTGCCACCTGTGTGAACACAGGTGGCTTTATAGGCACTGCGCACCTTTGGGTAGAGGGATGCTGGATGATGCCAAGGCAGCATCCTAGCAGTAGGGGAAGAAAAATAGAGAAACATGGTTTTGCTACTGGTGGATGATGGACCCCGTATATCCAGGTTCTGCATCTCCACTTCCCACCACCTGATCAAGGATGCCATTGGGAGTATAACCAATAACCCAACCCACCTGGGGAGATTTCCAAAACACAATGGAGGCAACTGAATGGGGGAAAGAAGCAGTGGGAGGTGTGGTGTACCATGGGACTACTGAGGGAGACAGGCACCAGGGTGTGAAACAAGGAGAAAAAACTCCAGATTAAAAAATAAAAAAACAGGACACTTTGGTGTGCCACATCTGTACATCAGCTGCGGGGGGATCAGCAATGTGATCAAGAGTTGTTTGGGTCACGGTTAGCCCAAAAACAGGGAATAAATGAATAAACAATTCAAATACTTTAGTATCACAATCGACAACATGCTCACCTACAGTATGCCCTCCAGACTGATAACACCGCCAAAGCTATCAACACGCGAATCAGGCTTCTCTATAGACACAAACAAAGTCTGACTCCTGAAGCCCTAAGCATAGCTGTTCACAGCTCTGTGCTTTCCCTGGTGGACTATGGTCTGGCCATCTATGGATCTGCCACAGATACTGCGTTCCGGTGCATAAAAACTGCGCTTAACAAATCCTGTTGACTCATCACAGGTGCGCCTTGACTGACACATACCTGTGACCTATACGCCACAGCAAACTGGCTCCCACTTAGCAGCCAACTAAAATACCAAAACTGCTTTCTGGCCAAAAAAAAATCAGCCTAGGTGAACTGCCACCAGTGGTCCAACAACTTCTTGTTCCTAGCATCAACCCTCACCCCAACCGAAACTCCGAGAACCAGTTCTTCCTAACTCCCAAATGCCGCACATCTCAAGGACAAAGGTCTTCTGTATTCCAAGCTCTGCAGTGGTTCAGCTCCCTACGGGATAACATTGCTAGCCTGTCCACGCCGGGTGCCTTCAAAGTGAACCTTAAGCAGCAGATGGTTCTTGATTCCCACTGTGACTGCCAGCGATGGTCCCCCCGTCTCCCTGTCCCTCCGTCACCTCCCTCCCCTCCTCCCTCTGCTTTTCTCCAATACCCTCCCTCCTCCCCCACCAGGTGCCCCCACCTCTGGTTCCCAAACCCCTCTCCTCATCCTTCTCCCGCTCCTCCACCCTGGCCCATCCCTCCCTCAGTCTCCCCATCCCCCTTGCCCTCCCCTGGCTGACAAGGCCGTCTTGGCTGCTCACCTCCTGTGTCCACTCACTGCACTTGGGGCTTTGTCCCTCACGGCACTTAGCAACAATGTCTAAAGGTTGGAACATGGCTCTGGATCTGGTCTGATCATCCTTGCCTTGTTTATGTTGATGTGATGTTATATTATGTTAGTTAGCCCTCGTACACCCTGTATAATCTTGTACACGTATTATTGTCCTTCCATTGTTTTGTCCTGTAACTTACTTGACATGGAACCTATGTACAGAGCTTTTAGCTCAAAGGTACTAATCCTAGATTGCAATAAATAAAAATAAAATAAATAAAAATAATTAAATAACACAGAGGACCTTCAGAGCAAAAGCAATGCAGCAAAGGTTACCCTGGAAAGGCACAGGCCACAAAGCCAGGCACGTTGCTGTTGTCCTTGTTTCAGTGCTTTTGCTTGAACATTCTCGTCTTATAGTTAGCTAGTTCCTATGTCAGAACTAGCCAATTGTAAGACCTATTATAATGCACATGGAAAGTAACATTCAAAAAAGGATTCAATATTATGATACAATGTGCTAAAGGAAACTTACTTACCATAACTCCAAAGCTTTAAGAATATCTTCTCCATAAAGTCACACTCTTTAGTCTTGGGCTGGAGATGCCAGCACCTCACAGAAGTAAAACTTTCAGTCAGGGCACTGGCAGCAGTGCTGGCAATGGCACATGTGTGGTATCAGGTGCCATGTCATAATATACCGCCATAGTGGGAGGCACCCGAGGGCGCTCATGGAGCTGGCAATGGAACTAGTTGAACTCCTGGTAGGGCTGTTCAATAGCTTGTTACAGGCAGGGGTAGTACTGAAGAAATGGAGGGTAGTGGACGTGGTTCCGCTCCACAAAAGGGGTGGGGGTGGGGGGACAATGAGCAGGCAGGGAGCTACAGACCTGTCAATCTTACCTCAGTAGTAGGGAAACTGATGGAGTCACTAGTCAAGGAGGACCTAGTGGACTACTTGGAGAGCAGTGGCTTCCAGAACAGCACACAGCATGGGTGCATGGCAAGGAAGACTTGTCCTACTCACCGAATAGTCTTCTTTGATTGGGTGATGAGGACAATGAATGGGGAACAAGCTGTGAATTTATCCTATTTTGATTTCAGCAAGGTCTTTGACTCAGTGCCTCACAGACGACTGCTGAAAAGAATGGAGGATCTGAGAGTGACAAGGGACATAGTGAGATGGGTAGAAAACTGGTTGAGAGGGAGACAGCAGAGGATAATGGTAAATGGGGTCAAATCCGAAAAGAAGGAAGTAACAAGTGGGATGCCAAAGGGATCTGTACTGGGGCTGGTCATCTTCAATATGTTCATCAGTGACACTGGAGATGAAATTTGGGGCAGGTTGTGTCTCTTGGCTGATGTCACAAAGCTCTGTCGGAGAGTAGACCACAACAAGGGAATTAGGGTGACACAGAGTGATCTGCATAAACTGGAAAGGAACTGTAAGATCTGGCAGTTGAAATCCAACACCAAAAAGTGCAAGGTGATGCACCTAGGGAGCAAGAATCCCAAGATGGAGTACTGGATGGTGGCGTTAGGCTGAGCACTACGACTGAGGAAAGGGATCTAGAAGTCATCATTAGCGACACCTTCAAACAATCAAGCCAAAGCAAAAAGGCCTTTACTAAGGCAAACAGGGAGTTAGGATGTACAGGGAGGGTCGTTCATGGTGGAAGTAAAGAGGTAACACTGCCTCTGTATAGAGCAATGGGAGGCCACACCTGGAGTACTGCGCCAAGTTCAGGAGTCCTTATCTCGGAAAGGATAAGGACAGTCTAGAGGCAGTGCTGTGATGAGTGTCCAGGATGATACAGGGCCAGCAGGGCAGATCCAACAAGGGAACAGCTCAAGGAACTTAACATGTACTCGCTTGAGACCACACAGGAGAGGGGTCATAAGATAGTGACCTTGAAAATTCCTGAAAGGAATAAATAAGGCGAGTTGTGAGGAGTTTAAATAAGTACAAACTCGAAGTCACAGAGGCATGAGTGGAAACTGACAGAAGGAAGGTTCAAGAAGGATATAAGGAAGTATTGTTTTATGCAGAGGGTGGTGGAGCATTGGAAATAGTCTGCCAGCAGAGCTAGTAACAGACAAAGCCATAAATGGCTTCAAGCATGGCTGGGACAGAGTGAAGGCTATAGTAGCTACTTGGGGAAGACTAGCAGGGAAAATATTGTGGGGGGTGGGGGGAGTGTGAGGGCTAGTGCTTCGGATGACATTTAGGTCCTGGGGATTCATAGGGAACTATGGGAAGACTGGATGGACTTCTGGTCTTATACTGCTGGCAGTCTACGTTTCTATATCCAATAACTGTTCAGGATGTCCTAACTGCCTCAGTTCTATTAGCAAGGAGAGTGCAAAAGTACTTAACAAGAACCATGCCTGCAGCAGTACAAAGGAAAAAACCATATAGATAGTGAAAGGAAAAACTGAGTGCAAACCACTAACAATCTAATAGGAAGGGAGGAAAATGAGCCCATCAAGGGCAGACAGGTTGTACACAAAAGACCTGTAGGGATTCTCAAGTCAGGGATATTATCCACAAGCCCTATACGAAGGAGGAAAAACAAAAAGGCAAGGACCCTGTACAGGTACCCGATAACACTGTCAGGTAAGCTATCCTACACCTGGGGCGCAAAGTAGTAGTCTAATAATGCCAAATGCAATCTGCGTATGCCAAGCACCAAGGCAGTATGGGTGGAAAAGTACATCTCAATGCGTCCAGACCCTCATGGATGGAATTATGGGGAGAAAAATGTACCAAAAGATTCCACTGCAGAGACTGTAGCTTTGAGGACTGAGAGTAAAAATGTTTAATACTGGGCATCTGCAGCGGATAGCCCACAGATAACACCAAGTTAATAAAACAGATCTGATAAGAAAAAAAGGTTGTGGTGTCCAGTGCCAATACCGAGAAAAACAAACTCTGGCCTAGCCTTGAATGAAAAAAAAAAAGACATTAAAAAAAGTCACCTAGGAAGTGGGATTTCTAAAAGTTCTGGCGAGGGAACAACCACTGAAGGTGTAGTGTAAGCAACCATATTGACATTTCTATCAGGTGGTTACAGCAATGGTGTCAATATTTACTGCAGCACAGAGTCCAATTTGAGTCAGGGACAGAATACAGAAATGAAGGAAAGTTGCATAGCGAACAAAGCGGGACAGAGAGGGAGGGGATTTCCATGTCAGGAAAATGAAGAGAATAAGACTGAAGAAGATGAGGAAGAGGAAAATTAGCTCTCTTCTGAAAAAAAAAAAAGTTTTTTTTTGGGTGGAGGGGTATCCTGTGTCCCCATGGGGAAATAAGTGACCCATGGGTCAAAGAAAAGGTATCAGCCAGAGGCTGGTGTGAAAGCTGCCAAAAGTGGAAAACGGGCATACTGGCCAAGAGGCTGAGCCTCTGTAGCCACTCCCCGGCTCTGATTTCCTATTAAACAGAGATATGGAGACAGCTGGCAAGTGAGTGTGCTCTACAGAGAAAATATTCTTAAAAGTCTGGAGTTACAGTCCAGCCCAGTGACGTGGAGGGCTGAGGCGCTTTTTGTCTGCACCTCGCGCCATGCCGGCAACCAGTGTTCGGGAGCAAGCACGGGTCGCCAGGGGTTGGCAGGGGAGGAGAGGGATTGAGTGTCCGATGGACTGCTCTCCCTCTTCGGGGTGGGGGGTTCAAGACAGTCTGTGCCCGACTGCCTCCTGGCAGAGGCTGGTGGACAGGGACTCATGCTGTACATTGGGGAGGAGTCAGGGGCAGACATCAGGAAGGGGGCACATGAGGACACGCACCCGCTCCCGGCCGCTGGCGTCACTGCACGCCCGCTGACTCAGGGGAAGAATGGAGAGAAATAGGGCTTCCTGTTCGTGTGGCCTGATGGCTGTCCTATGGTGTACTGGCTCGGGTCTTGCCTATCTGGATCCGGATGGTGGGTGAGTTCGGGGTGCTCCCCACCACCCCGCTGTGGGGGGTTAATCCATAGGGGATAATGGCAGGGCTCTAGGGGGCGAGATGCACGCGGACAGAGTCCCCAGAGGTTGTCTGGGAGGGGAGCAGACCAGGTAAGCCAGCAGAAGAAATCAGAAGCAAAAAAAAAAAAAGCCTGGAGTTACAATAAGCAAATATACGTTACTCACCTGTAACTGTAGTTCTAGGAGTGGTGTACAATTCACACATCCACACTATCGCAATTCCACTGAACAGGCTGATTTGTTGGATGTCTTCAAGCTAAGCTCCTTCCACCACCCGGGCAGTATATCCTCCGGCTCTGCCACATGATGTCTGATTTTTGCACACTAGAAGCAGGGATCCATGTACCACTTGCCAGGGGAGGCTGGGTGGGTTGTGTGGATGTGACCTGAATACCACTCCTAGAAACTGCAGTTATGTAAGAACTTACCGTAACAGCAGATCTTCGAGAGAGGTTCCTGCAGTAGGTCTTCACATATAGGACTGCGCCCCCTGGCGTCAGGTCCGCACGGCAAACTTGTAGATAGCAATCATCAGTGGGGACCACCCCCAATGTCGGGCGTCGTGACATCAGCCTGGCTATAAGAGGCGGTCCCGCGCCCACTCCCCAGTTCTTTTCCACCGGAGACCTAAAGAAAGGTAAATGATAGCTAGGAGTAGAAAAACTCCTAGGACATCACTTCCTCTCTAGACCCAAGGGCTAGGCAGGACGGAAAATAAAGAAAATAACACCCAGGAACGAGGGGGAAGAAAGGTGGGAAACCAGACCTACTGCAGGAACCTCTCTCGAAGATCTACTGTTACAGTAAGCTCTTACGTAACTGCAATATCTTACTTCGAGAGGGTTCCTGCAGTAGGTCTTCACATATAGGACTGAATACCAAGCAGTCCCCAGAACAAAAATGCAGAGGTGCATCCGGGAGGAGGAGAAGTCGCCATAGGGAATCATGAGAGGAGGCCTTGCAAAACTGCAAGACCAAAACCTGTTCTGTGCCTAGAGGCAATGTCCAGACTGTAATGCTTGGTGAAAGTGTGAACAGACGACCAAGTGGCCGCTGCACAAATCTCTGCAGTGGACACATTCCTAAAGAAAGCAGTAGAGGTAGCCCGCATTGCGGGTGGAGTGACCTTTGACTGCCCCCGGAAGGGACTTCCCATATTTCGTGTAAGAAAAATGGATGCAGTTGGCCAACCATCTAGAGATGGCTTGTTTGGAAATAGCCTTGCCCTGGAACAGGGGAGCAAAGGCTACAAAGAGTTGGTTTGATTTACGAACCTCTTTAGTCCGGTTCGTGAAGTGCCTCAGAATCCAGTGCACATCTAGGATGTGCAGAAAGTATTCACCCGTTAGAATGCTGGGGATAGTAAACTGGTAATTCCACGCTCTGATTCAGAGTGGTTTCTGATTCCACTTTGGGGAGAAAAGAAGGGTTAGTCCGCAGGACTACTCTGTCTCTATGAAAAATTTAAATAGGGTTCTTTACAAACAAAGGCCTGGAGCTCAGAGACCCTTCTGGTGGAAGTGACTGCGACTAAAAATAAAGTCTTCCAGGAAAGGAAGCTTAAGTCGCAAGTAGAAGATGGTTCAAACGGGGGTAAAGTCAGCTTCTCGAGCGTGAAATTCAGGTCCCAGGGATTCCGGATAGGTGGTTTCAAGTGAAGGATGCCTTTCAGAAAGGTCTTGGCAATCTCCAACTGAGCTAAGGTTTTGCCCTCCACCAGGTGGTAGGCTGACACTGCAGAGAGATGGACCTTAATGGAGGAGTAGCTAAGGCCCGTCTCAGATAAATGTGCACGGTACTCTAACACCTGGGCCGCGAGCAAGAAAAGGGATATCAGCTTCTTGCTAGGGCCCAGATCCCAAAATTTTTCCACTTCAGGGCGTTAAGAAGATCTAGTAGGGGGTTTTCTGGCCTCTGCTAAGATATGTGCAACCTGGGAAGAGACACCATAACGGGAAACTGCTATGTCCACAATTGCCACGCATGAAGGTGGAGAGACTGAAGGCTCGGGTGCACCTGGGTGCCCTGCTCCTGTGTCAGAAGGTCGTGTGAAAACGGCAGAGGGACCGGAGGTTCCAGTGCCAGCTGCTGTAAAAGAGGAAACAAAATCTGGCATGGCCAGAGAGGAGCGATAAGGATCACATGCGCTCCCTCCTGCTGAAGTTTCACCAGGACCTTCTGAATGAGAGGAAATGGAGGAAAAGCATAAAGAAACCTCCCTGTCCAAGAGCGAGACAGTGCGTCTCGCCAAAAAGCACCATGCCCGAGAAAGAGCGAGCAAAAGTTGGGTAGTTTTGCATTGGATGGGGAGGCTAACAGATCTAAGTCTGGACGACCCCATTGAAGAAAGAGTTCTTCGACCACCCCTGACTTTATTTCCCCACTCATGGGCCCTGGTCACTGATCGGCTGAGACTGTCCGCCAGGACGTTGCTTCCTCCTGGTACATGGACTGCTGTCAAGTAAAGGCTGTGTTGGATCGCCCAGTACCAAACT
Source organism: Neoceratodus forsteri (assembly GCA_016271365.2). Lineage (NCBI taxonomy): Eukaryota > Metazoa > Chordata > Ceratodontiformes > Ceratodontidae > Neoceratodus > Neoceratodus forsteri. The sequence goes on from CM028129.1 coordinate 1,739,421,903, forward strand.
CTCATTGCTTCCCTGCAAAGAGGGTATGGCAGAGTTCCTCCCTGTTTGTTGATGTACCAGACTGTGGACATATTGTCCATCTGGACTAGAAGAGATCCCGGTACCAGAAGGGACCGAAATGCCTGGAGAGCGTAAAGAACCGCTCTGGTCTCCAGAACGTTGATGTGGAGCATGCGCTCTTGTTCAGACCAAGACCCCTGCATCTTGTGTTCCCCCAGGTAGGCTCCCCAGCCTAAGTCCGAGGCGTCCGTGGTGAGGATTTGGGTAGGCACAGAGGAATGAAAAGGGGTTCCCCTCGATAGGTTGGAGAGATCCTGCCACCAGCGAAGATCTCTCTGAAGGTTGGTGGAGATCATGACTTTTTGGTTCATGCTGTCCATCCTCCGATCCCACTGGACTCGGAGAGACCACTGGTTGACCCTCATGTGAAGTATGGCCAGGGGAACTGTGGAAATGGCTGCTGCCATCAGTCTCAAAAGATGGAGCACAACATGTGCTGGGATCCATCCAGCCTGGACCACAAGAGTGGCCTGAGCAATCAAAGTCCCGGCCCGATCCGATGGCAGAAAAGCCTTGCTCTGAACTGTATCTAGTATAGCTCCAATGAATTGGAGCCGTTGAGATGGTACTAGCTGGGATTTGGGGAAGTTGACCATGATCCCCAGAAGGAAGAACAAGTTCAGAGTGAAAGAGAGATACTCTTTCAGGCTGGTAGGAGAGGGTGCTGCAAGGAGCCAGTCATCCAGGTACGGGAAGATATAAATGTCCTGGCGGCGTAAGAACGCTGCTGCCAACACTAGACACTTCGTGAACACCCAGGGGTCTGAAGAAAGGCCAAAGGGGAGTGCCCGAAACTGGAAGCGATCCTCCATAAAAGTAAAATGGAGGAAGTGGAGGTGGGCCGGGAGGACAGGGATGAGCAGGCAGGCATCCTGCATATCCAGGGAGCACAGCCAAGAGTTGGGATGGAGCAGGGGAAGGAGCCCCTGAAGGGTCAACATACAAAACTTCTTGTACTCGACGAAGATGTTTAGTGTGCTGAGGTCCAGGATCGGTCTCAGGTCACCAGTTTTCTTTGGGACTTGGAAGAAGTGGGAATAAAATTCCCTTCCTGTCTGGTTTTGAGGGACAGGTTCTATGGCCCCCTTTAGGAGGAGAGCCCGAATCTCTTGCGAGACGAAGGGGACCTGATCCCGAGGACAGAAAGACCATCCCAGAGGTAGAGGGACAGGAATCTCGATGAACTCAATCGAGTGACCTCGCTGGATGAGCTGAAGCACCCAAGACTGCGGTGATGAACCTCCAACCTTCCAGGTGGAGGCCGAACCTCCCTCCGACCGGTTCCTCCTGAAGTAAGGGAGGGAGGGAGCGGAAGGAGGGGGAAGGAGTCAGGACGCCGAGGGGAGCTTTGGCCCCCGAGGCTGGATTGGAGAATTTAGCCTGTGGGGTTTGGGATCCAGAGCCAGGGGCACGTCTTTTACCCTGACGTTTGGCCTGATTCTTGTTCCACCTTCTTTGGCAGCGAAAGGGCTGCTTCTTCTGACCTGTCTTGTACACAGAGTGTACGTCTCTTAAGGGGCATCCACTCTCTTGCTGTCCCGTGATGATATCTTTTGCATCGCCGCCAAAGGGGATGGAACTCCTAAAAGGGGCGTCCAAAAGGGAAGTCTGTACATCCTGTACCAGACCGGCTATCCGAAGCCAGGAGAGCTGGCAGAGACAGATTCCGGTGGCTGCTGCCCTAGCCACAGAGTCCACCGAGTCGTACACTGCTCGCAGCGCGTGACGGCATGAGGACTTCCCCATCCTGACCTTGTCCAGGAGCTTCTTCCTAAGGGTTTCATTCTGAACCTCAAGTAGAGCCCTTTCCAGCTCCAAAAGAGTAGCTTTTCGGAAAGCAACCATGTGCGAGACATAGTTGAGAGATCAATGCCACAGCAGGAAGAAGAATAAATTTTTTGCCCGAACTGGTCTAACTTGACGAGAGTCCTTATCTGGAGGTGAGAAACTCCGGTGTTTCGGTTGGGCTGACCTGTCATGGGCGGCAGTAATGACCATGGAGTCAGCCTTAGGATGGGAGTTAAGGTGCTGAATCCCTTCCTGGGGATAACAGGTCCGGTCTGCCTTCCTGGAGACCGCTGATATGGAGGACGGTTGCTGCCATATAGTGGTGACTAAGTCCTCATGGGGTCCCATCCACAGTGGTATGGGGATGGGATCCAAAGTAGTAAGGTCCAGGTGCTCCGCAAGTCTTCTGCACTGCGGATCAACCTCTTTTACGGGCCAGCCTCCAGCTGCCTGTATGGAGCGCAAGAGGTCTCCAAAAGATGGGTCCTCCGGAAGGGACTTAGGAGACTCGTTTGGTGGAACCTCAACCAGAGGTCTGGGATCCAAGGGGTCAGACTCCCTGTCAGAGGGTTCTGAGCCACTAGGAATGGATGGGTACATACCCGCGGTACCCGCAGTAAGAGAACCCGAGGTTCCGCCTGCAGGAGGCGGTGGAGGGGGAGCCCTAGGTTGGGGGGGTTCCCCTACCGACTGCCTGAGCTCCGATAGTAACTGGGTTCTGGCCTCCTGCCACCAGTGGGGTGTTTTTTCTGGTGGTGGTGGTGGAGGCTGGCAGGATGGATAACCTTTATCTATAGAGCCGCTCAATGGTTCAATTCCCTCAATAAACAAGCACTTTCCTCTACTACACTTGGACCCTTCAAAAGGAATCTCAAACTTTACCTCACCTCTACCACTCAATGTGACTGCTTCGTTGAACAGAGATCTCTCTAAACACCTCCCAGCTCACACATGTGTCACAGCCCGCCCTTTCCCAATCTCATTCCCTCTGGCACTGGGCCTTCCTTGTGACTCCTTTCCTGCTTCACATTTCCACTGGTACAAGACATTTTCCACCATCATCGGACAGTGGCCCATTAGCCTGCCAACTTCCTCTCTCGGTGCGATGCCTGCAATATTAACCCTATGGTGCCCTCTATCTCTTATTGTTACCGCAGCCAGCTGCCTACTCAAGCTGCTCGTTTTATGAATATTATCACAAAGTATGTTATAACTGAGTATCATTATTTTTTCTTTTAGTTGTTTTGGTTGTTTACTGTGCATTCTTTTACTACCTCTGTATGTATGTTGACCCTCATCCTTTGACGTGGAACCTTTGTAAACGAGCAGTTTCTGCTCAAAGGTATTTGTAATCCGAGAATTTAATAAATAAATAAAAAATAAAATAACCTGGGTACTGAGACCAAGATGGGTAATGAAACATAGAAACATAGAATTTGACGGCAGAGAAGGACCGCTTGGCCCACCCAGTCTGCCCATTTCCCTACCTACTGGATAAGCTGCAGATCCTAGTTAACCAGCAGCCTACTTCTTCCTATCCCCATCCCCTAGAATTGCCTTATTACCAGTCTGTGGATAGTAGGAATACCCAGGGTATCCCGGCGTCGTGTATCCTGGCATCAGGTATCCCAGCGTTGGATGTCCCAACGTCGGGGGCTCACAGCCTGGTATCGGAAATTGTGGAGTCGACAGCAGACCGCCCGGAGGTGGGACAATGGGATCTGAGCCCAGAAACCCACCCAGAGGATCTGTTCCTGCCCGGGGCAGTGCCATGGCGCCTCGGGGAGGCGTGGGATCTGGAAGGGCCCCCGAAGGTCCCGAGGGAGGAGGCTCCATAGAGAGATTCCCAGCCGGTGTCGGACAAAAGTCCGGAGATGGCGGAAGGCCTGGCGAAAGGGGTAGGCGCGGAAGGAGCCCCGACGGCAGGTCAGAATGAGATTTCACTGGCAGGAAAATCAGCGGATCAGGTGACGAGTCCCTGGGATGTAGCACCCTAGAGGACAAAGGGTCACTCTGCCCCTCACTCTGTCCGACGTCAGGGACCAAACTGGAGCCTGACGGGAGAGTGGAAAGATCCAGGCAGGTGACGGAGGAGCCGTCGTCCGACTGATTGATTGGACCAGGTTGGTCTGGAGGCAGTCCGCAGAGCACCGCTAGACTTATCGGCGGAGGCCGTGCGCCCTTCGACGGAGTCGATGGGTGTCTTATCGGCAGGGCAGGTAGACTGAACAGAGACCTCTAAAGAGGCGACCCCCAGCTTCCTGCTCACCTCGGCAGGAGGGGGGAGAAGATGCCCGGCCTAAAGAAGTGGACAGGACACCGGCAGAAGTACTTATATTTTCGGAGGGCCTCCCGCGTGGCGTCAGACTCTGTTCCCGGTGCTTTTCTCTGCTTTTCTTCTTTTTTGGGCCCGGCAACGACGACCTATCCCGCAGTTCCTGGAGCTCCTTTTCCATCGACCCCAGTCGTCAGGTCAGGAGATGGGCCTCGAGGGTCCACTTGCGCCCGGTTCAGGTCGCCTGGTTGAAGGCCTGGCAGATGGAGAACTCCTGGGAGTTGTGCTTAGAACCGAGGCAGAGGAGGCAGCAGGAATGGTCGTCCCCGTGCGGGATTTGAGCGCCGCACTTCCAGCACTTCTTCTTCTGTCTAGAAGACATCAAATAGAGCGAAACAAATTAGTTGAAAACTAGTTATGAGGCGAAGAAAACTTTGACAAAATGGCGGACGTCTGATCACTGTTCTATCACGTGCCGAACGTTACTGAGGTGATGGCGGGAAAGAATTGGAGAGCGGGCGCGGGACCGCCTCTTTTATAGCCAGGCTGACGTCACGACGCCTGACGTCGGGGGTTGTCCCCACTGATGATTGCTATCTACAAGTTTGCCGTGCGGACCTGACGCCAGGGGGCGCAGTCCTATACATGAAGACCTACTGCACGAACCCTCTCGAGGTAAGATCTACGGTTACAGGTGAGCAACCTACACTTCTAAGGGCATGAATACAGTTCACTATCAGCACTATGGCAGACTCCTAGTAGTTCTCTGCTAGGAGGGGCAACGTGCACACCCCTATTTGGTGAACACAGACTGGAGAACCGAGGCCCCCAAAGAAGCATCCCAACATGTTATAATGTGGATGCTGTAATGGGTGCACTTTTCACCAGGCAACAACATTACGGATCTCCTGTATGAGGATGTCCCTGGAAGCAGCCACAGAGGCAGCAGTACATTTGGTGGAATGAGCCCTAAGCGGCCTGGAAAGCTCCCTATCAGCCAACCTATAGCAGAGGTCGATGCAGGACGTGATCCATCTGCCAATCATCCGCTTTGCTGCCAGTCTACCAGACGTAGCTTTAGTATATGTTACAAACAGCTGGAGAGCCTCACCCTGAACTCCAGCCATCACCTTAAAATAAGCGAGTGCCCTCTGTAAGTCCGGAGTATGGAGCATGCAATCGGCCTCCAAAGAAGTGTTGAAGGACACACAAAGGTTAATCACTTGGTTAAGAAGAAACTCCACTACCACCTTTGGTTGGAAATTCGGGTTGGGGACAAAAAATTACCCTGTCGTCGTGTTAGATCAGATAAGGAGGCTCTATGACAGTGCTTGGCGTTCACTAATCCTTCTGGCTGACATGATAGCCTCCAAGAAGGCTGTCTTCCATGACAGGTGTGTGACATCCCACTCCTGTGCACAGGCTCCAATGGCTTGCCTGTGAGCATAGCCAGCACCAGCAATAGGTCCCAAGGTGGCGGTGGCTTGCAAACACTGGAGGGGACAAGTGGTCAAGGCCTTTAAAAAAAGAGCACAACAGCTGGCCCAGTGGGTGGAGTAGAGGGCTGAGATGCTGGATACCTTACCTCTCACTATGCCGGCGACCTGTGTTTGGGAACAGTGCAGATCGCCGGGGGAGGGAGCGGCTGCCAGGCAGCCTCTTCAAGTTCAAGTTTATTGCAGGAAAGACTCCGTTGAGCAAGCTCATTCACAAGGAGGTCTACCAGGTAGGGTGGCAGGCCTCTCCAGCTCTTGGCTGCCACTAAGTGGAGGCCTCGATGGAAGGCTGCATTGGGGGCTGCCAAGCACTAGGCTGGTGTGGTGGATCAGGCAGCCCCAGCGCCGCCCCCACATGCACATCTGTGAATGGCCAGGGCTCCAGGGTAAAAGAGGCGTAAAATGTGGAAAATCACCTGACAGCAAGATGAGGACCGACCCCTTGCAGGCTCCACTCCAGTGGCTGGGCGCACATCACAGGGCTTGTGGCAGAAGGCAAGTCACAGGAGCTGTGTGACGGGCTGGTGGGGTGGGGGGCGGTCAGAAGGGCCTGCCGGAAGAGCAGGAGCATACAATATAAATTTTAAAAAAAAGTGCACAATCACCTTCTCCTGGGCCACCGTTGGTGTGCCAGCCCACACCCTGTAAGAAGAGATGGCTGCCAGGTGCACCTTAAGGGTTGTCCCTCACAGGCCCAACTGCAAGAGTGACCAGAGGTACTCCAAGAAGCTCACAACAAGGCAGGCAAGGGATGATGCTCCTTGCCCTGGCACCATACTGAGAACCTCTTCCATTTAAATGCATAGCATTTGCAGGTCGGCTCTTTTCGGGAGACCTCCACAACGTAAGCACATCTTTCGATAGACCCCAGGCCTGGAACTTTAACTGCTCATGAATCAGACCAGGAGGTCCAGGGATTTAAGGTCCGAATGCAGTACTGTCCTGTTGCCTTGTCAGCAGCTTCCAGTGAAGAGGCAACCGCCACAGAGGCCTGATACTGAGGCTGAGGAGATCTGGGCACCAGAACTGCATGGGCCATTCTGGAGCTATCAGGATCATCCACGCTTTGTTCTTCTGAGTCTTAACCACCACCTTGTGGATCAAGTGGAAGGGACAGAAGGTGTACACGAGGTGTTGGGCCTAGGACCTTGCGAAAGCATCCCCCTACAGTGGGCTTTGCTTCAAGATGACTGATGAATCAGTCTGTTCCAGTGGAACTGCCATGGTGTGGATAGTGAATTGTATCTACAGCCTTAGAAGGAATAGTTACTCACTATAACAGCAGCTCTTCAAGAGAATTTCCTCTATTGGGCCACACCTTTGGAACTACAAACCGTCGGCATCTGGACCTCTCGGAAACTTTTGCTAGCCAGGGGCTAACCACAACGACGTGCAATGATGGCACATATATAACTGTGGGTGGCCCCACTGCTCCTCAGTTTCTCACCAGAGATGAGCTCTGAGGGCCTCTTACTGGGTGGAAACATGAGGTCAAACTAGTACCAGGCACACAAGGAGAGGCATAAGTCTGGAAATATATACATAAAGCACTTGTGGACACCTCCAAACAAGGCAGTGGACAAACCTGCCAGCTTACAACCTCAGTAAGGGGGAAGGAGGGTGGGCACGATGCAGCCCATTAGAGAAATTCTCTTGAAGATCTGTTACGGTGAGTAACTGTTCTTTCTTCATCAAGGATATCTCTTCCATTGGGCCACACCTTTGGAACGATTCATAAGTAGTACCAAGTACCCAGGGAGGATGGGAAAGTCTGATATGCAATCAGGACAAAATGCCTTGCAACATCATAAAACAAAAGCCAGCACATCTAGGACAGATGATGTAGTGGTTAATGAAAGTATGAACAGTGCTCCATGTGGCAGCTGCAGAGACATTCTAAAAACAAGCAACAGAAGTGGCCATACCACGTGTAGTCCAGCCACGCACAGCACCAGGAACTTCTTTACCATACTTACCAAAACAAAACATAATACAGTACACCAGTCATTTGGACAGGCATTGCTCAGACACTGGGGCGCCCTCTTTCCAGGGGCGAATGAAACAAAGAGCTAAGAGGACTTTCTACAGTCTTTAGTGTGATCAAAGTAGAAATGTAGTGTTCTATGTACATGAAGTATATGGAGCAATGCCTCACCTTTGATAGCAGGCTCATGACAACACAGAGTAAGGTGTATGGTCTGATTCAATGTAAAATCAGGGATCACTATAGGCAGAAAATGAGGACTGGTCAGCAAAGACACCTTTGTCCTTGTGGAAACTCAAATAAGGAAGCTCATGCATCAGATCTGAAGCTCAGAAATCCTATGAGAAGTCACAGTGACCGCAAACAGTACTTTCCATGAAAGGAGATGCATCTCACAGGTTGCAGCAGGCTCAAATGGGAGACTAGGTCAATTTTTCCAAAAGTGAAATTGAGGTCCCAAGGCGAAACAGGTTTTCAAATCGGGGGTTGTATGCGCAGTACCCTTCAAAAATGTACAGGACACTTCTAGCTGTGCCACTAGGTACCGATCAAAAGGGGAATGGAAGACTGAAACAGTAGCCAAGTGCACCTTTAATATATGTCTATATGCACAGTTACTCTGTCTCTTATGGTTATAAGAGTGTATTGTTGAGTTCTTTGGGTGAAAGAACTGCAAAGCAAAGCTAAGCAGTTCTGACACACAACGGACTGGAGAAGAAACTCTCATAACCATAAGAAATACAGTAACTACATATAACCACATTATCAATCATGTTGAAGACTTCCGTTTTAAAATTATGAAACAAATTCAAAATCAAAATGTTTTACTTTGTGGAAAGTTACAGAAACCGCTACAAGATTAGTTTTTGAGCATGGGATCGCAAAAATGGTGTGCTGTTTTTACATTTGTTCCCTTCTTTCTTTATTGGGACACCTGATGTGCTGTCTGACACACCGTCTTTCTGATCCTGTCTCGGCCTGTTGCCACACGCACATGATTCTTGCCAAACTCGGCCAAGATGGGCAAGTTTAGCCTGGCCATTTCAGCTGAGTTTGGCAAGTATAGTGTGGACGTAGCAACAGGCTTGGGCAGGATCAGAAAATGGGCACTGTGCAGCTGATCCCACCCCAACCTTAAGAGTGTCAGCACCATGACCAGATGATCATTGGAGGAGATGAGAGAACAGGAGGAGGGTCCTTAATAGCCAGCCTGAGTAAAATCGAAGCACTCTAGCCAGACTGACAGTGAGAACCAGAATGGAGTACAGAGAAGGAGGTAAGATGACAGCATGGGGGTGGGGGAGGGGGGTCTGCCGGTGAGACAGAACTTACTTGTCAGCCCACCTACTTGCACACTGAGTCAGTGTTTTCCTTTTCTCAATTTGTCCCGTTATTTAGTACCTGTGGGACACTGTCCCACTTCATAAATTTTCTAGCATGAGCCCTGCCCTGTGAGTGGAACTAGACTATGCCAACTGATCTCAGAACTTCAGAACTTTAGAAATATGTGCACGAGACACCCTCTTATGGTTATACTAACATACTAAAATGCCAGCAGAATAGGCCTAATGGTTTTTCGCGTCTGCTCGTTTTGTCAACCCCCATCCTGGGAGCTGAACTTGCTGACCCCCTCTTCCTCTCTGGCTTCTCCCTTCCCAGTCCCGGATATTCTTGCTGCACTGGTTTTTGCTTCCAGAACCCTTCCCCTGTACCTGTCCCACCCCCTCTTTAACCTCTCCACCGTCTCTGCCTCTACCAGCCCCCTGGGCAGCACATTCCATGGCTCCACCACCCTCTCACTGAAGTAGCACCTCCTCCTTTCTCCCCTGAATCTCCCCCCTCCAGCTTCCACCCATGCCCTCTAGTTGCCCCACACTTCATTCAGAGCACCCTGACTGCTCCTCCCCCATTACCCCTTCATGTACCTGAAGACCTCTGTCATGTCCCCACGGTCCCTTCTCTCTTCCAATGTGTACATATTTAGCTCTTCGAGCCTCTCCCCATAGGTCCTATTCCCCAAGCCACAAATCATTTTGGTTGCCCTCCTCTGGACCCTCTCCAGGAGTTCAATGTCCCTCTTTAAATGTGGCCTCCAAAACTGCACGCAGTACTCGAAGTGCGGCCTCACCAAGCAGTTATACAGTGGGAGTATCACTTCCCTCCTTCTGGAGGTGATCCCCCTAGCGATGCATCCCAGCATCCTGTTGGCCTTTGGCGCTGCCCTCCTACAAGTCTCTGAGTTGTTCATCTTGACATCCACCACCACCCCCAGGTCCCTCTCAGCCATCGAGACTTGTACCATTTCCCCCCCAGGGTGTACACTTGGCCCGGGTTTCTGGCTCCCAGGTGCAGTACCCTGCATTTCCCTGCATTGAACCTCAGCTTCCACCTTCTAGACCACCTTTCCAGAGCCTCCAGGCCCCCCTGTAGGGCCACCCTCCCCTCCTCCCCATCCACCACCGCCCCCAGTTTTGAGTCATCCGAAGAGACTCATCTCACTCCTGATACCCTTCCTTATGTCAGAGACGTAGGCGTTGAACAGGAGGGACCCAAGAACCGATCCCTGAGAGTTATAAGAGTACCTAAAATGTTTAGCCTGATTGGCTACAAATTAGATCATGATTTATAATGGATGAGTACGGGAGCCCAGAATCAGATAGGGAAGAAGGCAGTCCAGTGTAGTACTGACAGGACACATAAATGGGCCCACTGAATGGGAAGCACACTACATAGAGAGGTGCTCCATCTCAAAGACTAGGTGTATCTAGTAGAAGGCTTTCTAGCCTCATGTAAGGCATCAGCTCCCTGGGAGGAAACCCCAAAACAGGCAATGGCTACATCTTCAGGAGTCACGCAAGCAGACGCAGAAATGGCAGGTCTGGATGGATGAGGGACCCCTGGACTTGATACAACAGACCCCAACAAAGTAGGAACTGAACGGGAGGCTCCGCTGCCAGATGCTGCAGAAGTGGAAACCAATCTAGAGAGGCAAGAAGGAAGCCACCAGTATTACAGCGGCATGCTCCGCCCACAGCTTGTTTAGACACTGACACTGGCTGTCCAAATCAGCAAGGGACCGGGGCTTACGTGAGCCTGGAAAGTCTGCAGACCAGGCAGTTCCAATTTATTTATGGGAAAACAGACTCCGGATCACTACAGGACCCTTAGGTCTAATAGGAACAGAGACTGGCACTCCTGTCAGACCCCATGGCATCTGTTGTGAGGATCTGCATGGGAGTCGGTGGGGGGAGGATAGAAAACCTGAACAGGGGCTGGCAGTCCATCCACCATTCTACAGCACGTTGGAGAGGGGGGACGTGACAAGGACCATTTGTTCCAGCTCATCCATCAGCTGATCCCACTGTACCCAAAGAGTCCAATGTGGTATATGCATATGGAGACAGGCAAAGGGAACCGAAACAATGGCAGCAGCCATCGGCCCCAGGAGATGTAACATCATCCGAGCTGACATGTAATGACTCCTGTGTATCAGCTGGGCCTGGGCAACAAGAGCCTCTGCCCTGTCTGCAGGCAAGAAGAGACTGACCACTGCCATGTTCAGTACCACACCAATATAGTGGTGGCACTAGCAAAGAACAAGTATGGATTCAGTATGTTCACTGGAACACCCAGTTCCTCGAAAATCTGTCTCATTTGGAACAATGCATATAGAATTGCTTCCCAGGACGGGGCCTTCAGGTGTCAGTCATCCAGATACGGGAAGACATAAAGCCCTTCCCTCTGATGGTAAGCCTGGTATTTTGCAATTCTTAGGCCTAAGGATGCAGAGGCATACGTTCTTTTGCCTAGAACATCCAGCCTCCTGGGTTCATGGTCAGGAGGCAAACTGCTCATGTGTCTAGGTGCTCTAGAACGGTCATGAGTAGCCATTATATCATAGAATCTGTCTCAGGCTGGGAAGCATTATAAGGCTTAACTGACAGAGCAGGGTACTGTTTATCAGCCTTCCTTGGCACAGCAGGCAAGGTATTAGGCTCCATGCAAGGCAGCAAAGGTAGCATCCTCTAAGGCAGGATATACAGGAGGAACCACAATCAAGGGTGCAGGGGGCCTCCAAAAATCTCATTACATTTTTCTTAGTGAAGTCTTTTTCTTCATGACATTTTGGATCTGTATGAGCAAAGCCTGAAAAGAGGGATCCTCGGGAAGAGAGCTGGGAGTATATACCAAGAGTCCTCATTATATAAGGAGAGCGTACAACTGGAAGGCAACTCTCCTCATAGGGATCATTTTCCTACCATCCTCCTCTAAATCCTCCTCCATATTAAGGAGATCAGGACTGTATTCTACCTCATCATCGTCATCTGGAATGATGACGGAAACAATCAACGGAGGCTGCAACAGAGGTATGATAGGTGTGCTTCTGGATCCTGTCAGCGACGATGCCAATGGCGAAGGCCCAGTTAATGGAAGAGCCATTATCGTCAGTGGGAGTGACAGTAACAGGCATCAGAATAGTGCAAAGAATGACACCAGCACAGCCATGCAGTCGACACCTTGCAAAAGGCCAGGAACATCTAACATTGAAGGGGTTGAACCCAACAGGGGCTGCATATAGTCCACAGTAGGCATGGCAGCACCAGACCCCGACCTTGGGGTCACATCAATGGTTGGAGGGGCTGTACTGCTCACCACCGGAAAGGATAATGAGGACTCACCCTCCTTCAATAGAGACCTTGACCTCACCGGCGAAACATAAGCCTTATCCTTATGCTTGTGGTGACGGCTGGAAGTGGAAGACTTCGATGACAACTTATCCATGTCTTTGTCCATAGTCCTCGCAACAGCAGCGGCAACAGTGTTGAACGCTGGGGAGTTTCCTTCCCGGAGACAGTCGAAAGAGAGAGAGTAAGCAGCTTGGAGCTTGGCTTGAGCTTCCATGGCCTTAATGGTGATTAAGGTTTCTAGAGCCTTCTTTCAGTGTCTCCTTGTGGCCAGTTAAATCCCTGGCAGACCCTGAAGGCCCTGACGTTGTGGGACAGGCCCAAACAGCAAACACAAACCGTGTGAGCATCATCCCCGTAGATCTTGTAGCCACAGGTACAAAACCTAAATAAAGTTTCTTTCAACGGCAGCATAGAAGAACAATGTTGATAAGTAAAAGTAAAGAAAATAATAAAATCCAAGAAATAACGGAGTTGTTTCTCTGCAGGTCCAAAAAGCGGTCAGCGGCAGGAGAAAGAACTGAGGAGCAATGGGGCAGTGTACAATTATATAGGCGCCAACACTACATGTCAGCCCCGCCCCAGCAAAAGTGTCTGAAGGGTCTTGATGCCAGTGGTATACAGGACCAAAGGTGCAGCCCAATGGAAGAGATATCCTTGATGAAGGTCTTGCCTATCTTCCAAGAATCAATCTTCTCCACACAGCCCTACTCTTTGGTCACGTAGGAGGTTCAACCCTGGGGCCACAGGCCTCAGTGAAGGAAAACTGAGAAAGGTAACCTGGATCATCATCGTCTGGGGAAAAGATGAATGGGTGCAGCTGGTCACAAGGAATAAAACACAGCCCTGAAAGCTGCTGCTCCACTTGCGGGGAAAATAGTAAGTTCCCTCAAAATGGAGTATTCAGAGCCTTATAGCCAATGACCAGACCTAACCATGAGAGTCACAACCAGGAGATCTGCCCAAGACACATGGCTGATGCTACAGAGTGGGAAGCCACCTCAGAGACAGCTTAATATTCCCTCAGTTAGTCACATGATGCTTCCATGCCTTTAGCAATGATGCTGAGGCTTGCCCACAGTATGTCACTTGCAGGCATCTCGGATAACAGGGCATGCATCTGAGTCTGCAGGCATCAGTGATAAGCTACCCTGAATGCTTGGTAAGATGCTATGGTGAGGGAGGACACAGCCATTGTGAACATCTTCCTCCACAAGGCATTTATCTGCTTGGAGTCCTGCGGTGGTGGATATGGCCTAGCCACTGGAATGGGCCTGCTGCCCACTGAGGTCAAGCAAGAAATCGATCCTGGTGAAAAGTAACAGAGATCTCAAGGAGACACTATGGGAGCCCCGTATCGAGTCTGGAGGTCCCTCAGAGCAGAAGGAGTGGAGAAGGGATGCCTCCAGATCACCACAGTAGCCTCTCCCCGTGCAGTACGCTCAGTGGGTGAGGAAGAGTTCAGTACCTCAACTGATTTCAAACAGCACTGAGGGAATTGGTCCAGGGACCTAACTTACAACCTCCTGGGCCGAGACCTGCTTGCGAAAGTTGGGACAAGCCAGCCCAACTTAACTGACTGAACCTCCAACATCTGGCAGTCAAAGGAGAAGCAGGTGTCATTGCCGTCCAGGTCATGACTAGACCCAAGGCAGGTGAGGCACAACCTACACCTGCCAGAGTCGGGGATACTGTGCCCACATTCACAAAGCCGGAAAAGTGTCTCCAATAGTTTTGGGGCTTTAACTTTCTTGTGGCCGTACATATCATTAGGAAATTATCAAAAAAATAAAGTAGAGAGACATGAACTGAGGTCCTGAAGTTTGCTCCACAGTGCACACTAGACAGCTGGAAAAATAGAACTGAGGCAGTTAGGGTGCTGACAACTTTTACTGGATATGGCACATGGTGCCAGCACCATTGTCGGTGTCCTGGCTTGACTTTTTACTTTAGCCAGGTCCTGGCACCTCAGGTCTAAGATCAAAGAGTGGGCTCTATGGAGAAGACGGACTCTTGAAGCTGTTCTAATGTGATGATTATTATAATTTATGGTCACCATGATAAAAATTTCCAGTTTGTTCCTTGCCAAGACTAGAGAGAATACATAAATGACTGGAAAACAACAAAAGGCATACTTACTTTCTTTTTTTTTTAAACTTATATTTATTGATTCTGATATACAGTAAATACAAGTGTAGCCTGAAGGAAAGGCATACTTTCTCTCTCTACTGCTTTTGCATTGATTCATCTGAACCAATTCTTACCAGTATCGCCATATGGCACTGGAACCATTCGTTGTTTAAACCGACCCAAAATGACTGCACAAGATAAAATGGGTTAAATCTGTGTTTTACCTGTAACCCACAGGCACGACAGACCTCTGCACCAGTAATGAACACTTGTATTTCACTGTGTGAGAGAAATTCAAGCATCTGCAGCTAGTGCATACATTTGCTAGAGCTTAAGTGGTTAAGCAAATCAAGGCACAAAAAACGGCAAAATATATGTAAATTGCACCAATTACATGGAAAAATTAATCTCGTTTCACAGCATAATATTTAAAGACATCTCCGAAATCTTACATTCCAACTCATTTTGTAAACAACTTCAAGGAATACATTTCCGAAATGCAAATGGCAAATTCTAAACTTCAAACTGTATTAAAAAAATGTTCATTGAAATAGATTTTTTAATGAAACGTGACTGTACAATCGAGCAAAACAAATATCTAACAGATACTGCCTGATACCAAGGCATATGAAAATCATTTTATTCTTAAAAATTTATTTATATAGCCGGCCTGGTGGTGCTGAGGGTTGAGGCGCTGGATGCCACACTTCGCGCTATGCCGGCGACCCAGGTTTGGGAAAGACCTCAGGTTGCCAGGGTGCCGGCACAGGGGTGGGGGTGGGGAGCAAGATCGAGCACTGGCTCCGCTCTCTTGGGTAAGGGGTGGGGTCGCCCGCCTGTAGTCCCGCCATCACCGAATGGAGGTTCGGTGGCAGCACTGGTGGTCAACGGCACGAAGGGAGGCGCGTCCGAACGGCATGTTTGTGCGTGCTCTACAAGTACGCGCTACATCGGGGATGGGGGTGTAGGGGCTGGAAGAAAACCCGCAAAAACTACATATGAAAAATAAATATTTATATACAAGAAGTAAACTTAGATGGAACAACTAGCTTACAGTGGGGGTGGGGTAGAGGTTATGCTGATGGTGACAAATAACCTGACTGAATACCTCCCCCCAGCACTGTCAATCAAGGGTGTAGACAGGCATACTCACTGTACACATTTGTGTACAGTTTTTTGAGTGCCTGTCACAAAACTTATGCCTTTCTGTTAACATTTTAATTCTCATCTGTAGTATTTGTGTTAGTGTAGGCCACTGAGGAGTGTCTCTGTTTAAACTTCTGCTGTTTAGGAGACAGATACATGTATAACCTCTTTAGAGATTAGAGGAATCACCTGACAGCAATCTGATTTGTTTGTAAGGGGGTGCCTTTTGGAGAGGATGTTTACATTTTTTTAATGGGGGGGTGTAACTGTTGGAGACTGTGTGTGCAAAATGGAAATTTCTGGCTACACCCCTGCTGTCAATGAAGATAGTCTTTCAGGGTTTTTTTTTTTGCACCTTTTTAAGCAGGTATAGTTATTTTGCTTTATACAAATAAATAAGGCTACTTAAACAGATGTCACAGAACACACTGTGTTATTAGAAGTCCACATATTGACACCGTGGGCAAATTCTAGTACTACAGTTCACGGTATACTGCCATTTTAAGGCCTTTCTACTCATTTTTTTCATGTGTTTTAAGGATGACTCTCCCTTTCATTCTGTCCCCCTCCCACCCCGGCACTGACAAGACTTCAAAGGTGATTTATTTTTTTTTATTTTTTTTTTTTTTTTATAAGTGTCGTCAGTGACATTGCAGATAGACTGGAGGGTAAGGTTTGCCTGTCTGCAGATGATACCAAGATCTGCAACAGAGTACTGTAGATGATCCAGATGGTGTGGGCAGAATGAGAAGAGATCTGGAAAAACTGGCAAAATGGTCTGACCAGTGGCAACTGGGGTTTAATGCAAAGAAGTGCAAGGCCATGCACATAGGGAAGAGAAACCCTAGAGCTACCTATAGGTTGGGAGGGGAGTTGCTGGCAATCACAAGGGAAGAAAGTGACTTGGGCATCATCACCACAGATGACCTGAAATCATCCAAGCAGACCACTAAAGCAGTAGGTAAGGTTAGAGAGACGTTGGGGTTCATTAGTAGGGGTATCACAAGTCTTAAGAGGGAGGTAATAATCCCTGTTCATAAGACACTGGTTAGGCCCCATCAGGAGTATACTGTGTGCAGTACTGGAGGCTGCACCTGCACGAGGACATTAACAAAACAGAGGTAGTCCAGAGGAGGGCAACCAAAATGGTGCATGGACTGCATCACAAAACATATGATGACAGATTAACGGAGCTCAATATGTATATCCTAAAGTAAAGGAGGGAGAGGGGGGGATATGATAGAGACATACAAGTATCTTACAGGGAGGAACAGGGTGCAGGAATACAATATTTTTAAGCGAAAAAGATGTTCCAGGACTAGAGGGCATGGGATGAAGTTGGAGGGAGGATGATTCAGAGGAAACGTGAGGAAGAATTTCTTCACAGAACGGGTGGTGGACAAGTGGAACACCCTACCAGAGGAAGTGGTGGGGGCTAAAACAATCACAGGATTTAAGAATGCATGGGATAGACATAAAGGAATTCTGGAGGTCAGGGGTAAGGGGCAACAGACTTCTAGGAAAACATAAACTGAACTTACAAGCTCAAATGGGCAGACTGGGTGGGCCATAGGCCCTTATCTGCCGACACTGTCTATGTATCTATGTACAGAATGCATTAACAAGGTGAAAGAGTCGAACATGTTTTCAATATAAGAATAACAGCAGGACAAGAAGACAACAGCATGAGATTAGAGGGAGGCTGATTAAGGGGTAATGTGAGGAAGTTCTTTTCACAGAAAGGAGGGTGGATGCATAGAACAGCCTACCGCAGGAAGTGGTGGCTATGAATACAGTGCAGGGCTTCAAACGGGCATGGGATAAGCATAAGGAAGCAATACAGATGAATATGAATAGATAGACCATTGACAGAGTAAAGGCCTATGGCACATTCATAAGGTAAAAAATGGGCAGACTGGATGGGCCTTGCAGTCCTTATCTGACATCAACTGCTATGTTTCTATAAAAATGACGGCTTCTGTAAACATCATGGCTACACACACAGTTATCACACTGCAAATATTTCATACCACTACATCCCTAGCTCATTCCCAATGTTTCAAGTTCTACCACTAAGAGATCTTTCTTTTCCTCTTGTCTAGCTAAGGCTGAAGAGACAAGAACAAAACACAAAGTGTAGCTTCCTTTACCATTCTTCCCTCCTCGTCAGGTCTCTGCTCACTACTTTCAGCTGCGTTGGGTGATTCGTTCTGCGGCAGTTGGACCTGCGAGATCTCCTCCACAAATTCAGTATTGTCTGGGGATTGAGAGGCTCCCCCACTGACTGAGCGCTCCAAGGATTGGAACCTTAACAAAAAAAAAAAATGAAAAAAAAAAAAAAGGTCACAGGGGAGAGAGATAAGCCTCAAGACCACCACCTCTACAGATGCCTACTGAGCAACGGTGTTTTATGTGCATTAATTGCAGCATTACTTATGAAATTCTATTTGTTTGTAAATGTTTATTCTTGACATTTTCAAGAAAAGGATAGCCCAGTTGAGCAAGCTCATTTACAATGGGGTCCATCATTCAAACAACATACAAATAATCAAAAACCTGTTACAATACCATTAAAATACAAAGGCAATTTTCATAAAGAATACAATTATTAAGTCACACAGATGATGCAGCACAAAGTTCTCAGTTAGCAACAACTTTTAGGTTGTGAGAAGTCATTTAACATCCATGCTTTTATCACACTCCAGGGCACTATTTCTTTATTTTTTAGAGATTGTGGCAAACCATTTCAGACTCTGGGACCAAGATTAATAATAGTAGAGTTGTTCTCAGCACTGGTACTTTGAATTCCAGGTTTTGAGCTGTTCTTAGGCCACCTCGCAACATAAGCATTTGAAACAAATTACTTAAAGTGCTACTGACGCCTCAAAGAAAAATGTGAAAAGCATAATAATTAGGTACAATTCTGCCTGCATTCCATTTACAGTTTATATATTTCTCCTCCCCATTATTTATTATTAAGGAAATGTGCATGAATATATGATCTTTATTGCTTAAGAGTTTCTTTAGAGTCCATCTGCCTCTACAGCTTACTCCCTACTTCAAGTCATAATACTCTGTTTTGACATCACAATCTGTTGCCAGGGGAGTAAACTGTGATATCACAAGCAGCGCTCGGTGACTTCAGGTAGGAAGAAAGCAGCAGGAATAGACAAACTCTTCCGGAGCAAAGATACTGTTTTCATACAGATGACCTCAGCAATAAATAATGGAGAGGAGGAATATAGCACTAATATGAAATACAAGCTGGACTGTGTCTAGATATTAGGTTTTGTTAAAGTTCTCCTGAACGCGTCACCAGCTCTTAACATTATGGAGTCTTCTGCAGTAAGTTCTGATGCATGAAGTGCAAACTGTGCAAAAGTCTGTTCTGCGAGGCTTATCCATCCCAGGGATCAGTATAATAAACAATGGTGCGTCAACCGAGGGACGTCCAGGATGAAGAGAGCAAACCTATTCGAGGCCACATACAGACGGTCTAGTTCCATCCCCCCAATATACCATATCCCCATAATCAATAAGTGGTAGTATCATAGTATTAACTATATGTTTTATGGCCTCAAAAGGAGTACATTTCCTCACCCTGTATAAGGTCGGTGGAATAGTATTCAATTTCTTAAGTAGGCCATACATATGTACATTTATACAGGACAGGTCCACAGAAATGGAACATCTTGTTTACAGGGGCACCCTGTCGATGGATACATAGATGCACAGACACTGTCGGCATATAAGGGCCTATGGCCCACCCATTTGAGCTTGTACGTTCCCTTTACGTTTTTCTATAAGTCTGTTGCCCCTTACCCCACAGTCCAGCTTGTATTTCACATTTTGATCTAAAACAGCTGCAAGACAGTAGTTAAAGCAGCAAAGCAAGGCAATCAAGCAAAAACATTGACCCTACCTTTTTTCACTATAAAAGATTCCAGGCATCTTCCAGTTTTATTTTGTGGTAACATTTTCTAGTTTCATCAAAATGAGTGTTTTATGAATGTTTTAATATATATTTTTTTCCTCTCAAGAAAAAAAGATGGCTGCCACATATGGCACAGACACCAGATAACTTTCTCAGTACAGTAATGTCACTGCGGGGCAATTTTAAATCATGGTGGAACTGTGAAAGGAAAAGTGTGACCCCAATGGGACTTGAACCATCATGACATGTGGCACAGAAATAGCACTAGGAAAAGTTAGGAGCAAGGGGAAAAAACCTCATGATACACAGCACAGGTGGTACCCAGAAAATAGATCTGACAGGTATGCTAATATTTTTGTTAACTGTAGCTAAAACTAGCTTTTTGGAAAGACATTTTTTGTTGCACTGTTGCTTTAAAGAGCATGTCCCTGCTAAAATAAGACTAAAAACTACGATAATTACAGCAATTATGCTTTACTTTAGTGTTCTCTAGGTTTTTCTTACCTTCTCCTACTAGTTAACTAAATGTTTCAGATAATGCAGAATTTATTTAATGATGCCTTTTAAAAAGACTCTGCCATTGCCCAACGAACCTCACAACTGCTGTTTCTGACATCACAGCCTACTGTCATGGTACTCACTATGATGTCGTAAGCAAAAGACATTACTAGGTTTGTTGGGGAACGTCAAATGCATTTTACATGTAGTAGACTAGGCTACCAATATGTGCATTAATTCTGGACTGACTAGTACGGTATGGGCTGTACGCCCATTGGCTCATGCTCTGAACCAATGGGCATGCAGCCATACCAAGCTGTCAGTCGGCGGGCGGCGGGGTGGCAGGCAGGTGGGGTGCTGCCGCCTGCCGGCTGATGGGGGGCGGGTTGGTGGGGCTCCACGATCGGGCTCTGTGCAGTCCACTGGACCACCAGGGATATTGGACTTTGGGGGGGGGGGGGAGGATACTGATGCCCGCGATTGGGCTAATGGGGGGGGAATACAGTTATGCCCGCGATCGGGCTAATCGCGGTCCACTGGACCACCGGGGATATTGGACTTCGGGGAGGGGAGGATGTCTGATGCCCGCGATCGGGGCATGGGGGAACAGGTGATGGCCACCCATAGGTGGCAGCTAATGTGTTGCACCCTGCAATGCGGCAGCTCACCTGTGGGTGGCCTCGACTTGTTCTTTTTTTTTTTTTTTTAGGCGTAACTTTGTGCAGACGCAGGTAGGGGTTGCACCTGCAAAACTCTGCACGGCCCGGGCTGAATATCGGGCTGTGCAGTTTATGCATGGGCACGCCCCCCCTACCTGTGCCTGCATACACTACTGATACGCCCCGGCGCATCGGGATTTGTGCGGCGCACTTTTCCCTTTTAAATATCGCATCGCGGCGCATCAGTGGATTGTGCATGGCACAACACCGTTGCGCCATGCACAACCCTTTTGAATATCTGGGCCTAAGAGTTTTAGCATAAGATTCAATATAGGTATATAGGCTTGCTCCTCCTTACCTACTAGCAGTTGATTTTTCAGTTAAAGAAAAAAGAGGACTGGGGTGGCGCTGATGAGCAGCTAACTGAACGGACGTGCTTTCCTACGCTGTTCTCTTCAAACAGCCTAAAAATTAATTTTTGAACAAGAAAAGAGCTCCTAAGTCCGTGGAAAAATGAACCTTGCAGTGTAAGAAGGTAGGATGGATGACTATCTCACCCCGGGTTCATCGAAAAGCCAAAGGATTGCCTCCAAGAACGCAAAAAAAGGAGGAAAGAATGGCGGCCTAGTCTCGTTGTCAGCGGCTGAGGTTGCCGCTCTGGGTAGAGAAGTAATAGGGCAAGTCGTTGCAGCCCTGGAGCTAAGGCTAATTAAATTAGAGGGAAATTAGACCTAAAGCTTCAAGAAATACAGGAACAGCAAGTGGTGCAGGCGGGACTAATATCGGAGGTAGAAGAGCGGGTCTCGCATGTTGAAACTGAGTTATTGGCAGCACCTGGGCAAATAGCAGCTCTCCAAAAGGAGTTAGCCGCACTAACAGAAGCGTTTGACTACCAAGAAAACTATCATCGACGCCTAAACTTGCGGCTCAGAGGTTTACCAGAGGGCATGGAGGGGAAGCGCACAATCGATTTTTGTGCGAGGGTGCTGCCGGAGCTGTTGGGCCTTCTACCCGCGAAGGGAAAGTTCAAACTGGAAAGGGCTCACAGGGCGGTGATGCCCAAACCGTCTCGGGATCAGCCACCAAGACAAATAATTTTCCGCTTCCATCATTTTCAAGATAGAGAAATGATGCTGAAGGCTTTCCGGGGAAAAGGCACAGTGGAGTACGAGGGACATCACATATACATGTCGCAAGACTACTCGGCCCGACTGCTTAAAAGGAGAAAACTGTTCAACAACGCGATGCAACAACTTAGGGAGCATCAGACTGAGAACTTCCCAATATACCCAGCCACCCTAAAAATAAAGCATGAAGGGGCAAAGTACTCGTTCTGGGAGGTGGAAAAGGCCGAGGAGTTTATTAGAAATCTGAAGCAGAAACTGAGATGAGAAGGCAGGATGGGAACCTCATGCTATGTGGAGCACTAAGACGATGGAAGAGAGACTTTTAGCATTTTGTTGTAGAACTGTACTTTTTCTGCTAACTCTAGAAGAAGAACCGTGCTGGTGAGAAGAAGATGAACTGTGCTAGAGAGAGGAAGGTATTTTTACCACGCGTGGTTGGTGAAGGAGATGGGACTAAATGGACTCACCTGCCCACCAGACTCCCCTGATGTGCATGGAGCGGACTTGTAAAACCCCTTGATGGAGGGACTCAAGCTATGAGGAAAAAAAAACCCAGCAATTAGAAGTAAAAGGCTGAAGGAAGCTGACAAGCTGATGAAGTGGCAAACCTGCGTGGGTGAAGGTAGGAGGGTGGGTGGGGAGGAGGGCATAGCGCAATGTTTTATCTTGGCACAGCCTAGCCTCCCTGCTGGCCCTAGCCTGTAGCCCTGAACATCCGTTTTGGGAATCCGACTCCATGATTAAGGGAAGAGGGGTCAGGCTGTGGGAGAATAGTATTTATATACAAATACAAATTCAAGAGACACAGCTTAAACGGGTATAGTAATGTACTTCAAAAAGGCAGCCAGCCAAACATATATCAAACAACACAAACGAAGCAGCACCAGCAAGTTTCGTAAAAATGAATTTACTGTGCAAATGAAAATCACAAACAGCGGTAGCACAAACATCGACTAAATGGCTGTTTGTGATTTTCATTTGCACAGTAAATTCATTTTTACGAAACTTGCTGGTGCTACTGCTTGTGTTTTTGACATATGTGGGGAGTAGTAAATGCCTAGGGGAAGAATCTGTGGTGGCGGAAAGGGGTGAAAAGAAAGGTGAGGGTGAATGATATTAAACTGCAAGGAATAGAGCAAAAGTATCTGGTAACTGGATGAGGGAGGAAGTTAGAATGACTGTGGAGGGAGGGTGTGGAGCATCTATGTCAGTATAGAGGGATGAAGCAGACACTGAGTCAGGGAGACTGTTAGTGTCTAACGGAGTAGAAGGGAGCAGAGGGGAGAGAGGAGAAAAAGGAGATATGGGGAGGGACATATGGGGAGGGGAAAAGGTGGGGAAGTGACGAGTATTTGGGGCAGCGAGAGCAAAGTACTGAGAAGAGAAGGAGGTATGAGATGTGGGACCAGAGGAGGAGGGAAGCTGACAAAAGAGGGGTGGGGGTTGGGGAGGAAAGCAGCAAGACTGGGGGAAGAGGGGGCTTGGGGAGGAAGTGGATCAAACTGGGGGATGTATGAAGTTGAATGTTAAAGTTGATGTTAATGTGAAGTATTTTGAAAGTGATTTTTTTTTTAGCCTTTTATTTAAAATAAGGTGCAACCAAAGACATTACATGTGTGAGATAGAGATGCTTTTCTTCGAATCTGTAGATCTGTAACTGAACAAAATCTTGTATATCAATGGCTGGAAAGCATTCTGTTAATGTGACTACCTGGAATGTTCGAGGCATTGTGAACCCAGTAAAGAGGACTCTGCTGTTAACGGCACTTAGAGTGGGTACTCAAATAGCACTGCTACAGGAAACACACCTGACGGAGAGGAAGCAAGCTAAATTGGCTCGAGGGTGGGTAGAGAAGTGCTATGCAGCATCTGCTCCGGTGCGTAAGCGAGGCGTAGCCATTTTGGTACATAAAGCCCTTCCACTGGAAGTGCAGAGGGTGGTAAGGGATACAAAAGAGGGCAGATATATTTTCATTTCTGGGACAATGGAAGGGAAACAGATAACGCTGGGCTCGGTGTATGCCCCCGCAGTATATGATCAACGATTTTATACCTCTTTGTTGGATTTACTGGTCTGGCAGCAATTTCAGGGTTTAATAATGGGAGGAGATCTGAACTGGACAATGGACTCAAAAATGGATCATTCTGAAGGGAAAGAGAGGGACTCAGGGGGCATGCGGCAATGGCAAGAGGGCATGGCGGAATTCGATTTAGTGGATGTCTGGCAAACTGCAAACCCTGGTGTTAAAGAGTATACCTTTTACTCAAATCCCCACAAGACGTGATCACGGCTGGATTATTTTTACGTCACACGAGAATGGTACTCCCGAGTGAGAGATATTTGGCATGGTCCGATACATATATCGGACCACGCAATGGTAGTGATGCATATCCAAGGAGGAGGGAAGCGGGTGTCACCCCCTACCTCGAAATTTCCCACATACACAGCCCAGAATGAGGAATTTAAGAAGCATCTGGAGGAGAGCTGGGATTTTTTTGTGGAAACAAATGATACAGAAGTGGTTTCTAGAGATATATACTTTGGGAAATGGGTAAGGCATATATGAGGGGAACAATCATAGAATATAAGTCACATACAAAGAGGAAAAGGCAGGAGCAAAGAAAAGAGCTGGAAAGTGAGTTAAAAAAACTTGAAGTGAGGGTAGCACGGGGAGAACAAGGAGAGGTGGTCTGTTCACTGGGAGTGGTAAGGGAGGCCCTGAATACTCATTTGAGGACAGAAGCAGAAAAAACTGGAGTATTTAATAAGAGGTATATATTTGAGTGGGGGAATAGGCCAGGCCCAATGTTAGTCCGCCTTATGAAAGGAGGTAAGAAAATGGGAAAATAACAGGAGTTAAAGATGAGCAGGGAAGGCTACAGAGGGCAGATGAAGGGATGAAGACGGCCTTTCGATCCTTCTATTACCAGTTATATCAGTCGGAAGGGATAGGCACAAGGGAACAGATGTTGGAGTTTCTGGGGAAAATTAAAGTACCGATGGCCAGTCAGGTGCAGAGGGATAAGTTAGGTCAACCAATAACAGTGGAAGAGGTGCCGAAGGTGATTCAAAAGCTGCAGAAGGGAAAAGGTAGTGGACCGGACGGCTATTCGGTGGCTGATGGGAGCCAGGACTGCGAGAATACTAGCAGATGTGTTTCAACCAAAGGGAGAACTTGGGGAGATTGACCTGCCAAATACCTGCTATGATGCAAACATATGCCTCATACTTAAAGAAGGGAAAGATCTGCAGTCATGTGCCTCTTATAGGCCAATATCGCTCCTAAATTGTGATTGTAAAATTGTGGCTAAAGTATTGGCTAGTAGATTAGAGGAGCTCCTCCCGGAGATACTTCAACCAGACCAAACTGGGTTCATCAAAGGGCGACACTCATATCATAATATGAGGCCGCTGCTGAATATGGTGTGGAGGGCGAACAGAGGAAAGGAAGATATAGGGATTCTGTCACTGGACGCTGAAAAAGCATTTGATAGTCTAGAATGGGAATACCTATTCGAAGTGATAGAGAGATTTGGTCTGGGTGAAGTATTCCTGAAATAGATAAAAGAGATGTACAGGGGGCCCTGGGCGGAAGTGCTAGTGAATGGCAGCAGATCGGAAAAGTTTAATCTGGGAAGAGGCACAAGGCAGGGGTGTCCCCTCTCCCCATTACTATTCGCAATGGCGATCGAACCTCTAGCTGTGGCTATAAGGGAAAGCCGGAGGATACAGGGGATGGGGGGAAGGTAAAACACAGCACAAACTAGCGATGTACCTGGACGACATGCTGTTGTTCCTGAAGAACCCGAGCCAATTGGTACCCCCTCTCTTAAGAGTTGGTAGAGGAGTTTGGGGCCTTCTCGGGGTACAAGATTAACTTAGGGAAGTCGGAAATAATGTGGCATGCCGGTTCAGGAAATGAGGTGTGACAATGGGGGTTAAAAATGGTGGGGACAGGACTGACATACCTGGGGGTTCAAGTGGGTAAATCTCTGGGGTCCCTGTATAGCTTGAATTATACCAGGATGATTAAAATCATAGAGGCGGTCCTGAGGAGGTGGATGCAGTTACCGGTGTCATGGCTGGCGAGAATAAATCTTATAAAAATGAATGCGCTGCCCAGGATATTGTATTTGTTACAGATGTTACATATGGGGTTGAATGAAGAGGATATCCATAGGCTGGAGAGGGCCTTCTCTTCCTTCATTTGGAGGGGGAAAACACCCAAGGATAAGCCTGGAAAGACTGAAGGAGAACAGAGAAAGGGGAGGGTTAAATTTCCCGGATCTGGAAAATTATTTTTTGGCCATACAGCAAAGGTATGTGGCGGATTGGATGTATAGACCAGAGGTAGCTAGCTGGGTTGAGCTGGAGCAATTGACGTCTAAGGGCAGGATAATGGCACATCTCCACAGCAGGGGATTGAAGGCATACAGAATGGGGGAGGAAGTTAATCCGTTAGTAGTACAGGTACTTCTAGCTTGGAGGACGCTCAGGAGAAGAGGGTTGACATGAAGTGAGGAGACACTACTGCTACCGGTCACAGGTAATCCCTAATTTTTGCCAGGGCTAGAAGATAAAGGTTTTTGGAGGTGGGAACAAAAGGGAATATGGAGTGTGGGACACTTACTGGTGCGGGGACAAATTTGTTCTTTGCAAGCGTTACAGGAAGTGGTAGGAGGGAGGGGGCAAGACAGGTTCAGGTATCTGCAAATAAGGGCATATATGGGAAGTCTGAGAAAAGAGAATAAAGGACTATATGAGACGGACCCAGTGGAAGAAATGATTTATCAGGCTCAGAACAAGGAGAAAGGGTTCATGGGACGGGCAGTGAAGAGAGGGAAACAAGTGATACCAGACAGAACCATGAAAACCAAAGGACTATGGGAAAGGGACTTGGGTAGAAGCATTACAGAAGAGAACGGGAATATGCTGCTCCTCTTACATTCAGGGATCATGGTCTGTAATAGGTACAAGGAGGCATACTTTAAATTCATCCACAGACTGTATCACCTGCCAGTGATTGAGCATAAAGCACACCCGGAGGTGTCACCGCTGTGTGGGAGGTGTGGGAAGGAGAGGGGAACGTATATACACTGTTTCTGGGCATGTCCAGTGTTGCAGAAATATTGGAAGGAGGTGGTCAATGAAGTAGGGAGGCATGCGGGTAGAGAACTGCCACTGGATCCGTTGCACTGCTTATTTGGGGCGGAGGAGGAGGACGAGGAAGAGGAATGGGTACTATTACCGAGATGGATAAGGATCCTATATGTACTGGCTCGGCATGGGATTCAAAATACGTGGGTCTCGCAGACCACTCCAACTGTGCAGATTTGGTGGAGGATGGTGCTACAGGCTTTGGGGTTGGAGAGACTGACTTATAAAATGTGGGGGAGAGAAGAAGGGTTTATCAGAAGTTGGGCCCCGCTCCTAGCATCTCTGTCGGTGGAAGAGAGTTGGATCCTAAGGGAAAGCATTATAAGTTAAGGAAATGGAGACAGGAGGAGAGACCGTGGCAGTGAAAAGGAATGATACATGGATAGAGAGATATGCCTGAGAAAGGAAAAAGGAAGAGGAGAAAAGGGAATGGATTAGGAGATATGTGAAAAAAAAGAAAGAAGCATATGAAAATGATTAATTGGTTGCACCATATACTTTAATGTTATTTAATTTAATTTAATATACCTTTATTTAAGCTAAACTAGTATAGCTAATTTATTCATGTGTTTACATGTTTATAAGTGATGCCGTAAGTTTTAGAAATGAAGTGTAATGGTCTGATGTCAAATCAGTTTATTGAATGTTCTGTGTGTTTGCTGTTTGAAGAAAAAGCAAATAAAAATATTATACAAAAAAAAAGAAACAAGATGTTTCTGAATTCATAAGTGGAGTTGAGCGTTTTGTTATACGTTTATTTCTTATGTTAAGGTTTGAGCACTTTATTACAATTTATAACCAAATGACTTAAGAGATGCATATAGTTTGAAATAGCATATAACAGCCATATGCCAATCAAATAAGTGATGTCATACTCTTGCACCCTATAAAACTGAAGGGATGTCCTATCAGAGTTACGCCCACTGAGGAAGGCTGTTGCCGAAGCACTGGGGCTAGCTGCACAATGGATGATGAAAGATGTACTTTGTTACCCGTTTGTTATTTTGACAAATTAAAGTGAATTTCGCTTGAAATTGGTCCGAGTACTATCATTTGGCATTTACTAGCAGGAGTAACGGTGTGGTTTGGACCTGGGTAGACGAGTGGACGTCCTCTTTCTTGACTTCAGCAAGGCATCTGACTCTGTTCCTCACAAGGGCCTGTTGGTTAAGCTGGGAGAAATGGGGGTGGGGAGCCCGATGATCAGATGGGTAGGAAATTGGCTCCAGGACCGGACCCAGAGGGTCGTGGTTGGCGGGATAGTCTCATCCCCTAGGAGGGTTATTAGTGGGGTCCCTCAGGGATCAGTCCTTGGGCCCCTTCTGTTCAACGCCTACGTCTCTGACATAAGAAAGGGTATCAGGAGGAGACAGTCTCTTTATGGATGACCCAAACTGGGGCGGTGGTGGATGGGGAGGAGGGAGGGTGGCCTACAGGGGACCTGGAGGCTCTGGAAGGTGATCTAGAAAGTGGAGGCTGAGGTTCAATTCAGGAAAATGCAAGGTACTGCACCTGGAGCCAGAAACCGGGGCCAAGTGTACACCCTGGGGAGGGGTAATGCTACAAGTCTCAATGGCTGAGAGGGACCTGGGGTGGTGGTGGTGGTGGTGGTGGTGGTGGTGGTGGATGTCAAGATGAACAACTCTGAGACTTGCAGGAGGGCAGCGGCCAAGGCCAACAGGATGCTGGGATGCATCGCTGAGGGGATCACCTCCAGAAGGAGGGAAGTGATACTCCCTCTGTATAACTGCTTGGTGAGGCCACACCTAGAGTACTAGTGCAGTTTTGGAGGCCACACTTAAAGAGGGACATTGAACTCCTGGAGAGGTCGAGAGAAGGGCAACCAAAATGATCTGGGGTTTGGGGACATGACCTATGGGGAGGCTCGAAGAGCTAAATATGTACTCTACTGGAAGAGAGAAGGGACCGGGGGGGACATGATGAGGTCTTCAGGTACATGAAGGGGGTAAATAGGGAGGAGCAGTCAGGGTGCTCCGGAAGGAAGGAGGAGGAGCAACTAGAGGCATGGGTGGAAGCTGGGGGAGATTCAGGGAGAGAGGTGCTACTTCACTGAGAGGGTGGTGGAGCCATGGAATGTGCCCAGGGGCTGGTGGAGGCAGGAGGCAGCGGAGGGTTCAAGAGGGGTGGGACAGGTACAGGGAAGGGTTCTGGAAGCAAAGTACTGTGCAGCGAGAATATCCGGGACTGGGAAGCGAGCAGCCAGAGAGGGCGAGGGGGGCAGCAAGGTCAGCTCCCAGGGTGGGGGCTGACCAAACGAGCAGACATGAAAGACCGTTAGGCCTATTCTGTTGGCATTTTAGTATGTTAGTATGTTTCAGGACTGTGTTAGTAACTTGGGAGGCTGGGTGCAGAACCCTATTTAGTGAAAAGGTTCTGCACAACAGCAGTGCCAAAGCTGGCATCTCTCCTGGAACGTATGTCCAGACAAGTAGTGTTTTGTGAAGGTGTGTATTGCTTTCCGGGTAGCAGATTTACAAATATCTTGCAGGGGGGATACCCCTTGACGCTACTACAGAGGAAGAGGTGTCTCTTGTACAGTGTGCCCTAAGGCCTCTGGGTGGCAAATTACCGGCTTTGTCATAAAATTTTCAGAAGAGAAGTTGCCGCCAAGTGACTACTAGGATGTGGGACTAGGGAAATCTGCTTCTTTTTCACTGTTTTGGGCTGACAGCTGTGTAGGGGGTAATGTTTTAAATTACTGTGTGGTATGTGGGGCAGGGAGGATACGACTAGATGGAGGTGAGGGATGGACTCCAAGTCAGACGCCATACCCTACATGCTACAAGCCAGTCAATAGAGTGTCCGTAGTTCAATGGGATAAAAGGTGCCATCTTAGTAGTCCTGTCCCCAGAGGATAAGCTATCACCGAACAGAGAGGAGTCTGTTTTTTTCTGTTTTGGGCTGAGAGCTCTGTTGGGGGGAATGTTTTAAATTACTGTGTGGTGTGTGGGACAGGAAGGAGGGTGAGGGATGGACTCTGAGTCAGACGCAATACCCCACATGCTACAAGTCAGCCAAAAGGGTGGCTGTAGTGCCTTTATTAAATCCAGAACTGTGAGCAACCCTGAAGTGTGAGCGGCTATGAAGTGTGACAGCCAGGAAGGAGTGTGGCATCTATCTATGTGGTGTTTGGTGACATCCACAGGCTGCAGGCTACAATGCCCAGCTGAGGTCAGGTAAAGCAAGGGCAGCTGGCAGCAGGTAGGCCTTGTCAAGGGGTTGCAGCTGATCCCTATCTGGGATCAACCTATGGAGAAGCTTGGTGGAAAGTGACTTTATAGGGAGTGCAGCTGGTCCCTATCTAGGGTCAGTGAACAACCTAGTTTTGAGACTGCAGCTTTTCAGCCTCAGCCATTCCCATATAGCTAAGAAACCAAATGTGATCTTGCAGGGAATGCAGCCTTTCAGGCATCTCCACCTAAGATGGGGTTCTTGGTTAGGTTAGAAACAGATAAGGGGGTGCAGCTTTTTAGTCCTCCCCACCTGGGTTAAAGTTCTAGGGTCTGAATGAAGGTTTCGGTTGGGACAGCAGCAAAACGCTATACAGGATAAGGCCACAGAGGGCGTAAGTAAAGGTCAGATGTGCACCCGGGGAGAATTAAATAATACAACAGGGGATGGGGCTGCCAATGGGACTGGGGGGGCAGGCAGGGTTATGTGCTGCAGGGGATGTGGGCATAAGTCTTCCTAAGTACTTTCAGGGAGGTTAGGGGATGTCTAGTCTGTAGTAACCTTGATCAGCTGAGGGCAGAGATATGCCACCTTAGGAGGGAGTTAGGAGCACTAGGAGGAAGGGAAGACCTGAATGGTGCAGGGGTGGAGAGGGGAAGACTGGCTGGCGATATGGGGGAGGGGGGGTCAAGGGACACAGCACAGACAATGTGGGAGGACAGGCGGGGCAAGGAATGGAGAAGGCTAAGTCAAGCTCCCTGGGTCCCTCTTCTCCAGGAAGAGTGAGGGCCTAAGGGAGAGAGATGGACATTAGTAAGAGGAACAGGGAAGGCAAATAAGGAAAGGAGGCTGGTGGGAGCACCCCCAGTGATTCCAATGCGGAACAGGTTCCTCCCACTAGCCAGGGAAGTACAGTTAGGACAGGTGAGGAGAACAGGAGGAAGCAGCAACAGGAGAGAGATATGAAGTGGTGGGAGGGTGTACACTGGGTGGTGCAAAAGGGGATAGGTGGGGGAGGAAGAAGAGAAGGTGGGGCAGGGAGGTGATGAGGGCAAGCAGGGATAGGGCCCACTGGAGGAGGTTAAAATGGGAAAATGAGGGGTGATGCAAAGAGGGTGTAAATAGTCAGTGCAGGGAGAGGAGATGGGAGGAAGGGGATGGGTCAGCAAAAGAAATGCAGATAGGAGCAAGCGGGGAAGGAACTCAGGTGGCATGTGGCTAAGGGAGGGCTGGGATCTTAGGAGACTCCATAGTTAAGAGAGTGAGATGGGAAGACACTAATGTTAAAGAGAATCGTAGAAGAAAGCATTGTATGCTGGAGATGACCACAGGGAGGGTTGGGCCAAAAGCAGCCAAGATTATGGGCCAAAAGAGGGGCAGCCACACCTCACTGTTCACCTAGGTACAAATGATATGGCTGACAGTGCGGTGGGGGTGATCCAGGGCAGGTTTAAAGAAGTGGAACAGATCTGGAGGAGGGTGGGGAGATCGACTGCCTTCTCATATGTGCTACCGGTACCAAAGGCCAGCATGGAAAGGAGGACTAGGCTAAAGAAATTTAATGGCTGGCTCAGAGGGTGATGTAAAGAGAAGAGACATGGTCTGATCGGGGACTGGGGGAACAAAGACCTACATGCACCAGACAGGCTACCTCAACAAGGAGTGCGCTACTGTGCTAAAGGCCAGACTTGATAGGTATATTAGTGGGGGACTGAATTTAAAGGGGGGCAACAGGGGTCAAAATATCCTTGTTACCTGGAGGAGAAGGCCATCAGCGCCCCCCCAAATCAGGACATACAGACAAAAGGAAGGATGGGAGGCAAGTAGGTGGGGGGAGTGGCAGTGGGTAAGGGGGGAGGGGCAGGCAGTCCGGGGGAAGGGAGGGTGAGAAGATACAGTCAAGGTGACGGATCCCGTAGCAGACCTGTTTAATGCCTCTCTAGAAACAGGAATGGTACCTCTGGGCTGTAGAACAGCATACACAGTCTCACTACATAATAGTGGGCCAAGGGATGACACTGGCAATTATCGGCCAGTAAGTCTGACCTCAATAGTGGGGAAGCTCATGGAAACCATAAGGAAAGACTGGTAAACTTTCTGGATGAAAACGGACTCCATGACGACAGGCGGCATGGATTTGTGTCAGGAAAGTACTGCCAGACCAACCTAATTGATTTCTTTGATTGAGTAACAAGGACAGTGGTCAAAGGCCAAGCAGTGAACATACTGTATCTAGAGTTCAGCAAGGCCTTTGGCTCTTCCCCACAGAAGATTAATTAGGAAGCTGGGGACTTGGGGGTAGGGGCAAACCTTGCTAGGGGAGTAAAACACTAGTTACAAGATAGAAAAGTGAAAGTGGTGGTGGGGGAAATTCTCGGTTGCTAGACCAGTCACCAGTGGGGTCCCACAGGACTCTGTGCTCAGCCCGGTGTTATTCAATATATTCATCAGCGATACTGCAGATGGAGTGAAAGGTAAAATCTGCCTCTTTGCAGAAGACACAAAGCTCTGTGGGACAGTAGATACAGAAGGGAGGCAGGACATTAGGGAGGCCCTGGCTAAACTAGAGAGATGGTCAGGTATCTGGGATTCAATGCCCAAAAGTGTAATGTAATGCACTTACTGGCAAAGAACCTAGAGACCACATACAGGCTAGGTGGAGTGCAAAGTCAGTGGAGGAGAATGACTTGAGTGTGATCACCACAAATGACATGGTCCATTCAGCACACTGCAAGAGAGCAGCATTCAAAACAAACTGGATGCTGGGATGTATGGCCAGGGGTAGAACCAGCAGGAAGGTGGAGGTCATCCTGTCACTGTACAGGTCACTTGTTAGGCCACATCTGGAGTACAGTGCACAGTATTGGAGCCCTTACCTAAAGAAAGATGTCACCTTACTGGAGACGGTCCAAAGAAGAGTGACCAAGATGATCCAGGGATGGCAAGGCAGGCCGTATCAGAAAAGACTCAGAGACCTGAACGTTACTCCTTGGAGGACAGAAGGGACAGGGGTGACATGATCAAAACCTTTAAATACTTTAAGGGTATTAAAGTGAACTCTGAGGGTCTCTTCAACCTTAGTGGAAACAGGACCACTAGGGGACACTGCCTAAAACTGGTGGGGGGGATGCTTCAAGAAGGAAATGAGGAGGCATTTTTTCTTCGACAGGTTGGTAGAAAGGTGGAATGAGTTGCTGGAGGACGTTATCTCCCTGAAGTCTGTAGATAGCTTCAAAAGAGGATCGGACAGGGTAAAAGGAAAAATCACACAGAAAAGGGGAAGGGAAGGGGGATGTCAAAGGGGAGGATGATGTAGATACTGGGGGGTCTGCAAACTCAAGCAGACTAGATACACTGTAAGGCCTTTTTCTTCTGGCTATTTTCATATATTCGTATAACAGAATGTATGCAGGAGACCATCCAACGAGAAACGGTTCTCCTGGATCCTGCTCTGCCTTTGCCTACTTCACCATAAGTGGCAAACAGCTGAGTGCTAATGGACATGAAGTCTTTTGTGTGGTCCAGGTAGTAACTCAGTGCCTTTTTTGACATCTATGATCCAGGCAGTGGAGCTTTTGTTCCTCCGAGTTGGAATTTTTCAGTAAAGAAAACAGGAAGGGCAACAGATTGATTCACACGGAATTCAGACATCACTTTGGTGAGTAATTTCCCGTTTGTCCTCAGGAATACCTTGTCCCTATGGAAAATTATGTAGTATGTATCTGTGCAGAGGGCTTGCAGCTTGCTCACCCTTCTAGTACATGTCACTGTCACTAAGAAAATTGTTATCCAGATGACATACTTCAGTGATGCAGTGACCATAGGCTTGAAAGGAGCCTCCATCAGCTTGGCAATACACACATTCAAGTTCCCGGGAGGGACAGGGTCCCTCACAAGAGGGTATGGGTGATTAACGCCTTTGAAAAACTATCTGAAAATGGGTTGTGAAGCCACCAACCTGTCTGACAGCTGATGTGTAAGATGACACTGCTACCCAATGCACCTTCAGGGTTGATGGCCTCAGACCCAGTGACTGGACATGGACCAGGTAATTCAGGACGGCAGACAGACCTGCCGGATGGGGTTAATCTGTCTAGCAGCACACCAGAAAGAAAACCACCTCCATTCTGATGTATGTGTTTTTCTTGTTGCTGGTTTCTCAAAAACCTTCAACACTGTCATTACTTCATCTAAAAGATTTAACTCAGAAAACTCCACCTCTTCAAGAACCATGCTCTGAGGTGTACAGTTTTCAGGGGTGAGAATCTTATCCTGCCCTGGGACACTGTCAGCAGATAAGTGTCTCAGCGGCAGACTGATAGGAGATTTATTGGAGAAGGACAGGAGCATGAAATAGGTCTGCCTGGCCCGGTCTGGTGCTGTAAGAATCACAGTTGCCGACTCCCTTCTCAGCTGTCTGAGCACTCTCAGTAAGAGTGGGGATGGAGGGAAAGCATACAGAAACTTCCCTGATCAGTCCAGGATTAGAGCATCCTCTGGAACTGAGCCCGCTGCTGGTAGTGTGCAACAAAAGAGTGGGAGTTGACTGTTCTCCCAGGACGCAAACACAGCTATCTGTGGTGTGCCCCACAGTCTGAACACTGATGCCCGGCACCTGCTGGTTCAGTGACAACTCATGGCTTCCCTGGCTGATACTGCGTAGGAAGTCTGTCAGCATATTGTCCTTCCCTGTCAGTTGTACCGCAACAGCTCCACTTCCAGGGAGAAGGCTAGGCTCCAGATCTTCATGGCTCCTGTACAAAGCATTGAAGATCTTGCCCCCCCCCCCATTTGTTTATATAATACATAGTTTTGGTGTTTCTGTCCTGATTTGAGACAGACTGACCCTGGATCTGACAAGAAACTGCTTGCACTGCGAGGTACACTTCCCCAAACTCCAGGAGGCTGATATGCTCCTGACTGTCCTGTGTGCTCAAGGTGCCACTTACTGTGATATCCTACAGGTGCCCCTCAGCCTAGGAGGGAAGCACCTATTGTTAGGTTAGTAGTGGGAGATTGCTGGATGAAGGGAATCCCCTTCTTTGAGGTTGTACTCTTCTTTCCACCAGTCCAGTAACCTTAGCAAGTTTCTCGTGAAAGACACCCGTTTGGACAGAGGAGCCCATCTCTGAGACCAGTGATCCCTCATATGATGCTGGATGTCTCTTATCTGTTACCTGGTACCACTGCACTGGATAAGACGGTGACCCGTGATAAGAGCGAGTCAATATGAGCGAGGAAAGATGTATTGAGCGAGCTGTACTAAATGCTGATAGGCATAATAGCGATGTATTGCAAGGGATGAGCAAGGTAGGGACTGCAGAAATGAAAAATGTAGGCAGGAAACTGTGGAAGCAGAATCGAGCCAGCAAAGTGGCGCAGAGGGCAGGACTGCTGTCTGTGAGTGTGGTGGTTCTGGGTTCAGGACGGACTATAGGATTTTTATTTGTGCCTCAGGTTGGACTACATTTTTTTCCCCAGTGTCAACCTCCTCCCCCCCAGAGTTGATTATTTAACAGATGAGAAGGGACTTGGCAAGGTTGGAGGAATGGTCAAATGTATGGCAGCTCAGATTCAATGCAAAGAAGTGCAAGGTAATGTACCTGGGAAACAAAAACCCAGAAGAAGAGTACACAATGGGGGCTGAGATACTGACAACAGTAAAAATGGAAAGGGACCTGGGGGTAATTATATCAGATGACCTAAAGGTGGGCAAGCAATGTGACAAGGCAGTAAGGAAGGCTGGGGGGATACTGGGATACAAATGGAGAGGCATCAATAGTAGAAAACAGGAAGTTGTTATACCTCTGTACAGACAGTTGGTGAGACCCCACCTGGAGTACTGTGTGCAGTTCTGGAGACCCCATCTCTGCAAAGACATAGACAGAGTGGAGGCTGTCCAGAGGATGGCAACCAAAATGGTGCAGGGTCTGCACCAGAAGACATATGAAGAAAGGCTAAAGGAGCTTAATATGTATACCCTTGAGGAAAGAGCGGAGAGAGGGACATGATAGAAACTTTCAAGTACCTCAAGGAATCAACAAAGTCCAAGAGGTAGCATCTTTCAGAAAAGAGATGTGCAAGAACAAGGGGCACAATTTGAAGATGGGGGAAGGCTCAGAGGTAATGTGAGGACATATTTTTTCACGGAGAGGGTTGTGGATGCATGGAACAGCCTCCCTGAGGAGGTCGTGGAGTCAAGAACAGTGGGAGAATTCAAGAATGCATGGGACAGACATAAGGCAGTCCTAGTGGGGAGTAGGAGGAAGTAAGCTGTTGGTTAACTAGGATCTGCAGCTTATCTGTTAGGTAGGAAAATGGGCAGACTAGGTGGGCCAAGCGGTCCTTATCTGCCATCAAGTTCTATGTTTCTATGTTAGTGGGGTGGGGGTCTGGGGAGGTGAAGTGCCCCACATGGTGGCTCAGGGGCACAGCCCCCCGCATAAAAAGTCATTTTAAATTTTCCCCTATTGACAGAGTTAGCAGTGGTCGGTATTTCTGTGAGGCGCTATTGTTCCAATGGTCGTTTTGCTTTTCGGTGATCTGCAGTCGCCCTTGTGCTACTCGCTATTATGCAGTAGCTCTCATCATGTGGTACCGCCGGATGGGACCATGTGTCTCAGTAGCTTTATAAAAGACCATTGCAGGTCTTGGCTAACCTGTCTGGAAGGAGTCTGCAGTTGAAATAAGTTTGCCACCCTTGCACGTGGAAAGAAGGTCTTCCCTTGGCCTTGCAGGGTATCCAGTTTAGCACCAATGAAGTCCAGAATGTGAACTGGTTCTGTTTGAGACTTCTGAAGATTTAAGAGAAAGCCTAGGTCTACTAGTGTGCTTTTTGTCAGTTGTATAAAGGACTTTGCTTCCTGCTGCATTTTTCCTGAAACCAACCAGTCATCCAGGTAGTAAAAAACCACCACACCTTGCTTCTCAGATGTAAAGCCACTACACCTAGGCACTTTGGGACTCCCCCTGCTGCTGAGGTGAGGCAGAATGGAAGGGCTGTGAACTGGTACTGAAAGTTCCATATCCTGAAGCTGAAGTATTTTCTGTGACTAGGTCTGACTACTTATGTGAAAGCAGGTATCTTTCAGATCCAGTGAACCCAGCCAGTATCCAAAATGCAAAGTTGGTATCACTGAACCCAGTGTGATCATTCTGAATCTCTTTTTTATGCGTTTGTTCAGATATCTCTAGTCTAAAATGGGTCGCCAGTCCCCATTTTTCTTGTGGTCAGAAAGTACTGGCGAAAGATCCTCATCTCATTGCGTGGCAGGCATTGTCTCCACTGCTGGCGCTTGCAGCGATTCCTTTACTTCCAGTTCCAACAGGATCTTTCATACTTGTGTGCGAGTCTGAAAAGCCTTTGGGTTCTGCAGTATTAGAAACCGTCTGAATTGCAGGGACAAACCTTGGCCCACTACTTCGAGTACCCACTTGTCTGTGGTAATTTTTGACCATTCCTGGAAACAGTGCACCAACCTTTCCCCCGCTAGCAATGGATAGGTGACGTGGGCAGAGCTGTCGGGGGTTTGCTTTTGCTGGGCTTGGGGGCTGAATCTGCAGCTACATGCCTAGTGGGGCCCTTCTCCCCCTGCCCCAATAGTATCCACTTTGTGGTGGGTACTCATAGGGAGCATTAAGTTATGGGTAGTAGCCCCTAACCCCACGATCTGTAAAGCCTGTAGAAAGTGGGGGATATTTCTTTTTCAGTATTACTCACATAGGTGGTTTTGTACTCATCCACCTTGTTCATATAAGCCTCTGTTTTGTCACCAAAGAGGGAGTTTTCCTCAAAGGGGAAATCCATAAGTTTTGTCTGTGTGTCCTGGGAAAGGTCTGTGGTTCTAAGCCAGGCAAACCTTCTTAATGACACTGCACGGGCCAGGACCCCTGAAGCAGTGTCATTTGTATCTACTGACATATAGAACTGGTACCCCATGGCATCCATGGCCAGTCTAGCTGTGTCAGCCATGTCCTGTGCCAAGTCACCAGCTGATTTTTCACTCGGTGCCAGTAGGGAGTTCCAGAGTGCTTTCTGGTGCTGAGCTGTGTATGCCAAATAAGCTGCCTGCCTGAGGAGCAGGGAAGCCGACGTTTACATTTTTTGCCCATACTATCCAGTTTCTGGGAATCTTTCTCAGAAGGCTGGGTGGAAAGCGGCACTTTGGCCTTCTCACAAGCAACACTCTGGACTACACACCCATGATTAGGGTGTGAGTACAGGTACTCAGCACCCTGTCTGTCCACTTGATATTTTTAACTTTCTTGTCAATGCCAGCAATAGAGATAGGTGCTGACATGACTTTGTTTGTGGCTTTTAGTGAGGGATCTGTGAATGGGAAGTAGAAACCCCCTCACTGAGCTAAACTAATTATATCCATGAATTCCACTTTATCTTCATCTTCCTCAGTTTCATGGGAGGAAATGTCGAATGTTTTCACCATCTGCCTTACAAAGGAATAATGACAGGTGTAGTCCTCATAAGGCCTAGGAGGAGAGCCAAATTCCTGCTACGGAGAACCTTTTAACATAGAAACACAGAAACACAGAATTTGACGGCAGATAAGGACCGCTTGGCCCACCCAGTCTTAGGAACTTTTAGTTCCAGGGGTTCCCCTTCCTCCTCCTCATAATACACTTCAACCTCTTCCTCCATAGGCACTGGGTATGGAACAGGAGCTGGGGGAAGGGGAGGGATGTTAATGAGATTTCCCACAGCCTGGGAAGCCTAGAAATATTACCATGCCTTTCTCATGTCCTTTGCTGAGGATATTATTTAAGTCAACTGCTGGCTCCTTTCTTTTTTCAGTAAGAGGGACAGACACATGTTTTTGGTTTTTCTCAGCAGGCACCATTTCCGGTATCTGCTAAGAGGTGCTTTACTTTTACTGGAGTCAGGGTTCCCCCCATCGGACACCCTGGTATCTGTACCATCTTTAGCAGCTTTATCTCCCCTTTCTGTCCCTTCTGACAAGGGCTGCTGCTTATTTTGAGGGCCTAGACCCTCATCTGAGCCTTTTGGTGATGCAGAGGCAGATATGAAGCCATATGATCGCTCTCTTTTTTTTTTTCAGTTCTTTTCTTTTGCGTTTTACGGCAAAACATTTTTACACAGATCACAATTCAGAAAATCGTGGTCTGGATCCAGGCACCTTAAACAGAGCTTGTGGCAGTCTGCCTTTGCCAGGAGCTGAAAACAAACAGTACAATTTTTAAAGCCCGTAGGTCCTGTTTTCTTTTTAGGGTTGTCAGTCATGCCAAACACTGAAGACCCTGGTAAAAAATAATTTATTGGTTCCCAATAAAGAAAAATCTGTAAACAAGTCAAATACATGATGAAACACAGATTTGTGAAAATGTGGTTTGGTTCTTTTGACCAAATTGCTAATGAAACTTTCACCTCAGAGGAGAGCGAACTTAGAAACAAATGTCTCGGTTCCCTTGAAAATAGAACCTAGCAGTAATAGGTAAAAACTGCAAAAGCGGTTACACTAATAAAAGCTTTAAAAAGTAAAATTAGAAGAATAATCACAGTTCCCTAAAGGTGGGAACTGCGCTGAATAGCAGCCTTCTCCGGCTCCTGGGAACCGATCACGAACCAGAGAGAGAACTGCTAAATTATAATTATGTACAAAACCCTAATACAGAGTTATCAAGAAATAACTAAAAAAAAATTAACTGAGACTTTTAAAATAAATCGAAAACTGTCTAGAAGGGAGGAGACGACACTGGGGTGACTGCTCTCTTTTGCAGAGAAATAAATCTGACATTAGAAATCAGGATGCAGCGTAACCACACAGCTAGGTATGAACTTCATTCTACAGTTCCATAATTAGCATAAAGTTCTAAATCTCTGGGGCTGCTCATTCCAGGGGACTGAATGTACCTTGTGGATATACAATGATGGATTACTGGGGTTAGAAACAGTGCAATTTCAGTGACAGTTAATCCCCCTTTGTCATGTAGCAATCTGCACCGGAAGACATATGAAGAGAGACTTAAGGAGCTTAATATGTATAGCCTCGAGGAAAGGAGGGAGAGGGGGGACATGATAGAAACTTTCAAGTACCTCAAGGGAATCAACAAAGTCCAAGAGGGTAGCATCTTTCAAAAAAAGAGGTGTGCAAGAACAAGAGGGCACAATTTGAAGATAGAGGGGTGGCTCAGAGGTAATTTAAGGAAGTATTTTTTCACAGAGAGGGTTGTGGATGAATGGAACGGCCTTCTGGAGGAGGTTGTGGAGTCAAAATCAGTGGTGGAATTCAAGCATGCATGGGACAGTCATAAGGCAATTCTAGGGGGTGGGGTAAGAAGAAGTAGGCTGCTGGTTAACTAGGATCTGCAGCTTATCCAGTAGGTAGGGAAATGGGCAGACTGGGTGGGCCAAGCGGTCCTTATCTGCTGTCAAATTCTGTTTCTATACAGATTGTCAATACTATATGTACAGCAGAAAAGAAGAGGTGAGTTTTGGGGAAACAATATTGGGAGGGGAATAGCAAGACAGAAAGTGACTTATTCCATGTTGGCAGGATCAGCAGTTGCAGGGGTTGGTGAGGTATGTTTTTTTTTTTTTAACCAGGAGAGACATACTAAGCTGAAAGCTTGTTTACAGCTGCGACCGGGGAGCACAAGGAAGTTAAGGACGGTTGCTCAGGGCTTCACAGTATGCAAGTGGGGGCTGCAGCTGTGCAAAGCTGATGGTTGTGGAGGCTCTGATGTTATCTGGGAGCCAATTCCAACTGGTCAGAGCAGCAACAGCAAAGGGCCTTACCTCCAATGATTTTAGATGCTCAAGGCATGCTGAGCAGTACCTGGAATGAGACCCAAGTCGATACGATGCATCTGCCATGTTGAACACATTGCTTAGGTAATCAAGATATAGATCATGGATACATTTATAGATTAGTGAGACTCGCTTGCTCTCCCCTTTTGTCAGGTGGGAGAATACCTAACTTGTTAACACCGAACAGTGATGTCTCACCCTGTCATTACCAAAGATAAAACCTATGTATGCTGTTGAATGCTACATCAACTTTGTGCTGTACAGTGGAATCCGCTGACCTATGAACTGCTTCCATATTCTAATGCTTACAGAAGTGTTGGGTGCAGTATTGGTTTCCTAGTGTTGTCTATAATCAAGGCAGTTACAGCCACAATATAGCAGAAACACAGAATTTGTCAGCAGATAAGGACCACCTGCCAACCCAGTCTACCCATTTTTCCCTACCTGCATTATCACCAATAACCCTACTTGAGCTCCAGATCTTTCTCCCTCCCCTCATTCCTCTCCACTAAGATTCTCTAATGCCTGTTCCCCCACCACCTGAGCTGGTAGGCTGTTTCAGGAACCCACCACTCTTTCTGTGAAGAAGTACTTCCTCGTATCTCTTCTTAATGTCCCCCCCCAACTTCACAGCATGTTCCATTGTTCTTGAGCACCCCCCCCAAAAAAAAACAGTTTCCTCCTCTCCCTTATTTACCATGAGGTATTTAAAGTTCTCAATCATATTCCCCCTCTCCCTTCTCTCTTCCAGGGTGGACATATTAAGTTCCTTTAATCCCTTTCCATAGGGAGTTTGATGCAGACCCCACACCATTTTAGTTGCCCAACTGTAGACTGCCTCCACGTTATGTCCTTCCGGAGATGTGTCCTCCAGAACTGTACACAGTATTCTAGGTCAGGTCCTACCAGCAATCTATACAGGGGCAACATCACCTCCCTCTTTCTGCTGGTGATACCCCTCCCTGTGCACCCCAGTATGCCACTAGCTCTCCCGACTGCCATGTCGCACTGCCTGGTCACCTTCAGTTCATCAGAGATGACTACCCCCAGGTCTAGCTCCTAACTGATGGTTGTCAATAACTGTCCCCTAATTTTGTACTCTGCCCCTGGGGTTCTGTGCTCCAAGTGCATTATTCTGCACTTTTTCAAAATGAAACCCAGCTGCCATATCCTTGACCATACTAGGATCTTCAGGTCTCTTGGCCCCAGTGTCCACCTATTACAGATTTTGCTGGATGATCTGCAAAGAGGCAGACCTTCCCCTCCAGCTCCTCTACAATGTCACCTATGAAGACATTAAAAAGGACCAGTACTAGCTCTGATCCCTGAAGTACCCCAGTGGTCACCCTCCCCTCCTGGAGTGCACTCCGTTTACCACCACCCTCTGTTGCCTATCCTCTAACCAGTTTTTCTGCCCAGTTAAAACACCTCTGCACCCACTCCTTAGCTACCCAGGTTGCTTAATAATCTCCTACGTGGAATGGCGTCACATGCCTTACTGAAATCTAGGTAGGCCACATCCACTGCTCCACCCTGATCTAATTCCTTGGTCACCAAATCAAACTGACATGGCCACCAACTCATGAATCCATGCTGTCTTGGGCCTTGTAACCCATTAGATTCAAGATATTCTACTATCCTCTCCTTCAGCAGTGATTACATTAAATTTCCCACCACCATGGTCAGGCTGACTGGCTACCATTTTTGTGATGTGGGACACCTGCCCTCTTCCAGTCCTCTGGAAGCATTCTTGTTTCCACTGAGCTGTTAAACAGGACTGTCAGAGGTGTAGCCAGTACCTCCCTGAGTACCCTCAATACCCTAGGATGTACCCTGTCTGGTGCCATTGCTTTGCTCACTTTCAGATTAGGACGTCCCTTTAGGATTCTCTCCTCTGAAAAAGAAACAGTGTCAACCTCCTGCCCTTCAGAGCTCCTGTTACTTTTTTGTGGCCCCTTCCCTTCTCCTTCCACTGTGAACACTGAACAAAAGTATTTATTCAGGATGTCTGCCTGTACCTGGTCCCCTTTTGCAAAGTCCCCATCCCTTTTTTACCTTAGCCCCTCCCTGGGCTTCCTCTTTTCATGCATTACCCTAGAAAATGTCTTGCCCCTTTTGTTACCGCTTGGGCTATTCTCTCTCAGTGTTCATGCCTTCGCACTCCTTACTGTTTTCTCTACTTCTCTCTGTTTCTCACAGTACACCTCCCTATCCTTCTCCCTCCATGCCTCCTTATAACTTCTGAATACTTCTCTTTTACCCTTTACCTTTTCAGCCACATCTTTCGAGAACAATAGCAGCCTCTTTTTCTTTTCCTTTACTCACCTGTTGATGCAGAGGTTTGTTGCCTTCTTTATGCCCCCTTTTAGCTTCGCCCACTGCGCCTCCACCCCACTTAGGTCATCCCCCCTGCCAGGTCATCCCTAAGGCATTCGCCCATCTTTATAAAAATCTGCCCTCCTGAAGTCCAGGCCCTTCGCATTTGCGTGGTTCGGTTCCACAGATGTCCTTATACTGAACCACACTATACAGTGATTGTTGGTTCCCAGGTGGCCTCCTACCCTAACGTCTGCAACACTGTCCCTGAAAGCGAGTACTAGGTCCAGTATTGCCCATCATGAGTGGGTTCACTGACTAGCTGCCCGAGGAACGCTCCCTGCAGGAGTCCAAAGAGTCTGCTTCTAGTTGAAGCTGCAGCCTGGAGGCTCCAATCTACACCCAGCAGACTGAAGTCATCGACTAGCAGCACCTCCCCCTTTTCTGCCATATTATCAACGGCTTCCTTCAATATCTTATCTAACTCCGACCCCTACTCTGGAGGTCTGCAGATTACATCAGTGCAGACAGTGACTCCATTCCCCTTCTCTGGGGTGACCCACAGTACCTCCCCACCCCCCACCCCGTATTCCCTGTAGCTCTGTTGTTTTATGCTTTCCTTCACATAAAGTATCACAGAAACATAGACTCTGACGTCAGATAAGGACCGCTTGGCCCACCTAGTCTGCCCATTTCCCTACATACTGGATAAGCTACAGATCCTAGTTAACCAACAGCCTATTTCTTCCTCCCCCAACAAGAATTGCCTTATGTCTATCCCATGCACTCTTGAATTCCCCCCGTTTTTGACCCCACGACCTCCTCAGGAAGGTAGTTTCTTCCCTCTGTCTTGCGCCCACTTTTATGAAGGGGAATCACATCCACCCTCCTCCAGTCCTCAGTTACCACACCATCCTCCCATGATTTGTTAAAAAGGGTAGTCAGTGGTGTCACTAGTTCTCCCCTTAGTTCTTTTAGAATTCTGGGGTGAATCCTGTCATGCCCCATTGCTTTGTCCACCCTCAGTTTTAGGAGTTCTTTCAGAACCCTTTCTTCTGTGAAAGGACCGGTATTGACCCCTCTAGCCAGAGTGCTTCTATTGATTGGATTAGGTACCTCCCCCTCCTCTTCTTTTGTGAATACTGAGCAGAAGTATTCGTTCAGTGTGCCTGCTTTTTCACTGCCCTTCTCTGCGCCTCACTATCCCTTCCTTTGTCTTTCTTTGCTCCCTAATGTACCTATAAAAGGTTTTCTCCCCCTTCTTAACTGAGTTGGCTATCTTTTCCTCAGTTTGGGCCTTTGCTATTCTGACTGTCTTCCCCGCTTACTTCTGCTTTAACTGGTACAGTTCTCTGTCCTGCTTCTTCTGTGTTTCCTTATGC
Organism: Neoceratodus forsteri; assembly: GCA_016271365.2. NCBI lineage: Eukaryota > Metazoa > Chordata > Ceratodontiformes > Ceratodontidae > Neoceratodus > Neoceratodus forsteri. The sequence goes on from CM028129.1 coordinate 1,739,466,516, forward strand.
TTCCTGAATGCCATCTTTTTCTCCCTAACCTTCCCCGCCACCTCATTGAGAACCACAGTAGCCTTTTCTTTCGTTTTGATTTATTTGTTCACACAAAGGCTTGTTGCCTCTGTGATGGCATTTTTATGTTTCCCCATCGTTGCTTCACCCCTCCTTCTTGCACGTTTGCTAATGCTTTTCTGAGGCACTCTTCCATTTTGACAAAGTCAGCCCTTCTGAAGTCCAGTACCCTCACTTTTGTATGGTCTGACTCTGCAGTTGAGTTTATCGTGAACCACACTGTTCGGGGGTCACTTGTTCCCAGATGGCTATCACACACCCTTCTTTTCTTCCCACCCTGTGCTTCCTGAACAGAGTATAGTCTTGTATGGCCATGTCAATGTTTTCAATGCACCATGACTCAGTAATAGCCACAATACCCAGGCTGACCTCTGCCATCGTGACCTCTCGGTCTGAAATCTCATTTCCTAGATTTATAGCATTCACACACATGGCTTTCCAGATTTTGTTAACACTCTAGGATTATTACCTCTTTTTTTTCCATTTTGCTCTTACTTCTTACTCCCATTTCCATTTCCCCTTCATGTTTATCACCCTGCTTCCTTTATTAATTTGTACCCACAGGTACTTTTATTCCCCCAGGTTCTCCCTACATCCTACTTAGGCTGTGAACTGCCTCCCCGATTTCTTCTGCCTCCCTCCCTGGCTAATTTAAAAGTTTGTTGAAGTAACTGTCCACTGAGAACTACAGTTCCCTTCCTGGATGAATGCAGGCCATCCTGTGTTCCCCCTTGGATTTTGAAAATGTTAGCCACTGTGACTAAAGTGACCCCAGACTGTTTAGCCACTATGTGAAATCATGAGCCATACCATGATATATGCTGCCAAATTAGTTGTTCTAAACCACGTACTATGCTGTTGCTAAAAACAACAAGAACAGGAGGTTATAACCTCCGTGGCATGGGGAACTTTAAAAATCTTTAGAAATTTTAGCCACACGCTAAAAACATTCACCGTTGGCGATGTGGCGAGTGGCTAGTGGGAACACAGCCATCACCACTGTAAAGGCCCCTATTTCTTCAGGTTGGACCAAAGCCCACAATGTGACTGAAATCGCCCTGTCTGCACCATTCCTTCAACCAGTTGAAGCTCCTAGTGCAGAGATTGCTCTCCTCACTCCTGTTGTAGACTGGCAGCACCCCTACAAATGCCACTGAACGTACTATCTGCCGAAGACCTCTCCCCAGCTCTCTGAACTCCCCTTGTACTATCCCAGACCTGTCCCTAGCCAGGTCAATAGTCCCCAGGTAGATAATTACATCCAGCTCTGTCTCCTTTCCTGCTGTCCTAGCAATCCTCAGGATCCACTTCCCATCCCACCGGGCCAAGGTGCCATGCATACACCCAACCCTCATCTCCCCTTTGCTATTCCCAGATCTATCCCCCTCACAACTGAACCATGCAGACCACATTTGTGGTGCACGTTTCTTATCGCTCTTGCTTTGTGGCCATGAAAGGATAGGGTTTGGTCTAGGCAGACACCAAGGTATTTGAAGGTAGTACCATTTTCCAACGGAGGTCCTGTAGCAGCTGTGATGCACAGTGAACTGTTAAGTGAGGGTGTGCCTGAGAAAATCATTTTCTTGGTTTTGGTGCCACTCAGTAGCAATCCTGTTTTGCACATTGAGTCCTGGGTCTTGTCAAATACAGACTATAGGAGATGCGGAGATGCTGAGTGCTGTGAGGGTCCTGACCATAGTGTAGATGATGATGTCATCAGAACAGAGAAGCATGTCTGTGACTGTGCTTTTGCAGAGGTTCAGAAGGTCACTGATGAACAGACTGAAAAGTAAGAGTCCTAGAATGGAGCCTTGAGAGATCACTAGGTTGAATGCTGTAGAAGAGGAGAATGTACCATTGTTCTTCACAGCTTGGGACCTGTTCGACAAGTGGCCTTAAAATCAAGAGAGCGCATTGTGGGTTAGCCCTAGGTGGCTTAACTTGAATAGTATGTCATGACTGACTGCATCAAATGCCTTTGTAAGATCGATACAGACCGTATCAGCAGTATAGCCATCTATTGTAAGGGAAAGGCTGTTTGTTAAAGGGGCACTGTCAACTTTGCCCCTCGTTTTTATCCAATATCTCAGCAGTGTGCCTCCATGCACTTATTCGTCACATCTGTTGTCTAGAAGACCCCTGTCTATGCCAAAATCAATAACTTTTACCCACTTTTCATATTTTTCAAGTATATTCCTGTCCAGCGGTCCGACGTAAAGTGAGCCAACCACCAGAAGTGTATGCATTCCGAGAACGCGTGTCTCGCACAGGCACGAAGTGCAACTTTCCACACGCCTCTACTAAAAAACTGCCTGCATGGTGCGTTTTGTCATGCAGAATTACATTCGCTGTATTGCAATCAAAAACGAGCACTGATAGTGCTAGTAAATACATTTTAAAACTGGTGACCAAATTCTGCTCATTCTGCGCATGTGCGAGATCCGTGCTCTGGCTACTGCTGCGTTTGCACGGGATTCAGTCACCGGTTCTGAAATGTTTCTGCTTGCGCCATCAGCGCTCATTTTTGATTTACTTATTGATTTTTGGCAAGCGAGGGTCTTCCAGGTGACAACGCCACGACGAATCGTGCATGGAGGCACACTGCTGAGATACTGCACAAACATGAGGGCAAAGCTGACACTGCCCCTTTAACTTCAACAGTGCAGTGCTGGCTGAGTAGTTGCATCTGAAACTGGACTGCACCAATGGCAGTATCTTGTAATCAAGGAGATGTGTCATTAGTTGATTATGTGCCAGTCGTTCCAGACGTTCCTGGAGCGTTTATAGAACTGAGACAGGTCTGTAATTTTTGGGGTTGACGGTAGGCCCAGCTTCGTGCAGAGGCGTTACAAAGGTAGTTTTCTAAATCGAAGAGATCTGGCAAGCTGTAACTGAGCAGCTGAAAGGAGAAATTCCTTCATATTTATTACAACCGGAGTTAATATATAGGGGTGATGTGCTCCCTTACTGGGCATCAGGGCTAGAAATCATTTTTTGTGGATGGCAGTCCAAGGGAGAGGTGCAATAAAATCTCCCCCTACTTAGTAACTCTGAGTAAGGCTTTTAACCGGCCTCCCCATCTCTTGTCTCTGGAGCCCTTCCTACCCTGACAGGGTGTTTTAAGTGGCTGTCTCAGCCCTTTACATTCCTTTCCTAATCTCTAAATACTGAACTAAGTCTCCCCCTCTTTTTGCCTTGAATGTCTGCTCTCAAAAGGGACTTCAAATATGGTTTTCTAGCCCTTACAATGGCTTTTAATAGCCGGTCCGGTGACGCTGAGGGATGAGGCGCTGGATGCCACACCTCACGCCGCACCGGGTTCGGGAATGGACTCGGACCACTGGAGGCTGGCAGGGGAGAGGAAGGATCGAGCGTCCCATGACTGCTCTCCTTCCTTTGGGGTGGGTAAGGGATCTGCACCGCACTGCAGCGGCACCTGGTGGAAGCTGGGTGCACTACAGTTCGTGCTCGATAAGGGAGGAGGAGCGTGGCAGGTGTCTGCACAGTCCTCGGGGGGGGGCGGAGAATCTGGTGGAAAAATGGCGGGGCAACCCAGGCTGGCTGATGGCTACAGGTCCCGGGGGGGGGGGTCCTGCACATTGGCTGGCCTGTGTGGATGGGCATATGGATTTGCATGCCAGCCTGGTCCAGGGGTGTGGGTGCCAGTGTCCAGGGATCGCTGGGCACTGCTCTGCACGAGGAGAAAGTGCAATGTTAAAAAAAAAAACAAAAAAAAATGGCTTTTAATGAGCCTTACCTAGCCCTTCCTTAGTTAACAGAAAGCCCTAAAAAGAGTTTTTAATTTCCATCCCCAAAACTCTGCAGCCTGTGAACAAGAGCCAGTCTTGGGCTGCTACTACAAGTACAGCACACACAGAAATGTGGTGTACAGTGCAGAAAGCAAAAGGAAGAGAAGTAACTGCACATGCAGGATGACAATTCCTACCCCAGCTTGGTTTTATTTCTGTTGCTTAACAAAACTGCTGACTGCACAGAACAGCCACCCTGGGATGTTGGGTTGAATGGACATCTTTTAAAATGTGACACCATGATGTTGGAGCATCCTTAGCCCAACCTTGCAGGTACCTGCATCTTCAGGGACATGGCACCAATTCTTTTCCACTTGGTGCCTGTCCCAGGAACAAGCAGAGAAATTAAACCAGCTGTCCCGCCCTGGAGAAAACTGGGTGTCTGGATTGGCAGACAGGTGGTTATTTCAACCCCTGCTAGGCATAATGGTAATGCACGAAGCTGTGACCTCAGCATAGAACCCTGGGGCATGAACATTCCAAATGTAGCAGTTACTTTGTTTACATTTGTCAACACAATACCCACACAATAATACACAATTATCAATGTCCACGTGCCCAAGCAAGCCCCCGTGCATCTCATCCACACATAACCAGAAATCAGGAAAAAGCATATGCTACCTTTTTTTGGATGACTGTATCACCACATGAACTGATAAAGCCTCTCTGCAAACACGATACCTAGGGGTGCTAGCCCGGCTCTTTCTCGTGCGCAACTTTTTTTTTCCCTCCTTCACAGTCTGTAGACCTAGCTGCAGCACCTTTGTGGGCAATAGTGTACGCTTCATCCTAGCTGTTTCCAAATTCAGAAATTTGTAGTCTAACTTCCAAAATTCCAAAACATCCACATTATGTCATGTACAATATCTTACATTCTTGTAACTCTTTTATACTATCCAGTGGACAACAGACGAGTAATATTAAATCAGTGAAGCAGCATCATCCACTGTAGGTTTTTAAATGGAGAGTGCCAGGTTATGATCTTCTGGACTTCCTTTCACTTGGGTTCAGCCATACTGTGTGACAAAGCATAAGCGACAAAGCAAGAGCAGCAAGAAGAGAGCATCACAACAATCAAACGCCAGCAACGGATACCCTATTTAACTAAAAGCATAGCACTGAGTCACATGGCAAATTATTGGATAGTTAACCAGACCACAATTAGTGCATTATGGAAGCAAAGATCAGTGATCACATCACAAGCATTTTGTATTTACAAGCAGTAGTATTTTTTAATTGACAAAAAATGTCATTGTATAAGGTTTTTTACCCCCCAAAATGTATTAATGGCATGTTTTACTTTATCAATGCATTTTTAATTTTTTTAGATGTTTTTAAAAACAGCTTTAATAGCTAATTTGGTAATGAATGACTCAAGTCATTAAAGATGGTCGCCACTTGCAACGTTTAAAATCCCTTTCCTTGCAGTTTCCTGTTGAATGCACACACTAGGTTCACACAGTGGATGTATTGGGTTGGGGCTACCAGATGTTTCGGATGGTAAACAGCACAGCACTGTATCAAGATATTTATTTTTTTCATGGTGGACATGGGACGGGAGCAAGAACTTTTTAAAACTTCAACACCCTGCATATTATTAGTTCAGAAATAAAAGATATCAAAAAGAAAAATGGGTATACTGATGTTTTGCCAGGAGAAAAAAATCTTAACAAACAAACAAAAACAAAAGTACATGGTGACTAACAAATCCTACTGCTTTAATGCACACAAAGCAATGCTGCAGTCTGTATTGCTGGCACTGGCGCACATGTCTTTTGGCAAATTTTGAAAACCGAACTCAAAACAGAAAGCTGATAAAGAATAATCTGTTTTCAGACACTACATTTTGATGATTTTTTTTTCCATATAGATTTTTATCAGCTTTTTCTCCCCATCCCCCAGGCATATGCATGTGGAGGTACGTGCACGCTACACCTACACTGCCACCCCTCCTGCCTACGCTACCCAATGGACCTCCACCCAGTGGAGGAGGGCCACATCCACCCCGGGAGAGGAGAGCTGCCTTCAGCTGCTCAATCCTGCTCCCTCCTCCCCTCCCGTGCCGGCTCCCCGACGACCCGAGGTCGTTCTCGAACCCGGGTCGCTGGCGTGGCGTGAGGTAAGGTGTGCAGCGCCTCAACCTCAGCACCACCAGGCCAGCTAATGTTGATGATTTAACTGCTACATACAGCTGCTCATTATTTTATGGAAAGAAGCCAACGAATCAGATAAAAGCAATGTCAATGTCTCCCGGGACAGCAATGAGTACCAATGCCCGTAGTCTGGGTAACAAGCTTCATGAATTAGTGGCCTTGATGGAGGAGGAAGATCTGGATATTGTGGCAGTCACAGAAACATGGTACACACAGAACCATGACTGAGACGTAAACATACCAGGATACACAATCTACAGGAGGGACAGGGAGGGTAAAAGAGGAGGAAGAGTAGCTCTCTACATAAGAGAAGAAATCAAAGCAACAGAACAAAAGGGTAAACAGGGAGGAGAAGAAGCACTGTGGGTCAATTTGGAAGCAGAACAATAGCACCACAATCCGCACAGGGGTTGTATACAGACCCTCTCAGGGGAGGAAATGAACAAGAAATGATAGAAAGTATACTTAGAATGGCAGATAAAGGGAGATATTGCTGATGGGTGATCCGAATATGCCAGATGTTAACTGGAGTGCAGTTGCAGCAGCCACTTCTAAGAGTGGGGTTGTTCTAGATGCCCTACAGGGGCATGCCTTAGACAACCAGTATTGGAGCCCACTCGAGAGAGACAATCTTAGACCTGGTTCTCAAAATGGAGATGAAGAGAGGATCACAGATGTAGATGGGTAGCCATCTGAGAACTAGCGACCATCGAACAGTATGGTTCACAATAAACACAGCAACAGAGTCAAGCCATACAAAGACAAAGGTACTGGATTTTAGGAGGGCTGACTTTGCCAAAATGGGTGAGTGCCTAAGGAATGCACCAGCAAATGGGCAGGAAGGAGGGGTGGAAGAACAATGGGGAATAATAAAAACTGCCATCACAGAGGTAACAAGCCTTTGTGTAAAGCAAATAAACAAAACGAAATGAGGTAAGAAACCACTATGGTTCTCAAAGGAAGTGGCAGTGAAGGTTCAAGAGAAAAAGAAAGCATTCAGGAAGTACAAGGAATCACAGAAGGAACAGGACAGAGAACTGTATCAGTTAAAGCAAAAGGAAGCTGGAAAGGCAGTCAGAACAGCAAAGGCCCAAACCGAGGAACAGATAGCCAACTCAGTTAAGAAGGGATAAAACCTTTTATAGGTACATCAGGAGGAAGGAAGACCAAGGGAGGATAGTGAGGCTTAATAAAGGGAGGAGGGTGGGCAGAGGTGACTGTGAAAAGGCAGAGATACTAAACAAATATTTTTGCTCAGTATTTACAAAGGAAGAGGAGGTACCTAAAACAAACAGTAGAAACATTCTGGATACAGAAGTTGATACCAGCCATTTACAGAAGAAAGGGTTCTGAAGAGCTCTTAAAACTGAAGGTGGACAAAGCAATGGGGCCTGATGGGATTCATCCCAGAATTCTAAAGAACTAAGGGTAGAACTAGTGACACCACTGACTACCCTCTTTAACAAATCATGGGAGGATGGGGTGGTACCCGAGGACTGGAGGAGGGCAGATGTGATTCCCCTTCACAAAGTGGGAGCAAGGCAGAAGCAGGAAACTACAGACCTGTTAGTTTAACCTCAGTGGTAGGGAAAATGATGGAATCACTTCTGAAGGAAAGAATTGTTGAGTATCTAGAGGCCAGAGGGGCACAGGACCCAAGGCAGCATAGATTCACAGCAGGAAGGTCATGCCAGACAAATCTGATAGATTTCTTTGACTGGGTGACCAAAGTAGTTGATCAGGGAAGGGCTGTGGACATGGCCTACCTAGACTTTAGCAAGGCATTTGACACAGTCCCACACAAAAGATTAATATACGAGTTAGCCAGCCTGGGAGTGGGTCCCAAGATGACAGCCTGGGTAAAGAATTGACTGGAGAATAGGACACAGAGAGTAAAAGTAAATGGAGTCCACTCTGAAAAAAGGGGGGTTAGTAGTGGGGTACCGCAGGGTTCAGTATTAGGACCAGTCCTCTTCAACGTCTTTATAAGCGACATTGCAGAGGGACTGGAAGGAAAAGTATGTCTCTTTGCAGATGACACAAAGATCTGCAACAGAGTTGATGCACAAGGTGGGGTGGAAAGGATGAGAAGGGACTTGGGAGGTTAGAGGAATGGTTAAATGTATGGCAGCTTAGATTCAATGCTAAGTGCAGGTAATGCACCTGGGAAACAAAACCCAGGGAAGAGTACACAATGGGGGTGAGATACTAACAAAAACAAAATGGAAAGGGACCTGGGGGTAGTCATATCAGGCGACCTAAAGGTGGGCAAGCAATGTGAGAGGGCAGCAAGGAGGGCTGGGGAATACTGGGATGCATAGGGAGAGCATCACCAGTAGAAAACAAGTTCTAGGGATATGGATATGTTGTTCATCCACACTTATTGGCAGGTTCCTTGCCGCTTTAAATCTTGCGGAAGGTCTTCAAGCTGGCTCCTCCCACCCACCTGGGTGGTAAAACTCGGCTCCGCCCCATGGCGCCAGATCTTCCTTACCGCTTGGAAGCTCAGGTTCCCTCCTTAGCAGCGCTGCGTTTAAGACTGTTCCTAATTCTTGAAGTTGAAATCAAAAAGTTTTTGCTAAAAGACTTGGTCTTCTTCTCCTTACTGGCTGCGATGGACAAATCGACTCCCAGTTTTTGGAGGTCCCTGCGGGCAGAAGATGTCTAGGGCGGATCCGCACTCCACGTGCATCTACTGCCTGGGCCTTGAGCCGACCCGCGGGCCTCGACTTGTGCTCTTCCTTTTGACCCTACGTCCTTGAAGCCGTGCTGCCCGATTACAACTGGGCGCCCGAGAAAAGAATTCACCGGTGAAATCTAAAGAGCCCGATTGGCGGTGTCCGCGGCGGCGCCGCAGATCAGCTCGAGCAGATGATCGCCCTCGAAGAGAGGAGGCGTGGCCGCTTCTACCTCGGCTGCGGCATTTGTCCCGCCTCTCTCGGTGCCTCGTACTCGGCTTCTTTAGGAGCTTTGTCTGACCCTCTCGACCAAGGTGAGGTCCAACCTTGGACCTTTTCCAGGTCCAAAAGAGCAAAAGTAAGTCTCTCCGTCGGCGCTCTTGGGGCGGGAAAGATCCCCTCCCTTGTCGACAGTGCGACTTGATCGACCCCTCAGCTCGGCCACTGGCTTCACGGTGTCCCGTCAGGCCAGTTGGCCGAGACTCCCACGTCGCGGTCGAGATTTTCTCGACCCGTTAGGCGGGTTGTCGGCTGGAGAAGCTGAGAATCCCTCTCCCGTTCCCCGGTGGGAGTTGAGGATCCCGTCGGCTCGTCTGTGCCTCGGTTCCGGAGCCTTGGTGGGATCGCCGGGCGGTGAGTGATTTCGACACTTCTCCTCGCCTTCCTCAGCCTAGTCGAGACTCTCGGTCTTGGACATCTCTGGTCCAACCGATCCCGCCGCCATAGGCGATCTCAGTCTCGGCACTCGCAGCGCGGCGCCGCCGCTCTTCCTCTTCCTCGAGACGGGCAAGTTGCGTCAGAGTCTGAGGAACTCATGTGGCAACAGCTCCTTTTGACCGGGAATAAGCCGACCCAGTCGTCTTCCCCGGCCATTAAGTGGCTGTCACCGGAGCAGCCGAAACAACCCCTCGTTGTAGTCGAGGAGCCTGTTCTCAGGCCGGTTGTTCGGCCAATTCCAGCTGCCCCACCGATTCTGGTGGAACCTCCGCCTCCACAGCCATTAGTTGGGGCTCAGACCAAAAATTCTCGGTCGGCCTTGGGTTTGCCCCATAGGCTGTCTGTCACCCTCACTCCCGATAAACCTCGGCAGGTGGAGGGTGGCTCAGGCCCGAGGCAGCTCTTTGAGGACTCTTCTGAGTCCGATGATGGTTCCTCCCTCTTCTCCAAGCGCATGGACTTGGAGTCCTCGGAGGAGCAGTCAATGGACAATAGCCCCCGTCCTTCTTAGGGTTGCTTGACTCATCTCGGAGTCCACGGGATGAAGCTCGAACCCGTTCCTAAGCGGGCCAGGTATCCCCTCAGGAGATTCTGGACCGAGGGGATTCTCCTTCGGAGGCCTTTCCGGTGGCCGAAGCCATAGTGGGTCCAGCCTTGGAACTTTGGCAGCGTCCTGCTTCCTGCCCTGCGCCTTCGGCCAGGTTGGCCAGGAAGTATGCGGTCCCTACCGGTTCCCTGTCCGGTTTTTCGGAACACCCCTCGGCCGAGGGGTTGGTTACCGACAGCTCGCGTGCCGAACGCCAGGATGGACAAACCTCCCGACAAGGAATCCAAGAAATTGGATTATGCCGGGCGGAAAGTCTATGCTGCCCTCTCTCGGCCTTCGCCAGGCCAGTTCAGCCCCTCGTGGCACATTTTTCTCACGCCTGTTGGGCTCCCTGGATGAGGTTGTCCTCATCTTCCGTAGATCTGCAGACTACGGTCAGGCAGGTGCGGACCAGGGCAAGCGGTGGCCAAACAGCAGCTCCAGACTGCGTTAGACATCGGGACTCATGTGCCAGGTCTGGGCGGCCGCAGTGGCCATGCGTCGCCGGGCTTGGCTGAGGATATCCACCTTTACCTCGGATACCCAGCACAAGTTGGCGGATGTTCCCTTTTGGGGACTGACCTCTTCGGCCCTGGGGTGGAAGGTCACCTGCAGAGGATCGAGAAGTCCAATGCTACCTTGGACTCGGTCTCTTCCGCTCAGAAGGACAAAGGCCATAAGCCACAGCCTAAGCCCTTTCGTCCTTCTGCGCCGGGTCGCCCGGCCCAACAACGTCCAGGGCCAGCAGGCTCGACCTTGGTATCCCAAACCCAAACCGTCGGCTTCCTCCAACAGGAAGCAGGGAGGTAAAGGCCCAGGAGGTCCCTCGGCCGGTCCCTCCTCCAAGCCTGCCCAGTGACGGGCTGAGGGGTGTCGCCCCCATCCCTGTCACCTCACCCCTGGTTCCCCCCGTGGGGGGACGGCTCAGACACTTCCTTTCCGCCTGGTCCGCTGTTACCACGGACAGGTGGGTACTGGAGGTGGTGGGAAAAGGCCTACCTCTGGAATTCGAGCAGGCCCCGCCCTTCAGAGCCGTCGCACCTCGAGGGGCCTCGGGGTCCGCAGCCTCACTGGCGGCTCGCCGAGCCGACATCGCTCTCCTCCTCCAAAAGGAGGTGATCACGGAGGTGGAGGACCCCCCTTCAGACCCGGGGTTCGTGTCCAGGTATTTCCTGGTTCCGAAACGGACGGGGGGCTGGTGCCCCATTCTCGACCTACACGACCTGAACAAGTTCCTAAGGTCTCAACCTTCAGGATGGTCACCTCATGCAGATAATACCATCTCTGGAACACGGTGTGGTTCTGCTCTCTGGACCTACAGGACGCGTTCTTTCACGCCCTATCTGTCCGTCACATCGAGATTCCTCCGCTTCAGCGGGATCCTCTTCGAGTTCGAGCCATGCCCTTCGGCTTATCTCCAGCTCCCAGGGTCTTCACCAAATGCATGGCAGTGGTGACAGCATTCTCAGGCGCCGAGGGGTCAGGTGTACCCTTACCTGGACGATTGGCTGATAGCAGCCTCCTCCAGACGGGAGGTGGAGCGGTCCAGAGATCTGGCCCTCCAGGTTTGCTCTCAAGTTGGCCTTCTCATCAACGAGGCCAAGTCGGAACTCGAGCCGAAGCAGGTGATCCTGTTCATCGGGGCAGAGCTCGACTCTCTTCGAGCCAGAGCACGGCTCCTGGCGGACAGGGCCGAGGTTCTTACCTCCTTTGCCCAATCATTTCTGGTTGGGCAATGCGCCCTACCGGGACTTCCTGCGCCTTCCTGGGTCTCATGGCGGCCTGTACCAGCGTGGTCCGTTGGGCGCTGGCACATCGCCCCTTCATGAGGGACTGGCCAGCCAGTGGTCTGGCGCTGCGATCCTTTGGACCAGCTAGTGATAGTGACCCAGGAGATGTGGAACGCTCTCCAGTGGTGGACCGTTCCATTCCATCTGCAGGAGGGCATCCCGTTTGTCCGCCCCGAGCTGACGGTCTCTCTATCGACCGATGCCTCTCTGATGGGTTGGGGTGCCCATCTGGGGGAACACCGAGTGCACGGCCTCTGGTCCCCGCGGGAGTCCCGATGCCACATCAACCTGCTGGAGCTCCGAGCGGTCCGCCTAGCTCTCACCGCCTTTGCTCCATTTCTCCGGGGTCAAGTGGTCCGAGTCCAGACGGACAATACCACGACCATGTACTACCTAAACCGCCAGGTGGGACGCGCCCATGCTTCTATGCAAGGAAACACTCCGATCTGGTCACTGTGTGGAGCCTGGAGGCGGGATCTCCTAGCCATTCATGTGGCAGAGCCTCCAACACCCTGGCCGATGCCCTGAGCGGATAGGGCTGCATCTCACGAGTGGTCTCTCCTGCCGGAGTAGTACAAGATCTGTTCTCCCACTGGGGCACACCTCAGGTGGACCTGTTTGCCTCAGGAAGAAGCAGAGCTGAGGCTGTTTCATGCCCGCCCCTCAGCAGGGCTCGCTGCAGGGGATGCCTTCTCGAGGCTGTGGACCCCGGGCCTCTTCTACGCCTTTCCCCCATTTCCCTTGATTCACAAGGTGCTTCTCAAAGCAAGGAGGACAAGGCGCAGGTGATCCTGATAGCCCCAGACTGGCCCGCCAGTTCTGGTACCCAGATCTCCTCAGCCTCAGCTCCAGGCTCCCGAGGCAGCTTCCAGCTGCCCGGACCTGCTCTCAGTCAATCAGGGAAGGTGTTCCATCCGGACCTTCAATCCCTGCACCTGACGCCTGGTTCCTGGCGGCTAGAGTTCCAGGCCTTGGGTCTTTCCGACGAGGTCCTCAATGTTGTTGAGGCGTCCCGTGAAGTCGACCAAGAAACGCTATGCCTTCAAATGGAAGAGATTCTCCATTTGGTGTCAGGGCAAGGCTTGGACCCTTCCTCCTGTTCTGTGGCAAGCATTTTGGACTATTTATGGTCCCTTTCTAGTCAAGGGCTTAGGTCGGCGACCCTAAAGGTGCACCTGGCAGCCATCTCTGCTTCCAGGCGCGGGCAGGAGCAGTCGGTGCGCAGGGAAAGGTGGTCAGGTGCTTTTTCAAAGGCCTTGATCACATTTCCCCTCCGGTGCGAGAACCTCCACCTCCGTGGGATTTACTGCTGGTACTGGCAAAGCTCATGGGCAAGCCATTCGAACCAATGCACAGGTGTGATCTCTCTCACCTGTCGTGGAAGACCGCCTTCTTGGTGGCTATCATGTCAGCCAGAAGGATGGGAGAGCTCCAGGCGTTTGCATCGAGTCTCCTTACCTGGTCTTCCACAGGGACAAGGTTGTCCTGCGCCCCCACCCGAAATTCCTTCCGAAGGGTGTCGGAGTTTCACCTTAACCAGGTGCAGACTCTGCCAGTGTTCTACCCCAATCACACCTCGGAGGCCGAATAAAGGCTCCATACTCTGGACCCTAGAAGGGCGCTCGCTTATTATAAGGAGCGCACGGCTGAAATTCGGGGAGAGGTTCGCCAGCTGTTTGTCACCTACGCTGAAGCCGCACCTGGCAGACCTGCAGCCAAGCGGACATAGGCAGGTGGGTCACCTCCTGCATAGATCGCTGCTATAAGTTGGCGGGCATGGAGCCTCCCAGAGGGATAAGAGCTCATTCTACCCATCATACTGCTGCATCGGTGGCTGCTTCAGGGGCGTCCCTATCCAGGAAATCTGCAGGGCTGCTACCTGGAAGTCAGCACACACCTTTATTACCCATTACCACATCGACCTTGAGTCACGCCGGGATGCTGGTTTTGGGGCCTCGGTTCTCAGTCTTTATTCCTAAGTAGGGGTGCATGCCTCTCTCCTCCGGAGAACTGCTAGGAGTCTGCCAATAGTGTGGATGAACAACATATCCATGTCCCTAGAAATACAGGTTACTCACCTGTAACAGGTTCTAGGAATGGTATATGTTGTTCATCCATACATCCACCCGACCTCCCCGGCTTCGACGCACAACCTGAGCTTCCAGCGGGTCAGATCTGGCGTCATGGGGCGGAGCCGAGAGTTTTACCACCTGGGTGGGTGGGAGGAGCCAGCTTGAAGACCTTCCGGCAAGATTTAAAGCGGCAAGGAACCTGCCAATAAGTGTGGATGAACAACATATACCATTCCTAGAACTCCTGTTACAGGTGAGTAACCTGTATTTATTATCCCTCTGTACAGACAGCTGGTGAGACCCCATCTGAGTACTCGTGCAGTTCTGGAGACCCAATCTCGCAAAGACATAGACAGGATGGAAGCTGTCCAGAAGAGGGCACTAAAATGGTGCAGGGTCTGCAACGGAAGACATATGAAGAGAGACTTAAGGAGCTTAATATGTATAGCCTCGAGGAAAGGAGGGGGGGGACATGATAGAAACTTTCAAGTACCTCAAGGGAATCAACAAAGTCCAAGAGGGTAGCATCTTTCAAAAAAGAGTGTGCAAGAACAATGGGGCACAATTTGAAGACAGAAGGGGCGGCTCAGAGGTAATTTAAGGAGTATTTTTCACAGAAAGGGTTGTGGATGTAGGGAACAGCCTTTCAGAGGAGGTTGTGGAGTCAAAAACAGTGGTGGAATTCAAGCATGCATGGGACAGTCATAAGGCAATTCTAGGGGGTTGGGGTAGGAAGAAGTAGGCTGCTGGTTAACTAGGATCAGCAGCTTATCCATCAGGTAGGGAAATGGGCAGACTGGGTGGGCCAAGCGGTCCTTATCTGCCGTCAAATTCTATGTTTCTATGTCACTGAAAATTCCTGCTGTGTTGCTTCAGCCAAACCCAAATCAGAATACCAGGTAACATGTATTGCCAAGTCTTTTCTTAATAAGTCTGTATAATATAGTTTAATATAGCTTATGAGACCAACATATACGAACATAAAAAAGACCCAGCAGAGTAAGGCCAAACTGGTGTATCGAGTCTGTTCGTTAGTGATGCAGTATACTGCGCATATCTGTTATAGTACACAAGCTTTCAGGGATACACAGATCCCTTTGTCATACTCTGGACCTTAATGAGCGGTTTGCGAATAAATTAAAAAATGTTTAAAGCTATTAGATTTACAGGAATTATGTTTAACGTCACTGTTTTCTAAGTTACTTTCTCCTGTTTGCTTACTAAACATTTCAGATAATGCTGTACATATTACAAGGAGTCCTTCAAAGAGCATCTGGCTATCCCCAACTGACATCACAACTGATGCCTATGACATAGCCATGGTGAGCAATATGATGTCATAAACAAAGGCACTGTGGGGGCCACGGGACCAGGCTTCTTAGGTTACCAAGATGTGTTTTAAACACTGGAAAGGGAAACAAAAACTAAAAAGTCTAATAAAAGCTGAAACATCATGCTTATGAAAATACACTTTTAAGTGCAGAATCGCTCTTTAAAATTATTTTTGTTTCAACATAATTTATAACAGGTTTTAGAAAAGTGGATAATATAAAAAGTGTTAGATGGGAGGGTGGATACAAAGGAAACAGGAAACAGGCCTTCAGAAGTAGAAGAGGTAAGCCTTTAGGGACGCGCGAAGATATTCATTCGCATGATAAAGGCAGCATAGGTGAAGCTTCCTGTTACTAGAAGTGTCGGAAGACAGCAGGAAATGTTTCATGACAGGACTAAAGGATGGGGCAAGGACAGTAAATAGAACTGTGCATAATGAAGAGGAGGTGCAAACGGTGAATAGGAAACTAGAAATGCGAAGAGTACATAATACTTTTGATGTCATAAAAGCATAAAAAACTGCAGAAAAATGTGATTAACTGTCACTGATTAGAAGAACTGGGTAAACTGTGTATTCTGCCCCATCTCTCAAAAAGCACCCATAATTTTTCCCACGGCCCTGATAATGGGATGCTACAACTAAGAGTTCACTCTATGGTTCACCAAGGTCAGTTATTAAATCCGCCAATCAGAAAGTCTCTCAGAACGCACACACACACACACACACACACACACACTCCTGCTCTCTAGCACTGTTGGAAGGTAGGGCTGGTATGCAGAGAAGCTGTAAGTCGGCTCCAAAGACATCAGACTTCAGAAAGAAGAGCTGGTTTAATGGTTCTCTTCTGATTAGGATGGGGGTGAGGAGGCTCCCGTAGATATGATTTCATGAAAGAAGAATTTTTTTCAAGAGCAAGCAAATAATGTTGTCGGGACTAAGGGACAAAACCAGCTAAATAATATGCTTCAACCCTCTTCCAGGTGTTCAGTAATTACAGTTTCTGTTGAAACTGTGGCTTTAACAACAAGCTGATAAGGAAGGAAATAAAGAGTTACATTTTTTGTGTATGTTAAAATGGAATGTAGGTGTGCTAGGACCAGGGCTCCAGGTAAGATTTTTGGGGATGAATACTTGTACTCCTCATTTTGAAAGTGAGGTGAGTAAAACCAAATTCGGATGCGTACACATGTCTGGATGGAGTGGAGCAAGGAGTACATTTTAAAAACAATGGAGTGTTTTTCTAGACAAGAATTGATCAGGTGCCAACAATACTCCAGATAATGTTGGCAGGTAAGAAAAAATTACTCACCTTAGTAACTGTGTTTCTTCTAATGGAGTCTTGCTGTATTCTGACAATTGCAGTTAGCTCCAGCCTTTGAACTGCCCTGGACAGTATAGGGTTAAATTTCTATACAGGACATAGAACGCTGAGCTTGAGCTCGGTTGAAAACTCTGTCTGCAGTAATTTGAAGCCAAACTGTCAAATTCTTATGAGCTAAAAACTCACTGACTTATCAGAATGTGGAAATTGTAAAATTTCGACTAGCCAACTGGCAACTAACGGTCTAGGTTCCCAAAGGAAGACTCAAGTCAGGAAACCCAAAAACCAAACAGAAACCAGGTAATAAAGTATAACAAATTCTTAATAACCAAACTAAAGCACCCAACAGGAAGTGTGCTGAAGACACCCCTGGGATGCAACACTGCATCTGCCCACCCACTTCCCAAAAACAGGTTCTGAGAGGGGAGGCAGGGAGGAAGGTCAGAATACAGCAAGACTCCATTAGAAGAAACACAATTACTAAGGTGAGTAATTTTTTCTTCAAACAACATGAAGTCTTGCTGTATTCTGACAATTGCAGACTACCAAGCAGTACCTCCAAGGAGGAGGGACATAACCCACTTTGGGAATAGGCTCTGAAGCACTGCTGCGCCAAATCTAGCATCACTCCGAGCCTGGATATCCAAGGAGTAATGCTTGGTGAAGGTATGAACCGTTTTCCAGGTAGCTGCTTGGCAAATTTCTAACAAGGGAATATCCCTGGCCGCAGCCAGAGATGCAGCTGTACCTCTAGTGGAATGAGCCCTCATGCCTGAGGGAGGAATTTTTCCCAGTTTCTTATAAGAGAACTGGATACAGGACACAATCCACCTGGCAACAGTTCTCTTGGTGGCAGGGTTGCCCTTACCTACTTCCCCATAAGTGAGGAACAACTGGAGGGAGTCAAACCTGTGACCCTTTGTATATTCTATGTAGTAACTAAGGGCTCTTTTAACATCTAAACTGTGTAACCTTCGCTCTCCTGAGGAAGCATGATCAGTGAAGAACACAGGGAGAGACATGGATTGGTTCAAGTGGAAATCAGAAACCACTTTGGGTAGGAACCTCCTACTGGTTCTAAGGAGCACCTTGTCCCTATGGAATGAGATGAAGTCCGGTTTAACTGACAGAGCTTGCAATTCACTGATACGTCTGGCAGAGGTTATAGCAACCAAAAACACAGTTTTCCAAGTCAAGTACTTGAGCTCTGCTGAGGACATAGGCTCGAAAGGGGGTTGCATAAGCTGACCAATGCAGACATTCAAATCCCAGGCAGGAGCAGGGTCCCTAAAAGGAGGATTGGTATGAAGCAATCCTTTGAAAAATTTACAGAATACAGGATGAGATGACAGAGAGGAAGGCTTTCCCACTGACAGAAAAGCAGAAACAGCTGACAAATGTACCTTGAGAGTAGCTGGTCTGAGGCCTAGACCATTAAGATGAACCATATAATCCAGAACTGTAGACAATTCAGCAGTGTCTGGGGATATATGCTTCTTGGAACACCAAATGCTGAATCTTTTCCATTTGGAGTTGTAAGTTTTTCTAGAGGCAGGCTTTCGAGAGGCTTTGAGAATGTCCACAACCCCTTGGGACACATGCAAATCTGCATATTTCTAATTCTTCAAGAGCCATGCCTTGAGATTGAGAGACCGAAGATTGGGGTACCAAATCCTCCCCTGAGATGAGGTTAACAGACTGCACTTCCTAGGGAGAGACAGGGGAAGACGGACTGCTAGGGACAGCAGCAGCAGGGGATACCATGGCTGCCTGGCCCAGTCTGGAGCAATCAGAATTAGTTTGCAGGATTGTGACCTCATTTTGACCAAAACTTTGAACAACAGAGGAAAAGGAGGGAAGGCATAGAAGAATTTCCCTTCCCAGTTCAGAACCAGAGCATCCAGAGGGACTGAGCCCAGTACTGGAGGTCTGCAACAAAACAGAGAAAGTTGGTGATTGTCTGGGGCTGCAGAGAGACCTATCTCTGGAGTGCCCCACCTAGAAAAAAAATCACTTCTAGCACCAGGGGATCCAGAGACCATTTGTGATGGCCCTGGGAGATTCTGCTCAGTGCATCTGCTATCACATTGTCCTTTCCCGGAAGGTGGCCTGCAACTAAGGATGTCTGCAGAGAGTAAGCCAGAGACCATAGTTTCATGGCTTCCGTGCACAAGGCCGTGGACTGAGTGCCTCCCTGCTTGTTGATGTACCACATGGTGGTGGTGGTGTCTGTCCTGACCTGTACCACCTTGTTCTGCACTGACTGAGAGAAGGCTTGCAGAGCCAGGAACACTGCCCTGAGCTCCAAAAGATTGATATGCAGGAGGGACTCTTGATGGGACCACTGTCCCTGGGCTGTGAAAGCCCTGAGATGGGCTCCCCACCCCAACAGAGAAGCATCTGTGGTAAGGGCCACAGAGTGGGGCTGATTGACGAAAGGAACCCCTTGCCTGAGACTGTCCTGATCCTGCCACCATTGGAGTGCCTGGATCAGAGTCTGAGTCACTGGAACCAGTTTGGTAAGAGGATCCTTCTTTTGGGCCCAGAGGGACCTTAGGTGGTACTGAATGTCCCTCATTTGAAACCTGGCTCCTTGGACCACTGCTGCAGAAGCTGCCATGTGACCCAGAAGCTGAAGGAAATGCCTTGCTGGTCGACAGACCAGAAGGCGGAAAGAGGAGGCCAGCTCTGAAATAGCTGTAACCCTCTGCATGGGAAGAAAAGCTCTTGCATTGACTGTATTCAGCTCTGCTCCTATAAAAGTGAGAAGCTGTACAGGTTCGAGAACTGACTTGGAAAGGTTGAGAAGAAAAGAAACCCCAAGGAAGTGAGCACTTGCTGGGTCACTTGGAGGTCTGACTTGACTTGGTCTGGGGACTGTCCCACAATGAGCCAGTCGTCCAGATATGGGAACACTGCAATCTTTTTCCTTCTTAAAAAGGCCACCACTACTGCCAGGCACTTTGTGAACACCCTTGGAGCTGTTGTTAGGCCAAAGGACATTGCTCTGAACTGATAATGGCCTGAAGGTAATTCGAACCTGAGGTACTTTCTGTGGAAGCACCTGATGGGAATGTGAAAATAGGCATCCCTGAGGTCCAGGGAGGCTAGCCAGTCCCCTGGCCTTAGAGAGGGAAGAATTATTCCCAGAATCACCATTTTGAATTTTGGTTTTAACAGATGCTTATTCAGATATCTTAAATCCAGGATGGGTCGCCACTCCCCTGTCTTTTTTTGGGTAAGGAATACCTGGAGTACAGATCTTTGCCCCTGTGTAGGTAAGGCACCCTCTCTATGGCCCTTAGAGCCAACAGAGATGAAACCTCTGCTTGCAAGGCAAGGGATTCAGAGGTGCTTGTAGGTGGAAAAGATCTGGGCCTCAGCTTTGGGAATCTTTTGAAGCTGAGGACCAGTCCCTGACTTACCACTTCCAGGACACATTTGTCTGAAGTAACAGACTTCCAGTCCTGGACAAAGCAAGCCAGACTGCCTCCTACTGGTATGGGGGAGTTGACCTGGGCTGACACCTCATGGTGTCTGCTTGGCAGGAGCCTTAGGCTGAGAGGTGGATGCAGCCCTGCTCATCCCCCTTCTGCCTCTCCCTCTAAAGAACCCCCTCTTGGAAAAGGGGAGAAGCGGCCTGCGCTTGGTAGAAAGGCCTGTGAAAAGGCCTGCCCCTGCCCCTGGCTTGCTGCCTTTCCTTGTCCTGTGTACTCCTGTAAGTGGTCCTGTATTTGTCCATTTTCTTCATGCAATTCTCTGTCTGCTCCCCAAACAAAGAATTACCCACCACAGGGAAATCCATGGCTTTAGCCTGGGTGTCCTGCGAAAAGCTAGTACATCTGAGCCAAGCCATTCTCCGAAGAGCCACAGATGTAGCCATGACTCTTGATGACACATCACTGGAATCCACAGCAGCAGCATGAAACTGAACCTTGGATGCCTCGATCCCATCAGCAGCCACCGCCTCCAGCTCCTTGGCCAGCTGGGGAAAGCCTGCTTAGACAGTGCCAGTACAGTGTCCCATCTGAACTTCTGGTACCTGGCTGTATAGGCCATATAATTAGCCTGCCTGAGTCTCAAAGAGGATGCCATGTACTGTTTCTTTGCCATGGCATCCAACTTCCTGGAGTCTTTATCTGGGGTGTGTGAAGCCAAGGGAATGCCTGCCCTGTCACAGGGTGCAGCCTGTACTACCCCAACATGGCTGCACTGCTGGTAAAGAAACTCCGTATCCGAGCCAGATAGAGTATACCTTTTGTCCATCCTTCTGTCCACAGGAGGTATAGAGTTAGGAGACTTTAGAATGTTTTGAGTCTACTTCCCAAAAGACTTACGAAGGGGGAAGAGGCAGTCTCTTAGACTCTGGGATATCCATCATTTCAACGAAGTCAGGCTCTTCTTGGTCCTGCACAGCCTCCTCCATAGGAAGCTGGAGGGTTTCTGCCACTTTCTTGTAAAACAGAAAGTGGGGATGGGACTCAGAGAGCCTAGGAGGGGAAACACCAGAAGGTGTGTCTGGGGAGATGTCCGGTTCTACAGGCACATCCAGACATTCTAAGCACTCATCATCATAATCCTCACATTGTTCACAGTCCCCCTCCTCAAAATCCGGTTCATAAAAATCTTCAGGGGCATAATCCTGAACTGGAGGAACTGACCAAACCGAACCCCTACCAACTGGGACCGGATTGGTCGGAATCGGATGAAGCGATTCCATAATCCGAATCGCTCGGGCAATTTCTTCCGCAGTTGGAACATGGAGTTCTGGATCCGAACCAGCAGATTTTTCCTTTCTTTTCCTTTTTGTAGGAACTGACCCCTGAGGATCAGCTCTCCTCTTGCCCGAAGAAGTATCACCCTGGTCAGAGGGCACTCTTTCTGGTTCGGTGGTAACCGAACCGGGCTGGCCTTCCGGGTTAGCGGATTTCTCAGCCTCCTTCTCCCTAAGTCTACCTAATCTCTTATCCAGGGTAGACGTGGGAAAATTCTTACATATTTGGCAGTCTGAATCGAGGTGGTCAAACCCCAGACAGTAAACACAGGCGGTGTGGGGATCGGCCTTAGCAAAGACCTCCCCACACACACTGCAGTGCTGAAACCCAGTGGGCCCGTGTTTTTTTCTTGGGTTTCTCAGACATGGCCAACCTAACCAAACTTACCCTTTTTTCGGCAACCACCAGGCAAGACTCACAGTTCTAACTGTGTTCTGGTGTTTGAAAAGCTAAAAACGCTTTTTTTTTTAAACCGATAAGAACCGGTAACCACAGACTAAAATGACTAAATCAAAAGACCTAAAAGATCGGTTCAGACGAACCATTCGGGACTTTTACAATTTCCACAGTCCAAAAACACTAAGTACTTACTGTACCGCAGACAGAGTGAACCGAATCGCAGTAAAATAATTTGGAAAACCAAGACTTTAACCAACACTTTAACAGAGCCTTTGAAACGAGCAACAGGAGAAATCCCCGGAGCGACTGTTCAGTGAAGCGGAGTAAAGAATCCGACGGTTTGGATTCAAAGTACTGCAGACAGAGTCTTCAACCGAGCTTGAGCTCAACGTTCTATGCCCTGCATAGAAATTTAACCCTATACTCTCCGGGGCAGTTCAAAGGCTGGAGCTAACTGCAATTGTCAGAATACAGTAAGACTTCATGTTGTTTGAAGAGTAATTTACTCACCAGTTTTAAAATATAGTGAGTAAAACAAAATTGGGATGGGTACAAGTGCTGTAAATATGGAAAAAATGCTCCTTTTGAAACACCAGATATGTTATGAAGCACTATTCTTTGGAGTATGGAGTATTTACAAATGTTGGGTGAGTATCGGTACACATTAAAAAAAAAAATTATGAACAGTATTTCCTAAAATGGGGTGAGTAAAATAGGTCAGTACTCCCCTTATCTAGAGCCCTGGCTAGGATTCTCAGTATCAGAAAGATCATGGAAAGCACTTTCAAATGAGGTAGTGATCTTATATGTAGGTGTCAGTAGTCCAGAGATATCCATCTAGATATATTTAATCTTTAAACAAGGCAGCAGTCATTTTTTATTTTTATTTTATTTATTAATAGTTTTAGAAACAACCTTTGAGTTAAAAACTCTTTTACAAAGGTTCCAGGTCAGACAATAGAAAGGTTACAAACACAGATTAGTCATACAGTAGGAAATGTTCCAGACCACAGTTATAGCATAGCAAAGTATAGTTACATAAGAACTTACCGTAAGAGTAGATCTTCGGGAGGCACTCTTGCAGCAGGTAATACCATTAGGACTAATGCCAGCAGGCATTAGGATCCCACAGAAAACTTGTGGCCCAATGTCAGACGTGGTATAAAGGGGCAGTCCCCTGGCACCATCTCAGTTCTACCGCCGGAGACCCGGATGAAAGAAAAAATCTGGAGAAGTGGACAGGGACTCCCCACCTTACACCAATGTAATAACACCGATTCCTGGGGGATGGAGGGTGGGAAGAGACCTGCTGCAAGAGCTCCTCTTAAAGATCTACTGTTACGGTAAGTTCTTATGTAACTGTACTATCTAACTTCGAGGGGGAGCTCTTGCAGTAGGTAATACCATTAGAACGGAGTCCCAAGCAGTGCCCAAAGATATGCCCAGGTCTGATCGGGAGGTGGACAGTAGCCAAACTGGCTAAGACAGAGTAACCTCAAGAGAGTAGGCTTTGCAGGACAGCTAGTCCAAAGCCCGCTCTCCTCCTAGAAGCAATGTCTAGACTGTAATGTCTGATGAAGGTGTGGACCGTGCTCCATGTTGCTGCAGCACAAATGTCTGCTGACGAAACATTTCTTAAGGAGGCAAAAGAGGTAGCCACAGCCCTCGTGGAGTGACCCTTAACAAGTCCCGGAAGGGGTTTGTCATGATGCTGGTAACAGAAAGAAATACAGTGCACCAGCCAATGGGCTAGTGACTGTTTGGAGACAGGAACCCCTGTCATCCTTTTTGCAAAGGAGACGAACAACTGGTCCATCTTTCTGGAAGGTAGAGTCCTGTGGAGGTAATACCTCAGGATTCTGTGGACATGCAAGGTGTGCAACAGCGCTTCACCTTGGTCTGTAAACTCAGGATAATAAACTGGAAGGTTGATGTCCTGGTTCAAAGTCAGTACTGACACCACCTTTGGTAGGAATTTAGGGTTCGTATGCAGGGTGTGATCTGATTAAATTTCTGGCAGTGCGGGCAGGCGTCGGGCCAATGGTCGGGGCCTAGGCAGATTAGGCAGGCCATGTGGCCATCCTTAGCTGGAATCTGCTTCCCGCATGCAACTTTGATTTCTGTCGCGGTGGAAAGGGCGACGACATATACAAGGTCAGAGATTAATATGAAGGCTAAGAAACAAACAACTTTCTAGACGAACTTTCCTCAAGAGCGGTCGACTGGCAGAGGTGTCTGTGGAGCCAAACTACATGGGTCGACAGTGGAAAAAGAACTGAGATGGTGCCAGGGGACCGCCCCCTTTATAACACGTCTGATGTCGGGCGGAGCTCACGTCGGGGGCGGTCCCCCGCTACAGACTGCTAGCTACAAGTTTTCCGTGTTGTCCTAATGCCTGATGGCATTAGTCCTAATGGTATTACCTTCTGAAAGAGCTCCCCTTCGAAGTTAGATCAGCAAACTTAGGCAGAATATACAAAACAATTTTCGAATTAACAGTTGGTTAACAAGATGCAGTTCCAGGGCAGCAGGCTATACCTACAGAGAATAAGGGCAAATACAGCGGCTGAGGGAGCCTTGTCCTAGGTGTGGCCCAGGGAGCCATGTCCTAAACATGGCCCAGGGAGCCTTGTCATGGTAGCATAATTACGGAGGAAACTTAGTTGAGGACAACAGAGGATATAAGTAGGTCTAGAAGTAAAGAGTGGAATAGTTAGTGTGAAGGGCATAGGAGGGGTGGGGGAATGTGGGCAGTAAGAAGGGAGAGAGGCAGGGGACTAGACTTGCAGCAACATTCACAGAAAGATGAGAGAGTCCAGCACAGAAAGAAATCAGCAGGCCTCAGCAGCTAGAATGGCAGACACAGACAGAGCTGTCTAGTAGGAGTTGCTTCAACTCATTTTTAAAGGTCCTATGATTAGTAACCTTAAGTGTGGCAACTGGCAAACCGGCATTTTATGGACCCCTGAGACAGAATGTGATATAATTACTTGGCGACTTGTAGGGTTCAACAAAATGGCTGCTGCTACCTTGGATTTAAGATGGGAACAGACAGACTCTGTACTGCTGCCCCCGACTGGTAAGCACAATACCTTATTTGAAAAAGCTTTTCATGGGCTTTCAGACTATTAAGTGCTTGATCTTCTTCAGCCATGTTTACACAGTCGCAGTGCCTTTGTATTTGCGCTGCTGCCTTCCCGCTGTGCTGGCTGCTCCTCCATTTAACAGGGTTTTATTTAACTCTAAAAATTGATTAGCGTTTTGCTCATAAAAGTTCTAAAACATTGTGAAAATGCATAGTACTTGCCTCAGTGTGTTTAACAAACATAACACTTCTAAAAAACCTGTATAAATGCTTTCTGTACAGTTAGTATTGTCCCAAGAAAAAAAACTGCTAATCAATTATTTAAAACCCTGATTTAAGATTAGTGTTTACACAGCCTGTCCTTGCAGCACTGCAGGTCGCTCCGAGGAGAGGCTGTGAATTCAGCATAGGATGCTGGGAGACACTGAGACAGAAGGCTGCCCATCGGACAGAGCGCATCAAAGGGTTTACAATGCCGGTTAACGCGCTCACTCCAATACGGGTACCCAAAATTGAGTCGCAGCAGAAAAAGGATTCGAAGTGCACTTAAGGTGCTCTGGAAAGTGTCTACAAAGCAGACTTTGCAGCGCATCAACCTGTGTGCTTGAGTAGATGCACTGCAAAGTTTGCGGTGTAAACAAGCCTTTAATTAAAAGTACCTTGTTATCCTATGAGTAGATGCTTGCCCATTTTCATGGATGGCCAGGGAGGAAAATACAAAAGAGACAAAAGCAGAAATAACAATATACAAGAATACAAAAGCAATAAACTCTGAGTGACTCTGTACACCTACAGTACATCCCCCATTAAAATCGGACTATAGGAAAATACAATCATTTTCAGACTCCAAACATAACCTTCTTGAAATAAGAAAAGAGCAACGCCTGTCTCAGTGGTGCTGGGTACTACCTTGCAAGAAACCAGAGTTCACCTCACAAACCCAACTCTCACCCCCAGGCCAGAGGAGACAGTCTGTGGAGAGCTGTGGTGGCAGTGCTCTGACACTGGGTGGAAGACAGAGATGACCAAGGCCACTGGATTTCATTTTTTACCAGAAAACCTGGTAAAATTTTGGAATCTGGACTTTCTGCACACAAGCAAAAGCGCAGAATTTCACAAAATTTTGAATTTTATACTAGATCAGTAAACCTACAGAACTTGTATTTTTCTTATAATTGCTTCCCATACTATTTTCAGTTTGCTTCATTCAAAGTGCTATATATGAAGCCTTCTTTTATTCTGATTACTTATACACAAACTAAAAGAACGGCAGTAGAATCCCAATAAAATCTGGAAATTAGACTTAAAATCACCGGTATAATTCCCAGAATTTCAGGTCTTGAAAATGTAATTTCATTACTTCAGTTACGTAAATCAGTGTTCTTGGAGATGACCACTCTGCTACAGCAGCGCAGCCTATAGTTGACTAAGGAGGAGGTTTGGGCATTGCTGGTGATAACACAAATGCCCTAACCCTCCCTTCCAGAAGTCAGGCATGGGAAAGCAATCCCAGTAGCGGGTGCAGAGCTTCTGGTAGGTAATATTTACAGGGAACCCCCTTGTTAAATTATTAAATTGCCCAACAAACTGACAGGAGCCCCATTCTGGCAAAACATGCTTTGTTTTCATGGAATAAAAGGGGGCTGGCCCATTGGCAGTGCTGCCACTTGGGACACTGGTGACCAAGTGTTGGGAATGAGCCCAGGCTGCCACAGTGCTGCAGAGACTTGCTTACTGCACTCCGGAACAACGACTCGAACCCGAATTGTAGCTTGACAGTGTAGTTTATTTAAACATCCAAGAACCTGGAGATAGGACAGTATCCAGTGCTTCGGCCATATTCAATGGCCTTTGTCAAGGGGCATCTGCCACAGTGCTGGCTAGAAGATAAGGCTTGAGTGTCCCAGTGGTTGCTCGCCTCCACCAGCTTGGGCCCATGATACACCGGGGAGGGGTTGCCCAGGTGGACTCGGCTAAAGGGGAGGTGGAGCCCACAGACATCACTGCACTTCTCCGTAACATGTCCTAGGAGGGGCATGTTGTGCCACCTGGAGAAAGACCGAAAAGCTCTTGACCTTGCAGGGTGATGAGTGCTGTCTGCAGGCCCCACATAATGACCTGGTTTCCCTCCTCCATGCTGGAATCAGTCTAAGGAGGGGGGTGGGCTCACTCAGAAGGTCATACCATGGAAGAGTTCACCCTGGGAGCTTCTTGGAGGAGGTAAGGTAAGTCCAGGTGATTGCATGTGACGGGGCTGAGGCAGCACCCTGAAAGGGGCAGAGGCCAGGCAGTAGGAGTATTAAGAATAAATTTAGAAGCTTTTAAAAGTAGGGCTGAAAATCTGTGCATCTTTGGATCCCCTACTCTTTTGATCAAGTAACTCAAGAAACATTCCAAATTTATCGGACACTTACTAGGCTAGGGAATTAGCAAAATCACTGAGGGTGTTGGGAAGGACTAAACATGGGAAAATTAAGATCTGTGGGGTAGGATAACACCTGTTTAATTCCACACACCTCCCTGTCCTGCAAAGCAACCTCGGAAGCCCTTGCAGCAATGCATCCCGGTGACAGAGGTGGTTAGTGGATTGTTGCGAGTGGGACGGGGACCCTTTTTGTCAGTGTTTATTTTGTGACAAGGGGGCCGTGTTGGATAGATCATTTTGATGCCAATTCTACAGTCTGTAACAGAAGGCCTCTTACCCAGCTCCCACAACCATGTCACTGCTCTCCTTTGATAAGTCCTCATCAGCAAAAATCGGAGGCAGAGCGGAGTTGGACATCAGATTGTCTATTTCCTGGAAAAACAAAAATACCAAAATTTAAATCTAGAAACTGGAAGCCAATAATGCTAAGAAATGGCAGTTTTCCAGGAAAGGACTTATTAGGCTGTAAGTACTACCCTCCACCACCTGAGGCCATATTCTGTGTCAAACGTTTAAGATAGAGGCCATACAGTATTCATCTGCAACACTTTCTGGCAAATTTATAGTTTCTCTAGTTTTGATGTACCAAAAGTAGGGAAATATTTGGGCCTGGGCCACAGTCGCACTGGACTAAATGAGCTCCTCCTCACAATCTCCGTCTAGAAGATCTTCTTTTAATTACTTAATGGATAACTCGTACTTGCACTTGACTTCATAATCGTAACATGGGGGTCACTCCTGCCAACTGCTTCTGCACTGCCTATTGTCTTACAAATATGATTGCTTGCATTGCCTTATTTTTAGTTATGTTTACTGCTTGAGATGAACTGTTTTCTGGTAATGCCACTGGTTATTTCTAAGTCTTTGGCTATTGCACTACCTGTTGTTATTTACTTGCCAGTCTACTGCCTCTTGCTTATTTTCCTATTCATTGTGTGTTCCTCATACATCTGCTCACTGTGTAACCTCTTGGGACATACCTGAAAGTGAGCATGAAGTTGTCTAGTGTGTTTACCTGGTGGTCAATAAAAAACAACTAAATAAACACATACATTCATAAACAAATAAAACTTGCAACAATTTTGCAGTGGTCCCATGACTGCGCTTCCTGGAACCATCCAAAAAAGGGGTCATAGTCCTTCCCCACGTAGCTGGTAAGCCCGTGGGTAAGGAGAGGGGTTTGCCATACAAATGAGGAGCAGGCCACAAAGCACAGTGATTCTTGCAAGCCTGGTTGCAACTTAAGTCACACCCTCTGCCTGAAGAACTGTTACAGGCAGTTCTAACGGAGATCACTACAGGGCAACCAAGCTGGTTTGGGACTGTGACTGGCAAGGGACCCGTCTCATGGAGGCACACATCTTGGGGGGGGGGGGGTGAATGAGGCTGGAGAGAGGGGATCCACTGCACACCAGGGATTGCTACTGTGCTGGGGTTAGGGAGAGGGTCCACCAGGAGGGCCAGAGGAAGCCCAGAAGAATAGCAAGCCGTTCCACTCACAAGCGGACTTAAAAATATTTTTTATTCATTTATTTAAACATTTGGTTACCGGGAAAAGCACACTGAGCCGAGGCTTGTTTCCACGTGTGACTAGGAATCGGAAGATAAGGGTTAGCTGGGTGAAGGACAAGATAAGCAGTAGTACCAGTACTCACAGCAGCTGTGAATAGCGCAGTGCCTCCTACAGCAGCTATGGGTGAAGTGAAAAAGGTAGT
This sequence comes from Neoceratodus forsteri, assembly GCA_016271365.2. Classification (NCBI taxonomy): domain Eukaryota; kingdom Metazoa; phylum Chordata; order Ceratodontiformes; family Ceratodontidae; genus Neoceratodus; species Neoceratodus forsteri. Next base: position 1,739,495,434 of record CM028129.1, read on the forward strand.
GTATGCAAGCCCGTTTTGTGCACATTAACATCTGGATTTGCCAACCGGCATTGCAAGTTAGTTGCTGGGTAGACTCCTCCTACAGAGGGCTAAGTCAACGCTGTCTGAATAGTCACTATGTGTGTGGTCATTGTCACAACCCCGCACAGCAGGTCAGGCCCTCTGCTCCCACAGTGCCAACCTCTGAGCGCAGTATTGTGAACAGGAACAGAAACAGGGTAACCCTCCTGTCTGTTTTGTGGGTTTGAATCAAACTTTGGTCTCAAGTTCTGGAGGGATTCAAACTGTGAACCTCTTGCTAGCATACCCAATGTACAGGCTCAGATAATTCTGCTCTTGGGGGCGCCTGATATCTTTCGCCTACGGGCACCTAACCAGGTGTACAAAACTAACCCTTAAAAACTCCATGAAAGACCTCAGAATAAACTCTTACCTTTTCCCGGTTTGGTAAACCAGTAAGCTTTTGCACAGTGTCAACTTTAAACCATAAATGCTTCACTTGTCAAATAAAGACTTTCAAAGGCACACCAAGTAGTCTCTTAAAAATAGATGTTTACTTTAAAAATAGATAAAAATGTAAAACACAGAAAAATATATTACAAAACATTACAATCACTTAAAAAAACATGTTTAAAAGTGCAGTTTCCTACCAACCATACACTCAGATTTGCCTAGCTAATGTATTCTTATATTCTTACAGTGCTTGAAAGATGTTGTAGCTTCAGAGTCCAAAAATGTGTGTGTGTCTAAGGCCCTGTCCACACTACACCTCTGTAACGTTACAGAGTGTCCAAACCATTACCGCAACGGTTTGCGTTTATACCTGTGACGTTACAGAAGGCGTTTTTGTAACCGTCGTTCAAAAGCACATATGAAAGTTGGTTTCAACAAGCGGTTTATGAAACCGGTCCCACCTTGATAACGTTACTGGCAGTAGTGTGGATGCGTGGTGCTTGGTCCCTGTGGCCCGGAAAAGAGCGCGAGCTGCATTGCAGGGATTGGGCACTGATCGTAACGGTCGCCTGGCTCGGCGTGGACGCGGTGCCGGTCCCGTAATGGACACCGCTGCGGTGTGGACGCACTGCACCGCTTCCCGGCCGTAATGGTTTATGTCCATTACCGGGCCCAAGCAATGTAGTGTGGACAGGGCCTAAAGGTCAGTTGTAGCATAATTAAAAAACTTTCTTGACCCTGCCTTCTCCATGATGTCACCCAGCTCCTCCTCTGTTTATTAAAAATTATACAATCAGGATGTCTTATCAAGCAGGAGGTAAATTAATAGGCGACATCAGCAAAAACTCATGTCCCCACATGACTTCCCAATCAAGTGTGTAATTTTCCAAGTTCTTTCTTTCATCCATGAGCAGCATCCTGCTCTTTACAGACATCAAAGGAACATTTATGACTTCGCACCTAAGTGACATAACCTGGATTTTTTCCTCTAAACATCATAAAAGTTTATGATTTCCAGCCTAGCAGCTGGCAGCTACAATTAAGCTAGATAAACAGGAGATCCTTAATTTAGGTCTCTTCTAGCCTTTAATTATTTCCTGGCTTTTATCTTTTAGCTGAAACCTGGGGGGGGGTTTTAACACACAGGTTGTCTCAGCAAGGGCGGATCCAGGAATCTTATAGATGGGGGAGCTCAAGTCAGATAAAAAAATAAAAATAATAGGCCGGGGGTCTGGTGGGCCATCTAAGCCCTCTGAAATTTTTTAATCTTTTGGTGCATTCTGGTGCATTTTGGAGGGTATTTCTAATGCAATTTCTACTTATTTCCTCCTCCCCATGCTTTGTTAGTTGCACCGTAGCACCATCCCCAGAGTCTCCACAGTCCACATGACAGTATGTTGCCCAAATTACCCTCCCACCTCCACCCCCCTTAAAAAGCGTAAAATACCAAAAGACTGCAGCTGGGCAGTAGACAAAGCACATCCAAAACATGAGAAAACCTGAGAGAGACTTGGCAAGAAAGACAAATTGCAGACACATTAAATGACAATCGAGTAAACAAGTTCACAAATGTCACTCACTCAAGCACATTATGACATTACCATAAAGCCAACCCATCACAGTTTATCCTGCAGTACAGATTAACCTATCCCCCAACCTTACCTCAGTAAAAAAATAAATACAATAACTAAAGAAATAAGGGGGCAAACTCACTTTTCTACCTAGTTTCTGAAAATATTATTTCAAGTCTGCTTGCTATTTTTGCAAGACATATATTATTCTATAGAACAATTTATGCCAAAGAAAAAACATTTTTAAACAAATCAAATTTGTTTTTATTGTTTTAAAATGTTCTGTACTGGGATAACCCCATGGTATGAGGCATCTCATTTTTATGATAGGCCCAAGAAGTCAGTAAGCAGACAGAAAAACAGTTTTAAACAAATAAAAAAAATTCATTTTTATATGAGCAACAGCACTTGCTTGGGTGCATCACAACTTGCACCCCCCCCCAACATAACAGAACTACATAAACTAAATATTTTATTCTATCACTTTTTTCCTCCGGTTTTGTAACTGCTTGTGTCAATGTGCCAAACAAGGTCTTATGAGTTCTGTTGCCAATTTTGCTCTCCAAGCATAGAGAAACTCATGCACATGCCATAATATACAACAGTACATCTTCAAAGTCCCCATATCTATTAATTCCCTCTGTGCTCATTCATACTGTACAAACACGACTGAAAAGACCACACAGATTAGACATACAGTACCTGTAGAAGTTTTTACCTCAGTTCAAAGGTCTCATGTACCAGTTTCTGCCTCTCCTGGTTCATGCTGTCGCTGAGATCAGACCTGCCCCAGCATTAGTTTTGTACCATTCCTAGCATGCTACAGGAGGGCACTACTCTCCAACTCCCTCTCCTGCAAATCCACACCAAAATCAATTTCCCATGTAGGACAAAACTAGCAGTGACCTTAAACAATTTGAATGTCATGAATTTAAGCTCCCCATACTAGAAACTAATAACACTGGTACTACATTTATTACACACCCAGTTTGATGGAACACTAATGTCCTGTCCCATCCCAGCAGCTGCCCACACCCACGACAGTTGCTGACTGTGAAAGTCTTTTTTTAAAGCAAGAAGTACCTGATTAAATGAAGACTTAATCCAATTTCAGCAGGCTGAGGTCTATGTGCCCCTAGTCGGGTACTGTCTCCAGTCACTTGGCCACCAAACTTTCTCTCTCTAGACAGCACACACTGACCTCATGACTCCTAATGAGCAGAGCTCTCAGCGACAGCTTGCTTCAGCTACCAGATGATGACCTGAACCTCACTCTAACTCCCAGTGCTGATTTACCAAGGCCACATCGACCCAGCGTTACTGGACTGCTGCCGCCTGAAACCTCGGGCTTTGCTCTTCACTTGTGGGCTCCACTCTGTCTCTATCTCCTCCTCAGTAGTACACTCACTCCTCTCTTGCGCCAACATTAATCTTCTGAGTTAATAAATTACAGCTCACTTTTGTTTCACCAACCCAGACATTTAAAGAAGGCGCCCTTTGCTAGCCACATCCACCACTGGATGCAACAGCAAATCAGGAGCAGTGAGCACCAGGCGACCTGGTTGAGATCTGTATTGTTAAGGTCCACTCCATTTTGTTTCAGCTGAACCCTCCCACACATGACCCCCCCCCCACGCATGAACAAAGGAGCTGCACCAAGCCTGCAAAAGATGAGAATGAATGCTCAGGCTCACCAAGGCAAGACCAGCTGCTGCCACAGTGCTGGGTCCGGACCATGTAGTGCAGGATGAACGTTCGTAAGAAATTCATGCAGGAGACCAGCTTTTCGGGGGGCGGGGGGTGTCAGCTATGTAATGCGGGTGGGGTGGTTGTTAACTATACTACCAAGACACTGGAGGACAGAGACGACCGTAACCATTTAGGGCCCCTGTGCAGCCCCCCTGCTGGGCCCCACCACTCCATTCCCTGTGGACCCCCCACATCCAACATTCGCATCTAACTAACCCTCCTGTCCTGAATTACTAAAGCAGTACCAGGTCTACTACTTTAACCAGTATCTTTTAATTTGTGCCATTGACTGCACTGAATTATTTGACCTCATCACTGGAAATAAATCTGACTGAGCAAGAACTTAAGTAAGTATGGTACTACTGCCATATTCATTTCTGTAAGGGGAGGGACTTCATCACTGGACACACATACCTCAGATACTCTTGATTTGCAAACAAGTTAAACAACTTTAACTTTTCTGGAGGTGTGAGTGAGATAGAAGAGAGAGGATTATCATGGGACACCAGTAAGGTTGCCGCCTGTCAGTTTTTTTATCTGGTGATCAGGTTTCCAGGGTCCCCATCAGGAAATCTGGTTCTGCTCTGTGCTGGTCAGGTTTCTGAGCCATTTTGAGTGCTCACATACTTTTGAAACATATTTTGTCATATCATTCATTGTTTCACCTACATGTCCAGGTTACAAACAAGTTGTCTTGTCAATACAGTCCTTTGTTTGTGAAAGCAGTCAACCTGGGAGGCGTAAAGTATGGCCATTAACACCATTAGCACTTACTTAATCTAATCTTTTCCACTGCAGCAAAGCTGCCCGCACTTTTTGTAACAGTAACAGAGCCAGTTGTCTTCCACTTTCATTTGCTGGTAAACATTTTCATCTCTAATAACATTTAGGCATTTTTAAATGTTTTAAATTATTTTTTTTCCTCAAGAAAAAAGCATGGGCCCCCAAGGTGCAGGGGCACAGTCTGCGCCTAGCTAAGGCCAGCTCTGCTGAAGGACAGATGAGCCTGTGTGGCTCAGGCAGCTTTCATAGAGGCATTAGTACATATTGATTAAGAATGCAGCACAGTCTGTTACTAATAGGGGAGTTCCATGATGGGGGAGCTATAGCACCCTTAGTCCTCCCTCTAAATCCGCTTATGTCTCAGCATGACTCATGAGAGACACTCAATAACACATTTTTATATTACAAAAAGCATAGATTAATCAAAACCAGCTGTCCAAGCATCACAATCCTCCATACCTAGACTGAATTTGGGGGCTCTATCCCCTGCATGGGATAAGCTTCCCAAATCAGTTCATCCTCATAGACGTGAGACAACCCATCTGAGTTCTGATTTTTCGCTCCAGCCCTATGTAGAACTGTCATATCATACCCTTGCAAAGCAAGACTCCATCTTAGCAATCTACCATTGTTTTTTCCCCATCTGCGTCAGCCAAACCAGGGGGTTGTGGGCAGTCTGTACCACAAAATGCTGCCTGTACAAATATGGCTCCAGCTTTTTTAGGGCCCACACTATGGCAAGCCGCTCCTTTTCCACAGTGGAGTACGCCTGCTCCCTGGGAAGTAACTTTTTACTCAGATATGCTACAGGGTGATCTTTCCCTTGGCTGGATGTCTGACTCAGTACTGCCCCAATACCCACGTCTGAGGTGTCAGTCTGAACTATAAAAGGTTTGCTATAGTCAGGACTTGTCAAAACAGGAGCACTGCACAGTGCCTCCTTTAATCTGGTAAAGGCTTCTTCACAGGCTGGCCCCCAGGTAATTTTCTTTGGCATCATTTTCTTTATCAGGTCAGATAGGGGAGTAGCCAGGGCACTGTAATTGTGTACAAATTTCCTATAGTACCCTGCTGTCCCTAGAAAACTCCTGACCTGCATCTGAGTTTCTGGTCCGGACCACACCTGGATTACCAATATTTTTATTTGGTTAGGACGGAGCTGTCCCCGGCCTACTACATGCTCGAGGTATGCCACCTCTCCCATGGCCACCTGGCACATCTCTGCTTCGACAGTGAGCCCGGCCCTCCGTATCCTGCCCAGCACTTCCCTAAGGTGGGACAGGTATTCCTCCCAGCTGGCACTAAAGATGGCAATGTCATCCAGGTACGCCACGGCATACTCCTCAGCACCATTTAACACCTGGTTCACCAACCTTTGGAAAGTGGCCAGTGCGTTCTTCATTCCGGAAGGCATTGCTTTAAATTCAAATAAGCCTATCGGAGTGATGAAGGCCGACCTCTCCCTAGCTCTGTCCGTCAACTGTACCTGCCAATACCTCTTGGTCAGGTCAATGGTCGTAAGGGAGGTCGACCCTCCCAACTCGTGCAGAAGTTCGTCCGTCCAGGGCATCAGGTGGGCGTCTGACTTCGTGACTGCATTTAGTCCACGACAGTCCACACAGAAACGAGTAGAGCCATCTGGCTTGGGCACAAGGACTACGGGTGAGGCCCAGGGGCTGTGGGATCTCAGGATTACCCCTAAATCCAGCATCTCCTCCACTTCCCTCCTAATGTCCTTTTGGACAGTCTCTGACACTCGATATGTTGTCTGCCGTGTGGACATCTGGGCCCCTGTCTCCACATCGTGCGTCGCTAAGTGGGTTAGTCCAGGCATGGCGCTAAACAATGGGGCAAAGTCTGCTAAAACCTCCCTTACTTCCTGGATCTGGTCCGGGGTCAGCTGGGGAGACATTTTAACTGCCTCCACAGAGAACTCGAGCTTAATTTCTTCCAGCAAGTCCAGAAGGGGGTCTCCTTCGTCCGTCCCCTCCCCAGGACTACACACTGCAAACACCATGTCAGCCCTATTGTTATATGGCTTCATCATGTTGACATGGTACATCCTTTCTGTCCGTCTTCTGTCAGGTAACTCTATAATATAGTTCATGTCGTTTGCCTTCCTAACTACTTTGTATGGTCCTGCCCACTCAGCCTGCAGCTTGTCTTTCCGGACTGGAATAATGACCATGACTTCCTGACCCACCATGTACGAGTGAGCTCTGGCTCTGCGGTCGTACCACACTTTTTGTTTCTGTTGGACACCTGCCAGGTTGCTCTGGGCTGTCCCCATAAGCTCCTTCAGCCTTTCCCTAAACCTAAGGACGTAATCCACAATGGGAGTTCCCTGGGTGGCGTGCTTGCCTTCCCAGTCCTCCCGGATCAAGTTTAGGGGCCCACGTACCCAGCGTCCATATACGAGTTCGAAGGGGGAAAATCCTGTTGACTCTTGAGGCACCTCCCTTTATGCAAACAACAGGTGGGGAAAGCAGTTCTCCCAGTCTCTCCCATGCTGTTCAGCAAACGCCCGGAGCACTGACTTTAGGGTACCATTGAATCTTTCCATAAGCCCATTGGCTTGTGGGTGATATGGTGTTGTGCATCTCTGCACTAACCCACACTTCTCCCATAAACATTTCATCAGGTCTGACATGAAGGAACCCCCTCGATCAGTGATAACCTCCTGCGGAAACACAACACGGGAGAAAATTCCAAGTAAGGCATCTGCCACTTTGTCTGTCCTCAGTGAGGACAGGGCGACTGCCTCTGGGTAGCGGGTGGTATAATCCACCACAGTCAGAATTAATCTCTTCCCTGAGGAGCTGGGGGTATTTAAAGGCCTCACAATATCCATTCCCACCCTCTGGAATGGCTCCTCCATTATGGGCAATGGAATCAGGGCAGTTTGAGTTTTCTTGCCCACCTCCCCAATTTCTTGGCACCGGTGACAAGACCTGCAATACTCCTTCACTTGCTGGGTGAAGTTGGGCCAACAGCTGCGTAGTGCGCGTGATCTCCAGATGGCCAGACAAGGGAATATCATGTGCAATCTTGAGCAACTGCTCACAATACTCCTGAGGAACGACAAGCTGCCTGCCTAGCATCCCTCCCTCTGTCTGCACAGCCTGAGTATACATCAGTCCACTTTCCCAATAAACCTTATGTCTGCCGTCACCTCCCTGTGCTCCGTCAGAGTCTGCCCAAGCCCTCAGCTTCTCTAGACTAGGTCACTTCTCTGAGTAGCTGAAAACTCCTCTCTCATTCCCAAGGCATGGGAAAGGTCCCCTTTAGTCGCTAAACTAGGGTCCCTAGCACTAGCGTCAGGGCGCTCAGGATCATTGTCAAGCCCAACCTTCTGACAATGGGTCACCCCTTCCTCCTCTGAGCAACCTTCTGCAGCTGTGTGGTTAACTGCTACTGGGGAAATTTCTACCCCCTTTTCGTTAGTCTCCATATCAGGAGACACAGGCTGGGGAACCGGCCTCCCAGTGATTTCCACAATGGCTTCTATGTGGTCCAGGGAACTACAGTGTTCCCTTGCCGCTTGGCTATGGGTAACTGCACACACCATCCCTTGTCTGAGATTGCTGCCCAGGATCACATCCAGTGCTAAGGTTTTGGCTACTGCCACCTGTTGCACAGTTCCCCCTGTTTCACCCCAGTCTAGGGGAACACTAGCGAGGGGCAATAAAATGTTTTCTCCTCACCAGTAAAGTACTGTACAGTGACGTATTTAATGGGTATAAGCTGACCAGGCTCTACTAGATTCCCCTCTCCCAAGGTCAGGGAGGCCCCTGTGTCCCTTAACCCTTGCGTCTGTACACCATTCACCATGACTGGGTGCAGGTGCTCCCTCATGTTCACAGGCATGCTTCCAGTGACACACAAAGAACTCACTTCTATCCTAGCCCCCTGCTGTGTATTGCTTGCCTTTTGGGGACACTGTCTAGCAATATGCACAGTTTCTTTACACAACCAACATTCATTTCATTTCTCATAGAAATCTTTTCTCTGAAAACTGGGGCTAACTGGTTTCGGTGGAGGCGGTGAGGGTTTTAGCTGCCCTGAAGGTGCGCTTTTCCCTTTCTGCGCTGCCACGCCCGCCCCATTCGCTCTCAGGGCAGGTCTGCTCTTGGCATAGCAGTCCGAGAGTTCAGCAGCCTCTTGCACTGTTTTGGGATCTCGGTCCTCCAGCCAGGTTTTCAGCTCTGCTGGTCAAGCCCAGAAAAACTGTTCTAACAAAATCACATTTTCAATTTTATCAACAAAGTTTGCTTCAATTCCTTCCCACCAACGTTTTAAAAACTGACATTGTTTTGTGGCTAGCTCCTCGTAGCTCATGTCAGGGCTTCTCCTGAGCTTACTGAATTTAGCTCTGTATGATTCAGCAGTTAATTCAAATTTCTTTAACAGTGCAGCTTTAAGTTTGCTGTAATCATCACTGTCCTCGTTGTCTATTTGACCCAATGTATCCCGAGCTTTCGCTGTACGTAGCGGGGATAGCTGGAAGCTCCAGGACTCTCTAGGAATTTCAGCCTGAATACAAACTTTTTCAAAAGAATTTAAAAAGGTATCCATATCCTCCCCCTCTTTAAATTCGGCTATCAATTTGGAATTCAATTTGTAACCCAGTCCTGCAGTCCCAGTTAAACTCAAGCCACTTACCTGCTTTGGTGCTGGTGGTTGGAGTCGTAGCTTCTCCAGTTCATGTTGCCCTCTGGCGCTCATGCTCCTCACGGTCTGCCTCCCGCTGTTCACGGTCTGCCTCTCACCGTTCTTGCTCCCTTTTCTCCTCTGCAGCTCGCTGTTCTCGCTCCCTCTTCTCCTCTGCCTCTCAGCATTCTCGTTCTGCCTCCCTCTGGAACTCCAACTCCATTCTGCACAACTCAATCTGCAGCCTGAGTACTTCTGGCTCCAGAATGCTGGTGACCTTCCCCTGCTGCTGTGGCCCTTCGCTGGCACTGGCCCTGTTGCCCTCCTCATCGGATCTGGACACTGCACTGGCCGCTAACCTTTCCACATTCAAGGTTCGGTCCCTTACAGTCACCATCTGTGACTCGATGCTCTTGGTATCTGCTGCTATCAGGACATCCACGAGGTTCTGCTTGGTGGCTTTCACCTCGAACGGGACTCCTCTGTCCCTGCACAACTGCTTTAAGTAGTCTAAAGTGTGCCCACTGTAGTTGGAAGCCATCTTCTTCCCTAACTACGGCTACTCTGACTTGCACTTTAGAAAAAAAAAAATAAAACAAGTAGGAACTAGACTGTAAGCCAAGTGATATAGTTCTGTTTCTTTTTAAAAAATAAATCACTGCCTTCTTTCTTTGCAAGTGAGCTGACAGTACCAAGCCAACACACTGAACAATAAAAGCTTGTAATACCAAACTTATGCACACCGCTGCCAACCAATCTGTTACAACCCCACTCAGCTGGTCAGGCCCTCTGCTCCCACAATGCCAACCTCTGAGCACAGTATTGTGAACAGGGACAGAAACAGGATAATCCTCCTGTCTGTTCTGTGGGTTTGAATCCAACTTTGGTCTCAAGTTCTGGAGGGATTCAAACTGTGAACCTCTTGCTAGCGTACCCAATGTACAGGCTCAGATAACTCTGCTCTTCGGTGGGGGGGACAGATATCTTTCGCCTATGGGCACCTAACCAGGTGTACAAAATGAACCCTTAGAAACTCTATGAAAGACCTCAGAATAAACTCTTACCTTTTCCCGGTTTGGTAAACCAGTAAGCTTTTGCACAGTGTCAACTTTAGCCATATATGCTTCACTTGTCAAATAAAGAATTTCAAAGGCACACAAAGTAGTCTCTTAAAATGAGATGTTTACTTAAAAATAAAGTAAAATGTAAAACACAGATTTTACAATGTGGTAAATCCAATGTCCCAAATCCAGCATCCTGATTGGTTGGCTGGCACAGTTACCACCGTGATAAATCCTCCAGTGTACCCACCAGAAGAAGTGCCAGCCAGCTTTATGTGGTGCTAATCCGGTCGCTTTCACTTCAAATGAAACTGCCGCGGTTTGTCCCGTCGCTGCTTCGCTAAAACACCGCGGTAAACTGTTTGCAAAATGACCTTCTCTTTCGGAGTGTAGGGACCTCAGTCAGTTAGAACATAGTTAAAAAACATTAAAGAAGCAACATTCGCCATTGTATAATAAAAATGTATCCCTCCAGGGTGTGAGTACACTGGAGGACTTAATACGACTGGTGTGATTCAGTCACAAGGTGCACCAGCCATGGTAAATCCTCCAGTGTACCCACACCCTGGAGGGATACATTGTTTAAATATATCACAAAACATTACAATCACTTAAAAAAAAAAAGGTTTAAAAGTGCAATTTCCCACCAACCATACACTTAAACTTGCCTAGCTAATGTATTCTTATATTCTTATAGTGCTGAAAGATGTTGTAGCTTCAGAGTCCAAACATGTGTGTGTGTGTCTAAAGGTCAGTTACAGCATAAGTAAAAAGCTGTCTTGACCCTGCCTTCTCCATGATGTCACCCAGCTCCTCCTCTGTTTATTAAAAATTATACAATCAGGATGTCTTATCAAGCAGAAGGTAAATTAATAGGTGACATCAGCATAAACTCATGGCCCCACATGGCTTCCCAATCAAGTCTGTAATTTTCCAAGTTATTTCTTTCATCCATGAGCAGCATCCTGCTCTTTACAGACATCAGAGGAACATTTATGACTTCGCACCTAAGTGACAAAACCTGGTTTCTTCCTCTAAACGTCATAAAAGTTTATGATTTCCAGCCTAGCAGCTGGCAGCTACAATTAAGCTAGATAAACAGGAGATCCCTAATTTAGGTCTCTTCTAGCCTTTAATTATCTCCTGGCTTTTATCTTTTAGCTGAAACCTGCAAGGGGGGGGGTGTTAACACACAGGTTGTCTCAGCATGTCTCATGAGAGACACTCAATAACACATCGTCACAGTCGTAACATGGCAGATCTTTGCACACCCACATCCTGAGCATAAGATTAGTACCTTAAAGCTGGGCTCAAATCCCTCCTTGGCTCTAAAATGAATTGTACCTGCCTGCGCTAATGTGATAGTACCTCACTCCCAGTTTTCCATTTACATACCCCCCCTTCACATCTTTCGGCTATATACCACTTTTTTTCTTAACCCACTCCCCTACCTCCAATTACCTGACGATGGCCTCACTTGGCTGAAAGCTCTACCTCTGTCCCACCCCAGACGATGCCACCTTCGACTGATCCCCCAACCCCCTCTATCTAATCAGTCTATCTGTTAATATTTACTAATTTGATGTGTATAAGTTCAAATTTTACTATTAATGCCTGTGTATCTGCGTCAATGTTTTTCTCTTTTTTTCTCTCTGTAAACCTTGTATTTTTGTAATGTCTGTTCAACACTGACGTGGAACCTTTGAAAATGAGTCCTTGACTCAAAGGTATTAATCCCAAACTGAAATAAATAAATAAATACATTTCATTAAACATTATTTTTTACTATATTCACCCGAATCTAGCATCATGACAAAATGTTCCTTCACTACTGATGTTCTCTCACCAGCAATTCCATCAAGAAAATTGTGGGCACTGTGTGTTTTTTTTTAAACCCTCTCATGTTCAGTTGTAAGAAAATAATTTTAGAAACAATTTACTTTTTTCAACAGTCACAACTGCTTTCAACAGCTTCTCTGTAAACAGTTGATATAACAGATAACACATGGTCCCCTGTGTAAAAAAATGAGGTTGTTAATTGCAGCTCAGAGTTCTGCCAGGGTCAGTAAAGTGCTCCAGCTTCAATCTTTCTGTTTACTGACAATGGCAGAACCATGATACAAATAGAACATTACACTGCATTGAGGCACAGCCATTATCTTTTATATTACCGGGCAATTCATACAGTAAATGCCTTTTCAGGATTTTATAGCATGCATTTAGAGACACACATTATGGTGCTGAATATCTGGATATCCACTGAATGCAAACTGTTTTCTGCTTTAGGTTTTTACAGTACACCAAAACTCCACTCTTGTTTTTTTAGTTCCCTGCTTCTGATGGCCTGATTTTTGTCTCCGACAATCCTTACTGTTTTCACCACTTTTTTTTTTGTTTTGTTTTTTTAAGAGCAATATCTCAACTACTGCATCTAACGATTTGGAATTTCAAATAAAGTCTTAAAGCAGTAGTACTACGAAAAAAAATTGTGTTTTTTTGACAGTTTATTCCCTGTGCCCTGCTAATCGTATACCTGGTACTCTCTCTCGCCAGCACTGTACTATCACCGAGTAATTTTCTCAGTTATTCTCTTCTTTTGTTTACATTTCTGCCACTAAGCATGTTGCATTGGAACCCCCTCGGCTGCCAACTGCACATGTGTATGACTTGCATGGGCATCAGGAATGGTCAGCAGAAGGTCCCACTGCTGCAGTCAAAAGACGTGATGCAACCTCTAGAAAAAGCGCAGCTGAAAATTAGTCAGCCGCAATATTTGTTGTAGCACTACAACAAATTAAAATAAATTGCAAATATCTAAAAAACTCAAGATGACTGAAAAAACCTTTTTACAGGTATGGAAACTGGAACTTTGGCTGCATGCTTACAACCGAAAAGCAGAATTTTGACAGCTCACTTCCTGAGTTGGTAGTACTGCTGCTTTAAGTACCAGAGCTAAGAGTCCATGCCTATAGGTTTTCATAGTTTAAACACCATGGAGGGGGTTGGGGGGGGAGAAAATGTTGACTTTTTTCTTAAACAATCAGCTTTACTGCAGACAAGATGTGATACAATACAGTTATCCTGCATACAGAGAACCATAAGCAGTCCCACCTACACATTTCTCTATGGCTCCACATCACCAACCCCCTCAAATGTTTTGGGTTGTATGTATTAAATCCTGATTACTTCAATCACGTAGCCATGTGGCATGTCTTTTCCTTTAGAGAACAGATATGAACAAGATAGCTAGTGTCATAGCTTGATTTCAAAGTTAAAATCACCCCGTATGTCAGCATTTGTCATGGTATATTCATCCCTCTGCTGATTTTACTGGGTTGACCATGTGCAGTAGAGTTTTTTGTTTCATGAGGAAGCGACTTTATTCTTTTCAGATAATGTATTTCTGTCTGCAGCTATATGATTATGGCATTAAAAGTATGACTACGGTGCTTACACTACTGCTTGTGACACCAATGACCCAGGTTCAAGAATGAGCACGGGTCGAAGGGCCAGCCGGGGATGGGGACCGAGCATCCCCACCCAGTGAATGCTCTCCTCCTCTGGGTGGTGGCGGGAGAAGGAATCCACAGCTTGCTTCCATACTCCAAGCTGGATGACCACAGGCGGAGACTCAGGGGAGTGGTACGTGTCAGGGATGTTGGAGCATGGCAGATTAGGGTGCGGCAGGTGTGCTGGTGCACTCTGATGTCACTGCACTCTGGGGGGGTGGGGGACGGGTTGGGTCAAAAATGGGGAAAATGGCACCAATTATGGACGATAAAACTTCCATCTGCTCCCCTACATCCACTTCAGACCAACGCCGCCAACACAAGGGATACTCCCAGCTTCACCTCCACTGTGGATGGCAGGAAAGAAGGGGAAAGAAATGCTGTGGAGTTGTGGGCAGCGGGGCAGCCTCAGCCTCAGCCCTGAGGGGTAAGCTGAGGATGCAGCACAGCAGTATGTCGTGGGTGGGCTGGGAATCCTGACTGTTTGGCTGGCGGACTATTGAGGAACGGGCAGAGTGGGTATTGGAGGATGGTAGGAGTTGTTCCTGCTCAGGACCTGGGGTGCAAAAAAAAAAAAAAAAAAAAAAAAAGCGTAACTGCATACAATGCAAGCTAACAAAACTCAAAACAATGGGGTCTATGCACCTACATGTGGACTGCCTATGCATGGCTAGAAAATCCCAAATCAGAATGCTGCTCATTGGGGTCCCACGGACCCCTTCGTGCATTCATGGAAGAGATATGCGTCCCTTCCATACCGGATCCCCAGTCATTTGTACAGCTATGCATGTGGCTGGTCCAGGAGCATGCCCACACTCCGCGTCATTCACGAAGGCACACAGTGCCAGGCAAGGGGGGGGGGGTGCAGGATACGGCAGCAGAGACCCTGCCATATGCGCTGTGCATCCCCCCCTCTGGATTTTGACCACCAGCTGTGGCAGAAACAACTACCCCCCCCACACACACTATGCTGTCCCAGCCCTCTGAGAAGACAGAGAGGGCTGTGGACAGCCATTTAGGCACCCGCCCGTAACCTTTATATTCTTCCCTTTTGCGCCTTCTGAGTATCCGCCACTCGCGTGGTGCAGGGGATAAACTTCAGGACTCAGGATGGGCATCTGACTGGATGCCCACCTATGTCCTCCAATCCGCCCCAGTGGAGTTGCGCACGGATCAGGGCTGAGGAAAGAGGCATGGCGGTGGCAAACAATCAGGAATGCCGGCTGTCTTACATCTGTCCATAGATGCAGAGTTACACAGGGCGGGTACGATCACATCATCACACACACCTGGCCCAGCATAGATGAATAGCCCCCAACAGCATAAACTGCCCCCTTCCACCCTCAATTTAAATGGGTTAGTGCTTCTTGAGCTATACTTGTCTGTGTGTTACATCATATATTTAGAATAATGTACGGGTAACAGTGCGTAAAGTTTTTTTATTTTTTGGTACATATCCAAAGTGTGTGATGTAGCATGAATCACAAACATAATGCTCAAGTAGTTTAATAAGAAATCACACACAGACGGTGTAAAACAAAACAAATGCCCTAACTGCTGCTATTTTTTTATTTTATATATTTACTGGTACCCTGAAAGAAATCAAGGAGAATTTCAGTAAGAAAATGGCCTCAAAGACAGATGAGATCCCATAAAAAGTCACAGGTTGGTGGTGCAAAGTGGTCAGAAAAGACCATGTTGTGCCACGGTTCAAACCGGCACTCCTTTATGTTACACATAAAGGGGTTGCAAGCCTTTCCCCCGCGCCAGTGCAATAGGATGTGGGCCAGTAAAGGAGTGGAGGGAGAATGCAAATGAAATGCTGTGTTATGCCCGTGTGCTTCTCAGTCCCCAGTCATCCTACTGCCACTGTGCCTCAGACCCTTGTGGATCTGTGAGAAGCAGATTCACAGGAGTGGTGCAGGCATGCAGCGGCACACAATGGATTCAACCAGTGATAGAGACTGGCGAGGCATTGCTGGGCAACACACCAGGCAAGGGGGAATAAGGCTGAGGTGGGGCCACTGGACACCAAAGATTACAAAATGTGCTTGAAGTGGTTAGGGGGCCACTGGATCACTGCAGATGACCAATGAGGGATGTCATGATAAAAACTACTGAGCCCACAAGCCGGCCATAAGGTACAGGGTTTAGGGGCAGATAGGGGGATAACTAAAGTGGTAGCAACTCATGCCACAGTTGTAAGTGAGGTCCTATTCTATCTGCTTCCACAGCTGGGTAGAATGGAACACTGACAAGAGAAAGGACTTGCTCTGGGTCACATAGTGAGTACTGGCCATGGTGGAATTTGAACCCTGGTTTCCAAGCCAGTGCTCTAATCATTAGACCACACTGCGTTCACAAGTGGCTCTCAAGATATAGTCACTATTGCTCACTTATGTATGTTTGTTAATTATGTAAAGCAGTAACCCTTCCTAGTCTGTTACCAAATGTGCAGAAAAGTACAGTTACAGAAGAACTTACCTTAACAGTAGATCTCAGAGAGGATCTCTTGCAGCAAGCCATCACCAGTAGGACTATGCCGGCAGGCGCTAGGACCACAAGGAAACCTTCTAGCTAGTGGTCTACCAGAGGAGGACATCCACCTCCGATGTCAGCCCCTGACATCAGCCAATCCTATAAAGATGGGTGGCCCCCATACCCTCCTCAGTTCTCCCGCCGGAGATCAAAAGCAGAATGGCATAAAGCGAAACTGAGGAGGATTCCGAGGTATCTCAAAAGCACAGAAAGGAAATGCAGAAGACTCATCTCTATGGAAGGGGAGAAGGAGGGTGGGAAAGCAGGGCCTACTGCAAGAGATCCTCTCAAAGACCTGCTGTTACGGTAAGTTCTTGCGTAACTGTATAATCTTACTTCAAGGGTATCTCCTGCAGCAGACCATCACTAGTAGGATTGAGTCCCAAGCAGTTCTGACACTACAGACATACAGCCCGGGATGCAGGCAAAAAAATTATAGTCTATGAAAGAAAGCCCTGAAGAACAGCTAGGCCGCTCTGCCTAGAGGCGATGTCCAGAACTGTCGTGTTTGGTGAAAGTGTGGACAGTGCTCCTGGTTGTAGCAGTGCAAAAGTCAGTAGCCAACACATTTCGGAAACAGGCTAATGAGGTGGCCATATCTCTAGTGCAATGGCCTTTAACCCCTCCAGAAGTTCCTTGCCCTACTTCTGTTAAGAAAAAGTAATGCACTTGGCTAATCATTTAGACAAACACTGTTTGGATACTGGAGCACCCTCTTTCCCAGCGTCAAATGAAAGAAATAACTGATTACACTTTCTAGAGTCTTTAGTCCAGTGTGTGTAGTACCTCAAGATTATATGCACATCTAAGGTAAGAAGCAATGCCTTCCTTTGACTGGAATGCTCTGGGTAATACACAGGCAGGTGGATGGACTGATTCAAAGTAAACTCTGACACCACCTTAGGAAGGAACTTAGGATTGGTATGCAAAGACACCCTGTTTTTGTGAAAAATCAAATAAGGCTCCTTATACATGAGGGCCTGAAGCTCTGAAATCCTTTGAGCAGAAGTAATGACAACTAAAAACAGCACCATCCACAGCAGAAAGCGCAACTCACAAGACCAGGCTGGTTCAAAGAGAGGCAGCATAAGGTTTTCAAATACAAAATTGAGGTCCAAAGGTGGGACAGGGTCATGTATTGGGGGTTTCAAATGCAATATGCCCCTCAGGAATGTGCAAGACACATCCAGTTGAGCCATGGAACTGCCATCTTTATTTATTTATTTATTTACAAGTCGGGTTTACAACTTTTGGGTCAGAGACTCATTTACAAAGGCATCTCGTCACAGGGAGGGCAAACAGGACATGGTGCAGAAAACAACAGTGGTCAACATTACAGGTACAGTGAGAAAACAACAGAACATTTAACACAGATTCATTTAGGTTACAGAGCATTTCAAGTTGTAGGAAGCTTTAGTTACATAATGTTGCAGAAGAATGTAATAAGCACAGCTACAGTAGGTCCTTGGAGAGGACAAGTCCTCAGAGGAGACTGCTAATTGTATCCTTATAATGACCAAGTGAGGGTGGAGGAGTCTGGGGATGCTGTCCAGTGGACGTTGTCATTCTAATGGAGCAAAGTGGTTGGTAAAATGCAGATTACAGCCAAGAGGAGGCCAGGGCGGTCAGTTGCACCTGCAACAGTGGGTATTAAAGAAGTGGTGTCGGATGGCTATCTTGAATGAGCCACTTTTGGGCAGAGTGGAGATGCAGCTAGGGAGGGAGGGAGTTGAACCAGGTGGGGGCACGGTAGCGGCAGGATCTCTGGGCAAGAGAAGTCTTTGTTCTGGGCACCTGGAAGGTGGTCTTGACACAGCTACGTGTGGTGACAGTCAACGATGACCGCTGTAGGGCGGCGGAGACCCCTGGAGGGAAGAGTCCGAGCAAGGACTTTTTTGCGAGGAGGCAGGTCTGGAATTATAGTCGTTCCTCAAAGTTGAGCAGACTGGTGGCAGAATATAGTAGGCACGTGTGAGTATGGCTGGGGGCACCAGTCAAACGCCTGCAGGCCTTATTGATGGAAAGCTGGATTTTCGAGAGGGCAGTGTTGTCAGCTGCGGCACAGATGGGCAGGCCATAGTCCACAAGGGACAGGACGAAGGAGGTGATAGCCAGCCTGAGGGCAACTGCGGCAGGCAGTCCCTATGTCAGTACAGCAGGCCAATCCGAGAGTTAATGGCGGTTGACAAGGCATTAATGTGAGTGTGGAAGGACAGGGATGCATCGAAAGTGATGCCCAGGTATTTGTATGTGATTACTTGCTCAAGAGGGTGCACAGAGCTGGAAGTAATCAAGAGGGGGTATTTTTCGCTTTGTTTTGGTGGTGGGAGAAGAGCATAGACTTGGTCTTCTTTAAGTTAATGACCAGTCTGCAGTCACCGAACCACCTTTCAGCTTGGTTGTATGCTTGTTGGAGGGATGACTGGAGTGAGGAGGGATTGGGGTGCGAGGCAAAGAGGACCGCATCATCAGCATAGAGGAGCATTTTACTGGTGTAGGAGCATGGGAGGGAGTTGAGGTAGAGATTAAAAAGTACTGGACCCAGGATCAAGCCCTGAGGGATCCCAAAGAGGATGGAGAGGGAGCCGCTGATCTTAACGTGCTGGGATCTAGTGGAGAGGTAGCTAGAGAACCAGGCGATGGGACCGTCAGAGAAGCCAAGTTGGTGGAGGGAGTCAAGCAGTAGGGGGTGACAGACAGTGTCAAAGGCCTTAGAGAGATCGATGAACACTGCCCCTGCAAGGCTGCCTGAGTTGAGTGCAGTATGCAGGTATTGGGAGAATTCCAGGAGAGCCGTGGTTGTACTGTGTCCTGGATAGAATCCGTGCTGCTCTGGGCACATAATGTCATACTAGGCTAGGTAATCTGAGAGCTGGATAGATACCACTTTTTCAAGGGCTTTAGAGAGTGGGATGAGGACGGAAATGGGCTGGTAGTTATTTGGAGTGGACTGGTCCCCACACTTATGTATGGGTGCGATCTCAGCGGTTTTCCAGGCACTTGGGAACTGACCCAAGCACAGAGACTGGTTTAGGAGGTCAGTTAGGGGGAATAGGACTTCATCCAAGACCATACAGAGGATCCTAGAGTCAAGGGGGTCACTGCTGGGGTTGTTGCTGCCTAAGGCTTTCAGCAAGTGCAGCCTAGCTTCATGAGGGGATAGGGTGCGCAGGTAGAATGGTGGGTGATGCAGGACCGGAGGAAGAGAGGCAGGGATAGGGTCGAAACAAACTGCTGGGGAGGACTGAACTTAGGTCGGAGAAGGCAGTGTGAAGGCAGTTCTACAGGTACATGGTATGCACACATGGCAGAAAGATGTGCCTTAACTCCTTCGGTCCCATAACTGCCATATGGCGTCAGAACCATCCATTGCTGACCCCGACCCAAAATGGCCACTGGGAGAGAATGAGTTAATAGAGGCCTGAGTCTAAGATGGACAAAAGGTAATCCATAACCTGATCCACTGGACAGGGGAAGGGATCTAAATGGCGTGATGCAGCCCAAAGAGAGAAGCGCTTCCATTTCATAGAGCAAGTGGCCCTGGTAGATGGCTTTCTGGCAGCCACCAGGACACTGACTACTCTAGCGGAGACCCCAGATCTGACGATGGCTATGTCCTCAGAACCCATGCATGGAGATGGAGAGATTTGGGGTCCAGATGGGGAGAGCAGACCTGTGCAAAGGGGCAGGGACAAAGGAGGTTCCACTGCCAGATGCTGCAGCAATGGGAACCAGATCAGAAGAGGCCAGGAGGGGGCGTTGAGGATCATTGTAGCCCCCTCCATCTGGAGTTTGATCAGAACTCACTGAAAGAGCAAGAAAGGAGGAAAAGCGTACGAAACCTCCCTATCCAGGAGAGGGACAATATGTCTCACCAGAAAACTCCAGACCTTAGATCTAGTGAGCAGAAAAGTGTCAGTTTTGCATTGTGTGGGGATGCAAAACAGTCCAACTCAGGACAACCCCATCTGTCAAAGAAGAGATCTTCTACCACTAAGGTCAGAAGTTCCCACTCGTGGGCTCTGGACCGAGACTGGCTTAAGCTGTCCGCCAGGATGCTTTGGATGCCGGGAACATGGAAGGCCAAGAGCTCCAGGCCTGGCTCTATGGTCCAGTACCAGACCCTCATCGCTTCCCTACAAAGAGGATAGGAATGGATCCCCCTACTTGTTTATGTAATAAACTACACACATGTTGTCTGTCTGAATTAAGAGCGGACCCGGGAAGAGCTGAGTTAGGAAGACATGCATGGCATACGAGACCGCTCACATCTCTAGGACACTTGAAATGGAGGTCACTCTCCACCTTGGACTATGTCCCGTGAGTTTTGTGGGCTCCTAGGTGAGCCTCCCAACCGAGACCCGAGGCAACCATCATATGGACCTGCTGAGGGGGAGGAGAACAAAATGGAACCCCCTGAAGCAGGCTGCTGGGCTCCAGCCACCACAGCAGTACTCTTCTGACCTGAACCGATACCAATACCAGCTGATCTGTGCGTTGGTCCCACTGAAACCCACAGCACCCATTGAGGGATTCTCATGTGCAGCCTGGCTAGGGGAACTGTGGCAATAGTTGCAGCCATGAGGCCTAAAAGCCTCAGAAAAACCCTCAATGGAACAGAACGACTGGAGTAAGGAAGACAGGCCTGGTCCATCAGAGGCTCCGCTCTGTCTGTAGGTAAAAAGGCTTCCTTTGTTTTGTGTCCAGCATGGCCCCATGTACAGGAGGGGCTGGCAGGGGGTCAGAAATGACTTTGGCATATTTATGGTGATGCTCAGATCTTGGAACAGACTGCAGGTAAAAGCAAGAGTTTGAAGAAGATGGTCCTCAGACAAGGCAGCTAGTAGGCAATCATCCAAGTAGGTAAAAATGTAGAACCCCTGCTGTCCCAAGGCAGCTGCCACCACCACCACCAGGCATTTGGTGAAGACCCTGGAGGCCAAGGACAAACCAAAGGGCAGAGCTCAGAATTGGTAGTGTGCTCCCTGAAAGTAGAAACGGAGGAAGTACCGGTGGAAGGCAAAAACCTTGATATGCAGGTAGGCATCCTGCATATCCAGAGAGCACAGCAAGTCCTCTGATGTAGAAGGGCAGCACACCCTGAAGGGCCATTATCTTGAACCTTTTGTACTCTATGAACAGGTTCAGTTCACTTATGTCCAGGATGGCCTGAAGATCTCCCATCCACTTGGGGACAGGAAGAAGTGAGAGTAAAACCCCCTTCATGGCTGAAGCTGGGGGACTGGCTCTACGGCCTTTTCTTGAATCAAGGCCTGAATTTTCTCCTTGATCAGGTGGACATGGCTGGGAGGGTACAAGAACTGTCCCACAGCATTTTCTAGACGCCACTCTATGAATTCTAGAGTATGGCCCTGCTCGATGAGCTGCAGAACCCAGTTGTCTATAGTTACTTCCCTCCACCTGCCCAGGTGAAGGGAGAAGCAACCCCCTACAGCCACCTCCTGAAATATGACTGGAGGGAAGGGGTCTGGCAAGGAGTCAGGAGGTGGGAACAGCCGCTGGCTGGGCTGCTGCCGCACCTTGGGCACTATGGGTGACGACAGAAGAGTGAGCTGGGAGAGCTGTCCCTGCCTTGCTCTTGCTGTGGGCCTTGGGAGGGGGTCGGACCTGCCTGCGGGAGGGACGACGAAAAGAAGCCCACCGTCCTGACTTCGACTGGGTATGGTACATGGAGTGGACAGTGAGGAGGCAGTACAGCGCAGTGGTCTAAGGCTCTGAGCTGCAAATTTGGTGACATCTAGCAGACCAGACCTGGGTTTGAATCCCACAGCTTCCACTTGCATACTGTGTGACCAAGAGCAAGTCACTTAACCTCCTTGTGCTCCCACGTCGCTCCTGTAAAAAAGCTTTCAGCTCAGTGTGCTATACCTAGTTAAACAACTAAACTAAAAAAAAAAAAAAAAGATTTGAGGGCTCATCCAGAGGTCTGGAGTTCTGAGATGATAACCTGCACATCTCCCCCGCACAGTTTGAGACCCATAAAAGGGGCATCCATTATACTAGACTGGAAGTCCTGGGCGAAGCCTGAGACCTTTAGCCTTGAGTGGCATCTCATACAAAAGCCTACGGCTGCTGCCTGGCCAGAGGCATCTACTGCATCATAAGCAGCCCAGAGGATGTGGGTAACAATGTCCGAGCCCGTTTTGAGGGCCTGAAGGGTCTGCTGCTTAGAAGGGCCATCCGACATGGCTTGGATCACCTCCCTAGCCTGGTCCCATAGAAGGTTCTGATTCTGCACCATATGGGCCAAATAACTGATGGCCCAGACGGCCAGGGTGGCAGAGGCGAATCCAGAGCGATCCAGAGACAGTGTCAGGATTGCTGTTCCAGGAACGCACTTGGTCTCCCTTACCCTCCAAAACAAAACTCCAGCAGGACGGTATCAGGATCGCTACTCCAGGACTGCACTTGCTCTCTCTCACCCTCTGAAGCAAAACTCAGGCAGGACAGTGTCAGGATCACTGCTCCAGGACTGCACTTGCTCTCTCTTACCCTCTGAAACAAAACTCCAGCAGGACAATATCAGGATCACTGCTCCAGGACTGCACTTGCTCTCTCTTACCCTCTGAAACAAAACTCAGGCAGGACAGTGTCACAGTTATCCATATTTATTGAGCCAATCTGCATCAACTATTACATACAAACACCAACATGTTCGCACAAAAAGACCACTGGATGTCTACCCTGAACATAGCTGCTAAATCATATTTTTAACTTATCTGTTCTGAATATTTAAAAAAACACAACTATTTTTCATAAATACAATATAACTTAATAAACATGAATACTGACTACTATGTTATTTTAACTACTAAATACAGCTTAATGTGGGTAAGGTATGGGCTGCATGTTGATGTGACTCGCATCTTAGTCACAAACTTACAGGGTAAAACTGACTCATGACGAAGAAAAGGCTGGACGCCCCTGCTCTAGGCTATACTGCCAGCCCCTTCTACACTTGTCTGGGAGTATTAAGGAAAGAAACAAACCATCAGCCTTCCTGATGATGACACAGATCCTCTTTTTTGGCCTTCAAGCAAGGACAAGACAAAGGAAGGAACAGTTCTTAATTAACATGGAACATTAGGATGAAGCCTAGTTTGGGCCAAGCAGTAATAGACTTTGATGGCAGAAGGAGACATATGGTCCATTGAGTCTGCCTTTCCTGTCCCCACCGACCTACTGTACTGGTGGGGTGTTCCTCCGCCCCTGGCCCCCCACCCCAAAAACCCATATGGCCCACCCTGGGGATTAAGCATCCCCTTACCCTGTTCCATCAGTGTTTAAACACATTTAGGGTAACTGCCACTACCATTTTTGCCAGCAGTCTGTTCTACAGTTCCAACACCCTCTCAGTGAAGTAGAACTTCCTCATATTCCTCCTAAACTTCCCCCCACCAAAATCTACTCATGCCCTAGTGACTGCATTAATATCCCTTACAAACAGGTACTAACTATTCACCTTCAGTTTATACATCTGAGAAACTTATGTTTTAATCATGTCCCCCCGCTTCCGCCTGGCTTCAAACAAGTACATTTTTAGGGCTTCCAGACAATCTTCATAAGATCAGCCCTACTGGTCTTGGTGTTCCTTCACTTCACTGACTCTAGTTTGTCAATGTCGATCCTCAGATGAGGACTCCAGAACTGGGTGAAGTACTCCAAGGAAGGCTTCACCAAGGATCTGTAAAGGGGCAGAATCATCTTGCTTCTCCAAGTGTCAAAACTCCTCTTCATTTACCCCAGCATCCTCGATGCCTTGCTGTATGCCTTGCTGCACTAACTCATATAAAGTAAAACAAGATTCTTTCACGGATAATACCTCTATTTAACTCAGTTAAGGTAATGGGGACAATAAATGTGATCTTGAAACAAATTCAAAGGAACATCTTAAAGTGGTTCAAGCTGTTTTTTTTTTTTTGTCAGAGCCTGAATAATTACATTAAGGCTCCAATATGGAATTTGAATATCTAGACAGTCTAGATGGACTGAGAGCCTTGAAGAAGCATACCATAGGTTGATGTAAAGTCCCAAGGGAATGTCTCATCTGGAAAAACAATGCCCCAGTACGGCAGTCCATACGTTCAATGTAGCCAAGTTGAAAGTCATCTCTGCAAGTGTCGAGAATCACAAAATTCTGTTTTTTCTCTTTGCTTACTCTTACCCAGGTTCTCTTGCATACTCTGTTAGTGGGACCACATACAGAGCTTAACATCTGAATCACATCTGAGGAATAACTGCTTACTCCTGAAGTCACCTGTTCAAGTTTCTGGCTGGCAATTACTATCCATGTTCAGTGTACTTGAGGACCCTGGGACAAGGGATCATGAGGGCATGTGAGTCTCCAGAGGCAGTCCACCGCTATCCACATAAGTGAGTGAAACCAGGGACATCTCAGTCAATATAGATCCATCAGTAACACTCTGGGCAGAGTTCCTCCAGACCTTTAGTATCACTCCAGGTATGAATACAAACAGAGGTTTATACTAATGTTCATACAGAGGTTTGCAAGAGCAGGAAAAGGCTGATAGCCCATAGATACTGGTCTTCCACCATTTCAGCGGTAGTGATTTATTTCAGAGTTCCCATCCATATATCTGTCCAATTTTCTCTTAAATTCAGATTTGTTTTTACTGATTATCAATTCAAACAGGAGACTGTTCCATAATCCAACTACCTGTTGAGTATAAAAAGGATTTCTTGTTTCAGTTCTGAATGTGTTACTTGTGATTTGAAGCAGGTGACCTCAGATCCCATTCTGATCAGGTTTGAAGTCCACATTAAGCTGATAATACGAGGACTGTATCATTAATAAGATCAAATAAGAGTAATATGTCCACGCTAATCCTATACGTTTGGCAGAGGCATTAAATTGAGATTGGTTAGCCTATCTTTACACAAATGATTTCGCGGTCCATGGATCATTTTGGTTGCTCTACTCTGCACCCTTTCCAATCCATTGATCTAGCTGCATTTTTATGACTGGCTTGTGTCCTATAAAAGGCACCTATAATCTTTGATTTATGGCTGCGAATGTTTTTCTAATTGATCAGAATACCTGATAAGCATGTGCCAGTACCTCTAAGCACTGTATGTCTGTGTTGAATTTAACGGTAACCACAGTCCCTAGGTCCTTTTCATGGTTTACTGCCTTTAAAAGGTGTCCCTGGAGGGGATATTTATGCATGGTGTTTCGAGCACCTATGGACATTACTGCACATTTATTGTGCTTGAAATGCATCCACCACTGTATCACTCAATCCCCTACCTTGTTAAGGTCTGACTGTATTTTTTTGGTATACATAGAATACAAACACGGACCTCCCAGTTTTTTTGTCATCGGCATATTTCTCGCTCCATCCTTCTAAACCACCGTCCATATCTCTTTTAAATATTTGAAAAAGACTTGGGTCCAGTACCAAACCTTATGGTCCACTGACAGGTGACCATTAAGGATGACTTTTTAAGTTCTACAGTGCCTTCAGAAAGTATTCACCCCCTTGGATTTTGTCACATTTTGTTGTGTTACTACCAGAATTTGTAATGCACTGAAATTATTTATTTCCCCCTTGATTCACACAGCATACTCAACAATTTAAAGGGCAAAAATATCTGTATTGTGTAACAAAAATTTATGAAACATTAAAAACTGAAATATCTTGTTTACTTAAGTATTCACCCCCCCTGAGTCAATACTTTGTAGAAGCGCCTTTGGCAGCAATTACAGCTTTGAGTCTTCTTGGGTATGTCTGTATCAGCTTTGCACATTTGGATTTGGGGATTTTCACCCATTCTTCCTTGCAGATTTGCTCAAGCTCTGTCAAGTTGAATGAGGAACATCGGTGAACCGCAATCTTTAAGTCTTTCCACAGATTCTCAATGGGATTCAAGTCTGGGCTTTGGCTGGGCCACTCAAGGACATTCACCTTCTTGTTCTGAAGCCACTCCAGTGTTGCTTTGGTGGATGCTTGGAGTCGTCGTCCTGTTGGAACGTAAATCTTCGCCCCAGTCCAGTCTACTGCAGACTGATGCAGGTTCTCCTCAAGGATGCCTGTACTTGGCTCCATTCATTGTTCCTCTATCCTGACAAGTGCCCCAGTTCCTGCCGCTGAAAAGCATCCCATAACATGATGCTACCACCACCATGCTTCATGGTAGGGATGGTGTTACACGGGTGCTGAGCTGTGTTCGGTTTGCGCCAGGCATAGCGCTTTGCATTCAGGCCAAAGAGTTCATTCAATTTTTGTTTCATCAGACCAGAGAATCTTTTGCCACATGGTCTCAGAGTCTGCCACGTGCCTTCTTGCAAACTCCAGGCGTGCTATTATGTGGCCTTTTCTCAGGAGTGGCTTCCGTCTAGCCACTCTCCCATAGAGGCTACATCTGTAAAGTGCTGCAGAGATTGTTGTCCTCTGGACAGGTTCTCCCATCTCAGCCATGGAACTCTGTAGTTCTGTCAGGGTGGTCACTGGGTTCTTGGTCACTTCCCTGAACAAGGTCCTTCTTGCCCGGTTGCTCAGTTTGGGAGAGACGGCCTGCTCTAGGAAGAGTCTGGGTGGTTCCGTAATCTTTCCATTTCCTAATGATGGACTTGACTGTGCTCCTGGGAACTTTCAACACCCTAGAAATGTTTTATACCCTCCCCAGATCTATGCCTCCTCACAATTCTATCACAGAGTTCTACGGACAGCTCCTTGGTCTTCATGGTAGAGTTTCTGCTCTGACATGCACTGTCAACAGTGGGACCTTATATAGACAGGTGTATTTCCTCTGAAATCATGTCAACCATTTGAACTGACCACAGGTGGACTCCATTCAAGTTTTAGAGTGATCTCACAAGGAAATTGGAAGCACCTGAGCTCAAGTTGGAGTGTCATAGCAAAGGGGGTGAATACTTATCAAATCAAGACATTTCAGGTTTTTATTTTAAATTACATGTACAAAAAATTCCAGAAGTTTCATTCCACTTTGACATTATAGAGTAATTTGTGTAGATACGTGACAAAAAAATCCCATATAAATGTATTTTAATTTCAGTTTGCAACATCACAAAATGTGACAAAATCCAAGGGGGGGTGAATACTTTCTGAAGGCACTGTATTAGATAGCCATTTTGTAATCCAACTGATCACAAGAACAGGGAAATCTAGGTCTCTCAGATTTTTAGTGACTACCCAGTAAAGGGGCTGTATCAAAAGGGATACACTACAACAGACTGACATGCAATTGCCAGACAGTCATAATCACGATGCTGCAAGCCCAACAGAGAAAATCCCAACAGTGGCGGCAGGTGTGTTTTTCATGTTTCCGGGGGCTTCGCCCCCCGCAGCCCCCTTTAATTATTATAACAAACTCCGCCATAGGCAAAATCCCACTGTCAGAATTTTTGGTGTCGGGCTTGCGGCATCGGGATTTCAAGTGGTGGGCAACAAAGTTTCAATCTTTCAAAATACTACCATCAAAAGCCCTTCTAAAATCCAGCAGAACAACATCAGCTGGTACTCCCTTACCTAGTCCCATGCTTATGTTCTCACAGAAAGAAGCACACGAAGTTAGTGATGCAAGATCTTCCTGGGACAAACCCCTGTTGAGGTACATCAGTTATCCCATGGGATTTCATTTGGGTTGCCCAACAGTCCTTGATAATGCTCTTCATGATTTTCCCTGAGACAGAGGTGAGGCTGACAGGTCTATAGTTTGAAGTGTCAGAACGTATACCTTTTTAAAAATTGGTAGTACATGGGCTGTGCTCCATTTTGCTGGGAGAGAATTTTCAGTCAATGATTTACTGAATCTAATTTCTAACAGCTTTGAAAATTTGCTTACCCTTTAATTTCATCATTTTGTCAGACATGGTATTGGGGCCAGGGAAGGAGTGAGGCCTTAGGAGTTTGATTTTTTTTTTCAGGTTTGGTCTTCCTTTATTAATATGAAGGGAGGACTAGATTTACATTAGTTAGGTCCAATTGATGGGGGAGTAGTTCTTATTGTTTGAGCAGACAACAGCGGAAACAGTTGTTAGAGAAAACACATTAGTTTTGATCCTCATCCAGAAAAAAAAATAATTAAAGAATCCACCCTGAAGCATTGGAATCCCTGCTCCTCAAACTGTATCTGGGCACCTTCTATTTCTAATGCAATTTATTTCCTGTTGGAAGAATTTCAGGACAACTGGTTTCAAAAATGTTAAAAATCGAGGACTAGTTTTCTGGATGAATGATCTGATTCTGCCTACCGAGTTGGTCAGTCTGTAAATTCAGGGACCCTCATATATGTTGTGCTGCATTATTCACAAATTTTTTAAGTCAACATCTGCAGCCTGAAAATCTTCCCATTAAAGTCAGAAGCTCTTGTTTCTCCCTTTGTCGACTGGTATATGCCACTACTTATCTGTTGGTGCCATCACAAATATGTTACAATTAAGTAGCTGATCAAAGACTTTTGGAGCCTTCGTCACTGCTTTCATTTCTAAGAGACTAATATGTAGGTCTTCACTTGAAGCCCTGCACCGATCTGAGTGACACACATTCCAACTCTTTAGACTTGCATTTGTTAAACATTCTCAAAGGTTCAAATCGTCCTGCGACACATACTGATGGTCTTATGAAGGAAATAACTGCAGTATCGGAGACGGGGAATTCAATAATAGTGGGGGATTTAAATTTCCCTGGAATCTCCTGGGAGACATTAACAGGAAATACAGCATCAGAAAATATTTTTTTAAATAACATTAATATCATTGGGCCTCAAGCAACTTATGACTTCACCCACAAGGGCAGATCATAATTTGGACTTACTATTAACAAACATGGATGCAAATATCACAGAATCAAAAATCACATGTCCCATTAGTGGCAGTGAACATAATGCTATCTTGTTTGATCTAAAAACAATTAACATCAACAAAAATCATGAAGAAACTACGATTATAACGGGGCAGATTTCAACGGATTAAGGATACACATCAAAAATCGGAAATAGGAACATGAGATGATGAATTGTTCCATTGATGCTTGCTGGACCCAACTAAAAACTACAATCACAGAGGGAAAGCAGCGATTTGTACCATGTGAAACAGCCAATAACACTAAGGGTAAGCGATCAGTATGGCTGACCAATGCAGTGAGAAAATAAATAACAAGGGCATACTCAAATCTAACAAAATTTAACACTTCAACAGCTTACAGTAAATATAAATAAGAACTAACTAAATTCAAGAAACTAGAAAGGAAAAAATAAGATCAAATTCTGTATTGCTCACTCTAAAGATAATCATAAATCATTTTATTCTTACATCAATTCTTGTAAAAACACACCTAGGGAGTTGGATGTAATAATCCACAGTGGTGAAACTATTACTTGAGACACTCACCTAACAGAAATATTTAACATATATTTCAGCTCTGTGTTTGATGATAAAACACAGAACACAACTGGCATTAATCAATAACAACACTCAGGGTTTTAAATAATTGATTAGCAGTTTTTTCCTTGGGACAATACTAACTGTACAGAAAGTATTTATATATATTTTCTAGTAGTGTTGTGTTTGTTAAACACAGTGAGGCAAGAGCTATGCATTTTCACAAAGATTTAGCACTTTTATGAGCAAAACGCTAATCAATTTTTAAAGTTAAATAAAACCCTGACACTGAAAAGATATATTTTTCTATTAACAAAGCGAGAGTGTCAGTAATGAAACTGAAACCTATGTCTTCGGCAGGTCCAGATAACATTAGCCCTAGATTACTACTAGAGATGACAGATGCTATTGCTACCCCACTAACCATCCTATTTAATAAATCGATACAAACAGGAGACATTCCAGTGGGACTGGAGGACACGAACAGTAATTCCTATCCATAAAAAGGGATCCTAAATTCTAGTCTCTAATTATAGACCTCTATGTCTTACTGCTGTCTGCGGAAAAGTTTTAGAAAGGTTAATCAAAGGGAAAATAGATCAGGATCTATTAGTCAAGGGAATAACAGACAAACTACAACACGGCTTTTCCACTGATCATTCATGCACTACTAATTTGATTACATTCTATAATAAAGTTAGCCTTAGCTAAGAGCAACACAAACCCATAGATGTAATATTAATAGACTTTGCTAAAGCGTTTGACAAAGTCCCTCATAAAGAACTTATACAAAAAATGACTACACTGGGGATCAACCCCAATATCGTGTATTGAGTAAATCAGTGGTCAGAACTAAGAACACAGAGAGTTAGGATACGAGGATACCGTCTGGACCGGGGTGGACAAGTGGAGTACTCCAATGCTCGGTCTTGGGTCCCACCTTATTCAATATTTTATAGGAGATATTAGTAACAACATCCAAAGCCAGCTTGTCAAATTCACTGATAATACAAAACTTGGGGGTGAGGTAGACACCTTAGACAAATATAATCAATCAAATCTGTAAAGACCTACTAAATATTGAGAAGTGGTGTATAGACAACAGAATGGTCCTATATGAAGATAAGTGTACTAGTGTGCACTTTCGCCAAAATAACCCCAATTACCATTATTATCTAAACAATAACATTTTAAGACATTCTGATTAAGAGAGGGACCAGGGAGTTATGATTAACACTGGTCTTAACTCCAGAGACCAGTGCAGACACGCAGTACAAACTGCCAACATGACCCTTAACAAAATAAAAAGAACATTTATTAACAGAAATGAATCCTTTATTATTCCATTGTATCGAATCTACATTAGGCCCCATCTGGACTTTGGTACTCCGTTCTGGAATCCCTACTTAGGCAAAGACAAAAAACTACTAGAGACCGTGCAGAGAAAAACACCTAAACTTATCCCCAACCTAAAACACATGACATATGAATCTAGATGACAAAAAAACTGGACTAGTCTCACTAGAAGAGAGAAGATCTCGCGACGACATGCCGCTGCTCTACAACATACTAAACAACACAGAACTTAAGGAACAGTGTGGTTTTAAGTACATGGCCAGAAATGCTAACTTAAGAAGCCATAATAAACAGCTCTTTATCCCAAAAGCAAACACCAATAAATGGCAGTCCTTTTTCACAATACGAGCCGCCAAAATATGGAACGCACTCCCCCATGATGTAGTCAACTCCAAAAATCCTTCTGAGTTCAAAAACAGATTAGATAAATACCGAAACTGGAATGGAAAAACCTAAAACCAAGTTACCCACTAGGAGTGGGAGACACACCTAATGGGCAGATGCCTTCTAGTGTCTTATCCTACTGAGTAAAATGAGTAAACATTCAGCTATTTTATGAGGCATGAACAGAAGATATAACCTGAACTCTGTTTATCCTCTCTGCCTACTGGGACACCAGCAGTAAAGAGCTATTTGTTCTCTGTTCATCATAGCTCAAATCAAGTTTATCTTTTCCGAAGGGAGGTATACTCTGTTTTGGTTCATATCTATCACAAGCCCTAACTGGACACTGTTTTCGATGTGGTCATCGTGCTCTTTTCCTGACTAATGATCCTGTAGTGTTTGGATGGCGATGACTATGGCCAACTGGGACTGTGGCTTTGATCAGAATATCAACCACAGTAATGATATCATCAGACACATCATAAATAAGCTGAAAGCAATCTTGGCTAATCTAGTGAATTCCAACACTTGTATTATTGATTCTTGGAATGGGAAGGAACAGTCAGGGCCTGCACCAAACGCAAAAGGCGCTGAACCGGTTCTTGCAAGTGCTATGCAAATTTTATTGCAGAATCAACTTGCGTAAATCAAAGGATAAACACGCACAGATCCCAAGAAGGTCTGCCTTTTGGAATCCATCTCCTTTTACATGTAATCTACGTCAGGATAGCTCAGGATACGTATGCCTAGAACACCACCATTTGTGGAAATTCCTTTTCAGAACAGAGTAAATTTTATGGTCCAAAAGATCCCTCAGTTTTGTGCAGTCCAAGCTGGAATGCGAGTGCACTTGGCTAACACTGCTTCCAGAGCGTCACCCTTCAGACTTGTGCTCCTATTTGCCTTTCTGGAATAAAATCTGGACCTGTGTTGAAATAAGTGCAACTGGCATCATTCTCATCTGAGCACTTAAAAATCTGATTTGTCAGTCACAGCAGGGCTGATTCCTTTTACCCTGTAGTTCTTTCCCCTTACACATGATGGAGCATCTTCCTCTCTCTCTCTCTCTCTTTCTCCCCCCTTCCCTCGGTTGTGCTGAAAGCAGTTTTCTAGGATTATTGAGAAAAGATTATGAGAAATAAAACATGGAACAAAAAATATGGAATGACTATTCTGGCTTTTTGGAAAGCAAGGTATTTATAGTCCCAGTTGCAAAAAGGATATTTTAATAACTTGCATTTCACTTTTAACAACTTGACAAACTCTGGATGGAGGAAGTGCAAGAATTAGTACTATAACTGAATCAAAGGCATACCCCCTCCTCCTACCAGAGGCTCCGATTCTGCTGCCAAACTTCAGCTCCCATTCTGGCCTCTGTAATGTACTCACTGGCATCCGAGCTTTCCCACACATCAAGAGTCAGTGAAATCATGCTGTCCTCTAACTGCTCTGAATCCCCGCAGGTTTGACAGAATGATCCCACCACCAAAGCAATGACGGCAAAGATGTACGCCATGCACTTCTGTTCACCAGAACCTCAAGACATCATCCACCATCAGACTTATCTGTAACTCTGCTTAACTCCAGTCACAAAACTGTTTCAGGGACCTGACTCCTACCTGTTCCCTTGAATCACCAGAGATCTCTTTGAGGTCTGAGGTGATACCTGCACAATTCCTATCAAAAATCCTCTGAGCCCACAACATCCTTATATTACTCTTTGATGCACCCTTAGCATCCACACACCAATCCTTGTACACCAGAACTGGCACCTGGAACACTGAGGAACAGAAATAAAAAAGTGGAGTTAAATTGACAGGGAAAGATATCTGCTCCAGGCAGGAGGCAGACAAATATAGAACACACCAGAAGTGATGGCCCTGGTGCTGGGAGTAGGCAGGGTCAACCCACTTGTTATAATTTGGAGTAATTAGCACAGTACAGGCCTTCAAAGTAAGCCTGGACAAATTTCTGCTTACCAAGGGAACTTCAGGGTACCCTCAGTAGCAGGACGAGTAAGCAATCCCTAGAAATTAGTACATGTCTGCACAGCTTACTTGCTGGTCCCTCCTTATAAAGCAGGAGGTAGACATGATGAACCAGTCCCATCTGACCATAAAGGAAGACTACACACATGGTGTAGCTCTCCACTGTAGCCATGCCCCAAATTAAGGTTTTTAGCTAGTTAAATATATATTTTAGGTACCATACAAGTCTGTGTATCTATGTTTAAAAGCCCCTCTAAGCTTCCCATGAGAATATCAGCTGCTGCCATCTCCCAGCACACGCTTCCTGAGCTCACTCTATGCAAATATGCCCTGTCGAACATCAGCAGAAGTCAACAGGACATATCTGTATGAAGTCAGCACAACATACAGCAAGTTTTTTAAAAAAAGACACAGGCTTATAAGGTACTAGAAAAAAATCTAAAAACCTTAATCTGGGGCATCGCTGTTGGCAGGGGAAAGCTACATGTGTGTTATTTTCCTTTGAGTTTTTATGTTACTATGTTAGCACTGAAGAAAAAAAAGATTTCAATTTATTTTGACTTGTTCCACCTACACCTTGCATTCCATGGACACCGGCATCGATTTTGCAGTACCTGGTACTAGAAAGTACTTTGGCAGATCTGCATGTGCATTCCATGCTCTGTGTGCATAGAAAAACCCTGTGATGTAAGCATCCTTACAGCTCTACTGAATGTCCTTTTATTTTATAATTTTTCTGGAATACAGCTTGCTATCAGAGAAGCACGCTTTTTTTTTTGTAAACTGAATCCTAGTCTAAAAGGCTAAATTGGCATCTACCAAAGAGCAATAATGGTCACTTGCTTACAACTGGCAGGCAGTTGCACAGAAATCAGTGAAAGCCATTTACAATGCAAGGAAGGAAGTTTGACAGACTGGTGGAAACTGGACATTTCCCCCAAGAAACAAATTTTGTGTTCTGGGACAGGGGAGATGGTATGCCCACATCCCAGATGTGGTACTCCGTAAGACTAAATCATTCAAATCAATCATATCCCTTCCGGCCATCTGTGCGTCGGTCCTAGTGCGCCCATCAACAGGGTGCCAAAAGTCCAAATTCTCCACCCCTTCCCCAAGGCTGCTCCCTCTGGAGTTAGAATATTTAGTTGGGGGGTGTGGGTGGGGGCAGCCCCTCCGCATAAATACCGGGCAGCAAATTTAAATCCTGGTGCCCTAATGATGGGCGCGTTCCAATGCTGGAACCCAGTCATACAGTTGTAGAAGACCGGCAAAGTGCCAGCAAGATAGGAACCTGCATTTGATCATAGCAAGGTGCTGCTATGTCTGGAGGTGGCACTTATAATTTTAAATATCAGCTTTATTTTAGATTTTTGCTCAACCACAGCTATCTAGTTACTATTTCCATTTATTTTATCTTCTCTGCTATACAAACTGTATCCTTATATTATTTCTGTAATACGCCCACAGTTTTCAAGACTCATAATTATACATTCATATTTTATAAGACATTATTAAATATTTATAACTTTTGACTCTGCCTCTGTGACAGACCAGGAAACAGTCTGCTTGACAATCTGTATTTAAGTCCGAGAGGATACTAAATGATGCCCGCTCAATTAGTAAAAAGGGGTCACAGCGTTTGTAGAACATAGGCATTCCTAGAGTTTATACCTTGAGCGGATAAAGGGTGGGTCCAGTAGTCCAGAGTGGGCATAGCTTTGTGTGAGGAAGCATGTAAATATGAAAAGTGAGGAATAACTGCCCATGTGTGACAAACCTTCTAAATTCAACAGCATCCACCTTTTAACCCTGTACAGACTACAGCACTTAAAACGGATTAAGGAGCTTAAACCATTGTAAGTCGCTATAGCTTGGTTTGCATCTGCACTAGTAGGCCGGTGTAGCACAGTTTCAAAATTCATGTTAAAAACAGCTGACAAGGTGGGAAATGCTGAACCTGACCATATGCGATGAAATAGATATCCTTTCCAACTGGTGGCCACCCCAAAGTTTTACTATTTATTTAGTAACCTACTCCTAAATATCCCAGAACACTATTTTGACAAAACAGATAAAATTCTGAGTCAGTTCATATGGGGAGTGGGTGGCATGCACAGGCTAGCACACAACAAGCTCAGGACTTAAAGCACTGGTGAGCTAGGACTCCCTTGGATGCATGGGTTCCAGCTACCATATACCATACAGCAATCCAAACACTGCTTCCTTACAGACACCTAGGTGGACAGCACTGCATGAACGCTAATAGAAGGGACAATTTGGGATCAGGTAGACTGGACGCCCTTCTGTATTTAAAACTGCCACAGAAGGTCTCCTCATACCCTTGTATAGACGGGACTTGGTCAGCATGGCATTATGCACAAAAAGTCAGGAAATGGTAAAAACTTCCTCTGACCTTCGAACCAGCTTGGAAAAACAGACAAATACTAGTCAGTAGGGGAGGGAAGGACTGCTCCAAGACCTGGAATGGTGGGCTGCAGGCATTCTTCAAATTGATGACTTTATTAGATGCGGAGACAAAGACACAGCTCTCTTTCCAGCAAGTGTGTGAAAAATGTAACATACCCAAAGTACACTTCTGGAGGTATTTACAGTTATCCAGTCCCCTCAAGAATTGGTTAAACCCAAGATTTAAATAACTAGAATGGGACCAGTGGCCACAGCTATTATAAGCGCTCAGTGTGCACAGAGGAGGGGCAGCCAGACTTTAATTGGTCCAAATGGAAAAATGTAGGGCCTTCTCTGCCCAGGCTAATGAGGACTTAAGGACTGAGCTGGAAATAAATATCACAGAAAAGGAATGGCAGAAATGTTGGGAGAGTGGGTACAGGGCCACCAGAGATGTGCAGGGCAAATTAATTCAGTCCAAGGTCCCCCAAAGATTTACCCAAGGACAACTGTTGGGAGGGGTGATTCCCCAGGGGCAAATTTAGGCCATATCCTCTGGAGTTGCGAAGAAAAGCTAAAGAAATTCTGCGACACGACCTTAGATACCTGTGAGGAGGTACCTGGAATCTGCAAACACATGTAGCAATCCACAACTAAGCAGATATTGTGGCTACAATCATTACTGGGTAGGAGCAAAACACCTCCTCCAATCTAAGTGGAGACAAACATGCCCCTACGGTGGAGGAGAGGTTAGATAAGATGGGGCGGTAGGCAGTGAATTAGCGCATTGCTTGTTATGTTGCCAGCAGACTTGAGGCCTTTCTTAAAATATGGGAACCATTTCTAAATGTACCTGAAGAAATTTAGTCCACCCGCAATAACATTACTTTGAAATCGGTAAACAACTCTCAATGGATTCAGAAACCATAAAAAGCAGAATGGACACTAAACACAGTGTGGCAACAACATATATTCCAGAAAAAGCTATAGTGACTTTACACGTAGGAACCAATGATGTAGGCAAACTGCACGAAAAAGACATATGTCATGAGTTAGTTGCCTTAGCATCTTCCTTACAACAGAATGGAAATAAAGTAATCATTTCAAACATATTACCAGTACCTAGGGCACATAAAGAAAACAATTTGACTATAC
This sequence comes from Neoceratodus forsteri, assembly GCA_016271365.2. Classification (NCBI taxonomy): domain Eukaryota; kingdom Metazoa; phylum Chordata; order Ceratodontiformes; family Ceratodontidae; genus Neoceratodus; species Neoceratodus forsteri. The sequence goes on from CM028129.1 coordinate 1,739,532,421, forward strand.
AACGAATAAATGCAAGACTAGTAAATATGTGCAGAGAAAAAGACATCCAAACAATAGCTAATTGGACAATGTTTGAAAACAGTAATGGTCTGTATGCAAAAGATGGACTCCATCTTAATAGGCAGGGCACTAGACATTTGGCAACAAATATAAATCATGCAGTGAGATGGGAAGCATTAAACTAGTACGGGGGGGGGAGGCGCGCCTACTTTTGAAATAACTCAAAAAAAATACACTTATTAATAAATGTACTCAAATCAGTTTGCTAGTGCTCTCCTTCAATGCAAGGAGTATACAGAATAAAATGAGTGAATTGATGGTTGTTGTAGATTCAGAAGCTCCTGATCTTATAGATATCTCTGAGACATGGGTGCAGGATGTTGGGCATGCATGGCGGAACAATATAAATGGTTATACCACATTTGAAAATATAAGGAAGGGGAGGAAAGGAGGAGTCGCCGCAATTTATACCAAAAACACTTTGAGCGGGCCGGCCCGTTGACGCAGCGGTTGGATTTCCACTTGCGATGCCGGCGACCTGAGTTCGGAAGCGGATTCGGGTCACTGGAGGGTCGGCAAGGGGAGAAGGCTTGAGCGCCCCAGGAACTGCTCGCCTGGGAGACATGGGTTGTCTGACCATGAGGCCTGGAGGCACAGCAAGCTGGTAGGACAGACCAATGGGGAGCTGTGTGGTGGATGTCGGCGTAACACCTTGACGTCAGGGCTCTCACCACACAGAGAGGAAAAAGGGAAAAGCGCCGTTGGAGCACAGGTAGACGGAGCTCCAGTGCTAGCCCTGATTGCGGCTGCTTGCCTGACCACCGGGGGACCCGACGAGACACGAAGATATCGGGGTGTCCTGGCCCCACCCCGTACCTGCCTGGGGGGTATAACCATGGCTCCATGGCAGAACCTCCGGGGATTCAGGTAGGCCAGTCGTGAGAGTATAGAGTCTCCCAAGAAGCTATAGTCTGGGGCCGGAGTAAGGCGGAGAAATAGAAAAGTAAAAAAAAAAAAATGCTTTAAGCAATATTGATATTACATCTAAGATCAAGACAGATAATAGATATGAATCTATTTGGGTAAAGGTACAGGGTACTGAAAATAAACCAGTCATCTTAGTATGTATATATCGACCACCAGATAGTACTATAGAGGTGACACATCAAATTATGTCTGAAATTATCAGAGTAGGGTATAAAGGACAAATTGTATTACTTGGTGATTTCAATATCCCTTGTATTAATTGGGATGAATATATATATAGATTGAATCCTGGTACCCTATTGCTAGATGCCTGTATGGAATTAAATTTAGAGCAATATGTTAAACATCCAACAAGAGGGGTAGATACTTGATTTGGTTTTGGCATCTTCTAGTGTATCCATCTCAGATTGTACGATGGACTTACCTTTAGCAAATAGTGACCATAAAAAAATATGGTTTGACATTCAATATGTCTATATCCCCAGGAGAAGTTGTACTAAAATTTATCTTTCAACAAAGCCAACACTGAAGGTATTCGTAACGAACTAGAGAACATACCCTGTGACAACTTATTAGAGAATACATCTGTTGATGAGGCGTGGCTAAACATTAAAGATGTTATTCTTAGGGCAGCTACAAATAATATTCCACTGGCAAAAAAAACTAATTCTTACAAACGACCAAAACAGCTAAATAGAAATATCAAAAAAATTAATTAGAAAAAAACGGCAGATTGTATCAAATGTATCTTGTCTGCAGAACAACTTCTGCTTCTGAGTCTTTCAAAAAAATTCAGAAATGATGTAAAAACAAGATCAGGCAGGCAAAAAGAACCATGGGAGTAAAACTTGCTGTAAATGCAAATAAGTCAAATGCCAAACAATTCTACTCATACATAAATGCTTTTTAAACACCACATAATGATGTAGGCCCTATAAAAATAGACACTGATATGCTAACCAAAAATAATTTGATGGCTGAGGCCTTTAACACTTGTTTCTGCAGTGTCTATAAACAAGGAATAAAACCTATTGTAAAGGAGAAAGGCTGCACTGATTTTACTACAGAGGTCTCAAGCAGAAATTGCAGACAAAATTAAAAGTCTGATGAAGGAATCCCCACCCCCCCAGGCCCAGATAAAATATCTGCTGGCATGCTCCAGCTAATGGCTAATTATTTGCTGTTGCCGCTTAAGATGCTTTTTCAACTTACTCTGGTAAAATCTGAAGTCTCAAAAGAGTGGAAACTCGCTCATGTGATCCCTGTATTTAAAAAGGGTAAAAAAGAGCTTCTCCAGAATTATCGTCCGATAAGTTTGACGTGTGTGATTGGAAAACTTCTGGAGAGTATTATTAAAGATAAAATCCTAGCTTCTATAAGTAATATTGATTCATTACAACACGGTTTTGTAAAAGGGAGAAGTACAACAAACTTGCTGACCTTCTATAACCACATCAGCAAATATCTGGATCAAAATGTAGCATGTGATGTAATTTACTTAGATTTTGCTAAGGCCTTTGACCTGACACCACAGTGGGCTATAATTGAAAAAAATGGTTAAACTTAAAATCAATTCTGCTGCAGTGAACTGGGTGTCAGACTGGCCTCCTGGTAAAAGACAGTGTGTGGTGGTGAATGGGTATACCTCTGGAGAGGGTCCTGTTCAGAGTGGGGTCCCTCAGGGCTCCGTTTTGGGCCCTGTACTTTTTAACATCTTTATATCTGATTTAACATCACAACTCGAGTGTCTAACTTTGAAATACGTTGACGATACTAAACTTTGTGCCCCCTGCACTAACTTAGCAGAGCACAAATAATTTCAAGAAGAGCTAAATAAAGTTGTAAAATGGACTAAAGACATGCTATTAAATAAAGGAAAATGTAAGGTGATGCATATAGGTAGACTGAATAATCAATATGATTATTACTTAGAAGGTGAAAAACTAGAGGCATCCAGTTGTGAGACTGTCTTAGGTGGTCTCTATAACAAATAATTTAAGTTCTAATCAGCAGGTTACAAAGGCTATAGTTACTGCAAATAGAGTGACATAGACCATTAGGAAAAATATCGCTTCAAGACCAAGCAGGGTTTTGATGCCTTTGTATAGATCGTATGTGAGGTCTCATTTGGAGTATGCAACTCAGGTTTGGAATCCCTACAGGATATGTGATAAGGATAGATTGGAGAGGGTTCAACGCAGATACACTAGATCTGTGGGGGGACTATGTGAAGTGCCATATGGAGGCCGGCTTAACTTACTTAAATTATTGTCCCTAGAAAACTAGAAGAATACGTGGTGATTTATTAAAGTATGATATAATCCAGGACCCTCAGCTTATGTGTGAGCTGGATATCAACTTTAACAATTTTGGTCAAGACATCAGGGGACATCCATTATAGATCCGAGGGGAATGATTACGCACTCAAGCCCAGAAATACTTCTACACTACCAGAATAGTTAATGTATGGAATAATCGTCCCCTAAATATTATTACTGTCAAAACTAGGTCTGATTTTAAGACTAAACTAGATAATTAATGAAGCACCATCTAATATATAAAATATTACTGAATTGTGTGGAACATTTATGGGCACACAGCCTTCTGTTCCTGCCACTTCCATAGTATGAACTGAATGTATGAAATGAAACAGGACACCATGGTTCTTTTTTAGGCCCTGTACACACTAGGCTTCCTAAACCGTTTTAAGCATGTTAAAACGGTTTAAGAAGCGCTAACACGGTTTGCGGACACATTACAGTATCATTTAAACTGTTTTTAAAAACCGTGCTAAAACCCTGCTAGGTACCTAGTCTTTAGCCCGGTTTTAAAAGTGGTTTAAGTTAAACACAGTTGCACTTACCAGTGTACACACGCTGCTGTGTTCATCCCTTTCTTTGCTGGTCCTCCACTATGCAAAGCCCTCCAATGCACAGCACGGTTGTAGGTATCGCTCTGTTAGGTTCCAGAGTATGTACACAATGCAGGTTTTAAAACGCTTCCAAAACTGAGTTTAGGCAGCAATGTGGCTGCATTAACATGGTAAGAGTTAACCCGTTTTAAAAAATGGTTTAAACCCCACCTTCTAAGTGTGTACAGGGCCTAAGTTGTTGTGTTGTTTATTTGTTTTGTTAGTTGTATGTCTAAAATATTGCTGCTGGGATTCTTCCTGTTTAGCTGTATAAAAGCACTGCAATGATCTATGACAAAGACGTATGTAATGGAATCTGTTTTCTTGCAAGGAGAACTGACTGCAATTAACTGTATACATGTTTGTTTCCAATGTTATACGAAAACGTTAAAAGAATGATGTAGCATAAAAAAACCACACACACACACACATATATACATTGAAACCCTGCTTACACATAGCTTTAACATGGTGTTTGAAACGGTTTCGTAGTTAGTTCGGACTACCTTGGTAGTGCAGACACTTAATGTGTCTTTTATCCATTGCTGCAGTCATCCTAATGCCCACAATCCCCTTGGGGAGTAAACCATGAGCATGGTTACCAGCACAGTAATCATGGTAGTGCAGATGGATGGAAGCAGTTTTAAAACCATTTTTGACACATCATCGGAGTTGTAGATGCTATGGCAGGGTGAGCTTTAAACAGTTTCTAAAAAATGTCCTGCGCTACTGTACTGTAGTCTGTATAGGACATCGGTGTCTTATACAATCATGCCTCCAGCCACCTCAACAAGCAATGTAATCAGACAATCATAGTTATAATCACAGATAAGGATAGTTAGGACTTGCATACATCCAATCTGCCCTGTTACATACTTAGCCCTAGTTCTTGTCCTCGATTATTGTCTACCATGTTAACACTCATTCTTACTGCACCCTCTTGTGCTTGGCCCTTGACTGTATCAGCATTAACCACCTCCTCAGTGCCTCTCATTTGTCCACCACTCCTTCAGTTAAGAAATACCCTCTTACATCTGTTCTGAACTGTGCTCCTACCAAAGATCACAACCTATGATAACAGAATGATCTTTCAGCATAACTCTGCACTACTGTCTTCCCTGCTGTACCTACTAACATACTGTACTTATAAGTTTCTATTATGTCACTTCTAGCTCTTCTTTCCTGTAAGAAGTACATATTTACAATCCTTAGTCTTTCCTGATAAGACATACTCTCTGTGCTCCAGATAAGGTGTGCACGGGTCCTATTTGCACTTGAAAAATGGCTTTTTACAAGGTGCTTTTAAAACTGTTTGTGTACAAAATATGCTGGCATGTTAGGGTTTGAACACCCTTGCTGCTGCTGTTGTCCACCCTGTAGTTTGGTTCTCCCTCCTACCTATGGCTTGTTCCCAGAGATCAAGTTTACTTCTTTTTGGTCCTCTATGTAGTAAAGCCCCTGCCCATACGACTGCATCTTCCGTCCATTGATTGGAATGGCACACAGCACTAGAAAAAAAAATACACTTTTCCCCATCTGAGCTAACCCCCTCCTGCTGTACCGCACATATGAGTTGGACATTCTGTTGGAGAGAACTGGAGTTGAGTGTCACACTTTGCAACGGGGAAGATAAGCTGTGCAAAGGCAGGCAGTTAAGCAAACACCAAAGTTAACCTCCTCCCAGTCCAGGCTAAAAGGGACATCTACTAGGAGTTGCTGCAGTTTCGGGCTCAGCCAGAGCACGTTGGGGGCAGTTCCCAAGAGAAATGGGTAACAGAGTCTTGTAAGCACCAGCTGGAATGGCTGTACACTAGGGTGGGATGCAGCAGTTTGTGGGTGGGAAACCTCCAGGCTCAGTCTGTTGGGAAGTGAAGACTAGTACAAGCAGACAGTGGGTGCGCTGTGGCACTGGTGTTGGGGAACAATTAAAAAAGAACAAGGTGACAAGGGCATCTAGGGTCAGTGTTACATGTCACACTGTCTCAAGCATGGCAGATGTTTACTGGGATAAACTGTGGCACTGGCAGAGGAGTGGAGTGAAAATCGAACTGCAGTCCTAAGCCCAAGTATACTGTGATGTGTCTGTGTGCTGGGGAGGAGAGGGTATGATGGCTGGGACTCTGTCACAGACACAAAGACGGCACATGGTTCGGTGGGACTGGCTGAGATGCTGCAGACAACTGTTGTCCGTCTATGTGTCTTTATGCATACAGCGCACTGCCTGTTCTGAATGCTTTGTGTGTGCATGGATGTGGCTGGGGCTGGGGAAAGGGGCTGTATACTGCTGAAGTAAGAAACCACGGATAGCACTGGGATACACTGCATGCTGCTCGGCTGCTGCTAGACGGACAGTACTGAAGTTCTGGTACTGCCTTACAGCAATCTGCAACCTGTGGCACGCCAGTGTTTTCTCTGACTCATGACTCCCTAGTCCCAATAAGGCTAAGGGCCCTGGCCCCACTACCTCTGGCTGCCCCTTCTACTCCTGGCTGTATCAGCTGGCCTGGCCTGCTTGATCATGTTTTGTCATTTTTAAACTGTCAAGAGTTTGGGGTAGCTTTTGTAATAAGACACTGCCACTCCCCCCCACCAAAAAAAACAAATACACCGTAAAAACAAGGTACTTCTCACTTGATGCCTTGTTATTTGTACTCATTTGAATTTGGCTCTATTCATTATATTTTGAAAATGAGAGTACAATACTCACTCAGTAAAATCTTTTATCTGGGGCACTGCGTGCTCTGTTGTCCTTCTAGCATCCTTGTCACGTTTCCATGGATTTTCATTAGTCTCTCTTTAGAGGAGGAGGATTCCAAAACTGTACTCAGTGTTTCAGATGAGGCCTCATCAGTACATTATAAAATGGCATGACCACCTTTTCACAGTGACTTGTGAAACCTCCTCTTATACTGTCCAGCATCATCCTGTATGCCTGCCCACAAGCCTTCTCACACTGTGATGAAGACTTTAAGTTACCATTAATGAAAACACCTAGATCTCATTCCTCATTTGCAGCTTGTACTATATGCCCTATTTGTGCTGTACGCCACGAAATGATTAAAGAGTAATTATAAAACTCACAGGCTAGCTACAATGGCTAATTACTGCTTCTGTTAGCATTTCGCTCGGCACTGCAATCAGTCAATTGTCAATGTGAGTAAGTGAAACATCAAGTGCAAATCTAATTGCCTTCTGTCTGCTGTTTCCCTTGGATCCCTAGGGAAAAACAATACGGCACATCTCAGAGGGCTATCCCAAGCACCCAGCACACAAAAAAATGTAAATACATTTTGTACACTTGCATCATACCTGGCCATTAACAGGTGGTTCACACGATTTACAACACGTTTCGGTGTTGTTGCATATTGAAATCAAAACACTCACAGATGACTATGTCCACAGTTATGATGTCAAAATACTGCTGTACCACAGTAAGTCTGTCACTATTGTGGTACAACAGCACAGAATCTAATGTCTATTAAGACTCCTCATAGTGAAGATAGCAGATGAGTGAAAATGCCTCAAGTGAACTATCTGCTAAAAGATCAACCACTAAGAATGCTGCCAGCTCACGTAGCTACTACTTAAATCACATTAAATGTTTTTACTCTTATTTTGATGTTTGCGGTTTCTGTTTATTTTGTTCACGACAGAGTTAGAACGAAGGTAAATTAAAACAAACCTATTATACAAAATAATGTATAGGCAATGGTGTAGGAAGATTGTTCACCTGATGACTGGTCTGGGACCAGTAGGGTCTGAGACCAGTTTCCGAGCAACCTGGTCTGGGACCAGCCTGGTCTGAGATCAGTTTCAGAGTTGTCTGATCTTAGACCAGTTTCCATGCCACCGGGTCTGAGACCAGTTTCTCCTTCCAGCGAACTGATCTGGGATCAGTTATTGTCACATACGTGTCTCACCACAGGCTTGCTAGGCAGCAGCCAGCACAGTATAGTGGTTGGTGCACTAGGCTGTGATCCTGAACCTCTGGGTTTGAATCTCACTTTCCCCTAAAATTCTCCAAGTTTCACTGGTGTGGTACACCTATCCTACTTATGCAGTGTTGTGCAATGCCAGGTCAATAAAAAACAAGACAGCTATTACAGCTGATCTCATTGGTACAGCTGACCTGGCTTGCATCACCAAGACCTGGCTGGATGAGAATGCTGGCCCAGTGTTGGAGGCAGCAATTCCAGCTGGGTACTCGGTGATACACCGCCCAAGAGATGATCGTAGGGGTGGGGGTGTAGCCATTTGTTTTAAGTCAGATCTGGGCCTTGCAGAAACCCATGTGGGAGTGACCAGACCCTTTGAATATAGTGTGGGAGCAGTTGTAGGTTGCAGGACACGTCTCATCTACCGTCCACCTGGTAGTGAGAAGTAATTCCTGCAGGAAGACATGGACTTCATCGTCGATCTTGTGTTGGAATTCCCCAGATGGGTGATTCTGGGGGATTTCAACGCATGGGTCGACGACGAACTCTCGCAGTTTGGGTAGGACTTCCTCCAACTGATGAACTCGTTGGACCTTACACAGGAAGTGACCTCTGCTACCCACAGTCATGGTCAGTCACTGGATCTGGTCTTCCTTCTGGGGATGGAGATCACTGACCTGGTGGTGGAACCGGTCGGTTGGTCGGACCATCACACTATAAGGTTCAGATTTGAGGCTCCTCCCAATAGACCTGCTCCTACGGAGATGGTTCGATACCTTCCTTTTAGGGGCTTGACCCCTGATGGTCTTATGGCGGTATTGGACCTATTAGGTATGTCGAGTGTATGCAGAGAGCTGGGGGAACTGGTACTTGCCTTATAATAAGGCAGTGACAGGTGCCCTCGACTCTAGCTCCTGTCCGTGTACGCCCCCTCACTCTCTGCCCGAAGTCCCCTTGGTTTGATGGGATTCTGAAGGAGTTGAGGGGAGGGGGTTGGAGAGACGCTGGCAGAAATCGGACCTGTTGGTTGACAAACTTAGATTGATAGCTCATTATAAGGACCATCAATCGGACATCTCCTGTAAGAAGGCAGAATTCCTGTCCTAGGAGATTGCCGCAAAAAAAAAAAAAAAAATCTATCTGCTCAGCTCTTCCGGACTGTCAACAGATTGTGCAAACCAACCAGTCTTCAATCACGGGGAGTGTTTTCACAAGTTAAGCGTGAAGAGTTTGCTCGCTTCTTCACCGATAAGATTGCCACCATCAGGTCTGAGATCCGTTCAGTGTCCTCTAATGGGTACTGCAGCAATCGGCATGAAGTGGCAAGCATCCAATCTGTCTGGTCTGACTTTGGCTGGTTGGTGATTGAGGACGTTGTGCGGGTTGTCCAGAGTATGCACCCAACCTCTTGTAGTTTGGATCCAGGCCCAACGCACGTTCTTGTGGGGTGTGCTGGAAGTCATCGGCCCAGTCCTCGCTGAGACAGTCTGGTGTTTGCTGGAAACGGGTGTTCCCAGACTCACTGAAGGAGGCAGTAGTGGTACCCCTCCTGAAGAAACCCTCCCTCGAGCCGGACTGCTTAGCGAACTACAGACCGGTCTCTAACCTGCCCTTTGTGGGTAAGGTTATTGAAAAGGTGGTTGTGGTGCAGCTGGGAGACCATTTAACAGCTCGCAATGTATACAATCCTCTGCAGTCCAGGTTTTGGAAGCCGCATAGTACCGAGACCACCCTTGTTCGGGTACTTAATGATCTCCTGATAGCGAGAGACCAGGGGAGCCAGTCCATCTTGGTGGTTCTTGATCTCTCTGCAGCATCCGACACTGTGGACCATGGGGTGTTACTGGAGTGCCTGCACACTTTCTGTAGGCTGTCTGGCACAGTTCTAAGATGGTTTCGATCATTCCTCATTGGCAGGACTGGGAGGGTGATGTTGGGGATTTATTTCTTGGCCTCTCTCCCCATCGTGTGGGGTTCTGCAGGGCTCCATGTTGTTTGTAGTGCACAAGCTGCCATTGGGAGACATTATAATGCAGTATGGGCTGAGTTTTCACTGCTATGCAGAGGATACTCAGCTCTACGTCCTTTGTACCTGAACAGAGTGGTTTGGTCTCAGTATTTAACAGCTGCCTCTTCAAGATCCAGGGCTGGATGAGTGCTAACTGGCTGAGGTTGAACTCGGACAAGACTGAGGTGCTGGTGGTGGAACCAGGTTGCCAGGGGTTGGGACAGTCGGCTGGTCAACCTTCCGGGCTCTGGCTCGGATGTGCCCAGCTGCTGTCCTCAGTTTTGGCGTGAAATCTGGGCATTGTGTTCGACAGCGGCATGACTTTAAAATCTCAGGTGTCTGCTGTCATTAACACCTCTTTTTTCCCTCTAAGGAACATCGCTCGGATTAAGTGCCTGGTCCCACCTGGCGACCTTCCAACGTTAGTCCAAGCCTTTGTTACTTCAGGCCTGGATTACTGCAATGCCCTATACCTAGGGGTTACTGGGGGTTGATATCCACCAACTGCAGCTAGTGCAGAATGCGGCAGCCAGGTTTTTGACTGGCTTATCGAGATCTTGCATGTCACGCCTGTGCTCCGCAGCCTGCACTGACTGCCTGCACATTGGCGGATCACCTTCAAGGTCTGATTACTGACCTACAAAACTCTACACAGACAAGGTCCGTGCTATCTGCAAGATCTTCTCTGCCCCTACCACCTCCTCCGCTCACTCCGTTCTGCTGACGAGGGATTGCTAGAGGTTCCCAGGGTGTGACTGAAGACCTCTAAGGCCTGCTCTTTTGCTTTTGTGGCCCCTACCCTGTGTAACTCTCTACCTCGCCAGATTAGAGAGTGCCTGACCATCGAGAGTTTTAAGACAGCCTTAAAAAACCCATCTTTATGGTTTAGCGTATCCGGATTCTAATAATAGCTAGCCTACTGTGGTTTTATTCTTGATCTGTTTAACTGTTTTGATGTTAATTCTGTTTTTTCCTTGTATGTTTTTTATATATTGTACAGTGCTGTGGTCTTTCTGAAACAGCATTTTTAAATAAAGTTGACTTGACTTGGTGATCCATGGCGGCGTGGAGTTAGTAACAGTAAATCTACATTAAAGGGCGTTGGTGCAGGAAAAAATGAAATTAAATACCTGTAAATTTTCTTTCTCTGACAGCTGGTCTCCGGGCTTCCATACTGATGGGCTGTACTTCTTGATGCTATCATGCAGGCAGGAACCAAAACTCTGCAACCTGGATATCCTCCCCTCCCCTCCACTTCCTGTGCACACCAGTTCTTCCTAAATCAGTCCAAATCTGGTTGTATTATATAAACTTAGAAACAAAGGTGAGAAATATTATCCAAACATTCGGCCAACTGACCACATTTGTACATTCTGGGAGGGAAAAAGCCCAGAGACCAGTTGTCAGAGAAAGAAAATTTACAGGTATTTAAATTTTATTTTCTCTCTCCTAAGCTGGTCTCCAGGCTTCCATACTGATGGGATATACTAAAGCAGTACATCCCCTGACATCTCGGGTTGGAAGAATGTAATTGCCCTTAAAAGGTCCACCACCGCCTAGAGAACTCGGCGACCAAAAGACGCCTCAGCTGAGGCCGACACATTCAGTTTGTAAAACTTGGTGAATGTGTGAACAGACAACCAGGTAACCACCCTGCATAAGTCTGCTGGAGAAGCTTCTCCGAAATCCACCCACGATGTGCCCACAGCCCAGGTTGAGTGGGCTTTCACTGCCCAGGCAAAGGCACTACAGCCTGATTGTAGGTAACGGTGATGGCTGAATGAATCCCATCTGGTTAGAGAGTCTTTAGAAGCTTTTCTGCCCATATTCTGACCCGCAGTGAGAATGAATAAACAAGAAGGTTTGTGCATTGACTCCGATCTTTTAGTGTAAAGCTTTACCGCTCATCTGGGGTCCAGAGAGTGAAATTCCCTCTCCTTGTCATCTTTTTGGGTGAGGACAGAAGGAAGGCAGAATCAACTCCTGGTTGTAATGAAACGGGGACAGTACCTTAGGCAAAAAACCTGGATCTGTTCGAAAGACTACAGAGTCCTGATGAAACCCAGTACAAGATTCTTTAGTCAACAGAGCTCCCAGCTTGCTGATTTTTCTGGATGAAATAACGGGTATGAAAAAGGGGACTTTCCTCGTGAGATGTATAAGGGATGCCTCCTTGAAAGGTTCAAAGGGAGGTTGGTCAATGCTTTGAAGACCAAATTGAGTCTCCAAGGGGGTACCTAGTACACTGTGGAGGAAGATGTGCGACGTGAGTGAACCATCATCTCAATCACAGGAGCTGTATATCCTAGCTCTTTGAGAATTTCCCGCTCAATCTCCAGGCCGAGAGGGACCAGTTGAGCAGACTGGGATGTAGCACAGGATCTTGAAGAAGAGGGACTGGGCTGATTCGAAAAATTAGAGGTGGTTGCATTGACAGCTGAATCAGAAGGGGGAACCATGGACGAGGGGGCCAGTGTGGGCAGACTAGTATCAGCTCTAACTGATCAAGCGCTACTTTGTGGAGAACTCTGGATAGGAGCAGTATTTTTTTTGGGGGGGGTGGGAGAAGGCATCCAGGAGACCGTACTGACCCCAGTTTAGGGAAAAGGTGTCCTAAGCCACCGCTAGTTCGGCCTAGGCTAGGAAGCAGAATTGCTTCACCTTGGGAGTTTTGCTGGCAGACGAACAGATCTACCTTAGGACAGCCCCAAAGTTTTGTGAGGACTTGGAAGGCACTGTCCTTCAGCTCCCATTCCCCCAGTAGGACGTCCCTGCGACTGAGCCAGTGTGCCGTGATGTTCTCCTTATCTGGAATGTACACCGCCCTCAGGCTTGTGAGGTGACGTCTGGCCCACTGAAACAGCAGAAGAGATTCCTATGTCATCTGTGGTTTTCTTGTGCTGCTCGGATGATTGATGTACACCACGGATTCTCACTTGGCATGGAAGCCCCAACTTGCAACCTCTCATGATACTGGTCCTCAGTCCTCCAATGAATGGAGGTCCTCATTTGGTGAAAAATTTGGATCTTTTGGTCCTGGCTGTGTCTGGACTGGGACCACAGTCTGAGAAGGTTTGCCTGGATGGTTCGTATGTGAATTAGTACCCAGGGGACCGTATCGGCCAGAGAAACCACGGTCGCCATGAGTTGCATGAGGTAGTGAGCTGGTAACTGGTGGACCGTTTGAAATCTCTTGATGAGCTTCTTCAGGTCCTCAAATTTTGTTTCCGTGGGAAACACCCTGTTCATCTGTGTCTTGAAATCTGCGCCCAGAGGGTTCAAGGACAGTTCAGCATTGGAATTAAGTAGCTCTTCTTCCGGTTGTGACCAACTCAAGTGCTGAGAGGCACCGTACGTCCTCGGCCACTGCTTGTACCACCTGCCAAAATGCAGTGCTCTGATGAGACAAGTGTGTAGATAAGGGAAAAGCTGTAACCCTTGGCTCTGAAGTCAAGCTATGACTGTCACTAGGACCTTGGAGAAGACTCTTGGGCAGATTAATGCCCAAATGGAAGAGCCTTGCATGGGAAGAGATGTCCCCTCACTTTGAATCTGACAGATTGCCTGTATGCCTCTTGGATGGAAATGTGCAAACTGGCGTCCTGCAAGGCAGAGGCACATCCCAGATCCTATTCCACTCAAGAACTCATATAACACACTGGCAAATGAGGACAACCAAACAGAGGTACCCAGGGAAGTGGAAGGAAAGGATGTGGAGGTTAGCCAAGGAGGTGACCTCAGCGGGGAAAGCAGTGGACCCCAAAGGAGGAGGAGGAAGCAAATCCTGGTTGGGGACTCCATCATAAGAGGGATCCAGCTAGGAACACAGGAGGGGGAGGACAGGGAGGTGAGGTGCCTACCAGGTGCCACGGCACGGAGGGATGGAAGGAAGATCCTGGGGATCACTGGGAAGGCAAGATGGGAGGGTGAGCTGGATGTCATTATCCACCTAGGTACTAATGACCTGGCAAATGGGAGCCAAAGGAAGTTCAGGAAGAGTTTAGGAAACTGGGAGGGTCTCAAGCAAGTAGCTACTTCTGTCACTTTCAGAAGTACTACCTGTGAGAGGCAACGGAGAGCATAGGAGTGCATGCACCAGGAACTTTAACTCATGGTTGAAGAACTGGTGCTGTGAGGAAGGGTTTGGATTCATTGGTGACTGGGGACCCACCTGGAGGGATGGAGGTTTGTTCAAGCCTGACGGCCTGCATCCATCCTGGAGGGGAATCCAAGCACTCAATGATAAGTTTAAATGCTACATTGACAAGCATTTAAACTAGCAAAGGGGGGTGGCAGGCCAGCAAGGAGGGTACCTACTATTTACCCCCACAGCTAGCAGTGGAACCAGTGAACCAGAGGAGGGCTATTCTGCAAAGCAGTGTGCAAAAGATGGGGATTAGTGCCCAAGAGGTGGATAAGCAGAAAAGGGGCAAAATTCAGCAGAAGGGCAGACAGCAAGGAGAACCAGGGATAAATGACAACCAAGGAAGGGGCTGGAGTAGAACAGTGAAGCAGTCTAGGAGGTCAGATCATGGAAAGCCATGTGCAAATGCCAGGAGCCTTAGCAACAAGATGGAAGATCTGGAGGCTGTCATGGTACAGTCATACCTGGACATTGTGGCCATCACTGAAACCTGGTGTAATGATAACCATGACTGGGAGATGGCCATACCTCACAACATATTCAGAAGAGACAGAGCAGGCAGGAAGGGAGGAGGAGTGGCACTGTATGTGGAAAATGACATAAGGGCCACAGAGATCCAGGAGGAACAAAATGGGGACAGATACTGTGGGTTAAGCTGGAAAGGAAAATGGGGACAGCCATCCGCACAGGTGTGGTCTATAGACCACCAGCCCAGGAGGAAGAAACAGATAGGAGTTGATGCTAGCCATCCAAAGGATGGCAGACAAGGTGAGGTAGTACTGGTTGGAGACTTCAATATTCCAGACGTGGACTGGAGCATCCCAGCAGCAGCAGCATCAACTAGGAGCAGATTTATCCTGGACTCCTTCAGGTGCCTTCCTCAAGCAACTGGTCATGGAACCAACTCGGCAGAAGGCAATACTGGACCTCTGTGCTCACAAACAGGGACAGTTGATGGGGTAACAGTGGGGGAGCACTCTGGGAAACAGTGACCACTAGTCATTGTGGTTTGAAATCACAGAAAGAGCAGAACCAAACCACACAAAACATGTATCCTGGATTTTAGGGGCAGACTTTGGGAAAATGGGGAGATACTTGAAAGAAGCATTAAGGGAATGGGACAGGAATCAGGGTTGAGGAACACTGGGCAGTATTTAAAATGGGATTACAAGAACAACAGAATTATGCATTAAGCAGGTTAGCAAGAGGAAAAGGAAGAGAGACCATTATGGTTTTCCAAAGAGGTATCAAAAAAGTGAAAGCCAAAAGACTGCATTCAGGCAATACAAAAGACCTCAGGCAGAAGGGGATAGGGAGAAGTACCAGGAGAAGCAAAGGAGGCAGGAGGTCAGTAAGGGAAGCCAAAGCTCAGACAGAAGAACACATTGCAAAATCAGTGGGTAGAGGGGACAAAACCTTTACAGGATACATAAGTGAAAAAGAAACACAAAGGGAAGGATAGTGAGACTGAAGGGGAGGATGGGAGCCGTGGAGGATGACAACAGTAAAGCTGACATATTGAACGGTATTTTGCTCAGTCTTTACTGAGGAAGAGGAGGGTAATGGGTCTGAAGGGAGTAAAAGGGGTGAGAATGGTGCAGAAATGGACACAAGTCCCTTTACACGAGAAAGGATCCTGAAGGAACTGGAAGTAATAAGAGTTGATAAAGCAATGGGGCCAGACGGGTGCACCCCAGGGTCCTTAAAGAACTAAGAGAGGTGGTGGCTGAACCTCTGGCTATCCTGTTTAGCCGATCACTGGAAACAGGGGAGGTACCCAAAGACTGGAGGACAGCAGATGTAGTCCCCTTATACAAAAGTGGGACCAAAGAGGAAGCAGGAACTACAGACTAGTCAGCCTCACCTCAGTAGTGGGGAAGACATGGAAGCACTACTGAAGGAGAGATTGGTGGAACATCTGGTTATCAATGGACTACAGGACCCAAGGCAGCATGGTTTCACCAGGGGAGGTCATGTCAGACCAACCTCATTGAATTTTTGACTGGGTGACTAGGGAGGTGGATCAGGGGAGGGTGGACATGGCCTTATCTGGACTTCAGCAAGGCCTTTGACACTGTGCCACATAGAAGACTATTACACAAACTGGGGAATATGGGTGTGGGCAGGACAGTAGTGTGGTGGGTAGGTAACTGGCTGGGTGGCAGGACACAGAGGGTGGTGGTAAATGGCTGTCACTCCACAGAGGGAGGAGTGACCAGTGGGGTACCACAGGGATCAGTGCTGGGACCGGTCCTATACAACATCTTCATCAGTGACATTGCACAGGATCTAGAAGGCAGAATTTCACTGTTCGCTGATGACACAAAGCTCTGTAACAGAGTAGACACACCAGAGGGTGTAGACAGAATGAGAAGCGACCTGCAGAAACTTGAAGAATGGTCAGGGTTTGGCAGTTGAAATTCAATGCAAAGAAGTGCAGATAATGCATATGGGGCACAAAACCCTGGCACAGTATATCAGTTGGGGGGTGAGGATATAGCATGCACCAAGCAGGAAAGGGATCTTGGGGTTGTCATCTCTGATGACCTCAAGGTAGGAGACACAGTGTGACAAGGCAGCAGGTAAAGCAAATAGGATGCTGGGATGTATAGGCAGGGGTATCACCAGCAGGAAAGGGAGGTCATAATTCCGCTATACAAGACACTAGTGAGGCCCCACCTGGAGTACAGTGTACAGTTCTGGAGACCATACCTACGTAAGGACATAGACAGGGTAGAGAAGGTTCGGAGGAGGGCAACAAAGATGGTGCATGGATTGCATCACAAGTCCTATAGACAGGTTGAAGGAACTGAACATGTACTCCTGGAGGAGAGGAGGAGAGGGATATGATAGAGACATACAAGTATCTTACAGGGAGGAACAGGGTGCAGGAAAACACTATTTTTAAGCGTAAAAAGATGTTCCAGGACTAGAGGCATGGGATGAAGTTGAGGGAGGACGATTCAGAGGAAACATGAGAAAGAATTTCTTCACAGAACGGGTGGTGGACAAGTGAACACCCTGCCAGAGGAAGTGGTGGGGGCTGAAACAATCACGGGATTTAAGAATGCATGGGATAGACATAAAGGAATTCTAGAGGTCAGGGGTAAGGGGCAACAGACTGCAAGGAAAACAAACTGAACTTACAAGCTCAAATGGGCAGACTGGGTGGGCCATAGGCCCTTATTTGCCGACACTGTCTATGTATCTATGTATCTATGATGGATGTCAAACAGCTGACTTGATGGAGCTCCCTGATGATGGATGGCAGGGTCTCCATATGAAGGATCTGCTGCGCACAAAGTGGTTTAGAAGTCTCAGGTCCCAAACTAGTCTGAATCCCCACGCTGCTAGAGAACAATGAGGAAGAGTGAGAAGAGGCCCTGGCTGAATTCTGTGGTGGTGAACCCGCTTGACAGCCCCTGGTGGTAGAGGGTTTGTAATTGCCTTGAACGGTGCACATTTTATGCTGAGTTGCCCAAAATGGGTGATAGTACCACATGAGGTGATGGTGGCTATGAGTTGAACTCGATTAGGTATCCCTTGCGCATGACGTCTAAACCCATCTGTCTGTTGTGGTATGGACCCATTCCTCGTGAAAACTGGAAGGCCTGCCCCCGTAGAGAGAATGGGGCCAGGCTGTGCAGCATGCAAGGCTGAGCCTGGAGCCCATCAGCAATGAGCCCCACTTGAGGATGGGTTTGAAGTGTTTCACTGATGATGTTGTTCCCCCGGGCCTGCTGGGTGACACTTCATCCTCCTCCGAAGCTACGCTGGTTCAGAGAGGAGAACCCCATTTGTTTGCCCGAGAAGTTCTGCTTTGCCCTTTGATGCAATTCTGGCATGAAAAATTCCGCCGGTGACCTGCTAACCCGGACTTTTCTCTGGTCTTAGACTGCGGCAAGCGCACCATAGTGGTTTCCCCTGATTCTTTCACCGCTTCCTTGAAGGCGGAGCCAGACAGAAGATAACCTTAATGCTGCTGGGAGCCTGCTGACCAGGACTCATCTCTGGTCCATGTCTGCAGCCTGAGCCTCCATAGTGGTTTCCCCTGATTATACACAGCTTCTTTTGAGAGTGGAGCCGAACAGTAGATAACCTCTGTAGGCAGCATTAACCAAAGGAATCTTGGAGAAGCAGCTGCTTGCTAAGCGTGAAGCCAGAGGTTGTGCCACGCTGAAGTTTGATAAAAGAACATGGTTCTAGCAGCGCCATCTGGCTGATGCCTCCGACACATCTGCTGAATAAACGGAGGCTAATCCAAAGAGCTGAAGCTGCTGTAGTGCCACCTTGTTTTTCTCAGAATCTTCTGCCAGATGGAAGCTAGGACCTTGGCCCATGAAAGAGGGGCTCTGGCTAAGAAAGGATTAGCTATCACTGCCTTGAGCTAAGTTACTGAAGCTTGGAAGGCCTTCTTAAGATGCATCCACTTTCCTGACCACTGGGTCTCATAGAGTGGTCTCTCTCTCTGCTGGACTAATGGTTTTGTCTTGGCAAGATGCGAAGAGAGATGGTCCTCCTAGTCAGAGGACGGGAACTCGGTTGTCTTTCGAGTCGCTGTCCTGTGGACCTTCTGCTCCAGGCGCTTGGAAGCTGCAATTCGGAGCATGGGGGCCCAGGGGAAATGCTCTGTTCAGTGATTCTATTAGATCTGGGGCCAACGAGGCATGGCCAGTTTTTGGCCCTCCTGTACAAACGCATGCACATCAGTCCAAGCAGCCTACCGCTGATCCAAATGAGCAGATAAGGAGGGGGCCTCCACTGGGTCCTCCGCCCAGGAAGTCACTCCCTTCTCACACCTCTAAACAGAGGCAGCCTGCAAAAGTGGCCAAAAAGGAGAGATTTGCATTTTCTTGTTATCTCCTGCCCTTCAGAGGCTTGCCCGCCGACATAGTGTGACCTAATCTCAATGTCCCTGAGGAATGGGGTCCCCTTCCCATGAGCCTCAGGGAGCGATCCCCAGTGTGAAAGTCTGTAAAGGTGGCCAAAGGAGGAATTTTGCAGCTTGATTCCAATGCCCTTGAGGATCATCACGCTCCTAAGAACTGGGGCTTCTGTAAGCCGTTATGCCCCAGCGTTGTCATTAAGAGTTGGAGGCCTTCAGAGTTATCCTTTGGGGACCCCCCCCCTTGAGGCTTCTCAAGTTTATTGCTATGCTTGGAGGAAACGCTGTTTGCTAGCCCCTTAAATGCTGCTCACAACTGATCCTGTGAAGCGTTATAGCTATGCAAGCCTTGGAAGTAAGGCGGATTGCTAGCCCCTCAATTGCTTCTTGGGGGGGGGTATGGCACTGTTGATGAGTGCTGTTGATGACTCCAGAAGCAATAAGGGGCTGTTAGCATTGACGAGTGGCTGTATGAACGCTTCCAGACATCGACGAGGAGATCTCCACTTACTGGGGCTATTAGCATCAACGAGCAGCTATATGAATGCTTCCAGCCAACCACGGGAGATTGCCAGTTATTGCCGTGGACAGGAGGCATTCTCCTTAACCCAATATACCGTCTCGACTAGGAGTATTCTCCTTAACCCAATATACCTATATCTATACATCTCTCTCTCTCTCTCTCTATATATATATATATATATATATATATATATATATATATGTGTGTGTGTGTATATATAAATATATTAGAGGCAAAAACTCTGTTTAATGCATTAGTTAGGGTTGTTCCACAGCGCGACAAAAGCGAGAATTGGTGTTGAGGTTGGCCCCCTGGACCCCCCGCCCCACACCCCAACCGGCATGAGATGCTTTGGGGTTGCCGGCTAACTCTTACCCCATCACATGCGTGAAGAAGCAGAGGTATAGGAGAAAGGGTGAGAGTTAGGACTGACAACCTCAGCGCGCACACCCGATCCGGTTGGGGGGTGTGGGCGAAAGGTGAGGGGTTTCAACCCTAACACGAATTTCCTCACTTTTGTCACTGTGGAACAACCCTAACTAATGCATTAAACAGACTTTTTTGCCTCTAATTTCCCTAATAACACAGTGCCAGCAAACGCAAATGGTAACGCGCATGGCGGCGTAAGCTAAACAGAAAGATAAACAGTACTGTAGACACAAATGGTTAAAATAAGGCAAATGCAAGGCAAATGGAAACGCTGGCGGTAACGCACATGGTGCCGGGAGATGGGAACAGTCAGAAACGCACGATGGAACCACAAGCAGAAGTGTAAGGGTAAGAGTAATGTAAGCACACAGGCTGGTTTTCCCAAAGCTGGATAGAGAAAAGACAGTGAGTACAAAGAATGTGTGCATAATAATGGGTCTCGAGCAGAAAATGAGGAGTTGGAATACTAAATTGCTTATATCTCAGGAACCGTACGACGTAGAAAAAAATTTTAAAGTCATAAGATTTATGACTTTCCTGGCTAGTCTTGTACTTAGTCCCCCTGGGGGCTAAGCATTTTTCCGACAGAAAGTTCATATCTCGCACCATTTCTGAGATACAGGCCCTGAAAGACGCGGCGAACGCCGTAATGTTATCCTATTGGAAAAAAAGAGAAGTTCGGAGTGCCATAACTTTGGCTCCATGTAATATTTTTTCACCAAACCACTAAAATGCACATCTGTGGGATGTTGGCTTTCTTCCTTCCAAATTTCAGCCCAAAAGACCAAACCGTTATTTTGCAATAGGGTGGCAAAGGATTCCTGTAATGCGGTGGACGCCATAATGTTATCCTATGGGAAAAAGCGTCAACTTTGGAGTGCCGTAACTTTGCCACCCTGTAGTATTTTCTCACTGAAAGGCACATCTGTGAGATATTGGCTGCGTTCCCTTCAAATTTCAGCCCAAAAGACCAAACCGTTCTTTTGCAGCAGGGTGGCAAAGAATTGCTGTCATTTTCCCACAGCCTGGAAAAGTACTGTCGAACTTTGTGAAACCTTTCGCAAAATCATTCAACAGTGTCGCAAGTGCAAAAGTACTTTTTCCGTAAATTTGAAAAACATATTTCTGGGGCGTTTTACCCCAAAATAAAGACATGCCTAGCATCCTCAGGGTCCGACTAGGTGAATACAAAAAGAATTAGGTTGCTAGAGGGTCCCAAATTTAAATGCCAAGCATTTTTCCGATGACCAACTGAAAACAAAATGGCAGATTTGCGACAGTAAAACCGCCATTTGTGAAAGTAAAAACTGCATTTGTGACATTATCAAACTTTTTAACTTTTCCCATTGACTTATAATGGGAACTTGCTTTTTGAATAACTTTTAAACCGTTTAAAATTTTTTCACGAAATCTTCAAAAGGCACATTGGGGACCCCGTCGCACGCTCCCGAAGATTTCGGACCGGTCGCCAGCAAACCGATCACCTGTAGAGACGAGCAAAAGAATTCCAAAAAGTGTAAACGTAGTCACAGATCACACTTATTAACTCCGCAGTCAGTATATCCGAACAGTATGAAAGTTGGCAGATCCTAAGATGTATGGTTCTTGATACGTGTATTCCATATTTCAGGCAAATCCGTTGAACGGTTGCAAAGTTATTAAGGTGCAAAATTTTAGGTTTAACATGTAAATGGCTCCTCAACCTAACCATGGTAGCACTACCGTGCTACCAATATATATATCTATCTATCTATATCTATATCACACACATAAACACACTACTATATATATATATATATATATATATATATATATATATATATATATATATATATATATATATATATACATATACACACACACACACACACACATAGATATATATTCCAGTTTCTGAGGCCATGATTTCGACTGATGGCTTTTTACAGCTAAGGGGAATTTCAAGGCGGGCTGTGCAGCTGAGCCCGAATCGCAGGAAAAACTCCACTAGGAATGTGGGCCAGTCTGTACAGCGTGCAAGGCTAAGACTGGAACCAAACAGAAAAAAGAGCTTCTGTAATGCTGATCTTGTCCAACATTGAGGATATCCAGAGAGAAAAATAAAAATGAGACTTACAATCTGATGTCTTAAGCCCTGCCATGAGGAGACAGAGCTCTGCTAGAGAGTACCTGCCTTTTGGAAGGCAGGAAGTAAACTGGTGTGCACAGGGAAGGGAGGATATCCAGGCTGCAGAGTTTTGGTTCCTGTCTGCATGATAGCATCAGGAGGTACAGCCCATCAGTATGGAAGCTCGGAGACCAGCTTAGGAGAGAGAAAAACTAAGTGCAACAAAGAAAGCTCCTGAACAGCGGTGAAACTGGCCCCAGACCAGGTGGCTCAGAAACTTGGCTCAGACCAAGTTGCACGGAAACTGGTCTCTGACCAGTCATCAGGGGAACGAACTTCCTGTAGCTATGGGCAACCACACACAACAAAGCCGATGTTTGTGTCTTGGGGTGCGATGACATAATAGAGACCTCTCAAGTTTTGTTCTCTAGGTCTATGATGTTACCTCACCCCTCAATGGAAACACAGCCTTGTGTATGGTTACCCCTACGTTATTCTGTAAATTTTTCCTTGGCTAAAGTGAGGATCCTGAACACTGTATGATACTACCCTTTTTATAACCAACTAAAGCAGAACGGCTTTTAATGCCTCTTTACTGGAAATATACTGGGTTTGGAATTTCTGCTCCTTATATCTATAGGCTTTTTGCTACCACTATTCCAGCCTTTCTCTGTGCTCTGACAAATACAGTGCATCCTTCTACAGTTAGAATAAAATATCTCAAGGGTCCCATAGTCTTTTCAAAGCCCCCCTTCCCAAGAAGTGCTCATTTTCCTTTTGCTATTCGCTTTACCAGGATAAGCTCCACTGAGCCAAGCTCATTTTCATGGAGATCCTGGGAACAGGTGAACAATTACATCAATGTTGACATTTGACAGCTAAACTACAGAATTATAATATACAAGAAGTTTCTAAAAATGCAAAAACAATCCAGATCATGATAAATACTACAGAATACACAACCCAAGATGAATTATCTGCTACAGTACAGTGAGTCTAAGACAGGGATTTGAAGACACCAAATCTTAAGTTCCCTCCAACCTTTAACGTGCTTTACTCCAAAGTGTAGGCACATTACAGCAAAAAGCATTTTTTTCTAAAATGTTTGTGCTATCTGAACATAACCACAGCACATCTTTTTAAATAAGCCTGTAACATATAGGGGCCGGTCACCTTTACATGGCTTATAGCTCCATAAATACAGATTCTTTAGTCTCCTGGAGGTTAATGAGGTTCAATTTAAAGCCAGGTATAGACAGCAATGATGCGTTCGAGTGCGCTAGCCAGTATAAACCACATGGCTCTATGATAAGAGCATGCCCTGTACTTGTGTTGTTCCTTCCAAAGGTGTACCTCACTATGCTTAAAAACAGCAATCATTCCCCTGGAATGAGCAGCCTTGGAGCTTTAAGAATTCTAAGCAAATTATGAAATTTTGAATGAAATTCAATCTGTTGTGTGGTCATGTTTGCCCCTTCACTCTAGCATCAAATTTATTTCTAAAGCTAGGGTAAGCTGTGATCACTAAAACTGCTAAATGGCTACCAAAAATTCTAAAAGTTTACCACAAATTTGAAAATTAGTTTAAACAAGGCAGAACAAACTTATTTGTTACGAAAAATAAGATAATTCAAACTGCTGAGCAGCAATTGTAAAGGCACTGTAACAAGTAATGCTCAAGCAAATAGAAAGAAACCAATTCTTGTTTTGAACCTTTTACCAGATTCTGGAAGGGGAGGTAGGGATGAAAAAATGACTCACCTTGGTAATCTTGTTTCTTCCAAGGTATTCTTCAATATGCTTAACTCTTGTAGTCAGCCTCCAGTGTTGAACTGCCAGGAGAATGGAACTTATTTATTTGCTTTTGGTAACCGGGTGAGTGCACTAGGCATAAGGATGCCTATTTTCAGGCATGATCTGCAAATAACTGAACACTCATTGGCTTGTGCCACCATTCAAACTGCTGCCTTTACCAACTGCTGCATTCTATAACACTCAGATTCATGACAGCCTGCGGGGCAAGACCGCCTAACTAAGCTATCCTAAAAATAGTGAAAAAAAATTAAATAACTAAATCCCCTTAACATGTCCTTTAAACAGTCAGATAGGACCTAAAGAGGGGATAGCAATTCCCAACTGGGTTCAAAAATCTACAACATAACTAAGAAAATAAACCCCCTTTTAACACAGAAGTCCAGCTGTTATACAGAGGCCACTGGTTCTGGAAGGGAAGTAGGGAGGGAGAGTTAAGCATACTGAAGAATACCTTGGAAGAAACAAGATTACCAAGGTGAGTATTTTCTTCTTCTAACTCCAGGAATTCTTCAATATGCTTAAGTCTTGCATATGAAGCAGCACCTTTGGAGGAGGGTAAGAACGTACTTAGGAAATGGGCTCTGTAGCACTGCTTTGCCAAATCTGGCATCACTTCTGGACTGGGTATCTAGGCAGTAGCGCTTCGAAAAAGTATGCACTGTTCTCCATGTAGCCGCTTTGCAGATTTCTAGTACGGCAATGTCTCTAGCTGCTGCAGTTGTAGCAGCTGTACCCCTTGTGGAATGGGCCCTCAGGCCTATTGGGGGCTCCTTGCCAGCCTTACTGTAACAGAACTGGATACACTGCACTATTCAGCAAGGAATGGTCCTTTTGGTTGTTGGTTTTCCTTTTCCCACATCCCAATAAGTCAGGAACAGTTGGTGTCAGTCCTGCCTGTGGGCCTTATGATATAGTAGCTTAAAGCTCTTTTGACATCCAGGCTATACAGCCTGCGCTCTCTTGAACTACAGTACTCAGAGAAAAAGACTGGCAAAGTGACTGACTGGTTCAGGTGGAAGTCAGAAACTACCTTCGGTAAGAACTAGTTAGTCCTAAGCACCAACTTATCCCTATGGAAAGATGTAGTTCTGCTCTGTACACAGGGCTTGTAGCTCACTAATCCGCCTAGTTGAAGTGATGGCCACCAGGAAGACAGCTTTCCAGGTCACATATTTAAAGTGTACTGTAGCCATAGGCTCAATTGGAGGATCCATAAGCTTGGCAATGCAGACACTGAGGTCCCATGCTGGCACTGGCTTCCTGTGAGGAGGGTGTAGATGAGCCTTTAAAAAAAATCCTTTAAAAAAAATTCTTAAAATAGGGTTGGATACCAAGGAAACACCCTTGCCAGCTGAAATATAGGCTAATACTGAAGCCAGCTGCACTCAGAATGGTGGGCTATAAGCCCAGAGAATGTAAATGTGTGAGGTAGTCCAACAAGGCTGGCAAGCCTGCCTGTGCAGCCACTACATTATTTGCAGAACACCATATGGAAAACCTCTTCCATTTGGAAGCATATGTCCTCTTGGTCGAGGGCTTCCTGGATCCCCTCAGGATATTAAGGACACTCTCTCAGAGGTGTAAACCTGCGTACTCTAGGTCCTCAAGAGCCAAGCCTTGAGCCTGAGAGACCTGAGATTTGGGTACAGGATCCTCCCCTGTGAGAAGGTTAGGAGATTGTGCCTCTGAGGGAGGTGTATGGGTGGGGCTACTGACAGGGAAAGCAGTAGTGAGTACCAAGGCTGCCCGGTCTAGTCTGGAACTATCAGTATCATTCAAGCTGGCTGGGACCTGAGTTTGATGAGGACCCTGGGAAGCAATGGGAAAGGAGGAAATGCATATATAGTTTCCTCACAGACCAATCCAGCACTAGGGCATCCATAGGTATTGTTCCCTTCGCTGGAGGCCTGCAGCAAAACTTAAGCAACTGATGGCTGTCGTGAAAGGCAAAGAGATCCATCTCTGTGGTGCCCCATCTCCTGAACACCACTTCCAGAACCTGTTAAGAGACCATTTGTGGTGGTTCTGGTCGATTCTGCTGAGTGCATCCACTAAGGTATTGTCCTTTTCTGGCAGATGGATTGCTACCAGGGAAGCACAGAGTGAGTAGACCAGACTCCAAACTTTCATTGCTTCTGTTCACAGAGGGCTGGACCTTGTGCCGCCCTGCTTGCTGATACAGTACATGGTGGTCGTATTGTCTGTTCTGACCTGTACCACCCTGCCCTGCACCAGAGAAGCAAAAGCTTGCAGAGCTAGAACCACCGCCCTGAGCTAAAGCAGGTTTATGTGCTGGAGTGACTCTGTGGCTGACCAAGTGCCATGCATTGTGTGTTCCTCCAGATGTGCACTCCAACCCAGTAGGAAAGCATCTGTAGTGAGGACTATGGAGGGGGACTCTTGCTGGAATGAGATCCCTGCCCTGAGGTTATCCCTGTCCTGCCACCACTGCAGGGCCTGTATCAATGTGCTTGTTACTGGTACCAGCTTTGAATGGGAGTCCCTTCTTTGGCACCAGTGTGCTCTGAGGTGGAACTGGATGTCCCTCATCTGAAACATGGAGCCTATGACTGTGCCTCTGGCTGCAGCCATATGCCTGAGAAGCTGTAGGAAGTGCCTTGCTGTTCTTGGTGAGCCTACGCTGAAAGACCCAGTAATCTACAGGATGCAGTCCACTCTTTTCTGAGGCAGGAATGCTCTTCCCTTTAGGGTGTCCAGCTCATCCTCTACTAAGTTCAACACCTGAACCAGCTGAAGGACAGACTTTTGGTGTTGATCAGGAATCCCAGAGATTCCAGCAGATCCTGGGTGGATCTTACAGCATCCTTTACTTGCTGTGGTGATTTTCCCACCACTAGCCAGTAGTCCAGGTAAGGGAAGACTGTAATGCCCTGTCTCCTTAAGTATGTCACTACCATTACCAAACACTTTGTGAATGCCCTGGGAGCTGAAGTGAGGCCGAATGGCAGAGCTGCAAACTGGTAGTGCCCCGAGGGTAGCCCGACCCTTAGGTATTTTCTGTGAGACTCCCTTATGAGGATGTGGAAGTATGCATCTTTTAGATCTAGTGATGCCAGCCAGTCTCTGTTCTGAAGCATGGGCAGTATCATAGACAGGTTTATCATCCTGAATTTTGATTTTGCCAGATGCTTTTTTAGCACTTTCAAATCTAAAATGGGTTGCCACTCCTCGTTTTTCTTCAAGGTGAGGAAGTACCTTGAATAAAATCCTTTCCCCCTCTGTAACAAGGGAACCGGTTCTATTGCTCTTGATTGCAGAAGGTTGGCTACCTCTGCCTCCAGAAGTTTCCTTTCAGAGACTGAAGCTGGTCTGAAAACCCTTGACCTTAACCTGGGAAAGGATTTGAAACTGAGGGGCAGGTCCTGGCTCTCTACTTCCAAGGACCCACTTGTCTGAGGTGATGTTTTTCCAAGCTTGGACGTAGTGAGGCAACCTGCCCCCTACTGGAAGTGGGGAGGCGACCCTGGTGAGCACGCCAGGGATTCTGTTTCGATTGGGGTTGAGCCTGGTTGGCCTGATTCCCCCTTCTGGGGCCGCTTCTGCCCCTGCCCCTAAAACAGCCAGTCTGCTGAGGATATTGTGGGGTGGCCTGGGCCTGAAAGAAAACTCTGCCATATGCTGGCCTGCCTTTACCTCCTCTTCCCTGTGGCCTGTAAGAAGTGGAAGGCTTCTCTTCAGCTGCACTGCTTTTACAGGTGGTCTCACATTCGTCCTCCTTTTTCATGTAAGCCTCAGTTTTGTCCCCAAATAATGAACCGTTTTCACAGGGGAAATCCATGTTTTTTGCCAGTGTGTCCTGGGATAGATTTGTGGCTCTCAACCATGCAAACCTTCTCAGGGCCACAGTAAGTGCCATCCACCTGGCAGCAGTGTCATTGGCATCTACTGCCATGTGGAACTGGTACTTAGTGGCTTCTAGTCCATAACTGGCTGTTTCAGTCAGGTCAGCTGCCACTCCTGCAGGGGCCTTGTCTACCATGGCCATTACCGACTGCTATAAGGTCTTCTGATATTGGGCAGCATAGGCCATGTAATTGGCCTGTCTTATGGTCAAACAGGCAGCTAGGTATAACTAAACTTAAATACCTGTAAATTTTCTTTCTCCAATGACTGGTCTCCGGGCTTCCATACAAATGGGCAGTACCTCCTGATGCAGATATGCAGGCAGGAACTAAGCTCTGCAGCTGGGGATATCCAGCCCTCCACTTCCTGTTTCCATCAGTTCTTCCAAAAGCAGCCCAAATGTGGCAATGCTACATGAACTTGGAAACAAAAACAAGAAAATTAAGCCATTCATGGCTAATTAGTAACTTATACATTAGAGAGGCAGAAGCCTGGAGACCAGTCGTCAGAGAAAGAAATTTACAGGTATTTAAATTTTGTTTTCTCTCTCCTAAGCTGGTCTCCGGGCTTCCATACAAATGGAATATACAAAAGTAATACATCCCCAGATATCCCGGGTTGGAAAAATGTATGTGCCCTTAAGGGTCCACCACCGCCTGAAGAACTCGTGGTCCAAAGGACGCCTCCGCCGAAGTCGTCACATCCAGTTTGTAAAATTCTGTGAATGTGTGAATGAATGACCAAGTGGCCATTCTGCATAGGTCTGCTGGAGATGCTTCTCTGAAGTCCGCCCATGAAGTGGCCATAGCCCATGTAGAATGGGCCCTCACCGAGCCAGGCAAGGTTACTCCAGCCTGATAATAAGCAGCGGTGATGACAGAATGGATCCATCTGGCTATAGAGTCCTTCAAAGCTTTTTTACCCATATTTTGACCTTTAATTAGGATGAACAAACTGGAAGTTTTTCAAATAAAATCCGTTAGTTTAATATACATTTTCCCCATTCTTCTTGGATCCAGCGTGTGAAATTCCCTTTCCTTTTCATTTTTTGAGTGTGGGCAGAAGGAAGGCAGAATCTTAGACTAAATCCTTTAGACTAAAGCAGGGAGGTATCACCAGAGGGCATGGTTTGAAGCTGGAAGGTGGAAGGGTGAGGGGGGAAAAGAGGAGGAGGTTTTTCACTGAGAGGGTGGTGGATCCTAGGAGCGTGCTGCACAGCGAGCTGGTTCAGAGATCCACAGTGGAGGGCTTCAAGAGAGGGTGGGACAGACACAGAAAGCGGATGTATCAGATGATAGCTTGGCCCAGGGGGGTGGGGATGGATGATAGGGGTTTCTGGAACACAAGGGGGGGGAGGGCCTCGGTACCAAACTAGGGATCTGAGGTTCGAGCAGACTCGATAGACCATAAGACCTAATCTGCTAGCAATTAGTATGTTAGAATCAACTCCTGGTTGCAATGGAATGGAGACATAACTTTTGACAGAAAACCTGGATCTGTTCGGAGCACCACAGAGTCCTGATGAAACACAGTATACGGCTCTTTGGTGGATAAGGCTCCTAGCTCGCCGATTCTCTCCTGTCTGAAGTAACAGCTATGAGAAAAGCGACCTTCATTGTAAGATGCATGAGGGATGTCTCCTTGAGAGGCTTAAACAAAGCCTTGGTCAAAGCTTTGAGAACCAAATTAAGCCACCAAGGTGGTACCATTGGCTTGGTTAGAGGGCACTTTAATGTTGCTGCCCTTAGAAACCTCCTGACATGGGGATGTGAACCCAATGAGTCTTCAGAATCCACCAACAAGAGCGCCCCAGCATGGAAACTTGAACCCGTAAAGTGGCTGGTTGCAGTCCTTTGTCAAATCCATCCTGAAGAAACTGCAGTAGTATAGGCAATGATATTGGCTGGCTCTGTATAAGTTTGGATTGGAACCAGAACAAGAATTTCCTCCAAATTCTGTAATACACTTTAGAGGAAGAGGGGCAAAGTGAGTTCACTATCATTTCAAAAACAGGAGTTGTGTAGCCTAGCTCTTTGAAAGTTTCCCACTCAATCTCTAGGCTGAGAAGGAGAGGTTGTTCAGATTGGGGTGCAGCACCAGACCCTGATGTAGAAGGCCCGGGCTGATCTGGAAGGATAGAGGTGGTCGCCTTGAAAGATGAATGAGAAGCGGGAACCATGAGCGACGAGGCCATCAGGGACAGAAAAGAATCAGTGCTGCCTGGTCCATAGCCACTTTGTGTAGGACTCTGAATAGAAGCAGTATTGGAGGAAAGGCATACAGGAGACCCAACTGACCCCAGTCTAGGGAAAAGGTGTCCTGAGCCACCGCTAGTTCTTCCTTGGCCAGGGAGCAGAATTGCCTTACCTTGGAGTTTCACCTGCAGGTGAAAAGATCTGAGGATTGCTCCTCCCCCGCCCGTTAGGATGTGGAAGGCACTGTCCCTCAGCCTCCATTCCCCTGGAAGAACATCTTGGCAATGGAGCCAGTCTGCTGTGACATTTTCCTGTCCTGGAATGTACACTACCCCTATGCTTGCCAGGTGGTGCTCGGCCCACTGAAAAAGAAGGGACTCCCGCAGCATTTTTGAGGTTCTTCTTCCACCCTCATGGCTGATGTATGCACTCGCTGTTCAACTGTCTGTTAGAATCAGTACATCCTGATTGAGGACTTGCTGTTCAAAGTGTATCAGGGCTAGGCGTACTGCTCTCATTTCAAGGACGTTTATGCTGTACCTTGTTTTTAACAGCTACCACTTGCAATGAGCCGACAGCTGATGCAATTGAGCACCCCAGTCCCTGAGGCTGGCATCGGTCGTGATTCAGATTTAGTGTGTATGGCCAAACTTGCTACCCCTCATACATCTGACCTCTGAGTCCACCACTGGAGAGACATTTTTATTCTGTTGAGAAATTGGGATCAGGTGGTGGCTGTGTCTGGGACCACAGCTTGAGCAACTGTGCTTGAATGGGCCGCATTTGGGCTAGGGCACAAGGGACTGAATCTGCCAGTGATACTACAGTCCCAATTAGCTGTATGAAGGAGTGAGCTGGCAGCTGAGGAGCTGTACGAAACTTCTTGATGAGCTTCAGCAGGACCCCGAATTTCGCTTCCGGAGGAAAGACCTTGTTGGCTTGTGTCATGAAATCTGCCCCTAGGTGGTTCAAGGTCTGGCTTGGAGTTAGGAATCTCTTTCTCCAGTTGATGACAAATCCGTGTGCCGAAAGGCACGGGACTACCCCCACCACTGCTTGTAAGGCTTGGTCGAGTTGCGGGGCCTTGATGAGAATATCGTCCAATTAAGAGAAAAGTCGTAACCCTCAATTCTGAAGGTCAGCTATGACCGCTACTAGCACCTTGGAGAATGTCCTTGGGGCTGAAGAAAGCATGAATGACACTGTTTTGAACTGGAAGTGCTGCTCCCCCACCTTGAACCTGAGATACTGTCTGTGTAGTTCCTGGGTGGGAATATGCAAATAGGCTTCTTGCAGATCGATGGATGCCAGAAAATCCCCTTGTTGCAACTCCCTGATGATTGATGACAAGGTTTCCATCTTGAAGGGTGTGCTGCTGACAAAATGATTCAGGAATTTGAGGCCTAGGACTGGCCCGATTCCCCCTGTGCATTTTGGCACGCTGAAGAATAGGGAGTAGACCCCCGACTGATCTTTGTGGGGGGGGGAACTTGCTCGATAGCCCCTGTTTGAAGGTCTGTAATGGCCTGTAACATAGCCTGTCTTTTGGACGGGTTCTCCGAGAAAGGGGAGGGCACATGAGGTAGTGGGGGCTTGGATTAGAATTCTATTAGGTAACCCTTGCCGATGATGTCTAGGACCCATCTGTCTGGTATGGTTTGGACCTATTCCTCGAGAAAAAAATGATAGTCTGCCCCCTTCTTGAGGATGGGCCCGGATAGCTTCATTGTGACTTCTTCTTGCTGTTCCTGGTGTCTCTGGTGCCACCCCCACCGGATCCGCCTCCTCTGAAGTTACGCTGGTTATGCGAGAAGAACCATGTTCTCTTTCCAGAGAAATTAGAGTTTTGACCCTTGTTGTAACCTCGGTCACGAAACTTGTGTCTGGGGCCTGAGGGCCATGATTTGCCCCTGTCACGTGACTGGGGCATATGCACCTTAGCTGTCTCCCCAGATTCCTTCACCGCCTCCTTCAGAGCTAAGCCAAACAGGAGATTACCTTCATAGGGGGCATTTACCAAATGGCTCTTCGAAGAGGCGTCTGCTTGCCAGACCCAAAGCCAGAGGTTATGGCAAGCCAAAGTTTCATAAAACATGGTCCGAACAGCGCACCTGACTGCTTCCTCTAATACATCTGCTGTGTAAGTGGATGCCAAACCAGTTAATTGCAGCTGATGAATAGTGTTCTTCTCTGGATCCTCAGTGAATTGAAAAGCTAAATTCTGAGGCCCAGAATAGAGCGGCTTCAGCTGAAAAAAGATTGGCAGTTGCTGCCTTGAGAGACATTGCTAATGCTTGGAAGGCCTTCTTGAGTGAGGCATCCACTTTCCTGTCCACTGGATCCCTGAGTGAACTTATTCAGATTGTTTCTTGTCAAACTTAAGGAGCTTAGAGATCTGCTGGGGCACTGAATATGTGCATTCTGGAGCCTGCTATTCTTCATTTAGCAAGTCCTCTATGGCTGGAGCAATAGGGAAGGCTGTGGCTGGTTTGGTGGCAGATGCCTGGCCGAAAGGCCCGTTTCAGCTGTGTTGGAGCCACTGGGGAAGAATCAAGATGAATTTCAGCTATGACCGTCTTAATGAAAAAAATCTAGGTCCTCCAGGTCAAAGTTCCTGGACGGGGGAGTCATCTAAGTCAGAGGATGAGTCCACTAGCTCCCCCTCTTCTGGAAAAGAAGAACTGAAGTCTGAGGAGCCTGGGGAATGGTCCCTGCAATGCTTCCCCTTGTGGATGCTCCTAGATCTGCTCAGAGATCTTCTCTTCCTCTTGTGGTATGAGGAATGCTGATCCTCCTTGTCTCGAGGATCTGCTCCTGTATCGAGATTTCTTTCTTTTATCCAAGTGATGTGAGGGTAGCTGTTTCTCTTCAGGTGAGGACGGGGATGGGGTCCTCTTTCTTTTTGCCTTTTTGTGAGGTCACACATCTGACGACTCCGGAGGTTGCCAGTCGAAGCATGCAGGGTCCAGTGCAAAGGCCCTATTTAGCTTGTCTGTGAGGTCTGGGGCCAGAGAGGGGGTTGCGGACTTCTGAGTCTCCCCAATGGCCGCTGCTCTCTCAGACCTAGTGGCTGCTACTTGCTCTGACCTGTCTGTCTGCTGGCTATCAGTTTGAGCCGAGGCATGAAAGGTCTCTGACAAATCCTCCCGAGTTGCAGACACTGCCTTCTCACATTAGATACACCAACTCTGCAAAGGTGATTAGAAGAGGGGATCTGCAACAATGGCATTTTCTGCCCCAGGTAGGCTTGTCTGAAGCCATGGCTGAAAACTCTAATCCCCTTTGATTTAGCATTCCCCCCCCCCCCGGAGGATTCCTGATAAAACAAGAGGCTGTCCGGAAGAATGCTGAAACTCCAATGAAACACTGCTGCTGGCCCTTTAGGGGCAAAAAGCTGAACTGTTTAAACTGCTGCCTTGTTCCTGATTAGTTAATTCTTGCTTCCTTAGTGCTGGGGAAGGGGGGTGGGAGAAGAGAACCTGCAGCACGAGTGAGAAGCTCCATTATGTCCTGAATAGCACTCCTGATGAAATGCCATGCTCATCGATGAGACAGCACTGGACCATCGATGAGCGGCTGAATTACAGCTGCAGGCCCACCGTCGACGAGCGAATAGAAGAGTCAGGGAGCCATCCGTTGATGGGAGAAAAAACGGCACTACCGTCGACGAGGATTGAATCCTCTCAGAGCACTGAGGAGCTATTAATGTCCAATTGCTGAGAAAACGGAACCAGTCGACAAAATCCACCAGTCTACGAACTCCAAGGCTAAAATGAACACTGGGTTGAGCCCAGAATCGCGGGAAAAACCTCTGTGGTAAAGTGGGGCCAGTCTGTGCAGCTTGCAAGGCTGAGACTGGGACCCACGCAGGAGATTGCTCTAAAGTGCTGCATTTCTTCAGCAATCCCAATAAGAAATTAAATTTTGTGACTTACAGTCTGGTGTCTTCAGCTCTGCCACATGGTGACAGAGCTCTGCTGCGTAGTATCTGCTAGTTGGAAGGCAGGAAGTAGACTGATGGAAACAGGAAGTGGAGGGCTGGATATCCCCAGCTGCAGAGCTTAGTTCCTAGCTGCATATCTGCATCAGGAGGTACAGCCCATTTGTATGGAAGCCCGGAGACCAGTTTAGGAGACAGAGCTCTTTTTTTTTTTCCATGCTATCTATTTTGCAAGAATCTTTTTTGGGAGGGTGAGACGACAGGGGCACCCTGTCCCTGTCACAGGTTGCAGCTTGCACCACCCCCTCAAGGTAAGGGTGAGAAAACAAAAACTCAGCCCCTGACCTATCGAGCTGATACCTTTCATCAGCTTTCTTATCAATGGGGGAACTCAATTAGGAGTCTCCAGAACTTTTAAAACCCGTTTCTTGAGAGGACTGTTGATGGGCAACAGCAGTCGCTTTGTGGGTGCCAGGCCCATCATATCTAAAAATTCTGTCTGCTCATCTTCCACAGTTTCATTTGTAGTCAAATCCAGTGCCTCTACCATTTGCTT
The DNA here is from genome assembly GCA_016271365.2 of Neoceratodus forsteri. Taxonomy (NCBI): domain Eukaryota; kingdom Metazoa; phylum Chordata; order Ceratodontiformes; family Ceratodontidae; genus Neoceratodus; species Neoceratodus forsteri. The sequence goes on from CM028129.1 coordinate 1,739,566,720, forward strand.
CACAAATGTGTAGTGTGAGTAGTAGTTCTCAGGCAATCGGAGAGGGGAGTCAAATTTCTGGTCAGGGGAAACTTCTGGTTCAGAAGGTTCCCCGTCATCCTTATCATCATCATCTATCGGTTCCTGAATAACAGGAACCGACGGGACCGCTGTGGGTATCAGTTGCAGAACTGCAGATGGAACCGCTGGATTTCCCAGTACCAGCCGAACTGGAACCGGTAAAAGTCCTTGGCTGGCAGCGGTTTACAAAGCCTGAAGGACTTGCAAGGCTTATGCAACTGCCTCAGCTGTGGGCACAGCCAACTTTGGTACAGAAGGATCCTTTGCTTTTTCAGCTGTAAGTTCTATATGTTTCAGTTTGTGCTTCTTTTTTTGCCGGAACCGGTTCACCAGTTGGATCCCCAGTTCTTTTTGTTTTTGATGACTCTCCTTTATTAGAAACAGTTGGTTCATTTTCTTTAGGTTTATCCTTTTTCGTAGGAGGAGGAGGAGGGCTGGGTTGGACAGAACCCTGATTCCCTGGAACAGATGGAAAAGCCATTTTTTTCTTGAATCTTTCCAAAATAAGACCAAAATATGCAAATGGAACCATAATGCATGCAAGGTGCAAATGAGGCCATTTGCATGTCATTATGGCCCCATTTGCATGAGTTGTGCAGGGCTGGCCAGCAAAATGCACCTGGCGCCCTGCACAGCATGCGGTGCTGTCAGTGGAAGTCTGAAGTACCACCCTCCCCGCTTCGTACCCTGACCACCATAAAAAAAAAAAAAAAAAAAAAAAAATTATAATCGCCCTGGTAGTCTAGTGAATACTCCCTCCCTGCTCGACACCCACAGAAAAATAAACAGTTATACTCATCCCTGGTAGTCTAGTGGATCTCCCCTTCCCGCTCAGTACTCCGATCCCTGTAAAAAAAAAATCTGTTCACAAACTTGTGAATGACTATAACAGTACGCACTGCAAGCCCATTGGTCCACAGTGTGGACATACTAACATACTAATTGCCAGCAGATTAGGCCTTACGGTCTATCGAGTCTGCTCAAATCTCAAATCCCTAGTTGGGTGCCGAGGCCCTCCCCCCCCTTGTGTTCCAGAAACCCCTATCATCCATCCCCACCCCCCTGGGCCAGGCCATCATCTGATACATCCACTTTCTGCGTCTGTCCCACCCTCTCTTGAAGCCCTCCACTGTGGATCTCTGAACCAGCTCGCCAGGCAGTGCATTCCAAGGGTCCACCACCCTCTCAGTGAAAAACCTCCTCCTCTTCCCCTCCCCCTTCCACCTTCCAACTTCAAACCATGCCCTCTGGTGATACCTCCCTGCTTTAGTCTAAAGATCCCCTCCATGTTTACCCTATTTATTCCCTTGAGGTACTTGAAGACCTCAATCATGTCCCCCTGTCTCTCCTCTCCTCCAATGAAAACAGGCAGAGCTCCACAAGTCTGTCCTCATACGTCAAATCCCCTAGTCCTCGTATCATCTTAGTTACCCTCCTCTGTACCCTCTCCAGGAGCTGTATGTCCCTCTTCAAGTGTGGTCTCCAGTACTGTACACAGTACTCAAGGTGTGGTCTAACCAGTCCATTGTACAGCGGCAGAATCACTTCCCTGCTCCTAGAGGTGATCCCCCTTACGATGCATCCCAACATCCTGTTTGCCTTGCTAGCCGCTCTCCTGCACTGCTCAGAGTTATTCACACATGCATCTACCATGACCCCTAGGTCTTTTTCCCCTATTGAGGCCTCCAGTGCCTCCCCTCCCAGGTTGTACCTGTGTTTAGGGTTTCCCCACCCAAGATGTAACACCTTGCACTTGGTGATATTGAAATTTAATTTCCATATGTGAGCCCAGCTTTCCAGGGTGTCCAGGTCCCCTTGCAGGGCCAACCTCCCCTCTTCCCCCTCAACTACTGCATCCATCTTGGAGTCATCAGCGAAGAGACTCATTTCACACCCTATACCCTCCCTGATGTCCGATATGTATGCATTAAACAGGATCGGACCCAGGACCGACCCCTGCGCTACCCCACTACCGACCTCTCTAGGGTTCGAGAGAGCTCCCCACCGACCACTACTCTCTGGGTATATTTTCCTTGCCAACCCTTTACAAAACCAGTCTGGTCGGGACGGATTAAAGCCGGGAGCAAGGGGTCCAGCGTGGCAGCTAGTACCTTAACTAAAACCTTATCATCTATGGTCAATAAGGAGATAGATCTATAAGATGCACACCAGTCTGGATCCTTGCCCGGCTCTGGCAAAACCGTAATAACCACAGACCGGGTGGAGGGGGGCAACTCACCATCAGTCAAACTCTCCAATATAATATCTTTTAAAGGCTCAAGCAATTCTTTGCAAAAACATTTTATAAAATCTATGGTTATACCATCTGGTCCAGGTGCCCTGCCTCCTCTAAGTGCCCTAATAGCCCTACTAATTTCTTCACTAGTCAGCGGAGATTCAAGCGCCCCTGCCTGCTCCTCTATAATACTTCTCACTGATCCCTCTTCCAGGAAGGCCTGTATTCTCTCTGGAGAGGGCGACACCTCTGAGGCGTATAACTTATTACAGAAGTCACCAAATGCAGTACTAATCTCCTCTGGATCAACCACCAACTTCCCATCGGATGTATGAATCCATTATACTACTCGCTCACCATCTTTCCTACATAGCTACCAAGCCAGAAACATTCCAGCGTGGTCCCCATCAAAGTATTGGGTAGACTGCGATAACAGTATTTATTTATGCATTTTATTTAGTTTTTGTTGACCGGGTAAGTGCACTAGACAAATCCTGCCTATTTTCAGGCACGACCCGGGGGAGGAGGATACAGATGAATGCCAACTGACCTTGAATCAGATTAAGCTGTTGGTGGTATTTTTAGTGAATGATGGAAATTTGGCCTGGACACTGGGGAAATTCCCCTACTCTTTTCGATAAGTGCCATGGGATCTTTAACATCCACCTGAACTACCACCAATCCAGGCAGATGGGACCTCGGTTTAACGTCTCATCCGAAAGACGGCACCTCAGAAATGCAGCACCCCTCTCATGCTGCACTACAGTGTCAGTACTGGGATATTAACCCAAGTGCCAGATGTGGGAACTGAACCCACAGCCCTCTGATCTCCCGGCCTCAGAGGCGAGTGTGCTACCTACTGAGCCACTGACACTGACAGGTGAGCACTCCTAATAGAATTATATTTCTACTTTAATTTCTGTACTATATGATACAGAGCCGGTGTAGGGTTAGCCCTGTGTGCCTGCTCATATGCTTCAACCTTAGTTCTTCAATCTCTTTACCTGAAGCGCAGGCCTTATGTGCTGCGAAGGAGACAGACTGGCCGCAGATATAAGCTTTTAATGCCTCCCACCTTATTTTATGTGAGGTGTCCCCCTCTACGACTGAAGACCAAAAACTCCTGAATGCACGCCCGCATATGTTGTATGTAGACTTGGTCCTTCAACAACAGGGGATCTAGCCTCCAAAGTCTATTTCCTGGGGCACCCCCTCCCCCCCCGAATCAAAAACAATAGTGAGGGAGGCATAGTCAGATATCAAGATCGGGGAATAGAGCGCGCTATGTATTACTGGCAATAGGGCAGGGCTCACCAAAATTCGATCTATTAGAGCATAAGACTTATGTGCATGGGAGTAAAATCTATAGTCTCTGCCAGATGGATAAAGATGACGGCAGGCATCCACTAACCCCACCTCCTCTTCCAGAACTCCCAATGCTTTAGCATTTATGACATCCTAGTGGGCCTAGCACTGGATCTATCCAGTACGCCATCTTGCACACAGTTATAGTCACCCCCAAGTATCCACCTGCCCGGCCAATTGACTAGATCCAAGGAAAGCTGCTGAAAAAAACTGTGGGTCCTCTACATTAGGAGCATAAACTGCTCCGACACTTACCAGCCCTAACCCAGGAAATTCGACCCTGGCCAAAACAGATCTCCCAGCCTGATCAACACGACTATCCAACACCACAGCCGATGATCCCCTAGGGAACCATATTGCTGTTCCTCTAGCCTTAGCTGAAAACGTAGCCGAAATCCACGTGCCACCTAAATTGGCCTCAGTTCTCAAGGCCTCCTCCCTTGACATATGAGTTTCCTGTATCAGAACCACTTGCCAGCCAGCCCTCTTCACCTCAGTGGCAAACCTTTTACGCTTCATAATTGCTATTCGATGTTGCTATTTTAAGAGAACTAGCCATAGTTTAATATGTACAGCAAATCAGCATTTGTAGAACTTGTCCTAAATCCGTTCTTATAATCTGCCAGGTCTAACATTTCTGCAAACTGTGCCTGCTCCCCCTCTGCATCTAATTTTAACTTTTAATAAGTGAAACTCCTCTTGACTAAGCCCCTGATAGGGAGACCTGGACCAACCACACAGGAGACGAGCCCACACAGCAAAACAAGCACTGTCCAAAGAATGGTGAATCCCATGTTTCACCCCAAGGTTTTGGTTGTCGCCCCGTTCCCCCCAACCCATCCAACATCACAGTGTGGTATCCTAAAACTAAACAACCCCCCCCCCCAACAACATTAAAAGCAACACTAACACCCCTCCCTTGAGCCAACATGACCCAACCTCAAATCCTCTACAAACTTGTGGCGAACCTTTATGGTTGAAATAATATAGCACTCCTTATATTAACACATCTAAACCCAGTAGTACACTTAGAACTAATGTATTAAGTTGCATTTAGGTAAACAAAGACCTAAAGCTAATCACTACCAACGAGCAATAACAAAAAATACTATTTTTTTAATTTCAGAGCTCTCTCTCTCAGGTATGCTAGCAATAATTATCCAGGCTCGAACTATATAAGAAAAAAAAAAAAAAAAAAAAAACGTTTTCAGGTTGAACAGAGTTTACCAACACTCTGTTAATGCAACCGTTGTTACCGTGATCCCCAGAACAGGTCGGAGCATAGCTATTTCGAGCTACCAAGTCCACTCGGTGAAAACACAGCCCTTACAAATAAATTCAAAGTAATCCAAAGCCTCGTAAGGGGAAAGGAAGCCGTGAACTGTTCTCGACATGCTGGCCCATCGAATGCACTTAAAAGGCAATGAATAGGACCAAGGGCATAATCGTCCCAGACAGTACCTTGAGACCTGATCAATTCAAAGGTAAAGATCTGAACAAAAGTTCTCCATTCGCGCTTAACCAGCAAAGAAAGGGTAAACCATCAGATAGGGAGAACATTACCCCCACAGAATAGTTATGACTGACAGCCTTCGCCCCATTGCAACCCACCAGCGTCTAGAGACTCATTCAGGGGAAAAAAAAAAATCAGGACCTGGGCCCTCAACGTAAATACGCCGCCGAGGAACCACCGCAATCTTGCTAAAAACATCACGAGATCATGACGTATCATTACCCCAGCCTTAATACAGTCCCTAAGTACGGAAAAATAACCGGGTCTGTATCTTCAGTACCCAGTGCTATTTTCAGAGAATCTGACTAAATCCCATACACAGGGACTGTTTTAAGGCGGGGTAATGCTACGTCACGATCTCGTAACGTTTCCAGTGAGATCGTAGTGGTTCCGCGGCGCCATATTTAAAAATGTCAGGCCACCAGGGAACTGTCAGCATTTTACGAGCAATGAGGTAATTAAACAAGGGATTTATTACGGTGACTGCAAGGGGGACCGGAGTGGTAAAGCCCTGATCTGTGCAGCGGTCGGGGCTTCTCCATTGCCAGTAGTTCTCCTTTAATTTCTTTATTTCCTCACCTGGGGGGAGGGGGGGGTTGTACCCTTCGTTCCCCCTTCTAGCCAGTATTCAAGGACACCGCTCCGGTCGCAGTGAGAGCTCCCCCCACTGGAGCCCTTCCCAGGCTGCATCGCAGCGGTTACTTACTCTACCACTGCGGAGACCTGGAGGGCGGGCACAGGAGGAAGCTGACTTGGGTGTGTCTGTGGCACAGCCGCTGGGGAAGCCATCTTGTTGTCAAGGGATTTTTGTGTATTGCCTGCCCCCAGCATGGTCATGCAATGGCGTCAATGACGCTGCAACGCACGCTTCCACACACTGCACATCTGACGCCGCCCATGCTGCCCCATCCAATTGGCCCCAAGGATGCATCAGCACCAGCTGCCGCCAGGAGCCGGCACCTTGGTGGACCTCCTTGGAGAAGGAGAGCTGTCCATAGGATGTTCAGTCCTCCTTCTCCTGGCCAACCCCCAGCAATCCATGCCCACTCCTGAACACGGGTCACTGGTGTGGCGCAAGTTGTGGCATCCAACGCCTCAACTCTCAGCACCACCAGGCCAGCACTGCTGGGATAACTAAGAAAAAGTGCAGCTGTTGCAACTGTATGACTGAAACAGTCTGCGCATGGTGTTATGAAATAAGAGTGCAAAAGTCATTGTTCATTAGGGTTGTAAGGTCGTAACGGCCAGTATTTTGCTGGGTAACTTGGAATATACGCAAAGTTCCACTGGGGCAAACACAGGTGTTGGGCTAACCTTGGAAAGTTTCTTTTGTGAGGCGGGCTACTGGAAGCTGCTGTCCAGCAAGACTGTCAGTTTTCCATTCAACCTGAAGAGTGGAATGTTCTGAAAATACCACCATGGCGTTGAGATAGGCAACTTTTCCTTCAAGGACAGTCACATGGGTAAATAGTAATAATAATAGCTCTTGTCCTAACTTACAACTATCTCGGACACCAACCCCCTGGAAACAATTATCCTCGGGGATCTAAACTACGATTGGCTGTCGGAAGCTGGTCACCCGCTTAAATCTTTCTGCGACTCCCTTGGTTTCACCCTACTCAACGAAGAGCCCACCTGTATCAACAAAAAGAATACAGCCTAAAGTACCCTTCTGGAAGTCCTGCTTGTGAATAAACCCCATTCCTTCTCCCATGTTGGAACCTTTGACGCGGATATTAGTGACCACTTCCTATTAGCTGGAGTTTGGGCAGCCATCAAAGTGCCAACTACGGACAAATTCTCCACCAAAAGGTCAACCAGGTCATTCGACCCAAAGGCATACCTACTTGACCTAAAAAACTCCCCCTTGTGGCAGAGTTTTTACGTTGCTAAAACAGTGGAAACTGCATATTCTATACTACATGAAATCATTACCTACGCCATGAATCTACATGCGCCTCTGTCAAAAATACGCATAAAGGCTAGGAAATGCCATTGGTTCACTGAAGATCTCAAGGCTGCACTGCTGTCCATGGATAAACTCTGAAAAACTGCCCGCAAATCCCAAAAGGAGGAAGATTGGCGCCTCTTTAGAACAGCCAGAAATCACTGCACCAAACTGATCAGGGAAGCTAAAGCCTGCTATTACCAAGCAGAACTAGATACTGTAGCCAGTTGTCCCTCCAAATTCTGGGCCACAATCAAAAAACTGGTGGGAGCCATGTCACAAAATATGCTCCCTACAGAAATTACCTCTGACAATACAGTAATCAATGACAAAAGAGACATACTGCAGGCATTCCAACGCGCCCATACAGCAGGCTTAACTTTTGATAACTCGCCAGCATGCAGCCTGCGCGCAACAGCAGCGGCCCACAAATGTTGGCTCCGTTGAGTCAACATTTCTCAGTCTCATCGGTTTCCCTCAAGGAAGTGGAAGACTTGATTCTCCACCTGGATACTAAGAAAAGTGCCGGCGCAGATGCACTTGAACCATACTTCCTAAAGATAGCATGCCACGTATTGGCAGTGCCTATTACTCATTTATTCAACTTGTCCCTAACACAAGGTACCCTCCCTCAAATATGGAAGATCACACACACGTTATCCCGCTATTTAAATCTGGAGACCCTTGCGACCTTAATAAGTATAGGTCAATTTCTCTCCTACCCACACTCTCGAAGCTACTGGAAAAATTAGTAAATGGCCAACTAAGATCCTTCATCGACAGGAAAATTACTAAACCCCCTTCAATTCAGATTCAGAGCCAACCACAGTACAGTCTCAGCATTAGCTAAAGTAACCAACGACTGGCAACTGGAGTTGGAGCATAAAAAGCCAGTATGTGCTGTGTTTCTTGACCTCAGCAAAGCATTCGACACAGTTCGACCACGACCTGCTCCTCGACTCACTAAAAACACTAGGATTGGATGCTACTTCTCTAAACTGGTTCTCTGAATATCTGACAGACAGATACCAGCAGGTGAAAGCGGATGGTGAACTATCTGCCCTAAAACTCTTACAAAGAGGTGTCCCTCAGGGATCCATATTAGGTCCCCTCCTCTTCGCAGTGTATCTCAACAACGCTGATGAGGGAATCAAGGATGCAAGTATTCACTTATTCGCAGATGACACAGTGCTGTACCAGAGTCGTCCCACACCAAAAGAAGCTTGTACTGACCTACAAAAAGATTTCAACCTCCTGCAACTCCAACTAATTCCTGTCTCCGGAACACCAATGCCTTGATCTTTTCGTGAAAGCCCGGCAGCATGTTTTTCAAAAACAAGATCTTGTACTCGACTGAGTCTCGATCTGTGGCCTCCTTGGCCAACTCTTTTCCTGACTGATAGGCAATCCACAAGCGGCTGTCATACTGGGCCAGGGTTTCCTTGGCTTATTGCTTCACTAGATGAGCTAGCATCATGCTAACCAAATTGGGGTTGTGCACCACCAGGAGGCTGGCTGCTACCACATCAATGACGCACCACTCCTGGTAACTTGGCCCATAACGTGGGATCCACAGTTTGTTTCAAAACCTGAATTCCATGCTAGGCTGGGAGACTGAGCATTTCGCACTGATTTCAAACCTTTTCCAAATGGCAACTCAGACTGTCGCCAGAGCCCATACGGCCTACACTATCCGCAATCGCTTGGATAGCTTGTGTGGACTGCAGAGCATTTGGGCAAGGCCCTGTTTGCACTTCCATGGACTTGATCACTGCCTCAGCCATGGCGGTGGCCACACCCTGAAGGAGGTTGTGCTGTTCTACCTCACTTTTCAAACAAGTCAGCCATGACTTGTTGGATCGTCGGTGACTGTGACTCAGTGACTCCTGCCTTGATGACCGCTTGCTTGAGCTTGCTCAAGGCCTCAACCTCGGTCTTATTAGATTTACTCAAGATGGCTACTGGAGGTGGGCAAGGCGTCAGCCCTCCGGTATCCCAAAGAATCGCCATCTTGGAATTCTCCGTCATTGCCATTATCTTCCGATGACACCAGGTCGACAGAGACGGCATACGGCAAAGCTTTCACATGACCCTCCAGGTCTGCCAACTCCTGACATAAACTTGCCATCTTTGCTCTACACATAGAATGATCTACTCTGCCTTTGTTACTGTCCCTTGTTAACATTATTTTTGCAAAACTCTATACCCGGTGCTTACTTCGTTATTTTCCCTGACCTCCCTATCCAGTGCTTCCTGACATCTCCCTATCTCATCATACAACTCTTCGTTTTTATTCCGCAACATTTCATTCGAATCAGTCAACACATCATTCAGCTGTAATGCTCGCTTCTTATCCTGCTGTAATCTTTCACAATCCTCTCTCAACCTAGCAATATCTCTCTCTCTCTCTCTCTCGTACAGTACACTGCATTTCATTCTGCATCTCATTTCTGAGACTTTCAATTTCTTATTCCAGTTCTTTCTACTGCTTGCCCATTTCTTAGGATTTGGAGCCCAGCTCCTTTTTCAGAGCTAGGACCTCTGTTTCCACTGCCTGTGGTGCAGCATACAGTGTGGCAACCATTACTCCTTTTTGGTCATGTTTCTTGACCGTATGTTTGGTCTCCAAATACAGCGTGCACACATACTGTACTGGGTGACCGCACAACTTCGCATCCAGCACAAAATCACCCCAACCTCCTTGTGAGGTTAGAAAGTTTGAGATGTCTAACTTGAGCTCAGCACTAATGGCCATTCTGAAGGTTCCCATCTTCCTGCACTAGCCGAGAATCCAAGATGTATCAATCCACCTTGTGCTCCACAACTAGATAGGTTACATGTTTAGGATACAGAGTCCTCCAGACCAGTGCCACTGTTGAACATGGGGTGTAGGTTCAAATGCCTTCATGATTCCCGTCACATTCAGGCACGGAAGCACTGGAAGATAGTCTGTATTGGTTTAACGGGTGAGCGTAGGTTCTTGCGCCTGCGTGATTCCTGTGCCTGTTCCAGGGTTTTAAATTGATTAGCAGTTTTTTTCTTGGAACAATACTAACTGTACAGAAAGTATTTATATAGGTTTTCTGGAAGTGTTATGTTTGTTAAACACAGTGAGGCAAGTGCTATGCATTTTCACAATGTTTTAACACTTTTATGAGCAAAACACTAATCAATTTTTAGAGTTAAATAAAACCCTGCTGTTCCCTTCTCTGCACCTTTCTCTTGAATGGGTCAGTTCTGACCAATCAGGTTCGTGCCACGGTCACCATTTGTTGGATTTGGCAGGATCTAAACCTGATGGCAAAACACAAAGCAGGAGACAGCTGTACAGAATAAAGGTTTATTCCCCATAAACATGTAAAAAGGACAACAATAATACCTGCTCGGAGTCCAGAATCTCCGAAAACCGTACGTCATCATAACGAAACTCTGAGAACAATACTCTTACACAAAGTTATATACTTGGAGAAAAGAGGGTCCAGTTATATGGTAATGGGTTAATCTGCACAGTAGAGACATAAGGCAAAACATTTCCTTTGGTGTACATGGTGGGCGACTTGCACCCAAGGCCATTATATGCTGCACGTGCACAGTGATAAGTATTATGTAGACTACAGCCTATAGCTACAGTAGAAGCCGATTTCAGGGGACAGCTCTGCAGCAAAGTATTTGTCCCCGTAAAGCAACCAACTCTATTAACCGAAGCACATCATTAATGACAAAAAAAAAGACTGATCATCAGCGTCCATGCGCTCTCCCTGCTCCTCCTTACAGACAATGTTTTGCTGTCCCTTCTACCCAGACAGACACCCATCTGTTGCCTCAAACTCATCGTGCTGTAGACGGGTGGCTATCTCGTTTGCTTCCTTTTTCAGGACAGGGCCAGAAATGTGAGCACCTTTTGTTATGGCATTTGAAAACCACAGGTGGAGGGCATCTTCCACCTGTGTGTCTTTCCCCTCTTGTTTTCGCTTTCAACAAGGGTTGCTGCTGATTTGCCACTTGTACTGCAGTTCATCTTTTTTTTTTTAGTTTCACTTATAGAAAATGGTAGTCCATGTTAGGGACAGCAGGTCTACAGAGTACACAGGAAGGAAACTCTTTCACATTTTGAAGCGTACATTTCCCTGCTGTTGGTTTCCTAGCAACCTTCAGCACCTCCATAACTTTTCTCTTCTCAGAGAGATGTAGCCCGGAGAGCTCTAGGTCTTCAAGAACCATGCTCTGAGGGGCAGAATTCTCAAATCTGGGAATGTTATCCTGCCCTGGGACAGTTTCAGCAGATTGCATCTCGGGGGGCAGGTTGGTAGGAGGCCTGTTGGAGAGGGACCAGAGCACAGAGTACCATGTCTGCTTGGCCCCTTCTCAGTTTTATTAGTACTCTCAACAAAAGTGGGAATGGTGGGAAGGCATACAGAACGTTCCCTAACCAACTGGGGACTAGAGTTAGGGAGGCAGTATAGCGTAGTGGTTTAAGGCTCTGAGCTGCAAATCTGGTGACATCCAGCAGACCAGACCTGTGTTTGAATCCCACAGCTTCCATTTGCATACTGTGTGACCCTGAGCAAGTCACTTAACTTCCCTGTGCTTCCAGGTTGCACCTGTAGAAAATGCTTTCAGCTTAGTGTGCTACTCCTGGTTAAACAACTAAATAAAAAAAAAAAGAAAAAAAGAGTACTCTCTGGGATTGAACCCACCAGTGGAGATTTGTGGCAAAATAGGGGAAGCTGACTGTTCTTCCAAGAAGCAAACAGATCTATTTTGGGTGTGCATCACTGTCTGAACACGGATGCCAGCACCTGCTGGTTCAAGGCACATTCATGATTTCCTTACCTGATTCTGCTCAGGTAGACTGCCAGCACACTGTCTCTCCTAACAGGCATACTGCAGATGCCTGTACTACCAGGGAGTAGGGAAAGGGTAAATTGTTTAACCAGGAAAGGCACATTAAGCCAAAGCTTGTTTCCAGGTGCGACCCGGGAGCACAAGGAAGTTAACTGACTTGCTCAGGGTCACACAGTATGCAAGTGGGTTTGATAGGATTCAAACCTAGGTCTCCAGGTCTGCAGCTCAGTGCCCTTAACCACTACACTATACTGCCTAACAGGCTAGGTTCCAGATTTTCATGGCATCTGCGCACAATTTTGAAGATCTCGTTCCTCCCCGATTGTTTATGTAACATCTTATTGTGGTGTTTTCTGTTCTGGTCTGGACAGACTGACCCTATATACAGAAGGAGAAAACCTGCATTGCCAAGTACACTGCCCTGAGTTCCAGGAGACCTGTGCGCTCTAGTCTCCTGTGTAACTCCAGGCACCACTCATGGTAAAGTCCTTCAGGTGAGCACCCCATCCTAGAAGGAAGGCATCTGTTGAGAGTATGACTATGGAAGACTACTTGAAGAAGGGAACTGCCTGTCTGAGGTTATCTTCCATCTTCCATCATTCCAGAGCCTTTAACAAAGTTTATGTAATGGCACCAGTTTGGACAAAAGATCCCACCTCTGGGAACAATTGTCCCCTAGGTGATACCAGGGGTCTAAATTAAGTTTTGCATCCAGTAGCCCGCAGGGTTAGTGACTAGGAAAATCCACTAGCCCCACAGACTTTTCTACTGGCCAGCTGGTAGACTTACTGAAATATTAACTTCTCCAGTATGAGCCCGAAGGGCTACTTAAATAAAATTTTTACTAGCCCAATACAAAATCTGCCAGCATCTGGCTAGTGGGCCAGACCCCTGGGATACTGAATGTCCTTTTTCTAGTACCTGGCCCATGGCACCACTCAAGTGGTTGAGGCCATGTGACCCAGTAACCTTAGAAAGACCCTTGCAGGTCTTCGCTGACCTGCCTTGACGGATTGCAGTTGAAATCGGATTTGCTACCCTACTTAAGGAAGGAATGCCTTCCCTTACAGGGTATTTAACTTGAACTGATTTTGTCTGCGACTTTTGCAGGTTTATAAAGAAGTCCAGGTCCTGTCCTGTGTCAGCATTATGGAGGACTTTGCTTCCTGTTGTGTTTATCCTGAGATCAGTCAGTTGTCCAGTCAGGGAATAAGCACCACATCATTCCTTCTCAAATGTGCTGCCACCACAGCTAGGCACTTAGTGAATACCCTTGGAGATGAGGCTGAAGGGAAGGGCTTTGAACTGGTACTGTCCGTTCCCTAACCTGAACCTGGAGCATTTTCTGTGACTTAGCCAGACTGGTATGTGAAAGTAGGAGTCTTTTAGATCCAATGACCCCCAACCAGTCTTCTATTTGCAGAGACAGCAGCACTGAGCCCAGTGTTACCATCTTGAATTTTTCTTTCCTTAATAATTGTTCAGGTATCTCAGGTCCAAAACGGGTTGCCACTCTCTATTTTTCTTGTGGGTGAGGAAATATCTGAAATAAAGTCCCTTGCCCCATTGTGAGGCAGGTACTCTTTCCAGTGCATTTGCTTGCAACAATTTCTTCACCTCCATCTCCAACAGAATTTCTTCCATTGAGGTATGCGGCTTGAAACCCTTTGGGTTCTACAGTTTGGGAATTTTCTAAACTTCAGGGACAAACCTGGCTTGTCTGTGGAGATTTCTGTCCATTCTTATAAATAATAAGCCAGTCTCCCCACTGGCAATGGATGGGCGACCTGGGCGACTTCGTCAAGGGTCTTGTTTTGGATTTGGGGGCTTGTGCTGCAGCTGCATGTCTAGTACCCCTTCTACCCCTGCCTCTATAGTAGCTCCTTTAAGGAGGGTACTCATAAGGGTAGTATCCTAAACACTTCAAGAAATATTTAAAAAAAATCCATAAACCAGCCAGCAGTATAGAGAAGGCTTCTGGGCGACTCCTCTATTCAGGTGGAGAAATAAATCTGACGTTAACAGTGCAGCTGCGAGTGTGACCACACGTCAGAGTTCGAATTTCACTCCAAATTCCATAATTTGCAAAAACTTCTTAAAGCTCCAGGGTTGCTCATTTCAGGGGAATGATTGCTGTTGTTAACCATAAGTGGGGCATTCCTGAGGGTTGAGGACTGAGCACTTTTCATATAAATGAAGTCACTATAGTCATGCTCTAGTAAGAAAGTGGCCTCGCCAACTGCCTCCTGGTCTCGTAAGAGAAACTATTTTTAAAGCCGTAAAAGAAGCCCAGTTTCATCCTAAACTTTTTACAGAGTTCTTCTGTGTTCAAGAAAGACAGTTTATTATCCATCCAGAGTCCATAAGATACCGGTCAAAACCTGTCACCTCCAAACTGTCACCGACAGGGAAGCGATCAAGAACTTGGATGAATCACCGGATTTCATGTCTTTCTGAGCAAACATTATTTTTGTTTGGAGAGATGCCATTTTTTAGATACAACATGTATGCGTTTGCTTACCTTGTTACACTTAAGACCAAATAACAACCAGTTCTCAAAATTGCTATACTTCAGGTGCCCCAAGTCAGGCACCTTTAACCTGGGACAACCTTCTTTTCAGACGAGTCTGCTCAATGGGGCACCTACTGCCCCTTTTCCCAAAAGTTCGGTATTATTTTGAAGTCTGGGTACAAGTCTCCCACTTGCCAAAAACAATTAACATACTAAGCTACTAACTGCCAACAGATTAGGCCTTACGGTCTATCGAGTCTGCTCCCCAAACTGTCCCCAAACTGCAGAAACAGTGGTCTCCTAAAAGCACTTTTAAGAGCTTAGGGCATTTAAAAAGTCCTCAAATATAGTCCTTTTAAAAGGACTTTTAAGTACTTGTGGCATGTAAATCAGATTATGGGCATTTACTTTTATAAATTACATGCCACAATGGGCAGGTCATTTTTATTTTATGAACTTAAAGCAGCAGCGCAGTGAAAAATATCTTTCCAAACATTTATTTGCACACCTGTCAAATCTACTTTTCTAGGAAGTTCCTATGATGCCCACAATGAGTTTCCTTTTATTTTCTTAATGTTACCCCTTACCAGGACTAGAATGCTATGTCTAAGCAAAATGTGGCAGCCATCTTTCTTCTTCAGAAAAAACTACATTAAAACATTTCTAAAATACTCAAATGTTGGTGGAATTAGAACATTTTACCACCTAATAAAAGTGGAAGATACCTGGAATCTTTCATAGTGAAGAAAAGGTAGGACCAAATTGTTTTCCCAATTTCGTTGCACTGCTGCTTTAATACCCAGACGCTAATATAATTTATACTTTATGTATGATTGTTTATTTTCTTTTTGTTAACTGGGTAGGTGCACTAGAAAAGAAAATGCCTATTTTCAGGCACCACCTGTGAGGTCACAAAACATCAGCCAAAGTAACACAAAGCGGCAAAGGTAATATTACAAAGTTCAAAGTGTGGAAGCATAACAGTGAAACACAAATATGTCAAGAGTAACAGTGTCCTACTCAGCAGATACAGTGCACACAAGCACAAATAAAAAAAAAAAAGACTACAGTGTAAAAATATTAATAATGTCACAAAGGTAAATTTTGCTAGTACTAAATCAAGAGAGTTTGGCCAATTTCCTAAAAAAGGGCTTTTGGATTTTTTGAAGGATGAAAATGTAAATCATTGACATTACAGTGGCCCAACACTTTGGAAACAGTCAAAAAACTTAGCCCTGATTACAGTGCTCAAAACCCGCAGGATGCAAGTGCTGTTTGTATTTGGTATTTATGTGGCTTGTACTTTAAATACAAGCCTTGTATGGTCATTTCCATTTGCAGCCAGCAAAAATATTCTGAGAAGCAAACACTGCATTGGTGTACACTGAAAAAGATGAAACATAGCTGTTCCTGGAGGACCTTGGAATATAGTGGAAAGTGTGCCAAAATTTGCAATTCCGAAAGGACCAGAGGAAGTGAAACACAGTAGATTAGAAGAAGCCCTTCTGTTTGACTGCAAGCAAGCATAAAAATATACACTGATGTGAAACTTAATCTGGCTACTGCCAGTTGCTTCAGGTCACTTGAGGTTGGAGAAAGAGTGAACACCACCACATAAAGCAGCATATCCACGCTCACTTGAATTTCAGCAACAAATATGCAGCGACAGTATACCATGAGGCTTTGAAGCTTTTACATTTTAAAGGACCAGGACTTTCACAATAAAAAAACAAACAAAAAAAAAAAAAAAGGCTCACAAACACTCCTAGCATCCAGCTAAAATGTACCACTTTGACCCCGTTCAATAGAGCAGACAAGAGCCAGACAACAACACTCGTGTCCTGGAGTTCCAGTCACACATTTTGGAGATGCAATATGTGGATAAGCATTATGTCTCGAGTGGCTGCAGCGGTGTAGAATTACACAGGGTATCTGCAACACTAAGAGCCTTGCTACCAGTAATGGTGCTTTAGTGCATACGATTCAAAAGTATCCCCATAACTGGTGCAGTAGTACAGTGCAGTTTTCTTCACTAGGCTTTTTTTTTTATTCCCAATATGCAAAAGTCAGTTTTGGGTGGTTAGAAGTTAAAATCATTTTTGAGGCAGCAGGCTTATAAACTTTTAGAAGCTGACCTGAAAATGTGTTTAAACCTTTTTCTACAAAATTCTGTGAAGTTTTTGAAAAGGGTGATTAACAACAATAGAGAACAAATTCCTCTAATTTATAAAGAATATACAGTATTGTAGCCAGACAGTGCCTGTGTCTCAACCCTTTCACAGAGAGACCTTTTTTGGGCTGATGTGAGGGTTGTTCAGTCTCCATGCCCAGTGAATCTGTGGCTTCTCATGTGAGACTGCTAACAAGGATGTTGGTTAGTGTCAATGGGAATAAAGATTTATGGACATCAATACTTATCCAGGAGAAACTAAACTGAGACTACCACAATTTATTTTACCTAGGCCACCAAACAGTCATCCAATGATAACTGCTTCTGACTACTGTCGACTCCAGATTCTAACCAGCGATTTAAACGAGAAAATCTCCATAGCCCACTGGCAAATACAATCCACACTCTGAGTGCCATTAGTTGGTGAGAATGTTTATAGCCATGTTAATTCTTGTAAAATTCAGTTTGTTGAAGACTATGATACCCTGTATTGGACCAACAAAGAAACTGTACATATATGTATGTGTACAGAAAACTTGAAAAAGCCACCCGTGTCCCTTAAAGCAAATACTTAACTAAGGGATCTGTGTGGCCCAGAGGGCTCTCAGAAGGATTTTTAGTTTGGGGGCCTGGACTTTTACGGGGAAAAAAAGGGGGTCCTCAGGTAAAGCTCAGGGATCCCCTTGAAATTTTTTTAAGGTCCCCATTAAAATGAATACAAGCCTGAATGTACAGCTAGCTCTAGCTCCTCCTTTCCTGTGTTCCTTGACTCGGCAAGCTCTAATTCACCCCTCCTTCTCCCATAATGTCCTTCCAAACTGCTGCCTGCTTATATACCCCCTCCCTCTACCTCCAATCTCATGCTCCTGTGAGGCCCATGCCTGTTGCTGTAAGAAGCAGCATGTCAGGAATTGGCGCTTGCAGCAGTTCTGTGTGTGCAGTGTTGGGAGGGGGAAGCGTGTCAGAGCTGCACAGCGAGTGATGCACTGAGCTGAAATTGGAGAAATGGCAAGAGCAAAAGAGGAGAAGGGGCATGAAGTATGCCTACTTCAAGTGATCACCCCTTCTCCTCTTCTGCTCTTGCTGCTTCTCCGATTTCAGCTCTGTGCATCATTCACTGTAGAACTCCAACACAGCCCTCTCCCCAACACTGCACATAAAGAGCTGCAGCAAGTGCCGATTCATGACATGCTGCTTCTTCAGGCAGCAGGCGCAGGACTCTTGGGGCCTTGTAGTGCGAGTGCCTCTGGGGCTTACTCCTAACATTTCAGAGCGTCCCAGCTCCCAAAATGTATGCAACGGACACACGGGTACCTGCATCCCTGAGAGCCCTGGCCCCGAAAGCATGTGTAATGCAACATCTATGTACTAGTTCTTTGTTGATACAATAAAAGGTATCAAAAATACTGATGAATGCTCTCTATGCAAATATTAACCCAGATCAATTTAAACGACTTTGAGGCTCTCCTCTATAAATATTTATTTCTTTTAAGTACAATTTACCCTTTTTATCCTCCAGTTCCCATCCATCCCTTTCTTAATGGCACAGCTCCTCAGACAGGCTGGAAGGCTGTGCTTCCCGAGCTGATGCCAGCACTGATCCTTGGCTGTGCACTAAGACACATGGAGTGCCTGAGCACCAGCTGAACAGCAGCTTATCCTTAGAGACTTGTGTCACCTCCAAGTAGGAATACGATGGTAAGATAACCCAGGTCATACAGTACTATGGAAGCACTCCATTCATAACACAACAGATTAAACTTGCCTCCAGTATGATTTAAGTAAGTCATGCAACCCTTGCACCATTTATAACTCCTGCAAGTGTAACTTCACTATACGCACAATGAGAAAAATCTACTTCATCACCACACTGAATAAAGCAGACACCCAGCCTACCGAACCAGTGCAGTTCATATAACAGGAATGCATTTCATTGACCCTACAAGCACAGATCTGAACTCGTCTTCAGATGGGCCATGTCTGAAGGATAAGTGCAAGTGCACCAGTACACAATTCGCAAGTCTCCAAGTCTGAACAATACAGCTACTTCCATAATATGGATGAATTACATTTCATGGCTCGCTTTCAATTGGCTGGACAAGTCAACACCATAAAACTATCACACAAGGCACTTTTACACAGGGCTTACCTATACCACTGGTTCCGTGACACTCTTTGTTCCACTTGGTCTGCTATGCTCAGAAGGCACTTTTTTTTTTTTTTTTAAATGCGCCGTGATCTGTATTGGAACGAGCGGTACAGATCAACTGCAACATTACCCTGTGTGTGGTGTCTACAGGCGATCCGCTCCACAACAGCCAAGAAAGCATGGGATTTCCTTTGCAATTAGGACAGGAATGCGTGGAAGGATGCTAGTACATGGCTGGGTGAAATGCTACGTGAGTCAACGAACCCAGCCAGACAGGGAATGTGGAATCGGTGAATGCTCACTTCTGTTGTGGAGCAGATCGCCTACAGAAGCCACACAGAGTAACACTGCAGCTGATCTGTACCACTTGTTCCGATAACAGATCACTGCGAGCAAAAGTGCCTTTTGAAGCATGCACACAACCACAAAAGTACACCCAGAGGCCTGATAGTCTTTGCACACAAGACTGCCAGCCAGAGGCTTATGAAGTATCTCTTCCAGTTTATCCCTTTCTCTGTTCCACAAGCCTTGGACAGGACAACCACAGTACAGAGAAACCTCACGCTGCTCCAGTGAGCAGACTCAAGTAGAGATGATTCGGTCTCCAGTTCCATTCAATATAAATAGTTTGCTGAGTTATTAATACCACTGATTATTCTTACCCATACTGATGTTAATTATAGTGCAGTGGTTTAAGGCTCTGAGCTGCAAATCTGGAGACCTGGGTTTGAATCCCACAGCCTCCACTTGCATATATGGTGTGACCCTGAGCAAGTCGCTTAACTTCCCTGTGCTCCCAGGTTGCACCTGTAAACAAGCTATCAGCTTAATGTGTCTCACCTGGTTAAACAATTGGGGGGAACAAAAAAAAAAAATTAGCTTCTCTGACTTTATCTTCTGTTATGTTTTACATGTATATGTTAAACCAATGAGAATTATTTCTGTTTTTTCAATGTTATCGGGTGTTAATAGTATGGGATTTTCAAAGAAACTGCCATAAAGCTTCTGAAGAAGGACCGGGTTGGTCCGAAAGCTAGAGCACTCTATTCTTTTGCGTAAGATCCATGTTGGTCCAATAAAAGGTATCAAATCATTTGTTTCTGGATCTGTTCTTAAAAAGGACCAAAACTGCACCTACAACATTTTTTTATTCCGCTAAAGGAATTATGGTTAAAGACCCACCCTAGCAACTTTGTCTAATAACAGATGCCGACACTTTACTGCAGAACTAGAAGGGTGCTGCACTGCTGAGATTCTCTTTTTCACATGAGATGTTACATTGAGGTCCCGTCTGCCCATTTCTGGTGAATGTCCAGGTGGAAGTTAAAGACCCCATGGCACTTATCTTAAGAGAAAGGGAATTTTATTTAGAAGAAATAATATGAACAAACAAATCTGCCAGCAGAAACAGGCATTGTGGTTATCAAGTCTGCTCAAGTGCACAGCTAGCACCCCTAGATTGCAACTGCCACTCCCCTCTCCTCCTCGCTCCCCTCCATCAGTTTCTCCTTACTTACCCAGACCCCCCACCATGCCCTGTCCCACGCCCTTTTGAATGTGCCCACTGTCCTACATGATACCACCTCTTCTGGCAGGGTATTCCATTTTGACACCACTCTTTCCATGAAGTAATGCCTCCTCATCTCTCTCTCTCCTAAATCCTAATAATACAGAACTTACATGTATCATATGGATTTCAAAAAAAAAACAAAAAAAAACTCAAGTACAACAATAAAAAAACAAAAAATAAAACAGGGGATTATGCATTATAAAATATACAGTACATACGAAGGTCACAAACGTGCAACAGATCCTTACATTTCCAATATCCATATGCAGTTCTCCCAAAACTTATTTACTTTATAACCAGGTAAGGATCACACTTCCAAAGTTTAGAACTTTCTTAACTGCATTGTGAACTGAATCAGCACCAATACGAGGGGCTATAGCTTCCTGCTGCACAGTAAGAGCAAAAAGGGGCCTGGCACAGATAAATCTTTACAGCATGCCATGCAAATCTGCAAATGCTTATTCTATATTTTGCCGAAGTGTCTGGAAAAAGACAGAAAACCACTTTCCTATAGGAGATACTGGCAAATAAGGGTTCATGCCATCATCCAGCCAAGCCGTCCCACTAAGAGACTACAAAAGGGCACAAAACTAGGAAATGGGACTGTGTCTCGAGTATCACCGATACTCCCTCTCTTGGGCGCATCCACACCTCCACCTATTTGTTGATGTGACAACTCACATTTTACCATGGACCCTAAGTCAGCATATATACCACATTTGTTGAAGGATTCTATTATTTAATTGATCCAAAGCAGAGCCTTCATCACCCATAGGACAGTTTTTTTTGTTTGTTTTTTTTATCACTGCTTCTACTGAAAAACTGGAGGCTATCATATGGGCGTATAACTGTTTTCTAGAAAGATTTTGTATTGCCTCTATCAAAATAATTTCTAAATTTTACCAAGAACCTGATAAATGTAACTTGTTACTACTGGAGCCAAGGACTTAGTTAGGGCCTGCTAAAAATCCTTATAGTCCCAGTTTCTATACCAAATAACCACCCCTTTTTCCACTAGACATTGTCCCCCATAGTAACAGAGTAAAATTAATAAAAAAGGAACGTAGACAGAAAAAGACAAATCGGGTTCAGCATTCGAACACCACTTTTTTTGGTTCTGTAGGTCCATTCCCTTTTTACTGGATTAAACATGCTCCCACAAATGCCTTGGAAAAATGAATACTTCAGCTTCCAGATGTAACCCCTAGGTGGCACTATCCCAAGGGATACTACCCCGGCCTGCGTGACTAGGCATGAGTTGAGGCCCAGTTCTGTGAGCGGGTGCCTCCACCTGGAGGACAGAGTTAGTGATAGCATAGCTCCTCTGGGTACAGCCCTCCGAGACACTGATACCCCCCTCTATCCCCTCTAGTGGTCTGTCCTGATCAGCAAATACACAATCAACATTTACACCAGAATGCAATGTTAACCCCAAACTTGGTGCCCTTACCACTAGGGCTGGATCAGCTGCACTGGGTCTGGAGACCCCCTGTAAAATAAGACCTGCAATGGAGAAAGGCAATAGCAACACAGTATCCCCACCACAAAAGTACACAATAGCCAGAATAAATGCAAAAATATTTATATCTGATTTATCGGGGGACGTGAACAAGGGAGGGGCAGTAATCTGGTGTTTGATTCTGGATCTGATTTAATCAGGCTAAGCATGCATGCCTCTAAGAGTCCCTCTAACTGTCACAATTGCTGCTATGCCAGGAGAAGCAGGGCCCATATGATGCACTGTGGTGTGGTTCCTGTTTGTTGGTGTTGAGCAGGGAGCCGAATCCCCAGGCGGGTCTTTCGCTGGATGTAACTCTGCAGCGTGAGCAGCAATCTAGGCTGAGATAGTGAGGCCCAGACCAGGTGAACAGTTTGGATACAGTCCGGTAAAGTGCTGGATACAGCTTCCGCAAACGTGACACATTCAAGCAATGTGGGGAACCAAACTGCGACCCACACTGCACATTCAGCACAATTATAGTAAAGAGAAGTAAATACCACAGTTCAGATGACAGTCCGGTTGCAATTGACAGTGTCTCTGCGCAAACCGTACACTCTGTGGGTGTCTTAAGTCCTGACAGGCCGATCACACCGAGGCAAATCTTCGGACCACACCAGGTGAATTTCACTTTGTCACAATTCAGGATTCCGGTCACAATCACAGCAAATTTGGATAAAGTCCGAGATATTAATGTAGACTTCTTCACTTGAGAAGATAGTAGCAAACAGGCCAGACACATCCTTCCCGACGATTCCCCACGCTACTATGCAGGAGCAGCTGCTCAAATTACTCGAGCTGCTCACTCTCTTGACTCCAACTACGCACATTGAATCACTGCTGCAGGCAGCTCTGGGACTTCCCAGTGATCCAAAAGGTTTGGTTGGTTGATCCATCTGTCTGTCACAGGAAGAGCTCCCCATCTAGGTCCATTTTGGCACCTAACAGTAAAAACTAAAATTCCTACAGAAATTCACTCCCACAAGACCCCTGGGGACTGTCTCCATTTTAGGGCTCCCAACGGTACTGATTAGTCCAAACTGGCAGTCCAGACCCAAGATGGTGGTGCAAAAATAGAAAGTCCATGCTGCAAAGGAAGGCAGGTTAGACAAACTACTAAATCTTTACTATTAGAGCAGATAATATCCTAATAAAGCTCCCTCTGCGCAATTAGCGATGGCAGAATGAAGCGGCTGTACTGCAGCCCAGGTGGGACTCGAGCCTGGAACTACTCAGCCTCCACCCAGATTAATTATACACTACGAAAACGACAGCTCTTAAAGAGAGAGGCACAGAGGCTAATAGGGCACTCATATACAGGCACTTTTAAATGGTTAGGACACAGAACACCAACCTGGCAGTGGGCATCAGGCGTGCCAAGGAAGACAATTTAGGAACCCCCATTTGTAGGGGGGTTACACAAACATTCTGGGAGAGGGTATAGCGAACTTATATACAAAAAACATAGAAGGAGCAAGGTCTTAATAAAAAAAATAAAAAAGCTCTTACTCTTGGACAACAACCTATTCCATATATACGGAATACATAATTGATTACAGTGGAATAATATATTTCCACTAGTGAGTGGTAAGACCCATAACTCACGAGTGGCAAAGCCACGAGTTAGTTATAAAGGTCTTACCACTGTCGAAATAAATGTGTCATTCTACTGCAACCCATTATGTATATATATATATATATATATATATATATATATACATACACACACAACACACACACACACACACACACACACACAATAGGGGTGAGTGGTAAATGAGTGAGATAAAACAGCGTATCATCCACTGCAGTGTGATATTTTTACCCTCTGCTCTACTGTGATGATATCAGACATTTACACACACAGGTCACAAAAGGTTACTGATATCATCACCCTAGGCAGCTTTCCCCTCAGCATGAAAGAAACACCTGTGCTGTTACCATAGACACAAATGCAGAACTACCTGAGAGGTCTCACTGCTGCCTACAGCTAACTCAGTGAGCATTACAAAACACACCTATCCCCTCCCTCCCCCCCAAACTTCCAGCTCATTACTGTGATGCTCTCAACTTGATGCAGCCAGAATTCCAAACAGCACAGCTTCACAGAACAGTCTAAACTACTGCCTGCTGCTAACTCAAATACCACTGAAACACACTCTCACTTGTTCCTCAAACTCTGATTCTCACCCATTACAATTACTGTGACAATTTCAACTTCACTGCAGCCAGAATCCTAAAGAGCACAATTTCACAGAACACTCTGCCTGCAGCTAACTTAATTACCACTGAAAACAGTATCAGCTGTTCTGACACTCTGCCTCAGTTCATTACAATTACTGTGATGCTTTTAACTTCACTGCAGCCAGACTGCTAAACAATACAGCTTCACAAAAGTATGTTTCTCATTCCTATCTAAAACTAACTAATTTAGCATTGCAAAAAAATACTCATGAGTCTCTCAGAGTTTATAACACTGCCAGCCCATTCGGAAATGCTCACACACAGAATGAGCAAATACATTAACAGGAACAGAACACAAGAGAGCATAACAAAACTTCTAAAACTCTTGGCCCTATTGTATATATCGAATACATGATGGGCAGATCGTGTGCTATGGCAAATATTGTCACTCCTGCATCGTGAGCTCTGGAGATCTCACCCATGCCTTCGGCACTCGTGAGATATCCAGAGCTCACTCTGCAGGAGTGACAATATTTGCCATACCACACTCATGCCCATCATGTATTATTAATATATATATATATATATCACACCATTGTAACGTTTTTACTTTTGTGTTAGCTTAAAACTGCCTTTCTTTCCATTGCAAGTTCTCTATCTGGCCCATTGTTCTCTGTGTTCTAGTTCCAGATTCTAAGTGGAAATAACACTTTACTTCCTGCGCTGTCCACAACATCTCTGCTACAGCCCACCCTGTCCCTGATCATGACCCACCTGCAACGGTTTCTCCTAATGGATACAATTTTTTACTCTCCTCTCTGCTTGTTTACAGTGCTCTGCGGTCTCTAAACCCAGCCAGAAGCAGCCCTGACGGCACTGTTCCTAACATCCTTTGCATTTCCACCCCTGCTATTGCCCTCCCCTTCACTCACCTGCTAAACCTCTCTCCCCCCTCAGGAACAGTACCCCAGGCTTGGAAAACGGCTGAGGTCATTTCCCTCCAGAAAGGTGGTGACTCATCCAGTCCAGGGAACTACCACCCCATCTCCCTCCTCGCCTCCCACGCTAAGCTCCAGGAATCACTTATATACTCTAGGGTCTCCAAATTCCTCTCTGTCTCTAGCACCCTCTCTCCATTACAAGCTGGTTTCAGGAAGAATCGCTCAACCACTTCTTCCTTACTGCGTGTAATAAACACCATTCTCACTGATATGGACAAAGGTCACATTACCACAGCCATTTTTGTCAACTTGGCTAAAGCCTTTGATTTGGTGTCCCACCCACTCCTGCTCCGCAAGCTCCACACAATTGGATTAGCCATACCAGTTCTGCTTCTACCTAACTAACCAGTGTCAGTCTGTTCTGGTAGGCTCCACCCTTTCTTCTCCCCTCCCCCAGGGCTCTATTCTTGGTCTTATCCTATTCTCCTTATTTATTAATCACCTACCCTCAGCTTGCTCATACACACAAATCCATATGTATGCGGACGACATGATTATCTTATTCTACGGGACCCTCAACCCTTGATGTGGAGGCTCTCCTCCAAAGGGATTTTAATAATGTGTTGAACTGGTTCCAGGCCAACAACTTGCCAGTATATATGAAAAAAAACTGTCTCAATGACCTTTGGGTCAAGACAGAAACTCTCAAACTATCCTGTCCCCCGTCTTCTCCCTCGACAGGTCCCACCTTGTAAATGTATCTGCTTACAAATACCTTGGTGTTTGGCTAGACAAACTCAACTACTCAGTCCATACTGACACAATGCATGCCAAGCTTTGCCCAAAACATCGAAATTTAAATACCTGTAAATTTTCTTTCTCCGATGGCTGGTCTCTGGGCTTCCTTACTCCTGGGCTGTACCTCCTGATACTGATAGACAGGCAGGAATCAGACCTCTGCAGCAGGAGACATCCAGCCCTCCACTTCCTGTCTCCCTCAGTTCTTCCTAAAGCAGTCCAATGTGTCAATACTACTAGAAGTTGGAGACAGAAAATCAGACTATGAATTTTAAGGCATATATGGCCTAGAGGCCAGCCAACTATATACATTCTGGGAGGGAATCCGAAGCCCGGAGACCAGCTGTCAGAGAAAGAAAATTTACAGGTATTTAAATTTCAATTTCTCTCTCCTAAACTGGTCTCCAGGCTTCCTTACTCCTGGGATATACAAAAGCAGTGCGTCCCCAGATGTCCCGGGTGGGAAGAATGTCAGGAACCCTTAAGGATCCACCACCGCTTGAAGCACTCTGCAGCCAAGGATGCTTCATCCGAGGGCATCACTTCCAGCAATTAAAATTTTGAAGATGTGTGAATGAATTATCAAGTGGCCGCTTTGCATAAGTGTGCTGTCGAAGCTTCTCTGACGTACGCTCATGAAGGGGTCATAGCTCTGTTGGAATGGGCTCTCCCTGGGCCAGGCAAGTTACTTCAGCCTGATCACAAGCCATGGAAGAGGCTGATAGAATTCGTCTGGCAATAGAGCCTTTTGAATCCTTGTTACCCATAATTTTGGCCCATAGCTGGCATGAACAACTCTGAAGTTTTGCAAATAGCTTCCTCTCTCTTTATACATTTTCGTGAGGGGCAGACTGGATGGGCCATGAGGTCCCCATCTGCCCTCAACCTCCATGTCTCTATGTTGCTATCACACCTCTCAGATCTAGAGGATGCAATTCCCGTTTCTTATTGCTTTTGGAGAGTGGGCAGAAGGAAGGAAGAATGAACCCCTGATTGTAATGGAGGGGAAGCATAACTTTGGCAAAAAACCTTGAACTGTTCGAGCCTGATGAAAAGCAGTGTATAGCGCTTGGGTAAGCAATGCTTTTAGTTTGCTGATTCTCCTGGCTGAAGCAACAGCTATGAGAAAAAAGGCGACCTTTATGTTGAAACACGTGATGAATATCTTCTTGATAGGCTCTAAGGGGGGGGCCTCGGCCACAGCCTTGAGAACCAGATTAAGTCTCCAAGGTGGTAGTTTTGGTGGGTTGGAAGGCAACCTAATGCTGCTGTCTTTAGAAACCTAGAGACATGAGTATATGCATCCAACGATTCCCCTGAATCCGCCCACATGAGTGCCCCCAGTGCAAAAACTTGAACTTGTAAGGTGGCTGGTTGCAGTCCTTTTGTCCATCTATCTGAAAGGAACTGCAGTAGAACAGGCAATTATATTGGATAGTTCCATATGCGTTTTGAATGAAACCAGAACCAACATTTTCTCCAGATTCAATAATACACTTGGGAGGAAGAAGAGAGACATAAGTTCCCCATCATATCAATAACAGAAGCTGTGTAGTCAAGCTCCTTAAAAGTTTTTCCCTCTCAATTTCCAGGCCTAGAGAGATAAGTTGTTTAAATGGGATGCCGGACCGATGGAGAATGCCCAGGCTGAACTTGAATGTTAGACGTGAACGCCTTGCCAGATGAATGACAATCAGGAACTATGTGCAGAAAATTCGTAAGGGGCAGACTAGAATCATGACTGTCCTGTCCCGAACCACTTTGTGAAGAACTCTTGACAGAAGTGGTATTGGAGGAAAGGCATACAGGAGACCAAACTCATCTCAGTTTAGGGGAAAAAGGTGTCCCAAGCCACCGCTGGTTCATCCTTGGCCAGGGAGCAGAATTGCTCACCTTGGAGTTCCACCAGGAGGCTAAAAAGATCTGTCAGGGGATTGCCCCACTGATTAGTCAAGATGAAGGAGGCACTATCCTTCAGCTCCCATTCCCATGGTCGACCAACCTTGTGACTAAGCTAGTCTGCTGTGTCGTTTACCTGCCCTGGTAAATACCTCACTCAGTGGTGCAAGGCCCACTGAAAAAGAAGGGATTCCCTTAGCATTTTGAGCTTCTTGTGCCACCTTGATGGTTGGTATATGTCAACGTTGACAGATTGTTGGCTGGAACCAGACTATCCTGACTGGGGAATTGCTGTTCAGAGTGCCTCAGGGCATGGCCTACTGTCCACGCCGGGAACGTTTATGCTGTACCTTGTGCCTCTCACAGCTATCACCCGCCCAGTGCCAACAGCTGAAGCATCTCAGCCATCCCCAGCTCATGAGGCTTGCATCGGTTGCTATTTGGATTTGGTGAGGATGGTCAAACTTACAACTCTTCATGACCTCTGTCCTCCGAGACAGTCACTGAAGGGAGGGTTCACTCTGTCTCAATGAACTCTAGCAGAATCCGAAATTTAGTTTTCGGGGGGGGGGGGGTGGAAATCCTTGTGTCATGATGCCTGCCCCTAGAAGGATCAAGGTCTGGTGTGAAATTAGGGATCTCTTTCTCCAGTTGATGAGAAAACCATGTGCTGGCAGGTACCAGACCACCTTTGCCACTGCCTGTAATGTTTGGTTGAGCTGTGGGGCCTTTATGTGGACTATGACCGGTACTGGCACCTTTAATTCTGTCTGTGGATCTGACGAAGACCCCAATGGTAGAATGTGAATTGAAGTACTGCTCTGCCACTCTGAACCTGAGATTGTGTGCGTGATGTTACTGAGCGGGAAGGGTAAATAGGCATCTTGCAGATCTATGGAAGCCAGTAAAAACCCATTTTGCATCTGCTGGGTGACAGAGATGACCCAGTATCGTCTGCCAAGGCACAATTAATTTGTCCTCTGAGTATACATGGGCTTGAATACTCTGACTGGATCCCTTCGTCCAGGGTCTGTACATGCTCCTGAATTGTGGTAGTTAGGTTTTGTCACTTCTCTGGAATCTTTTACCACCCCCTTTAAAGACTATGGGAGCTCTCCCTTGTCAGGGGCATTCGCCAAGTGAGCCTTGATGACCTGTCCACCTGCCATGCCTGCAGCCTTAGGTATGTCGAGGTGAGTTAAAGCGTGGCCCTTGCTGTGCAACTGGCAGCCTCCTTTGAGATATCTGCTGATAATCCCTAGAACAGTCCTGCTCTGAAGCTGTTGCGGGGTGGCCTTAACTGCATCTGGCTCATCAACACGCTGGAATGCCAGGATAGTGACCCATGGTATTGCGGCTCATGCGGAAAACAGGTTGGCTAGGCTTGCTTATATGTGGCTCAGCACGCTGGAATGCCACATCAGTGGTGTTGAGAACAGGTTGTTCGTCGCTGCTATAAGGCAGGAGTGGTGAACTAAAAGCGTCTCTTCGAGGGATGTCTCCACATTCTTGTCCCCTGGGTCCCATAGAGAAGCCCCACCCACTGAAGTAATCTGGACCATCCAAGGCTAAGTTTCTGGGTGGAGAGCTGTCTGAGACAGGAATGCTACTCAGTAGCCCCTCTCCCTCTGGGGGGACTAACTGACCTCTGGCGGACTTGTGCTACTAGTATGCTGTCGGGCCACTGCATAGGTGTGTTCTGGACCTTGTCATTCCTCTGTTAGCGAGTCCCCTATGGCTGGAGGAATAGGGAAGGCTGCGGCCAAATTGGCAACAGCTGGTAGGCGGAAGCCTGGGAAGATCCGAGGGGCATCTCGGCTATGACTTTTTTTTTTTTTTTAAAAGAAAGAGACCAGGCCCTCCAGGCCTTGTGATGTGAGGACAACTGCTCCTCTTCAGATGAGGTCAGAGATGGGGACCTCTTCCTTTATCTTTCTTGGGAGGTCTCCCACCAGGAAACCCCAGAGGTTGCCCATGGAACATGCAGGGACCAAGGCAAAGGCCCCATTTTACCTGCGATAAGGCCTGGTGCCCGAGAGGGGACTGCGGACTGCTGGGTCCCCTGGTGGCCGCTGCTCTCTCAGACTTGGTGGTTATCCGTTTGAGCTGAGGGAGGGGTCGTGTCCTTCAAGATCTCGGCATTCACAGATGCTGCCTTTTGTTATTCAGCGTACCCCCTTCCCTTAGAGGCTTTCTGGTCTGTGCTGCTGCTGACCATTTAAGGGCAAGATACCGAGTGCTGCCCTTGAGATTTTCTGCCCCTGGGATGTTTGTCTGAGGTCCTAATCGTAGTCTGCCTTGGTAATTAAGGCTGACCCTTTAAGATCCACTTAGGAGTGACTGTTCCATCTCAGCCTGCCTTGGTAATTAGAGATGACCCTTTAAGATTCACTTAGGAGTGACTGTTCCCTTCTCAGGTACTGGTAAAATAAATCCCTGTCTGTGACGAAGGAGATTGGCTGGGTGGGGGGGGGCACAGGTGCTGAAGTAAGTCCCCTATGGCTCTCAGTTCCTCTGTCACGGCGCTATCACACTGTTAGGCTCCTCAGCACTCGTTGACGAGAAGGCAGATCGACGAGTGGCTTGGCGCGCTTTTGAATGAGCGCTGACTAGTTCTAGCGACGACGAATGGCTGCAGCTTTCCTAAAAAGCTATTCGTCGATCGGAAGCCATGCAGTGCCTTGCTGCTCGTTGAGGAGTTCTCTAGCGGCTTGGCTCGCTTTTTTGAATGAGCGCTGACTAGTTTTACCGACGACGAATGGCTGCAGCTTTCCTAAAAAGCCGTTCGATCGGAAGCCGTGCAGTGCCTTGCTGTGCTCATTGAGGAGTTCTCTAGCAGCT
The DNA here is from genome assembly GCA_016271365.2 of Neoceratodus forsteri. Taxonomy (NCBI): domain Eukaryota; kingdom Metazoa; phylum Chordata; order Ceratodontiformes; family Ceratodontidae; genus Neoceratodus; species Neoceratodus forsteri. The sequence continues at coordinate 1,739,597,249 of CM028129.1, forward strand.
TGGTGCGCTTTTTTGAACGAGCACCGACAAGTTTTACCGACGAATGGCTGCAGCTTTCCTAAAAAGCCATTCGTCGATTGGAAGCCATGCAGTGCCTTGCTGTGCTCCAATTAGGGCTCCTCATACCCTGCGACGTTGGTCGACGATCTCCCTGTCGACGAGCTGCCACTGTCATGCTGCCGGCCCACCATCGATGAGCGGCTGATACAAGAAGCCGCTGGTCGCCGATGAAAAAAATATGGGGCTGCCGACTGCTGGCTCCGTGCCAGTTTAAACCATTACTCAGACTTTTACTTCATAGCGGGGATAGATCCTTCGTACTCTTGTTGTACCCCCAGCTCTCTGGTGCTGTTTTAACTCCCCTAGCCCAGACCTTCACTGCAATGAAAATGGTGTCTGCCACCTATTCTGACCTTAACCTTGAAGAATTGAGACAGAAAGCGCAGGAGAGAAAAGCACCACGATGAAATGGGGCCAGTCATCCTTTAGGAGCACTCCGGTGCAGTATTTATTCCGAAACAAACTCTGCGGGAGAAACAGCAACACAATGAAAAAGGGGGTCAGTCAGCCTTTCTGAGCACTTCGGTGCCCGTTTGAGTCCCAGAAACACACTTTCACTGCACTGAAGGAGCATTCCAGGTCGAGTGCAGAAAGTGTGGAGAAAAAGCAAGGCAGTGAAATTGGGCCAGTCTGTGCAGCTTGCAAGGCTGAGACTGGCATCCACACTGGAGTTCTTGAATACAGCTGATTTCTAATATCCCCAATAAACCAAAATTGTTCGACTTACAGTCTGCTGTCTTCAGCTCGGCCACATGCCAGAGCTCTGCTTGCAGAGAACCTGCCAGACTGAAGGCAGGAAGTAAACTGAGGGAGACAGGACGTGGAGGGCTGGATGTCCCCTGCTGCAGAGGTCTGATTCCTGTCTGTCTAGTATCAGGAGGTACAGCCCAGGAGTGAGGAAGCCCGGAGACCAGCTTAGGAAAGAGAATAGGTGTTAAGTAAAGTAATAAGGTCTGCCTTTCCCTATCCATGCATAGCAAATTGGTGACTAAAACCATCCTCCCCGTTCTACATTACGCAGACATTGCCTACCTTGCCAGACTCAACACCCTCCTAAACTCATTTTGCTGTTTTGCCACTGACTTCCCATTCTGCACTCACCACTGCTCCCTCTACTCGTCACTTTCTATCCCCCCTCTCCCTCTACTGTTGGATGCACTCCTTAGCTTTGATTGTCAAATACTGGTTTGATTTTCTATCTTCCTATCTTTTTTCACTTCTATCCCCAGCCAGCTACTCCCCTTACCCACTCTGCTCCAGGGCATATCGTTCTCCCCCCCCCCACTCCTCAGCTACTCAGTCTGCCTTCTCCTACCCTCTCTTTCGAACCATCTCTCTCCTACACTCCAGCTGGCCTCCTCGCTCCAAGCATTCAAGTACCTGCCCCGAAGTGAACCGACAGCTTCATGCCACTGTCCATAGCCTCTCGCAGTTTCCGCTCTAGCTAATCTGGTGCTTTGTCCCTTTTCTTTTATGACCTTGTTTTATTTAAATTTGCATTTCGCTCTGTTTTATCTATGAACTACATTCCTGAATACTGTACTATGGCTGTATGTTAGATTTTCTTTATTATATTTAATCTCCTTATTTTTGCACTCTTGTACTTATGAACTGCACTCCACATTTTGTACTTCTGACTATATTATCATATGTAGTTTATTACGTAAACTTCATTTTTTGTATTTTGTTACCAACTGTTTTTCCCCCTCCCCCGGGTCGCACCTGTAAACGAGCCCTGGCTCAGTGTGCCTTTCCCAGGTAACAAAGTTTTAAATAAACAAACAAACAAACAAACAAACACGTTCTAAGTTAAATAAATTGTGTTCTAAGTGAAATAAATGGTGTTTTCAGTGAAAATAAATATTCATCCAAAAATGACATGATTTAGTTGGTTACCCAATTTATTCACCACTGGTGCGGTATATAAGAAGTTCTGATCCAGCTTTATTAATACAGCTTGTCCAGTTAACCACAGCCGAGTCAGAATGATCAAAGGAAAGTCCTAATATTTTAATTGGTGGGGGCTCAATATTAATCCCAGATATTTCAGATAGGAGGCAGTACAGTGCTGTGGTTTAGGGCACTGAGCTGCAAACCTGGAGACTTGGATTTGAATCCCACTGCTCGCACCTGCATACTGTGTGACCCTGAATAAGTCACTTAACTTCTTTGTGCTCCTAGGCTGCACCACGAAACAAGCTTCAGCTTAGTGTGCCTTTCCTGGTTAAACAATTTTCCCTTTCTTTTTCATTACTCCCCTCAGAAGTGTTCACCTGTCCAATCTGTACACCAATACTTATATTAAAGCTAATCTTGGGTCCCAACACCTCTGAGAAAGTACACAAGTTCCTGCACATGGGTACCTGAAGCTGAAGCTCTTAAAACTATACACAAATCATCAGCACATGCTAATGTTTTTATTTCTAAGGTACCTGGGGAAAGCTACATGCCTTTTGCTGACTCCGCCATTTGGACAATTTTAATCAGAGGGTCCACTGAGAAAACCTAAAGCAGCGGGCTAATGGGACAACCCTGTCTCCCCCAAACCTGACTAGAATTGGGAGACCTTGACCGTTATCATACAAGGCAATCCAGTCAATAAAACTTACAAATTCCATAAAGACATAACCCATTCATTAGATACTCATGAGGGACCAGGTCAAATGCTTTCTCTTTGTCAATCGAAGAGAGAGCCAGACACTGAGCCATTCCTGTCCCTTTCAAACAGTTCCTGCAGGAAATACGATCATCATATTAGGATCTGCTTTGTACCAGTGTTTCCATCAGAATCACGCAACAGGGTACAGCTTACCCTACTCCAAATTTCTCAGGGGTACAAATTGTGTTTTGACAGTACATCACACCCTTGCAGAAAATCACTGGAAGTGCGTATTGTTTTTAAGGTGTATGCCACAATCACTCACAACACAAGCACAGCTCAGAAAACAGTGGTCTAACAGTAACCTCGTGCATTACTGTACACAAATGAATGGCCACATGCTGTATCACAGTGACGGAGGACTGCAAAACCAAATTAAATGCTACTGCTTGTACATATGGAAAAACTCACAAGCACTGGGCAGGTAGAAGGGAACATTGCATGCTCAACAAAAAGACATGACCAACAGCATCTCTAGGGACTCTCAGCTATAAAACTGTGTTTAAGAGATCACCATGGTAAACAAGACATAAATTAGCTTCCATACACCACACACCACCAGATTCACACTTTCACAATGTGCTTATGAGGAACTGCCAAGTGCAGTGTGATGCTGGACCTGGGAGACATCACAGGACTATGACAGCGTGACTGGTGCGCGATGGGGCGAGACAACAACACGTGGATGCCGTGGAATAACTGTGCTCGATGGAGCCGGTCGATCAGCAACCGTGAATATGCACTCCACTGGGATGCCACTGAAAAGAAATACGATTTTAATTTAATTAGGTGGCTGACAGTGGCAGGGATAGCCAAGCTGGTGAGCACGTGCAGTGGTTCACTAGATCTCAACTGGGACTCCACTCACTGACTTGGCTACAGTGCACATGCATCTCTCAGTCTCTTCCTCATAAAAAAAAAAATAAAGAAAGAAAAAGAAAAATATATTTTCAAATTACACTGAGAAGGTGTTTGGGCGGTGGTCTGGAAAATGAGATGCTGGGTCTGGCAGGGAGACATGACTGGGACCCAAGAGTGGTGGCGAGCGATGGGGCAAGGGGACAACACGTGGACAGCTGGCAGTGGGAAAGGATAGCAAGGTTGTTGAGCGGGCATCACACAGCGGATCACTAACTCACATTCGCTACATGGAATGGACCTGCATCGACGTTTAATTAATTTAATAACAGCTAAAAAAATAATTTTCAAAGTGAGAAGGTGACCGAGTGGCTGTAGCTCTCAGATCAGCACTTGATGGAGTCGACTGGGGCCGGGGACAGAAGCTGGCTGGCAGGAGCACGTCGACAGTTTGAAAAAAACTCTGTGAGACACAATCACTCGACTCGATCCACGCCACCTGAAAGCAGAAACTAAACACACACACCTGATTTTTTAAGAAGATCTCAGTTTTTAATTAAAGCACTGGCTGGGTCTGTCTCGAGTTGGGAAACTCGGAACCCACGCTGCGTCAGTCGGACTCGAGTCGGGCCTACTCTTTGGAAAAGCTATGCCGCTCGCTGGTTTCTCCTTCGCTTGCTGTACATGTGAAGCCTGCTGCCCGTGACTCCACTCACCCCTCAGTGTATGCATGCCCACTTGCAAACGGTAGAAAGGGGACAGGGAGAGTTCTTTGTGTAGCATGGCAATGTGGACCAACTGTAAGACCTCTCAAACGGCGCGGTCTACACTGCATATAAAGAAGCTGACATGCTTGCATTCGCAAAACTCACACAGGCTCCTTTATGTGTAGTGTACCCCCTTCACACATAGATGAACATGATTTTTGTATTTTTAACGTAATTCACACACATCTATGCAAGAATGGGAATACTGTTTTGTACTGCACATGTTTGTGTGCGAACAAGGACCACTGGAGCTGTAACCACCAATCTATTAGCAAGAACCTTTGAAAGGATCTTTTTTGTCTGTGTTTCGCAGACATAAAGGTCTCCAGTTGCTTAAATCTGATTTATCACCCTTTTAAACAAATACATTAAGAAAGCTGAAGCCATAGAGAATGGTAAAGTTTTGTGTGACAAGGCTGTATTAAACAAAATTTCTACAACTGGACCAAAAAAAAAAGAAAAAGAGAAACTTATACATTTCTGCTGGCAAACCATCAGAATCAGTATTATTTCCCCAAGTCTTTTATTACAGTTTCTACCTGACAAAGGTATATAGGAGCAGCTCATATGGCAACATCCCGGGGGGTGTGGGGGGGGGTATTAAGAGTGGACATTACCGAATTATCCCAATTGGGTTCAGCGGGCATCCCAAATGTATTAATGACATGCTCTTGAACAACCTCCATAATAAGTACCATGTGGTTACAAAAGCACACTTGGGGTTACTGCCTAACCTGACATTTTCCTTTTGTTCACCACATCTTGGCAGTTTGTGAATTTATCCAAATGTTGAGACCAACCTTGGGTGTTTAACCGGAGTTCTTTCTCTAAAAAAGTGTCTCTTTCATATTTCGTTTTCTCTACCTCAGCCTGCACATCAATCCTCCGTTCTTGCATAATGGATATAAGCCAATGCAGTTTATTTCGAAAGGACAAATATCTTGCAAATTTTTTGCCAGTCACCACGAATGTCACCTACTCGTTAACCTATGCTGAGTGTTTGAAAATTGTCTAATTGTAAAACAGAATTTGTATTATAAACGCTGCAAATTCTGATGTACACCAATCTATGCTCACTGCACTACTGTCTGTTGAAAACTGTGCTAACCTACGTATTGTCAACCTGTAACTGTTGTGTAACTTTATGATTGTCTTACCTGAAATTAATCCCGGGTCGCCCCCTGAAAAAACGACTGTCATGGTCTCAGTGGATTTACCCAGTTATCAAAATTAAATAAATAAATAAATAAATCTCTCTCTTTTTTTTTTTTTTGTTTACTGAGGACTGAAACAGGTGCTTAAAATCTTTTTTTGTATCTTCTCACCACTGCAGGAAATCATCACAAGCAGCCAAGATCGAGCGTCTAGCATGAAATAAATCCTGACATTTTTCTCTTATTTCAGACTGCTCTGACAGTTTGATATTTAAGTGCCACTGGAGGGGCTCTTGAGAGATACAGGGTCCCAGGTGACATTCGCAAGTGACTGCTAAGTGATCGGAAGTTTTTACTGTGCTGGTCCTTGCTCCCTCCAGTTTAAGCACATCTGATAGAAACAGGTCTATCCTGGTGGCTAAGGTACCCTTAAAAGGGAAGTTTCCCTCAGTCTTTTATTCTCTTTACATGTGTAGTTTGCAGGCATAAACAATGACTGCCTCTACTGCACCCTCATAATTTCATCAGGATTTAAATGTAAATGAAGGAACTTAACTCCGGTGTGAAAACCTACTTGACACCATTGCAAAGATCATGACCTGACTCATGAAAGATGTCCTGTAATTTTATGATGTTTTAGTACTAAAGCCTGCAACACTTATATTGTGTTAGTCAGTGCTGTTGCTGTCCTCTGCAGTCCCTCTTGTCTTATGCTGGCCATGAAACTTTTCAAGGCACAGTAAGTGCCCTGCTGTTTTCTGTAGTTTAAAGTGTATCTGAGTTAGAAAACAAATGCTTTTAAAGAATATAGGATCTTCACAAGACATGCAACAGAACAGAATGAGAATATAACTTCTGCTGGCTTGTGCTGGTATGCATCACCAACTCTCATGATGCTTTACACAAGTGGGGTCATGACCTTTGCAATGCAGATACACAGATTTTCATACCACGGCAAAACAGAGTGGTGCAACCTCCTCCTGGCCATTGCTTTTTCAGGTATGGCACCATCACACTTATAAGAGGCATCCCGGAAGGAAGAGAAAATGGAGGCGGCCCCAAGTCACCTTCGCCCTGTTCCGTACTGACTCACTGCTGCTCTCGAGCAAAGGCTGAGAACCTATTTCTCACAGATATTTTGGAGCTTTAGCTTCCTCTTCCCACTTTCGTTGCTGTAACAACCTCCATATCGTCCTCCAATGGAAAAGGTGGGGCATCACCCAAACCGTGTTCCCCATCTCCTTCAGTTCTGAGGGAGTCATGTTGTGAACTTGATCACTGTCATAGGGAACTTCAGTCTCACCTCCTGCAGCAGCAGGAGAGAGGGCATGTTCAGTGTGCATAGGCTCAGAAGAAGCTGGTCTAGGCTCGGAGAGCTCAGGAGAAGGGGAGTGGCCCTCCACCGGCTCTGAAGTAGGGTACAGATCAGTTGCTTCATCAGGGCATTTTACTTGCTGCCTTTCAGCTTCTTGCCCGGCAGAGGTTCTGCACCTGACCTTTCACAATAAGTTCTTAAATGATGAAGGCTGTCTGACCTGTTGTGTAATGCCTATAAGAGTGCACCTGTTCCTCACACAAATTACATTTGAAAGGATTTGGGCAGCTGTGGCTAAGGTGACCATATTCTAGACACGTGTAAATGAAGTCATTAATGGCAAGAGCAGGGCTGTCCAGAAGAGAAACACATACCCATGCTCATGCTCAAGTAAGAAGAGTAGGCAGATGACAAATGCCTTAATTCGGTTGTCTCAATTTAACTTTAAATTTTCACCCCCGACAAATGCCTGTATTCATTTGTCTCGATGTAACCTTAAATTTCCACACACACACACACACACACACACACACACACACACGTTCAAATCTGCTCTAAGATGGGAATGGGGAGGATATTAGAAACTTCTACACCTTCGTTTTGAAATATAGTTATGGTCTTAATTGCAGGTTTGGACAGGGGAAAGGCCATAAAAGGAGACCACAGCTCAATATTCTGAATTATATCGTATTTAATCCAGAATCCCTCAAGTGACTTTAAAGTCTTAAAACTGATGTTAAATGTAGTCTCACTGGACACATGCATCACTGCACTGAGTTCATATGCAAAAAAAACCCCATTGAGTTCTTCAGATTACGAAGAAAATGGACTCTAGGGGGATAGGTACCGCTGGACCCAATTTCGTATCTTGTATGATTTATATTTAATGCCAATAAGGTTGCATAAGATGAGCAGGTCCTCTTCCCCTCTTTGTTTTCGATGTGGGCTCCTAGAAGGGAATTTGAAACACATCTTACAGGATTGTCCCAAGATCCAGCCTTTATGGGTTAGTATTAGATCATCCTTGGATCCCTTGCTGGAGACTCGAGGACGCATTTACCCCTGAAACATGCATCGTAAGAGACATTCCTTCTTCCTTTATTAGACAGCGCAGGGCCTGTATGGCTCTGATTTCTATGGCAGCAAAAACGGTTATTCTCCGCCACTAGCTGGATGATAACCCTCCTCTCCTTCTTCAGGGAGTGGCATGTATAAATCATTCAAGCCCTTGATGTAGAGAAGCAAACTGCAGGGAGACTGCAAAGAGGGGATTTCTATAAGTGGAACTGGGAAACCCTATGCACACTTTTGTTGGTAGTGCGTGTACAATGAGAAAGTGGGCTGTGGGTCACATTCTTAGTTCACAATACCTGTCAATTCCCGAGCCGTTGGTATCATACTCTAGCGCTCGTTAGGGGGTACACTGGGGGAGTTATACATCCTCAGCTGCTGTAGGAGAGGTTGCCTGCACTGTGGAGAAGGCAGAGTTCTGTGGGCTGTGACCCATGTTTTAGGCTATATTGACTCCTGTGCTCTGGGGGTGGGTTCTCTTTGGGTATATTTTGGGGTAGATCTACAAATACCGTCTTACTGCTCATTGTAAGATGAAGGTACAGTTCCCTTATGACAGATGCTTTTTGGATTCCTGTTTTTTGACATTGTCTTGTTTGTAAATATTTTGTCTCTGAATGAAGTATATTCAGTTAAAAAAAAGAAATGAAATGGACTGTATTGGGAGGTGCGTCCAGACCCCTAGATATCTGAGGCATATGGCATTCTGCCACTGAGCAGATACCCCATGGGAAGCGAATAAGTCCGCCATAGTGAAGTGACACTTTGGTTGGTCAGGGGAGCAGAGTCAGTATCAGGATGTTCTATAGAGGAACATTTAGTGTCAGAATGCTCAGCACTATCTCTATGTACTAATTCATTATCCTCAGAAACCCAGGAATGGCTGCGGGGAGGGGGGGCACACTGGTAATATCAATGTTATTTGCTATGAGCACTTCAGCTCCTTTCTCAGGGTCATTCATGTTCAAACTATTTTCCGCACTCTCAGTTACATGCTTTAGACCCAGGGATACTGGCAGGCTTTGAGGAAGTTCCACCATTCTGCAGAGCTGGGGCCACCTTCAGTTTGTAAGCAGATCAGGGAACCAAGACACACCGTCACGGGCCTTGATCCAACTGGCTGCAAGAAGGGCATTCTCAATTGACCACACTGTGCAGCAGGAATGGGCGTGTCAGAGCGCAGTGTTGGACACCCTAGTCTTAGGCTGAGCCAATGGCTTGATCTTGCCATTCCGGACAAGGACGGCCTACCTCTTGATGATGTCGGTGCCTCACCATCATGCTGCCGAAAACTTAGCCCTTGAACTGTTTCTGCACTTCTTGTGCATATCAGCCTGCCTTTTTTTCTTTTTACACTCTCCAACGTCTGTGACACGGTCATCAGTTGCTGAGCATGAGAAACTGCAGGCTTACGGCTTACACTGGAGTGGGGCTCAGCAGTGTCCCGGCCAACAGGCTGAGAGCTTGAAATAGTACCATTTACTTCACTTATGCGGCTATTTTTCAGATTTCCTTCTGGCAGCTGTAAACGGACAGCGTGAGCTGGTGGCATCCCTTTGATGTTGCGCTGTCAGTTGGTGTCTGAGAAAATAGCCAAGATGAATGTCATCGCTCGAGGCAGGAGTTACAGGTTCACAGCAGGTATGCTGCTTCTCTTGCAAAAGTCTCTGTTGACACATCTGAAATTTAGCTTCCTCGTCTGCCACTAGATAAAGTATGTGTCACTTTCCCTCTTCCAATGTTTTTTTTAGCATCTCCTCCTCCATAATGTTAGCACTTTTCTGTCTTACTTGGGCAGACACAGCCAAATCAAAATGATCAGGATCAGAGGCATCCACTTCCATAATGATATCAGGAACATTAATTTCCACATTCACTGAGGCCTCTGGAAGAGAAAGTGCGGGAGAGGAGGCTTTCTCTCCTACACCCACAGCAACTTCATGTCCACCTCCTTGTACGCCATCTTGGAAGACAGCCAAAATGGCCAGGGGTTCCCCCTCCAGGAACAGTGGGAGATTTTCCTCACTGTCCTGCTCAACATTCCCTTTATCAACAAAACAGGTCCATGCACCTGGAAATGAGCGGTTAGAGCTCAGTAAAGCATTCATGGTAAGATTTATAAATAAATAAAGCTGTCATTTGTAACTCATTTCATTTTGTTTGTTTTCAGCATTTATTTCAGAGAACATTTTTTCATATAGATCCTGCATGCTAATACAGCACCCCCTTTTTATTCACTCTGCCTGGGCGGCCTCCTTGGAGTAAGAAAAGGCAAACTATTAATTGCACCAGCCACACTGGGTAAGTAGTTTAATATTCAAAACAAAGGTGTCTCAGTCAGTGAAAAAAATGGTTGTATTATCCACTAAGCCACCACTGGCAAACTTATCCAGGATTGTTATAAAATCACAGCATTTCAGAGAGTCAACGTTATTACACATTATCAAAGTTTCTGTAGAGGGAAGATGAACTTGTAAAACAGGACAGATTTCATCTGGACCAAAGCTGGTGATCTGTTAGAAGGTGGCCCAGGTCTAGGATTCAATAACCATGTATGATGAAAAGTAATGGAGGGCTTTATCAAGGAGAGACTTGGAAGGCAGCTGAAAGGGTTAAGGCACCAGGATGATAAACAGTATGGCTTTGTTCTGGGGAGATCGGGTCAGTCCAGCATAGTAGAGTTTTATGACTGGGTGACGAGGGCCTTGGGCAGACATAGGCCAGTGGATGTCCTGTACCTGGATTTTAGCAAGGTGTTTGATTCAGTACCCCATAAAGGACTGATAGCAAAGCTGGGGGAGATGAGAGTGGGAGGACAGGAGTTAAAGTGGGTTGAAAACTGGCTTTGGGGGAGAATTCAGAGTGTAATGGTCAGTGGGATAGCCTCCTCCCCTAGGAAGGCAATCAGTGGGGTCCCTCAAGGTTCAGTGTTGGGGCCACTCCTGTTTAATGCCTATGTCTCGGACATAGGGAGGGGAGTTAGGAGTAGGCTAAGTCTCTTTGCAGACGATTCCAAACTGGGAACACTGGTGGACTGGGAAGAAGCGAGAGAGGTAGTCCAAGGGGATCTGGATATCCTGGAGGGGTGGTCAAGGAGGTGGGGATTGAAATTTAATGCCGGAAAATGTAAGGTACTGCATTTGGGGGTCAGAAATCCAGGCCATGTTTACACACTTGGGGGAGGGGGTCACAATGCAAGCCACAATGGGTGAGCGGGATTTAGGGGTGGTGGTAGACGTCAAAATGAATAACTCTGAAAATAGTACAAGAACCGCAGCCAAAGCAAACAGGATACTGGGCTGCACAGCCAGGGGAATTACATCCAGGAAGAGGGAGGTGATTCCCCCCCCCCCCATGCAAAGCCTTGGTCAGGCTGCAACTTGAGTACTGTGTTCAGTTCTGGAGACCTCATCTGAAGAAGGACATAGCACTGTTGGAGAGAGTTCAGAGGAGAGCGACCAGGGTGACTCAGGGAATGGAGGGGAGGACCTATGAGGAGAGATTGAAGGAGCTTGGGATGTACACACAGGATGAGAGCAGGGACAGGGGAGACAGGATAGGAGTCTTCAAGTATGTAAAACAAATAACAGAGTGGAAACAAGGAGCTGTTTAGGCTAAAAAAGGTGGGGGGGACAACGAGGGGGCATGAGTGCAAACTGGAGGGGGGAGAATTATAGGCGGGAACGTAGGAGGCATTATTTCACTGAGAGGGTGGTGGAGCCGTGGAATGCACTGCCCAAGAGGTTGGTGGAGGAGGGCACAGTGGAGGGCTTCACGAAGGGGTGGGACATGTACAATGGGAATCTAAATCCAATGAAGACCCTATTGGGGGCTGGAAAGTGAGCAACCACTAGGTGGCTGGCTACTGAGCGGACATGACAGATCATTAGGCCTATTCTGCTGGCTTTTTAGTATGTTAGTATGAAGTCCCCTTCAGGTCTATGAAAAGCATGTTCCCTACAAGTCAGGCTTAAGTTGGCCTGTACTGAAAACCGCTGTTCCTATGCCAAACTTTACTGGCAAAACAGAAAAGGAAGTGGAGGCTGTGGGAAGCCCACTTTAATGTGTAACGAAATGCCACTGTGGTTTCAGAGGGAAAATTACATGGGTGCACCAGCTGAGGAAAGGATCTGCGAATTGAATTTAAACTGTTATATACATATACAGTACCATATTAGGCAAATGTCATGGCTGCCCACAGAAGCGCAAGTCAGTGAACTGCAAAAGCACCAGTTATCTAGTTTGCAGCATTTGACCTTACAAGTCACCCATCTTGATCTTAAAACAGACAAAATATTTGATTACAGGCAAAGAACAACATGTTTGTCAGTAAAGTTTAATTACACCCCCACAAAAAAAAAAAAAAAAATCCCACATGCATCCACGCACAACTATCTGGGGATCCAGTTCAGCTAAGTGAGTCCGATTCATCACTGCAACACAAGTTACTATATTTATGAAGCTCGGGGATGATGAATACAAGTCCTGGAACTCTTACCACAGATTAATGAAAGCTCTGAGCAGACTTAGATAATGGTTTTGTTGAAACCCTCTCCTGTTTTAAGTCTAGGAATCTACTACGACATTAAACCATGCATAAACACTCCAAGGGCAGTGAACAAGAGCTAAGAAGATTAACAAGCATGGATTGGCTGAAGCCTCACATCGGAAATTATATCTTGCAAAAAAAAAAATGCTCGTCTTTGAGGATTCACAGCTGTATAATCTCTGGTACTACCACATATGCCTTGTAAGGTATTCACTATCCACTGGTGGGTGGATGGATCAAACATTTTTACAGCTGCAGTACACCCCCATCCCCCTTTACACTTGGTTCCCAGACAATTTATACATCTGGTCTGCTCCAAAAGGCTCTTTCTGCAAATGGCCATAGCAGGACACAGAGAAACAGATGTAGGATCTAAATGACAAACAGAAATGCAGGAAAAAATTTTTTGGGGGGTGGGGGAAGACAACACTTTCTTTGGTGTACATTTACAAGCCAGTCATCTTACAGATTCCACCCCACCACTGATTTCACTATCTGTACTGTTGCACTGTTAGAGCACCACGTATGCATGCTTAAAAATTATTTAGAAACAAACTGTAGCAAGTCTTGACCTATCCTCAGTTATCTCTGTCATTTTTGGAAAAGAGATCCATTCTTAAAACTCTAGATTGCACCAAGAAGCCCAGAGACATATTAACATACTAAAATGCCAGCAGAGTAGGCCTAACGGTCTTTCGTGTCTACTTGTTTGGTCAGTCCCCAGCCTGGGAGCTGATCTTGCTGTCACCCCCAACCCCTTGGGATTTTCCATTCCCCGTCTAAGATATTCCCCTTGTATTGGACTTTGCCAGCACAACCCTTTCCCTTCCCTGTCCCAACCCCTCTTGAACCCCTCCACCATCTCCGCCTCCACTAGTCCCCCGGGCAGCACATTCCATGGTTCCACCACCCTCTCAGTGAAGTAGCATCTCCTCCTTCACCCCGTCTCCCCCCTCCATCTTCCACCCATGCCCTCTAGCTGCCCCCCTTCCTTTGATGCACCCAGACTGAGCCTCCCCTATTTATCCCCTCCGTGTACTTGAAGACCTCTATAATATCCCTCTGTCCCTTCTCTTCTCCAACATGTACATGTTGAGCTCTTCAAGCTTCTCCCCATAGGTCCCCCCCCCCCCCAAGTCACAGATCATTTTGGTTGCCTTCCTCTGGACCCCTTCCAGGAGTACAATGTCCCTTTTTAAGTGGGGCCTCCAAAACTGCACACAGTACTCAAGGTGCGGCCTAACCAAGCAGTTATGCAGAGAGAGTATCACTTCCCTACTCCTGGAGGTAATCCCCCTAGTGATGCATCCCAGCATCCTGTTGGCTTTGGCTGCTGCCCTCCTACAAGTCTCAGAGTTGTTCATCTTGACATCTACCATCACCCCCAGGTCCCTCTCAGCCAGAGACTTTGTAGCATTTCCTCCCCAGGGTATACACTTGGCCCTGGTTTCTGACACCCAGGTGCAGAACCCTGCATTCCCCTGCATTGAACCTCGGTCCCCACTTCCTCAACCACCTCTCCAGAGCATCTAGGTCCCCCTGCAGGGCCCTCCTCAACATCCGCCACTGCTCCAAGCTTCGAGTCATCCGCAAAGAGACTCATTTCACTCTTTATATCCTTCCTTATGTCAGAGACATAAGTGTTGAACAGGAAGGGCCCTAGGACCGATCCCTGTGGGAACCCACTGATGACCCTCCTTGGAGATGGGACTAGCCCCCTAACCACGACCCTCTGATGCAGCTCAGAGATCCAGTTTCCTATCCATCTGATCCTCGGTTTCCCACCCATTTCCCCAAGCTACCCAACAGGCCCCCGTGAGGAACCGAGTCAAACGCCTTGCTGAAGTCAAGAAAGAGGACATTCACTGGCCTACCCCGGTCCAGGGCACTCGTCACTCAATCGTAGAACTCCACAAGGTTTGTCTGATACAATTTTCCCAGGACAAAGCCATGCTGTCCATCATCGAGATACCCCAACTTTTCCAGTACCCCCCCGAGCCTTTTCTTGATACTACCCTCCATCACCTTGCCCACCACCGATGTCAGGCTGATGGGCCTGTAGTTCCACACCTCCTCTCCTGATCCTCCCTTGTGGATAGGCACGATATGTGCCACCCTCCAGTCTTGGGACACCACCCCGTCATCAGAGAGATGTTGAAAAGCTCCACCAGGGGTTCCGGCAGGACATCCACCAGTTCCCTCAGTACTCTGGGAAGTCACTCATCTGGCCCTAGTGTTTTTTTCCATCCTAAGGGACCTGAGGGTTTCCCTCACTCTTTCTATCGGGGATTTCCACCTCCACTTCCTTCCCCTTGGCCCCCGTTCTGCCTCCCCCTGCTGCCAGTGATGTCTCCCCTCCTCCCCAGACCTGCGGAGCTCCCGATCAGTAAAGGTCCCTCCCCTCCTCAATTACACTGTCTCCTCCCATGAATGATGCATCCCCCATTCTCCCCATGTTAAAACTGAGGGCCAAAGTACATTTTAGTACCTTGGCCTGCTCCCCTCGTCTTGTGCCCATCCCGCCCTCTTCTAAATCCTGCTAATCTGCCCCATCACCTCCTTTTTCCCCAATGAATTTAAAGAACCCCTTGTTCCCACTCCTGATTTCCCTGGCCAGGTTCTGCCCCTTCCTTCCCTTAGCCAACCTCACCACCCTAGTGATCCTTCTGGCTGTCAACTCATACTCCCCTTGATCCCTTTCACTCCTTGAGCATTTGAACTGTCTATAGGCAGCCTTCTTTTCCCTCACCACCTCCTGAACCTCCCGGTTCCACCAACAGGGTTTCCTGGCCTTACCACATTTGCACCTCATTCTAGCACAGGTCTTGGTAGCCTCCTGCACCCTCCTCCTAATGATTTCCCACATACTGTCCACGTCCAGGTCTGGCCTTATTCCATCCAAATGCTCCTTGAGGATTATTCCCATCCCTTGAAGTCCGCCCCCCTGAAGTCAATTACCGCCGTCTTTGTGCTACCCCCCCCCCCAGTCCAGGCGGAACATGGCATAATCATTCCCCGCCAACGGGCCCCTCACCTCTAGGCCTCTAATCCGGTCACTGTCCGCCAGGACTACATCCAGTATCCAGGCCTCCCTAGTCGGCTCACCCACCTGCTGGGTTAGGAGCGTGTCCTGGAAGACATCCAGCAACCTCTGCTCCCTGGCCACAGAGGATGTTAGTCTCCCAGTCCGCCCCCGGCATGTTTAGGTCACCCAACACCACCACCCTTCCCTTACCAAATTTACAGTGTCTCATAACATTTGCCACCAGACTCTCTTCCAGTTCCTCCACCTGCACAGAGGGTCTGTACAGCACCCCTATTTTTACTCTCTTGCCCCCCCCTTCGTTTTCAGGGTGACCCAAATCGCCTCCATGGTCCCCTCTGCCTCTTCCGCCCCTCCTATAACAATGCCATTGTCGACAATCAGTGCTACCCCCCCTTCCCTTCCCTGTCCTTCCTGAACACAGTGTAGCCCTCCGGGTTCAGATCCCAGTTGTGCCCTGGGGTGGCCCAGGTCTCAGTGACAGCTACCACATCCACTGCCCCAGCAGCTAGCAATGCCTGCAGCTCAGGCATCTTACTTCCTAAGCTCCTGGCATTTAGCAGGGCCACCCTCCACCCCTTTTCTACCCTCCCATTCTCCCCCTTATGTTCCTGTGTGACTGCAGTCTCTCCCCCCCACGCACTCTGCTGGCCTTTTTCCGCATTTCTCCAGCTCCGTAGGGGGGTGGAGACCAAGTCCCTCTTTTATTTGACCCCCGGCAACAGTCCCTTCTCCCATCCCTCCCCCTTCACAAGTTTAAATCCCACCTTTCACTGATGAACCCATCTATTTTCAGCTTAAGGATTTCCCTCCCTTCCACATTGAAATGAAGCCTACCTAAGCGTACAGCCCTTTATCCTCACAGATTGCCCCCCCCAATCTTCCCATCAACCCATACCCCCCGGCCTCACCACCCTGAGCCACTGGACTAACTGCCGTAATTTTCTGCTTGTCCCCCCCACTAGCCCTCGGCACCGGCAGTATTTCCGAGAAGGAAATTGAGCATTGTATGGAATGGCAAACTCTGGCTAGCTCCCGAAACCTTGCCTGCATCTCTAATTCATTATTTCCCTCTATGTCATTTGTACCCAAGTGCACCAGTATGTCCAAGGAACCTCCACATACCCTTGCCAGTGAATATACCTCATGCTTGGCCTTATGGACCCTCCCCAACTGCCCCCGTCATGGCTGCATCCCCCCCCGCGCTTCCCTCCTCCACTAGCAGTCGTCGAGGGTTGAAATGGTTGCTGAGCCTAATGCCCGACACCAAGACCCCCTCTCCCCACCCTGGTTCACTCTGTCCAACCCCAGATGCTTGCCTGCTTCTTTGGGAGTGTCCTCCTTTTAGACCCCCTCTATCAGCGTCCCCATGTGTTTCCCAAATACCCCCCTGCATCCGCTCCCTATGCCCCATCTTCAGTACTTGATGCAACCACGTGGGTGACCCCTTGCCCTCTTCCCCCACCCTCCATACCCCCCCCCCAGATCCCTTAGCTGCCTCTTAATCTCCTCAAGCTCCTCTCTGAGCTGTGCCAGCTGGTAGTGCCACTGAGCAACCACCGATCTTCCAAGCCCAGTCACACCATGGTGCCGCCCTGCACCCTGTGCACCCCACCACCCTCCCATAGATGACAGCTCCAACGATGTGTGGTCCCATCCCCCTCAAAGTACATTTCTCTGAGTGAATCACCAGGTTTCCCAATGATCAGTGCTGCAGTACCTACACAATAAACAGGGCTACAGTGGCTAAATGATCTACTGCTAGGAGAAAGCACCAGGGCCAGATGAATTACATCCCAGGGTACTGAAGGAACAGGTGGATGTCCTGGTGGAACCCCCGACGGAGCTCTTCAACATCTCTCTGATGACGGGGTGGGTGCACTGGGACTGGAGGGTGGCACATATCGTGCCTATCCACAACGGAGGATTGAGAGAGGAGGCAGGGAACTACAGGGTATTATCAAGGAGAAGCTAGGGGGGTACTGGAGAATTTGGGGTACCTGGACAACAGACAGCATGGCTTTGTCCTAGGAAAATTGTGTCAGACAAATCTTACGGAGTTCTACGATTGGGTGATGAGTGCCCTGGACCAGGGCAGGCCAGTAGACATCCTCTTTCTTGACTTCAGCAAGGCATTTGACTCAGTTCCTCACAGAGGCCTGTTGGATAAGGTGGGGGAAATGGGGGTGTGGAAAAGGATGATCAGATGGATAGGAAATTGGCTCTCAGAGCATACCCAGAGGGTTGTAATTGGGGGGTAAGTCTCATCTCCAAGAAGGGTCATCAGTGGGTCCCTCAGGGATCGTTCCTAGGGCCCCTCCTGTTTAACACCTATGTCTTTGACATAAGGAAGGGTATCAAGAGTGAAATTAGTCTCTTTGCGGATGGAGCCAGAGGCGGACTCAAAGCTAGGAGCGGTGGTGGATGGGGAGGAGGGGAGGGTGACCCTGCAGGAGGACCTAAATGCTCTGCAGAGGTGGTCAATGAAGTACAGTCTGTGGTTCAATGGAGGGTTCTGCACCTGGGCCCCAGAAACCCGGGCCAAGTATATACCCTGGGTGGGGTAATGCTTCAAGTCTCCATGGCTGAGCGGGACCTGGGGGTGGTGGTGGATGTCAAAAAGAACAACTCTAGAGACTTGTAGGAGGGCAGTGGCCAAAGCCAATAGGATGCCGGGATGCATCGCTAGGGGGATTACCTCCAGAAGGAGAGAAGTAATGATCCCTCTGTACAACTGCTTAGTTAGGCCATGCCTTGAGTACTGTGTGCAGCTTTGGAGGCCACATTTAGAAAGGGACATTGCACTCCTGGAAAAGGTCCAGAGGAGGGCAACCAAAATGATCTGGGGCTTGGGGGAAAAGGACCTACGGGGAGAGGCTCGAGGACCTCAACATCTACACACTGAAGGAGAGAAGGGATGGGGGGGACATGATAGAGGTCTTCAGGTACACTAAGGGGATAAACAGGGGAGGCTCAGTCGGAGTGCTCCAAAGGAAAAACAGTGGGGCAACTAGAGGGCACGGGTGGAAGCTGGTGGGGGGGGAGACTGACGGGGGGAAGGAGGAGGTGCTACTTCACTGAGAGGGTGGTGGAAGCATGGAATGCACTGCCAAGGGGACTAGTGGAGGCAGAGACTGTGGAGGGGTTCAAGAGGGATTGGGACAGGTATGGGGTAAGGTTGTGCTGGCAAAGTCCAATACAAGGGGAATATTTTGGACTGGGAATGGAGAAGCCCGAGGGGGTTGGGTGGACAGCAAGGTCAGCTCCCAGGTTGGGGGCTGACCAAATGAGCAGACACGCAAGACCATTAGGCCTACTCTGCTGGCATTTTAGTATGTTAGATCAGGCCTACAAAATAAACAGGGCTACAGTAGCTAAATGATGTACTGGTAGATCAGACCACTCCTATCTCTTGACTCCACCCCCTCCAGCTATTTAAAAGAGGCTGGGGCAGCTCTTTGTCTGGTAAAGTCCCTGAATGCGGCTGGGCCTGCTCTTTATAGCCTAGGCGCGAGTTCAAACTTGGCGCCCTGGCCTCCTATTGGTCCGCAGTCCTCCTGGCTCGAACAGCCCCGCTCTCCCTAGCCCATGCCCGCTGCAGACTGCAGCCACCGGGAACGTCTTGCCCTGGGTCTCCTCCTGCTGCTGAAGCAGCTCCGGCTCCTCCTGCCACTAATGCAGCCCCTGGTTCTCTTTCCTCACCACTGATGTGGCCCCTGGTGCATTCTCCTTGCCGCCGATGCGGCCAGCAACCACCCCTGCTCCTCCAATGCAATTACAGCTCTTTGTGTGGTAAAGTCTCTGAATGCAGATGGGCCTGCCCTTTATAGCCCAGCCGCGAGTTCAAACTGGCGCCCGGCTCCTATTGATCCGCAGTCTTCCTGGCTCCAACAGCCCCGTTCTCCCAAGCCGCAGCCACAAAGAATGACTTGCCCTGGGTCCCTACTGCTGCCAATGCAGCTCCAGCTCCTCCTGCCACCAATACGGCGGTGTGCTTTCCCTCAACACCCGTCATGCCCCTGGTGTGTCTCTCCTTATCCTGTGCCAGCAACACTCTGCTCTCCCAGCCAATTAAAGCTCTTTGGTACAGAGACAACATTTGTCTTCTCTCAGTATGCCTTGCTGGGCACCCACCTACCCGAAAACTAAGCCTCTACGGTGCTCTCTATGCAGGATTATGGCTACCCAATACCCTTCTTGATTTTCCTCAGTAACATCACCTAAATCTGTGTCTCCTTATGCATCTATATCTGTGCAAATGACACTGTACTCTTTTTCTCTGGAGCATTCATCCCACCCAGAGTTGAATTCACCACTTCAACAGGGTCCTGAATTGCCCAACACTGGTTCCACTCTATCCCACTCTTTCTAAGTCAAAAAGGCTACTGCCTTTTGGCACTAAGCAAAGATTAGCTCTGCTCCAAACATTCCCAGTCTTCAAGATTCTTGATAGCTACCCCCTTGAAAAAATCCCTGACTTCACGCAGCAATGCAATGAAAAATGTTTTTCCAAACATCTAGATTTAGCTACAATTAATAAAATGTTAGCAGAACTGTCACATTTACTTTTCTAGGTCCCTCCTTTGTAGGGCACCATGATTTGTTTCTCTTTTCTTGATCCTAACCCTTGCCAGGTCTACAATGCTATTTCCAAGTCGAATGTTGTGGCCATCTTCTCTTCTTGAGAGAAAAAATACATTAAAGAGGGAGTCTGGCCAAATTTTGTAGCATCAGTAAATTCAGAATTTGGATCAGAATATCCCCAGTCAGCCTCATGCCAAAAATGATATCTCTAAGTTACTCTGTTTAAAAGTTAAAATTAATTTTGTAACCCTAAATTTACTGCCCATTCAAAAAAGCCAGTTTCAGTAAAGAGTTACGGATGATGTCACAACCAGAACTCACAGCCTAGTCCTTCCTGCAGACTACCTTACAAGACTTATTTCTCCCACATTACTGTACATAAAACTGCAGTTGTATTAAAAATCTGGAAAAAAGAAAGCTGACAATGGGTTAGTCAGGGCATGCATTTCCATAATGTGCAGATGCAAGGTACAGTACTTAAGAATGTGACCGGGGGGGGTTGGAATACAGTGGCAAAAGAATGACAAAAGTACTGCAATTTTTGTAATAGTGCAGGGGTGAGACTTTGAAATGTCACTAGACTGCAACTGTGGAATGCAGTAATGACAGTCTCATAAAGTAGGTGGGACATACAATTTTGCAAACTGGCGGGAATGCTAAAATTGTTAATGTTACGTGTCAGTTTTAGAATGTGGCAGAGATGCACAATTTTGAAATGCGGGAGACAGTTGTAGAAGGTGGTAGGGATCTGTAATTTCGGAATGTGTCTTGGATTAATTTGGCATGTGGTGTAGTGATGCAAAATTTCAAAAGGTGGTTGGTATGCTTGATTTCAAATTGTGATGGCAACATTCAATTTCAGAATGCGGCGTGGACACGAAAGCTCAGAAAGTGGCAGTGACGCAGTTTCAGAATCTGGTAGCCACATGGAATTTCAAAATGAAGCAGGAATGCATAATTTTAGTATATATCTTGAGCATGCAATTTTTGAATGTGGCAGACACACATCTTCAGAATGCGGTGGGGATGTGCAGTTTTGGAATATAGTGAGAATGTACATTTTCAGAATGTGACAATGACAGGCAATACTGGAGCATGGAAGTTTACACAATTTCAGAATGTGGCAGGCAGGTACAATTTTAGAATGCAGAAGAGATGTGTAGTTTTGGAATGTGGTAGTGATGCATAATTTCAGAATGTGACACTGATGCAGTTTTGGAATGTGGCGGTGATGTGCAATTTCAGACTGTGGCAGTGACATGCTCAGAATGTGGCGGTGATGCTGACGCACAGTTTCGGAACGAGGCGGTGATGCACAGTTGTGCAGTTTCAGCATGTGGTGGTTCCCTGTGACTTCGGAATGTAGCAGTGATGCATGACTTTGGAATGTGGTGGTGCCGCATGACTTCGGAATGCAGCGGTGACACACAGCTTCAGAATGTGGCCGGGATGCACTTCGGAATGAGGTGGTGCTGCATGACTTCGAAATGTGGCAGTACCGCACAACTTTGGAATGTGGCAGTGCCGCACGATTTTGGAATGTGGTGGTGCTGCACGACTTCGGCATACGGCAGTGACACGCAATTTTGGAATGTGGAAGTGACACGCAGTTTCAGAATATGGTGGTGATGCTGACGTACAGTTTTGGAATGTGGCAGTGATGCGCAGTTTCAGAATGTGACGGTGACATGCAGTTTTGAAATGCTGCAGTGATGCACGACTTCAGAATGTGGCGGTGACATACGACTTCAGAATGTGGTGACTATGCACAATTTCAGAATGTGGCAATGACAATTTTGGAATGTGATGGTGACAGTTTCAGAATGTGGCAATGAAACACAACTTTGGAACGTGGTGTTGATGTGCAATTTTGGAATGTGGCGAGGATGCGCTATTTTGGAATATGGCTGGGATGCACAATGTTGGATTGGGTGGGGATGTGATGTACAGTTTTAAAATGTGGTAGAAGCATACATTTCCGGAATGTGGCAAGGATAGCAGTTTCAAAATAAACTGGTATGTTCTGCCATATTCCGACAGTGTAGAACCTTACTTATATTCCAGAATTGCCAGTCCCCACTAAATTCTTCAGTGTGTAGCCCTGTCGCATTCTGAGATTGAGTGTCCAGCCACACCGCGAGATGGCACATTCCTGCCACATGCCAAGATTACATGTCCCCCCCAACATTCTAAAATTGTGCACCACTTTGACAGTCTATACCTTGGTTCAGCGCTGTATTCCAAAAGTACCTCCTGATGTGTTCTAAAGTACAGTATCATGCAGCATCTGAACACTCTGGAAATGCAAGCACTGCAGGCAACCCTGTGTCAGTTTTTTTTCCCCCAATGATTATTTATAAAATGGCAAGAAAAAACCTAGAAATCTCATTGGCCAAGACAGATCAGCTGACCGTACATTAATTCTCTGTAAACGCACAGTCACCCTGGTCCTAAACCACATTACACAATGAGCAGATCAGTCCTCCTACAACCAGAACTGATCTTCCACCACAAACATGGCCACTACCTTTACACTGTAGAAACCTTCAACTGGGCCCTAAAGATAAAGTTATCTTAAATATAAAATAAAACAAATTAATTAAATGTTGTTTACCAGATTGTCACGCTATCCTTACACACATAAACAAATCAGAAACATTAAGTAGTGCTTATAGTTTTCATTACAACCGTTTGTTTGCCAACAGTGAAAAATCCCCCTTCTGTCTTTACCTGCTCATCAGGGAAATACCTTTTGCTTTCCCTGACAAGTGAGATAATTGAGTCTCTGGCTCTAAAACAGGCCTTTGTTGTCTGTGTGTACAGTATGTTAGTAGAGGAACATTCTGCTAGTAGAACTGAGTAGAATTTTGAATCCCTGTATTCCATGGTAAACATTCCATTTCTTGAATGTGGGGAAACACAGAGGGAAAAGAAACAGAATGAAAAAAGTAAGCAATAATACTACATAAACAAAGAGAAAAGGTGGTAAATGACTCTCCCTGCTGTTTAACTTTTAGGACAGAGCGAGCAGTTCATGATGCTGTCAGTGAGTGTGGCAGTTCTGAACCGCGCTCACGCTTACAGCACTGGGGAACTGAGAAGCCTCTGTTATGGCTTCCTTTTAGTTTTGTCTACAGAGGTGAAGAGAATGAAATAAAATAAGGGGGCTATGCGTCATACTTAGAATGAGGAAAACAGCATTTGTGAATTGTTGTGGCTGGCAGGGGAATATGACGCTTAAGTGGGCAGGGAGGCACATACTGTATAACACTACTTTAATCTAGCACCAACAGGCAGAAGCACTATTTATGTTAAAAGCACAAATTCACTTACATGTTTACTTATTTAAAAATGTGTTTAAAAAAAAAAACTGCTTCTAAAAATAAAGGAAAATTTTATAAGCGCAATAAGACACTCCGGGGTTGTGCATTACGGTGTGATAACCGCACTACTAGGGATGACTGGCACTTGGCCTTCAGCTTCATGCCTAACTACACCCCCAGGAGTGCGGTTATCACATGGCAATGCACACCTCGTCGTGTCTTATTGCTTACTTATACTCCCTCCTCCCCTCCGGAGTTGCCTCTCTGGGAGATGCTAATGAAGCCTGTCCCTACCTCCGCCTTACCTGACGAATGGGGTCCTTCATCTTGGTGCAGTTTACCCCCGCCGGGAGTCAGGTGGGACCACCCCGAACCTTGGAATCTCGTCAGGTCCCTCATTAAAGGCAGGTAGGTGGCGGCATATCGGGACCCAACTCGGCACTCCGTCTACCCGACTCCGGAGGGGCATTTTCCGTTTTTCCTCCAGACTGCGTGCCCCAGCGTCAAGGTGAAAGCGCCAACGCTCACAAAGTCCCACTCCCAAGTTCCCGTCCCTGAAACTGGTTGGTCCACTGCCTACACCCCCGAACAATCATGCCCCAGTGACTCCAGCAGCTGTCGCACCACCAGCCTCCGCCAGGGGTCACCGCTTGCCAGTGTACGAACCCACCCTCCCCCCGAGAAGGCGAGCTGTCAGACACTCAAGCCTTCTCCCCCAACCAACCCCCGGAGGCCCGAGCTTGCTCCCGAACTCAGGTCGCCGGCGTGGTGCGAGGTGTGGCGTCCAGCGCCTCAACCCTCGGCGCCACTGGGCCGGCTTAGTTTTTGTTTTTTAAATAAATACTGCAGCTATAGTTTCGATAACTCTGAAGAAATAGGTCCTAAAAGATTGCTGATAGGGAGGACTAGTCTGTGAGTTCTGGTTGTGACATCATCAGTGGTTTTTCACTAAAACTTGTTTTTATTTGAACAGGGAGTGAAATCAGGGTTACAAAACAGCTCATAACTTTAAAATGAAGTAACACAGAAACCTAATTTTTGGTATGAGATTTATTGGGGCTAGGCTGATTCAAATTCTGCAATGTAGTACTTTTGACCGGACTCCCTCTTTAAAGCATTTTTAAAATACTCAGATTCCAGTGGAACTAGAAAATTTTACTACCAAACACGTCCTCTTTCTAGACTTCAGAAACATAGAAACATAGACTTTGACGGCAGAAAAGGACCACTTGGCCCACCCAGTCTGCCCATTTCCCTACCTACTGGATAAGCTGCAGATTCTAGTTAACCAACAGCCTGCTTCCTGCAACCCCGCACTATAATTGCTTTGTGTCTGTCCCAAGCATGTTTGAATTCCCCCACTGTTTTAGACCCAACGACCTCCTCAGGAAGGCTGTTCCAATATCCACCACTCTCCGTGAACAAGAATTTCCTCACATTACCCCTGAGCCGTCCCCCTCTATCTTTTAACTTTGCCCCTTGTTCTTACATCTCTTTTCTGAAGATGCCCCTCCTGGACTTTGTTGATCCTTGAGGTACTTGAACATTTCTATCATGTCCCCCTGTCCCTCCTTTCATCAAGGGTATACATATTAAGCTCTCTCAGTCTCTCTTCATATGGTTTCTGATGTAGACCCTGCACCATTTTAGTTGCCCTCCTCTGGACTGCTTCCATCCTATGTCCTTGCATAGATGAGGTCTCCAAAACTGCACACAGTACTCCAGAAGGGGTCTCACCAACTGTCTGTATAGAGGGATAATCACTTCCCTTTTTCTACTTGTGGTGCCTCTTCCTATGCATCCCAGTATCCCCTGGCTCTCCTTACTGACTTCTCACATTGCTTACCCACCTTTAGGTCATCTGAGTAATACTTCTCCCAGGTCCCTTTCCATTTTTGTTGTTGTTAGTACCTCCTCTATTGTGTACTCTTCTCCTGGGTTTTTGTTTCCCAGGTGCATTACTGCACTTCTTTGCATTGAATCTAAGTTGCCATATGTCTGACCATTCCTCCAACCTTGCCAAGTCCTTCTCATCATCTTTTCTACCCCTCTTGTGTATCAACTCTGTTACAGATCTTTGTGTCATCTGCAAAGAGGCATACCTTTCCTCAGACCCTCTGCAATGTCACTTATAAAGATGTTAAAGAGGATTGGACCCAGTACTGAGCCCTGAGGCACTCCACTAGTAACCCCCCTTTCTTCGGAATGTGTTCCATTCACTATTACCTTCTGTGTCCTGTTGTGCAGCCAGTTTGCTACCCAGGCTACCACCCTGGGACCCACTCCCAGGCTGGCTAACTTGATTATTAATCTTTTGTGCGGGACTGTGTCAAATGCCTTGCTAAAGTCTAGGTAGGCAATATCCACAGCCCCCTGGTCTAATACTTTGGTCACCCAGTCAAAGAAATCAATTAGATTCGTCTGACATGACCTTCCTGCTGTAAATCCATGCTGCTTTGGGTCCTGTGCCCGCTGGCCTCTAGGTACTCAACAATTCTTTCTTTCAGAAGTGATTCCATCATTTTCCCTACCACTGAGGTCAAACCTACAGGTCTGTAGTTTCCTGCTTCTGCCTTGCTCCCACTTTTGTAAAGGGGAATCACATCTGCCCTCCTCCAGTCCTCAGGTACCACCCCATCCTGCCATGATTTGTTAAAAAGTGTGGTCAGTGGTGTCACTAGGTCCCCCCTTAGTTCTTTTAGGATTCTTTTAGAAAGGCGTTTGATTCAGTACCCCACGATGGCCTGCTGGCTAAGCTGGAAGAAATGGGGGTGGGGATGCAGTTGATAAGATGGATAGAGAATTGGCTTTCGGAGTGTACTCAGAGGGTGGTAGTTGAGCCAGCCCGGTGGCGCTGAGGGTTGAGGCGCTGGATGTCACACCTTGCGCCATGCCAGCGACCCAGGGCCACCGGGGGTCAGCAGGGGAGAGGAAAGATTGAGCATCCGGAGAACAGCTCTCCTTCCTCGGGGGGATCCAAGGACTATGCCCGGCACCACTATGACCTCCGGTGGAGACCGGAGGTACAGCAACACTACAGGGCTTGGCTAGAGGGCTGCAGAGCCACAACAAGATGTTCCCTGGCATTACAGCACGTTGTGGCTCTGTCTGGGGGCTGGGGGTGAGGGCGGACGAGGCAAAATATGGAAAACCCTCCACTTCCTGATAGGTGACGGAGGGTATGGGGGGGGAGGCCACCACGCTCAGACTTGGGCCTTCCTCTCGTCTGCTGTGTGCTCCCATCCACCTCGCTCTGCCAGACTAGATTCATAGATAGAGCGCCAGGAGGAGTCCATCTGACGGTCCTGCCTCGGGGGACTCAGAGCCAGGAGGCCGGGCGGCAGTAGGGCGGATAGATGGGGTGAGAGGGGCTTCAGACCGGTGGGACAAGGACCAGAACCCCATGTGACCACTCCTGAAAGAGTTCAGGTAAATGGAGTGAGAAAGAAAGATGTAAAAAAAAAAAAAAAAAAGGATGGTGGTTGGGGGGCTAGCCTCATCTCCAAGGAGGGTTACTAGTGGGTTCCCCAGGAGTCAGTGCTGGGGCCACTCCTGTTTAACGCCTATGTTTCAGAAATAAGGAAGGGTATCAGGAGTGAAATGAGGAGTCTCTTTGCAGACGACTCAAAGCTGGGTGCGGTGGTGGAGGAGGAGAGGGGGAGGGTGGCTTGCAGGAGGACCTGGAGGCTCTGGAAAGGTGGGTCAGGAAAATGGAAACTGAAGTTCAATGCAGGAATATGCAGGGTTCTGCACCTGGGAGTCAGAAATCCAGGCCAAGGATATACCCTGGCGGGAAATGCAATACAATTCTCGAAGGGTAAGAGGGACCTGGGGGTGGTGGTATATGTCAATATGAACAACTCAAGAGACCTGTAGGAGGGCAGCAGCTAAAGCAAATTGGATACTGGGATGGATCCTAGGGGGATTACCTCCAGAAAGGTGGAAGTGATTCTTCCTCTGTATAACTGCTTGGTTAGGCCACACCTCGAGTATTGTGTGCAGTTTTGGAGACCACATTTAAAGAGGGATATTGCAAAGGAGGGCAACCAAAATGATCTGGGGCATGGGGAGAGGACCTACGAGGAGAGGCTCAAGGAGCTCAACATGTACACCCTGGAGGAGAGGAGGGATGGAGGGGTCATGATAGAGGTCTTCAAGTACATAAAAGGGATTAATAAGGGGAGGCTAGTCGGGGTGCTCCAAAGGAAGGAGGTGGGGGCAACAAGAGGACACGTGTGTAAGCTGGAATGGGGCAGACTCAGGGGGGAGAGGAGGAGGTGTTATTTCACTGAAAGGGTGGTGGAACCATGGAATGTGCTGCCCAGGGGGCTGGTGGAGGCAGAGACTGTGGACGGGTTTAAGAGGGAATGGGACAGGTACAGGGGGAGAGTGAAACTGACGAGGTCCAATACAGAGGGAACATCTGGGACTGGGGACAGTGTAACCCAAGGGGGCAGCAAAAATCGGCCCCCAGTGCTGGTGATGACAATCCAGCAGACTAGAAAGACCATTAGGCCTCCTCTGCTGGCAGTTTAGTATGTTTGTATGTAAATAAAATTGGAAGATGCATGATGTCTTTTAAAGTGGGGAAAAAAAAGGTAAGGTCAAATGTCTGCCCAGTTTCATTGTACTGATGCTTTAAAGTACTCGATGTGTGACTGGATCAAAATCTTAGTTTCTCGCCCCATACTAAACTCTGCCTTAAGGCAGCTGCACTGTAACACAGCAAGTCCTGCCTTCCACTCCTGGTACACCACAAGATCAGCTTACCACAAATAAGCCCCAAACAAACTGGTAGCTCCATGGTGCCCAGCCTCAGCAAAAAACATAGGATACAAGAAAGGAACAGCACTCAGAAGTTGTCAAGCTTTCAAATGCTTAATTTACAAGTTTATGTGCATTCGGAGCTTCATGCTCCATCCGAAGGGGGTCCCAAGGAAGAAACATAACACTCCAAATGCGTAGGGAGTGTTTTACCTCTTTTGTGCTGGGTCTCCACACAACCACACTTTAAGTTTGGCAACTTCTCAGTGGTTCCATGTCAGAAGCATGAACGCGAAACCGCAACTGTGAAAACAGCAACGGCTTGAAGGCGAACCAGAATGACGGCGACGGCTGTTTTTGCAGGGCTTGCCCCGCAACCCCATATCATGGAGGAGGAGCTTTTGCCCCCACACCTCCTCCCTTTCTAAATATACTAACTCCCGAGGCTGTAGCACCTGGGAGGGGAATGCCACTGCTGTCATTCCATTCGCCATCAAACTGTCGCTGTTTTCACAGTCGTGGCTTTTTTATCAATGTCATCACGGGCTACCCTTCTGAGTGCTGGTACTTTTTTCGTTATCCCACCACAAGACCATCCTTAAGATGTTCTTGCCAGCGTCTGACTACACAGACTGTGGATAAGGGTGAGGAGAGTTGTTGTTGGCAAGGGAAGGCATGTGCTTGTGAGGGCTGTGTGTAGCGCACGTATATGTGCAGCTGCGGAGGTAGAAGTGCCTGATGGGGGAGTGGGGTTGCATTTGTGCATGGCAGGAGTAGAAGTATGACTGTGGGTACAGCTGAATGCTACGCGATGTCTTTGGGGCAGGTAAGTGACTGACGCATGTGCATGGAAACGTGAGGCATAGCAGAGTAACCATGGCTGCTCACGACGGTGTAGGAGTACAGGCACAAGAAGTGTTAATGGAAAGCACAGTCTCCCTCAACAAGGCCCTTCCCCATCAACACTGATCTCACATTAGAAAACTCCAAGACTTGCCAAAAAAGGACAGCTAAGAGAGCTAGCATTGGTGATGCTGAGGTGTATGGAGGTGGGTAAAGGATAAGAAATGTTGACGCTGGCTTATTAAGTGGAACTGTAGTGTCACTGTTGGTGCCGGAAAGGGGACAGTGTTATGCTGGCTGCTTGTACATACAAGTATGTGTTTGTGAGTGTGAACAGGAGTAGACTTATGAGTGCAAGTGAGGTACTGCAGTGCAGGTATGAGTGGATAGTCGAGGAAGTATCCAGTAAAAATCATGGCTGGTATGACATCAAGCAGTAAGGAATGCTGCAGTACCATGGAACTTACACATTACTCATGTCTGCGTGTAGTGTGGTGTGCATGCATCTTTGTGTCACTGTATGTGTATGTCTTTGTGTGTGTGCCTATGTCAAGAATCATTATAAAATGGGTTAGAGGCCACCCCGCTGATGCAGCAGCATAGCGTTCACCTGTGATGCTGACAACCTGGGTTCAGGAATGGAACCAGGAGTCAGAGGACCGGCCAAGGAGGTGGAGAATTGAGCATCCCAGGGACTGCTCTCTTTCTCCAGGGGGAAGGAAGGGTTCACTGCCAGCACTTGCTTGTGGCATGTGGCCTACAGGCTTGACCCCTAGTGATGGCTGGGGGTTGGAACGCCAGAGCACAAACAGGGGGAGGGACGGGCTGACGCAAACATATGAGCCATATGAACATATGAAAATTGCGAGCAGATAAAGGCCTAGAGGTCTATCAAGCCTGCTCGAATGTGCAGCTAGCACCCCTTATTCTGCAGCTGCCCCTCCCATCCACCTTTCCCCTCCACTGACCCTCCCCCTTGCCCTGTCACAGCCCCTTTTGAAACAGTCCATTGTTCTACTGAATACCACTTCTGCCAGTAACGCATTCCACCCAGCTACCACCCTCTCTGTAAAAAAGTGTCCCATCTCCCACCTGAACCTTCCTCCCTCCAGTATCATATCGTGACCACAGGTGTCCCACTCCTCCCTTACTTTGAACAGCCCCTCTGTATCCGTCTTGTTTATTCCTTTCATGTACTTAAAGGTTTCAATCATGTGCCCCCTGTCCCTCCTCTCCTCTAGCGAGTACATATTCAACTCCCTCAACCTCCTCTCGTAAGAGACCCCCAGCCCCTTGATCATCTTTGTCGTCCTGTGCTGCACCTCCTCCAGTAACTTAATGTCCCTCATCAGATATGGGTGCCAGTACTGCACACAATACTCCAGATGCGGTTTAACTAATGACCTATACAGTGGCAGAATCACCTCCTCCCTCAAGGATACACCTCTTGCAATGCAACCCAGCATTTTGTTGGCCTTTGTAGCTGCCTTCCTACATTGTGCAGAGTTCTTCTTTGACCCTGTAATGAGCACCCCCAGATCCTTCTCCTCCTCTGTCTTGGCTAGCTGCACTCCCCCCAGCTGGTAACTTCTCCTTGGGTTCTTCACCCCAAAAATGCAGCACCCTGAACTTTTTGGCATTAAACCCCCATTGCCAGGTGTCTGACCAGGTTTCCAGCTTTGCCAGATCATCCTGCAACCCCTGCCATCCCCCAAGGTCGTCCACCACCACTCCCATCTTGGTATCATCAGCAAACAGACTGATCTTGCTCTTGATGTCCAATGATATGTCTGCAATGAGTACCCCAAACAACACTGGTCCAAATACAGAGCCCTGTGGAACACCGCTCAACACTACCCTTGGGGATGACAGCTCCCCACCCACCACCACCACCCTCTGTTGCCTTCCCTGAAGCCAGTTCCCTACCCATCTCACCAGCTTTGCACCTGCGCCTACTAACTTACTTCCCAGCCTCCGACGTGGCACCGAGTTGAATGCCTTACTGAAGTCCAGATACAGGACATCCACTGCATGGCCCCTGTCTAACTGCCTAGTTACCCAGTCATAGAACTCCACCAGGCTGGTTTGGTAGGATCTGCCACATATGAAGCCATGCTGTCTGCTGTCCTGTAGTCCTCTGGCCTCCAGGAGGGCCACCAGCCTCTCCTTCAGGATAGTCTCCATCAGCTTACCCATGAAGGATGTGAGACTCACCAGTCTGCAGTTCCCCGGTTCATCCTTGGGGCCACTCTTGTAGTGGGGCACCACATCAGCCATCCTCCAATCCTGAGGTACACATCCTGTGTATAGTAAGGCATTAAATAATTCTGCCAAAGGTCCCGCAAAGACCTCTGCCAGTTCCTTGAGAACCCTAGGGTGGATGCCATCTGGGCCTGGCGCCTTGTCCACCCTCAGTGCCTTCAAACCCTCCAGAACACTGCCCTCCATTATTTCCTTGTCTGTCACCCCCTCCCCCCGTTTCTGTCATTCCTCTCCCCTTGGGTATCACCCCCTCTTCTCCTTAAATATCGAGCCGAAGTAATCATTGAGCGCTTCTGCCTCACCGCAGCCTGCTTCCACCCAACCCCCCTCCTTTCTAATCCTTACTATGTGGTCCTTACAGTTCCTTTTCTCCCCGACGTACCTAAAGAAATCCTTCTCCCCTTTTTTAATGCCTTGTGCCAGCCTGAGCTCCGTAGATGCCTTGGCTCTCCTTACAGCCCTTGTCACCTCCTTCGATTCCTTCAGGTACTCCTCTCTATCCTCCCGCCTCCCTGTTTTCTTGTACCTCCCAAAGGCATCTCTTTTCCTTCTTACCTTTTCCATGACCTCCTTGCTCACCCAGCTCTGTTTCTTAGCACTAGCCTTCTTGCTCTGGGCCTTGCTGCAGGGTCTGGTTGCCTCCACTATCCCCAGCTTTATGAGCTCCCACCTCTGGTTAGTGCCCATACTAGGTTGAATTCTGGCCAGGTACCCTTTTACCACTTCCCTCATTTTCCCAAAATTGGTCCTCCTGAAGTCCAGCACTCTTGTGCCAAATTCTATTATTTTTTTTTTTTGCTTTCTATTTTTGCCTCCTCCCTGCACGCAACCCCGCTCAGTCGGAGATGCCTCAGATGCCACCTTGCTCGCCTCCATATCTGGTTCTCTGGCCTCCCCATGGAGCCGTGGTTATACCCCTAGGTGAGTCTGATTGGGGCCCAAACACCCCGATGCTTCTAGTTTCGTCGGTTCCCCCGTCAGTCCAGGCAGGAGGGAGCCATTAGGTTCTGTAGTGGCGCTCCTTCCCCTCGGTGTTCTGGCGCTTATTTTTCCGGTGTTCTGTGAACATCGCGTGAACCCCAGATGTCAAGGTGCATAGCGCCGACGTCTGCAACATCCTCCCCTCTCTTGTCTCAGTGCATGCTGTGCCCCAGGCCTCCGCCTGGGGTCAGTTTCCTGCGGGACCTTATCCCCTTCCTGGAAAGACGAACTGTCCTGGGGATGCTCAAGCCTTCTCCCCGGCTGGCTCTCCAGCTCCCCAGGCTCGTTCCCAAACCCGGGTCGCTGGCATCGAAAGCGGAAATCCAACCGCTGCACCGGTAGGCCAGCTTCTTGTGCCAGATTCCACTCCTTCCTTGCCCATATCCAATGTGAGTCATACTGAGTGGTAGTCACTCCCTGACAGCAGTTCTTCTACCCTAACCTCCCTCACAAACTCCCCACTTGCCATCACAAGGTCAAGGGTATTCTCTAACTTGGTTGGTTCACTGACCATCTGCATCAGGAAGTATCTGCTCCCTTCTATTCCTGGTTGTTGGGGTACTCCACATCACTGCATATCTGCCACTCAGATAGGGGGACAGTAAAAAGGAAAAAAAAAAACAATGCTGGTGGCAGGATACCACCCTGCCAGAGGACCCCGCACCCAACAGGTTGGGCAGCTGGCCACTGGATCTGCTGCACAACGGGATACCGGGGGTCCTGCCAATCCCACCAGGGGAAGGGAGGCAAACCCTGGGAGTACTCACTGGCAGGTCCTGATCAGTTTCGCAAGCGACAGGGTTGAGTGTTTGGGCCGATGGTGGTCACTGACATGGAGCCCAGAAATAGATTAATAAAATGGGTTACAATTTGACTGTTTCCTGGTTGCCAAAATAAAGTTCAGAGACGCATATGTTAATCCTCTACAAATCCACAGGTTAGAACAGGTTCAGGCAGTGGGATTTGTAATTTGGACAAATCACATACAGAATTCATGAGCCACTTTACACATCACTGACTGCCATCACACACATGGCTGCCACTAGAGCTGTGTGAAACAGCTCCCACCTTCCTCCCCCAGCCCAAATCCTTAAATAACACCCTGTCCCCCAACCCTCTGTTAGAAGCTCAATCCTACCTTCCTCCCCCAAGCAACCACAATCTGATTTCTTTTTAAATATACATAAAATTAACAAAAAAAAAAGAAACATTTTCACCTCATCTCTTACCACGCCAGTCATATGAGTTTGGGAACGAGCTCAGGCTGCCAGGGGTCGGCAGGGAGTGGATTGAGCAGCCGCCAGGCAGCTCTCCTCTCCCAGATGGGTTGGTGGGTCGACTCAGCTTTTGGCTGTCACCAGGTGAATGCCTAGTGGTAGCACTGATGTATGACCGGCAGATGGTACGTCAGGAGAGAGAGAACTGTGGTTCCAGGTCATATACACACCTCCGTTTGCATGCATGACCTGCGTCTCCTTGGCTAGGGAAGAAAATGGAAACAGTGGTCAGCTCTGGCTCTATGAGGTCCTGCCAACCCACTGCCACATGCTGCCACTAGACCGGGAACCCCAGTACTGGATGCATTTCTCCAGGTGGGAGGAGGACATCCTTCCCCTGCCTGATCCCATGTACGCCTGCTTGACTAAGGCTTTTGCCAAAGCGCTGGGGCAGTTTACAGGGTGAAGTTACACATAACTTAATCTGTTTATTATTTTTCAGCAAAGATAATTATGTTTATCAGTCCTGAGTACTTTTGTTGGGCAACTACAGGTTGGGAGTGATGCGTAGTATCTGGAACTGAAGAAACACACCACAGCCACCCTCCTTATCACACAAGGACAAGAATCCTTTACTTTAAGAAGGCAGATTTTAGGAAAATTGTGAAATGCCCCAGAAGAGGCATTGGGTCGGAATGGGGAGGGGGGAAGGGCAAGGAACAGTTGGCAGCAATCAAATTAGGGATAACAATGGAGGCACAACTCTGTGTTAGTCGGGTCAGCAAGAGGAAGAGAAAGAGAAGACCCATATGGTTTTCAAAGGAAGTAGCTGAAAATAAAGCAAAAAAAAAAAACAGCATTCAAGCAATACAAAAAGACACAGGAGGTAGGGGACAGGGAGAGGTACCAGAAGGAACAAAAGGGAGGCAGGAAGGGCAGTTAGGAAAGTCAAGGCACAAATGGAGGAATGCATTGTGAAATCAGTGGTGAGGGGGGAGAACACTTTTTACAGGTATATCAGGGGAAAAAAGGAAGGTAAAGGGAAGGACTGTGAGGCTAAAAGGGGAGGATGGGTGTAGTGTAGAGGATGACAACCAGGAATCAGACATACTGAACAGATACTTCTGCTCAGTGTTTACAGAGGAGGGGGCAGGATATGGGCCAGAATGGAGTAGAAAGGGCAGGAAGGGTGCGTAACTGTATACAAGCCCTTTTTTGAAAGAAAGGGTCCTAACAGAAATGTAAGCAATAAGAGTCGATAAAACTATGGGATCAGACGGGGTACACCCGACAGTGCTGAGGGAGCTAAGAGAAGTTATGGCGGAACCTCTGGCAACCCTGTTCAACCAGTCACTGGAAACAGGGGAGGTACCCAAAGACTGGAGGATGTAGTCCCTCTATACAAAAATGGAAACAACGAAGAAGCAGGGAACTACAGACCCGTCAGCCTGACCTCAGTAGAGGGAAAGATCATGGAAACACAACTGAAAGAAAGAAAGAATAGCGGAACACCTGGTTGTCAATGGTTTACAGGATCCAAGGCAACATGGTATTACAGGAGGGAGGTCGTACCAGACTAACCTCATTGAGTTCTTCAACTGGGTGACCATGGAGGTGGATCGGGGGGCAGTGGATGTAGCCTACCTGGACTTCAGCAAGGCCTTTGACACTGCACCGCATAGAATGCTGTTCAGCAAGCTGGGGAACACGGTAGTGGGTAAGATGGTGGTAAAGTCGGTAGAGAATTGGCTGGATAACAAGACACAGAGGGTGGTGGTAAATGACAGTCATTCTGCAGAGGTAAAAGTGACCAGTGGGGTACCACAGGGATCAGTGCTGGGCCCAGTCCTCTTCAATATCTTTATCAAGAGACACTGCGGAAGACCTAGAAGGGAAAATGTACTTGTTCGCTGATGACACAAAGCTCTGCAACAGGAAGGACATGCCAGAGGGTGTGGACAGAATGAGTTGAGATCTGCAGAAGCTTGTGGACTGGTCAAGGGATTGGCAGTTGGGATTTAACGCTTAAAAGTGCAGGATAATGCACATGGGGCACAAAAACCCAGGAACAACATATCAACTGGGGGGGGGGGGGTAGAATGCTCCAAGCAGTTAAGGGACCTAGGGGTTATCATCTCTGATGACCTCAAAGTAGGTAGGCAGTGTGACAAGGTCACAGGAAAAGTAAACAGGATGCCTTGATGCATAAGCAGGGGAATCACCAGCAGGAAATGGGAGATCATAATTCCACTATACAAGACATTACTGAGGCCACACCTTGAGTACAGTGTACAGTTTTGGAGGCCTTACCTACATATGGACATAGATAGGGTGGAGGCGGTTCAGAGGAGGGCAACCAAGATAGTGCAGGAATTACATCACAAGCCCTACAAGGATATGCTGAAGGACAAATATGTACTCCCTGGAAAAAGGGGGGATATGATTGAGACATTTAAGTATCTCATGGGAAGAATAAGGTGTAGGAGAATACAATTTTGCAAAGAAAAAGATGCTCAAGGACGAGGGGACATAGGATGAAACTGGAAGGAGGGAGGTTTAGAGGGAAGGTGAGGAAGTACTTCTTCGGGGAGAGGGTGGAGGACAAATGGAACAGCCTGCCAGAAGAGGAGGTGGTAGGGGCAGAAACAATTACAGGATTTAAGAACGCATGGGGGAGATACTGGTAGTTGGGGGAGGAGTGCAACCTAGTTCCGGAAAGCTTGAAGAGGCACAGTTACTAGTGTTAATGAGCAGACTAGGCGGGCTGAAGGCCCTTATCTGCCGATAACATCTATGGATCTATAAGTGCAACACCTGAAGGAATCACAAGACACAGAAGGAAACTCTGAGTTAACAGCCCCGCCACAAGAATGACTGTCCCTAGGAGCAACATCATCCAACGGGGAGCTTTAAGCAGGCACTGAAGACATTTTTATGGAGAAAGGCCTTTTCTGACTTGCTGTGATTTTAACTATGTTTTATTGAATTATTTCTGAATCTGTGAAGCGCCTTGATATTGTGAAAGGCGCTCAATTAAATAAAATTATTATTGTTATTACTGTAGCACAAAGTGAGGCCACTTTCTTATCTTTTGGTCCCTTATTCTTCCTGACCCTGGTAATCCCACCTAGTGTAGCAGCACAACACCCTAAGTGAGGTGCCCCCCTGACTGTCATTACCACCCAAATTGCTAGTAAGCTCGATATGCTGGTACTGACCTGGCCCCGATTCCTATATGCTAGTACATGTACTCTCGGAAACCTTGAGACACACCAATCCAACCTGGGGGTTACTGACATGGGCCCAAGGTAGGGAGCAATGTCATATGCTACGACCCTCCTTAATGCCATATGGCCTATAGAAGAAAGACCAAAACAGGCAGCCTCAGTATATGGACAGTGGGCTGGCTGAAGGGCTTGGTCGGAAGCTGCTGCGACCCTCCAGTTCATCCTAACCATGCCCAGCACAGATGAGTAAAATAGCACCAGGCCTGAGGCACCCTAACGCCATTCAAAAGAGGGTAGAGAGCCAAAATGTGGCAGAAATAGCAACACAGGACAATGGTACCTAACAAGGACACAGTCTGCGTAAACCAAAATGCTAGCAGGGAGACCAGATATGAAAGGGGGGGGTGCATACCCGGACTCTGAACAGTTCAACAGGCAAATTACTGAACATGTTTTGTTGTAACACTAACTAAAAGTGCTTACTATACATGGTGTTGAAATGAATACTGCATGGAGAAGTAATACTATGCTTACCACAGGGACAGGCACAAGAGATGGGGGAGCCTATCCTACTGTATGGGGACAGACCTCCTTGCAAGGTAACACACATAAGACAAATCATGGCAGGAGCATGGGGGGGTAAATGAAAGAATTGTGAAAGCTTTGAGGTGGGGGTGGGCAGAGGAACTGGAGTACAGCATAGCAAAGTAACTCGATTGGCGATCTGGGCTTGCTTCTATTCCCTTCAACTTAATGAGTTTCTCTTCTGAGGGTTCTATGAGAACTGGAGATAGCAGATGTCTACAACCTAAGCTGCACTACAGACAACAAGAGGCTGCCAGAGGCCCTTCGTGGTAGAGGAAGAACTTCCAGGGTGGGGAGCATGGCTCCATCCATAAAGGCTGGTGTATACCATGCTTCTCCCTTGGAAGTCGCATGTTGGCCACTTGGTAGGATTTATGGGTATGGCTGTATTTCCCAAAGTTAACCGAATATTAGACAGGAGATGGTTATGGACCCTGTAGAATTTACTGTGTATGCAGACCAGACAGCTAAGATAAAGGCAACGTAAGCAGGTGAAGCCGGGGGGTTAGTCCACAAAGATGGCAGTGAAACCTTGCCTGATATACTTGGCCAATATCAATGGCATGAACAACCCTGTTACATGATCCAGAACGATGGCATGCATCAAAAAAGCAAGGCCAGATGTGATCTGCCTCCAAGAAACGCACCTCAGCCAGGCAGAGCATGAGAAGCTGTATAAATCTGCCTTCTATCGGGTCTTTTCTGCATCACTACCAGAAGGCAGATGCAGGGGGCAGCAATACTGATCCCCAAACACACACAGTTCACAGAACAGAAGGTGGTGAAGGAGCAGGAGGGATGCCTCTTCCTAGTACAGGGAACCCTGTGGGAGGCCCAGGTGACAGTAGTGAGTCTCTACATACCACCAGGATTCAACACCCCCAGGATCAGAAACCTCCTAGACCTTAGAGCCACCAACACCAGTGAAATACTCCTCTTGATGAGGGATTTTAACATCTTAATGTCCACGGTAATGGACACAACGAATATGTGTCCTCTGAAACAACAGACTGAAAAAAAAGTATTTCATCAGATGGCTGGTCCTACTGGGCTAGGAGGACATCTGGCTGAAACTACGAAGGCAAGCAGGGATACACAAATTATTCCGCGGTGAATGGCTCATACTTACAGACTGACTTCTGACTCACCAGGTTGGAAGACCTGCACCGGGAATGCACCTGCAAGACAGAGGCAGTCTTGATCTCTGAACACTTTCCCATCCTTACACAGACGGACCTGGGAGAGGAGAGACGCTGCACTCTGTGGCAGATGAATACTTTCTACCTCAGGTTCCTGACTTCAGAAGTACATGGTTGAGAAACTGGAAGAAGTATTGACAGATAATCAGAGGGAAGGAGCAGAACCTGGAGTCCTACTAGACACAACTAAGACAGTCATGAGAGGACATCTCATAGCCTATCTGGCCGGAAAGAAAGGAACACAGCCAAACCCTAGAAGACACACTGCAGTTTCTTCAGGTGGCCAATATAGTTGAGCGGTGGCCTTCTTTTTCAAAACCAACAGTTAAAAGTATATAAAAAAACGCACGCCAAAACCAGTCCCCATTATAGCCTATAGGCGCGCCCCCAGGCAATTTAGTAACTGACGCTACAAATGTGACAGCATGGGGCGTGCCTCAACTTAGAAAGTTCGAGCATTTTGTCCATCAGGTACCGGAGCTAATTTTACGAAATGTTTACAAAAAATATACTAAACTAAAAAATGCAGCACATGGAAGGATTGTTGTAACAGAGGCTAAGGTAACGATTCAGGTAAGGGGGGGGGGAAGGGTGGTTAATCAGAAAAACACCTGCTCTCTGAAATTCGTGTTTGGAGGGGTGGGGCCCGAATTGCACTGATACTGATCAGGGGCGTGGCTTGCAGCCAGCCGAGAAGGCAGCATCTCAGCAAGCTCCTCAGAACTCCAGCTTCTTTAAGCCACTGACAGTTTTAAATGTGCGCCTAGCAAGAGAGCGAGCTATAGGCCCCCACACACACAATCAGTCCTCAAAGCAGTCCATAGTAACGCAATACAAAAAGTAACGTAAGTATTTAAAAAAAAAAAAAAAAACGTAAAAAATGCCAGTCCTGACTCCAGCGCTGGCAAGATACAGGACCTCCGGTACTCTGCCCACAGTCGCAACTGCCGCTACCTGGCAGCGCAATTCCATCTCTGCCAAAAAGTCACAGGACAGTCATGCTCCCCTGTTCACTAAGTACCCAACCGTACTGCCGAAGCACTGCTACTGCTGCGCTCCATAAGAGTCGTGTCATCCACACAAATCGGCCCCACAACAGCAACCTTCATATTTCTAAACAAAAACTAAGTATCTCCTTTTTTTTCCTCTAGAGGTCAACGGCCAAGTTCCATGTCCCTAGATAGCGTGTCACAGGAAATGGAGCCATTTCCATGCCACAGCTAAGCTTCTCATTCCCTGCTCTCACTCTGACAACCAAAACCACATTACTCCACATAGCGCAAAGACATAACAGGGGAGGACGAAACATTAAAACTAACAATTCCCTGGGCAACGCTATGGAAAACTGACACTCCACGCTAATACAAAAAAATAAATAAATACATACCACAAACAGCAGCATCCTCTAATGGCACCAAAGGGACTACTTTACAGAACCTGACATACTAACAGACTAAAATGCCAGCAGAACAGGCCTAGCGGTCTTTCATGTCTGCCCGTTTGTTCAGCACCCACCCTGACAGCTGACCTTGCTGTCCCCCCACCCTCTCAGGCTTCCCTTTCCAGTCCAGTGTATTCCCATGCATTGACTTTGCTTCCACAACCCTTCCCTGTACCTGTCCCACCCCCTCTTGAACCCCTCCACAGTCTCTGCCTCCACCAGCCCCCCAGGCAGTGCATTCCATGGTTCCATGGGCAGACTGGATGGGCCTTGCGGTCCTTATCTGCCGTCAACTTCTATGTTTCTATGTTTCTATGTTCTACCACCCGCTCAGTGAAGTAGCACCTCCTCCTTTCTCCCGAGTCTCCCCCCTCCAGCTTCCACCCATGCCCTCTAGTTGCACCCCCCTCCATCCTTCAGAGCACCCTGACTGAGCCTCCCCTATTTACCCCCTTCATGTACTTTTATTTTTTATTTTTATTAAAATTTTGATAAACGGGTAAGTCCACTGAGACCATGCAGTCCCTTTTTCAGTGATGACCCAGGTGTCAATGGTGAACACAGTACAATAAATAAAAACAAAAATAGTATACAGGATACAGAGAGATTTAACAATGTTGCAAAAATTATTACAGTGGAAAGCCAGGTAAGTAACTTAAAACAGATCAGGCATTAAGCATGTATAAATAAATAAAACAACTAATATTATACAATATATACATAGCAGGAACACAAGAGCAGGTGGATTACAAGATACATCTATCAATCAGAGTAACATAGACTAGGCATTAACGATGCTATAAGGATTATTTAAAGCAATTCCAGAGGACTTAAAGACGTCTATCGTGTCCCCCCGTCCCTTCTCTCTTCTAATGTGTACATATTTAGCTCTTCGAGCCTCTCCCATAGGTCCTTTCTCCCAAACCCCAGATCATTTTGGTTGCCCTCCTATGGATCTTTTCCAGGAGTTCAATGTCCCTTTTTACATGTGGCCTCCAAAACTGCACGCAGTACTCGAGGTGTGGCCTCACCAAGCAGTTATACGGAGGGAGTATCACTTCCCTCCTTCTGGAGGTGATCCCCCTAGTGATGCATCCCAGCATCCTGTTGGACATTCCTGTTCATTTTTAATAATATTTTACAGTCTTTTTCTCATGAAATCATTATAAAAAATAAATAAATAAATAAGGTAAGCCCATTTTCTAAGCGCAAATTAGAATACCCTTCCAGCAATAATACCCAGCAGGGTGAGTGTTATGGGATATAACGAACCTTCCAGGGGCTATAAGGCCCGCAATTATGCCCCTGGGCAGTCCGTTATATAAACAATAAAGTATGGGTCAGGGTGTGTAACGTGATTTTACACACACCTGAGTTGTAGGATGCTAACATAAACCCCGGGGGGCGGCCCGAGGGGTTTGTAAACATCCTAGCACAGGTGTGTGTAAAATCGAGTTCTTCACACACCCCGACCCATTTTTTATTTTACATAATTGCTGGGTATTGTTTTTTTGGCACAGCAATTACATAAAATATGTACATCAGGCTTACATTTACTAGATGGAATATAGAGGCTTACCTTTTTGATGTGGTTTTAAGTTTTTATTTTGCAGCAAAGATAAACTATTACTAGAACTATGAGATTCAGAATATTATTAAAAAAAGAGATTGAAGCCAAAAAGAAAAAAAAAAAAAAAACAGTTTAACGAAAGTCCTTAGCCAGGCAGCAAGTGTTGCTAGGAGAGTCTGGTTACTGGAGCAACTGTGTCATGTGATCTGTAAGGGGGGGGGGGAAAAGAGATTTGTTTAGGGAGTGTGTGAAAAGCGTAACAAGGTTTTTTTTTTTTTTTTTTTTTTTTAATTTCAGTAGATGTATTTAAGATTTTTTATAGGTATTAGATCATTTTGACTGTGCTGTTTACCTTAGTCGGAGCTATCGGAGTCGTCGAGGACTTGTATTCTTCTTTTCAGTGGTGGCGGTGCAGCATTGAAAACGTTGACTTTCACGGAGCTGTTGAAAATGCAGCCAGTCCCAAAGATTGAGGGCAGCATGTTGCTTGAAGTTGACTCAGGAAGTGCAATGTTGGAGTCAGTCTGGAAGAGCTTCGGTTTTGAGGTGGATGGCATCTCACGGGCAGTTGTGTCGGTAAGCAGTTTACTGATTTGGTACTGCTTGTTCTCCGAAAGCACCGAGTAGTTGTTTATTGATTGTAGGTTTTTGTGCCCTGAGATTTGCTGTACATCAGTTGGTGGGATGTTGTGATCGATGAGCTTCTGTATGGTTGCTTTCCTGGTGCTGTGATTTGTTATTCGTTTGCATTTTGGTAGGCTGGAATCTAACTTCATTTGCTCCATCACTTTACGCATTTTGTTGATGCCTATGTTCATGTTTCGAAACCACAGTGAATCATGTTTGCGGTTTGTGTTTGGGGGCGATGTAGAATAGTGATTGAGGAGTTTGCATTTCAGGGGGTCTCTGTAGTATGTAGAGGTCATAAGCTGTTAGGGTGTCTCTTTCTGGGTTCGTAGTGTTTTTGTATATATGAGGTGCGATAGGACAGACATCGCATGGATTTTCCCCAGTTGTAGTCTTGGTTTGTCTCTTTGAATATTCTAAATATGTATTGCCATTGCTATCTTGTCCTTTTGTGATGTCGCCCCACTGGAGGTCGTACTGCTCTTTGGTTCATAAAGCGAATTGAAGTCCAAAGTTGAAAAATAAGAAATTAAGGAGTCCTGCTGGGGTGGACATAGATGGGGTTTGTGATGTGTATAGCAGCTCAATATCTTGGTCTGTTTGCGGTTGTGCTTTATTGGGTCTGTTACCATTTCCTGACCCTTTTTTTT
Organism: Neoceratodus forsteri; assembly: GCA_016271365.2. Taxonomy (NCBI): domain Eukaryota; kingdom Metazoa; phylum Chordata; order Ceratodontiformes; family Ceratodontidae; genus Neoceratodus; species Neoceratodus forsteri. The sequence goes on from CM028129.1 coordinate 1,739,639,998, forward strand.
TTTTCTTTTAATTGTTTTTGCTTTGCTGCAAGAGTTTTTTTTTTTTTTTCAGTGAATATCGTGTCTAGACCTTTGAATATGGAGTATGGGTACTTATTGGCTACAAGGTGTCTGTCGATGCTAGCAATCATGCATCTAACTGTGCCAGGCTCGTAGTCCAAACCTTCTTGTTGGCGGAGGGCATATATGAAGTTGGCAATTGGAGTGTCTAGATGTTGCACTTCAAATGCTGTAAAATCTGTACTTTGTCCTACCTGAGAGAGATATGTTTTAAATAGCCTCAGGTCACTGTCAATCTTTCGAGCAGTGTTTCTGTTCTGCTGCTCATCTATGAAATCTTGTCTAGCTGCAGTATTTAGTATTTGGAATCTGCTTGACATTTTCTGTTTTTCTCTTAGGTGTAAGAATGTACGGCAAACTGTTTAATCGGATGCAGAGTCTGAGGTGAGAGATCAAGAGGTTTCACTTTTAACAGAGACAGTTGGAATGGTCGCGAGGCGAAAGCTCTTAGGCAGGGTTTTGATTATGAGCAAATGGCATACAGCTGCCGCTGGTCGCGGGACAAAGTTGCAGAGGTTTTTTTCCATTGAGAAGGTTCGTGTATTTGCCGTTATAAACACTCCTTTATAACGGCAAATTACACACGCTTTTCTCTATGGAAAAAAAACGATACCCGGTTATTATATCCCAGTAACGCCCACCCTGTCGGGTATTATTGCTTATGTAGCCGAGTTAACGAAAATGCAAGTAAGGATGGAACAACAGAACTGAAACCAACAGCAGCATCTACAGGACAAATGACTTAGAGGTTACACTCAAATCTCTTTTTAATTCTACACTCTCACGTAGTTGGCACCACTCTTACGTAGTTGGCAGACATCAAAGTCCATTTACATTTCCAAATATTTACACAGGATGTGGGATAGGTCATATAGCAGGTGCTGGAAAGGGAAGAGACAAACATCTCCCAATAACAGTTATTGATACGGGGGGTGTAAAATGATGTGTATCTGAGTTCATTCTGCAGGAAATAAAAAGTGTTTCCAAATCTTCCAATTCAAGCTTGTTTCAAGGGACGCTCTTCTTTTTCTTGTTTTTTCAATTTTCAGACCTCATTTAAAGAGCAACAATTGAGCTCGTTAGAAGAAAAAAAAAGCCACACACTGGTGACTTACCTTAACTGGACTTAAACAGTCCATGGTTTGCAGTTCTTTCACTGGTACTTTTGTTAGGGGAAGGGATCATTATTTCCTGCTCAGACGAGCTGGCCCAGATCCTTTCCCATTCCTGGTGCCGATTTCTGAACGCCCTACTCCCATGTTACCCCCAGCGTTCAGACTTTTTGTGATATAGAGGTCTGTGGAGCGCTGGGGCACTCTACTGATATCAATGGGTGCATTTTTTTTTTTTTTTTTTATATTTGAGAGGTCCGCTGACACTTGCTAGTTGAATGCTGGCTTTGATTTAATCCAAGTGGATCTTCAAAATATTTAAAAAAAAAAGAAAAAAAAACAATTTTAAAGCCTGTCCCTATTGCTATAAATTGAATGTGCATCCATGTTCTACAAACTGCTGTGTCACAAACAACTGAGCGTGGAAGCAAGGCTTTTTGAAATCGGCACCAGGAAGGGATCTCGCAGCCAGTCTCTCCAAGCCAGGAAGTATGATCCCTTCACCTACCAAACCTACAAGTTAGAAAACTGCAGAACATGGACTGTTTAAGTCCAGTTGAGGTAAGCCACCAGTGGGGGGCTTGAAGAAAGCACAGAAACTGGCGCTCATTAAGCAATGTAAAAATGAAAGAATTCTCACTGTACTTATAGAACATCCACAAATGCCTAAAATAACATTCATTTTAATACTGAGCATTTGCATTCCCTCCCAAAGTTATCCAAGTGCGATTTTTATAGCTTCTAAGCACGGAAATAAAGTTGTGCTTTAGCACAGACCCTGTAAACTAATGTATGCACCTGTTTCATTAGCAATAAAAGTGATGAAGTACGTATAGAATTATACCTAGGTACCTGAGAGGAGCTTGGTAACCTGTGATAATTTCATTGAGCGAAGCTGGGGGCAAGATAAGGGCTTTTAGTTTTTACTGTTCCAGCTTCATGAGATGAAATCAGACACAGAGTTCTTCACAGGCATCTATGAGTAATTTGTCACAGTATATGATTAGGCCTCATTATTATACAGAAATCAAGTATCTCTCAAAAGCTGTGCACATTCTAAAAGCTGTCGTGCATGTTATATATTCAATGCCTTCGGCTGTGTTCTGCCTTGCAGCAACTCCCATCGCTTTCACTCTGACAGCACAGCTCGGATCATCTCGTGTGCTCCACAGGGAATGCCGAGTTTTCCCAATACACTGCGGCAGTAAGAACAGGTGTGGTCAGACCAGGAATATAGGCTTAGCTGGGTCCTAGAGACCACCTACGGAGACAGCCATCCCACCAGCCAGAGGAAATGGCCTAGTCAGGGCGATTAATCACCTGACTGCATAACAAACAAACAAACAAATACAAAAATAAGTATTTTCTGATTCATGGCATAGCAGGCAGTACACAATGCCACAGGGCAAAGCAAGGTCCCACGTTAAAGACCTCTACAACAGAGGTTAAAAAAAAAAAACATATACAAAAAAACGGCCCAGTGGTGCCAAGGTTTGAGGTGCAGGATGCCACACCTTGCTCCACACTAGCGACTCGTGTTCAGAAACGAGCACGGGTTGCCAGGGGTCGGCCAGGTGTGTGTGTGTGTGTGTGTGTGTGTGTGTGTGTGTGTGTGAGAGACTGAGCATCCGAGGGACTGCTCTCCTCTCCCAGGAGGTTAGGACAGCTGACTGAATGACCGCCACCAGGTGGAGGCCTGACGGCAATGCAGCACAGGAGCAGCCGAAGCAGGGTTGATGAATATGGTACTCCATGGTATGTCCACCCCAGCAGAAAACTAGAAGAAAAAACAGGGGTGGAAAATAGTGGTTGAGCAGTCATTCATGACATTCTGTTTGACAATCCCCCACCAGGTCCCAGGAAGGCCAAGATTGGACTGCGTTTTTGGAGGTGGTGGGAGGACCGTCCTCTCCTTCCTTACCCTGCCACAGGGAAAATCTGTGGGGGTATTTGGGCCATACTTTTAAGTCCTGGCAGGGGTCGACTTTAGCGCCCAGCGCCCAAAACCTGGTGGCCATTGGGCCAGTGAGTTCACTCATATAAATGGCCTGCATAAAATTTTGGTGGCCCGTCAGAAGCAGCTCCTTGGGAGCTGCCTGCCCTTGAACAGGGCTGTTTCAGCTCCCCCATGGTCGGTTGGCACCCAGCCAGCCACCGACCGAGACCAGGACGCCCGCCTGCAGCTCCTTCGAAGCTGCCTGCCCTTGATTGGGGCTGCTTCAGCTCCCCCACGGTTGGTCAGCACCCAGCCAACCACCGACCGAGACCAGAATGCCCGCCTGCAGCTCCTTGGAAGCTGCCTGCCCTTGAACGGGGCTGCTTCAGCTCCCCCACGGTCGGTCGGCACCCAGCCAGCCACCGACCGAGACCAGGACACCTGCCTGCAGCTCCTTGGAAGGTACAGTGACAACACAGCCAATCGGAACACGGGCGCTTCAAGCAAACCCGCTCTGACTGGCCAGTTTAGCTGCAACTAAGCAAATTTCAAGAGTCTAATAGAAGTTTTTCAACTGTGTTAGCTGGATTGTAATTTCTACTACTGTTTTAAAGTGCTCACAGCTCTTCTGTTTCCTTGCTCCTGCACCCCCCCATCCAAACACTCTGCCTTGGCGCCAAAAAGTCTAACTCTCCTTTGTCTTGCTAAACTGCTCAATCTAAACCTATCCTACTTCTGTGCTATTTAAACCCTGCTATTTTTTCTTCTCTGCAGCTGCCTGCCCTTGAACGGGGCTGCTTCAGCTCCCCCACGGTCGGTCGGCACCCAGCCAGCCGCCAACCGAGACCAGGATGCCCGCCTGCAACTCCTTGGAAGGTATGGCGACAGCGCAGCCAATCAGAACACGGGTGCTTCCAGCAAACCCGCTCTGACTGGCCAGGACTTTTCCCCTGCTTTTGCCACCTGGCGCTTTTTACAAATAGTTTAGCTGCAACCAAGCAAAATTCAAGTGTCTAATAGAAGTTTTTTGGGGGCTAGTTTTTCATTAGCAGGTTATACAGATCTGCCACTAGAGGGATCTTGTTCTTTCATTAAAAAAAAAAATCTACCCTCTTAAAGTCACAGTTGCTTTACTTGCTATATACCTTCCTTCCCGCCCTTGAGATCCTCTTGAACCGGGTAAGACTTTCCTCAACCACCGGGACTGCTGAGAGCTGCGCCACTGGCCCATGGTATCTGTACCGCACCCTGATTGGACGCTCTCTTGCCTCCTGCTCGGGGATTGGCTCTTGAGCCAGCTAAAACTTTGCTCTGCTCGGGGCTGCTGCGCCCATTCATTTCTACGGCAAACGGACGAAATTTTAAGCCCGCCCCCTCCCCCCGACCTTAACTTTATAGACCTTCCTACTCGCCCCTGGCAGCTCCCCCCCCCACACCTCGGGCTCCATTGGGTACCTGTTTTGGGACTCTCCCCCATCTTTAGTCGCCACCTCCCACTCCCTGGCCTGCCTGGCTGTATCTTCACTTCCCACTGATCCAGCTACTGCTCTTCCGTCCCTTTCTCCTAGCCCCACCAGCCTGTCTTAACCCGCCCCTCCGCCACCCTAATCCTACCGTAATCATGTGCCTTCACCGCTTTCTAACCCCTATTCTATTTCTGCTTGCCTGTCTTCCTCCCCTACTGCACGCCCCTAAAGCCTGCTTTCCTTCACTCCCCCACAGCTTCCACATTCCTACATCCTTCCTCCACATAAGCACACTGCACACTGCACACTGGTCACTGCCCCTTGCCCAGGGTCCATCCTACTGCCATGAAACTGTCCTACACCCACACTGGTCCTAGACCTCCACTCTGGTCCCCCCTGTCTACACCTACCCTCACCCACTATCGTCGATATGCGGCAATTTCCCCGAGATGCTAGTAGGTAAAAGCATTCCCTTAAAGAAATACGCCGCAGTTCCTTGAGGCTAGTCCTCCTCCTCCTAATGTTGTCAAGCAATGTGCACCCAAACCCTGGCCCATTCTGCTCTAAAGCCACTAATCTAAGCAAGCCTTCAGGTGCCCTCTCATTCATATCAATCAACATCTGCAGCCTCCTTCCTAAAATGGATGCCCTACAGGCCTTCACCAGCCAGCACTGCCCTGACATCCTGGCAGTTGTCGAAACCTGGCTCACGCCATCAGTACCGGACCGTGCAATCAGCCTTCCTGGCTACAACATCTTTAGGCTGGATCACATCTCCAAAAGAGGCAGGGGCTGCGCTCTCTACCTAAAAGACTCCATACAGGGGCACCACATCATTACCGCACTCCAACCCACGACTGCTCAGATACTGCCAGTGAGAATCCCTCTCGGAGCCCAAAGCAAAACCCTCACTGTTGCCACCATCTACATCCCTCCCAAAGAACAGGGAACTGGTCTAAAAGCTGTTCTTGACTTTTTAAAGTCACTCCCACCGGACACCGAATCCATCCTCCTAGGCGACTTCAACATTAACTGGCCTGCGGCCGATGCTGGTGCACACAGGGATATCGTTGCTGCGGCGAACCTCACATAAATGGTTGACTCACCAACCAGGAAAAATTACAGGACCGGCACCAGCACACTCTTGGATTGGATCCTTACCATTCACCCATCATGGATATCTAACACTAATGTCCTCCCTGACTCTCTCAGCGACCACTCCCCTGTTAGCTGCACCTGGTCAAATAAATTCATCAAACCACCGCCAAAAACTATCACTGGCAGGGTTCTACCCCGTGGTCACCTTCATCGACTCAAATCTTACCTCCTCCATCAAGACTGGTCCCCTATCTTCAATGCAACCAATGTAAACACTGCCCTTGACCACTTCATAAACATCTTCACTGTGGCCTGTGACACGTATGCTTCTATTAAGAAACGCAAAGTCAAATCACTCAGTAATCCTTGGCTCACAGGTAACCTCCTCAGGATGCTAAAAACAAGAGGCCACCTATGGGAGCTGGCCAGAAACTCTGGAAGGCCAAACGACATCCAAAACTACAAACATGCCTGCAATGACTACACCAAAACCATCCGGCAAACGAAGTCCACCTACTATAAGCATGCCCTCACAAACTGTTGGGGCAATGGTCAGGAATTCTGGAAGAACATAAAGGAACTCACTGGAAATCCACCCAAAACCCCCCATCAATACCACAACCCTCAACCCAAAAAACATTGCGGATACCTTTAACAAAGCCTTTACCGACCTCAGCGCTGTCCTACCCCAGGACTACTTCAAAGATGGTGAAGCCCCTCTGTCCGCAATGAACACTACCCCCACCAGCTCCCCCCGCTTCTACTTCAAAGCAGTCAAGGCTCACCAAGTACGCAAATATGTTACCAAAGCCCTTGGCAAATCAAGATTCAGTAATGACTCCCTCGATCTCAAAATCCTGTCTCTCACACTTGATGAAGTGCTTAGTTCTGTGACCAGAATTTTCAACCTCTCCATCAGCCTTAGCCAGTTCCTGGACAGATGGAAATCTGCCACTGTCACCCCAATCCATAAAAGTGGTGACAAAACTGCCCACGATAACTACAGACCTATCTCCCTACTACCCCCACTCTCCAAGGTACTAGAACGCATCGTCTCGGACCCGCTCACAGAATACCTGGATACGTACAACATCCTATACAAGCAACAACATGGGTTCCGCAAAGGTCACAGCACCTCCACAGCCCTACTTGAATTCACCGGCGCAATCTACAATGCACTCTACTCCGGCGAACTACTAGGCTCAATCTACATTGACTTAACTAAAGCCTTCGACACTGTCAATCACTGCCTCCTGCTTGTCCAGTTTCAGAACACTGGGCTGTCAACTGACTCCACTGGCTGGTTTAGGAGCTACCTTGAAGAACGGTCCCAAACAGTAAGAATCGCTGATACACTCTCAAACCCTAGACAGGTCCGCTCGGGAGTCCCCCAGGGCTCCATTCTGGGATCCCTCCTCTTCAGCCTATTCTTAAACTCACTACCGGACAGCTGCCGAGAACATATAATTCTCTACGCAGATGATGCTGTGATCCTCACCTCGGACCCTGATCCAATCCAGTTAGAAAATAAACTTCAGCGTGCCTTCTCCTCCATCGAATCCTGGTTCCTAAATCATAAACTGCTTCTCAATCAGAAAAAAAACAAGTCTATGGTCTTCTGCAGCCCCCACAACAAAAACAAACAACTCCACCTCTCCATTACAACCGAACAAGGAGCCATCCTAGAGCAAACACAATTGTTCAAGTACCTCGGCATCACCCTTGATCCCCACCTCTCATACGCTGTCCATATCAGCAATGTTGCAAAGTCTGCCAATGCGAGGTTAGGCATATTATTCTGGCACAGGAAACACCTAACCCCAGAAGCACTATCAGTGGCCATCCAAAGCTCCATCGTCAGCATCATAGACTATGGTCTTATCATATATGGGTCTGCAACTACCACTGCTCTCAAACATATCTCGACCTCCCTGAATAAGGCCCGTCATCTCATCACTGGCTCACACCGCTGTACCCACATATGTGACCTTTATTCCCAATCTGGATGGCTTCAACTGGACAAATGCATAAATTACCAAACCTGCATCAAGGCCAAGAAAATTATAATGGGGCTTGCCCCACCTGGTGTCTGTGCCCTCCTTAAGCCTAGACATAGGAACGTCACTACAAGGAGATTCAATTCCCATCTACTACACATCCCACGATGTCGCACATCCCAAGGACAAAGATCATTCGCCTATCGGGCATCCAACTGGCTCAAGTCTCTTGGCAGCGACATAGCGACCGCTCCAACACTCGGCCTCTTCAAGTCCAAGCTGCGCCTCTCACTGCTTGTATCCTGTGATTGCCCATCTTAACATTTCCACCGTTCCAGCTGCACATGCTCCAGCACTTACAAGCAGTCTTTGCACCCCTAGCACCTTACCTGTCATATTCCAGGGTTTTATTTAACTCTAAAAATTGATTAGCGTTTTGCTCATAAAAGTGCTAAATCTTTGTGAAAATGCATCGCTCTTGCCTCACTGTGTTTAACAAACATGGCACTTCTAGAAAATCTATATAAATATTTTCTGTACAGTTAGCATCATCCCAAGGAAAAAACTGCTAATCAATTATTTAAAACCCTGTATTCCCTCGACAAGGCCCCCTGACTGCACTGTCTCCCGCCCTCACCCACCTCCCCCCATATCTCCACTCCAGCCCCAACCACCTCTGTACTCCCCCCTTACCCCCAGCACCTCACCCCCCGATCTCCTACCCTCACTGCCCCCTTCCCACCCACCACCCCTTCCCTTGTCTTGCTCATAGCTCAAGTCTCTGTACTGGTTATTACATGTCTGTAAGTCAATGATTATATGTTTGTAACTAAAAATGATGACTGTTGCACACGCTGACGTGGAACCTTTGTAAAAGAGCCTCGGCTCAAAGGTATTGTAATCCTAGACTGAAATACATAAAAATAAAAAAATAAAAATACTACTGCCATACTCTTCTCATACTGGTGCGAAAACAAGACAGAAATCTGATGACATTTATTTTTTTTTAAAGGAGGGGACAGAATGAGTGTAAGTTTCCAAGTAAATAAGCTGAACACAGATGTTCGTGCCTAGGGAAAGAAAACTGGCATAGAGACTGGTTTCCCAAAGAAGTGACCATGAAGACCCCAAATTATGACATACTAGTTACTTATAACATTATATTAGTACCTTATTAACAGAGGACCACTGTACATTTTTTAAAGACTGAGCCTGTAATATTTCACTGGCAAACTGTACACTGATGGACTTCTCTTTGATTTTTCTGAGGAGAGTTACTGTACACAGCTACAGTTCAGACACTTTTTGGCTAGAGTTTGTTGCTTAAGTCAGCAGTTGCACCACAGCTTAGGGCAAGTTAGCCTGCTGCCCAGCACTGCGTGTCCTTTCGTCTGTCAGCAAGGTCATCTAGAAGCTAGCAGTTACACGATCAGTATAGAAGCACTATTGCTGTCACATTTGCCCAACCTGTTGTTCCCACCTGCGACAGATCTCGCTGTTCATGCTAGAGTGATCGACCACCCTAACTTGACTAGTTCTGGCCTTCCCACTATGTACTGCTGTATGTGTCTCTCCACACAAGACTGCAGGCCCAGTACATCGCTTTGTGCACAAGTGTGACAGAGTACACAACCAGGAAGTTGGAGATTTCCAGCACTGGCGACCCTTCAATCCTTAAAGGTACAGTCCAGTGTTTACTTTACAAAGGTGCTGGCAAATTGGGCCAACAAAGCAGGACATCGTCTAGCCGACATTCAAATTGCCTGGCTTGGGGGCACTGCTAAAGTCGAGCCCTGCCTGGAGAGGTGACAGACGGTGGGGGTTGGCAGGGCAGGGCTGATGGAAGCCCAAGACTGGACATAAAATGTGTGTGTGTGTGTGTGTGTGTGTGTATATACACATATCTATATATATATATATATACATATATATATATATATATATATATATATATATATATATATATATATATATATACATATACACACACACACACACACACACACATATATATATATACATATAAAAACATGTACTATGAAAATAATACGTAGGATTTTACACAACTCACCCTGTGTTGCTATCTCAGGGTTAATAACAGCATGAAGCTCTCAAGCTTCACTCTTGAGGTCTATATGCTGTTATCTCAACCGCTCAAAAGAAACACAAGCTCGTTGTGCAGGGTTCGAAACTGGCACTGGCCCACTAGCCAAATGCTGGCAGATTTTGTATCAGGCTAGAAAAATTTTAATTTAACTAGCCCTGCTGGCTTGTACTGAAGAAGTCAGCACTTTATAGCGTGTACACCAACTGGGCCAGTGGATTTTCCCGGTCAGTAGCCCTGCTGGCTAGTGGCTGCAAAACTTAATTTCGACCCCTGTTGTGTATAGTTACCCATACGTTATTCCTTATACATTACATAAGAATCACTAGATAATGTAATACGTTTTATTGGACTGGCGTTATGTCTGGTTCAAAAATGGTATAGTACACAAACTTTTGGGGCCACACAAGTTCCTTCATCAGGTTTGTAAATGATGCAGGGACCTGTGTGGCCTTGAAAGTTTGTGTACGATACCATCTTTGTACAAAACACATACTGGCTCAATGAAAGTATCACACCACCTAGCAACTCCAGTTTCCCTGGGACCAATGTGGCTGCAATCTCTGTTCTACGTGATACAGAGCTGGGCTGGCATTTATACAGCTCTCTTCCATGTGGGAATGTGTCTGGGAGTCTTAATTAAGTGTGTGTGAGGTATTCCCTAGTGGAAGGTGTGTGTAGTAGCGTGGTTGTTCTGCAAGTATTGTAACCTGCCTTTAGCAGTAAGCAACGGAGTCTCTGTTTACATTTTTAGATGTTACTCACACTCCCATTATTCGGTGCTAGCAGAGAATAACAGCATTTCTCAGCTACTGAAAATTGGTGGGTAGTAGAGGGTTAACCATGTAATACAGTACTAAGGCAATCCTGCAGATTTCTGACACTTAGATTTTCTGTACTGCGATCCCCAAACACAGTTTTAAAAGCAGGGACTAAGTTGCCCCACTTCACTAGTTTTAATGGAAGCTCTTTATATTCCACAGGTTAAAGCTTCAAATGCAAAACGCTAAATGTCTTTCATTATTTTCTAACAATCTGCTAAGTATTCTTCAAGATACAGGCAAAACTAGAATAGTCAATCACAAGTTAGAATAAATTAAAAATTATATCAACCTGAAAGGCATACCGTACCTGCGAGAAAATCATATTACTTACTGACTATACCACATTTGGGGATAATACAAGATGTGCTTTTCAGGGTAGTTGCAGAAACATCAACAGCCAACCACAAGCCAGAACTAATGCATACCTTGGTCAACGTGGGGGACGGTAAAGTGAAGTCATAACTTTCAAAAAAAACATTAAAAAAAAACCATAACATTCTACTAATGCAATGCAGATTTTATATTTTTTCTATTTGCTACTTCTTCATTACTCTGTTAATTTGCAAACAGAACCCTTGCCCCCTTGAGTTCTTTCGCTGCCAATTGCAATGGTGGTTCCAATGCTGCAGTCTGACTTGCTATGATCAACCCATGAGCCTTGCATTAATCTTTGATTAACAGGCACCTAGGGCCTCGTCACCTTCCTCAAGGTCATGTGTTTGATGAGGATGGGAAGGTCGGATGCATTCAACAAATTGATCCTTAAAAAATTCCTCCTCAGACTCAAAAAAAGGGTTAATTTTGAGTACGCAGAACTGTCAACAGTCTGAGCTGGAGTTATCAGGGACCACAACCCCAAGCTTATGAAGAGATATGACTTTTTGCACCTTATTTTCCGGCCTGCAGAACCCAAACTGACAGGAAATCTGTCTTCCCATCACACTGCCAGACTCTGCCTCCACACGGTCTGTAAACCCTTCCTAGCTGATTTATCCTGGTGAGTTGGGGACATACTGCAGCGACCCTTAAAAGGCTTTGAAACAGGCCAGATGATGTGCTACTGGGGCTGGCAGTGGCTTGGGTGACTGTAAAAACACCCTGTTGATAAAATCACTAGCTTCCAGAAAGAAGAGGTGCTATGGACTTCGAACTCCCACAAAGCTCATCTTCACCTTTAACATCCTCCCTTGCCACTAGCTCCAACGTGGATATGGAGTCACTGGAGTGACCTCCTTGCACATGCAGTTCTCTGGGTTTACCTTCTCTTTTTGGTGCAAATCCATTTGATTTTCTTTCTCCCAGCAAGCCACACAGAAACAGCCAACGCTCAGGACCTTCATGGCCTGGCCACAGACTCTTCTACACTTGCAACTCTGGCACTTGGCGCCTCTCTCTACCTATCACAATGCTGTCACTTAGCAGTACTGAAGCATCCACCATGATGCGGCCATATACCTTCCTGAACGCAGAAGGTAAAAGTTCTACTGTGTGGCATCAACTATAAGAAAAAATTCCTCACTGCAGTAATCTTTCTTCCAAGGGGTCCTTTAGCGTCAGTAACTTTTTTTTGCACTTAGCTGGCTAGCTGCAACTGCCCCAGAGGTGTGTCTTTAAGATATACTTAAATGAGCTTAGGGCCAAGCCAATCAAAAGACAGGAGGAGTGTGAGCTAAGAACTGTTGAAGGCTTCAGAATTTTTTTGAGGAAAAACAAGGGCAAATGCCCCAAAAAAGAATCAACAGGATTCAAAAAACATGTAAATGTCCACAAAAGTAGAAATGGAAACAGCAACATGAGCTAAAAACTCATCAATAAGAAACTGCAAATTTGGTAAAAGGTGACACAAAGAGCCCTTCTCTGACAGGTGAATCCGGGAGGAAAGGTGGGAGCTTACTGATGCTAAAGGACCCCTTGGAAGAAAGAAGATTACTGTGGTGAGTAATTTTTTCTTCTTACTCCAGGAGTCCGTTAGCATCAGTAACTTTTTTGCAGACTACCGAGCAGTACCAAGTGGAAGGTGGGCAGAAAGCCTACTTAGGGAAGAGGTTCTCCAGAACCGCCCTGCCACATTTGGCATCAGATCTGGTCTGCACATCCAAACTGTAGTGTTTTACAAAGGTGTACACAGATTTCCAGGTAGCTGCTTTGCAGACATCCAGTAATGGAATGTCCCTTGCTGCTGCAAGCGAGGCTGCAGTGCCCCTGGTGGAGTGGGCCCTGGGCCCCGCTGGAGGTTGGCGACCAGCTTTCTCACAGCACAATCTAATACAAGAGACCAACCAACGAGAAACAGTTCTCTTGGTAGCTGGTCTTCTTCTGCCTACATCCCCATAGGTGAACAACTGAGTGGAAGAGCCTCTGGACTGTCTAGTATGCTCTAGGTAGTGAAAGATGGCTTTTCTGACATCCAAGCTGTGGAACTTTTGCTCGCCAGTAGTGGGTGGCTCAGTAAAGAAAACAAGCAGAGTAATGGACTGGTTCAAATGAAACTCAGACCACCTTTGGCAGAAATGTACTATTTGTTCTGAGCTCAACTTTATCGTTGTAAGGGATGATGCAATTCAGCTCAGTGCACAGGGCCTGTAGCTCTGAAATCCTCCTGGCAGATGTAATGGCTACCAGAAAGACTTTCTTCCAAGTTACAAACTTGATGTGGGTTGTGGACATAGGCTCGAAGGGTGGATTTATGAGCCCGTCTATGCAAAGGTTCAGGCTCCAAGGAGGAATGGGCTCCCTGGTTGGAGGCGAAAGAGGCCTTTGGAAAACTGTTTAAAAATGGCATGCGAAAAAAATGATTTCTTCTTTCCCACCGAAAGGTAGGCCGAAACTGCTGCTTGATGTAGCTTGAGGGAAGATGGTTTCAAGCCTGATGCCTGTAGGTGTACCAGGTAGTCTAGCAGCTGAGGGTCTGAAGCAGATAAGGGTGCAACCTTTTCGCTCTTTCACCAGTGGGAAAACCTTTTCCATTTGGCTGCATAAGTTCTTAGTGTTAGTTTTTTTTTTTAGCCATCCTCAGTATCTTAAGGACCTGTTCAGAGTACTGTGAAGATGGAAACTCTAACTCCTCAAGAACCAGGCCTTGAGGTGAAGAGACTGTATGCCTGGATACTGCATCCCTGACTGAGGAAAGGTCAGCAGGGAATGAGCTGAAGGCAAGCGAATGGGCCTGCTGCAGTTCACTGAGAAAAGGAGAGGGTACCAGGCTTGCCTGGGCCAGTCTGAAGCCACTAGGATCGTCGATGCAGGCTGCCAAGTTTCAGCAAAACCCTGAATATCAGGGGAAAGGGAGGAAATGTGTATAGGAACCTCCCTGACCAGTCCTGGATCAGGACATCCAGAGGAAGTGTTCCCGGAACTGGGGGCCTGCAACAGTACTGAGGAAGCTGAAAATTGAGAGGAGAGACAAACAGATCCACGTCTGGTGTGCCCCACCACCTGAACACTGTGGCTAGTACAGTGACAGCGCTAGGGGTTTTAAAACATGGGTCAAATTAGACCCATAGGTGTAAAAAATGTGGGTCAAAATGAGAAACAACTGGGTCCAAACCTAATCGTAAGTAGAAATTTCACTAGTACAGAAGCTTAAATTTATTGCGTGAAAATACTTTTCTATTGTTTAGTTTTCCATCTATAAGCTATTGTTAGAGACAGGTGCACCACTTTGGACCCACTGTCCTGTGGAAAGTGGGTCATTTCTGGGCAAGCTGCAACTTTTTCCCTTTTTGCCCTATCTAGCGCTGTCTCTGGGCTAGTACTTGCTTGTTCAGTGTCCATTCACTCTGGCCTTGACTGATGCGGCTTAGAGCATCTGCCAGAGTACTGAGTTTGCCTGGGAGGTAAATAGCCGAGAGACTGACTCCCAGGGAGAATGCTAGAGACCAGAGCTTCCAAAACAGAGTATTCCTGATCTGGTACCACCCTGCTTGTTTATGTAGAACATTGCAGTGGTGTTGTCCGTTCGAATTTAAACCGTCTGCTCTTCTATGCTGGGAGCAAAACCTTTGAGAGCTAGAAAGACTGCTCTGAGTTCTAAAAGATTTATGTGCAACTGTGACTCTTCGGGAGTCCAGTTGCCGCTTACTGAGGCACTGTCCAAATGAGCTCCCCAGCCCAAAAAAGAGTCATCTGTGGTGATTATCTTTGTAGGAAAAGGAGCTAGAAAGGGAACTCCTGCCTGCAAGTTTTCAGGGTTCTTCTACCACAGCAAGTTCTGGAGAAAATGCTTCGACACAGGTATCAACTTTGAAAATTTGTTGCTTCTCTGAGACCAGCGCGCTCTGAGGTAGGCTTGCAGGAGTCGCATCCTGTACCTGTCCCCTAGGACTACTGCAGTCATAGAGGCCATATGTCCCGGAAGTTTGAGGAAATGTCTGGCTGGTCTTGGCTGTCCCCGGGCAAAAGAATCTGCCACCGGAAGGAAACTCTGAATTCCTTCCTGCCGGAGAAAAGCATATTCCTGCTGAGTGTCCAGCTGGGCCCCTATGAAGCTAAGCAGCTGGGTGGGTTCTGGGTGAGATTTCTTTAGATTTACCAGGAAACCCAGAGACTCCAGGTTGCGTTCTGAGAGGGAAAGAGATTCCTTGATCTGGCAAGGAGACTTTGCTACTATGAGCAAGTCATCCAGATAGGGGTAGAGAGACACCCAGCCTCCTGAGATGTGCTGTTACCACTGCGAGACACTTAGTAAAGACTCTTGGGGCCGCAAACAGACCGAAGGGTATTGCTGTGAACTGATAGTGACCCGAAAGTTTGAACCTGGGAAACTTCATGTGAGATCTCCTTATGGTTATGTGGAAGTAGGTGTCCTTCAAGTCTAGGGAGGCTAGCCAGTCTCCCTGCTGTAAGGACTGTAAGACCAGTGATAAGAGTGACCGTTTTGAATTAGTTTTTTTTCAGATGTTTGTTTAAATATCTAAGATCTAAGATAGGTCGCCACTCCCTCATTTTCTTCTGTGTCAGAAGAATACCTGTAGTAGAGGCCCTTGCCCTTCTCATGGGCAGGGACCCTCTCCACTGCTCATAAAGCCAGAAGGTTTTCGGCTCTACCACTGTGGTTTGACAAAAAAAACAAAACCACTGCGACCGTCAGTACAGCGCCATGTTCCATGTTGACTGCAAGTTGCAGTCAGCATGGAACCGCACTTTTCAGTTCTGTTCTTTCATTAGGGGAATTGCCCCCCGAACTAAAGGATTCTAACTCAGGTCAGAGTTAGTTCAGGAGGGGGTGTAGGTTGGGAAGTGGTTACCCCTTCCAGTGGCACATCTACAGCGGCATGGCGCTGTTGTCTATATCAACACATCGTCGTAGACATTTGCTGTTAGGGTGGCATACCAAGGTTTTGTACCTTCAATTCCAAAAACGGTATCCGTGTTAGGGACAGTGGTCTTGACACCTGGGTATGCTTGAGGTCTGGCAGCTGCCTGAACTGTAATGGCCCTTCTCCACTATCTCCAACACCCACTTGTCTGACGTGATGAGGGACCAGTGCTGAAGACAGTGGGAGAATCTGCCTCCAACCGGAAGCAGGGAGGCGACCTGGACACTCACGTCAGGACTTAAACTGAGAGGCAGATGGCTGGGTAGAGGTGGCTCTTCTTTGGCCCCTTCTGCCCCTGCCTCTGAAAGACGCCCTGATGGCCGAAGTCAGGATAGGGACTGTAAGGCCTGGGAACAAAACTTCTGCCCCTACCGCCCCGGGACAGGGTCTCTGAGGGATGGTGGGCTTAGGTTTGGATAAGTGGCTCTGCCAGGAGGCCTTGTACTCAGACTTTTTTCATGTAGTCAGTGGTTCTGTAATCAAACAACATAATTTGATCACAGGGAAAATCCATGGCCTTGTTCTGAGTGTCTGTGGTCAGACTGGTTGTTCTAAGCCAGGCGAAGAGTCTCAAAGTGATGGCATGGGCCATCGCCCTAGAGGCTGCATCATTGTTGTCGTCTACCATGTGGAATTGGTATATAGTAGCTTCTGGGGTGGTTTTTGACGTATCCACCAGCTCCTGCACCATAGAATCTGATCCGTTGTGGGCGATAGCCTGGAAAGATTTCCAAAGGGCTTTCTGATATTTGGCTGTGAATGCCATGTAAGAAGAAAGCTGAGAAGCAGGGAAACTCTGGCATACATTTTCTTTGCTATAAAGTCAATTTTCTTGGAATCCTTGTCAGGGGGAAAGGGGGATAAGGAGACTCCAACTTTCTCACATGCTGCCTGCTGCACTACACTCTCGTGGTTAGGGTGTGCAGATAGGAATGCGGTACCATTGTTAGACATTTTATATTTTCTCTCAAGTCGCTTATCAACCCCTGATACTGAAGTGCGGTGTTGAAGCACCTTCATGGTATTTTTTTATAAATACATTATAGATACGGATGACCAGGGTCTTTGAGGATGAAAGACCTTTCATCTCCCTATAATCTTCGTCTTCACTGCCATCTTGGTTGGGCTCCTGTGTAGGGAGGTCCAGGGTGTCCAGTATATTTTGCATAAATGTAAACATAGAAGAAGGATCCTCGTGGTCACCAGGGGGGTCCACAAGACGAGGGTCCGGGGACACCTGGAGCTCAAGGCCCTCAAAATCCATGTCAGGGGCATCATAAAATTGATCATCTGCGTCACCCTCAGTCTACAGAAGAGAACTGTGGAAGAGTGCTTGCCAGCCCCAGTAAATAGAGGACCCATCTTTGGAAGGGTCTGGAACAGTTGCCCTGCTTTTTCCATATCTTGCACTGACAGAAGAACCTCCGCAGACTTGATTTTGTAAGTGTTTTGGTTTTTTTCCTATATGCTTTAAGATGCCTGTTGTCTCAGTATTGGATTTCCCAGGAACAAAAGGAGCATATCTGTCTTACCAACATAATAAAATGCCAGCAGAATAGGCCTAACGGTCTTTCATGTCTGCTTGTTTGGTCAGCCCCCACCCTGGCAGCGGACCTTGCTGCCCCCCTCACCTTCTCGTGCTTCTCCCTTCCCAGTTCCAGATATTCTCGCTGCACTGGATTTTGCTTTCAGAACTCTTCCCCTGTACCTGTCCCACCCCCTCTTGAACCCCTCCACCGCCTCTGCCTCCACCAGCCCCCTGGGCAGCGATTCCATGGCTCCACCACCTCTCAGTGAAGTAGCACCTCCTCCTTTCTCCCCTGAATCTTCCCTCCAGCTTCCACCCATGCCCTAGTTGCCCTCCTCCTTTCCTTCAAGCACCCTGACTGCTCTCCTATTTACCCCTTCATGTACCTGAAGACCTCCATCATGTCCTCCCGGTCCCTTCTCTCTTCCAATGTGTACATATTAGCTCTTCGAGCCTCTCCTCATTGGTCCTGTCCCCAAGCCCCCAAATCATTTTTAGCCTCCTCTGACCCTCTCCAGGAGTTTAATGTCCTCTTTAAGTGTGGCCTCCAAAACTGCATGCAGTATTCGAGGTGTGGCCTCACCAAGCAGTTATACAGAGGGAGTATCACTTCCCTCCTTCTAACAATGCATCCCAGCATCCTGTTGGCCTTGGCTGCTGCCCTCCTACAAGTCTCCGAGTTGTTCATCTTGACATCCACTACCACCCCCAGGTCCCTCGCAGCCATCGAGACTTGTAGCATCCCCCCCCCCCAGAGTGTACACTCTGGCCCAGGTTTCTGACCCCAGGGCAGTACTTTGATTTCCTGCATTGAACCTCAGCTTCCACTTTCTAGACCATCTTCCAGAGCTTCCTGGTCCCCTGTAGGCCACCCTCCCTCCTCCCCATCCACCACCGCCCCCAGTTTTGAGTCATCCACAAAGAGACTAATCTCACTCCTGATACCTGTCCTTATGTCAGAGACTAAGCGTTGAACAGGAGGAGCCCAAGGACTTATCCTTGAAGGACCCCACTAATGACCCTCCTTGGGGATGAGACTATCCCGCCAACTACGTCCTGGAGCCAACTGTCTATCCATCTGATCATCTGGTTCCCTACCCCCATTTCTCCCAGCTTATCCTACAGGCCCTTGTGAGGAACAGAGTCAAATGCCTTGCTGAAGCCTAGAAAGAGGACTTGACAGAGTTTCTTTTTAGCCACTTCATCAGAGGCTTGATCAAGCTTCCTTTTTTAGTTGCTTTTATTATATTTTAATTTGTGAGGAACTTCATCTTTGGAAACTTTATTTTTTGGCTGAGATCTGGAGGGTTCCTTAGCACCTGTGCTTTTGGCATTAGTACTTTTGAACGGCCCCTCATTGGAAGCCTTTGACTTATCCTCAGCCATAATAATGAAAAGGTTTGTCTGCTATGTTTGCCAATTTAAGCAAAGCAAACCAGTCCTGCATCTACGAACTGAGTGTAGGCTTCTGTGAAAATGCCACTGGCCAGTCCTGCCCCAGTTAATAAACTCTGTTTATTACTAATGCTCTTTTTTTTTTTGGTTGTAGAACTGGGATCTATACCAGTGCCAATCTAACAGAAACCCAGTAACACTCAACTGCGCACAGGTGGCTTCTGGACCCTTATGGACAGTCCTGACACAGATGATACCAAGGTCCAGCAATATAACAAAAAAAAGGTTTCCTCATAATTGCCAATCTAGAGAGAAAACCCCCAGGCACTGTTTAAATTTGAAATCCACTGCAAGTACCTCGCAGTAAACCCCGAGAGGTCAGATGTAAAAAATAAGGCACCTGGCCCTAAATCGATGGTTGCCACAAGAATTGACCCAAAAATTAATGAAACCGTTGAAAATAAGCACCCGCAATAAAATTAGGCTTTAAACCAAATAGTTGCGGTTAAAATAAAGTCAAAACAGCGCGGTCGCGCTAAAAATAAAAAATTTGCATGGCACTAATGAAAAAGTTAAACTTTCACTCAGCACACTAAAGGAAATAATTTATGAGGAAAACTTTACCCAGATAAGCACTAGGAGGCTGTCAACAAGGAAAGTTTGGAGACACCTCAGAGGAAATGTTGCTCTGCCTAGCGGAGAAAAAATTCTGAAGCCTTCAACAGCTCTCACCCCCTCCTGTCTTTTGACTGGCTTGGCCCTAAGCTCATTTAAATATCTCTTAAAGGCACACTTCTGGAGCAGTTGCACCCAGCTAGCTAAGTGCAAAAAAGTTATTGATGCTAAAGGACTCCTGGGGTAAGAATAAAAATTACAGGATTCTGGCAAACTAAAGTTTCATAGGTTTCATGGGAATTACAAGCAGAACAGACTTGCATCCTTTAATTGCTTACCAAGACTTATACTATTCCGTATTTGTTTATACAAAAACTATCCAATCTATTTTTGAAAAGTTCCACTGAACTACTTGAAATCGCTTCATTTGGTAGACTGTTCCACAAGTTCACCACTCTTTGGCTAAACCAGTTTTCTTTTTTAATAGGTTCCATTTCTCTGCTACTAGTTGAAGATGGTGCCCCTGGTGGTGTGTGTGTGTGTGTATATATATATATATATATATATATATACACTATATATACAGTAGTGTGTGTGTGTGTATGTATATATATATATATATATATATATATATATATATATATATATATATATATACACATACACACACACACACCACACACACACACACATATATATATATACACACACACATATATATATATATATATATATATATATATATATATATATACACACACATATACATATATACACATATACACACACACACACATATACACACACACACGTATATATATATATATATATATATATATATATATATATATATATACACACACACACACACACACACACATATATATATATATATAGTATCTGTGTGTGTATATATATATATATATATATATATATATATATATATGCATGTACACACACACACACACAAACACACATTACGGTAGCATGGTAGTGCTACCATAGTTAGGGTTGAGTAGCACTTTTAAGGTTAAAGGGTGAAATTTTGCACCTTAATAACTTTGCCACCATTCAACGGATGTGCCTGAAATTTGGTATGCACGATTGGACATGGTAGATCTTGGGATCTGCCAACTTTCATACCGATCGGATACACAGCTGCGGAGTTATTAAGCGACAAACAAAAGCGCAATTATGTTTTTTTGCAAATTCTTTGCAATCACCTCCAGGTCGCACGGTTTGCGCAACCGGTCCAAAAACTTCAGGGAACGTGTGGCCGCGGTCCCATATGTGCCTTCTGAAGATGTCATGACAAAATACTGAACGGTTCAAAAGTTATTCAAAAAACAATTTCCTATTATAAGCCAATGAGAAAAGTTAAAAACTTTGACAGTGTCGCAAAAGCACTTTTTAGTGTCGCAAATGGCCCTGGTAGTGTCGCAAATCTGCCATTTTGTTTTCAGTAAGTGATCAGAAAAATGCTTGGCATTTAATATTGGGACCCTCTAGGGACACAATTATTTCTGTGTTCACCTAGTCGGACCCTGAGGATGCTAGCTAGCCATGTCTTTATTTTGGGGTAAAAACACACCAAAAATATGTTTTTCAGATTTCTGCAAACAGTAGTATTGCAAAGTAGTGTTGCAGTTTGCGACACTTTCGCAAAGTTTTGCGAAAAGTGTCGCAAACTGTGACACTACTTTTCCAGACTATGGCCAAAATTACAGCTCTTTGCCACTCTGCTGCAAAAGAACGGTTTGGTCTTTTGGGCTGAAATTTGGAGGGAAGGCAGCCAACATCTCACAGATGTGCCTTTTGGTGATTTGGTGAAAAAATATTGCACGGCTGCCAAGTTACAGTACTCCAAAGTTGGTGTTTTTTGCCACAGACTAACGTGGCGTCCGCCGCGCCTTTCGGGGGTTCGTATCTCGGAAACGGTGCGAGTTACAGAATTTTTGTCATGACGTTCAGCAAATACGGAGCCAGGAAAATCATAAATCATGTGAATTTTTTTTTCTACGTCATACGGTTACTGAGATATAAGCAATTTAGTATTCCAACACCACATTTTTGGCTCCGGGGTCCATTATTATGCATACATTCTTTGTACACCGTGTTTCTCTATGCAGCTGTTGGGGAAAAACAGGGTGTGCGCTTCTGTTAATGTTACAGTTACTGTTTCCACTTGTGTTAACGTACCCGATTGCATTACTATTCCCGTCTATGCCACCGTGTGCGTTACCCTTTGCGTTCTCGTGTTACTGTTACCATTTGCGTTTCCACTACTGTTTGTGTTTGCGTTTCAGTTTGTATCACCGTGTGCATTGCCATTTGCATTTACGGCAGCCCTTTCGTTTGCATTTGTCTTCGTTGCTACCATTTGCGTTTTGTATTGCGTTACTGTGCCCGTGTGCATTACGGTTTGCGTTTCCATATATGCATGCGCTTCCTTTTCCTTTTCTGTTTCCTTTGGCGTTATTGTTGCTGTTACCGTTACCACTTGTGTTTACAATTGCGGTACCGTGCCCGTGCGTGTTACAGTTAGCGTTTACATATGGGTCTGTGTTCGTATTTATGTTTTGTTTCCTTTGGCATTACTGTTCATGTTAACTTTACCATTTGTGTTTACAATTGCGGTACCGTGCCTGTGCGCATTACAGTTTGCGTTTACGTGCGTGCTTCTGTTCGCGTTTTCGTTTCTATTACCTGTGGCGTTCTTGTTGCTGTAACACTTAACATTTGTGTTAAAATACCGGTACCGTCACTGTGCGCGTTATCAGTTGTGTTTTCGTACATGCTTGCATGTCCATTTATGTCACTGTTCGCTACAGCGTCACTTTACGCTTGCGTTTTTATTAACGTTTGCTTTACCATTTTACGTTTGCTTTACCATGTGCATAACCATTGCCGCTTGCATTTGCTTTGCAGTTCCTGTTATTATGTAGCAAGACATCACGTGTGTTCGGACTCCGCACCCCGCCACCGCATTCCATTCACTATTTATTGTCCTCATTCTCAAAAAGAAGGGAAATTAGAGGCAAAAAACCTCTGTTTAATGGATCAGTTAGGGTTGTTCCACAGCGACAAAAGCAAGGAAATTTGGTGTTATGGTTGAAAGCACTCCTTGGACTAGCCCCCAACTGGCATCGAGGTGCGCATTGGGGTCGTTGGTCCTAACTCTCACCCCATTCTCCTATACCTCTGGCTAACTCGCATGAAGTGATGGGGTGAGAGTTAGGCCTACCACAATGTCGCACCTGATGCCGGTTGAGGGGTGGGCTGGGGGGTCCAAGGGGCTTTCAACCCTAACACTGAATTTCTCGCTTTTGTCACTGTGGAACAACCCTGATGCATTAAACAGAGTTTTTTTCCTCCTATATATATATATATATAGATATAGATATATATATCTATATAGACACACACACACATTATTTTAATACAAGGCCATAGTCAGACTACATTGTATTGTCATGTAATGCTCTATAAATCATGCACATATCCCCCTTGTTCTCCTATATTGTTAGGTAAAGATGTACAAACCCCCAAGCCTTTCTGAGTAGGTCATATCTTTATATCCCATCATTGATTTTGTAGCTTTTCTCTGTATTTTCTCCAACTTCTTGTACGGGGCCCATACTTGAGCTCCATATTCCAGGTGGGGCCGCATCAGTGCCTGGTACAAGGGGGTGATGACCTTCTTATCCCTGCTTTTGCTCCGTCTTAACCCTTGCTGTGCCCTGGACTGCTATATCAGTCCAGAATTCCTATACATTCTAATTCTGTTGTCAGCCTAAGAGTTAAAATACAGTTCAGATTTTGGTTAGCTTTTTTTGGCGACAGTGTTACAATGTGAACTGAACTGGAGGTCTGAGGTTATTGTTATCCCCAAATCTCGCTCCTCACTAGTAATGGGTAGTGTTTTGCCCATCATCTTATGAACTATATTACGGTTCTGCCTTCCCAAATGCATAATGGTGCACTTGTTCACATTTAATTCAAATGTATATTTATTTGTCCAGTTCCCTATATCGGTAAGGGCATTTTGCATGACAGTGCCATCCTCACTGGTGTTGACTACTGTCCCAATTCGACAATCGTCGGCAAACTCAGTTAGCCAAATGTTAGTATGTTCCTATTTCAGTGAACTATATGTATTGAAAAGACAGGGACCCAAAACAGAACCCTGCGGAACCCCACTTGTCACATCTGCCCAGTCTGATAGAGCTCCATTAACGGTCACTCTCTACCTTCTCCCTCCCAGCGATGAGGTAATCCAATTTGTCAGATTTACACCTAGCCCTGTTTGTTCGCGTATCATCAACAATTCATTATGTGGCAGTTTGTCGAACGCCCTTGAAAAGTCCAAGAAGGCCACATCCATCACATCCCCACTGTCCAAAGCTCTACTTACTCTCTCACAAAATGTTAACATATTTGTCTGGCATGAGCGAGATTTCATGAATCCATGTTGGGTTGAATCTATCAAATTAGTTGCCTCCAGATGTAATAGGATTTTTATCTTGTATTATACCAGCCAAGATTTTATACATCACAGATGTCAGGCTAACGGGATGGAAATTTTCAGAGTTAGACATGGGACCTTTTTTCAGAATTGGCACAACAGTAGCATCTCTCCAACTCTGTACTACCTCACCTAAATCTAAGGATTTCTGGAAGATGTATGCCAGCGGGGGTGCCAAGTTTTCTGAAAGTTCTGCCAGAATTCTAGGATGTATGTTATCAGGGCCAGGGGATTTATTTATAATGAGTTTTTTTTAGTCTTTCTAACGAGTCTTTAACGTTGACTTTTTATTTTGTCAGGCACTGATAATGAGATAGCTAAGGGAATAACTGTCTTTTTTATGTTGTTAAATGCAGAACAAAAGTAGTTGTTCTGAATCAGCTGTTTCCTTGTCATTTGCTGTGTCCCCCTCAGAATCTGTATATGGACCTATACTGTGCACAGGTTTCTTATTACTGTTTATATATGCATAGAATATTTTATAAGTATCCTTAGTTTTTGAGGCAAGTGCCAATTCAGTAGTCAGTCTTAGCCTTTCTAATAGTCATTTTTACTTCCTTCACCAAGGCCCTATAAATTATCTTTCCCTCAGGATCATTAGATTTTAATATTGTTCTACACATCATATTTTTTTCCCCTTATTAGTTTTTTTTTTTTTATTGAACCATCCGTTTGTACCTTTGTGTTTTTTTATGTTTTATTCTACTTGGTATATGAGTGTTTATTTCTGTTCTTAGTTTCTCATGCAGCATTACCCACATTTCCTCTATAGATTTATTAGCAAAGTTGGGCTGTGGGAGTACACCAGCCCAGCAAGAGAGAGGTGGCAGCCACTGACAGCAGGTGGAGAGTCCCCAATGCATACAAGCAGTCGGACTTGCTGTCTAGATTCCCTATTGCATATCTAGTCTAATTAGCTTGCTAAGGACAGAAAACCTATTATACTCAAATGCCAGCCCGATGGACCAAAATTAGCAAATTAGAATCAAACAGCGAAAGAAAAGTGACTAACCACAGAGGCTGCAACAACTGGTGGTAAAGACAGGAAAAGCAGGCAATCTACAGGGAGAGTCAAACTAACATGGCTGTCTTTAATACAAGGTGTGTCTCTGGTTCCATGTGTTGGTGCTACTCCCCAATGTTACAGTCACCAAAGACTAAAGGATATGGGTATGACATGGCAAAAAAATAAATAACTGAACATCAAGCTAAAATAACTGCTCTAACAACAAACAAGTATTTCAGCATTACAGACATAATCCGCACACCGCTGAACATTAAGTAGGCTTTTCATTTCTGTTGTTGTAGTAGTAACTGCCCTTATACAGTATCGTGCATCCAACCAAATAAAAAGTCCTATTATCTGCTGATTTCAGACGGGAACCTAATATCAACAGTAAGCCATCAGTGGCAGACCTCAGTCAACGCTTCAGGGTGCACAGCACCAGGAGGTCCACATTTTAACTAAAAATACAAATGACAATCATGAGCCACAACTGCTTTGTAAATTATGTCACCAGTGCTCCAGATAACTTTAGCACTCAAGAATAAATGTGCTCACCATTTTTGACACTAAGTGAGTGTAACTGTGATGAGTAAAAGTCCTTTAAACTTGGAAAAACTCCTTTTTAGGTACACATGGATCATTTCCAATAGTTGATACAAGTATTGGTACTCATCAAAAACATTTTTTAAAAGAGTGTTTGGGAAAAATTGGGCAGTACAACAGGCCAGTACTCGCCATATCTGGAGCGCTGTGTGGCACAGTGGGCAACATGATGTACTGAAGAATGCGTAGCAATGTTTATATTATGTTATGGCGAGAATTCCTCTAGCGGTTTTCAAGAGAAACCTAAGAGTGGCAATACATGCTGTGCATTATAAATTACACGCAACTTCTGCATAGTTAAGCCACCCTGGCCTTCTGATATACTGAAAAACTCATAGCACTCAAGGTCTGTAGCAAGTCTGATGGGTCTTACTGCAAAAAAATGTAAGCATGACATGCATCTACATACAGACTTGCATACATTTGGCTTCACTTCCCTTTCAGGACCAAATGATTTCAAATTAAGGCTGTGGGACAAATGGAATTGGGTATTTTTCAATTTCTTTATTTTATACCAGCTAAAAGAAAGTTCAAGATTTGGCCAAATGGAAGCGAACATTTTTTGGACACAGAAAGATTAGTGGCCCTATAATTAAATGCATTTTTCTTTTTTCACTTTGTATTTTTCCAGCCTACTTCTGACGGAGTGAAAAGGGATACACTCAAGTTCGCTCATCAATTTACCAGCTTTATCCTTATAAAGCCTACTGTAAAATTGGAGTGGGAATACCTGCCATCGTCCAAACAAGATATAGTCAAGACATCCACGAAAATAAGATGCTGCTAATTCTAAAGCAAAACCGTTTTATTTTGCTTCCACAATAGCCTTGATGTTGCACCCCACCACCACCTCTACACAAATTGGATAAAGCTGGTACATCAGGATGAGGTGCGGCAGTGTCTAAGCTGCCTCCAGATGTACTCTCGTTGCAACAGTTGCCTCCTGCAGTGACACTTGGTCCTCTCCTGAATGGGGCATAGACTCCTAAAATGACTTTTGGATTCTGGATAGGCAAGACACAATGTATCTTTTGACTTTTTAATCTGATGGAAATATAATACTTTTTCATTTGTAATTATTAAACCTGGAGATGCACAACATTTGGCAAAGAATAAAACCAATTATGAATGTGTTAATGTTGCACCAACTGATATCATGCCTGGCAAAGACCCGCCACTAAGCAGCAGTTGGTGTCTATAGGCAGCAGCAAGGCTAGTGACTGTAAAACCCCACTGACTTTACAGATAATTTCACTACTGCCAAACTTGTGACCATATTCAGTATAATCCAGAAAAAAATTCACTGGTCAAGAATTAAAAATGAACTTCAAAATGGTGTCCTGGCATGACCTCCTCCGTCTGCAATACCTCTCAATATTACAATGTGTAGCACTGACAGTTAAAATGCAGAACAAATGGCCAGAATGCACAGCACATTTGTAGCTCGAAGTGTAAGAAGTATAAAAACAGCTGGCACCATGTTTATTGTAAGTGACTGTTTCAATCCAGTTAATGTAAATGCGTAATAGTTTTCAAGTCGCAAGGGCTAAAGGGGAGGCAGCAACTGGTTACAGCAGAGGCAGCTAAGGGTTTTGGTTGATGGGGTCAAATGAGGAGAGAGACAGAGAGATCACAAGCAGGGTACCACAGGGGGCGGTCCTGGGCCCAATCCTCTTTGATAAGCTCATCAGCGACAATGGAGAAGGAATCTGCAGCAGACTGTGTCTGTTCGCAGACAACACTAAAACTTTGTGGAAGTATGGCTAGCAACGAGGGAATCAGGAAATGCTGAGTGACCTGAAGAGGTTAGAGAGGTGGTCTTGACAACGCCACAAAAGTGCCAAGGTGAGGAATGATAGGAACAAGAACCCCAGGAAAGAGTACTGGATGGGTGGGGAAAGACTTAGCACAACAGCGGAGGAAATGAGCTAGGAGCTATCGTCAGTGACACTCTCAAACAGTCTAGTCAGTGCATCAAGGACTATGGTAAGGCAGCAAGGAGGCCGAGATGTATCAGGAAGGGTACTGAGAGTAGAAAAAAAAAATTTAATACTAACCCCTTTATACGTTTTTGGTGAGACCTCACCTGGAGTACTGTGCCCAATTCTGGTTTCTTCAACCTCAGGAAAGCTAAGAAAAAACTGGAGATGGTACAGCAAAGGGTGACAAAGATGATGCGTGGCCAACAGGGCAGGTTTTATGAGGCGCACCTCAAGTCACTGAACATGTACTCACTGGAGACCAGACGGGGTTAGAAAACTTCCAGTTTCTGAAGGGAATAATAAGGTAAATTGTGGGTAATTATTGAGCAGGTATAGCAGGTGGAGGTCAACAGGGCATGAGTGGAAACTGACAGGAGGGAGGTGAGGTAGTATTATTTTACTGAAGGGGTTGTGGAACAGTCTGCTAGCTAAGGTTGTGGACGCTAAAACCATTAATGATTTCAGTTGGGATAGAGAGAAGGGCACAGTGGTTACTCGGGGCAACAGTAACTGGGAGGGGAAGGGGTGGATGGAGAGGTCTAGAACCTGAACGGACTATAGCTCCTAGGGTTAGGCAGGGAACCATGGGCAGACTAGATGGACCATCGCATCGGTCTTTTTCTGCCGTCATTATATATGTTTCTGTATGCAGAAACTGCCCTAACATGCAGGATAACATCAATAATACTTTCATGTAACAAGGGCAAAAGTGGGTGTAAAATATATATAGCGCTAGCAGTTTAGAGGGATGCCACCCACTCAGATGCCCCTAGCAGTATGTGTTCTCCACTTCAGAAAGATGACCCTTCGATCCCGTCTCCCCCACTCACCTGGATCAACCGGCCACTGTGCTACTCTCCTCGGCAAGGGTTCCTTCCATGCACAAAACCCGGTAGCCTCTTTCCTTGCCCTCCCCCTTGTTTCCTCACGTACGGCCTGCGCAACCACCCACACCCAACGTCCTGCGCGCCGCGCGGCCCCGAACCCCCTTCCCTTCCCAGGCACGGATTCAGGCCAAGGCCGAGGCTTTCTCCCTTGAATGGCACCCAAATCCGTACCCGTTTATCCCTCTGTTAGACACACATATAAAGCGACCTCTGTTCCTACTTACTCAGATCCGAGTGTGTTTCCTTTCTGGCTTCCGTTTTCACGTTGTGAGAAAGTACTGAGACAAAACAGCGCACTGTAAGAAATAATAAACAACACCAACAAATACGTTCACGTGCTACTCTCAGCTAGCATCTTGGGCCGCGTAGTTCTTTCACACACCACCGAGTACTAAAAACTACATTTCCCAGAGTTCATTGAGCATCACGTCGCGAACGCAGCGCGTGTGCCCGTGAAATATCTTCACACTCCCCTAAAAGAAGACCGCAATAATAGTGAACATACCTTTCAACTGTCCCTGATTTTGCCTCAAAATTGTACTCTGTCCCTCCTAAAAATTGTCTTTCGGTGACCAAACTGTGGGGGCTATAAGCACAAAATAATGTCAAACATTAAAGTTACAGACTGGTTCTTCCTTAGATAATACATTTTACACCAAGCCCGTTATTCTACTAGCTTCCTGAGTGGATATCTCCAACTTTGAAGAAGTGTCCCTGATTTATGAGGCAGGAGGTTGAGATGTATGATGGTGAAAATGATAATTTATAGTTTGTTCACCGTTATCACACTCACTGCAAGAACATACATATATATGTTTTACCTGCTGTGTGTCATTGCATACCTCTCAATTGTCCCTCATGAGGGACATTATTCCTTAATTCTACCTCTTAGAATTGCTCTCGCATCTGTCAGTCGTTGAAAATGAACTGCCACACAGAAAGTTTAATGCAGAAATACTCAACACTGGCACAAAGTGAATATAAAAGTTGAACACGTAAATAAATGCACCAGTTTCCATAGTGTTTAGAGTTTGTTATGTATCCGTTTGATAATGTGTCCCACATTTTGAACGTCAGTGTCCCATATTTCAGTGAAAAAAAATGCTGACTGGTGGTATTTGTGTGTAGCGTGTTTATCATTATTTTTTGGTGTGGGAGCTGTAGTTTTTCGCCCTGAGACTATGCCGCAAGTGAGAGCACCTTTAGCAACAGTGCCGTTCAAAGCAGTGGCAGTTGAAGGACTAGGGGCCGCGCGTGCCCGTGCTGGTTAGGGCGCAATCTCAGCGGTCAGCAGGAGAGAGCGCGCGCGAGGCACTGAGAGAGGCGAGAGGGAGTCAGTTAGAGAGTGAGCGGCTCGCGAGCGATGACGGTGGGGGAATGTGAAAACTTTTCTGTTGGCGCTGGCAGTCAGTTGGAGTTTGGTTGTGGCCGGTGCGAGGTCTCCGAGCGAGTCCGCAGCTGGATTTACAAACATAGCTGCTGTCTACAGTCTCTCTCCTGGCGGTAAGTTATATATTCTAGTAAAGCAGTAACCTCCATTCATAGATTATGTTTTGTGGAGACACAGGGCGCATCGAGAGGGTAAAGAGAGCGGGCGAAGGGGGGAGAGCTGCTGTCGGAGAGCAGTCCGCTGAGCCGGAGTCGTCTACTCACAAGCGGGATGAGCCTTGCCGTCTGCCAGTTGCCTGTCGGACAGTAGCAGGCTGAACTGTAGCCGGGCGCCACGGTCTGTCCGCCCCAGAGAGCCTCAGCCTGCTGCTGGACTGTCAGAAGGGACGAGACGAGGAGCCGGCCAGCGTCGCCATGCCCTCCGGTGGGCTGGGGCAGACGTTGGGGCTCCACACCCACGTGAGACGGGTAGGGTTAAGAGGAAGGCACGGATTTTGGGGGGGTTGGGGGTGTCATAGCTTGGCGATGTGAGGAGAATGAGAATTGGTTGCTGGAAACTCCCCCCACCCCCAGCAATGCTGAGGGAAAGTAGGGTTGGTATCTGGCGTGCCTTGCTGCTGGGCTGCAAACACTCGTGGCATGTTTCGGGAGCCAGTACCCCAGGCAAGGGGTTTAAATAGCCAAGCAGTCGACTTGCCTCCTTTTGCATACTGACACTACTGGTCATATCATGCATTGAGTTGTCATTTCCCTTCAGAAACTTGGAAACTTCTTCTGGGACTTTAAAGCCGCCTTCCAGTTATTTATTTATTTTAATGGATAATATACTGTCCTTATGCATTAGTCATTCTCGTATTTTATTACTGCATTTGTTCAACAGTTTTTCAATAGTTTAGGATAAACCAGATCGTTTAATGTTAAACACGCAGTGTTGTATCTGCTGCTTGAAGCAGCTGTTTAAATTTCATTGGAAAGGAGAAACTGTAAATAGTTGATGATGATTTTTGCAGATCATAATACTGAAACTAGTCGCGATGGAAGAATCGTGTGCAATAACTGGCAGATTACATATTTTGTAAAAATTCGAAATGCATGGAATTATTTAAAAGTTATTAACCGGGACAGACAGACGCACTGAGCCTAGACACTCTTTCAGGTGCGACCCAGGGAGAGAGTACAGGAAAATAAAAAAGATTACAAGAACAGCAGAAAAGGGTTACAAGACAATTCAAAGCAAAGAACGCCATGGGACTTGGCAATGACTTGTTGAACAAGCGAGCAAGTATTAAATAACGTGCATTAGTAACGTTTGTGTGTCTGTACTAAACTATAAATTAAACTAGGTTTCTTAACAGGTGTACAGTTTTCCGATGTTGTCTGTGGTTCTGTTTTATGACTGTTAAGGCATATGAGGGTTACCCCTGGCATGTCAGAAAGCTATGGGAAGCATGTCCCCCATATGTTTCCTATGGGAACTGCATTATTGATTCAAGTTGATGACTTTTAGATTTAGGGTAGTGTCAGTGACATACATCAGTGCATTGGTAAGTAAACGGTTGGCATTTTGGCAGTAATGACAGATGCACAATGCACCAGAAGGGTTTTTAGTTCCCAACAACGTTTAACATTTATGTTTCAGACATAGTTTTCTAAGTTGTGACCCTGTTAAATTCTGTTAACTCTGGAGTGTTGGACCAGTAAGTGTTTTTAAAAGACTATAGCTTTCAAGTTATATTCTCTTCATCAGATCAATGAATGCAGACACGTCAGATATTTATAGGTATTTGAATGTTGATTCAAAGGAGAAAATCAGCCTGTTATAATCTCTGAGTACTTCAGGGTTAAATTACTGCAGTAGAAGATGTGCATTGTGGGGTGGGGTGGGGTGTCGTGTCACAGAGTAAGCCTTCGGTTTAATGTCTTTTAGGAAATAATCCAATCAACCTGTTCCGATGGCCAAATAGCTTTTGAAGTTTGACAGTCATCACTGGGCTGCCAACATAGCTTTCGGGAGGAGAGGGGTTCCAGTCAGTTACTTCCACTGGCTGGAGATCAAAACTGAAATGGGGGAAGGGTTAGTTCCTGTGTGTCTGTGATGGGTTTGTAATATTTATTGTAGTATTTATGCAGGAGCAAGAATTCCTGCTGCATGTGAAAACTAACAGACCATGTCAATGAACAGTTACAGTATGAGTGGGTGCGTGAGGAGAGGGCCATGTAAAAGCATCTATCCTAAACAGATACTTCTGCTCAGTATCTACTGAAGAGAAGGTAGGACAGGGCCCACAGCTCAGCACCATGGACACAGGGGGAGGGAGGTGTGCACAAGTCCCTTCACAAAAGAAAGGGCCCTACAAGAGCTCGATAAGCTCAGGGTGGACAAGGCAATGAGACCTGATGGCATACATCACAGGGTACTAAAGGAGCTAAGGGTGGAACTAGCAGAGCCATTATCAGAACTGTTTAGTGAGTCTCTGAGCACAGGAGAGGTCCCAGAAGACTGGAGAAGGGCTCATGTGATCCCGCTCCACAAGAGTAGCAGGGAGGAGGCAGGGAACTGCAGACCAGTCAGTCTTACCTCAGTAGCGAGCAAGGTTATGGAGGCACTCCTTAAGGAAAGGATAGTGCAACATCTGGAATCCATAGGATCCAATACAGCATGGGTTTACAACAGGAAGGTCCTGTCAAACTAATCTCATAGAGTTCTTTGACTGGGTAACCAGAGTGGTGGACCAAGGGGGAGCAGTTGATGTCATTTACCTTGACTTCAGCAAAGCTTTCGATACTGTTCCACATAGAAGATTGATTGATAAGCTGGGTAGGCTCGTGGTGGGTCAGAAGTTGGTCAACTGGGTGGCAAACTGGTTGACAGGCATAAAAACAAAGAGTTGTGGTAACCGGTATACAGTCAGAAGAGATGCAAGTCACAAGTGGGGTACCTCAGGGATCAGTCTTGGGGCCAGTCCTCTTCAGTATCTTCATCAGTGACATTGCAGATGGACTGAAGGGTAAGGTTTGTCTGTTTGCAGATGACACCAAGATCTGCCACAGTGTAGATGATCCAGATGGGTGGGCAGAATGAGAAGAGATCTGGATAAACTGGCAAAATGGTCAGAAGAGTGGCAACTGGGGTTTAATGCAAAGAAGTGCAAGATCATGCACATAGGGAAGAAAAACCCTGAAGCCACCTATAGGCTGGGAAGGGAGTTGCTGGCAGTCGCAAGGGAAGAAAAAGACTTGGGCATCATCATCATCACAGATGACCTGAAATGATCCAAGCAGATCAATAAAGTAGTAGGTAAGGCTAGGGGGATGTTGGGGTGTATTTGTAGAAGTATCACAAGTCGTAAGAGGGAGGTAATAATCCCTCTTTACAAGACACTGGTTAGGCCCCATCTGGAGTACTGCGCGCAGTACTGGAGGCCACACCTTCACAAGGACATAAGCAAATTGAGGCAGTCCAGAGAAGGGCAACCAAAATGGTGCAGGAACTGCATCAGAAAACATATGAAGACAGATTAACGGAGCTCAATATGTATACCCTAGAGCAAAGGAGGGAGAGAGGTGATATGATCGAAACATCCAAACACCTTAAGGGCATGAACAAGGTGAAAGAGTCTAACATGTTTCAATATAAGAAAATAGCAGGACAAGACACAGCATGAGATTAGAGGGGGGCCAATTAAGGGTTAATGTGAGGAAGTTCTTTTTCACAGAAAAGGTGGTGGATGCATGGAACGGCCTACCTCAGGAAGTGATGGATATGAATACAATGCAGGGCTTCAAACAGGCATGGGATAGGCATAAGGGAGCAATACAGATGAGTATGAATAGATAGGTCATTGACAGAGCAAAGGCCAATGACACATTCATAAGGTAGAAAAAGAAATGGGCAGACTGGGTGGGCCTTGTGGTCCTAATCTGCCGTCAACTTCTATGTTTCTATGTATTTTTCTGTACTTCACAATCAATGTATGCATACGTTTATGGAGTCTGTTACCACCTAGGTTTGCTCAACTCTTTCAGATCCCCAGGCCTCCTCCTGTTTCTGATTACCCTCTGTATCTGTCCCATTGAGTTTTGACCCATAAGATAATTCTAGCATTAATCATATTACACTATTAGGAAGATTGTTTCACCAATCCACCACCCCTTTTGGTGTCCCATATTTCATCTGTTGTCAATTTTCCACATGTCGGATTTTTTGTTTAGTTCTCTGAACCTTGTTTTATTATGCTTAATAGTTTCTGCCTGAAAATGACTATCATTATGCTCGGTGCACTTACCTAGTGAACAAAAACAAATAAATTGTTGACCTGCAGTCTGGAGTATTGGAGTTAAGCCACTTTACTCCAGAGGTTTAGGAGACTTAATGTGTGTCTCAAGACAGATTTCATTAGTACTTCACAGCTTTTAAGTTCAGTGGTAAGTTGTGTATTGCTAGTAAGGGATGAAGCTGTAATGGGTGGTTTAATGAGAAAAATAATAGATGGTTGGGCAGTTTTGCTGGTGGTTTCTGAAAGCCACTGTTCCTTGAACCATGAAGAATGGTTTTCAGAATGTGCAGAATGTTCCGGCCCAGTGGTGCTGAGGTGTTTTTGTGTTTTCCAATTTCTCTTTCCCTCTGGTCGCAGTCTGGGAGGCCTCTCTCAGGCATCCTGCCTGCTTCTGCCCTGCCTGAAGTCCTCCTACCTGTGCCTCCTCTCTCCCTCCTCCTCCTCTGTCCACGATCGGCACCCCCGGCTTAACCCATCCGGGGTGGGGCCACCCCTCCTCTTGGGCGCACTTAGAGTCCAACTCCGACGTGGGAGAGAACCCGGGTGGAAGAACTTGGAAGGCCAGGCAGGATGGACCCATCCTTGGGCATAGGGGGCAGGTGCCATTGCCTACCCCGCAGACCGGGCTTTTCCTTGTTCTGGTGATCTCGCCCCCTCTCCGTCGTGTTACCGCGTCCGATGAATTAGGCACCGGCAGCCTGCCTGTGTCCAGAGCGTGTTGCAGCGCTCCCAGGTCTCCACCAGGAGCCGCTAGCATGCCGAGCAAGCCCCGACCTCCTCCCGGGAGAGCAGCCCATCAGGCGCTCAATCTCACCTGTCCCTGCTGCCCACGCTCGCTTCCCGAGCCCTGGTCATCGGCGTGGCATGAGGTGTGGGAGATCAGCACCTCAACCCTCAGCACCACGGGCCATAGTGCTGAGGGTTGAGGTGCTAGATGCCACACCTCGCGCCATGCCGGCAACCCAGGTTTGGGAACAGATTCAGGTTGTTAGGGGTTTGGCTGGGAGAGGAAGGATTGAGCATCTGGAGGACTGCTCTCCTTCCTCGGGGTAGGGGTGGGGATTTGCACTGTCGACTGACACCCAGTGATGGCTGGGGGTTGGCGCAGGTGCGCAGCCACATAGAGGGGTTGGCCTACATACTGGGCGATTGGCTGCCTCTGTGGAGGTGGAGACAGCCTCCCACCCATTGCACAGATGTGGGTGTGGGAGAGAGATGGCGAAAAAATCCGGGACTTGACATGTCCATGATGTCCCGGTCGCTACGGTAAGTCCACCCCGATACCAGATTTGACTTACTGGGTGGGGGCATGCCGGCACTCCTCATCCTGGCCTTGCCGCAGCCGGGGAATGGACGAACGGGGTGATCATGGGCTGAGGATGTACCCCTCCGAGGGAGGAGTCATAGCCCCTGTCAGGTCTACTGCGGTGAGGAGAAACTGCATATGGAAAAAAAAGAATGTGAAGAACGATGACATCACAGTAGCCCCGCTGTGTCCCAACTAGCCTGGTCTTAATAATTTAGTGTTAATTATTCTGTATGTTACAGTCCTGCAAAAGCCCTTTGGTATTGGGTACAAGTTTGTGTTCTGTGCTAGTGACACATCTTTCATGATGGATTTGGACAAAACATCGGTATTATTGTTGCAGTAAATCATCTTCATTGAACAGAGATTTTCCAGCACAGAACATAGGCAGATATTTCTGATTGCATCTGTATTATTAATAGGTTTTGTTAAACTCGTGTGGCTGGATTTCAGCAAACAAAAACAAACACCTGCACTTTTTGTATGTTGCACTGGTGTAGGCAGCTGCATTGGTTACTTATAAGTCAGCATATAGGTTAGTAATGTCAAAATAGCATGGCATAGAAAATAATTCTAGGTAATACATGTTACTGTTTTAGTTTAATACCCACTACCTAGCATTTTGGGTGATTTGAAATGGGAGTACAGAAGACGAGATAAAAACCATTGATTCTTTATGCATGCTCATGATTTTGGCAGTCCAGATGTAAATCACGCAAATATATATATTTTTTTGGACAAGTACTTTGAAGAAAAAGTGGTAACAGGGTATTCAGCTGGTGGGAGGAACATGATGGGCCAATGTACTTTATTCCCTAAAAGCTGCATGTATGTATGGATAAAGGATTCAAGACAGGTAGTTACCACGTGCCCAGCTTTCACTGAAATCTGCCTTTACAGTTACTTTAAGATTGTTTTTACACATTTAAATATTCTGGGCTGGGAGAGGCAAATCCTAAATCACAGTGTTTATTATAAATCTGCATTGTATGGCCTTGAAGGTGGCTGTGTGGCTTGATGTCTAGAGCAAAGAGTGACCTAGAGGCTCCTTCCTCTAGCCATTGGCTGTCTGTGACCTTCAGAAGGTTACTTGGCTTTCCAGTGCTTCTGTCCCTCCCATACAATTATGACTAGAATGGCAATGATAGCGGGGCATATATTTCTACTTTCTGGTTGCTGTTAGGGTTGCAGTAATTAATCTATAGGGAAAACATTATGCTATGATAGCAGAGCTTTCTCATTCTAGGCTTTTATAATTCTGTGCTCCCTCCTGTTGTGTATGTAAGGAGGTAAGATGACTCCTCTGTAAAGGAGATCAGTGCTGCCTATTTTATTGTTTTGGAGAAATGTGAAAACAAATCTGTTAGAATAAACAATTTATTTTCTGTGCCGTAACTGTGAGTACACTAAGCAGTTTAACTAGAAAGTCGTGTAGTCCAGTGGTTGGTCCACAACTCAGTGCCTCAGTCCGGGTGCTTTGGAAATGGGTAAAATGCAGGACTGTATTGAAAATGAGCTGTTACATCTCAGCTGTGCTGTCTTGAATTAAAGACCTTTAACTACTCCAAAAAAGGTCCTCAATGTTTCAGTATCAAATAATAGTTTTGATATTATTTGTATGTGTATACGTTCTATGCATTATCATTTCACAGGATCCTCCGAGGGTCCCGACTCGGAGTTCATGAGGGCTGCTGAACTTGCTCTCCCCACCCCCCCAAGAGAAAACCGCCAGAGACACAGGATGCACCGAGGGTACCGACTCTGAGGTCGTGAGGGCTGCTGAACTTGCCCTCCCCCACTCCCCAAGAGAAAACCACCAGGTAAAGCCCCGAAGGAGCCAGCGCCAGTCTGTGGTGTTCAGGATTGCAGACTGCTATCTAATCCAAATTCGGGCCCTGCCGACACGGTGCGTTGCCTCCCTACCTCCTCCACCACCACCCTTGCTCAGCTTGTCCTTATATAGGTAGCAACTGAACGGCTGAACCATCAGACCACTTTTCCATCTGCAGCCTATACCGTGTCACCACTAGAGGTCAGCTCTCCTCGTTGTTTTGCTCTCTTCTCTTTTTTTTTTTTCTTTCTCCCTCGCTACTGGCTATCACTCACCCTTCCAACTCCCTCCTCCTCACCATGCTTCTTTTATCCTTCTCTCTCTCTCCTCTGCACTGTCCCCTGCGCTCATTCTCCCCTCCTCAAATCCCCCCAACAGTCAATCCCCTTGAGCCACGGATTATCCAAGGGCCAGCTGGAGACAACCACCCTACTCAGCATCCAGAGTCTCCAGCAAAACTCAAGGAGTACCCCACCTACACTGCATCATCCCCCCCTGCCAGGTGATGAGGCCTTCCCCTGCCCTCCTACACTACTTACAGTACTTACTACTATGACCACTGCCATAGACGGATAACCCTCATTAGGACGTCACTCCATCGGGCACTGTGCCCCACGAAACATATAAATCCCCCACCTCCTCTCTCCTCTCACCCTCTCCTCCTGACAGCCCCATGTATTCTATCCCTCCCTATTCCTTCCCTGTCAAACTCACCCGGGACCCCTGCTCGTGCATCTCACCGAATCAAAAAATCAGCCTGGAACGCCGTGCTCAGGTCACTACTCCTACCGCTACTACTAATATCTGGTAATATCCCCCCTAACCCTGGCCTGATTGCTATCTCAGCATCTAACCATGCCCACATCAGCGGGCCCTGCATTGCCAGCCTCTATATCTGTAGCCTGCTCAAAAAGTGGGACCTGTATCACGGATGGGTCCACCAGCACCAGCCTGATGTCATTGCCTTGAATGAAACCTGGCTCTCCACCCTGACCCAGGACTCGGTGGTTGCCCTGCCAGGGTTCAACCTGTTTCGAGCCGATCGACAAGGGAAACGTGTGGGGGGGTGGTGCCAGCCACGTAAAAGACTCAATACAATGCCAGCTACTCCCCCTCCCCTCGCTGGTATCCGGGCCTCAGGCCATTACACTCAGACTCACACTGGGTCACTCTCAAACCCCCCTTCTCATCACGGCAGCCTACATTCCCCCTAGAGACCAGCAAGTAGCCGTCCACTCAATCCTATCCTATCTCGCCACCCTCCCACATCAAAACGAAAAAATGATTCTTGGAGATTTCAACACCAACTGGCTGGCTAAATCAGTCTCCCCACTCATCGGCACAGCCACAGCCCAAGACCTCACACAAGTAGTCCCCAGTCCCACTCGTCTGGATCCCTGCACCGGTACTTCCTCCCTACTGGATCTAGTCTTCACCAACCATCCCCATAAAATCACTAGCACCACGGTGTTACCTGATATGCTTAGCGATCACTCCCTAGTACTCTGCACGTGGTCCTGCAAAATTCCCAGGATCCCCTCCGGTGTAATCTTCCATCGCAACTTGGCCCGGCAAAACTTGACCTCTTAAAATCACATCTCGAGACACTGGACTGGTCCTTCTCAACTAATACCCTAGACCCAGAACTAGCCCTTGACCTCTTCGCTTGCACCTTCAATGCCATCTGTGACCAATTTGCCCTGCTCACCAAAAGGATGGTCAGAGGCAACCCTGTTCCTTGGATCTCTGATCGTCTCCTTGCCCTGATGCGCACTCGAGACTCCCTTTGGCACCTCTCAAATGAGACCAGTCGTCTAGCTGATAGGCAGAGGTACAGAGAGGCCCGGAACAAATGTATGTGGGCAATATGCAAAGCCAAGACTGAGCACTACAAAGCTGCCCTCATTGTCACCTGGAGTGCAGGGCGCAAATTCTGGAATAATATCAAGGAAATCTGTGAAAAAAAACCCTGCCACCCCCCAAGATGCCCTCAAACTGGCAGTCTCGTCCTCTTTCCTCTCCCTCCTCGATTACGGCATTCTCATATACAGTGCTGCCACCACCTCGGCCCTCAATAGGCTCCGTCTCTCCCTCTACAAAACCTGCCGCCTCGTACTGGATTGTGATCGCCTCATCCATACCTGCTCACTTTATAACTCCACTAACTGGCTTAACTTAGACAATAGGATCCAGTTCCATACCTGTTTTATGGCCAAAAAAATTACCCTAGGACTCTTTCCCCGGTCTCCCTCCTTAATCTCTCGGCTACAGCCCTAAAATAACTTCCATTAGCTCCAGCAAGCCTGTTCTAGTTCCCTGATGTCATACCCTCCCTATTCCAAAGGTCCTTCAGCTTCAAGGCCCCCTCGTGGATGAATGGCCTACCCAGTTTCATCACAAATGAAAACTCCCATCAGCCGCTTCAAATCACACCTAAAGACACATCTCCAGTCCTCTAACTACTGACTGCTACTGAACCTGTTTCCTGATCCTCCCCCTCAATGACAACAGCCTCTGGCTAGCTCCCCCCAACCCCCCATCTTACTTTGTACTTATCTGTATCACCCAAAGTTTCTCTGGTCCTGATTGTCAGCTTTACGCTGTACTTTTTTCCATGTACCTAGCTTATTTTTATACTTTTACCATGTATTTAGCTGTTACGGTTTCCTGCATTGTATGTCTACCTTGATACTGTACTGTCAGTTTTTGTGACGTGGAACCATTGTAAATGAGTCTTTGACTCAAAGGTACTATCCGAATCCTGAATGAATGAATAACCCTATGGGGCTTCCTGAAACTAGCCTCAGTGTGTGACTGCTCCAAGCCTCCCTGGAGTAATTATCAAACTGTTGGTTAAACTTGCCCCAAGCCGACTTCCACTGAAGCTGCTTGATACTTCCTGCTGTTCCAATGATTCTATATAATCTATTTCAATTACCCGGGTTCTTAACTGTGGGCATTTTTTTTGTCCACAACATTGCACCTTGGTCATAGGTAGGACTGCCTACTCCCAAGTATCCTGGTCTTGCCTCAACTTGTATGTCTTAAATGAGTGATGACCTGTAAAAATCTGTCTGTGAACCTGCTAGTCTAGGGAGTGCGTAGCTATAAAGTTATAAGTTATATTATGACCAACCACTCCTTGGATAGTGCTCTGCTCCTTTATATTTGCTCTTATTGTCAATGATGTATTTTATTCTCATATGTTTATTTGTCATAATGTACTATCATCCTCTCTGTACCTTTATCTGTATCCCTGTGTTGTATTCTCCCAGGTCGTTCCTGAAAATAGGCATAATACTTGTTTAGTGTACTTACCCAGTCAACAAAAGCTAAATAAATAAAAATTTCTGCTGAACAGTTTTGTCATCTTTCCTGTAACCATTTGCTTGTGCCAGGACCTCCTTGAACATGAGCTGTGATCAGTGAAGTTTATCCTGGTAAAACAAATAAATACACATTTGTTTTTGATTGTTTGGCAGCGTCGCAGCATCATAGTATTGTAATATTTTTGTTAACCGAACCTGTAGACATTAAAGTGTTTGCTGTTTAGGCTAGAACAGAAAAAGCAGCAGAAGCTTTTGTTGTTCTGGTATTATGATGCTTACATTTATTAGGCAAAATGCCCCTCAAATTAGTTTACCTCATTGAAAAATTTAAACTTGTCTGTATAGGGGCTGAAAGATGGTGTCTGAAATCTTATGGGGGGGTACTGATAAATTACTTTTCATCAGAGAGCAGTTACTTTCTCACAGTGTCCTTTGGTCTTTGGCATTTGAATGATATTAATTCAGTCCTACAGCATCAGTGCTCTGGAATGCACTCCCAGTTCCTATCAAGCAGACACCTCCCGTGGATGTTTTTAATGTCCTGATTTTAGCAACATTGCATCAAAGAAACTCCTGTCATGTTTTGGATGTGCTTGAACCCCTTTTACATTGCATTTTAGTGTATTTTTAAATAGCCATCAGTTCATTGGAGGGGTTACCAGGATCATATTATGATCTTGACCCCTTCAGTACCACCTGCTGAAATGTGATTTATTTTGTATAATTTTTAGAGCCTATTTAGTTAATTGTACATTTGAAAATGCTTCCTTCTTGGAGGAACTATTCCATAGACTGATGCTGCTTAATCCCCATGCTTGATCTGTTCCTACTATATCTGCCAGACCTTTGGGACCCTAATTCCAGATACCTAATAGGTGTCTTATTCAAAGCCGCAAAGGAGGCTTATCACTACACTGTGGCTCACCCCATCCCCCAAATCTGACATCTTGGAGAAACACCATTAATCAAATCTACTGTATGGGAAAGTAATAACACACTCTAAAGTACCTCTGGGCTTTCACCTAGCAATCTTCCATTGCAGTCCTTTAGCTGAAGGGCTATATCTAAAGGGAGTGACACTGTGGGTGTTGGCATGGGGCGGCAGTTGGAAGGAGATGCTGCACCCTAAGTGTGACACTCTCTTATCTGCGGCATTTCATTGCATTATTATTGTGACTCTGTCGTAAGTATATATTACATACGAATCTGCCAGCAGAAACGGGCCTCATGGTCTATCAAGTCTGCTCGAGTGCGCAGCTAGCACCCCCAGATTGCAGCTGCCCCACCCCTCTCACCTCCAGGAAGTTCTTGGCACTGCTTACCCAGACTCTTCCCCATGCCCTATCCAATGCCCTTTTAAAACTACCCACCGTCTTACATGAAATCGCCCTCTCTGGTAGGGCATTCCATTTCGACACCACCGTCTCTGTGAAATAATGTTTCCTCATTTCTGTCCTAAA
Source organism: Neoceratodus forsteri (assembly GCA_016271365.2). NCBI lineage: Eukaryota > Metazoa > Chordata > Ceratodontiformes > Ceratodontidae > Neoceratodus > Neoceratodus forsteri. Next base: position 1,739,682,046 of record CM028129.1, read on the forward strand.
TCTGCCCCCCTCCAATCTTGTGTCCCTTCCCTTCCTCAATTTAAATAACCCATCAGTGCTAGATTTGTTAATCTCCTTCAAGTACTTAAATGTTTCAGTCATATCCACCTCTCCTCCATGGTGTACAAACTCAGATCCCTCATCCTGTCCTCATAGGTTTTGCCTTCCATCCCCCGTATCATTTTTGTCTCCCATCGCTGCACCCCTGCTAGCAGTCTAATATCCTTCTTCAGATACGGACATCAGTACTGCATGCAGTACTCCAAGTGCAGCCTGGCCAAGGACCTGTAGAGGGGCAGGATCACATCCCATATGCTTGGACGAGAATCCCCTTGCAGTCCACCCCAGCACACGTCGTCCTGTTCGCTCTAGCTACAGCTTTGCTGCATTGAGCAGAGTTGTTCTTGCTCTCCATTACTGTCACCTAAGTCCTTATCTTCCTCAGTGACCCCCAGCCTCGCACTCCCCTACCAATATTCCCTCCAGAGACAACGCTAGATAGGGCAAAATGGGAAAAAGTTACAGCTTGCCAGAAATGACCCAGTTTCCACCGGACAGTGGGTTCAAAGTGGTGCACTAGGGCTGTAACAATAGCTGAAAGATGGAAAAGTAAACTAGAGAAAAGTATATTCACTTAAATTTAAACTTCTGTACTGGTGAAATTTTTACTTGCAATTAGATTTTTGACCCACTTGTTTCTCATTATGCCCTACATTTTTTACACCAGTGGGTCTAATTTGACCCATGTTTTAAAACCCCTAGCGCTGTCACTGATTCCTTCCTTCCTTGGGTTCTTGACCACGAAGTGCATAACCTTGCACTTCTTCACATTGAATCCCAGCTGCCACTTCAGCGACCACTCCTCCAGTTCGGTTAGGTCCTCGTGTACTTGTTTCCACCCGTCCACTTCATCCACTACCACCCCCATTTTAGTATTGTCTGTGCACAGACTGATCCTGCTCTCAACTCCATGTGAGATATCCGATATGAATAGCCCAAACAACACCGGACCCAGCACAGAGCTTTGCGGCACTCCACTCGTCACCGGCCTGGTGCTGAAAGTCCCATCTTCACCACCACCCACTGCTGCCCCTCCTTCAGCCAGTTCATGATCCAGTTAACCACCTTCACCCCCACGGATTTCAGTTTCCTTCCCAGCCACCCATGAGGCACTGGTTCAAAGGCCTCGCTGAAGTCCAAATATAGGACGTCCACTGCGTGGCCCTTATCCAGCTCACTTGTTACCTAGTCATAATACTCTATTAGATTGATCTGACAAGATTTCCCTGAGACAAACCCATACTGCTTCCCATCCTGAAGGCCATTCAGCTCGAGAAATGACACCAGTTTCTCCTTCAGTATCGCTTGCATGAGTCTACCCACTATGGAAGTGAGACTGACAGGTCTGTAGTTGCCTGGCTCATCCCGTGAGCTGCTCTTGTGTATAGGCACCACATGGGCCATCCTCCAGTCCTGTGGCACACATCCCGTGTTCAGGGAGGTGCTGAACAGGTCCGCCAGTAACCTGGCCAACACCCCCACCATCTCTCTCTCTCTCTCTCTCTCTCTCAGCACCCTGGGGTGAATGCCATCAGGACCTGGTGCCTTGTCCACCCTTATTGTCTTCAGACCTCTGGTACTCCACTCTCCTCAGTCATTCTGTCAGTCATCCCCCCGACCCCACCTTCCCAGTCCACGAGGTAGTGGATCCTGCATGAACACAGAGCAGAAATATTCATTCAGTGCTTCTGCTTTTTCCATTCCCTTTTCCACCCACTCCCCTGCCCCTCTTGATCCATACTATTTGGTCCCTGCAGTTCCTTTTTTCCTCACGTATCGGAAAAAGTCCTTCTCCCCTTCCTTAATGTCCTGAGCCAGCCTTAGCTCTCTGGCGGCCTTGGCTTCCCTAACCGGCTTGGTTACCTCCTTGGACCAACTTGCATACACTTCCCTGTCCTCCCCCCTTCCTGTCCTCTTGAATCTTCAATAGGCAGCTCTCTTTGCCCTTACTCCCTCCAGCACTTTACTGTTTAGCCAGCAAGGCTTCTTGGCTCTGCTCTTGTTGCGCAGAGTCCTCGTGCAAGCCTCCATAGCCTCTGTCAGACCAAGTTTAATGATATCCCATTTTCTCTCTTCTAAGTTGGTCTTCGGGCTTCCTTGCACATGGGCTATACCTCCTGATGCAGCTAGGAAGGCAGGAACTTGATCTCTGCAGCTATCCAGCCCTCCACTTCCTGTCTTCAGACCGGCAGGTACTCTGCAAGCAGAGCTTTGTCACCACGTGGCTGAGCTGAAGACAACAGACTGTCAAACAATTTATTTTTCATTTGGATTTCTGAGGAATTGTGGCTGTTTGTTTATTTAGCTTTTGTTAACCGGGTAGGTACACTAGACAAGTTGTATGCCTTTTTTCAGGAACGACCCGGGACAGTACAACAGGTATTACAGACAACATCATTACAGCGAAGCAGGTAAACAGGTACAATATTGTAACTTAGTACATTGAGTAAACAAAACAAACAGGCAGTATAGGGATCATTATGTATGATGGACAAAGGTAAATTACATAATGAGCAAACATTAAGTAGCATTGAACACACATGTAGCATAGGTTACAGAGCTCCTGTGTGGGTTTCCATCTCAGCCTTGCAAGCTGCACAGACTGGCCCCACTTCACTGCAGTGTGTGTTCCCCGCGATTTGGGGATCAACCCAGAAAACCCTGGAATGCTTTTCTAGTGCTGTTTTTTAGTGATTGGGGGAACAAAACAGCACCAGAGTGCTTAATAAGGATCTATCCCCTTGCCATCAGCAGCTCCATTTATTTTCCATCAACAGCTGGCATTCCGATCAACTCATTCACTCGTCGACGGTGGGCCTGCAGCACTAGTATAGCAGCTCGTCGACGTTCAGTGAACTCTAGTCGACGAGCGCCGCAGTGCATGATGAGTTCTAATCTAGACCAGCGGAGCTTCTACTCGGCGTTGTGCAGGTCCCCCCACCCCACCCAAATCAGCAATAAGGGACGCACAGATTCCGAGATAGACTTTAAAGAATCTAATGCAATTACTCATTTCAGAAACGGGGGTCGAAATTAAGTTTTGCAGACCCTAGCCAGCAAGGCTAGTGACTGGGGAAAATCCTCTAGCCTCACAGGTTTTTCTACTGGCCCAGCTAGTGTGCTTATTGAAATTTTACCTTCTCCAGTACTAGCTCACAGGGCTAGTTAAAGGAAAATCTTATTAGCCCGTTACAAAATCTACCAGGATTTGGCTAGTGGGCCAGTGTCAGTTTCGACCACTGCAGAAAGGAGAAAGGGGGGCAGCTTAGTATTTTGCCCTTAAAGGGCCAGCACAGTTCATCACAGCTTCAACAGCATAGAATCAGGAAACCTCTTTGGTTGGGGGGTACGCTGAATCAAAGGGGAGTAGGGCCATTTGGTGTCATGGCCTCAGACAAACCTTCCAGGGGCAGAAAATGCCAATGCTGCAATCCCCACTACTGATCCCCTTTACTGGGTCGCTTTGCCTAAAATGTGAGAAGGCAGCATCTGCAAATGGGGAGGACGTGACGTAGGCAGCCCCTTCCTCAGCTCAGACTGATAGCCAACAGACAGACAGGTTTGAATGAGCAGCAGCCTCCAGGTCTGAGAGAGCAGTGGCCACCAGGGAGACCCAGTAGTCCACAGCCCTCTCTCTGGCCCCAGAACTCACAGACAAGTCTAAATAGGGCTTTTGCTCTGGACCCTGTGTGCTTTGACTGGCAACCTCCGGGGTCGTCAGATGTGAGATCTGACAAGATGGCAAAAAGAAAGAGGGCCCCATACCCATCCTTCTGTGAAGAGGCTCAGTTGTCCTCACATCAGTACGATAAAAAAAAGTCCCGACAGAGGAACAGATCCCCTGATGATGAGGATGATCAGCATTCCTCATGCCACAGGAAAAAGGAAAGATCTCATTCTTGAAGTAGATCTAGGGGTGCTGATAAAGGAAAGCGTCGCAGAGAACATTCCCTGGACTCCTCAGACTCCAGTTCATCTTCTCCCAAAGAGGGAGAGCTAGTGGGCTTATCATCGGACTCTGACAACTCCCCACCCAGAAACTTTGACCCAAGGACCTTGAATTTTTTTCATAACAAAAAAAAAAGGTCATAGCAGAGATTCACTTCGAATCTCCTCCCGGTGGCTCCCACACAGCCGAACTGAAACGGGCTTTTCACCTGGCATCTGCCTCCAAACCAGCCACAGCTTTCCCTATTCCTTCTACCATAGAGGACTTGCTAAAGGAAGAATGGCAAGGTCCAGAACGCACCTATCCAGTGCCCCAGCGGATCTCTGAGCTTCTCAAGTTTGACAGGAAGCAATCTGAAAAGTGGTTAGACTGCCCCTGAATCGACTGTCTGATTTCAAACCTAACCAAGAAGATGGTCATCCCAGCCGAAGGAGGGGCATCACTTGGGGACCTGGTGGACACGAAAGTGGATGCCTCACTCAAGAAAGCCTTCCAAGCATCAGCAACGTTTCTCAAGGCAGTGACCGCCAATCTTTTTTCTGCCAGAGCCGCCCTGTCCTGGGCCTCAGAGTTAACCTTTCAATTTGTTGAGGACCCAGAGAAGAACACACCTATTATTTTTCAGCTGCAGTTAATGGGTTTAACTCCGGCTTATGCAGTAGACATGTCGGAGGAGGTGGTCAGGTGTGCTGCTCAGACCATGTTTTATCAAACTTCGGCTCAACGCAACCTCTGGCTTCAGGCCTGGAAAGCAGACGCCTCTTTGAAGAGCCTTTCGATAAACACACCCTGTGAAGGTAATCTCCTGTTTGTTTCAGCCCTGAAGGAGCCAGTGAATGAATCTGGGGAGATGGCTAAGGTGCACATGCCCCAATCAAGGGGCAGAGGCAAATCGTGGTCCTTGGGCCCCAGATGCAATTCTCATGACAGGGTTCCAACAAGGGTCAAAACTCTAACTTCTCGGGGAAAAATTAATGTGGTTCTCCTCGCGTAACCAGCGTAACTTCAGAGGGGGCGGATTAGGTGGCGGTGGTGGTGACACCGGAGACACCGGGAACAGCAACAAGAAGTCACAATGAAGCTATCCTGGCCCATCCTTGGGTAGGGGGAAGACTTTCAAATTTTCTCGAGGAATGGGTCCAAACCACATCGGACAGATGGGTCCTAGACATCATCAGCAAGAGTTACCTAAGAGAATTTGAATCCAAGCCCCCACTACCTCATGTGGTGCTCTCCCCTATCTCAGCAACAGGCAATGTTACAGGTCATTACAGACCTTCTGCAAGCAGGAGCTATCGAGCAAGTCCCCCCCCCACCCCCCCACCAGAGATCAATCGGGGAGGGAGTATACTCCCTATTCTTCATCATGCCAGTATGCACATGGGGATTCAGGCCAGTCCTAGATCTCAAATTCCTGAATTGTTTTGTCTGCAGCAGAGCCTTCAAGATGGAAACCTTGGCATCAATCATCAGGGAGTTGCATCAAGGGGATTTTCTGCCATCCATCAGTCTGCAGGATGCCTATTTGCATATTCCCATTCAGGGACTACATGGGCAATATCTGAGGTTCAAGGTGGGGAAGCAGCACTTCCAATTCAAAACTCTGCCATTCGTGCTTTCTTCAGTCCCAAGGACATTCTCAAAAGTACTAGTAGCAGTCATAGCTCACCTTCGGAACCGAGGGGATACAACATTTCCCTTACTTGGACGATATTCTCATCAAGGCCCAGCAGTACAAGCAGTGGAAGAGGTAGTCCGGTGCCTGTCGGCAGACGGATTTGTCATCAACTGGAGAAGGAGTTCTCTAACTCCAAGCCAGACCTTGAACCACCTGGGAGCAGACTTCAGGACTCAAGCCAACAAAGTCTTTCCCCCGGAAAGAAATTCAGGGACCTGCTGAAGCTCATCAAGAAGTTTCACACAGCTCCTCAGCTGTCTGCTCAATCCTTCATGCAGCTAATTGGGATTCTAGTAGCACTGGTGGATTCAGTCCCTTGGGCTCTAATCCACATGCAGCCCATTCAAGCCCATTTGCTCAGACTGTGGTCCCAGTCCAGACAGAGCCAGCACCCACTCATCCCAATTTCTCAACAGATAAAAGCCTCCCTCCAGTGGTGGACTCGGATGAAAAATGTTATGAGAGGTCGCAAGTTGGGCCATCCACACCAAATCTGAATCACGACTGATGGAAAGTCTCGGGTTGGGGGGTTCACCTGCATCAGATGTCAGCACAGGGCAAGTGGTCGCTGTTTGAAACAAGGTATAGCATAAACATCCTCGAGATGAGAGCAGTACGCTTTGCCCTGATGCACTTCGAACAGCAAGTCCTCAATCAGGACGTACTGATTCTAACAGACAATCAGACAACAATGGCATACATCAACCATCAGGGCCGCACAAGAAGCTCAAAAATGCTACAGAGTCCCTTCTCTTTCAGTGGGCCAAGCACCACCTGGCAAGCACAAGGGTGTGTATATTCCAGGACAGGAAAATGTCACAGCAGATTGGCTCAGTCGTAAGGATGTTCTACCAGGGGAATGGGAGCTGAAGGACAATGCCTTCCACATCCCAACAGAACTGTGGGGCAATCCTCAGATCTTTTCGCCTGCTGGCAAAACTCCCAAGGTAAAGCAATTCTGCTCCCTGGCTCAGGACGCCTTTTTCCTAGACTGGGGTCAGTTCGGTCTCCTGTATGCCTTTCCTCCAGTACCACTTGTATCCAGAGTCCTCCATAAAGTGGCTCTGGACAGGGCAGAAATGATTCTAGTCTGCCCCGATTGCCTCGTCGCCCATGGTTCCCACTTCTCATTCATCTCTCAAGGCGACCACCTCTGATCTTTCAGATCAGCCCAGACCTTCTCCATCAGGGTCCGGTACTGCATCCCAGTTTGTTTGAACAGCCTGTCCCTCTCAGCCTGGAGATTGAGCGGGAAACTTTCAAAGAGTTAGCCTACACAGCTCCTGTTATTGAAATGATGGTGAACTCATGTCGCCCCTCTTCCTCTATTATAGAATCTGGAGGAAATTCTTGTTCTGGCTTCAATCCAAACACATACAGAACCATCCAATATCATTGCCTGTACTACTGCAGTTCCTTTAAGATGGGTTGGACAAAGGACTGCAACCAGCCACCTTACAAGTTAAGGTTTCTGCTCTGGGGCGCTCATGTTGTTGGATTCAGGAGAATAGTTGAGCTCACATCCCCATGTCAGGAGGTTTCTAAGGACAGCAACATTAAAACGCTCTCCTGTCAAGCCAACGGTACCACCTCAGAGACTTAATCTGAGTCTCAAGGCTTTGACCAAGGCTTCTTTTGAGCCTCTCAAGGAGACATCCCTCATGCATCTCACAATGAAGGTCGCTTTTCTCATAGTTGTTACTTCAACCAGGAGAATCACTGAGCTAAGAGCATTGTCCACCAAAGAGCCATGCACTGTTTTTTTTCCATCAGGTCTCTGTGGTGCTCCAAACAGATCCAGATTTTTAGCCAAAAGTTATGTCTCCCTTTCATTGCAACCAAGTGTTGATTCTGCCCACACCCAAAAAGGAAAAGGAATTTCACACACTAGATCCGAGAAGAATGATGAAAGTGTATATTAAAAGAACGGATTCTGTTCGCAAAACTTCAAGTTTGTTCATTCTAACTATAGGTCAAAATATGGGTAAAAAAAGATTTAAAAGAGACTATAGCCACATTGATCCGTTCTGTCATCTCAATGGCTTATGATTAGGCTGGAGTAACTTTGCCTGGCCCGGTGAGAGACCATTTCTCCAGAGCTACAGTCACTTCGTGGGCGGACTTCAGTGAAACATCTCCGGCAGACCTATGCAGGGCGGCCACATGGTCATCCATTCACACATTTACAAAATTTTACAAACTAGATGTGATGTCCTCGGCGGAGGCATCCTTTGTCCGCCAAGTGCTTCCAGCGGTGGTAGACCCTTAAGGGCACTTGACATTCTTCCAACCAGGATATCTGGGGATGTACTGCTTTTATATATCCCATGTGTAAAGCTGCCCAGAGACCAGCTTAGGAGAGAGAAACTGAAATTTAAATACCTGTAAATTTTCTCTCGCTGACGGCTGGTCTCTGGGCTTCGGCTTCCCTCCCAGAATGTACATAGTTGGCTGGCCAATTGGCCATGTATGCCTTAATTTTCTTGTTTTTGTTTTCCAAGTTCATGTAGTATTGTCACATTTGGACTGCTTTCAGAAGAGCTGAGGGAAACAGGAAGTGGAGGGCTGGATATCCCCAGCTGCAAGATCAAGTTCCTGCCTTCCTATCTGCATCAGGAGGTACAGCCCATGTGTAAGGAAGCCCTGATACCAGCCATCAGAGAAAGACAATTTACAAGTATTTAAATTTCAGTTTTGTTGTGTATCCATCTCCAGCCTAATCCCCTATAGTCGCTCTTGCAGTATTTCCTGCATTCTCCCGAAATCCGCCAGCCTGAAGTCCCCCACCCTTGTTTTTGAGCCTACAGACTCCCTACTCAACCTGAGCGTGAACCACACCAGTTGATGGTCACCCCCAGCTAGTGGGTCTTCCACCCTTCGTTCTCTCACGTCCTTCCCGTTCAGTAGTACCAGGTCCAGTGTATTACCTAGCTGAGTTGGCACATTGACCAGCTGTGTTAGAAGACTATCATGGAACGCGTCCAGGAGTACCTGCTCCCTGGCGCTGGAGGTGGCTAGGGTAAACCAGTCTACCCCATACAGATTGAAGTCCCCCACGATCACCACACTCCCTTTCATAGAAACATAGAAGTTGACGGCAGATAAAGACTGCAAGGTCCATCCAGTCTGCCTATTTCTTTTTCTACCTTATAAATGTGCCATTGTCCTTTGCTGTCAGTGGCCTATCCATTCATGCTCATCTGTATTGTTCCCTTATGCCTATCCCATGCCTGTTTGAAATCCTGCACAGTATTCATAGCTACCACTTCCTGAGATAGGCCGTTCCATGCATCCACCACTCTTTCTGTGAAAAAGAACTTCCTCACATTACCCCTTAATCAGCCTCCTTCTAATCTCATCATGTGTCCTCTTGTCCTGCTCTTTTTCTTATATTGAAACTTGTTGGACTCTTTCACCTTGTTAATGCCCTTAAGGTGTTTGAATGTTTCGATCATATCACCTCTCTCCCTCCTTTGCTCTAGGGTATGCATATTGAGCTCCGTTAATCTGTTCTCATATGTCTTCTGATGCAGCCCCTGCACCATTTTGGTTGCCCTTCTCTGGACTGCCTCAATTTGGTTAATGTCCTTGTGAAGGTGTGGCCTCCAGTACTACACGCAGTACTCCAGATGGGGCCTAACCAGTGTCTTATAAAGAGGGATCATTATCTCACTCTTCCGACTTGTGATACCCATACTAATACACCCTAGCATCCCCCTAGCCTTACCTACTGCTTTAGAGGTCTGCTTGGATGATTTCAGGTAATCGGTAATGATGATGTCCAAGTCTCTCTCTTCCTTTGTGACTGCCAACAACTCCCCTCCCATCCTATAGGTGGCTTCAGGGTTTCTCTTCCCTATGTGCATGATCTTGCACTTCTTTGCATTAAATCCCAGTTGCCACTCTTCCGACCATATTGTTAGTTTATCCAGATCTCTTCTCATTCTGCCCACCCCATCTGCTATCATCTACTCTGTTGCAGAGCTTGGTGTCATCTGCAAACAGACAAGCCTTACCCTCTAGTCCATCTGCAATGTCACTGATGAAGATATTGAGGACTGGTCCCTGGACTGATCCCTGAGGTACCCCACTTGTGACTTGCATCTCTTCTGACTGCATACCATTTACCACCACTCTCTGTTTTCTGCCCGTTGACCAGTTTGCCACCCAGTTGACCAACTTCTGACCCACCCCGAGCCTACCCAGCTTGTTTATCAATCTTCTATGTGGAACAGTGCTGACAGCTTTGCTGAAATCAAGGTAGACGACATCAACTGCTCCCCCTTGGTCCACCACTCTGCTTTCCTACATAACCGCCTAATCTGTTCTGCTAACTGCTTATCCAGCTTCTCTGACTGGGCTGGTGATCTATACACCACCCACAGCCTCTACTTTCTACTCTTTGAGTCCAGGAGCTGCATCCATAGTGCCTCTGTCCTCCCCCCCCCAACCCGTCTCTTGTGCATCTAATTCCATCCCTTACATAGACTGCCACCCCTCCTCCTCTCCCGACCCCTCTGTCTTTTCTATAGATTTCTCTTCCCTTCATTTGCTGTTTGTATTCATGTGCTAGCTAGACCTATTGTGTTTATGATGTTAGTTATTTTAGCTAGGCCTCTGTTGCATTTTGTATGCTACTGTTAATATTTTTTCACAAACTGCTTTTTTCATTAACATATTTAACATACCAAAATGCCAGAAGAGTAGGCCTAATGGTTTTTCGTGTCTGCTGGTTAGTCGGCCTCAATACTGAGTGCCGACTTTGCTTCCCCATCCCCACCCCTTGGTTACCCTCACCAATGCCTGTCCCAGCCCCTCTTGAACCCCATCACTGTCTCTGCCTCCACCAGCCCCCTGGGCAGCACATTCCATGGCTCCACCACCTTCTCAGTGAAGTATCACCTCCTCCTTTCTCCCTTGAATTTCCCCCCTTCCAGCTACCACCCATGCCCTCTAGTTGCCCCCCCATTCCTTCAGAGCACCCTGACTGCTCCTCCCCTGTTTACCCCTTCATGTACCTGAAGACCTCTCTCATGTCCCTTCGGTCCCTTCTCTCTTCCAGTGTGTACATGTTTAGCTGTTTGAACCTCTCCCCATAGGTCATGTCCCCCAAGCCCCAATCATTTTGGTTGCCTTCCTCTGGACCCTCTCCTGACCACCCACTCTCTCCAGTCCTGGGCATCCCCCGTAGTATCCTTTTTTTTTTTTTTTTTTTTTTGCGTCACTGTCTCCCCTGCTGCCCTGTCCCTCCACCCTGTCTGCTGGCCTTGCCTGGCTCTTACTCCCTGCCTATCATGTCCACGTTCAACACCCCCGCCTGCCATGGCCCCGGCCCAAATCCTCAGCCCATTGTGCCACCTCCCTTTGTTCACCTGATCCTGATCCTCCTCCTTACCCTGCCCCCAACCCATCCCCTCAATCTGTCCTTGAGCTCCCATCTCTCACTTTCGCACTTCATGCCCTTCCTGCTGTTCCTGATTTCCAAGCCTTGCCTCTTGTCCCTTCCTTGCTTTCCCTTCCTGTCTGCCCCTCCGTGGCTACATCCCCCCCAACACTCCCTCTTTTACTATCAGGCGTAGGGTTCAAAACAGTTGCTGAACCTAATGCCAACGTAAGACTCCCCGCTACCCCCAATCTTGGTTCCCTCGGTACAAACCCAGACACCTGCCTGCTTTTTTGGAAGTTTCCCCCTTTTGGGCCCCCTTTGTCAGGGCCCCAGTGTACCCCCTGAGTGTCCCCCTTCATTTCTTTCCCTATGCCAGAAGCTTTAGTACCTGATGCCGCTGCGTAGGCAACCCCTTGTTTCCTTTTATTAATTTTTTTTTTGACTTTTTATACTGTTCCTAAGCTGGGCATCCTTCTGGGGTGCTCACGCAGCTAGGACTGCTACTCCCTGCCTGAACCTAGGTTGGTGAAGCCCCCCGTTGACCAGGCAGACCCTAGCACCACGGTTCACCCCCCCCCCCCGCCGGGCTGGGTCCGCTCTCCCTTAGCGGCCTGTCTGAAATTAGAGAGAGCCTACCTGATTCGACGGGTTGGCCAGGAGATCACCTGAGGAAATGGGCCGGCGTTGGGATGTGTATCCTGCCCCTGGAGCCCCCATCATCTCCACGAACCTAGGAAGGGATTTTTTCCCCTTTTGGTGGTTGCCCCAGGAAATGCAACGTGCAGTGACGTCCGCATACAGTTGCCCTGCTGACGTCTGCCGCACTCCCTCCCCCGTTACGTACGGTTGGCTTGCCTGTAGTACTCCCGGTCTCCACCAGGAGCCACTAGGGAGCCGAGCAGGCCCCAAAACCCTCCCCAGAGAGAGAACAGTCCTCCAGACACTCAATCCTCTCTCTCCCCTGCCAGCCCCAGATGGCCCGGGCTCGTTCCCGAACTCGGGACGCCGGTGTGGCTGCCAGTGCCTCAACCTTCAGCACCACTGGGCCGGCCTTCCTTTTATTTTTTGTTACCATATTTTTTAGTTTTATTTTGTTACTGTACAACCAAATGTTTGATTGCACTCTGTAACATTCTTTTTTGTGAGGGTTTGATACTGAACTGGGCTTGGAAGTTCGGAGGTTGCCCAGTGTGCTACCAGCTGGCACAGCTCAGGGAGGAGGTTGAGATTAGGAGACAACTGGAGGTGGGGGGGGTATGTTTGGGGAAAAGGGCAGGGGCTGTCCCACGGGGACGCACTAAGCACTAGGGGCAGGGGCATAGGGAAAAGAGTGCAGGAGAGGACTCTGGGGTTGCATGGGGACCCTGACAGAGGGGGGCCCAAAAGGAGGGCACTACCAAGGAAGCAGGCAGGTAACTGGGGACCCTCACAGAGAGGGGCCAAAAGGAGGACATTCTCAAGGGAGTAGGCAGATGGCTGGGGCTAGACAGAAGGAAACAGGGTGGGGAGGTGGATCGGACCTTAATCTCAGCAACCGTTTCAATTCTTTACTTATGCTTGAGGAAGAGGGGAGGATGTAGCCACGACAGGGGCTGGTAGAGATGGACAGGAAGTGGGGGTAGGAGGAGGGGGCCGGAAAGCAGGGAAAAATAGAGGGGGACCTGGAATGCAGAAAAACGGGGGGACCGGGGGATCAGAGCAGGTGGAGGAGGGGGGTAGAGTGAGGAAAGAGCAAGGAGAAGGACCAGTTGGGAGAAAAAGGTAAGGAGAAGGACCAGAAGTACAAGGAGGACACAGTAAAGGGTGCTGAAGGTTTGGGTCACAGGTGCATGACAGGCAAGGAGTGGCTGAACGGAGATGGGAAGAAAGGGAGGATGAGCCAAGCTAGTTTAGCAGGGGGACCAGGCGAGCAGTGACCGGGGGGAGGTGGCGCACTGAAGGTTACTCTGGACGAGGAGAGGCATAGGAATGAAGGGGAGGAGGTAGTCAGGGCAAATAAGGAGGGGGTAGCAGGTTGCACCCAGATAGTGGGAGGAGCAAGGAGCCAGCTGGGGGGAGTGGCCGGAAGAAAGGACAAGGGACATGGAAGGGGGGGAATGGAGGAAAAGGGTCGGTCAGAGTGCTCCTGTTGGGGGATTCCATGATCAGGGGGATCAGATTGGATAGGGAGGGAGAAGCCTGCCTGGTCAGAACAAAATGCTTCCCTGGACTTACGGTGCACAGGGCCAAACATGAGTTATACCAGCTGGCAAAGGATTGTGGAGGTTCCCCAGACATACTGGTTCACTTGGGTATGAATGACATTGAGGGAAATGGTGAGCTAGAGATACAGGCAAGGTTCATGGAGCTTGCCAGGGTTTGTCATGATATAGGATGCACAATTTCCTTCTCGGGAATCCTGCCGGTGCCAAGGGCTAGTGGGGAACACGAGGAAGATTAGGGAGATTAACATGTGCCTTAGGGAGTGATGTGGGGCCTGAGGGTATGGGTTGATGGGGGATTTGGGGGAGACCTAAGAGGATAAGGGGCTGTATGCTAGGGATAAGCTCCATCTCAACTTGGAGGGGAAGGAAATCCTTAAGTTGAAAATAGAGGTGTTTGTTGGTGAAAGGTGGGGTTTAAACTTGTGAAGGGGGGAGGGATGGGAGAAGAGGCTATAGAGGGGTCCGATTAAAGGAGTGACTCTGCCTCCACCCCTCTAGGGAGCTGGGTAGATGTGGGAAAAGGCCGTCTGGTAAGGTGCAGACAGGGGGAGGATGACATCCCCATGGGAATGCGAGCAGGGGAAACTGGAGTATAGGGAAGGGATGGAAGGTAGTCCTGCTAAATGCCAGGAGCTTGGGCAATAAAATGCCTGAGCTTCAGGTGATGCTAACTGAGGGAGAGGTGGATGTGGCAGTTATCACTGAGACCTGGGCCACCGCAGGGCACGACTGGGACCTGAACCTGGAGGGTTACACCATGTTCAGGAAGGACAGGGGGGGAAGGAAGGGTGGCAATAGTCAAAAACTGCATTGACATAGAAGGAGTGGAGGAGGCGGAGGGAACAGTGGAGGAGATTTGGGTCACCTTGATAACAAGGGGGGGCCAGAGAGTAAAATTAGGAGTTATGTACAGACCCCATGCACTGGCGGAGGAACTGGAGGAGAGTCTGGTGGCAGATGTTAGGAGACACTGCAGATTGGGTAGAGGAAGGGTGGTGGTGTTGAGGATTTTAAACATGCCAGGAATGGACTGGGGGACTGTGACATCCTCTGTGGCCAAGGAACAGAGGTTGTTGGATGTCTTTCAGGATGTGTTCCTAACCAAGCAGGTGGGGGAATTGACCAGGGAGGAGCGGATACTGGATGTGGTCCTGGCAGGCAGTGACCAGATTGGAGGCCTGGAGGTAAGGGACCCATTGGCGGGGAGCGACCATGCCACGGCCTGGTTCTGCCTGGACCTAGGAGGGCTAGAAGGCTGCACAAAGACTGAGGTAATTGACTTTAGGGGCATGGACTTCAAAGAAATGGGAAGGATCCTTAAGGAGCATTTGGATGAGATTGGGCCAGACATGGACGCTGACAGTAGGTGGGAAATCATCAGGTAGGGTGTGCAGGATGCTGCCAGCACCTGTGCAAGAGTGAGACGCAAATGCGATAGGGCCCAAAAACCCTGCTGGTGGATCAGGGAGGTTCATGAGGCGGTGAGGGGAAAGAAGGTGGCCTATAGACATTTAATGTGCTCAAGGAGTGCAAGGGATCAAGGAGAGTACTAGCTGATGGCCAGAAGGGCCACTATGGTGGTGAGGGCGGCCAAGGAAAGGAAGGAGCAGAACCTGGCCAGGGAAATTAGGAGAGGGAACAAGGGGTTCTATAGATACATTTGGGAAAAATGAAGGGTGAAGGGGCAGATTAGCAGAATTAAAACAGAAGAGGGATGGGCACAAGACCTGGGGGAGCAGGCTGAGGTACTAAATGAGTACTTCGCCTCAGTTTTCCTACAAGGAAAGAAAATGGGGAGCTGCCTCATACTGGGGAGGAAACGGTGAAACTGGAGGAGGGGGCCTTACCGATCGGGGGCCTGGGGAGAGGGGGGCATCGCTAGCAGAAGGGGAGAAGGCAATGCAGGGGAACAAGATAGCAGAGGTGGAAATCACGGCAGAGAGAGTGAGGGAAGCCCTCGGGTCCCTTATGATGGAGAAAGCACCAGGGCTGGATAAAATTCATCCCAGAGTGCTGAAGGAACTGGCGGATGTCCTGGCTAAACCCCTGGCGGAGCTTTTCAGCATCTCCCTGAGGACAGGGTGGGTGGGATAGGCCTATTCTGCTGGCATTTTAGTATGTTAGTATTTACTGTGTTATTTTCTGACCATCTACAGTACTTGTGATATGGAAGTGTATTTTTATTAGTGCATACGCCTGCCTTCTGCTTCTTTTAGCCTCCCCATTTTATTTTATGTTTTTGTTGATTTTTGTCTCGTGTCCAGTGAGGCCAGTCCCCCTTAATCGTTTTATTTCTTTTATTTTTGCCTCCCTTTTTGGTCAGGCTGTTAACTCCTTGCAGTCTTATCTATCAAGGCCATCCCACAAGCTCTTACTCCTCAAACTCTCTCTCCCATTCCCTCCCTGTTATCTTCATTGATGTCCTGTATGCCTTCTCAAAGATTCCTTCCTTCTCTCTCATCCACTCTCTCTCCACACTTGTCTCCCACTCTGCCTCAGGTGAATGCTTTCTTCTTGGTGCCTTTAATCTGAATTGACTCTCCTCAGACTCAAAGCCTGTCCAGCATTCCGTCGAATCATTGAACCTTTCGCAACCAATCTCTGAACCCACTAGGATAAACTCACACTTCTCTAACCTTTTCCTCTTGGATTGGGTGCTATGCTTTCATCCCCATCATCTCTCATCTTCTGGCATTCTCCCAAATGTCTTCAGTGATCGCTATCTTGACTTTTGTGTCAGGAAAACCTGTCTTCCCCTACCCCAAAATCCTCCCTCAAAGTACATTTGGCACTGACCCCTGCTGTCTCTCAACTCTGATGCTCTCTTGTATGATCTAGCCTCAGCAGCTGGTCCTTGGTCTACTCTGCTTAGGACATCGACTCAGCCGTATCACACTTCACTGCCATCCTCACTCACTACTGGAACACCCATGCCCCCAAAAAATAGTTAAATACTCCGCCCACCCTTGGATAACACCTGCCCCCCTACAGCTCTGCAAAACCAGGGACCAGGCTTGGTCCCACTTTAAGGCCTCCCATTCTTGACTCCAACCACCAGCGGTACAAGTACCTCAGAAACTCCTGCACTGCATTTCAAAGCAGTTACGTTGCTCAAATCACTGTGCTGGCTTTTGCTATTTTGATGATGCTGTGTAGCCAAAGCCCTCTTTCTGACTTTCTGGCACGCCACAGGGTTCATTAGGGTGGGGCTAAAAAAGACCTTGACCCAAAAAAGTAGGGAAAAAAAAATTGTAAAAAAACGCACAAAAAGTTATGAATTTAAAGGGGGGGGGAGACAATGAAATGATTGGACCTTGAAAGGGACATTGAGAGACAGAGGAGCCATGACCGGGGACAGAGATTGGTGCCAGTGCCCAACCAGCTGTCAACCACTGAAGCAGTCCATGCTGGTCCCCCGGCAAGAGTGGCAGGGACCCAACCAGCTGCCTGCTGACAGGCCATCCAGATGTGTCTCCCCCCCCTCCCTGAACAGAGATAAGGACCCACAGTCAGCGATGATCCAGCCGCCTCTATCAAGAGACTGGGCATCCATCTAGGAGCTGTGCTCGATGGTGATCCAGCTGTCCCCCCTCAGGAGAGGGGGCCATTCCTATAGCAGCTCTGCTTTGCTGCACTCTCTCATCACTTTCCCACCAGCCCGAGGGGGCCACTGCTACAAGAGCGTTGCTGTGGTCTCTCACCACTTTCCCACCAACGAATCCACCAGTACTGCCAGTCTTGAGCATAGAGGGCCTTTCAGTTCCCTCCATGCCCTTGTTCCCACCACATTTGCATTCTAATAAGATGCAGTCAAACAGCATTTGTATTGACCAGTGCTTGCTTTAATCTAGCTAGCAATCAACAGTACCTGCCAAAACCATACTGTATTATGTGGGAAAAGAAAAGTTCAGTTTTGCTGTTTTACACACAGAACGAATAACATAAATGGCAGCTTGCAGATATGTACAGCATAGCTGGGCCACAGAAAAGTGGTAAAAAGTAAACAAAATTGGACTGTTTCCTACTAGACTGTACCTATCCTTGCCCATTAGTATTAAATAGGAAATATTTCAGAAATGTGAGAGATGCAGTTTCTCCATCTGGATAATCTCAGCCAGTGTGTGCTGAAGTCTTATTGTTCAGGTTTATTTGGTACACACACTAGCTGATAATCATCCAAGATATGAAAACAGAAGTGGAAGTGCTATGTTGCCTGCCCAGTTAAGCATTTGGAAATAAACTTCCGATAGCTTCTGTTGGAAGGAGGTTTGCAGTGTTTCCTTTGTTTACAAAAATTGTTGCCGTTTTCACCTTGATAACAATTCCTGCTAAGCCTTCTAAGCATTTTTTTTTCTGTTTTCAGTTTAATCTTAGTACTTAATGGTGATTGTGAGCCCCACCACAGGATTACTATGACTTTAGTAATATAGTAAGATAAACATAGTGTTGGTCAGGATTTCAGATCGTGGTGTTTAAAACAGCAGATTGAACACAGTTTTCACATTCCAGGTAATCCACTTCCTGTCCTGTTGGCGGACAGTGTGAACAGACATATGTAAATTGTATATTATATAAAACTGGCAGAGATCACTGAATCAGTGGAGCACATTTCTGGGGGTGGCATTCTAACTTCACTGAGATATTACATATATTTGTTTATGTTTGTAGAGTTTTTTTTTACCCTGTCCCAGTCCCTTTGTGGTTTTTTTTTGTTTGTTTGTTTTGTTTGTTTTTTACTCTTTAGTTTACATTTTAAAGGTAGTGGGTTACAGACAATCATGTAGAACTTTTGACATTTCATATAGGAACCTCTAGAAGAATACTGACAGGCATTTATCCAGCAAGCAAGGAGGCTCCCTGTAGATAATATATGAGCAGCACGAATTCACTATAGGTTACATAAACAGCTAGCAATCAGAATTAATAACTTACACCCGTTAATCATACTGAGGCTGTATTATACATCAACATTCTGGTTGTATTTAAGGAACAAATTCTTCATAATGCTGTAATTGATATAATACCCATTTTCTCCATTTGATTTTAAATGCTTCATTCCTATTGAAGAGTCTGGCAGACATTCTCATATTTCTCTGACCATCCCAACCCAGGAGGATTTGGTTGGTGTGGCCGTAGTACCCTAGCACCTAGAAATTGTTTTATGGGCTGCCAGGATCAAAGTAGTAATTTGTTTATAAACTGACTTTTTTATATTGATTCCCTCTGGCATGGTAAAAGTCAGGATAAACATGTGGGTGAGTAATTCCTTTTTATCATATATTACATTTAGTTCAGTAATTACTTCCCTCCAAAACTGTTAAAGTAGCAGGCATGCCCACGTTATATGTGTATGACCAGCCTACTGGGTACCACAACCCCTCCAGCATACCCCTGTTGGGTCCCCCAGTATTTTAAAAATCTTTCTGGGAGTTCAAAAAAATTTGGCTATAAGAGTCCACTCAAACTCCTTCCAATAGGGAGCCTGAATGACTTTACTGAGTGGCAGGGCAGCCCTCTCCCCCTGTACCCTAGGAGCTTGGATTTGGGACTTCCTAGTCCACTGCAGTCCTATGATCTCTGTAGATTCTCCCGGACGTTCCCTTAGAGCTCCATATATCTTACGGATACAGTGCTCCATGGGGGCACCATGTAGGTTAGCACAGACCATGCCCAGCAGAGCAGGGGGCCTTTCTACTATTTATTTATTTAGTTTTTGTTGACTGGGTAAGTGCACTAGACAAATCCTGCCTATTTTCAGGCACGACCCGGTGGAGGGGGATACAGATGAATGCCAGCTGACTTTGAACCAGATTAAGCTGTTGATGGTATTTTTAGTGAATGAGGGAAATTTGGCCAGGACATCGGGGAAATTACCCTACTCTTTTCGATAAGTGCCATGGGATCTTCAACATCCACCTGAACTACCACAATCCAGGCAGATGGGACCTCCCAGCTACTGAATCTGCTAGTTTATTTTCTGGAGCGGCTAGATAGGACCTCAGCTGCATGTTGCTATAAAAATCTTGTTGACAGAGAGAGAATTTGGCTTGTAAACCAACAAATGGTAACATACCTGTGGGGCCCTTCACCTGGTGTATATATTTTAACCCCTGTTGTTGCCATAGTTTTACTCTCCCAACTGTACGGTTCAGAAGAAAAGCTTGATCCCAAGCTATAGCTCGAAGGAAGAGCCTTTCATGTTGGGCCAAACAGTTCCCCAGAACCTAAAGCCAGACACGAAAAGGTACTCTGGTGTATTGTATAAAGTGAATTTTGTAAGCTGGCTACAGTGTGGGAGTTACCAAAAAGATAGCTAGTTAAATCTTGTATCCTGTTTTAAAGTAGTTTCTGTTTCTTTGTAATAAGTGAAACAATGTGGGTTTAGCCAGCCCAGTAAAGTATGCATTTGTGCTGCTTTAGAATAATCCCGAAAGTTAGGTAGGTTTAGGCCACCCCAATCCCTAGAGAGCTGGAGTATGCTATTTCTAATTCTAGGCGGTTTCCCACTCCAAAGGAATCTAGAAATCATCCTGTCCCAGCCTCGAAAATACAATTTACTCAGTACAACAGGCAGGATTTGAAGATGAAATAAAAGTCTGGGGAGAACATTTTGTGTCACAGCTTCTACTTTATTAAGGAAGGAACTAGAAGGGGCCAGGATCAGATGTGTTTCAGTACAGTAGCTGCTTCTTGTTGTTTTTACAGGGTTTTGTGGATTTTACTTGGTAGAAGGTTATTTCTTTTCTTTCTTACTACTTCTAAGGGGCTAGCAGGGTATTGTTTTGGGGGCTGTTGGAAGTTTGAAAACTGGTTTGGTGGCTGTAAGTGGGCTCATTTGTTGGATGTTTCACTGTGTAACAGGCTGCGCTGGTGGGGGCCTATTTCTTCTGATTTAAAACCTATTTGGTGGGATTTGCTTGGTGCTGTTTCTTTGGTTGCAGGGCCTGGAGGGGCAGACACAGGGCTGATACCCTCTCTCGAGAGTCGGGTGTAGGCCCTAATCCAACCCTCCCTCCCCAGAGCTCTGCCTATTTATAGGGGAACGACTGCCCTGCAATTGGAGGAAAAGGCTGCAGGTGCAGTTCATGTAGTTCTAGCCACTGGGGGTTGGATTTAAAGGCTGGGAGAGAGGAGCTTAGGGAGTTGTTCACTTCCATTATAAGTTTGCTGTGTTGTACTGCACCTAGTAACAGGGTTATCGGTTTACTGTGGGACTGTATCTAGGATTAGTGGGTGACCTGATTAGTCAGTAGGGGTGTATCTTGGACTAGTGGGGAACGGTGGCTCACCCAAGGAAACCTACTTGGAGGGGGGGTGGAACCACGCGTCATTAGGGCCGGCATCTTTGGGAAGGTGGTGGGGTGCACAGGGTGTGGGGCAGCCATGATACTGGACTGGGCTTGGAAGTTCGGTGGTTGCCCAGTGTACTACCAGCTGGCACAGCTTAGGGAGGAGGTTGCGGGGATTAGGAGACGGTTGGGGAAGAGGGCAGGGGATCTCCCACGGGGTTGCACCAAGCACTAGGGGCGGGGGCATAGGGAAAAGAAGTGCAGGAGAATACTCTGGGGTCACATAGGAACCCTGGCAGAGGGGCACAAAGGAGGACACTACCATGGAAGCAGGCAGGTAACTGGGGACCTCACAGAGGGGGGCCAGAGGGACAACATTCTCAGGGAGGTAGGCAGATGGCTGGGGCTGGACAGAAGGAAGCAAGGGGAGGTGGATTGATCTACGCCAGTATCCGCCCAATTCTCTTCTCTGCTTGAGGATAAGGGGGTGATGTAGCCATGACAGGGGTGGTTGGAGATGGAAAGGGAGTGGGGGTCAGGAGGCATGGGTCGGATAGCAGGAGGAACACGGGGGAACCTGGAATGCAGGAAAATGGGGGGAGCAGTGGATCAGAGCAGGAGGAGCAGGGGGAAGGAGGAGGAAAGTGCAAGGAGAAAGACCAGTTGGGAGGAAAGGGCAAGGAGAAGGACCAGAAATACAAGGAGGATACTGTAAAGGGAGCTGAGGGTTTAGGCCAGGGGAGCACGACAAGCAAGGAGGGACTGAACGGAGACAGGAAGGAAGGGAGGACGAGCCAGGCTAGTTTAGCGGATGGGGAAGAAGGACCAGTCACGAGCAGTGAGGGAGGAGTTAGCGAGGCACAGAAGGATACTTGGGGAGAGGAGGGGACGGCCAGGGTAAATGAGGGGGCGGCATGTGGTACCCAGATAGGGGGAGGAACAAGCAACCAGCGGGGTGGAGGGGCCAGTAGAAAGGATAAGGGACATGGAAGGGAGGGAAATAGAGGAAAAGGAGCCGTCAGAATGCTCCTGTTGGGGGATTCTATGATCAGGGGTATCAAATGGATAGGGAGGGGAAGCCGGAAGTTAGAACAAAATGCTTCCCTGACTAACGGTGCAGAGGGCCAAGGTATATCAGCTGGCAAAGGATTGTGGGGGTTTCGGACATACTGGTCCACCTGGGTACAAATGACATTGAGGGAAGATAGCGAGTTAGAGATACAGGCAAGGTTCAGGGAGCTTGCTCGGGTCTATCATGATATAGGGTACAATTTCCTTCTCGAAATTGCCGTGTTAAGGCTAGTGGGAACATAAAAGGAAGATTAGGAGATAAACCAGTGGCTCAGGGAGAGGTGTGAGGCCAGAGGGTATGGGTTGATGGGGGATTGGGGGAGACCTGGGAGATAGGAGCTGTATGCTAGAGATAGGCTGCATCTCAATTTGAGGGGAGGATCCAAATTGAAAATAGAGTGTTCATTGGTGAAAGTGGGTTTAAAACTTGTGGGGGAGGGATGGGAGAAAAGGCTGTCGAGGGGGTCTGATAAAGGAGGGTCTCTGTCTCCAAGCCCTGGGGAGCTGGAGGAATGCGGGAAAAGGCCGACTGGTAAAGTGAAGACCAGGGGAAAACGGAATCCCCATGGGAACACGAGCAGGGGAAATTGAAGTATAGGGAAAGGGTGGAAGGTAGTCCTGCTAAATGCCAGGAGCTTGGGCAATAAAATGCCTGAGCTCCAGATGATGCTAACTGAGGGAGCGGTGGATGTGGCAGCGGTCTCTGAGACCTGGGCCACCGCAGGACACGACTGGGACCTGAACCTGAGGGTTACACTATGTTCAGGAAGGACCGGGGGGAGGAAGGGAGGAGGTAGCAATAATAGTCAAAACTGCATTGGCATAGGGGAGTAGAGAGGCGGAGGGAACCGTGAGGCGATTTGGGTCACTTATAACAAGGGGGTGCAAGAGTAAAATAGGGTGTGTATAGACCCCCTCGCTGGCAGAGGAGCTGGAGGAGTCTGGTGGCAGATGTTGGGAGACACTGCAGATTGGGCAGGGGAAGGGTGGTGGTGTTGGGGGACTTAAACATGCCAGGAACAGACTGGGAAACTATGACATCCTCGGTGGCCAGGGAACAGAGGTTGTTGGATGTCTTTCAAGACGTGTTCCTAACTCAGCAGGTGGGGGAACCGACCAGGGAGGCGCGGGTACTGGATGTGGTCCTGGCAGACAGTGACCAGATTGGGGGCCTGGAGGTAAGGGACCCGTTGGCGGGGAGTGACCATGCCACAGTCTGGTTCTGCCTGGACCTAGGAGAGGTAGAAGGCTGCACAAAGACAGAGGTAACTGACTTCAGGGGGGTGGATTTTAAGGAAATGCAAAAGATCCTTAAGGAGCATTTGGATGTGATTGGGTCAGACATGGACGCTGACAGTAGATGGGAAATCATCAGGAGAGGGGTGCAGGATGCTACCAGCACCTGTGCCAGAGTAAGATGAAAATGCAGTAGGGCCTGAAAACCCTGCTGATGGAGCAGGGAGGTCCAGGAGGTGGTGCGGGGAAAGAATGCAGCCTATAAGCAATTCAAGTGCTCAAGGAGTGAAAGGGATCGAGGGGAGGCACGAACTGATGGCTAGAAGGGCCACTAGGTGGTGGAGGCGCAAAGGCATGGAAGGAGCAGAACCTGGCCAGGGAAATTAGGGAGGAAACAGGGGTTCTTAGAAGCATTGGGGAAAACGAGGTGACAGGGCAGATTAGCAGGATTAAAACAGTGGAGAGATGGGCACAAGACCCGGGGAGCAGGCTGAGGTACTAAATGAGTACTTCACCTCAGTTTTCACCAAGGAAAATGGGGGTGCTGCATCATACATGGGAGGAGACAGTGATGCTGAGGAGAGGGGGACCCTTACCAATTGGCGGGTCTGGGGAGAGGGGGAGGCGTCACTGGCAGGAGGGGGGAAGGCTAAGCAGGGAGAAGAGGTAGCGGAGGTGGAAATCACAGCTGTGAGAGTGAGGGAAGCCCTCGGGTCCCTTAAGACGGAGAAAGCACCGGGGCTGGATAAATTACATCCCAGAGTGCTGAAGGAACTTGCGGATGTCCTGGCGAAACCCCTGGTGGAGCTTTTCACCATCTCTCCAAGGACAGGGTGGGTGCCCCAGGATTGGAAGGTGGCGCATATAGTGCCTATCCCCAAGGGGGGGACAAGGGAGGTGGCAGGGAACTACAGGCCTGTCAGCCTGACATCGGTGGTGGGCAAGGTGATGGAGGGCATTGTCAAGGAGAGGCTGGGGGGGACCTGGAAAGGTCAGGGTGCCTGGAGGATAGACAGCAGGGATTTGTCCCAGGGAAATCGTGTCAGACAAACCTTGTGGAGTTCTATGACTGGGTAACGAGTGCCTTGGATCTGGGTAGACCAGTGGACATCCTCTTTCTAGACTTCAGCAAGGCATTTGACTCTGTTCCTCACGAGGGACTGTTGGATAATCTGGGAGAAATGGGGGTGGGGAGCCAGATGATGAGATGGATAGACAACTGGCTCCAGGATCGGACCCAGAGGGTCATAGTTGGCGGGACAGTCTCATCCCCAAGGAGGGTCATTAGTGGGGTCCCACAGGGATCAGTTCTTGGGCCCCTCCTGTTCAATGCCTATGTCTCTGACATAAGGACAGGTATCAGGAGTGAGATGAGTCTCTTTACGGATGACTCAAAACTGGGGGTGGTGGTGGATGGAGAGGAGGGAGGGAGGCGCCCTACAGGGGACCTGGAAGCTCTGGAAAGATGGTCTAGAAAGTGGAAGCTGAGGTTCAATGCAGGGAAATGCAAGGTACTGCACCTGGGGCCCAGAAACCCGGGTCAAGTGTACACCCTGGGAAATGCTACAAGTCTCGATGGCTGAGGGGACCTGGGGGGTGGTGGTGGATGTCAAGATGAACAACTGAGACTTGTAGGGCAGCAGCCAAGGCCAACAGGATGCTGGGATGCATCGCTAGGGGGATCACCTCCAGAAGGAGGGAAGTGATACTCCCTCTGTATAACTGCTTGGTGAGGCCACACCTTGAGTACTGTGTGCAGTTTTGGAGGCCACACTTAAAGAGGGACATGAAACTCCTGGAGAGGGTCCAGAGGAGGGCAACCAAAATCATTTGGGGCTTGGTGGACAGGACCTATGGGGAGAGGCTCGAAGAGCTAAATATGTACACATTGGAAGAAAGAAGGGACCGGGGGAACATGATAGAGGTCTTCAGGTACATGAAGGGGGTAAATAGGGGAGGAGCAGTCGGGGTGCTTCGAAGGAAGGAGGAGGGGGCAACTAGAGGGCATGGATGGAAGCTGGAGGGGGGAAGATTCAGGGGAGAAAGGAGGAGTTGCTACTTCACTGAGAGGGTGGTGGAGCCATGGAATGCGCTGCCCAGGGGGCTGGTGGAGGCAGAAACGGTGGAGAGGTTCAAGAGGGGGTTGGACAGGTACGGGGAAGGGTTCTGGAAGCAAAATCCAGTGCAGCGAGAATATCTGAAACTGGGAAGGGAGAAACCAGAGAAGGTGAGGGGGGCAGCAAGGTCAGCTCCCAGGGTGGGGGCTGACCAAACGAGCAGAGATGTGGTATGTGAGTTTGCCACTTTAAGGGATAGGCATTCAAATTTGTGCGCCATGGAAGATGAGGTGAGGCAGGTTGCAGTCAGGTTGTCCTTCACGTAGATAGCTCCCCCCCACAGATTGACGATCAACTCTGAATAGTTGGTAGTTGGGTAAGTTTATATCCTTGTCAGCTGTGATAGGCCTAAACCAGGTCTCTGAGCCACTAAAATATCTGGCACGGTATGGTTAACCCATGCTTGGATCATAGTGATCTTTTTAAGTAGGCTGCACACATTAACATGAAGGAAGTTTAATCCTTTAATTCTGGCTAGGTCAGATGGTGCAGCAATAGCCTCTGGAGGCCCTGGATTAAGTTCCACATTTCCTGAGCATAGCAGTAGTAAGAGCAGAAGTTTCATGATTGCAGCAAGGGGTAGTTTGTAGATTCTTGATTTTGCCCACTTTTTTCTGCTCTGAGTCGGTGTTCTTTGAATTCCAGGTGAAATGCTTTGTCCTCCTAAGAGAGCAGAGACTAAAACTCTGACTGAAAGAAGCAGTGAATGTTTTACTGTAGGGAGCGAGTGCTGTACTTCTGATAATAATGAGACCGACTGCATCCCTCCATAGTAGGTTAGCCAAGGGTGTAGCTGTAGCTGGGGGAAGTTACAGGCACATAGCCAATCTCTCGCTGCTGTTATGGTGTTGTGGTAGAGCAGGGTCAGCCTCCAGTCCCTGTGGGGCATCCTGTGATTGGTGACATTGTCCATGAGATCCATGACAGAAGGAGTGACAAGGAGAACCCACAGTGTTCTCCATTATAAGCTTTGTGGGAGGGTAATGTTCATTCTATGGGGTTTGGCCTGTACTGACAGGTCCACAGCAAAATGTTTTATCAGTATATGTTTAGAATAGCCACAGTGAGTATACTATCTAGGTACAAGCAAGGAGAATAGTTCTTTTGGCAGCGTGTGGACTAATTCTGATGTGAGTAAAAGAGTGGAGATACGTTTAGGGGAAAAATGGATGGTCTATTTAACAAGCATATGCCAGAATGTATTGAAGAGCAAGGGAGTTCATGCAAATAGGGACTAACTGGCAGTATATTAAATACTACTTGAGAAAGGGTTATAGGTTGATGTTATTGACTTGGAGTTAATACCATGGGGCAGTAAGTTACTATGGGGCATGGCTTTAGAAGGAGGCGGGGAGGGGTCTGTATAATAAGTGCAGGGAGCAGGGGAAGGCGGGTGGGTGTAAAAGTTGTGGCTTGCTGTACCTTCCAGCGGAAACTGTCGGGCTGGTGGGTTCGGCGGCGGCAGAGAGGTCGACTGCCCGCTGGCCGAGTCTTGCCCCGGCGCTCGGCTGGGGGGCCCTTCTTGGAGTGGTCCTCGACTGGGGGAGGGGGAGGAAAGAGGCACTCAGATTAAATGCTGCACAGACACAAAGCGTCTGCAGAAGCAGCAGTGGGTCTCAATTTACAAGTGAAAGGCTTGTAAAATGGGTTTTGGCGCTGAGCGTTTGGACCAAATTACAAAACACAGGAGGGGCTAAGATCACAAAGATTTTAGCACTTATCCAGCAATCAGTATCCCATGTATGCTTTCTGTCCCATGTATTAGTTGAATGTTGAGGTGCTGAGATTTCATTCAAAGCCTTAATCAAGGTGTTTGGCACTGATAGTGTTTGTGCCATGGTCTAGGACCAAGTCCTTTCTGCACAGTGTTTGAGTCATTGATTAATCAACTCCCAATAAATCTCAGTGCATCTCTGAAAGATCTCAGATGTTGTAGAGCACAAAAAATGCAGTCCTACACCAGCTGAAGTCTTGAGAAAGTGAAGCAAAAATAAATTACATCTTCTCTTTTCTTTGTGTGTGTGTGTGTGTGGGGGGGGGTTGTTCAGTACCCTGAAGTTAAGTTTTTAACACTTCCTCTTGTAGTAGTAACACCTGATAGGCCGACTGTTAGCCAGTCAAGTGTTACTATGAGGACATGTTAAAAGCTTTTACTTAGTTTACTGAACAGAAGACATCCACCAGAATGAAGAGACAAGATAAGTGCAAATCACTGCACATTGGGACCATTATATTTAGCAGTAAGTTTGGGTTCAGGGGGGTAGGAGGGAGGGAGGTGGGGGCTAGTTGGTGTGTTGGTTGGGGGAGTTGCTCTCAGTGGAGGATGGGGGCATTATTATATTGTGCAGAGGTGGGAGGATGTAGGATTTTGGCAAGGAGGGGTGGCAGACTGCAGAAACGTGACTGGCAGTAGTACATGTCTGCTTTTATTTTTATTATAAGGAGGTGGGGGCTAGTGGGTGTGTTAGGTGGGGTGTTTTGCTCTTACCCAGAGATGGGGGGCTTAATTGTATTGTATAAGGTTGAAGGGATGTAGGATTTTGCTATGGGGGAAGCCAGCATTAGTATACTTCCACTTTTGTTTTTATAGTAAGAAGATGGGGAGAAGGGAGGTGGAGGCTCAAAGGAGTGTTAGCTGGGGTTCTGTTATCCAGGGACAGGGAAGGGCTTACTGTGTATTGTGAAAGGGTGGAGGAAATAGAATTTGGCAGGGAGAGTGCATGTATCAATTTATTTTATTATAAGAAGGGGGAGATTTTGGATTTTAGGATATTGGATGTTGGGTAAACCGATCCTAAATCCAATTTGACATCCAAGGTGTTTTTTTCAAGATATCAGATTTTGAGGACCAATATCCTAAAATCCTGGTACCCTAAAAAACACCTACATTAACTATCCATTTTTAAAACTCATTATCTGAGCAACCCTAGCATGTTGTTACTTTTTTCTGTCTGTGTTTGATTAGGGAACACCTCTTTTTATATACTTGGTTTTTATTTTACAATATATTTACCCCAGATAGTCCTGCTATTAAGATGCAGTATCTTGTTTTTAGTTGGGTCTTGCTGCTACCCAGTTCCACAGCTGGGGTGCTGGAGCACACTGAGAGGTTAAATGACTTAATGTGAACATCACAGAGAGAGTCTGCTAAGGTTTGAATCTTTGATCTTCTGGATCCCAAGCTGGTGGTGTAACCACTAGACCACACTGCCTCCCTACTGACACTGTATACTGTGTTTTACTGTGTCTAGTTTTCATTCTTCTTCGTTTTTTGTTTTTTTTTTTTGAGGTGGGAAGTTTCTTCACTAGTAATGGTCCTTTTCCTTTTTTTATGTCTTGATGCATGGGTTTTTAGTATATGCGTTTTTGTTTGTTTGAAGCTATATCTTTTGTCATTTGTGTGTTTTGATTTGCATAGTCACCTTGTAACCTTCTGACAGGTTGTGTTCTGACTGAGTTATGTACCCTTGGATAGTAATTATACTATGTTAATCAGCTCCCAAGTAATGTGTCATTGACCAATAAGGAGATAGTTAGCTGAATAATAGCCTTGTGAATATAGCAATACCGTCAGCAGGATGATCATAACTGCAAAATGCTGTCAAAAACATTTGAAGCGCTTGAATCTCCTGTGGCTGCAGTCCAGTACTGAGATCAGCCATGGTGGGTATGGTATTGCAGGTAGTGAATGATGTCGGGAAAGGGGTGAGGGTGGCAGGATTAACCAAGTTAATAAAAATATCTGAAATTGCACAGTAGTGGTATACAAGGAAATAATACCACTGAGGAGTCAAATAAGCCATATAAGCCCTGAACCCGAGTGGCCTTTATGAACTTTTTCGACCCCTTGATGATGATATTTCATGAGCCTGCCAGACGCTGCCAACTTTTTATTTTATATAGTGCATTATATTAGATAGTGTTTATCCATAATGTAGGGATTTTCCGAAGTGTAATGGTAGTGTTATGCTAGTTTTATTTTCCTTAACATAGTACATTTTTCCTAGGGACTGCCTGTTTTGTCCTTTTAGTGTTCCCACACAGTACAGGGGCCTCCCATAAAAGAAGGTGTGGCTCTGTCATACTTTCCTTTAAAGGAGAGATGTCGGACGAGGGACCAGGGACTTTGTTCCATCTTTGTCTTTTGTTGGCATTTCACACAGTGGACCACAGTATCTTGGTGGATTGCCTGAGGAAGTCCTGTGGGACACACTGGCAGTGTTTTGTGTTGACTTGAGTCCTGCATCACCTGGAGACTGTAGCAGGTGGCACCAGGTAATTTCTTCTCTGGAGCAGCTGTGGTCATCTGTGGTGTTCCACAAGGTTTGATCTTGGCACCTGTGTTGTTCGCCCTGTGTGTGTTGCCTTTGGGTAAGATCATCAGGCGTTATGTGGTTGAGTTTCACTGCTGTGCAGGTGTTACATGGCTCTATCTGTCTTGCACTCCTGAGGAGTCCAATGCAGTTTCAGTGCTGGTACTGTATCAACAAGAAAACAATGACTGGATGACCTTCAGTTGCTTGTGTCTCAACCCAGGCAAGACAGAGGTTATGATTGTCAGCCCAGGCTGGCAATGACCAGTGGTGAGCTTTTACCATCAGTAAATTGTCAAACACTTTAAGCAGTGGATGTGTTGAAGGATCTGGACATTGTTCCAAACTGCAGGCTGACACTGGAGCAACAGGTGTCGGCAGTAGTCGGGAACATTTTTTTTACCACCTTGTGACATTGCCTGGATCAAGCCACATCCAGCGCCAGCTGACTTAGAGATGATGGTCTATGCCTTTGTCTCCTCTAGACTGGATTATTGAAAAGCTCTTTACTTGGGCTTACCTTGAGGTTTTATGCGCAACCTGCATCTGATCCAGAATGCTGCATCCCAGCTGGTGTCAGGAACTTCTTGAGAGACCGCATCATGCAGCTGCACTGGCTGCCAGTTTGATGGTGTATCACCTTCAAGATTTGTTTGTTAACATTCAAGGCCCGTTTGGGCCCAGCTACCTGAAAGATCTCCTAATGTCCAGTATGCCTGCATGCCCCCCTCTTCTGCACAGATGTGGCCTTCCTTCAAGCCCCTCATTCCTGCCTTATTCAGTCTGAGGACAGGGCTTTGGCTTTGGGGTACAGCCCCTCTACTCTGGAACTCCCTTCCAGAGGCTGTACTATCTGCCTTTATTGTGGGGGCCTTCAAAAATCGACTGAAGACCTATTTCTTTGCACAGGTCTCCCCAGATTAATTTACTGGAATTGTTTATTTATATATTTTATTTACGTAATTTTTAAGTCTGCTGTTTTATTGTTGTAAGGCTTCTGAGTCACCTGGATAGGGTGCCACGCAAATATAATTTGATTTGACTTTTGTGTATGGTGGCATCGGGAGTGCTGTGCAGTTGGCAACACTGTATGTGGTTGGGAGCATCGTGCAGGCGTGGTTTGCAGGCCAGTGGTGGCTATATGTATGGTCGGAGCGGCCTTTAGGATCAGGGCAAAAGCACACACTGGGAGAGGACTGAGTGGAATGGCAGCAGCATGGAGGACCTACGTGGGAGTTGGAAATTCGAGGGACAGCATGCTTTGGTGAGTGAGATGGGAGTGAGGATGTTCTGTGGGTTTTTCTGTAGTGGGGGGAAGGGTGGGGCTTGTTACATGTGTTAAGGGGCTTGTTACTTGTTTTATTGGGGTGGTTTGTAGTGTGAGTATTTATGTGTTCTAGGGACATGGATATGTTGTTCATCCACACTCTCTGGCAGGTATCCTTGCCGCTTTAAATCTTGCCGGAAGGTCTTCAAGCTGGCTCCTCCCACCCACCTGGGTGGTAAAACTCTCGGCTCCGCCCCATGACACCAGATCTTCCTTACCGCTTGGAAGCTCAGGTTCCCTCCTTAACGCTCTGCGTATAAAACTGGTTCCTAATTCTTTGATTTTTCGAATTTTAAAGTTTTTGTTAAAGACTTGGTCTTCTCTCCCTCGTGACTGCGATGGACAATCGACTTCCGGTTTCGGAGATGCCCATGCCGGGCAGAAGATGTCTCGGGGCGGATCCGCTCACGTCGTCTACTGTCTAGGCCTGGAGCACGACCCGCAGGCCTGTGACCTGTGCTCTTCCTTTTAGGCCCACGCCGCCCTTGAAGACCGTGCTGCCCGCTACAACTGGGGCGCCCGGAGAAACGCTTTTCCTCCGTGAAGTCAAAAGAGGCCCGGGTCGGTGGTTACAGCGGCAGGCTCGGCGGATCAGCTCGAGCAGATGATCGCCCTAGAAGAGGAGGCGCGCGGGCCGCTTCTACCTCGGCTGCGGCATTTGTCCCGCTCTCTCTCGGTGCCTCTTATTCAGCTTCTTTTAAGGAGCTTTGTCTGACCCTCTCTACTAAAGGTGAGGGACCAACTTCTGCTGGACCGTTTTCTCGGTCCAAAAAGAGAGACAAGGGTAAGTCCCACCGTCGACGCTCTTGGGAGCGGGAAAGATCCCTCTCCCCGAGTTGTCGGCCGTCGACTTCGGTCGACCGCTCGGCTTTAGCCACTGGTCTCACCAGTGTCCCCATCAGGCTAGTTGACCCGAGACTCCGTCGGCCAGCGGTCGAGATTTTTCTCGACCCGTTAGATGAGTTGTCGACACAGGAAGCCAAGAATCCCTCTCCCGGTTCTCCCAGTGGGAGTTGAGGACCCCGTTGGCTTGTCTGTGCCTCTGGTTCCGGAGCCTTCGGTTGAACTCTCCGAACTGAGGGGAGTGCTGGTTCCCCACGACACCTCCCCGCACTGTCCTCGGGAAAGCCGAGGTTCTCAGTCTTAGTCTTGGACTTTTTCGCGGTCCAGCCGATCCCGCCATCATAAGCGGTCTCGGTCTCGGCACCGCGGCAAGCGGCACCGCCGCTCGTCCTCTTCCTCCTCCTCGGACGAGGGAGGCTTGACGTAAGTTGCGTCGGCGATATGAGGACCTCATGCGCAACAGCTCCTTCTGACCAGGAACAAGCCCGGCGCGTGCCGCTTCCCGGCCATTCGTGGCTGTCACCGGGCGGCCGAAACAACCCCTCATTTTATCCGAGGAGCCTGTTCCCAGGCCGGTTGTTCGGCCAAAACCAGCTGCCCCACCGATTCCGGTGGAACCTCCGCTCCACAGCCGTTAGTTGGGGCTCCGACCAAGAATTCTCGGTCTGCTCAGGGACTGCCCCATAGGCTGTCTGTCACCCTCACTCCCGATCGACCTCGGCAGGTGGAGGGTGGCTCAGGCCCGAGGCAGCTCTTTGAGGACTCTTCCGAGTCCGAAGACGATTCCTCTCTTTTCTCCAAGCGAATGGACTTGGAGTCTTCAGGAGGACAGTCGGTGGACGATAGCCCTTCGTCCTTCCTGGGATTGCTTCGGCTCATCTCGGAGTCCACCGGGATGAAGCTCGAACCCGTTCTAAAGCGGGCCAGGTATCCCCTCACGGAGATTCTGGACCGAGGGGATTCCCCTATCGGAGGCCTTTCCGGTGGCCGAGGCCATAGTGGGCCCGGCCTTGGAGCTCTGGCAGCGCCCTGCTTCCTGCCCTGCGCCTTCGGCCAAATGGCCAGGAAGTATCACGGTCCCCGGTTCCTTGTCCAGTTTTTGGAACACCCGCCCGAGGTTGTAGTTACTGACAGCGTTTTCCGGTGACGGGAGGCAGCTAGGGATGTGGACAAACCTCCCGACAAGGAGTCAAGAAATGGACTATGCCTGGCGAAAGTCTCGCTCGTCCTCCCCGGCCTTCGCCAGGCCAGTTCGGCCGTCCTCATGGCACATTTTTCTCATGCCCTGTTGGGCTCCTGGGCGAGGTCGTCCCTCATCTTCCCGCGGATCTGCAGACCATGGTTAGGCAGGTGCGGGGGCAGGGCAGTGGCCAAACAGCAGCTTCAGACTGCTTTGGACATTGGGGACTCATGTGCCAGGTCTTTGGTGGCCGCAGTGGCTATGCGTCATCGTGCTTGGCTGAGGATATCCACCTTCACTTCGGATACCCAGCACAAGTTGGCGGATGTCCCCTTCTTGGGGACCGACCTCATCGGCTCTGGGGTGGAAGGTCACCTGCAGAGGATCGAGAAGTCCAATGCTACCTTGGACTCGGTCTCATCTGCTCAGAAGGACAAAGGCTGCAAACCACAGCCTAAGCCCTTTCGTCCCTCTGCGCCTGCGGCACGTCCGGCCCAGCAACGTCAGGGCCAGCAGTCTCAGGCTTGGCATCCCAAACCCAAGCCTGGGGCTTCCTCCAACAGGAAGCAGGGAGGTAAAGGCCCAGGAGGTCCCTTGGCCGGTCCCTCCTCCAAGCCTGCCCAGTGACGGGCTGAGGGGTGTCGCCCCAACCCGTCACCTCACCCCCAGGTTCCCCATTGAGGCGGCTCCGCACTTCCTTTCCGCCTGGTCGTTATTACCATGGACAGGTGGCTGTTGAGAGGTGGTGGGAAAAGGCCTGCCCTTGGAATTCCAGCAGGCCCCTCCTCAGAGGCGTCGCACCTCGAGGGCATCGGATCCGCAGCCTCACTGTCGGCTCGAAGCCGTCGCATCGCTTCTCCAAAAGGAGGTGAACAGAGAGGTGGCGGACCTCCTCAGACCCGGGGTTTGTGTCTAGGTACTTCCTGGTTCCAAGCGGACGGGGCTGGCGCCCATTCTCGACCTACACGACCTAAACAAGTTCCTAAGGTCTCGAACCTTCAGGATGGTCACTCTGGCTCAGATAATACCATCCCTGGAACCCGGCATGTGGTTCTGCTCTCTGGACCTGCAGGACGCGTTCTTTCACGTCCCTATCCGTCCGTCACATCAGAGATTCCTTCGCTTTCGAGCGGAGGGATCCCTTTTCGAGTTCCGAGCCATGCCCTTCGGCCTGTCTCCAGCTCCCAGGGTCTTCACCAAATGCATAGCAGTGGTGACAGCTTTCCCGCGGCGCCGCGAGGTCGGGTGTACCCTTACCTGGACGATTGGCTGATAGTAGCCCCCTCCAGACAGGAGGTGGAAGCGGTCAGAGATCTGCCTCCAGGTTTGCTCTCAAATCGGCCTTCTCATCAACAAGGCCAAGTCGAACTCCGAGCTGAAGCAGTGATTCTTTTTCGTCGGGGCAGAGCTCGACTTTCTTTGAGCCAGAGCACGGCTCCCGGCGGACAGGGCCGAGGTTCTTTCCTCCTTTGCCCAATCATTTCTGGTTGGGCAATCGCGCCCTGCCCGGGACTTCCTGCGCCTCCTGGGTCTCATGGCGGCCTGCACCAGTGTGGTCCGTTGGGCACGCTGGCACATGCGCCCTCTTCAGTGGGGACTGCCCAGCCAGTGGTCACAACGCTGCGATCCATTGGACCAGCTAGTGACGGTGACCCAGGGGATGTGGAACGCTCTCTGGTGGTGGACCGTTCCAGTTCATCTGCAGGAGGGCATCCCGTTTGTCCGCCCCGAGCCGACAGTCTCTCTGTCGACCAATGCCTGTCTGATAGGTTGGGGTGCCCATCTGGGGGAACACCAGGCGCACGGCCTCTGGTCCCCGCGGGAGTCCCGATGCCACATCAACCTGCTGGAGCTCCG
This sequence comes from Neoceratodus forsteri, assembly GCA_016271365.2. Classification (NCBI taxonomy): domain Eukaryota; kingdom Metazoa; phylum Chordata; order Ceratodontiformes; family Ceratodontidae; genus Neoceratodus; species Neoceratodus forsteri. Next base: position 1,739,716,556 of record CM028129.1, read on the forward strand.
ACCGGTCCGCCTAGCTCTCACTGCCTTTGCTCCGTTTCTCCGGGTCAAGTGGTCCAGTCCAGACGGACAATACCATGACCATATGCTATCAAACCGCCAGAGGCGGGGCAGCGCTCCATGCTTCTATGCAAGGAAGCTCTCACATTTGGTGCACAAATGCGCCAGCTTTGAGGCGGATCTCCTAGCCTTCATGTGGCAGGAGCCCAACACCCTGGCCGTGCCCTAAGCCGGATAGGGCTGCATCCCAGAGTGGTCTCTCCTGCCGGAGGTAGTACAAGATCTGTTCTCCCATTGGGGCACACCTCAGGTGGACCTGTTTGCCTCTGAGGGAGAACGCTGGCTGAGGCTGTTCCATGCCCGCCCCTCAGCACGTGCTCGCTGCAGGGGATGCCTTCTGAGGTCGTGGACCCCGGTCTCTTCTATGCCTTCCCCATTTCCCTTGATGCACAAGGTGCTTCTCAAAGCAAGGAGGGACAAGGCAGGGTGATTCTGATAGCCCCAGACTGGCCCCACCAGTTCTGGTACCCAGATCTCCTCAGCCTCAGCTCCAGGCTCCCGAGGCAGCTTCCAGCTCGCGTCCGGACCTGCTCTCCAGTCAATCAGGGGAAGGTGTTCCATCCGGACCTTCAATCCCTCACCTGACGGCCTGGTTTCCTGGCGGCTAGAGTTCCAGGCCTTGGTCTTTCCGGACGAAGGTCCTCAATGTAGTTGAGGCGTCCTGTAGGAGTGACAGAATGCTAGTGCCTTCAAATGGAAGAGGTTTTCCATTTGCGTCAGGGCAAGGCTTGGACCCTTCCTCCTGTTCCTTGGCAAGCATCCTGACTATTTATGGTCCTTTCTCGTCAAGGGCTTAGGTCGACGACCCTTAGGTGCACCTGGCAGCCATCTCTGCTTACCGGGCGCGGGCCAGGGAGCAGTCGGTGGTGCAGGAGGAGGTGGTCATGCCAAAGGCCTTGATCTTACTCTCCGGTGTGGAGACCCACCTCCGTGGATTTACTGCTGGTATTGGTGTGCTTCTGCGGCGTTTATTCGGAATTCAATGCACAGGTGTGAACTTCTTCACCTGTTGTGGAAGACTGGCTTCTTGGTGGCTAATACGCCAGCCAGAAGGATGGGAGAGCTCCAGGCGCTTGCATCGAGTCTCTTACCTGGTCTTCTCCACAGGGACAAGGTTGTCCCGCGCCCCACCCGAAATTCCTTCGAAGGTGGTGTCGGAGTTTCACCTTAACCAGGTGTTGACTCTGCCGGTGTTCTACCCCAGTCACTCCGGAGGTTAATACAGGCTCCATACTTTGGACCCTAGAAGGCGTCAGGTTATTATAAGGGATGCGATGCTGAAATTCGGGAGAGGTTCCCAGCTGTTTGTCACCCACGCTGAAGCCGCGCATCTGGCAGACCTGCAGCCAAGCGGACGATAAGCAGGTGGGCCTCCTGCATAGATCTCATGTATGTTTTGGCGGGCATGGAGCTCCCAGAGGTTAAGAGCTCATTCTTACCCGCCATACTGCTGCATCGGTGGCTGCTTCCAGGACGCCCTTATCCAGGATATCTGCAGGGCTGCTACCTGAAGTCAGCACACACCTTCATCACCCATTACCACATCGACCTTGAGTCACGCTTGGGATGCTGGTCTTTGGGGCCTCGGTTCTCAGTCTTTTTCCTAGTAGGGGGTGTGCGCCTGCCTCCTCCTCCCGGAGAACTGCTAGGAGTCTGTTAGACAGTGTGGATGAACAACATATCCATGTCTCCTAGAATACAGGTTACTCACCTGTAACAGGAGTTCCAGGAATGGTATATGTTGTTCATCCATATGACCCACCCGACCTCTCGGCGCTTAGACGCACAACCTGAGCTTCCAGCGGGCCAGATATGGCGCATGGGGGCGGGGAGCGAGTTTATCACCCGGGTGGGTGGGAGGAGCTAGCTTAAGACCTTCCGCAAGATTTAAAGCTGCAAGGATACCTGCCAGACAGTGTGGATGAACAATATATACCATTCCTAGAACTCCTGTTACAGGTGAGTAACCTGTATATCTTCCTGGACATAAGTCTCACTCACTTATTCACATTAGTGGGATTAGCTGGAGGCACTAAGACCCATCGGAGCAAACTTTTGCTGGAGGGTCGTGCGCGAGACGGCGTCATGGTGACACTTGGCAACGAGCAGCATGTCTCGAGCGGTCATGACCATCTCGCGACGCACTTCCAACCGCTTCAGTTCTTTTTTTCCCGCTGTCGAAAGTGCGCGCTTTCAGTGATCACGCTGGCCGCTTGTCGGGAGTCAAACTTCAAACCAGCGACAGTTTTCTGTTTGTTTTTTTGTAACTTATCACGATAAGTAGTATCGCTTAATTTTATTTTCTATTTTCGCAAATTTCTAATATTTAATTTACTGAAGCAGTCTCGGGTTTACTGACGGAGCTCTCTATCATGAGCAGGTCAGTGACGGTAGGGAGACTGCTGAAAGCTGTTCAGTCAGCGGGGCTATCCGCCAGCCTCCTTTCCTCAGCGGGTTCCGGTAACGGGTCAGTCCGATGTCTGGGATGGGGCGGTCCTCGCCGCATAAAATAATGGTCGATTTTCGCACCGCTCGGCTCGAGCCTTCTTCGCCCATAGGTCAAAAGAAGCATCACCCAGGTCGCCTCTGGTATGTCTGCGCACACGCCGGGTTATCGCGTTAGTTGCCGGTCTCCTTCTTCGAGTCGCTTACTCGTAATCGCCCTCGAGCATCGGAGTCCTCCCGCCATAGGTAGGACTCAGATGAGCAGTTTCATCAGTGGGCTTTGTGGAGGCAATGGGCCTGAGGTTGGTCTTCTGCCTGGTCCGGGTGCCTCGAGCCCCCTGGCCCTCCGGCGATCAGGTAGGGCGGTTGACTTCCTAGTCGCGCGTGGCGCCTTCTTGGTGCGAGCGGATTGCGGCTAGTGTTTCCCTCACATGGTTGCGGGCGCAGGGGCCCCACCGATGCCCTTATCTCCTGGTTTTTTCTTTCTAGCTTCCAGGTTCCTGGGTTTTTGCTCTTCGGTAGGTCTATTGTTTGTTCGCCTGCTGGGTGCGGTTTGGTCTATGGGCGCTGTCTGCTGCGCCGCTGGGCTTGCAGCGCCTGGGTGGTGCTGCTGGATTGGTGGCTCGTCATGCGTCGTCTGGTGCTGCTTCTGCGCTCTCGGTCGCTGGGTCTTCCTCTTCGGGCCAGCTAGACTTCCTCGGTGCTGCCTTCAGCCTGCTTTGCTGCCTCGGCGCTCGGCAGCCTTGGGACTCTCCTTGTTTTTCTGCTATTTCCTCCTTCTCCTACTTTTCACCCTTTCCGTCCAAACAGTCCTTTCTGGACCATCAGGAGATGATGTTGAGTCTGACCCAGACCTCGGTTGGGTGATGAAGTGGAGGAAACAGGATCTTTCTTTGCTACAGAGCCTGTGGTCGAGGACCTGTCCTTAGGTCTCTGTTGAAGAACCTGGGATCCACTCTTTCTCCAGACTACAGACATCGATCCTGGAAGATATTAAGACTCAGTGTCTTCATCTGAGATCCCTGATCCGATTTGACTCCTCCGATCCAGTTTTCTTCGAGACGCTGTCTCAAAGTGGTATGGAATAATCCTGCTCTTATTCCTCAGTGGCTAAATCCATTGATAAGAAGTATCTAGCTCCCATGGATCGTCCTATTTTGGCATCCCAAGCCTTATGGATCCTATTGTAGTCCTGGCAGAGAATGACAAGGTCGTTTCTTCCTCAAACTACTAGCAGCTCTCCTATTAACAAAGAGTCTCGTAAGATTGATACATTAGTAAGAGAGTCTTTGCTGCTCCACTCTAAGTATGCGACACAGTTATCAAGGCTATTTTTCTCAGTATGAGTATATCCTGTGGCACTTTATGAAAAGAATGGTTGAAGCTCTTCCAGATTCGGATTCCAAGTCAGAGCTTCTCTGACCGTTATTAGAGGTATTGAGTCCAATAACCAACAGGCCAGCCGCCATGGACGCTTCTCGACACTGCTTCTCGTCACCAGCAGCCGCGATTTGTACTGCGCCATTCCTGGCTGCATACTTCTGGCTTCACGACTGATGCTCAGCAGCAGGTGATGGCGCCTGCTTTTTGATGGCTCCTTTCTTTGGCCTCAGGTGGAGTAAGCCTTAGAGGCCACCTAGAAGATCTAGACTGCCATTAGTTGGCCAGACCTCTCCGCCTGTCCCTCTCGGGGCATGTGAACAGACGTCAGTTTCCATAGTCGCTAGTCCTCTTGAGGCAGAGGCAGGAAGCTCCACAAAAGCCAACCTGCCCAACCTCAAAAGAAGACGTGAGCAGAAAGCGTAGGGCCTAAAGCTCCCAGTGCTACCTTATGAGTCGCTGGCCTGTTCCATCCACTCTGCCCGAGGTGGAACTTTCTCCGTGGAGGTCGCCTGATGTACTTCTACCAACCAGTGAAGTCCATACTTCGACAAATGGGTCCTTCGGATAATTCATGAGGTTATTCTCTCATCTCTTGGAACCCCCCAATTGTCCTCCCAGACGACAACCCAGGCTGTCGGCCTCTCAGTCAGACCTCCTCACCGAGTGAGATCCAGGGCCTTCTGAACAACAGGGCACTAGAACTGGTGCCCCGCAATTCATGCAAACACAGGGTTCTACTCCCATTACTTTCTGGTTCCAAAGAAATCTGGGGGATGCTCCATTCTAGACCTCAGAAAGTTAAACAAATTCCTCCCAGGGAGAAATCTCAAGATGATTTCTAGGGTACCCTGTTACCCTTGCTGCATCAGGCACGACTGGCTGGCCTCTGGATATGCAGGATGCTTACCAGCATATCTCAGCCCACCCGACCCACCGCAAGTTCCTCAGGTTTGTAGCTTAGTCAGCATTATCAAGCCCAGAGTCCTGCCCAATATCCGCGCCCGCCGAAGTTTTACAAAGTGTTGTGCAGTTCTCACAAGCGCATCTCAGGAAAGTCGACCCGAGTGTTTCCTTACCTGGACGATTGGCTTCTAGCAAGCCCTTCCGTCCAAGGGGACTTTGAAGCCGTGCAAACGACTTCTCGCCTTCTCACGCCCATGGGAGTTCTGCTGAATTTGAAAAATCTCAACTGCAACCCTCCCAGAGGCTCTTTCATAGGGACGCCTAGACACCTCTTCAGCGAAGGCTTTCCTTCCAGAGGACAGAAGACCTGACATCCTTCGAATGGCCCTGCACATCAGGGAGAACCAATCGTTACAGCTCTCTCGATGCAACGCATGTTGGGGTCTCATGGCGCCTCGGCTTCACTGTCCCTCTGGCCCGACTGCACATGAGAACCACCCAATGGATGCTCTCCACTCAGTGGTCCCTCACCTCTCACCCCAGTCTTATCCCATCAAGGTGACGGAGCCCTTCAAGGTTCTCTCACCTGGTGGTCTCAAGAGAGCAATCTTCTGAAGGATTCCCTTGCTCCCCGGATCATCAGATCTCCATCACCACAGACGCATCGCCAGGGATGGGAGCTCACTGTCTCCCTCCACACTCAAGGTGTATGGACTAGTTCGAAACTCATCTCCACATAAATGTCCTGAGATGAGCTATCCTTCATGCAATCCGAGTTTGAAGGATGTCCTTGTCACAAGAACATTCTCCTTCAAACGGACAACAAAGCAGTGATGTATTACATCATCAGCAAGGCGGTGCTCATTCTATCCCTTTGCAGGGAAGCAATGAGGGTGTGAGTGGTGCTTGGAGCATGTCTCTGATTCAAGCGGTTTATCTGCCGGGTATACAAAACGACTCTAGCAGATCACCTCAGCAGAACTGGAGGCAGACCTCATTTAGTGGTCTCCTCGATCCAGCCGTAGTTCGGATCCCTGTTCAAAGAGTGGGGACTCCAGACCTGGACCTTTTGCATCCCCACCAACGCAAAAACTGCTCTCTTCTGCTCCAGAAACCAGGGCCTGGCATTTCTGTCAGGATGCGCTGAGGCTACGTGGACAAACGCTTTACGCCTTTCCACCGGCTCTCTAATCCAGAGAGTATCCTCAAGTTCGAGTCTCAGGGACCAAGATGATTCTCATTGCTCCCTTCCTGGCCTCGGCAACTATGGTTTCTCTACTCAACAGCATGTTGGCAGCCTCTGAGACCACTTCCTTTGCAAATCAGTCTTTTGACTCAGGTTCATGGTCCATCCTTAACCTGAAATCACTTCACCTTCATGCTTGGTCCTGAAGAGATAGAAGTGAATCGGTTCAACGCCTCGTCGAGAGTCTCAGACATCCTTCTGGCTGCTCGGAATAGCCACTAAAAACGTACGCCCAAATGGAAACGTTTCTCCTCTGTGCAAAATCTTCTTGTGGAATCCCTTTCCTGTCCTCCCTGGCAAGGTTCTGGAGTATCTTTTGGACCTGTCAAACTTAGGTCTTCAGTACTCCACAGTTAAAGTTCACCTTAGTGCCATCTCCAGCATTCCATGAGCCGTGTTTCTTCCTTAACTCTGGCTCAGTTACCTATGGGAAGAGATTTCTAAGGGATTCTCCATACCAGACCCCTGTTAAGCGCCTCCAGTTGCAGCCTGGGACATTAACCTGGTGCTTGACATGCTCATCTGAAGCCTTTCAACCCTTAGCTACCTGTGAGCTTAAAAAATTTCTACACTGGAAGATCTGTTTTCCTGAGGCCATTACCTCAGCCCGCAGGTCTCCTGAGATACATGCCCCGTTACGGACCCTCCGTGATACTGTATTCTATAAAGACAAGGTAGTTCTCCTGTGACTCATCCTAAATTTCTTCCTAAGGTTGTGCCAGAATCATCTAAACCAACCTCTGGTACTCCCGCTTACTTCGCTAATTTCCAAAATGAAGGGGAACGAGCTTCTTCATTCCTTGATGTTAAGAGCCCCGTCGTTCTATTTAGATAGAACCAAGGATGTTCGAAGACTCAGCAACTGTTTGCTTTTCAGCGACACACCGGCTGGGTCAACCTGTCGCTATTAGATGCATCTCTTCATGGTTAGTGGCTGCCGTCTTCTTGCTATTCCATGGCCTGTTAAAATTAGAAGGTAGAGTGTACACTACCTACCAGGCGGTCGCGTATCCCTTAGACGGAAATTCGCAATGTTCCAATTGCAGATATAGCGCAACGCCGCTCCTGGAGCCTCAGTGCATACCTTACACTATGCACTGATGTTCAAGCAGCGACATATCCGCATTCGGCAGAACTATCCTAATACCGGCTTCTATATCTTAGACGCTGAGCTCTGGCTCTCCTGCCCTTGGGGGATTATCAGCTTCGGTACTCTCCCACCAGTGTGAATGAGTGGTGAGACTATGTCCAGAAGATAGAAAATTCGTACTCACCGTAATTCTTGATCTTCTTGGACGAGTCTCCACCACTCATTCACACGCCTACCTCCATCCCGAGCTCACCGGCTGTATTGGTCTTCACCCTCAAATCTTTAGGGCCGTGAGGACTTTTACTGACCCTTCTTACATGGGTCATAATGGACTATCTTAGGTCCGCTTTTTAATGTTGGGTTTACTTTTTACTTTAGTTGCGCCTGCACCTCCTTGCAAAAAGGTATTGAGGCGTAGTTGGAGGGTCGTCACGGTGATGGTTATTACCGCCGAGCCGCTGCTCGCGGGCGCCGTGTCTCATGGCCGCCTTCCTCTCGCTACCGACTCTCCAGCAAAAAGTTTGCTCCCGATGGGTCTTAGTGCCTCCGGCGCTAATCCCACTAGTGTGAATGAGTGGTAGAGACTCGTCCAAGAAGATCAAGAATTACGGTAGGTACGTAATTTTCCTTTACTAACCCATTAATACCATGTAATTAGTTAATTTGTGTCATAATATGCTAATTGGCTACCATCATATATGGAGAAATATATGATGTCTTTTTTTCTATGAGGATGAGGTCTCGAACATAAGATAGATAGAAAGATGGATAAATAGATGAGGAGAGAGAGAGAGAGAGATGTGCCACTGAATTTCTTAATTGGGAGCAACCCTACGTATTTTATTTATTTGAAAAATTCAGAATTACAATCCTTTGAGTTAAGGACTCATTTTCTAAGGCTCCACATCCATAAAAACAAACAAGGTTGACAACAACAACAACATGCAGAGTATTAGCATTACATGACAGTAATAGAGATGTGGTCTATAACATATGTATATGTACGTACGTGTGTGTGTGTGTGTGTGTGTGTGTGTATATATAATATATATATATATATATATATATATATATATATATATATATATATATATATATATATATATATGTGTGTGTGTGACATATAGAGTACCGGTGGACCGGTTTATTGTAAATGTTTACATTAACCCTAAGAAAGTCACTCCATTACTAGAAGTTTTTTTTTTTTTTTTTAATAAACTGCTGAGTTTGAAACTGTAACTTGTTAGGAGATACTGGGATTCAAGAGTGAATTAAGCACATTCCTTAAATTGGGCAAGCTAGCTTTTTAATTCCATATGGTGTCTCCACTCTAAACGCATATGTAAAACAATACTCTTCCAGCAGTAGACCTTTTCATAATAGTTGAGAAGTCTTCATTTAGAGAGGAATAACAGAGATTATTAAGTATTATTAAGCTGTCTGCTTTGACAGTAATCCTTTGTTGAAGCATTTAAATTGGTAAGAGGGCTCAAATTACTATCAAGTGTGAAAAACTTTGTTAAATGCACTAATTCCAGTAATTTCAATTGGAAAGAGCTTGCCATCTCTTTGGTATCCAGTAGCTGCTGGCTGAGTTTGTATTTATTTTCCTGTTAAGGGAATATTTTTTCTGTGCCATAGAAATGTTAGGCTGGGCTTCCTTTTTCTATTAAACAATACAGGTTAACCAAGATGTGTTAACTTGGTTTCTAACTATTATGAATTGAAAATAAGAGTAGCCTCATATGTTCATTAAATTGCACTAATTGGCTATAACAGAATGACGATGGCTCAGTCACTTCTGGTGATAAATATGACTTCCAAAGGATCAAATAGAAGCCTTGAAGGTAAGTCAGTGACCCTCGAATGCCACTTAGGATAAAAGAGCAGCACAACCCAGGAAAAAAGCAAATCACTCACTTGAAAGGGCTCAAAGTTTCCTTTTACTTCCTACATCATCCATCTGTAACAACATACGAGGCTTTTAAAATAAGAGGCTCCCAGGCACAAGTTACATTTTCGAAGACTTCCCATTGTAGGATGGCATCTCACACGGGTCTCAGCTTTATCTTTGAAAAGTTGCGCCTTCTGATACATATGGATAATGTACAAAGAAAAAGAAATAATTGAGCCCTTTTAAGTGATTTTTTTTTTTTAGACTAGAATATGAATTTTGATTTTTACATACTTTATTGTAGACCACGGCAATTTGCAGACGGAGATATTGGCAGTGCCGCATGATGATACCACCATGTAGTCAGCTGTAATTTATTAGAACCTGTGCTGTTCAGACAGGGAATGTTATCCAGGATATCTGGCATAACTTCCCAACTCATAATTGTCATAGGATCATTAAATTCCATCTTGACACCCACCAAAGATTGGGCAAAAGGAACTTTGGGTTAACAACTCAACTAAAGGGTGGCACCGACCTCCAGGAGTTCAGTATGCCCTCCCTGGTGCAGCACAGCAGAGCTAATGCTTGGCATTGGCCCAAATGCCTGAGGTGGACTTGAACTCATGGCTGTCCAGTCTCCCTGGCCCAAACACTAGAGTGCTACCTTCTAAGTCACTCACAACTATGACACTTTTCCTTGGTTGTGCTGCTCTGCTATCCTGATGGTATTGAATCTTCACAGACTTTATTCTAACAGTAGAGTTTCTGGGAGTGCTGCACCCTGTGTCTTGTAAGGCGCTTTTACACTACCGGATCTGCACCAGTGTCAGCAGTGAAAATCTGGCAGTGTAAACAGCTGCTGGAGCATTGCAAGCTGCTCCGTTGAGGCACAGAGTGTTCCCTAGTTTGTTGGGAACGCTGACCAGTATGTAACAGTACAGGCATTTTTTGCAAGCATGTAAACATGCTGCTTCGCCTACACCAGTGCCAATCCCACTCGTTTGCACGGAGCCTACCCGTCTGCCGGAAATGCGCCCAAAACATGGGAAGCCCAGCGAGAATGCAGCACAGCAGCAGTGTGTACACAAAACAGCAAGTGCTGCAGACAGAGGGGAGGGAGCGGATTCCAACAGCAATGCTACCTGGTAGGTTCTGTGTAAAAGGGCCTGTAGAGATGCACTGATAGCATTTGTTGTTTATTTTATAGAAAAAACCTTTGAAGTTGGAGCCTGTGTGATAGGGCTGGAAGCCTAAGATTCTAAACAAAAAGGTCCCCAAAAACTAAAATTTGATTGGCTTGCATAGAAATATTATTTGATTTAATTTGAGTAAAATTCACCCTGGAAAGGTGAAGATTTTGTCACCTGTCCCTCTTACAGGAATCTGAGCTTTTTTTACTTATTGTATTTGCCTTTCACACTAAATAGGCCAGGCTCTCCTTTGTCCTGTCTGCAGGCTTCTGAGTATCATGTCACATGGAACAGTCATTACTAGCCCTTACTTGTTTCTTGATTGGAAAGAGGGGAAGGCTGGGAATACAGTGGTCTAAGCACTGGGGAAGGCAGGTGACACAGTGATCTAAACATTGCAAATGGACAGGGAAAAGCATCCGTCTTTCAGATGAGACGTTAAACCGAGGTCCCATGTGCCTGTTCTGGTGGTAGCTCAGGTGGATGTTAAAGATCCCATGGCACTTTACGAAAAGAGTAGAGAAATTTCCTGTGCCCTGGCCAAATTTCCCCCCCATTCACTAAAAATACCACCAACAGCTTGGTCTGGTTCAAGGTTGGTTGGCATTCATCTGTATTCCCTTCCCCAGGTCGTGCCTGAAAATAGGCAGAATTTGTCTAGTGCACTTACCCGGTCAACAAAAACTGAATAAATAAATGATGCCAGCTTCTGCTTGAGTGCCATCCGTGTTTTCCTTCTGGGTGCTTTGCATGATGTTCCATCCCCACCTTATTGTGGTGCTTCCCAAAACAAGATCTTACAGGCCGGAAAGAAATGAGTTGGGAACAAGCCCATCTATACAGGACCTTATGCACAATGCCACCATGTCATGCATTAACGTACTGCATTGTACTGGTGGTAGCATTTCTCCTCCATCTCTGAGGATCTTTTTCTCTGCTCACACAACTCTCCTCCTTGCCCAGTGGGGAGCATAATTGTGACAGCAGTTGGTGCCTTAAACAGATGTACAATACTTCCTCTAGCACCCAGTGAAGGTCCAGGTTTGATACGCTGGGGACATTTTTAAGTGGTCTTATTTGTTTCAGCTGTTTTTTCGGTGTCGTCATGTTATGATTTCTTCCTCCTAGACCTGTAGCTGAGCAGGTGACAGAGCACAGGTATGGAGTTCAGCGTGGGTATAAGACCTGTCCACAAGAGCGTTTTGAACTAATCTTCAGCAATGCTGAATGACTTCTAGTTGGACTTTAAATATATTCAGGTTGGTGTTCCCGGGGGCATGCTATGTTTGAATGAATGTCCTAGCTTCTGATGCTCTACGGCTGCTGTTTCTGCTTTTGAGTGGAAAATAAACCACGTGGTTGCGCCATGAAGAAAAACAAGAGATGTGTACAATAAAATGGTAAGAGAGCGTTTTTTCTTCATGCTAAGTGCCTACCACATATTTGCCTTCTGTAGTGCAGAATTGTGTGCCTGTAATTAAAGAGCAAGCATTTACTTGCATGTTTGTTTGTTTATTTATTTATGTATGTATTTATCTATTTATTTTTTAATCTCCCTGCCCTGGCCAGCCCTCCTTCCTGCTGGTCTTCCCAACCCCGTCACCTCCGCTTCTCCCAGGACTTACCTGCTCCCATAGTCCCCCAAAGCTTGCCCTCTTTTGTGGAGATCACTGGGTCTTCCCTTAGGGAAGGGTTTTTTCCTTCCATACTGAAGAGGGCAGTTGTGAAGCCTCTTCTCAAAAAAAAAAACATCTTTGGACCCAGATGATATCTGAAATTACAGGCCCATTTTGAACCTTCCCTTATTTTTGAGGAAGTTGATCAATAGGTAGTAGCGGTGCAGTTGGAGCAACACCTGGAGAAATATGACATCTGTGAGCCTTTCCAGGCTGGTTTGCAGCCTCGCCACAGTACTTAGACTATTCTGGTCAAGGTGCACCATGATCTGCTCCTGCTGCTGACAAAGGATGGCAGGTGTTGTCCCATCCTTGTCCTGATTGACTTTTCCTTGGCATTGGACATGGTGGATCATGGGCTGCCTTTGGCTTGACTGAGGCACTATGTAGGACTCTTGGGAGTGGTGTTACATTGGTTTGAGTTCTACATATCCAGCAAGGTGCAGCAGCTGGCAGTAAGCTCTTACATCTTGAGCACTGCTGCACTATGCTGTGGTTTGCCAGTGGTCGATCCTGGTTCCCATGTTGTGTGGTGTGTACATGCTGCCTAGACGGTATGGCCTGAGTTTTCATTGCTATGCTGATGATACCCAGCTATATGTGTCCTATGCACCTGACGGGGGTGTTGCAGTCTTGGGATTGAGTGAGAGCATTAGGGATATTCAAGACTGGATGGCTGCCAGCTGGTTTAGATTTATTCTGTGGAAGACAGAGGTGTGCTGGTGGAACCAGGTTGGTATGGTTTGGCATCAATAAGCAGTGATACTGCCCTTCCATCTTTAGACGGCGTCATGCTTGGAGCTGTGGATAGGGTGAGGAATCTGGAGATCATTGTGGATTCCAAGCTGACCCTAGAACATCAGGGACCAGATATTGAAACATGGGCAAAACAGAGTGCAAAGGATTACTCTGCGTTTGCCCATTGTCCACAATACCAAGGATGCTACTATACTCAGTCAGATATCGCCTGACACTATCCAACTGAATATAGGGGCATGTCAGCACAGAGCTAAGTTGAGTAGCGCTGCCCTGACATGGATCCTGGCAGTGCAGTGAACAGTACCCCCAGACATAATAGCGCCGGTAGCTCCTGGTGCAGTATTCAGATGGCACCATACAGATGAGACCATTTGGCATACAAGGTGCTAAGGGGCCATTTGCATGCCTATTATGGGTACATTTATGTGGGAAGCGGCAGCAGGTTTGCACCTCTGTGACCGGCCATGCCCCACCCCAATTTGTTCAGTTCCATAAAAATGGACATATTCCCTAGTGACTAGTGGCACCCACCCTCCAGTCCCAGTCCCCAGTAAAGGTCAAGTATTCCCTGGTGTCCAGTGGACCCCCTCCTCTCCGATCGCTGTCCTGTAAACTGTAAAACATTTCTGTGGTGTCCAGTGGTCCCCCCCTCACTCTCCAGTCACCATCCTGAATAATGTAAAACATTTTCCTGGTGTCCAGGGGTCCCTCCCACCCTCTGATCACTGCCCAGTATAATCTAGAACATTTCCTGGTGTCCAGTGGTTCCCCCCACCTTCCGATCGTCATCTCATATCATGTAAAGCATTTTCTGGTGTCCAGTGGTTCCTCCCTTCACCCTCGAATCGCTGTCCTGTAATGTAAAAATTTCCCTGGTGTCCAGTGGTCCCTCCACCCTCTGATCGGCATCCTGTATAATATAAAACATTTCTCTGGTGTCCAGTGGTCCACCTCATCCTCCGATTGCAGTCCCATATAATGCAAAAAATGTCTTTGGTGTCCAGTGGTCCCCACTCCTCTCCGATTACTGGCCCCATATAAAATCACATATTCCCTGGTGTCTAGCGCCCCACTCCCGCACCGCAGGCACTGACCAACCCCCCCCCCCATTAACTTAATTGTTGGAGCTGTGGGAGCCCATATGGCAGCTGGCACAGCCCTTCTCTCATCACCTTGGCCAGCTGCTGAATGTGATGACAGGGAGTGCGCATCCCCTTTACTGTAATGTGAGCATGCATCGTATCTATGGTAAACAGTACACACGCTCCATTTACAGTACAGGGGACGTGCATTTGCTCTCATTGCTTATGGTGGCTGGCTGAGGTGGTGAGAGGAGGGCTGTGCTGGTTGCTGTTTGGGCCCCTGCAGTGCCAGCGATTACGGTAAGTAAGGGTGGCAGAATGGGCAGATCGGTCCCTGCTGTGCAGAGGTCTATTAGACACCAGGGAAGCTTACACTGGGGTGGAGATCGTGTGGGGGAGGTGCCACTAGACACCAGGGAATATGTGATTTCATATGGGGCCAGCGATCAGAGGGCGGAGGTGGACCACGGGACACCAGGGACAAAGTTTATTCCACCGGGGCCAATCATTGGAGGGCGGCAGGACCACAGGACACTAGGGTGGTATCTTATTCTAATGGAGCCGGCAATTGGAAGGCAGAGGGGACCATTAAGCACCAGGGACAGTTTTACTTGTACTAGAGCTGGCGATCGGAGGGTGGGGGGACAACTCAGCACCAGGGACAGTTTACTGTTACCAGGGACAGCGATTGGAGGATGGGGGGGCCACTAGGCACTATGGAGCTTTTTACGTTTACTGGGGACAGAGATCAGAGGGTGGAGGGAACACTATGCACCAGGGAGCAGGTGTGCTCTCCCAACCATCAATGAGGTTGTTGGCTGCAGTGGCTACATCTGCTGCTAGGGTTGTCTGGAGTAAATCGTGCTTTTTCTCTGTGGTAATTGTGCAACACAAGTTAACCTGTGATATTCCCCTTGCACAGCAATAATGTGCTGAATATTGCGCTGCACCAGGATTCCTGTCCCCACCCCTCCCTTTGCCCACCACATACATTATTTTTTTGCGTGCACGGACCCTTTTAGCGCATACCACAGCCCTCTTTGAATAATGTGCTCAAGCGCAGATCCCAGGCAAACAGGATGCAATCACCTGTGCCCACTGGGCACCAGGAATATGTGGCCTTAGGTGTCTGCTGCTGCTGTCCACAGTGGCTTTTATCATCTTTGGAATATCTCCTGGATCAAGCCCTTTCTTGAGTCTGCTGACTTGGTGACTGTGGTACATGCCATGGTTACATCTAAACTGGATTATTGTAGCACTCTGTACCTATTGTTATCTGTGAGGATGATGTGCTGCTTGCAACTGGTTCAGAATGCAGCAGCCCAGCTGGTTGCTGTAACCTCCCAGGCATGCATAAATCATGCTGGTTCTCCATGCCTTGCACTGTTTGCCTGTGTTGTGGCACATCAACTTCAGGGTATGCTTGTTAACCTACAAGGCTCTACACGGTCTAGGTCCGGGCTGCCTGAAAAAAACTCCTGATTCCATACGCTCCTGGATGCCCACTTTGGTCAGAGGAAGCAAGTCTTCTCGCAGTACCCAGATCTAGGCTGAAGTCTTCAGGGGATCGGCGTTTGGTGTTTCTACTCCGATTTTGTGGAACACCCTTATCCAGGATGTAAGAGGAGCCCCTTCACTTGACCTTTTTAAATGTTGTCTTAAAATTCACCCACTCATAAGTGGTAGCAGGGAGGAGACTGGCAGATGTAGGCCAGTCAGCCTGACATCAGTATTGGGGAACTTAATGGAATCACTGCTGAAGGAAAGAATTGGGGAATATCTTGAATTCATTGCTTCACAAGACCCGAGGCAGTATGGATTATTTGGGGTGGGGTGGGGGTGGGGTCATGTCAGACCAATCTGATAGAGCTCTTTGGGTGCCCAGGGAATTTGAACAGAGTGCAGCGGTAGACGTGGCTGACCTAGATTTCAGTAAGGCTTTCAAACAACATGAAGTCTTGCTGTATTCTGACTATTGCAGTGATCTCCAACCTTTGAACTGCCTTGCATGGAAAGTTAACTCTTTCCTCTCCAGGGCAGTTCAAAGGTCGGAGATCACTGCAATAGTCAGAATACAGCAAGACTCCATTAGAAGAAACAACATTACTAAGGTGAGTAATTTTTTCTTCAGCACCATTCCACATAGGAGACTTGTAAGGAAATTTAAGGGTGGGTCCAAAGGTGGTAAATTGGGTAAGAAATTGGTTAGAGGATAGGTGATAGAGGTAATGGTAAACAGGGTTCACTCTGGAGATGGCAGCGTGACCTGAGAGGTGCCTCAGGGATCATTACTGGGACCAGTTGTCTTAAATGTGACATTGCAGAGGAGCTGGAAGGGAAAGGTCTGCCTCTTTGTGGATGACAGCAAAATCTGCAATAGGGTGAACACTTCAGGGTGTGTGGAAAGAATGACCAGAGACCTGAGAAAACGTGAGGTGTTGTCAGGGCTATGGCAGCTGGGTTTCAATGTGGAAAAGTGCAGATCATGCATTTGGGGTGCAGAAACCCTGGGGTGTCGTACAAAATGGGTGGAGAGGTAGTGACAACCAACAAATGGGAAAGAAACCTCAGTGTAATTGTATCTGATGACCTGAAGGTGGCCAGGCAGTGCAACAGGGCAGTTGGGAGGGCTAATGGGATGCTGGGGTGTATAAGGAGGGGTATCCCCAGCAGAAAGAGGGAGGTGGTGTTGCCTCTGTATAGATCACTGGCAAGACCCCACCTGGAGTACTGTTCCAGTTCTGGAGACCACATCTCTAAAACGACATTGACAGAATGGAGGTTGTCCAGAGTAGGGCAAGTAAAATGATGCAGGGTCTGCATCAGAAGCCCTATGAGGAGAGAGATTTAAAGACCTCAATATGTGCACTGTGGAAGGGGGGAAGGTATGATAGAAACTTAAAAATACCTCATGAGGGTTAATAAGGTACAGGAGGAAAGTATTTTTCAAATAATTGCTCAAGAAAAAGGGGACATGCTATGAACATACAAACATATGAAGAAGAAGCCAGCAGAAGGCCATTCGGTTTATCTAGTCTGCTCGTATTGCAAGGTCCACAGCTTGAAAGTATGAAGCTAGAGGGGGTAACTTCAGGGGAGATGTGAGGAAGTATTTAAAGGGGGGTAGATTCAGGAGAGGTGTGAGGAAGTACTTTTTCACAGAAAGAGTGGTGGATTCCTAGAACAGCCTACCAGCTGAGATGGTGGGGTGAAAACAGTGGTGGGATTCAAGAATCCATGGGGTAGGCATAAGGAATCTTGGTGCAGAGGAGATGGGGAGAAAAAGTTGAGATGAATTAGGGTCTGCAGTGACACAGTAGGTAGGGAAACATTTATATTCTGTTGTTTTTTTTTTTTATATTCATGGTTCTGTTGTTTAGACTGTAAGGTGCCCAGAGCCCCAGGGATTTGGTATCATGTAAACAAAATTCCCCCGTTAAATCTGTAAATGAGATGAGATCTCCATTATATTTTTATGTTTACCTGGTAAAACAATTTTAGTAACTAAGTAAACTTAGAAAACTAAATTTAACAGGTACAGTACGTTAAAATTTTTGTTGTACTGCTGCTTTTAAATATTTTTTTTTTACTGTTCCTTCAGTCTTCAGTGACATAACAAATGGCTTTGGAGGGGGAGCCTATACACTAATGGTCATAAAAAGGAGTGGGGCTAGTGGCAGAGTTCGGCGGTGGTTCAGTGGCTAGATTTTGCCTCATCCAAAGGTGGCAACCCTATGTGGGGGATGCTGACTAATTGTGGGGAACTACGAGAAACTCGGGACTCCAGGCTGATCAGATATACCCTGGGACAGATATAGGCACATTTAAATTACCTCGCTTGCTGCGCTGTAGTCTGCACTGCTCACCCCACGCTCCTCATGGATCGGTGCCGACCGTTGTTTACCCACAGCTACCTGTGGTTTATTTTAGCATCAGTAGGAGCGGCCTGGAAAACATAAAAAATGTCATTAAAAAAAAAATCTCCATTTACAATATTTTTGTTGAGCACAGTCCTATACTATCACTGTACAGAAGCTGCCTTCATGAACTTCTGCTAAGGCAAGGGAGCTACTTGCTGATTCAGGAAGCACTGGCAGTTCTGCTCTTCAGATTACTAGGAACAACTTGCTTGGCTGCTGGATAGTGTCAGGCAAATGGGGAGAAATATGCAATATGGACAAGATCAAACTATTCAGCAATGCAGGATTTTCTTTTTTTTGTTTTGTTTTACAGAAAATGTTGTTGAGACCAATTTTGGCACAGGGTGTCATGGGGCAGAACCCGTGCAGGCAGAGCAGCGTGTTTACGTGCTAGCAAAAACACCAAAACAGGGATCATCCTGCACTGCAGGGATTCTGTTTGTGATGTTCCACAGGCTGTTTACACCACCTGACTTGCACCAATATAACTCATCTGCACCTCCCTCAACGGTGCAGATCATGTGGTGTAAACAGGCCTTATGACTGGGTCAGGAAAAAGCTCTATAGAGGAAAAAAACTCCCTTTGTGTTATTGAGCACCCCCAGTCTGCAGGAAACCGGCTGGGAACTTAAGCTGTGTTTACACTACCTGATCTGCTCCATTGCCACCAGTGCAGATGACGTGTACCAGTGCAGATTCATTGGTGTTAACAGCTGCCGGAGCATTTGGTGTTTTTGCGGATTCATGCTCCGGTTCAGGTGTTTTTTGCTAGCGTATTAACACTCTGCTCCACCTGCACTGGTGCAGTCTCGAGGCCCGCTGCACCATGTCCAACACAAAAAAGTCCGGTTTTGTCTTTTAACCCCAACCACCACTTCATCCTTCAGTTGCTCTCCCACCCATCAACCCTTGGTTACCATCCCCTGGTATACCGTTGTTGGCTGCCATCATTAGGGTGCTGTAGTGTGGGAGACAAAACAAGACCGTGAGTTACAGGGGTGTTCTGGATTTTACAGCGTCCTGCACTCACATTGTTTTTGCTGACTGCACCATTCTCTTGCCCTTCATGGCTTGCCTGACCCAGAGGTGATTATACTTAGTTTTGGGGGGTATGGGGTGCAAAGCCCCCTGCAAAAGGTAATAGGTTCTGTAACTTTGTGGTGGCGCAGTGTTCACCCACAATCATGACGGGCACCATTTTTCTGGTGCTCTGACTTACAGTACCCACATTGCAGGCGCACCGGCATGAGTGAACCCCATCCCCTACAGGAGGCTGTCATTGGATGCCTCTGTCATAATTTTATATATTTATTTTTTGGAGCGATTTGTGCTTGCTTTACTTTCTCGCAGATTAACATGAGCCCCCTGTCCTGTTCCCAACCCATCCTGAAACAGTCAACTCAGGAAGTGCTGCATGGTTACAGTGCCTTATATCAGACTACAGCAGCACTGTGTAGATGCTGATAGCGTTTCAGAAGGAGCATTGGCCAAATGTTGCAAACCGGAACGCTGCAGGTACTGTAGTGTAAACGCACATTTAACGTGTTTTTTATATATTATGTTACATAGTTAGGGTTGATATATATTATATATGAGTTTGTCAGTAGTGAACTCGAAGGTTTTTATAATTTTTAGATCTTTTAAGTAAAATTAAACCCAGGCCTCCTGGTTCACAGCTGTACACTCTAAGGCCCCGTCCACACTATACCACTTGAAATCTGTAACGGTTCCAACCGTTACAGAGACCAAAACGGTACAGTGTGTCCACACTGCCAGTGAACAGTTTGATAAAGGACTGAAAACGGTACAGCCTGTCCACATTGTGTGTGATAGTTGTGTGGTCCCAACCCTGTCGAAGCAGAGCATATCCCATGGTGCACCTGGCGAGGACAGCTTTGATGAGAGGGACCCACCTGCAATACATATGGGGTAGTATGCATCTGTACAAGCCATAATGTGCAACATACAGTATGGCAATGATCTTTTACACACCTATGGTGAGGAGGCGACAGGGAGAAGGTGGGCGGGGGCTGCATGGTGGATTCAGGGAGGTACTGCTGTGACAGGGAGGGAGAGTGTGTGACATGGCAACATGTCCAACGGGTAGGGCACCAGGGCATGACAGCCGGTCAGGTACTGCTGCCGAATGGCTGATGGCAGCCCCTCCACTACTGCCATCAGTGTACCCCACCACTCCCCTGTACACAGTGCCACACATCTATTGGCCACCGCAGCGGTGTTACACGATGCACTCAGGAGCTCAACCGCTGTATGTGTGCACTACTGGCACCGTTCCACAGGTAGTATTGATGCCACAGCTCTGATGTGCAGGCGGGGTACTCCCAGTGCCCATCACAGTGAGAGGCGTCATCACGGACAGTATATGGATACTTCAGGAGGCGGCTCTCAGGGAGGCATGTGAGGACAGAGGGGTAGGTCAAGTGGGGACACATGGGTAACTCCAGGGGTGGGCATTCCGCTGTAGGTTGGGTTACGCTGCTTTGGAGACTGCCCATTATTGCAGGCTACGCTGGTGCCTCACATTGCCATTGGTATGCCCTGGTAGCCTCTGCCCCCCCTGCATGCATTACACCAGTGCTGCAATGCATGCAGGTATGGTGGGGGACTGGAGGCAACACGGTGGAGCGTTTAGAGACACACCGGTAACGTTACAGAACTGCAACCGTTACAGGGACCGTTGTTGAAACCACCTCACAACAGGTTTCTATAACAGTTCCGAAAACACCTTCTGTAACGTTACCAGTGTAAATGCAAACCATTACGGTAACGGTTTAAGCCCTCTGTAACGTTACCGAACTGTTCTACTGGTGTAGTGTGGACAGGGCCTAAACCAGAGGTGCTACTGACTTGCAAGCTTCTGATTAGTTACAAGACACTTGGCGCTTTTACACGGCACCCTACTTAAATTGCAGCAGTTTGCTGTGCTTGCTCCAGCTCACCTGGCACCGCAGCAGCGTCCTTTTACACTCCAGCCCTTGCATCAGTGTCTGGGCAGTTCCGGCATTTCAGCCACATTTCCGGTATAACGAGATGCCGACACTTCCTTGTCCTGTCGGAGTTCAGCTGAAAAAATCCCCAGATACAATTAAAAAAAAACCTGAATTCGGGAAAGTATGTACTTTAAAGAATCGAAGGCTACAAAGTACTGTAACAGTGCTCTGAAAGTGGAGCCATGATACTGTGCCATGCGCTAATGCATATTCATAGCTCGAGGGCTATGAATATGCATTAGCGCATGCACAGTATCACGGCTCCACTTTCAGAGTGCTGTTACAGTACTTTGTAGCCCTCGATTCTTTAAAGTTCATACTTCCCGGAGTTCAGTTTTCTTTATTGTATCAGGGGATTTGTTTAGTTGAACTCGGGTAGGGTAGACTGAGACTGATTAATAGGAGTTTCAATACACTGAAATGTTCCCCGGGAACCCGGAGTGTCTCGCAAGACTTTCTGCAGGGGCGATGTGAGTACTCCTATTTGATTACACAGCCACTCGAAGCATTCCACAATGATGCACTGAAACAGCGAACCCATGTGTAACCCCTAGATGGCGCTATCCCAGGGGCTACTACCCCTGCCTGATTTGCCACTAACAGGTTGAGGGGCCTGGATCCAATGGCGGGTGCCTCCACCCAGAGGTCAGGGGTTTAATAGTTAAACTAACTTGGTACAGCCCTCTGGGACACTGCAACCCCTTTCTTCCCACTAGTGGCCCACACAATATATCAGAATTACCTTCACAGTATACACTTACCCCCAGGTCTGGTTTCCGGCACTGGGACCTCCTGTGAAATGAGATACAATGCAACAATCACAGTACAGTACTTTAACATAGACAAATACCGTCAGGCAGTATAATCTTTGCTGAAACAAGCAGCTCTGATTTATTTAGGGGATATAACAAGGACAGGGGGAAATCAGGTTAATGTAGCTGTATCACTCTAATAATTCATTTGAGGGTTCTGTGTACAGGCCTAGTCCTTATCAGTTACTGTCCCTGGGTACCCAAGCCCTAGTGGCTAGTCCAAACCGGTGGCAGCTGGTAGGGGCCCTTTCACACAGAGAGAAAAGGAGAATTAAACAGTCAGCAGTACAGTAATTCCATTTGGATTTAATGTGGCAATTCAACAGGGAGGTGACCCTGAATTAGTACTCACGACTTCCAAATAAGATGGGTCCTTCAATGTCAGTAGGGCTCCACTTGAGGTACACAAACCTCTTTCACACATCCATATAAAAAGAAAGTACTATACCAGGCAGGCTGCATCTGTATCCCGACGTAATTACTGCACAATACTCCGGGAGAACACACATACAGATTCAGTTCCTGACAGACCGAGTGTAATTTTCTAGGCAATTCATCCAGTCTTCTACAGGGTGAGCCTGGTTTCACTCTTCAGAGGATCCTTGATTCTTTTCACAGGACGGATTCAGTCCTAATGTTGTTACACAAGCTGCAGACCAGAACTCTGGGCCTTATACACGCTTTTTGACTAAACTGCACACTGAAAAGCACAGGGCTCCTTCCTTCTTCACTGCCAAAGCTCAACTGAAACTCCAACCCACAAACGGCACTTCCTTTGAGTTCCTCCCAGTTCTTGACTGGATTGGCTGTCACTCACAAAAGACTGCTGCTGTTGGTCCAAAAAGGCACTGAAGTCTAAACTACATCTCCCAGAGTCACTGCCCATACAATCCTTGTGGCTGGCTCAGATTATGAGTCCAAGTTCTGATTCGGCCCAAGGCACCATTTAGTTAGCTTACCCCACACACTGGATTGGTCCAGTTCAAAGCAGTTCAAAACTAGAATGGGAACTAGCAGACACAGTTCTGGCTGCAAAGAAAGCAGGTTAGACAAACTGTAATTTCATTATTACTCTAAATAATTTCTGGCAAACAGTTACATTCTTTCAGATAGGTTCCTTTGCACTCCTAGTGACTGCAAAAATAGAGGACTAAGTGCAGCAGCTTGAGTGTACCAAAAGAAACACACAGTCCCCATATACATAATTAATTATGTCTGCAAGCAGACAGCTCTAAAGACAGTACCAGAGGTTCTAAAAACACTCACTGATAAATGACTTAAACGCCAAACACCATTCAGGCTTGGAGCATTCAAGCAAGCTCCTGAAGTCTTTTGGAACCCCCATTTGCAGGGTTACACATGAAACCAGGGAATGCCTGTTTAGCGAAGCGCTGTTTGGATGCGCTGCAGGTTGCCTGTACACACCAAAAATGTAATGCTGCATTTGCTCTGCACCAGTTACAATGGTGCAGAGCATGTCATGTAAAAGTGCCTTGTGACAGGCAGAGCGGGGCCAGAGTTTCATGAGCTGCCTCTCGAGCAGCACTAATTTGTCCTTTTATCTCACCAGTATCGTGCAGCCCTCCAAGCTGATAGCTACATTCACAGAGTAAAGAACTCATTGACAAGTTAAAATAAGCTGCAACAATATAAGGCTAAGATAAATTATTGGTCCTGGCTTAAGAGGCAGGGGCAGACTTGAGGGACCAAGACTCACTTCTGACATTAAATTACTATGTATGTTGTTGCTATTTTAAAACATGAGCAAAAGTTAAAGGTACTTAGTATTTGCACTCAGATTTTCTTTGGCTTCCTGTAGGATTTCACATTTTGCTATAAATGTTCTCTAAAAGGGTGCGGCAGTGATAACTAAGTTAGTGGTCATTAGTAATCCTTAGCCATTTGTCCGAACACCCTGCCCCGTGGATGTGGCAAAGTTGGGAACCATGTGTTTCAGCCCTGCAGAAGAGAGAGCTGATGAAAGGGAAAAAAAACAGCTGTAGTTGGAAACCACTTAGTGGAGTTTTTCACATCAGGTAATTCATAATATGCATTCATTGCTTTGTTTGAGCAGGTCTGATGTGCCTTTTATCTGGATTGCTTGACACTTGCACTTATTAAGCAGTACCCATGAAAACCAAAGGAAGTGTTATGTATGTAAACAGCACGCATAATCTTGCAAGCTTCCAGGAAAATGAGTATCCTTTGTGGTGGCAAGAAATTCAAGTAAAATTGCTAAAATTATCTTTAGCAAAACCTGGGCCTAAAAAATGTTTTTGTATCTCCAACCCCCCCCACCATACACACACACACACACTCCTTGCTTTCTGATGTGTCGTAAGTTTTTTTTTTTGTTTTGTTTCAATTAAGAATCCATATTGTTAAGATACAGCGAAAATTACGTCTTTTACATGTTTTTCCTCATGAAGAAATATGGAAGCTTGTGGTAACCCCTGCCCTCACTCCCTCTACCATGAACTGTAATAACTCGGTGGTCGGGTTCTTTCTCTGTCCACTTGTACCTTAAAGGAGTACTAGAGTCAGAATTCGCAAAAACATACGTTGCGCAGAGTGTTTTGAGTGTGTTTGTGTGTGTTCCTACTGTGTCCTTTCTGTTGTCTGCTATTGGGAGTTTTTGGTAAATTAGGCTGATAGTTTTACAGTGGTTTTACGGTCCCTGGGGATCTCCGTCTTTGCATGGTTTATTATTGCCCTTCTTTTTCCTACAGTGCCTCCTGTCCCATGTGACAGTGATGTACCTGGGACCATGGATTCAGCAAGTACTGGTTTAGAGTCAATTCTACAACAGCAGAGCTGTGATTAGTAGCTGCCATATGGGGTCGGAACCATCCATTGCTGAACCCAACCCAAAAAGGCCACCGGGAGAGAATGAATTAAGTAACCTTCCTAATCCAGGGAGCACTGATGACCGCAGTTACAGTTTAGCAAATATATGAGGTCTAATCCAGTAGGTTATTCTGTAAGAAAACAGCTAGAGCCTTTACTAATTATAGGATTGATGAACTGGGGCGATTTTGTGTGGTCTTTATAGCTATGTATAGTTTGATGAAATGAGAAGTTTTAAAAGCAAAGCATTTACTCCTGCTGGCTAGACCTGATACACATATAGAAAACAGAAGTATTGAATGAGAGCTGTTTAGTGGAGGCTAGAACATTGGGCTTCTGCTTCTAGTACTTGCAGAATCAGTGGTTCCAAACACATCACTGTCCCATGGGACTGGAGGTACTGTAGGAAAGGAAGAGCAATAAACTGTGGTGCTGTGGAGATCCCCAGGGGCCATACAACTGCCGCATAACTAGCAGGCTAATTTAGAAAAAAAACATAGTAAAGAAAGGGAAGGACACACCAGGACTACACACACACACACACACACACACACACACACACACACACACACACATCAAAACACTCTGCACAACATAGTTTTTGCAGATTTTGACTATGGTACTCCTTTGAAATGTTTGAAGTCTTTCCACTCAACCTGAGTAAATGCTAAGATAATGTCATAAAACTGCAGAGGGAACAATAAAACAGCAGGTGGTTGCCTTTCTCCAGATACTTGCTGAGGGTGGAGTGTACACTAGTCCTGAGCCACCACATGGTGTAATAAAGAGGGCGATGCCAGTCAGGAAGAGGAGAATAACTCCACCTTGACTAGATACAACACAAAAAGGAGAGTCGCAGTGTACTGGTTTGGAAAACAAATTTACTTAGCCTCTGAAAAGCTTGATGGAGGACTGCCGGACACCCTAGTACCTCGTCCACGTATAAATGATAATTTATGTATTCCTGAAATTAAACATGACAAGATTGTTAAAAGATCAATTCTTGGGCTGGCCTCCAGCACAACAGTAGAACTACCGCTTGTGATGCTGATGACCTAGGTTTGGGATTGAGGCTGAGCTGTCAGAGGGCCAGCTGGGGTGGGGGGGTGAGCGGAGTGTCCTTGAGAACGCTCTCCACCTTAAGGTGGGAGGGGGACTGGTCACCGCTGCTCTGCCGCCACCTGGGTGACCACATGTGGCGGTGCAGCCTGCGCCATGGACTTGAGTGGCAGGATGTCGGATTTGCTTCTACACATGTGCATGTCTCCTTGTGCACATCGCCCAAGGGGTGGGATCCAGAAACGGAAAACAGCCTGACCGCAGCAGGAGGATGTCCACCTCGCACTGCAGGCCCCACACTGCTGACTGTGGTTCATGCTCCGGAGGAACTTGTAGATTCTCTGTTGGGGGCCCCCCTTGAGCCCCACCCTGGTAGGCAAGCCAAGGTGCTATGGGTTTGGGGTAAGTCCTGGGGACGGCAGGTGATGGTGCTGGGTATTGGGAGCTCGACTGATGGGGGCAGTCAGCTTCATCTACAGGGGGAGAAAAAGCACACTAATAAAAAAAATTACATTTTTTCTTTTTACTTTAAAAACTACTGAATTGTGTAAACTCTAAACCAGTGCCTACTGTAAGCTTGACGAAATATTTTTCATTCAGTTCTCTTGACATGCCACAAAGGAATACCATGAAACTTGATTACCTGTGTTGTCCGTTTACTGTATCCAAAAGGTCCACTTCTCTCATGAGCAAGTGTATGCAAGTGATAAAATCCATACAGAAGTTAAAAAGACAGATAGCTTGCAGAACACAGTAAGACGATTTGTTTCGTAGCACACGCTGGCTAGCGTGATGGCACAACCCTCCCTCCCCTCATCTGGCTGACGTCTGTATGGATTTTATTGCTTGTATGCACTTGCACAAGAATGAAGTGGACTTTTTGCACACAATAAACAGAAAACACAGGTAATCAGGCTTCATGGTATTTCTTTGTGGCATGTCAGGAGAACTGAATGAAAAACATTTCATCAGGCTTACAATAGGTGCGACTGAATTTTGCTTTTGAACTGTAGTGCTACTTGTCCCAGGTTGTGGCTATTAAACTTTCCTTTTGTGAATTGTGTGCATCTGTCACATGGGTTTTTCAGAAAAATTTAAGTTTTATTATATATAAAAAGCACCTGTCATTCTCTACTCTACATGGAATTCCCACAAAAACTCTTGACACTAGCTTACCTTTGCAGGAGTTGCTCTCTCTGTTAAATATTTATTTTTGTGTTGTAGCCTTTTAGTAGGGGAAGGGATCATAATTCTGCATGGAGGAACTGCTGCACAGTCCCTTCCCCTTCCTTGTATGAGTGTCCCACTAATAGTAGTGTCAGTTCAGGGATTTATTTAACTCTAAAAATTGATTAGCGTTTTGCTCATAAAAGTGCTAAATCTTTGTGAAAATGCATAGCTCTTGCCTCACTGTGTTTAACAAACACAGTACTTCTAGAAAATCTATATAACTACTTTCTGTACAGTTAGTATAGTCCCAAGAAAAAACTGCTAATCAATTATTTAAAACCCTGCATTTGAATGCCCGTTTTGTAATATCTCTGTATCTCTTTATGTAGATTCAATCAAAACCACCGCCTCACTAACAAGAATCTTGTTACTCGAGCAGTGGCTTTGATTTGGCCAGAACGAACTACTAAGATATAAAAAATGGGCATTTAAAAGACACGTCCCACCCCTTGCTCCCTAAATTCTGACATTGCATAATGTCAGAGTGCAGAGGAGCATGCATTCCAGGAAGTGATTGTAAGGCTGGCCCCAGTGCATGGAATAATGATCCCTTCCCCTAGTAAAAGGCTGTAGTTTAAAAAATATGTTTTTAAAAGACAGGAACTCTAGCAGAGATGAGCTGGCGAGGGGCTTGGGGGGGCCTAAAATGTTTAAGTGCAAACTTCAGTAAAATTCAAGTAAAAAAATCTGCAGACTTTCATATTCATATTGTGAAAACTAGAATATTTCTATTACATTATGTCCTTAAGCATGCATTGCAGACTATTATTTCATTTAGGTCTTCTGCAGATATGGTACATTCAAAAATAAAGGAGTAGGGCATTAGTTCAAAACATCTAGATTCATTTCAATATAATGGATTTCTGTTTTATATTAGATATGTTTAGACCGTGTACCCTTCCTATTTTATTTTTTGCTTTCCATACTGCTACTTAAGTTAATTACTATTCTTACTTCTGAAGAAACAGCCTTGTAATTGGATTTAATAGAGAATCACTGTTTCTGAGCACTTGATAACTGGATTTTTGTTCTGTATGATTAAACTGCAGCGATGCACACAGTTGCAGAGGTATTAAAGAAAGTTTGTGTTTTTGCCCCCTCTACTGTCCATTTATTGTTTTTCTAACTAGGTTAATTTGGAATATTTAAAATGAAGTTCTCTCGTCGTTCAGAAAAGAGGCCTCTCCCACCTTCAGTTTTCCAATACATTTCTGTCCTCTGGCAGTCTATATATCTCTCAGTTGGCAAAATCTATTACAGAGGCCCCCAGTCATGCTTTGTGTTTTTGGGTCAATGATTTACAAACATTTGGCCCAGTGAACTGCAAAACCAATAATTAAAATTGTGCTGACACTGCCTTTGAGCATTGTTGCAGCCCGTAGTGGATATAGCATCTGCATTTTGGTGACTTTCAGGTTCATTTTTCGTTCACTGGGATAGCCCAAAGTGGTGCATAGTATTGTTTCCCTGGGACAGCAGCACATCAACATTAAAATAGCAAACAATGATATAGTGAGGTTTTTCCTAGAAGGTGTTTTTTATTATTAACGAAAGGAACGCCACATCAGTGGGTACTAAAACTGTGGCCCACAAGAAGGATGCAGAGGCATGCTGTCCTGGGAAAGTCTGTGAAAAGATACATCAGCTTAGAGCCTGGCAGATTCTTTTTACTTACTAGAACAACAATGGCATTTTTTTTTTCTCAACATAGTTTTTTGGACCCTGAGGCACAACCTGCTCCCTTCTTTTAGGTCCAAGCCTGCCACCCCAGCCCCTTCACCTGCTTGCCCCACGATCCACACGAGTATGGCCCAAGGGAGCTCGTGACAGTCATTTAAATGTCTTGAGCCATATATTTCTCTCTCCTAAAGTTGGTTTCCGGGCTCATCGCTTCTGGGAGGTCCTTCCTGGAATCACATGACAGGCAGGAGGTAGACAGACTTCTGCAGGAAGGGGGTATCCTCCCAGTCATTTCCTTCAGACATCAGTTTTACTTCTTGCCTGTCTGGTGGCAGGAGCTCTGCAGGACCTCTGTCACAGGAGTGACAGACCCGGAGAACAGTGACTCTTTACTCCTTCTTTCTACAAGGATACATATTAGCGCTCCAGAGCACTACTGCAGGGACCCCAGTCTCCGCCTTGCAAGCTGGACAGACTGGCTCCCTGTGCTCACTCGCTGTGTGTCAACCGCTTCCCACGCTTGAGACCCCCCCCCCGGAGCATCACTGAAGCAACTGTGGCACACCTGGGACTTTGGAGCAGATTTGAGTCCCCAGGCGTCGCCAGAAGCGGCAGCCGCCGTGTCGATGAGCAAAAGGAAGGTTTCGACTCGTCGACGGCCGCAGGACACTCAGACCATCGACGCGACTGCCGGTCGGAGAGATGCATTACCTCCTTAGGCTCTCTAACATCAGGAAATTAGCATGGGAAGAATAGCGCTACAATGGCAGTGCATTTCAGGGGCACAGGGGAGCAGGCAAGTCTCCTTCTCATCAGCGAGCATACTGGCCTCAGCTCATCGGATCCTGCATTTTGGGGGGCACCAAGGCTCAAGCAGCCCAACGAGCACCAAGGCCTTAAAGGGGACTACACCAAGCACAGTCCCTCACAGCAATTTCAAGGGGACTACACCAAAAAGCCTTAAAGGAGCAGGATAGCACTAAGCCCACTTGGCCAGGTTACATTAGATTATCCCTTGAAACTCTTTATATCAAAGGGTCATGGCCTCCACGAAGGACAGGCCCCCCCAGGGGCAGAAAGTGCCATAAGTGCAGAACACCCATGCTGGCCACCTTCGCAGGGTCTCTGTGTGTGAAATGCAACAGCGCAACCCACCAGCTCGGGACGAGGCGTCCGCCTCAGAATCTCAGGATCCGCAAGACCAGCTCACGGGTCAGGGCCAGTCCCCAACCTTAGAAGGACGTTGCCATTCGGCTGGGGCCCTTGCCCCAGATCTGATAGAGAAACTGAATAGAGCCTTCGTCATCGACCCCCTCATGTTTCAGTGTCCTTCTGCAGTCTCGGGAGCCCAGGACCCATAAAAAAGCCACATGTAAGCTCACCCCTTCCCCATCCTCGGATGAGGACTCCCCCACCCCGCCTCACGGCATGATAGGAGGAGGAAGAGACCCAGACCCAGACCCAGGTGTTCTTCCAGACACAGGGACGCAGCCCATGGGAAGCACAGACAGGATGGGTCCCCACAGGGTCTGACTATACATCCTTAGAAAAGGGGGAACTCCCAAACTCAGATTCTGACTCAGACTCCTCACCAGCCAGAAACTTCGATTTGGAAGATCCAGATTTTTTTCATTAAAAAGGTGTCGGAGGAGATCCACTTGAACTCTCCTCCTCCAGAGCCCAAGCGAGTGAAGCCAGCATTCTGGCTAGTGTCAGCTTCGAAGCCAGTGACAGCCTTTCCTCTCCCTCCGGCCATAGAGGACCTCTTGAATGAAGAATGGCAGGGACCCGAGCATTCCTTCCCTGTCCCTCGCCGCCTAACCAGACTCCTGAAATTCGACAAGAAGCCTGCGGAGAAGTGGCTCAACTGCCCTAGGATAGACCTTCTTATCTCAAACCTCACGAAAAGGACAGTGATCCCAGCAGAAGGTGGAGCCTCCCTGTGGGACCCAGTGGATAGGAAAGTGGACACTTCCTAAAGAAAGCCTTTCAGTCCACTGCAACCTCCCTCAAAGCAGCTACGGCTAACCTCTACTCTGCTAGAGCCGTGCTCTCTTGGGGCACTGATCTGGCATTCTAGCTTGCTGATGAGCCAGAGAAGAACCAACCCATTTTAAGCAGTTACAGCTCATGGGTCTAACTTCGGCCTATTCTGCTGATGTATCGGAGGAGGCAGTCAGGTGTGCAGCAAGGGCTATGTTCTACCAGACCTCGGCTCGACGCAACTTATGGCTGTGAGCTTGACAGGCAGATGCCTCCTCGAAGATGCATTTGGTCAACGCCCCTTACGAAGGGGGCTTTCTCTTCAACTCTGCTCTAAAAATGAGGCAGTCAAGGAATCTGGAGAAATGGCGAAAGTACAAATGCCGCAAGCCTGGGGGAAGGAACAGGCCCTGGACCTCAGGTTCCAGACAGAATTTTCATGCCCAAAATGATTCCAGGGGGCAGAACAAGACGGCTGCAGGCAGACTCTCTTGGTTCAACTCACGTAACCAACGCAGCTTCTGAGGTGGCAGGGGAGGCGCCCAAGATGTCGAGGGGGGCGACTCCAAGAAATCACAATGAGGACTTACGGACCCATCCTCGCATCGGGGGCAGGCTTTCAAACTTTGTTGAGCAATGGGTCCACACCACCACGGACAAGTGGGTACTAGACGTAATCCGCGAGGGTTACTTCGAGTTCGATTCCTGGCCCCCAGTGCCCCACATCGTGCCCTTGCCAGTCTCAAGCAACCCAGTAAAATGAGTGGCGACCTGGCAAGCGATTACAGATCTCATACAGTCAGTAGCAATCGAACAAGTCCCCACTCTAGAAAGGAACAGAGAAGTGTACTCCCTATTCTTCACAGTACCAAAACGCTCAGGGGTCTTCCAGCCAGTGTTGGATCTCAAGTTTCTAAATGTCTTTGTTCGTCACAGAACTTTCAAGATGGAAACCCTGTCCTCCATCATCCGAGAAATCCATCAGGGGGACTTTTTGGCCTCGTAGATTTACAAGATGCCTATCTGCACATTCCCATCAGGAAGGCACACCGTCAATTTCTAAGATTCAAAGTGGAAGGTCACCATTTTCAGTTCAAGACGTTGCCCTTTGGCCTATCCACAGCCCCCAGAGTCTTCTACAAAGTCCTAGTGACAGTGGTCACTCGCCTCTGAATGCAAGGGATCCAGCTCTTCCTATACCTGGATGACATTCTCATCAAAGTACCAGGGTACGATCAAGCAGTTCGGGCAGTGACGGAGGTCATACGGTGCCTCTCCTCTCTGGGGTTCGTGATCAACCTGAAGAAGAGTTCTCTGCGACCGTCTCAGTCTCTGAGCCATCTGGGGGTGAATATCGGTACGATCCAAAGCAAAGTGTTCCCCACAGAGTCGAAATTCAAAGAACTGAGGGCCCTCATCCTCAAATTCCAGTCAGCCCATTCTCTGCCAGCCCACTCCTTCATGCAACTCATAGGGACGATGATCTCCCTGGCAGACTCAGTCCCCTGGGCACTAGTCCACATGCGACCTCCCCAGTCAGGTCTCCTCCAGCAGTGGTTCCAATTGAGGGGCACAATGGACCAGAGAATTCAAATATCCCACCAGATGAAGGAATCCTTGATATGGTGGACTCAGCAGAACAACATCATGAAGGGTCTCAGTCTGGGACACCCATACCAGATCAGAGTCACCACTAGTCTCCGGGGCTGGGGAGCACATTCGGAACAGCTCTCAACACAAGGCAAATGGTCTCTGGTGGAGTCCCTCTACAGCATCAATGTACTGGAGATGCGGGCAGTCCGCCTGGCACTGCAGCAGTTCAAGAAGCAACTCTTCCACCAGGACGTCCTCATACTCATGGACAATCTAACGACAATGGCATACATCAGCCGCCAAGGCGGCACAAAGAGCTCTCGGATGCTGCGAGAGGCTCTTCTTCTCTTCCAGTGGGCGGAAGACCGGCTGGGAAGTCTAAGGGTGGCATATATCCCAGGCCAGGAAATGTCACAGCAGATTGGCTAAGTCGAAAGGACCTCCTACCAGGAGAGTGGGAGCTCAAGAACAGCACCTTCCAGCTCACCACAGAGCAGTGGGGCTGCCCGCAGGTAGATCTTTTTGCCTGCCAAAAAAACTGCAGAGTCCCAAGATTCTGCGCTCTCAGCAAGGACGAGAAGGCCATAGCACAGGATGCCTTCTCCATCAACTGGGGTCAGTTCAGTCTCCTGTATGCCTTTCCTCCAATTCCGATCATATCAAGGGTACTACACAAGATTGCCCAAGATCAGGCAGAGGTGATTCTGGTCTGCCCACGCTGGCCCCGCAGACCGTGGTTTCCCCCATTAGTCCAAATGTCTCTTCAGTCTCCCATAGCGTTCCAAGCAAACCCAGACCTACTACATCAGGGACTGGTGCTGTACCCAAGTCTTCACAATCGGTCCCTCTCGGCGAGGAGATTGAGCAGGAAACTCTCAGAGAGTTAGGTTTCTCTGCACCTGTCATAGAAACGATGATTCAATCCAGGTGAGCCTCCTCCTCCAGGGTTTATTATAGGATTTAGAGAAAATTCCTATTCTGGTTGCGAGACTCCTCTTTACCGGGTGACTCTGTGTCTTTCCCCTACCATACTTCAGTTCCTTCAGGAGGTTTTCGACAAGGGCCTCCAACCAGCTACCTTAAGAGTCCAGGTGTCTGCTTTGGGGGCACTACTGTTAGCAGACTCAGGCGAATTCTTAGGGGCTCCTCCTCAAGTTCGATGATTTCTGAGGGCAGCAACCTTGAAGCGTCCACCAGTAAAACTGGTAGTACCTCCCTGGAGGCTCAACCTAGTACTCAGAGCACTCACCAAACCACCTTTCGAGCACTTAAAGGAGGCATTCGTTATTTCATCTCACTGTGAAGGCCGTTTTTCTCATTGCAGTCACCTCAGCCCGACGTATCAGTGAGATGGGAACCCTGTCATCCAAAGAACCTTACACATTTTCATCAAGACTCGGTAGTCATGCGGACAGAGTCGGTCTTTTTACATAAGGTGATGTCTCATTTTCACTGCAACCAAGTCTTGAACATTCCCTCTTTCTGTCCTCACCCCAAGAATGAGAAAGAGAGATTTCACATGCTTGATCCATGGAGAACACTCAAAATTTACATCAAGAGATCTGACTCGGTCCGTAAGACTTCAAGCCTATTCATCCTTACCTCAGGCCCGAACATAGGTAAGAAGGCATCAAAAGACTCTATTGCTAGGTGAATTCGTTCCACCATCACCATGGCCTACCAGAAGGCTGGGATTGACCTGCTGGGACCAGTGCAAGCACACTCAACCCGAGCGATAGCTGCATCCTGGGTGGACTTCAGAGAAGCTTCCCTGGCAGACTTATGTAGAGCGGCCACATGGTCATCCATACATACGTTCGCAAAATTTTACAAGTTGGATGTCGCCGCCTCTACGGAGGCGTCCTTTGGCTGCAGGGTCCTCCAGGCAGTGGTATCACCGAACTTTCTTCCCACCCATTGGAGGGATGTATTGCTTTAGTATATCCCTGAAGTGATGAGCCCAGAGACCAACTTTACGAGAGAGTAATAGAAATTTAAATACCTGTAAATTTTCTTTCTCCGACTGCTGGTCTCCGGGCTCCGTCCTTCCCAGAATGCTGAAAAGCCTTTCACGCAAGTTACACTAACCTTTCTTGTGTTTGTTCCAAGTTATGCATTTCCTCAGAAGACAAAGACTATAGAAGTACTGACGTCTTGAGGAAATGGCTGGGTGGATACCCCCCTTCCTGCAGAAGTCTGTCTACCTCCTGCCTGTCACGTGGTTCCAGGAAGGACCTCCCAGAAGTGATGAGCCCGGAGACCAGCAGTCAGAGAAAGAAAATTTCTGGGTATTTAAATTTCTATTTTTCTGGGTTTTCACTGTTTCCTTCCAAGTCCCTTCCACCTCCTCTGATGTTGAAATATGCCTCAAAATGCCTTGGATGTAGCAGTGTGGTACAGATTGATCAGGCTCACTGTGAGAAGCCATTGCTATGCCGGAAAACACAGACACTTCCCAAACCCTAGCTGCCCCAGTCCCAGCTCACTGAGTCTACTTCCAGACCTGGATCACTGGCATGGAAGAACAATGTGAATCTGCTGAGCCATTGAGTGGCTCTTAGATTATGGCATTTTAAATGCAAACCATTTGAAATCTATTTGGAAAGAAAAAAGAATAAAGGGAGGAATTTGCAGTGTCCTTTCTACATGCCACATCCCAAAGTTCTGTGTAGTCTGTGATAGTTGTCAGTAGCATGTAGAGGGGTTAGTTGATGAGATTTGCCTGACCCAGTAGTGCCAGCAGTGTGGTGCCCACCCATGTGGATGACCTAGGTTTACTTTGTGACCCTACCCAGTCACCCTTGGCCTTGTAAGAGCAGCAGCACTCTTACAGCACCTTCTGCGGGCAGTGGGGGGCATTTGGTGCCCCCCACCACATCTGGCCCATCAGTATTCCTGTTTATCACAGTGCATTACATCCTAAGGATGTGCTGCCAGCACTTCATGATGCACAATCTTCTGCTGTGGGGACCAGTCACACTGTGGTAGAATGCACCAAAGTGGCAACAAAAGAACTCTGCAGAACCCTAGATTTTTCATTTTAAGAGTCCCGTACCCCTGGATGAAAATCTACCTAAAATTTTGAGCATTATTCAGAATTCTCTGAAAATGCTAAATAAGGGATGTGAGCTCTGACAAATGAAATAAGAGGTGGCTGATACCACCAATAGCAAGTCTGGTGATGACAATGTAGGAAGGGGGATTGTTTCCAGGGTGTTACTTTGTTCCCCAAATGAAGCCGGGGGGGGGTCCTTCCATTTATTTATTTTTATTATTAAATTATTTATTTTTATTATTCAATTGTTTATTTTTAATAAGATGTAGGTTTTAAGAATACACAAGTACTGAATTGCAATATGTACCAAATTCTCAGATAAATTTAGCATTAATTGCCTTACAGTTATCATGTGGAGCACTTTACCTGCAAGGTTCCCCTTGGTCCCATTTCTCAATCCCAGGTGAATGGCTCGGCTCTAGACTATCAGGATTCCCCAACCTGGATCTGCTGTCCATCATCCCCCTCCTCCACCCATTGTTGTTCATGCTTGTGGTGCTTTTACATTTCAAATATGCCCAAACATCACTGAATAATTTATTACATGGGTTTAATGGGAATACTTAAGAATGAGTGTGGGAAATGGATCCAAAATATATAGCACCACCCCCAAGCATATATAAGGGTAAATGGAACCATCACCCCCCCCCCCATATCCTTACATCGAGGAACCCGACAAGGATGTCTCCTTTCCCCTCTTTTATTTGCCCTATATATGGAACCACTGGCTAGAGCCCTTAGAAAAGATGAATGTATTGAGGGAATCCTGTTAGGACAGACAGCATACAAGGCTTTATTGTTTGATGTCCTCCTGACAGTACTCTTCCCTGGAACAGTCTATTCCTGTTATCTGGGAAATACTCCTAGAATACGAGAAAATAGCAAACTTTATACTAAATATGATTAAAAACAGAAGTACTGCTTCTACATTTTCTATAAGCAATTCAAGTGCTCAAGGAGTGAAAGGGATCGAGGGGAGTACGAGCTGATGGCTAGAAGGGCCACTAGAGTGGTGAGGGCGGCTAAGGCAAGGAAGGAGCAGAACCTGGCCAGGGAAATTAGGAGAGGGAACAAGGGTTCTTTAGATACACTGGGGAAAAACGAAGGGTGAAGGGGCAGATTAGCAGGATTAAATCAGGGGAGAGATGGGCACAAGACCCGGGGCAGCAGGCTGAGGTACTAAATGAGTACTTCACCTCAGTTTTCACCAGGGAAAATGGGGGTGCTGCATCATACATGGGAGGTGACAGAGATACTGAGGAGGGGGGGACCCTTACCGATCGGCAGGTCTGGGGAGAGGGGGAGGCATCACTGGCAGGTGGGGGAGGGCTAAGCAGGGAGAAGAGGTACCGGAAGTGGAAATCACAGCAGAGAGAGTGAGGGAAGCCCTCAGCTCCCTTAAGACGGAGAAAGCACCGGGGCCGGATAAATTACATCCCAGAGTGCTGAAGGAACTTGCAGATGTCCTGGCGAACCCCCTGGCAGAGCTTTTCACCATCTCTCTGAGGACAGGGTGGGTGCCCCAAGACTGGAAGGTGGCACATATAGTGCCTATCCACAAGAGGGGATCAAGGGAGGTGGCAGGGAACTACAGGCCTGTCAGCCTGACATCGGTGGTGGGCAAGGTGATGGAGGGAATTGTCAAGGAGAGGCTAGGGGGGGACCTGGATAAGTCGGGGTGCCTGGACGATAGACAGCATGGATTCATCCCGGGGAAATCGTGTCAGACAAACCTGGTGGAGTTCTATGACTGGGTGACAAGTGCCTTGGACCTGGGTAGACCAGTGGATGTCCTCTTTCTAGACTTCAGCAAGGCATTTGACTCTGTTCCTCACGTGGGCCTGTTGGATAAGCTGAGAGAAATGGGGTGGGGAACCAGATGATCAGATGGATAGGCAATTGGCTCCAGGACCGGACCCAGAGGGTCGTAGTTGGTGGGATAGTCTCATCCCAAGGAGGGTCATTAGTGGGGTCCCACAGGGATCAGTCCTGGGCCCCTTCTGTTCAACGCCACGTGATCTGACATAAGGACAGGAATCAGGAGCAGATGAGTCTCTTTGCAGATGACTCAAACTGGGGCGGTGGTGGATGGGGAGGAGGGGAGGTGGCCCTACAGGGGACCTGGAGGCTCTGGAAAGATGGTCTAGAAAGTGGAAGCTGAGGTTCAATGCAGGGAAATGCAAGGTACTGCACCTGGGGGCCAGAAACCCGGGCCAAGTGTACACCCTGGGGGGAATGCTGAGTCTCGATGGCTGACAGGGACCTGGGGGTGGTGGTGGATGTCAAGATGAACAACTCTGGGACTTGTGGGAGGGCAGCAGCCAAGGCCAACAGGATGCTGGGATGCATCGCTAGGGGATCACCTCCAGAAGGAGGGAAGTGATACTCCCTCTGTATAACTGCTTGGTGAGGCCGCACCTTGAGTACTGCGTGCAGTTTTGGAGGCCACACTTGAAGAGGGACATTAACCTCCTGGAGAGGGTCCAGAGGAGGGCAGCCAAAATGATTTGGGGCTTGGGGGACAGGACCTATGAGGAGAGGCTCGAAGAGCTAAATATGTACACATTGGAAGAGAGAAGGGACCGGGGGGACATGATAGAGGTCTTCAGGTACATGAAGAGGGTAAATAGGGGAGGAACAGTCAGGGTGCTTCGAAGGAAGGAGGAAGGGGCCACTAGAGGTCATGGGTGGAAGCTGGAGGGAAGATTCAGGGAGAAAGGAGGAGGTGCTACTTCACTGAGAGAGGTGGTGGAGCCATGGAATGCACTGCCTAGGGGCTGGTGGAGGCAGAGACAGTGGAGGGTTCAAGAGGGGTGGGACAGGAACAGGGGAAGGCTTCTGGAAGCAAAATCCAGTGCAGCAAGAATATCCGGAACTGGGAAGGGAGAAGCCAGAGAAGGCGAAGGGGACAGCAAGGTCAGCACCCAGGGTGGGGGCTGACCAAACGAGCAGACACGAAAGACTGTTAGGCCTATTCTGCTGGCATTTTAGTATGTTAGTACATTTTCGGCCAACACAAAGGTTAAAACAAATGTTCCCTTACGCTGTGCCGGCGACCCGGGTTCGGGAACAGACTCTGGTCGACGGGGGTCGGCGGGAGAGGGAGGATTGAGCATCCCAGCGGATGCTTTCCTTCCTCAGGGAGGGATACCAGGGGTACCAGGGGGTACCCGACGTCCTGAGAGAGCCGGTGGAAGCATGGACTCTCAAAGGGCTCTGGCGGCTCCGTACAGTGAATCGGGAGGAGAGCGCTGTTAGGTGCTTGGAGGTAGACATCGTCAGCACGCCTCTCTGGACGTTGTCCTCGCGCCGGTGCCTCTGGGGGTTGGGTGGAGGGGAAACAAGAAATTTGGAAAAAAGCTCTCTTGGTCTTAGATGAAGACCGATCAGTGCCTCCCAGGATCCACTGACTTACAGGCAGAACTCGCTGTGCCAGTTCTCCTCCAGTAAGGTTGAGGAAGGCCCATCCTCACCCCACCCAGGAGGGATTGCTGGGAATCAAGGTACTACAGGGGAGAACAAGAGCACTCTAGGGGCAGACTCCTACCGGGGGGTTGATCAGTGGTCCGAAGGAGTGGACCGGAAGAGTAGTGCAGACGGATAAAAAGTGGTGTACAAGCACCACAAGTGTAAAAAAAATAAATAAACAATAATGTTCCCTTTAAAATTGCTTTGCACCAAGATTAAGTATCTGGGTATTTATATCTCTAAAGACCCCTGGAACTTTGAATTGGTCAACCATGAGCCTCTTTCTGTTCTCATCCAAGGTGGCTTAACTAAATGGGGCAATCTTACCCTTACCTTTTTTCAGCGAATAGAGATTATTTGCATGAATACCCTCCCTTGACTTCTCTACTTGTTCCAAAACATCCCCTCTTTCCCGTCTGGATTCGATTTTAAATCATGGAATAGAATAATTTCTAACTTTATTTGGAATGGACAAATACCCAGGATCCGTCTCTCCATTCTGCAACAATCATTCTCTCAAGGGAGCGCCAATCTTCCAAATTTCATGCTTTATGCTAAAGCGGCTTTTTTGAAAATCCTTTTCTTATGGCTCACCCTCTCTTTCTCTGCCCCATGGAAAACAATTGAATTTGTTATTAATGATCTTTATGACACTGAGAAAGTAGCATTTTCTACAGGGGGAAGAACACTGTCTATTAGAAATTTTACTAAACATATGGCCCAAATCTTGAAAATCTGGCATAATATAAAACCAAAAACAAGCATTGAAAGAAACAATGTTCCTCCATACTCTCCTGTCTGAAGATGACAAATTTTTCCCAGCAAATTTTGATGTCACATTTCAGTTATGGGGATGACTGGGGCTTAACTATTATCTATCAGTTCCTTCCCAAAGCAGGGATTACCCCCTTTTCTGCACTACAGGAGTCATATGATCTCCCAGGCAGAGATCTATTCCGGTATACCCAAGTGAAAAACTACATATTAAGACAGCGAGAAATAAGCCCCAAGATACCTACATGCCCCCTTGCTCTAGATTTTGCTAACAGACACACTCCAGGGCCATCCTTGGAGCCACCTTATAGGCCAGCTTTACAAAATTCTAAGGCAGTCGCTGGGTACTCTTCACTATCAGTTCTGGAAAGCTGGAATAAAGACTTGACAACTGATATCTCTTCTTATGGAACAACACTTCTTTAAAAGCCATAACAATGACTTTTTCTTATATATGGAGGGAATTCGCTCTCCGGCAGCTCTCACTAAATACTTACCGGCCTCATACGGACACTGCTGGAGAGCGTGTAACTGTAATTTGGCTGACCTGGGGCATATATTTTGATGTTGTCCTAGACTGATGCCCTTTTGAATTACCTTATAAGAGGAGCTGAGCAATTGTCTGGGTGAACCAGTTGAACTGATGGCTGAAATGGTCCTTCTTTCCATTTTTCAATAACGTTCTCCCCCCATGGCACCGTACCCTATTACCTTTATACCTTTTAACAGCAAAAAAAAAAAAAAAAAACAATAACACGTAAATGGTTAACACCCAACACGCTATTGGTATCAGAATGGTGCCAGATAGTTCAAGAGATGTATAAAATAGAAGCATTAACAGCAGCCATACATGACAAACAACCTTCAGGGAGAAATTGCAACGCTGGATTCATTATATGGTTATGACCGACCCAGAATTTGCCCCATAAAATCACTTACATTTCTTTATCTAATAATACATCATTGGAGAGAAGAGACATGGAGAATTATAAAACCTAAAACCCTGATCTCTTATCACAAATATACTAATGAAGCCTGGAGACATTTAGATTCACCTTAAGTAATTGTCAGGGGACCCATTGACCTTCTGTGAATGGACTACTGTATTGTAATAGAGATAGGTGGCAGGAATTATTGCACTTGATCGCTTTTAAGGGAAAGGACTGATGTTAATAATTAAGGATGATACCTGTTGCTCCTTTATTTAGCTTATGTTTTACACAATTCTAAAGCTTCTGTGATTAAGTGTAATGAGATATCGTGTATATTTTTATTTTATTTATTTATTATTTATAAAATTCTCGGATTACAAATACCTTTGAGCAGAAACTGCTCATTTACAAAGGTTCCACGTCAAAGGATGAGGGTCAACATACATACAGAGGTAGTAAAAGAATGCACAATAAACAACCAAAACAACTAAAAGAAAAAATAAAGATATATTGTGCTTCTCTCAATAAAAAAGAAAAAAATGAGGGTGGGGGCTATATATAGGAGGACGAAAAACCTTTCCTTCGTAGGTGACCTCTGTACCACAAAGGGAGGGAGATGCTGTAGGAAAATAAAGAATATTCTGATCTTTAAATAAGAGAGTTGTGTGAGGGAGATGGATGTAGAACCTTAGAGTATTGTGGTAAATGTGCCAGACATCATAATCCGGGATTTCAGAATTCTCTACTACCAAGTCCTGTACTGATCTTCAGGCTAACACAGCATGCTGGGGAAAAAAACTCTTTGGAGCCACATGCATGGTGCTTCGTTTGAATATGGGCTTTTCTAAGAATGTAGACTTGTACACAGATTTATACAGTGCCATGAAAAGTGGTGTAAGTGGCTCAGCCAATACTGACTGGGTCAGTTTTCTTTTTTTAGGATACTTATGAATTGAATATGGTGTTTTTTTTTTTTTTTTTGTAATGCACAGTAAAACTCTAGGATTATTTCTTTTTTGATTTCGTTAACAAACATTCAGCTATTTTACCACATAATGTACAGTGACTCAGCCCGAATGCAACACTTCTATCACAGTTTCTGCAAGTGATATACTACAGGAACATAATGTAATACAAAGGTAGTTACTGCAGTTTGTTCTGCAGGAAAGCGTGACAGGCTTATTACACAGCATTGCATCTTGGCTGACTGTTGTGCATATATCATAGCAGGTTAGTGTGCCTTTCCTGGTCAAAATATACATATGAATAAATCAATATGGAAACTCCAGGCCTACAGTAACTGTTTTTCAGACCAGCATATATGTGAAGTGAGGTTGAGCTTTTTCTCTCTAGTTGTGTTTTTTTTTCACACAGGTGGCTGAAACAAAAGACCTCCGCTGTTATGTACCGTATCCTTGGACTTTTTTTCTTTTTGTTTGGCAGGGAATTAGGCATCCGACTGGCCTTGAGAGGGTCATTATAATGTCTCAAGCTTCCTCTGTTGATGTAGATTGTGTCTGTTTCCTTGTATGGTGTAAGCATAGTCCTTTCTGCGGTGCAAGTAACTTGCTGTATACTGAAATCTAAACATTTAGATAAACTTACCAGTTTATATATTCCTTGTGTGATGAAGTTGGATATGAATGATGTTCTTAGTTTAGTTGAGGTACTCCGTGTGCTGTTCTGGTTTGACTGAAGTATTCAAGTTGAATGACTGTAGTTACTAGCAAA
This sequence comes from Neoceratodus forsteri, assembly GCA_016271365.2. NCBI lineage: Eukaryota > Metazoa > Chordata > Ceratodontiformes > Ceratodontidae > Neoceratodus > Neoceratodus forsteri. The sequence goes on from CM028129.1 coordinate 1,739,758,379, forward strand.
AAGGGCACTTAGGAATGCCATTTTCTTGTAGAACCTGCAGTTATTCTATTTATTTCAATTTTGGTAACCGGTAAGTCCACTGAGACAGTTACAGACCCTTTTTCCGGGTCGACCTAGGAGTGCAGCAAAATAAATACAGTACAGTGCAATATCACAGAAAAGACAGATTCTTTTTTTTTTTTTTTAAATTTCTCTTTATCCTCCTCCCTACTTGCAGCCCCCTCTTCTTCGGTAGACACCTATGGGCTTATCAGCCTTCACTCACCTACCTGGAGCCAGTGCAGTCCATGCCCCATGGAGCCGTGGCTATACCCCCCAGGCGGGTACGGGGTGGGACCCCCTTCCACCCAGACATTCCGCTAATCTTCGTCGGCATGCTGTCCCCGGGCAGGTAGGGGCATTGAAGGTCGGGCCCCTGGTGCTCCGTCTACCAAGAGGCTCCAAGGGTTTTTCCTGGTGTTTTCTCGACATGCCAGGTCCGATGGCGTCAAGCGCGAAGCGCCTGTCACAACTGCGTCGCTCCCCTCTGTTGGAGCATCGAGCTTGCTGTACCTCAGGTCTCCACCTGGGGTCAGACAAGCACCGAGCTCAGGTACCCCCCCCCCGGAGGACGAGCAGTCCTTGGGACGCTCAAGTCCTCCTCCCGCCAGTCTATTCCAGCTCCTGGGCTCGCTCAACCCAGGTCGCTGCCGCAAGCGGAAATCATCCACTGCGCCGGCGGGCCGGCGAAAAGACAGATTCTGGTAGCAAAAATTGACATACAGCAATTAAAGAACAAAGAAAGATAAAGTACAAATATGATATAACAGATCACAAAATAGATATTTACACTTCAGTAATTATATAATACATGGCTTCATCAAAATGAGAATACAGGCTGTAGAAACTAGGAGCAGATAGATAATTATAGGTACGAGGGGCAGACAGATAGTAAGTTATGCATTAAGGTAAGGACAGAGGGCAGGGAAAGTGGCCTGGTTCATGGGTTAGGTAGGAAAAGGAGAAGGAACAGAACTATAACCTGCACACAGTGCTCCAGATAAGGTGAGTACTGGCCAAACTTACTCACCAATTTTTAAGAAATACTCTTAAAAAAATAAATAAATAAAATATTTTTTGGCGAGTACAGATACTCATCCAAACCCTTGGAAATGCTCCATAAATATAAGTTTAAAAGCACTTTTATTCATCCAAGTTATATTTTAGTAATGTAATGTCAGGCTTCAAGTTTTCAAGTTTCTTAATTCGGAAACAACCTTTGAGCTGGAAGCTCGTTTACAAAGATTCCACATCTAGACAGGACATCCAGTACAAAAAAATAGCAATGTCACAAGAATCAACTACAAGGTCACTTGGCAAGGTTCTAAATGATTATTTCACTCAGTTACAGACGTTATAGTTGTTTGTACATTCTAGTGTAAAGAGCGCGGAGACATAATATGTAGAGTTTAGACTACTATATGATCTTAATTAAAGGAGAATGGGAAAGAATAGAAAGGATTATAGAGATGGAAAGAGAAACCCTGTGCCACCAGAGGAAGGCTTTGTCAGAGCTTGGTTAGTGATATAGCTAAGTGGGATGGGGGGAGGGGAGTCAGCAGTGTGATGGGAGGGAAAAGTGGGGTGAATTGGAGGGAGAGGGTAGTGGGAGGAACAACCTCACAGGCATAGGTGGTGAGGCCCTACGCTGGACTGCGGGGGTCCTCAGATACACGAAAGGACGGGGATGGGGGAATTAGACTCACAAGGCAAGTGCTACGAGTAAGGGTTATTACTATAGGTAGGGGTGGCTGGGGTGAGAGGCTAAGTGCTGCTGCTAAGTGAAGGGATGGATCTCCCATAGGGAAGTAGATATTACTTGAAGCAGTTGCAAGTGGATAAGTTGGCGAGGTGCTATTTGAGTTGTGTTTTAAAGATCCTCACACTCTGTAAACCAGTTGTGTAGACTGGGAGATCATTCAACCATTGCGGAGCCTTGTAGGAGAAGGAGCGTTGCCTCAGGGATGTTCTTCTGAAAGGTACCTTGAAAGCATAACTTGAAGTCCCATGGGTATTGTGATGGAAATTAGTTGTCTGGAACATTTGTTGGATGCAAGGTGGTACAAGAGCTAGCAGTGCTTTTTTGCCTAGGATACAGGTCTGGATTTGAATCCTATTCTTAAGGTTGAGCCAGTTTGTGTGATTATATAGTAGGCATGTGAGCAGTTGGTTGTCAGCCCCTAGGACAAGCCTGCAAGCCTTATTTAGTGCAGTGGAGATCCTTTTTAAGGCAGTGTCAGAGGCTGCGCTGTATACCACTAGGTCATAATCAACCACACTGACAGTACAGAACTCGTGACTGATAGAAGCAGGGCATCGGGCGTGAGGTATTTCCTGTGTCTATATAGGATTACATACTTAGTGTTGATGCTTTTTACCACGTGATTGATGTGACAGGAGAAGGTGAAGGATTCGTCGACATGAATACCTGTACCTGCTCGAGTGGGGTGTTCTTGTTGGTGATGGTCAACGTAGGATTCTTTTTCCTAAGGTGGGGGCTGGTTAGTAATATCACCTTGTTTTTTTTATAGTTGAGGAGAAGTTTGTAAACCAGTCCTCCAACAAGTTGAAGGTAGTTTGCAGTTTACTTGCCAGTATACTTATATTTGGGCTTCGGCTCAGAATGACTGTGTCATCTGCATAAAGATTAACTCTACTGGGGCATGATGCGGGAAGTCTGTTTATGAAGAGACTAAACAGTAGAGGGCCTAGGATGGATCCCTGAGGGAAGCCTAGAGAGACATCTCTGGCAGTAGAAAATACTGCTCTGATCTTTACCCTTTGGTTCCTGGCAGCTAGATAGTCACTAAATCAGCCCATGGAGGCAGGTGAGAGGCCCAGATCTGCCAATTGTTGTAGGAGAATCTTATTTATTTATTTAGTTTTTGTTGACCAGGTAAGTGCACTAGACAAATCCTGCCTATTTTCAGGCACGACCCGGGGGAGGAGAATACAGATGAATGCCAACTGACCTTGAACCAGATAAAGCTGTTGGTGGTATTTTGAGTGAATGAGGGGAAGTTCCCCTACTTTTTTCGATTAGTGCCATGGGATCTTTTACATCCACCTGAACTACCACCAATCCAGGCAGATGGGACCTCGGTTTAATGTCTCATCTGAAAGACGGCACCTCAGAAGTGTAGCACCCCTCTCATGCTGCACTACAGTGTCAGTACTGGGATATTAACCCAAGTGCCAGATGTGGGAACTGAACCCACAGCCCTCTGATCTCCCAGCCTCAGAAGCGAGAGTGCTACCTACTGAGCAACTGACACTGATTATCAAGCACCTTCGTTAGGTCAATAAAAATGGACCCCACAAGGCTTCCATCATCCATGGCTTGGTGAACCTAGTCCATGAATTCGACCAGGGCTATGGTGGTGCTCTGGCCTTTCCTGAAGCTGTGCTGCTGAGGACACTGTAGGTTGTATTTAATCAGGTAATCTGTAAGCTGGTCTGACACTATTTTCTCAAGTGCTTTTAGAGAGGGGGGACAATATAGGCCCATATTGACCGGCACCTTCACAGTGTTTTTTTTTTTTTTGCACCGTTGTCCACCGTAATTGTAATCTTATGAAGTGTACTGTATTGTATTAATGCCCAGGACCACCTTGAAAATGAGCTTGCTCAATGGTGTTTATGCCTGGTTAAATAAAGTGATGGATTGATTGATTGATTGAATATGGATATGGGCCTATAGTTGGCCATGGAAGCTCAGTCACCATTTTTGTACATTGGTGTGACTAGTGCCTGCTTCCACAGGGTGGGGAATTTTCCCTCACCGAGGGACTTGTTGAAGATTTTTGTGATTGGGACAATTACCTCATCAAGGATGAGTATCTTCATGTCAATTAAATTGCTGCCTATTCTTGTTTTCCCAAGCACTCTCTTTATGTATTTCTTAAGGAACTGGAAGGGGACAGGATCAGTTGTGTTCCAGGACAGTAGCTGCTTTGTGGTGTTTTCACAGGGTTCTTGTGGATTTTACTTGGTAGAAGGTTATTTCTTTTCTTTCTTACATCTAATGGGCTAGCAGGGTTTGTTTTGGGGGCTGTTGGAAGTTTGAAAACTGGTTTGGTGGCTGTAAGTGGGCTCATTTGTTGGATGTTTCACTGTGTAACAGGCTGCGCTGGTGGAGGCCTATTTCTTCTGATTTAAAACCTATTTGGTGGGATTTGCTTGGGCCTGGGTATTTGAATTGGAGACCTATATCTGTTAATTTCAAGCCTATTTTGATGTGTTGTTAGTGAAGCTGATTGAATTGGAGACCTGTTTCCTTTGGCAGCAAACATATTTTGGGGGCTTTGAGCTGAATTTTGATTCACTGTTGCTGACTTCAGTAGCTGCAAAGATTACTGCATAGTGGGGGAAGGGTGTTTAATGGTCTGGCCAGGTCTCACTCAGCTAATTGACTGGAGGCAGAGCTGAATCAGGTTTGTAGTGTTGGCTGCTTTGTCTTCTCAGAAGGAACTGGAAAGGGACAGGATCAGTTGTGTTCCAGGACAGTAGCTGCTTTGTGTTGTTTTCACAGGGTTCTTGTGGATTTTACTTGGTAGAAGGTTATTTCTTTTCTTTCTTACTTCTAAGGGGCTAGCAGGGTTTGTTTTGGGGGCTGTTGGAAGTTTGAAAACTGGTTTGGTGGCTGTAAGTGGGCTCATTTGTTGGATGTTTCACTGTGTAACAGGCTGCGCTGGTGGAGGCCTATTTCTTCTGATTTAAAACCTATTTGGTGGGATTTGCTTGGGCCTGGGTATTTGGCTGCTGGGCTTGGAGGGGAGACACAGGGCTGATACACTGTCTCTCGAGTTGGGTGTCTGCCCAAGACCCACCCTCCCAGAGTTCTGTTAATTTATAGGGGAACACCTGCCCTGCAATTGGAGGAAAAGGCTGCAGGTGCAGCTCATGTAGTTCTAGCTGCTGGGGGTTGGATTTAAAGGCTGGGAGAGAGGAGCTTAGGGAGTTGTTCATTTCCCTTATAAGTTTACTGTGTTGTACTGCACTGCACCTAGTAACAGGGTTACCAGTGTACTGTGGGACTGTATCTAAGATTAGTGGGTGACCTGATTAGGCAGTAGGGGTGTATCTTGGACTGGGGAACCTGGTGGCTCACCCAAGGAAACCTACTTGGAAGGATGGAACCACACAGCGTTAGGGCTGGCATCTTTGGGAGGGTGGTGGGGTGCACAGGGTGTGGAGCAGCCATGATGCTGGACTGGGCTTGGAAGTTTGGTGGTTGCCCAGTGTGCTACCAGCTGGCACAACAGGGAGGAGGTTGGGGATTAGAGACAGCTGGGGAAGGGGGGGTATGGTTGGGGAGGGCAGGGATCTCCCACAGGGTTGCACCAAGCACTGGGGCAGCGGCATAGGGAAAGGAGTGCAGGAGAATACTCAGGGGTCACATAGGGACCCTGGCAGAGGGGGTCCAAAAGGACACTACCAAGGAAGCAGGCAGGAAACTGGGGACCCTCACAAAGGAGGGACAGAGGGACAACATTCTCAGGGAAGTAGGCAGATGGCTAGGACTGGACAGAAGGAAGCAAGGCGGGGAGGTGGATCAGACCTTACACTCAGTAACCACTTCAATTCTCTTCTTCTGCTCGAGGATGAGGGGAGTGATGTAGCCATGACAGGGGTGGTTAGAGATGGAAAGGGAATGGGGGGCAGGAGGCAGGGGCCAGATAGCAGGAAGAACAGGGGAGACCTGGAGCCAGAAAATGGGGGAGCAGTGAATCAGAGCAGGAGGGCAGGGGAAGAGGGAGAAGGTGCAAGGAGAGGACCTGTTGGGAGGAAGGTAAAGGAGAAGGACCAGAAGTACAAGGAGGATTCAGTAAAGGGAGCTAAGGGTTTAGGCCAGGGGAGCACAACAAGCAAGGAGGGACTAAATGGAGACAGCAAGGAAGGGAGGACAAGCCAGGCTAGTTTAGCAGATGGGGGAGAAGGACCAGTTGCGAGCAGTGAGGGGGGAGTTAGCAAGGTACAGAAGGATACTCAGGAGGAGGAGAGGCATAGGATTGGAGGGGAAGGGGTGGCCCAGGTAAATAAGGAGGGTGGCATTTGGCACCCAGATAGAGGAGGAACAAGGAGCCGGCTGGGTGGAGGGCCTGTAGAAAGGATGAGGGACATGGAAGGGGAATGGAAGGGGGAATGGAGGAAAATCAGCGGTCAGAGTGCTCCTGTTGGGGGTTCTATGATCAGGGGTATCAAATGGGATAGGGAGGGAGAAGCCTGGCCAGTTAGAACAAAATGCTTCCTGGACTAACAGTGCACAGGGCTAAGCACGAGGTGTATCAGCTAGCAAAGGATTGTGGGGGTTCCCCAGACATACTGGTCCACCTGGGTACAAATGACATTGAGGAAAATAGCGAGCTAGAGATACAGGCAAGATTCAGGGAGCTTGCCAGGGTCTGCAATGACATAGGATGCACAGTTTCCTTCTCAGAAATCCTGCCGGTGCCTAGGGCTAGTGGGGAGCACAAAAGGAAGATTAGGGAGATAAACCAGTGGCTCAGGGAGTGGTGTGAGGCCAGAGGGTATGGGTTGATGGGGGATTGGGGGGAGACCTGGGAGGATAAGGAGCTGTATGCTAGAGATAGACTCCATCTCAATTTGGAGGGGAGGGGAATCCTTAAGTTGAAAATAGAGGTGTTCATTGGTGAAAAGTGGGGTTTAAACTTGTGAAGGGGGTGGGATGGGAGAAAAGGCTGTCAAGGGGGTGCCGATAAAGGAGGGACTCTGTCTCCACCCCCCTGGGGAGCTGGAGGATTGCGGGAAAAGGCCGACTGGTAAAGTGCAGACCAGGGGAAAACAGAATCCCTATGGGAACACGAGCTGGGGAAATGGAAGTATAGGGAAAGGGTGGAAGGTAGTCTTGCTAAATGCCAGGAGCTTGGGAAATGAAATGCCTGCGCTCCAGGCAATGCTAACTGAGTGAGCAGTGGATGTGGCAGTGGTCACTGAGACCTGGGCCACTGCAGGACACGACTGAGACCTGAACCTGGAGGGTTACACTATGTTCAGGAAGGACAGGGGGGAGGGAAGGGGAGGAGGGGTAGCAATGATAGTCAAAAACTGCATTGGCATGGGGGAGTAGAGGAGGCGGAGGGAACCGTGGAAGCGATTTGGGTCACCTTGATAACAAGGGGGGCAAGAGAGTAAAAATAGGAGTGGTGTATAGACCCCCTGCCCTGGAGGAGAGTCTGGTGGCAGATGTTGGGAGACACTGCAGACTGGGCAGAGGAACGGTGGTGGTGTTGGGGACTTAAACATGCCAGGAACAGACTGGGAGACTATGACATCTTCTGTGACCAGGGAACAGAGGTTGGATGTCTTTCAATATCGTTCTAACTCAGCAGTGGGGAACCGACAGGAGGTGCTGGTACTGAATGTGGTCCTGGCAGACAGTGACCAGATTAGGGGCCTGAGGTAAGGGACCCATTGGCTGGAAGTGACCATGCCACGGTCTGGTTCTGCCTGGACCTAGGAGGGCTAGAAGGCTGCACAAAGACGGAGGTAACTGACTGAGGGCAGATTTAAGGAAATGGGAAGGATCCTTGGAGCATTTGGATGTGATTGGGTCAGACATGGACGCTGATAGTAGGTGGGAAATCATCAGGAGGCGGGTGCAAGATGCTACCAGCACCTGTGCAAGGTAAAGACGCAAATGGGTAGGGCCGAAAACCCTGCTGGTGGACCAGGGAGGTCCAGGAGGTAGTCCGGGGAAAGAAGGCAGCCTATAGGCAATTCAAGTGCTCAAGGAGGAAGGGATCGAGGGAAGTATGAGCTGATGGCTAGAAGGGCCACTAGGGTGGTGAGGGTGGCTAAGGCAAGGAAGGAGCAGAACCTGGCCAGGGAAATTAGGAGAGGGAACAAGTGGTTCTTTAGATACACTGGGGAAAAACGAAGGGTGAAGTGGCAGATTAGCAGGATTAAATCAGGGGAAAGATGGGCACAAGACCCGGGGAGCAGGCTGAGGTACTAAATGAGTACTTCACCTCAGTTTTCACCAAGGAAAATGGGGGTGCTGCATCATACATGGGAGGAGACAGAGATACTGAGGAGGGGGAGACCCTTACCGATCAGCGGGTCTGGGGAGAGGGGGAGGCATCACTGGCAGGAGGGGGGAGGGCTAAGCAGGGAGAAGAGGTACTGGAAGTGGAAATCACAGCAGAGAGAGTGAGGGAAGCCCTCAGCTCCCTTAAGACGGAGAAAGCACCAGAGCCGGATAAATTACATCCCAGAGTGCTGAAGGAACTTGCGGATGTCCTGGCGAAACTCTTGGCGGAGCTTTTCACCATCTCTCTGAGGACAGGGTGGGTGCCCCAGGACTGGAAGGTGGTGCATATAGTGCCTATCCACAAAGGGGGATCAAGGGAGGTGGCAGGAAACTACAGGCCTGTCAGCCTGACATCGGTGGTGGGCAAGGTGATGGAGGGCATTGTCAAGGAGAGGCTAGGGGGGGACCTGGAAAAGTCAGGGTGCCTGGACGATAGACAGCATGGATTCATCTCAGGGAAATCGTGTCAGACAAACCTTGTGGAGTTCTATGACTGGGTGACAAGTGCCTTGGACCTGGGTAGACCAGTGGACGTCCTCTTTCCAGACTTCAGCAAGGCATTTGACTCTGTCCCTCACGTGGGCCTGTTGGATAAGCTGGGAGAAATGGGGGGTGGGGAACCAGATGATCAGATGGATAGGCAATTGGCTCCAGAACCGGACCCAGAGGGTCGTAGTTGGTGGAATAGTCTCATCCCCAAAGAGGGTCATTAGTGGGGTCCCACAGGGATCAGTCCTTGGGCCCCTTCTGTTCAACGCCTACGTATCTGACATAAGGACAGGAATCAGGAGTGAGATGAGTCTCTTTGCAGATGACTCGAAACTGGGGGCGGTGGTGGATGGGGAGGAGGGGAGGGTGGCCCTACAGGGGGGACCTGGAGGCTCTGGAAAGATGGTCTAGAAAGTGGAAGCTGAGGTTCAATGCAGGGAAATGCAAGGTACTCCACCTGGGGGCCAGAAACCCGGGCCAAGTGTACACCCTGGGGGGGAAATGCTACAAGTCTCGATGGCTGAGAGGGACCTGGGGGTGGTGGTGGATGTCAAGATGAACAACTCGGAGACTTGTAGGAGGGCAGCAGCCAAGGCCAACAGGATGCTGGGATGCATCGCTAGGGGATCACCTCCAGAAGGAGGAAGTGATACTCCTGTGTATAACTGCTTGGTGAGGCCACACCTTGAGTACTGTGTGCAGTTTTGGAGGCCACACTTAAAGAGGGACATTAAACTCTTGGAGAGGGTCCAGAGGAGGGCAACCAAAATGATTTGGGGCTTAGGGGAGAGGACCTATGAGGAGAGGCTCGAGGAGCTAAATATGTACACATTGGAAGAGAGAAATGACCGGGGGGACATGATAGAGGACTTCAAGTACATGAAGAGGGTAAATAGGGGAGGAACAGTCAGGGTGCTTCGAAGGAAGGAGGAGGGGCCACTAGAGGGCATGGGTGGAAGCTGGAGGGAAGATTCAGGGGAGAAAAGAGGAGGTGCTACTTCACTGAGAGGGTCGTGGAGCCATGGAATGCACTGCCTAGGGGGCTGGTGGAGGCAGAGAGGCGGTGGAGGGTTCAAGAGGGCTGGGACAGGTACAGGGGAAGGGTTCTGGAAGCAAAATCCAATGTAGCAAGAATATCCGGAACTGGGAAGGGAGAAGCCAGAGAAGGCGAGGGGGGCAGCAAGGTCAGCACCCAGGGTGGGGTCTGACCAATCGAGCAGACTCGAAAGACCATTGGGCCTATTCTGCTGGCATTTTAGTATGTTAACGTCCTTTACTGAGGTGTGCCTGAAATAGAATTTTGGGTGGTTGTTAAGTGAGACAGTGTTATCTCGTGGAGCCACCGAATCATTAAGGCAATCATGAGGGAAGGCAGAGCTCAAATCCATGAAGGTAGCATTGAAGCAGTTGGCGATGGCTAGAGGGTCCAGCATGGGACCACCATTAAGGTTGAGCATAGAGGATACTTTCTTATTAGCTTTACCAAGCAACTCTCTTATGTTGTCCCAAAACCTTTTACTGTCACCTCAAGTTTTATCAAGTTGCTCTTTGTAGTGTTTGGCTTTGGCTGCCCTGATGGCATAGGAACACTTGTTCCTAGCTTCACGGTACTGTTGCATGTCATGAGCTATTCCTGAGGCCTTGGCCTTATGCCATAGGTTGTCTCTATGATGCATCATCTGCATTAGGCTTTCAGTGAGCCACCCATTCCATGTGCCACAGACTTTGCGCCTTCCCAGGGGTGCGAAGGTGTTCAAATGGCATTGAACTTGTCTTTGAAGAACTTTAACGCCATATCAATGTCCTGGTTTTTATCCAGTGCATTCCAGTCAACTCTGGCAAGAGTGGCTTTGAAGTCATTACGCATGCCTTTCCTGAGTACTCTACTCTCAATTATTATAGATGCAACCTTCTCTTATTTGTTAGACCAGAGACAGATGATCGGGGAATGGTCGCTCAGAGAATCCAGTAAAACGCTGATCCCCTTCACCCACTCTGGGCAGCTGGCCAGTACCCAGTCAATGAGGGTACTATTACCAGTCTTGTAATTATGGTGAGTTGGTTCTTACTAACATACTAAAATGCCAGCAGAATAGGCCTAACTGTCTTTCGCGACTGCTCGTTTGGTCAGCCCCCATCCTGGGAGCTGACCTTGCTGCCCCCCTCACCTTCTCTGGCTTCTCCCTTCCCAGTTCCGGATATTCTCGCTGCATTGGATTTTGCTTCCAGAACCCTTCCCCTGTACCTGTCCCACCCCCTCTTGAACCCCTCCACCAGCTCCCTGGGCAGCGCATTCCATGGCTCCACCACCCTCTCAGTGAAATAGCACCTCCTCCTTTCTCCCCTGAATCTTTCCCCCTCCTCCAGTTTCCTCCCATGCCCTCCAGTTGCCCCCTCCTCCTTCCTTTGAAGCACCCTGACTACTTCTCCCCTATTTACCCACTTCATATACCTGAAGACCTCTATCATGTCCCCCGGTCCCTTCTCTCTTCCAATGTGTACATATTTAGCTCTTGGTTGCCCTCCTCTGGACCCTCTCCAGAAGTTTAATGTCCCTCTTTAAGTGTGGCCTCCAAAACTGCACGCAGTACTCAAGGTGTGGCCTCACCAAGCAGTTATAAAGAGGGAGCATCACTTCCTTCCTTCTGGAGGTGATCCCCCTAGCGATGCATCCCAGCATCCTGTTGGCCTTGGCTGCTGCCCTCCTACAAGTCTCTGAGTTGTTCATCTTGACATCCACCACCACCCCCAGGTCCCTCTCAGCCATTGAGACTTGTACTCCCCAGGTGTACACTTGGCCCGGGTTTCTGGCCCCAGGTGCAGTACCTTGCATTTCCCTGCATTGAACCTCAGCTCCACTTTCTAGACCATCTTCCAGAGCCTACAGGTCCCCTGTAGGGCCACCCTCCCTCCTCCCCATCCACCACCGCCCAGTTTTGAGTCATCTGCAAAGAGACTCGTCTCACTCCTGATACCTGTCCTTATGTCAGAGATGTAGGCATTGAACAGGAGGGGCCCAAGGACTGATCCCTGTGGGACCCCACTAATGATCCTCCTTGGGGATGAGACTATCCCGCCAACTACGACCCTCTGGAGCCAATTGCCTATCCATCTGATCATCTGGTTCCCCACCCCCATTTCTCCCAGCTTATCCAACAGGCCCTCGTGCGCCTGCTTGCACCAGCTGGGTAAGGTACGTGGTGTCAATGACATCCTTGAGAGGCTTACTCTCTTTACAGAGCCAGTTGATAGTAAAGTCCCCTGTAATGAGGACCTCAGAGTTCTTTTTAATTTGGTTAATAAGTTCAATAACTTTAGGCAGTCCCAATTAACTTTCCTGGGGGAATGTATACCGAGATCACTGTGAGTGCCTTTGTTCTGGCCCCCTAGCAAGACTTGAGTGGCCAGTGATTCATGCACAGGGTGTTACTGGAAGAGGGAAGCGTACTGCCCTGCATGTTGTCCCGAAGGTATGTGAGGCATCCCTCACCTCTCTGAGGTGCTCTGTCCAATCTAAAATTTGTGTAGCCTGGGAGCACTATTGAGCAGCCCATAATTTTCGCGGACAGCCAGGTTTCAGTTAGGCTTATAATGTCCGGTTGTTGTTGATGGATCTAGGCTTGGAATTGCACAGACTTTGGCATTAGGCTTCCAGTGTTCATGGAGGCTATTTTTAGGCAGCCCTTGCTTTGAGTCGTGTTATTGCCTGCAGTGAAGGGGCCTCGGTTAGTATGAATGTTCCCCCGATAGGAGTAGCAGGATAAGTGCTATCTTTGTAGCATTTATGACCATTTGTCTTTCAGTTTTTTCACTAAGGTGGAGGCTGCTATCGTTTTTTATGTGTTGCATCTTCAAGTTAATTGAGGGCGCCTGACATGGGCTCTAGAGGCCTTTGGTGACGATCCTTGTGGTGCAGTTGTACTGGAGGGTCACGTAAGGGGTTAGGGGAGATTTCCCCATGGGTAGTGTTGAATCTGGTGTTTAGTTTAATTTGGCCCAGTGCATCACAGTTTAACACTGCGGGCTGGTAACAGTGAATTATTGCTAGTAGCAGTACCAGCACTATACCCGATTTATTCCCGTTCATGGTGCGGAGCACAGTGGCAGTGTTTTCTAGTCTTGCCCGAAGGCTGTTTTCCCCGATATACAAATCAGGTTTCAGTAGTAGAGGTACTCCCTTGTCCTTACTGAGAGGTGTCAATATGAGGTAGTTTTACTCTATTCTAGGGGTTTCCCAACAAAGAGTTACATTACTAGTGAGTCTATTAACCAGACATCTGCATCAACTTGTACTGAGCTACAGAGGTGACCAGCAGCAGCTTACCTTTAGTCTCTCTAGAGTGACTGAATTAATCAAGTAGTCAAAAGGATTAGGGATTGCGTCATGGAGCTTCTGGTGGCCGGGTAGTATAACATGCAAATAGGAAATCAGACAAAATAAAAAAAAAAAAAACCCGCAGCTGACCCGACAAGCTTATACAAGAAATGCCTTGAATAGCGCGGGCGGGTGGGACAGGCACTGGGAGCTGCCAGACCAAACTTGGAGCCTGGTAGGGAGCTGGAGATAAGCCTGGGGGAAGAAAGAAAAGGGAACAGTTTAAGGAAAAGACAGACACCAGAGAAAGGAGAAAGGACTGTTAAGCAAATGGGGGATCACAGCAGGGGATGGTGTGGGCTGGGAACTGGACTAAGAAAACAGCAGGACGGGGGGAGAAAGCGGAAAAAGGGAAACATTGTGAAGTACAATGTAATCAATTAAAACAGTTAATATAGTTCAAAAATAATTCATGCAAGCAGCCAGAAAAATCGAGCACAGTGAAAATCAGCTCAGGGAAACAAGTGAGAATTCAGGGGCAGCTCAGAGTACAGGGAGAGGATTTGCACTCTGTAAATTTAAAAAGGTGCCAGATTTGAAAAATCATCACGCTTGAAGCCATACCTTCGGGGCTTCAGGGATGGGCAGCTGGGCGGGTGGTAGGCACTGGGAGCCGCCGGATGAGACTTGGAGCCCAGTAGGGGGCTGGAGACAAGCCTGCGAGGTTTCAGGGATGGGCGGGTGGCAGGCAGTGGGAGCCGCCAGACGAGACTTGGAGCCCGGTAGGGGGCTAGAGTCAAAAACAGTACATTATTCTTGAAAGCCAAGGTTATCTAGAGCACTGTCTGCACATAATGAAATCCTTTATGTTACAGGAATTCCCTGTTTTATTGAGAGTGATGCAAACAACACACCTTATTAAATAGTTTAATAGTGCAGCTGAGTCCAAAATAACAATCATTTCTCATCTGCCTTCTCTTTCTCTGTGTTGTGGCCTGCACTCCGACCAAATTTACAGTCATTTTCTTTGTACTGTAAGAGGCTGTATAATCGCATCATGGCATACTAGTTGCAGCATTTGTACATTCTTGAACATTTTATGACCCATTAAGTCGCCAAATATTTAAAAATTACTTTGTTGTTGTAGTAAGCAGTTATATTTTCATCACTGTAGGATTATGTTAAAGGAAAACACAACAAATTTTAATCCACATTACTCAAATGCCACCCTGCTGAATATTCATGAAAAGTGTGTTTATTTTCCTACCTAACTTCTTTCCAGAATGGCTCAGTAACTTCTCATTGAACCGTGCTGCCCACCACCATCTCGGGTCGACAGCGCGTTTACTACTACTACTACTGCAATGCAAATACGTGCTGCCAGCCAATGGCAGGCCTGACCTGGTAGTGGTAAGGTAAAATTTTATTTAAAGACACCCATTCCCGGAGGCTCTGGTCGCCGTACAATAAATTAGCATATATTCAAAATACATCAACAAAATAAAATAAAAAAAATGATATACATAATCATATAAAAACATTCAATTGCAGCAAATGGTCAACTATCCTTACTCTACTAAAATCAGAATTCATCAATCATTAATTTTGTCTGAAAATGCCTGGGTGAATAAGAGGGCCTTAAGGTGGGCCTTGAATACCTCCAAAGTGGAGGCCCCCTTAACCCCAGAAGGAAGCGAGTTCCACAGGACCGGGGCAGTGATGCTGAATGCCCTATTGCCAGCCGATTTCAACCTTGACCTGGGAACCGCTAGGAAGCCTCCATAGGAGGAACGGAGGGGGCGAGCCGAGACAGCAGGAACCAGAAGGTCTAACAGGTAACCAGGGCCCTAACCGTGTAGGGCCTTATAAGTGAGAAGCCCCACCTTAAAGAGGATCCTCCATCTTACTGGCAGCCAATGCTGCTCATGCAATACCGGTGTAATATGGCAGAACTTAGGCTGCCCAGTAAGTAACCGGGCAGCTGCATTCTATACTAGCTGTAGTCTGCAGAGAGATCGTCCTGTGACCCCGAGATAGAGTGCATTACAGTAGTCAGACCTCGATGTAACCAAGGCATGCATCAAAGTGGGGAGGTCCAGAGGTGGAACAAGGGGCTTTCTTTTTTTTCTTTAACACACACTTTTATAAAATGGGCCATGAAAAACCTGTAACTTCATTGGTCAAAACAGATCACATGACTTGATTATTTTCTGATAACCGCACACCTCACCTAAACTACATGTTTTTTTTTGTAATAAAATTAAACCCATTTTATATTTGGGATAACACACTCCAAAGTGTACGGTCTTAAGGGAACAATGCATTGCTCGAGTGGTTGCAGTACTTGGCTATGCCTCGTGCCTAATGACCACCCCAGGTGTGCATTATTTCCCTCATAACTGCACACACTCTCATGTGTCATCTCCTATGCATACTCTAAATCCTCAAACGCACTGCAAAACATTACATACTAACGTACTAAAATGCCAGCAGAATAGGCCTAACGGTCTTGCGTGTCTGCTCGTTTGGTCAGCCCCCACCCTGGGAGTTGACCTTGCTTCCCCCCTCACCCTCTCTGGCTTCTCCCTTCCCAGTCCTGGATATTCTCGCTGCACTGAACTTTGCTTCTAGAACCCTTCCCCTGTACCTGTCCCACCCCCTCTTGAACCCCTACACCGTCTCTGCCTCCACTAGCCCCCTGGGCAGCGCAATCAATGGCTCCACCACCCTCTCAGTGAAGCAGCACCTTCTCCTTTCTCCCCTGAATCTCCCCCCTTCAGCTTCCACCCATGCCCTCTAGTTGCCCCCCTCCTTCCTTTGGAGCACCCCGACTACTCCTCCCCTATTTACCCCCTTCGTGTACCTGAAGACCTCTATCATGTCCCCCCGGTCCCTTCTCTCTTCCAATGTGTACATATTTAGCTCTTCAAGCCTGTCCCCATAGGTCCTGTCCCCCAAGCCCCAAATCATTTTGGTTGCCCTCCTCTGGACCCTCTCCAGGAGTTCAATGTCCCTCTTTAAGTGTGGCCTCCAAAACTGCACGTAGTACTTGAGGTGCGGCCTCACCAAGCAGTTATACAGGGGGAGTATCACTTCCCTCCTTCTGGAGGTGATCCCCCTAGCGATGCATCCCAGCATCCTGTTGGCCTTGGCTGCTGCCCTCCTGCAAGTCTCTGAGTTGTTCATCTTGACATCCACCACCACCACCCCCAGGTCCCTCTCAGCCATCAAAACTTGTAACATTCCCCCCAAGGGTGTACACTTGGCCGGGTTTCTGGCTCCCAGGTGCAGTACCTGCATTTCCCTGCATTGAACCTCAGCTTCCCTTTCTAGACCACCTTTCCAGAGCCTCCAGGTCCCCTGGAGGCCACCCTCCCTTCCTCCCTATCCACCACCGTCCCCCGTTTTGAGTCATCTGCAAAGAGACTCATCTCACTCCTGATACCCTTCCTTATGTCAGAGATGTAGGCGTTGAACAGGAGGGGCCCAAGGACCGATCCCTGAGGGACCCCATTAATGACCCTCCTTGAGGATGAGACTGTCCCGCCAACCACGACCCTCTGGGTCCAGTCCTGGAGCCAGTTGCCTATCCGTCTGTTCATCTGGTTCCCCACCCCCATTTCTTCCAGCTTATCCAACAGGCCCCCATGAGGAACAGAGTCAAACGCCTTGCTGAAGTCAAGAAAGAGGACATCCACTGGTCTACCCAGGTCTGAGGCACTCGTCACCCAGTCATAGAACTCCACAAGGTTTGTCTGACACGATTTCCCCAGGACGAATCCATGCTGTTTATCGTCCAGGCACCCCGACTTTTCCAGATCCACCCCCAGCCTCTCCTTGACAATGCCCTCCATCACCTTGCCCACCACTGATGTCAGGCTGACTGGCCTTTAGTTCCCTGCCACCTCCCTTGATCCCCCCCCTTGTGGATAGGCACCATATGCGCAACCTTCCAGTCTTGGGGCACCCACCCTGTCCTCAGAGAGACGCTGAAAAGCTCCGCCAGGGGTTTTGCCAGGACATCCGCCAGTTCCTTCAGCACTCTGGGATGTAATTTATCCTGCCCCGGTGCTATCTGCATCTTAAGGGACCTGAGGGCTTCCCTCACTCTCTCTCTGCCGTGATTTTCACCTCCGTTACCTCATCCCCTGCTTTGTCTTCCCCTCTCATGCCATATCCTGGCGATATTTCTAAGATGAAAAAAACAGGAGCGGACAATGAAGGAAATCTGTGCCTCCATAGTCAAACTCCTATCAAATATAATGCCAAGATTTCGCACCCTTGAGGAGGCCTTCAATGAGACAGAACCCAGAACTAGTCCAGTCTCTGAATCAGAGGTCAACCTATCACGCACTCTGTTCGACTCCACCACCGATACCCCTGTCTTATCTGGGTTCAGTTGCAACCAGCTAGACACCATCCAGTCATTAATCTCAGCAAGGCAGCTGTTTAGCACATCCACCACGTTGGATGTTCGTGGGGCAAAGGATAAATATAGCTGGGTATCATCAGCATAAAAATGAAAACCCAAGCCATACTTCCTAATGACCCCCCCCCACCCCCCAGGGGCAGCATATACACTGTAAACAACATAGGGGCCAGAACCGAACCCTGAGGTACTCCGCAAGAAAGGAGGCTAGCAGAGGAGGAGGAGGAGGAGGAAATTCCCATCACAACCCGCTGCCTCCTGCTAGATAAAAAGGACTTAAACCAGCAGATGACAGTGCCGGTGAGTCCGCAGAGTTCTCTGAGACGGTCAAGCAACACACCATGGTGCACAGTGTCAAAAGCTGAAGAGAGGTCAAGGAGAACAAGAATTGTCTTTTCTCCTCGATCTCTAGCCCTGAGGAGGTAATTCTGCACCCAAACAAGTGCGGTTTCAAACAACATGAAGTCTTGCTATATTATGACAATTGCAGTTTGTCCCACCATTAGAACTGCTCTGGAGGTGAAAGAGTTAACTCCATTCCAAGAATGGAACTTAGAGCACGAGCTCTATTAGAGAAGCTCTGTCTGGGTTATTTCAAACACAAACTGTCAGATTCTTTACTCCGCCTCACTGAACAGTCTCTCCGGAGATTTCTCCTACTGCTCGGTTCATTTCTCGGTTTAAACAGTGTTTTCTTGGTCCAATTTAACCGAGAATATTTTTATTTTAACCGCAAAACCGATCGGTTCAAGCTCTGTCTGTGGTATCGTAAGTAATTTCTGTTTTAATTCTGTGTGGAACTTGTAAATGTTATCGGTTCGGTTTTGAACCGATCAGCTTGGTTTAAAACTTGAAGCTTACAAAATTAGAGGTTTTAGAGTGCGGTTCCCGGTTCTTATCGGTTCTAAAAAAAACGGAATTTATTACGTCTTTTTCCAAGACCCGTGACACGGTTAGGAACCGATAAGGGTGTCTTGCCTGGCACTGCCGTTAAAAGGGCAAGTTTTTGGTTAGGCTGGCATTATGTCTGAAAAACCCAAAAGAAAAACCGGGCCCACTGGGTTTCAACACTGTGATGCTTGGGGGAAGTCTTTGCCAAGGCTGACCCACACACCACATGTGTATATTGTCTGGGGTTTGACCACCTCAATTCAGACTGCCAGATTTGTAAAAATTTTCCTGCAGCCACCCTGGATAAGAGAGTTGGCAGGCTCAGGGAGCGAGAGGCCAAAAAGTCCGCTGACCCGGATGGCCAGCCCGGTTCGGTGCCAACCGAACCGGAGGGAGTGCCCTCTGACCAGGGCGAGACTTCCTCGGGCCAACGCAAAGCTGGCTCGGATGAGCCAATTCCAGTAAAGAAAACAAGAAAATCAGCAGGTGTGGAGCCCAAAATTCCTTCTCCAACTGCTGCAGAGATAGCAAGAGCTATTCAGATTGTCCAGTCACTTTCTCCGGTTCCGTCCGAACCGCCACTGTCTGGCAAAAGGTCGGTTCGGTCGGTTCCATCGGTTCAGGAATATGATGTTGAGGAGTTTTATGAACCAGAGGAGGGGGAGGATGATTATGAACAGTATGAATGTGACGTGGAGGGTCTGGGTGTGCCCATTGAACCAGACATCTCCCCAGACAGACCTTTAGAATCCCCTATGCTTTCTGAGTCCCCCTCTCACTTTATGTTTTACAAAAAAGTTGCTGAAACCCGCCAGCTCCCATTAGAGGAAGCCGTGGATGAGCAAGAGGAACCTGATTTTATAGAAATGATGGATATACCAGAGTCTAGGAGATTGTCTATTCCTTTGCATAAATCTTTCAGGAAACAAACAATAAAGATTTTAAAAACTCCTAATTCTGTGCCTCCTGTAGATAAAAAGATGGACAGGAGGTACACACTGTCAGGTCCTGATACAGAATTCCTTTCACAGCAATGCAGTCATGTTGGGGTAGTTCAGGCTGCAGCCTGTGATAAAGCTAATATTCCCCTGGCTTCACATCCTCCTGACAAGGATTCCAGGAAGATTGATGCCATGGCTAAAAAACAATACATGGCAGCGTCCTTGGGACTCAGGCAAGCAAATTACATGGCTTATGCGTGCAGGTATAAAAATCTAGATGGGACACTGTCATGTCTTTGGCCAAACAGGCCTCTGGCCAGCTTGCTGATGAGCTGGAACAGGTGGCTGCTGATGGCATTGAGGCATCAAGGTGCAGTTTCATGCTGCTGTGGATTTTAATGATGTATCCTCTAGAATCATGGCTACGTCTGTAGCTTTTCGTAGGTTGGCCTGGCTCAGGTGTACTAGCTTGTCACAGGATACTCAGACTAAGGCTATGGATTTTCCTGTGGTGGCAAATTCTCTGTTTGGGGAGCAGACAGAGAATTATGTGAAGAAAATGGATGAATATAGGACTACCTATAAGAGTGCCCAAGCCAAGGAGCGGCAAGCCACTCCTCAGAGGCAGACCCCCAAGGGTAGGGGTAGGCCTTTCCACAGGCCTTTTTACCAAACCCAGGCCTCCTCTGCTTATGCTCAGAGGGGGTTCTTCAGAGGCAGAGGCAGAGGGGTGTGGGCAGGCCTGCTCCACCTCTCAGCCTAAAGCGCCTGCCAAACAGACACCCTGATGGGTGCCCAGGGCCGATTCTCCTTTACCCGTAGAGAGCAGATTGGCTTACTTCATTCAGAACTGGGTGTCTCTAACTTCAGACAAGTGGGTCCTGGAAGTAGTAAGCCAGGGTCTGGTTCTCAGCTTCAAAAAGTTCCCAAAGATGAGAATCAGATCTTTCCCACCTGCAAACTCTTTAGAGACTTTTTCTCTAGAAACAGAAGTCTCAACCCTCCTGGCTCTCAGAGCTGTAGAAAGGGTCTCTCCCCTACATCAGGGCAAGGGTCTCTTACCCCAAAAAAGACAGGAGAATGGCGGCCCATTTTAGACCTCAGATATCTGAACAAACACCTTTTGAAACCAAAGTTCAGAATGGTGACTCTGGCAATGATTTTACCCTCTCTAAGGCCAGGGGACTGGCTAGCCTCCCTGGACCTCAAGCATGCCTATTTTCACGTCCTAATCAGAAGCTCCCACCGAAAGTACCTCAGATTCGAACTGCCCTCAGGTCACTACCAGTTCAGAGCAATGCCCTTCGGCCTCACCTCTGCCCCAAGGGTATTCACAAAATGTCTGGCAGTAGCAGTTGCTCATTTAAGGAGGCAAAGGATTGTTGTTTTTCCCTATCTGGACGACTGGCTCATTGTAGGCCAGTCCCCAGAACAGGTAAAATCTCACCTGCAAGTTACCCAGCAGCTACTCACCTCCCTGGGCTTCTTGCTAAATCTTCCAAAGTCAGTTCTGGAACCAGTTCAGGTGCTCACCTTCATAGGTGCAGAATTGGACACAAAGCAGGCCAGAGCCTTCCTACCCTTAGAGAGGGTAAGGAACTTGGTGGCTCTGGCCTCCTCCTTCACTCTGCAGGTCTCTCGACCAGCAAGACACTTTTTGCAGCTCCTGGGGCATATGGCTGCATCCACAGCCGTAGTGCAAGGAGCAAGATTTCAGATGAGGGACATTCAGTTTCACTTGAGAGCCTTTTGGTCTCAGAAAAGAGACCCCCTTTCCAAGTTGGTCCCAGTGACCGAACCCTGATCCAGGCCCTCCAGTGGTGGCAGGATCAGAGCAATTTGAGACTGGGGTCCCCGTCATTCCTCTGTCTCACTCCTTGACCCTCACTACAGATGCTTCCCTCCTGGGGTGGGGGCCCCATCAGGCGATCTCCACTCAGGGAGTGTGGTCCCCCAGGAATCTCTGCTCCACATCAATTTGCTGGAACTCAGAGCTGTCTTTTAGCACTTAAGTGTTTTCTGCATCTGTTCAGAACAAAGTGGTACAAGTCAGAACAGACAACACCACAACAATGTGGTACATCAACAAGCAGGGGGGCACTCGGTCTTCGGCCTTGTGCACCGAGGCAATGAAGTTGTGGTCTCTGGCCTATTTCCTGAACACTTCCCTCGTAGCAGTTCATCTTCCAGGAAAGGACAATGTCCTAGCAGATGCTCTCAGCAGGATTTCCCAGGGCCATCACGAATGGTCTCTGGATCCCCAAGTACTGGGGATAGTTTCTGCCAGATGGGGCACCCCTCAGATAGATCTTTTTGCAGCCCCAGCCAATCACCAACTTCCACTGTTCTGTTGCAGGCCCCCAGTGTTGGGCTCAGTCCCCCTGGATGCCTTTCTCCTGGATTGGGAAGGGAAGTTTCTTTATGCCTTTCCCCCCTTCCCTCTCCTTTTCAAGGTGCTAGTCAAAATCAGATCCCAGCCTTGCAGGGTGATTCTGATTGCCCCAGATTGGGCCAGGCAGCCCTGGTACCCACTCCTTCTGTCCCTAACAGTCCATCTTCCCTTGTGTCTCCCCAGGAATCACAACCTGTTAACCTGTGCCCAGGGGAGAGTTTGGTATCCGAACCTCAAATCCCTCAACCTCAAGGCCTGGCTCTTGAGGAGTTAGAATTTGCTGACCTACACCTTTCTCAGGGTGTTCTTGAAATTCTAAATGTTTCTAGGAAGCCTTCCACTAGGGCTACTTATAATTCTAAGTGGAAAAGGTTTTCCATTTGGTGTGCTGGGAAACATATTTCCCTGGAATCTGCTGATTTGCCCATTGTTTTGGACTATATGGTCCATCTTAATTCTCTGGGCCTGAGACCAGCTACCCTGAAAGTACATTTGGCAGCTGTCTCTGCTTTTGTTTCCAGCAGAAAGCCCTCCTCTCTTTCCGCTCACCCTGTATTTTCCAAGTTTTTAAAGGATTACTTCATACTAATCCACCTTTTGAGGATCGGCCCCTGCCTGACTTAATGTTTGCATTGCTCAGTTAATGCAACCCCTTTTGAACCTCTGTCTTCTGCAGAGCTTAAGTATAACTTGGAAAACTGTTTTCCTAGTGGCTATCACTTCTGCCAGATGCATAAGTGAGTTGCAAGCTTGTCAGTGGAAACTGACTTTATTTCTTTCCACAGGGATAAGGTAGTCCTCAGGACTAACAGGAAGTTTTGCCCTAAGGTGGTTTCAGATTTCCATCTTAACCAATCTATCTCCCTTCCAGTGTTTTCACTGAACATTCCTCCTCTGGTGAGAGGAGATGCACAGTTTAGGCGTTAGAGGGCCCTAAGTTACTATATAGAGCGTACCAAGGGTCACAGGTTCAATCCTCCAACTTTTCTCACTTATGGTGAGGTCGGAAAAGGGAGACCTGCCACTAAGAGATCAGTTGCCAGGTGGATTGTCTCTTGTATCCAATTTTGTTATCAGAAACTGGAGAGTTCCCCCTCTGGCCTGAGGGCTCATTCTACTAGAGGTACAGCCGCGTCTCTAGCTGCTGAGAGACATCCCTATCTTAGAGATATGTCAAGCTGCTACCTGGAAAGCAGTGCACACTTTCACAAGCATTACTCCCTGGATGTCCAGGCCAGGAGAGATGCTCGGTTTAGCACAGCTGTGCTTCAGAGCCTATTCCTAAGTAGGTTCTGTCCTCCTCCATGGAGGCACTGCTGTGTGTCTGCAATTGTCATAATATAGCAAGACTTCATGTTGTTTGAAGAAAAATTACTCACCTTAGTAATGTTGTTTCTTCTAATGGAGTCTTGCTATATTATGACCTCCCCCCAGCCTGCCCCTCTCAGAACTTCTGCTTGGGTATGGGGTGGGCAGCCTAGTGTGGGCACTAGTTATGCCAATTATATGTTTTCCACCCCTTCTTGGGGTTTTGGGGTGTGGTGTTTTATTTTATCTTGTATTACTTCTCATATTATTATATTATACTATTACTTTTGGTCCCCTGACTTGAGTATTTGTGTTGGGACCAGCATTGGGTGTTAATATTTAGGTAGCCAGTTGGCTAGTGTAGGTTACAGCTTCCACACAGACCTTAGTGAGTTTTTGCTCGTAAAGATATGACAGTTTGTGTTTGAAATAACCCAGACAGAGCTTCTCTAATAGAGCTCGTGCTCTAAGTTCCATTCTTGGAATGGAGTTAACTCTTTCACCTCCGGAGCAGTTCTAATGGTGGGACAAACTGCAATTGTCATAATATAGCAAGACTCCATTAGTAGAAACAACATTACTAAGGTGAGTAATTTTTTCTTCTGTGCTATGCCTTGCCCGAAACCCTGACTGGAATTGTTCGTACAACTCATGGGTCATAAGGTGCTCCTCCAATGGAAGCACCACTACCTTCTCCACAATCTTCACTAAAAAGGGAAGATTGGACATAGGTCAGTAATTTGCCCTGACCTCCGGGTCCAAAGATGGTTTCTTTGAGTGGTCTCACCAGTGTCTCCTTCAAGGCATCAGGAATGCCCCTCTCAGATAAGGAGCACCGGACAATCTGAGCAAACACCGGGCTAACGGTGTTGATGTATCTCATCAAGAAACGTGTTGGCACCGGATCCAGTTCACAAAAAGTGGGCTTCAGATTGGTTGCCACCTCAATAACCTCACTGGCATGCAATGGTTTAAACTCCCCCAACCCCCAACCAGGCGGAGCGCACTTAGGATACCTCTGGCGACCACTGCCAGCTATGACATGGCTAACTGGAGAATCCCTGCCAGATACCGGACACTCTGTCTGAGAAGAACTGAGCAAACTCTTCACATTCAAAATCTGAAAAAATCTTCCTCTGCTGTAGACAGGCAGGATGGAGGAGCCTGTCTATAGTCCGAAAAAGTATAGTTGGTTGACTCTTCCCGGCAGCAATCTCCCTGGACAGGAACACTGCCTTCTTATGGTTGATTGGTATGCATTATAGTGCACATGTAGGGCCAGTTTGTCTGCATCCAGGCCAGACTTCCTCCAACAGCGCTCTAACCTCCAACCCTTTCTCCTTCTTCCTGAGGTCCCCATCAAACCAAGGGGACCTCAGGTATGAAGATTTTGGTCGATACATGGACAGGTGTGAGGGAGTTAATGGCATCAGATAGGACTCCATTATAAGAGTCTATCATAAAACCAACATCTCCGATGCATACATTTCCCATATCAGATCAGCTGCCATCAAAAACCTCTGGGGTCAATCCCCGTAAAAGGGTGACAGCTCATCATCTCTGTAGGGGGAAGGCATCTGGTGGGAGCCCTGAACATGAACTGCACTGTGCAATGATCGGACCAAACCACCCGATCAATCCCGAGATTCTTTCTCAAGCCCCAGTGAGAACACCAGATCCAATGCATGGCCACTCCGATGGGTCATAGCAGATACAGCTTGTGACAGGCCCAAAGAAGACATAATTTGGAGGCGGTTGTAACCCAGGCCGAGATGATTCATTGTCTGCCCAAACAATGAAGTCCCCCAAAATAATACATCTGGGGGCCTCCAGTGTTTCACTAGTGACAAATTCGGCAATCTCCTGCAGGAAGTTCCCCGCCATCCCAGGAGGGCGGTAAACCAAGAAAATCCTGCTTCCTGGACCCCCACAAATAGCCACGCATTCAAAAGAATCTGGAGCTCTCACTGGGTGCACAGTGAAGCCCAAGTCAGATCTAAAATAGATAGCTACACCACCACCCTTACGCTCCTCTCTGGGGCAGTGCACTACAGTATACCGGGGGCAGCAGCCTCAAAAACTGAACCTGCATCGTCCCCAGCCCAGGTCTCCGTAATGCAAGCCAGATCGACAGAGGAAACCAGATCCACAATAATTGTGGTCTTGTTCCTAATTGATCTGGCATTGCATAGCACTGCCATCAGGGGATTTGTGGGAAAGGTAGCCCCTCGGGTTGCCTGTCCATTTGGTCTGGTGGAAACCCTGGAGATAGGCACCAAACACATCTGGCCTGTCTCTCGTGCCCATAATCCAGGGCGCCTCCTGGACCCAACAATCTCAATTTTACCACCCTCCACTGTGCATGGGGCATCCCCCCCGGCCTCTCCAAATCCCTACCTCCCAACAACATCTTACTGTAGTATCTGAAACCAGGAGGCAGGTAAAGGGCCGGAGATCACGCAGGAGGGATGACCCGTACACTATTCTGGCCCCCCCCAAACAACCCCTACGCATCACAAATATTTGAACTTTAGCTACCAAATACTATTGCATAGACTACAAATCTCCTATCTGTAACATATAGCTATTAGGCTTATTAAATATAAAAACACAGCAATCCTAACAACAAAATACTCAACTAGAGATGGAGAGACTATAAGCACCAGCTGAGCCGTTAAACATAAAATAAAACAGTTTAAATATCCCCTTACTACATATAAGGACTTACCAAACACCATGAATAGCACATTTACAAACAGTAAGTGGCCGAAACATCCCCTCTACCCCCAAGATAGTGGAAGGCAGCAGTGTGAATAAGAAGACAGTCACAGAGCAGTATTAGAAAGAAATCAAATTGCTGTAATTAGGTACAGAAAATATTTTCACTTGCCAGAACTAATCTGCAGGATATTATTTGTCATACGAGCCTCAGTGGCTCAACAGGTCATGCACACACCTCTGGGGCCAAAAGGTCAGAAGGTTGTGGGTTCCCAATACTGACACCGTAGTGCATCATGAGGGGGTGCTACACTTATGAGGTGCCATCTTTTGGATGGGACATTAAACCACGGTCCTGTCTACCTGTTCTGGTGTCTGTTCAGGTGGGCATTAAAGATTCCATGGCACTTCTTGAAAAGAGTAGGAGGATTTTTATTGTAATAACATCAAGAAACATAAATGTCAAAACCATTTAAAAGTTACAGTAATATATAGAAAAAAATTATATAAAGGGGAAAAAGAGAAATCAGTGTTATATCACACAAATAATAAAATGAAATAAGGGGGGGAGAAAATAAATTTTAACAATGTTCCAAATAAACTATTAAACTAAACTTAAATATATTCTCTCAGTTAATGTAAACAGTAGACCCAATAAACCAGCAGATCCAATCTAAATTATCTTATTTGTCTAGTCTTAAACAATCAATCACTTATACTTAATGAACATAAAAAACCCTTTCCACCAAGCGGAAACCATTTTGGATGTATGAACCGCTATATCCGAAATATACACTTTCTCCATGGCTGACTTTATAAGATTTCCCACCGTCTCATGAGGCATCAATCTTTGATATAATACCCACTGACATCTGGCTTGCCATAGATAGAATTTTAGACGACAACAACAAAAGATAACCAGTGTTTCTTTAGAATAATACATCCCTAGATTATAAAATTGCCCCAATACCAGGTTATCATAATGTACATTCCTTAACCAACCCATGCTCTCCATTTGGTGGCAAGGTAATCCCATAGAGATTTCGCATAAGAACAGTGAAATAAAAAGTGTTCCATGGTTTCCTCTTGATTTATACAAGTCTCATATGGAGAATTCCTTTCAGTTTTAGCTTTATATTTTGCATTCCCTCTTATATTAATCCTTCCATAAACTGCTAACCAAAGAAATTCCCACACCTGAATAGGGATTCTCGGATTGGTCAACTGGGACAGAACTCCTGAATTTTGGGAGGATGGACAATTTTTGAAACAGGGTTCTGCCGGATAAATTGAAGACATGACTACTTTATACAGCTGTGGCTCTGAATTTCCAATAATTTGTTGTGTCGTTAAACCCCATTTATATAGTTTTTGGGTAGCAGGGTGTGAACCATTGTGGAATATGGAGATAACCAGTCAATTTAAGGAGAGTGGATTGCCATTTGGCGAAGTATTGGGATAGATTTATTTTGATCCAATAAGAATGTATCGTATCTCCAGACATCAGGCCACATTTGAGGGACTGAGAAAAAAACAAAAGTGTGAAAAAAAAACACAAAAACACAGGGTCTATCATGCCAAGACCTCCTTTATTTTTCCGTAAGTATGTGTACTGCCATTTAATGGGGTTCAATCTATTTCCCCATAGCATCTGAAAAAAAAGACTATATAATTTGGTTCTAATTGTATGGGAAGTGGGAAAATCATGGCAGTATACAGAATCATAGGGATGATAAATTGTTTAATAATTTGTATACGTTTAAATTTAGTCATCCTCCAGTGCCTCCATCTTTGAACTTTAAGATCTACGTGAGCCAATGTGGAATCCCAATTAAAATAGGGAATATTTTGTGCTCCAAAATAAATGCCCACAATTTTTAGAGGTTCCGAAGAAAGTAATATCCCTTCTATAGTAACCAGATCTGGGAAGTTAGATCCAATAAACAGGCCTTTGCTCTTTGTCCTATTCAATTGGGAATTAGGAAAAACAGAATAAATATTCATAGATTCAAAAAAAAGGGGCAGTTGGGTATAGTCCTTTGTGTGAGGCCAGAGGGTATGGGTTGATGGGGGATTGGGGGGAGACCTGGGAGGATAAGGAGCTGTATGCTAGAGATAGACTACATCTCAATTTGGAGGGGAAGGGAATCCTTAAGTTGAAAATAGAGGGGTTCATTGGTGAAAAGTGGGGTTTAAACTTGTGAAGGGGGGTGGGATGGGAGAAAAGACTGTCAAGGGGGTGCCGATAAAGGAGGGACTCTGTCTCCACCCCCCTGGGGACCAGGAGGATTGCAAGAAAAGGCCAACTGGCAAAATGCAGACCAGGGGAGAACAGAATCCCCATGGGAACATGAGCAGGGGAAATGGAACTATAGGGAAAGGGTGGAAGGTAGTCCTGCTAAATGCCAGGAGCTTGGGCAATAAAATGCCTGAGCTCCAGGCGATGCTAACTGAGGGAGCAGTGGATGTGGCAGCGGTCACTGAGACTTGGGCCACTGCAAGACATGACTGGGACCTGAACCTGGAGGGATACACTATGTTCAGGAAGGACAGGGGAGAGGGAAGGAGGAGGGGTAGCAATGATAGTCAAAACTGTATTGGCATAGGGGAGTAGAGGAGGAGGAGGAACCGTGGAGGCGGTTGGGTCACCTTGATAACGAGGGGGCAAGAGAGTAAAAATAGGAGTGGTGTATAGACCCCTGCCCTGGCAGAGGAGCTGGAGGACAGTCTGGTGGCAGATGTTGGGAGACACTGCAGACTGGGCAGAGGAACGGTGGTGGTGTTGGGGGACTTAAACATGCCAGGAACAGACTGGGAGACTGACATCCTCTGTGACCAGGGAACAGAGGTTGTTGGATGTCTTTCAAGCGTTCCCTAACTCAGCGGTGAGGGAACCGACTAGGGAGGCACGGGTACTGGATGTGGTCCTGGCAGACAGTGACCAGATTGGGGGCCTAGAGGTAAGGGACCCATTGGCGGGAGTGACCATGCCACGGTCTGGTTCTGCCTGACCTAGAGGGTAGAAGAGCTGCAATAAAGACGAAGTAACCGGGACTTCAGGGGCGGATTTTAAGGAAATGGGAAGGATCCTTAAGGAGCATTTGGATGGGATTGGGTCGACATGGGCGCTGATAGTAGGTGGGAAATCATCAGGAGAGGGGTGCAGGATGCTACCAGCACCTGTGCAAGAGTAAGACGAAAATGCGGTAGGGCCCAAAAACCCTGTTGGTGGACCAGGGAGGTCCAGGAGGTGGTGCCGGGAAAGAAAGCAGCCTATAAGCAATTCAAGTGCTCAAGGAGTGAAAGGGATCGAGGGGAGTACGAGCTGATGGCTAGAAGGGCCACTAGGGTGGTGAGGGCGGCTAAGGCAAGGAAGGAGCAGAACCTGGCCAGGGAAATTAGGAGAGGGAACAAGGGGTTCTTTAGATACATTGGGGAAAAACGAAGAGGTGAAGGGCAGATTAGCAGGATTAAATCAGGGAGAGATGGGCACAAGACCCGGGGAGCAGGCTGAGGTACTAAATGAGTACTTCACCCAGTTTTACCAGGGAAAATGGGGTGCTGCATCATACATGGGAGAAGACAGAGATACTGAGGAGGGGGAACCTTACCGATCGGCAGGTCTGGGAGAGGGAGGCATCACTGGCAGGTGGGGGAGGGCTAAGCAGGGAGAAGGGTACCGGAGTGGAAATCACAGCAGAGAGAGTGAGGGAAGCCTCAGCTCCCTTAAGACAGAGAAAGCACGGGGCCAGATAAATTACATCCCAGAGTGCTGAAGGAACTTGCAGATGTCCTGGCAAAACCCCTGGCAGAGCTTTTCACCATCTCTCTGAGGACAGGGTGGGTGCCCCAAGACTGGAAGGTGGCACATATAGTGCCTATCCACAAGGGGATCAAGGGAGGTGGCAGGAACCACAGGCCTGTCAGCCTGACCCGGTGGTGGGGCACGGTGATGGAGGGCATTGTCAAGGAGAGGCTGGGGGGACCTGGATAAGTCAGGGTGCCTGGACAATAGACAGCATGGATTCATCCCAGGAAATCGGGTCAGACAAACCTGGTGGAGTTCTATGACTGGGTGACAAGTGCCTTGGACCTGGGTAGACCAGTGGATGTCCTCTTTCTAGACTTCAGCAAGGCATTTGACTCTGTTCCTCACGTGGGCCTGTTGGATAAGCTGGGAGAAATGGGGTGGGAACCAGATGATCAGATGGATAGCAATTGGCTCCAGGACCCGGACCCAGAGGGTGTAGTTGAGTGGGATAGTCTCATCCCCAAGGAGGGTCATTAGTGGGGTCCCACAGGATCAGTCCTTGGGCCCTTCTGTTCAACGCCAGCATTCTGACATAAGGACAGGAATCAGGAGTGAGATGAGTCTCTTTGCGGATGACTCGAAACTGGGGGCAGTGGTGGATGGGGAGGAGGGGAGGGTGGCTCTACAGGGGGACCTGAAGGCTCTGGAAAGAAGGTCTAGAAAGTGGAAGCTGAGGTTCAATGCAGGGAAATGCAAGGTACTCCACCTGGGGGCCAGAAACCCAGGTCAAGTGTACACCCTGGGGGAATGCTACAAGTGTCGATGGCTGAGTGGGACCTGGGGGTGGTGGTGGATGTCAAGATGAACAACTCTGAGATTTGTAGGAGGGCAGCAGCCAAGGCCAACAGGATGCTGGGATGCATCGCTAGGGGGATCACCTCCAGAAGGAGGGAAGTGATACTCCCTCTGTATAACTGCTTGGTGAGGCCGCACCTGGAGTACTGCGTGCAGTTTTGGAGGCCACACTTAAAGCGGGACATTAACCTCCTGGAGAGGGTCCAGAGGAGGGCAACCAAAATGATTTGGGGCTTGGGGGACAGGACCTATGAGGAGAGGCTCGAAGAGCTAAATATGTACACATTGGAAGAGAGAAGGGACCGGGGGGACATGATAGAGGTCTTTAGGTACATGAAGAGGGTAAATAGGGGAGGAACAGTCGGGGTGCTTCATAGGAAGGAGGAAGGGGCCACTAGAGGGCATGGCTGGAAGCTGGAAGGGGGAAGATTCAGGGGAGAAAGGAGGAGGTGCTACTTCACTGAGAGGGTGGTGGAGCCATGGAATGCACTGCCTAGGGGGCTGGTGGAGGCAGAGACAGTGGAGGGGTTCAAGAGGGGGTGGGACAGGTACAGGGGAAGGGTTCTGGAAGCAAAATCCAATGCAGCAAGAATATCCGGAACTGGGAAGGGAGAAGCCAGAGAAGGCGAGGGGGACAGCAGGGTCAGCATCCAGGTTGGGGATTGACCAAACGAGCAGACACGAAAGACCATTAGGCCTATTCTGCTGGCATTTTAGTATGTTAGTATAGTCGGACAAAAATAAATGTCATCCGCATAAGCATGCATGTAAGACACTTTACTATTGTCCAGGCCCGTCACTCCCAACCATTTCGGGGTGTCCATCAAAAGACGAATCAGGGGGTCCTATGTGAAAATATAAAGGAGAGGACTAAGGGGACAAACCTGCCGTACTCCTGTCTTTATTAAAAACCCTTCTGTAACTTGATGTCTAATTACCGGGTGATAAACCCTGTCAAAAGCTTTATACTGCTCTACAGAAATGATGCACCCAGTTCCCCCTTGTAAAGAGACATAATCAATAAGGTCTCTAATAATCAAGGCTTGTTGAATCTTTCGATTGGGTAAACCACAGAACTGCAAAGGTGACAGTACCATGTTTGCATAATGCTTAAGTCTAATGTTGAGAACAATAGCCAATATTTCGTAATCGGAGTTCAAAAGCGTAATTGGTCTCCAATTATCAATAGAAGACTTTTCCCCGGATGTAAACAAAAAGATCAACAAACCTTCCGTAAACGAGAGAGGAATACAGTAAGTAGTTATAAAAAAACCAAAACTTTCTCTAAACAAATGGACAGCGGTTCCGAAAATGATTTTATAAAATTCGTTTGTCAGTCCATCTGAACCAGGCGATGTACCATTCTTCAAAGTCTTTATAGCCTGTTCAGTTTCAAAGGTGGTGATAGGGTGTATCAAATCAGCTTTGCTATCTGAGACTGCAGGAATAGATATTGTGTGTAAGAATTGCTTTATGGCGTCCTCTGAAGGAGGGTCTGAAGGAATATTGGAAGAAATAAAATCTTTAATAACCCTATTTAACGCCTCTATGGAGGTCGCAGTGTCCCCCTTATTATCGAGCAAAGATTCTGAAAAGGTGGAATCCTTAAATTTCCTAAAAGCTTCAAAGGGATCTCCACAGGGGGACTTCTTTGTCCCGTTTTGAAGCAGGGCCTTCATAGTCTGTGCCCTATCGTACTGGCACTTTGTCATTTCTTCTTTAAGTGATATAATATGGTCTGTGTAGTCCAGTCTAGAGGTATTAGCCATGGAGTATAAATTCTGAAGCTGTTGTCTGAGTTTTAGATATTTAAGAAATGTGTTTTCACTATATTCTCATGTTTTAAAAAAAAGGATTTGAAACTGCTTTAGAATCTGCCCACCAATCCCTAAATCGTCATACAAAAAACTGACAGATAATTGAACTTCTAATATATCTGTGATTTGACTCCTTTCCATTGGTCAGATAAGATGGAAGAATTTAACTTCCATCTTGGCCTGACACAAGGCTGTTCTGGAAACATTAGAAAAGAACAAAAGCAACAATAGACGATCTGAAAAATCAGTGAACAGAGTCTGAAACTGAAAGTTTGGTAAAGATTTAGAAATAAATATGTAATCAATGGTAGAAGTAAGCTTATTGCTTCAAAAAGTAAACTAGGGGCCCAGAACTCTGATATATGCAACAATTTAAGAGACCACTCTGTCTCTATTAATTTCTGTAATGCATTTGAATCGCAATACCTTCTTCCCGTGATTCGATGTGCCACCAGGAGTAGATTTTAAACTAAAATTGAAATCTCCACCAAAAAAAACTTATATGAGGTAAGTAAATAAGGCTTTAGACTGTCAAAAAGGGCCACCCGTTCAGATTTGACCTGTGAACCATAAATATTGATTAATCTGCAGTGCATCATTTCCCATACACCATCTAATATCAAAACTCTCCCTGGAACTAAATCAACCAATTTAATAAGAGTAAAGTCAAATGAATTAAATAAAAAACCTACACCATCGGCTGTCGCTGTTCCAAATGACCAATAAGAAGGTCTCCAAACCCATTCCCTTTGGAAAAACCTTGCCTGGTCACTGGTAAACATCCAGGTTTCTTGCAAAAAACAAATATCGAAAGCTTTATCATGAATATGATTATACACTACATATCTTCTTCTGGAATTTAACAGGCTATGAACATTCAATAATGAGCCTATACTGAAAGGACCATTCATGTAAACATTGTCAAAGCTCAATGCTCCTTTTCTTTTCTTTATATTCTGATTTGTGCTGCAGGAGATACTATTTTCTGTTTTAGTAGACTGAGAATCAGAATCCCCAAATCCATCTGAGTCTCCCCATTGGGTGGCCAAGACGGGAAAAGGTTTTTGGAATCTATTTCTATAAGGGTTGAACTGGTCCCACCTTCAGATTCCTAGCTGATCTACGTACTGGTAAGGTGGTATAAGGTGGTTGACTGAGGGGGTAGAACAGCTTCTGCAGGGTCAGTATAACACACTGCTAATGAGGAGTCAGTAGGCAAAGGTAAAGAAGAGGGTGGGGAGGAATTGGTTCTGCCTCTACTCCTGAAGGAGATCAAGAGGGAGGAGGCGGGGGGGCGAGGTCTTCCAGAGAATTCTGGTCGGAGGATCATTGACTAACGATGTAGCGGTTTGGGGGTAAATGGATCCTGTGCTTACATATAAGGAGATTGGGGCTTAAACAAGTGGCTTTATTCTTAGCAGCCCAAGAGCATTCAAAAACATTACCAGTATCTTCACAAAGATCACACCTTGTGTGATTTGCACCCTGAAAACAATATGCCCAATCTCCCCACAGTTATCGCACCTAGGCCTGTCACATGAACTAGAAGGTGTGTTCTAGATCCACATTTGTAACAGGCCGAGGCTGACCAGCGTAAAACAAACACCTCTATCTTGCCCCAATAAAAAAATTAGGGATATGTTCGATTTAGTTTAACTTTATAGCGCCATCCACCAGTCCAAAACATTTGCGCATCTAATATAGCTTCTGGAGGACTCATTACATCACATTTCTGACAGCCTTAGTAAGTTATATCTCTGCATGGACCCTTCATTATGGAACATTAATTAACTTACTTAATCAGTGGTTTGGTTAAGGGATAACCAGAAAGGGGGTCCATATAGGGTAAATGTAACTTGGTTATACCTCTCCCAAAATAAATCAAAACATAAACAGATCGGAAGCTGATATCAAAATTGTCCTCCCTGAAATGTTAATAAATGCGAAGACTTTTCTCGGGGAGAAGTGTAGAGAATCTTTCAGTAATAATTTGCCCACATGATACCTGTCAGGGCGAACTTCAAGGCCTCCTTTATACCTAATTGCATACAGCATTTCTCCTTGGAGCTGCTTCTTTTCTAATTGTTGAAAAAAGTTCAGAGAGAAGCGGTTTTTGTGTCTCTGGGAACTTGAGGATGTTCCTCCACAGGGAGAGGTGTCTCTGAAGTCATGTCAATGGCAGAAGGCTGTACAGCAGGATTTTTAAGTTCTAAACTTGATGTAGTCTTATTAAACGCCAGATTACCATTTGCAAGATTTGTAGATAATAAAACTGAATGCATAGCAGGACATAAAACCTTGGGATGCCTTTCAGGTGAATTTTGAGTAAACTTGAGTGTAGGATCCCAATCAGGGGTGGGAATCCAAGTTCCATGAGCATTCTGCGTCCAACCAGCCTCACTTAATGCCTTCTGGGGGGACCAGGGCTCACCTGGAGTCACTGTGGGCAATGGAAATTCGTCATGCCCCACCTTGAGAACAAGTGGGGACTCAGCTCTGATACTCTTGGCCAGGCCTTAGTACTGTAGAAGGTGCTGAAGCAAAAATATTTCTATTTGCGGTTGTCAGGGCCGTATGCTTTGTTTTATTGTCATCCTTCATCTCAGATCGAGATTCAACAGCTCGTGAAAAATTAAACACAGTTGTTCCCTCCTGATTTGAAGGAGAAGTCTGGTAAATCACTGCATTATTGTGCTCAGCAGAGGTCAGAGCCGGCGTGGCATTCCGAAAAATGAACCCAGCAGTTTTAGAAAGGTTTGAGACAGACAGTTCTGTGGATATGTCAGAATTCGCCTGAGTCATAGGCCCTATAAGTCCCACTTTCTCTTGGAGCATTTTACATTGTCCGGGACTGTACCGGTACATCTAAGCAAGGAAGGAACAGCTTGAGTAAATAAATCTACCGGCTTTTGTGCAGTGACTGTGCACTCCTTACTGCCAGCCGTAGGTGTTTGTACCTCAGTTACTGCAGGCGGCATCAGAAATAATCACCCAACTGACTCACCCGTCCCCACTGCTTTCCCTGTAGTTGCCACGTCATCCTGTAGTGCAGGCCCGATGACAAGTGGGACGGAGTTTACGATGGTCGGTGCATCATTCTGTAATCGAGGCGAGTTGCTCAATCAAACGCCCTTTCCTGCATGCAAGTGTGTGTCTCTCGCTTTCATTTGTCAGTATTTCTTGTCAGGATTCCTTCAGTGCAGATTCAGCGGATTTCTCAGGAGGTATCTCAACTTCAGGCTTTTGTAGCCATAGATCCTCAGTTGAAGTAAATATCTCCAAATCACATATCTCTTTAGGTCTGAAACAACATCCATAAAACTTCAGAGTCATCCAATAACTCACTAGCGAGAAGGGTTCTCTCCCTTCATTTGGGACGCCCTGCTCCACTGAGCTCCACTTGAAGTGTCATGGCTCACAGTCAGCTAGCAATTTCACTGCAGAGTAGGGGAATGTCCCCTGTGTCCTGGCCAAATTTTCCCATTCACTAAATTACCACCAGCAGCTTAATCTGGATCTGTGTCAGTTGGCATCCATCTGTATCTCCTCCCCGGATGAGGCTGAAAATTGCCAGAATTGCCTAGTCCTCCTTTCCCAGTCAACAAAAACTATATAAAATAAAAATAAATTTGAGAGACAGAGCCTTTATATTTGTGGTGTTTTTATGATGACCGGGGTGGTGAGGTATAGTGGATTCACAGAGGTTTAGATGTGTCTGGCTAAGTAGTTGCAGGAAACCCTTTCAAACAACATGAAGTCTTGCTGTATTCTGAAATATGCAGTGATGTCCAACCTTTGAACTGCCAGTGATGTCCAACCTTGAACTGCCCCAGAGACTAAAGAGTTAACTTTCCATGCCAGGCATGGAACGCTTGAGCCTCGAGTCGGTTGAGACTCTTTCTGTTGCTGTTTGAACTCAAACCATCAGATTCTTTACTCCGCCTCACTGAACAGTCGCTCCGGAGATTTCTCCTTTGCTCAGTTCAAGTTTGTCGGTTAAAGTGCTGTTTTCCTCGGTTTTCGACCGAATTTAATCCGTTAACCTGTCGGTTCAGTCTCTGTCTGTGGTATCGTGAGTACTAGATAGGTTTATTTTCTTGTTCTTCTGTGTGGAACTTGTAAACGTAGGATCGGTTCGGTTTGAACCAATCAGGTTTGTTCAAAAAAGTTTATTCTACTTTTAGAGTGTGGTAACCGGTCCTTATCGGTTCTAAAAAACCGGATTTCATTACGTTTTTTTCCACGACCCGTAACATGGTCAGGAACCGATAAGGGTGTCTTGCCTGGCGGATTGCCGATAAAAGGGTAAGTTTTGTTAGGACTGGCCATATCTGAGAAACCCAAAAGAAAAACCGGGCCCACTGGGTTTCAACACTGTAGTGTGTGTGGGGAAGCCTTTGCTAAGGCTGACCCCCACACCACCTGTGTTTATTGTCTGGGGTTTGACCACCTCGATTCAGACTGCCAGATTTGCAAGAATTTTCCTGCAGCTACCCTGGAAAAGAGAGTTGGTAGGCTCAGGGAAAGGGAGGCCAAGAAGTCCGCTGACCCGGATGGCCAGCCCGGTTCGGTTCCAACCGAACCAGAAGGAGTGCCCTCTGACCAGGGCGAAACTTATTCGGGCTAAAGGAGAACCGACTCTGAGGAGTCGGTTCCGGTTAAACAAAAAAAAAATGAAGGGATAAATCAGCCGGTGCGGATCCACAACTTCTTTTTCCAACCGCTGATGAAATAGCCAAAGCGATAAGGATTGTTCAATCGCTAAACCCGGTTCCGACCGAACCAGCACCATCGGGAAGGGGCTCGGTTCGGTCAGTTCCCCGGTTCCAGATTATAATTTAGAAGATTTTTATGAACCGGAGGAGGAAGGAGAGTATGAGGATAGTGATTACGAAAGTCTGGATGTGCCCATTGACCCGGACATCTCCCCAGATAGACCTTCAGGGTTTCTCCTCCTAGGCTTTCTGAGTCCCTTCCTATTTTATGTTCTACTTAAAAGTGGCTGAAACTCTTCAGCTTCCTATGGAAGAAGCTGTAGACGATCAGGAGGAGCCTGACTATGTTGAGATGATGGATATCCCAGAGTCCAGGAGGCTGTCTATTCCCTTTCATAAGTCCTTTGGGAAACAGACAATAAAAATTTTAAAGACTCCTAATTCTATACCTCCTGTGGACAAGAGAATGGACAAGAGGTATACTCTCTCAGGCTCAGATACGGAGTTCCTTACCCAGCAATGCAGCCATGTTGGGGTAGTGCAGGCTGCTGCCTGTGATAAGGCAAATATACCCTTGGCTTCACACCCCCCAGATAAGGACTCCAGGAGGATTGATGCCATGGCAAAGAAACAGTACATGGCAGCATCCTTGGGACTCAGGCAGGCTAATTATATGGCCTATACAGCTAGATATCAGAAATCTAGATGGGACACTGTAATGGCTTTAGCTAAACAGGTCCCTGGCCAGCTTGCCGAGGAGCTGGAGCAGGTGGCTGCGGATGGTATTGAAGCATCCAAGGTGCAGTTCCATGCTGCAGTGGACTCAATGATGTTTCATCTAGAGTCATGTTACATCTGTGGCTCCTTCAGAGGGATGGCTTGCCAGGACGCATTAGCCTGTCTCAGGATACCCAGACTAAGGCCATGGATTTTCCTGTTGAGGTAATTCTCTGTTTGGGGAGCAAACAGAGAACTACATGAAGAAAATGGATGAATACAGGACCACCTATAGGAGTGCTCAAGCCAAGGAAAGGCAAGCCACTCCCCAGAGGCAGCATTCCAGGGGCAGGCCTTTCTACCAAGCCCAGGCCTCCTCTTCTGCTTATGCTCATAGGGGGTTCTTCAGAGGGAGAGGCAGATGGGGTACAAGCAGACCTGCTTCCACCCCTCAGCCTAAAGCCCCTGCCAAACAGACACCCTGATGGGTTTGCCAGGGCCGATTCTCCACCACCTATAGGGGCAGGCTGGCTTACTTTGTCCAGGACTGGATGTCTTTAACATCAGACAAATGGGTCCTGGAAGTAGTAGTCAGGGACTGGTTCTCAGCTTCAAAAATTTCCAAAGATGAGAACCAGATCCTTTCCACCTGCAAGTCCTTCAGAAGCACTTGCCCTAGAGGCAGAGGTCTCTTCCTCTTGGCTCTGAGAGCCAAGAGAGGGTTCCACCCTCACACAAGGAAAAGGATTGTGCTCCAGGTACTTCCTAACCCCCAAAAGACAGGAGAATGGCTGCCCATCCTGGATCTCAGATATTTAAATAAGCACCTTTAAAGCCAAAGTTCAAAATGGTGACTCTGGGAATAATTCTACCTCTCTAAGGCCAGGGACTGGCTAGTTTCCTGGACCTCAAGGATGCCTACTTCCCTGTTCTCATCAGAAGCTCCCACCAAAGTACCTCAGATTCGGCTGCCCTCAGGCCATTATCAATTCAGAGCAGTGCCCTTCGCCTAACTTCTGCTAAGGGTGTTCACAAAATGCTTGGCAGTAGTGGTTGCCTTTCCTAAGGAGAAAAAGATATCCATCTTTCCATACCTGGACGACTGGCTCATAGTAGGCCAGTCTCCAGACCAAGTCAAGTCACACCTACAGATAACTCAGCAACTGCTCACTTCTCTAGGTTTCCTTCTGAATCTTTCAAAGTCAATTCTAGAGCCTGTGCAGCTCCTCACCTTCATAGGGGCAGAGCTGGATACAGTAAAGGCAAGAGCCTTCCTTCCCCTGGCCAGGGCAAGGACCCTTATCCCACTGGCCTCTTCATTCTCCCTCCAGGTATCTCGACCAGCAAGGCATTTTCTGCAGCTCCTGGGACACATGGCTGCCTCTACAGCAGTGGTTCAGGGAGCAAGATTTCAGATGAGGGACATTCAGTTCCACTTGAGAGCCTTGTGGTCTCAGAAAAAGGATCCTCTGACCAAACTAATCCCGGTGACTCGAACCCTGATCCAGGCATTGCAGTGGTGGCAGGATCAGGACAATCTAAGACAGGGAGTTCCTTTTGTCACTCAGTCTCATTCTCTAATCCTTACTACAAGAGGGAGCCCACTTGGGGGACCTGGCCACCCAAGGGTTGTGGTCTCCTCAGGAATCTCTGCTTCACATCAATCTATTAGAACTCGCAGTGTTTCTAGCACTTCAAGCTTTCCCAAGTCTGTTCAGAACAAAGTAGTTCAGATCAGGACAGACAATACCACCACAATGTGGTATATCAACAAGCAAGGGGGCACTCGGTTCACGGCCTTGTGCACAGAGGCAATGAAGTTGTGGTCTCTGGCCTATTCCCTGAACACTCTCTTACAGCAGTGCACCTCCCAGGAAGGACAATGTCCTGGCAGATGTTCTCAGCAGGATATCTCAGGCCATCACAAATGGTCCCTGGATCCCCTGATTTTGATAGTGATCTTCCAGATGGGGCACCCCACAGATAGATCTTTTGCAGCCCCAGACAATCACCAACTTCCTCTCTTTGCTGCAGGCCCACTGTTGGGCTCAGTCCCCCTGGAGCCTCTAGTTCTCAATTGGGAAGGGAAGTTCCTGTATGCCTTTCCCCTTCCCTCTCCTGTTCAAGGTGCTAGTCAAAATCAGGTTCTCAACCCTGCAAGGTGATTCTGATTGCTCCAGACTGGGCCAGACAGCCCTGGTACCCTCTCTTGTTGTCCTTAGCAGTCCACCTTCCCCTGTCTCTTCCCAGGAATTACAACCTGTTAACATGTGCTCAGGGGAGGGTTTGGTATCCGAATCCCAAATCTCTCAATCTCAAGGCCTGGCTCTTGAAGAGTTAGAGTTTGCTGATTTACACCTCTCTCAAGGTGTTCTGGATATCTTAAAGGCTTCTCGAAAGCCTTCCACCAGAAACACTTACAATTCCAAGTGGAAAAGATTTACTATATGGTGCTCTGGGAAGCATATTTCTCCAGAGTCTGCTGGCCTGCCCACAGTCCTTAACTATATGGTTCATCTTAATAGCTTGGGACTCAGACCAGCTACACTAAGAGTGCATCTGGCAGCTGTCTCTGCCTTCCTCTCAGCAGGCAAGCACTCTTCCCTTTCAGCTCATCCTGTATTTTCAAAATTTTTCAAGGGATTGCTGCATACCAATCCTCCCTTCAGGGACCCTGTCCCTGCTTGGGACCTTAATGTTTGCATTGCTCAGCTTATGCAACCCCCTTTTGAGCCTTTGTCCTCAGCAGAGCTTAAGTACTTGACTTGGAAAACTGTTTTCTTGGTGGCCATCACTTCTGCCAGACGCATAAGTGAGTTACAGGCCCTGTCAGTGGAGCCTGATTTTATCTCTTTCCATAGAGATAAGGTGGTCCT
This sequence comes from Neoceratodus forsteri, assembly GCA_016271365.2. NCBI lineage: Eukaryota > Metazoa > Chordata > Ceratodontiformes > Ceratodontidae > Neoceratodus > Neoceratodus forsteri. Next base: position 1,739,798,685 of record CM028129.1, read on the forward strand.
CAGGACTAATAGGAAGTTTTTGCCTAAGGTGGTTTCAGATTTCCACCTTAACCAGTCGATGTCTCTTCCTGTTTTCTTCACTGACCATTCCTCCTCTGGGGAGAAGAGGCTGCACAGTTTGGATGTGAAAAGGGCCCTTAGCTACTACATAGAGTGCACCAAGGGTCACAGGTTTGACTCCCTCCAACTGTTCCTCACTTATGGTGAGGTTGGTAAGGGAAAACCTGCCATTAAGAGATCTGTTGCCAGGTGGATTGTCTCTTGCATTCAATTTTGCTATGAAAAACTGGGTAGGATCCCACCCTCAGGCCTGAGGGCTCACTCTACCAGAGGTACATCTGCTTCCTGGCTGCTGCCAGGATATTCCTATCTTAGAGATTTGTCAGCAGCCACCTGGAAAACAGTACATACTTTTACCAAGCATTCTCTCTGGATATCCAGGCTAGGAGTGATGCTCAGTTTAGCAAAGCAGTGCTTCAGAGCCTATTTCCAAGTGTGGTTCTGTCCCTCCTCCATGGAGGTACTGCTTGGTAGTCTGTATATATAGAACAGAGTAAGACTTCATGTTGTTTGAAGAAAAATTACTCACCTTAGTAATGTTGTTTCTTCTAATGGAGTCTTGCTGTATTTTGACCTCCCCCCCTGCCTCCCCTCTCAGAACCTGGTTTTTGGGATGTGGGTGAGCAGCAGCAGTGTTGGCACCTAGAGGTGCCTCCACCCCTTCTTTTCTCACCCCCTTTAGTTTGGGGGTGTGGGTATTGTTTTTGTTTATTTTTTGGGTTTCCTGACTTGAGTCTTTGCTTTGGGACCAAAAAATCTTATTATATTTAGTAGCCAGTTGGCTGTGTAAGTTTACAGTTTCCACACAGGACACCCAGTGAGTATAGCTCATAAAGATCTGACGGTTTGAGTTCAAACAGCAACAGACAGAGTCTCAACCGTCGAGCTCAGCGTTCCATGCCTGGCATGGAAGTTAACTCTTCATCTTTCCCTTGTCAATCTTCACCATTCATGTACTTCCTGGGTGTAAGCCGAGGCGCCGCGACCCGTCCACGGGAGCTTTTTTTTTTTTGTGTTGCCGAACGGCCTCCCGCCTCGAGAGTGACGCGGGCCATGCGCCAGGGGTGGCCATAGCGACCGACCTCCTCCAACCCAGTTCTGTTTTCCCGCCGCCGAGGCAGCACCTGTTCGCGGTAGTCAACTCAAAGTGCGATCCGACTTTTTCTACACTCACGCCCACGTAAGACTGTTCCTTTTTCTTTCCCGGGGCCGGTGTATTTCCGACTGTGTTTAATCTGTTTATTTGCTATGTCCGGGTTCTGAGCGAACGTTTAAGACGGGCCGCCCCTTTATGCGCCGGGTGCCCCAAGGGGCCGGTATCTCAGCCTCGGACCGCATGACGCCTGTCTTCGCTGCCTGGGACCCAACCATAATATGGGATTCGTACACGCTTTGAGCTCGATGGGACTGTCGCTGCCCTCGAAGTCCGCTCTTAAGGCTGGGTGCGCTCACGACTGGGACGTCAAGGGAATCTCGGGTAGATCCTTAGGCCTTTCCTCTGGTCTCCTCCCGGCCTATAATCCTGAGGAGGAGGGGTCTCTTCCCTTCTTAAGCGAGGGGAGGCCCTTCATGTGTTGCTGGGAGCGCCGTAGCCCCTCCGGGCCGCAGCGCTTGACACACCTCCGCCTCGGGCAGTCACCTCTTCGAGGCAGGCTCTGTCGGGCCCGGCCTGGTGACCTCGACGCGCCCGGCGCCGTTTTGATCTCGCCCGTCAGTGCCGGTGATCGCTGCCGCTCTCGCGCTGTTAGATCCCGCGAGACATAATCAATAAGGTCTCTAATAATCAAGGCTTGTTGAATCTTTCGATCAGTAAACCACAGAACTGCAAAGGTGACAGTACCATGTTTGTATAATGCTTAAGTCTAATGTTGAGAACAATAGCCAATATTTCGTAATCGAGTTCAAAAGCGTAATTGGTCTCCAATTATCAATAGAAGACTTTTCCCCGGATGTAAACAAAAAGATCAACAAACCTTCCGTAAACGAGAGAGGAATACAGTAAGTAGTTATAAAAAAACCAAAACTTTCTCTAAACAAATGGACAGCGGTTCCGAAAATGATTTTATAAGATTCGTTTGTCAGTCCATCTGAACCAGGCGATGTACCATTCTTCAAAGTCTTTATAGCCTGTTCAGTTTCAAAGGTGGTGATAGGTTGTATCAAATCAGCTTTGCTATCTGAGACTGCAGGAATAGATATTGTGTGTAAGAATTGCTTTATGGCGTCCTCTGAAGGAGGGTCTGAAGGAATATTGGAAGAAATAAAATCTTTAATAACCCTATTTAACGCTCTATGGAGGTCCGAGTGTCCCCTTTATTATCGAAAGCAAAGATTCTGGAAAAGGTGGAATCTTTAAATTTCCTAAAAGCTTCAAAGGATCTCCACAGGGGGACTTTTGTCCCGCTTTGAAGCAGGGCCTTTCATAGTCTGTGCCCTATCGTACTGGCACTTTGTCATTTCTTCTTTAAGTGATATAATATGGTCTGTGTAGTCCAGTCTAGAGGTATTAGCCATGGAGTATAAATTCTGAAGCTGTTGTCTGAGTTTTAGATATTTAAGAAATGTGTTTTCACTATATTCCCCATGTTTTAAAAAACAGGATTTGAAATCTGCTTTAGAATCTGCCCACCAATCCCCTAAATCGTCATACAAAAAAACTGACAGATAATTGAACTTCTAATATATCTGTGATTTGACTCCTTTTCCATTGGTCAGATAAGATGGAAGAATTTAACTTCCATCTTGGCCTGACACAAGGCTGTTCTGGAACATTAGAAAAAGAACAAAGCAACAATAGACGATCTGAAAAATCAGTGAACAGAGTCTGAAACTGAAAGTTTGGTAAAGATTTAGAAATAAATATGTAATCAATGGTAGAAGTAAGCTTATTGCTTCAAAAAGTAAACTGGGGCCCAGAACTCTGATATATGCAACAATTTAAGAGACCCGCTGTCTCTATTAATTTCTGTAATGCATTTGAATCGCAATACCTTCTTCCCGTGATTCGATGTGCCACCAGGAGTAGATTTTAAACTAAAATTGAAATCTCCACCAAAAAAAACTTATATGAGGTAAGTAAATAAGGCTTTAGACTGTCAAAAAGGGCCACCCGTTCAGATTTGACCTGTGAACCATAAATATTGATTAATCTGCAGTGCATCATTTCCCATACACCATCTAATATCAAAACTCTCCCTGGAACTAAATCAACCAATTTAATAAGAGTAAAGTCAAATGAATTAAATAAAAAACCTACACCATCGGCTGTCGCTGTTCCAAATGACCAATAAGAAGGTCTCCAAACCCATTCCTTTGGAAAACCTTGCCTGGTCACTGGTAAACATCCAGGTTTCTTGCAAAAAACAAATATCGAAAGCTTTATCATGAATATGATTATACACTACATATCTTCTTCTGGAATTTAACAGGCTATGAACATTCAATGAGCCTATACTGAAAGGAGCCATTCATGTAAACATTGTCAAGCTCAATGCTCCTTTTTCTTTTCTTTATATTCTGATTTGTGCTGCAGGGAGATACTATTTTCTGTTTTAGTAGACTGAGAATCAGAATCCCCCAAATCCATCTGAGTCCCCCCATTGGGTGGCCAAGACGGAAAAGGTTTTTTTGGAATCTATTTCTATAAGGGGTTGAACTGGTCCCACCTTCAGATTCCTAGCTGATCTACGTACTGGTAAGGTGGTATAAGGTGGTTGACTGGAGGGGGTAAGAACAGCTTCTGCAGGGTCAGTATAACACACTGGTAATGAGGAGTCAGTAGGCAAAGGTAAAGAAGAGGTGGGGGGGAGGAATTGGTTCTGCCTCTACTCCTGAAGGAGATCAAGAGAGGAGGAGGCGGGGGGTGGGTCTTCCAGAGGAATTCTGGTCGGAGGATCATTGACTAACGATGTAGCGGTTTGGGGGTAAATGGAGTCCTGTGCTTGCTATATAAGGAGATTGGGGCTTAAACAAGTGGCTTTATTCTTAGCAGCCCAAGAGCATTCAGAAAAACATTACCAGTATCTTCACAAAGATCACACCTTGTGTGATTTGCACACTGAAAAGCAATATGCCCAATCTCCCCACAGTTATCGCACCTAGGCCTGTCACATGAACTAGAAAGGTGTGTTCTAGATCCACATTTGTAACAGGCCCGAGGCTGACCAGCGTAAAAACAAACACCTCTATCTTGCCCCAATAAAAAAGAATTAGGGATATGTTCGATTTAGTTTAACTTTATAACGCCATCCACCAGTCCAAAACATTTCGGTATCTAATATAGCTTCTGGAGGACTCATTACATCACATTTCTGGCTTAGCCAGTAAGTTATATCCTCTGCATGGACCCCTTCATTATGGAACATTAATTAACTTACTTAATCAGTGGTTTGGTTAAGGGGATAACCAGAAAGGGGGTCCATATAGGGTAAAATGTAACTTGGTTATACCTCTCCCAAAATAAATCAAGAGCATAACCAGATCGGAAGCTGATATCAAAATTGTCCTCCCCTGAAATGTTAATAAATGCGAAGACTTTTCTCGGGGAGAAGTGTAGAGAATCTTTCAGTAATAATTTGCCCACATGATACCTGTCAGGGCGAACTTCAAGGCCTCCTTTATACCTAATTGCATACAGCATTTCTCCTTGGAGCTGCTTCTTTTCTAATTGTTGAAAAAAGTTCAGAGAGAAGCGGTTTTTGTGTCTCTGGGAACTTGAGGATGTTCCTCTCACAGGGAGAGGTGTCTCTGAAGTCATGTCAATGGCAGAAGGCTGTACAGCAGGATTTTTAAGTTCTAAACTTGATGTAGTCTTATTAAACGCCAGATTACCATTTGCAAGATTTGTAGATAATAAAACTGAATGCATAGCAGGACATAAAACCTTGGGATGCCTTTCAGGTGAATTTTGAGTAAACTTGAGTGTAGAATCCCAATCAGGGGTGGGAATCCAAGTTCCATGAGCATTCTGCGTCCAACCAGCCTCACTTAATGCCTTCTGGGGGGACCAGGGCTCACCTGGAGTCACTGTGGGCAATGGAAATTCGTCATGCCCCACCTTGAGAACAAGTGGGGACTCAGCTCTGATACTCTTGGCCAGGCCTTAGTACTGTAGAAGGTGCTGAAGCAAAAATATTTCTATTTGCGGTTGTCAGGGCCGTACGCTTTGTTTTATTGTCATCCTTCATCTCAGATCGAGATTCAACAGCTCGTGAAAAATTAAACACAGTTGTTCCCTCCTGATTTGAAGGAGAAGTCTGGTAAATCACTGCATTATTGTGCTCAGCAGAGGTCAGAGCCGGCGTGGCATTCCGAAAAATGAACCCAGCAGTTTTAGAAAGGTTTGAGACAGACAGTTCTGTGGATATGTCAGAATTCGCCTGAGTCATAGGCCCTATAAGTCCCACTTTCTCTTGGAGCATTTTTACATTGTCCGGGACTGTACCGGGTACATCTAAGCAAGGAAGGAACAGCTTGAGTAATTAAATCTACCGGCTTTTGGCACGAGTGACTGTGCACTCCCTTACTGCCAGCCGTAGGTGTTTGTACCTCAGTTACTGCAGGAGCGGCATCAGAAGAAATAATCGCAACTGACTCACCCGTCCCCACTGCTTTCCCTGTAGTTGCCACGTCATCCTGTAGTGCAGGCCCGATGACAAGTGGGACGGGAGTTTTGACGGTCGGTGCATCATTCTGTAATCGGGCGAGTTGCTCAATCAAACGCCCTCTTTTCCGATGAGTGTCTCTCGTTTTCATTTGTCAGTATTTCTTGTCAGGATTCCTTCAGTGCAGATTCAGCGGATTTCTCAGGAGGTATATCAACTTCAGGCTTTTGTAGCCATAGATCCTCAGTTGAAGTAAATATCTCCAAATCACATATCTCTTTTAGGTCTGAAACAACATCCATAAAAACTTCAGAGTCATCCAATAACTCACTAGCGAGAAGGGTTCTCTCCCCTTCATTTGGGACGTCCTGCTCCACTGGAGCTCCACTCGAAGTGGCCATGGCTCACAGTCAGCGAGTACCTCTACTGCAGAGTAGGGGAATGTCCCCGGTGTCCTGGCCAAATTTTCCCCATTCACTAAATTACCACCAGCAGCTTAATCTGGATCTGTGTCAGTTGGCATCCATCTGTATCTCCCTTCCCCGGGATGAGGCTGAAAATTGCCAGAATTGCCTAGTCCTCCTTTCCCAGTCAACAAAAACTATATAAAATAAAAAATAAATTTGAGAGACAGAGCCTTTATATTTGTGGTGTTTTTATGATGACCGGGGTGGCGAGTGGCATAGTGGATTCACAGAGGTTTAGATGTGTCTGGCTAAGTAGTTGCAGGAAACCCTTTCAAACAACATGAAGTCTTGCTGTATTCTGAAATATGCAGTGATGTCCAACCTTTGAACTGCCAGTGATGTCCAACCTTTGAACTGCCCCAGAGACGAAAGAGTTAACTTTCCATGCCAGGCATGGAACGCTTGAGCTCGAGCTCGGTTGAGACTCTTTCTGTTGCTGTTTGAACTCAAACCATCAGATTCTTTACTCCGCCTCACTGAACAGTCGCTCCGGAGATTTCTCCTTTGCTCAGTTCAAGTTTGTCGGTTAAAGTGCCGTTTTCCTCGGTTTTCGACCGAATTTAATCCGTTAACCTGTCGGTTCAGTCTCTGTCTGTGGTATGTGAGTACTAGATAGGTTTATTTTCTTGTTCTTCTGTGTGGAACTTGTAAACGAGGATCGGTTCGGTTTGAACCAATCAGGTTTGTTCAAAAAGTTTATTCTACTTTAGGTGTGGTAACGTCCTTATCGGTTCTAAAAAAAACGGATTTCATTACGTCTTTTTCCACGACCCGTAACATGGTCAGGAACCGATAAGGGTGTCTTGCCTGGCGGATTGCCGATAAAAGGGTAAGTTTTGTTAGGACTGGCCATATCTGAGAAACCCAAAAGAAAAACCGGGCCCACTGGGTTTCAACACTGAGTGTGTGTGTGTGGGGAAGCCTTTGCTAAGGCTGACCCCCACACCACCTGTGTTTATTGTCTGGGGTTTGACCACCTCGATTCAGACTGCCAGATTTGCAAGAATTTTCCTGCAGCTACCCTGGAAAAGAGAGTTGGTAGGCTCAGGGAAAGGGAGGCCAAGAAGTCCGCTGACCCGGATGGCCAGCCCGGTTCGGTTCAAACCGAACCAGAAGGAGTGCCCTCTGACCAGGGCTAAACTTATTCGGTAAAGGAGAACCGACTCTGAGGAGTCGGTTCAGTTAAACAAAAAAATGAAGGATAAATCAGCGGTGCGGATCCACAACTTCTTTTCCAACCGCTGATGAAATAGCCAAAGCGATAAGGATTGTTCAATCGCTAAACCCGGTTCCGACCGAACCAGCACCATCGGGAAGGGGCTCGGTTCGGTCAGTTCCCCGGTTCCAGATTATAATTTAGAAGATTTTTATGAACCGGAGGAGGAAGGAGAGTATGAGGATAGTGATTACGAAAGTCTGGATGTGCCCATTGACCCGGACATCTCCCCAGATAGACCTTCAGGGGTTTCTCCTCCTAGGCTTTCTGAGTCCCCTTCCTATTTTATGTTCTACGAAAAAGTGGCTGAAACTCTTCAGCTTCCTATGGAAGAAGCTGTAGACGATCAGGAGGAGCCTGACTATGTTGAGATGATGGATATCCCAGAGTCCAGGAGGCTGTCTATTCCCCTTCATAAGTCCTTTGGGAAACAGACAATAAAAATTTTAAAGACTCCTAATTCTATACCTCCTGTGGACAAGAGAATGGACAAGAGGTATACTCTCTCAGGCTCAGATACGGAGTTCCTTACCCAGCAATGCAGCCATGTTGGGGTAGTGCAGGCTGCTGCCTGTGATAAGGCAAATATACCCTTGGCTTCACACCCCCAGATAAGGACTCCAGGAGGATTGATGCCATGGCAAAGAAACAGTACATGGCAGCATCCTTGGGACTCAGGCAGGCTAATTATATGGCCTATACAGCTAGATATCAGAAATCTAGATGGGACACTGTAATGGCTTTAGCTAAACAGGTCCCTGGCCAGCTTGCCGAGGAGCTGGAGCAGGTGGCTGCGGATGGTATTGAAGCATCCAAGGTGCAGTTCCATGCTGCAGTGGACTCCAATGATGTTTCATCTAGAGTCATGGCTACATCTGTGGCCCTTCAGAGGGATGGCTTGCCAGGACGTACTAGCCTGTCTCAGGATACCCAGACTAAGGCCATGGATTTTCCTGTTGTGGGTAATTCTCTGTTTGGGGAGCAAACAGAGAACTACATGAAGAAAATGGATGAATACAGGACCACCTATAGGAGTGCTCAAGCCAAGGAAAGGCAAGCCACTCCCCAGAGGCAGCATTCCAGGGGCAGGCCTTTCTACCAAGCCCAGGCCTCCTCTTCTGCTTATGCTCATAGGGGGTTCTTCAGAGGAGAGAGCAGATGGGGTACAAGCAGACCTGCTTCCACCCCCAGCCTAAAGCCCCTGCCAAACAGACACCCTGATGGGTTTGCCAGGGCCGATTCTCCACCACCTAGGGGGCAGGCTGGTTACTTTGTCCAGGACTGGATGTCTTTAACATCAGACAAATGGGTCCTGGAAGTAGTAGTCAGGGACTGGTTCTCAGCTTCAAAAATTTCCAAAGATGAGAACCAGATCCTTTCCACCTGCAAGTCCTTCAGAAGCACTTGCCCTAGAGGCAGAGGTCTCTTCCCTCTTGGCTCTGAGAGCCATAGAGGGTTCCACCCCACAGGAGAAAAGGATTGTGCTCCAGGTACTTCCTAACCCCAAAAGACAGGAGAATGGCGGCCCATCCTGGATCTCAGATATTTAAATAAGCACCTTTTAAAGCCAAAGTTCAAAATGGTGACTCTGGGAATAATTCTACCCTCTCTAAGGCCAGGGGACTGGCTAGTTTCCCTGGACCTCAAGGATGCCTACTTCCCTGTTCTCATCAGAAGCTCCCACCGAAAGTACCTCAGATTCGAGCTGCCCTCAGGCCATTATCAATTCAGAGCAGTGCCCTTCGGCCTAACTTCTGCTCCAAGGGTGTTCACAAAATGCTTGGCAGTAGTGGTTGCCTTCCTATGGAGAAAAAAGATATCCATCTTTCCATACCTGGACGACTGGCTCATAGTAGGCCAGTCTCCAGACCAAGTCAAGTCACACCTACAGATAACTCAGCAACTGCTCACTTCTCTAGGTTTCCTTCTGAATCTTTCAAAGTCAATTCAGGAGCCTGTGCAGCTCCTCACCTTCATAGGGGCAGAGCTGGATACAGTAAAGGCAAGAGCCTTCCTTCCCCTGGCCAGGGCAAGGACCCTTATTCCAATGGCCTCTTCATTCTCCCTCCAGGTATCTCGACAAGCAAGGCATTTTCTGCAGCTCCTGGGACACATGGCTGCCTCTACAGCAGTGGTTCAGGGAGCAAGATTTCAGATGAGGGACATTCAGTTCCACTTGAGAGCCTTGTGGTCTCAGAAAAAGGATCCTCTGACCAAACTAATCCCGGTGACTCGAGACCCTGATCCAGGCATTGCAGTGGTGGCAGGATCAGGACAACCTAAGACAGGGAGTTCCTTTGTCACTCAGTCTCATTCTCTAATCCTTACTACGAGGGAGCCCACTTGGGGACCCTGGCCACCCAAGGGTTGTGGTCTCCTCAGGAATCTCTGCTTCAATCAATCTATTAGAACTCAGCAGTGTTTCTAGCACTTCAAGCTTTCTCAAGTCTGTTCAGAACAAAGTAGTTCAGATCAGGACAGACAATACCACCACAATGTGGTATATCAACAAGCAAGGGGGCACTCGGTCTACGGCCTTGTGCACAGAGGCAATGAAGTTGTGGTCTCTGGCCTATTCCCTGAACACCTCTCTTACAGCAGTGCACCTCCCAGGGAAGGACAATGTCCTGGCAGATGCTCTCAGCAGGATATCTCAGGGCCATCACAAATGGTCCCTGGATCCCCTGATTTTGATAGTGATCTTCTCCAGATGGGGCACCCCACAGATAGATCTTTTTGCAGCCCCAGACAATCACCAACTTCCTCTCTTTTGCTGCAGGCCCCCACTGTTGGGCTCAGTCCCCCTGGACGCCCTAGTTCTCAATTGGGAAGGGAAGTTCCTGTATGCCTTTCCCCTTCCTCTCCTGTTCAAGGTGCTAGTCAAAATCAGGTCTCAACCCTGCAAGGTGATTCTGATTGCTCCAGACTGGGCCAGACAGCCCTGGTACCCTCTCTTGTTGTCCTTAGCAGTCCACCTTCCCCTGTCTCTTCCCAGGAATTACAACCTGTTAACATGTGCTCAGGGGAGGGTTTGGTATCCGAATCCCAAATCTCTCAATCTCAAGGCCTGGCTCTTGAAGAGTTAGAGTTTGCTGATTTACACCTCTCTCAAGGTGTTCTGGATATCTTAAAGGCTTCTCGAAAGCCTTCCACCAGAAACACTTACAATTCCAAGTGGAAAAGATTTACTATATGGTGCTCTGGGAAGCATATTTCTCCAGAGTCTGCTGGCCTGCCCACAGTCCTTAACTATATGGTTCATCTCAATAGCTTGGGACTCAGACCAGCTACACTAAGAGTGCATCTGGCAGCTGTCTCTGCCTTCCTCTCAGCAGGCAAGCACTCTTCCCTTTCAGCTCATCCTGTATTTTCAAAATTTTTCAAGGGGATTGCTGCATACCAATCCTCCCTTCAGGGACCCTGTCCCTGCTTGGGACCTTAATGTTTGCATTGCTCAGCTTATGCAACCCTTTTGAGCCTTTGTCCTCAGCAGAGCTTAAGTACTTGACTTGGAAAACTGTTTTCTTGGTGGCCATCACTTCTGCCAGACGCATAAGTGAGTTACAGGCCCTGTCAGTGGAGCCTGATTTTATCTCTTTCCATAGAGATAAGGTGGTCCTCAGGACTAATAGGAAGTTTTTGCCTAAGGTGGTTTCAGATTCCACCTTAACCAGTCGATGTCTCTTCCTGTTTTCTTCACTGACCATTCCTCCTCTGGGGAGAAGAGGCTGCACAGTTTGGATGTGAAAAGGGCCCTTAGCTACTACATAGAGTGCACCAAGGGTCACAGGTTTGACTCCCTCCAACTGTTCCTCACTTAAGGTGAGGTTGGTAAGGGAAAACCTGCCATTAAGAGATCTATTGCCAGGTGGATTCTCTCTTGCATTCAATTTTGCTATGAAAAACTGGGTAGGATCCCACCCTCAGGCCTGAGGGCTCACTCTACCAGAGGTACAACTGCTTCCCTGGCTGCTGCCAGGGATATTCCTATCTTAGAGATTTGTCAAGCAGCCACCTGGAAAACAGTACATACTTTTACCAAGCATTACTCTCTGGATATCCAGGCTAGGAGTGATGCTCAGTTTGGCAAAGCAGTGCTTCAGAGCCTATTTCCAAAGTAGGTTCTGTCCCTCCTCCATGGAGGTACTGCTTGGTAGTCTGCATATGTCAGAACAGAGCAAGACTTCATGTTTGAAGAAAAAATTACTCACCTTAGTAATGTTGTTTCTTCTAATGGAGTCTTGCTGTATTTTGACCTCCCCCCCTGCCTCCCCTCTCAGAACCTGGTTTTTGGGATGTGGGTGAGCAGCAGCAGTGTTAGCACCAGAGGTGCCTCCACCCTTCTTTCTCACCCCCTTTAGTTTGGGGTGTGGGTGTTGTGTTTTGTTTTATTTTTGGGTTTCTGACTTGAGTCTTTGCTTTGGGACCAAAAATCTCTATTATATTAGTAGCCAGTTGGCTAGTGTGGATTACAGTTTCCACAGGACACCCAGTAGTATAGCTCATAAAGATCTGACGGTTTAGACATAGAAACATAGAAGTTGATGACAGATAAGGACATAAGGCCCATCCAGTCTGCCCATTTCTTTTCTACCTTATAAATGTGCCATCGGCCTTTGCTCTATCAGTGACCTATCTATTAGTAGTCATTTGTATTGCTCCCTTATGCCTATCCATGCCTGTTTGAAGCCCTGCACTGTATTCATAGCCACCACTTCTTGTGGTAAGCCATTCCATGCATCTACCACCCTTTCTGTGAAAAAATTTCTCACATTCCCCCTTAATCGGCCTCCCTCTAATCTCATGCTGTGTCCTCTTGTCCTGCTATTTTTCTTATATTTAAACATGTTAGACTCTTTCACCTTGTTTATGCCCTTAAGTGTTTAAATGTCTCGATCATATCCCCTCTCCTCCTTTGCTCAAGGGTATACATGAGCTCCGTTAATCTGTCCTCATATATGTCTTCTGATGCAGTCACTGCACCATTTTGGTTGCCCTTCTCTGGACTGCCTCTCAATTTGGTTAATGTCTTGAGAAGGTGTGGCCTCCCAGCAGTACTCCAGATGGGGCCTAACCAATGTCTTGTACAGAGGGATTATTACCTCCCTCTTACGACTTGTGATACCCCTACTAATACACCCTAACACCCTGAGTTTTGAGTTTGAGTTCAAACAGCAACAGACAGAGTCTCAACCGAGCTCGAGCTCAGCGTTCCATGCCTGGCATGGAAAGTTAACTCTTTCGTCTCGGGGGCAGTTCAAAGGTTGGACATCACTGGCAGTTCAAAGGCTGGACATCACTGCATATGTCAGAATGCAGCAAGACTCCATTAGAAGAAACAACATTACTAAGGTGAGTAATTTTTCTTATTGCCGTATATTTGGATACCTTTCTGAAATAAGTTGTGATAGTTTCCTTTTCCTTGGGAATAGGTGCCCACAGCACAATAACCATCATCACAGTTTGTGCAGTGAGCAGAGGCTGGGAGCCCTGGGGATGTACTCCCTGGAAGGGAAGAGAAGAGGCAGAGGGGTGATATGAGAGAGAACTTCAAGTACACGAAGGGAATTAACAGAGTGAAAGGAGGTCTCTTTAAAATGAGTGATGGCAGCACCACTGGGCGCAGCCTAAAATTGATGGGGGGGGAGGAGGATTCATACTAACACACTAAAAAGACAGCCGATTAGGCCCTGTGGTCTGTCAAGTCTGCTCGGGGATCAGTGCCTACCAGGGCACCACTTTAAGCTATTTTTTAACCAGTTTGTTTTTGGTTGAATACATTTGAAACTGATTAATATTGAACTATAATGACGCTGATTGGAGAGATGTCATGTCTAGTTTTAAGTCAGAAAATTACATAATTATTTTGAGGAATATTGACTGCAAGCTCAAGCTCTGACTGATGGTCCACTAGTAGTACAGTTAAGTAAGAACAGTACAGAAGGAAGGTTGAACATAAGGAAAACCGTCTGTCTCGAACCTTTCTAAAACTGCTGGGTTCGTTTTTCGGAATGCCACGCTGGCTCCGACCTCTGCTGAGCACAATAATGCAGTGATTTACCAGACTTCTCCTTCAAATCAGTAGGGAACAACTGTGTTTAATTTTTCACGAGATGTTGAATCTCGATCTGGGATGAAGGATGACAATAAAACAAATAAACCAATAAACCAGTAACTGGTGAACATGCATTTGTACTGTGCCACAGCTCATCCCACGAGATGTGTTAAATACTCCCTCCTTAATACCCACTCAGTTGTTTCTTTTTCCTTATGTTCAACCTTCCTTCTGTACTGTTCTTACTTAACTGTACTACTAGTGGACCATCACAGTCAGAGCTTGAGCTTGCAGTCAATATTCTGCAAAAGAATTATGTAATTTTATTGAGTTAAAACTAGACATGATGTCACCTCTCCAATTCAGCATGTTGTAGTCCAGTATTGTAATCAGTTTCAAATGTATTCAACTACTGTTAAAGGGAGACTGTCAACCTTTTCTGCATCATATTATTTTGAGTTGAAGCTCACATTTTATACTTGCTTACCTTCTCTAAAATTCACTGATGTCGCTGGTTGCTTTATTTGCCTCCTTTCTTAGTAGAACTATAATGCATGCTAATGGGTATTGTTAATCCCAACCCTGCTTTTGTTTAAAATCCTTGATCTACCTTTTCTTGCGTACTTCCTAAACATTAGGAACATCCCCAAACAGTGCAGCCACTCATCATGCAATAGTCTGTACTCCCACTGCATCAGGAGTAGCTGAACTGTGTTGATGGTGTTCCCTAGTCCAGAAAGGATGTAGTGGGAGTTGATCAAGGAATGTAAACAAACAAACTTGTTTTTGCGTGGTAACACCAGCATGGTGAGCAGTCTGTTTGTTTTTTACTTTTAAAAAGAAAAAAAGAATCCTAATCAAACTAATGGCTACATCAGAAATCTCTACAGAATGTGGCCAATCAATAATTATTATTATTTTTTAATTTTTAAACTGGAGACACTTTGAGGCCTAAGGTGGTTGACAGTATCCCTTACATACGAACATATGAAAAAAGCCAGCAGAAGAAGACCACCTGGTCTATCGCATCTGCTCAGTAGTTGGTGGGATACCCTCATCCCCAAGGAGGGTCATTAGTGGGGTCCCACAGGGATCAGTCCTTGGGCCCCTTCTGTTCAACGCCTACGTATCTGACATAAGGACAGGAATCAGGAGTGAGATGAGTCTCTTTGCAGATGACTCGAAACTGGGGGCCGTGGTGGATGGCGAGGAGGGGAGGGTGGCCCTACAGGGGGACCTGGAGGCTCTGGAAAGATGGTCTAGAAAGTGGAAGCTGAGGTTCAATGCAGGGAAATGCAAGGTACTCCACCTGGGGGCCAGAAACCCAGGTCAAGTGTACACCCTGGGGAGAATGCTACAAGTCTCGATGGCTGAGAGGGACCTGGGGGTGGTGGTGGATGTCAAGATGAACAACTCTGAGACTTGTAGGAGGGCAGCAGCAAGGCCAACAGGATGCTGGGATGCATCGCTAGGGGATCACCTCCAGAAGGAGAGGTGATACTCCCTCTGTATAACTGCTTGGTGAGGCCGCACTTGAGTACTGCGTGCAGTTTTGGAGGCCACACTTAAAGAGGGATATTAACCTCCTGGAGAGGGTCCAGAGGAGGGCAACCAAAATGATTTGGGGCTTGGGGACAGGACCTATGAGGAGAGGCTCGAAGAGCTAAATATGTACACATTGGAAGAGAGAAGGGACCGGGGGACATGATAGAGGTCTTAGGTACATGAAGAGGGTAAATAGGGGAGGAACAGTCGGGGTGCTTCATAGGAAGGAGGAAGGGCCACTAGAGGCATGGCTGGAAGCTGGAGGGGAAGATTCAGGGAGAAAGGAGGAGGTGCTACTTCACTGGAGAGGTGGTGGAGCCATGGAATGCACTGCCTAGGGGGCTGGTGGAGGCAGAGACAGTGGAGGGGTTCAAGAGGGTGGGACAGGTACAGGGGAAGGGTTCTGGAAGCAAAATCCAATGCAGCAAGAATATCCGGAACTGGGAAGGGAGAAGCCAGAGAAGGCGAGGGGGACAGCAAGGTCAGCACCCAGGTTGGGGACTGACCAAACGAGCAGACACGAAAGACCGTTAGGCCTATTCTGCTGGCATTTTAGTATGTTAGTATGTATGTTAGTAAGTGATGCAGAGTCTGGCCTTATAATTTACACCAATGACCTTGCCTCCCTCCCCCAAACGTCCCTCCCTCTTCCCCCCCCTTGCTTGGTCCCGAGGGTTTCTTTTGTGCTTGTCCAAGGCTCTCTTAAATGCTCCCACCATCCTTGATGATGCCACCTCCTCTGGCAGCTCATTCCAGGTGGACACCACCCTCTCCGTATAGAAATGCTTCTTTACATCCCTTCTGAACAGTTAAAAAAATAGCGCTAAAGTGGTACCCTGGGTAGGCACTGATCCCCGAGCAGACTCGATAGACCATAGGGCCTAATCGGCTGGCTTTTTAGCATGTTATTGTGTGAATCCCACCCCTCTATCAATTATATTTCCCCAGTGGTGCTAGCTATCACCATTTTAAAGAGACCCTCCCTTTTCACTCTGTTAATTCCCTTCGTATACTTGAAGGTCTCTCTCATATCACCCCTCTGCCTCTTCTCTTCCAGGGAGTACATCCCCAGGGCTCCCAGCCTCTGCTCATAGGACCTATCATGTAGCCCCTCGATCATCTTGGTTGCTGTCCTCTGGACCCCCTCCAGCATGCCGATGTCCTTCTTTAGGTAAGGATGCCAGTACCTCACCCCATATTCTAAATGCGGTCTCACCAATGACCTGTACAATGGTAAAATAACCTTACTCCGCCTGCTACTGAATCCCCTTGTAATATACCCCAGCATCCTGTTTAGTCTTCACCACTACCTTTTTACGCTGAGAGGTGTGTTTCAGATCACTCGTAATCACTACCCCCAGATCCTTTTTCTTCTTCGGAAGCAGTTACCTGAATCCCTCCTGTGTAATATTCTGTGCTAGGGTTCTTGGCCCTGTGTGCATCACTCTGCACTTTTTGGCACTGATACCAAGTTGCCAGATTCCTGACCATCTCTGTAGTCTGGCAAGGTCCTCCCTCAGTTCCTGTATCCCCCTCCTTGGTTCTTTATTAAGTAATTATTGAGTAATTTCAGAGGTTGTCTGTTATGGCATGTGTAAAGCAGTATTTATGTAATTACTATTTTTAAGTAGCTGTTTTTTAAATGATTGAAACCAGTGGTGTTTATTTTTTTTATTAGCTGTAGTAACTCTTACCCCAGATAAAGCGGGAGCCTGTTTGGCTTATCTCAGAGTTCCAGAAACAACTATGTTATACTTGCGTGCCAACCTTTACTTCTTAACATACATTTTTCAGATATAAAAAGCGAGCATTGGCCAATGCCAGTTGCATTTGCTTGCTTGTATTTGCTGTGTAGACGTTGGGCCTAGATATTGTAGATAGTGCCCAGTTTGGGGGGGCAGAAAGAAAGCAGGAGGTGCCGCCAAGTGGCTGCAGGAGACAGCTGTATGGTACAAAAAAAAACAGGAACTGCCGCTGTGCCTACAGTAGACAGCCGTGCAGTGAAAAGCACAGCAAGTGTTCCTAGGAACCTTCAAGGCAGTACACATTGTCACAGCAGCTTCCGCTTTGCACTTTCTAGCTCAATGATAGGCTAAGTAGATTAGTAACAGAGTAGGCGGAGAGTGAATGATATTAGGGAGGGAACTGCGGAACCTAAGCATGTGATTGATTGAGAGGGACAAGTCCCCAAAAGTCCTGTCACACAGTGGTAGCAGTATGTACTGTATGTTTATGCCGTCTGCAAGCAAACGTAATTATTTATCAAATGTACACCTAATGATGTCTGTAAGTGAATAAGTAGTTGGCTGCTGGCTTTGGTTAAAGTGACTGATTAGGTAGTCAATTAGTAATTGCATCCAAGTAATTTAATCAGTAACCAGTTAACTTCTCGTCAAGTAATCACTGCAACACTGGCAGTCTGATTGGCTGTTTCTCGACTCTGCCACAGTGTAATGCACAGCTGTTCCAAGTTTTTTTATTTTTAAACTCATCTTTATTGAGGTATTCAGATTTTGTCATACAGAATGATCAGCACCTTATGACCATAGTACATTCATGATATGGAGATGCATGTTATCTAATTGAGAGATGTAACATTAAGTCCTACATTATCGTAGGGGAATCCTCTCTTAGAACTAAAACTATATGTAGAGCCCTACATATAATGTACTCCCAAGTTGCTGTTTCACACAGTAGAGATTTATATAATATAAAAGAAAAAAAATTGACTTGACATCTCTCTCATCCAGTATGTCAGACATTGAGAGGACACTGTTGAAAAAGAAAATCAAAGCATGTCCCCCGCTTTATGGGCCTCACCAACATGGCCCTTGGTTACGCTGTGTGTACCCATACCCCCCCCCCAAATATTTCAAATCTTATATTATGATATGCCACATCCATTTATCCTACCCCTTCAACTCCCATTGGAGATATCCCCTTTAAAGGGGAGGAAATTCAAATCTCCCTCAGAAGTCCAAGCTTCACCCTGTCCATCAGGCAGATTGTCTCGCCCTGTCTTCCGCCATCAACCCAAGCCTTCAAAAGTATGCAACCAGGTCTCCCATCCCCTCCATCTTTCAATATGTTTCTCTGAAGTAAGTCTTAATCTACTGTAGCTGTGAGCTGCTTCATCTGGACTACGTGTTTCACCCGTCTTACCCATTCATCTAAAGTTGGGGGTAGCATGGACAACCAGTTTCCTGTGATACATTTCAAGGCTACTGCCAACAGAATCAGGGAAACTTTTCCAGCATCTCCCCTTAAATACGTCACTGTAAGAATGCCCAAAATTCATTCTTCTCTTGAGAGGGGGATGTCTGCCCCTACCACCTGGGTTACCGTGGCCCGGATCGCACTCCAAAATTTGCTAAGCATCGGACACTCCCAAAAAATATGCCAATGATTGCCTGATTGTCCACATTTCCTTCAACACGCATCATTTGCTCCTTCTGTATAATGTTTGGGTTATTATGGGGACTCTTTAAAAAAAAAAATCTCATTAAGACCTTCCCAGAAAACTCCCGCTAATTAGGAGAGGAAGTTACCTTCCAGCCCCGCTTCAGCCTATGTTAACAATTAAGTTCTTAAATTTGCATGTTGGCCTCTCTTTTTCCCATGCGCTCTGGCATTGTCTGAGGGGATCAGCTGGGTGCTGTGAAAGGAGTTTGTATAAAGAGGAAATGTACCTGGTGGGACCCACTATGGTCACCGCACCATAAAGGAAATCCTCCCAACTGGAATATGGACGTGAAAGCAGGAGGATATGATCCTCTGAATTAATAAAATGTCTTACTTGCATGAATCAGAGAAATTCCGTATTTGTCCAGAGAAACTTCTCCTTAGCTCTCTGAAAAGAGATGCAGCTACCACCTTCCAGGAATTGTATGAATCTGGTGAGTCCCCTAGACACCCAGGTAATGTATCCCAAATCCAGTTTTGATGGCATAAAGATTGTCTCAAATCTGATAATGGACAAGGGCCCCAATCCCTCCGGAGTCCACAGAATTCTACTAATTTTTTTGACAATATTGAGGCCATGTTTCACCCATCTGTTCAGAATATAGGCATAATGTATAGAAGTACAATCCATGAGAGCCAGAGTGAACAATAGTCTGTCTCTCGAAGACGTCTCCTTCAGTTTATACCATTGGGATGATGATCTCTGCCTAGTTCAGGTCATGAGTCCAGCCCCTTGAGCTGCCAAATAATATAAAGATAAGTCAGGCAGAGAGAGTTCCCCTGCTTCCTTAGGCTGATGTAAGATTAATTTAGAATTTCTAGGTTTTTAATGGCTCCATATAAATCGTGAGATTGCCTTGTTGATTTTGTCCCAAAATTCCTTTGGGATTGGAATTGGGAGATTATGGAACAAAAACAAAAGTCAGGGTAAAATATTCATACTAACATACTAAAATGCCAGCAGAATAGGCCTAACGGTCTTTCGTGTCTGCTCGTTTGGTCAGCCCCCACCCTGGGAGCTGACCTTGCTGCCCCCCTCGCCCTCTCTGGCTTCTCCCAGTCCTGGATATTCCTGCTGCACAGGACTTTGCTTCCAGAACCCTTCACCTGTATCTGTCCCACCCCCTCTTGAACCCCTCCACCAGCCCCCTGGGCAGCGTATTCCATGGCTCCATCACCTTCTCAGTGAAGTAGCACCTCCTCCTTTCTTCCCTGAATCTCCCCCCCTCCAGCTTCCACCCATGTCCTCTAGTTGCCCCCTTCCTTCCTTCCTTCCTTCAGAGCACCCTGATTGCTCCTCCCCTATTTAACCCCTTCATGTACTTGAAGACCTCTATCATGTTCCCCCGGTCCCTTCTCTCTTCCAATGTGTATATACAGTATTTAGCTCTTCGAGCCTCTCCCCATAGGTCCTGTCCCCGAAGCCCCAGATAATTTTGGTTGCCCTCCTCTGGACCCTCTCCAGGAGTTTAATGTCCCTCTTTAAGTGTGGCCTCCAAAACTGCATGCAGTACTCTAGGTGCGGCCTCACCAAGTAGTTATACAGGGGGAGTATCATTCCCCTCCTTCTGGAGGTGATCTCCCTAGCGATGCATCCCAGCATCCTGTTGGCCTTGGCCGCTGCCCTCCTACAAGTCTCAGAGTTGTTCATCTTGACATCCACCACCACCCCCAGGTCCCTCTCAGCCATTGAGACTTATAGCATTTCCCCTTCCCAAGGTGTACTCTTGGCCCTCCCCAAGGTGTACTCTTGGCCTGGGTTTCTGGCTCCCAGATGCAGTACCTTGCATTTCCCTGCATTAAACCACAGCTTCCACTTTCTAGACCACCTTTCCAGAGCCTCCAGGTCCCCCTGTAGGGCCACCCTCCCCTCCTCCCTATCCACCACCTCCCCCAGTTTTGAGTCATCCGCAAAGAGACTCATCTCACTCCTGATACCCTTCCTTATGTCAGAGATGTAGGCATTGAACAGTAGGGGCCCAAGGACTGATCTCTGAGGGACCCCACTAATGACCCTCCTTGGGGATGAAACTATCCCACCAACCACGACCCTCTGAGTCTGGTCCTGGAGCCAATTGCCTATCCGTCTGATCATCTGGTTCCCCACCCCCATTTCTTCCAGCTTATTCAACAGGCCCCCGTGAGGAACAGAGTCAAACGCCTTGCTGAAGTCAAGATAGAGAACGTCCACCGGGCTACCCAGGTCCAAGGCTCTCGTCACCCAGTCATAGGACTCCACAAGGTTTGTCTGACACGATTTCCCCAGGATGAATCCATGCTGTCTATCATCCAGGCACCCGACTTTTCCAGGTCCCCCCCAGCCTCTCCTTGACAATGCCTTCCATCACCTTGCCCACCACCGATGTCAGGCTGGCGGGTCTGCAGTTCCCTGCCACCTCCTTGATCCCCTCTTGTGGCACTATAGGTGCCACCTTTCAGTCCTAGGGGCACCACCCTGTACAGAGAGATGCTGAAAAGCTCCACCAGGACATCCGCCAGCTGCTTCAGCACTCTGGGATGTAATTTATCCGCCCCGGTGCTTTCTCCATCTTAAGGGACCTGAGGGCTTCCCTCACTCTCTGCCATGATTTCCACCTCCGCTACCTCGTCCCCTGATTTGCCTTCCCCTCTTGCCAGTGATGGCCCACCTCTCCCAGACCCAGTGATCGGCAAGGCCCCCACCTCAGTTTCACCATCTCCTCCCATGTATGATGCAGCCCCCATTTTCTTTGTGAAAACTGAGGCAGGTACTCATTTAGCACCTCAGCCTGCTCCCCGGATCTTGTGCCCATCCCTCCCCTGTTTTAATCCTGCTAATCTGCCCCTTCACTCTTCGTTTTCCCCAATGTATCTAAAGAACCCCTTGTTCCCTCTCCTAATTTCCCTGGCCAGGTTCTGCTCCTTCCTTGCCTCAGCCGCCCTCACCACCCTAGTGGCCCTTCTGGCCATCAGCTCATACTCCCCTCAATCCCTTTCACTCCTTGAGCACTTGAAATGCCTATAAGCCATCTTCTTTCCCCTCACCACCTCCTGAACCTCCCTGGTCCACCAGCAGGGTTTACGGGACCTACAGCATTTTCCTCATTCATTTTTATTACTTCTGTACAACCCACTAGTGACAGAGGGAGAAGGTGCCACCTCGCCAAGTCCCATTCGACTAACCTTCACAGCGCTTCGGAGTTGACTACAAAGAGCTTTGTGAGATCAATGGGGAACTGGATACCCAGATACCGGATTTGATTGTGGGTTGCCCATTTAAATGGACAGTTATTTCTAAAAGTTGCTGTATGGGAACCACTCATAACCAGAGCTTCTGACTTGGATAAATTAATCTTATAACCTGAGATACCACTAAACAAGTGCGGTAGCTCCATAAGAGGAGGGAGGGAAAGCTCCGGGGAAGACAAATAAAATATGGAATTGTCTGCATAAAGAGAGAATTTTTGTTAGAGTCCCCCTACTGTTATGCACCTAATTTCTAGAGTTTGACGCACTCTGGCCACCAGAGGCTCTAAATTAATTGCAAATAGGAGTGGTGACAGTGGGCAGCCTTGTCTGGTCCCCCTAGAGACAATAAAAGGAGCCAAAATAATACCATTGGTTCTCACCATCGCCTTGGGGTTGGAATAAAGTCTGGTGATTATCTGTAGAAATTTAGGGCTGAAATTAATTTTCTCCATGGATCTTTTTAGAAATTGCCAATTAACCCTATCAAATGCTTTTTCAGTGTCCATGGATATAGCCAGCTGGAATTTGACTCATTTTTTTGGGAAGATACAATGTTTAGTAGTCTCCGAATATTATCAGTGAGATGTCTAACATTCTAACATACTAAAATGCCAGCAGAATAGGCCTAATGGTCTCTCGAGTCTGCTCGATTTTCAGCACCCGCACTGAGGGCCGATTTTTGGTGTCTTCCCCCCCCTCCTCCCCCTTGGGTCATACTGTCCCCAGTCCCAGATATTCCACCTGTATTGTGCCTGGTCAGATTTACACTCCCCCTGTACCTGTCCCATCCCCTCTTAAACCCGTCCACAGTCTCCATCTCTACCAGCTCCCTAGGCAGTGCATTCCATGGCTCTACCACCCTTTCAGTGAAATAACATCTCCTCCTCTCCCCTCTGAGCCTGCCCCCTTCCAGCTTACACCCGTGACCTCTTGTTGCCCCACCCTCCTTCCTTTGGAGCACCCTGACTGGGCCTCCTTTATTGATCCCTTTCATGTAGTTAAAGACCTCTGTCATGTCCCCCCTGTCCCTCCTCTCCTCCAGGGTGTACATGTCGAGCACCTTGAGCCTCTCCACATAGGTCCTCTTCCCCCAGGCCCCACATAATTTTGGTTACCCTCCTTTGGACCCTCTCTAGGAGTGTAATGTCCCTCTTTAAACGTGGTCTCCAAAATTGTACACAATACTCAAGGTGTGGCCTAACCAAGCAGTTGTACAGTGGAAGGATCACTTCTGCCTTTCTGCCTTTCTGGAGGTAATCCCCCTGGCGATGCATCCCAGCATCCTATTTGCCCTTGCCGCTGCCCTCCTACAGGTCTCCAAGTTGTTCATTTTGACATCTACCACTACCCCCAGGTTCCTCTCACCCTCCATAACTTGAATCATGTCTCCACCCAGAGTATACCCCTGGCCTGGATTTCTGACTCCCAGTCATCTACTGGAAATAATCCAGTCTGGTCCTCATGAACAATCTGAGAAATCTCTTTCTGCAGGCGTCTAGCTAGAAGGCCAGTAAATATCTTCTGGTCCACATTCAGTAAGGATATGGGCCTGTAAGACCCACACTTCATTGGGTCCTTACCTTCCTTATGTAGCAGTGAAATAAGGGCAGTTTCCCATGATTTAGGCAGCAACCCTCCCTCTCCCCTGCAGACTAGTAAATGGGGTGGAAGCAACAAATCCCCAAACTCCCTATAAAATTCTGAGGGAAGTCTGTGTAGTCCTGTGGAGTTATTACCTTTGAGCAACTTAACCTGTTCTCTAAGCTCTTCCATTGTGAGCCTGCTCTGCCATGTTTGGGGCTTGTTCTTGGATATTCAATTCACTATAATACCGTGCAAAAAATCTCTCTGATCTTTTCTGGTTTGCAATGTATAATTCCATCCCCTTTCAGGTCTTCTTAAGAATTAATCAGCTAGCCTGTTGAGACCGCAAGGTGGCCGCAAAGAGCTTCCCTGCTCAATTACCTTCTTCATAGTATTGTTGACGGACCCGTCTGTATACCCCCTTGCAACTGCTATGTCAAAGCTGTATCTAGCTCCTGTCTCTTCTCCTCTAGTTGTTTTTTGGTATCAGGATGCAATGCAATTCTCTGCTGAAGGTCTAGCTCGGCAATCTCAACTCGAAGTTTCTCTATTCTTAGGGAGTGTCTTTTCCTCTCCCAGGAGGCAAATTTAATAATTGCTCCCCAAGCATAGCCTTAAGAAGAATCAGAATTTATATAGCGCTTTTCATACACAGTATCCCAAAGCTCTTTATAAGCAATTCTAGATTGGTAGTGGAGTGACTAGTGGAGTAACTGAATGTGTGGTGGTGACCATATCGCACATCATCACCCACACACAGCCTGGATAATTGAATGAACCGGTTTATGGAAAGGGGAATGTTGGCCAGGACACCGGGAATGTTCCCTGCTCTTTACGAAGAGTACCCTGGGTTCTTTTACTTCCACCTGGACACCCACCAGGACAACACCAGGATGGGCAGAAGGGATCTTGGTTTAACGTCTCATCTGAAAGATGGCACACCCCAGCAGTACAGCACCCCCAAAACTGCACTCGGATGCCAGCAATTTTTAGGTGCAAGTCCATCCCGGTGTGGGACGAGAACCCACGACCTTCTGGTCCAGAGGCAGGTGTGCTACCAACTGAGCCACACTGACACCGAGGCCATCCCATCTAGCAGAATGAGGAACCTGCACCTCTGGGTTTTGTTCTAAGTACTCCTGAATTGACTCCCTAACCTGCGTCTTAAATTCATTGATATTTAGGAGGCCTATATTGAAGTGCCAGTGCGAGTTCCTGAGTGTGGGGGTTGAGGCTAAAGTTAAGTCGAACTGGGGCGTGGTCTGACACAGACCTCTGAGAAATCTGTATGTGCATAGATGTGCAAGCCCATTCTTCTGATATAAATAACATATCAGTCCAGGAGTAACTACCATGTCGGTCTGAGTAGTACAAATAGTTTCTATCCAGACCATTTACCCAGCGCCAAGTATCCACTAGGCCCCACATCTGAGTCACACTATTTAGTGCTATTCTTGCTGACCCTAGTCATGGTTTTTGTGCACCCCCTCCCCCCGTCTATCCATTGTGGCAGAGATCACTGTATTGAAATCCCCACTTACTATCAGAATGTGATCAGTTTCTGAGTGCATTAAGTCAGACATAGTAAACTTGAAAAAGTTAGCAGCATCTCTGTCTTCATTAGGAGCATAAATATTAATAAAATTGTAATGCAGATCTCCCAGTGAGGCACATACCCTTACAAATCTACTCTCTGGGTCTGTCCGGACCTCCCGCACCTGAAGGGGGCATATTTTCTGGACTAAAATAGCTACTCCATGACTATGGGGGTGCTCCACATACGTGGAGGCATAAACCATTCCCACCCATTTACGTCTTAGCTTATTATGTTCCACCTCTATGAAGTGGGTCTCTTGCAAGAAAGCTATGTGGGCGTGTAGGTCTGCCAGTTCCTGTAAAATTTTCATTCTCTTGATTGGATGGTTTATGCCTTGTACGCTATAAGATATTGTGTTAAGTCCCTCCATAATGAGATAGCCCGGACAGACCCACAGTCGATGACAAGACCAACACTGCAATTGTCGGGCCTGGTTGGGGGGAGGGGGGGCATGCAGTCTCAATAACATAACTAAAAGAAAAACAAGAACATAGAACAGTAACAGCCATTTTGTAAATTCTAACCTGCAAAATCAACAATCTCCCAACTGGGGAGATTAACTTTGTATATCACTTTAAGATAAATTGCTTCCAAGGTGCTACATTTACCCCACCGCAATCAGATTTCCTGATAGTGGCGGGAGGTGTTGAGCTTAACTCTGCACTAGGCAGCTCAGCCCAAAATATTTCAAGCATGGGCAACCACAGTGGGGTCACCTGTACTATTGTAGACGTCCCCCCTCATACCTTCTCCCTCGACTTTTATGCAGAAAAAAGGGAGTTGGCAAACACCAACAGCCCATCACTTTCTTCTCCTCCCCGAATTTCCATGTACTCTGTTAATGCTGTAATTTTGTAAGTTTACGAACAGACACTTTAGCCTATTGAGTAAGACCTATTTTGCCTGAATTGCATCAGTATTATCAGAGACAGCTGACAACAAAGCATCGAAGTGAATCCCTGTGAGGAAAAAGAAAAGGAGAGAGAGAGAAAGAAAAAAAAAAACAGTCAACACGTGGGCCATCCCTCCAGAGCATTCTAAACAGTTATCTGTTGTCCCCAGTAGGCCCTAAAAGAGCCCGGTCTCCATAAACACCCTCCAGTGACAAGGATCCAAGCTCTGGGGCCTTATTTCTTCTCCCGACTGTGTCACTTGTGACTTCATTCGATCTCTTTAATTTGTTCCACACATTAGATTTCCCATTTTTGTCCGCATCAGTCGGCCTTACATTCCTGCCTCTCAGACCTCCCGCCATTGACCATTGCCTCTTCTCAATTTCCTTCAAAGCCTCCAGATTAATCATATCATCTAAAGCAATGACTAAAGATGCTAAAAACCTCTTTGCTTCAGAAGGTGAGTAAAATATTTTAGTACCTGCATCAGAGATTACTCGTAGGTGAGCTGGAAAGTCAACTCTGGCTGTCAGGCGTTTGGCACGCAGAGCCTTCACGACTGGAAATAACATTTTTCGTTTTGCCATGGTAGTGGGGGCATAGTCCAGTTTGAAGTACAACCTGGCATCTCTGAAAGTGATCTCCCTCTTCACTCAAGCCTTCCTCAGCACCGATTCTCTGGTTCTGAAATCCAAGAAGGCGACGATCGGGGAGCGGGGTCTTGCCTTGGGGTCCTTCGGAGGGGCCGAAAGTGCTCTGTGGGCCTGTATAATATTTAATGAGATACCTGCATCGAAATCTAGTAATTCTTTAATAAGGCCCTCTACATATTCTGGAACATTACTGGATTCAGTTTGTTCCAGTAAGCCATGGATTCTTAAATTTACTCTGAGGGATCTACTCTCCAGGTCCTCAATTTTGTTCATAAGAAGCTGTGAGCGATCATGAAATTGCAGGATAGCCCCATTATGTACGTCTACCATTTCCATGTTATTGGTAAGACATTCCTCCATCTGTTTTAAACTTTTTGCCTTGCTGTGCTATGTTAGACTTGTTCTCTTTGATGTCTGCCTTGATCGAGTCTGCGGTGTTGGTCATGTGTTGCAACTCTCTGCAAGCTGACAGGAGGTGATGGTAAAGTCCCTCTCCATCTTCCTCAGAATCACTGTCCCATCTCTCCTCCATTTCTATGTCGTCCGCAGGCTTCGCTGCTTCCGAGCTGAGGATTGATTGTTTGCGAAGTAAGTTCAATTTTGCCTGCTTCATTCCGCCTCCTTGAGCCGCCCTTGGCTTATTCCTGGTCGCCATCAATTTGCTATTCAGAATCTGCTAGAACGGAGTGTATTCTCCAGAAAGGGTTAATTTAAATTATTTTTTGTCGAGGGAGTTGGCAGAGCGATCATGTTCCGAGTCTACATGGAATGGTGACGTCACCGGAAGTCGCTGTTCCATGTTTTAACAGACCTTTCCTTTTTTTTTTTTTTCCCCAACTAAAAACATAGTTCACGTAATTTAAGGTTGAAAGAAACAGGTCCATCAAGTCCCCCACCTCCCACCATACTTCAAGAGCTGGGGGCCAACAAATATAATGTGCAAACATCTAATAATGCATTTAGTTTTTATTTACCAGTAGGTGCACTAGACAAAACATTTGCCTATTTTTCAGGCATGACCCAGGAGATTACAGTATAGAAGGTCATCACAGCAGTATACAAATAACAAAAAAACAGGGTTCTATACATGTTGCCAAGCAGTAGTACAGAGAAATAAACAGAGTAAGGGAAACAATACACAAGATGCAGTGTGGAGGACATTGTGCAAGATACAATAGTATACACACAATTTAAAATAACAGGGATAGGTTACATACATTGATGTGGTATACAGCCAACTAGATAAAGGGACACAAGTCCTAGCATCCTAAGGGCAAGTACATACAGAAACCTGGCTTAGCAAGATGTGGTACTCTCTTTTGAAGGCTTGGCTGGAGGGACATTGACAGACCTTAACTGGGATGGAGTTCCAAAGTTTGGGGGCAGAGTAGAAAGACATTTCTCCTAATTTTGTCTTGGTTTTGGATGTGATTAAGGAATCTGAGCCATTTGACCTTAGTGGATAGGATCAGCTATCAGATGTGATCTCTTAGTCACAACAGTGTGGTAAATTTGCACAAGGCATGGAGTAAAGCTTGCAATGATGTGAGTATCTGTATGGGGCAAAGGCATACCTATAGATGTTGAAGGCCACGTCCCATTTTTTGTAGAACTGTTTTGGAGGCTGAGAAGTAAATTGCCATCCCATAGGTCAGTTTGGGGAGCAAGATGACCTGAGCAATGGCAGTATGGGCTTTGGGTGTAAGGTTTTCTCTGTTCTTGTAGGAGAGCCCCAGTCTGATGCTCACAGCCTTGCAAGCAGCAGTGATATGAGCTGAGAAGTCCAGCAAAGTGTCAATTGCAACTTCCAGGTACGTAAAGGAGGAGACTGGTAAGACAGGATCCCTCCATACATGTTACTGCTAGAGGGGTATAGCAGATTTTTACCCTCGAGGCTGAGCCAAAAAGCATGACTTGGGTCTTAGTGGTATTCATAAGGAGCCTGTTCGAGTAGAGCCATGCTTGTACCGATTACAGGTCAGAGGAAAGTTAACAGTTCAGATCCATGATGCGAGAGTTCTGAAGAGGACAAGGTCATCAGCGTGTAGGACTGGAGTGTACAACTAGACTGGATTGAGTTTGAGTAGAGAGAAAAGGAGGGGCCCCAATATGGAGCCTTGAGGGACCCCAACTGTGGTAGCAGCTGGGTCAGAGAGGGCATGGCCAAAATTAACCCGCTAATACTTACTATCCAGGTAGCTTTTGAACCATAGTGGAGGGAAATGCCCATAGCACTGAGTTTCTCATTGAGTAGCGTGTGGTTGACCAAATCAAAGGCCCTAGTGAGGTCACTGAAGACCGCACCAATGAGCTCAATGGCCTGTACTTGTGTGGTCAGTGGTCTGTTTGTATGTGATTGTAATGAAATATTTGTGTCATTTGTCACTTTACTGTATATGTTATTACTTTGTGTTCTAACTTCTATGTCTAATTACAGAATGGTCTGGAAAACAGACTTCTGCCTAGTACCCAGTCCTGTTTAAAATATTAATTGACTTCAGCTCACCCGTAGCCATGGTGGTGGACTCGGGAGATGGAGTAGGTTAGTGGCAGGAGGGCAGTACAGTGGTTTCCCACCCTCCCTACTACCCAGAGTATTCAGTGATTTTCTTGGTAAGCAGAAATATTTCCAGGTTTACTTGAAGGCCAGTAGTCTTCATAGCAAATGTAAATATTATTTGACACAAAGGATGGTGGGTATTTGGAATCCATTACCAGTCAGCATTGTTGACAGCAGAAATGTTAATTAATTTAAACTGAAACTAGATTGCTTCATGGATGGGGGTACTTTGATGGAATATTACCCACTGAACAGCAGTAATGGACTTAGTGGTGTTACTTCTGTCACAAACTCCTAGTGTGACTCCTGATACAGAGAGTATGTCCACTGTCTCAGCTGGAAGGCTGTTCTACAGATTCATCACCCTCTGGGAGAAGTACCTCCTAACTATACCCCTGAATTTACCATCTTTGAGCTTCTGGGAGTACCCCAAGTCAGCTCCTGCTGGAGAACACTAGATCAGACATTTCTGTCTGTTTGACCCTGTTGATATCATTCAGTATGCTGAAGGTTGAGATCATGTCCCCCTACCTCCTTTTCTCCAGGGTGAACATGTTAAAGTAAATTTCAAACTTTATGTGAACTGCAAATAGACTATAGCCAGTTACCTTAGAGCAGTGCTAGTCATTCCTACCACAAATTGTAATTTATTTCAGAGACCGTTTTGGGGTGGAAGGGATCTTAAATTGGACTGAACCGATGACCAGCCAATCCCTACCACTTCCCGGTCTGCCAACCACACCCCTATGCTGAGATGTTTTATGTCTAACCTCGAAGAGCACAGGGATGCGCCTCATTGTAGTCTATGGGAGGCATTTTCACAACTGTTGTTTAGACTTTAAAGCAATATTTTTTGTAAATGACAGCCACCGCTTAACTAATAGAGGGATTCTATTAGCTGATGCCAAAAGTAAAACAAAGGCACTGCAGGTATTCGGAAACAATTTATTCAAAGCTAAAAGCTTAAAAACCAGTTGCCCAGCAGTTCAGGACCAACAGACTTGACCGGTTTTGCACTACTCTTGCGTCATCAGGAGGATGTAACACATAATGCCCACACCAATAAATACCACCAGCTTAAAGTGACAGTTACACAGTGAATTCATGACTCCAAACAGTGTCTATCATTATTCACAACAATTATTCATAATCTATTATGCCATATACCAACACCTAATCCCTACTTATTTTATAAGGCAGTTTTATAATACAGAGGAGGGGTGAAGGGGAGGGGAAGGATACTTGAGGAAGGGCAAGGGGGCTTTCATTACAAAAAATATTGCTTTGACATATAAAGAAACAGTTTTTGAAATTGCCCCCCCCCCCCAAAGACTACAATGGGGGTGTCTCTGCACTCTCCCTGGTTAGACGTCATAAAACGTCTAAGTGCAGGAGCATGGCTGGTGGATCGGGAAATGGAAGGGATTGGCTGGCCGTTGGTTCAGACCAACTTACTATCCCTTCCCTCCCGAAGTGGACTTTGTAAAAAATTAGTTTGTGGTGGCAATGACAAGCGTTGCACTAAGTTTAACGGGTTATAAAGCCCATATAAATAGCTTTGAAATTTCTTTTAAAAGAGAATACCTGTCCTCCCAGGATCCACCTCAAACCACAACAACCTGATTAGGCTTTTGATTCTCCCTAAAATGTTTCATCCTCCTGTGGCTTAATATGCACTCTGATGTACCAGCCATAATGGTTCATATCTCGAGCTGCACGGCCTCCATTTCACATTCTCAGCACAGTGCCCTGTAACGCTGAGAATGGAAAATGGTGCCTTAAGTGCCCGGGATATGTTTCCATTGTGGCTGGTACATCAGAGTGCATATTAAGCCACATAGGTAATTAAAAGAAATTATTTTTGGGGTTTAAAAGCCTAATCGGGGGTTGTGGTTTGGGGGGTTGGGTGCTGGAAGAACATGTGCTATTAAGGGCCTCCAGTCTCTGCTCATAGCTTAGGTCCACCATAACCCCTATAATTTTGGTTGCACTGCCTGTGTCGCACCGTTCTTGAACAAGGTAAGTGTATTATTTGCTGGGTACAGCAACCACTGTCAAGAATTTCGTCATCAGCTTCACTTCATTCTTTATCCACATAGGAAACAGATCTCACTGTAGAACCTTCATAGGATTTCATTATTGTTTAATTGTTCAAATGTTCAGTTGAAAATACAACTTGTGTAGTAGGTTCACGTACTTAATGATAATATCAACACTGCATATTATCATAGGTAAGAAGGTAATTCATCTTGAGACTGGGCTACATCTAAGATCCTCCACTATATGTTATACAACTAAACCAATGTTTGACTAGTAACGTCTAATGTTATTTGTAAACCTCTACTCTTCTGCTGCATACATGGTTTTCAAAGGTCAGTTATTTTTATTTTTTAATAACATTTTTCACATGGTGGTGTTACTAGGAAACTTCATACAGTTTGTTAGGAATGCAGTTTGAATTCTTCTGTTAAAACATTCATCAAAGGAAAATGCTATAATTCTCCCATTTCCTTTGCCATCAGCTTGCTGTCTTGTCTGATAAAACGTGCTGAATTCACTAATCTTGACACCTCCCGGGTATTTCCTCTGCAGCTGAGCAGTTGATTAAGGCTTCCACTTCAACACCTGCCTGTATAAAAGCAAGGTCACTGTTTTTGTTTGAATATGACTTTTAGTGTGGGAGAAGTCACACTGCATGCACTGCCCAGTCAGCTAAAATGTCACTGAACTTCCTCAACAAAAGGCCACTGAATTTTTGATTAAAAAGGGTTTAGGCACAGGTCCTCAGTTGATGAATTTTGTAAGTCTTTTGCCCTTGGTTTTCTTACATTGCTTTTTTAATCATTCTTCTCACCCATATTCATCGGTATAATTTTATGTACAGATGAGCATTTTTAGAAGTTTCTCATCAGAATTGCTCAGTTAGGGAATGCTGCAAAAGGTGGATCATCCTGAGGGAATGCAGGATTTCTTTCCTAGTAGGTGTCGGGGCTCAAACCAGGGGACTCCTGTGTCACTGGATATTGATTTTTGTTTGTGTATTTTACCATCTCATTTGTCTGTATATTATGTGTTTTGTTTAGGAGAATGATCTCCCCTCCCAAAAGTACTTAAGTATCCTTGTGATGACTTCAGAACATCTTATTTATTTATTTGTTGAATATATTGGAATTAAACCCTTTGAGTCAGAGACTTATTTACAAAGGCTCCACGTCAGCGTGAATACAATAATACAGTCATAGAAACACAACACAATAATAGTGCAAATAGTGGCAAATAAGCAAATTAACAAGGAATACAGTGATTACAGTACAGTTACTGGGCAGTCAGTAGATTGCACTAACGACATGAGAACATGAACAGAATAGAGTGATCGAACACAGTGAGCCAAAATTGATCTTTCATCAGTTTTTGTTTGTTGAGAAAGGTGTGCCACAAGCAGACAAAGTGTTAGGCACAAGCGGCCACTTGGGATGTCAGCACAGATGGGGCACACCAAAGTAGAAAGCATAAGCGGTGATTAACTTTAAATGCTGTGTCACTATAAAAAAATAAAAATAGTTGTTGACGCCCTTGTGTTCATATCATTTTAATTTATTTTTTGGATGTGGGTTGGGGCAGAAGGCAGGAGAGGGGACAATGCAGAGAGCACCACGAGTTTTCCTGCTTGGGATGCCGTTAAATGTAAAACTGGTCCTGGCCGCAAGGCTGTGTTCTCAGGCTAGTACTGTATTGTTTCATAAGTGACTGATATGGGTCTTGATATTGAAAACAGCAGTTTGCATTTCTGTACTGATGGCACATGGTGTCTCCTTGATGAAGCTGTATAAAACCTGCAAACTTGCATTAGGTCATGACAAAAAGTTGGTCCCCTGTATTCGTGTCCTCTTATTTTCAAAATACCTTTGAAACTGTTTTGTATGAATGTTTACTGGATTATCATGCCACAAGAGGAGAAAATGGAAGTTTCTGATCCCAACATTGGACTCCATATTAGAAGTCGTCTGATTGCACTGTGCTAAGTAGATATGATATAGTCCCTTTCATCCTCCTATCCATCCATCCCAGGTAGCTGTAAAAGTAGGGGATATTCACCCTCGTACTAGTGGATAGAGGCACACACACTCTGATTGACAGGTAGTAGGGGCTGAATATTCTCTAGTGTTACCGCTTAAACCCTAAACTACTGATCCATGCTTTAGCAGAACAGGTAGCAAACTCCTCTGTCAACAGGACTTTACAGGTCCTGGATCCTACAGTGGTTGGATAATCTACAGAGAGTGTTCCCCTATTCTGTCTCAGAGACTGGAGCTCTTGGAAACCTGTTTTCCGAAGGATCTTCAGGGAGTCTTCCCCCTCCGGCAGAGTGGAAACTCTTTATCAAGACATTCTGTATCTCAGTGCTCAGAAGGTGGTTTCTGCTCACCGTTGCCTTCAAACCTTGTGGCTGATGACAGCTGCAATAGAACAAGATCTTCCTGGACATAAGTCTCCACCACTCATTCACACTAGTGGGATTAGCGCCGGAGGCACTAAGACCCATCGAGACAAACTTTTGCTGGAGGGTCGGCGCGAGAGGCAGCGCGCGAGACCGGCGCCCATGAGCAGCTGCTCGAGCGGTAATGACTATCTCGGCGACTTGCACCCTCCAACCGCCTCAGTTCCTTTTTCCCCTACCGGCCGATCAGCGCTTCAGTGACGACGCCGTCATTGTCGGGAGTCAAACTTCAAACTAGCGATAGTTTTCAGTTTTTTTGTAACTTTATCACGATAAGTAGTATCGCTTAATTTTATTCTATTTTAGATTAAATTTTTCTAATATTTAAATTTTACTTGAAGAAGTCTCGCCTACTGGACGGGAGTCGACCATGAGCAGGTCAGGTGGACGGTAGGGAGACTTCGATGAAAGCTGTTCAGTCAGCGGGCTGGGTCCGTCAGCCTCCTTCTCCTCACGCGGGTTCCGACAACGGTCAGTCCGATGTCTGGGGATGGACGGTCCCCCGCCGCATAAAAATAACGGTCGCATTCTCGGCACCGCTCGGCCTCGAGCTCTTCTTCGCCCACAGGTCAAAAAGAGAAGGCATCACTCGAGGTCGCCTTCTGGTGGCGTTCATGCTACGACGTCAAGTTATCGCTATAGTTGCCGGTCTCTCTTCTTCAGCTGGAGTCGCCAACTTCCGTAATCGCTGCCCTCGACATCGGAGTCCTCCCGCCTATAGGTAGGACTCCAGATGAGCAGTTTCATCAGTGGGCCGCTCTATGGAGCAATGGGCTCGGAGGTTGGTTCTTCTGCCTGGCTTGGTTGCCTCGGAGCCCTCGGGCCCCTCCGGCGATCGGGTAGGGCGGTTGGACCTTCCTAGTCGCGTGGCGCCTTCTTCGGTGCCAGCGACTCCTGCTTAGGTGTTTCCTCACATGGCTGCGGGCGCAGGGGCCTCACCGATGCCCTTATCTCCTGTTTTTTTCCTTCTCTAGCTTTCCAGGTTCCTGGGCTTTTCCGCGCCTTCCGCAGGGTCTGCTGGCTTGTCGGCGCCATTTTCGTGCCCCTGGGTCTTTAGGAATGCCCGCGCGCGCTGGGTCTCGCGGCGCCGGTGGTGCCGTTGGATAGGCAGCTGCTCAAGGGCGCCTAATCGCGTGCCGCGGCGTTGCATGCGCGCGCAAGGCGCTGCTGTCGCCCACGGCGCCGCTGGGCGCTTATGGGCCACGGGCTCCTTTACGCCTGCGCGCCTCGGGTGCCGCCTTCAGCCTGCTTTGCCGTCTCGGCGCCGGCAGCCCTTGGGGACTCTCCTTGTTTTTCTGCTATTTCCTCCTCTCCTAATTTTCACTCCTTTCCTGTCCAAACAGTCCTTTCTGGACCATCAGGAGATGATGTTGAGCCTGACCCAGACCTTCGGTTGGGTGATGAAGTGGAGGAAACAGGATCTTTCTTTGCTACAGAGCCTGTGGTCGAGGACCTGTCCTTTAAGTCTCTGTTGAAGAACCTGGGATCCACTCTTTCTCTCCAGACTACAGACATCGATCCTGGGAAGATATTAAGACTCCAGTATCTTCATGCTTCGGAGATCCCTACAGATTTGACTCCTCCGATCCAGCCTTCCTTCGAGATGCTGTCTCAAATGGTATGGAATAATCCTGCTCTTATTCCCTCAGTGGCTAAATCCATTGATAAGAAGTATTCAACTCCCAAGGATCGTCCCATTTTGGCATCCCAAGCCTTTGGATCCTATTGTAGTCCTGGCAGAGAATGACAAGGTCGTTTCTTCCTCAACTACTACAGCTCGACTCTATTAACAAAGAGTCTCGTAAGATTGATACATTAGGTAAGAGAGTCTTTGCTGCCTCCACTCTAAGTATGCGTATTGCCAGTTATCAAGGCTATTTTTCTCAGTATGAGTATATCCTGTGGCACTCTATGAAAAGAATGGTTGAAGCTCTTCCAGATTCGGATTCCAAGTCAGAGCTTCTTCTGACCGTTATTAGAGGTATTGAGTCCAATAACCAACAGGTCAAAGCCGCCATGGACGCTTTCGACACTGCTTCTCGCTCAGCAGCCGCGGGGATTTGTACTCGGCGCCATTCCTGGCTGCGTACTTCTGGCTTCACGAATGATGCTCCAGCAGCAGGTGATGGCGCTGCCTTTGATGGCCTTTCTTTTGGCCTCAGGTGGAGCAAGCCTTAGAGGCCACTCAGAAGACTAGATCGGCCATTGTTGGCCAGACCTCCGCCTGCCCCTCCTCGGGGCATGTGAACAGACGCCAGTTTCATAGTCGCCAGTCCTTTCGAGGCAGAGGCAGGGAAGCTCCATAAAGCCAACCTGCCCAACCTCAAAAGAAGACGCAGCAGAAAGCACAGGGGCCTAAAGCTCCCAGCGCTACCTTATGAGTCGTTGGCCCAAGTTCCATCCACTCTGCCCGAGGTGGAACTTTCTCCTCCGGTTGGAGGTCGTCTGATGTACTTCTACAACCAGTGGAAGTCCATAACCGGACAATGGGTCCTTCGATAATTCACGAGGGTTATTCTCTCAATTTCTTGGAAACCCCCGAATTGTCCTCCCAGACGACAACCCAGGTTGTCGGCCTCTCAGTCAGACCTCCTCACCGCGAGATCCAGGGCTTCTGAACAACAGGGCAATAGAACTGGTGCCCCTGGCTCAGAAACACAGGGTTCTACTCCCATTACTTTCTGGTTCCAAAGAAATCTGGGGATGCGCCCATTCTAGACCTCAGAAAGTTAAACAAATTCCTCCCAGGAGAAATTCAAGATGATTTCCCAGGTACCCTGTTACCCTTGCTGCATCAGCACGACTGGCTGGCCCTCTGGATATGCAGGATGCTTACCAGCATATCCTCGCCCACCCGACCCACGTAGTTCCTCAGGTTTGTAGCTTTGGTCAGCATTATCAGTTCAGAGTCCTGCCCTTGGGCTATCTCGGCGTCATGAAGTTTACAAAGTGTTGTGCAGTTCTCGCGGAGCATCTCAGGAAAGTCTGACTCGAGTGTTTCCTACCTGGACGATTGGCTTCTAGCAAGCCCTTCCGGCCAGGGACTTTGGAAGCCGTGCAAACGCACTTCGTCTTCTCACGCCCATGGAGTTCTGCTGAATTTGAAAAATCTCAACTGCAACCCTCCCAGAGGCTCCTTTCATAGGGACGCTTCTAGACACCTCTTCAGCGAAGGCTTTCCTTCCAGAGGACAGAAGACTCGACACCCTTCAATGGCTCGTTACATCAGGAGAACCAATCGGTTACAGCTCTCTCGATGCAACGATGTTGGGTCTCATGGCGTCCTTGGTCTTCACTGTCCTCTGGCCCGACTGCACATGAGAACCACCCAATGGATGCTCTCCACCAGTGGTCCCCGACCTCTCACCCCAGTCTTATCCCATCAAGGTGACGGAGCCCTTGAAGGTTTCTCACCTGGTGGTCTCAAGAGAGCAATTCCTGAAGGATTCCCCTTTGCTCCCCGGATCATCAGATCTCCATCACCACAGACGATCGCTAATGGGATGGGAGCTCACTGTCTCTCCCTCCACACTCAAGGTGTATGGACTCAGTTCAAACTCATCTCCACATAAATGTCCTGGAGATGAGAGCGTCCTCTATGCAATCCGAAGCTCTGAAGGATGTCCTTGTCACAAGAACATTCTCCTTCAACGGACAACAAAGCAGTGATGTATTACATCAACAAGCAAGGCGGTGCTCATTCTTATCCCTTTGCAGGGAAGCAATGAGTGTGTGGAGTGGTGCTTGGAGCACAAGTCTCTGATTCAGCGGTTTATCTGCCAGGTATACAAAACGACCTAGCAGATCACCTCAGCAGAACGGAGGCAGACCTCACGAGTGGTCTCGATCCAGCCGTAGCTCGTCCCTGTTCAAAGAGTGGGGACTCCAGACCTGGACCTTTTGCATCCCCACTCAACGAAAACTGCTCTCTCTGCTCCAGAAATCCAGGGCCTGGCATTTTCTGTCAGGATGTTGCTCAGGCTGGTGGACAAAACGCTTTCACGCCTCTTTCCACCGCTTCCTCTAATCCAGAGAGTTCTCAAGTTCGAGTCTCAGGGACCAAGATGATTCTCATTGTTCCTTCCTGGCCTCGGCAACTATGGTTTCTCTACTCAACAGTATGTTGGCAGCCTCTCCGAGACCACTTCCTTGCAAATCAGTCTTTTGACTCAGGTTCGTTGGTCCATCCTAACCTGAAATCACTTCACCTTCATGCTTGGCTCCTGAAGAGATAGAAGTGAATCGGTTCAACGCCTCCTCAGAGTCTCAGACATCCTTCTGGCTGCTCGGAGCCAGCCACTGAAAACGCACGCTTCCAAATGGAAACGCTTTCCTCTGGTGTGCAAAATCCTCTTGGAATCCCTTTTCCTGTCCTCCTGGTAAGGTTCTGGAGTATCTTTTGGACCTGTCAAACTTAGGTCTTCAGTACTCCACAGTTAAAGTTCACCTTAGTGCCATCTCAGCTCCATGAGCCGGTTTCTTCCTTAACTCTGGCTCAGTTACCTATGGTGAAGAGATTTCTAGGGATTCTCCATACCAGACCCCTGTTAAGCGTCCAGTTGCA
Organism: Neoceratodus forsteri; assembly: GCA_016271365.2. Taxonomy (NCBI): domain Eukaryota; kingdom Metazoa; phylum Chordata; order Ceratodontiformes; family Ceratodontidae; genus Neoceratodus; species Neoceratodus forsteri. The sequence continues at coordinate 1,739,836,670 of CM028129.1, forward strand.
GCCTGGGACATTAACCTGGTGCTGGACATGCTCACTCGAAGCCTTCAACCCTTAGCTACCTGTGAGCTAAAATTCTTACCTGGAAGACTGTTTTCCTGGTGGCTATTACCTCAGCCCGCAGGGTCTCTGAGATACATGCCCTGGTTACGGACCCTCCGTATACTGTATTCCATAAAGACAAGGTAGTTCTCCGTACTCATCCTAAATTTCTTCCCAAGGTTGTGTCAGAATTCCATCTAAACCAACCTCTGGTACTTCCCGCTTACTGCTAATTTCCAAAATGAAGGGAACGAGCTCTTCATTCCTTGGATGTTAAGAGAGCCTTATGTTCTATTTAGATAGAACCAAGGATGTTCGCAAGACTCAGCAACTGTTCGTTTTTCAGCGACACCCGGCTGGGTCAACCTGTCGCTATTAGATGCATCTTCATGGTTAGTGGCATGCCTTCGTCATTGCTATTCCATGGCTCAAGTTAAATTAGAAGGTAGAGTGTACGCTCACTCTACTAGGGCGGTCGCGGCATCCCTAGCGGAAATTCGCAATGTTCCAATTGCAGATATATGCAACGCCGCCACCTGGAGCTCAGTGCATACCTGTGTTAAGCACTATGCATTGGATGTTCATGCTAGGCGACATTCCGCATTCGGCAGAACTATCCTTAATGGGCTTCTATCTTAGACGCGTGAGCTCTGGCTCTCCTGCCGCCCTTTTGGGGGATTATCAGCTTGGTACTCTCCCACTAGTGTGAATGAGTGGTGGAGACTTATGTCCAGGAAGATAGGAAATTACGCACTCACCGTAATTCTTGATCTTCTTGGACGCAGTCTCCACCACTCATTCACACTCCCACCCTCCATCCCCTGAGCTCACCGCTGTATTGATCTTCACCCTCAAATCTTTAGGCCGTGAGGACTTCTTTTGCTGACCCTTCTTACACGGGTCATAAGGACTATCTTATGTCCGTTTTTAATGTTGGGTTTACTCTTTCGTTAGTTGCGCTGCACCTCCTGGTAAAAAGGTACTGAGGCGGTGTGGAGGTATCGCCGAGATGGTCATTACCGCCGAGCCGCTGCTCGCTGGGCGCCAGTGTCTCGCGGGCGCTGTGTCTTCGCTACCGCCCCAGCAAAAGTTTAGCCTGATGGGTCTTAGTGCCTCCGGCGCTAATCCCACTAGTGTGAATGAGTGGTGGAGACTCGTCCAAGAAGATCAAGAATTACGGTAGGTACGTAATTTTCCTTTCCATGGACTCTCCCCAATATGAGGTCACTTCAGTTCATTATTTGTCGTCATGGTCCCCACATTCGAGCGGTATTGGGCTCATCTGGATTCTCCAACTGGTACACTAGTCCCTTTCCTCATGAGATTTTAAAAATCTAGAGAAGGGATCCCTACTGTTCTAACTACAGAAATCTTATAGGGATGTCATACAAGTCTTCAATCATTTTCATCTCAGATGTTGCCCTAGAGATAGAATTTGGAATATAGAATGAATTCAAACTCTGCACTGTGGTCACACTCCCCCTAGTGTTCCACTGTCAGATGTGTTTTCAATGCCAAAGAAATCAGACGCTGCAGAGTCCTGTTCCAGTCCTAAGCAGCTAAATTTGTTTAATTTTACATAAGTGTTTTCATTAAAGTGTGTTTATTTTATGGTAGTACATATTACTTTATTGCTAGTTTTATTTATTTTTTTATTTAAATCATGTTTTTCTCTGTCTCCTTGGTGATTCAGGAACCAGAGAAATTGCTGTTAGGCGTGGTTCCTTCCTAGCAAATAGGTAACCAAGTAGCTAACATACTAAAATGCCAGCAGAATAGGCCTAACGGTCTTTGGTGTCTGCTCGTTTGGTCAGCCTCCACCCTGGGAACTGACCTTGCTGCCCCCCTCGCCTTCTCTGGCTTCTTCATTCCCAGTTCCGGATATTCTCGCTGCACTGGATTTTGCTTCCAGAACCCCTCCCCTGTACCTGTCCCACCCCCTCTTGAACCCCTCCACCGTCTCTGCCTCCACCAGCCCCCTGGGCAGCGCATTCCATGGCTCCACCACCCTCTCAGTGAAGTAGCACCTCCTCCTTTCTCCCCTGAATCTTCCCCCTCCAGCTTCCACCCATGCCCTCTAGTTGCCCCCCCTTCCTTCGAAGCACCCTGACTGCTCCTCCCCTATTTACCCCCTTCATGTACCTGAAGACTTCTATCATGTCCCCCGGTCCCTTCTCTCTTCCAATTTGTACATATTTAGATCTTCGAGCCTTTCCCCATAGGTCCTGTCCCCCAAGCCCCAAATCATTTTGGTTGCCTTCCTCTGGACCCTCTCCAGGAGTTCAATGTCCCTCTTTAAGTGTGGCCTCCAAAACTGCACGCAGTACTCGAGGTGCGGCCTCACCAAGCAGTTATACAGAGGGAGTATCACTTCCCTCCTTCTGGAGGTGATCCCCCTAGCGATGCATCCCAGCATCCTGTTGGCCTTGGCTACTGCCCTGAAACTTTTAAACATCTGTTTGGGTGTAATTTTTAAAAGCTGTTAACCAACATTCTCCCCCCCCCCCCACACACACACACACTCTTAACTAAACCACATATTGCTTAATTTAGGGTTTTCCTTTTTTTTTTTAGTTCATCTTTTTATTGGAAATTTTTTGCATATACAACAATTCATTTTTAAATGATAATGAAGGAATAGTACCGTGCCATCCATTACAGAGACATAACATAGTTAACCAGAACTAGAACACACACACAGCATGACTGATAAACCTAAGAAAAGAACGGGGCTTAAAGGATTCAAAAGTTTAAAATTCTGCTCAAAGCTCCTGATGAAGACAGACTGTTACAGGTGTAACTCCCCTAAAAATGGGGGTTCCCGAAAAGTCTTCCATGAGTTTGTCTAAATGCTCACTGCCAGGCTGGTGTCTGGTGTTCTAGCCATACAATGGTTAAATGTTGGAGAGTGCCTGTAAAGCCTCTGGTTACTGTCTCTTTTAGAGCTGCCTGGTTGCAGTTATAATCGAACTGGGAAGGGGGGAGCTGAGTGTTTTCATGCTAGAGTCCCACTGGGGCTGCTGGATAATCGCTCTGTTTCTGCTATCGCGAATTGTGCAGAGGGAGCTCTGTTAGAAGGTGTGCATGCTTACTGATCATCCTTTAGAGTAATAATATTGTTCTAACCTGCCTACTTTGCAGCAAGGACTGTAGTTTTGGGCTGTTGGCGCCTTTTGCACCTGGAGGGGGAGCCTTGTTGTGACTGACAGCTGACTCAGCCAACCAAACCGTTTGGATCATGGGAACATCACCACGCTGCCTGCAGTCTGGAGGCAGATCTTAGTTGGAAGCTGAAGAAGCAACAGCTCTAACGAGTCGAGCGGCTGTTGGAGTAGTTCGCACTGGAGAACTGTGGAGAGGCCTAAGTTTGGCCTGCTAGTATGCCTGCTGCCCTGAGAGGAAATGGAGTGGTATTTTTCGGACAAAATCCGATTTGTGAGTCACTGACTTGTACCAGGCTCAGCACCTGAGGAAGACCGAAGATTTTACTGAATGCGATCGGCCTGTCAGGAGTTCCAGCCCAATCGGAGGGGGATTACCTGGTACTGTAGAATTTCTTACATATAAATGCACTGTGTATTTGTGGTGGGTCGTGTTGTGGTTCCCCACTGTGTGAACTGTTCTGCCTGCTGGAAGCTGTATCCAGCCCAATCGGAGAAGGATTACCTGGTACTGTAGGATTTCTTGCATGTAAATGTGCTGTGTATTGGTGGTGGGTCGTGATTTGCTTCCCCAGTGTGTGAACTGTGTTCTGCCTGCTGGAAGTTGTATCCAGCCCATTCAGAGAGGGATTACCTGGTACTGAAGATTTCTTACATATGAATGTGCTGTGTATTGGTGGTGGGTCATGATTTGGTTTCCCACTGAGTGAACTGTGTTCTGCTTGCTGGAAGCTGTATCCAGCCCAATTGGACTGAATCCATGGTTATCTCCATGCGGCCGGGCCTTGCCACGAGGGCCCTGCCAGACTACCCCACTAGACAGAGAAAGCCATCGGCAAGAGACCTGCGTGGGGATCAGCCCCTTGCCCCACGTCTGAACAGGAATGACGCCTCGGTGAATTGTGTGGGCCCTGTTTCTCCTGGTACTCCAGATTCACCACCTGCTGTCTATATTTTCGTCCCACCTGTGTCCAGTCTTGGGTATCGTGAGTAATTACTAGGGTAGCTCCCTGCAACACTATCTTAATCTAGTGTATCATCTGATTGTCTTGTTGTTCTTGTTTTTCTTTCTCAAACTGAGCCCTCCAGCTGCAGATTACAATTAGTGTGTATTGTGCATGTTGTTTTATTCCATCACAGGGCCCCAACCAGCTGCGACGCTGGCCTACCCCAGGCAACGGTCCTGGCTATCTCATCTCTTCTCCACCTGGGTACCCAGAGGTTGTGACTGTTTAGGGACCCTGAAGTGCATGCATAACTGTTTATCTGAAAGAGCATTTAAGCAAATCAACCTGATTACACCCCTCCCTTGTTCAAGCCCCCTGAATAAATTGTATCTATTTTTTTCTGCATTTAACCTGACTGTGGTTCCAGTTTGTACCAAGAGTACCATGCTGTGGCTATTTGCTGTGTCTAACCTTGTTTTACAGGGGGTCCCCAGGGTCGAGCCAGAGAAACCAGCCCTAGTGGTAAGTGCAAACTGTGGGAGTACTTGTGAAGTGTATCATGGGTATTGTGAAAGCGACTATTGGGTGGTGTTCCAGCCACTAGCAGGAAAACAGGGGGGTTACAGTGTCCCAGAGGACTGTGCCCTGGTTAGGTTCAGGTTGACCACTACCAAACCTGACCTCCGGGTGGAGGCACCCGTTATAGAACCTAGGCCCCTTAACCTGCTGCTAGCCAAGCAGGCAGGAGTAGTAGCTCTTGGGATAGCGCCACCTAGGGGTTACACAAGCTTTGTTTTAAGTATTTAGGTCCAGACCACGACTCTGAAACTGGTATCTTTGTAAACGTTTTTGCCCTAAAACCCAGAAAAAAAGGCTGCATTAAAGTAAATTTCGGACCTCTCTGAGAGCAGCTACCACTCACACATAGTGTCCTGGTTTTACTGATAAAAAAGCATGTGGTACCTGTACAATATGCCTCATTTTATTTCTATTGTGGAGCCCTTTGCAGTTTGAATGTCTGGCCATGCTAGTTGAGCAGTGTCCTTCATTAATCGCCAAGTGACCATTTTGTAGTTTAAAAATGAATTAGAAATTAAGCTACGTTCATTTTATTTTCAATTTAAGGCCTCTTGGCGCTTCACGGCCACACATCATTACGTGCTTGAGCTTGGGGGTGTGGCGGCCAAACCCAGACATTCAAACTGCAAGGGGCTACACTATATAAATAAAAATTAGGAGACATATTGTTAAGTAAAACCAGGATAGAATGACGGCCGATGAGGGCAGCCACCACTATGTTTGAGTGGCTGCCTTACATCAGAAATTTCCTTTAAGAGATGCTTTTTCAGTTCCCCAGTCTTTTTCTGTGTCCCTCTAAAGCTCTTCTAACAAAAAAAAAAGGCATGGAGGGGGTCACCCCTGATGGTGTAACACATGAATCAGGAGAGCTCTCACCCTTCACAGTCACAGACTGCAGAGGTAGCTAAAAAATAATGCAAGCAGTTGTCTCTGCCTAAGGAGACCAACAAGACTTTAAAACCATCCTCTAAATATGGTGAAGAGCACAAGGCATCTGATACGGGAGCCCTGATGCTAATGATGGCAAGGAAAGTAGAAGAACTTCTGACCAGCCATTGCCATCGGCATCTAGAAGAAAGAAATATAAGGAGACACCAGAATTACTCTGCTTGAAAGGGAACAAGGGTAACCAGTGGAACAAAGGACTGTGCCCTCTTTAGAAGAAAATGTGGCAGTTCTTCGAAGTCAAGCAGGTGCTGACCCACCTTCCCAGGCCCTGCTTCCTCTACGGGTACCTGTGCAGGAGATGATGATGATGATGGAGGAGGAGGAAAAACAACAACAGAGTCTTAGGTAACTCACAAACAGTACTTCAGTTCCCTTCCAAGAGTTAGTGAGGATTTCTCCTCCTATCCTGTCTTTGTGTCTCAGGTTGCAGACATATTAAACCTTACCTCTACTGAAACAGAGATGCACATAGAGAAGGCAGAGTTCATGGACATTTTATGCCCAACATCCTCAAAAAGAATGTTGGTTTATAATAAGAATAATTAGAATAAGTTTCTTAAAAAGGTCACAGCTAGAGTGCTGGCACCAGCTCACTCGGTCATGACCGTAGACAAAAAGTGGAAAAAATTTATTAGATGGGCAAGATGGGGTCATACTGCCTGTAAGCCGTACTGAACACGAAGATGTAGTGCAAGCTGCAGCATGTGAGAAGAGTAAGGTCTCCTTCTTGGCGCTTGTCCAGAGAAGGACTCTACAAAACTTGGCCATAAGGCAAGGAAAGCTTGCATAGCAGCCACCTTGCAATTGAGAAGGACAGCTTGTATGGCAGACAAAGCCCAATACCAGCAGGTACGGTGGAACACAACTTATTTATTTTTTTTATTTATTTGAATATTCAGAAAGACCTTTGAGTCAGAGACTCATTTACAAAGGTTCTACGTCATACTAACAGTACATTACATAGTGACATGAGATAAAAAACAGGTTACATAGTTGTTTCAAAGTAGGCTAACAGAGAAAGTTAGGAAATTTAGCACAGCCATGAGGTGAAATAAAAAACAACAATGGTAATGTCAGAGATATTCAGTAGGGGGCTGTTTGTCAGGTTACATAAATGCATTTGAGGTACACTGAGAAGCTGATAGCTTGTTAGTAAGGGCAAGGCAGATGGCATTGTGTGAAAACCTCCCCAGGGAAGAACATGACGGTCTGGTCGGCACTGTTGGAACTGGATCAGAAGATACAAAATATAATTTACAGATAGCAGTAGATGCTAATGACACATCATCTAGGGCCTCGGCACATTCAGTAGCCTCAAGGAGCGTTGCTTGGCTAAGGGTAACTAACCTGACTCAGGATATACTATACAAGGTAAAGCTATGGAGTTTCCCTTTCAGGGAGAATCCCTTTCTGGTGAAGTCTCTAGCATACATGAAAAAAGTGGATGAGCAGAAATAAAATAAAAAAAAAAATGTAATAGAAAAGAAAAAGGCCTCAGTCTCTTGCAGGCTTTAATGAAGGGGAGGTAGGGATAGGGTCTGCAATAGCAGGCCTTGCATCCTCTATGAGTATCCAGACCAGTACATGTAGCTACTGGGAGAGGAAGAGCTAGAAGGATGAGAAAGGCAGAATCCAAACCCTGATAGTTTTGTCCAGGTCACCATTGACTCATTGCCAGTTGGGGGACACCTAGCCCACTACCTTAAGGAATGGCAAAAAATGATCACAGACAAATGGGTCCTGGAGGTATTATGCCACTGTATAACTATATTTATTTGTAAAAAGACAGCCTCCTTGGACCACCCCATTCCAGTCACCCCAAAGACATGTAGGCTCGGGCATGGTGGAAGGACATGGACAACCTCGGAGAGGGTATTCCCTTTCTGCAGGTGGCTCCTACAAAGTTCCTCACATCAGGTGCTTCACTGCTGGGATATGAAGGACATCTGGAGGATAAAACAGTAAGTGGTGTCTGGAGCACACAGGAATACATGGAGTATATATACCTGTTGGAGCTCTGACCAGTGCTCCTGTCAATGCTGTTTTTCACCTCCCTGTTGGGAGGACAAACAGTCCAAACCAAGACTGACAGCACAAAACAATATAGTGTATGGTAGGAAGTTCTGCATGGAAATCCATGCCTAGAACAGCACTGTTGTGCTGCACTAGCTACATAGCTACGGCAGCACAGCAACATGGAACGATGATTCTCCGCTCCTCTTGAAACTGCCGTAAATGTAAGAGCTGGCCCGGGAAGCAAGCTGTGATGAAATACTGCAAAAGTAAGGACACCGATTGTAATTCATGAGTGCCCATACGCTATAAAAGACAGTGTGTGAATGCTCATACACAACAAGGATATTTTTAATTTTTGAGAGGTTGCCGTGGTAACGAGACCTCACGCGCTGCGTCTTAGAGGTCTCCTGTTACCATGGAAACCTCGCGAGTGAAAAATACCCTTGTGTTTTAGTGCTCATGTATTGTCCTCAATATATTATCTAAACAAAGGGAAGGCTCAGATCCACAAAACTCTGTACAGAAGCAATATGGATATAGACCGTGGCATATTCCTTGGATATAAATAAATAAATAACTGCAGTGCACCTGTCAGGAAAAGAGTGTCCTAGCAGTCTCCCCGAGTCAAGGAAATCAATAATGGTAACTAGATCAGCAAGTACTGGACACAGTGTTCAGAAGATGGGGCATTCCAGAGCTTGATCTGTTCATCTCAAGGGAGAACAGAAAGTTAACCCAAGTTCTGTTGCAGACCATAGTCCAGAGAGACTGTCAAAGGGGATCCACTGTGCCTGTCATTGACAGGAACGTTCCTGTATGACTTTCTTCCCATTTCCATGAAAACAGAGTATTCTTGATGCTGAGAAAGGGAGACGGCAACAATGATTCTGATAGTACCAGACTGGGCCAGGCAAACCTGGTACTCACTCCTACTGTCACTGCCACAACAAAACCTAATTTCACTACCACTAAGACACAGCCTCTTGCCACTGTCACAGAGCATAGTGAATCATCCAAACCTCAGAATACTGTGCCTGATGGCTTGGTTCTTGAAGAGTTGTAGTATTCCATCAGAAATTAACTGTGAGGGAAAACATAGTCCTCAAAGTGCAAAAGACTTTCACTCTGATGTGTTTTCCATAAGTTCTCCCTATTAGAGCTGTGGGCGTCCGAGTGCAGTGGCAGCGGTTTTCAAAAAGTTAAACTTTTCGCAAGCCTTTTAAAACTCATGGGACCCACTAATGGTTACATGGATTAAGATAAACAAAAGGACAGTAATGAAATTAGATCTGAAACAGATGAAAACCGAATACAATTAAGAAACTGATTCGTCCAAGTCTTTCAGGTAAGGCTAATATTTGGGCTCCCGACCGATTTTAAAACAAAGTAAAAGATCTTAAAATAAATTAGAAATATGCTTAAGAGGGCTCTTATTTCATGTTTTTCAGGTTTATAAATAGACCATCAAAAACTATGATATTACAAGTATTATGAATATTTGCAAGGTAATAAACTTTACCACAACTGAATATAGTAGCAAGCTATATTAATTAAATAAGAATATGAATAATTACAGCACATTTTTATGCCCTGTTGTTCTCTAGGCATGGAAAGGATAATACAAAGAGAACAATGTTGAATATTTAAATATTTTAAGACGAACCCAGACGAACCCAAAAACCCATGTAAGGTAGGAGACATAAGTAGTGGTCCCAAACTGGGTTTTATTTGGATGTTTTTCTCAGTAGTTCATTTAGTTTTAATATAAAGAAAATTATGCATCTTTATTATTTTTTTTTTTTTTTTTTCAGCTTGCGGGTTCTGATGAAGGGAACAATGCAGAGTCCTGAAATGTTAACATATACTGAAAGCTAAAGTTGTGGCATTGGAAATGTATACTGAAAGCTGAATTTATGGTATTGGAATTAAGGCATCATTTTAAAAGTGCATATGAAATGCAAGAATATGCAATGCAAGTCATATTGGATTTAAACACAAAAATAAAAACAACCAGAGACTATTTATTTACATTTCAGAAATCTTTATTATAAGGGGTTGAGCAAGGGTTGAGTTACTTTTGTGATAGAACATTTAGAATCACCGGTGTTGCAGTAATCCCCCCACCTTCATTTCTAAATACAAGAGTTACTTTCACATTCCAAAGGAACCCAAAAGGTGTGGTATAGCTTCAATTTGTGGTTTGTCTTTCTGGACTACCTGGTACATTTGCAGTCTTTTACTCTCAGGTCCTCTACCCTTAAAATGCAGTTGGCAGCTGTTTCAGCTTATAAATTGGCACCCAAAGGCAACGTGGTCCATTGGGCCTGGTGGAGAATGCGCTCTCTGCAGTGGGAGCTCACCCATCAATGTTCTCAGCTCAAGGGTCACTTCAACCAGAAAGTCACTGCGACCCAGCCGATGTTGAATCGGCTCCAGTGGTGGTTAGTCCTGGAACATGTGCAGGAAGGAATCCCCTTTGCCTGCCCAGAGCCAGTGGTCACCATCACAACTGATGCCTCCGTGATGGGCCGAGTGCTCACCAACCTGGGGAGTACAAAGTTCAAAGACTCTGGACCCTCGGAGTCCAGATGCCATATCGACCTGCTGGAGCTTCGAGCAGTTTAGGTGATGCTGACAGCCTTTGCTCCACTCTTTCGGGGTCCGGTCGTTCAGGTACAGGTGGACAACACCACGGCCGTGTACTACCTCAACAAACAGGGCGGGACATACTCCTTTCCTCTGTGTAGGGAAGACTGTCCACATTTGGACCCTCTTGCTCAGCCTGACGCTGATCTCCTGGCTGTCCATGTGGCCGGCGTGTCCAGTCAGCTGATGGATGCCCTCAGCTGGGTGGATGAGGCGTCTCATGAGTGATCTTGCCATCAGGAGGTAGTGCACAGTCTGTTCTCCCAGTGGGGCACCCCTCTGGCAGATCTGTTTGCCTCCAGAAAGAAGGCAAAGCTGAGGCTGTATTGTGCCGGCTCCCCCTTCCCCCTTAAGCAGGGAGTGCTGCATGGGGATGCCTTCTCAAGGCCCTGGAACCCATATATGCCTTCTCTCCCTTTCCACTGATCCACAGAGTGCTGCTCAAAACCAAGAGGGACAAGGCTCGGATGATCCTGGTGGCTCTGGACTTGCCCTGCCAGTTCTGGTACCCCGATCTCCTCCGCCTCAGCTGCAGGCTGCCATGGTGTCTACCTCCATGCCTGGACCTATTCTCATGCAGTCAGGGGAAGGTATTCCATCCGGACCTTCAGTCCTTACACCTGACAGCCTGGTTCCTGAGTGGCTAGAGTTTCAGGCTTTGGGTCTCTCCGACAATGTCCTCACCATGGTTGAGGCTTCTAGAAGGAATTGGCCTGAAAATGCTATGCCTTCCAATGGAAGAGGTTCTCCATTTGGTGCCAGGGCACGGGGGCTTGACCTTTTGTCTTGCCCAGTGGCTAGCATTCTCGATTACCTTGGCCCATCTCCCAATCAGGCCTTTGGTCAACGACCCTTAAGGTGCACCTGGCAGCCATCTCTGCATACCAGGCACGGGCTGGAATGCCATCGATGGTGCAAGAGACTGTGGTTTGGCACTTTTTTAATGGCCTTGACCACATTTCTCTTCCGGTGCATGAACCACCACCATCTTGGGACTTGTTGCTGGTGTTGGCAAAGCTCATGGGCAAGCCATTCAAACCAATGCACAGGTGTGACATCTCTCACCTGACGTGAAAAGACTGCCTTCTTGGTGGCTATTACTTCCACCAGAAGGATCAGTGAGCTGCAAGGGCTCTCAGTGGAGTCTCTTTACCTGGTCTTCCATAGGGACAAGGTTGTCCTTCACCCCAACCTAAAGTTCCTCCTGAAGGTTGTCTGAGTTTCAGCTTAACCAGATGATTAATCTCCCAGTGTTCTTCACCAACCACACCTTGGAGACCGAGCATAGGCTCCATACTCTGAACCTGAGGCAAATGTTTGCCTATTATAAGGAGCGCACGGCTGGAGTTCGGGGAGAGGTTCGCTAGCTGTTTTTCACCTATGCTAAAGCCACACCTGGCAGACCGGCAGCAAAGTGGATGGTTGGTAGGTGGATTGTATCCTGCATCGACCTCTGCTGTAGGTTGGTGGGCAGGGAGCCTCCCGTAGGGCTAAGGGTTCATTCCACTAGACATACTGCTGCCTTGGTAGCTGTTTCCAGGGATATCCCTGTCCAGGAGATCTACAGGGCTGCTACCTGGAAGTCAGCACACACCTTCATTACCCATTATCACATCGACCTTGAGTCATGCTGGGATATTGGTTTTGGGGACTCTGTTCTTTAATCTCTGTTTCCTAAGTAGGAGTCTGCCAGAAGTGTAGATAGCACACCATATCCACTTCCCTAGAAAATCAGGTTACTCACCTGGAACAGTAAGTAGTTCTAGGAGCGATATATGGTGTACATCCACACAGCCCACCTGACCTCCCCTGGCAAGTGGGACACTGATTCATGCTTCCAGTGGGCAAGATCTGGCGTCATGGGGCAGTGCAGAGGGAGTTACCACCCAGGTGGGGGGGAGGGAGGAGCCAGCTTGAAGACTTTCCAGCAAGATATTTAAAGGTAAAGGATACTGCCAGAAGTGTGGATGTACACTATATACCACTCCTAGAACTACTGTTACAGGTGAGTAACCCAGCTGCGCATTTTGAGAGACCATCTTCCTTGCCCAATTTTGTTTTTAACAGCATTCAAACCAAACAGTTTAAATCCCCCTCAACCCACCCAATGTGTGTGTTCCCGATTGGAAGCAACAGTCTCAACGGGATGCAGGGCAAGGAGTTGACTTCCCCATCTTCCCCTTCTCTCTCAACTCCCCTTGCCTCCCCCCAAACTGTATACAAATCCTCACAAACCCCACAAGGAGCAACAGGCTCGACAGTACCCCCTCTACCCTCCTCTTCCCTCCAAATACCCAGCTGGTCCACATACCCTGCACCACGCATGTGCAAGGAGCTGACGTGACAGAATCCATTACAGTTTGTCTTTTTAAACAAGCAAAATCAACATGGGCATTATAGTGTCGAACATCCTGCTATGACGTCACTTAAGTCCCCCTCTTGAGGTATCCTCATACTGACATTATACCATTATTATGGACTAAATACCAACAGCTGTTCAGAGCATTTGAAACATAGAAAGTAACAGCAGAAGGGAATTGCATGGTCCATCTAGTCTGCCCATAAGCCTAGCCCCTCTCCCTTAACTGCTATTCAGTGTTATAATACCTTTGTACCTATCCCATGCCTTCTTGAGTGATCCGACAGACCTAGTCTCCACAACCTCTGGTGGAAGGCCATTCCAAGTATCCACCACCCTCTCGGTAAAGAAGAACTTTCTTGCATTACTCTTGAACTTGTCTACTTCCAGTTTCATGCCATGCCTCCTTGTTCTTGCATGATTCTTGATCTGAAATAGATCCTGAACCTGGACCTTGTTTATTCCCTTCAAGTACTTGAAGGTTTCGATCATGTTCCCCTTCTCTGAGTTGTTCCAGGGAGTACATGTTTAGGTTGTGCAGATGTTCCTCATATGTCTTTTTGTGGAGTCCAAGTATCATTTTTTGTAGCTCTCCTTTGCACTGTCTCCAGTCTGTCTATGTCCTTTCTGAGGTGAGGTCTCCCGAACTGCACACTGTACTCCAGGTGAGGCCGTACCATTGCTCTGTGTAGTGGCATAATCACTTCCCTCTTTCTACTTGTAATTCCTCCTCCTATGCAGCCTAACATACTGTTTGCCTTTAACACTGCTTTTTCACACTGCTTGGATGTTTTCAGGTCATCTGTTATAATCACTCCCAGATCCCTTTCCTGCTTTGTGGCTTCCAATTTCACTCCACACAGGAGGTATTCCTCACAAGGATTTTTCTTCCCTAGGTGCATGACCTTGCACTTTTTGGGGTTGAAATTTAATTGCAAAGTTTTTGTCCATCTTTCTAGTCTTTGAAGATCAGCCATCATCCTTTCCACTTCCCCTTGTGTGTCTACCCTATTACATATCTTTGTGTCATCTGCAAATACACACCTTGCCTTCTAGGCCCACAGATATGTCACTGATAAAAATATTGACTAGGATAGGCCCCAGCACCAATCCCTGTGGCACACCAGTAGTTACCGCACTCTCCTCTGATAGCTGACCATTTACCAGTACCCTCTGAGTCCTTTCACTAAGCCAGCTCCGTACCCAGTTTATCACTTTATGCCCAACTCCTGTACTGGCAAGTTTGTTCAATAATCTTCTATGTGGGACCGAGTCAAAGGCTTTGCTGAAGTCTAGGTATATTACATCCACAGCGCTGCCCTGATCTACTGTCTTTGTTACCCAACTGAAGAAACCTATTAGGTTTGTATGGCATGATCTTCCTGTGGTGAAGCCATGCTGTGTTGGGTCCATTATATCATTTTCATTGAGAAAGGATATAATTCTTTCCTTAATTAGGGTTTCCATCATTTTGCCAACAACTGAGGTCAGGCTTACTGGGAGGTAATTGCCAGCACTTTCCCTACTGCCATTTTTATGAAGAGGGACAACTGTGGCCTTCCTCCAGTCCGCAGGAACTTCCCCGACCTCAAGCGAGAAATTGAACAGTTCAGTCAGTGGTGCTGCCAGGTCTTCCCTAAGTTCCTTCAGTATCCTGGGGTGTATTTCATCAGGACCCATGGCCTTGTCAACCCTAAGTTTTTCTAGTTCCTTCAGGACATTATCCCTTGTGAAAGTTGCCGAATTCATATTACTGCTGTCTGCACTTCTTTCTGTCAAGGTGGGACCACAACCTTCTTCTTCCTTAGTAAATACTGAGCAAAAGTATCTGTTCAGGATTTCTGCTTTGTCCTTGTCATTCTCTGTGCATTCCCCATCTTCCCCTTTCCGTCTGACTATACCTCCACTGGTTTTCCTTTTCCTTCCTTCCTTCCCTGTCTTGTATGGGGAGGGGGCACCTTTTTGGTTGCGTTGAGAAGGCATTTTCCTCCTGACAGAGAAAATGTAAGTTTAAATGTTACAGCAGTTTGAAAAGTCTGCAATTCATATTTTGTGGACTAGAGGCATGAGTTGTCTGAGCAGGGATGGGAGGCCTACAGTGGGGAGGTGGAGGCTTAGATCGCCCCAACGTTTGCAGCATAGCTTAAGAGAGGGGAATGGTGATGGTCTGGTGCCTCCCTTCCTGCCACTGCAGAGTGTTCTGCTTAACTCCCTGCTGTATTGGCACAGAGGCTCCCCCAGGTCCACCGGCCACTATCAACATGTTGTTATATGCCTTTAGCAGCTTGCCCTGTAGTCCTCAGTCGTTGCATGCATATAGGTCAGGTAGCATATTGTGCACATATGTTCTGAGGCCTAGTTCCAAACCTTCCCCATACCCCTCACCTCCCACCTCATGTCCCGTTCTCACAGCTACAAGCCCATGTTTAGAGCTGTGCTGTTAGTTCATGAAGTTAGTGTGACATAGACAGCCAGCTCTGAGTGCTTGAGTGCTGTATTAATTTTTTTTTATTACATATAAAATATGTGATGGGAAACTCAGTTTGAGGAAACTACTGTATTACTGGAACTGACACATCAAGACCCCCCAGGGATAAGTTCAAAGGACAGGAGGTATTTTAAACTGCAGAGATCTGGGGTGCAGTTACCTTGTCAATTTGCTTTCATCCCATGAAATAAGATTAGCCATTCACAATGCCCTCAGGGAGATCCTTTGACTTGCATATTTGCCAGGAAGGACTTGTGGGGGGAGGAGTATTGGAGAGAGGCCAGAATGGACATTGAAGAGGTTTGATGTCTGAACCAGGGAGGACCCAAACGGATTTGGAAGGTCCAAAATACGTTCCCAGGGAACCCTTGAATTACATCAGAAAGACCTGAGGTATAGATTCCAAGGTCCAGACGGGATTAAAGAGGCCAATACACTTTTGCTTTGAATACAGTGACTTAGATCAAATAAACTTTTGAGATGTATGTGTAGCAGAACAAAAACCAGTTCTGACCAGTTAACCTGTGGAGAGGAAAGTCAGTGAGGTCATCTCATATGTTTTTTAAAAAATTTTATTTGGAGACCCAGTATTGTAAAATATAGAATTTGATACACCAAGGCGAAGTTGGTGACCGAATGGGAAGGCCGGCTCAGAAGTGTGTTTAATTGCTGAAGTGAACCTGACAGAGACACAAGAGAATATTATTTGACTGAGGGAGAATCATCACAGCACTGAAAGAGAGTAAGATTAGACCAGTCTAAATGTATGTATTGTAGGAACTGTACTTTTTCCTGTTTGTTTTAAGGCTGTATGTGTTGGGATATATATTTTGTTCTGTAATTATTGTTCTGTTTTGATATTTTTAAAGTAAAGACATTTTTTTTTTACAAACGAAACTGCTGGAGTGCCTTGACAATTCTTTTTATTTCAAGTGGAGCTTTTAAAGGTTATAAGTACACTGTGTATGGGCTTATTGTATACCCAACTGGGAAATGGATAGAGTTCTCTAAAAGTCTTGCATTGAGTTCTGAGGGTTCATTTGAAAGACCTGGTTGGGTGCTCGTAAGCAAAGATATCTGGCCCCCCGAAGACATAATTATCTGAGCCTGATAATTGGGTACGCTAACAAGAGGTTATCAGTCTGAATTCCTTCAGAGCTCGAGACTAAGGTGACTTGAACCCACAAAACAGACAAGAGGGTTACCTTGTCTGTTCTCTGTACACAAATAATACGCTCAGAGGTTGGCACTTTGGGAGTAGAGGGCTGACCAGATGAGTGAGTTTGTGACAGTTAGGTCCACATATCTTGGTCCAAGTGTGCTTCTCTTGCCATTTCTTCCCAGTCAATATACACAGCTGCTAGTTATGGACTGGTAAAGACCTCCAGCTTTGCCCCTTGTTTCCTGATGATGAGGTGCGTGGGTAGACATGTAGGAACTTCCAATTTAAGGAGTGCTGTCGGCACTTGACGTCATTAAATTCCTGGCACTGGTTCTAAAGCCATCTGCTATAAGCAGGCAAAGTTCATAATCGCAGTTCCCATTTTTATCTGTCCCTTTTGTCCTAGCTTCTTTTTTTTTCTTTTTCTCCATTCTCCTGCCTGGCCTGAAATCCCGGTGCCCCAAACCCCGCCACCCTTACCTGCAGGAGATCCCTGGCTTGTACCTCCAGTGTGGGGCCATCTCCACTTCTGGGGCTCCTGGAATCCAATTTTACATAGCAGGCAAGATGCGGATCGGAGGATATCGGGACCACGAGAGCAGGATCTGACAGTGGGCATGGGGCAGTGGTGTGTCGTCGCCCTCCCAGGAAATGGGTTTTTTCTTTGTTCATGCATGATGCATGACGCCTCCCTTGGTGGCAAGTGTGGACATCCAGGGAGGCATGCATGCTTCCAAGTGCACCCTGCCAACATCTGCTGCTGCTTGCCTCCCCATGTACTGAAGGCCAATGGCTCAATAGCTCCCAGCCACTACTGAGAGGCACACTATCGCTGAGGTCTTCAACTCTTCCCTCCTCAGAGAAGGTGAGCTGTCATTGGATGCTCAAACCTTCTCCTCCCCAGCCGACCCCCGGCATCCCAAACTCTCTCCCGAGCCCGGGTCGCCAGCGTGGTGCAAGGTGTGGTGTTCAGCGTCTCAACTCTCCAAGCCACTGGGCTGGCTCTGTCCTAGCTTCTTGAAGAAGTAGTTGGTGGTTGGGCTTAATGAAGGAACTTAACCCGGCCTGTCGGCACAACGGTTGGATTTCCGCTTGCGACGCTGGCAACCCGGGTTTGGGAGTGGACTTGGGTCGCTGGAGGGCCGGCTGGGGGAGAAGGCTTGAGCGTCCCAGGGACTGCTCGCTTTCTCCGGGGGGGGGGGACAGGATCCGCTGCTTGTCTGACCCTGGGCGGAGGCCCAAGGTACAGCAAGCTGGTAGGACAGACCAGTGGGGAGCTGTGTGGTAGACGTCGGCGTAACGCCTTGACGTCAGGACTTACACCACACACAGAGAAAAAGGGAAAAAGCGCCGCTGGAGCATGGGTAGACGGAGCTCCAGTGCCAGCCCTGATTGCGACTGCCTGCCTGACCACTGGGGGACCCGATGAGACAAGAAGATATCAGGGTGTCTGGGCCCCACCCCGTACCCACCTGGAGGTATAGCCACGGCTCCATGGGGAACCCCGGGGATTCCAAGTAGGCCAGTCGCTGGGGGCACATAGGAGTCTCCAGAAGAAGCATAGCTCCGGGGTGGGGTAAGGAGGAGAAATAGAAAGTTAAAAAAAATAAAATAAAAAAAAATGAAGGAACTTGACCAGGAAGTGTCTCAGCCTCACTATTGGTGGCAGCTTTTTCCCTGGTGAATGGTGCGCATCACATCCAAGGAAATGTTCCAGTCTAGGCTGAGAATTTCTGGGAGTCACTTAGCAAGAACTATGAGGAGATCATTGTCTGCTGAGTTTCTCAGGCAGGCCGATTACCCTCAGGTTAGGCCTATGCTTCCTGTTTCTATGGTCATCCAGTGTATTAACTAATTCCTTGATCTGTTTGTGTGCTGTTCCCTGGGCTGCCTTAAGTTTTATTATGTGCTCCTTCTGCTCCCCGACCCCAGCTTCCAGCTCATCCAGCCTCTTTCGGTGCCCTTCTGTTGTCATGCTCATTTTATTCACCATAGATTGGATGTTGGTAAATTGTGCATCCAAGTTAGCGAATCCTGCGTTCATTTCATTCTGCATAAGTTCTTTATTGTTCTTTTTTGGTGAGTGTGACAGCTCGGCTCCCATCTGTGCACTCTCACAACTCTTGGTGGTTAGGCCTGCATGCCGATTGTCACCACTTCTGTGGTTCAGGCTGAGTCCCCTCTGGCAGTTTCTTTGACATCCTGTTTGTAGGCCAGTTTTGTTGGGAGGACATTGCTCCACTCTGCTGTTGTTGATTGAGACAGATTTAGTGAGAAATATCACAGGATGAGGCGGATTTATAACATATTGTCACGGAGCTATCAGATCAGCCCTCCATCATGCCCGCCGGCTGAGCCATGCCCCCATTGAACTGATGTCTTGCAGAACCTTTTTCCTAAATGGGTTCTAGTCCCATCCTTCCTAGGTACTTCTTGTGAGCATGCACATTGTATAAGGCATCATTGATGGATTCCAGGTGTTAGAAAAAAAAAAAACTACTCACCATAGTATAGTTATTTCTTCTCTGGGATCCATCAGTGAGCCAATGCAAACCCTGACCCTGCCTCCAGTTCTTGAACCTGAAAACAAGTTTACACAAGTATCTGTGCTGTTTCTATGTGCTTGAGCATTATTTGTTGGAGTTTCACTAACGTAAAACTTGTGGTCATCGTATTTATAGTTTTGTCTGCTACTGTTTCATTAGTGTTTTACAGAATCTAAGAAAAAATGTTAAATGTTTTTTAATAGTTGTTATTAGATCCAGGTGGTCACTGCTCCCTTGGCTTTAGAAACAAATGTGGCGTTAAGTTAGTGGTGGGGCAGGTGGACCACACAGCACAGTTTGAATAGAGTTCTTTTATCCATACTTTGCACACATACTGTATTCTCTGGGGCATCACATTCTGACAGGATGAGATGAACTTTATTGGCTCACTGATGGATCTCAGAGAAAAAACAACATTACTGTGATGAGCATTTTTTTCTCCTGCTGTTCTCTGCAAATAAACAAGATTTTTTTTTTTTTTTTTTTTTTATATTCCTGGGTAAGTGTGCCATTTTTTTCCTCTGACTAACATGAGTGGCTCTGCTGGACAGGTATCTCCCCTTAAATATACTTGATTTTTCTGTCTTACAAAATTGTGGACCCTTGCTATCCAAAACCCTACCTACAGAAACTACTCTAGCCTGAACGTCTGTCAACTGGACCAACACCACTCTTCGGCCTCACTCACTGAACAGCCATGTCCTTTGACACTGCAGGTTTCTGTTACAAGCTGCGACTCTTTCCACACTGCTTCTGACTCCTACCATGTTCCTGACTGCAAATATCATGTCTGTTCTGCTGCCGTTCCCAACCACACTCTGCAACCCACTACAGACTACATGCTACACCATTCTCTATCCTGAAGAAAACTAAAGGAAGGACCACCGGAGCCACACCTGCTTTTATGGGATGCCCCTATTAAATGTAAACACTATAGGGAAAAAAATAACTGTCCCAAAAATGCCATTACACTATGGAAGAACACTACTCAGGCGTACCAGTACGCTATATGAAAACCTTACACCGTAGAAACAGAAAAATAATGGCAGGACAAGACCCATGGTCTATGTAAGCATTGAGCCACGACAAAGATAGAATCTAATGGGGAATTAATGCATGGCTGGGAGGGTTGTGACTTGAGGCCGAAGGCAGAGTGCCTACAACGGCCTAACCATGCATTAATTCCCCATTAGATGCCACCTTCGGAGTGGCTGAATGCGCTTGTAACATGGTCATATTTTGTTTACTGTTTGACGCATGTTGTGTCTATTGCTAACTACATCAGGAACAGATTCAGGTTATTAAGAAATATGTTGACTGCACTTTTGTTACTCCTTGGATCTACATGTATACATCCATTCAACCACTGATGCTGACAACAAGAACCCACTCATCTGGTAGAATGCGATATCAGTTTACTTTTTTTTTCCCCCCATTCTTTCCCGATTTTACGCGGTACTTATTTGACTACACTGCTTGAGGGGTTTCAGTTTCTTGCTTCTGTTGGTGCCGCAATCTCAACTGCAGAAAAGCTACCAAGTAATTTTCATATTTGCAGACCTGGTTAGTCTGCTGTGCTCAATCGTCTGATGTCGTGCAAGGAGTTATGACCACCACTTTGTCTCTCCTAAAGTAATTTCCCTGAAAATTGCCCCCATGTCTGTTCTGTGCTGCACTGTGCCTCTGACTTGTATCGTGATTAACTTTACCGTGAACGGTGCACATCTTTGCCGTCTCGCCCATTACGTGGCTCCTCTGTCACCCGGACTCATTTTGCTACTCCTCGGACTGACATGTTCCGTGTTACTCTCGGGCACTTCGGCTGGGTGGGTGGGAGGGACAGACAGGCACTTCTGTTGGGCTGCCTCTGCTCCACTGGTTCACTACTGCTGATTCTGGAGCCCGTGGCGCACATTGGTACTTTAGTGTGAGGATGGCATTATTGCTAAATTAATGCCGTGTCCAAACTTTGCCATGTGGTGCTTTCTGACCTATTACTTGCCTTGCTTTACTGTTACTGTTCTTTGCCATGTTACAAATCCAGTTTTCCCAACCTTACCTATCCCCCAACACTATAACACATGCAAAAACCTCAAAACCTGGATGAAATCCCACAAATTTGACAACCTCCAAGCTAGAAAAGGCTGTGCACTCATGAAATAATACCATCTAAGGGGCTCATGAGCATCATAAAGTCAGGAGTGTGAACAGTGAGTGGTCTTTATAAGCTCATTAGTCGCTTTGATGATGACATTTCCTTGTACACAACTCTTTTCTTGCATTTATTATCTGTGCATTCCTACATTATGGTAAATTCAGTGAATTCGCACATTACTGATTCATATTCTGATTTACTCATTGACTTACAGCAGATATGTGATAAGTAATGCTCACATTGCTCTACAGAACCATGCAGTTTATATTCCACTTAGAAAAGTTGTTAAATATAGAATAATGGATAGGCAAGTGTGTGTTATGGATTTTTTTTTAAACACCCGGGGTGTGTGATGACCCGTAAACTTTGAGAGTGAAGCTTGAGAGGTTTACACAGTGCATCTTACACCCGGTCTCAATATCCTTACACACGCGCCATCTTTATTATTTATAATTACTGGTGTTTTGTGCAGGATTGCGCGACTTTGCGCAGGTTGATATGACTTTGCCATAATACCTACTCGGGTATTACGGTTTTTAATACATGGATTTTTACATTGAAAAAACGGAACCCATTAATTATAATGATAATTATACAGCTTATGATGAAATCCCAATGACAGATGCTGATTAAACATAGAAAATTAGCAAAATTAAGCTTCTGCATTCTGTAGGGGGGCTTGAAGGAAAGGGCTGTTTTCTTCAAGTTGGGTACTGTGAAAACCTTTTCTCTTGTATATGTTATTGAGAGTGTGCCTGAGGTTTCTTATCCACTGTGTACTGTGTCGCAAGTTTTGTGGACTGAAATATAGAACAGTGGAACACTTCACAGTACCAGTATTTCATGCTACTAGGTTCAGTTGTTAGTTATAATTGTAACAGTGGGACCGTGTTCAGGGTACACATTACCCATAATGTAAGTAATTCCTGTTGACAGGTTGGCACTAACAAAATAAGACATTATGATAAGTCTAATAGAATGTTTTCTTTAGACACAATTCGGGTGATATTTTTTAGATTTAATCCAGATTCTTTTTTATTCGTAATGTCTAGTCTGATTTGTCCCTTCACTATAGAAGGAATAGAAATGCCGTCCTATGGGCCTTCAGAGCAGTGACCAACAAGCTCCCCTTATATGTCTCAGATTGTATTCCCCGGAGTGTGTTAGGCACCTACGCTCTAAGGAGCTATTCCCTAATTGTCCTCCAAATTCCAACGGTCAAAACTTATTTTGGCAAAGCTGCTCTAAGCTTCTCTTTACCCACATTGTGGAACGGTTTACAAAGGAACTTGAAGCTGAGCTGCCCTGTTAGCCTGAATATCTTCAAGGCGCTCTACGATCGCTACATGAAAGCACCTTGCAAATGTTTTCCTCCGCGCTAGCCCACTAATTCTGCAACTCCACCTTTCCATCCTGACGCTCGCCATGTTTCTACCCCTGGTTCTCACTCCTTCCCTGTTAACTCTTCCTGCTGCACCCACCCTTCCCTGTCCACTCCAGCCTGGCTAAAGTCCCACCCCATCCATAGTAGTGTCCCAATTATCTACCCCTCCTCCGTCATTATCATAATAAACAAGTACACAACAGCCATCATCACTTTCTGTGGTTCTAGCTCAGTTTTCCCCCAGTTGGTAATATATCCCTCCTCTTCTTTACCTCTCTAACCTGCCACCTTATACACGGCCTCTTTCCCCTATATGTGTAGTTGCAGGCTGCCTCACTCAGAAGATCTCTGCTTATAACCCCTGTATGCCTATGGTTGATTGTACATCTGCTGACTTCTTCAACTGTAAAATAATGCTGTTTTTTTTTTATTTCAACCTTGTACTGTACTGTATACACTGTATATACTTTTTCTTCCTTGTATATTATTGCTTTTTGTATACCTGCTTCTGTACTGTACTTTGATGTATTCATGACCAGATCCACCTTGCAAATGAGCCTTGTTCAATAGTGCCCGCCTGGATAAATAAAGATTTGGATTGATTGATTGATTAGAACGAGATCCTAGTCCCCTACAGTTGCTCTTCCCCTGCTGCTTTATCCTTTACAGACGTCATAGTTTGCAAACTGTGTTGTCACAACCAGAAGATTATGACTTCAGATGATTAAGGAGCATAAGCAAATAAACTCTAGGGGACAAGGATCCTGTTGACATGCAATCCTGCCTAGTAACGAGGAACAAAAGGAATTGATATACAGACAATATATAAAATAGAAGCATAATTGTGTCTAAATATTGTGTTTTCAAAGTTCTTAGAAGTGACAAACATGACAAACTAAGAAAGCACTTGTTTTTTCTTGTAAAAAAGCTGCAGTACGTGGATGACTGAAAACATGTACCAAAAGCATCCTTTTCTTCATGGGGTAAGAAACTGTCAAAGCATCAAGAGCTTCAGTTTCACCTGATAAAATGGATGGTCTTAAAAGACTTCCAGGGGATGTATTTCAGGTTACAATAGAGCCACAGCAATGTGAGTGCAGCTGTTGACTAAGTTAAAATTGAAACACTTTCATACCACTTACTTGTTCTTGTAGCAGTGGGAACTGAGAACTTGTTTGAATCCTAAATTGTGCATTCCATGGGAATGCATCTTTGGGTTTTGTGGTTGCTAGGCAATAAATGTTAGACATGCAAAGAATTAGTTCCCCATGATTAAAAAAAAAAGCTAACCCTGTGTTGTTCAGAGTAGAATTAGTTTTAGAATTGTGAGAAAAAAAACTGATAAAATAATTACCTTTCTAAGCATGTATTTCACTTGATAAGGATTCTACAGTATCAGATCCAGTGAAAACTTAAGCAGTATACCACGAGCGAGTGTGGGCGATGCCAGGATTTACCCATGCCTGGTGTGATGTTCGGTCACCAAGCCACACCCTCGAGTGGGATGTTGCAATTATACAGTTATTAAAGTATGATAGTTAGTGTTTTGATGTATATTTAGTAAGATTTCTTTGTATTATATATAGATTCATCAGTTTGATTCTTCCAAGCAAAAAATTGTTCCTAAGGGAACAGCTGGTTTTCAAACACAAGTTTAATAATGCAGGATTTGAATACAACTTTTGCTTAGAAGCAAGTTTTATTAGTAATTTTTGAAAGAAAAAGGTTTTTGAAAGAACAATCTTTTTTTTTTTTAAATAAACTATTTTTTTTGTAATTGTTAGCATTTTTTTGTTTGTGTTTTTTCCAGTTCATTTTTTAGATACTTTTGCTTTGGAACAATCTTTGGTTGATCATTTTTAAGTGTCTTTTTTCACTTATCTGTATGATGTCTTCTGTGTTGGTTTTCTGGCAGCGAAGAAGGTCGAGAGTTGTTGTGATGGTCCTGTGGTCGGTTCTCGGTCATGTGGTCGGTTTCTGGAGGAGATTAAAGAAGTGATGTGCCTGGAAGAGATTAGAGATTTTTTAGAGCATTGTGTATTTACAGATATTTCTTTTAGAGGACTGCCAATATCGTATTACCTTTGTGGCATGTGTCATGGGTTTGGCAGTCCGTAAAAGTTGATCGTCCCATAATTAATGAAGTGGCTTATTGGTGGGCATGATGTGGACAGCTCTGAGGATGATGGGATCCTTTGTTGTTTGATGCTGCTTTGTATGTCGTGTGATGGGCAGGTCTGCGTACTTTGCAGTGCACTGTGGAGTGGTTGCAACTCTGCAGGATGGAAGTTGAGCTCTTGTTCCGTGTGTTCAGGCTGGAGGTTTTCTTCTTCGGAAAAAGGTGCATATTCTATTTCAGGAGCTTGAGGTGTGGCACACATAGGTGATCTGGGGGACTCTGCTTCTGTGGAGGTTTGCGAGTGGATTGTTTGTGTGCAGTAGATCGCAGTTGCTACTGTTGATCTGTACATGTCTTCAGTTGCCATGCTGTGTTTGAGTCTGCACATTTTTGGGGGGGTTAGCGCTTTCTGTT
Source organism: Neoceratodus forsteri (assembly GCA_016271365.2). Lineage (NCBI taxonomy): Eukaryota > Metazoa > Chordata > Ceratodontiformes > Ceratodontidae > Neoceratodus > Neoceratodus forsteri. The sequence goes on from CM028129.1 coordinate 1,739,861,633, forward strand.
CAGAGAGCACAGTGCATTTTGTTTCTTTTACAAAGTATTCTTTGCTCATGGAGGGAGCATTACTGTACTCTGGAAAGAAGTATTTCTTTGATAGGCGGTTCTGTTCCATTTGAGTTTTTTTCACATCTTCGTTTTTTTCCCCCAGAAATTATGGATGACCAGGTGATGTAGTCTGTGACATTAGGCCTCCAGTAGCTCCTCAAGGAGCCTTCATTTTTGTGGCCAGTGATGTTCATAATTTGTCTGGCCTCAATTCTAGCATCCGATTTAAAAATAAATAAATAAATAAGTCACTGCTGTGGCTCTTAATGAGTGATTTGTATATTGGGTTTGGAGCCCAGCTTGCTGACAGATCCTTGGGAGCATCTTTCCTAAATAAACTCTCATTGGCTTATGGCTGTACCTTACTTGTTGGTTGTCTAGTAGTTGTTGATTTATTTTCTTTGGGTGACAAAAAGAATTGGAGGGTTGGGAGAAGTTTTGAAATGTACTCTGAGTAGCCAGTAACTGGACAAAGTGGGTCTTGTGGACTTTCTAAATGCAGCCTCTTGTTGCCTGGTGTGTTGGACCATGAACCATTTTTTTTGTCCTCATTAATTTTTTATATGTCTGTGCCCTCTTCTGTGTGTTTTACTTCAAAGGAGTTTATAGTCAGGTTGTTGCACCCCTTCATTCCCTCTCCATATGAAGCGTAGCTGGATTTCCAGCCATACCTTTTGTACCAGAGTTTTGCAGTGTTTGGGATAAAGCTGCTGAGTTGTGGAGAAATGTCAACTCTGCTTGTGACAGTAGGGGTGATGATTTTGTTTATCTTTACCCTGTTTTCGGTACTGCTTTATCACTTCCTTAAAAACATTGTCTGCAGAGGTGAAATCTGTGTCAGTCATTAAGTTAACTGTTCGAGATACTAGTGGCTCATTTAAGGATCTGTTGAGGCCAGATCTAAGCCCTATGAAACTGGCCAGGACATATTGCTTTCCATCTGTGTTTCTCATGGCAGCATAGAAGTGCCTCAGTATCTCTTTTAGCTCCGCAAGTGGGATTGACTGTAAATCAATTATGTTTTTCTGTGCACATCAATCGAGAAATACTTTTAGTGCCCACTTTGTTTGTTTGAGGATGGTGGGCTCATTTCTTTGTATTTCGAGGTTAATTAATTGTTGCTCACTTACTGTGGTATGTCGCTTTGTTTTTTTTACCACAGGAGTTGGAAGGCCTGCTGTGAGTGGAGGAGCCGTGTTGAAGGCATTTCTGGTAGGTGGGGCTGCTGATGCTGCAGGATGGGCACTGAGTGGCACAGTTTGCGGCTCTGAGGTGGCACTGACTGGTACCGGCTTGTGTACCGCGAGGAGATCATGAGGTAAGGCTTTCTGAGATGTATTTGTTGTTTCTGTGGCCACTATCGAAATCAGAATGTTCGCAAATATATTGTCCAGTTCCTGCTTGTCTATTATATCAAAAGAGCAGTCCATTTTTAATGTTTGAAGTTTACCGTGTTTTGTTACCAAGGGCAGAAAAGATGGCAGTTGGCACATTTGATGTGTAGCGTTGGAGTAATACTGGGGGGGGGGCTGGCACTTTTTTTCTTGTTTGGTACTAGCAGAATTTACACGTTGTAGATCGTGCTAAGTAGCCAATCAGATGCCAGCATTTTGGTGCAAATTGTATAATTGAAAATATAGCGTAGATTTACATACTAACATACTAAAAGCCAGCAGAATATGCCTGATGGTCTTTCGTGTCTGCTCGGTAGCCAGCCCCTATTGGGCGCTAGCTTCTCCCCCGGCCCCCGAGAGGATCAACCTTGGCTTCAGTACACCCATGCGTCTGTCCCACCTCCTCTTGAAGCCCTCCACAGTGCCTTGCTCGACTAGACTCCCGGGCAATGCATTCCATGGCTCCACCACCCTCTCAGTGAAGTAATGCCTTCTACGTTCTTCCCTATAGGTTCCCCCCTCCAACTTCCCATTCATGCCCTCTGGTTGTGCCCCCTTTCTTTAGCCTGAACATTTCTTTGGCTCTGTCCCTGTTAATCCCTTTCACATATTTGAATACCTCAATCATGTCCTCCCTGTCTTTCCTCTCCTCCAGCGAGTACAGCCTAAGGACTTCCAGCCTTTCCTCATAGGTCCTATCACTCATGCCCTGGATCATCCTGGTTGCCCTCGTCTGGACCCTCTCCAACAGTGCTATGTCCTTCCTAAGGTGAGATCTCCAGAACTGCATGCAATACTCAAGATGCGGCCTGACCAAGGCATTATACAAAGGCAGGATCACTTTGTTCCTCCTGGACATTATTCCCCGGGCTATGCAGCCCAGTATCCTGTTTGCCTTTGCCGCTGATCTTATGCAGTTCTCAGTGTTGTTCATTCTGGTATCTACCACCACCCCAGGTCCCCTTCACTCGATGTGGCTTGCGGTGAGACCCCTCCCAGGGTGTATACATGACCTGGGTTTCTGACTCCCAGATGCAACACCCTACACTTCCCCAGATTAAACCTCAGCCCCACCTCCTTGACCAGCCCTCCAGGGTATCCAGATCCCTCTGGACTGCCACCCTCACTTCCTTCCTGTCAGCCAGTGCTCCCAGTTTTGAGTCATCTGCAAAGAGGCTCATCCTACTCCTAACTCCCATCCCTCTATCAGAGACATAAGCGTCAAACAGGAGTGATCCCAATACTGAACCTTGGGGCACCCCACTGAAGACCTTCCTATGGGAGGAGACTATTCCACCAACCATTATCATCTGTGTTCTATCTGTAAGCCAGTTTTCTACCCATCTAAGCAACTGCCTTCCTACCCCCATCCTCCCCAACTTTGTTAATAACCTGATGTGGGGTACCGAGTCAAACGCCTTACTGAAATCCAGATACAAGACGTCCACCAGTCTTTGTCTGTCCAGGGTCCCTGTCACCCAGTCGTAAAAATCTATGAGGTTGGTCTGGCACGATCTCCCCGGGACTAAACCATACTGTTTGTCCTCCATGTGCGCCAGCCTTTCCAGTTGCCTGCTGAGCTTCCTTTTGATGAAGCCCTCCATTAGTTTGCCTACCACTGACGTTAGGCTGACAGGCCTGTAATTTCTTTATTTAGTACTTTTTTGTGTGCCCCCGAGCCGTCGTTGTCCGACCTGGTCATGGACCCCCCTTGGCTCCACCTCCGCCAATTGCTTGCACTCCCCAGTCACCCCTGACTTACCCCCCAGAGGGCGGGGGTCTCAGTGCTGTGGGCCTTCCAGCACCGAGACACTAATAACTAGTCGGGGAGCCAGCGGCGGAGGCAATTCGAGGACCGGGGGCAGGTCTTCATGGAGATGGCTGGGGACACAGAACATTTTCCCCCTGTAGGCAGGGACAGGGATGTGCAATGACGCCAGCATCCGCCCTGCCCCTGATGGTTCTACTTGGCATCGGTGCGTAGTGGAACACCCAGCCTCCACCGGGTGTTGCCACTGCACCCGACACTCAGTCCCCCGGGAGAAGGAGAGCAGTCAGGATGCTCGATCCTTCTCCCAGCCAGCCCTCCGGCCCACCTGCTGAGGCCTGTAATTTCCCATCTCCTCCCTAAACCCCCCTTTGTGGATAGGCACCACATGAGCCACCCTCCAATCCTGGGGCACCCTTCCTTTCTGGAGAGAGGCGTTTAACAGCGCAGCTAGTGGAGCTGCTAGTTTGTCTGCCAGTTCCTTCAGCACTCTTGGATGCAGCCCATCCGGTCTTGGTGCCGTGTCAGTTTTCGGCACCCATAGGGCCTCCCTCACGGTGTCTCTCTGCGTTTCTCCCTCCTAACCCCCTCAACTAAGGCATCCATCCTTCTAGGCCTGGCCCACCCGGGACCCCAACCTCTTCTGATCCTCTCATCTCCATCTGTCCTCTCCTCTCAGCTGTCCCCCCCCACCTTCCGGTTGAATGAATCCCATGTCTCCCTCCCTAAATACTGAGGCAAAGTACTTGTTTAGTACCTCTGCCTGCTCCCCCACCTCCTAAGCCCATCCTTCCCCAGTCCTAATCCTGGAGAGCTGTGCGCTCCCTTTCCTCTTTTCCCCTATGTATCTATAAAATCCCTTTCCACCCCTTTGGATATCCCTAGCCAGGTTGTGTTCCATCCTGCCTTGGCTCCTCTCCCTCTTGTGACCCTTCTGGCTGACAACAACTCGTGCGCCTCTCCTTTTCCCCCTGGAGCTCTTAAAAGCATGCGTGAGGGCAGCACTTCTTATCCCTCACGCCTCTTGCACTCCCCCTTGGTGCACCAGCACGGCTTGTTGGCCCAACCATTTTACGCTCTTACCCTTGCACACAAGCTAGGTAGCCTCCTGTACCCCTTTTTTAATGGTCTCCCATAAGCTACCAACATTCATGTCTGGCCTGATCTGGCTCAAGCTCCCCCTCGGTATCCTGCCCATGCCCACGAAGTCTGCCCCCATGAAGTCCACTACTACTGTGTTTGAGCGGTTGTCCCCGTCCCCCCTCCCCCCAAGACACAGCAGAAATCAGACCGTGGCATGGTCTCCTCCTGCCAGTGGGCTACATACCTCCAGACCCCTTATCTGGTCGCTGTCTGCATGGACAACGTTCAGTATCCCCCCCAGTAGGTTCCCCACCTGTTGGACCAGAAAGGCATCCTGAAACACATCCATCAGCATCTGCTCCTTGGCACCGCTGATGTCATGGTGTCCAGTTCATAGATTTTCACGACTGGTGACAGGGACCCTGGACAGACAAAGACCGGTAGTCATCTTCTGTCTGGATTTCAGTATGCTTGACTCTGCACTCACAGACGAAGTTATTGACAAAGTTGGGGGATGGGGTGGAAGGCAGTTGCTTAGATGGGTAGAAAACTGGCTTACAGATAGAACATTTCTTGGATAATTTTCAGTTTCATGAGTATATCACTTTCATATGTAGTGGAAAGCACTGATAAACTGACAGCCATGGGGTTGTAAGACGATCTTTCTTTCTATCGCTGTCTCTCTCACTGTTTTAATATATGCAGTAGGTATGGACAGTAAACCCACGTGACCAATCGGTTTATCAGAGCAACTATGTAAATGTCAAATCTTACATTGTTACATACGGTTACAACGTCATGGCCGATTTATACACCTAGTTGCTTCATAATCAGTAATAACCCTCTCCCCCGTCAAATGGCCAGCCAGCAGTATTTATGCTGGTGTCATTTCTTCAAGTATTTCAAACCAAGCAATCCTGCAAGCAACTCCATCACAAGCCAAGCTGTTCCCATTCCCACTCACAGAACGCACATCTCTGAACCACAGTAATCCCTACACAATCTGGAGCCAGATGTCAGTTAAAACAGTACATTAAAAAAAAATGCCGTGTCTTAACCATCAGATGCAGACTGCGACCTGTGCTCTTTACACTGTGCTCAGTTCTTTAACTTTTCCCTCCTTTGTCTACCCACCCTCCTGCCTCCCTGCGAGCCTTCCCTCTCTAAATCAGCTGCTTCACGACATTTTCGGTATCAGTACATTTACTGAAGAGATTAGAATACTTTAAATCTCCATTTTTGTATAATTTCCATTGCTGGTCTGCTCTCTCTCTCTGCGTCACTCCATTCTTACTCATCACTCCGCTCGCTCCTGGTCCCAAATCACTCACTGCAAATAAAATACCGCACTCTCTACTTTCCTGTACCTTACAGTCAGTCTCTGGTCTCATCAACTCAGTGAATAACAGCAACAGTTTCAATGCAGAATCCTTTTTTTAAATTTTATTTAAAAACACAGCCGCCACTCTCCAATCATGACTGTCCACCTCTCTGGGCTGCCAGCAGTCACGCATCACTGACTCCGCTCCTTCAATGGCACTTCCAGAACAACTGCCGGCCAGCTGGCCACTCTGCCACCCCCCCTTAAAACGTAGCCATGGACCCAAACATCATATGTTAATGGCAGAGTCTGTACAGACGAGGCTGTCATAAAGTCTGGCTTTCTAAATCATTGTCAAAGGTTATTGTAACTGCTTTTACACAGCTCCATCATGTTCTTTGCCCATTTCCATTTCAGGGCTTTACTTCTCACCCCGAGCTACCATCTCTCGGGAAATCAACCCAGTAAACACACCCTAAAGTTTGTCATCTTCCTTAAAGAGCTGCTGACACCTGAAAGAAGACTTTGAAAAAACATGATATTTAGGTGTAATTCAGCTTGCATTCCACATATATTCTATAGATTTTTCCTCCCCATTATTTATTACTGAGGAAATTTGCATGCATACATGATCTTTGTACCTCAGAGTTCATCTGCTTCTTTAGCTTACTCCCTACTTCAAGTCATAATCCTGTGATGTGACATCACAGTCTGTTGCCATGAGAGTAACTGTGATGTCACAAGCAGTGCATTATGATCTGAGGTAGGGAGAAAGCAACAGGAACTCTTCAGCAACAAAGATTCTGTTTTCATGCAAATTATACCAGTAATAAATAATGGGGAGGAGGAATACAAAACTAATTTGAAATACAAGCCAAACTGTGTCTAAATATTATGTTTTGTTAAAGTTTTTCTGAAGATGTCAGCTGCTCATTAATCTTCTCCCCGACGGTTACTCTGCTGCCCTCTTTGCTTTGTTTTTCCCCCCTGTGAAAGGAAAGTACAGCTGCAGTTGCTCTCTGTCATTGCTGCCTGCCAGCACTGAAGTGGTCGCTACACCCAGTTAAACTATGGCAAAAACAAAATCAGTCCTTTGTGTTTTATATTAATAACAACAACAAAAAATGCAATGCTAATCAAGCATGCCTGTAGTGAAAAGCAAGCGCAGGATGCCTTCGCTAAGGGGCACTGCAGTTTGTTGCAGGTAATTATTCATGAATCGGTCTCTGCACCAGTCAAAACCCACATTGGGGGGGTTCACTAGCATCCGAATGTTAAAGTATCCCTAGCAACCACCTAGCAGCCTCACAATAAAGTGGAGGTAGATACGGTAAATCACCAAAAATTATTTTATATTGTTTAAAAAAAAAATATATATATATATATATATATAACAAATGCTGCATGCACTATCATAAACAAGCCCCATTGCATAAATGAAATACTCAGAGGGGACCTTGTGGGCTAAATGATGCATTTGTACTAATGCTGTTTGACCTCGGACACCTCACTGGTGCCTTACGCCACTTGAGAGGTTACCAGAGGTCAAATAGCACGTGTATAGATAAATCATATTTTTGACTGTGGTGCTTACCTCATTTTCACCAGTTTTACTCCCGCAGATAAAAATACACCATTGGGTTGTGCTTGGTATTGAGATTGTGCGGCCTTGCAGTCCTATTGTTGTATGGTAACATGTGGCTTTTTTACTTATGGCTGTTGGTGATTGCTGTGCTAGTCCCCGATATTTTTTCTTGGAATACAAAATGTTTTCTCAACACATTTTGGTGAAAACAGAAGGGTAGCTTCAGCGGTTGAGCCACTGGGGAAGTTAATGTGTCAGTGTTAGGAGCTGGAGATGAAGTGACAGAACAGTACGAGACCAGTGAATCTTCTTTGAGAATATCTCTTGCAGCAGATCACACCTTAGGAACTATAACCGCTGGGCACCAGGACCACACGGAAACATTTTTGCTGGCAGTCTTATCTAGGGCTGCCCACGGCAACATGTTTTGGATGAAATGTTATATATTATTGTGGTTTTACTGCTGCTTGTGGAATTTTTGAAAAGGCACCCTGAGCATGGGAAGGGCGCCTTATAGAAATAAATTTTACATTTACATTACATTACATCATGTCGACATCCTCCCTATATAGCCGTGGGTGGCCCAGCAGCCTCCTTAGTTCTTTACCCACCATCGCAATTCAGACTCCATTAACCACCATTGCTTCAGTTGACTGCCTCTTTTTCTAGAACCTACCGTTTACTAGTTCTGCGATCAATTTATTTTATAAGTGATTCCCCTGCTTCTTGTCATTTATGCCGACTGACTTTGACAAACGTTTGTGATGCTGCAGCTGCAGACAGAAGATTATTATAAAGATGACCATGGGGCCTGCGTCTGCTGCCTCAGCACTGACCACAACATTAAGGCCTGCAAGATCTGTCACGACTTCAATCAGGCTACCCGGTGGCAGCTCCAGAAAGAACTGAAATCCTTCCTAATGGAGCAGAAAGTTGCCGCCCTGGAAAAGGAGCTTGAGGCTAGGAGCTCCTCTGCCTCCCCAGCCCCGTCCACAAGCTCTCGTGCTACCAAGGCCCAGGACAAGTCAGCAGGGAAGCATCGCCACTGGGATGAAGATAGACCCTCCCAGGAACATTCTCGGTTGCTGCTCCCAGCGCTGACCATTATGGGGTCATCAACCAGCCCGACGGCAGCCCCCACTGCTGCCCACACTCTCACTGCTATAGGGTGGGCTTTGGCAGCCTTTTCCCACTGGAGCTCCTCCGCCTGGTGTTTGTCTGTTGTCGGCAGGCCTCCACCTTCTCCTGCTAACAATTCCCACTGCCTCCCTCAGCCTTTCTTCTGTGTGTGTGTGGGGGGGGGGGGAGCTCTGGCAGTGCAGCCCGTCAGTTTCTCCCCTACCCATGCTGGCTCATTGTCATTGGGATTCTCTTCTCCCCCGCCGACAATTCCGCCCCTGCCGCATTCTCAGGGGCTGCAGTCAGGGAGCTGCGATGGACAGGTTGTGGCTGGCGATGGTCCTGTATTGTCCAGCTTTAGGCCTCTTCAGCCGATGCCTCTGACCACTTCTGCGACATCAGTGAGGCAGGTCCCTCAGTTGGTGCCTCAACCTGCCCCCTTCCCTGTGCTGCTTTAGCCATCCCTGCCATCTCTGGGGCCTCAATACCTCCTGTTACTACCACAGGGCACCTTGCCGATGCCAGTAACCATTAATGTCCATGCCCTATTTTCCTCTGTCTGGGACTTTATGCAGAGAGTTGCCCTACCTCAGGGCCCATTGCCGGTGGTGCCTTCTCAGCCGTCATCAGTGCCGTTGCACCATGCGTCATCGCGGCCAGCCTGTTCTCGGTCATCTATGTCTTTACCCCTATTTCTGAGGCAGGGGACAATGCCAGTTATCAGCCTTACTTCCTACTGCCTGATGAGGAAGATGAGAGTGCCGGGGTGCAGACTCCCTAGAGCATCTCCACTGTTTCCTCAGCTGGGGAGGACTCCTCTTCAAAATACAACTCGCCCCCCCTCCCGGATGACTGCTCCTTCACTGCAGTCTGCTATAGGGTTCGATGCTGCGGAGCAGGACGTTACTCTGCATGACCTGGCTTATTACCTGGACCTGCCGTATTCCTCTCCCCTTATCATTCCTCATATGATCAATGCATATGAGGATGTTACTATGGACACTTGATACAGACCTAACCTGATTCCCCTGTGCCCAGGAAGGCAGACAAGCTGTACCAAGCCCCCTCTGGAAGCTCTTTTTTGCAGGACCCCCACAGGTGGATTCTGTGGTGATCAGTGCAGCCCATGATAGGTCCAAGAGGCCCCAGCACCTCAATTCTGTCCCTCTGGACAAGGAATCTAGAAAGTTGGACCTTATGGATAAGAGGGTATTTGCCTCTTTCACTTCGGCTATCAGGATCATTAATTACATTGGCCATATGCTGAAATTCCAGAATGACCTCTGGAAAGCAGCCAGGTCTGCAGCTCAGTCTCTTTCAGAGGTTCCCCAAAATAGGAGATGCTCAAGACCCTCCAGACAGGTGCGGATGTGGACAAGCACCTTTTGCAGGCCACCTATGATGCTCTGGATACCTCCGCCAGAGCCTCTGTGGTGGGAGTTTGCCTGAAGAGGTACTCCTGGCTCAGGTTGTCCAGTTTTGCTTCTGACATCCAAAAGTCCATCCTTAATGCTCCCTTCAGGGGCTACAAGCTCTTTGGGGCGGACATGTGGGATAGCCTTCTGCCTCACTCATCCACTCCCTTCTCCTCAAAACTCCCAACTTCCTCGGTAGCCCCTTCAAAATCCCCTAAGCTCCATTTTCTCATACTCGCTCTTCTCTCGCTTTCTGCTGGGGATATCCACCCCAACCCAGGCCCTATTGCCCCTATCTCCTCTGGTGCTTCCTCCTCTACTACCTCCCCCCACTCTCTTCTCTCAGACCTCCCAAAGGGCTTAAAGATCCTACATCTGAACACCCGCAGCTTGTTGCAAAAAATAAACCAGATTCAGACAATGGTGTGCACTCTAAAACCAGACATTTTAATCATCTCAGAAACTTGGCTAAAGGAGCTCTATCCCTGACCACTCAGTCTCCATTCCTGGCTACTCACTGGTAAGACAAGACCGTGCTGGCAGGAGTGGTGGTGTTGCCATTTATGTCCTAGCCTCCATTCAATATTCCATCATCTATTCATCCTCTAATCCTGAGACCCATGATGCGCTAGCTATCCATGTGACCCTCCCCTTCACTGTCCCAATCTTCATAGTTGGCATATACTGCTGCCCAAATGTCCATCCTCCGGTCGCGCTAGACCTCCTTTCCTCCATCACGTCCCTTGCTCTCTCTGGGGAACTGTTCATCCTAGGTGACTTCAATATAAATTGGTTGTCACCTAAAACTACCAAAACTAAAAATGAAATCAGAGCCCTAAACCTCTCCCAACTGATCTCCGAACCCACCTGTCCAAACCACAAGACACAACAACGCTTCCTACTTGACTGGGCCCTTACCTCCCATTCCCACCGTGTCATCACCTCTGACATCTTTCCCGATGCTCTGTGACCATAACTCAATATACATAGTTAGGAAAGTCCACAGAACTAAATCACCACACACAACCATACAGCTACGCTCTTTCAAGTCTTTTGACCTTGAACCTCTCCTGAATAACCTTGCCACTTCTGAATGGTCCCCCCAACATCCTTTCCCTCGTTTGATAAGCCCTTGCCTACTTCAAAGAAATCTTTCTTGCAAACTGGAATGCCTTTGCCCCACTCAGACAAACCAGAGTCAGAGATAACCACTTAACCTTTGATAACCCCTGAACTTCTGGCCTGCCTCAAGACTAGAGATCGAGCCTGGAAGCGTCATAAAGCTACCCAGCATCCTACTGACCTTGCTAAATACCGCATGCTCCAAAATGCTTGCACCAGGGCTACAAGGTTATCCAAGTCATAATATTTCAAATCTACCTTCATCACCAGCATAAATGCCCCTTCAAAGTTCTGGAAGGTGGTCCATGCCCTATTTACCCCCTCATCTCGCCCACCAACCCCAGTACTTTAAAGTAAATAGCTCACTAGTGTCTGACCCACCAGCTTTAGCTGCAGAATTTAACTCCTACTATACCTCCTGCGCCACTGAACTACTGAAATCCCTCCCCTCCTACCCATCCCCACCCTCTACCAGTGTGCCTCTATCATCACCCTCCTGCCTCCCCTTCTCTTTCGCTACTGTAACCCCAAATGATGCCCTATGTACCCTCCTCACCATCAACCCCCTCTAAAGGTGCCTCCCCTGACGACCTTGACCCAAAACTCTTCTCCCTCTCTGCTTCGGACATTGTCTACTCCCTCTCAATAATCCTAAATCTCTCATTCTCTACTGCCTCAGTCTCCTCTTCATGGAAACATGCAGTGGTCCTCCCTCTACCCAAAGGGGGTGACCCCTCATCCCCTGGCAACTGTCGCCCCATTTCTTTCCTCCCTACCCTTGCCAAGCGTCAAGAACACATTGTCCTCTCCCAACTCACCTCTTTTCTATCTGACTCCTTCTTTTTCACCCCTGTCTGATCTTCTGGTACCTTCCACCTCTGTCCGAAATCTCCGCTCCTCTAGTGGTGTCCTCCTTACAGTTCCGAGAGCGAGATTAAAATCTGCCGGGGACCGAGCTTTCGGGATTGCTGCTCCTGCTTTTTGGAACTCTTTGCCATCTGTAGTGAGAGAGGCCCCCACTATAATGGCCTTTAAGGGTCACCTAAAGACCTTCCTATTTGTGCAAGCTTTTGGGGAGTGAAACATTTTTTATGTGTATTGTATTTTAATGTATAATTTATACGGTATGAAATACTGTATAGTTTCTGTGCGGTGCCCAGAGCCTGTGGGATTGGGCGTCTTTTTAAATAAATTTGACTTTGACTTTGACTTTCCAGTCCGGTTTCAGGAAAAACCACTCGACCACCACCTCTCTCCTACGGCTCGAAGACTCCATCCTAACCAAGATGGACAATGGCCAAATTACCTGTGCCACTTTTGTCAGCCTGGCCAAGGCCTTCAACACTGTCTCTCACTCGTTACTCCTCGACTAACTTCCGACTGCTGGCCTATCTCCCTTCGCCACAAACTGGTGTAAGGCTTACCTTATTGGCAGAACCCAGTCAGTTAAAATCTTGGATGCCATTTCCTCCCTTCCCTCCCGATTAGCACTGGAGTCCCCCGGGGCTCTGTATTAGGGCCCCTCCTATTCTCCATCTTCTTAAATTACCTCCCCTCTGTTTGCTCCCCATCTTCTGCTATACATATGTATGCCGATGATACAGTCCTGTATGCATCTGTTTCTGTCCTGATGAGGTTACAACCAGCTTACAGCAAGACTTTGACAAGGTTCAGCTCTGGTTATTAACACTTTTCCTCAACACCAAGAAGGCAGTCTCCATGACATTTGGCACAAGGCAGCGACTCTCGAGGCTTCCTTCCCTACCCATTTTTCATACCCTTGATGGGACTTTACTTGAGGACACATCCTCCTTCAGGTACTTAGGTATTTGGTTGGACCAACACCTAAACTTCTCTGGACATATTGACGCCATCCAGAAAAAATTGCACCCCAAGCTTGGTGCCCTGTTCAGGAACTGTAGTTGCATCCCTCCTACTGCTAGGCGTGAACTTGTCCAGAAGATGATACTACCAATTTTTGACTACTGTAACATAGTCTATGGTGCTGCCCCAAGTCCTCCCTGGCCAGACTGGACACCCTCTTCAATTCCTTCTGCCGCTTTGCCTTGGATGTCCCCCCTCGTACCCACCACTGTGATCTTTATCCTGCCCCATCTTTCCCCTCTCTTGCAAATAGGCAGCTCTCCCACTGTGCTAAATTCACCTCCAAGCACTGGTTGGGTGAGCTCCCTTCCTACCTCATCTCCTCCTAACACCCCCCCCCCCCACCATTGCATTCTCTTAGATCAGAAGACTCCTGCACCCTGGTAGTCACCCGCAGATCCACCCAAATCGGCCAATCCGGTTACTCTCACCGCCTCCCAAAAATCTGGAATTCCCTCCCCCCTCAGATCCGGCACTCATCCTCTGCCTACTCCATCAACTCTGACCTCAATAATTACCTTGCTTCTAGCTGCTCCTGCCATGTTCCTCCCTGACTTCCTCTTCTAAGCGCTGGACAAACCCTACCCCTCTACCATCACCTTCATTTTACCCTGTGCGCATCCACCCAAATTCCTAGCTCTCCTCCCCTTTCCCCAAATTGTTTCCCCTTACTGGCCTCCCTTGATCTCTCACAGAATGTAAGGGAGCCAGATGGTCTCCATGGGCCCTCTCCCCCAAAGGGGGCTTGTATCTCTCATCTACTCCCTTCCCCCACCATCCTGAAAGGGTCTCTCTGGGATACTCCCTTATCCCCTTCTCTCTGGTCAGTGCAGTGCAGGATCTTCGCCTTCCCTCTGTTGCAGGGGGCCTGTATACCACCCCTGTCTTCAATTTCTTCCCTCCCCTCATTTGCAGTATTACCCAAATCACCTCCACACCCGCTCCAGCCTCCTCCACTCCACTAACCATTATGTCATTTCTAACTATCAGTGCAACCCCTCCCCCCGTCCCACTCCTCTATCTTTCCTGAATATCTTGTAGCCCTCTAAATTTAGGTCCCACTCATTTCTCTGAGTGGCCCATGTGTCTGTAATTGCTGCCACATCCACTGTTCCCTCAGCCAACGTAGCTTGGAGTTCAGGCATTTTATTGCTCATACTCCTGGCGTTGATCAGGACTGTCCTCCACCCCAACTTCTTCCCTCTCTCCAGTCCCCTCAACCCTGCACAGTCACTTTTCTGCCCAGTTTTCCTAGAATTCTTAACATAGTCTCTCCCACTCCTCACATGCCCTAGACCTGAACCCTCAAACAGCCCCCCTGGGGTCTTTTTATTAATATTGGACCCCCCTTTACAAATTTAAACCCCGCCTCTCTGCTATAAAACCAGCAAGTTTTAATTTCAAGATTTCTCTCCCCTCCATATTGAGGTGTAACCTGTCCCTGGCATATAGCCCCTTATCCTCCCAAGTATCCCCCCAGTCCCCTACCAGCCCATACCCCTCTGCCCTGCACCAGCCCCTGAGCCACTTATTCACCTCCCTAAGTTTTAGCTTAGTCTCACCAGATGCCCTAGGTACTGGCAGAATCTCGGAGAAAGAAATTTTACTTCCTACAGAGTGACAAACCCTTGCCTGCTCCCTGAATCTAGCCTGTATTTCCAGCTCACTAGTCCATTCCAAATCATTTGTCCCCAAATGTACAAGGAAGTCTGGGGATCCCCCACAATCCAATGCCAACGAGTATAGGTGAAATTTGGCCTTGTGTATGGTTAGACCTGGCATACATTTATCCTTGACAGGTGTGCTATTATTCTCCCCTTCCCATTGAATACCCCTGATGATGGAATCCCCCAGCAATATCACCTTCACTTCACCCCCCACTTTATTAGCCCTCTTTAGTCCTTCTAGACTCCTCCTCCTCCTAACATCAAAACCTTGCTTGCTCCTACCTCTCCCATCAACCTGAGGGTCTTTATTAGCCTGTTTAGTACCATCCTGGCTCCTCCTTCTGTCAACAACCCCCTGCTTGTTCTTCCCCTCCCCATCATCCGGGGGGCCACCCTGATTTGCAGGCCCTACCATACTCCGTTTACCTGCAAATACCAGTTTATTCCTCGCCCCCCCAATCTCCTGAGTGTCCAGAGTTTGCCCCCCCGAGCCATCCCCGTCTCCCTTTTTGATCTAAAAAACTCCAATCCCCCACCTGAGTAACCTCCCACTGCTTCCCCCTCCTCCTTTGGACCTGCACTTCCCACCCCATCTGCTATATTTCTCCCTACCCTAATCTCCACCTCACTTAGTGATACATGTCTGGAATCTGACCTAATTAGGGAACTCCCTACCGCCCCCTCCTCATTGATTAAATTCCCCAACCTGGTCACCGGCCTATCCCCAATCTTGCCTCCTTCCACCCTATCCTCTCTCAGTGCTGCCCCATCTATCACATTTCCCTCCAACACAGGCTCATGTCCCTCCCTCCCTCCTCCGTCCTTTCCTTTGATTCAAGCTCCCTCCTCTATCACCCTACCCCCTCTGCCTACTGACCAAACTCTCTCTATCCACTTTCTCCCCCCTCCCACCATCTTTCTTCACTTCATTACCCGGGTATAGTATGGTGAAATGGTTTGTAAGCTTGATGATCTCCCCCATTTTCCTCACTCCTAACTCGCCCTCCCTCATCCGCTCTCTCTGAGCAGTCCCCTCCCTACAGCTTGCTTCCTGTATGTTGCTTACTCTGCCCCCTACACCCCCAGAGTAGCCATATGATCTACACAACCTGTGATATAAATCCTTTTTTCCATGTCCACTAGTCACCTGAGGTCTGCCAAAATGACATTGGCCCCCCACTCCTCCAGAGAAGCCATTTGATCCCCTCAATCTCTGAGATGACTTCTTTCTGCCTTGCCCACTAGTCCCCTGATACATGCCTATCAGATGCTGACCACGTCTACTCACACTTGGTCCATACGCCCCTTATCTCTCCATCCCTCGCCCCTCCCTCCTTCCTTCCAGCTGCCTTCTGATCCCTCTGATCTCCTTCCTAAAACCCTCCAGTTTAAAACACACTGGGCACCCACCGAACCTCCATGCCCAGTTCAGTATTATGGCTGCCCCACATCCTGTACACCCAATCACCCTTCCAAAAATGCCTGATCCAATTTCCCCCACATCTCCCCTCATTTTGGGTGCGAACAATATGAACCCCCAACACAATACCCAGCTACAGAATATGTTAAACCAATGCCCTTCCCCCTCTATCCTGCAACAAGTAACTAGTACCCAGCAACACGATATGATAATTTAATGCCCTTTCCCTTCAGTCCTGCAACAAATCCAATCTACTTATCGCTCAGTCCCAGTCAATCACACCATGCTATCCCCCAAGGATCTGCCCCCACAGACCATTTAATAGAGGTCAGGGCCGGGGTGGCTGGTGTGGGACACAAATTACAGCTCCTTTGTGGGTGAGGTGGCAGAGTCAGACTTCTGCAGCCCAGGTGTCGTTTAAAATTGGCGCCCTCTCTCCCGATTGGTCCAGCAGCTCTGGAGCTCCCTGAAACCCTGGCCCACTGCCGACTGCAGCCGCCGGGAATCCTCTCTGATGCCCTCCTCACGCAGCTCCTCTAACCCTGGCCCGCTGCCGACTGCAGCCACCGGGAAATCGAAGTCGGTGCCCTCTCTTCACTCTTCAGCTGCTGACGCAGCCCCGATGCCTTCCTCCTCAATGCTGCTTCTGATGCAGCTCCGGCCCCTCCAGCAGCGGTCCCCGATGCGGCCAGCAAATTACAGCTCCTTTGTGGGTGAGGTGGCAGAGTCATCTACCTTACATCTGTATGTTAATGTTGAACTTATAACTTGAATTCTTAATGTCTCATTCCTAATGTACCCCTTCCCCTCAGGTCGCACCGGGAGACGAGTGACTCATCACTCAGTGTGCTTTCCTGGTGAAATATTTCAGTAAATAAATGAATAAAAATCCTCAGTGACCTGCAGGCCTCGGGGAGAACTCTGTGGTCCGTTCACTCCCTCCATCACGCCCACCAGAAGAGTGGACAGAGGGTCCCCTTCCGGCATGCCACCCATCGACCTAGGTCTGACACCAGATAGCCAGGCAAGCATAATGCTGGAATGGCCCTGCCTACCCCCTCCTCCACCACAGGGAAGTCCTCAAGAGATGGAGAATCGGCCCTGGCTATGGGCTCAGCCTTAGTCTGACTCCTTGCCCAACCCCCCCACATCCAGTTTCCCAGGATGTTGGGGTCAAGGTTCGTTTCTCCTCCATCTGGACAGGTGGCAGGAGATCACAACCAATGCCTGGGTGCTGCAACTTGTAGAACAAGGACACACTCTAGAATTTGTGATGATGCCTCTAGATCTCCCTCCAAGGCCTTCCACGTACCCTCCAGTCAATGTACCCATGATACTGGAGGAGATCCATACGCTGCTGCGAAAAAGGGCCATAGAACCTGTCCCTGAGAATCAACGGAAAACACAGGTTTCTACTCCCACTTCTTCCTTGTTCCCAAGTCCACAGGGGACTTGAGACCCATCCTAGACTTATGAAACCTGAACTACTGCATCCAGTACAAGAAGTTCAGGATGGTCACCCACCTTGGCCTGTTGCCTTTGCTCCAGACAAGGGACTGGATCTGCTTCCTAGATAATGCAAAATGCCTACCTGCACGTCAGGGTTTGTCTTCCCCTTAGGAAGTACCTCAAGTTCCTGTTTCATGCGGTGCACTACCAGTTCAGGGTCCTCCCGTTTGTCTTGTCTTCAGTGCCTTGGGTCTTCACTAACTGCTTAGCTGTGGTGGCAGTGGCCCTCAGGAGGTAGGGATTTTACATCTTCCCCTTTCTGGATGACTGGTTGCTCAAAGCTCAGTCCAGAGAGCAACTGTCTTTGACCCTGGCACGTACCATACAACTGTTCAGCAAGTTAGGGACCACAGTTAACCTGTCCAAGTTGGTGTTGACTCTTGGCCAGCATCTCTGGTACATAGGAGCTGTACTGGACATGGCCCAGGGCTCTGCTTTTCTGCCTCCGGAAAGGGTGGAGCGCCTAATATCACAGGCCCAGGAACTCCATCACAGTTGATATGTTACAGCCAGGACATATCTTGGGCTGCTGGGCCTAATGGCCATGGCCATGGTTCCCAACTTCCTCTGGCGAGGTTGCACATGCGCATCCCTCATTGGACTTTGAGAGTACAGTGGGATCAGCGAACGGATGATCTGGAACAGTAGGGTCTTGTCTCTTCGCTAGTAAAGAAGGTTATCCTGTGGTGGATAGAACCCAGCCATTTGCTCAACAGGGTACCTTTTCTCATACCTTCTCTTCAGCAGATCCTCACAGTGGATGGGCTGGGGTGTGCACCTGGAACCTTACCAGACGGGGGAACATGAACTCCACTCGAGGCGTCTCCCCATATCTGTCCTCAAAATGAGAGCTCTCCTGTATGGCCTGTAGTCCTTCCAGTGCCACCTGTCCCCAGGCCATCTGCTAGAGCAGATGGACAATATCAGTGTGGTGCACTACATCAGCAAGCAAGG
Organism: Neoceratodus forsteri; assembly: GCA_016271365.2. Taxonomy (NCBI): domain Eukaryota; kingdom Metazoa; phylum Chordata; order Ceratodontiformes; family Ceratodontidae; genus Neoceratodus; species Neoceratodus forsteri. Next base: position 1,739,879,916 of record CM028129.1, read on the forward strand.
GAACACCCACTCTTACCCCCTGTGCAGGGAGGCGATAAGGGTTTGGTACTGGGCTCTGAAACACAGCCAGAAACTGTTGTCTGTCCATGTTCCAGGTGTCCAAAACATCTTAGCAGACAAGCTAAGCAGATTACAGTCTGAAATATATGAATGGGAACTGCCCACCTCAGTGGTGGAAGACCTGTTCAACAGGTGGGGTCACCCAGAGCTGAACCTTTTTGCATCCCCACACAACGCAAAACTGCCACTTTTCTGCTTGCTCAATCCAGGGCCTGAAGCTTTCTGGTGAGACGCATTATTCCTCTCTTGGAAATGGAGGTTCCTTTATGCCTCCCCCCTTTCCTCTGATTCAAAGAGTACTAATCAGGCTCCAAATGGAGGGTGCTACCCTGAGTCTGGTGGCCCCCTTTTGGTCTCATCTGATTTGGTTTCTACTGTTACAGAAGTTAGCAGTGGAGCCTCCGGTGCCCCTTCCTTTGTGCCTGGGCTTGTCACAGAAACGGAGAACCCTTGTCCATCTGAACCACCCGTCTCTTCACCTGCATGCATGGCTGCTGAAGACGTAGCCACTGCCAAGTTTGTGGTCTCCTCTAAAGTGGCTGGCATCCTTTTGGCTGCCAGAAAGCCTTCCACCAGGGCGACGTTTTCCATGAAATTAAAGCATTTTGCTTTTTGGGTGGCTTTCCATCACCTTGATTGCTTCACCTGCCCGGTGAACCGTATTCTAGAGTACTTGCTGTCCTTGTCAGATGCAGGACTAAAATACTCTTCGCTAAAGGTGCACTTGTCCACCATATGTTCTATGTACCCATTGAGGGCCGTACAGTGCCCAGTTGGACGTTGCCCGTACTTTTCTGAGAGGCATCCTGCACTTGAAGCCTCCCATCTGTAACCCGGTCCTGGCCTGGGACTTGAACTTTGTTTTAGAGAAGCTTAGTTTGACTCCCTTTGAGCCTGCCACAACTTGCAAGCTTCGCTTTCTGTCGTGGAAAATGTTATTTTCAAACAACATGAAGTCTTGCCGTATTCTGACTATTGCAGTTAGCTCCAGCCTTTAAACTGCCCCGGAGAACAAAGGGTTAACTTTTCTATGCCTAGCATAGAATGCTGAGCTTGAGCTCGGTTGAGGTCTCTGTCTGTCTGTTTCCCTTTGAATCTAGACCATCAGATTCTTTACTCTGCCTCACTGAACAGTCGCTCCAGAGATTTCTCCTGCAGCTTGGTTAGAAAGTCTGTTAAAGTGTCGGTTTTAAAACGAAATTTATTCCGCATAGTCGGTTCAGTTTCTGTCTGCAGTACCGTGAGTACTAGATAGGTTTTGTTATGATTTTCTTTGTGGAAATTGTAAAAGTGTTAGATTGGTTCAGCTGAACTGATCATTTGTAGTGAATCCTTGTGTTTTACTTTAGTGTGTGGTTACCGGTCCTTGTCGGTTCTAAAAAAACGTGTTTTGAATGGTTTTTTTTTTTTCCAATACCGTGACACAGTTAGGAACCGATAAGGGAGTCTTGCCTGGCAGTTGCCATAAAAAGGGTAAGTTGGTTAAGTTGGCCATGTCTGAGAAACCCAAGAAAAAAACCGGGCCCACTGGGTTTCAACACTGCAGTGAGTGTGGGGAGGTCTTTAATAAGGCCGAGCCCCACACCACCTGTGTTTATTGTCTGGGGTTTGAACACCTTGATACAGACTACCAAATATGTACAAATTTTCTTAAATCTACCCTTGAAAAGAGATTAGGTAGACTGAAGGAAAAGGAGGCCTAGAAGTCCGCTGACCTGGATGGCCAGCCTGGTTAGTTCAAACAACATGAAGTCTTGCTATATTATAGACATTAGCAGTTTGTTCCAGCTCTAGAACTGCCCCGGAGTGAAATGGTTAAAACCATTCCAAAATAGAATTTTGGCACGAGAGCAGCTCTATCTGTGTCATTTCAAACTTGAACTGTCAGATTCTTTACTCCGCCTCAGTGAACAGTCGCTCCGGAGATTTCTCCTTCTGCTCGGTTCATTTCTCTGTTTAAAAAGTGTTTTCTCGGTTGGATTTAACTGGGAATAGTTTTATTTTAACCGCAAAACCGTTCGGTTCAAGCTCTATCTGTGGTAACCGTAAGTAAATGAAGGTTTTGTCTGTGTGGAACTTGTAAGTTATCGGTTCGGTTTTGAACCGATCAGTGGGTTTAAAACTCATTTAAAACTAAAAGTTACTATTTTAGAGTGCGGTTCCCGGTTCTTATCGGTTCTAAAAAAAACGGATTTATTACGTTTTTCCAATACCAGTGACACGGTTAGGAACCGATAAAGGGTGTCTTGCCTGCACTGCCAGTAAAAGGGCAAGTTTTGGTTAGGGCTGGCGCTATGTCTGAGAAACCCAAAAGAAAACCAGGCCCACTGGGTTTCAACACTGTGATGTTTGTGGGAGTCTTTGCCAAGGCTGACCCACACACCACATGTGTTTATTGTCTGGGGTTTGACCACCTCCAGTCAGACTGCCAGGTATGTAAGAATTTCCCTGCAGCCACCCTGGAAAAAAGATTGGGCAGGCTCAGGGAACGAGAGCCAAAAGTCCGCTGACCCGGATGGCCAGCCCGGTTCGGTGCCAACCGAACCAGAGGGAGTGCCCTCTGACCAGGGCCAGACTTCCTCGGCAAAGAAAAGCTGGTTCTGAGGAACCAATTCCAGTAAAGAAAACAAGAAAATCAGCAGGTCTGAGTCCAAAATTCCTTCTCCAACTGCTGCAGAGATAGCAAAAGCCATACAAATTGTCCAGTCACTGTCTCAGGGTCCGTCTGAACCACCACTATCTGGTAAAAGGTCGGTTCGTCCGGTCCCAGTGGTTCAGGATTATGATATTGAGGAATTTTATGAACCAGAGGAGGGGAGGATTATGAACAGTATGAATGTGGCTGGGAAGGTCTGGGTGTGCCCATTGAACCGGACATCTCCCCAGACAGACCTTTAGAATCTCCCCCTATGCTGTCTGAGTCCCCATCTCATTTTATGTTTTATAAAAAAGTTGCTGAAACCCTCCAACTTCCTTTAGAAGAGGCTGTGGATGAGCAAGAGGAGCCTGATTTTGTAGAAATGATGGATATTCCAGAGTCTAGGAGATTGTCTATTCCTTTACATAAGTCTTTTAGGAAACAAACAATTAAAATTTTAAAAGCTCCTAATTCTGTGCCTCCTGTAGATAAAAAGATGGACAGAAGGTATACATTGTCAGGCCCTGATACAGAATTCCTTTCTCAGCAATGCAGTCATGTTGGGGTAGTTCAGGCTGCTGCCTGAGATAAAGCTAATATTCCTTGGCTTCACATCCTCCTGACAAGGATTCAGGAAGATTGATGCCATGGCAAAAACAGTATATGGCAGCCTCTCTGGGACTCAGGCAAGCAAATTATATGGCTTATGTAGCTAGGTATCAGAAATCTAGATGGGATACTGTTATGCAATTGGCAAAGCAGGCCCATGGCCAGCTGGCTAGTGAACTAGAACAGGTGGCTGCTGATGGCGTGGAAGCCTCTAAGTTCAGTTTCATGCTGCTGTGGATGTTAATGATGTTTCCTCTAGGGTCATGGCGATCTGTAGCTTTTAGGTTGGCCTGGCTCAGGTGTACTAGTTTGTCACAGGATACCCAGATTAAGGCTATGGATTTTCCTGTGGTGGGAAATTCTCTGTTGGAGAGCAGAGAATTATATGAAGAAGATGGATGAATATAGGACTACTTACAAGAGTGCCCAGGCTAAGGAAGGCAAGCCACTCCTCAAAGACATGCCCCCAGGGGTAGGGGTAGGCCTTTTCACAGGCCTTTCTACCAGACTCAGGCCTCCTCTGCCTTTGCTCAGAGGGGCTTCTTCAGAGGCAGGGGCAGATGGGGTGGGCAGACCTGCTCCCACCCCCCAGCCTAAAGCTCCTGCGAAACAGGCACCCTGATGGGGTGCCCAGGGCCAATTCTCCTGTACCAGTGGGGGGCAGGCTGGCTTGCTTCAGTCAGAATTGGGCTTCTTTAACCTCAGACAAGTGGGTTCTGGAAGTAGTAAGCCAGGGTCTGGTTCTCAGCTTCAAAAAGTTTCCCAAGTTGAGAAGCAGACTTTTTCTACCTGCAAGTGCTTCAGAGACCCTCGCTCTGGAAACAGAGGTCTCATCCCTGTTGAGCTCTCAGAGCAGTAGAAGGGTTCCTCCCTGCATCAGGGCAGGGGTCTGTATTCCAGATACTTCTACCCCCAAAAAGACAGGAGAATGGCGGCCCATTTTAGATCTCAGATATCTGAACAAGCATCTTTGAAACCAAAGTTCAAAATGGTAACTCTGGCAATGATTTTACCTCCCCTAAGGCCAGGGACTGGCTAGCCTCCTGGACCTCAAGGATGCCTATTTCCATGTCCTAATCAGAAGATCCCATCGAAAGTACCTCAGATTCGAACTGCCCTCAGGTCATTACCAGTTCAGAGCAATGCCCTTGACCTTACCTCTGCTCCAAGGGTATTCACAAAGTGTCTAGCAGTGGCAGTGGCCCACTTAAGGAGGCAGAGGATTGCTGTTTTCCCTATCTAGACGACTCAGCTCATTGTAGGCCAGTCCCCAGAACAGGTAAAATCTCACCTGCAGGTCACCCAGCAGCTTCTCACCTCCCTGGGTTTTCTGCCAAACCTACCAAAGTCGGTTCTGGAACCAGTCCAGGTACTCACCTTTATAGGGGCAGAATTGGACACAAAGCTAGCCAGAGCCTTTCTTCCCCCAGAAAGGGTAAGGAATTTAGTGGCTCTGGCCTCTTCCATCACTCTGCAGGTTTCTCGTCCAGCAAGACACTTTCTGCAGCTCCTGGGGCACATGGCTGCATCCACAGCTGTTGTGCAGGGAGCCAGATTTCAGAGGAGAGACATTCAGTTTCACTTGAGAACCTTTTGGTCTCAGAGAAGAGACCCCCTTTCCAAGTTGGTCCCAGTGACTCGAACCTTGATCCTAGCTCTCAGTGGTGGCAGGATCAGAGCAATTAAGAGCGGGGTCCCCATCATTTCCCCTTCCACGACTTGACTCTCACTACAGATGCTTCCTTCTGGGTTGGGGAGCCCACATGGGCGACCTTTCCACTCAGGAGTTTGGTCCCCCAGGAATCTCTGCTCCCACATCAATTTGCTGGAACTCAGAGCTGTCTTTTTAGCTCTTCAAGCTTTTCTGCATCTGTCACGACAAGGTGATACAAGTCAGAACAGACAACACCACAACAATGTGGTACATCAACAAATAGGGGCACTCGGTCTTGACCTTGTGCACCGAGGCAATGAAGTTGTGGTCTCTGGCCTATTCCTGAACACTTCCCTCATAGCAGTTCATCTTCCAGGAAGGACAATGTCCTAGCGGATGCCCTCAGCAGGATTTCCCAGGGCCATCACGAATGGTCCCTGGATCCTCAAGTGCTGGGATAGTTTTTGCCAGGTGGGGCATCCTCAGATAGATCTTTTGCAGCCCAGACAATCACAAACTTCCTTTTGTTCTGTTGCAGGCCTCCAGTGCTGGGCTCAGTTCCCTGGATGCCCTTCTTCTGGATTGGGAGGAAGTTCCTCTATGCTTCCCCCTTTCCTCTCCTTTTCAAAGTACTAGTCAAATCAGATCTCAGCCTTGCAGGGTGATTCTGATTGCCCGGATTGGCCAGGCAGCCTGGTACCCTCCTTCTGTCTCTGACAATCCATCTTCCCTGTGCCTCCCAGGAATCACAATCTGTTGACTTGTGCCCAGGGAAGGGGTTGGTATTTATTTTTATTTTATTTAGCTTTTGTTGACGGGTAAGTGCACTAGACAAATCCTGCCTATTTTCAGGCACGACCGAAGTACAGATGAATGCCAGCTGACCTTGAACCAGATTAAGCTGTTGGTGGTATTTTTAGTGAATGAGGAAATTTGGCCAGGACACGGGAAATTCCTACTCTTTCGATAAGTGCCATGGGATCTTTAACATCCACCTGAACTACCACCAATCCAGGCAGATGGGACCTCGGTTTAACGTCTCTTCCGAAAGGCGGCACCTCAGAAATGCAGCACCCCTCTCATGCTGCATTACAGTGTCAGTACTGGGATATTAACCCAAGTGCCAGATGTGGGAACTGAACCCACAGCCCTCTGATCTCCTGGCCTCAGAGGCGAGTGTGCTACCTACTGAGCCACTGACACTGCTAATCCGGACCTCAAATCCCTCAACCTCAAGGCCTGGCTCTTGAGGAGTTAGAGTTTGCTGATTTACACCTCTCTCAAGGTGTTCTTGAGATCCTAAAGGCTTCCAGAAAGCCTTCCACTAGGGCTACTTATAGTTCTAAATGGAAAAGGTTTTCCATTTGGTGTGCTGGGAAAAATATTTCCCCAGAATCTGCTGAATTGCCCATTTTGTTAGATTACATGGTACATCTTAATTCCTTGGGTCTCAGACCAGCTACCCTGAGAGTTCATTTGGCAGCTGTGTCTGCTTTTGTGTCAACAGGAAAGTCATCCCCTCTTTCCTCTCATCCTGTGTTTTCCAAGTTTTTAAGGGGTTACTCCATACTAATCCTCCTTTTCGGGAACCGCCCTGCTTGGGACCTTAATGTTTGCATTGCCCAGTTAATGCAACCCCTTTGAACCTCTGTCTTCTGCAGAGCTTAAGTACTAACTTGGAAAACTGTTTTCTAGTGGCTTCACTTCTGCCAGGCATAAGTGAATTGCAAGCCTTGTCAGTGGAGACTGACTTTATTTCTTTCCACAAGGATAAGGTAGTCCTTAGGACTAATATAAGATTTTGCCTAAGGTGGTTTCAGATTTCCATCTTAATCAATCTATCTCCCTTCCAGTATTTTCACTGATCACTCCTCTTGGGAGAGGAGGTTGCACAGCCTGGATGTTAAGAGAGCTCTTAGTTATTATATAGGCGTACCAAGATCTGAGTTCAAATCCCTCCAACTTTTCCTTACCTATGGTGAGTTGGGAAAGGCAAACCTGCCACTAAGAGATCAATAGCCAGGTGGATTGTCTCTGTATCAATTTGTTATCAGAAAGTGGGCAGAGCCCCCGGTTTGAGGGCTCATTCTACAGGGGTACAGCTCGTCTCTGGCTGCTGCCAGAGATATCCTTTATTAGAGATTTGTCAGGCTGCTACTTGGAAAGCGGTACACACTTTACAAGCATTACTCCCTGGATGTCCAGGCCAGGAGAGATGCTCAGTTTGGCACAGCTGTTCTTTCAGAGCCTATTCCTAAGTAGGTTCTGCCCCTCCTCCATGGAGGTACTGCTGTGTATTCTGCTAATGTCTATAATATAGCAAGACTTCATGTTGTTTGAAGAAAAATTACTCACCATAGTAATGTTGTTTCTTCTAATGGAGTCTTATATATTATGAACCTCCCCAACCTGCCCCTCTCAGAACCTCTACTTGGTGGATACGGGCAACTTAGTGTGGGCACTACTGTGTCCTGTTAGCATTTTCCCCTTTGGGACTTTGGGGTGTGTATGTGTGCGTGTGTGTGTGTTTTATTATACTTATGTTCCATTTTCATATTATTAGAATGGTGTTAGTATTTCTGGTCCCTGACTTGAGTCTTGGGTGTTGGGACCATCAATGGTTGTTATTATTTAGGTAGCCATTTGGCTAGTGTAGTTACAGCTTCCACACAGACCTTAGTGAGTTTGGCTCGTAAAGATCTGACAGTTCAAGTTTGAAATGACACAGATAGAGCTGCTCTCGTGCCAAAATTCTATTTTGGAATGGTTTTAACCATTTCACTCCGGGGCAGTTGTAGAGCTGGAACAAACTGCTAATGTCTATAATATAGCAAGACTCCATTAGAAGAAACAACATTACTAAGGTGAGTAATTTTTTCTTTCTGACCAAACCAGAAGGAGTGCCCTCTGACCAGGGCGATACTTCTTCGGGCAAGAGGAGAGCCAATCCTGAAGGATTGGTTCCTACAAAAAGGAAATGCAAAGAGAAATCGACCAGTTCAGATCCAGAAGTTCATGTTCCGACTGCCGAGGAAATAGCCAGAGTGATTCGTATTGTAGAATCTCTTCGCCCTGTTCCGACCGATCTGGCACCTTTTGGCAGGGGTTCAGTTCGGTCAGTTCCCCTGGTTCAAGATTATACCCCTGAAGACTTTTATGAACCAGAGTTTGAGGAGGAGGGGGAGTTTGTAGATGGTGATGGTGAAAGTCTGGATGTGCCTGTGGAACCGGACATCTCCCCAGACAGACCTTCGGGTGTATCCTCTCCTAGGCTTTCTGAGTCCCCTTCCCACTTTCTGTTTTACAGAAAGGTGGCTGAAACCCTCCAGTTTCCTATGGAGGAGGCAATGGAGGATCAAGAGGAGCCTGATTATGTAGAAATGATGGACATCCCGGAGTCCAGGAGACTGTCTATTCCCCTTCAGAAACCTTTTGGGAAGCGGACACGAAAAATCCTAAAGTCTCCCAATTCTGTACCTCCTGTTAACAGAAGGATGGACAAGAGGTATACACTATCAGGCTCAGATTCTGAGTTTTTATACCAGCAATGCAGCCATGTTGGGGTAGTGCAGGCTACTGACTGTGACAAGGCAAACAGTCCCTTGGCTTCACACCCCCCCGACAAAGACTCCAGGAAGATTGATGCCACGGCAAAAAAAACAGTACATGGCATCTTCCTTGGGACTCAGGCAGGCGAATTATATGGCCTATACAGCCAGGTTCCAAAAGTCCAGGTGGGACACTGTACTGGCACTGGCTAAGCAGGCCCCCCCCCCCAAGCTGACCAAGGAGCTGGAGGAGGTGGCTGCTGATGGGATTGAGGCATCAAAGGTACAATTTCATGCTGCTGTGGACTCCAGTTATGTGTCATCAAGAGTCGTGGCTACAGTTATGGCTCTTCGGAGGATGGCTTGGCTCAGATGTACTAGCGTCTCACAGGACACCCAGGCTAAGGCCATGGATTTTCCTGTGGTGGGTAATTCTCTGTTTGGGGAGCAGACAGAGAATTACATGAAAAAGATGGATGAGTACAGGACCACTTATAGGAGTGCTCAGGCCAAAGAAAGCCAAGCAGCTCCTCAGAGGCAGCAATCTAGGGGCAGGGGCAGGCCTTTTCACAGGCCTTTTTACCAAGCACAGGCCTCTTCGCCCTTTTCACAGAGGAGGTTCTTTAGAGGGAGAGGCAGAAGGGGGATGAGCAGGGCTGCATCCACCTCTCGGCCTAAGGCTCCTGCTAAGCAGACACCCTGATGGGTCTGCCCGGGTCAACTCTCCTATTCCTGTAGGGGGCAGACTGGCTTACTATGTCCAGGACTGGATGTCTGTTACATCAGACAAGTGGGTCCTGGAAGTAGTAAGCCAGGGACTGGTTCTCAGCTTCAAAAAATTTCCAAAGATGAGAACCAGATCTTTTCCACCTGCAGGTCTCTCCGAGACCCTTGCCGTGGAGGCAGATGTTTCATCTCTTCTGGCTCCAAGAGCCATAGAGAGAGAGTTCCTACCCCACACTAGGGAAAAGGTCTGTACTCCAGATACTTCCTTACCCCCAAAAAGACAGGGGAGTGGCATCCCATCCTAGATCTAAGATACCTGAACAAACATCTTCTAAAACCAAAGTTCAAGATGGTAACTGGGAATAATTTTTCTCCTTTCTAAGGCCAGGGGACTGGCTAGTCTCCCTGTACCTCAAAGATGCCTACTTTCATATTCCCATCAGGTGCTCCCACATAAAGTACCTCAGGTTCAAGTTGCCCTCAGGCCATTATCAGTTCAAAGCAATGGTCTTTGGCCTAACATCAGCTCCAAGGGTCTTCACACAGTGCCTGGCAGTAGTTGTTGCCTTTCTAAGAAGGCAAAAGATTTCCATTTTCCCATATCTGGACGATTGGCTCATAGTAGGTCAGTCTCCAGACCAAGTCGAGTCAGACCTGCAAGCGACTCAGCAAGTGCTCACTTCTCTGGGTTTCCTTATTAACCTTCCCAAATCAGTTTTCGAACCGGGTCAGCTCCTTACCTTTATAGGGGCAGAGCTGGATACTGTCAAAGCAAGAGCCTTTCTTCCCCTGGAAAGGGCAAGGGTTCTTATAGATCTGGCTTCGTCCTTCAGCCTTCTGGTGTCCCGACCAGCAAGGCACTTCCTCCAGCTTTTGGGCCACATGGCAGCTTCCACAGCAGTGGTCCAAGGGGCAAGATTTCAGATAAAGGACATTCAGTTCCATCTGAGGGCCTTTTGGTCCCAGAGGAAGGACCCTCTTACCAAACTGATTCCAGTTACTCGAACACTGATCCAAGCTCATCAATGGTGGCAGGATCAGGACAATTTAAGGCAAGGGGTCCCCTTTGTCACTCAGTCTCATTCAGTGGTCCTTACCATGGATGCTTCTCTCTTGGGGTAGGGAGCTCATCTGGGGGATCTCACAGCCCAAGGACTGTGGTCTCCCCAGGAGTCCCTCCTTCATATCAGTCTCCTGGAACTCAGGGCAGTGTTTCATGCACTGCAAACTTTTCCCAGTTGGTGCAGAACAAGGTGGTTCAGGTCAGGACAGACAACACCACCACCATGTGGTACATCAACAAACAGGGAGGCACTCGGTCTCCGGCCTTGTGCACGGAAGCCATGAAATTGTGGTCCCTGGCTTACTCCCTTCAGACCTCTCTGATAGCAGTCCACCTTCCAGGAAAGGACAATGTGCTAGCAGATGCACTAAGCAGGATTTCCCAGGGCCATCACGATTGGTCCCTGGACACCCTGGTTTTGAGAGTTTTTTTTTTTCAAGGTGGGGCACTCCAGAGATGGATCTCTTTGCAGCCCCAGACAATCACCAACTTCCTCTGTTTTGTTGCAGACCCCCAGTCTTTGGTTCAGTCCCTCTGGATGCTCTGATTTTAAACTGGGAGGGGAAATTTCTGTATGCCTTCCCTCTCCTGTTCAAAGTCCTAGTCAAGATAAGGTCACAACCTTGCAAAGTGATCCTGATTGCTCCGGACTGGGCCAGACAGCCTTGGTACCTCCTACTGCTGTCTCTAACAGTCCATCTTCCCCTGTCTTTTCCCAGGAATTACAACCTGTTAACCTCCTCTCAGGGGAGGATTTGGTACCCCAATCTTTGGTCCCTCAATCTCAAGGCATGGCTCCTGAAGAGCTAGAGTATGCAGATTTGCATCTGTCCCAAGGGGTTCTAGATATTCTCAAAGCCTCTCAAAAGCCTGCCACCAGAAAGACATAACTCCAAATGGAAAAGATTCAGCATTTGGTGCTTCAAGGAAGCATGTATCCCCAGACACTGCTGAATTACCTGCAGTTCTGGATTATTTGGTCCATCTTAATGGTCTAGGCCTTAGACCAGCTACTCTTAAGGTACACTTGTCAGCTGTTTCTGCTTTTCTGTCAGTGGGAAAACATTCCTCACTGTCATCTCACCCTGTATTCTGCAAATTTTTCAAAGGATTGCTTCATACCAATCCTCCCTTTAGGGATCCTGCCCCTGCCTGGGACTTGAATATTTGCATTGTCCAACTTATGCAACCTCCTTTTGAGCCTATGTCCTCAGCAGAGCTTAAGTAATTGACTTGGAAAACTGTGTTTTTTGGTAGCCATCACCTCTGCCAAATGTATTAGTGAATTGCAAGCCCTGTCAGTGGAACCTGATTTTATCTCTTTTCATAGAGATAAAGTGGTCCTTAGAACCAATAGGAGGTTCCTACCCAAAGTGGTTTCAGACTTCCACTTAAATCAGTCCATGTCTCTCCCTGTCTTCTTCACTGATCATTCTTCCTCAGGGGAGAGAAGGCTGCACAGTTTGGATATTAAGAGAGCCCTTAGCTACTACATAGGGCATACCAAGGGTCACAGGTTTGAATCCCTCCAGTTATTCCTCATTTATGGGGAAGTGGGAAAAGGCAAACCTGCCACCAAAATAACTATTGCCAGGTGGATTGTGTCTTGTATGCAATTCTGCTATGATAAACTAGGAAAGATCCCACCCTCAGGCCTGAGGGCTCACTCTACAAGAGGTACAGCTGCTTCCCTGGCTGCTGCCAGGGATATCCCTGTCTTAGAAATTTGTCAAGCAGCCACCTGGAAAACAGTCCATACCTTTACCAAGCATTACTCTCTGGATATCCAGGCTAGGAGTGATGCTCGGTTTGGAACAGCAGTACTTCAGAGCCTATTCCCAAAGTAGGTTCTGTCCCTCCTCCATGGAGGTACTGCTTGGTAGTCTGCAATAGTCAGAATACAGCAAGACTCCCAGGTCACGCCTGTAAAAAAGCTTTCAGCTTAGTGTGCTAATCCTGGTTAAACAAACAAAAAAAAATAGAATACAGCAAGACTTCATGTTGTTTGAACAAAAAATTACTCACCTCAGTAATTGTTTCTTCTAATGGAGTCTTGCTGTATTCTGACCTCCCTCCCTGCCTCCCCTCTCAGAACCTGTTTTTGGGAAGTGGGTGGGCAGGTGCAGTATTGCACCCTAGAGGTGCTTATTACACACCCTCTCTTTATTTGTTTGGGTGCTTTTTGTTATTGTTGTTGCCCCTTTATGGGGTTGGTTTTTGGTTTTGGGTTTTCCTGACTGAGTATTTTTTGGGAATCCAAAACTCCTTGTTGCCAGTTGGCTAGTGAAATTTTTTTTGCAATTTCCACATAGGAGGGTTAGTGAGTTATTGCTCGTAAGAATCTGACGGTTTAGATTCAAAGGGAAACAGACAGAGACCTCAACCGAGCTCGAGCTCAGCATTCTATGCCATGCATAGAAAAGTTAACCCTTTGTTCTCTGGGGCAGTTTAAAGCCTGGAGTTAGCTGCAATAGTCAGAATACAGCAAAACTCCATTAGAAGAAACATAATTACTGAGGTGAGTAATTTTTTCTTTTGTTGCTATTACTTCTGCTCGTAGGATTTCCAAGCTGCAGGCACTCATGTGTGAGCAGCCTTATTTGATTTTCCACAAAGACAGGGTGTCTTTGCGTACTTAACCTAAGTTTGTGCCAGAGGTGGTGTCTGAGTTTACTTTGAATCAGACCATCCACCTACCTGTTTATTACCCGGAGCATGCCAATCCAGGGAAAGCTGTGCTCCATACTTTAGATGTACATAGAATACTGGGATATTATGTTCACCGCATGTGAGACTGTTGGAAGTCCTCGCAGCTGTTTGGTACGTCCTCTTTCCCAGGGACGAAAGAAACAGTTTCTAAACAGTGCCTGTCCAAATGGTTGGCTGACTGTATTGTTTTCTGTTACAGGAAGTATGGTAAGGAACGTCCTGGGGCTGTTAAGGGCCACTCTACTAGAGGCGTGGCCTCCTCTGTTGCCTGTTTCAGTAGGGTGTCAGAGTGGCTGAGATCTGTGCTGCTGCAGCTTGGAGTACTGTCCTCACTTTTTACAGGACACTACAGTCTGGACATTGCCTCAAGAAGGAGGGCAAGTTTTGGCCTAGTTGTGTTACAGGGCTTCATTTCATAGGCCCCTGCCTTCCAGCCTCCCAGACTGATCTTCCCTTGTCAATCTTCACCATTCATTACTTCCTGGGTGTTAGCCGGAGGCGCGCACCCGCCACGGGATTTTTTTTTTTTTTTTAAAGTTTGCCTAATGGCACGCCCTCGAGAGTAGCGTCATGCTTGCGGCGGCGTTAATGTGACCGACTCCTCCTCCAACTCAGTTCTGTTTCTCCCGCCATCGAGGCAGCACCTGTCCACGCATAGCGCTGGTAGTTGTAGTAGTTTCCGACTCCGTTTTTCCTGACACTCGACGCCGATACGGTAAGACTATTCTTTTTCTTTCTTTCGGCGCCGGGTGTATTTCCTACTGTGTTTTAGTCTCGTTGGTTTCGCGTTATGTCCGGTTCTGGAGCTAAGCATTCTTCGAAGACGGGCCGCGCCCCTATGCGTCGGTGCTCCTGTGGCCGGCATTTCTCCGTCTCGGACCGGCATAGCGTTGCGCCGTTGCCTGGGACCAACCATGATATGGATTCGTGCGGCGCCTGTTTCTCGATGGACCGTCGCGTCCTCTCAGTCAGCAGCGTTCAAGCTCGGCAAGGCCCGCCCGACTTTGAGAGCGGCGTCGCTCACGGGAATCTCGGGCGAGATCTTTAGGCCTTCCCGGGTCCCTCCGGGCCTACTCTGATCCGAGGAGGAGGGTTTCCTCATCCTATCTTGCCGAGGAGGCCCCTTCCGCGGTGTTGGGGGCGTCGTAGCCCTCCGGGGCATGGCGCTGACACCGCCTCGGCAGTCACCTCTTGGAGGTGGGCTCCCCGATGTCGAGGCCCTTGGCTTTTGGGCCCGGCCTGTGTGGACCCCGGCGCCGCCTCGCTGGCGCCGTTGGATCCCGGCACCGTTGGCGGCGCGGTGATTGAAGCGGTGCCGTTGGCGGTGCGCTTGCAACCTCGGCGCGTTCGCGGTGCCGGTGGACATCGGCGGCACCGTCGGCAGTGCCGCTCCGCCTCCAGCGCTGCCGGCGCCGTTAACCTTCCTTCCCAGGCGGTGCGGGCCTGCGAGCCGCTAGGGGTGTGGGATTAAGCCTTCCTGCTACCCGGCGTGGGGCGGCGGCGTCGCCCGCGGTACGGGGCGTTCGGCCCCGTGGCCTCGGGGACCCTGGGGTGGCCAGCATCAGGTCCTGCTGGTCTCGTCCTCCTCGGGAGACGATGACTCAGATGTGGACCCATCCTGGCACCCCATTCTTGAGGATCTGGGTCCTCGGTGGCTAGGGGTACCAGGCGGGCGCAGCGGGCCCCTCCTCTGTCCCCCGCCTGTCGTCTCCTGAGGATTCCTCGGCTGGGGTGGCCGAGGTCCCGGGGCGAGGCGTGGGGGTGACGGAGGGCTCCCCTCTGGAGGCTCGGTGGCGCTACCCCGGTGCTGTTGCCTCCTCTAGGGACAGGGGATGTTGCAGTCGAGGAGGAGGGCCCTCTCGGAATCCGAGGGGTTGAGGGGCATCGACCTGCTGCCCGGTCTTCTTTGGCCACCTCAGGGAGGTGGCCAGGAGCATAGTGCAGGCCCGTCCCTCCCCAGGGTTCTAGGGTGTCCTCGGCGGCGTTTGTGCGGACTGCCCTTCTGGATCCATACAGTCAGGCGTCATGCGGGAGTTTCTCCCCAGGGCTCTTCCAGGCTCCGCTTCCCCAGAGTTCGTTCTGCGGCCTGGTTTGATATCCGGGATCCCTCCTACTAGGGCTCCTTTCCCCGGATTCCAGAGCCCTCGCAGAGAGCAGTTGCCTCCTCGGAGGTGCCCCTCTCCCATCTCTCTGCCTTCACCACCCCCGCTCCTGGGCCATGTCGGTCCTACGGGTCCGTTATCCTGGGAGCAGTTCAGAGGTTCTGCAGCGGCCTTCCCCTCATGTTAGATACATGCATGAGCGGGTCTTTCGACTCTCCCCACCGCCGCAGGAATCCTCTGAGCATTCCAGCTCCCCATCATCCTCGTCTCCCTCCTCTGAGGGAGAGGAACCCCCTGCTCATCTGTCCTCCGATGCTGATTTCACAGAATATCAGCGTTTCCTCGAGGATGGTGAGGATCTCCGGATTTCCTATGTTGGGAGACAATACCCGAGCAGGGCCTGAATTCCTTGGTGAATTCAGTGCCCAGCATCTGGAGGTACCTTCCTGGCCTATCCCCTTCCAGGCGTCTATCCGGTCCTGGCAGTTCCTGCGCTTCTTCCCCAGCCCGGACTGCCAGCGTAGGTGTGTGCCCCTCTGAGTCTCTAGGTTCCCTTCCCAACCCGTCCTCAGGTTTGGTATACCTGGATACTCCTTCTGGGCGCTGTTGCCTGGCGCCCGACCGCCCACCGTTCGGACTCTCTCAGTTCGACCGTCGGCGAAGAGTGTTCTCTTCTTCTGCAAGTGAAGTGCATGTATTGCATCACATCAGGCTCACCACGCTGCCTATAACCGGCATTTGTGGTCGATGATGTCCCAGCTGCTGGCATCTATGCCTGACACGAACAAACCAGACAAACCGTTGCCCTCTCCGCGGTAGGCCTGGAGCTGGCAAGACACCAAGCAAAGGGCATCTTATGGCGTAATGAGGTGGCTTCCAGGCTTGCGGGGACAGCGATCTGCATCAGGCGGACGGCATGGCCGTCTTTCAGGTTGTCACCCTGGCCCGGCGTGGGTGATTAGCTCCGCCTTCCGGGACCCGTCTTTTCTCTTCAGAGCTAGGAGACTTTTACAGGGCTCCCTCCGTCTCCTCGTCTTGGGAGGCACCTCCAGCTCTTCTCCACTTAGGCTTTCTGAATAAGCCAGGGTCTTCTCCTTCTGTTTTCTCACCAGCAGAAGGCTGGGGTCTTGTTCCTCAGGGTATTACCTCTTCCCCTCCAGGGAAGAGGAGCTTAATACTCACCCAGGAAGTAATGAATGGTGAAGATTGACAAGGGAAGATATGAAATGCGTACCTACGTAATTCCTGATCTGCTCTTGTATCTTCACCATTCATTACTACTCCACCCACCATCCCTCAGTGGCCTCTTTCTGTGGCTTCTCCACCTCCCGTCTCCTTCCTCTCTCTGCAAAAAAAAAAATTTTTCTTAAAAACTAGGAAAAATTGCTTAATTTTCAAAAAAAAAAAAAAAATCCTTCTTTAGGGGGTTCTAATTTTCCAGAAAATTAATTACTCTAAGATTAGTGGGCCATCTCAGTGGATTGCATTGGCGATCAGACTGCACAACTATCTCTTGCCGTTATCCTGACAAGATATCTCTGGGGTTTTGGCCTGGTTTAGGCTATTCAGTTGATCCTGCAATCCCGTGTTCCAGATATTGCCCTGGAATCAACCCCATTCTTGCCCTGCAGAGCAGAGGAGCAACGACGTCTGTTCCCTTTTTCTTTTTAAAAAAAAAAAAAGGGAAATGAGGAACTCTTTTCGACTGCTATAGGCACCTTGGTTTGGGGTCATGCAACCAACCTCAAATTTCTTCTGTAAAAAAAAAAAAGGAAAAACAAACAAGAGAAATGAGAAGGTAATCTCCCTTCTCGCTAGTTTGCATATTGGTTTCTCCTTTTAAGTGTCCTCCTGGACAATTTTGCAGAAGAGCTGTGCTGACCATATCCAATCCCGGCTAGCCTAAGCCTTGGCCAGTCTGTCTGAGTCCCATTTCTATGCTTAAAGCCATGAAGGCTTACATTTTCCTTTCTAAGTCCCAGGCAGCACTCTCCTGCTGCCTGGGGTTCCCTTCCCTCCTCGGGTGTCCTCGAATTCTAGGCCTGTCGCAGCCAGGAACCCGAGGGGGTATCATAACAATGGCATGTTGAGGTAAGGGACTATGCCCTCCAGAGTCTGTCTAGCGGGTTTGGTGAACCTTCTCTTCAGCTCTATCTCCGAGTTCTTGCTTCCCTCTTAGTCGAGCCTTCAGCTCTAAGCTAACTATGCTCGTTGGGCATTCTGGTCCTTCAACATCCCATCTCTCTCTTCTCTTTCTTCTTCTTCTATTTTCTCATCTCCTTACTTTATCTCTCCTCCTAGAGTCGCCCAGGTAAGGAGGCCCTGCAGTCCCTAGGCTAGGGATACTTTATCTCCTCTGTCCTTCCTCCATCGGCTTATTCCTTTTTCAGTTCATTCTTCCTTGCTTTGCTATCCCTCGGCTATCTTGCCTCGCTATCTATATTCTCTGCTCTCACTTTTGCCTCTCCGGCTCACAGAACTGAGTTGGAGGAGGAGTCGGTCGCTACTAACGGCCGCCCCTCGCGCATGACGTCACTCTCGAGGGCGGTGCCGTTAGGCAAACTTTTAAAAAAAAAAAAAAAAAAAGCTCCCGTGGCGGGTGCGCGCCTCCGGCTAACACCCAGGAAGTAATGAATGATGAAGATACAAGAGAAGATCAGGAATTATGGTAGGTACGTAATTTTCATTTCTCCTCTGCAGCACTGCTTGGGACTCCTTCCTAAGGTCCAACCTGCTGCAAGAGATCTCCTCGAAGAAGAGAGAACAGTTACGTAAGCACTTACCGTAACAGTAGATCTTCGAGAGAATGTCTTGCAACAGGTCATGCTGTCCCATCCTTCCCCCTTGACTTCTGAACTTCCCTGTCCTGTTCTCTTTTTTACAGGATGGTAAGCCTTCTGTTTCCCATGCTTCTCTTGCCGGATCTCTCTGGCTGTCCCTCAATTCCCTTGGGAGCGTGTCCTTGGTGGGTGGTCTCTGGTGGGGGAGGGGGGACTGAGGAGAGTGCAGAGTCGCCCACAGCTATATAGGAAAAACATCGATGTGATGACATCGCCGTGGGCGGCCCCAGATAGACTGCTAGCAGAAATATTTCCTTCAAACAACATGAAGTCTTGCTATATTATGACATATGCAGTGAGTCCCAACCTTCGAACTGCTCCGGAGGTGAAAGAGTTAACTTTCCGTGCCAGGCATGGAACCTTGAGCGCGAACTCGGTTGAGAAAACTGTCTGTTTTTCTTCAAACTCAAACTGTCAGATTCTTTACTCCGCCTCACTGAACAGTCGCTCCGGAGATTTCTCCTTCTGCTCGGTTCGTTTGTCGGTTAAAAAGTATTATTTTATCATTTTTTTGACCGAAATTAAACCGCAACCGGTTGGTTCAAGCTCTGTCTGTGGTATTGGATGTAATAGATAGGCTTACATTTATTTTATTCTGTGTGGAACTTGTAAACGCTTTTCGGTTCGGTTTGAACCGATCAGGTTATTCTCAAACTTTACTAGTCCTTATTTAGAGTGCGGTTCCGGTTCTTATCGGTTCTAAAAAAAACGGATTTCATTACGTTTTTTTCCACGACCTGTGACACGGTTGGGAACCGATAAGAGAGTCTTGCTTGGCAGATTGCCATAAACGGGCAAGTTTGGTTAGGCTGGCACTATGTCTGAGAAACCCAAAAGGAAAACCGGGCCCACTGGGTTTCAGCACTGTAGTGTTTGTGGGGAAGCCTTTGCTAAGGCTGACCCACACACCACCTGTGTGTATTGTCTGGGGTCTTACCACCTCAATGCAGACTACCAGATTTGTAAGAATTTTCCTGCTGCCACCATAGAAAAGAGAGTTGGTAGGCTCAGGGAAAGGGAGACCAAAAAATCCGCTGACCCGGATGGCCAGCCCGGTTCGGTTCCAACCGAACTGGAGGGAGTGCCCTCTGACCAGGGCGATACTTCCTCGGGCAAATGAAGAGCCAGCTCTGAGGAGCCGGTTCCAACTAAAAGGACTAGAAAGTCAGCTAGTGGGGAGCCAAAAGTCCTTTCTCCAACTGCTGGGAAATAGCTAAAGCAATTCAGTTGTCAGTCACTTTCCCGGTTCGACCCGAACTGACACCATCGAGGAGCTGGTTGAGCCAGTTCCAGATTATGATTTTGAGGATTTTTATGAACCGGAGGAGGGAGCAGAGAGTATGAGGAGAGTGAATGTGGTTTTGAAGGTCTGGATGTGCCCATTAGACGGACATCTCTCCAGACAGACCGTGGGGTTTCTCCTCCCAGGCTATCTGAGTCCCCTTCTCATTTTATGTTCTATAAGAAAGTTGCTGAAACTCTCCAGCTCCCTGTTGAGGAAGCTGTTGATGACCAAGAGGAGTCTGATTATGTAGAAATGATGGATATTCCAAGTCTAGGAGACTGTCTATTCCTTTGCATAAATCTTTTCGGAAACAGACAGTAAAAATTCTAAAAACTCCTCACACTATACCTCCTGTCGATAAAAGGATGGACAAGAGGTATACATTATCAGGCTCTGATATGGAGTTCCTCACACAGCAATGCAGCCATGTGGGCGTAGTGCAGGCTGCAGCCTGTGACAAGGCAAATGTTCCTCTAGCTCGCACCCTGAAAAGGACTCCAGGAGGATTGATGCCATGGCAAGAAACAGTACATGGCAGCATCTTTGGGACTCAGACAGGCAAATTATATGGCTTATGCTGCTAGGTACCAGAAATCCAGATGGGATACTGTGCTGGCCCTGGCAAAACAGGTCCCTGACCAGCTTGCCAGGGAGCTGGAACAGGTGGCTACGGATGGTTTTGAGGCATCCAAGGTGCAATTTCATGCTGCAGTAGACTCTAATGATGCGTCATCAAAGGTCATGGCTACATCTGTGGTGCTTCGCAGAATGGCTTGGCTCAGATGTACTACCCTGTCACAGGATACCCAGTCTAAGGTCATGGATTTTCCTGTTGTGAGCAATTCTCTGTTTGGGGAGCAGACAGAGAATTACATGAAGAAAATGGATGAATATAGGACCACCTATAGGAGTGCACAGGCCAAGGAAAGGCAGGCCACTCCTCAAAGGCAGCATCCCAGGGGCAGGGGCAGGCCTTTTCATAGGCCTTTTTACCAAGTCCAGGCCTCCTCCTCTTCTGCTTATGCCCAGAGGGGGTTTTTTAGAGGGAGAGGCAGACTGGGTACAAGCAAGCCTGCTTCCACCCCTCAGCCCAAAGCCCCTGCCAAGCAGGCACCCTGATGGGGTGGCCAGGACCAATTCTCTACTACCTGTAGGGGGCAGGCTGGCTTACTTTGTCCAGGACTGGAAGTCTTTAACATCAGACAAGTGGGTCCTGGAAGTAGTAAGCTAGGGACTGGTTCTCAGCTTCAAAAAATTTCCAAAGATGAGACCCAGGTCCTTTCTACCTGCAAATCCATCAGAGGCACTTGCCCTAGAAACAGAAGTTTCTACCCTCCTGGCTCTCAGAGCTGTGGAAAGGGTTCCACCCCTACACCAGGGCAAAAGTTGTACTCCAGGTACTTCCTTACCCCAAAAGACAAGGAGAATGGCGGCCCATCCTGGATCTCGGATACCTAGACAAGCACCTTTTAAAACCAAAATTCAAAATGGTGACTCTGGGAATTATTTTATCCTCTCTAAGGCCAGGGGACTGGCTAGCGTCCCTGGACCTCAAGGATGCCTACTTCCATGTTCTTATCAGAAGCTCCCATCGAAAGTACCTCAGATTGAACTGCCCTCAGGCCATTACCAGTTCAGAGCAATGCCTTGGCCTCACCTCTGCCCGGGTATTCACAAAATGCCTGGCAGTAGCAGTTGCCCACTTAAGAAGGCAAAAGATTGCCATCTTTCCTTACCTGGACGACTGGCTCATAGTAGGCCAGTCTCCAGAACAAGTCAAACTTCACCTTCAGGTAACTCAGCAACTGCTCACATCTCTAGGTTTCCTCCTCAATCTTCCAAGTCAGTTCTAGAGCCTGTCAGCTCCTCACCTTCATAGGTGCAGAACTGAACACAAAGAGGCCAGAGCCTTCCTCCTCTGGAAAGAGTAAGGACCCTGGTCTCCTGGCCTCCTCTTTCACCCTGCAGGTCTCTCGACCAGCAAGGCATTTTCTGCAGCTCCTGGGGCACATGGCTGCTTCTACAGCAGTAGTGCAGGGAGCAAGATTTCAGATGAGGGACGTCCAGTTCCATTTGAGAGCCTTTTGGTCTCAAAGCAGAGACCCTCTAACCAAATTGATCCCAGTGACTCGAACCCTGATCCAAGCCCTTCAGTGGTGGCAGGACCAGAGTAATCTGAGACAAAGGGTCCCCTTCACCCCTTAGTCTCACTTCTTAATCCTTACTACAGATGCATCCCTCTTGGGGTGGGGAGCTCACATGGGCGATCTCACTACCCAGGGATTGTGGTCCCCTCAGGAATCTCTGCTCCACATCAATCTGTTGGAACTCAGAGCAGTTTTTCTAGCACTTCAAGTTTTTTCCACATCTGTTCAGAACAAAGTCGTACAGGTCAGAACAGACAACACCACTACAATGTGGTACATCAACAAACAAGGAGGCACTGGGTCTCTCGTTGTGCACTGAAGCAATGAAGTTGTGGTCTCTGACTTATTCCCTGAACACCTCCCTTACAGCAGTTCACCTCCCAGGCAAGGACAATGTCCTGGCAGATGCTCTCAGCAGGATTTCCCAGGGCCATCATGAATGGTCACTGGATCCCCTAGTACTGGAGGTAGTATTTGCCAGATGGGGCACCCCACAGATAGATCTTTTTGCAGCCCCAGACAATCACCAACTTCCCCTTTTTTGCTGCAGGCCCCCAGTGTTGGGCTCAGTCCCTCTGGATGCCTTCCTTCTCAGTTGGGAAGGGAAGTTTCTCTATGCTTTCCCCCTTCCCTCATCTGTTCAAGGTGCTAGTCAAAATCAGATCTCAACCCTGCAAGATGATCCTGATTGCTCCAGATTGGGCCAGACAGCCCTGGTACCCACTCCTTATGTCCTTAGCAGTCCACCTTCCCCTGTGTCTTCCCACGAATCACAACTTGTTAGCCTGTGCCCAAGGGAGAGTTTGGTACCCGAACCTCAAATCTCTCAATCTCAAGGCCTGGCTCTTGAAGAGTTAGTTTGCTGACCTACACCTCTCCCAAGGTGTATTGGATATCTTGAGGGCTTCTAGGAAGCCTTCCACCAGGGCTACTTATAATTCCAAATGGAAGAGATTTTCCATATGGTGCTCTGGCAGGCATATTTCCCCAGAATCTGCTGACTTACCCACAGTCCTGGATTATATGGTGCATCTGAATACTTTGGGGCTGAGACCAGCTACCCTAAAAGTGCACCTGGCAACCGTGTCTGCTTTCTTATCAGCAGGTAAACCCTCTTCTCTTTCGGCTCATCCTGTATTCTCTTAAGTTTTTCAAGGGGTTGCTTCACACCAACCCCCCATTCAGGGACCCTGCCTCTGCCTGGGATCTTAATATTTGCATTGCTCAGCTTATGCAACCCCCTCTTTTGAGCCCTTGTCTTCAGCAGAGCTTAAGTACTTGACTTGGAAAACTGTTTTTGGTAGCCATCTCTTCTGCCAGGCGCATAAGTGAATTACAAGCATTGTCAGTGGAACCTGATTTTATCTCCTTTCATAGAGATACGGTGGTCCTCAGGACTAACAGGAAGTTCTTGCCTAAGGTGGTTTCAGACTTCCACCTTAATCAATCTATGTCTCTCCCTGTGTACTTCACTGACCATTCCTCCTCTGGCGAGAGGAGACTGCACAGTTTAGATGTCAAAAGAGCCCTTAGTTACTACATAGAGCGTACCCAAGGGTCACAGGTTTGACTCCTCCAACTGTTCCTCACTTATGGTGAGGTTGGTAAAGGAAACCTGCCACAAAGATCCATTGCCAGGTGGATTGTCTCTTGTATCCAATTTTGCTATGAGAAACTGGGTAGGTTTCTCCCTCAGGCCTGAGGGCTCACTCTACCAGAGGTACAGCTGCGTCTCTGGCTGCTGCCAGGACATCCCTATCCTAGAGATATGTCAAGCAGCTACCTGGAAAACAGTTCACACTTTTACCAAGCATTACTCCCTGGACATCCAGGCTGGGGTGATGCTTTCGGTTTCTTTGACACAATGGCTAAGGCCTATTTCCTAAGTAGGTTCTGTCCCTCCTCCATGGAGGTACTGCTGTGTAGTCTGCATATGTCATAATATAGCAAGACTCCATTAGAAGAAACAACATTACTAAGGTGAGTAAGTTTTTCATGTGGTCCTGGTGTCTGATGACTATAATTCCTAAGGTGTGACCTGCTGGAAGAGATTCTCTCGCAGATCTACTGTTATGGTAGTTATTACATAACTGTTCCCTTTTTTTTTTTTTTTTTTTTTGAAGCAGGACATAGCAAGGGGATTTTGGAGCATGTCTAACTTAAAATAAGTTGTAGTATTTCTTGACAATAGTAGTAACAGACTGTGAGTGAGATAAATTAGTAAGGAATGTCAGTAATTGAGAAATTAGATTTGTTATTTGGTATTAATATTCAAAGGTGCTGTTTTCTGGCTCGTTTTTAATTTTTGTTTCATTTTGTGTGTACTGAACTGTCCAACTTGGTCTTAGAAACATAGGCAATGACTGCAGAAAAGAACCACTGGTTCATCCAGTCTGCCCATAAACCCTAACAGACCTGGGGCCTATTGTCCATTCAGGGTTCTACTCCACACTGTCTACCCCCTGTACTCCTCACCCTCCTCTTATCACCCTGAGCAACCACTAAGCCCTTCACTCTGTCCCAGCTGTGTCTGAACCATTGATAGTCGTGGCACCCACCACAACAGTTGGCAGATTGTTGCATGGCCCCACCACCCTTTCTATAAAATAAAACTTTCTCACTCCTCACACCACTCTGTCCAGACATTTCTATGCATCAGAATTTGGTTTTACTCACGTCACTTTTAAAATGAGGAGTACAGTACTCATCCCCAAAAAATGTTATCTGGAGGGAGCCCAGGATGTAATACGTCGGGCAAAGGAGAAGATACAACATGTCAAATATGATACAGCACATCAGTCCAAGGAGTAAATACAAAATGTCAAATTTTGGGTGCAAAGAGAACTACAGTAGTGTACTAGTAAACTAGTAAGTAAAATACATTGGGCATAGGAGAAGATACAGCATGTCAAATATGATACAAAGCACCAAGCCTAGGAGTAGATATAATATGTCGAATTTGGGATGAGAAGAGAAAGAACAGTGTACAAGTAAACAAGGATTTTAGAAAATGTACAAGGGGGACTGAGGGGTGAGGGAACTCCAGGGGGCTTGAGAGGGGAGTGTGAGAGAGAGGGAGCAAGAAATAAGTGGAGGTTACTAGAGAAAGGGAAGGAGGGAAAGATTAGGAGAGGGGAAACAGTGGGTTAGTGCATAGCTGGGTGTGGGCACGAGGTCAAGGAGAAGTAAGGAGAGAAGAAAGGGGGTTGGGGGGTTAAGGGGCATAGGTAGTGGGGGGAGGTGTGCAGAAATTAGGGGTAGATTAGTGGAAGCAGCGACAGGCTTGAGATGAGGAATAGTGTGCCTCTAGGAGCTTTGTAATGGCTGGGGTGGTGGGAGGTTTTTTTGACAGGTGGAGGAAGGGAATTCCAAATAGATGCGGCATGATTGCTGTCCCATGTTGGTATGAAACGTGGGGACTATGAGGTTGTTGTTAGCAGTTGAGCAGTACGAGGGGAGATCCACAAACGAGAATTTTTTTTTTTTTTTAAGGTAAGCAGGGGTGTCAGATTGCATAGTTTTCTTGACAAAAGTGGCAAGCGTCAGATTAGTTTTCTGGTCAGGAGGAAGCCATTTTAGGGAGTCAAGGACTAGACCGTCATGAGCATTGCATCTGCTGCCAGAGGCAAATTTACTGGATTTTTTTTGTAGTATAAGGCGTACTTTTTTTTGTAAAGTGGATTTGTTGGCGGCATCAACTACAGCTGAGCTGTATTTGAGGGAGGGGATGAGATTTGCCATTGCAGTCTGGATTCAGGCAATAGGTGTTAGGAACTGGCGGATTCTGTAGAGGAAACCAAATTTCTGGTGAAGAAGCAGTGTAGTGTGCTGGATAGGGGACTCGAAAGATGGCATGGGATTGAGGTGAATGCCAAGATACTTAAAGGACATGGTCTTTACTAAGGGAGAGCCATTTGCTGTGAGTATATAGAACATGGTGGATAGCTTATTTAGGCTATGCCTAGTTTTGAATAACATGGACTGGGTTTTAGGAAGATTAAGGACCATATTTTCACACAAGAAAACCAATCCTGGAGCCTGGAAAGGCAGGAGCTCAGCGATTGGTTGATAACGTCAATATCTTTGCTGTGTGTGAAAAGAACTGCACCATCCGCATACAGGAGGGACCGTATGGGTTTGCACACTGTGGGCAGGTTGTTTATGAAGATGGTAAAAAGGAGAGGGCCTAGAATGGAGCCCTGGGGGGACACCACGAGTGATACTGTTTATGCTGCATAGATTGTTTCCTATTTTTACGGCCTGTGCTCTGTGGTTTAGATAGTCTGTGAACCAGATGAGCATAGATGGCCTGAGGCCCAGGTCAAATAATCTGTTAGCAACTTGTGGTCGACCAAGCTGAAGGCCTTGGTCAGGTCCACGAACACAGATCCAGTCACAAGACCCTTGTCCATAGAATGGTAAATGGCATCCGTGAATTTGATCAGTGTCGGTGCTATGCCCTTTTCGAAAACCATGCTGCTCTGGGCATATGAGGTTTTATTGCTGCAGATAATCCACAACTTGGCTATGTACAATTTTTTCTTGTAACTTAGCAAGAGCAGAGAGAAGTGAGATTGGGTGATAGTTCTCAAGAGATGTCTTTTTGCCATTCTTGTGTAGTGGGATAACTATAGACTATTTCCAAAGAGCAGGTGCTGTGATCTGAACCCACAGCGATTCTGTTTCCCCATTACCTCCCCTGATGTCTTCACCCTCCACTGCCTCTCTGCCCTTTCTGACATAGAAGGCTACATCTCCTCCTTTACCGTTTCCTCTGTCCCATCTAAACATGGTGTAGCCTGGGACTGGCAGGTCCTAACAGTTATTCTCTGTGGCTCAGGTTTCTGTGACGGCTGCTAGAGCCATCTCAGCATGCCACCATTGTCTGGAGCTCACTAATTTTATTTCCCAGATTCCTGGCATTAAGGCAGACCTCTTTCCATCTTTCTCTTGATCCCCTCTTGCTTTTTCCTATTCGTTGTCCTTTATTCTTCCCTAGTTCCTTCATTTTTTTTTAATTTTTATGCTGAATGTAGACTTTGTCAGCCCTCCCTCACTGGCCTCTTCCCCTAACCTAATTTGAACTTTAACCTTACTGCTAGTCTTGCTACTACTACTGTTTGCTTGGGGGGAATCTTAACTAGGCTCCCCACCTGCTCTCTGTTATCAGTGGTTCTCCTAGCCTCGTTCTCCCCACGGTCAGTTTTTTTTTTTTTTTCGACATGGTAATGAAATCTGGCATCTGACCATGCAGTGCTAGGAACTGAATGCACAGTCAAGCGATATCTCTTGGCCAGTGAAGTTTGTAGATTTTTTAATTTTCATTCCATGTTATACATATATATGAACCACAACAGGGTGTGCATTAAATGATTATAATGAATGCCTCAGGGTTGAAGCACATGGCCAAAGGTCGAGTGCTATTATGTCCATGGAAAGTGCATTCCGATCTTTTAATGCACACCATGAAGGGGCTTGTTGCACTTTTAAACTGGTTCAGTGCTCTTTTGTCTTGTTTGACGCTGTGTTGGCTATGATGGTGCCCTGGGCAGACTCAATAGACCATTGGGCCTAATCTGCTGGCTTTTTTAGTATGTTAGTATGTAAAGTGAAACATTAACCCTTAGGCTGCCAGTAGATTTAGAACATTAAGGAATTTAGGACATGTGTAGGAGTGCACAGCAGAACAATTATGATTTTTTTACATAAATCATTTAACTACATTTTAAATAGCAAAATATACACATGAAATAGTCCCTGATTTTTCAGGTAGTGCGGCTTTTTTGGATTGGTAGTGACAGCCGGCATCTGACCTTGAGACAATAAGTAATTTAATCCATGTTCAGGTGACTTCTCTTGGTCTATGAAATTTCTAGATTTTTTTGCCATTTTATTAATTATGTATGGGATATGCAATGGTCTGTCTCAAACTACGCAGTTTATGTTCAAGCGTGAGGGGGCAGGACCATAGCTCACGAATGGCAGAGGCACAAGTGAGTTATGAAAGTCCTGCCCACTCAAAAGTAATGATAAATTGCCTGTTTTGACTCTGGCTCTTGTATTTACAAGTTGTAGCTTAGATATGCAGTGTGTTTGAAGACTTTGCTGTTTTTGTTTTATTTTTAAATGGAAACAGTCAACACCAAGGGCCCCTCAAGTGTAGGGCTGATCTCAGTGTGCACTTTGTGTGCAGAAACAATTTGTTTTACTTACTGTTTACTGTAGTATAGTAGATTGTACCAGACTAATTTTGTTTATTTCTAGGCTGACGTCTTCTGTTACTACAGATCCCAGAATCCCCTGCAGCTGACATCAGAGCAGTAGGCAGCAATGGGACATTCAGTAGCCTGCAATACATGTAAATGTTTGCTCAGTCCCAGCTCAGACACTGCACTAAGCTTCATTCTGCCATGGCTAGCTCATATGCCTATCTCTCAAAAGAAACTCTTCTCTGCACCGGTATATGTCCAGTGCTTAGAGTAAGCTCTAATCTTCTGTTTGACAGTCCTACTGTCCACCCTGAGCTAAGTACAGTCACAAAGGGCTGTACTTTGCCCCTGGAGAAAAGCAGAACCAGAAAACATCTGATCAGAGATTATGAAAGCTCTAACATGCACTGTAGGCTATTGAATTTCCCTCTGCTGCCTACTGCATTTATGTCAGCTGTAGGGGTTATTGGGATTTGTAGTAACAGAAGATGTCAGCCTAGAAGTAAACAAAATTAGTCTGATACACTCTACTATACTACAGTAAACAATAAGTAAACCAAAATGTTTTTGCACATAAAATGCACATTGCGACCAGCTAGTATTCCCACTGCAGCCACGTAACAGAGGGTGCAGCATACCCTTGTCCAGATTTTTCAGGGATACAAAATGAATTTTGAGATTATATTGTACCCTTTGAAAAAACTTTGGAGGTATGTAGAGTTTTAAAGAGGTATGAACATCATAAGCAGTACACCTGTTTTGGGGATTGTCCAGCAGCTAGAGCCCAGTGCAAAGTCAGGGTTGGGGATCAGCACAAGTTCATGTTGGCAAAGGTTAAATACCAAGCTAACAAACAACCTACAGTGTCCCCTTCCCTTTCCTGGTGGCATAGTTGACAGTCACGGTGGTCTGACGGGATGTGGGTCTCACTGTCTGGTGTGTTTGGGGGGAGCAGTTTATTTATCACTTAGTCTGTCTCCCCGTCGACCCCTCGGGTGGCCAAACCAAATTAGATGCATTACATTCATTAGCAGAGTTGGGTCAAGAGTCAGGATTGGGTCACTGTGCACACCTGCAAACAGTGAGGTGTGTGGTTGACAGCTGCGACGTGGGACGGGAGGGACTAGTCGGGCTGCTGGACGGAAAACAGCATTGGACTGTGAGACTCCCGGGAAGCCGGGCCCATTCATGCAATCACTAACTGTAGCAGCTCACATTTTAGCAGGCAAGCTGGGTCAGGTGCAAGTCGGGCTGGCAAACGGATCACACTCTCTGGGCCGCACAACTGAAATAAACTGGTAAGGTATGCAGCTAAATATTGAACTTTGCAGGAGGTGGGAGAGTGTGTGACTGTCATCTGGGACGCAGGCTGGCAGGCATGAACACATGAGCTGGAATTTGGAGGCACAGTCACTTGGTCAGCACTCATTCCCTCAAACAAAAAAGACCCATACCCATAAAATACCAAATAAATGACAAACTTTGCAGCAGTAAAGTATGAGGGGGTGGCAGTCTGGACGTAGGCTGCTGGCCCAGAACACGTGGGCTAGAAGGAACTTGAGAGGCACAGTCACTTTCTGCTAGTCTCCCTCACCTTAAAACCAAAAAGTCCCATACCTGCTGCATCCATAGTTACAGTTGTATCGTATCCTCCATTTCTCTGTAAGGCTAGTTGTGTGGATACTTTTAGTCCATCCACCACTCAAGCTCTCGAGAGAGTCGGGCCTGCTCGTTGCTGCTGAGACTTTGAGTGCAGCTGCTTTCTTCCTCACCCTGCAGCCATGTGAATCCCATGAGTTCTGACAGTACAGCGCAACCTCCAACCATTACCTGACTGCAGTGCGTGCCAACCCAGTTTGCTAAAGTGTGTGTGTGTGTGTGTGTGTGTGTGTGTGTGTGTGTGTGTGTGTGTGTGTGTGTGGAGAATTGATAAATGGACCAATGGGTGGCCAGCTAGAGGTGTCTGATGAAGAGGGAGGAGAGAAAGAAGGAGCGCTGTCTAAGTATGCAGTGTGCACGTAATGCAGCACACATGTCTGCATTCACTGAACTTACAGAGGCTCCTTTGCTCTCAGTGCACCCCTGCCAAACATAAATGTGTGCAAATGTTGTATTTTCTATGTGAAACACACACATTTATGTGTGAATGGGAACACAGGGTTCAGCCTCACACTTGAGTGTGGGGTCCTTTTTGTAGTTAAGCAGTTTATACACCCCGCTGCGGTGCAGGCACCTCCTTCCATCGCCTCCCCCAGCCTCGTCACCCGGCCTCCCCAGGGACTTTACCTGTAGTCCAGCGATTCACTCACGGCTTACTCCCCCCCATGGCAGGGGTCGACAGCAGGCACCCTGCCGCCGATGAAACTGATGCACAGTACATCTTCCACAGCTGCCCCCCATGGCAGGGGTCAATGACAGTGCCCAACTGCTGACAAAAACGGATCCGGTGCCAGAAGAGAGCCCTACAGCTGGTGTGGAGCCTGTGAGATGACTGTCATCGTATATTGTGCCTGGCCATTTCCACGTTTTCTTGTCCCCAGAGGAATGGACATACAATGCCGCCTGCACATGCCCACGCATGCTACAATGCGTGAGATGTCAACAGCTACTGTCCCTCCACCCAAAGTGGTGTCCCGAGCAGTCCACCCCCAAGCCTCTGTGAGAGGGCAGTCAGGCACCAAGACCCGAAGCACTCCCTCCCGAGAGGAGAAAAGTAGTCCACGGGATACTCAATTCTCCTCTCCCCTGGCCAACCCCCTGCAACCTGTGCCCATTCCCGAGCCTGGGTCGCAGGCGTGGGAAAAGTTAAGGTGTCAAAGGGCCTCAGCCCTCTTCGCAACCAGTCTGGCAGGGGTGTAGGGCCCTCAGTATGACTATTACCCTTTAATAGCTGGCTTTAGTACTTTCCTAGGCATTATGATGTCATCAGTATTGTGAAAGTTGCTGTCTGATTGGTTCAGTATTCGACTGTGATGACAGTAACATTAAAAATACCCTTTATTACAACGGTAACAACATATCTTTGATATGTCGCTGTTACTGATGTCACTGCCCAAGATATCTTTTTTTATCTCATAATTTTTGCTACCTCTCCTGTTGTGTGTGTGTGTGTGTGTGTGTGTGTGTGTGTGTCTGTATGCATATATATATATATATATATATATATATATATATGTATATGTATATATAAAATATATAGGCTGTGACCTGGGTGAGTGTGAGATAGTCTGAATAGGAGAGTGGGCGATCGAGTGGGCCATTGCATCATTTAAGCCAAGCGATCGCGGCAGTGCCATCATTGGGAGGCCTGGTTATGTATTTCTTTGTGATGCACATGTTTTAGTGTCATTTGGCAGCACAGTAGCAACAGCACAGAAGAATATACTTAGTTAAATTTTGCCGTTATTGGGAGGACTGGTGAATATGCACATTACGAGAATGTTTTGTGATACTCCGTATGAGTCTGAGCACCCTTCAGTCACATAGTGTGGTGGTGCAGGTGGGGAGAATGTAATCATTGATTTTTAGATTTTAACCCTGAACCAAACTTCTTTGTTGAAGTTTTCAGTGTAATAGGTTTATTTTCATTTACCTATATGGTGGCCATCTTGGTCGTGACTGCACATGTGCATTTGGATGCAGTGCCCATCTTGGTCATGACTGTACACGTGCATTTGGATGCAGTGGCCATCTTGGTCATGACTGCACACGTGCATTTGGGTGCAGTGATCATCTTGGTCATGACTGTACACGTGCATTTGGGTGCAGTGGCAATCTTGGTCATGGCTGCACATGTGCATTTGGGTGCAGTGGCCATCTTGGTCATGACTGCACACGTGCATTTGGGTGCAGTGGCCATCTTGAACATGGCTGCACATGTGCATTTGGGTGCAGTGGCCATCTTGGTCATGACTGCACATGTGCATTTGGGTGCAGTGGCCATCTTGAACATGGCTGCACACGTGCATTTGGGTGCAGTGGCCATCTTGGTCATGACTGCACACATGCATTTGGGTGCAGTGGCCATCTTGAACATGGCTGCACACGTGCATTTGGGTGCAGTGGCCATCTTGGTCATGACTGCACACGTGCATTTGGGTGCAGTGGCCATCTTGAACATGGCTGCACATGTGCATTTGGGTGCAGTGGCCATCTTGGTCATGACTGCACGCTTGCATTTGGGTGCAGTGGCCATCTTGAACATGGCTGCACATGTGCATTTGGGTGCAGTGGCCATCTTGGTCATGACTGCACATGTGCATTTGGGTGCAGTGGCCATCTTGGTCATGACTGCACACGTGCATTTGGGTGCAGTGGCCATCTTGAACATGGCTGCACACGTGCATTTGGGTGCAGTGGCCATCTTGAACATGACTGCACATGAACACAGATGTGCAGCAGCTATTTCAGGCTTGTTTTTTTTGGCACAAAAACACCGGCAATAGTCAAGAGGCTAGCTAGTATCTTTTTTTCTTGGAGTGGGCTTTGTTCATTGGAATATGGATGCAAAGGCTGTTTATTTAGTGGAAAAACTTGCTTTCAAACAGCATGAAGTCTTGCTATATTATGACATATGCAGTGAGTCCCAACCTTCGAACTGCTCCGGAGGTGAAAGAGTTAACTTTCCATGCCAGGCATGGAACGCTGAGCTTGAGCTCGGTTGAAAACTCTGTCTGTTGTTCTTCAAACTCAAACTGTCAGATTCTTTACTCCGCCTCACTGAACAGTCGCTCCGGAGATTTCTCCTTCTGCTCGGTTCATTTTGTCGGTTAAAGTATTGTTTTTCTCGGTTTCCAGACGAATGTAAACCGCAACCGGTCGGTTCAAACTCTGTCTGTGGTATTGTGAGTACTAGATAGGTTTTACATTAATTTCTTCTGTGTGGAACTTGTAAATGTTTTATCGGTTCGGTTTGAACCGATCAGGTTGGTTAAAATATATTAATCTGTCATTTAGAGTGTGGTTAGCGGTTCTTATCGGTTCTAAAAAAAACGGATTTTATTACGTTTTTTTCCACGACCCGTGACACGGTTGGGAACCGATAAGAGGGTCTTACTCGCGGATTGCCATAAATGGGTAAGTTTGGTTAGGCTGGCATTATGTCTAAGAACCCAAAAGAAAAACCGGGCCCACTGGGTTTCAACACTGCAGTGTCTGTGGGGAAGTCTTTGCTAAGGCCGACCCCCACACCACCTGTGTTTATTGTGGGGGTTTGACCACCTCAATGCAGACTGCCAGATTTGCAAAAATTTTCCTGCAGCTACCCTGGAAAAGAGAGTTGGTAGGCTCAGGGAAAGGGAGGCCAAGAAGTCCGCTGACCCGGATGGCCAGCCCGGTTCGGTTCCAACCGAACAGAGGGGTGCCCTCTGACCAGGGCGAGACTTCTCGGGCAAAGGAGAGCGAGACTCAAGGAGTCGGTTCCAGCAAAAAGGACTAGGAAATCAGCTGGTGGAGCCAAAACTTTCCTTCCAACCGCTGAAGAAATAGCCAAGCGATTAAAATTGTCCAGTCGCTTTCCTCTGGTTCCGACCGAACCGGCACCATCAGGTAAGCTGCACGGGTTCGCCAGTTTCACCGGGTTCAAGAGTATGATTTAGAGGAATTTTATGAACCGGAGGAGGAGGAAGAGGAGTATGAGGAGAGGAATGTGGATTTGAAAGTCTGATGTGCCCATTGAACGGACATCTCCCCAGACAGACCTTCAGGAGTGTCTCCTCCAGGCTTTCTGAGTCCCCTTTCATTTATGTTTTATAAAAAAGTGGCTGAAACCTCCAGCTCCCTATGGAGGAAGCTGTGGATGATCAAGAGGGGCCTGACTATGTGGAAATGATGGATATCCCAGAGTCTAGGAGACTGTCTATTCCTTTGCATAAATCTTTGGGAAACAGACAGTAAAAATTCTAAAACTCCTCACACTATACCTCCTGTGGATAAAAGAATGGACAAGAGGTACACATTGTCAGGCTCTGATATGGAGTTCCTTACACAACAATGCAGCCATGTTAGTAGGTGCAGGCTGCAGCCCAGGACAAGGCAAATATTCCCTTGGCTTCACACCCCCCCTGACAAGGACTCCAGGAGGATTGATGCCATGGCAAAGAAACAGTACATGGCAGCATCCTTGGGACTCAGACAAGTGAATTATATGGCTTGTGTTGCTAGATACCAGAAATCCAGATGGGATACTGTTATGGCTCTAGCAAAACAGGTCCCTGACCAGCTTGCCAAGGAGCTGGAGCAGGTGGCTGCTGATGGTATTGAGGCATCTAAGGTGCAATTCCATGCTGCAGTGGACTCTAATGATGTGTCATCAAGAATCATGGCTACATCTGTGGCACTTCGAAGAATGGCTTGGCTCAGATGTACTAGCTTGTCACAGGATACCCAGACTAAGGCCATGGATTTTCCTGTTGTGGGTAATTCTCTGTTTGGGGAGCAGACAGAGAATTACATGAAGAAAATGGATGAGTATAGGACCACCTATAGGAGTGCACAGGCCAAGGAAAGGCAGGTCACTCCTCAAAGGCAGCCTTACAGGGGCAGGGGCAGGCCTTTTCATAGGCCTTTTTACCAAGCCCAGGCCTCCTCTTCTGCTTACGCCCAGAGGGGGTTCTTTAGAGGGAGAGGCAGACAGGGTACAAGCAGGCCTGCTTCCCCTCAGCCTAAAGCCCCTGCCAAGCAGGCACCCTGATGGGGTTGCCTGGGCCGATTCTCAACTACCTGTAGGGGGCAGGCTGGCTTACTTTGTCCAGGACTGGAAGTCTCTGACATCAGACAAGTGGGTCCTGGAAGCAGTAAGCCAGGGACTGGTTCTCAGCTTCAAAAAATTTCCAAAGATGATAACCAGATCCTTTCCACCTGCAAATCCATCAGAGGCACTTGCCCTAGAGGCAGAAGTCTCTTCCCTCCTGGCTCTCAGAGCCGTGGAAAGGGTTCCACCCCTACACCAGGGCAAAGGATTGTACTCCAGGTACTTCCTTACCCCAAAAAAGACAGGAGAATGGCAGCCCATCCTGGATCTCAAATACTTAAACAAGCACCTTTTAAAACCAAAATTCAAAATGGTGACTCTGGGAATTATTCTACTCTCTCTAAGGCCAGGGGACTGGCTAGCGTCCCTGGACCTCAAGGATGCCTACTTCATATTCTCATCAGAAGCTCCGTCAAAATACCTCAGGTTCGAGCTGCCTCAGGCCATTACCAGTTCAGAGCAATGCCCTTTGGCCTCACCTGTGCTCCAAGGGTATTCACTAAATGCCTGGCAGTAGCAGTTGCCTACCTAAGAAGGCAAAAAATTGCCATTTTCCCTTACCTGGACGACTGGCTAATAGTAGGCCAGTCTCCAGACCAAGTCAAGTTACATCTTCAGATAACTCAGCAACTGCTTACCTCTCTAGGTTTCCTTCTGAATCTTTCAAAGTCAGTTCTAGAGCCTGTCCAGCTCCTCACCTTCATAGGCGCAGAGCTGAACACAGAGGAAGCCAGAGCCTTCCTTCCTTTGGACAGGGCAAGGACCCTGGTCTCTCTGGCCTCCTCATTCACCCTGCAGGTCTCTCGACCAGCAAGGCATTTTCTACAGCTCCTGGGGCACATGGCTGCTTCTACAGCAGTAGTGCAAGGAGCAAGATTTCAGATGAGGGACATCCAGTTCCATTTGAAAGCCTCTTTGGTCTCAAAGAAAGACCTCTAACCAAGTTGATCCCAGTAACTTGAACCCTGATCCAAGCCCTCAGTGGTGGCAGGATCAGAGCAATCTGAGACAAGGGGTTCCCTTTGTCACTCAGTCTCACTCTTTAATCCTTACTACAGATGCATCCCTCTTGGGGTGGGGAGCTCACATGGGCGACCTCACTACCCAGGGATTGTGGTCCCCTCAGGAATCTCTGCTCCACATCAACCTGTTGGAGCTCAGAGCAGTTTTTCTAGCACTTCAAGCTTTTTCCAAATCTGTTCAGAACAAAGTTGTACAGGTCAGAACAGACACCACCACCACAATGTGGTACATCAACAAGCAAGGAGGCACTCAGTCTACAGCCTTGTGCACCGAAGCAATGAAGTTGTGGTCTCTGGCTTACTCCCTGAACACCTCCCTTACGGCAGTTCACCTCCCAGGCAAGGACAATGTCCTGGCAGATGCTCTCAGCAGGATTTCCCAGTTCCATCACGAATGGTCACTGGATCCCCTGGTCCTAGAGGTAGTATTTGCCAGATGGGACACCCCACAGATAGATCTTTTTGCAGCCCCAGACAATCACCAACTTCCCC
Source organism: Neoceratodus forsteri (assembly GCA_016271365.2). NCBI lineage: Eukaryota > Metazoa > Chordata > Ceratodontiformes > Ceratodontidae > Neoceratodus > Neoceratodus forsteri. Next base: position 1,739,915,771 of record CM028129.1, read on the forward strand.
TTTTTAGCTGCAGGCCCCCAGTGTTGGGCTCAGTCCCTCTGGATGCCTTAGTTCTCAATTGGGAAAGGAAGGTTCTTTATGCTTTTCCCCCCTTCCCTCTTCTGTTCAAAGTTTTAGTCAAAATCAGATCTCAATCCTGCAAAGTGTTTCTGGTTGCTCCAGATTGGGCCAGACAACCCTGGTATCACTCCTACTGTACTATGATCCATTCCCCTGTTCTTCCAGGAATCACAACCTGTTAACCTGTGCTCAGGGAAGGGTTTGGTACCCAAACCTCAAATCTCTCAATCTCAAGGCCTGGCTCTTAAAGAGTTAGAGTTTGCTGATCTAAACCTCTCCCAAGGTGTAATGGATATATTAAAGGCTTCTAGGAAACCTTCCACCAGGGCTACGTACAATTCCAAATGGAAGAGGTTTTCCATATGGTGCTCTGGGAAGCATATTTCCCCAGAATCTGCTGATTTACCCACAGTCCTGGATTATATGGTCCATTTAAACACTTGGGGGCTGAGACCAGCTACCCTAAAGGTATATTTAGCAGCTGTGTCTGCTTTTATTTCAGCAGGTAAACCCTCTTCTCTTTCAGCTCATCCTGTATTCTCAAGTTTTTTAAGGGATTGCTTCACACCAACCCTCCATTCAGGGACCCTGCCCCTGCCTGGGATCTTAATGTTTGCATTGCTCAGCTTATGCAACCTCCCTTTGAGCCCTTGTCTTCAGCAGAGCTTAAGTACTTGACTTGGAAGACTGTGTTTCTGGTAGCTATCACTTCGCCAGGCGATAAGTGAATTGCAAGCCTTGTCAGTGGAGCCTGATTTTTATCTCCTTTTATAGAGATAAGGTGGTCCTCAGGACTAACAGGAAGTTCTTGCCTAAGGTGGTTTCAGATTTCCACCTTAATCAATCTATATCTCTTCCAGTGTACTTCACTGACCATTCCTCTTCTGGCTAGAGGAGGCTGCACAGCTTAGATGTGAAGAGAGCCCTTAGTTACTACATAGAGCGTACCAAGGGTCACAGGTTTGACTCCCTCCAACTGTTCCTCACTTATGGTGAGGTTGGTAAAGGGAAACCTGCCACTAAAAGATCCATTGCCAGGTGGATTGTCTCTTGTATCCAATTCTGTTATGAAAAGCTGAGTAAGGTTCCTCCCCTCAGGCCTGAGGGCTCATTCTACCAGAGGTACAGCTGCTTCCCTGGCTGCTGCCAGGGATATCCATATTCTAGAGATATGTCAAGCAGCTACCTGGAAAACAGTTCACACTTTTACCAAGCATTACTCCCTGGACATCCAGGCTAGGAGTGATGCTCGGTTTGGCACAGCTGTGGTTCAGAGCCTATTTCATAAGTAGGTTCTGTCCCTCCTCCATGGAGGTACTGCTGTGTAGTCTGCATATGTCATAATATAGCAAGACTTCATGATGTTTGAAGAAAAAATTACTCACCTTAGTAATGTTGTTTCTTCTAATCGAGTCTTGTTATATTATGACCTCCCCCCCACCTGCCCCTCTCAGAACCTCTGTTTTTGGGATGTGGGTGGGCAGTGCAGTGTTGGCACTTAGTAGATGCCCATCTTGTTATTTTCACCCCTCCTTTTTTGGGGGTGACTGGGTGTTGTGTTTTTCATTTTTTTGGGTCTCCTGACTTGAGTCTTTGTTTTGGGACCAAAAAATGTGTTCTTGTATCTAGTAGCCAGTTGGCTAGTGTAGGTTTACAGCTTCCACACAGGACCTTAGTGAGTTTAGCTCGTAAAGATCTGACAGTTTGAGTTTGAAGAACAACAGACAAAGTTTTCAACTGAGCTCGAGCTCAGCGTTCCATGCCTGGCATGGAAAGTTATCTCTTTCACCTCTGGAGCAGTTCGAAGGTTGGGACTCACTGCATATGTCATAATATAGCAAGACTCCATTAGAAGAAACAACATTACTAAGGTGAGTAATTTTTTCTTCCAGTATATCGGGGGTCAAGTATTAGCCATTAGCTCAGAATTGACTTTTATACCCTGGGCTCTGATTCATGGCCTCGAGCTGCCAGGAGATATTGGTCCTGGACCTTATATTGGTGCTTTTCCACCATTATTGCTCTTGGTGGTCAGTTGTTTGTGTCCAAATGGCCATTAATTAGTAGAATTGCTGTTATTAAGGGCACAGTGAACATACAAAGAAACCAGCAGTAAAAGGCCTTTGGGTCTGTCTAATCTGCTCATATTGCAGGGTTCACAGCTTAAGCTACTGACCAGGTCCCTCTCATCCTCCCCTTACTTGCCCCTTATTTCCCCTTCAGTCTATCCCAGCCTCTTTTGAAGCTTCCCACCATTGTCAGTGAGACCACCTCTTCCGGCAGCGCATTCCAGCTGCTCACTGCCCTCTTTGTGAAGAAATACTTTCTAACCTCCTCCCAAACCTTACCCCCCCTACAGCTTAAGACTGTGCCCCCTCTTGTGTTGGTTGCTACTTAGCTTAAAGAGACCCTCCTTGTCCACCCTATTTATCCCCTTTCAAGTACTTGAAAGTCTCAGTCATGTCCCCAGTGTCCTCTCCACTCATGTCCCCTCTGTCCTCTCCACCCCACCCCTTCCCTCCCTCCAGTGAGTACATGTTCAGGGCCCCCAACCTCTCTTTATATGCTTTACCCTGCTGACCTATGACCATCTTTGTTGCCCTCCTGTGGACTGTCTCCAGCAGGTTGTGAGCACCAATACTGTACTCCATACTCTAGATCTGGCCTCACCAGTGACCTGTACAAGGGCAGTATAACCTCCTCTCACCTACTACTGATCCCCCTGACTATCCATCCCAACATCTCACTTACCCTTGTTGCTGATTTCTTGCACTGCATGGAGTGCTTCAGATCACTAGTGATCATCACTACCAGATCCTTCTCCTCTTCTGTTGCAGATAACCAGACCCCTCCCAGGTAGTACTCTGTTCTGGGATTCTTCTCGGCTGTGTCCACCCTCCCACAGAGCTTGGGGTTGTCCACGTATAGGCACATTTTGCCCTTATTACCATCCCCAGTGTCACTGATGAAAACACTGAACAACACTGGTCCTGGCACCAATCCCTGTGGGACCCCACTGGTGACCTCCCTGGTACTATGATGGCTCTGTTTCTCGTGGGTTGGAAGGACCTGGAATACACAGCCCCCCAAGAGAACTAGTGCTGATATGAGTTTCAGTCCATACTGCTCAGCCCAGTTTTTGCACTACCCTGCTCTCCTCTGTACCAATATGGGTCCAGTGCTTTAGAGTATTTCCTCTGGAACAAAGGAGGAAGGGAGAGAGCTCTGTCTGCAGAGGTCCAGCACTAAGATAATTTCTTCTGGAGCAAAAGAGGTACAGAGCCTTTCAACCCTTGCTGCCAGCTCAGTCAAACTATGAGGATCAGGGTCTGTAGCTTTTTAACCCTCCAGGCCTTAATGCTGTATCAGTGAAGATCTGTCTTGGGTCAGTGGCATCTGAAAGGTACCCTCTCCACGACCGGCAAGATTTTCAGGGTAGCACTCTCACTGAGAATTCAGGAATCACAACTTACAAAGGTGACATGTCAAGTCGTCCCAGTCGATTTGCTCCATGACAACTCACGCTGTACTATTAGCTGCGGCATCAATTTGCTTCCTGCTCAATTCGTTCCTGAACTGCGACCCCCCTGGTAATTTATGCTGGGGCAAATTGTCAGGGAACAATATGTACAAACTGACACCAGAGCTAACAGTACGGCGTGCGTTGTCGCGGAGCGGATTGACCAGAATGAATAGACATGTAGCCGCTTACAAAGAGGGTGTTAGCAACTTCAGTGTACACCACCTGAATAGACGAGGGGAGGCATGGGACATGGGTTTTTGAGAATTCTACAGCTGGGATCCAAGTAACATAGTTTACTTGACAACTTCCTGTCCTTCCACGTAATGCACACAGAGCAGAAGATCAGTTCTGTGAGGCACAACATCCCTGGCAAATGCCAAACACTAAGTCTACATTATGGTTTTGGCTGCCATTTCTTTTTTTTTCATTTTATTTTATTTTTTTGTCTGCTTTAAAACTTTTTTTTTTCATGTCTAGTAATAAAAGGAGCGCTCCGTTTAGTATGACTGACCAGTTTTTCATCATCATTCTTAGCTGTTTTAGTACACCTATGGCCTATAAACTTGCAGAGCACTGTCTGCTACATGCTAGTTCATTTTAGTCACAAGAAACTGATGTTAAACAGGTGTTTAAAAACAGCTGTGAATAAGAATAAAAAAACCTAGACTGACTTACAGTAAAAGAAGTGCCCGTTTTCTTATTTCAAATAAAAAAATGCTAAAGCAGACTCAAAATGGGGAAAAGGGATATCCTACAAGACGGGAGAGAAGTAAAACAGAATAAAAATGCACAAGTCAGATTTTCTCCACCAACATGCAGTGTTGCTTAAAAAAAAAAAAAAAAAATTCTGGTTGTTTCAGCTTTAAAATCACACTGCTTAGTGATTTTTTTTTTTCTGATGATGTCAGGGGTAGTATCTCAGGTTTATGATAGTAATTTCTCGTAGGGAGGTAAGGGAATTACAGCACAGTTCACTCTGTCTGAAATAGCGTTGGCTCACTTTCTGAATCATCAATCAGGGAGTCCATTTCATATCAGATGCTTAAATTAAGTGACTCACAGTGATTACTGTCCTCATTTCTTACCTCCATTTAGGCTTCGTGATAGAAACAGTTGGGTTGTCAAGCAACTGCCATCCCACCACTTCTTTTGTTCTTGACAACCCCTACTATCTCATCATGGCAAAGAGCAAGTAATATGCGCCCGCCCATACCAAAGAGAATAAGCAGTGGGTTAGGGACTGAGAAAAATAGTGAGCAGGTTCACAAGCCTGCACTGTCCTCTGCAGACAGACCTACTTCTGAAGCACATACAGTGACTGATGCACACCCCAGTTAGAATCTGACTCTGCTGCTTGTGCAGCTTCTTCATCATCTTTGCTTTTTCCCTTTCTGCAAGTCCAGCGAAACATAATTTTTAGACCCGTTGGCTCAGCCATGTACAAGTGGTTACAGTACAAGTCAGAGAAAAATGTGATGACATGTACTGTGCGCACCATAGAAAAAAGCAACCCCCCCCCCCAACATCTGGAACAGACAATATTAGAACGAGCACTCTAATGAGGTACACTTATAGTGCAGAACATAAAGATGCTACGGAGACTTCCGCTTGCGACGCTGGTGACCCGGGTTCGGGAACAGACCTGGGTCGCTGGAGGGCCGGCCGGGTGGGGAGTAAGATTGAGTGTCCCATGGACTGCTCTCTTACTCCGGGGGGGAGGTTGTGGGTTGCGCTCAGTGCGTGACGGACCCCTAGTGGAAGCTCAGGGTTTGCGCAGCTACCGGCGCCAACATCTGAGGGGAGAAGCGGGGCAGACACTTGACATCATTGCACATCCTTGCCCCTGCCAAAGCAAGGAAAAACTCCTCGAAGCCAGCCGCGCAAGTAAAGCCTGCCCCCGGCTTCGATTAGCCTCTGGGTCCCGCTCTCCCCAGACAGTTACTTGTCATGCAGCACCAGAGTACTGCATCCCTGCCCTCTGGGGGGTAAGCCAGGGTACTGGGGCGAGAGCATAAGAAGCTGGGAGGTGGAAGCACGGGGGCGCCGTGACCAGGCTGCTGTACGGCGGCTGGCTGTGGGCGCAAAAAGAGGAAGAAAAAAAAAAGATGCTGCAGTGGCAGAAGATAGGCAGGGAGATTCGCAACAGGTTTTCTGAAAAACTTTTTTTCTGAGAAAGAGCAAGCTGTTGTGTCCATTAAAAAGTCCGTACTGGAATGCTATGAAAAACTAGCCAATTCATAAATACACTAGTCTTATGGAATTTGTTGCTAGCATAGATTGCCCCATGTTAATAAATTTAATGTTGCTAAAAATGCTGCAAATTCATCAGAAAACCAGTGCAGATGGTAGTTTGGAATCCATAAGCTTGGTAGTTCGGCAGGAGGTGCTTATAAAGCTAGAAAAGACTCCATATATTACCTTGATTTGTGATGAATGTAGAGACGTGAAAAAAAGGTATGTTTTATGCTACAGTGCTTGATCCAGATTATGTCCCCTCTGCTCTTTTCTGAGGAAATGTACACATTTCTAATGCTTCAGAAGCAGGGATGTGTAAAGCTGTAAAGCAGGCTTGTACCCTTGACTTATGTACAGTGCACTCCCTTGCACATCAGGGAGGTGCTGGAGGGGTTCTATCCTGCAAGTCACACCTGTGGGTCACTAGGGCTCAGACATGCGGTGACAAACTCCTTGAAACTCTCCAGGACACCTCACACTCCTCCTAGGAGCATCCATCTTGCCTGACTACAGAAAAAGGCCTTGCGGCCCATTAAGTCTGACCATCTTTACGTGTCTAATGTTGATTTTGACAGGATCCTAGTGACCCTTTTGCCACTGTCTTCACAGCCCCATATGCCTATCCCACCCATGTTTGAACCCCCCCCCCCCCATTTCACACAGGCTTCCTCTCTTGGCAGCCTTTTCCACCCCTCCACCACTCTTTCCATGAAGAAATGTTTTCTGCTGTTCCTCTTAAATCTCCACATCCCCACCCCTGCCAGTTTCATGGTGCTGGTGTTCCCACATATTGCAAACAACTCTCCGCTGCCTTTGCTGTTACTCCTGTGGAGGCATTTGTACATCTTTACCATGTGATCCTGGACTCGATATATACAGACCTGAGTCTGCTGCATGAAAATTGAACATGCCCTTTTGCAGACAGACTGTCCCAGCAGCTTTCCAATTAAAAACATTGATCAATTTTCTATGGCTAAAATGTTGGGCCTACCACCACATAACTAGCAGGTAGACCATACCCTTTGCTAGTGGAGAGACAGATGGCATATATTTAAGAAAAAATGTTGACAGAATCTTAGTGGATCAGGATTGTGACAGATGTAAGCCTCCGATCCTCATACTGTGGGAATAATCCTCACTTATCCCTCTCTCTGTACATATATAAATCTCTTTGCCGTAACATCTTTTGTAGCTGAGAAAAGGCTGTTTATCAGTCAAAACAATAGTACCTATAACTGTTAATAGTATGGTAATAAAAATACATTTGTTTTCATTTTACACTCTAAATATTGTTCTGATTTTTTTACTACAAATTTAGGATTTAGTAGTAAAAGATTTAACATTTGGAGCTCAGCTATTAATTTTGTTGGCTAGGATTACATTTAGGCCCTGTCCACACTATGCCTCTAACGTTACAGAGGGCTCAAACCGTTACCGCAACGGTTTGCGTTTACATCTGTAACGTTACAGAAGACGTTTTCGTAACCGTTGTTGAAACCACTTAAGAGGTGGTTTGAACAACGGTTACGAAAACGGTTGTGCCCCTGTAACATTACCAGCCATAGTGTGGACACGTGAGCGTGTAGCTCCAGTATTCCCCCAGTGCAGCACGAACTGCATTGTGGGATAGGGTGCAGCTGTAACGTTACAGGGCACCCACAAATGTGGACGGGCTGTAACGGTTCCAAACCGGTATCCAGACTGTTTGCCGGCAGTGTGGACACACTGTAACGGTTCCGGTCTGTAACGGTTTGGAACCGTTACAGACTGTAAGTGGTGTAGTGTGGACAGGGCCTTAAATGCTAGGATATGGTCTCCCGGGAGAGTTTTATAAAGTTTTCACCAAGACCCTCACTCCGATACTGGACAGGCTGTTCACTTACGTGAATACAGAAGGAAGAATAATCCCTCCATCCTGGAATGAGGCTATAGTTTCAGTGATACCGAAACAGGGTAAAGACCTCTCAGATTGCTCCTCATTTCGACCCATAGCCATATTGAACACAGACTACAAAATCTTTGCATCCATTTATGCACAGAGACTTAAACAACTCGCACCGTCCACAATACACACGGACCAGTGTGGTTTTATTCCAGGACACCAAGCCCAGGATAATGTTAGACGTACAGTTTATATTGTTGAACATATTCATGCCCAAAACATTCCTGCAGTTGTACTGGGATTGGACGCAGAAAAAGCATTTGATATGGTGTCATGGGATTTTTTGAGAGGGGAACTGACTAGATTTGATTTCCCACACCAATTCATAGATACATCTTCAAATTTTACACAAACCCTATAGGATACATTAGAGCAAACGGTCACTTATCCGAGAAATTTTCCCTATCTAGATGAACTAGACAGGGTTGCCCCCTCTCCCCGCTCCTATTCGCTTATTATATTGAACCCTTGGCCCAATTTTACGCCAAACCCAGGATATCAAGGGCGTTGAGATAGCAGGCTCAGAACAGAGATTGGCTCTATTTGCCGATGATATCCTTATGTATTTGGCTAATTCGGACACCTCCTTACAGGCCCTCTTTCAGCATATATGTAAAATTTCCAATCTTTCCGGTTTCACCCTAAATATAAACAAATCGGAAGCTCTGACCTCTGAATATAACCCCTCACCAAGTCTTTTTTTTTTTTTTTCTATTTAATCTTTTTCCGCCCCGAGCTGCCAGCCGCCTGATGTGTTTATCAGCCTGGCCACGGGCTTCTACTCCCTAAATTGGCCTCGGGCCGCGACACCGCGGGCTTCCCCACGGGCGGGCTGCGCACCCGCATGCCGCAGTCTTCAAACCAGATCGGAGGGCAGGCCTGGGGAGCAAATCGAAGCTGTGGCAAGCTTCATTAGCAGCGGCTGGCAGCTGACTTTTTTCCCGTTTTTCCGGGAGGCGGGGTCGTGCAATGACACCTGCGTCTGCCCCGCCTCCTATACGTGCCAGTGCCGGTAGCTATGTGACTCCTGGCCTCCGCCAGGGTCATCAATGCCCGGCACTTCCTCACCCACCCTCCCCGGAGAAAGAGAGCAGTCCCTGACGCCCATCCTTTCTCCCTGCCAGCCCTCCAGCGACCCTGGTCCGCTCCCCAAACCCAGGTCACCAAGGCCGCATGCAGAAATCCAACCGCTGAGCCGACGGGCCAGCTACCCCTCACCAAGTCTTAAAAAACAGTACCCAATTAAATGGGATAAAACCTGCATAAAATATTTGGGTGTGCAGATTCCAAAAGACCTGGAGTTACTTTTTAATTTAAATTACCACCCTCTGCTTAAGACCATTAAACAGGACTTGAGAAGATGGGATCTTGTGCCATCCTCTTTTTATACAAGAACCTTATCACTGAAGATCAATGCCTTACCGAGATTCTTGTACTTATTTCAATGTGTGTCATGTGCCCTATCTCCAAAAGAGCTTCTTTCCTTGCAAAAAACCCTAAACGCATATCAATGGACTCAAAGAAAGCGAAGAATAAGCCTTTCCAAGCTGTTTCTGCCCAAAGATTTAGGGGGAGTAGTTCTCCCCTCTCTTTAAAATTAGTGGATCTCGGCCCAGATGCGTTTGGCACTACTGTGGGGCACTAAAGCATACCAGGCAGTCTGGAAGCAAATTGATATATCCAGACCTGTCTCCACCCTACTCCCGGCTTGTCTATTCTCTCTATCTCACCTCAACAAAGTTAGTCAGGAAATCCCACCGGCAACTACCACTATACTAAAGGGCTGGAAATTGGGCATGAAACACAGAACTTCCAACAGTACCTATGGAAGTATAGTTGGTTTACATTATTCCCCCCCCATTTGATGCACCGATGCATAACAAATGGTACAAAAATCAGTCAATTAAGGGATTGGAAGCCCCATGGCAATTACTAAAAGGTAATGAGACTATAGACTTCTCGGAAGCCCAGAGGCTATACTCCTGGACAGAAAAGGATAGGCTATACTATTACCAAATTAGAGACTATATCCAAACACAAATCAGGAAAACAGAGCGGGGCTGTCACCTGGGGAGGATGGTACCCCTTTTCGACAAATCTGGACCTCGCTTCTGGGGGAAAGGGCAATATCTATAATATATAAGTCACTTACACAACAAACTGCACATGCCATGACGGCAGTTCAGTCCAGATGGGAACAGGAATTTGCACATCCCATATCTAGTAAAGAGTGGCTTAAGATCTGGGGAAACACATGGAAAACTACCTCCTCCCCTATTTGGAGGGAGTTCACGTGGAAGGTTAGGGCAAGGTTCTTTCTAGTTCCCTCGGTAGTAGCTCTAAGAAATCTGGGGACCGTCTCCAGGTGTTGGAGGGAATGTGGAGAGGCAAGAGCCTCTCATAAACATATTTTCCTGGACTGCCCGGGACTGTCGGCCTTATGGCTTCAGGTAACATCGCATATAAAATCAATACTGAACATAGAGTGAACTCAAGGGTGTTAACTTAATCCTGGGGATCCCACCAGTGGAGACTAGAGACAAAGCCAGTTTATACTTATGGTCCATACTTTTAAGCTCAGCTTATAAATCTACAACCCAAAAATGTCTCCTCACAACCCCCTTTGATATCTGATTGAAAGCAAACCATATTGCACATCCAGCATAATGAGCAGATTTCTTTTAAACTCCAGGGAAAGATGGATAATTATATATCCCGATGGTCACGGTGGGAACTATACCAGGATCAACTTTGATAGACAGAGCTTAGCTTACATGATTGACTTAAATAGTTGACAGGGAACAATGTTAGGCCTGGTGAGGGAGTGTACAGATAATTGCTTAAGAGAATGAAAACATGGATTTATTATAAATAATCATTCTTCCCCTCAGATTTTCTGTTTCAGTCTATGTATATGGCTCTAAACCAAAGATTAAGAATGAAATACAAATATTGGTATTGGTAGTACCTTATGTTCCAAGGTTTGTTACTATCCTGCTCTAAGTTAGGTTAAGTTGGAGAATTATTTTTTATGATGTTTTGATTTCCATTTTTAGAAAGACTGTATGTTGTAACAGTTTAAAAAAAAGAGCATTTAAATGAATGTTAATGTATCAGAAGTGGATGTATGAAACTAAATCTCTCAATAAAGCAAGTATAAAAAAAATAAATGCTAGGATAAACACAGTGAATAGTACATTCCTTCTCTTTAACTAATACCAACATAAATCACAATACAATGAATGTGAGGCCATACAGAGTTTTTTTTCTTCAGCCTACACACCCAGCATTTTCATCTTGAAAATTAGAAATGCATGAAAAAGAACCAGTAATATGTCCTGTAATACTGAACCCACAGATACTTAGTGGGTTGGAAAGATGTGAGAGTAGTCTGGGCAGAGTGATTACTGAACTATTTTGCACATCCCCCGTCAATATACTGATGAAACTGGATTTATCCTCCTGCCTCCACTACAGAAACTGCCTTCTAACAGCCCTATCAAACACCCTGATGGCAGTACTGTGCCACATTTCTGCTTACTCTGTGATCACTGCCATAGCATGCTAGTCCACAGAAGGGCCAGATTAAGGAAATCTGGGGCCCCCTCTCACTGTGACCACGCCCCTTTGCCGCAAAGGGACCCTGTCCCAGACTGTAAGGCACCTTGGGAATCCATTTACATACAGACTGTATCTCATGTTAGGAAACTGTTTGTATGTAAAGAGATATGGGCAACAGAATGTAAATCAAAATTCCTACCCTTCTGCTCCCCTCTCTCATAATCATATTGGCTACAGTGCACACCATTCTCTAGTCTGCCCCCCCCCCCAAGTGTCACATACTGTTTGATTTCAGTCTTATAATCTACAGTGTACCCTTGACTATCTGCCCATTTTCGTACAAGCAAAATTGGGTGGCTAATCAAGGGTGCGATATAATAACAGGCAATGGAATAGCTATCATTTTGTACAAACATTTGGTGGATAATCGAGGGATCAGTGTATGTGCAAGACTACTCTCAGTATACATGATTGCCACCTTTCTTACGCTACTTAACTTACTGCAAGTACAATCTTACTTCCTGATACAGCCCCACCCACAAAACCACATGGGGTTGTAGTGCAGTAGATAGACTTTTAATGATCAGGGCTAGTGGTGGCCTTCAGATAATGTTTGTTTACTTTGCAGGCAGTTGTGCATAATGGGGGGTAGTACTGTATGTATATAGTGCCATACCATATACAGTTGCCTACAGATTAAACAAATATGACCTAAAGGCCACTGCTCCCCTGGCTGCATTGTAAGCCTATTGTTAGCACTGTAGCCTCTTTGCTACTTTGTGCCATTAAAATGTGGTTTTGTAGGTGGTGTTAAAGATGAGGCTTAAGCATACTGTTTGCAAACTGTATTATAGTATTGTTAAAGGACTTAAAAAAGTCAGTCCCATTTTTTCTTTTTTTCATAACTTTGACGATCATTTTCATGACACTCATTGCCTCAACCCAAACTCAATCATGAACCCTCCTACTGATTTTCCCTGAGTGGAGAGTTGCATTTAATGATGATAATCCACTTCCAGTCAAGGAGTGTAAAAATTAATACATTAGGCAGTATAGCCTAGTGGCTACAGCCCCAAGCCAAGAACCTGGAAAACATGTAGACTCAGAACACTTGGATTTGTGAACCACAACCTCAGTCTGCATACTACGTGGCCCAGGGCCATGGCATATCACAGAACATCCATGTGCTAATGAGAGGCACCTGGAACTTGGAACAGGCTCTCCAGTAAGCAGGCTGTGCTGGCTCTCCGATCCTTCCAGTATGAATGATAGGGCCCCCCTCAAATGCACAAGATGAGACACTTGTAGTGGACAAACTACTGCAGTGGGCCCCCATTTAAGGTTTGCACCAGCCACTCTCCCTATCAGGAACACCAAGGGGAGGGGGGGGCAAGAATTTAGCTGCTACTTCCCACTTAGAATACTGGGGGTGGGGAGTGGGAGACAAAGCAAAGGAAAAGGGTCTGTTTTCACCTTAAAGGTCAGTATGGTTGGAGCCACCCTGAAGCTAGCAGCTGCACTTAACACCTAATCAGAGAGGTGAGATTCACAGTTCAGCTCCTGCCTGCCTTAGATTATTTAGCAGCCAAGTCCATTACAAAAAATGCAGCTGAGGCAGAAAGAAATGGGTATGATATAGCAAATATTGTGGGTTTTTTTGGGGGCCCTAGGCTACTGCCTATATTGCCTATGCCTTAATCTGGCCCTGGTCCACAGGGAATAAATCACCCCACCAAATGGTCACTGTCAACCCTTTGTGCAACATATTATTTCTAGTTGAAAACCCATATTTTTTGATTGGTAACATTTTCTAAAAATGCATAACTGTGTCTGGTTGTTTAATCTGCTTCCTTTCTTAGCATATCTGAAATGCGTACTAAGGGTGTAATTAAACCTAAACTTTTTGTTTCAAATCCTTGATCTTCTCTTATTGCATATTTCCTGAACATTAGGAACACCCCAAAATAGTGCTGCCACTCAAGATGAATGTTCTTCTCTCCCCTCACTGCATCTTAAGTGGCAAAACTGTATGGGAGGGTCGGGGAAGATGATGCTGGAGTAGATCAAGGGCTGTAAACAAACATTTTTGGTGGACAGTCTTTTTCTGTTTTAAAAAGGAAAAAATTAATCTGAATCAAACTACCAGCTGTATCAGCAATCTCTACACAATGTAACCAGTCATGCAACATTTTGTAAACTACAGACAATTTGAGGTCTAAAGGAGCTGACAATGCCCCTTTAAAGGGGGGAATTACACTTAAGATAACCCCTAAAGGCTACCCTCCCAGTTAGCTGTTTTACAGTGAGTAATGGTTATTTCATTAATTATGCCATACAACTTAAAAGAGCATCAGCTGACACGATTTGCCAAGCAATCCATAAGGCCCCCCCCCCAATCCCCAGGCTCCCCCAACTATTAAAACAGCCCTTGTTTTCAAATGTTCACTGTTTTTGTAGAGGAAGGGACTGTAAAACATTGTATAGAGGAGCTGGCAACCAGATCCCTTCCTCTTCCTGGTACACTTCACTTAAAGCTCTGCCCTGTTGCTGATTTGCATTGTGATGTAAGAGTTTGTAGAGTGTGGGGGTGCCTTCTGTTGATTTAAATTGGGACAGATTTTGAATAGCATTTTTATTCTGTATATTTTAGAGTGCCACTGCATTTAAATCAGTACCACCACTCTACTACCGAAAGCCTTGTTAGTTGAGCAGTGGCACTGATTTAAATGCAGTGGTACTCTGAAATACGTAAAAGTGCAATTCAGAATCTGCCCTCCCATTAAAATCAATAGCGAGCGCCCCTATGCTCCACAAACTCATATTTCACAAAATGTATGCATGCAGGGCAGCATTTGGGCAGAGATTTAAGTAAAGGGTACCAGGAAGGGAAAGGGATCCGATGGCTAGCTCCTCAGTACAAGGAGTTACAATTTCTTCATGTCCAAAAACAATGAAGGTAAAAATTTGGAAAACAAGGGCTGTTTACGTTCTTTGTAGCTAAACTGCAGTGGTAGGCGCGAGGAGTGCACCAAAACTGGTGCTCTTTAAAGGATCTCTCAGAACCAACGCTGTCTACCACATCTCATTTGTGCAGTGTAGTTCTGCTGCTTGCTGTGTGTTATTTGCTGCTGCCCAGTTGCAGATCTGTCTGCGCATATTAGCATACATCACATGTTGAATAACACTGTATGCATGAGTTGGCGGCAGGTCATACTGGAGCTGTATACCTTTAAAGGAGAACTGCCTTTAACCTGCAAGCCTGTGTTTTCGGTAGAAGCTATATTTCCAGTATTGATTCACTTTTATGTTGTTCTGTCTTTACTGGTGCATTAGTAAACTCTGTTGGTCTGGTGATTGACAGTTTTAGAACGGTATGATGTAGTGTGTGTCCTTGTTATGCTCTTAGATTGTTGACATAGTACATCCATGTTCTGTTAGAACTCTTTGGTTGAAAGGTACATAAACGAGTTCTAAAATAGCACTTATCAGTGTGTAAATCAGAAGCAGCCACGAAGTTTACGACCAGCAAAGATGGAACAGTAACAGAATAGGAACCAGTGTATAAAGTTACTGACATCTCTGGAAAAAACATTCAAATGGTTACTATTTAGACCCAATTCAGGTTACATTTAATATATTTTCAGTATCTCTATTCCTTTCATTTGTTATTTCTAGAGAAATTTACCAGACAACTCCTATGAAGTTCACCGCTGCTGTTGCTTGTCTGTACAGGATATCATAATCCTTTGTGTATGGCACTGCAATATACTGATGTGGAAATGATGATTGTTCCAAGCAGAGGATTAGGATGCTGTGTATAGGCAAGCAGTAGCAACAGATATTGTCCAATGGACAAACAACATGTTTTTAAGCACATTTCCTTATCCACACCAAATGATGAAGAGCGAAACGTGTTGTATTTAAATACAGATATTTTCCCTAAGACAGGGGTGTGCAGTTCCTGTTGCCTCCTGCCTGGGACAAGTAGATTTCCTTGAAGGACGAATATAAAAAGAGAGCAGAATTTGTTGTAAAGAATGAGGCAAATGGAAGTTCACCTGCCGACATGGTTGGACAAGTCCTAAAAGTTTTGATTTGAACAGCCCTTCTCTCAAGGCCTCGAAACAATATTTCTTTAAAAACAACTTCAATAGGAAAAAAATAGTTCAGTGCAGACTTCATGTAATTAAGTTGTATGAAGTAATGAAAAAAAATCACTCAATGTGAAATGGCTACCTAGAAGGGTAGCCTTTGGAAGAGAGAGCGACTTTAACGTGTGGTGTTTTTCATTAAAGCTTTCTTTTCTACGGCCCGGTGGCACAGAGGGTTGAGGCGTTGGATGCCACATCTCGAACCACGCCAGCGACCCGGGTGCGGAAACGGATTCAGGGCGCTAGGGGCTGGCAGGGGAAGGAGAGGATTGAGCGTCCGGAGGACTGCTCTCTTCTCCTGGGGTGGGTTAGGGGATAGACTCACTATGTAGCAGTCCCTGGTGGAGACTAGGGGCACTGCAGACAGCGGCACAGGAGGGACAAGAAAACAGCTCCGGAGCACACCAGATGACGGCTTCCGCCCCTCCACGCCATCTAGACCTCCAGGAATCTCCTTCTCCACATGGGCGCACCCAGGGCCATGAAAGCAATAGTGTGCTGGGTTTTCCTCTCCCCGGTGCCTTCCCCCTCAAAGGAGGGGGACCCCCCTGGCAATGGAATATGCCGGGACCAACTTGGGGGTCGGCTGCAATCTATGGATGGAGGGGCTCCTGAAGAGGATCGCCGGGGTTAGTGGGGTGCTAGGAGGCCTGAAGGAGAGGTGGACTCCGGAGTGTCGGTGGGGTAAAAAGAATATCAAAAAAAAAAAAAGCTTTCTTTTTCGCAAAAATACTGTGTGGCCATGCTGCCTATAATGTGTTAGTCCATATAACCTCCGCACACATGCTGTACTACAGTACTTTGTGGAGGGGGTGACCTTAACTTTTTGTTTGCACTAGGCAGCAGTACAAGTTACTTGAAAATTGTACTAGTTCACAGAAGCTTACACTAGTTTACAGTCACAGCCAACTTGAGATTTTGCACAGCAAATGGCAAAGACAAATGTAAACAGGGACCCGGATATTCAGACTGTCAGGCAGTGGCACAAGCCTGGGCGCAGCGCAACTGTGATGTGCCGGGGCCAGGTCCAGGTGATATTCAATGGGGATGCGCCATGGTACAGCACCGTTGAATATGGCATGGTCGGTGCACATACTGCGCATGGTGCAATGGCACTGCGCCGGCACAAGCCACAGATAGGGAGCACGGATGTGCCAACGCAGTGTAGCTGCGCCAGGCGCCACCCGAGCATACAGGGGCATGCAAATGAGGCCATAATATATGCAAGGCACAAACGGGGCCATTTGTATGCTTTGCACAGGGCAGCCTGGCGACTTGCACCTGGTGCCCTGCACAGCATGACGTGTGCAGTGGGAATCCTGGGGTATCCCCCACCCCGTAGCTGCGATCACAGTATATGTAGAACATAGAAAGTCCTAGTAGTCTAGCCCCGAGTCCCCAAGAAATGTAGAAAAGACCATCCCTGGTGGTCTAGTGGTCTCCCCTCCACCCAATTCCCGAGATATGTAGAAAAAGACCATCCCTGGTGGTCTAGGATACCCTCCCACCCATTGCCACGATCTGGATACAGCCCCATCACAGAAATCCATGGTGATCAGTGGCACCCTCCCCTCCACCCTGCCACCCCCTCATGCGGCGGGCGGCTGCACCTGCCTGAATATCGCCTGGCCACCCCATGACAGTGCTAGTATGGCTGTAAGCCCATTGGTCCCCAGTGTGGCCAATGGGCTTGCAGGACATACTGATTAGATAAGTTCAAAATATGTGAATGACATTCATTCACATATTTGGGACTGTCTAGTGCAGTATGCTCTGTTCAAGCCCATTGGTCCACACTGGGACCACTGGCTTACAGCCCAAACTGTACCTGTCATTCGGGCGGTGGCCTGGGCGGTATGAGGGTGAGTGCAGCCGCCCGCCAATTGGGGTGGGGTAAAAGGGGTCCGTGTGGGTGGAGGGCTGGGGTGCCACTGGATCACCATGGATTCTTTGATGGAGCTGTACCGTGATCGTGGGCAGTGGGTGGAGGGGTTCCACCAGACCACCAGGGACGGCCTTTTGCATTTCTCGGGAATCGGTGGGAGGGAGGACCACTAGACCACCAGGGGTTTGCGGGTGCTTGTGGACGGTGTTCTGGGTTGGCAGGTGGCCACCAACATCTGGCGGCTGCTGTGTTGCGCCATGCAATACAGCAGCCCGCCTGTGGGTGGCCGGGATTTGTTTCCTCTTTTCCGGGGCACAACTTTGAGCCCCCCTATGCAGTGCAATGCAGGGTTGCACCAGTATATGCGCCGCACATTCCAAGCTGAATATCGGGAAGTGCCGCATGTGCATGGGCACGCCCCCTGCATCTGCACTGCATACAATTACATTGCGCCCTGGCACATTGGGATTTGCGCTGTGCCTGGCAGCCCTTTCAATATCCCACATGGGCGCAATGCGGGGTTGCGCCAGGTGCAACCCCTTTGAATATCCGGGTCAGACTGTATAACTAACATATTTCACCACCCTTTTATTTTCACAATACTTGCACCCACCAAAACAGCACTAAAATAAAGGGATAGCGAACCATACAGTTCTCCCTCTCCCTCTCTTAAGCTGGTCTCTGGGATTCATTACACGTGGGCTGTACCTCCTGATGCTGATAGGAAGGCAGGAACCAAAAATCTGCAGCAGGGGGCATCCAGCCCTCCATTTCTGACTTTCCCTCAGTTTACTTCCTGCCTTCAGTGGAGCAGGTACTCTGTCACACGTGGCAGGGGTGAAGACAGCAGACTGTAACTTAAAAAATCTTCTTTTCTAAAAGGATGTCCTGGATTAAGAAACGAGGAACAATATTCAAACACTCCAAGGTGGGATCCAGTCTCAACCTTGCAAGATGCACAGACTGACCCCACCTCTCAGCGGCATGCTTTTTTTCCCTCGACTTTGGCCCCAGCCAAATGGAATTCTTCAGTGCCTTTTCAGGCAAGCAGAAAAAAGCAGTTCAGCATTGGAGTGCTTCCCAGGAGCTATATCAGCAACTCAGTGCTTTCCGATCGGCGAACAGCTTTTATTGAATTTTCAGCTGCTTGTTGATGGTGCAACTCATCGACGCTGATTCAGCAGCGTGCCAGGCCACTCGTCAATGCTCTGCCTTCTCATCGACAAGCGCTGTTGCAGGGGAAACAACAGGAGCACAGCCTGCAGCCCCGCAAGCCAAACTTACTTCAGTAGGCGAATTTTAAACAAGGGGATTTATGTTAGCTGTTTTCAGAGAAGGGAGCAGACAGTTCTAAGTGGCTGTTAAAGGTCCACCACAAAATCTCAGTGGCAGACTAGGATACTCCTGGCGGGTTGGGGGCGGGGAGTACATTGAATAAAGGGCATTTTGGAAATCATGGCCTCAGAAAAGTCTAGCGGGCAATAATGTCAGTGCTGCAAACCCGCTCCTGATCACTTTTGCTGGCTCACTTTGCCTTACATGTCAAAAGGCAGCAGCCACAGATGGGGAGGACTCGGTGGACACAACCTCTCCCTCGACACAGATAGATACTCAAAGGTCTGAGTGACCGGCTGCTTCCAGGTCAGAGAGAGCAACGGCAGCCGGGGATAACCAGCAGGCTGCAGCCCCCTACCTGGCTCCAGACCTTATAGACAAGTTAAACAGGGCCTTTGCTTTGGACCCGGCATGCTTCGACTGGCAACCTCCAGCGTCCCCGACATGAGACCCCACAAAAAAGAAGAAAAAGGACCCCCTCCCCATCCTCATCCGACAAGGGGCAGTTATCCTCACATCGCTACGACAAAAAGAAAAAATTCTGATACAGGGACAGATCATCAGAGGAGGACGATCACCATTCCTCACGCCACAGGAGGGAGAAAAGGTCTCGTTCCTGAAGTAGATCTAGGGACACTCACAAGGGAAAACATCATAGGGAACATTCCCCGGACTTCTCAGATGCCAGCTCTTCCCCCGAAGAGGGAGAGATAGTGGGCTCATCATTGGACTCTGACTCCCCACCCCCCCCCTCCAATCCAGAAACTTTGACCTGGAGGACCTAGATTTTTCATTAAAAGGTCATGGGCGGCCCACCGCATAGCGACTGGATTTCTGCTTAGGACGCCAGCGACCGGGTTCAGGAACGAGCCCGGAGCTGGAGAGCTGGCTGGGGAGAGGGCTTGAGTCCCAGGACTGCCTCGCCTCCAGGGGGGAGGAACCAGAGCTCAGCTCTGTCCGCCCCCGGTGGAGACCCGAGGTAAAGCAAGTCTGACGCTTAACAGGGGACGACATATGTGCCAGACGTTGGCGCTCAAGCGCCTTGATGTCAGGAGACATGGCACGTCGAGAGAGCACTGGAAAAAACACCTCCCAGCCTCCCAGTAGACTGAGCACCAGGCCCCGACCCTCAATGCCCCTACTGGCCCGGAGACAGCATCCCAACGAAACACAGATGCATCAGGGTGTAAAGGCCCCCACCCCGTACCCGCCTGGGGGGTACAACCACGGCTCCATGGGGGATGGACTGCACCGGTCACCAGGTAGGTGAGCGAGGGCTGAAAAGGCCGTAGGTGTCTCCTGAAGAGGGAAGAGCTGCGAGGAGGGGGGAGCAAAAAAAAAAGTCATAGCCGAGATCCACCTCTGATCTTCTCCAGCTGTCCCTTCCCAGCCGAAACAGACTTTTCGACTGACGTCTTCCTCCAACCGGCCACAGCCTTACCTATCCCCCCTCCCCTCCCCGCCATAGAGGACTTACTAAAAGAGGAATGACAAGGTCCAGAACGCACATACTCGGTCCCCCATCGGATCTCTAAACTTCTGAAGTTCGACAAGAAGAAATCAGAAAAATGGTTAGACTGCCCCAGGGTCAATCCACTGATTTCTAACCTAACCAAAAAGGCAGTCATCCCAGCTGAAGGAGGGGCATCACTAAGTGACCCAGTAGACAGAAAAGTGGATACCTCGCTTAAGAAGGCCTTCCAAGCTTTGGTGACTTTGCTTAAGGTGGCAGCTGACCTTGCCCACCTATCTCTCTGATGTGTTGACTATTCCTACCCCTCCTGTCCACTCAGTTAGGAACTATGACACATGCACTTTGGTAGTCTCATGGGGAACCACCTCTAGCGGCCAAGTATCCTTCAGATACCAGATGCCCAAACTGTGGAACTCCCTTCCGTCTACTATCAGACATATGTCCCAGACTAAGCACTTCAGCGCTCTCGTCAATTCCCATTTCACGTCATCTTGTGCCTGCGGGTAAATTGTGTCTAATAAACATATAGCAGCAGTCAGTCAGTCAGTTTAGGGCTTCCAGTCTCCTATGGTCACATTTACCTGGTGCTTTCTGCAGTAATTCTGTTTTATTGCTGTATTATTTGTATTATTAAGCATGACTTACATTTACCACTGCTCCTGTTTTTACTCTAAATTGGTGCAAATCTGCTCTGCTTGTATGCTGTCTGTACTCTAGCTTCCTGTTAAGTATGTACTGTATTGCCCCTTGTTTAGTACTAATTATTGGATGTTTTACCGCCTTATGTATGTATGTACAGCTTCCCTCTGCCCCCTTCCCCCAGGATGCACCTGGAATCGAGCACTACTGCTCAGTGTGCCTTCCTGGTAAAACTTTTAAATAAACAGCAGATCTCTTCTCGGCCAGAGCCGCCCTGTCCTGTGCATCGGCTCTAGCCTTTCAAGTTGCAGAGGACCCAGAGAAAAACTCGCTGATTATTCATCAGCTACAATCAGTGGGGCTAGCCTCGGCTTATGCAGCCGACGTGTCTGAGGAGGCAGTCAGATGCGCTGCATGGACCTGTTCTATCAAACCTCAGCTCGCCACAACCTCTGCCTTTGGGCCTGGCAAGCAGATGCCTCTTCAAAGTCTCATTTGGCGAATGCACCATACGAAGGAAGTCTCCTGTTTGGTTAAGCCCTGAAGGCGGCTGCAACGGAATCTGGGGAGACCGCAAAGTACACATGCCCCAGTTCAGGGATGGGGCAATCATGGTCCTCAGGCTCCAGGCGCAATATTCATGACCGGGGTTACAACAAAGGTCAGAACCCCAACTTTTCTGGGAAAAGAACGTGGTTTTCCTCCTGTAACCAGCGTAACATTAGAGGGGGGATACGGTGGCGGGGGAGACTCCAGAGTCACTGGCAACAACAACAAGAAGTCACAATGAAGCCATCTAGACCCATCCTTCGAGTAGGGGCCAAACTTTCAAATTTCCTTGAGGAATGGGTCCATACGATGTTGGAGAGATGGATACTAGACATTATCAGCAAGGGTTACCTGATAGAATTGGAGTCTAAGCCACCCCTACCACATGTGGTGCCCTTCCCTATCTTGAGCAACCCGTCCAAAAGACAGGCGATGTTACAGGCCATCACAGATCTTCTGCAAGCGGGAGTGATTGAGCAGGTTCCCCCTCTGCAGAGTTCAATCGGGAGATATACCCCCTATTCTTCATCATGCCCAAGCACAAATGAGGGTTTCAGACCGGTCTTAGATCTCAAATTCCTAAATCGTTTTGTGCGCAGCAGACCCTTCAAGATGGCAACCTTATCATCAATCATCAGGGAATTACAAGGGGACTTTCTACCATCTGTCAACCTGCAAGATGCCTACTTGCATATTCCCATTCAGAGGCTACACAGGCAATATCTCAGATTCAAGGTGGGGAAGCAACACTTCCAATTCAAAACCCTTCCTTTCGGCCGCCCCCAGGACATTCTCGAAGGTGCTGGTAGCGGTCATTTCTCACCTTCGGAACGGATGGGGGGGAGTATACAGCTTTTCCCTTCTCTGGATGATATCCTCGTCAAGGCCTCAAAGCTCAACCAAGCAGTACAGGCAGTGACAGAGGTAGTCCAGTGACTCTCGGCACATGGATTTATCAACTGGAGGCAGCGCTCCCTAATTCTGAGCCAGAACTTGAACCATCTGAGGGCAGACTTCTGGACACAGGCCAACAAAGCTTTTGCCCCAGAATCAAAATTTAGAAACCTGCTGAAGCTCATCAAGAAATTTCTCACAGCAGCCCAGCTGCCAGCACAGGCCTTTCGTGCAACTAATTGGGACTCTAGTGTTACTGGCAGATTCAGTCCCCTGGGGTCTAGTGCACATGCGGCCCATTCAAGCCCATCTGCCCAGGCTGTGGTCCCAGTGTAGACACAGTCAGCACCAGCTAATCCCAGTTTCTCAGCAGATAAACTCCTCCCTCCGGTGGTGGTCTTGGAGGTCAAATGTAATGGGGGAGGAATCAAAATCACTACCGATGGAGGCTCACCTGCATCAGCTGTCGGCACATGGCACTAATGGTCGGAAGAGTGGCAACTAGGGTTTAATGCAAAGAAGTGCAAGATCATGCACATACGGAAGAAAAACCCTGAAGCCACCTATAGGCTGGGAGGGGAGTTGCTGGCAGTCACAAGGGAAGAAAGAGACTTGGGCATCATCATCACCGATGACCTGAAATCATCCAAGCAGACCACTAAAGCAGTAGGTAAGGCTAGGGGGATGTTGGGGTATATTAGTAGGGATCTCACAAGTTGGAAGAGGGAGGTAATAATCCCTCTTTACAGGACACTGGTTAGGCCCCATCTGGAGTACTGCATGCAGTACTGGAGGCCACACCTTGACAAGGACATTAACCAGATTGAGGCAGTCCAGAGAAGGGCAACCAAAATGGTACAGGGACTGCATCAGAAAACGGACAGATTAACGGAGATTAATATGTATACCCTAGAACAAAGGAGGGAGAGAGGTGATATGATCGAAACATTCAAAGACCTTAAGGGCATTAACAAGGTGAAAGGGTCTAACATGTTTCAATATAAGAAAAATAGCAGGACAGGAGGACACAGCATGAGATTAGAGGGAGGCCGATTAAGGGGGAATGTGAGGAAGTTCTTTTTCACAGAAAGGGTGGTGGATGCATGGAATGGGCTACCTCAGGAAGTGGTGGCTATGAATACAATGCAGGACTTCAAACAGGCATGGGATAGGCATAAGGGAGCAATACAGATGGGTATGAATAGATAGGCCATTGACAGAGCAAAGGCCAATGACACATTCATAAGGTAGAAAAATAAATGGGCAGACTGGATGGGCCTTGCAGTCCTTATCTGCCATCAACTTCTATGTTCCTATGTAGGGAAATGGTCAGTGGTAGAATCGAGGTACAGCATACACGTCCTCGAGATGAGGGCAGTTCGCCTAGCCCTGATACACTTCCATCAGCAAGTAACGCAGTCAGGATGTGTTGAGTCTAACAGACCGCCTGACAGCGATTGCCTGCATCAGCTATCGAGGAGGCACAAACAGCTCAAACATGCTTTGGGAGTCACTTCTTCTCTTTCAATGGGCAGAGCAACAACTGCTGAGTATAACAGCCATGTACATTCCAGGACAGGAAGATGTCACAGCAGACTGGCCAAGTTGCCAAGATGTCTTGCCAGGGGAGTGGGAACTGAAGGACAGCACCTTCCAACTCCTAGCAGAGCAGTGGGCAATCCCCAGGTAGATCTGTTTGCATGCAGGCGAAAGTCCAAAGCAGAACAATTCTGCTCCCCGGCCAGGGACGAGCTAGCAGTAGCTCAGGACATCTTTTCCCTAGACTGTGGTCAGTTCAGCCTCCTGTATGCCTTCCACCCGGTACCACTGCTTTCCAGAGTCCTGCACAATGTGGCCCGAGATGGAGCAGAGATGATCCTAGTCTGTCCCTGATGGCCTTGCCGTCCTTGGTTCCCACTTCTCATTCAGCTGTCAGTGGGACTGCCTGTATCTTTCCAACTCAGCCCGACCTTCTCCATCAGGGTCTGTTCTTGCACCCCAGTTTGAGCAACCTGTCCCTCTCGGCCTGGAGATTGAGCGGGAAACCTTCAAGGAGCTAGGCTACACAGCTCGAGTAATTGAAATGATGGTGAATTAATGTCACCACTCCTCTTCTAAAGTGTATTATAGAATCTGGAGGAAATTCTTGTTCTGGCTGCAATCCAAAGATATACAGGACCATCCAATATCATTACCTGTGTTATTACAGTTTCTTCAGGAGGAGTTTGACAGTGGTCTGCAACCAGCCACCTTAAGAGTTCAGGTCTGAGTCCTGGGGGCGCTTTTATTGGTAGACTCGGGGGACTCACAGGGCTCACACTCTCATGTCAGGAGGTTTCTAAGGGCAGCAATGTTAAAACACCCTCCAATCAAGTCAACTGTTCCACCTTGTAGACTTAACCTGGTTTTCAAAGCCTTAACCAAAGTGCCTTTTGAACCTCTTAAGGAGACTTTCATCATGCATCTCACAATGAAGGTGTTTTTTCTTGTAGCTATTACTTCAGCAAGGAGAATCAGTGAACTGGGAGCATTGTCCACCAAAGAGCTGTACACTGTTTTTCATCAGGACTCCGTGGTGCTCCGTACAGATCCAGGGTTTTTACCCAAAGTTATGTCTCCTTCCTTCAGCCCACACCCCGAAAACTAAAAGGAAAGGGAATTTCATACGCTAGACCCGAGAAGAGCATTAAAAATATGTATCAAGAGAACAAAGGCTGTTTGTAAAACGTCAAGCTTGTTCATTTTGAGTACAGGCCAAAATATTGGTAAAAAAGCTTCAAAAGACTTGATAGCCAGATGGGATCAGATCTGTCATCACCACGGCTTACAAGAAGGCCGAAGTACCTCTGCCTGGCCCAGTGAGAGCCCATTCCACCAGAGCAATGGCCACTTCATGGGTGGACTTCAGAGAAGCATTTCCAGCAGACTTATGCAGGGCGGCCACTTGGTCATCCATTCACACATTTACAAAATTTTACAAACTGAATGTGATGTCTTCGGCAGAGGCATCCTTTGGCCGCCAAGTGCTTCAGGCGGTACTAGACCCTTAAGGACAGTTGACATTCTTTTCACTTGGGGCATCTGGGGATGTACTGCCTTTGTATATCCCATGTGTAATGAAGCCCGGAGACCAGCTTAGGAGAGAGAAATCGAAATTTAAATACTTGTAAATTTTCCTTCTCCGACGGCTGGTCTCCGGGCTTCGGATTCCCTTCCAGAATGTACATAGTTGGCTGGCCTCAGGGCCATGTTTGCCTTAAACTTTCTTGTGTTTTGTTTCCAAGTTCTCATAGTATTGCCGCATTTGGACTGCTTTTGGAACTACTGAGGGAAGTCAGAAATGGAGGGCTGGATGCCCCCTGCTGCAGATTTTTGGTTCTTGCTTTCCAACTGGCATCAGGAGGTACAGCCTACGTGTAATGAAGCCCGGAGACTGGCCATCAGAGAAGAAAATTTACAGGTATTTAAATTTTGATGTTTATAAAATGGGCATCCAAAATAAAGAAGTCTTATTGGTCAAAATATATCATGTGATTGTGCATGAAATCTGTTTCATGCACAGTCGTCGTGGTCCAAGCCACATTACACAGTGAGCAAATCAGTCCTCCTATAACCAGAACTATCCAAGGGTGCCGGAAGATGGTAAAAACTGAGGGGGCTGAGAATCAAAAGGGCACTTATGAGGGTACAAAGGGCACTTTTTCTATACTAGTTTTTGCCATACAGAAATAAAAAGTGGAGTGGCTACCACCCCTTTCGCCCCCCCCAGTTCCGGCACCTATGGAACTATCTTCCATCAGTCCCCCTACAACCAGACTTGATCTTTCCATCACAAACATGGCTGCTATCTTTACACTGTAAAAAAAACTTCAACTGGGCCCTAAAAATAATACTTCCTTAAAAAAATAATAAATCAATTAAATGTTTCCCTGATCATCACACTTTCCTTACACATATAAACAAATTAGAAACATTAAGTTTTGTTTATAGTTTTCATTACAACTGTTTCTTTGCTGACAATGAAAAATTCCCCTTGTTTCCTTACCTGCACATGAGGGAAATCTCTTCTGCTTACCCTGACAGTGAGATAATTGAGTTTCTGGCTGTAGAAGAGGCCTTTGTTGTGTGTGTACAGTATGTTAGGAGAGGAACATTCTGCCAGTGGAACCAAGCGGAATTGTTTTTGTTTTGTTTTTTTCAGGTGTAATTTCTGGGTTTTTGCGGGTTTTCTCCTGACCCCTACACCCACACGTCCCCAACGTAGAGCATCCATGTGGAGGCATGCACACACCATTTGGGACACCCCTTCCTTCCAGTCACGCTTGACTGCCTGCGCCAGCACCAAACTTCCATTCGGTGACGGCAGGACTACAGGCGGGCTACCCCGCCCCTTACCCAGGAGAGAAGAGCCAACGCTCGATCTTGCTCCCACCCTCTCCCTGTGCCGGAACCCTGGCACCTGAGGTCGCTCTCGAACCTGGGGTGTGGCATGTAATACCTCAACCCCTCAGTGCCACTAGGCCAGCATAACTGAGCAGAATTTTGAATCCATGTATTCCATGGTAAACATTCCGTGATAAACATTCCATATCTTGAATCTTGATGCCAGTAATGGACAAACTTTGTGTAGCAGTAATACAGTGACATCATTTGCAATGGGTGGAAGGATTATTTTATCATAAGTAAATCTGTTGTTTCTACATAAAAACATACTTTTCCCAACTATAAAAAGTGTGTGGGGGGGGGGATCCCATTTTTGCAAGCACAATCAGACACTCCGGGGATGTCCATGGAACAGATTTTACCGCAATTCCAGGGGATGAAGGCACTTGGACTGTGGCCTCGTGCCTCACACTACACCCTTGGGCATGTGGTAAAATCTGTTCCATGCACACCCAATCGTGTCTTATTGCTTACGGCACAGATTACAGCATGCTGTCAGACACTTAGTGGCAATTCTGTGCCCTCATCAAAACTAGAGAGGACTTCAGTAACTAAACTCCAAATGCAGTATTTGTTGCTCAATTAAACAACGTACAGTTCGGATTGCGTTATAGTGTCCCGTCACCCGATTACCGAAATCTGCCAATCGCTCCCCTCTTCACGCAACACCCAGTGCATCAACTTTAACAGGTGAAAGTGCAGTTTAAAAAATATCAGGTTGTGAAGCCAGGTGGTGGTTGTGCAATCTATATCAAAGATTCCCTGTTGAGGCACCCTGTAGCAGCTCCCTCACTTCCTGCCTCAGCCCAGATCCTGCCAATAAAAATCATCCTAGGTCCCAACCATAAAGCCCTGACTATTGTCTCCATATACATCCTGCCCAGGGATCCTAAACATGGCTTCAACGACGTCCTAAACTTTATCAACTCTCATCCTCCTCAAGCTGAACTTATTCTTCTAGGGGATTTCAACATAAACTGGTCAGCATCGAGCACCAGTGCCCACAAAGTGTCCATCTCAGCTGCTAGCCTTATGCAAATGGTCAACTCCCCTACTAGGACTAACTATAAGACTGGCACCAGTACCCTCCTGGACTGGGTCCTCACCACTCACCCCACAAGGATCTCTTGTACAACCGTTCTCCCGGACACTCTCAATGGCCACTCCCCAGTCATATGTACATGGTCCAACAAATTCCTCAAGCCGCCTCCCAAAATTATCGCTAGTAGGGTCCTTCCTCGTGGAAAACTTCCACCTCTCAAACACCACTTGCTTCTACAAGACTGGCTACCCATTTACAAAGCAACAGATGTGAACTCGGCCCTTGATCATTTCATCTCTATTTTCAACAGGGCCTGTGACCTCTTTGCCCCCACTAAAAGGCACAAAACAAATCTCTCTGCAACCCCTGGCTCACCACGGGTCTTCTCTCTTAGCTGAAATTAAGGGACCACCTTTGGGCGGTTGCCAGAACTACCGGCAAACAGGACATCCAAAACTACAAACAAGCACGAAATGACTGCATAAAAGCCATCCGGCTTACGAAATGCACCCATTACAAAGAAGCTCTCACCAATACCTGGGGGTAATGGACGTGCATTCTGGGATAATATCAAGGAGGTTATGGGGAAGCAACCCAAAACCTCTCCGGCCATGTTAATAGTTGATGGAACCTCAACCCCACCCATGGTGATCATAACATCTTTAACACGGCTTTTTCAGACCGAGTGCTGTCTTACCCCTAGACTTTTTCGAAAACAGGGCCTCTCCCCAACACTTTGCCCTCACAGTCTAACCATCCCCCCTTCTATTTCAGGGAGGTAAGGCTAAATGAAGCACGCCGCTGTGTTGCTGCTGCCATCTCTAGATCTAGATCTAGTAGCGGCACCCTGGATCTTAAGCTTCTGTCGCTTACCTTCGATGAGGTAATCCATCCATTAACAAAAATCCTAAACTGCTCTCTCAGCTGTGGAAAATTCCTGGACTTATGGAAAACAGCCATTGTGACCACTGTCCATAAAAGTGGCGATAAGATGAATCACTCAAATTATCGCCCTATTTCCATACTGCCCCCACTCTCTAAGGCTCTCGAGCGCATCGTGGCTGATCAACTTACAGACTACCTGGATAAATACAATATACTTTGTGCACAACAACACGGATTCTGGAAAGGTCACAGCAGCACCACAGCCCTTCTTGAGTTCACTGGAGCTTTGCACAAATCCCTCAACAACGGACTACTCACAGGGGCCATCTTCATCGACCTCTCCAAGGCATTCGATACTGTACACTATGGGCTTCTAATTGACCAACTGCTGAATGCAGGGCTGTCGCCTGACTTTGCTCTCTGGTTTAAAAGCTACCTAGAAAACCGGTCACAGAGAGTAAAAATTGCTGACACTCTTTCTGATACCCTACCTGTTCGCTCTGGTGTCCCTCAGGGGTCCATACTGGGTCCTCTCCTTTTCAGCCTTTTCTTAAACTCCCTCCCACACAGGGGTGTAGCCAGGGATTTCAGATCTGCACACCAAGTGGACTCACTGCTACCCCCCCCCACCCGGTGTAGCCAAACAATATACAAATGTACACCAAGACCGTGATTGTTGCCTCATTTGGCACAATAAATACAACTTTTGTATCTCGTGACAGTGTTTGTTGCCATGCGTTGTTCCCTAAGACACCCACATACCAGCCCAGAGCCTGTAAAGTTGTATTGTCCTTGGGATCCCTTCACATATCTGGTATGTGTAGTACGGTATGGGCTGCACACCCATTGACTCACGCTCTGGACCAATGGGTGTACAGCCCTACTGACTGTGTCAGTCGGTGGGCGGCAGGGCGCTGCCGCTGACGGGGGCGAGGCAGTGGGATTCAGTGGGGGGGGGGTCCACTGACCACCAGGATATTGATGGGTTTATTTATGTACTTAGTCATCGATCGGGCTTGCAGGTCCACTGGACCACCAGGGATATTGGACTTATTTCTTCTCTTTGACAAATGCCGCGATCGGCAGACAACGGTCCACTGGACCACCAGGGATATTGGACGGAATTCTTCTTTTTTTAACAAATGCCTGCGATCGGCTGTGGAGCACATTGCCGGCTGAAGGAGGCGTCGGTCCCTGACGGCTGCTGCCTGGCAGGGCGCCAGGCGCAAGTCATCGGGGATCGGCGCACATGCATGCAAATGGGGCCATAATGACATGCAAATGGCCCCATTTGCACCTTGCATACATTATGGCCCCATTTGCATGTCAAGTTTTGAATATCACCGTTGCTGTGCATAGCGCAATGGAACTTGCACTAGTGCATCCCCATGCTCCACTCTGGCCACTTGCGCTGGCGCAGTGCCACTGCACCATGCACACTGCGGGTGACCAGGGTGCGATATTCAACAATGCTGTGCCATGGCACAGCTCCGTTGAATATCGCCCAGTCCAAACCCCTGCGCAGCCAAGTTGCGCTGCACCCAATCTTGCGCCGCAGCCTGGCGCAGTTTGAATATCTGGGCCCATGTGTTTGCGCCTCTAATGCAGGTACCAACTGACTGAGGAAAGCACTTTCCTTGATCGATTGAAACCAGCATTACAAGCACAAAATGCACTGTATATATTTTAATCCTTTCTGTGCAGTACACTAGCTTGTAGGTGTCCCCCTTGGTTTAGCTCATCGGTCACCTTATCAGAGGGTTGGCAGCCGCAGACTCTAGGAAAATAATGGCCGGTGGGGGTTGGGTCTCAGGATCAACCAGATAAAAACACTGATTACAGCCATGCAAGTTGTTAAAAAAAAAAAAAAATTCTAATCATGTGGGTTTCTGCTAATTGGGGACCAATAGGTCCTGCTACTTTGATCCTGGGAAGCTGACAGTTCCTCTTTAAAGGAGAACTGTTCTGAACCTGAAGGTAATTTTTCCCAGTAGAAACAGTCTTTTAGAAACTGGTTCAAATTCTGTTATTTTTCCATCTGCAGTTGCCTATTCAAGGCATCAATTAGTTTTGAAAACCTGCTTAGTAGTCTTTGCTAATCAACTTCATTTTGATTAGCAACCAGCCAGGTCTGAGGAGCAATATTACTAAATGGATATTTTTATCTATACGATGCAGTCCAGAAGGGTGTAATTATGTGGAAAAGTGAAAAACTGCAAGAACAATTCTGCAGCAGTTCTATACTTTTAAAGGAGAGCTACCAAATTACGGTAATATTGTCCTACAATTGTGGTTAAAGGGGAGCTACCAGATAAACGAATGCAGCCATCGCTGCACAGATTGGTGCTCCATACTCATGGCATTTAGACAGATTTTGTAAAAATAGCACTGGGCATGGGAAATAAGGAAATTATTACATTTCGTTACATATGGGCACAATACAGGAAGGGGCAGTGGAGCATCAGCATATCATGTAGTTTCCAGTGCGATCTCAGGCAGTCTGTACCCTTGTTATAAAATGTTGGCTGCAGCTCTAAGATTATCAGAATTTATGAGAGCTCAGAGCTCGGGTATTAAAAAAAAAAAAAAAGAAAAAATGATAATGTGTACTGTGACTGCAGGGGGATCAGGGAACTGGACCCCTCATCTGTGCAGTGATGGCTGCACTAGTTTAACCTGTAGCTCTCCTTTAACCACAACTGTAGGACGATACACCCAGTAGGATAATTAAAATGCCTGTACAGATGGAACAGTAAAAATATTTGAACTAGTACTTAAAAATCAACTTCTACAGGGAAAAATGACTTAACGGGTTCAGTGCATTTCTCCTTTAATAACTTGGTACCTGCCTCAGCTAAGAAAAAACATTTAACGAAGTCCTTGCACCACCTGAAACTGCAGTGTTTAGTTGAGCAGTGCTACACACCAGACTGTCTTCTGAGGTACAGGCTGCAGATACAGATTAAAATATGCAATTTATACCACTGCTGCTCCCAAAAGTAAAAAGCCACAACTCTGGTGTAATTTTTCACATTAGCCAGCCTTAACAGGTATGGGACAACTGCGCTAGCCCTTAACAATTTGCACAATACACAGGACTTGTAAATTGGCCCTTGCCTTAAAGAGCCCCTGACACCATTGTAAAAACTTTGAAAATATAGAAAATTTAAACCCAGTCCAGGTATTATTTCATACATTTTCTGTAATTGTTTCCAGTTTCCTTTATTGCTAAGAAACATTGCATGAAAACAAGATCACTGTCCCATAGACTTTAGCTTTTCTGACTACTTGCCTACACCTGACACCATATCCTCTTCCCAGCAACAGACTGTGATGTCATAAACAGAACTGTGATGTCAGGTGTAGGCATGCAGTAAGAACAGATAGGGGAGAGATCCTGTTTTTGTGCAAAGTGCACTAGTAATAAAGGTGAGAATTACAGGAAAAAGACTGAAACTAAGGGGCCTTGAATCTTAATACTGTTGCAGCTTGCTGCCTTGCCAGTGCAGACAGGATTCAAGCAGCTGTCAGATGCATCTTTTTTTTTTTTGGCTTGTCTGCTTGTCATAACAGTGATTCTAGGAAGGTGCCTTAGTGGTAATATAGAGCTAGATATGAAAGTTGCTGTGACTTAGTAAGGAAATAAGAGCAGTCCACTGTCTGCAGGAAAGAATAGTCCTTGGTGTTCTAGCCGAGAAAAAGATGGGGGTGTAAGATCTCCAAGCATAGTCAAAGACTTGGCCTTCATTGTGCTGTACCGCTCACACAGAGTGGAATCATGAAAGTTAAAAAGACATACTACCATTGACCTTTGACAAGAGACTGAAGAAAGGATGAAAATAAAACAAAAACATATTCATCTCATCAGTACTGCACCAAAAAAAAGGCTCAGTTATGGCTGCACTAACTCCTCCTCAACTGCAGAGAACACTCTGATATATGTGCTGTTCCCCAGTGACAGAACAGCAGGCGCTACCAGGGAAAGTCTTAACCTACCTGTCAGGCATTCATTACACTCTGAAGTAGCACACTCAAGAGGCAAATTGGAAAGGAAAGGGGAAATTGTTTAACAAGGAAAGGCAGACTAAGCTGAAGATTGTTTCCAGGTGTGACCTGGGAGCACAAGGAAGTTAAGTGACTTGCTCAGGGTCACACAGTATGCAAGTGGGGGCTGTGAGATTCAAACTCAGGTCACCAGGCTTGCAGCTCAGAGCCCTAAACCACAGCGCTTACTGCCTCGAATCCCATCGCACACAGTTGCATACTGTGTGACCCTGAGCAAGTCACTTAACTTCCTTGTGCTCCCAGGTCTCACCTGGAAACAAGCTTCAGCTTAGTCTGCTTTTCCTGGTTAAACAGTTTCCCCTTTGCTTTTCAATCTGCCTGGTGAATGAGCAGTGTGTGGAATCCTTAAAGGATACAAGGCGAGAGCACATTCCAAGCTGTTTGGTTCCTGTATGTGTCTTCAAACCACACACACGACACTCTGAAGACTCAAACCCAGACAAAAGCATCAGGGTATGGAAATCCTTGTTGCGGCGGGGTAGGTTAACAAGGCTTCATCAAAACAAAAGTTGCTTTTACATATGTTTCAGCTAAGGCTAAGAGCTTTAAACTGCAGATATATGTTTTGTTCTGCCAGGACTCCTTGGTGCAGTTGCTACCCAGCCAAAGTACCAAGTCAACCCCACAGCATTTTGGGCATTTATTACAAGATCAGGCAAACTGGAAAAAAGAGCAGTATGTTGGATCCATAAAGAATAAATAGCAAAAAACTCCGTTAAATGATGGCCTGGTGGCACTGAGGCACTGGATGCCACACCTTGCTCCACGTCGGCGACCCAGGTTCAGGAATGAGCGCGGGTCGTTGGGGGTCGGCAGGGGAGGACTAGGATTCAGCGTCCGACACAGCTCTCCTAGTCCTGAGGAGAAGGGGGTGGATGCACGCTGCGCTCTGCTGGTCCCTGGGGATGCTCGGAGGTACTGCAGTTGCGTGGGTGCTTAGTTGAGGGGGAAGCATGGCAGACATCTGCACGTCAGTGCACGGACGTCATTGCACGTCCGTGCTTCCATTAGGGGAATAAAAAAACGGGGGAAAATGGCAGCACAAGTCCGCGGCAGCTTGATGGCCACAGTTTCACCAACCGACAATGCCTGAAAGGCATGTGTCAGTACTGGATCCTCACCGGGCGTGGGGGCTAAGGGGGGGGTCCCTTTCGCAGGTGTAGTTGCGTATGCCAGCTGGGCATGTCCAGCTTTGGGGTCGGCAGTGGAAAGGAAGAGCGGTGGCTGGATATGAGGCAGGACTGTGGCTGCAGGTAAAAACTGTTGAATGAAAAAAAAAAAACTCTGTTACTACAACAGTTTGGATTCCACCATCAAAAGTAGGGAAATGTGGCATTAGGGTTTCCAACCCTGACACCCCATCCCCCATCCTCACAGACCAACAAATGGGGGGTGACCAGCTTGGGGTCATCAGCCCTAATGCTCACCCCCATTCCATTACAAAATAATGTGACATGGGTACAGCATAGGAGAATGGGGTGAGTGTTAGGGTTGACAACCCCAAGCTGCCCTCCTGCCTGTTGGTTTGTGCAGGGTAGGGGATGGGATGTTACAGTTGCAAACTCTAATGTCACATTTCCCTGCTTTTGATGGTGTAACCCTAACTTGATGCATTAGCAAAGTTTTTTGAAATGTATTTCCTTGCTTTTTGAGAACATATAACTGTATCTTTATTTATGTGTGGGAGTGCAGAACTCTGGGCCCTGCGCTCCCATCCCTCCATACATATGCATATATGTGTGTACCTTTTGGAGCACAGGGCCCAGATGCATACGTCCATGTGCTTATGGGAGTGCAGGACCGTCTGTGCTCTACGCTTAAATTTATAGGCCAGAGTGACCAAATTGTCAACATAACCATGTTATTACCCCACCGGATGTACTGTGCACAGTTAATTTTCAAATCCCAGCAAAACGTAATTCTAGGGACGTGGATATGTTGTTCAATCCACACTTATTGGCAGGTTCCTTGCCGTTTTAAATGTTGCCGGAAGGTCTTCAAGCTGGCTCCCTCCACCCACCCGGGTGGTAAAACCCTCGGCTCCGCCCCATGACGCCAGATCTTCCTTACCGCTTGGAAGCTCAGGTTCCCTCCTTAACGCTCTGCGTTTTAGGCCTGGATCCAAACTCTTCGTTAACCTGAAACTAATTTTAAAGTTTACAATACTTCGGTCTTTGTCTTCCCTCACGGCTGCGATGGACAAATCGACTCCCGGCTTTCGTCGGTGCCCTTGTGGGTAGAAGATGTCCCGGACCGAGCCGCACTCCATGTGCGTCTACTGCCTGGGGATTGGTCACGATTCGCAGGCTTGTGAATTGTGCAGCTTCTTCTCGGCTTCGGTCTTGGAGGACTGCGCTGCTCGACTTTTTCTTGGGCTCCCTGAAAAACGGTATCCGCCGGTCAAGTCGAAGGAGGCCCGTTGGGCAGTGTCTGCGGCAGTGGACTCTGCGGAACAGTTGGAGCAGATGATCGCCCTCAAGGAGGAGGCGGCCCAGGCCGCTGCTTCTTCCTCCTCAGCTGCGGCATTTATCCCCCTCTCTTTGGGCTCCTCCTACATGGCTTCATTTAAGGAGCTTTGCCAGTCCCTCTCCACCTAGGGAGAAGGGCCATCGGGACATTCCAGTCAATCCAAGAAGAAGGACTTAAAAGGTAAGTCCCACCGTCGACATTCGTGGGAGTGGGAGAAATTCCCTTCTCTGGACCGTCTACTTTCGACTTTGGTCGAGGTTGCGGCTAAGGCTGCTGGCTTCATGGTGCCTCTGTCAGGTCAGCAGGCCGAGACAACCGTCAACGCAGACGAGATTTTTCTCGACCCGTCGGACGGTTTGTCGACTGGTGATGCCAACAACCCTACTTCACCGGTTCCCCCGGTGATTACCGAGGACTTGTCTGTGCCTCCTGTGCTGGGTCCCCAGTTAAGGTCCCTGAACTGAAGGAAGGGCGGGTTTCCCCCGTTCCCTCTCTGACCCACCCTCGGAAACCCCGAAGGTCTCTGTCCTCTTCCAGGTCCAGTCAGTCCCGCCAACGTCGGCGGTCTCTGTCTCTGCACTGTGGAAAGCGGCGTCGCCGCTCATCCTCATCGTCCTCTTCGGAGATAGGCTCTGGCGCAAGTTATGTCGGCGCTATGAGGATTTAATGTGGCAGCAGCTGTTATTGTCCGGGAATAAGCCGACTCCGTCGCCTTTTCCGGCCATTAAGTAGCTGTCACCAGAGTGGCCGAAACAACCCCTCATAGTGGTCGAGGAGCCGACTCCGGCACCAGTTGTTCGGCCGAAGCCGGCTGCTCCACCCATTGTGGTGGAACCCCTGCCTTTACAACCGAAAACTGGGGCCCCGACCAAGGATTCTCGGTCGGGTCAGGGCTTGCCCCACAGGGTTTCGGTTACCCTCACTCCCGATCGACCTCAGCAGGTGGAGGGTGACTCAGGCGCCCGGCAGCTGTTTGCAGACTCCTCAGAGTCTGATGATGACTCCTCCCTGTTCTCCAGGCCGCTTGACCTGGAGTCTTGGGGGGGGGGGCAGTCGGTGGACGAGAGACCATCCTTGTTTTCAGATTTGCTTCGGCTCATCTCGGAGTCCACCGTGATGCAGCTCGAACCCATTTCGAAACGGGCCAAGTATCCCCTCACGGAGATACTGGATCCAGGGGATTCCCCTACGGAGGCCTTTCCTGCGGCTGAAGCCATTGTTGGCCCGGCCCTGGAGTTGTGGCAGCGGCCAGCATCTTGTCCCACGCCTTCAGCCAGGATGGCTCAAAAGTACGCAGTCCCTACTGGCTCACTCTCTGGTTTCTCGGAGCACCCCTCTACAGAGGGGTTAGTGACCGACAGTATTTTCCGGCATTCCGGGAATGCTCGGGATGTGGACAAACCGCCCGATAAGGAATCCAAGAAGCTGGATTACGCGGGGCAGAAGGTTTACGCTGCTTCCTCCCTAGGCCTTCGTCCAGCTAGCTCGGCACTTCTGATGGCACATTTCTTACACGCCCTCATGGGATCCCTGGATGAGGTGATTCCTCATCTCCTGGCTGACTTTCAGACGACGGTCAAGCAGGTGCGGGATCAGGGAAGGGCGGTGGCAAAACAACAGCTCCAAACTTCGTTGGACATTGGTGATTCTTGTTCCTGATCAGTAGCGGCCGCAGTGACCATGCGCCGCAGAGCTTGGCTGCAGATCTCCACCTTCACAG
The DNA here is from genome assembly GCA_016271365.2 of Neoceratodus forsteri. NCBI lineage: Eukaryota > Metazoa > Chordata > Ceratodontiformes > Ceratodontidae > Neoceratodus > Neoceratodus forsteri. The sequence goes on from CM028129.1 coordinate 1,739,952,643, forward strand.
CGGACACCCAGCACAAGCTGGCAGACGTTCCCTTCCTAGGCACCGACTTGTTTGGGCTGGAGGTGGAAGGCCATCTCCAGAGGATCGAGAAGTCCAGTGCCACCTTGGACTCGGTCACGTCTGCCCAGAAGGACAAAGGCCGCCAGCAGCAGCGTAAGCCCTTTCGCCCTTCCGCCCCCGTGGCACGTCCGGTCCAGCAGCACCAGGGCCAGCAGGCACACACTTGGCGCCCTAAGGCCAAGTCTGCCGCTTCCTCCAGTAGGAAGCCTGGAGGCAAGGGTCCAGGAGGTCCCTCAGCGGGCCCTTCCTCCAAGCCTGCCCAGTGACGGGTTGAGGAGTGTCGCCCCCAACCTCCTCACTCCTCCCCGGGTTCCCCCCATGGGGGGACGGCTCCGCCACTTCCTTTCCGCCTGGTCTGCTATTACCACGGACCACTGGGTGCTAGAAGTGGTGGGCGAGTCTGCCTCTGGAATTGAGGCAGTTCCCTCCCTGTCGGGCGTTGCGCCCACGTCTGTCGGCTCATCGAGCTGACATTGCCTTGCTCCTCCAGAAGGAGGTGATCGGCGAGGTGGTGGATCCTCCTCCTCCAGACCCAGGGTTTGTGTCCAGGTACTTCCTGGTCCCAAAACGGACGGGGTGCTGGCACCCCATTCTCGACCTACATGATCTGAACAAGTTCCTAAGGCAGCGCACCTTCAGGATGGTCACTCTGGCTCAGATCATTCCATCCTTGGAACTAGGCATGTGGTTTTGTTCTCTGGACCTTCAGAACGTGTTCTTTCATGTCCCAATCCATCCATCTCATGAGCGATTCCTCCACTTTCAAGCAGAGGGACTCTTTATGAGTTCTGGGCCATGCCCTTCGACCTCTCTCCAGCTCCTAGGGTCTTCACCAATTGCATGGCAGTGGTGACAGCATTCCTGCGGCGCCAAGGGGTCCGGGTGTACCCTTACCTGAACAACTGGCTGATTGCAGCCCGGTCTGCTCTCAGATTGGCCTCCTCATCAACGAGGCCAAGTCAGAACTTGTGCCATCGCAGGTGAGTCAGTTCATCAGGGCAGAGCTCGACTCTCTTCGAGCCAGAGCCCGGCTCCCGGTGGACAGGGCCGAGGTCCTTTCCTCCTTTGCCCAATCATTTCTGGTTGGGCAATTGCGCCCTGCCTGGGACTTTCTGTGCCTCCTGGGCCTCATGGCGGCCTGCACCAGCGTGGTCTGTTGGGCCCACTGGCATATGCGTCCCCTACAATGGGGGCTGGCCCGCCAGTAGTCACAGCGGTCCAGTCCTCTGGACCAACCAGTGGCGGTGACCCAGGAGATGTGGGACGGCCTACAGTGGTGACTTGTTTCAGCTCATCTGCAGGAGGGTATCCCATTTGTCTGCCCTGAGCCGACGGTCACTCCAACAACCGATGCCTGTCTGATGGGTTGGGGTGCCAATCAGGGGGAGCTCAGAGCCCACAGCCTCTGGTCCCCTTAGGAGTCTCGATGCCACATCAACCTGCTGGAGCTTCGAGCGGTCCGACTAGACCTCACCACCTTCTCTCCATTTGTACGGGGTCAAGTGGTCCAGGTCCAGACAGACAACACCACGACCATGTACTACCTCAACTGACAGGGCGGGACGCACTCCTTACCCCTGTGCAAGGAAGCTCTTCGCACTTGGTCTTTTTGTGATCAGCCTGGAGGTAGATCTCCTAGCCATTCATGTGGCAGGAGCCTCCAACAGTCTGGCCGATGCCCTCAGCCATATAGGCGCTGCATCTCACGAGTAGTCTCTCCTGCCGGAGGTAGTACAAGATCTGTTCTCCCACTGGGGCACCCCTCAGGTGGACCTGTTCACCTCCAGGGAGAATGCGAAGCTGCGGCTGTTTCACGCCTGACCCCCTCAGCAGAGCTCACTGCAAGGGGATGCCTTCTCGAGGCCGTGGACCCCGGGCCTCTTCTACGCCGTCCCTCCATTTCCCTTGATCCACAAGGTGCTTCTCAAGGTGAAGAGGGACAAGGCGCAGGTGATTCTGGTAGCCCCAGTCTGGCCCCGCCAGTTCTGGTATCCAGATCTCCTCAGCCTCAGCTCCAGGCTCCCGAGGCGGCTTCCAGCCCACCCGGACCTGATCTCAGTCAACAAGGGGAAGGTACTCCATCCGGACCTTCAATCCCTGCACCTGACGGCCTGGTTCCTGAGCGGCTAGAGTTCTAGGCCTTGGGTCTTTCCAACGAGGTCCTCAACGTGGTTGAGGCATCCCGTAAGGAGTCGACCAGAAAATGCTATGCCTTCAAATGGAAGAGATTCTCCATTTGGTGTCGAGACAAGGGGTTGGACCCTTCTTCCTGTTCCTTGGCTAGCATTCTGGACTACCTGTGGTCCCTTTCTCAGCTAGGGCTTCAGTCAGCGACCCTTAAGGTGGGCTAGATTTGGCGTCATGGGGCGGAGCCGAGGGTTTTACCACCCAGGTGGGTGGGAGGAGCCAGCTTGAAGACCGTCCGGCAACATTTAAAGTGGCAAGGAACCTGCCAATAAGTGTGGATGAACAACATATACCACTCCTAGAACTCCTGTTACAGGTGAATAACCTGTATTTCTGCACTACAGGTTCGAAAACACATTTTGGCCAGGATTTAAAAAATGACACCTGTGACATACATTATATGCAGTGATAACAACTGTATGTTGAAAATTTGGTGTCAAAATATGTCACACAAAGTTATGAGTGTGCGTAGTGAAACTGCAACGAATGGTCATAACTTAGGTATTTTTTGACCCAAAATTTTCAACATGGGCTTCTGGGGACCCCACCTCATGAACAATATGACTGACATTACTCAAATCCTGCCCGAGAGGTGAATTTGTCATCTGACCCTGAAAACACCTTTTGGTCAAGAGTTGCAAAATGACAGATATTGTTCATAAGGTGGGGTCCGCAGAAAGCCATGTTGAAAATTTGGGGTCAAAATTGCAAAAAAAAGGCTGAGTTATGCATAAAAGTTGAACCCAACACTGAAATACACTGAACAGCATTTACCTTAGTCTCTATAGCAGTCGCCAGTTCCAGCAGCAAGACTTGTCTTTGATCAACGGAGCGGATCTCGAACCTGGGACCTCTTCAGGTGAGTGAGGGTCTGTGGGGGTGTGAGGAGGTGGTTTCACAGAGGGAGGTTGGGTGGGGGGGTACAGGCGTGATCGGCGATGGACACTTTTTTTTTTTTTTTTTTCACAGGTTGAGAAAATACTCAAAGACATTGAGGGATGGTTTTCTTATATTCAAGAGAGGGTGTGGGGTTACCACTAGACACCAGGGATAAAGCCAGTAACCTTCTATACCCACACAAAAAAGGGGGTGCAGAGTTATATAAAAGGAAATATATATATATATATATATATATATATATATATATATACTGAAAAGGATTCTGTCTTTAGGGCATCCTTTTCTCTGAACAGATGGCTCTGTTTTTCAGGACCAGATGGCTCCCTAATCTTTGGCCAAATGAGATGGCCATGCCGCTAATGCTTTTTCACCAGAACAGGTCCTTTTTTGCCATCCTTTTCCATCATGGCGAAAAAGGAAATCGGCTGGCAAAAAGGATTTCCCCTTTTCACGACCAGATGGCCATGATGCTAATCCTTTTTTGCCACAGCAATTCCTTTTTCATCATGGTGAAAAAGGACTGATGAAAAAGGAAGTTAGCGAGTGGCAAAAAAGGAATTAAATGTTTAAAAAAAAAAAAAAAAACTTCAGAGGGCATACCAAACATTAAAAAACACACAGAACAGCTTATCGACCCCCGATCGGCGAGATGCATGCTTTGATATCAGTAAAAGACATCCTTTGGCACAGTTATGACGGTTTGGCACAAAAATAAAAAGCAAGATGGTGGCTCACGAAAAAGGAATTTGTTCTGATGAACAAGAATTGGCCCCTCTAGAAGAAGGATCCTTGTTCGTCTGAGCAAAAACCTTTTTCATTCCTGGAATCTATCCTGGAAAGTAAAAGTCCCATTGAAAATGATGGGACCTTAAAAATGCAATAACTTTGGAACAGATCAATATTTTTTTCACCAAATAAATGCGGAGCAGTTCTGTGACCCAATATTTTTCTATCATAAACATTTTAGACCAAAATTCAACACCGTCTGTGCGCAGGACGATGAGAAAAAAAACTGCAGAAAGTGACGCATGTTAAGGTTTTTGCACTATCTGGTTTTCTGAATCTGCACATCCTAACTGGAACGAAACTTGGCATGTCGGGAGATCTACCCCACGGGGCAGCATATACCAAATTTGGTGCAAATCCAGTGAGCGGTTGCTAAGTTATTAAAGTGCAAAATTTCAAGTTTAACATTAAAGTGCCTGCTCAACCCTAATTATAGTGGCGCTGCCACGCAACTGTAATACAAAGAGAGAACTAATGTTCAGATTGTCTTTTTTTATTTGTAATTATAATTTAGTTTGCATATTATCAGAAAATACACGGACAGTAGTACATGGAGTGAACAGATAAAATGGAAAGGTAGTCAAACAGTACCACGTGTGTGAGCAATTGTAATAAAAAAGTAAAAAGCTACTAAATCATAATGTGCAGGTTCAGGGGAAGGTCCATAAAAAGCACAGATCACTGTGATGCCTGTCACTCATGGGGTAAAAGATGAGTCCAGTCCAGACCGTACATGACTCATTAATGCCATATCTCTTCAAAGGTTAACTGGTCAATTAATTTATAGGTGAATCTCTACAGTTTACATGGGTCATACTAGTGCATGCCATGTCTCTACTGTTGGAAAAAGTTTCATTAACCATAACCTTGTCCAAACCTTCTTTGCAGCGGTGATTAAAATCATTCCCTGTCCCTTATGGGTATCCCCCTCTACTGCATACTCTGCTTGAATGGCAGCAGCCAGTGGTTCGATGTGTAGAGTACTGTATATACTCACATATAAGCCGAGATTTTTTGACCAATTCCGGAATTCTTAATCATGGTTCTCGGCTTATATGCGAGTCAAGAAATGCACATCAATATTTCCATTCAGCTGCTCACCTGTGGCTGTTCCCAATCACTGTCCTGTTATGTTCTATAAAACTTCATCCAGTCCTGTCTCTAAAGCTACATCAAAACTGAGCAGTAGCAGTACGGATAAAAGAAAAAGGAGCTCTTACGACACAGCTTTTTAGCTGCGTGTTGTGGAGTATGCCGAGTCCTCTAATAATGGGGCAGGGGCAGGCATGTCTCCATAAACGATGACCTCCTTCCTGAATACGGTAGTTCCTGTTGGGGAATCTGTGAGCATCTGTTGGGAAATCTGTGAGCACTCGGGATTTTGGACGTGGTGGAGGAGGAGGATGAATTGGAAGAGGGGAATGAGGGAGACTGAAGTTACCTGAATGAAGTCACTGCAGATTATTTAGCCCATGCTACATGTTATGGACTTGAGCACTGCTTTTTCTATTTTTATTGTTGTGTATGTTGTGCCAAAATGTTTTTATTAAAATCGATGTCGGCTTATACGCGGGTCAGTGTGTTTTATACAAACAGTGCCAGGCAGTTTGGGGGGTGGGGTCGGCTTATACGCAGATCAGCTTATCTGTGAGTATATACGATAAATAAAAGTGGGGAGAGGGGACAGTGCTGGCGATTGGCCATCTCCTGGGTAGATGGGGAGGATAAGGAGCCATTTACCTTAAGGTAAGCTTGTGAGTTCTCATAGAGCCTCCATAAAATGTCACCTATCTCTCCTGGGAATCCAGATATGAGGTGGGTGTCCCACAAAAAGGGCCAGGACACCCTATGGACAGCCTTCTTCGGAACGAGGCTGGCAAGGAACGTGGGGATTGACCTTGAGGTGGCATAATCTACGTGCAGAAGCGTGCAATGAATATTGTTGGGAGCCTGGCGATCATTTTATATAGGCAGGACTATCGGGCAATTTAAAGTAAGGATGGGAGAGCATGTTAGGGCTGTACAAAGTAAGGATAATACCTATGCCATAGTGCAACGTAGTTTGGCTCACCCAGAATGTTTACACAAAATATCATTTAGTGGCATTGAATGAGTATCTTTGTGACCGGGGGGGGATGGGGGCTAGAAAAACTAGTGGTGAGAATAGAAAGTTTCTGGATCTACGAATTAGGGGCCTGATCAGAGATGAGCCTCCATGACAATATTGAGTTAGCAGCTTTTTTAAAGAAATATAGGTGTTAAGGAATGTGTGTTTAAAGTTATGATAAATATAACAGTATTGAGCCCAGACACCTGTATAAATAGTTGCCCGCCCCATATTAGTAAAATAGAGTGAAGTTAAAATATTAAGAAAAAGCACATAAAGAGTACAGGGTTTATAACATTGTGCAGTAAAATATAGTTCTGCACATTTTTGTCCACCTTGAATTTGTAAAGAAAATTAAGCCTGCACCTGATTTAACTCAGGGTGAATGCTGAAGCATTGTTTGCTGTTGGAGCATGAATTGTGAAATTTTAAGTGTTGGTTGGAGTTTAAAATTTAAAAATTAAAAATAAATTTCATATATAAATGCCTATGCAGTAACACCTTTGAGTGTTTATCCAAGTTTATATGGCTACTGAATTTAAATGTGGTAATTTTTTTAAAAAGTTAAAAATGTGTCTATGGCCATAAGGGCTTTTGTCATTTTCTCTATGTAGACACCATATATGGTTAATAAGAAGGTGATTGGATGTTTTAATTAAGGTCACATGATTTGTATGTATATAAGCAGCCAAATAAGCATAATGGCAGCACTACTCTGAGGATGCATGGCAAACCAGTGATACTTCCTGTCGAGTTGCAGTTTGTATTGTGTACTATGGAACTAATTAAAGGACTTTTATTGTTTATACATAGTCCTGTGTGTGTCTGTTGGTCACAGGTGCTGTTTCTTTTTTTAAATTGGATAATCTGGGAAGAAGAATGTCCAGGTAAGAAATCTTTGTCTTCATGATCTAGCCCAGTAGTGACCTTGTGCCTCTTTCTCTCCATGGTGGAGAAAAAGCCTCTGTAGTCAAGAGTCTGAGTTGGTCATAGGACTTAGCATTATAAGTCATGGAGAGGTAATTGTTCTAGCCACAAAGCCTGGACAGAGAGAGAGAGAGAGAGCGTGTGTGTGGTGGGGTGGGGTGGGGACAGAAAACCAGGTAATTTATGTACCTGTCTAATCAGAAAAGTGTGGTCTGATCTTTCATGAGGCCTAGACTGTTCGTTTAGGATGTGTTTAGAGATCAAGTGCTTCAGGAAACAAGTCTACCTGAAGCCAGAGATCCCACTAATCAAGGTTAGATAATGAAAATAGCATACATTTATAGAGGTAGTGTACTGCATGAAATTACTAATGAAGGTGAACGTTCATCATGTCCTTATTAACTGTCAGAGCCCTAGAAGACCTGATTAGGGAAATCACAATGAGTAATATGTTTTTTCAGTATTTCCAAGGAAAGAACATTGCGTTTATATCTGGTTGATCTTCTGACAGCCACTGGCTTTGACAGTACTTAGAAGTACCAGGGACCCCTGCGTTTGAGCCTTTGATGATGTGTGCGATGGGTAATGAGAAAGTGCAGTTTTGCACAAGTGCAGGTAGTCCAGGGCTCCCATATCTACAGGGATTCCTGTATTTTACAGGGATTTGGAGGCATCTACAGGAAAACTCTTCCCATAGACTTGCATTGGTTATACAGGAAAACAGGGCAATTCAGCTTCCATTGGAAATAATGTAATCTACAGGAAAACACAGGAATATCACCCTGGAGTTACAGGGAAAATGCCAAATCAATATGGGAGCACTGAGGTACTGACCTTACTTCCCGGAGCTCGGAGAGCGAGTTCAGTACTGACATTTCTAGCGCCAGCATTCCTTCTGCTGTAATACCAACTGTACTGCTGTGTTATCCAGAATTCATATGACTGGACACACCCTCCTGTGCCTCAGTCATGTTACTGTCTGGAAAACTTGGCAGAAATGGTTGGGTGCAGTGTTGTGAACAGCTGCACCAGACTAGGTGGAGGACGTACTCTAAGGAAGCACCACTGACAACCATGGCAACATGACAAGCATGGTTGACAAGGGGAATTGCTATGACATCAGGGAGCTATGGCCATCTGAGGTACTGGTGGGGGTCCAGTGGACTACTCAAAAAGGTTGTTGGGCCATGTGGGGGGGGGGACTAGTAGCTCACCATGGTTCACTGTAGAGTAGGAGATATATGTTGCTAATTTACAAGTACTGCTGCTTTAAGTATTTTATAACCCTTTTTTTTTTTTTTTTTTACTGTTTTAACAAAAAAAGTACAATGCTGTATAAAATCAGAGAGGCATTGAATGCTGTTATTTATTTATTTATTTATTTATTTAAATGTTTTACCAGGAAGGCATGCTGAGCAGACTACTACTTGATAAACTATTCGATCAGAAAAGTTACCTGTACAAATCCTTGGTGAGGCCGCACCTGGAGTACTGTGTACATTTCTGGCGACCTTACTTGAAGAGGGACATTATGCTCCTGGAGAGGGTCCAGAGGAGGGGATCTAAGATGATCCTTGGAATAGAGGATAAGCCCTACGTGGAAAGATTCGGAGAGCTAAACATGTACTCCCTGGAGGACAGAGGGGACATGATCAAGACCTTTAAATTCTTGAAAGGTGTCAACAGAGTAAGCAGTGAGAGTTTATTCAGACTGAAGGGGGAAGGGACCACGAAGGGACATAGCCTAAAATTGGTAGAGGGGAAGTACAGAAGGGATCTGAGAAAACATTATTCACGGAAAGGGTAGTAGAGCTTTGGAATGCAGTACCTGAGGAGGTACTATCAATGGAATCAGTGAGAGGTTTTAAGAATGGATGGGACAGTTACATGGGCAAAGTTCGGGTTGGGGGGGCGGTTGGGGTGAGCAGAATTGGAATCTGGGAAGGGATATATGGAAGGGGGAGGGTGGGGCAGCACCAGTGGTTAAACTGTGAGCTGCCTCTCGAGCAGATGCAATACACCATAAAGCCTAATCTGCTAGCAAGTTCGTATGTTTGTGGGAGATTGGTGCCTCTACTGAGTTCCACTAGAACATATCAGATAATGATCTTGTTTCTTGTGTGTTTTAAAATTCAGAAACATGAAAATAGTTAACTCCCACAACCATGGGTTCTTAGTTTTTGCAGAGCATTTAACGGAAAATGCCACTTGCCACAGCGTGCCCCCATTTTTGGTACGCAAGTCCCCAGTTAGCGTCTCTGATCTAAGATAGTGTTTTTAATGGACTTAAGGATAGTTTAAATAGACTTTTAACAGGATCTGCAGTACACATTAGCCTAATATAAACTATCCTAAACGCCTTTAAAAAAAGTTAACTCTAGAAACGCGAATCTGTTCTCCCACCCCCCCACCACCACCCTCATCAGCTGACCTCCCTCAGCTGACAGCCCTCCCAACCCCATCACCTGCCATCTCTGGGACTCACCTCTGGTGTGGCACATTCTTTTTTTTGGTCTTTGGTAACTGGGTAAGGCCCACTAGGGACAAGTGCCTGTTTTCAGAGACGACCTGGGAGCACTGGGCAGTCAAGTGACTTACTCAGAGTCACGCAGTATGCAAGTGGAGGTTGTGAGAATCAAACTCTGGTCTGGTCAGCTGGATGTATGAAGTTCGTTCACACCTCGTCCCTCTAACCTTTAGGCTATACCTCCATTCCTCCGCATGTTCCCCTTATGGTGGCTCTTGGAGGGTACTCCATTTCCTCTCTGGTACCCATGCTTGGTCGGGCTCGCCTTGTACCCAGTAGGCAGTATGGGATCTGCAGAGGGCCATCCACATCATCCTGCTGCAGTTGGTAGGTGTGTGCTTCTTTTGCTTCTCCCAATGGACACTGTGTGGATCTGCTGGCATGATGCATATGCAGGGCATGCAAACATCTTCTGGAGAGAGCGTCCTCCCACCCCCACTTGCACCACCACCTATGGTCACCTAAGTGGCGGTGTTACGGCAGAGTTTGTTGCCTCGCTCCCCGGAGGAGGAGAGGGTCCTCTAGGACTCTCAGTCCTCTTCCTTGGCTGGCCCCCAACATCTCGGACTCCATTCTGGACCTGGTTTGCTGGTGTTGTGAGCAGTAATGCTACTGCTGCACTGACTGGCTGACTGGCTGACTAATGCTAATCTGGTTTCAGTACTGGGGGGGGAGGGTGCTTTGCAGAGTGATGTTATTTGATATTCTGGATCGTAGGGGTGTCGTGATGCTCCCAGCCTATCACAATGCTTCCTTCAGTTGCGCATGAGGTACTCTTCTTTCCATAAGACTATCTCACGTGCTGTTCCTGTTTAACTGGTTTCTGGCTAATGCTGTTCGTTTGCGTAAGAGAAAGGGACCATAAAAATTTTATTTTTTTTAAATCGTGGTACAATCTATAATAAATCTATAGGGGCACTAGGAGGGTCTCTTATGAATATAAGAGTGTCACCTCTTGTGTCCTTAGAGCACCAGAACTGCTCACCTTCAGTTCACAGTTCTCTTGCCCTACAAATGCATGAGGGAACACTCTTATATCCATAAGAGGTCCTCCTAGTGCCTCTATAAACTTCAAACACGTACCATTCGTGAAATTTAGTTGTCTTCCTTTTCAGAGATTGGATCTTGACTGGATTAAAATTATTTAGCTGTTCTTTCCATCCACCTTCCCATTTCTTTTGCCTCATTACATTGAAACATTTTTCCACCATAGATGTTGTAGAAAGTAATAGAAAGGAATTTACGTTTCCTAAATGTCAAACTGTGACGGATCACATCAGTTTTCTTGTGGTTGTTCATCATTGGGAAGGATATGTCTCTGTTATCCTTAAAGGGAAACAGTGGAAAAGGCACAGCTTTACCTAGGCACTACAAAAATGCCTGATTAGTGCTTTCAGACAGTAACATTTTTTTAACAAATTACTCTAATTGATTTTTTAGTGATTTAAACAGTGGCCTCCAACTTTCACTTTCTATTGCTGGCAGCCACCATTTCATGAGTAGCAGAGAGCTTCCTGAGCTCACTTTATGTTAATATGTTCTGCCAACCAGTAGCAGAGGTCAAACAGGCATATTAGCATACAGTGAGCTCAGGAAGCTCACTACTGCTCATGAAATGGCTGCTGCCAGCAACATGAAGGGGCAGTTGTGGGTAGCTGTTCTAAATCATTAAATAAAGTTGTTACTGTCTGAAAGCACTAGTTTCAGCAGTGTCTGAGGAAAACTTTGTCTTTTCCATTGTTTCCCTTTAAGCAGTATTTAGACTTGGGCAAAAGAGATTAGCATACCCCTTATTTCTGCTGGCTAGTTTACAGTAATGCTATTCAAGGATTGTTAGACTTTATAGCTTTGGCTCTCTTGTTTATTTAGTACTTTTTTTTCCTACTTCCTATTCTCCCTTTTGCTCCACTCCTTTGGGTCCCACATGTGGCAATCACCTACCCACCAGAGTCACCACTTACTGCTTACGAAAAAGAGACTGCTATGGTTCTCAAAAGAGGTGGTGAAAAAGGTAAAAGCTAAGAGGGTAGAATTCAGAAGGTATAAGGAGATACAGAAGGAGGACAGATAAGTATGCCAGGGAAAATGGAGGGAATGAGGAGGGCAAAGGTGCAAATGGAAAGGGAGAATAGCCCACACAGTAATGAAAGGGGATAGCACATTTTTTTTAAGTATGTAAACGAAAAGAGGATGACCAGGGGTGGGATTGTAAATTTAAAAAGGGAAAGGGGGGGAGGGGCTGTGCAGAGGAGGACCAGGAAAAGGCAGATGTCTTGAACAAGTACTTTTGTTCAGTGTTCACAGAGAAGGGTGAAGGGGAGGGGTCACAAAAAAATAATAGGAGCGTTCATGGGAGGGGGGTGGACACCAGTCCAGTCTCAGAGGAGAGAGTCTTGAAGGGACTCGCTAACCTGAAGGTGGACAAGGCGATGGGGCCAGAGAGGGTGTATAAAGGATATTGAAGGAGCCCAGAGAACTGCTGTCTGCACCTCTGACCATCCTAGTTAAAAGCTTATTGGAAATACGAGTGGTTCTGGAGGACTGGAGGAGGGCAGATGTAGTCCTGCTACACAAAAGTGGTGGCAGGGAAGAGGCTGGCAATTGTAGGCCAGTCAGCCTGACTTTTGTGGTGGGAAAGTTAATGGAATCACTGCTGAAGGAAAGGATTGTGGAATATCTTGAATCCAATGGGTTACAGGACCCAAGGCAGCATGGATTCATGGGGGCAGGTCATGTAAAACAAATCTGATAGATTTCTTTGACTGGGTGACCAAGGAACTAGACCAGGGTGGAGTGGTGGATGTGGCCTATTTAGATTTCAGTAAGGCTTTCGACACTGTTTCTGTAGGAGACTCTTAAGCAAGCTGGGTAGCTTGAGGGTGGGTCCAGAGGTGGTTAATTGGGTAAGGAATTGGTTAGGGGATAGGTGGCAGAGGATGGTAGTAAATAAAGATCTTGTTTTGAGAGGGCTCTTGCAGTAGGTAATTACATATAGGACTGACCCGGCAGGCGTCAGGACCCCACGAAAAAACTTCTACCTAGCAGTCTCTGGCAGGGGACCGTCCTCACGTCAGGTGACCGACGTTATGCGATGTCAGTATAAAGGGGCGGTCCTCCACGCCCGCCTTCCAGTTCTTTCCCACCGTCGACATGTGAAAGTGCCTCGTGGTAAAATTCCTTCGCTCGTCAGTCGTATGTCAGTCTAGTTTACTGAGTCTATTCTCAGTTTTTATCGTTTTTCCTACTTTAATGGCCATGTATGTCATCCCCGACGCCCTCCGATTCACATAAGAACAAGTGCGACTCGTGCAGATCCCAGCTACTGCATAAGGAAGGTCACTACCTGTGCCTCCTCTTCCTAGGGCAGGAACACCCCGTGGAGAAGTGCCAGCACTGCCAGCAGTTTAACGCAGCCACCCGTAAATGGAGGCAGCAGTCCCTGGAGGCCCACGTTTTGAAGAAAAAGATGGCTTCCATGGAGAAGGAACTGAAGAAGTTCAGGCAGGCTTTCACTTCGCCCGAAGGACATAGGAAAAAGAAACGGAAGCACCGGGACCAGGACTCCACCTCCACGGCTTCCGCGACTCTGTCCGGAGTCGCCGTTCTTCAGGTAACATCCCCTCCAGGGGAACGACCCTCAACATCCGTCATGGCGGTGTCCAAGACAGCGGCGGCCCTCCCCTCAGGCTCAGGCCCCTCGGGTGCCTCTGGTACAAAGGAGGCGGCCGCTCCTGGGAAGGCTGCTGCCACGCGGCCCTCTGGGTCAAGCGGGTCCGGTAAGCCAGACGCCGGTGCTACCAACGTCCACTTGGACAGGGCTGATAAGATACCTGCTCCTTCGGGGGGGGGTGCGCACTCCCTTGTACACCCGCCAAAGTCGCTTCTCCAACGCAACGCTCGTCGGGTGTAGGTTCTGATAAGTCGGACGCCGGTTCCTCCGAAGCCCACCCGGATCCTGCTGGTAAGCTGGATGTCAGCCCTTCCGACAAACGCCCAGTGAAAGAGCCTGCGTTGGACCCCTTGGATCAGTCCAACATCCCAGGCTCTCCACAGCACTTGCCGCTGCCTGCCGAGGCTCCTGCGTCTCCTCTGTTGGACCCTGGGGATTATAGCC